>OY728120.1:1401977669-1406977669 GCA_963277665.1 Viscum album | reverse complement strand
TAAAATAATTCATGTATGTGAAACTAACTCCCCCATGTAGAATATTACCACCTTACATATAAAAAAAATTGTTCCACAATTTTTATTCACTTCTTATTTAATCCAAAAATTTTAACTTCTCATTCCATGCTAACGCAATTACGGTAAACATATGCATAAGAAATTACCAGTATTGCGAATTAATTGGTGCCCTCAGATTTCAATTCCGAGCGCCGGTGTAAAAGATAGTAAAACCCGCTCATTCGATCACTGAACGTACCCGAGCTAAACTTCGGGAATTGATTCTGGGCACACCGGCCTCGAAATCAAGGGTCGTCAGAATCCACAGACTCGTAAAATTACAAAGTATTTAAGAAAAAAAAATTCTCAAAATTTAATGGTCTTTACATACCCTTTACATGATTAATCAATAATACAAACTAGGATTAATTTTATGTTAGTTGAAAACCCCAATTCATTTTATTTTCTAATAGAAACCTTAATAGAGTACTGTAACACTAATGTCTATGAATTTTATCATTGAAATAAACTAATACTTATCTAATTTATTCAAAAATTCTAATAATATCGGGAGGTGTCTGTTTAGAGTAGGTTGATGATCCATTTATTTCCAAGAGCGATTGAAATTATCTACCTATCATCATTTAAAACTCATCAAAATATTATTTCTTTATGATTTCATCTTCAAAAAAATTGATCTCTCTAGAAAAAGTACAAATAAACTCTTGAAGGTCTCCAATATAAATAATGTAGTCTTTGAATTATTATAGATGGAGCTTCTAAGCAACAAAATATTATCTGATAACAATAGAGCTTTTAAAGTATTAAAACATATATTACATGGATTCCAATTGTTGTTTTAGAAATAAATTATGATCCTCCAATAGATTTATCATTATAACTACTATTTCAACATGATAATTCGAAGATTTGTGAGACATAGTGATAGGGTAATGTTTATATTCCATGATAAGAACTTATACCAAGGAAAAACAAGGATATTAATTACCAATTGTTCATTATCTGAAGGCTAATCCCCCAGCACCTCTAGAATCAGGAACAATAAGAGATTGAGTTGAAGGATTAGGGACATCTTTCCTTTGATGTTATTAACTATGAAACTCTTTCTCAACTTACTCAAACACTTGAGTTTGGGGATTAGTTACTCATGCTACTTCATCCAGAGTCTCTATAATTTCAACTATAATCCTTTTTCTCTGTACAAGAGTTTCTTTTGTCCTAGATTCAACCACTTCCTTGGGTATCTGTCTCATAGATCCAACCAAAGGAATCATTATTTTGTCCCACTTAGTAGCCATCATAATCTACTATTACTGTTATTCACAAAAAAGGAAGAGATATTTGTAGGAATTTAACCAAACAAATCTTAAAATATTAACATTACCAATATTTAAAATGTTGTTGTGATGACATATTTTACCAAGATAATATATTGACAATCTTTACTTTTCATTACAACAAAACGAAAATAACAGTTTAATTGGGATAATATACCATCATGGAATTCTTGTGGTAGTAATGATGTAGATACCTTATCATAGACTAAAACAATTGAACATTAAGTGATTCAAAAACAAAAACATGATTAACATGTTCAGATATAAAATTTTTTCAAGAAGAGTAGTCCATGGAAAAATCTCATATTTAATTAATTTAACCATTAATTAGCAGTCAGGAGTAACCTATTTCCTCATTAGATTATTTATAGTTCTCTTCCTAAGCAACTAAACAATAATTTCCTCTGAAAAATGATTTCCATTACTTATATTATCTTAATAAAACAATAAATTCCCCTCATGAGTACAATGTAATAGCGTAGCTATTTACACAAAGGAATTAGAAATTTCATAATCATTAATCTTAGAGAAAATAGTATCTTCATCGAAATGGGTACTGAACGATAAATGTTTAAAAAATTCTCTCACTTCAATTTAATTTAATACATGCATGGTATCTTCTTCAAAATCATAATCCAGACTATGAAATATTATTTCAATCTTCAGAAAAAGTTTTGTAGAATCTAAATAATCAAAATAGATGACCTTTCCTTAGAGTACACTGCAATCATTCACCAATTTTTATGTATTCGCATCCAACTCAGCATATTAACATCTTTGAAAAAATTTTATATTTTATAGTTTCTAGATTGCAGGGATTGATGGTTTTGGGTTTAACAAAATACGAATCGAAAGAGTGAGAGAGAGATGCCCTGTAAACTAATGGGATGAGTAAGAGATGGAAATGACAGAGAAAGAAAGAGAATGATTTCCTCACATTGATTAAGAATGTACTAATTATGTTATTATGTTTTAAAATAAAAATACAAAGAAATATAAAAGAAATTACTTCCCATAAAATAAAATTCTAATCGAATAAAAATAATTCAAAATTTAAAAATATTAAATAATGTTTTATAAAATAAAAACAAAGATACGAAAAATAAATTATTAATCATTTACATAAAATATTATTTTCCTAACCCCACTTAAAAAATATAAACCATCATTGGAAAGGTAATTAGTGAAAATATCTGCTAATTGATATTTGGTATTAAAAAATTATAAAGATATATCTTTTATACGGTCATGATCTCATAGAAAATTATTCATTATATAAGTGTCCTTAGTCCTATAATAAATTATAGGATTTTTTTGAAATATTTGTAACACTAGTATTATCACATAAAATATGCATACTATTAATATTCAGTCCAAAGTCTTCATTAATAATACTTATATATAGAAACTACCACCATAAACATATTATACCTTAGTGGTTGATAGGGAAACTGAGTGTTGTTACTTGCAAGACCATGATACTAAATATTTTCCTAAAACATGATTGGTTCATGTGGTACTTTTTTAATCTAATCTAAAACATTGTAAATGTGCATCTAAATATGAAATTAAATTTAAATAATATTTTTTTGTGTAAAGATGAGATTGAGAAATAATCACTTTTAAATATCTAAAAATTAATTTAGAATCATTAATATGGGACACTTTTCAGTTACATTAAAATATATCACAAAGGCATATGAAAAACATAATCTCTTGTATTCTAGCAGTAAGATATAATAAACTTCGAATCGTACTTCTAAATAACTTATGGTCTACTGGTTTTCCAACTTCATCAAAAAATGATTTGTATTGGTACACATGGGAGAGTAATATGTATTGCTTTTTGGAAGTCCAGGATTTTTCAGTAAATCAATAATATATTTAATTTGATTTAAAAAATTTCCATAATATATTTGATAAATCTAAAATCCTAAAAAAAATTAGTTACCCCTTCATACATATTTCAAATACAATTTTCATTAATTTTAAAAACTCATCAAAAATAACATTATTAGTTATAGAAAAAATAACATCTTCAACATAAATTTTAACAAATAAGACATTATAATGAATGATTCTCTAAAAAAGTGTTGAGTTTTCCAATACAACAGGAAATATATTTTTCAAAATAAAAAACTCAATCCTTCATATCAAGTTGGGGGGTCCTTATTTAAGGTCACGACGCATTTTAGTATGTTTAAAAACAGAGTTTGGGTTTAGAGGATTCTAAAAACAAGGGGGCGTTTCAACATAGACAACCTCCATTATATAAAATTTTTAAAAGGAATACATGAAATCATTATAATAAAATTTAAAATTTATATGAGATGTTTATTCTAAAAGGATTCTTATTGATTTTAGTTTGGATATATGGGTAGTCTTCTCATCATAATCTATACTTTATTCCTGATTATATCCTTTATTTGTTAATCTAAATTTATTTCTAGTTATGATCCATTGATCATCCTATTTATTTCTAAATAGAAACACAGTTACTATAATTAGATAATTGGTTGGCCATTCATCTAGTTACCAAACATTATTCCTTTTGAATTGGATTAGCTCTTCCTTCATTTCTAGCATCCAACTCTAATATTCTATGACTTATTCAATAGTCTAATGTTCTCACTTGGATAAAAAGTCAGATAATTATGCTAGGATTCCAACATTTATTGTAGGTCGATTTAATATGTCTAGGCCTGCTATAACAGTTTCTAGATGATGGTTCTTTAATTTTATATACAGTCTAGGAAAGTCACTTTCAGGATCTTCAGTATCATGTTATTCTGAATTAGACATAATTTTATTAATATTATTTTCAAAATCATAATTAGGGGTTTCAAGTCTAATATTATACAAAAAGACAGTGACTTCATCTAATCTATTTTTATCATTAATAAAAGGGATAATTTTATCAATCATCACATAGACAGATTCTTCAACAATCATTTTATTTTTATTAAACATTATATAATATTTTGAGGTAGCTATATATCCATAAAATATTCCATCATCATCTTTTTGATCGAACATACCATGTTTGTCCTTTGTTTTCAGTATATAAACCATGTATCCAAATATATTAATGTACATTACATATGGTTTATAATATAATTTAAAATTCCTTTGGATACCGTTTTTAAAATATGCCTTATTAAATCTTTATCTGTGATATATAATATTTTTCTTACATATGATACCCTAATATAGTTAAGAAGACTGTATTCATTCATCGTATTCTTTTCTATTTCTTGATTAGTAGTATTTTTCCTTTCATCAATATCATTTTCTTTAGGTTTTCATGGTGTAGATAATGTGTGTTTAATTTCTATATTTTAGAAACAAATAATTAAATTATTGAATCTCAAATTCTCCACCATAATCACTTCCCAATGAAATTACTTTTAAACAGTTTTCATTTTAATTAATTTTAAAAAAACATTAAAAAATAGTTAATACTTCAAATATGAATTGTTGACCAAAAAACCCATGTAAATCTAGAATATTCATATAAAAAACATAAAAATATAATTTACCAGCCAAACTTGATACTATTGATGTTATAAGAAAATCTAGATGGATAAGTTTTAATTATTTATATGTAAAAAGTTTGTTGATAGATTTGAAACAATGTTTCTGCCACTTGAAAATATGTCATGAATAATAGAATATGACATTGTCAGACATAAGACTGGGAAAATCAAAAATTAACTATTTCATAGATTATTTATATAAAAAATATATATTACAGTGTCCATGTATTATATTCTAAATTTACAATTCATTTGTCTTTTTATTTAAAAAACCCACTTTTTGTTTACAAAAAGAATTTAAATCCAATGTATTAACATTATCAATTCATGGTACATTAAATTTAAGCAACCTATCTTTAAGTATAGGGAATGAATTGTTAGAAAAATCAACAAAAAATACTTCATCATAGAATTGAAAGATACCTATCATATTTTTTCTTTAACCATTGCACAAACAATAATTTTTGATTGAGATAATATTTGGATCTCCAATAGTTCCAAAACTAACTATGTGTCCTTACACATTATCACTAAATGTGATGAGTCCCTCATCCATTTGAGTTAGTTTAAGAACCTTTGTTGATTATACACTCATATTCCTAGAACAACCAATGTCCGTATTTCATATAGTTCTTCTTTTTTCATGTGACATATTTCTTGAAAAAATTATTAATCAAATGTTTTTTTGGTACACATATCTTCTTTTGATCTGTAGTGTTAGCATGTAATGATCTTGGATACCAGATCTACTTTATTTTAACAAAACTCTAATCACATTCTTCAAAAAGAACTCTTAGAAATAAAAGATCATTTAATACCAATAATTTGATAATTTTTCAAATAGAAATTTTTGGTGATAGACAGTTTTTTCCCCAATGATAATAGGTAGAAATTTTAGAACTGAGAAAATAATAACAGCTTATAGAACATTGAATTCTATCCCTTACATTATATTCAAAATTATTCTATTTTGATAAAACTAATTTGAAGAATATCATTCTAGATGTTTACGCATCTTCTAAAAACAAGATAATCCCTTTTATAGATTCCTCTTTATGTTGTAGTTCTTTAATTTTCATTTCATGACTGGTACTATTTGATACAAAGGAATTGAATTTTTTAAGTACCTCCTAATGTTTTTTTTCAAAGGTATCACTTTAAACTAAAAATAATTTTGATTTTTTTTCAAAGATATGTGTTTCATTAATATGGAATTATATTTTCTATCTAGTACAAAACAAGAGGTAGTTAGATTATTATTTGAGAAACTGCTGGTATCAAAATTTAAAGAGTAATATGTTTGTATCTTTTCTTGTTCATTCATAAATTAGATATTTTATTTTATATTTGATTTAGCCATAACTTAATTAGACTTTGATGGGTGGATGGAGTATTTTAATTATTTCCATGTATAATTAATTACTCTTTTTCTTTTATTATCATAATTATCATTTTTCAAATATCTATTTTCATCCCTTTTTATTTCATCTTTGAGTTGAGGAATATATGTTGGATTGTGATAAAATTTCATGAATTCATAGAATATAACTTATATTGGTTATTTTTCATCCATCCTGAAACAAATTATGAATCATATTTTCTTCTTGTAAAATTTTCCAAACATTCTGGCTTGGTGAGCCTAATCCATTTCAGAAAATGAGGAATCTAAAATCTTCTCAAATATTATTCCTTGCACTATTTTTATTCTATTCTTCTATGTTGACACTTCCAGATATGTTTATTATGTCTTCACTATAAAGATATAATCATCACCTTCAGCTTGTATTTCTACTTCCTACATCATTAGTGTCCAAATTAGTTATTTTATGGGATGATCATTGAAAGCATATTATTAATGAATTGGATCAGATATTCCATTTCATTTTGAATGTAGTACTATGAATTTGTTCAACTATTGATTGAATTGTTTGGTGCGTTCTTCTATGGTAGTAATATTATAGTAAATTTTTTAAGCCTTCCATTCATCTCTATAATGCATTCACCATCAAACAATCTAAATGTTTCAAACATTAGCATAGTATTAGAATATATCACCTATATAACAATATATATTCCTTCATGAAAAATTTCTATAATATGTCACATTTCATAGGAATTTGGATATTATGATAAATGAATAAATTCATCTTGTACAACACC
The DNA here is from genome assembly GCA_963277665.1 of Viscum album. Lineage (NCBI taxonomy): Eukaryota > Viridiplantae > Streptophyta > Magnoliopsida > Santalales > Viscaceae > Viscum > Viscum album. The sequence goes on along the minus strand of OY728120.1, from coordinate 1,406,970,615 downwards.
CTAAATAATAGAATCCATCACTTAGGAATTCATGTCACACTCAACAATAGTTTCCCCAGTCCTTGTTTCTATTTTATTAGGAATCTTATAAGTAGTAATTATTTTTTATTACACATTGAATTCATAATTTTTTAGATAGATAATAATTCAATATTTCTAGAATCCATAGTTTTCATTATTAATGTATGGATCACATACCATAGATATTCTTTCTCTCATATCATCTATTTTCATATTTTTATAGAACATATTATTTTTAGCTTTCTATTACTCTCTCTAAAAATCATTACACTGCAACCAATTGTTAGGTCAGAATATATAAAGTAACAAATGATGGGGTAAATTTAATTTTTTCAAACAAAACATCATCAATTTGTGCATTTAAAACCCCTTATGACTTATATAGATAAAAAAATGTTTTATTATATATCAAAATGAACATAGGATAAAAAACATATAAAGAGAACATCATATTATTGTGGTTTGGGGAACAAAGATACCCTAGTCCACACCACCAACCACCATCTATGTGTGCTTGGTTAATTTCACCTAAATGGTCCTCTTATCACAAGACCATAATTCTACAACTATGTACAGGAAGTTGAAACCTTTATAATAAGACTAACAACAAAACATTAAATTTCATTAACCAAGAAATGGTTATCCAAAACATAGATAGAGAAGCTGATACTCCACTAAAACTAATTAAGATCAGTTGAAACTCCGATAAATCAAAAGGGGATGATTTGAATGCCTTGGGATGATCTTCACAGTTTTAGTAGAAACTAAAAAATGGTGGATCTTCTTCATCAGAAATGAATGTCTTTAATAATGGAATATTCTAATGCGATCCTTATTTGAAAATTATCTTCAATAAGGTATAAACTAAACATTATTAGTAACATGAGGTTGAAATGAATAGAACATTAAAATAATAACCTCTTTTTCAAATACCAGATATTTTGTCATTCTTTATAGTATAATTATAAAAGATAATCTAATTAATGAAGTCGCATATGTGAATCACGTATAATAAAAATATATTTTTTAAGAGATACTATGAAGGAATATATAGAAAATATAGCTTTCTTTTTTATTCCAGATATAAATGAATAACATGATTGATCATGGATATTAAAATTCCAACTGATTAGGAGATTACTATATTTCCTTAATAACATGACTTATTTTCTTTTATGATTAAAATTCTTTGATACAATCCTAATGATCATTGAATCCATATTATATTATGCCTTGTTCATCAAAAAAATGATAGATTGAAAATATGGCATATAAACTTCATTTTCGAAAACACAACGTAGGGTGGAACTGCATAGAATAGTTCTCCTTCACATAGCATAGGGTTCATTTGTATATCATAATGTTCCTTAAAATCTATGTCTACCTAACAAAACATTTATCTTCATTTATCAAAGGGAACACAAGTATCATTGTTCACCTTTTTTCACAATATCCTGAATGTAGTATTTATTAACCACTAGTTCAAATTCTCATATGTAGTGTTGATGAACAGTTAATACAGATTCCAATGTAGGCTTATTGATCAATATGATTTTCAATTATCCAAATGTAAGGATTTTGATCCAAATTAATACTGTTAAGTAAAATTTAGCATCAATACCATACGCATACATTGTAATGTCCCAAATTTTCCATGTAATTTTTTTAAATTTTATAGAATATTACAAGTTTGTGAAAATTTATGGAGCATGATTCTGAGGCCCAGTGTTCCTATAATGAATTTTTGAATTTTTTGAGGTACGTTTAGTAAACATGTAAGTGTGTTTTTTAAAATTTTGATCTACTGCACATAATTGAAATCGGAGGGCACCTTTGAACTCGTAGCGCCAGTATTATTTTAAAGAAGCCTTCACCTCGACCGCAGTAGGTTGAGAGTAGAAGATACTTTTCCACTTTTTTGTGGAGCAAAAAAATATTTAACATTTTTATTTTTCTATTAACCTTCATTGGGTTCATGGAGGTGGATACCACCTGAACTAAAAACTCCCAATTTGAAGGCAAATGTGGGGACCACCCGACCTTTAAACTCCACCTTTAATGGGAGGTAACTCTTAGACTCCCTCCATTTTAATTATACCACATCTATTAATTAATTAATTATGACAACTCCATATGTTCCAAAAAATTAAAATTATTAAAAATATTGAATTTTAATTGGCTCCTCATTTTGTTGGGGAGAAATCGTTGGCGATTGGGAGGCTCGAAGAGAGCTCTTGGAGAAACTCATCCTCCAATGAAGAAAGTGCTCTCCAAAAAATAACACACTCTCCAATGAGGAACCTCTTCAATGGAAACGAATCGACATCCATCCTTCCCTCCTCACTGACATCTATAATCCTATGAGGTAGGGGTGTGATTTCGATTGATCATCGTTAATTTTTATCTCATGTAGAATCTCCTCCCCTAAGATTCTTGCTACCTCTATAATGTGGAGGGTATAACACAAATGAACAAGGCTTAGCCTCACAGCTAAAATCTTTGGGGTTTATGGTTTGTTATTTACGATGGAGAAGGATGGAAACCGTTACCTGTGGGGCTCGAGGATGGTGACCCGCACCACGAAAGTCCGCGAAGATGGTGGTGGTGCAATTTCACTACCAGAGAAGGTTAGTGGCCCATTGGCAACGACGAAGCTAGGGTGGCGGCCGATGGAAGTCGGCTATAGGAATGGGGCACGGGCACATGTTCACACCACCCTGCGAGTAACGGTCATAGCTTTCTGCCACAGCGGTGAAGGGGGTGCGGCCGGCCAAGCCAGCCCCCGGTGATGGCCAAGAACATGATCGCGCTGTCGAATCAAGCAGCAGTGGACCTCCTAGCCTTGGCGGATGGTGGAAGGCTGCCAGCGTTTGGCCACTCACATAGGGGAGGTGCATGACACACCCTCGAGAGGAGAAAGGGGTCAGCAATTTTGGCCGGCTGAGTTGTACCGAGTGGGACCCACGACGGGTCTTGCGCACTGCATAGAGAAAAAACTGCTTTTTTCCTTCGGTGATTGAGAGTGGGGGTCATGTGACTCATCCCCCCCCAATGTGGCCTGGCCGGGCTACCCAATGCGGATTGGGCCGCCCAAAGCGGTCCAGGTCAGATTCCATAGACCGGGTCCGATCCAGGGCCAGACCCGGGTCAGGCCATGTCGGCCAGAACTAGGTCGGTCTTGGTCAGTCTGACTGGGTTGGATCAGACCTTCCCCAATTTCGACCCAATACCTTCTTTCGTCCATATCTTTAGCTATGAGCATCTGTTTGACGAATATTCTATGGCAACAAAAACATCATAGCGAGTCTATATTTTTGGTATACACAACATGATATTCAGATAAAGTTGGAGTACAGTCGGGTTGTATCGAGCACGAATCCATCCAGGCCCTCGGAACTAAGAGGCTAATATCATACAGATCAGGTGTCTATTTGATGCAGTGTCTATTGTATTGAGACCCCTCTGAAGTGGAGGTTCTTTGGGATACTTATTCAGGTGAATTTGTGGCAGTTGGAGTATCAAATAGTGTCTTGAGGAGTGGAACCTCCCAGAGACAAGCGAGCTTAGTGAGGGATCCCTGTAGCTAGATGTAACATGAGAATGGGTTCATATGTGGGTTTGTGCTTTGGAGTCCTACATGGGTATGTGTTTGAGTGTACCACATTGTTCCAATCTAGGAATACATATTGGACTACTCTTGGATACTTTGTGGGTCTGTTGTACTAGGATCCAATATGGGTCAGATGATGTACTAGGATTATGTTTGGGTCTGATGATGTACTAGGATCATGTGTGGGTCTGATGATGTACTAGGATCTTGTGTGGGTATGATGATGTACAAGGATTCTGTGTGGGCCTGATGATGTACTAGGATCCTGTGTGGGTTTGATGTTGATTTAGGTACCTCTGTCGGTCTGCCTATTTATAGTGTATGATGATTCAGTAGTTACATCTAATCATCTCTACTACTGTACCTAAGATATATCTAGTATGATATGAGTCCTTACCTTCCTGGTGATACCTTTGTGGTATTCTTCTACGTGTCGTACCATTTTGGTACTTACCAATGTGGTGATACCTTTGTTTTATTGTTCTTTTTGGTGTACCTTTGATGTACTTACCTTCGTGGTATTCCATACTTTGTTGAATAGTTGAGCTTTGGGCTAATGAGTTGGGACTACTGTTTCCATAGTATTGAGATGGGTTTGTGTGATAACTTATGTATATGTATGGGAATATACATAAGTATGTTTTTCAGTTGTTTTCATGATTTTTGGTTTATCCTTTTTGGATTTTGTGAGACCTTGAGGGTCTCTGGGTCCCTACGAAGTATCGTTATACTCACCCCTACATAGGCATCCCCCGCACATTGTTGTGTTTGGTGTAGACGATGGACAACACTGACTGAAGTTGAGGGTACCAGGTCGGGAGGTAGCTCATAGGAGGACCTTAGATGAGGAATACCGTAGAGATAACCAATATTGTGTTGTGCCTACCCTTCAGGTAGGATCCTTGGTGGGTGTTCACAAGAGATATTTCAGTTTACTTGTACATTTCAATTTCTTGTACTTTCCAGTTGGGATTTATTCTGGCCCCTTTAATTTACTATACTCAATCTATTTAATATTCAGTTTACTCATGTTCGTATATTTTTGTGTGCTTGGTTGCGTGTCTTTACAGGATACAAAGAAAATGTCTTCCTAGTTTTATGGAATACGCCTTTCGGTGCTAGTCGTCATCCCCTGGCCTATGGAAGGCGGGATTGGGATATTCACATCATGGACCCCAGGGGATGGGTCGTGACAAGCATTAAATTTCCAGCATAACATAGGTATAATGAAATACACATTCTTTTACTATAACTGGATATGAAACATTGTTTCTAAAGTAATAGCCACAGCGTTAAATTTCATTAACCCAAATATAAATTCCTGAAAACTCAATCATGAAAACATAATTAGAAAAATAAATTGTATTTGTGTGAAACAAAATTATTATTAATTATAGAGTTTTTTTGAGACAATACATACAAAACATCATTTCCATAATAAAATTTTCTTCTTTGGATAATCACGTGTGTTTCTACTTCAGGATTTGGATTCCCTCCCATGTACACTCTTGTTTTGGGATGGGGATGCCATTTCATGGTCCCCCTTGTTTAGAGCATGGGATACCCTTCCATTTACCCTCTTATTTTTATCTTGGGATTTTTACCTTGTGCCCTCTTATTTTGGTCATGGGATTACATACTGTGTACGCTCTTGTTTCATGCTTGGGAAGAACTCTTGTGTGCCCTCTTGTTTCATGTTTAGGATTCCATCTCATATACCCCCTAGATTCATGATTGGGATTCCCTCCCTTGTAATATCATATCGTGTTCATGGTTTTACCTCTTATTTAACCATTGATCTCATAAAACATTTATCATTACTCAATGCATTTGATGGAGATATAGGTCACACCCATCATGTAATGAAATAATACATGCATCTGCAACAATATAAAAAACATTCATCGTATCAAGAACCATAAAAAGATATTATTTTTATAAAAATTATATAATAAAGAACTAAAATAAATATATATTATAAAAAATTCATCATATCATATATTTTTTAAAATTAAAAAGGTTTCATAATCATTTCAAATAAAATAACACCTGAATGGAAGCGTGTTTCATAATAAATCTATCATGGTATAACTTGTGGAATAGAATGTGTTTCATTAAAAACATGTAAAGATAACATAAAAAATAATATAATGAAAAATAAGGGATCCATTAGATCATACAACTAGTTAATTAGAAACTATAAAAAAGGGTGTAAACTTAGATTGTGATGGATTTTGAAAGATGACATGAATCATTTGTTAAAAAATAACCATTCTTTTAAAATAAAATTTTCAAACATAAATCATTTTAAAAATCATATTCCCTGAAAAAATACATGAAAAAAAATAAATTAATATTTTTAATATCATTTAAAATATATCTTTAGGAATAAATCCATTCCGAATTGTAAATGCTTTCTAAATTAAAGAGCATTTTGATAATGTTTTTCATTGAAAATAACCTTCAAAACATATAATGGAATTTTTGAAAACCATATTAAACAATTTGTTAATAAAAAATTAATATCATTTTCCTTTAAAATTGTAATAAAATAACATTTAATTAAATTTTATTTAAACATGGTTCTTGAATAAAACAGATTACAGACTCAAGAGATGAATAAGGTTATGTTTTCTTAAAAAAACATTCTTAATTATATTCAACAAAAAATGGTATAATATTTTATCATTACTTGTTTATAACATGAATAAACACAAGATAATATATTTATGGGTATTACATGATATATGGATCATTATATTTCACAAATAAATAATTAATCATAAACAATATCATCAAATGATGAGATTCTAGTAATAAACTCTTACCACATTTATAACACTGAACAAAACACAAAATTTTAAAAAAAAGCCGAAAATATAATCATAACAGGGATATCCATGATATATCACGTCAAATAGTTGTATATACACCTTTTTAAAAATATAAGTGCATAAAAATAAATCTGTCTCAAATTAGAAAAATTGAGACAAAACTACCATACTGATTTGGTAACTTTTGAACTCTAAAAAGCCATGAAATAAAGATAAATAAATAGGTATGTAAATTACAATAAATTTAAGTATAATGTTGATATAATACATTAAATTTAATAATATACACCAAAAATAATAAATGACTATTTATTATGGCACAAGTCTTCCAAAAATAAAATTGAGATATGAAATCCCCTTACAACTTGAGTATCCTTTGAATCATTTCATCCGTTAAAGAATAAAATAAATTAAAATTTTTAAAAACAATAAATAAACGAAATTATAGATATAACATGTCATCTGTATTTATATACACCATACAATATTAATATGTAGTGAACATAAAACATATCTCAGAAATATAAAAGTGAGATGAGAAAATCAATACCTTAAGTCTTGACATTATTCATACATATTCAATACTAATGTATAATCAATATATATTTGTTATAAAACTATGAAATTACTATAATATCATATATCATACAATATATTTTATTATTAGGCCATTATATTAAACATTTATAAATGATTCCAGGTTAAATTTATGATTCAAGAAAAACTGATTTGTACTTTGTTTCTATTTTGAATTGTTATTATTAATTGTCTTACATTGATAATGATTTAATTATTTACATAATGTAATTTAATATTTAAATAGAATATAATTTAAATATTTATGTTTTTATAATAATATAAAAATTATATAAATGTGAAATTGAATACACCACTCATGGAGACAGTAGGTCATACGTATGCATCAATGTTGTTTTTATTTTCTTGTCATATTAAAAGAAAGAAAATAAATGACATATATTAATACATATAAATTATAATTATAGTAGAATTATTATTTCATAAATATCATATTTGTTTATTAATCCAATCAATAATACATTTCCATGTAATTTTTTAATTAATCATATCGCTTTGAGGTGGTAGAAGTCCACACGTCCTCAAACGAAGTTATCATATTCCTTTAGTGGAAATCATGAAGGTATGTGTTATATTATAATTTCATAACTAAATATTTTTCAATAATATAATATATATCATATAATATAATAAATTACATCATCATTTCCATCATTTAGAGGTTTTAATTGAATAAAAAATGACCTCGTTTCACTAAGTTATCGACATCCATACACTTGAACGATGATTGTGTGTCCCATTTTATGGAAGTGTGTGTGAGTGTAGGTAGTAAGAATTTCATAAAAACATAATTGCATATTGATTATAATTATTTTATTATATATTAATGAATTAATTGTAATAATTTTAGAAATGGATAAATAAATAAATATAGTACTTGTTGAAGGGAATTACCTTATCTTTGCGTAACTAATTTTGGTTTGCACCAAAGGTATTCCTTGGTTAGATTTCTGCCAAATATAAGGGTTATAGGTTGGGATGATAGATTTATGGATATTATTTTTGATGGTTTTAAGGAATCAATGCACATGATATGTGTTAAGAATTAGGGGGGTGGGTTCTAGTAAGTAGTGGGGGAGGATTGACATTCTTGTAAATATAAAAAGGTTACCACTATTGAGAGGTCTACCTTATATCACGTGCCTCAAATAATTTTAAATTTCACACAAAGGGAGTATGTTTTATAAATTCAGACACCAAATTGATTTTATACATGTTTCTATGTTATTTTTATTCTTGATTTAATTTATACCACTAAGTAAACTCCTTTTTACCTTAATCATTGTAATTAATCTTAATTCCCTTCAATAAAGATTTTGGTAAAAAAACTATGTGAAAATTGTTTGAAATTTTAAAGTATTATGTTCAATATATCCTTTTTTTAAATTATAATAAAATAATTTTTATAAAATTATTTAAAAATAATCTTGGAGATTGAACGAAACAATAGAGTTTTCAAGTGAAAATGTTAAATAGTTCAAATTTTTATATCAAATTTGAGTGTTAAATTGATTCAAATTACCTGAGATGGACTAATTTATGTTAAATTGATATAATTATACATTAAAAAATAAAATATAGATTAACCATATATAATAAATTAGATGAAAAATGTATTTTTTAAATTAAAATTAATTATTCAATATTATTAATAACGAAATGAACCTTATTTAAAAAATAAAAAACATTCACCGAGACAAATTTTGATGTTCCTATTCAAAATATGAATAATATATCATAAATAATATTAATGATTATAAAATTATATTTAATATTATTTCACCCTTAAAAGTTGGTAGCATTTTTTTAGAAAAAATATCTTTTTTTGTTAATATAATTGGATTTATTCTTAACTTATTCTAATCAAATACGTTGGAAAAGTGATAGAACATTTGATTGAATTTATATTATAAAAAATTCTTTAAAAATATTTTTAAAATGTGGGTTTTTATTTAATTGAGATGAAATGTTGTTTTTACATAGAAAAATAGTTCTTTAAGAAAAGAAATTTCTTCATTTTCAAATAGTTCGTACTTTCATTACAAACTTATTGATAACCAAAGAAATAATTTTTTATACATGTTTGAATCATATCCTTACAAATTAGTAAATAATATTTTCAATGTTAATTAAAATCAAAATGTGGTAACTATAATAATATTTTTTAAACAATATGTATAGTATATTTTAGTTTAGTGAAACTCCATCATACATGTAATATAATATATCAATGGAACTCATCATTATTGGTTATACAATACAAAAATAGTGTTATTTTTACAACATGATATTATATGAGTTCTGTGTAGGGAATTATTATCTTGTTATAGTGTGGAGTGTAATCCATCAATGAATTTTAATTTATTCGAACAAATATTATTCATAAAAACTCAGGGCGATACATTCTACCCCCCCTATAAAATGAAAATTTCCCTCAAAATTATTCTAGTTGATCAATGGAAAATACAATTAATTTTATTTCAAATAAAAAAACATTATAAAAATTAGTAATGAAATTTCCCTTGAAAAGGGAAATTTGGAAACACCATGTTTACCCAATGTACCTAACAACTAGGTTTCTATATAGGATAATATAGGTAGTAAGTGAAAACATTGATGGGGAAGGCAAATATAGCAATCAAAATCAGATAGAGAGTGATAAAGAAAATGTTTTGGGGAAATTTATGTATCAAAAAGTCATAAATTAAAGAGTGTTGAAAAAAGTCTACTGATATCATAAAAAATTGTGATAACAAGAAATAATTCTATTACAAGACCGTTTTTCGAAATATGATGAGTTTTTCTGAGAAGATACACATACATGAATTAATGAAATCCTCACCCATTGTTGTGAAATTAAACATTTCCACTTCCTCTATTATTCTATGAAATTAAAGTTAATTTTTTTTGAATCACTATAGGATCATGGGATCCATAAATATAATTACTGATCATTCTATATGTCTTAATCAAAAAATAAATTCTAGAAAAAATTATCCAATATATATAAACCCTCATATTGTGATATAATAAGTTAATATCTAAAACCTCATATAATTTTTAACATATATCACTGCATAAATGGTTATCCTTATAATGCTTCCAAAATATTAATTTCCAAAAAAATAGAAATAAGGTCACTAGATTTCTTAAAAAATATATCCTTTGATCCCCCATATATGATAAATTAGATATTGATTTTCATATAAAATTATTTGAATATTTTAACCTTGTAATCTCATGAAACATAGTAATAACCTAAATTACCACAATTCATTGTTAAAAACATGGCCATTTCCTTATTATATAGTTTTTTAGATGTATTCCATAAATTATAAAATATTTTAAACTCCATCCATGATAGTATAATAGATTTTTCAACAAATCATTTATCTTTTATGAGGTAATGAGTACCATCCAATTTACTTATTTATATACTACATTTATTTGTATAAAAATCATTATATAGACCTATGGAATATATTAATGATAAACATCCCTTACTCAACATGTCACATTTCTTTTCCATCAGATCCATTCATAATATTCATCCCAATCCACAGGAAATAAAAAAATGAAAAATACTTATATATTTCCCCTTTTAAATAACATAATTATTGAATAAAAATATATTAAAACATTGATTATTCCACATCCTCATTAATCCATTATCATGGATAAAACATACTGTTACACAATACTTATTTCTTTCCACATTTCACTTGATGTATCTCAATCATCAGAAAAATATCAATTACTCATAACACCTTTCTCAATTTATTTATGATATTAACACATGGGAAATAAATTTTCATAATGACACTTCATTCTGCACTTAAATAATTTATCTGTCTATGTTGTCTTAAGTAGGCCAACATTCTTATACACTGCATTAACCAAACTATTCTTTTTTTCTTGGGAGTTAGTTTATTTTTTCCTTCTTTTCCATACTAAAATCATCTTCAGGTTCCTATAATATATTCACATTATTGTTATTTTCCACATTCTTGACACAATGTATAATTGATCATCTTCCCCCAATGATCTCCATTATCGAAAATCTTGTATAACGATTTCCTTCTATTGTTTAGTTATTTTGAGAGTCAATTAAAGTACACATTTCTAATCATTTTCCCTAATAACTGATGATGAATGATCATAAAATCCTTTACTAAAGTGATCATCCCATTTTAATACTCATTAAAAAATTATTGGTTATATTTAATGTGAACTCATATTCATACAGTTTATTAAATTGAGTAAAAACATAAATCATATTATAAGGATAACTAAATATAGCATAAAAACATATAATCCTGAAAATTCACATATATTATATTTATATTATTACACCGTAAGAATAAACATAGTGAAATCCCAATAAATATCCTTAAAAATAACCCTATTGATATCATTAATGTTCATTCATCCGAGTTTTAAAAATATTTACAACACATTTCCATTGATATTATCTATATCGACCCATGCATAACAAACATTTATATTATAATATTTTAGATTAATATTAATCACATTACAAAAATAAATTACTGAGGAATATAATATTTTATTTCATTTAAAAAAAGAAAGCATATTCTTATAACACGGTTAATGATCGTCAACATCTACATTAAATATCTTCCCTATTAATACTTCTACTTTAATCATTTCTTCATAACCTTGCGAGAGGAATTATAATAAAGGAGTGTGATCATAGGCTTAGTAATGGTAAACAAGGGATATATTTAATAATAACATGAACATAAGGGTATGAGAGGTAGCTAATAAAATTATAACTTCATACCCATCATATCAAAGATCATAATTCAAAATCATGGAAATATGATTGGTAGTTCTTATTGTAACACCCCAAGATTCTATGGTACGTTTCCCTTCGAATAATGCAATAGCGTGTGTTGTACGCAACCCCGAGTTCTAACACACCATAACTAATCAAACTAGCCGTTATGAATAGTAATACCTACTTTTTGAAATTATATATATTTTATATTTGAAAATGGACTTCATTTTTGGATTCGGAATATTGAATTTATCCTAAGGTGAAATTTTGGTACATTTCGGATAACTTTCATATTTTGATGAATAGTGAAAATTTCTAAATTTTAATTAAAAACAACTTTTTTAATCAAAATAATTAATAGTGATAAATTATGAATTTGAGTGGTTTTAAATTATATTTAGAATATATTTTTACCATTCAATTTAATGTTTATCATTGGACATAATTTTACAATTAAACCGAACATAAACAAGTGTCAATCTTTTGATAGTTATTATCTCTTAAAAACACGCTTTTTGTTTTGACAGCGGGAATTAATTTTAAATTAATTTCTGCCACTTCTGTGTTTTGAATTTAGGAAAATGGATTCCATATTTGGAATCCGGATGTCCAAATTATGTAAATAGGTAACTTTTATTTTTACACATTTTGAATAATTACTGCGGTAAATATTTTATTTACCATGGTTAAAGGGTAAATCTGGTAAATAAGGGTTAAAAAATAATATTATAATAATACAAAATTACCCTAGAACGTGTCTTAACCTTATTGGTGGACACATACCCGACCATGGGCATCCTTGGGTCAATTTGGGGACCCCTTTGAGCCACTTGTATGTGGTAGGGACACATTATATTAATAAAGTTAAAATAAAAATAAAAATGGCATAAGATTACATCTTTTAGAAGAACAATTTTTACATAGGGTTATACATGTTGTATTTTCGATTATAAATATTCATTAGAAAGATAAAAAGATTTCCTACATAATTATGTTTTATTTATAATTTTTAGACATTAAATAATTTATTTTATTTATGACACAATGATGATGCAGTAATTACTAAAATAGTAAAAAATTAACATAATTGATATTATAAATACCCAAATAAATATAATATGAAACTTTTAATGAATTACACTAATTTTCTAGGATAATAGGATATATTAGGATTGATTTAATTGACTTTGTTCGAAGTAATCAATCTGTTATGAGTTTCACAAAAATCAACTATTGAATAGTGTCAAAATTGACATAAAAGAGTTCTTAAAACAAATATTATATTATTAATTGATATTAAATTCATAAAAATATAAGGTTCGGCCAAGAGACTTATATTATGATAGTTTAATCATTAATGGGCCACTTGGGGGTCGCTTGTATGTATATGGTAAGTCTATTAACCATATAATATAAAAATACAAAGAGACATTGTAAAAGTGAAACTAATTAACTTAGAGTTAATACTTAAAGATAAGGTTAATATAAGTACCCAAACCTGTCTAAATTCTATTGGTTGAGTTGTTTTAGACCTATCCCCACCTTAACCTTTTAATAGTCAATTTTGGAGCCATTAGAAACCGAATATGAATTTATTATAAATTAATATTTCTAGCTTTTCCAAAGGTGCCCCTCACCCCTCTTATAAAAGGGCACTCCTCCTTCTCATTTCTTCACACCTTCAAAGCCTTTTGGTTCGGCCAAACTCTGCCCAAATACTCTCCCAACATCCCTCAATAAAACCTAGAGGCCTTAGTTGGATCATAAAGCCAACCTAAGGAGCCCTTTTGATCAAATCAAAATGAAGAACCCGAAGAAGAGGTAATGATTTCACCACCCTTTTCTAAGTTCATTTCTTCTTCCACTTCTTCTTCCTTTGTTCTTACCATTCTGAAATAATAACTCCAGTATCTCACATATACTGTGATGTTATTATAAATATGGTACAACCATATTCATTATCCTATCCACCCTTTGAATAACATGTCACCATACGTGCGTACGTACGGCTTACCGTCTCCACGTCGTGGTGTAATTGTTATTCAATATAATATTATTTGGATGGGTATAATAATGATGTGTAACTCATGTAAATAATAAATATAACATGTTAATGATTCTGTATATATGATATACTATCCATTTATATATTATTTTAATATCAAAAGAATGATATTGTCGCTCGTGCGTACGTACGGACTACCGTCTCCACGAACGCGATGAGATTCATTCTCCATCGTAACCATTCAAGTATAATTATCATTTGATGATTTAAAAATTATGTTTAAGGACTAGATATCATTCTGGATATGAATAATATACAACAACCATGGCTTATGTAACAAAACATATAAAGAAAATGAGCAAGTTAACACCCGAAACGATGATAATTCTAAGATATTATTAATAAATCAATGTTAAAAGATCATATATGATATCATATTAATATATATTATTCTTGTATAATTTAACAACAATTATTTCACCATTATACAGGAGGTTAACCTACCCCAACCAAGGAAAAGTACAAGGTAAGGGTTATTTCACAATCTCTTCATTATCCGAGGTTGTTTATACGTAATAATCTACTGGGATATCTTTATCATCCACATCCATGTTTCTTAAAAATGTATTTCAAAACATTTTTTATGGGTTAAAGTCATTTATACCCTTGTTTGACTTTTTATAAGAGGTTTATAAAGGAATCTTTCCGTCGTTTTCAAAACAAGGTCCTTTTTAACCTTTTCGACTGAATTGAGGTAAGAATGTTCTTTTTAACTTATACGGCGGGTGCGGTTATTTTCCGCCGTTATAAAATCGTCGAAGCTTTCCATACAAGCTTATAAGAATATTTTCAAAGAAAATGTTTTATTTTATATGGATCTTAAATGATTTCAAAATAAAAGGAGATACTTCTTTAAAAAGAATTTTGATTTCATCTATGTCAACATCCTTTGATGGATTTTAAGATTATTTGAAGTTGATTTATTATGATACAAAACTTCTATATTGTATTGAAGGTTTTGTGATATGTTTGACTGTGGATGTGCTATTTTTATACCATTCATAGTTTATGGTGAAATTATTGACATTTCGCATGCTAGTTTTAATACGAATGTTTATGTTATGTTTAAACCTTTTCATATGGGAATGCATTGGACTTAATAAGTGACGGGTGGAGCCCGCTATAGCTCCTCGATGCATCGGTAGGTCTCATGAGACAAACTAGTGTCTTGGCACAAGGCCTTGACAAAATCTTATTTGTAGTCTTGGCACGAGGCCTTGGCTATGTGGTTATGATAGTCTGGCATTATGCATTCCAACATTATGAAAGTGGTTATTGATATTGCATGTGATTATTCGATTAGTAGAATATCCATGTGAACAACTAAATGGCATTATTTCATTTTACTTTTCCCATACTATGTTGAAGTTCAATTTTAAAAGGCTTTTGTTTTAGTAATTCATTGCCTTAAATGTTTATGCTTATTTTGAATGTTCCGCTATATTGTTATCCTTACTGGGCATTTGAGCTCACCCCTTTTCTATGTTTTATTTTTCCCAGGTAGTGAAGAAGTAAATTATGATTGACTTGCAGGGATATTATGAGGGGTTTATAGTGTGGACGTTGGAAACATTATGTTGTTGTAGTAGTTTTTCATTTTATGATGTAATGTAAAACTTATGAATATATCTAGTGTTTCCAAGGCTACTAAACTAATCGGTCTTTCGGGATTTGATCTTTCTTGTGATCATGCCAATGTTATGTAATAATGCACCGACTCTGGGTAGCTGGGGTCGGGGCGTTACAGTTGGTATCAGAGGAAGTTTAGTACAAACCTTGGAAACTAGATTTAGATAAACTCTGATTAGAGCACGTAGACCTAAGATGAACTTTGAGGATTAGTATAGAAGAACTTCCTAGAATTTTGGTATTGTAGAGATTTTGTGAGTTTTCCGAGCAATACATCCCTATCTGGATACGAGCAGGTAGAGGCGGCTCTGGCACAGATGTACCTAGGGGTAAAACCCGAAAACACCGCTTTGAGCTAGACTTGAACGGGAACTGGTGCACGACAACGGGCCTTGCTGCACTCTTGGTTACGACACTCCCGGGGGATATGCTTAGGATAACTCTCATTATCTTTACAAATCATTATGAAGGGTTTATGAGTATATACTTCCTCAAAGAAAACATTTTTATGATTATGGATTATATCCATAAATAGTTCAATTTATGTTATGTGTTTTATAAGTATGGGATTATGTATTTTGATTCATAAACTGATCTAGTTTATGCCATTGTTTAGAAATGGCGCCTAGTGGAAGAAATGGAAACCGTATCAATGCACGCACTCCATGTAGGGATTGCCCTCCTGCTCAAGATAATTATAGTGGGGCTGGTGATGCAACTGGTGCTGATCAGCTAATCACCATACTGGGATAACTTACTCAGGTTATGAATAATAACCTTACCCGTATGGAGCACCCTGATCCACAGCGTGGAGGATCAATGTTATATCGATTCATGAGGCAACAACCACCAACGTTCAATGGGAATACAAATCCCTTAGTAGCTTAGCAATGGATATTTTCCCTAGAGAAAATATTTCAGGCTTTGGGGAGCAGTGAAAGGGAAAAAGTTATCATGGCAGTTTACCGCCTCACTGGAGATGCTGATCAATGGTGGTCATTGATTCAAAATACGAAGGAAGATGATGAAGTATCAAATATGGAATGGAGGGAATTCAAAGATCTATTTTTAGAAAAATACTTCCCTCGCGACCATCGAGCGGATATGGAAAGACAATTTCTGAGTCTGAGACAAAAGGAGGATGAGAATGTCACAAAGTATGAGGCTAACTTTACAAGGTTAGCGAGGTATGCTGGAGATTATATTCGCAACCCAAGAAGTAAGATTTATCGTTTCTTTGATGGGTTAAAACCATTTCTCCGTCGAGCATTAGTCTCACAATCCTTTTCATCGTACGAAGACATTGTCTCATGTGCTATAAAGACCGAAAAGGAATTCTCTAAGTCTTATGACTTTAAAGCAAAGCAAGAGAAGAAGAGACCTGCTGATCAATCTGGGAATGGAAATAAGGGGAAGAAGGGAAAGGTTGAATATCCATCTTGTGGTAAATGCGGGAAGAAACATCCTGGTACTTGCTTGAAGGGAATGGGAGTCTGTTACAAGTGTGGTGAAAAAGGCCACCAAGCTCATGATTGCAAGGGGAAGAAGGAAGCTACCAACGTTCAGTGCTACAATTGCAGGGAGATGGGGCATTATGCAAATGCATGTCCTAAGCGTCAGGAGAACTTACCTCAGAAAAGGCCAAGGGATCAAGGCCAGGCTTATGCTATCACTACTGCTGAGGTAGAAGCTCCGAAAGACGTGGTGGCAGGTAATTTAATGGTTTCCTCAAGTTTAGCAAATGCATTATTTGATTCTGGATCATCGCATTGTTTCATATCTTCCCAGTTTGCTAAGAAAATTAGATATTTCCAATTTGATTTAATAAGGGAGTTGTCAGTTAAAACTCCTAAGGGAAGTATCGTTGCAACAAAGTTTTGTGAATCAGTCCCCATTAGAGCACATAAATTTTCTTTATCTGCTGATTTCATCGTCATACCTATGATTGAGTTTGATATAATCCTCGGTATGGACTGGCTTTCGGACTATGATGCGAAGATTTATTGTAAGAAGAAAGAGGTTACGATTCTTGATGATAATGATAAGGAACACCTTATTTTTAGAGCAGAATCGTCACCACCTAATTCTTATTTAGATCCACCCTCAATAGCTCAACTAAATTCAATTATTGGGGAGGAAGAGAATGAAATAACTGCGGGTGAGGAAAGGAATGTTCAAATAGAGGATGTACCTGTTGTGAAAGAATTTGTAGATGTATTTCCAGAAGATTTACCTGGACATCCTCCAGAACGAGAAGTTGAGTTTTCTATTGATTTGATTCCTGGATCAAGGCCTATATCGAAGACCCCTTATAGAATGGCCACTGTAGAGTTAGTCGAACTAAAGAAACAACTAGAGGAATTGAGTAATAAGGGATTTATTCGCCCTAGTGTTTCTCCATGGGGAGCCCCTGTTCTTTTTGTTAAAAAGAAAGATGGATCTATGAGGTTATGTATCGACTACAGGGAGATCAATGCTATAACGATAAAGAACAAGTATCCCCTACCTCGTATTGATGATTTATTTGACCAACTTCATGGAGCTCAATACTTTTCAAAGATTGACCTTCGATCTGGATACCATCAGTTGTGTGTGAAGAAGGAAGACATTCCGAAAACAGCATTTCGAACCAGGTACGGGCATTACGAGTTTACTGTAATGCCGTTTGGATTGACTAATGCACCCTCTGTATTCATGGATCTGATGAATAGAGTCTTCAAGGAGTATCTCGATGAATTTTTGGTGGTATTTATTGATGATATCTTGGTATACTCCAAAACCTACGAAGATCATGAAAATCACTTGCGCATTATCTTGAAGACTCTGAGGAGGCATGAATTATATGGGAAGTTTAGCAAGTGTGAATTCTGGCTTCAGGAGATTTCTTTTCTTGGCCATATTGTCTCTAAAGATGGAATCTCTGTTGATCCTTCTAAGACCAAGGCAATCCAAGAATGGCCAGAACCTACGAGTATAACTGAGGTACGTAGTTTTATTGGTTTGGCAGGTTATTATCGACGTTTCGTCCAGAATTTTGCCCGATTGGCTAACCCATTAACGAAGCTCACACGTAAAGGGGTTAAATTTGTTTGGACAAAAGAGTGTGAAGAATGTTTCGAAGAACTGAAGAGAAGATTAGTCAATGCTCCTATATTGACTCTACCATCGGGGAATGATGGGTTCGTTATTTATAGTGATGCATCAAAGAAAGGACTTGGTTGTGTCCTTATGCAGAATGATAGAGTTATTGCCTATGCATCACGACAGTTGAAAATTCATGAACAAAACTCTCCTACTCATGATCTCGAGTTAGCAGCAGTGATCTTTGCTTTGAAAATATGGAGGCACTACCTCTATGGTGAAAAATGTGAGATTTATACTGATCACAAGAGTTTGAAGTATATTTTCTCACAAAAAGAACTCAACATGAGGCAAAGGAGATGGCTTGAATTACTCAAGGATTATGATTGTACGATACACTACCACCCGGGGAAGGCAAACAAG
Source organism: Viscum album (assembly GCA_963277665.1). Classification (NCBI taxonomy): domain Eukaryota; kingdom Viridiplantae; phylum Streptophyta; class Magnoliopsida; order Santalales; family Viscaceae; genus Viscum; species Viscum album. Next base: position 1,406,951,554 of record OY728120.1, on the reverse strand, counting down.
GTGGCAGATGCTTTAAGTAGAAAAGACCATGGAGTTTTGAACAATATGAGAATTGAAAGGGATCCAATTTTCATGGATCTAGTAAAAATGGACATGGGAATAACCAGGGAAGGTGAAACATCAATGCTTTTTCAAATGGTTGCCAAACCATCTTTACTAGAAAGGATTAAGAGTTCTCAGACCGATGATGACGAATTCCAAAAGAAGATTAAAGCTGTGAATGATGGGAGATTGAAAGACTTTGTGTATGAAGATGGAATTTTGAAATTCGGGAAGAGACTTTGTGTTCCCAATATACCTGATCTAAAAAGGGAATTGCTGGATGATGCTCATAGTTCCAATTTCTCTATACACCCTGGGAGCACCAAAATGTATAGATATTTGAAGGAACATTTTTGGTGGGACAACATGAAGAGGGAGATTGCTGATTTTGTGTCAAGATGTATGGTTTGTCAACAAGTGAAAGCTGGAAGGCAACAGCCTGGAGGAGTCATGCAACCTCTTCCCATACCGGAGTGGAAATTGGACAATATTACAGTGGACTTTGTCATGGGGCTACCAAAGACTCCTAGAAGGAACGATGCAATATGGGTTATTGTTGATCGTCTTACCAAGTTAGCACATTTTCTTGCTATAAGAGAAGATCTACCCCTGGAACGTCTAGCAAGACTATACATTAATGAAGTTGTGAGACTTCATGGAGTACCCCTATCGATTGTTTCTGATCGTGATCCCCGTTTTACTTCAAGATTTTGGAAAAGTCTTCAGAAATCCCTGGATACTGAACTTCATTTGAGCACTGCTTACCACCCTCAGACAGACGGACAATCAGAACGGACTATTCAGACCTTAGAAGACATGTTGAGATCTTGCTCACTTGATTTTCAGGGTATGTGGGATCAATATTTACCACTAGTAGAATTTTCCTATAACAATAGCTTCCATTCGAGTATTCAGATGGCACCATATGAAGCGTTATACGGAAAGAGATGTCGTACACCAACCTGTTGGGATGACGTTGGTGAAAGAAAACTTGTAGGCCCAGAACTGGTGGAGGAAACGGTGGAAAAGGTGAAGGTAATCCAAAATCACATTAAAGCAGCTCAAAGTAGGCAGAAGAGCTATGCCGATAATCGAAGGAAGGATTTGGAATTTCAAGTCGGTGATCATGTTTTCCTGAAGGTATCTCTGTGGAAGGGAGTCATACGTTTTGGTAAGAAAGGTAAATTGAGTCCCAGGTACATCGGACCTTTCGAAATTCTAGAACGAATTGGGGCTGTAGCTTACCGATTGGCAATGCCGCCAAGTCACTCCAAAGTTCACGATGTGTTCCACGTATCTCTGTTGAGGAAATACATGCCTGACCCAATGCATGTACTCACCTATGAAGATTTAGAACTGGAACCCGATCTGTCTTATTGCGAAGAGCCCATCAAGATTCTTGATACGAGAGAACAAGTGCTGAGAAACCGGACGACGCGTCTGGTAAAAGTTTTGTGGAGAAACCATAAGATGGAAGAGGCAACGTGGGAACCCGAGGAACTTATGATGAAGAACCACCCGAGTCTTTTTATGCAGTAATACCCTAGAAATTGTGAGGACGCAATTATTTGAAGGAGGGGAGAATGTAACACCCCAAGCTTCTATGGTACGTTTCCCTTCGAATAATGCAATAGCGTGTGTTGTACGCAACCCCGAGTTCTAACACACCATAACTAATCAAACTAGCCGTTATGAATAGTAATACCTACTTTTTGAAATTATATATATTTTATATTTGAAAATGGACTTCATTTTTGGATTCGGAATATTGAATTTAGCCTAAGGTGAAATTTTGGTACATTTCGGATAACTTTCATATTTTGATGAATAGTGAAAATTTCTAAATTTTAATTAAAAACAACTTTTTTAATCAAAATAATTAATAGTGATAAATTATGAATTTGAGTGGTTTTAAAGTATATTTAGAATATATTTTTACCATTCAATTTAATGTTTATCATTGGACATAATTTTACAATTAAACCGAACATAAACAAGTGTCAATCTTTTGATAGTTATTATCTCTTAAAAACACGCTTTTTGTTTTGACAGCGGGAATTAATTTTAAATTAATTTCGGCCACTTCTGTGTTTTGAATTTAGGAAAATGGATTCCATATTTGGAATCAGGATGTCCAAATTATGTAAATAGGTAACTTTTATTTTTACACATTTTGAATAATTACTGCGGTAAATATTTTATTTACCATGGTTAAAGGGTAAATCCGGTAAATAAGGGTTAAAAAATTATATTATAATAATACAAAATTACACTAGAACGTGTCTTAACCTTATTGGTGGACACATACCCGACCATGGGCATCCTTGGGTCAATTTGGGGACCCCTTTGAGCCACTTGTATGTGGTAGGGACACATTATATTAATAAAGATAAAATAAAAATAAAAATGGCATAAGCTTACATATTTTAGAAGAACAATTTTTACATAGGGTTATACATGTTGTATTTTCGATTATAAATATTCATTAGAAAGCTAAAAGGATTTCCTACATAATGATGTTTTATTTATAATTTTTAGACATTAAATAATTTATTTTATTTATGACACAATGATGATGCAGTAATTACTAAAATAGTAAAAAATTAACATAATTGATATTATAAATACCCAAATAAATATAATATGAAACTTTTAATGAATTACACTAATTTTCTAGGATAATAGGATATATTAGGATTGATTTAATTGACTTTGTTCGAAGTAATAAATCTGTTATGAGTTTCACAAAAATCAACTATTGAATAGTGTCAAAATTGACATAAAAGAGTTCTTAAAACAAATATTATATTATTAATTGATATTAAATTCCTAAAAATCTAAGGTTCGGCCAAGAGACTTATATTATGATAGGTTAATCATTAATGGGCCACTTGGGGGTCTCTTGTATGTATATGGTAAGTCTATTAACCATATAATATAAAAATACAAAGAGACATTGTAAAAGTGAAACTAATTAACTTAGAGTTAATACTTAAAGATAAGGTTAATATAAGTACTCAAACCTGTCTAAATTCTATTGGTTGAGTTGTTTTCGACCTATCCCCACCTTAACCTTTGAATAGTCAATTTTGGAGCCATTAGAAACCGAATATGAATTTATTATAAATTAATATTTCTAGCTTTTCCAAAGGTTCCCCTCACCCCTCTTATAAAAGGGCACTCCTCCTTCTCATTTCTTCACACCTTCAAAGCATTTTGGTTCGGCCAAACTCTGCCCAAATACTCTCCCAACATCCCTCACTACAACCTAGAGGCCTTAGTTTTATCATAAAGCCAACCTAAGGAGCCCTTTTGATCAAATCAAAAGGAAGAACCCGAAGAAGAGGTAATGATTTCACCACCCTTTTCTAAGTTCATTTCTTCTTCCACTTCTTCTTCCTTTGTTCTTACCATTCTGAAATAATAACTCCAGTATCTCACATATACTGTGATGTTATTATAAATATGGTACAACCATATTCATTATCCTATCCACCCTTTGAATAACATGTCACCATACGTGCGTACGTACGGCTTACCGTCTCCACGTCGTGGTGTAATTGTTATTCAATATAATATTATTTGGATGGGTATAATAATGATGTGTAACTCATGTAAATAATAAATATAACATGTTAATGATTCTGTATATATGATATACTATCCATTTATATATTATTTTAATATCAAAAGAATGATATTGTCGCTCGTGCGTACGTACGGACTACCGTCTCCACGAACGCGATGAGATTCATTCTCCCTCGTAACCATTCAAGTATAATTATCATTTGATGATTTAAAAATTATGTTTAAGGACTAGATATCATTCTGGATATGAATAAGATACAACAACCATGGCTTATGTAACAAAACATATAAAGAAAATGAGCAAGTTAACACCCGAAACGATGATAATTCTAAGATATTATTAATAAATCAATGTTAAAAGATCATATATGATATCATATTAATATATATGATTCTTGTATAATTTAAAAACAATTATTTCACCATTATACAGGAGGTTAACCTACCCCAACCAAGGAAAAGTACAAGGTAAGGGTTATTTCACAATCTCTTCATTATCCGAGGTTGTTTATACGTAATAATCTACTGGGATATCTTTATCATCCACATCCATGTTTCTTAAAAATGTATTTCAAAACATTTTTTATGGGTTAAAGTCATTTATACCCTTGTTTGACTTTTTATAAGAGGTTTATAAAGGAATCTTTCCGTCATTTTCAAAACAAGGTCCTTTTTAACCTTTTCGACTGAATTGAGGTAAGAATGTTCTTTTTAACTTATACGGCGGGTGCGGTTATTTTCCGCCGTTATAAAATAGTCGAAGCTTTCCATACAAGATTATAAGAATATTTTCAAAGAAAATGTTTTATTTTATATGGATCTTAAATGATTTCAAAATAAAAGGAGATACTTCTTTAAAAAGAATTTTGATTTCATCTATGTCAACATCCTTTGATGGATTTTAAGATTATTTGAAGTTGATTTATTATGATACAAAACTTCTATATTGTATTGAAGGTTTTGTGATATGTTTGACTGTGGATGTGCTATTTTTATACCATTCATAGTTTATGGTGAAATTATTGACATTTCGCATGCTAGTTTTAATACGAATGTTTATGTTATGTTTAAACCTTTTCATATGGGAATGCATTGGACTTAATAAGTGACGGGTGGAGCCCGCTATAGCTCCTCGATGCATCGGTAGGTCTCATGAGACAAACTAGTGTCTTGGCACAAGGCCTTGACAAAATCTTATTTGTAGTCTTGGCACGAGGCCTTGGCTATGTGGTTATGATAGTCTGGCATTATGCATTCCAACATTATGAAAGTGGTTATTGATATTGCATGTGATTATTCGATTAGTAGAATATCCATGTGAACAAGTAAATGGCATTATTTCATTTTACTTTTGCCATACTATGTTGAAGTTCAATTTTAAAAGGCTTTTGTTTTAGTAATTCATTGCCTTAAATGTTTATGCTTATTTTGAATGTTCCACTATATTGTTATCCTTACTGGGCATTTGAGCTCACCCCTTTTCTATGTTTTATTTTTCCCAGGTAGTGAAGAAGTAAATTATGATTGACTTGCAGGGATATTATGAGGGGTTTATAGTGTGGACGTTGGAAACATTATGTTGTTGTAGTAGTTTTTCATTTTATGATGTAATGTAAAACTTATGAATATATCTAGTGTTTCCAAGGCTACTAAACTAATCGGTCTTTCGGGATTTGATCTTTCTTGTGATCATGCCAATGTTATGTAATAATGCACCGACTCTGGGTAGCTGGGGTCGGGGCATTACACTTATGAAATGGATCAAAATGGAATGAACCGCATAATCTAGTAGAGAATAATAGAGTAACAAGACATGGAGTTTTGGAATACACATATTTATAGAAAATCCTATGTTAAGGATACATTAAATGAGATTCAAAATATTACAGTCTTGGGATAATTACCTGAGTACCTACTTTGGTATTGGGATTACCTCCCATATACCCTCATGTTCTGAGGTTTGTATATCCTCCCATGTATCCTCTTATTTCATGATAGGTATAACTTTTCTGGAAACCTCTTGTTTAGGGTTTTTATTCCCTCCCATGTAACCTCATTTTTTTGTATTGGGAGGGCCTCCCATGTACCATCTTGTTACTGGCATGGTATTCCCTCTAATGTTCCCTCTGGTTCTGGTCTTGGGATGCCCTCTGGTACACCCTCTTCTTTCTATCATGGGATGACCTACCATATAACAACCATGCTTTTTATTACACACTTAAACAAGATTTATTACATAAAATTGAACAAAATACAACTTTCAGGATCAAGAGGTCAAGTTTCTTGAGAAATTTGGGATATAAGATGACAACATAACAAATAAAAATACAACATCATTATTGAAAATTTCCATTACATGACCACAATATTCCCTCACACCAAGCATTGAATGGGATAACCGAAAGATTTAGAAGTGAAAAGGGTGAGGTATAAATCCCATTAAGGTATTAAAAAAGGCATAACATGATGAATAAAATTACTTGTTAGGAAATATCCATATCAATGGATCACATGAGAAACATGAACCTAGAGGCATGATATATCATGATTATCATAACATGGAAAAGTGGAATCAACATTTAACATTATATTAGCATGATCCAATGCTAATTTCACATGTAGCATGAGTAAACCCTCATTTCACTTTAATTAGAATGAGTAAAACCTCATTGCACGTGATGTATCAAGATACTAACCTTTACCTAATGAATTGGAGCACTATTAGGACACACCCTTCTTAATCATTTAATTTCATGCATAAGTGTTCCAGATGGATCAGTTAACATGGATTCATTAAACATCATCATTTATTCCTTGATAAAGGAATGTGTAATTATTAAATGAAACCCTATAATCAATATGTAAATGTTTATAATTGTTAATACCCTCAATATAGAAATGGGCATGGTATTCACTGCACAATGGCTTTGGCTTGGAAATTTTTTGTGCAATTTCGACAGCCTGATGATGTGACACAAGAATTCAATAAAAAATGGATGATGAGAGAGAAATGTATATATCATAATATTTAAATTAAATGTAAATTAAAGGGTTCATATAGATACATGTGCCTACATAGGTATTGGAAGTTAGATGTGTTATTTATAATAATTACTTTAAAGTAATTGAAAAGAGATAAATTCAAAATGTAATTTTGTCATGGTAACTTGTGTGAATGTGAGAAATCAATGAGATAGAAAGAGGTATATAATCATTAAAACATAAGAAGGGTGGTATGGGGGATGTGATAAATCATACCCCAACAATTTTAATTGAATAAAAGGTATAACGATATAAAGAAATTGGAAAAAAATAGAGAGGAAGAAATCCATTACATAAATGTGTGATCCAATGTCTGGGAAGAGGATTTATATAGACTTATTGGGATCTTGGGGATACTTTGGAGGATACTAGAGAGAGTAGGTGAGAGTACAGATGTGATACAAAGGTTTTTAGTGGATAGAAGTGGGATCTTGGTGGGATTATATAAGAAATGAGAGGTAATTAATTATTATTTAGGTTTTGGAAACCACAAACTAAACTAATCAAAACCACAAAACATCCCATGGTTTTTGCCCACAGGTTTTTATAAAGGGGAGTGGAAGAAAATATTTTCTTTATAAAATGGTCGAAACTATTTAAATATTAGGATTTCTTATGTTGAGGGTAGTCACACTCTCATAAAAATCATTTTAAAAGTTAAAATATTTCATCTGTATGGAGGGTCCACTAAGGCACCATAAAATTAATAAAAAATTCATAAATCACATTATTTTAATGGTAAAACATATATTGGCCGAACAACCTTTTTATTGTATTTATCACATTATTATTGGGTCATTAAGATGTCAAAAAATGCATAATATATTAAAATGTTATTTAATTTTTAACCTAAAATTCGACTGTCTCATAAAATTTTGAAAAATTAACCTTTGGATAATTTCAATGTCATGATTAAAAAAATATTATTAATATTATCTAAATAATTTTCTAAATATTTTAATATTTTTACATTATTATATAGACCAATATTTTATAGAAAAATCTGGGTTTTTGACAAAAACAGCTTTCAGACCTTAATAAAAATTACAATTGTATCCATAAAAAATTATACGTTCATATATATTGAATAAAAAAGTCATTTAGTAATAATATATTATTAAAACATTATTTTATTCGAAAATCAATTCATTCATCAAAATAGATTTCTTAATTGAATATTATATAAAAATAATATATGTTCTTTAAAATCTAGTTACAAACTAACAATAATAAAATGAATGTATATTCTCTATAAAAAATATAATGCATCTAACCATAGTTCTATGGCATTTTTCAAATCCCCTTAGAAAATTCACATGAGACATATGTGTAAGGTTTGTGATGGTGACTGACTGTTGGGGAGGCTCAGATAACATCACTCGGGTGGCATTATCTATTAACATCCACATATCTCGTAGGTTGTTATATTTAAACATAATATGTTGAAGTTAGACTTGACCTTGGTCATGGGAGAATCCCAGGGACACTACAACCTTTGTGAGATCCAAAAAATATTCTTTTAAAGAGAAATTCCATTTGATGAGGCAATAAAATCCCTTTTCGGAGAAAATTGTATTTCAGAAAGTCCTATATTTATACTAATCATGTGGACACTGTTCAACAGCTATATTAACAATGGTAACAATTCATAATGGTAATTTAAAATCCAAAAACATAAAACCAATGAATTTCATATTTTATATAACCATTTTTCAAAATAGGACATTTAATTATATCAAGATGAATTTTCATTAATAAATTATTAGGTTCTTAGAATCTTCCCCGCTTATGAAATTTTTCCCATGAAATTTCATTTTCCCACACTAAACTAGATGTGGATAACTATTCTATATAACTTCCACTAATTCCAATGTTGCTTCTTCAAACTTGTGGTTTCCTTACAACACCATTACAAGGGGAATTGTCTTATTTCATACAATTGTTTCCCTATGATATAAGATTTACATCAGCTTGTTTTCATAAGAGAGGTCATTCTATAATGGTACCAACTCTGGTTTGAGTACATGCGATGGTTCAGGTATGTAATTCATCAACAGGGATACATGGAATACATCATGTACTTGGGACAGGTTTGGTGAGAGAGATAGTTGATAAGCCACTGCTCCAATAATATCAAGGATCTCAAAAGGGACGATGAACCCTTTAATAAGTTTATCATCATTCCAAAATAACATAAAAGTATTCCATGATGATATGTAGTGGAATACCATGTCTATGAAATCAATATCTTGGTCTCTTTGATGGTTATCAGCATATCATTTTTTTACTATGAGTATCTTTAATGTGTTGCTGCATGGCCTTAGCCTTCTCCACCATATCTTCAACCATTTCAGTTCCTAGGAGTTTTCACTCCCCAACTTCATCACAACATGATAGTGTTCTACACCAGTTCCCATTAAGGGATTCTTAAGTGTCCATGTTCATGGTTGTGTGGAAGTTGTTATTGTAAGAGAACTCAACAAGGGGAAGTTGTTGATCCCATCCTCCATTGAATTCCATTGAGCATTCTCTCAACGTGTCCTCAAGTGTTTGGATAGTCCTCTCCGATTGGATTTCAGTTTGAGGGTGATAATTTGTACTGAAGTTCTGATCAGTATTCAGATTATATTGGAGACTCTTCCAGAACATAGTGGTGAATCGTGTATTTTGATCAGATACAAAATATAGTGTTAATACATGCACCCTTACAACTTTTATGATATATATTCATGATATTTTATCCAATTGGAAGTCCTCTCATATTGCAATGAAGTGAGAAGTCTATGTAAGATGATCCAAAACAACCTAGATAGATTTTTTTCCTCTAGATGTCTTCAGATTCCCAGTGACAATGTCTATGGTGATATTTTCCAATTTCCATGTTTGTACGGGTAATGGTAGCATCATCCCATTAGAATAATACCTCACAACCTTCACTTGCTGATATACCATGTACTTTGATGTATACTCAGCAATATCTTTCTTCATGGTATACCACTTATAAATCTCTCAGAGATCTCGATACATATTTTTGTTTCCTAGTTGAATGGAGAAATTTGAACTATGTGAATCATCCAAAAGTTCTTTTATTAATACCAAACATGATAGAACATGTACTCTTGACCCTAGTCTCACAATTCCTTATTCATTGACATTGAACTTTGAGTTTTTTCCTTTTCTGATAGTTTCCACATTTTTTTGAATTACCACATCATCCATTTTAGAATCCATTAACCTTTCCAGAAGAGACGATTGAGACATAATTTGTGAAAGGATTGATTACATTACCTTCGCTATGATTCCCATTTCGATTTTCATCAAATCTGAGAATATTGGATCCTTTTCAATTATCATCAATGATAGAATTGATGGATCATTTCTACTTTGAGAATATTTTTCCTTGTTCATTTTCTCAGGGTTGTTATAGATTGGCAAGACTTAGTCTTTGATGAGATCTAACCATCATCATTGGAGTATATTCAAGTCATTCTGTGTGAATATATAATTTTGGATTTTTTAATCATTGTATGTTTCACTCTTCCCCCCATTGAGGTAGTGTCGTTAAATTTTTAAATAGAATATTACTACATCCAACTCCAAATCTTGTTTTGTATAGTTTTTCTCATGGAATTTCAATTTCTTTGAAGTATATGCAATGATACAGTCATTTTGCATCAAGACACAACATGTTCCTTTCTTCAAGTAATAAATAAATACAACAAAAAGTTCTCTACTTGTTGGTAATGTGAGAATGGTCATAGTGAAAATACTCCATTTCAACTCCTTAAATCTCTCATCACCTTCATAAATCCTTGAAAAATTGAATACCTTCTATGTAGCTCGGTAATATGGTTTTACAATCGTGGGAAATTTCTCACAAAATTGGCGATAATATCCAACTAACCAAAAGAAGCTATGGATATCCATCACTAATGTTGGCCTCTTCCACCCCTCAATTGTATCTATCTTGAAGGGATCCACAGATATCCCATTTATTGAGATGATATAACCTAAGAATGATAATTCCTCCAACTAGAACTCGGAGTTGTTTTACATTGAATATATATGTTACTTTCACAAAGTCTGTAGTACAGTGCATAGATGCTCCTCATATTCCTCCTTAGGTTCAGATTATATTATAATATAATATATATAGTTGATCAAAAAAAATTCTTTGTAATCTCTAATGACTATATTAATCAATTCCATGATGATTTCATGAGAATTAGTGAGTTCAAAATTCATTACTATGAATTCATAGTGCCTGTATTTTGAACAAAAAGAATTCTAGGTTATATCCTCCTTCATCACCCTTACATTTTAATATCATGACCGTAAATCCACCCTAGAGAAGTATTGTGCTCCGTATAGCTGATCAAACAAGACATAAATTCATGGACGATCATACTTGTTCTTTATCATAATTTTGTTGAGTTCACGATAATAAATACAAAGGCACATTGACCCATCCTTCTCAATGATGAATAGGACTGGTGAACCCCATGGTGAAGCACATGGGATCTAACACTTTTATCTTGGTTTACATGTAGTTTTTTCATTTTCTCATCATGCTCCACAACAACCATCCTATATGGAGGCTTGGGTATTAGAAAATCCCCAAGTAAAATATCAACCAAGAATTCAAAATCTATTCTAGTAGTAAGACTATTCAATTACTTGAGAAGCACTTCATCAAATTCCCTCACAATTGGCATGACTTCAAGGATGGTTTCTTTCTTAGACATAATCATCTATGAAAGATATGCATGCTCATAGGGTAATAATATCCATTCATGAGATGATGATGATAAAGAATATTTATCCTCCTCCTTGAACATCTATAGAATATGGGGTTGATTCCCCAAATGGGGTGTGATTTCTCTCTCATGAGAATTTATGTTGGCTATATATAGAGAAAAAATCCATTCTTATAATTGCATGAAATTCCACTAGAGGGAGTATGAATAGGATCAAATAGATGTCAAATCCACAAATTGTGAAAGGGGAGGAGTTATACTCAGGGGATGCAATGATTACCTCATTTTTCATTTTCACTAACATGTCTACTTCTATGATTCATGTTGGTGTCGGGATTGTTTAACTATAGTTTTGGAATATAGAATAATGCATAGAACCAAAATAAAAAATAATGTTCCCTACTCTTTAATGAATAACTAGCGTACCTATCACCATTTCTAGGTTAGTGTTCACTTTAGTGGTAGTGATGGAAAAATATCAATTTTGTTTCCTTGGAGGTTTTTGGTTTCTCTGAAAACCCTTGGATTTGTGAACTATTTTGAAATGTTCCCTTGTTAATAGTAGTTTAAGAAATGAATAAGGAATTTAGAGTCGAATGGGACGTTCCTATCCTCTATCACAACATCTGGTTATTCATGTCTGTAGTTAATAGTTTGGTTCCCTTCTCTTCCACAACTAAAAAATTTCCTCTCCCACTTTATTCAATTTCATGGGCGTTTAGTTTTTCACCTTTGCAAAGTGGGGTGTTGGAATTTATTAGCACCATTGGATTTATCCATTGGAAATCTATAATTAAAGCCCCCCATATGCTTCTAATCCCCATGATTCCCATATGATTTTCCAATATCCATTTTGAATTTGAAGGAACATTGAACAATTTCTTCCGAGCTATCAATGTCATGTATAACATTGGATTTCCATAGGATAGGTTTTATCCCATGAATGAAGAGGTCCACCTTGTATTAGGGGTAACCACAAAGCTAGTGGTGTATCTTGTAAGCCATGTGATGTTTTGCTTATATGATTTAATGGATTAATTGTATTTTTCATGAGGTAAAGGAAGTCACATTATATCTTAAGGTGGAGAGTGTGTGAAATATATTTATCTAAAAATACTTTATGTAAATCCTTTCATTCCAATGCCTCGATCTATTCCTCATGATTCTTACTTTTGATAAAATCCCACCATTGATTAGCTTCACCATCTATATGAAGAGGACCCAGGATAACCATATATTTTTTGAATAATTAAAGGATGATGAATATCATTTTAATGGATTTGATCAATTGTTTGTAAATTGAGGGATCTGATGATCCATTAAAAGTAGGAGGCCTTTTTTCATGAATATATCAATTGAAACTTTTCCTTCTTTTGGGGGTTGAATGTTCTGAATGACACATTTTTCTATTCAAAACATGAGTTAATTGAGAGAGTACCATGCCAATGATTATAATTCCCACTAACCTTGGATTGGACATCTCCTTAAAATAGTCATCAAATTGTTCTTTAAATTGGTTGTTAGCCTGAGTCCTCCTATTATTGTTCATTATCTAGAATAAAAAGGAAGGGTTGGGTTAACACATAAAGGGGACTGAAATTAAAATAAGTGATATCTTATAAATTACATATATTTCTATAACATATGATAATAAAGGATTCAATCTGTGTGTTACATGATCTATATACCAACATATATACTTATGATAATATTTTTTATTGCCTTAGTACGGTTTTGTTTATTACTTTTGAATTTACCAAATCATATCCCCTGGGAGTGTCATAAATAAGAGTGAAGGAAGCCCAATTGTCGTGCACAAGACCTATTCAACTCTGGCTCAAAGTATGGTTTTAGGGATTTACCCCTAGATACATATGTGCTAGAGCTTTCTCTACCTACTCGTATCCAAACAATGATGTATTTTTTTATAAACCATTTACTCAATACTCAAAAAAAATTGGGATGTTTTTATAATACTTAGACTTATCCCTAAATATTTCACTAGGGTTTTGTAAACCTAATCCCAAAAATAACTAAACATTCCCTTCGATACAAACTATAACAATCCTTATCTTTATTAAAAACTTAAAAATGATTTATTATATAATCATGTAATTAAAAAAACTCTGATGATCGGGAGGTATTGTGACTTCGGAAATTAGGGACATTACATGACAACTAGGGACATAAAAATAATATATATTTATTGAAAACATCTTTTACATAACCACATCAGTCCCTCATACCTAGAATTTCCTAGGATAACCTGAGGTCATAAATGTGAAAATGGTGAGCAATAAAGCACATTAAGGGAGTAAAAAAGGAATAACCTGATGTATACAATACATGTTAGGCAGTAGGAATATCAATGGATCACATGAGAAACATGAAAATAAAAAAAATTATATAACATGATTATCATAACATGAAAATGAGGCATCAACATAAAAAAGATATTAACATGATCCAAGGAACATTGGACATGGATCATGAGTAAACCCTCATATAACTTGAATTAGAATGATTAAACCTTAATTTCCATTGACTTACCATTATAGTAATATTTACCCAATCAATTAGAGTTCTATCATTGAACACCCTTCATAATCATTTCATTTCATGAAGAAGTGTTCCAAATGGATCATATTACATGAATTCATTAAACATAATAATTTGTTCCAAGATAATGGAATGTGGAATTATTACATGAAAATATATAATCAATAAGTAAATCCTCATAAATGCGAATACCCTTGATAGGTAAATGGTCATGATATTCACTACACAATGACTTTGGTTTGGAAAATTAGGGTACATTTTGGCAGCCTAACCACATGACATAAGAATTCATAAAAACTAGTTGATGAGAGATAAAGGGATATATCATAATATGAACATGAAGTGGAAATTAAATGGGTCATATAGTTACTTTACAAACATATGTAATTTAATCTAGATGAATAATTTAAAAGAATGGCTTGAATGTAAATGAGAAGAGAGAAATTACTTATAGAATTTTGGCATGGTAACAGGTGTGCATGGAAGGAATTAATGAGAGGGAAAGAAGAAAATCATATTTAAAAAATAAGTAAGGATGTGGGTGGAAGATTTAAATCATACCACAACATTTTTAATTGAAAAAAGTGTAAATAAATATAAATAAATTAGAAAAAATAGAAAGGAATAAGTCCATTACTAGGAAGTGTGATCCAAAGGCTTGGGAGAGGCTCGAGAGAGGCTTCTTCGGATCTTGGGGTACCTTTGGAGGACACTAGAGAATTTATGGAATAGTAGGTATGATATAAAAGTGTTCTTATTAAAGAGAATTGGGATATTGGGTGGGTTTATACAGGAAAAGAGGGGGAATTATTTATTAGTTAGGTTTCGAACACCACACACTAAACTAATCAAAACCACAAACCAACCCATGGTATTTTCCAAAGGATTTTGTAAAAGTGGATTGAAAACATCATTTTATAATTCCAATGTCCAAACATATTAAAATATTTGGCATGTTTATGTGGAGTGAGTGACACTTTCAAGGAAAATCATTTTAAATGTCAAAATGTTTTAAAAGTCACTGAGGGTCCTCTATGGAACAATAAAATTAATCAAACATATATTAAATTCACATTATATTGAAGGTAAAACAAATATTTTTCGAAAAAACATTTCATAGTATTTTATTATATCACTATTGGGTCATTAGGATGTCATAAAAACACTATTTATTTAAACCGTATATTATTTTTAAACAAAAATTTGACTATCATAGAAAATTTTGAAAAATTAACTGTTGGATAATATCGACAGCCTAATTCCAAAAATAGAATTATTTTTAACTAAATAATCTTCCAATTATTTGAATTTTATCTTTTTAAATACAAATAGACATTTATCAAAAATTCATGGGTTTTGAAAAAAAAAACATTCAAACATTAATAAAAATTACAAATATAATCATAAAATATTATACAATCACCTATATTTAATAAAAATTAATTTATTAAATATATTTTTTAAAAATATTATTTAATTAAAAAATCCATTATTTTATCAAAATATATTACTTAATTGAATATTAACTAAAAGTACTATTTATGCATTAAAATATATTTACAAAGTAATAGTAATAAAATGAATGCATATTATCTTTAAAAAATTATTCACATAATTATAGTTCTAGGGTCTTGTTACAAAACCAATTAAAGAACTTGTTTATGACCTAATAGTAAGGTGTGTAATTATGACAGACTCATTGGGAGGCTCTGATAACATCGCTCGGTTGGTAATCTCTATTGAATTTCACTTCTGTCGTAAGAAGTTCTGTTCAAGATTAACGTGTTGAATCTCAGCTTGGTCTTAGTCAAGTGTGATTCCCCCATGATGCTACCTCCTTTCCAAGATCCAACAAATGGGATTTGTATGGAGAAATTCCACTAGATGAGGCCATCACTTCCTTTCTCTTAGTAAATTACATTTATTAAAGACTTATATTTATATTAATCACGTGGTCACTATTCAACGACTATATTAGCAATGGTATAAATTCTTAATGGTATTTTAAATTCCAAAAACAGAAATCCAAGGAAGTGAATATGATATATTACCATTTTAGAAAATTATACAATTAATTATATCAAGAGGAATATTCATTAAAAAATGTTTGTGTAATTACATCCCATGTCCCTCTTTCTATAGGTGTGGGATTCCCCCACGTCTGACCTATGAGAACATTAAACTATTTTTATTACATAATGAATAAGAGTGAGATATAGGTCTCACCTGTCAGATATTGAAATCATACATTCTTCTTCCAAAATACAAAAAAACATTCATCATATGAAGAGCCATAAAAAGTGATGATTTTCATAAACATTATACATTAACCTATGAAATTAAATGGGTATTATAAGTGTTTGATCATATCATAAGTAGTGAAATATAAATAGTCTCCATAATCATTTCATTGTAGATAAACCTGTTATGGGAATTTGGTTTCATATTCATTATATAATGTTGTAACACATAGAATATAATAAGTATCATAAAAAAATTTCAAATTAATATAATCCTTTCAAATATAGAATAAGAATGGATTCCGATGATTATATCCCCTATAATTAAAAAACTATATCAAATTGTGTCAACATAGAAGGGGAAGGACTCTAAAAAATCACATGAATAATTTCAAAATGAATATAATATTTAATAGAAAAACCAATTTTTAAAACTGAAATAATTTTCAAAATAATTTTCCTAGAAAATCCACTGTAAAACATATAACTTAATATTTAAAAAAAATTAAAAAATTTCTCGAGGAAAATAATTTTTTCACTTTGAAAAACAATTTTTTATTCATAAATAATTTTCAAAAGTAATTTTATTGAAAATAACATTGAAAATTATAAAAGTGACTTTGAGAAAAAATTAAACACATTTAAAAAAAAGAATTTATAAAATCATTTTCATTGAAAATTATCATAACTTATCATTTAAAAAAATATGAATTATTTTTAAAATATGGTTTTTTAATAAAACACATTTTCATCAAAAAAATATGAATAATTTCATATTTTCATATAAACACATTCATAATTATATTATTCCCCAATTAGGTGAATAAAGATACCATTCCTTGGATATGACATTATTAGACAAAGGGGACGAAAATACCTGGGAGTTCATTATATATGGAGCATAATATTGAATCAATAGAAGTGTAATCATAAAAAAAATATGGATAAATAATGACATTATAATATTAATGTCTTAACACATTGTTAACATTGAATCAAGCTTCCATTTCATGAAAAAAAATAAATATAAAGATTAAAATATCACGAAAAGAATGATATTCATTATATATATATTCAAATGTAATTATATACACATCGTAATAGAGTATAGGTTCATTATAAAACATGTGTCAAAAGGAGATAATATTGATACAAAACTATATCACTATTTTGTTACCATTTGAACCGTTAAACCACATGAAGTAGATATCATAAAATGGATACGTAAATTCCAATATATAGTTATAATAATCTTATAATACTTTTCTAATCATATACACTAAATAATGATACTAGTGGTGAATATGACATATGTATCGTAGAAATAAAATTAAGATCAAAAATCATCTTACTACTTTAGTTACATTTGAATAAAAAGATACATGAAAAAATAAAATCAATTGAAATAGTAAAATCATGAAATAATATAAAATCTGGATATAACATATCACTGAGTATTATATACTCTATAGAACAAGAATTAGTGGGTAACATAGAATATATCTAACAAAAATAGAAGTTAGATGAGAAAATAATTACATTAAATATAGAATTTTTCTGTACACAAAATATCATCCAGTATAATGAATATAAGTTTACCATAAATCTTATAAATCACATTATTTTTATATATAATACATTTTATTATTTGAATATGGATTTATCGTACCCAT
This sequence comes from Viscum album, assembly GCA_963277665.1. Classification (NCBI taxonomy): domain Eukaryota; kingdom Viridiplantae; phylum Streptophyta; class Magnoliopsida; order Santalales; family Viscaceae; genus Viscum; species Viscum album. The sequence goes on along the minus strand of OY728120.1, from coordinate 1,406,933,653 downwards.
TTATTAATTATTTCAAGTAAAAGTTTTGTTTTGCATAATAACAGCTTCATTCTTCATATATGTTTTAAATTATTACTCTTGTTCCTATTACACAGGTCATTATTTAATTATTTTATGAATTTAAAACTTGATATGAATAAATTATATATTCATTATATAGTAATTTAAAAAAATTATAATATATATAAATGGTAAATGGATTACACCGTTCATTGAGACAGATGAATATTGCCTCCCTTTTCGTATAGCATTAAAAGAATGAAATTAAATGAAATATATATATATTCATTCTAGTAAATTAATATTTCATAAATATCATATATTTTTAGTATTCCAATCTTTAAAAATTTTCTATGTAAACTTTGAATGAATCACATCACTTTGATGAGGAAGTAATCCACACATCCACAAATGAATTTATCATATTACCAAAAAATGAAAATCATGAATTTATGAGGTATCTAATTTTTAAAAAAATTATAAATACCTAAAAATATCATATATATAATGTATAAAATATAAATTCAATTAATATTTCAAATATTTAGAGGTGGTAATAGGAGAATGAACGACATCATTTCATGCGACGATAGTTCACCAAACACACTAATGATGATTGTGTATCCCAATTGATGGAAGTGATTGTGAGTGAAAGTTTTAAAAATAGAAAAAAAATTTAAAATTATATTTATGATATTGATGTTCTTATATAATCGTGTAATAATAATATTAAAAATGGAAAAAATTGTATTAAAAATTTCTTTTTTTATTGATGCAACCTATTCATTGGGTACCTCCTTTCGATTTTCAACAAAGGGACTCCTTGGATTTATTTGTGACGTAATTTATGAGTCAAGGATATTATAATGGAACTTGGGAGAATATTTTTTTTGTTTTTTATATTCAAATTTTCTTGATATGTGTGAAAGAATGAAGTGGTTGATTTCCCTTTTTGTGGTGGATGAGTGGCATTCTTGTTAATATAAATAGGTAAACACAAGTGAGACGTTTACCTTAAATAATGTTCCTAAAATAATTAAAAAATTTAAATTAAATGTAGAATATAATATAAATATGTCACAAAAATTTCTTAGTACACGTGTTTACTGTATTTTCTAATAAATATATGGTATAACCACCAGGTATTATCATTTTTACCTTAGTAACTCTAATTATTTTTAAGTAATTGAATTAATACGTTTTATCAAAAAATAATTCTGACTTATTAAAATTAATTATTATTATAATTATTAAAAAAATTGAATCCCTTTTACCAAATTTTAATTACCAAACTCAAAAAAATTAATTTAAAAATATTCCCATAGACGGGACAAAACGACAAGTTTTCAATGTTAAAATGACAAAAATTCGAATTGTTTTTAGATCCAAATTCAATGTGAAATATATTAGAAAACCAAAGATTTATTAATTAAATTAAAATTAAAATAATTATAATAAGAACCCAAATTAATATATATTTTATCTATATAAATAAACTAAATGAAAAAGGTGCTTTAATTTCAAATTCAGTGTTTTTCCTAATTCATTATAAAATGAAACTTCTAAAAAATACCAAATATTTACCAAAACTAAATTTTGATATTTCTATTTCAAAAATATTGATTATTTTATAAAATAAAAAAAATATAGAAGTATCAAAATAATATTTAAAATATGATTTCCAATAATAGGTGGTAAAATTTTCTTTTATAAAAATAAAACTTTGAATTCATATAATTGGTTTTATTTTTATCTTATGCCTATAAAATCTATTGGATGATTGTTTATAAATTTTATTATATATATAATATATATAATATAATAAAAAAATTGTTGAAATTTTGTTTTTAGAGTTTATTTAGGTTAAATGGTCATTGTACATAGAAAAATAGTCTTCTTTAAAATGGAATTTAATTATTTTTAAATTGTTCCCACATACATTTCTAATTAATTTATAAATAATGTCTCATTTTGTATACATGTGTAAATAATATTTTAAAAAGTCAGTAAATATTATTCCAAATATACTTTCCAATATCTAGGTGGAAACTATAATAGTGTTTTAAAAACAATATTTGTAGTATATTGTAGTTTGGTAAAACGTGGAAAGGCATGTAATGCAAGATATCGAAGAAACTCAATACTGTTGGTAACAAAAGAAAACTTACAATTATGTGTAATTTGAGACAATCTAGGTGTTTCATGTAGTAATATAAAAACGTGGTGTTTTGTGTAATTAAATCGACCATATAAATTAAATTTATTATAGAAAAATTAATTCATCAAAATTCAGGGTGTTACAGTGATAATTTTTCTAATTGATACGACATACTACATCCTCAAAAAGTGAAGTGATTAATCTTTAACTACGTTTTCACATGCAATGTAATAAGAATAAAGTAAATAATTATATGTTTTATAAATTATATGAATATGATATTCATGATATATTTATCATTCAAGAAATATTATTTATCATTTATTTCTTATCATTTCACCCACAAAGTATGGATAATGCCATTCGTGAACAAGTGGGATACCACATTCATGAAACAATGATCCTCTATCTTTCTCACCAAAAAATGAACGATATATATAATTTTATTATATCATGTTTATGTTAATATTTTCATTGTATAAGGATAAAATATTAAATTACTTTTTTCTATATTGATAATTGAAAAATGGAAATTTTAGACATGCATACGTATTACATACTATATCAATAATTGTAATGTACTTCAATTTTTTAACAATCATTTTCATTGGTTTTAAAAATATCATTGTTTTATAAATGTGATTATTTTGACATTTTTATTATTTGGTATATAATAAAATAATATAATATGTTTTAGAATAAGATCTTTCCTAATTAAACATGCTTTACAAGATAAGGAAATTAACACCTGAAATAATGAATATAATGAATTATTATTACTGTATGGGTGATAAGATGTTATTAAGGGATCATATAAAATTTTATAAATATTACTATGTGTCAGATATAAGGTAATAAATTTTTTTAAACCACAATAAAGGAGGTAAAATATGTTTTAATGAAATGGAAGCATGTTGTAGGGGATTTCCATCACACTTGTTTCTGTGAGAAAAATTATATATTCAAAACTTGTTTCATATATGTGGAGTATATACTAAAAATTTATGTATTTAATTATTCTTGTTATTGATATTCTTTTTATCTAAATATAAATTGTATTACTTCTTTTTCATGTATTTTATGGTTAAAAAGATAAAAAATCTTAAGGGAATATTGACTGAGTTTACCTTAATTGAGATGTAAATAATGTTATGAGCCTAAATATTTTCATGAGGCGTATATACCACCCTTTAAAATTTAAATGTCATGAATTTATTCATACTAATGATAATTTATGTTTTATTTATATTATTCATATATAGTGATTAGGGATAAAGGTTACCAAATTGGTTAATATTTTATGTTACAATGTCACTGTTTATCCAGATTGCTTAGGATTATATTTATGATGATAAATTCATTTGATATGTCTCTAAAGAAACAAATTATTTGGGTATCCACTACATGTTCATTTTTTCAAATAATAGTACAATTTTGTAAACATTGGTACTTAAAATAATTTTTAAATTATTTGTAGGTTAATTTTTCTTTATTTCTTTATTCGGTCAAAAATCCAATTTTTTTCAAAATCTGTGATTTCTAAATAAAAATTAAAAAATAATTTACTATTGTCGCATTATTTTTAAAATAAATTATTACCCATGATTTTATTTTTTAAAACATATTCTAAAAACAAGTTTCATATAATTTTTCAAAAAATGATCATTTGGCTTTTTTTGAAAATGTAACATGAATGTTGGATCTCTTAACTTGCATAAAAGGAAAAATATTTCCAACTTTCATAACTATTCGTTGATTTTTATATTTCCTTATGGGTTTATAAAATTATTATCAAGGAACATTTTTCGTTATTATTTTTGAAATACACAGTGAATAAATAAATTATTCAAAATAAAAATTCTTTTTAATAATTATTTATGTTAAAAGAATGTTTTTCAAAGTGAAAATTAAGTTATCAGGAATATATTTATTTTATGATTTTTCAAATAATCCTTTATAATTTTTTATAGGATATTTTTTGGGAAAATGATTTTAAAATTTATTAATGATATTTAAAAAAGTATAATTTCAATGAAAATTTAGTTTTTTCAAGAAATATTCAAATGATTTATCAAAATAAATCATAGATTAAATCCCATGATTTAATTTATTCCATGCCAAGGATATTATTAAAGGATACTACAGTTAATATTTATCTGAAAGGTTAATGTTTCAGATGATTTTTTTTTGAATATTATTTCTCTACTATGGGTTATACTATGATAATATTCTTATATAACTCACTTATTTCTCCAAGTGTTATTATTTGATGATATAATTTTGAAACCTATTTATTATCCATATATAATTTTATGATGAAATGTTTATGATAACCATTTCATTATATTTATTTTCATATGATGAGTGTTTTATGATATTATGAACAATATATTTTTCTTACTCATTATGTGATGGTGGTTATTTTATACCTAATGATGTCAATTATATCATAACCATAGATGACAGTTATGTTATATCTAATAATAATTGTAACCTTTATCTCTCACCAATGAAATGGGAAATAATTTATATCTCATAAAATATATATGACTAGAATGGGGACTGAACTTCAATCAGTTAGTGTATTTTTCCACTATGATGGTGTAAGAAGTGAAACATGACTTGCATGATTGTTTGGGGAGGGAATATATCCCACTATAGGGAAATATAGGCTACTGGGAGTGTGGTGTAACCCACCTAGGTGGTGTATCTACCAATTGTATGTTTTGATATGTTTTTAAATGAGACTGAAATACTAAGGAAATGATTTTCTAGGATAATTTTTAATCAATAATTCCATGTATTATAAAAGGTAATTCTATTATAAATCATATTCATTGATTTACATAAGATTCATGTCTTGTAAATGGATAATATTTATTCAATGACTCAATATTATGTTTTTTGATATACATGTTATGGTTTTGATACATAATGTAAATGTTCTCAATCCATTATGTTCATGTTATTCTTACATTTTTCCCTTATTTACCATTACCAATAATCTGATTTGACCCATTATTGTGATTATTTCCCCTAGTTATGAATAAAGGTTTATTTTGGGTATGTTTATGTAGTTTACTAAAGGGGAAGGAATTTGGGGGAGATATTAAATATATTATCCCAAATTAAAATAATTGTGTTCAATGTTTCCAACAGTGCTAACCTATTTTTCCACAAAAAGTTTGGTGGTGTAATGTTTCTAATATTAATCTAAAATGAAGTAATACCAATGTAATAAATTATTGGGTAACTATAAAAAAATTAAGAAAATTAAATTACTTTAAAGGTTAATTTATATCTCTACCAAGTTGTTATGAAATATAAATTGGAAGTGGTAAGACTACATGTTGTGCCACTCCCTATGGTATCTGATCAAGATATGAGGATTACCTTATCTTTCTATATAATCCTTCTAATTTAATTGGATATAGAGCTATCTATCTGTATTACATATCATAATATGGTGGTTTTTTTATCTAAAAGATTTATTCAAACTCTATAGGATATGATGAGAACCTGTTCAATTGATTTACTAGGACATTCAGATCATCATGTTACCTTAGTATATTTCTCATATGAAAATTTATTCTAATCTTAAATTAAAACTTCACCTTATGAGGATATTTATGTTATTTGATGTTAGAATCAAATATGTTTGGTTGATGTTTGTGTGAATAATCATATGGGAACTGATATTATATACCACATTATGGTTAACGATAAAACCATTCAAAGACATATGAAATACAGAAAAATGTGAAAAAATCTATATAGACAATCATCGATGAGACATAGAGTATGAGGTCTGGGAGAAGGTGTTACTTTATATTACTCAATGGAATATGCTCAAGATATTTCCGAAGAGAAATTCTCTCCCATGATAAATCATCCCCTTTGAGGACGTTGATTGCATCATAGTAATGGTATGCCGACTATAATATCCCCTAACCCTTTCCAAGTATATAATGTGATTTATATATCCCCCTTAATGAGGTAGACACGAGAAATTTCACATTAACTTAATATATATGTGATGACGTTATATAACTACCCTTTATATTAGGAGTGTCTGGTGAATAAATTAGATTTTATAGATAATGTTATATGAAAACAAGACAATCACATTGTTAAAGTTTTAGGATTGAACTAAATGTTTGAGTATGAAGCAATGGAACTAGAAGAGGAACTGAAACCAGAATTCCCTTATATATTTTATAGTATGAAATGAAATTTTGAGAGTCAAATTTTAAAAGGTAGGAGAATATAACAACCCAATCATTGAAAATTAAAATTTCCTTTTGAATGAATAAATGCATCATTAATTAATGTAACTATAGAACACACATATACTACTATATTCATTTTGAGGTTTTATAAAATATATCCTGTCAAATTTAAATGACCATTAAAAATCACAAAAATTGACCATATATTCATTATATTGTGACCATAAAAATTTACTTATATTTTGGTATTTGATAATGTCTAATGGTCCTGAACTAAAGAAGTGAGGGTTGTGACTGGTAAGAACAAACCCTATGATTCCCATTTGTTAGAGCTTCCCTGAGTGATGGTTGAATTTCTATTTTACCTTGACCTAGAACAAGATAATATTTATCAATTGAAACACAATAGGATATGTTTAAGAGAGAATAACAAGCATATCAAGATCTTGGATAAAACCATGTTCATCAAGGCACCCCTAGAAAGATCCATTTGGAAATCATCTTACCTTGGTTTCATATTCTAGTGTAATAAGACATATTTAATATAGCTCATAGTTGTGTGAATTTTTTATTTTATTTTTATTAAGATTATGAATATATATTATTATTTATATATTATTTATTATATAATCTTTTTAAAAAAATTATATTTTTTTATGAATAAATCAATATTTAATTTTTGGGATATATATTTTCAATTAAAACCCAAATTTTGATAAATTCATTAATTTTTTAGATATATATTATTTTTATAACACGCATTTTTATTTTATATTAATTTAATTGTATATGATAATATAAATAAATAAATTGTAATTTAAATTTTACAGGCGAAAAAATGATTTTAGTGTCATAAAATATATTATTTTCTAGTAAATAAAAATTTATATTTAAAATTTAAATTTATCATATTTTAAAAAATGATAAAATAAATAGTATTTTAAAAATCATGAAGTAAAAATTATCCAGTGGTGTATTTTTCATATTTTTCTATGATGGTTGAATTTCGAGTAATAATTAAATACATTATAAATAAATTGTTTGTAATATGACATTATAAAATCATAAAAGTTGTCTACTAAATAATATTTAATGAATACATGAATAAATATATATTTTACCATTGAAATAATTTTTCTTTTTTATTTTATTAATTTAAAAACCATTAATTAATCATCCAAAACAAATTTTATATTTTAATGGTTTAATATCAATTTGTTAAGAACAAGAATCAAATCCAAATAACCTATGGTAATGCATAAATATTTTTTTTATTTTCCATTTATAATATTTAAAAATGGTCCACTTTTGTGGAATCCATTTGAAAACCCCATGGTACGGTTTTTTCTAATAATTTACCATATAGTGTACAGAACCTCTATTTAGACATTAACAAGAAATTCCTCTCTATTTTTCCTTATATACCCACCTATACTCCAACATTTCTTCAATAAAAACAATTATGAACAAATTATATCTACCAATAAATTCATAAACCTCTATCAAGGTGTTCATATGATATTATTACTCTCCTTCCATGATTTTATAAGAGTCATCTCATGGTAAGGGGATTCCCTCCTCCACCTCTTTATCAAGCACTTTGTTTATAAAAACTAATTTCATTTCCACTTATTAATGTTGTATTGTTATTTACACATCCCGTTTACCAAAAAATATTATTTCCAAGTAATTATATAGCACTATTTCATCTTATTAAACCCCTCTATGATCTTTTATGTACACATATTATGATACTGAAATTACTATACAATTTTCCAATATAATCATTTCTATAGTGAATAAGCCTTCCCATTTACACTCAAGGGTATTCAAATAGATATACATATCATTAATTTGTTTTTGAATTTTATTTCTATTACCCACAAACCATAGTTATTATATTAAAATTCATAAAAGGTTTTATTATTTTTCATGGACTATATGGAACACTAATGCATGCACATGATATAAAAGTGACCAGTTATCCGGAAATTATATTTTCCTACAATGACTTGAGTAATATTTTTATCTCCTAATACAAAATGCATGGGGAATGAGAGGTTATCCTAAATGTAATATGATATTACGTCTTAGTGTTTAGGCTTGAATTATATTTATGATGTCATGTTTTATGTTTCTTCCACATTCATATGTTGTTGTTATATTAACATCTTATATCTTGATTCAATGTTGAGGTCTCTGATCTTCACCACTCATATATCACTATGATATTCCTCTTGGTTAACCTTTATTACGTTAATCATGTTATGAAATGGTTATTCCCTTACTAGGTATTGTATCTCACCTCTTTACATATTTACATAGTAGGTTATGAAATGTAATTTTAGGCGATCATAGAAATTTATAAGCACGATAGACGTTTCTTTGATAATATTTTCATGTACTGATTTAAATATATGATATTATGTACCTAATAATCTAAATAAAAAAGGAAATTTTAATTTTTTGGATTGTATTATTTTTGTATTTATGAACTAAATCGTGATTTGTTGATTATAAAATTAATGGGTTTACATAGTTATCATCTAATCATTGTTGACTCAGGGTTCCTGCATATATTACAACCATTATAACTAGAAATTCCACAACCACAATAATTATTACCCTCCCTAATAACCAAATATACAACTCAGAATTTACTAACTATAGAGCTTCTTATCACTTTGTGCATGCCTTTCTCTTACTGGCTGGAAATGTGAAGGTCGTTTTTTCTTGTAATCTTAAATACCCTACTGGTCAATGAATTGTTCATCGAATCTGATTCCACCAAAATTAAAAATATAACATTTTTTTAATAGAATAATTCGGTTTTAGAAATCTATTTTTTTAAAAAATCAAATATCCCAACTAAATATCTATGGAAAACCCAGACATCTCTTGAAGGAGTATTCAAAAAAATACTCCAAGTATATATTTTTCAAAATGGTCAAAGGATGATTCCATGTGTATCATAGCCATTGAATTAATTATTCACATACAGAAATATATATCCTACTCATTCTATAATTTATTTGTTGAATTGAAAATATTTTGTGGACTGATAAACGCCTCCATGAAACCCTTGTATGTAACTAATCCAGCAATTTTTCAGCCACATTAGTATATATTATAAAAAAATATAACATAAATTCTTATGTTTTCAATATTCTCTCCATAAACTCTTTTTAAAAACATATAACAAAATCCCTAAAAATATATTTTAGTTCATCTCTTTATTACAAATTTATTTTAAAAAATATAATGGATCATCAGATATTATGATATAACTTATAATTATCTCTACCTTTGGTTTTCATTATATATTTTAAAAGAAATTAACATCTTGGAATTACATAAATAATTATAGAATAAGAGTGTATATTATCTTAGATCACATATACATGAAAATATCATTTCAATAAATATATTCATGATCATCGATTATTCTTTTCATCCATGTTTCATTTAATCATCAATATATATGACACATTCTTATTATGGATTCAGTATTCCCCAAAAATGATAGTGTGTAATGTTATTAATTCATTATTATCTTCAATAACTACTTGAATTACAATGATTTTTATCTCTGTATATGAAATATTAGTTCTTATTAATAACAATAATGTTTTTCATATAACATAATAATTGAAATGAATTTAACATGGATAATAAAATTAAATAAAAAATTAATTTCCTATATAATGGTGACAACTTTTCATTGTTATGTTTTTTATAATAAACCCATATATTAATTAATTTATAGTTGTAAATAATTAATATATCTAGTAAGGAACCTATAAACTATTTATTTTTCAAATATAATTCATCCTTTCTGATTACTTGTGAATAAAATAATATTTTTTGAATGATGAAAAAGAAATCAATGGACATTGATTCGTAAGATGTTTCCACACATCTCAATAATGGAGATGGTGTGAAAAAATATTTGGAAATCTGAAACACTAGTTCGACTTCACTCTCTATTACTTTAAAAGATACATATCTATCCTTTTGGTGATAGGAGATAAAAATATAAATGAGGAAGAATAAAACAATAAATATATGAGATAAAAAAATAAAAAAACTAAATAAAAAACATATAAAATGTGTTAAAATATGAAAGGTATAATTGAATATTTAAATTTAGGATGAATATCTGTATATAAATTTAATTATTGTCAACATTTTAAAAAATGATGAGTAAACATGTATTATTATATAGGAATTTTATAATGAGTGGGGTACCCCTAGTTATACCATAATGAAAAAAGATAATTTTAAATATGATAAATTATATAATTTATAGATAATTAAAATTAGTTTAGAAAACATGTTAGATTCAGGTCTATGTGGTCACCATGGAGAGACACCTTTATCAATTCATAATAATGTATATTATTTTATCTGTTATTTTGTGTATCATTGGAAATTTCAAAAACATTGTTAAATTATAATTAACCATTGGTTCTTCTCCCATCACTCTAAATATAATTGTTATGTGAAGGGAAGAAGTGCATTTTAGTAGGAAATACAGTGGTTTGTGATCCTGGGTTCTTGGATGATAAATATTAGGATTTACATTTTGGTTAGTATCATATATTTTTGGGTAGTTGAAGATGATATTTTCTGAAACTGTGAGGTTAGAATCACATATAATGAACAACATATTTTATTAACTTGTTTCTTATTGTAGTAATAATGAACCTTTATTGACCCACTTAACTATCAACCAATGACCAATTTTATTTAGTTATAGACATTATATTAAAAATATTTTAGAGAAATAATCACCCAGCAACTATAACACATTGAAAAATCACTGAAATGTTTTACATTGTAACATAATCAATATTTAGTCTCCTATATATGTGTTCAATGAAATCAATAGTCTAGTACCTAGAGACACCCAATCAAATTACCATAAAATTTCAACAATACCCATAACAGATTCCACATCAATAATGTAATTCAAAAACCCACAAAAAATGTTTTATCAAGTTATATTACACTGAATACAACTTTGGAATCATCATTTTACAAGGATAGTATAGTCACATGAACTCTTACTTAGGTCACCTCATTTGACCCCAAACCTTCCATATTATGGTGGTTGGTTTGCTTCCAAATCTAAAAAACTATTCATGTGAATGTATCTTATGAATTTTTTTATTCATATTTCACAATCATTTATTTCATATTATCAGTGTTAGATCAATGTTCAAATATTTTCATTTGGTTAATAATGCTATTGGGAATGAACTATGAAATCCTTCAATCAAAAGTATAATTACACTTTTTGAATTATGATAAATACCTTTTTTTATATTCTAATATAACAATAATCCTACCTAGAGAGAATCATGTAATCCAAACAACAAAATTGAATATAATTTTTATTTATTACTTTTTTACCAATAAATTAGCCTTTAATATCAAAGTAAATTTTCAAATATCTACCATGGTTTGTATAATTTTGAAATTTATAGATACTACTATGGTAAACATATACCCCAAGTAAAATCTTGTATGAATATTTAGATTACATTTAAATTGACTGTGTTTAATAATTTAAATTATTTTGTCATTTCAATTTATATAATATATCTCTAAAAATATTGACTTGTATATATTAGAAGAAAAATAATAATAGAATTAGGTCCCAAAGGTTCACCTCCAAAATCTCTTTAGAGTTGAACATCATGGTAGGGTGCACAATCGACCTAGGAAGTAGATTCTAACATAATTGTTTTTCATATGACAGAGTTTATTTGAGTATTTTTTCTGGTATGGTCATAGACAAACAAATTAATGACATGATCAAACAAGAAAATCAAAAATATATTAAAAAGAATAATAACATACTTGCTGTTAAAATATTATTAATGGTCTAATGAGAAAATATATATATTCTATTTTCTATATACATCTACCCGTTGTCGTAGTATATATTTATGATTTTTGATGATTATGTATTATATTTATAAGTATTCCATTATTCCATTCACTAATTTAGGTGGAGATACATATTATGATTTCTATTCACTTGATGATTATAATGTTGGTGTTGTGAGAGGATGTAGTGACATTTGTGATTCTATAGGAGATGTCTCTAAGGGTTGTGGTGGTTCTAGAGATAATTATATTTAACATCATTTCTGTTGTAATTTGTATTTTAGTTTATTGATATAATGTTATCATGTAGTTTCAAATTCAAATACTGATAATGATATTGTATTTTTGTATTGTTTCTTATTTATAATGTATTTTTGTGTATTATTTGTGATTTATTGAATTAAATGTTAGTTTTTTGATTTAATTGAACTATGTGTTTATTTTGTTTCTAAAGGAGTAGTTGATAAACATTTTTTTTCTAACTAGAATATTGATATATTACTACATGATGACAAACAAAATAGTCCAATATCAAAGTTTTAAATTAATTTAATAGGAATATAGTTTTGGTTATGTCATAATAAAATAGGTATATATATAGGGTTGTAACCATGGATTTATAGAATAATAATGTTCTTATGTCCACTAGAAGTAGAAACGAGTGAGGTTTATGGAAATATATTCATCCATGTTGCCACAACACCTGGTGTAATGACTAGTTGGACTATGTCTGTTACCAAAAACCATCATTAATACAACAATATCGATGTATTTTTCTTATTGATATAAGTTAATTTTCTAGTGTTGACATTATATGGTAATATATGAATAGGTTGGTCAAGAAATGTTGTTTCCCCATTAATTTTTTTTATCATATTGAGTATTGATTGACAATTGAATGATTGATGGTTAAATTAAATACAGTTTCAAAAAATATACTAAATAAAATTTTGAGACAATAATATTATATTTTATTATATAAAAATCACACAATATTAATAATAATATTAACTAAAAATAATGGTTTAACATTTTCATGGTCATTATCTAAATCATGGTAATCATTATTATTTCATGAAAATGAAAATAAACTTATTATAAAATATGATCATTTTGATCTGAAATATGAAATCAATTTTTAATTATTTAATTTCTAAGAGTGATAAGAAATTAGTGTTTAATGTAAAATAATAAATTGGTTTTTAGATTACAATATTACTTATGTTTCCAATATAAAATACATGGATTTTATAAGTATAAAATATAAATTTTTAATGACTTGTTTTACTTATCCATATGTATATTACCTAACAAGGTTTTAAAAACATTCATGTCATTAATTTATTATTAGTGTGTCATAAAATTGATGGTTTTAGTAATTTTAGTATTTTATCACTATTCACATAAAAATAAATTATGTTAGAGAAGATGAAAATTTTTACTTAAAGATAAATATGAAAATATAATTTCAAAAAATGAATTCCATTTTTCAAGAAAAAAATTATACAAATTATAAATTTAGATTTAAAATGATGAGAAAATATTTAATAAAAATTAGAAATTAATGAAAATAAATTTTTTTGATACATTTTATGTTCTTAATCATTTCTCACATTAATTAATTATTAAATATTTAATTATTATATCTTAATAGTTTAATTTTTTAAGATATATTGATAGTAAAAATGTTTCATTATTGTTTATCATATCACTCTTGAATAATTAAATTTACCAAATTAAAAAATATTGTTATAATTAAAAAATTTAGGTAAATAATATATTTGTGTAATTTAATATATTCACAACACATATTATTTAAAAATTATATTAAATATACAATAAATCACTATACTTGTATCAAATATTTATACCAAATGATCATGTTTGAAATTACCATATTTGAAAAAACTATATTTCATTCCAATATATAACCTTATTGATCATGTTCAAATTATTAACCCTTCTTATATCACCATTTTCATTTTCATTTTCCCCCTTTAATATATTACTATATTCATTCTCCATTATAAATATTTGTCTTCATTGTTGGTCTTCTATTGATATTGGTGGTCTTCATGAATGAAGATTATCAATGGGGATATCATAGAAATAAATATTTTATTCTTTGATATTTATTTCCCATAATAATTTATTCACTTTTAGTGGATGTATTCACGTTGGATTAGTAAAAATCCATTGTCAGTAATTCCTAGTTTTATGTTATGCTGTTTTAAATATTCATTTTAATACTATATATCACGGTTTTTTATAGTTTGTTGTTCCTTGTAAAATAATATTTTGTAAACATTAGGTTTTAAAGGAAATAAAATATATAACCATTAATTTTGGAGGATTAAATTTTATAATAAATTAAAATTAAAGATATATTATTCAACAATCCAGTAATAAATTTATTTTTATGATTAAATTCAATATAATTTAATAATTTTATGAAAATAAATAATGTGTAACCCTCTATGTCCCTCTCATAATGGTAATAGGTAGAACATACATATAGTAAAATATTTGTGTCTAAGAGTATATCAAGACATCTAAAAAAAATATGTTCTTCAGTAAATATAAAATCTCTCCTATAAAATCAACTATGGAATATAATCCATATTTCAATTGATATATTATCAACTAGGAAGCATACATGTATCAATAATCTATAATCATTATACATATTTCATTGATTTATTTGATACCCATATATATTTTAAGTACAATGCCTTATTATTTTCTTGTAACTTCTATCAAAATAAATGGCCTAGTGATATATTCTTCCATTAAATCAGAATGTGGAAATACTTTTTTAACAATTCATTTAATTCCTCATAACTTATGACACAACCAATATATAAAACCTCATAATGAGAATATGTTTTCATGGTTTTCTTCCAAATTCAAAAATGTGATATTGAATATACACATTAATAATAATTAAATGTCAATTGACTAATATAAATACTTGAATATAGTAATATTAAATGATATAGAAAACATAATTAATTATTAATGGTGGTAATTTCCACATGACAACCTTTCTTTGAGATCACCAAGTGTGAAATTCATGAGAATAAATATTAATAGTTTTGATACATTAACACATGATAATCATATATCATCTTTTTACCATAGGATTTATGTATATAGATAATAGGATATATTATATATTAATATTCTTAGGTGATCACTAAAGACTAATTATAGTAGAAAATAGATTTAACACTCTTATGAGATAAATATTACAAGGGAATTATTAGATGAATGTTAAATTAATGAATAAACATAATGATATGAAAATAAATATATTCTAGTAATAGATAATAAAAAATTTATTAGCCCAAGATAAAAACTCAACCATTAACTATTAGGGTTTTATATTCTATTTTTGGTCCATTAATATGAGGTTGTATTCAAAGAGATAATTATTATGTTTACCTTAGTGGCTACTCTAATTTTATGTGATCATGAGAAGCACTGTGTGGTTTGTTTCATTTACATAGAGGGAATTGGTAGAATATTTATTTTGGATGGAAGACTTATAGACTCCTTTTACTAATAACATATAATTATTTATAGATATTACTTACCATATGATCATTATTTCATAGATATGGTGCATTTACTTAAGTGTTAGTGAAATTATTTAAAAGTTGAAACATTTTTCATATACACAGATTATAATATCCAAAATTACTTATATTCCTAGTTTTTTTGAATCTTCATCCCAGAAGATAGGTTAAATAGAATTTTTTGTTTGATATTTGTACGATATATACTCTTAGAAAAGTGAACATCATTATTGATTATTTGGTAATGTAATATTATGATAAGTTTTATTCATGAATCAAAATTCAATAAAAAATTTATTCCATTTTTATTGAATTTTACATTGATATATCAAAGGATGAATTTTACATGGTCCTACAATATAGTGATATTACCTCATCCATGATACAGTAAATAAAATAGGATTATATTTTTAATTACACATGATTGGTCATTTAGGAAACCATGTATGTTGGGTAGTGGATTGTTTTATAGAATCTTAATATTCATTCCTTAATTTTTTTCATTGATAAAATTTGGTTTATTTAGAATTAATCTAAGAGGAGATGAATGATATTTTGGTTTCTTGATGTTATTTGTATCCATGTTTAACATATATTTACCCTAGTGTTTGAGGAAACATTCAGCCTCAAGAATTAAATTATTTCATGTTTCTATCTATTTTGGCATTTTAACATCCCCAAAATATATCCCCACCATTATTACCAAAATGAAATATTATATACTTCAATAATTCCTCCCCCATTTGAAATAATATCTTGAATAATCTTAATAATCATTAGGCAATATTTTTAATTCTATACCCTCTATTATATGTAATCATAAATAACTATAGAAGTAGTATGTGTAATAATGAACCATAATGTAAAATTGAATATATAAATTTCAGCCAATATACAATAATTTGATGA
Source organism: Viscum album (assembly GCA_963277665.1). Taxonomy (NCBI): domain Eukaryota; kingdom Viridiplantae; phylum Streptophyta; class Magnoliopsida; order Santalales; family Viscaceae; genus Viscum; species Viscum album. The sequence continues at coordinate 1,406,916,884 of OY728120.1, read as the reverse complement.
TAATGTATCCCATTCAATAAAAAATAGAACCAAAAAAGTTTCACATGAGTCAAATAGAATGAAACTAGATTACACCTCAGCCAATATTATAAAACAATGTCCAGAATAATAAAAATTCCATAAGAACTGAAAATATTTCTCAAGTAATCACATAATCCTACCACTAATTTATAGAACCTAGCATGGTTGTGGTTTTTAACCTCGTCAAATAATGTATTATTATTCATTTTAATTTATTTATGATAGTTTTATATTCTTTAAGTGGTCTTATACTATTTCTGGAAAAACAATATTGGGAAAATTTTCATCATAGTTATAGTACTCTAACTAAATGTCTAGGGGGTATCCTTTAGAAAATTGACGGTGTTAGTAAGAGGTATCACCTCGACCAGTAGAAATATTTTTGGGTTCCTATGAATATTCAATTTCATTCTTTTTATTTTGTTAAATTATATAAATTGTATTTTATAAAATTAATAACCAAAATTAATCCCATTTAACAACAAAAATCTATTTTCCTCTCACTTTACTCATGATGCTTTTCCTTTGATCTATTTTCTCCAACATAACTTTCTAAATCCACATATAATTTGACAACTCTTCACCATGATTCAATCAGTTATAATATTATATCCAAGGGAGGTAATGATTCATCGATTTCCATATTTTCCCTTTATATAGGTTTCTTTATAATATGGATTTGAATCTAAATTTCCTTGTTTATTACATGAATAAATTAATCTTTCCATTAATTATTATTTGATTTTGGATAGAATGAGAGGTTATATTAGATAATATAATAGTATTTCATTTGATCCAGTCTCAAATTTATTAAATCATGTAAAAAATCTCCTTATACAAAATTTTCCAATTTCTTTAATATTAATGTAAATGCATTAAGGTTTTTCATGATTTTATTATATATCCCATGATATTGTTTTATAATTAAATTTGTAGAAATACACAATTATATTATCTTGATTATATATAGTTATCTAGATAAATCATTGTGGAAGAGTTAAAAAAATAAATTCTAAACCTTATAAAATGTTTTCCATGTTAATATAAATTTATTGGTTTTACCAAACATTCTAATATTTCAGGTTATAAATTGGCTTATGGTATATTTAGAAATCATTGTTTTTGTTTTTTATTAATATATATGAATTTATTATGCAGAATTGTTATAGAGACCCCAAACTTGATGTAAATGAACTTTACATTACTTTCGCGGAATACTTAATACATAACAAAAACCAACACTCAACGACCATAATAGTTTATTGTATTTGGAAACTCAGAACATAATCTTCTAATCATGGTGAAAGATCTCCAACATCTCCCATAAAGATCTTACCCATTTTTTTTCTTACCTAAAACCTTTCTTTATATCATGGGTAAAAGAAAACATATAAATGGTGAGCTCAAATGCTCAGTAAGGATAATAATGGAGAAAATAAAACAAACCATATACATTTGAACATAAAAACATGAACATAATGTTTAAACATCAAAATCATGAGAAATGAAATAAAACATGGCAGTACGTAAGGTATAGATCATAATGGAACATAATTCATGATAAAATAACATGGGAATAAAACATATAATTTTGGAAAACCATTAAGCACATGATATGATTTCCATTGTGGCCAAGGCATTGCTTCCATGACCATCATAGTGGACAAAGTCCCTTTCTGAATCGAGTTCACTCATCATTCCAGTCCTGTATCACTGAACCTGATCAACGTACTGTTCCAGCCACATATATATCATGAGATGTAAATCTTTACCCAATGCATTGGAGGGAGATATAGGTCCCACCCATCTCATAACGAAATCATTCTTACGTGTGACACAACATAAACATAAATCATTCATCATAACCCAAATAATAAAATGTGTTTCATAAACATCATCCCATTATAAAATAATCCATATAAAACAAATGGATATCATTTCATCATATGAAAAGTGAAACCATGTAAATAATTGATACATTATACTTGGAACATACACATATGAAATAATTTCATCATATATGGAAAATGGATTTGATAAAACACATGAAAATAATTCTTGAGGAAAAAAACCAGTATTCTTCAAAATAATCTTATTTTTGCTAAATACCATGAAATTTTAAGAGAAAAGGATTTTTTTGAAAATATTGATGAAATATTGTAGAGTAATCTTCATGAAAATAAGGCATTATAAAACTGTACAAATCAGTTTATGCCATATAATTTAAAAAATGTTCTTCCCGTACTTTTGCTGGAAAAGTCAAAAAATACCTCATATGGTAAAAAAAAGAATGATTCCTTATATACCATGTAATAAAAGTAAAAAATGGGTAAAAATGGCTTTAAAAATACATGAAACCATTTTTATAAAACAATGAAATGGATTATAAATATAACCCCAGTAAATACTTACGAATAAACAATCTTGGACACAAACGAGATTGGAAAAGTTATCCCTTACCTTAGGTCTGATATGCTTCGTACGTATTTGAACCTCATGTATAATGATTTAAATAATGTCATTTACTTATTACAGAATCATATTAATTATTATGATATCATATACATTTGACTTATGACATTATATTACCCGTTCTTTTTTAAATTCCATGTTAAAGCAGTGTTTTTGGTAAAATCATCTTACTTATCGTATGGGATTGGACTTGTTGTTCATGATATTTTTATTAATTATATTATGATTTACTTACATACATAATTTAAATCCTGATTTATATATCAATATATATTCAGTATATATATAAATATATATATAATAGATAGATAAATTAAATGAAATACAACATTCATGGAGAAGGTAGACCGTATGTGCGCATGAACGATGTTTCCCTTTCCTTATTGACTTGAATTGAAGTATGTAGATGAAATATATATATACATATATACAGTATCATTATCATGTCATATATTTCATTATTATTCATTATATATACATTATAATCATTCTTTAATGGTTAACATGGAGAATGAATCTCATCGCGTCATGGAGACGGTAATCCGTACATACACATGAGCGATGATATCATTCCCATAATTATTGAATTGAATTGGATTGGATGATAGAATATCTCAGAATCATTATGATATTATAATAACTATATATAGTTATTCTTTACACCATTATACCCATCCAAGTGAAAAATATGTTACACCACGGCGTGGAGACGGTATTCTGTACATACGCACGCGCGATGATTTCACTTTCCGTAGGATGGATAGAATGTGAATTGGTGTTGTTTAATAATTATAATAACATATCATTATATTATAGATTCTGATGTTATAACTTTATAATGAAACAACTAAAGAAGAAGAAGTTGAAGAAGAATGAAACACGAATGAATCGGTAGAAGAGATTACCTCTTCTTCGACGCACCTTCTTTCAGCTTGCTCTTAAGGGACTAGAGTTGGTCTTTTGTGAATACCAGAACCTCCATAATTTTTCAAGAGAAGTGGAGAAGATAAATGGCCAAGTTTTGGCCGATAATGAAGGCTCCAAATTATGTAAAGAGAAGAGGGAGGAGGTGCCCTTTTACAAGGGGGGAGAGGGAAACTTTAGGAAAAACTTAAAGTATTATTTTATAATAAATTCATATTCGGTTTATGATGGCTCAAATGTGACTTATTTAGAAGATAATGTGGGGATGGGTCTAAATCCTCTCAATTAATAGGTTTTAGAAAAGCTTAGGTTATTATTTTAACCTTATCATTTAGATTTAACACTAAGTTAAATAATTTAACTTTTACTGTGTCTTCTTGTTTTCTTACACTATATGGATAATAAACATACTATAAACTGCCAATAGAACCCCAATTGGTTCATTAATGTCATATATATTATTATATAAGTCTTTTGGACGAACATTAGTTTTTTAGAAGTATAATATCAATTAATAATATAATATTGGTTTTAAAAATTATGTTATGTCAATTTTGAAACTATTTGTTAATTGATTTTTCTGAAAATCATAATAGCATTATTAATTCGAAAAAAGTAAATTAAATCAATAAAAACATGTCATATTAACCTATAAAATTATTTTAATTCATAAAAAGTCTCAAATTACATTTATTTGGGTATTTATAATATCAATTATTTTAATATTTCATTTTTTAGGTAATTACTGCATCACCATTGTGTCATAAATAAATTAAATTATTTAATGTCTAAAAATTATAAATAAATAACCATTAGGTAGGAAATCTTTTTAGAATTCTAATGAATATTTATAGTCTAATTTATCTTATGTATTACTCTATATTAAAAATGTTTTTGTTATTAAACTTTGATTTTAACTATTTTAACTCTTTTTTAAATAAAATAATAATAAATGTCCTAATCTAATCCAAGTGGACCTAAAGGGTAATATTTTCATCCAATGGTTTTTTTAGTCTAATTACACTTATACAATATAATTAATACATGTGTTATGGTAATAACAATATCATTTTTACCCTTAATTACCCTATTTACTTTTAACCATGGTAAATAAAAGTAAAAAGTTACTATTCACCAAAAACAATTATCATATTGAACCAAATTTTACTCCATTATATAAACCGTGTCACTCATTTTTTCTAATTTCCACTCAGAGATGCGGATAAATTAATTTTTATATAAATTTTCAAATTCTCCTATGAGGTGGGTAAAAGACAGTGAAAAGTTTAATAAAATTTTTATATATCTAAAATTATTATAAAATGACTTCAATGAAATTCATTGAACTTATATAAATATTATATATCAATTTTGACCTAAAATAAATTTAAATAAAATAAAAAAAAATTAAATAAAAAGTAGGTTTTTAAATATTAACCCAGTGTTTTCACTATTCCGCAAAAATTGAAAGCTTTCATAAAAATACCAAAAATTCACCCTAGGATAATTTTGATATTCGAATCTAAAAATGAAGTCCATTTTGAAAGATAAAATTTATAAAATTTCAAAAATTGGGTATTAATATATTAATAACGGTTAGTTTATATAATATTCTAATAACATTTCATTGTTTAGTGAAACTCGGTATTGCATACAACACACGCTATCATGGAAGGTAATGATTGCATGTAATGAAAGACAAGTCAGGGATGCATATACTGAAATCTCCATTTGGTGTAGCGTACAACACAAGACATCAATGATATTAAAAGGAATATTTTCATTAAAATCTCGGGGTGTTACATTCTACACCCCTTAAAATGAATTTCTACCTCAAAATTCATTAGGGTTATAAATGGTTTAGTACTCAAATGTTTCTTCAATAGAAACCCACATAATAAAAATGAATAGAAAAACTTATCTTTAAAATCTAAAGTATGAAATGTAACGGTTGACCAAATTAACTAATCACTCGGTTTCCACATAGTAGAACATAAGTGAAAATATGGATGTGGAAGAGAAATCTAACCATCATGTTTTGATGGAGACTGGTAGAGAACATGGCTATGAAAAATACAACAATCACAAAGCCATAAATTTGGATTATAAAAGGTACCATCTGATTCATTGGATATAAGGGCACTAGGATAGCATTTTTTTTCAAGATCATCTCACTAACATTGATGAACTTTTACATAAGCAGAAATACTTACTTGATTTCGGTGTAATATCATCGTTGGTCATTCCATGAACAATTCCCACTTCATCTTTATTTAAGAAAATGAAGTTTAATTTTCCATTCATGAAGTGTTAGGAGATCATGTAATAGAATGATAAGTCATCCGAACTGTTTCTATCACAAAAAGGTTAGCATAAGTTATTAAATATACACAAGTCCTTCTATGGTGAGATTAATCATATATGATTCCAACAATGGACTTATACTTCATCTATCATACTGCTAAATAAAATAAAAGTAGATTATACTATCCAAGGACTTCATGTAGGCCAGTGGTAGGAAATAAAGGCATGTCGCACTTTGGTTGTGGTTCCAATTCCCGCAACCTTGTCTGACGCGACGGGTTGTCTCCCATCTTGCCGGTTATCTTGTTTTTCTAAATCTTAACTATTATAACATTACAAAAATAATATCGAAAATTGTTCTAGCCTTAAAAAATATTATCTGATGTCTGACATAATCCATTCCAGTCTTTAGACTTATCCAAAAAACATCTGTCCAATCTCATAGTATAAAGAAAACAATTACTAGAAATGTCATTAACCAAGCATGTTAATACCATCATTTATCCCCCATATATCATAAGATATATCTTTTTGATCACATTCCAAACATCTGAATACCTTAATCATGTATTATTTTGAAACATGAATTACCATATAACCTTAGTGAAAACATGAGTGTTGTCAAAAGTTAACTCTTTCCACATACCAAAATCCCAAAAATTCTATATACTCAAACCATTATATCACTTAGTCCTTATATCAGTCATGAGCTCATTAATACTATTAAACATTTCATTTTTTCCATATCATATCATCTTGTTTCCAGAATCACATTACATGGTTATCGGTACCATAAATTTATTGAAAATCACAATAGACCAATACATAAATATTCCAATATTCCACGATACTATATACAACATTATTTAGGAATCCCATTACATAAACAGTTAATCATTCCACCACATCGTTTTCATATACAAAATCACCAAAAGAGATTTCATGTGACTTCCCTTTGTCCTTTTCCTTAAGAGGTTGTTGATGTCGATCATCATTAACCCTTGGATTAGGGAATTGGTTAGCATAATGCCCCATTTCCTTGCACTTGAACCATTGAAGTGTTGGTGGAGCATTCTCTATAGTCTTTTCTCTATTCACGTCATTAGAAACCTTTTTCCAATTACTTCGGCACTCAGCATATTTATGACCTTCTTTTCCACACTTGAAACGTTTTCAATTACCTTTTATACAATCTCCACCTTGCTTCTTTACACACATTGATCATAAAGAAACATTCACCTTCTTTTCCCCATTATTCTGATGTTTTTCATTGAACTCCATCTTTTGTTTCTTGTCAAAATCATGAGATGGATATATTACACCAACTTCCAGTTCTACCTTGATAGCACAACGCACAATTTATTCATAGCTACTGATGTCTCTTATAGCTAATTCCCTTCGAAGACATGGTTTTAAGCCACTGAATAATTGATCAACTTTACTTTCAGGTTGGATGATAAATCCAGATGCATACCTTGCAGGTCTCATAAAATTCATGTCGAATATACCAACAGATTCTTCATCCTTCTTCTTAAGCTCAAGGAACTCCTTTTCTATCTTTGTTCAATGAATACGTGGGAAGTACTTACTAAAAAAAAAAGTTCTTGAACTTGTCCCATTCCATGGATTCAATTTCATCTTGGGGCCTTGTATTCTTAATTAGAGTCCACCACTGGTCTGCTTCACCTTCTAAATGGTAAATAGATAAAATTACATTTTCATGTTCTGAACAGAAAATTATAGAAAATATCTTTTCAATGGTACTGATCCATTATTCAGAAAAAAGTTGGATCAGAAGTCCCATTAAAAGACAGTGGATGATTCCTCATGAAGGACTCAATAGAATATTGTTGCTTTCTCTGATCATTTAGAAATCCATAATGATTCATAGCTTGTGTAATTATATCAATAAGATTTTTCACACCATATCCCATCACATTTGGTTTCTAGGGAGGAAAATCATTGCATTTTCCATTACATATATCAAAATGGTTCCTTCAAGTTCCAGCCATCGTCTAAAACCCAAAAAGAACAGTGTGAGAGGAAAAAATCAGGCTATGAAAACAACATATTAAAGGGGGAGTACCTCCAATATATAACATCTTATGTTTAATTCTAATATCATTACCATTATTCTAGGACTATAACCTATACTTATATTTAACCTTAGGGACATCACAAGGCATACCTTATAAATATCTCTAGGGATCTCACTAACGTTTTCGCATCCTAGTTTCCAAAGGTTAACTAAACCTTTCCTCTGATACCAACTGTAGAGACCCCAAACTTGATGTACATGGACATTGCATTACTTTTGAAGAATACTTAATACATAACAAAAAACAACACTCAAAGACCGTAATAGTTTAGTGTCTTTGTAAACTCGGAACAAAATCTTCTAATCATGGTGAAAGATCTTCAACATCTTCCATAAAGAACTTACCCTTTTGTTTTCTTACCTAAAACCTTTCTTTATATCCTGGGGAAAAAAAACAAATAATGGGTGATCTCAAATGCTCAGTAAGGGTAATCATAGAGAAAATAAACCAAACCATATACATTTGAACTTAAAAACATGAACATAATGATTAAATATCAAAATCTTGTGAAATGAAATAAAACATGGCAGTACATAAGGCATAGATCATAATGGAACATCAATCATGATAAAATAGCATGGGAATAAAACATGTAATTGTGGAAAAACATTAAGCACATGATATGATTTCCATAGTAGCCATGTAATTTCTTCCAAGACCATATTAGTGGACAAAGTCCCTTTCTGAATCGAGTTCACTCCTCGTTCCAGTCCTGTATCACTGAACCAGATTAACTTACCATTCCAGCCATGTATATATCATGAAATATAAATCTTTACCCAATTCATTTGAGGGATATATAGGTCCCACCCATCTCATAATTAAATCATTCTCACTCATAATAAAATCATTATTATGTGTGCCACAACATAAACATAAATCATTCATCATAACCCAATGAATAAAAATGGGTTTCATAAACATCATCTCATCATAACATAATCCATATAAAACAAATGGATATCATTTTATCATAAGAAAAGTTAAACCATGTAAATCATAGAGAAATTATACTTAAAACATACACATATGTAATAATGTCATCTTAGATGGAAAATGGTTTTGATAAAACACTTGAAAAGAATTCTTGAGGAAAATATCCTTTCTTCTTCAAAATGATTTTCTTTTCGCAAAATGCCATGAACTTTTAAAAGGAAATGATTTTTTTGAAAATATTCATGAAATCTTGTAGAGTAATATTCATTAAAATAAGGCGTTATAAAATAGTAAAAATCCCTTCATGCCGTTTAAGTTAAGAAAACACTCTTCTCGTACTTTTACCGAAAAAGTCAAAAAGTACCTAGTATGGTTAAAAAATAAACATTCCTTAAATACCATGTAGTAAAAGTCAAAAAAGGGTAAAAATGACTTTAAACATACATAAAACCATTTCTATAAAATAGGGACATGGATGATAAATATAACCCCGTTAAATACTTACGAATAAACAATCTCATATAAAAACGAGATTGGAAAAGTTATTCCTTACCTTAGGTCCGATATTCTTCATAAATATCTTATCCTCCTGTATAATGATTTAGATAATGTAATTTACATATTACATAACCATATTAATTGTTATGATATCATATATGGTTGACTTATGACTTTATATTACCCGTTCTTTTGTAAATTCCATTTTAATGCAGCGTTTTGGGTAAAATAGTTTTATTTATCGAACATGTTTGGAAATGTTGTTCATCATATTATTATTACTTATATCATGATTTAATTACTTCCATAATTTAAATCATGATTTATCTGTCAATATATATTCATTATGTATATATATATATATATAATAGATATATAAATTAAATGAAATACACGATTCATAGACACGATAGAGTGTATGTACGCATGAACAATGTTTTCCTTTCCTTATTGACTTGAATGGAAGTTATTAAATGACATATATATATACATAAATATAGTAGATTTATAATGTCATATATTTCATTATTATTCATTATATATACTTTATAATCATTCTTTAATGTTTAACATTGTGAATGAATCTCATCGCGTCGTGGAGACGGTAATCCGTTCGTACGCACGAGCGATGATATCGTTCCCATACTTATTGAATTAAATTGGAGTGGATGATATAATATCTCATAATCATTATGATATTATAATAACAATATATAGTTATTCTTTACACCATTATACCAATCCATGTAAGGTGGTGGTGAAAAAACAGATTACACCACGGAGTGGAGACGGTATTCCGTATGTACGCACGCGCGTTGATTTCGCTTTTCGTAGGATGGATAGAATGTGAATTGGGGTTTATTAATAATTATAATAACATATCAGTATAATATATATACTGATGTTATTACTTTATAATTAAACAACTAAAGAAAAATTTGTTTAAGAAGAAAGAAACTTGAAATAATATTTAGAAGTGATTACCTCTTATTCGACGCACCTTCTTTTAGCTTGCTCTTAAAGGACTAGAGTTGGCCTTTTGAGAATAAAAAAACCTCAAGAATGTTGCTAGGGAAGTAAATAAGAGAAATGTTCAGGGGTTGGCCGAGATTTAAGGCTCAAAATTGTGTAAAGAGAAGAGGGAGGAGGTTCCCTTTTATAAGGGAGGAGAGGGGCACTTTAGGAAAAACTTAAAATATTATTTTATAATAAAGTCATATTCGGTTTATAATGGCTACAATGTGACTTATTTAGAAGATAATGTGGGGATGGGTCGCAATAATCTCATGAAATAGTTTTTAAACAAGTTATATTACTATTTAAACCTTATCAATTATATTTATCTTTAAGTTAAATAATTTAAATTTTACCGTGTCTTCTTGTTTTCTTACAATATATGGTTAGTAAACTTACTATAAACTGCCAATAAAACCCCAATAAGTTCTTTAATGTCATATATATTATTATATAAGTATTTTGGAAAAACAATAGATTTTTAGGAATATTATATCAATTAATAATATAATATTTGTTTTAAAAAACTATTTAATGTAAATTTTGACACTATTTGTTAATTGACTTTTTTGAAAATCATAACATCATTATTAGTTCTAGAAAATTTAATTAAATAAATAATAAAATGTCATATTAACCTATAAAATATGTTTAATTCATAAAAAGTCTCATATTAAATTTCTTTGGGTACTTATAATATCAATTATTTTAATATTACATTATTTATGTAATTACTGCATCAACATTGTGTCATAAATAACATAAATTATATAATGTCTAAAAATTATAAATAAAATACCATTAAGTAGGAAATAGTTTTAGCTTTCTAATGAATATTTATAGTCAAATTTATCTTACGCATAAACCTTTATTAAAAATGTTTCAGTTATTAAACGTTGATTTTAACTATTTTAACTCTTTTCATAAATAAAATAATAATCAATGTCCTAATATAATCCAAGTGGACCTAAAGGGAAATATTTTTTTCATAAGGTTTTTTTCTCGAATTAAACTTATAAAATAGAATTAGTACATGTATTAGGGTAATAATAATATAATTTTTACCCTTAATTACCCTATTTACTTTTAACTGTGGTAAATAAATGTAAAAAGTTACTCTTCACCAAAAATTATTTTTATCTTATTGAACCACATTTTACTCCTTAATATTAACAGTGTTTCTTGTATTTTATAAATTCCACTCATAGAAGTAGTAAAATTAAATTTTATGTAAATTTTTAAATTCTCCTAGGAGGTGGGTAAGAGATGGTGAAAAGTTCAATAAAATTTTTATATATCTAAAATTTTTACAAAATGACTCCAATGAATTACATTGAACTTATATAGGTATTATATATCAATTTTTACCTAAAATAAATTTAAATAAAATGAATAAATATTTAAATAAAAAGTCCGTTTTTAAATAGTAACCCTGTGTTTTCACTATTCATCAAAAATTGAATGTTTTCTGAAAAATACCAAAAAATGAAGTCAATTTTGGAAGATAATATTTATAAAATTACAAAAGGTGGGTATTAAAATTCATAAAGGTTTGTTTATATAATATTTTAATAACATATCATTGTTTAGTGAAACTCGGTTTGTGTACAACACACGCTATCATGGAAGGTCGTGATTTCATGTAATGCAAGACAAGTCAGAGATTCATGTAATGAATGCTTCTTTTGGTGTAGCGTAAAAGACAAGACATGAATGAAATTAAAGAGAATATTTTTCATAAAATCTCAGGGTGTTAAAATTGTAGTGACTTCATGTTATTTGTAAATTATTTTTTAAACTAATCAGAAAATATATCTAATGATATAGGTAATTACATTTACATAATATATTATAGATGTATATTTTTTTACATTATTAGAGATAGTATACATGATATTAGTGTATACATAATTTTTTATTATCCAAAAAATTTACCCTTTGAGGTATATTAGGTTAGAAAAATGTATGGTTGATAGACCCTAACTAGTTATATAGGTTAAGGGTATGAAATGGGATAACAATGTCATAAATCATTATTTTCATTACCTTATTCCTTAGGATGTAATTTTAATAATTATTACCCTAATGGGATGGGTTGTTATGACCGTGGATATTTTTTCACATCTAAACATATATTGGGGTCATATAAGTACACATTTAATCCAATATAGGTTGTTGTGATGATACCCATTATGGATTCCTCAGATCATTATTTCAGATACCAATCCTATGATCAAAATATGTATTTATGTATATACCCTACACAGAAAAGGATTTTTTTATATTAAACCACTATTTATGGTCATATTTTATGAAATTTTATTACATTTCAATTTCACAATAACCCTATGTTTATATTATTGCTGACGTATGGTCTAGTTTTTGAATGACTATTAGGGTGGGTTGGTAAATGCATGTTGAATTTTCATACTTGAATCATGTGAATGCCCCTCTCTAAAAATATTCACATATTTTTATTGTGATTTAGTTAAGGGATGGAACTATACTTCAGAAGAAATACCCATGTGAGGATTGTGCAGCATAGGTGTATATTTATTGGGGGTGTTCTTTTTGGATGATCTAGATAGTCTTGGGAAATCACAAAAATATTTTTAAATAAGATAAACAATATGGGTAACTCATTGAGTCCTCAGGGATTATATTTCCTCCACATTAATTTTATATATATGGGTATTCATGTTTATTTTATATACACAGTGTATAGTTGATCACCTTTGGGTTCCTTTTATGATGTGTGGTGCATACTCATTTCAAGTTGTATCTTTCAAATGTGATGAATTATTACACATGATTATAGTATCGAATGTTAAATCACATGATTTCCAAGTCTGATATAATACACCATAATTTATTTTAGAATCACTTAATTGGAGATAAAAATTCACATGGGTGTAATTATTGACCATTGGTGTTTGTGTAATGTTCGAGTGACTAAGATGGGTAGGTAAGTTATTATAAAAGTGTGTATTGAGATACCATTGGGTATTGAAATCACATAGGTTGTAAAATTGTATCATAGTAAATTGTGATTTCTTTGGTATGGGTCTTGAAGGTATACATAAAGATATGATTATCATGACTCGGTAAGTAACCAAAAAATGACATTATAAATTTTTTTGGGGGTAATCCTAAGAAACTATGGGTAATCAAGGGATTCCCTTTATAATACTTTTATTTCCTTGGTATTATTCATTAATAATTGAGTATCATGAGTAATACAAGGTTCTTTAAGGTCGTAATTGATTAGATATCATTCAATTTAGTGAGATTTTGTATCCTTTGGAATCATATAATTATTATAATAGGTTGACTACTCCTATTAACTAAAATTAAAATGATTGGTAAATGGTGCCTCCACATATATTTACTATTAAAATTTTGGTAAATATTGGTTTTCAATTGATTCATATAATTTTTGATTTATTTATATTTTTTTGATATATTTTTTCTTTATTATTATACCCAACACTCCTTTTTATTTAACAGTATATGACTCATTTAGTTTTTGGATTATTTATAATGGTCTCTTAATGGTGTTTCAAAAATCAAATTTATTTTATAGAGGAATGAATGGGAGAGATATTGGGATATAGATATCTTATATGATGTAATAATAACTTGGGACATTCTTATTGAAATGGAAAACATTTACATTATAATCAATGTAAATGTAAGACATTCTAAAATGAAGACTTCCACCTACCAAATCGAAAGGATTAGATACAAATGTTCCAAAAGTATTAAAGCATGTAATACATTATTGATGCACTATCATCCCTCATGTACAAAAGGGGATCACCTAGATTCTTTATTATTCTTATGAAGTTGATCAATAGATGGAGCCTATGGATATGATGATCAATGTGGAATTTTTAGCTTCATTATCTTATGAATTTTTATGGTGATGTATCTACAAATTATTTTGAAGGGAATATTGAACATCAATAGTAATTTTTTAAACTAATTTATATACCTTAGTGGTATCAATCTCACATTGTGACATTTATTCTCAAGGGAGTCAAAAATTGATGATGGGATGTGATGCTTGTTATAAGTAAAGATAAGGTATATGCCTATAATTGTTTCGAAGAACTCTTCTTGGAATAAATATACCCTGATACCCTATTCCAATTAAGAGAAGATGTTTAAAATTCAGTAATAATATTTTATTTAAGTTAAGGAGTAAACAAAAACATTAACTGAACTTCACATGCGCAAGATATTTGATTGGGAACGAGCAATCTAATGTGAGGTATTTTAAATTTAGGGTTGGTGATAATTTAAATCCCAAATTTTGATTTTTAATTATTTTTTTCTCTTATATGTGAATAAATTTTCACCCATAGAGGCATGTCCCCATTGATACCAAAATTAAATTAAAGGCTATATAGTGCCATTTTGGTGGTGAGTACGAACATTATTAGTGTAATTTCAATCAGATACAATTTAAAATTGTTAGGGAGTATTCTAGGTAGACCTAGAAATACCATTATTAGTTGGTCATAGGAATTTTAATGGAATTATACAAACATTTGAACGATATTCTTTTGTTGGATGATGTGGTAGTCTAGGATGAAAAGCTCTAGTGAAGTCTTCTAGATATGTATTAATAAATTATTGGAAGTATGACGATATATGAAATATTTATTCCATCCTGTAACATTTTTATTATAATAGGGAAAAATTTTATTCTTTTAGTGTTATCATCCTTGTATATTTTACTTTAGAAATGGATATCTTTGATACAGGTGATTCACAATTCAATATTTTAGAGATGTTTTCATTTTTAATTGGGAATGATCAGGAACAATTATAATACTATATATTACTGAATAGTCCTTTGATAAAAAGGAAAGGGTAAAATAGGAAACATATGTATTTAGATTTAGTGATGTCATCATTTAGATATTTTGGTGCGTATTATGGTACTCAATATACAATCCTTTGATATAACATTATGAATTGATCAACTCACTAAATCCCAATGAAGTTTTGAATTTTATTTTACCTGGTACATTTTCTGGTAACCTATTATTATTTGATACACTCTCATTAGATAGTGTGAGATATAGGAGGTTTTACTTAGACTATATCAAGGATCGCTAAAGGATATTACTATCAAGATAGGTTTTCTTTTTCATGTATTATTTGATTTTAAATAATAGTATTTCTTATATACAATTGTTTGTTTTTTCCACGATGTATTACATAATTATTTTTCAAAAATTCATCCAAATTGATAATTATATTTTAATATTAACATAATGAATGGAATTGAATTAATATTCATCACTAGTTATAATGTTGATCAGAAAAAAATAAAGGTTATAGAAACCCCATTGGTGGTGATCAAATCTAAAGGATCATATAGGCTTAGAACTTACCCTTGTGGATCTTTAGTTTCATTTAATATTAATGATGATCTTATATTATGATTATATATGGATTATTATATATTTAAATAGTTAAAAATAAATATCAGATACCATATATCAATAATTTATTGATCATTTTTATAAACTAAAAGGAGAGCGATGGTTTTCCAGTATTGTCCTATGACTAGGTTACCATAAGATATAAGTATCATTTGATGATTTTTTCATGAATGATTTTTGATGCCATTAAAAATAATTTTCATAAATAGAATTTAATTTTATCCTAAGAAAAGATTTCTATATGTTAATGATCTTAATTAATAGTATTTTCCATTTGTTTTTAGAAAATATTGTGGATTAAATACTGGTTAAATAATATTAAAATTTTGAGTGTGGTCAGCATCTTCATATTATTTTGATTAGTTTGGGAGCGTATTAGGTTAATGAAAAATTATATAAATGTTCCTTATAAATATGAAAAAACATTTTTTCAATCAATTTAATAATTAATATATAATTTTAGTATATCCAATGAATGTGGATATTATAATGACCATGAAATACCTGATGAATGTCTTTGAGATTTTATGTTTTTTTTGGCAATTGGGTTATTACTAATTCTATATTTTATTGAAATTCTATTATTTATTTACGAAAATATTTAAATAGAGTCAAAATAATTTATATAGGCCAATGGATGTTTTTTTAGAATTTATATAATCAGATTACCCAAAATAGTTTTTCTTATTCTTCCTTCGATGTGTGAGTGCATTGAGGTGTATTATAAATCTTCTATAATGTTCCTTCTATGTGGGAATATGTAGGATCACTGGGTAGTATCTTATATTTTAAAAAACATGTGTATTAATATAAATTCTTAAACCATGACACAAAATTGTTTATTATCATATATTATTTGAAGTGTTATAGGTACTGCACACATTGAATTGTTTATGGTTCTCATCGACCAAAACCATTATATGTATATCTTTTTTTAAAATGATCTAAATTGAGGAAAATGTCATTGGGTATATTTTATCTAATATTTTTTATTTTATATCTTATACACTTGTAGTAAATAAAATTTATTTATTAAAATCCTTTAATCATAATGTTTATCATCAAAAAGTCGTGGAAGAAATGGATTGTGTGGAAAATAATTCTTCTTATGTATAACCTCAAACATGATGTGGAATATTATCATATTTTATTGTAATTATAACATATTGACCTTGTTTCTTATTTAATGGGAAAAGAAAAGGGGTATCAGATATTAGACCTTAATTATATCAGTATTCACTAGATGCCTGATGGTGGGGAGATCCCTAATGACTTGTTTCAAGATACATCATCGATGAATTGATGAAGACAATATTTAATATTATATTAATTATATTTATAATTTCATTTATCTTACATAATTATTTTAAATCAAATATCTTTAAAATTTATATCTTTTTCACATATGATAATTTTTTTTGAAGAAGTGTGGACTACTACCCCCTCAAGGTGATTTGATTCGTTAACACACTATATATAAAGTATTAAATATGTGTTTAAAGAAATTATTTGATATATGTTATATAATATTTCTTGTGGAATAATTTAATAAATACCTATATACTTATAGGTTATTTATTTCATCCAATACAACACAAAAATAGAAATAACATTCATTTGTACATATGACCAACCATCTCCATGAACGGTGTATTTTGTTTCATACATCTATATCCTATAGATTATTATATCACAAATATTCTTAATATAAACTATATTTACATAATTTTTTAAAATCTATAAATCGTGATATAATTTTAAGGACCATATATAAGAAACATTATGGCACATGCGATGAACAAGGTGGATATTACCCGAAGACATACCTGGAAATATAACTCTCAACTAGAGGTTAATATAAGGTCATAGTAAAACCAAAAATGGTATTAAATATAATAATACAATTCCCCAATATAGCTTTATTAAATGTACATTTTTTATATAGGAATCTCGTAAGAGTGGGAAGAGAGTCCAGACAGAAAGTAATGGAATTTTATCTCAATTTTTATTTTCCTGTAATCTATTATTTGTTCACAAGACATTAATTTTTTCATATTGAGTATAATTCCCATTGTTTTATTATAATATTATAATATATTAATTTATTGATATTCACACATTCATTTGATTATCTTTATTTCATGGGGTATATGTTTCAAAAGTTACCAAATCATTGATGTAATTTTGTGTCAATTTTAATTCATTGAGTCAAATTCCATGTTATGAACCTATAGTTTTCCATGAGAGGTATATAATAAAATTGAAACGTTATATCATGAATATAATTATTTTCATTATATTTTATTCTTCATTTAATTTCATTTTATTACATGTGGAGTAGGGTCCTAAGTTACCTTTTAGTAAATGTTTGTTGAAACAACCTCATCAGTTTCCGACATTTTTAAGATTATGCTTTATTTGATGAAATGTTATGATCCATATCTTATGTAATATCATGAATTTTATCCTCCTACAAATAATAATTATATTTTCATGTATTGGTACCATGTCTCAACTTTTTGGTATATATGATTGTTATGAAATGTTTTTTATAAAATCATGAATATATGTCTCTCTTTTGTAGAAAATTTTTCGTCCTTTAGAACCATGTTTTATAAAAGTATTAAATTTTTTTTTATAATTCTACCTTGATCAATAAAAAACATTTTTACCATTTTTATCTTTTTCAAAATAATTTCTTTCTATAAAAGGAATATTCATTTCATTTTCTGGATGACAAACATTTTTGAACATCTTATAGTGAAAATAGAATATTTTGGATATATGGATTTACCCTAAACTAATTATTTTAAATTTAATTTGAATTTTTAAAAGTTATTTTTTTAATAAAATTTCATTATAATGTATTTTCAATGAAATTTGTTTCGAAATGTTTTCAATACTTATTTATATATTTTTATAAAAAAATCCTTTCAAAATGTTTTCAAGATCCTCCACTAGTTTTCAGAGGAAATTTAATTTGATAATGTTTTTAGTGATTTCTTTAGAATTTATCATGTTTATCTTCATGAATTTTTCAAATGGTTTTGTATTTTAATAAAAAAATTCAATGTATAATGGATAATTTATTGAAGATGTGTTTTTATAAGAAAATTCAAAATTATTTCCCATATAAGATGAAATATGTTGGTGTTACACATTAAATTCCCTAAAACGATATAATGGTTCCATTTATATTCTTTATCTAAATTTTTTATGTGTTGATGAAATGATTTTTATGAAACACGCTTCATTTCAAAGGTTATATATCAATGAAACCATATTATTTTCATGTATAACCATCTGATTAAATGATTAGGAAACATTTTTATTTTTCGATAGGTTAAGGTATGATTTCATGTTTATGGAACACATTTAATTTCAAGGGTTTTCATATGATTCTTTATAATTTTTGGGAACATGTATGTAAGATTTCATTATGATATGGGTGGGACCTATATCTCCCTATAATATATTATTTAATGATTAATGTTTTATGAGATCAATGGTTTCACGGGGGTATATCTGATACCTAAACAAAGGGTACATAGGAGGACATCCCAAACCTATAAAAATAGGGAACATAAGAAGAAATATCATTCCAAAAACATGCGGTTACACATGGGGATATCATAAGAACAAAATAAGAGGGTACATGTGAGGACATCCCATGCCCAAAATAAGTGTGTACATGTGAGGACATCCCAATTCCAAAACAACAATATAAATGAGAGGACATTCAATGCCCAAAATAAGAAGGTACATGTGATGGAGTCCTAATCCTGAGGCATGTATATATGTGGTTATCCTATGCCGAAAATGATATAATGTTCTTGTTTTCAATCCTTGGAAAATGACGTTTATATTCTTATGTGACTGTTACAATTCCTTGTCTTATTCTTAAGTTATTTTTTTTATTTCTCATGTTATTTACATACCTATTGTTAATTTCTTATAAAATACCATGATTTAATTCAAGATTTGTGTTTATGATCATTGATATATAGTTTGTGATCTTCAAATTTTTTGATCTTATTTTCATACTCCTATTCTCATGTTTTTTTACATGTCTCCCTTTTTTACACTTACTGAGAATCTGAGCACACCCCTTTTTATGTTTCCATCCTCATGTTATGATGATATATAGTATATATGATGTTTTTAAGATGATTTATGGTCAAGAAGATCTTTTTGAGAGATAATGTAGCAAACATATGAAATAGTGTTCATGTTTCTATGTTTCCAAAGTCATGAATATAATATATTCCTTGGGAGTTTGTTTTTTAATTTTTTATGTACTAAGAAAAAGTGAAGTAATTACTACGTATATTAAGACTGGTTTTTTATGTTGTCCCACATACATTGCTCTTGAAGAGGTGGTGGTATTTTTTGTAACCCACCAAATAAGATTCATAAAATTCAAAAAGGATAGCATAACTTCAGATTGGTATAATCAACACATATAAATAAAATGATGGAGAAGGTGTTTAAGAATCGTAGATCATGTGAGACTCTAAGTAAAACTCAATTTTTTGAAAATAATTATGTCGCATGATGTAACCGTTTTCAAAAAATAGCCTATGAATGATCCCAAAATGACCATTAAACAAGCCCTTCCTCTATTATTATAGTTCCTCAAAGAACCGATGAGGACGTGGTGAAATCCAATTGAGGTCCCCTAGGCCACACGATTATCCAATCGAATATATCTTGATAAACCATCAAAAATCCATCGAAAATCAGAGGAAATTGATAAAATGGTGGAGGCCCTGCGTGGTTATAAAACTCATCTGATGGATCACCAAGGGGGGAGTAGTTATACTCAACAACATTCTAGAAAACTCATGAGACCCTTGAGCCATTATAAAATAAAACAAAAAATAAAAGGGGATAAGGTGGGAGGCATGAATGGTCATAAAAAACAAATGATGTTACCTAGGTGATCATCGAGACACATTGATACCCTTTTGACATGTCTGACTCGTCATGTGAAAGCTTGTCGACATTCCTTCCTGATCCTGTGACATTCCTTGAGTATGTCCAAGAAAACTCACACTTCCACTTTTCATCCCTAAAGTAACACAAATGGAATTATCCATGAAATAATCCCGCATACACATAGTTTATTATTGTTTATGTGACACATCACCAAAGAGGTGGAGTTTTTTCTTTAACAACACTCATGAAATCTCACAATACCCCTAACCATTTTTAAATATATGAATGACATAAAAAAAGTAGGAGCTGGGAGCCTCTAATAGTCATAAAAACCTTGACATGTGTTATGGACATCTTTAGCACACTCTCACAAGTCTCATGGTCAAGTATCATTGATCCTATGAAATACCCAATATAATATATCCTTCTCTCATGGAAATTCCATGAAAAGTCTCAAAAGGTCACATGAGTGCCTTTTTATAGACACCCTAACTTCACGACGGACCTTAGAAATGTCAATATGGAAGTATATAAGTCCTTATTCATGCCTGCATAATTCATAATGTCACCATTAATTGGAAATAATCCCATAAGGGAGATGTTGATGGGATAGACTCATTGATGATGAAAATCTAGGGAAGACTTGGAGTAATCCATGATAGAAACTCCTGAATATTCATCATCATAAATCCTTCATCGAATCAATCCTTGATCTATGTGATATGTGTTGTGAAATGTGAATGAAAACTAGTGTTGAGAGTCTTATAAAACCCAAAACTAGAATAAAAAATGCACCACCACCATCCATGAACATGAGGATTATTATCTAGATGAGTAGTTTACATGTTTTCATCCAAGAGCAAAATATAATTTATTAGAGAGGTGAATCTCATGTCCACCAATCATCATGTCAGTTAAGATACTAGAGAACAATTTGAGAAACCATGACTCGTGCATAATAACTTTTCATGATCAATATATATAATGTGAAGGACCTCTAAAATTAAACACAAAGAACATACAAAACATCAGGTAAATCATGCTAGACTTGAAATAACTAACTATTATACAAATCCATCTCACTATCACTATAAAGGATAAAAAAGATAAATGGTGGGGGACATATCAAAAAAACAAATATGTTGACACTCATGTGCTTCATACAAGCTACTAAAAACACATTATAACACCTAGACTTGATGAATAATACTCACGATGCTCCTTCAATGTACTATTTGTGTCATGTGATGTCCTCTGATAATTTCATAACATGTAACATGGATCCCCTTGGTAATTCCACACGTGTCTCATTAAACCATCCAGTATTTCCATCCATGTATTTTTATTTTCATAATACATGTTTCATGTATCATATAATGGAACTGAAACTTCTTTGATGAGTCTCATGGTAGTACATGGGCCTGTAAAACAACTCATTTGACATCCCTTAGACAACCCATCAATGTTTTGTGATGTCCTCCATACATGTCAACCAGGACATGAGACACCCTATATGACATGTCACATTAAATCCATGACACACACTTTCTATATAATCCAAATCATTTGATGAAAACATGTAAAGTATTTTAGATCATATGACACCCTTTTGACAAGTCATGAAGGTCATGTGATGGCTTCTAGGGTCAACTGTCCATATCATTTAATATCCTTCAAAAAATCTAGCCTTAATCGTGTGGAAGCCTTCAAACAATCCCTCCCAATAAAATAATGATGTTTGGAAAAGAAAACTGGACCATATAATTGACATTGTACATGTCATTGAGACACATTAATACATGAAAAGTAGGAAATCAATTCATATAAAAATGAAAATCAGTTTAAGTTAGCAAGATAACAATTCCAAATTTAGGTAAGCCTTGGTTTTGAATACCTTTCCCATCATCAGTGTGTAACCCAATTATATAAGATAAACCTTAGAGTGTAATATCAGATCAATGGAATAATATTATATGTGACAAAAATAAGGAAAATTTTATTGTGTATGCCACAATTAAGGGACCTATTGTGACTCTATTTCCTACCATATCCAGGAATTTTAGGACAACTCCCCAACGTTCATGCTCCATGTTTATACACAAATGGATATCACCGTGCATAAGTCACACATCCATAAGCAATGAAATTAATTAATTAACATCCATAGTTTCTCACAAAGATATTTCACACATGCGATTAGGTACTTTCAATAATCGCATCATATGGACCATAAACCACTAAATATATTATTGAAATAGTACTGTGTGAGACCCGGTCTCTGAAAATATAAGGAATCTACTTCATACAATAACTAGGATACATAGGATTCCTTTTAAAGGACCAAGGACAAACTCAAATGGTATGAAAACTCACTATGGTTCCCTCTAGGTCTCTATGATTTTTTCAATTGGGTCCCAATCACCCTCATTGGTCAATCACATTACCTCATTCGTCTGTGGATTATGAAATTAACTGAACTATGATAAATTTGATTACTTCCATAGCTCGGATATGTAGGATACCTCCCTAAGGCCCGTGATCTATATTTAACATCCCAAAGGAAGTCATATAACATAATTCAGACATCCATATGAAGTTAATATAAATAAATATAATCTCTTGTTTCCCATACTAAGCATAAATCACATAGGCTTATGGAGTCTTGGTAGTTATATCAATTGCGCTATGAATCCAAACAAACCAACGAAATTACATTATATTATCCAGAATAAGTGGCATGTCATAAAACTACCCCATAATAGGTCATCTAATGAAAATAAGATAATGGATATTGAGGGAGGATGTTACCTATTCTTTGGGTAACTCCTTTTGGTTTTCACCAAAGACATTGTTGGATTGATTTCCTATTAAAGGAGGATTAATTTAATAAAGAATGGATATCAGGTATCTATTTGGGTAGATATCGGCCAAAAATATTTTTCTTGATAAATTTTTGGAACTAGGAGGGGAAGAGGCCTTTTATAATGGAGTATGAGTGGCACTCTTATAATATTTTGGAAAAGGGAAACAAAACCAATATTTTTTTAGAATATAGATTCAATAATTGTATAAAGTCTCTAAAAAGGAGTACTGGGCTAAAACGTTGGGATGAAATGGATTTTTTATAATTTTATAGGCTATATAAGGCCTTAAGTCTATGGTTTAGTAAATTATTATTGTTAATTTAATATTAATCATTTTATTAAATTTTAATCACCTTCAACAATATATTTTTCAAAAACTATGTTGATCATAATATATATCATTTATTATTATTATTAAAAATATCAAATCCTTTTTCTCAAATTATAATAAAAAATTGGTGGAATTTAATTAATATTTGGTCCTGTAGATTGGACAACAAATCACGTTTTTAAAGTAAAAAACCTTCAATAGTTTTCTTCATTTTATTACAACTTGTTTCATGGTGAAAATAATTAAAATTTAATTAATTGGATAAATTAATAATAAAGTTATTTAATTAAAAAATTTAATTGAACAATTTAAATAAATAATATGAAAACGCAGTTTAGAGTTAAATATCAGTATTTTTCACACTTCATTAAATTTTTTTTTATAAAAAGTACAAATATTCCTGATAACATTATTTTTATATTTATTATTAAAAGATGAAGTTTATTTTAAAATTTAAAATTTATAAAGGATTAAAAATTTAGATTTAATATAGGTTCAAAATAAATATTTTGTAAAGGTTCTTTATTAAAAATATAGGATTTAAAGTGAAATGTTGGGTTTGTTCTTATCTTAGGACTATTAAATATATTGGATGAATATGAAATATATTTTAATGAATATATAACATTATATTTGATTAATATCACTAACAAATTAATCAAATTTATTAGGTTAATTTTTTTGCTTAAATATATTTTTTTATAAAAATAATACCTATATATTGAATTAGTTCATTGTAACTAATGAATTCATTTAGAATTTTTTTTGAACCATATGTTTTCATAATATAGTTATTAATATTCATAAATACAATCATAATAGTGTGGTTATTTCTTAATATATTGAAACATAATATTTTTATAATATATTGTTGTTTGGTAAAACT
Organism: Viscum album; assembly: GCA_963277665.1. Taxonomy (NCBI): domain Eukaryota; kingdom Viridiplantae; phylum Streptophyta; class Magnoliopsida; order Santalales; family Viscaceae; genus Viscum; species Viscum album. Next base: position 1,406,892,141 of record OY728120.1, on the reverse strand, counting down.
TTGTCTTTGGTGTTATGCTGGATATTGAGGAAAGTAGATCATGCATGTATCAAAAGGTGACCTTAGTGTTCCATATATATAAATAAAAAATTTATATAATGTGTAGTGAATGAATAACATGACATTGTATTTAAAAAAATCCAAACCATTTTCATTAATATATATAAAATAACTATTTTTAGGGTTGTGTGAAATTAAAAATATCGAAAAGAATAAGTTAATAAAAGTAATAATAATTCACAAAATCTCTTGTTGTTACATTCTACCACCAATAGAAATATTTCATCCTCAAAATTTGTTTTTGATATCAATGTGTTAATAATTTAATGTTCTATTGATATAAACCCATATCTTGAAAATGAATATTTAAACTTCCTTTTAAAAAAGGAAGTTAGAAACATGATGTTTAACCAAAGTAATGTATAATTAGGTTTCAAGATAAGAGAACATCAGTTGGATGTGACAACAAGGACATGGAGGAATAACATAAATATTAGGGAGTGATTCAGGTCATCAGTCAAAAACATTATATTTATTCATGAATTATTTAACTAAATAAAATTACACGACAAACAAGACATCGTGTAAGCCAGTGGTAGGTGTGAAACCCTTATTATCCTTCAGTCACATGTTCAATAACCATTGCATTTATGAAAATGATAGGTTTTCTCCAGCTATACTAGATGCCCTTTTTTAAAACTACATTAATATAACTTACATAATCAATATTATCGGAATCCTTAAAGTATTTTTAATCACTATATTTTCATTTATCTAATGATTTCAATACAAACATACAAAATAAATACATATACCGATGTTTAACTTAAAATTTCCATAACAGGTTATACATATATCCCTTATTAAAATGAAAAATCATACACATTAGAAAGAAATTCAAAAAATCCATTTATTATTGATCCCATATATTTCAAAAAGTATCTCTTGGTTGTCACATTCAATATATGTGAATACCCTCATCATATATTCTCTTGAAACCTAGTAATAACATGAATTACCAAAAAATGGAAATAAGAATGTTTCCTTTTTCAGAAGGTTACTGTATATATTCCAAAAATGGATGAATTTTTATAATTAATCCTTGATGACATAGACCACTTTTTCAACCTTTCGGTAACAAGATAAAAGGAAATCAATTCTTTCCAATTTTCATTATCCAAATCAATCAATTATTTATCCTAGAGAAACACAATTTTCTCCACATCATGATCACATTATATTTTACCTTCATATAATCCAAATATAACAGTTCTATGTTTTCATCTCTATTATATATATACTTATCAAAAATTAATGAAATGTTATTCGGAAAATACTTATATATTTTATTCCTCAAATAACATAATCATTTATTTCCAAAACATTATTATTTCATTCATTCAGTTTTATTTTTAAGCCACTACTCATGATTCATTAACATAATATTTATCACTATATTCCTAGAATGTGAAATATGAATCTTGTATTAAGGATACTCAAACACAATCTAATCATGTCTCTTATGATTAATGTAATAAAATGAACATCCCATACCTTTCATATGTAGTTTGTAGACACATTATCTTCAGATGTATAACTTATACTTATACCTCCCTCTATATTCTTTTTATGATATTTCCACATGGGAAATTGATTTTGATAATTCCCATAATTTTCACTTTTGAAGCATTCATTTTCATCAATATTATTTCTAGTTCTCTCCATTAACTAAAACCATAAATCACGTGGCGAGAAACAAATAACATAGATTAAAACCACACAATCATGAACAATTTCGTATAGGATGTATTAATCTTAAAAACTAACTTTTAATTTAATAAATTGTAGGTTTATACTATGTTATTCATAGTAATATTATATTAAAATGATTTATAATGGTTTATGAAGAGTTTTTGAATATGGAAAGCTTATCCCCTAGGAGTTTCAAATTATGTGAGAAATAATTACCATTATTGAGTATTAGATTACCTTTTGTCAGGCCTAGGACATGATTTTAGAGTAGTTACCCTAAGGTACATCTATTATAGATCCACATATCCTTTTATTATCCATACATGGTTTTTTTTTAGGAAACCACTCACTCTATCCTTTAACAAAATTCCAGATCACTTTCCTATAATTTTTCTTATTCGTTTACTTATACTTAGACAAGTCTTTAGAGTTCTCACTAAGGATTTAACATCTTATTTTCTAAAGGATAACTAAAACATTTCTCTGATACCAAATATAATGAACTAGTCTTAACGTACATATACATTACATCACATTTACAGAATACATAAAATATTACAAAAACATACACCCAAAGATGGTATTAGTTGGGTGTCTTTGGAAACATGGAAACATGAAAACTCATACGGATGTGAGATAAATTCTCTATGACAAGGATCTTCTAGACTTTTATCCTTCAAAGACACATCATACATTAAACATATATTCTTAACCTTGGGATGAAAACATAAATAGGGTGTTCTTAGATGATCAGTAAGGGTAAAAAAAAGGATACATGTAAGAATAAACATTATCATAGGAGTATGAGAATGTGATAAATAAATTCTAAGATCATGCCCTTAATATAGAATATCCTAATCATGAATCATGGAATAAATAATTATAGTTAATAGGAAATTAATTATAAGTAACTAAATAACATGATCCATGAAATAAAAATATAATATTAAGACAAGGAATTGTGGAAGACACATAAGTATATAAAAACCCTATGTCAAGGCATCCTACCAAGACTTTGTATCATGTTAGTATTGGAATAATTACCTAAATAAATTCTTCATTCATGGGGTTCTCAGAAATATATCTTCTTGTTTTGGGATTGGGATGTCCACCTATGTACCCTCTTGTTCTGGCATGGTATGTGTTGCGGTGTAGCCTTTTTTCCGTCTTGGTAAGCCCTCATTTGTACCTTGTTATTATCGGTCTTGAGATTTTACTTCGTGTACCCACCTTTCTCTAGCGTGGGATGTCATCTTGTTTACCCTATTGTGTTGGACATGGGATTTCCCCCCATTTATCCTCTTGTTTTAGTCTTTGGGTGTCCTCTCATGTACCCCTTATGATCATGGAACATTTACCATTATCCAATGCATTGGAGGGAGATACATGTCCAACTCATATCATTGTGAAATAATATATTCATGTGAAAAAAAAATCATAACATAACCAATGTAATGAAATGGGTTTCATATTTATCAAATCATGTATTTTCCTATCAAAAAATAACAGCTTTCATAATCATTTCCTCAAATCATAAGTTAGGAAGAGAAGTTTGTTTCATAGAAATATACCCCATAAAAACTAGTTGGTTTCAAAAACATTTGGTAATAAATACATAAAACATTCAGATAAATAATGTAAATGGATCCTTTATATTATTTCCCAAAATGGAATGAGTAACAAAATATATGTCATTATATATAGGAAATAATTTGAATGATATTTTTAAACTAATTATTGAGAAAATAATCTTTCTCCTTTAAAAAAATCAACATTATACATAAAACCTTTAGGAGACCATTTTCATGAAAATAATCTTAAGAACATCTTATTTAATCATTGAAAACATTTTTGAATTCTTATTTTCATTTGTAAACATGTACAAAATATTGAAAAACAATTAAAAAAATTTCCTTTAAAACCTATTGAAACACATTTCATTGAATGTTTATTTTAATATTATTTTCATAAAAATTAACCTCTTTTTCATGAAAAGGAAAATTTAATAAAATGATGGTGGTTAAATCTGTACCGTCCAAACTTTCCATTTTCCCCATAAAATTTTAGAAAAGTGCATCTACTAGAAAATGACAAGAAGAATAAATTTTTAAAATTCATTTTTATAAAAATGTAAAAAGTTTAGAAGAAAATATTTTATTTATCTTAGTATAATATTATAATATTATTTCAAACCATAAGATAATATTTTTTGAAGGATGATAGATTTCCAATCAGAGACAGAGGTAAAGTTGGGATTTCATAAAAACACTTACTTAACTATCCTATGTACCAAAGAGTATAAAATGGTACCAACACATTAATATATCATTACTAACTAGAGAATATTAAAATTAATTATATTTCATAATATACTGATGATAATAGTTAATAAAAGAAAGAATAATCATAAATAATCTCAGAAATTGATTATATTGTTTCGACAAGCTCTTCCCACATAGTAACATTTAACCATAATCTCCAAGTAAGATAATAAGACTACATGAAGATTAAAATATCATAAAAATAAGTATAATAATGATATAAAATTTATATTTCTATGTATACACCTCCAGAAAAAATATAGGTTTTGACATTGTATGTCTCTAAAAGGAGGCAATTTGAGACAAAATTACATTACCGCATTGGTAACTTTTGAAATATAAACCCCATGAAATAAAGATCAAAAAATTAATATTTAAAAAACCATAAATTTATGTATATTAATCATATAAAACATACTATATAAGTATAAAAAACATAAAAGGAATGGTTGTTGATTAAATTATATATTAGATGAAAATAAAAAGTGAGCTAAAATTCAATTTCCTTTTGTCTTCACTCACTTTGTACTCATACAAGATTTTTGTGTAATAAATATCAGTGTATTATAAATATTTTTTAGAGAAAAATTATTATACCTAATAAAAAAATATTTTTATAATTTCCATTTTTTACCTACTTGACAATAGTTCTATATTAAGGCTTCACTTCAGGTAAGATCTGTTTTGTTCTTTTCATGGGTATTAATTTGTTATATAATTAGTTTATATACTTGTATCATGATTTAGTGACTGTAAAACATGATATTAATATCATTTATATTCATTATATTTGTATTATAATAATCTATATGATATAAAAGTTTGAAATGGAATACCCCATTTATGAAGATAGATGGTTTTATGTACGCATGCTCGTGGTTTCCATTTTATTGTCTTATTACGAGAAAGAGAGTAAATTACATATAAGTATATATATATATATATGTATATATAATTGTTATATTATAACTATTATATCACATATATCAAATAATTTCACTCTAAATATCCTTAATATAATTATTTTAGTGTCTGAAAAAATCACACCGCATTGAGGGGCATTAGTCCACACATCCTGAAATAAAATTATCATATTTACACAAAATAAAAAATTATAAATATATGTGTTTTAAAATAATTAAATAATAATAAATAAATTATAATTATCATAAATATTATATAATAATAGAGTTTCCTTTGTTATTTCAACTATGATAGGTGGAAAATGAATAATGATCAATCATCGTTTTGTGAGGCAATAGTTCCTCAAACACATTAATAGTATGTTTTTTACCCATTAGATGAAAGTTTATTTCTGTGTAGGAAAAAATATTATCATCAAAAAACTTATAATATTGGTGATATGGTTGTTTTTTTATATTAATGGAATAATGATATTTTAGGGGACGGATAATAAAAATAATATAAAGTTGCTTGGGGAGGATGTTACCTCTTTTTTGTATACATCCTTTTAATTTTCACAAAATGACTACATGGATTTATTTCATACCATGGGGATTATATAAAGAGGAAGGGATGGATTTTTGGGAGCTATTTGGTTATATATTTTCAGATCTTATATGGGTTGAGTGGTTTGTGGAGGTGGGATAATAGGAGGCCTTTTATACTGGAGGATAAGTGGCACTTTTTTAAAATATTGGAAAAGGCAAACCCCACTGATATTTTTTTCTTTCATGTGGATAAAATAATTATTTAAAGTTAATATATTGGAGTATTGGGATGAAATATATCATAGAATATATTTTTGGATAATCCTATAGGACATATTAGGCCTTAATATTATAGTTTAGCCCCATTTTAAGATTAATTTAATCTAAATCGTTATAATTCATTTTAATTACATTCACTAAAATTTTTCAAAAAATATATGATAATATTATTAGATATTTTATTTTATTTTCCTTCTAAATATGTAAAAAAATCCCATATTCTAAATTAGTATGTGGAAAATATTAATTCAAATTTAATCCCACCGATGGGATGTATTTTCAGATTTTTAAAGTAAACATTTTTAATGGTTTTCCAGGTTTTTTATTACAAATTTTAATTTGAAACTTTTATCAATGACATAAATTTGATAAAATGAAAAATATTTCATCCAATAAACATTATAATATATTAAAAATAAAATTTAACCTTATAAATTAGATGGAAAAGTAGTATTGAGTTAAATTTCAGAATTTTCACTATTCATTAAAAATGAATCTTCATATAAAAACACCAAAAATTCACCATAAAAAAATTTATGTTATTTTAAATTGATTTTTATTTTTAAATATAAAATTTATAAAAGTCACAAAGTTTATATTTAATGTATGTTCTCCATCGAAAGGCTATAAGAGTTCCTTATTAAAAATATAGGATTGTATGTGTAATATTTGGTTTGTTCATATATTTTTCCTATAAAATCTATTGGATGTCTATAAAAAATATCTGATTTAATATATAATATATATATTATATTATTATAACTCAAATGTTAATTTTATATTTTATGATAAAAAAATATGAACATAAAAATAGTTTTCATAAAAATATTTTCTTTATATTCAATTAGTTAATTGAAACAAATGTATTAATTTTATATTTTTTATGCCATTAATTTTAATAATTTACCTATTACTATTCATAATATCTAACTTAATGGATATTTTATGTCTTAATATAATAATTAATAATATTTTTATAATATATTGTTGTTTGGTAAAACACGATCTTCAACGTTACACAGTAGATCGTGGAAAGTGAGTATTGTGTGTAACGTTAGACGATATCAATGTTCCATATAGAGAACGATAAAATTTATATAACATTTAGTACATGATTGAGATGAAATATCATTTATATAAATCCAAACTAATTTCCTTAATATATATAAAATAACTATTTTCAGTGATGAGTGACATGAAAAATATTAAAGGAAATTATTTAATTTGAAAAAAATAATTATGAAAATATCGTAGTGTAACATAAAAGGGATTAGTACCAAGGAAATTAATAGCCTTCATGAGTATTTAGGATATCATGAATCGGCATCTTGTGTGACTCTTGGTCTGTAGGTTGACACTTGGTATTTTATTAAATTATTTATATATAGGGGTAAGGATCCATTAATTTCACTAGGAAATCATTCCTCTAAGGCACTCTTTCCATTATGTCATTGAGTTCCATTATCACAATATCCTTTTACAAGACTCAATCATCAGACCTCACTGCGACCCTTCTTTCACAATGACCATTCAAGAACACCTTTGTTTTCTCATTTTCATGTTCAAACCAACTATGAACTATATTCTTGTAATATTTTAAACATCATCCACGAGGATTGTGATTATCATTAGGGGTTCATGGGATCTATTTTCTTCATTATATAATTGATTTACCAACATAAAACCTTCATGACCATGTCTAGGACCTTCGATTGCGACTCTCCAGGGGGTCATGAAATTTGACGATGACAAGTGGGGTTATGCGACCTATGCGAGTTTCATGAGTGAGGAGATTATTGATTATTTTATGTGATTCATGAATCGATTTTTAATTCATTCTAAGAACATGATATTTTATTTTATTATTTATTTTCATTAACAAGATTTTATTTTATCAGTCTAACTTATCCCACATTCTTCTATAAATATAGATTCATGTTCTCATCATGGTTCCTCAGCTCTGGCCAATGAAGGGGCCATGATTTCTTGAAAACACAATATTTACCCCTGATTTCAAATGTATTCAAATAAATAGATTCTAAAAGGTTCTACTAATCTAAGATTTTGGATTATCCTTGATCACATTGAGTTTCTCTATATGGATTAAGTTTGCTGGAAGTCATCATAATTCCTCACTTAGAAGTCAATATATCATCTCACAGAGAGTCAACTTCTTCTTAGTGTGTTAAAATGAAAATCTAATTGGGAATCTAGCCTATCATTAATCATCACTTTGGTTTGTTTTATATCCTATAAAACACTCTTTTGGGTCCATATGGCTATTATTTCCATCATTATCCTAAATCAGAACTACTCGGGTATATTTTCCTCCTTGAATAATACATCATATGGAAGGAGATAAAAATTGGATCTATATATTGGAATTAATTTTTATGATGAAATGGAATGGCTCTTCTAAGTCACAAAAATAAACCTCAAGTTTGCTGATCAATTTCACAAGGTCCATATTATTTATTCCATGTTGATTCAAAATTAATTATCTACTACCAACCTGATATCATTCAATAAATAAATATTCTTTAGTGCCTTAGAACAAAAAAACACAATATGTTTCATGGTGATGTAGATATCATCTTATGGGTCATATTCCAACTAGGTGGGATACCCTATAATGGGGACAAGTATGATGGGTTATTCCATACTTTTGATGTTTCAGATGATCCCATTTTTGTGTCTAGTTTTAGAGAAGGAAATACATACCAACATAAAGGATAAACTATGTATGCACTAGATGAATAACTTTCTCAACTCTATCAAGTACTGTATCAATATTTTTATTTCCTACAGTGGGGTCAGTTCATATATTCCATCATTAATGCCCTTATTATAATGTTTTTGATAGTGATGGATCATATTAGGCCATATTTGAAGCTCAGAACTATACCTCATGGGGATACCGAGTGAACTCTATGATCTGCATGGACCCCAAAATGGATGGATTTAGGACCGTGTTTTTTAATTGATGTATTTTACCGACTAGGAATTCATGGTGAAGGATTTTTGTTGGAACTTTGTTGATGGCAGTGGGACATGCGTAAGGATAGAGTCTCAATTTGTTAGTGATAGTAATTACAAACCATTTCAAACACTTACTCCATATTCATTGTGGAAAAACCCCATACATGATCAGTGGTCCTTTATAGTTATTGATTGGTAGGATAAGGGTTCATTTTTATTTTTATAAATACTATAACTCAACTTGGATTTTTTATTCCTTATACCATAACAAACTATTGAACATATCTGAGGTTAGAATCTTGTCTATAATCGCTACTAAACTTATGTATGCACTGATCTAATCAGATAACATTTTTACCCTTTATCGTGCACCATCTAGGATGATTATTGATAATTCAGTGGTTATCATGATGAATGTTCATATATAACATCTCTTATATATGGTATTGTTTTAGTCATGGTGGATAAGCTAATTATATACAATCCATATAAATTTTATTGATTCAGTCATCATTTTCTACACAAACAAAGGGTCTCCCCTCTTCCATTTGTTGGCATATGAGGATACTGAAATTCGTGCATCATCCACCAATTTTGGATGATGTTGGAATGTGATGATAAAGTGGTTGAGTTCATACTTCCTCCTACTAATTGTTTCTCATTTCTTATCTAGGATTATACCATAACCTAGGTAGTAGCTTATCTGAATGTGCTAAAAATCTAGTAGGTATGACATGTATAGTTATTTTTCCTCACCACTTCCTCTATATCTTTAGATGATGGAATTTATTGAAGACATGGTGGAAACGCCAGGGAAGGGACATTGTTGTAGATATGACTCATTTGACAGTGTGGATTAATCTATTGATGATATTAGTCCTCTATCATAGGCTACAGATAATATACATTTCTAGATAACAATATATACAACATCATCTCCTGCTTCCTTACCATCTCAACTGATTATTTCCCCTCCTACAACACTTGTTCTATTAGTCAATGAGTCTCATACAAAACATTCACTAATCTAGAATGAGATTAATTCCTTTATAAATGAGGATTCTTTTGGAGTATTCTATAGCCAAGTATAAATCCTTTATCATTGACTTCATGACCTAGGGGAGATTGCTTTATCAAAATCCTATGTACAAATTCATGAAGAAAAAAATCATGACATAGAAATATCTAGCCATAAATTAATTTTATTTTCAAAATAGTGTAGATAAGGATCCTCCTTCAAGTAATATGATGAATTAATTGGAGGCATTAGAACATGTTCTTTTTTTAAAATCTTAAATATAATCTCATATAGATGCTCAGACTATGAAAATATATATATATATGAGTAAATAATAGTCCATTTGTGGTCTAACCATTCATCATAATCAACCTAATAGGACACTATTCAGAATAGAGTTTCGAATTTTACTACATTGGTTGAGACTCTCAATCTTGGTGATGAATCGGAAAAGTTGGGGCAAGAAAAACTACAATGTTCAATTGATGTTTCTCCAGAAACACTCCCCGACATTTCCAGTTCAACATATCGAATCATACGCTAACTAAATATACTAATTTTTTCTATGATTCTTGAAGAGACTATGAAATGTGGAGATTCTCCGACATTTCGCATTATTAATGAATTTTTATTCTTTAACCATCCATTTTTCTCATTTTTCATGAATCCAAGATACGATTGACATATCACTACATGGATATGAATCAACAATAATACCCATCCCATTCATATTATCATGTAAACTAGAATTAAAGGATTTTAATAATCAAATTATAATAGATTAATATTTGATATGATCTCATGAATTCCCAAAAACATGAGATTCATCATTGATAATATCCTCTAGCTATCTCGAGTCACATGATATGAAAATGGATTCCATGGGTAGGTAATATATGTTGTATATGGAGGGTTATATTATTTGTACAAAAATTATTGGATTGGTGATCATATATTTATTTTATTCATTTCCATATAGTGGTCCTTAAAATATCTTAAAAGATATATAATTATTGTGTAGTTTGTGGACTTTTAGCGTAGACCTTCTATTTCATTAGTTTATGGCCTTTTCGATCGCACCTTTTGTTAATATAGTTTATGGACATTTAGCTCAGGCCTTCTAAAAGATTATTTTAGGATATTTTATCATGGTCTATCAATTTTTTTAGTTTAGGTTCTTTAAGCTAAACAATCTACTATTGTAGTTTATGATATTTTATCTCCGACCTTCTATCCCTATATTTTAATGTATTTTTACTTGGAAAATAAATCCCTATAGTTTAGGGACATTTATCTCACACATAACATAAAATTAGTATGGATTATTTTAGCTCATTCCATCTATTAATTTATTTTTTTGGTCCCTTAGCTCAAAAATTCTATTGTTTTAGTTTAGGTTATTTTATTTCAGATTGCCTATCAAATTAGTTTGGGTTCTTATAGCTCATAGATGTTGTCTCTTTAATTTAAGGTATTTTTATCAGAAATTGTATTTACTATGGGATATCATGCATGCATTCTAGGAATGATCCAAAAAATACTATGGTGTTGGGTTCTAATTTCATGTTTCAAGGTCATGCATGGATCAGAAAGACCTTGTCGAACAGTAAAAATTTTGGTTGACAACCATTGGTGATAATGTAGGATCTATAGGAATACAAGCATAGCCAATAAAAGGGCCTCTTGAAGATGGGTATCCATTCTACGGGTTATGGAATATTTGTGGATGTAATATTAGTTTACGGGGAAATACTATGGATGATAAGTTTACCAATATAGTGGGATCATGGTTGATGTATGTAATATCGAAAAAGATAGAGTTTATGAATATCTGATTGGAAAGAAATATTGAGGATGGACTATAATACTTTGACCATCCGATATTAGTTTTGGGTTTCTAGGGATGGCATGTATTAAATTTCCATTATTAAGAGGAGGTGATGCCTTAAGATGGTGGGATAATGCCATTACGCATCTGTAGCATGGTAAATGAAAAACAAAGTTCTCTATTCCTTTTTTAGGGTAATCAGAAAACATTTTGAAGACTCAAACTTTCATTTGATGAGGTTGGGTATGGTAATAACACTACCCCATACGGATTTTAGAAACCAAAGGAAATTTGGAAATTATATTATAAATATTGATACCTAATACAAGTGGTTTATATTCCTAATTCATGTTTTATCAATGATTTCTGAATGGATTTTCACATTCATTCATTGAGGAAGGGTACAAAAGGTGGTGAGTAGTGTCAGCAATGTCATATCATATCAGATAAATTGGTAAAGATATTTCAAATAATGTTATATGGTTCTTGGGTTCTGAGGATGATATAAGACAATAATTTCATGAGTGACCCAAAACAAATTGGGGTGATGGGATTTTCCACTGTGATGTCATCTCTCACAAGGATTTGAAATCCCTTTTGTAGAGTGAAACATATGGTTGAAAGCTATATACACAGTAACTGGATCCATAAGCGTACACGAATCATCAAGAAAATGGTCCCATGAATACATGTATACTTTCCTAGTTCCGTGGATGGTTTCAGTGATCCAGGTCGTGGAAATAATTAACTATGTCTATTGGAATGTGTAATATCCATGAAGGGTTGAAGAACCATAACAGTTTTTTCATGGTATAAAAAAAATTATCATGTAGACAAGATTTGAAAATCAATACTATAACTTTTTCATAAACTACGGGGGTCCAGTGAGTGTAGCATGGATTTTATCAGGGATAAAACCAAGGATCTATGATATTTATTTCTTATTTATTAACTCCATATGTTCTTCCTGAACTCTAGAGATGAAGAGTATAGAGAGTGATGACTTGAATTTTCCACAGGTGACAGTTGCAGTTTTTCCACCTGAAATTCATTTATCTAATTCACTACCAGTTATGGTAATTCTATTTTCACCTTAATAGGATAGTGTATATAGTTGTGTATGTTTGACCAACGTCGATGAAATTTATGGTTGTGAAGTGAATGGACCTAAAATGGAAGATGGTACACAATATCCCCATTAGAATACCTAAGGTCAAAATCACCCCAACATCCTTCTTAGTGGGAGAATAAAATGTTTTGAACCATTGATCTAGGTCCCCAATCATGAGTTATGGTTTGGAATAATAATACTAGTAGTATTTTAGGTCACACTACAGTGTTTATTTCTTCCATTATAATGTTATATATCAAAAGTATTTGAAATACATTTTTTCGTAGTGAAACATTTGGTTTCTGACCATAAAAATAAACGTACATTGATGATAAGGCTTCTTGAAGCTGGATATCCATTATTGGGTCCTTGTAATGTTTTTGGAGAACCGATACACTTAATCAATGAATTATAATTTATGGTTTTATTTTTTTTAAAATATTCCAAAAGTTCCTTGTACTCTGGTTAATTATGGAAAGTCTCTTTTAGTCTATATATTTGGATTAAAAATGGGTTATCACCTTCAGAGTTCATCGTAATGTAGTCGTGAAATTTTCCATATAGTTTTATTTCATTTTGGGGGGATATATATTGTGAATATCATCACAGTTCAGGGAGAAAATTCTTGTTTTCTAGCTTTATTTTCTTATGAAAATGAGATTTTCCTTGTACATTAACATCATGTGGTTTGTACGTGAGAACAATGATGAATAATTTGATCCTGATATATTATTTAAAAAATAATGTTGTATATAAATATGACCCAAGAGTATTGATAATTATAATATGTGAAACACCTCCATTTTTATTGTGGTGCGTATCTTATCATTTCTGGAAATTGGGACTAGGATAAGATATCAGGATGGTACTATTGATCTAGTGATGGAAGTAATCAAGAAACACATATTTGTTGAATTGAAAACACATTACAGGCCTGGTCTAGGCATAGTGGTGGGAATTGTTTATATTTATTTCTATATATTATCCCATTATTGGTGATCTATACATCAATACATATCCTATGAAGAATGAAATCGTGACACACCTTGTTCTTGAGGAACAATGCATTTTTTTCGTCATCCAAAAATGATGTGGGATTCAAAATATGAAAATTTTAGTTATAGTTATACTCATGGATTGAAATTTGAGAATCATTACATGTGCTCCATAAATAAAAATCATTACATATGATGTTATGTAAGTCTCATGTCATATAAAATCATGTGATGTGGATGAATATTAACCATCATGAAATGATTGAAATGTTTATACTCGGCCCAAGATTGGAAGTCTGGGCATTTCTATATATCTCATGAGAATAAGTATCAAGCCACACATAGTTCTTAGAGAATGATATTCTTACCCAAGTCTAGCCTATATGTTGATAAAAGAATTTTTTTTATATTATTTATGGATGGTACTAGGATTTAAGAGTCTGGTGTGACAATAAGACATGTGAAGACTGGAATCAAGTCACATGTAGTTCATGAATGAAGTTGTGGTTACATAGAATCACCAAAAACAGTGTTCCTCTCATATGAGGTCCCAGAATGTATAGGTTTATGTCATTCAAGGGAATCCATCCATGCTATTTAACATCATTTAGTAAGAAATCATGGTATACCTTTTACAGTCTTGCATTAATTACCATGTTGTGCATATTGTGGGATTCTATGCTTTGGTGGGGGGGGGGGGATCCCACACCAAATTTACAAAACTCACAAGAGCTATTATTAATGTTATAAATAAGGGATCATATGGGTTCCTTAGAGAATTAATAAGAAATTTGGATTGTACATAGGTATTTTGCATCATATGGTAGCTGGACAAAGATATAGAATCGGCACATCCCCATGTATCTAATTAAAAATGATAATCAACTCATTTATAGTTATAGAAATACTATATAGTTTAATATCCTAATTAATGGATGTTATTCATGTAGTTTAAAATCTTTCAGTGAATATTTGGATCACCTAACATGAATGAGGATAGAAACAATGTCGATCCATTCATTTTATGTCATGTGGTATGGAAGATAATCACATGGAATCAATGAAATGGAAGGTGCTATCTAGGCCCATGATTACGGATTTGGGTGTCACTATGTATCCCATGATGGTAGGAATAAGGTCGCGGGTAGTTATATAATCCCATTCAGTTTTTAGGTACTATAGTAAAGACATTAGCCATAAAGATTAATGTATTTTGACTAGTAATCCATATTCATTTTTATCATCTTGTAACTAGGATGAATAGAGGTAATTAAGCAGATGTCGGTTCCCATTAGATGGATGCTAAGGAATGTATTTCATGATAAATCTCACATTAGATGGTGGTGTGACACACTCCCCATCAATGGTGGAAAATAAGGGGTTTTATTATGATAGACCTTATGTACGATATAAGGACCATCCATCTTGTGTTCTAAATTTAAAGGCTATTTCATTATATAATTGGGGTTCATAGGGATGATACCAGTTCCCCATAGATGAATGAACAATGGTGAATCTTCTTATCAATGGATCGTGAAATATTATTCTGATTAACTATATAGTTGTGCAATGTGCACAACCTATTCTCATTGTGCTTCTCTAGCTCATCTAGCTTCCTTTTTAATTTATCATCATATAATATCTTCCCCAATTGAATATTTTAATCAAAGGTGTCCAGAACTCTATTTGTAACACTTCCATGGCCCTATCCATGAATAATTATGGACGTTCATTTGTAGAATTACGCATGGTGGTACAGAAGGCCCATAAATTAGGGAGGATATTTTCTATCTAGGACATCTTTACCTTGATCAACATATTCTAGAGTATATTTGGAAGAGTCTTATTGAAAGACTTTATATTGTTTTTATGACTACGAAATAGTTAGGAAATCCACTTCACCAAAGGAGTTATCTAACTCTACCTCTATATAGTAGAAAATTATTTCACGGACTTCATTAAAGATGATGAAATTCATGATATCATGACCCATACATCTATCTAAGGGTATTAGTTGTGATACTCGATTAGGCCAACCTCCATAGGGTTTCTAGGGTAGCGGGAGACAATGTAGGCTATTATCCATGGATTCTGCAAAATAACCAAGGAATCATTCATTTAGTAATGAATATAATTTAATAATATATTCCTGAAATCATTGGCCAACAATATTTTCCTGTTATTTTGGACAAGTGATATTATATGATTTTTAATACTCGAAAATAGGTGAAGGGGGGTTTGGGACCTCACTGGGTTCTTTGATGGTCACTTCTACTATCTTGAGAGTAAAATATACATTTTTTCATTTCCTATACTTTTCCCCAATGCTGATGGAATGATATAGTATTTTTATTAGGTTTACGAATTGTAATCATAGAGATATTGCTTAGTTTATCTAAACTAATGGAACATATCTAGATACTTCACTGGGATCAAATGTTTATACAACTCATCCAATTGATTTTTTACATAGAGCTCTAGTAATTGTCCATATGAGTGATGGATCCTGAGTGAGAATGTTAAACCATTCTAACTGGTGATTAAGTAAGAAACCCTCTCATTTTTTATTTTTTTAGTTATATAGATTAACAATTGTCCTCATCCTATAAGTGTTTTTAAACTGATAATGGAACAGGTGACGAAGGTCTTCCCACACTATAACAGATCCATATGGAAAACTATTGTACCAAACAATGTCTTTCCGAGATATAGTTTACATAAAAACATTAGCTTTTTATCCCCATTTTTATCTTGAGGGATAATCATCGGCCTATATCTTGATATGAAGTGTGGGATATACTCTTCAAGTTTTCCTGTAAAATCCACGGAAGAGAAATTTTTATTATTTCCATTTAATGTCTTAATGTATAATCCAACCAGTAAATATATGGATCTCATTACGAATTAAAAGGTGTATTCCATGCTTCCATTAATTCCTTTCTTCTATCCAGGGTCTCAATGAAATTTTAACGCTCTAGTTACACTCCAATAAGAGCTATATACCATCTATAGATAATATATGAGGCTTGATAGGGTAGTCAATCATTTGTCTCCAACTGATTCCTGATTATTCCTAAGAAGAAATGATTACCCAAGGGAGGGAGAGTATTTCCCTACAATAGAGGTAATTAATTATCATTTTTAATTCCTCATCTATATATATTGGCACCCTAGATCTTGACACTATCTAATTATCATATAACATTATTTCTGGTTAATCAACACTGAGAGGGATAATATCCCGCTCATCCTAAAGACGATACCAAGTAGGAATATTTACCTTGAGAAAATCATCATTCTGTTGTTTGATTATATATATATATATATCATATTATAAAAAAAATCCTCCTTCAAAAGGAACTCTACTCTTTTTTATTGTGATTGGGATGTAGCCACACCTTCTTATTTATTATTAGATGTTGTCTATTTTGGATGCGATAACTCGTTATCTGGAAGGTTTTGGATTTTGGTGTCATATCTGCTTCTGAGTGCATGAAAACTCAATTGGTGATTCATAATCACCCTCCTCATGGTGTATGTGTTCTGTGTTGAATTTCTTTTCATTTGAATATTTAGCTCCAATATTTTATATATTGAAAAAGATAAAATACAAAAAATAATATCTTGTGATGGTTTCTTTTCCATTTACTTCATTTCAGTAGGATGATTATGTACTTCCTTTATCAGTTTCATTATTCGATCCCTTTTCCATATTGGTCCATTTTGTAATGAAACTCTAGTGGTGTCTAATAACTTTCATTGCATGCTCCACCTATCATATTCTATGAATTGTGACCATGATGGTGTTTCCATTTGTATTTTCAAAATGGGTCCTAAACAATAATGGTTTGTCTTATGGAAAAAGGAAGAAGAGGGATGTCGACCATTGATCTTGTCCTCCTAACCTAGAAAATATTGATGCCCTCTATGCTGATGATTAAACTCAAAATGTCCTCAGACCAATGAATTGGGGTCTATTTAGGGCCACAATTGGCATTGATTAGTCATATTGTTGATAATACAATGATTCTTGTGGGGGATTTGATTATTTGTAGGAATGAAAATGAGATATAAATGAACCCATCCTAGTGGAATGGAAGTGATAAATAATCAACATTGATTTATCAAGGAACTCTTTAGGGTATTATTATCTTGGTTTTGGTGATTGAGATATGAATTATCTACACCCATTGGAATGTGGGTTTTTATAACTACTAATGATATGACCTAATTGAACTCGATAATTAACAATTTGAGGGGTTTTGGTTGTGGTATGTATACCTCCATCTTGGTGGTTTCGGTCTGATCTATGACAACTACTATGAAATCTAAAAATCTGGTCAATTTGATGTGGTGATACAATTCTCAGGTAGGAGTTGGGTGTCATGAAAACCCATAATGACAACCATTCTTTATGGGATGTTTCCTAGATGAACAAAAGATCAGTCTTTCTATGTAATATTATTTCTCATTTCATATAGGGTCATAGCGGTTCAATCCTTTGGGATATCATATCCCATCATTCATAATCATTGGGAACTATTGAAGCTGATTACTTCTACTATAGTGACCAACAGGCCTAATTATTACTCGGTCCCCTTATTTCTCCATATTCTATGAATTATAAGATTCTAATATGAGGAGTTCTTTTCCTATATGGGTATAGATAAGTGTAACGCTCAATAATCTCCCCATACTCAAATTTGGATTCTTCAAGCAGCTTCAGAGATCTGGTTAACAAGGGTTATGATGGAATGACATCAATAAAGTTTCAAATTTTCATTGTGAATTTTTGATTTTGGATCTTGGTCCATGGAGATTTTGGTCAGTTCTAGATGATAATATATTATATTGACATTCTAATGGTTAAATTTATATCATGGGTAAGGGAGATTTAGATCATTCAGTTACTGGTGAGTAGCCCATAAGTTTTTCATAGATGAGGCATGAAATAATTTTCTAGATCATATGGTATCTAATAGCCATAAGTTTAAAGGGGACATAGCATGAAATGATGGTTTTTTGCCTAAACCTCTCCTAATGTCAATGTCATCTTCCTCTTCATCAAATATAACCACCACCATCTGGTTAGACCGTAGAAGATTCTTCTGAGGGTCACTTGTAGTTTGGAGTGTGATGCTGATTCAAGTTGATGGGGGAACCATATGCAGTTGACCCCGATGTTATTATACCCCTCTATATGTAGGAATCAGGTTTTGTAAATCCTCTACATATGGAGGTGTCTGGCCAAGGGGATTATTTCCCTATCAATGGGATATATCTCCATGGGGAGGTTGACAATAGAGTATATCTAGAGTAGATTATATGTGATCTATCTCCCCACCACCATGAGGGGGACTATCATGGTAATGATCATATTCTACTTTGTCACAAGAGTTATCAGACTATTAGAGTTTTTGGATCATGTCAAAAATGACTCCAAGGACACTATAATTATGTTGATTCTGTATATGGGTCTAGATCAATGTCATGGATATAATATGTTTAAATTCGATTAGAAATTTTATAGGGATATGAGACTATTTATAATATTTTCTTGAACATGCATATAAACATATTATGATGAGAGAGTATCTTCTAACTGATAAGAATATGTTAGAATATGACAATGGGAACTCTATTTTTATAAATTAAATGAACATGCCCTAAGGAATGTTTCATTTCTACATGGTGATCCTTGTTCAGGATAAGAATATGAGAATGATCATAGGCCTTTGAGATATGCCACTGGTCTTTCATTATAGGGATATGAGTATTACCTAAGGCATGTACCACTCTAAACTGGTGATCCCTGATTTGAAGAGGAATATATGGCTGGTCTGAATATGAAATCCTTATAGGAATATGCCGATAGACCACCAGAATGGGAGAAGGGGAAATGATCCTCCACCTATATTTAGTACGAATGATGTGAGAGTAGTCGGTCATTGGAAGATATTAGACCATGAACAAGACATCCATGATTTGAAAGAATATTCCAGTATATTTCACTGATAAGAATATTAGAATGTACCAAGTCATGTTCCATTCTGAATTGTTTAGCTCGATCATAAAGTTATCAAAAGTTCATTGTAAGATAATTTTGACATGATAATTTTAAAAATTAAGTTAATTTTATAAAATATTTTTCTAAAACTTACAAGCATTAATTTTAAAATAAGTCTGCAAAATGTTACAAGACTGCCTTTTTTGAAATGTTAAAATTTTAATAGAAAAATTAGATTTACTCTTATCATAGGGATAGAAAACATATAAGGTGAATGTTTAAAATTTTTATTGAATATAAAATATAAAAATTTCATTAAAATAATATATAAACTATTATTTATACAATTTTTTTTACATAAAGCACATTTGTCTGCATAAAAGTATGTTCTTAGAAATCAATTTCATTTACATTCAAATGGTTTTTAATTTCATATCTAATTAATTTCTTACCAAATAATTAATTTTATATACATATGTAAATAAAATATATTCATATTTCAGTGAAGCCTATTGATACCCATCATTCTAATTACTATGAGATAAATATCATACTAAATAAAAATATTTCAATATTGTGCATTGTTTCATTAAATTATGATGTTTTGTGTAATGAAATATATCAATGAAATTAAATTTAATTAAAAAATATTTTTAATAAAATAAATGGTTAGTAAAACATGGATGTCGTACAAATGAAATTTTTAACTAAAGATAAATATGAAGTCAGTTATCCATAAAAAACATATTTTTTGTTGCTTTAGTATATCAGATGATGAAGAAGAAAGGGATACAAGTATTTTAAATAATTAACCAGGGGAGAAGAATGTTTATTAGTTTCAAGAGATGTAGATCATAATATTTAATAATATGAGGCATTTTAATAATCACTATATATAATAAATGATTTTGTATGACAAAACACGTCTTACATTGGTAATTTGTTTTCATAAACCAATGATATACAGACCCACATAGAGAAATTTAAATCCCCCAAAAATAATAATAATAAATCTCATAAAATACAATAATGGGAAGTACATACAACACATAAAAGAAACATGTTGTGAATATGACATGTGTCTCATAGAAATAAAATTGAGACAAAATTCCCTTACCAGGAGTCTTCCTTGATTTCAAATCACACTAAACACCTTTTCATGGAAACGAAATCTATACAAATGCTATAAATGGATTAATGGTTGGAATTTTGGGAAGACCCAAACCAATACAAAGGGTTGAAAGAAGTTTTTAACATAAATTTTTAGGGGTTTCTTCATCTAGATGTCACAATTTGGTGTAATGAAGTGAGGGATTAAGTTCCCTAAATATAAATAAGGTGAGGGGGTCTTTTAGAATTTCCAAAATGATGAAATTATAAAAAAATTATTTATCAAAAAAATTAATCCAAATAACCATTTATTACATGATAGAGCATCATCTAGTAGTAGTACAATCAACCAATCTAATTTAGACTTATTTTGATGTAATTTTGACCCATTTCATTTTTAATAACACTTAATTAACCAATTTTAAATTTAATATATGATGACTTATTACATATTAAAGGGTTTTAATTTTTACTTATAATGTTTCAATTATCCATAAAATATACAATTAATGACATTTTTAACCATATAATACACACATTATCTTATTTAATTGTTTTATGTGTTTAAAATAATTTAAAAAAAATTAAATTTTGATAAAATATTATTATTGTTAATTTTTACACGATTCATTTAATTTTACATTAATTAAAACATTACCAATGATTATTTGGAATATAATTCTTTCAAACCTCATTGATATGTAATATAGATCAATGAAATTCTTTTTAAACATTAAATCATTAAATTTTTAACAATTTTAATAATTTTCAATCATTTAATTATATATTTTATTAAATGGAGAAATATTGCATCAGTGATTCATAAGAAATTTTGGTCATTATGTAATTAAAGAAATATAAATAAACATATATGCATAAAATAATTCTATTCACCTCTAAATAGACACATATATATATTTTCTTAACTTACATTGGTCCATATGTGGACACATATGAGATATTGATAATGAAGAGAGTGACATTTTGTATCATACATTGATTTAAATATTTTATACATCATTTTCTATGAAAACTATACATAAAGAATTTTCATCGATATGGTGATTAGGGAAGGCTTACCTTAACACAATAAATATTATGATGGAAAATTATGTCCTTACTGTATATTTTTAACCTTTATTATCTTGATTTAACATTTTCCTATGTGATAAATTATACAAGAGTAACAATTTATATATACCAAAAATAAAATCAGAATATATATATATAACTTGATCATAATTATTTGAAATGTGTAATTAATTTATCCAATCTAATGCCGATTAATGGAATAAATTAATTTAAACGAAAGTGCACAAAATATGATTTTTAAAAAAAATACATTTTAGGACCAAAAATGGAGTTATTGTTATACCTTGCATAGAAAAGTAATTTTTGAATGTTTTAATCATTTTAAAATGAAAATAATATATAATTAACATTATAATTATTTATTAACCATGAAAAAATAAAATTATTATTATAAAAATACATTGCACACATAAAAAGTTTTTTTTAAAATCTCACGTTTGTTTTTAAATAATTTTTGTTTTTAAATATAATAATTCGATAAAAATGTACTCATTTTATAAATTTGTAGAAAATATTTTTTCAGAATTTATTTTTACATATTTATACCCTCAAATCCAACTGCAAGTATATAACATGGTGATGATATTTTATATAATGTTATGCGGTTCGTCTAAACTCATTGTTGTGTGTAACACAATCTATTAATGAAATAAAATTATTTAAAGAGAATTATTTCCAAAAAATCCTGAGGTATTGAATAATTGGTATTTCACACTATATTTTATTTTTTATGGTTTATTTTATATCCTATTGACATCAAGTAAAATTGATATCTTTCAATTTACTATACTCAAATTTCATGGTATACATCTAATATTCATTTGACACATATGTTTCCATTATCATAAAAGATATTACATATATATTTTATTTCCTAGAGATATAATTCAAATTCACTATAAATTTGCCCTTTTGGGTGTATATGTTAATAATTAATTACAATATAATTCATATAATTCAATTTTATTTTCTGTCATTGGACTCAAGGAAATCCACCACTGCCATTTTTCCCCAAATCATCCTTTATAAAACAATTGTTTTTTTTTCAAATGCCTTTCATTTGTGAAGACAATCAATCTCCTCCTCTAATTTAAGGATTCACAGTTACATATATCAATTTACTGGGTAAATTAATGACATAAACATATATCCCTTTTTCCATATGGTGATATTTTTTTGGATGCTTACAAAGAAAGGTATTCCATTTATTAATTGGGGAAAATTGACAATCAATATAAACACTATTCCAAAATTCTTTTTTATTGATTAATAAGTTGTTTTGGATATGTATTATATATTATATTTGTAATTTCTCGACCCCAGTTACCCAGAGTCGGTGCATTATTACATAAAAATGGCATGATACAAGGAATAATGTCCTGAAAGACCAATCCGTTTTTTATTATTGGAAACAAGATACATACATATTTTCAACATTACAATTTGAAAAACAAATACAATAATATTTTGTTCTATTAGAAACATCCAAGTATCCGAGATTATTCCTACAAGTCACTGATAGCTAACGTCATCATATCCTGGAAAAGTGAAACAGTAGAAAGGGGTGAGCTGAAATGCCCAATAAGGGTAAGCAATACATTGGAAGATAACCTAAACATTTGTTATGATGAATAATTCAAAACACATTCCTTTATAAATAATAAACATGAACACTTTATGATAAGAATATGAGATGTGTAAATAATGGCATAATAAAACACAATCATGGGTATTTTACTAGTGGAAAAACCACATGAACCATCATTATTATTTTCATAATGAGGGAATGTATACAACCGGACATTTTGAGACATCCTGTCAAGGCCTCAGCCAAGACCTCTAATAAAGAATTAGCCCTCAGGAAAAACCATATATCAAATGGGTAAAGGCCTCAGCCAATTCCTCATCCAATTTTCTCATGAGATCTACCAATGCATCAAGGAGCTATAGTGGGCTCCACCCATCACATACTAAGTCCAATACATTCCTCATATAAAAATGATGAAACATAACATTTACATTCATATTAACACTAGCATACGAAATGTGAATACTTTAACAATAAACCATGAATGGTATAAAAATAACTCATCCACAATAAAGCATATCACAAAACCTTAAATACAATATGGGATATTTTTATCATAATAAATCAACTCCAAACAAGTGTAAAATTTAACAAAGGATGTTCACATAGATGAAATCAACAATATTTGAGATAAATATATCGTTCTATTTTGAAATAATTTAAGAATCACATAATTATAAAAGAAAACATTTACTTTGAAAATATTCATATAAGCTTGTGAGATATTATTTGATGATTTTATAATGGTGGAAAATAGAAGCACTCGACTCCTAAGTTAAAAAACATTCTTACCTTAATATTGTCAAAAAAAGTCATAAAGTACCTTGTTTGGAAAATGAAAAAACAATTCCATTAAAAAAATATAATTTAAAATAAGGGTATAAATGAAATTAAACCATAGTCTATTAAATATTAAAAATGTTTTGAAATATATTTTTAAGAAAACATGGATGTGGATGATAAAGAGGTCCTTGTAGATACTTACGTAAAAACAACCTTGGATATTAAAGAGATTGTGAATTTTACCCTTACCTTGTACTTTTCCTTAGTCGATTATATGTTAAAATCTTTTATAGTAGTTAAAACATTGATAGTAAATTATTCAAGAATAATATACATAAATATTATATCATATATGTTCCTCTAATATTTCTTTTTTAATAATATTTTAGTAGTATCATTGTTTCATGTTATAACTGATTCATTTTTCTATATATGATTGGTTACTTAAGACATGATTGTTATTTATAAGATGTTTTTTATTCATATATAAAAAAATATTTTATGTTCACAAACATTATTTTTAATCATAAAATGAAAAGTATTCTTGAATGATTACGAGGGGGAATGAATCTCATTGTGTTCGTGGAGACGGTAATACGTACGTACACATGAGAAACAATATCATTATATTTATGGTGATATAATATTTTATAGGATATTATATCATATATAAATAATCATTAACATGTTATATTTTTTATTTATATCAGTTATACTCATTATTATACCCATCAAAATAATGAAGTATTTGAATAACAAACTACACCACGACGTGGAGATGGTTTACAGTACATACGCTCATATGGTGACTTTTTCATTCATATGATGGAAAGAATAATGAATATGGTTTTACCATATGTATAATAACATAATATTATATTTATGGTATTGGATTTATTATTTTAGAAAGGAAAACACAAAGATAGAGGAAGTGGAAGAAGAAAAGAACATGAAAGAGGTGATGAAATATTTACCTCTTCTTCAGGTTCTTCTTTTTGATTTGATCAAAATGGCTCTATAGGATGGATTTAAGACCAATTTAATTCCTCAAATATTAAGGTAGGAATGTTGGAGGGATATTTGGGCAGAGGTTGTCCTTTCCAAACGAAATTGGAGGTTTATTTTGAAAGAAGGGGAAGTTCCCTTTTATAAGATAGGTGAGGGCCATTTTAGGAAATGTTGGAAATGTTATTTTATAATAAATTAATTTTCGGTTTATAATGACTCAAAAATTATTTATTTAGAGGATATTCTAGGGAAGTGTTTAAAACCTCTCAACCAATAGGTTTTCGACAAGTTTACATGTAATGGTCCGGACCTCTCTGGTCCATTCCTTTGTGAAAATGTGGTGCTGGAGGTGTTATGGGAAGTCAAGGTAACTTGGGTGTGCTTTTGGGTGGACTTTTAATTAAATCTAAAGGGTTATGGCCTTCTCACGGGAGGCGCATGGTTTTCCAAAACCATGCGGCCAAACCATGCAAGGCTGCTCTTGCAGGCAGTGGCTAACGTACGGTTAGCGAACGGTTTGTCTAACCATGCGGACTAACCGTGCAAGGGTTGTTCGTCGAGGCAGAAGCTAACTCATGGATAGTGCTTAGTTTGTTAAACTATGCAGACTAACAGTGTGGGCAGTTAAAGTTAGATCCAAAAATTTAGTATCTTGATCGTTTAGCCTTTATCTTGCTCGCTTAAGCCCCTAATCATCCATAACTCGGGATTACCCTTCTTTAGAGGTGGAAGAACCTCATCCAACCATTTTGGAGGCAATTCGAAGGCTTCTCTTTGTGAATCGAAGCCAGTTTCTCAGGGTATGTTATCTTTTTTTTTGGTTTCTTAGATCTATCTAGATCTTCTCCTCCTCTTCTCTCATCTTCTTAGATCTATGCCCATTGTGGGTAGATCTAGGTGTGTGGATGACGTTTGTGATGAGATTTGGTTTTGGTTGTGATAGGAGAGGAGATCTAAGGGGGACTCGTGGAGAATCGACTTGGTTTCTTGGGCGCTCATCAACCGTTATGGTTTCCCTCAAAAACCATTGAGGTAGGGGATTTGTGGCTTCTCTAATTATTAATGTGCAATAGTAGAGTTAGCATGATTTATCCCTTTGGATCACAATGTAATTTCATTATTGAATACTTGAACCAGATTAAAAGAATTGGTTTGAACGCATATTTTTGTATCATGTTTTCAAGAAAGTGTGATTTCTATGCCTTGCTTGATAGCATGTTGTTCATGATGAATTTTGTAAAGAACGTAACGCCGGACTTAATTGATAATTAATTGTCTAAAAATAAAGAGGCATGAAAAAGAATATGGTTCTTGTGGTAATTTTAGATTGATTAAGTTGGCATAGTAAGCATGTTTAATCCTTATGATAGCTTACTTTTTTGGTTCATTATGTTGGAACCAACGATTTGAATATGTTAATTCAAGATGGATTTATGAACATGATTGATTGGATTCCCTGAAGGGTTCGGTTTTACCCTCTTATTGTGAATTAGGGATAAAAGCCCACTTGATGTGATTGTTGGTGTTTGTTGTTTAAAGGTCGGATACCTTGTTAAAAGGGCCAAGAGCACATTTGTTGTAATGATTTTTTTCCTACTGCTTGTGTTTTATTGTGACACTAGAAGGGGTGTTGTGATATCTGGTGTTGTGATGTGACCCTGGAGGGGTCTTGTGATATGTGGAGGTAGGGAGGCATTGTGGTTGTGGCAGCGGATGACGCCAAGAGTGGCGAGATGCATCGGTTTATGCATGTGGGTGTTAAGGAGGAAATTGTGGATGAAGGAATGGGTTGTTTGTGATTGATGGATGTTGTTGATCCTTGGTTGTTTTACCTGCATTACTTTTCCCCACTCCTCAAGGCAACTGGCCTTGCTTACCCTTCATCCGAAAGGGGTGAAGACACGCAGGGTATGCCACGTGCTTTCCGTGTTTAGCCTCTCGAGGGAGAATGGGTTTACGCTCTTTCTATAGGCGGAAAAGACTCAACGGGTAGTATATCAACTCATCGTGTTGAGTCCCCTTGTTTTTAGTAGCAGAGGATGCTTTTCTAGAATGCCTGGTAATATGGGAAAGTAATTATGAAATGAAATTTTGATTAAATGGTGATAATTCCTTGGGGATAGAGATGCTGGTATTTAATGGTGATGTTGTAACTTTAAAAGAACAGTAAATTTTGAATGTGATGCCAAGAATGTTTAAATTTGGTTTTTGTTCATGGTCAATTAATGTACAAAGGATTAATTAACGTAAAGTGGAATTGATGAAAAAGGGAATTAAGTAACCTAATGAAGTTCTTTATCTAGTTGTGTGCTTATAGGATTCCAAGTCTTAGAAATAGTAGCTCGATGTTCGAGAGACGTTAGCTGCAATTGAGGCTAAGACTAGGTTATGCCCATAGTGTGGTTGTGAGTTATAATATATTCTTTAATTTTTTTGTTTCTATATGCTACTCCACCCTGTTAGTAAGTGAAACTGACACCCCGGGGATTCTGAGCCCTGTGGGGTGTTTTCCCCAACATTTCGGTGGGAGGATGAATGGCTGACTACCCCATTTGACCCCGCTCTCTTCTCATGGTAGAAACTAGTGTCGTTGGCACAATGATTAGTTTTCCTCATATATGTGTGTAGAAGGCTATAATGGCTTGTGGTTATTTCTACACATATATTCTAGATGTAGTATCCTATGGACTACTTTAGGTGTAACGTGTATTGGCTGGGATGGCATGAGGATCCTTACGCGGTGTATGGGCTGTAATGGATTGAGGTACAATACCTGACGTATGATACACGTTATGAGAGTTGTGGTGGCTCCTGGAGACTACCTGGTTACTTTTGGTTGTGAGGATGGTGTGGAGCTTTTCCCGGGTGTCTACAGGAAAGACTTTGTGGTGCATGTGGTGAAGATTGTGTAGCTTATCCCAAGTTTATATGGGTATGCCTTTGGAGAGAGACGCATAGGACGTATGTCGTTGGGGAAAAGCGGCAATCCAGTGGGGAAGTAGTAGTGGGGTACCCTTGATATTCTTTACTATATTCTATATTCTTGTATGCGTTACTTGGAGAGAGTAGCCATGGTGAGTTTGGGAACATCGTATACCTGTTTAGGTGACGAGTTAGTTTCACTGTTGTTCACTGTGCTTTATCATGCTTTCCTTAAATTTGCACGAGAGGCTTTGGGGAGGATCCTTCTGAGTATACTGTTATACTCACCCTACATATATATAAATTTTTTTTCAGGTCACTTGGAATAGTTTGTAGAACAGGCTGGTTACTACAAGCTTGTGGTTGTAGGAGCTGTTCGGGCTTGTGGTCGGTGTTATTTTTACTTTCTTTTGGGTACTTGCAGTTTTCCCTTTTCAGTTGTAGTACATTTTCATGACATTACATATGCACTTGGGTTTTATTTTATACTTTAGTTATGAATTGGAGTTGGTTGGTGTCTATCTTATCTCTCTCTTCCGCATGTATTCTCTTAGAGGGTAATGCCTCCCATTTGTGTGTTTATTATACCCTCAGTGCTAGTTGCCAACCCGGGGCCTACTGAAGGAGGGACTCGGGGGTTATTATCTCACTTTTCACATTGCCGGCCCAGGAGGGGTACACTTTGTGGGGAGGGGGTTGTGACATTACATCAACATATTAACCTTATCTTTTAGATTTATCTATTAATTAAATAGTATGTTATTTACCATGTCTCTTTGTGTTTTTATATTATATGGTTAATAAACAAACAATAACAAGTAAAGATAACCCCAAGTGGTCCATTATTAATATATATAACCTTATCTAAGTCCTTGGACTAACCTTATATTTTTAAGAATATTATATCAATTTGTAATATAGAATTTGTTTTAAAAACACAATTATGTCAATTTTGACACTATTTAGTATTAGATTTTTTTGGAATACCATTAAAACATTATCACTTTGAATAAAATTTATTTAACCAACCCTAACAAGTAATATTAACCAAGAAAAATATTTTAATTTATCAGAAGTCTGAATTTACTTATATTTCGATACTTATAATATCAATTATTTTAATATTTCATTAATAAGGTAATTACTGCATCATCATTGTGTAATAAATAAATTAAATTATTTAATGTATAAAATTTAAAAATAAAATTACATTATGTAGGAAATTTTTTTATATTTCTAATAAATTTCTATAGTCTAATTTAAATTGTGTTTATCCATATATTTAAAATGGTTTAGTTATTAAACACTAAATTTAACTCTTTTAACTCTCCTTTAAATAAAATAATTATAAATGTCCTAATCTAATCCAAGTAGACCAAAGGGGGTCATATTTTATTCCAAAGGTTGTATTTGGACTAATTACACATATCCAATAGAATTTGGACATGTGTTAGGGTAATTATGATTTTATTTTACCATTAATTACCCTATTTACTTTTAATCGTTGTAAATGAATGTCAACATTTACTATTCACCATAAATTATTTTCATCTTATTGAACCACATTTTACTTTTTTATATTAACCATGTATCTCAGATTTTTGAAATTCAACTCACAGATGCAATAAAATTAAGTTTTATGAAATTCTGCAAATGCTTCTAAGATGTGGGTAAAACACGGTTAAAAGTTCAAAAAAGTTATATATATAAACTTATTATAAAATGATTCCAATTAATTAAATTGAAATTATATAGTTATTATGTATCTATTTTTACCTGAAATAAATTTAAATAAAATAAATAATTATTTAAATAAAAAGTAGGTTTAACCAATAACGTAGTGTTTTTCACAATTCACCAAAAATTGAATGGTTTCAGGAAAATACCAAAATGTCACCCTAAACTAATTTTGATATTCCGAATTCAAAAATAAAGTGCATTTGGAAAATTAAGATTTATAAAATTTCAAAAAAATGGTATTACTATTCATAATTGCTAGTTTGTTTGCTCATGGTGTGTTAAAATCTTGAAGTTGCGTACAATGAAAGCTGTTGAATTGTTCCAAGAGAAATGTACCATGGAAGCATGGGGTGTTATAATATTCATTTCTTCATCTAATGGTTTATTTGGTTATAATTAATAATTTTTTGGCCCATTATATACAACACCTCGATGCATCGATAGGTCTCATAAAACAAACAAGCTTCAGAATATTGGTGTATACTAACCAAGAACAAAATATTTCCTAGACACAAGGCCTTGATGGTATAACCAGGATTTCATACCATTATGAATGAAATTAGTTGTCCAATATTTTTCATTTCACTACTAAGAAACAATTTATTATATTAAACATTATTATATTTTTATATACGGACCATTTATATGTTTTTCTCGCAATTTAGTTTTATTTTGTAATTATTTTGATTATATACCCATTAAATATTTTTATGCTCACGTTATGTATAGTTATGATTTATGATTTTTATCTCCCATGTTTACACTTGTGGAGTTTTTTAGCCTATTCCTTGTTATGTTTTATTTTCTCTCGGAGATGAATAAATTTATTAGCGATGAAAAGTCTAAATTTATTGTTTTTTGGTGAATTTTATAGGAGATGTTCTGGATATAGTACTGAATAAGTTGTTTCTTATTAAGTGGGAGAAGTCTATATGATGAGATATAAATGGTATTTTTTTAATATTTTTTTTCCAAACTCTCTATAAATTTAAACCCAAACGACCCTTTACCTATAATTTCCTCAATTTTTTTATTTATATTATAATTATTGGCATTTTTAATTCGATAGTATATATTCATTTTGAAGCTGCTACATAATGAATACTTTTATTCGAACCAGATTTGGAATTTCTTGGTTCAATGTGTCATTTTTGGTATCAAATTAGGGTTTAAATAACAATATAGGTTATGAATTTAGTTGATAATAGGATTGTTATGTATATTTTGATCATAATTACAATTTTATATAGGGTAGTTTAGGTTAGTTGTGATTATATTGAATATATTCTAGATTTAGAAATCAAAAAATTTGTGAAACCGTAGTACAATACAAAGTGATAAGTATATTTATACGAAAAAATACCCAAATTTTTGTTAAACTAAAAATTGTGTGTTTTTCCTATAAATTAAAACACATTCTAGATACTATATGAGGATGTTGGATCGAGAACATATGTACTATTATAACAACCCTTGAATGGGAGGATTGGTCATTAACCTTAACATTAGCTAGTGCACATCAAAGAGGAATAACTACACATATGTTTTGAAACTCTTAGTTAATTTTATTTTTTTCAATAACATTATATTTGAAACCCATTGTGACATATTTAACTATTAAAATATCTATCTAGGTTAGAGGAACTAAGAGTAAAATATAGATTTATATAAAATTGATTGAACAAAGAGAGACATAAGTTGAACATAAATTATCATATAACACAAAAGTATTTATATGGGAAAAAAATTTAAATTGATGTATTAATATTTACATTTTGGATATTATCAAAACCATTTCTGTTTCAGTATTTTTAAGAAAATATATGAAAAAAATAAGCTAAAAATTTATATATATATAAACAAATAGGTTTTATAACTGAATAAACGAGAATACATAAATGGTTCAAAATATTAGTATATTTCTATATGATATAATATGATGGTTTCCCTGTCATACATGTGTTATTGATGGTGATATCTTAATAGAAATTAAATCATGAAACTATTTTTCTATTTTCATTAGTGAAATATACCTATCGATGTTATTATGTTATATTCAAACAGTTATAAATATTATTTGAAACATCTATGGATTGATTATGAATATTTTTTTAATTGTATAAAATAATATATTAAATGGTATCAATAACATTATACAGTGAATTTATCACATGATTATATTTTTTCAGGGAATTTTTTTCTGAACACATAATTGAGGGATGTTTAGATTTTTGGTTTAATAAATTTTTAATGTTTAATTAATAATGGGTTCATTGTTTTTGAAAATCTAAGTTATACTATATTGATAACCTTGGTATTGATAAATTATTTATTATATTTTTAGTGAAATTTATAATATTTTTGGTATTATGGTATATATTGGAAAGTGAATGATTAAATGACATAGTGATCAATATAGTTTTATGGTTAAATATCGAGTTAATTTCATGATGAATATATAGGTTCATTATAGTTTAATGTATATGTGATTTAAAGGGATTTTGGAAATGCATTTGTTTGATAATGTATGATTAGGTTATATATATAACTATGTATATGTCTTTGTAAAAGATAAATTTTGTTTTAGGAATGGTAAGTAAATTGATATATCCTAAGAGAGTAAGGTAGATGTTATATTTGAAGTTATATCCTAAATGATGAATAAGTTAATAATACCCTCACTAATATTCATCATTTTTTAATAATTGAAATTGATTAAATGTAATTTATATCATGTTTTTTAACAATACACCATAAGATAAAATGATATATCTTTTCTTTCAATTATAACATAATTTTTTTGATAGATAATTATTCCTGAAAACCAAAAAATCAAACAGTAGAATAATATACATTAATGAAAATGTATCTATATAATTATAAAGAGAAAGTATATGTAACTGAACTATGAAATATATTTATAAATTAAAAAAAATTATTATCAATGATAATAAATTTAAATATATATTTAGTTTATCTAAATAATTAATAAGTTTACTTTATCCCTTAAAATCAAGCATTTTAAAAAATATACATATTATTTATTAATTTAAGCAAATAAATAAATATTGTATAAAATATGTTCTTTATATGAATAATATATGAACCCAAATTTGATTATTAATTGAAATTAAATTGTAATTATAATATTCAATGTATATTTTAAAATATTATTTTCTTATAAAAACAATTTTCCATATATTTTTATATTTTTATGTAAAATTATCATATTATAGAATTTTCATTGGATAAAATAAAATTCATTTATAGATTTATCATTTTCATAATAGTTTAATTAAGTTTTTATATTTTTCTAAAATAATTTATTTTTAAGTGAAAAGTTACCAATAATGTTTTTAACTAAACTATAACTTTTAGAAAAATATTATTATATTAGAATGAAATATAAATTAAAAACAATAAATTGATCATAGTTTTACTTATTGACTATAAATAAAAAAATTTAAAATCCATATTAAATTTGTAAAAACAATGTTTAACATTAAATGAACTTAATCAACATTTTTGAATAAAAGAAACTGAATTTTTTATTTTATTTTAACTAAATATCATTTTAGCATAACATGGACTTTTCGTTATATAAAATAAATATTATTTTTATTTCATTTCTAATTTTATAGATTATGTCATTACTACTAAATACATTGATATTTTTATCCTACACAAAAATTTTAATCATAAAAATACACTTTTATAAAATATATTTTATACACATTACATGTGCTCATTTTAAAATTGATTTTCCATGCACAGATTTTTTTATATATGAAGTTAGAATATACAATAATTATTTTAAAATTATATATTAAGGACCATTTTATATTTATTACTTTAATTTATGTTATTTAGGTAATAAATAATTACCATGGAAACCCCGAAAATCATAAGGGTTAAAATTATATGAGTAACGAACATAAGAAAATGATTAAAATTTATGAATTATTTTTGGGGGATTATCAAACTTATCTTATGTAAAACTCAATTATAATAAATATGTGAAACCACATTACATGTATAAAATGTTCTCTGTTTATATATAATTAAAATATTTTAAAAATTCCATTAGCACCACTTATAAAAGTCACCTCTCATAAACCCTTCAATATAACTAAAAAATGGATTGATCATAAAAAATTATTTTATCAAAAAATATATAACCCTATTTAACACTATTATTCTATAATTTACACTATATTATCCTAATAAATCACACTCCATAGAGTCCTCTAAGGGAAAACACTAGTCCTTAACATGAGTATTAATATTCCCTAATTACAATCATTTTCAAAACTAAATTTCATAATATAT
Organism: Viscum album; assembly: GCA_963277665.1. Classification (NCBI taxonomy): domain Eukaryota; kingdom Viridiplantae; phylum Streptophyta; class Magnoliopsida; order Santalales; family Viscaceae; genus Viscum; species Viscum album. Next base: position 1,406,857,828 of record OY728120.1, on the reverse strand, counting down.
GATTATAATTATTATATCTATAAATAGTTATTTTTATATACTCAATTTTATTATTATAATAATATAATAACTATTAAAAACCATTCCACTATCAACATAAGGAAAAAATGACATTTGTGCATGTGTGAAGACTACAGCCTCCATAAATCATATTGCTTCGTTTAACCAAACCACATTTCACAAATGGTTTTAATGATGAAAGTAATAAAAAATATTATATTTGAAATGAATTATTATTGTTAAATTAAAAAACATATCACAAAAATATATAAATCTATGGAAAATTAAATCATCCACAATGTTTATGAGTGGACTACCGCCTCCATGGAACTATTTATTTCAATTTTTTTATTTTCATAAATGACTTTCATGATTAGTAATAATAATTTTATGAAGGGATAAATATGATTTTTATAAAATTATTCATAGTTTTGTATGAAAATTATAATAACCTATTAACAATAGGAGTGATAAACAATAATGGTAAATTCAATCATCCAAAATACCATTCTTAAAGGAAAAAATTATTTCATCATTCTATATAATTATATCACATATATGAAAATATTATTTAGCATAATTAAAATTAACTTATAAAATACTAATTATAATTAATCTTTTCATTATTATTTTAGTAAAATTTTATGACCCCTAAATCACTTCATAGTCATCCATTAATTATGGTATAATCTTGTTTAGGTTGGTTTAACAACAGACATGAATATTGCATTAAATTTTTATATTTTTTGAATATGAGGATTATATTTCTATTAATATTTGATATAAATATCTAAATAATTATTTTATTTTAGTTCATTAATAGTAGTATGAAAATTGAACACATTAATTATGATACTAACATCTGTTCCTATACAATTATAGAAACAATCTCATTTTATATTCACCTTGAAAGATAGTAACAACAAATCCCATAGAATGAAATTATAAAATTATAGATATTTATTTAAAATTAAATTATGAGAATTTTTTATCCTAGTATTGATTAAATTTTGTAGGATAATGAATAACAACACCATTATTGGTAAATGAGTTCAAAACAATCAAGATTACAAATAAACGATATAAGAATTATATAATAACTCTCTAATATTCATGAATAAAATAATTTCTAATTATGGTCATAAAATATTATTGAAATGAAAATAGATCTAAAATGTGTTATTATGATTTTTTTATTGGAAGTAACATCTCATTTTGACTAAGAATGAATTAATTCAATAGTTTCATGTCTAAAATTTTCACCCCTTCAAAAATGTTTCTTATTATATGGCATGTTTTTTAACTATGTATCCAAGAACACTTTAATAATTTTTATCATTTTTAATTTATATTTTTGATATTATATTTTTTATTCCATGTTATTTTTCTCATGTTTTTTAACTAAAAAAATTCATTCCTGTAATAGTTTTTGATAACATGGTTTTCTTCTATTGATATAATAAAATTATTATCAGAAATGTATTTTTCAGTGATTTATTTATTCAAATAAATGAATAAATTAAAATTTTCGGTAATCTAATATTTATTTTTCATCAAATATTTCATATAAACTCATTATTAAAAGATTTATAAATCAATGGGTATTTAACTTTTAAGAGTTATTTTTCTCAAAATTCAATTTCATTAGACATGAATATGTTATACAACATGATTTATATTATACAATTTACATAATTACCAATTAATATTTTTTATGTTTATTCTATAATTACTCATGGTATTCAATTTTATATTTTGAATTATATGTTTAAATCTTTTTGATTAGAATGTTTTTAAATTCATAAGTGTAATCCGTATCTATTTTCAAGTCAAATAGATGTGTTAGATATTTCACACCATATTTTTTTATATGGATTATCATATTTTCTTCTTACACCATTTTAAATTAATATCATTCATTTAATTATATTTTTATTTCCAATAAACCCTCTCATGTTATTTTAATGCTTGCATTACCGTTATCATATTGTTTTTGTGTAATAATTTTACTTATGTAAGAAAATATTCATATTCAACAATTTCTTCCATTTTATAGTGTTCATATTGGTCATATATTACCTTTTAAATCTAATAATAATTTTTTATTTGGGTATTAAACTCGTGAAAATTAATCACTTCTGTTTTCTACCCAAATCACCCCTATTACATGCATAATCTTTCTTTCAATCAATTTATTTTTGAACACTATATAATGAATTATTTTTATTGATGGGTATTCACCAAAATTCCATAAGTTAATTAAAAATATATTCTATGTAATTAACCATATACATATTTCTTCATACCATATTAGTTTGTGAGATTCTTACAATGAAATATATTCCATTTATTATTTTGGGAAACCTTGAAAATCAATATATGTATTATTTCAAGAAGTATGTTTGTTGATTACAAGGGAATTTTGGTTTTTAACCTTATATTTAATTTATAAAATTATATTATAGATTAATTATAATTAATTAGTGATGTCTGGGCCCAATAAAGATAGGACCACAATGAATCAATGGGTCTCATGAGAAAATATAGCTTGAGTATTTATATTCTCCCATCCCAAAACTAAATATTTTCTCGACATAGGTCATTGAATGTAAGTTCATAATTTATAAGTTCCTGATTTTTCATAGTTGGGGATGTAATTATATGGAGAAACTCTCTTCTTTATACATTAAAATTACATCTATTTTTAATAATACATAAAAAATAAAAAATGACACTCTATGTCTGTATTAGTCTAGTGCCTTTAGATACATAAAAGCATAAAAACTAGTACATAGATGATCTAAATCATCTCACACCAGGTTCTGTTTTACTACAACACTTCAAAGACATATCCAAATTAATACATATCATTATAACATGGGGAACTTAAACATAAAAAAGGGTGAACATAGATTCTTAGTAAGGGTAAGGAAGTGATACACATAAGTATAATCTTGAGTATAAGTTTATGATAACATGAACATGAAAATTGAATATCAGACCTTGTATATCAAAGATCATAAACATGAATCATTTCATAAAACCGGTAACTTCATAATAAATGAATACTAAGGAAATATAGAAAATAATCCATGAAATTATAACATATGAAAAATTAATGGAATTATGGGAGACACATAAGCTTATGAAATGCATTCAATTGAATTCAAGGCATCGCTACCATGGCTATCATAGTGGACCAAGTCCATTTTAGAACTGGGTTCAATATTTATTCCATCCCTACATTACTAAATATAGTTCACTCCATGTTACAGGCTTGTAGTACTGATCCATGTTCATTTTACATTCATCCCATGACTTTATCATGAGATATAAATTACTAACCAAGGAATTGGAGGGAGATATATTTCTCAACCATCTCATAATGAAATAATACATACATATTCAACAAGATCATTAATAATAATATCACAACATGTGAAATGAAATTTCTGTCACAATCATGTAATCATATCTTAGGATGTTGAAATAGGTAGGTTTTATAATCATTTAATTAAATCATAACCTATGAATTGAATAGGGGTTCAAATTCATTTAACTCATTGGTGAAGAATGTGTGTCACAAGAATCCTTCCATGAAATCATAAACCATTTAAGAAAGAATATGAATAGAACCACTAGATCATTTATTTTAAATTAATGAGTAATATTAAGAAAATTTCATCTTAAATGGAAAATAACAAGGAAGGATATTATAAAAACATTTCTTTAAGAATATATCGCTTCTTAATTACAAAAAAATCTATTAAAACTCAAAATCATTTAAAAAAATCAAAATAAACAAGAAATTCTATAAAGAAATATTTGAAAACATTATTGATACCCTTTAATTTTTAATCATATTATGAGACCCTAAAAATATTTTGAAACCCATTTTGCTTTAAAATGTATAAAATGATCAGGAAAACGTTTTGAAATCAATTTATTTTAATATACCTTTCGAAATTATAAATAAGACATTATATCTTTTGGAAATCAATTTTCCAACAGAATGTAAAAAATAATGTTCAAACAATTTTGAAATTAATTTTCCTTGGAATGATATAAAGGAATATTTGAAAGTATTATGAAAACCATTTTTCATTAAAACGTATAATATAATCCTGAATAAAAATTTGAATTCCATTTTACTTAAAAAAATAAATGTATCCTAAAAACCATTTGAAAACACTTCTTTATAAAACTGAAAAATTAAAAATAAATAAATAATATTTTTTGAAAACCATTTCTTTGATAATTATTTATAAAAAAATTAAAAATTAAACTTTTAATCATTAAAAGGAGTCTTCAAATAAATTATTGTGGGTAAATTCATACACATCGTATGTGGTAAGAATAACATTCATTTTGAATGGTAAGGTGTTAGAAAAATTCCTTTTTTCAAAAATAGGAAAAAAGATTATGTTGAAAAAATAAATAAAATACAAAAAGGAAAAAATTAGAATTAAATTTTATAGTTTAATAATTAAATATTGGCGGAGTCCATTTTTTTTAAAACACGGTTTGGAAGGAACACTAATTTTCGATAGAAGAGAGGGTAATCTCGGGCTCTCTTAAAGAACTTTCTTTAACTATATTTTATACCAATGAGTAAAATAATTGTACTGATACATGAATATATGATGAAGGAATATATATGAAGAGAATTTTGGGGTGTTCTTGATTTATGGAATATAATATTTCAATAAATAAATCATAGTCATAAGACATCTCGAAAATTTATGAGATTGTTTCAATAAACTCTTATCACATAATAACATTGAAAAATAATCCACATTTAAGAAATTAAAATTACATGAAGCTTAAAATAACACGAAATTTAATCTATTCATTATATAACATGTCTAATAGAACTATATACACCTCGACAAAGAGCTCAGTGCATAATAAAACATGCACCATAAAGAATGAAAATTGAGACAAAACTGTATTACTAATTTAGTTTCATTTCATACATAAACCCATAACATTAATATATTATAATGGATATGTAAATACCCATAAATATAAGTATATTAATAATTTAATAAATCCATGGTAAGAATACACACCATCTAAGAAGAATGGGTGGGGATTAAAGCATGTATCTCATAGAAATAAAATGTGAGATGAAATTCTCCTTTGTGTTTTTGCACTATTATTACCCATATATTATTACTATATAATAAATGTAATTTTATTATATATATTTTTAATAAAAATATTATTATATATAATAACATACATGTTGTTATTATTATAATATATTTTACTCTTGTTAACAATTATGTGTTATGATTTATCTCCTGGTAATATGAGATATATTCTTTGTATGTGCCTTAATTTGTTATATATTTGGTCATTAAACATTTATAATTATTTTAAAAATTTATAATTTTATATAAATATATTTCTTATTCAGTTTATAATAATCTTTATAATATATAAAGTAGAAATGGAATACATAGTTCTAGAGAATGTAAGGCACATATACACATGGATGTCGTTTCTATTTTTATGAACACATTTATAGAAATAATGTAAACTTAATATTTGAAAAAATAAAAAATTATTATATTATAATTATTATACCATATATATCATATAATTTCACTAAAATCCTTAATACATTAAATGTGTTGTGTGAACTAATCATATTTCTTTGGGTGGTGGTAGTCTAAACTTCCGCAAACAAAATTATCATATTAACCCAAAATAAAATGTATAATTATTTCTATTTTAAAATATTTAAATATTACTAAATAAAATAGTAAATATAATATATAAATTATATAAATATATTTTCCATAATAATTTGGACCTTGATAGGTGGTAATGGAAAAATGAACAATTATCGTTTTGTGAGGTGGTAGTTCTCCTTACATGTAAACAGTATGTTTGTTACCCATTAGCTAGATGCATGTGTATGTTATGGTCGAACCCTAAGAATAAAAATATTATTTTATATTTAGATTAATATTTTTTAACACATTCATTGAATAATAATTTTTTATGGGTGGAGCATGAAAATAACATAATTGAAGTCGAGGAAGAATATTACCTCATATTTCTGTAAATCCTTTTGGTTTTCACCAATGGGATTCATTGGATTTATTTCATCCTAATGGGGTGATACTAAGACTATTGATGGGATATTAAGGATATATTTTGGCACATATTAGTCATGCCAAATATTTTTGATAGGTGTGAGGAAGTCGGAGGATAGGAGGACATATTAAAGTGGAGGATGAGTGGAACACCTATAAATATATGAAGAGAGAATTTCACCTACGTTTTTCATGTTTAATGTAGATCTAATAATAATAATAAAAAATATCCAAGGGATTATAGAGTATAAATATGTCTATACAATGGATTTTGGGAAATTTTATATGTTGTTTGGGCCCTTAAGATCAATTCTTAGTCCCTTATTAAGCTCAATTTTACGTTAATCATTGAAATTAATTTTAATTACTTTGATTAATCATTTTTGTCAAGAAAAAGTTGACCATATTAGAAATTATAAATTATCCTAATTCAAAATATGGAACCCATTTTTCCATATTATAATAAATGATTTGACATAAATAAATTTTAATTTAATCCTATAGTTGGGTCAGTAATGTGAATTTTTAAAGTAAAAAATGTTTAAATGGTTGAATTGTTTTTATATTAAATTACAAAATGAAATTGATTATAATGTCCCAATTTTGGTTTATTTATAAAAATATGATCTAATTAATCTTTTTTGAAAAATTAATTATAATATTACCTTACAAATTAATAGGCAAAAAAAAATTTGAAGTAAAATTCAGTATTTTTCACTGTTAATAACAAAATTATGATTTGAAAAAAACATCCCAAATAAATCATCCTTAGATAATTTAGTAATTATAAATTTAGAAATTATTTTTATTTTATTTAATTTAGTTTCAAAATATTTCTATTATTAAATTTATTATTTTTAGGGGAAGAAAATTAAAATTAGTTCATTTGAGAAAATAATGTTTTTTAAGATATAAAGACTTTACCAAAAATTATTTATTTTTTCATCACTATGTTTTATCTAAATAAAAACATTATAAAAAATATTTTATATTTATAAATTGATATTTTTATTACTAATTTCATTGGATATATTATAATTAACTTATTTAGAAAATTATAACAATAAAATGGTGCTTCATAGAAACACAGTGTTGCGTATAATGTACGCCATGTCTATGTTTCATGAAATGTATTCCAAGCCAATTTAATTTGTAAAAAATGAAGTCAAACATAGTTACTTTACAAAATAAATTATTTTTAGTGTTGTATGAAATAAAAAATAAGCAAAAAAGATAAAATTAATTTTAAATAAATATTTCACAAAATATCATAGGGTTACAAATTACATTTTTTACATTAGAAATTTTATTTTTAATTAGCTATATATTTTTTTCGTAGGTTTAATTTTTGAAATGTAAATCAAAGATATGTTAGGCCCATATTTTCTTTTCATTTTGGAATTATTTGTATAATATATTTTTCCATACTATTTATTCTCACCTTATGATCAATTTTGATAATTGATTATTGTTACATATTTTTACCTTTAATATGATTTTGAGATAACCAATTATTATGTTTTCTTTTCCGTAGTTTATAAATAAATGTATTATTGGTGATATTATAATTTGAATATCCTGTGGGGAGAATTTTGTGGGATATGATGATGAATTTTTAAATATTTTTTAGTATCTTATATAGTGTAACTAATTTCCATTTGGTGAGATATACATAGGTTTATTTAATGGAATGTTTTTTCTAACCCTCTAAAACACTACACCTAAATGTCGATCCATATGTTAGGGAAAAATCATTTTTAGTGATATTTTCATTATTGATGGTTAAAATTTGGATTCATCAATTCATTTAAAAGAGGATATGTGATGAATAGGATTATTTAAAATTGATTTTGGGAGTGTGGGTTTAGGGTGTCATAGTAAAAAATAAATTCTCTCTATGAGAATCATAAAAGATTTCATCTTGATTCCTATAACCCAACACATAACCCTGGGCATATCCATTCTCATGGATATTTACTATCTTGAACGGTAAAGACTGAAGATACTTTACCCGCCTTCTATGTTAAAGATGTAACATCCTATATTTTTCAAGGTAATTTAACTTTTAAATTAAGATGTATAATATATTTTATTCTTCGCTGGATGTGTTTCTTATGAAAAAATTTATGAAGAATTTAGTTGTAGAGGTTAAGGGACATACTAGGTTTCTCTATGACTAAAACAACGCCACTGAATAGCCATTGGTATACACCATATAGCCATAGTTTCTAGCTTTGGGACCTGAACATATGAATATCATAGTGGATGGTTGGGGGAAGACATCATCCCACTTGTGGTTGAGGTATAATTTTTGGAATTTTATCCAAGAACACGAGAACATCTGTAGTTAGGTACCAGTGAGCCAGTGGTTCATAAAATCTATTTTGGCATGTTAATTTTCATTTAATCTCCTAGAATTATATTTTCCTAGAATATGAATTTTATGTAATCTATGATAATGGATTCGATATTTTTATATTGAGTGGTGGTGAAAGAGTGTGATTTGACTATTGTTCCATGGAAGATCATATATTCTTTCTTCACCATAGTAAAGGATGGAATTCATAACTACTATGGTAATTCTAATTGAATATTTTGAAATGATTGGATTTTTTATATACCCAATGTAGAAACCCATTCATGATATGTATTATTGATATACCATTGAATTATCATGAGAATATAGTAAGTATCCCATAACTGTTCCATTCCATTTTCTACCCTACTAAAATTCATATACTCTATGAAATATATATTATGATATGTTGTTTTAGGATATATCATGCATACATGTGAATTTTTACATAGCTGATACAACCCTTCCTTAGTGTTTTTGTTGTTAAATGGCTCTAAAAGTATAATCTGACTCTATAGGGGGGAGCTTGAGTTTCCTAACTCTTTTGGAATCAAATTTCATAGGGTGGTTATTTCATAATCTTGGAATGTAGTTATACTATATGTATAGTTTTCCATACACATTTGGAAGCCTTTTTATAGTCCGGTATGATTTACTATTGGGAATGTCCACATATATTAATAGAGTTTCTTTTTTCATTCATACCAAGACTGTATATTATCTAAGGTAATCATGTAGTCATGTGGCATTGGTTTTACATTACATTAATGTTGGTCATGTGGTTATTCCTCAGAGGTGGAATTTTAAATTTCCATTGAAGTGACTGAGGTTATTTTACATGATCTACATGATGTGATTTCACTATAATGACATAAATCTGAAATAGGCCCATAATTTGTACTTTAGTTTTTCATGGTACCTCAATTAGTGTATGAGCAGTCAACACATCTCTGGATGTATGATTTTGTGCATAATTATTATTCTATCAAGTAATACACATCTATATAGAAGTAAATGTATGTTATTTCTGCATTATTTGTGCCTTAAGGGTTTTAAAATAACACCCTAGATGGAAATCCCTATGTTAGTTAAAATATTTTAATCAAGGATCAAAATAAGGGAAATATCCTTATGGGAGGTTTCTATGTTTCATGGTTTTATAATATTGATATGTTACTGGGACATAATATAGATTTCTTTCACATCACATTTATTATTCTTATTTGAAATTGTACCATTGTACATGATAACCTCTAATAATGGGGTTCCATTTTATTAATCATGTATGCCTTGTTATGAAATCTATTATAGGATTTTTTTCATATCCACTTACATTGTTTATATTGATTATATAGATGTTAATATATTCCAGTTTTTCAAATGAAAACTGAAGATATAGTGTCCCATGTTACTTTAGATCCGCACTAATAGTATGAAGCATCATTCCCAGAAGTAAGCATCCATGAGGTAATGTGGTATTTGGATTAGTCCCAGGAATTTAGGTCCATGAGTTTTAAAATGGTATCCAATCCCGTATATTCATTTTCTTTTGTTGGGGATATAGTATAATGGATTGAAATTTTATTGAAATCATATTGGGGGAGATTTCATGTTCTAGGATATCTCAAGTGTAATGGACCAAAATAGTTTTAGTGATGTGATTTTTGTTTCTATTTATGGTATTTGGTTATGTTTATTCATCATGAGTTGGAAGGTAACATCACGTTTCATATATATATATATATATATATTCCGATTATTTTCTTCATGAATATTCTATAATTAAAGCCACTGATTTCTACTGATTATAATATGATATATTAATGTTTGATTTTTTTTCTTGATCATGTTGTTAGGTTTACATATATATATATGATTTTTACTATCATGCATGTATGAGTGAATATTATTAATCATTGTGTATTATAATATTTTTTATACATTATGTGTCATAATATACATGGGTAGGCCATATAATAAGAATCACATATGTTTTAATTATAACTACATATTCCATTCTCATGAACATGTTTCAATTGTAATTACAAAAATTCTATTATCATTGTTGAATATTCAACATCAAATATTCTGAAATTAAACTTATTGGGAGTTTTTTCTGGTTGCACCATTAGATATTAAAGAGGAGGTACATATGTTTTCTCCTACACTTTCTCTAGTAGTTCAAGAGGCAAACCCACAACATTATCAATTCATGAAAATATTATATACTCAGAATGGGTGGTGTATAGGAAGATGATTACATATGGACGAGACATTCATATACAATTTCCTCTGTCATTCATGGGTAGTAGTGTTCCTCACAATGCTAAGCACCATATTAAAATAATTGATATTATCATTGACTTTTTGCATTGTTTGAGGATAAGAAGATGAATATGGAATTATTTATTATTTAAATACTTTCTAGGATGTGGTGGGTTGTTATAGGATATGGAATAACGCATGAAGGTGTATATTTGGAGGCCATTAAGGACATCTTCATTGTGGAGATATTTCCCAAAAGATGAATCCTAATTTAGAACATGTGTTTATAGAGCTTCATAACAGGATGATGTCACTTTCTTCTAAATCATATTGTTTTAAGTATTTTTTACTCTTACACCTTCTTTGTAATGAACTAATATGAAAATGGTAAGAATTTTGACATTGGAAATTTAATATAGATTAGTCGTAATGTTATAGAACTTTAAAAAAACAATTTTTTGAGATTCCTTGTGCGGTCCTTACTATTGAGAATAGTCTAGTGGAAGATAATTTTTCAAGTTTGACCCCCACATCTATTAGTAGAATGTGGAAGGATGGGGATGTATAACATGGTGGAAGACCAGTGAATCAAATAAGGACTTCCTTTACACACTCAATGGGAGGATGTTTGATCATATGTTAAAACTATAATTAGAAGGGACATTTTTTATCATCGTAAATGAATCCCACTATGAAATATTATTGATATTGTAAGATTTTCATAACTACTTTTTTTTAAATGTGTCATGCCCATATTCAATGGAGACAGGAAAGGATTTTAGTAAGGGTCCTCAACGGAAGCCCCAATAATCACAGATATGAATGATTCAGGTGATGTGTGCACTATAATGCTACGATCATGATCCCGGGGAATGGATGATATATTTGAGTGTTATGGTTTTTGATATTGATAGGCAAGGATGTTATATAGTCGTAAGTCTATTATGGGTTTCTTGTACACAATCTATATCATTGTTTTATATAGTTAATCACTAGTATATCATACATACTCCCATAGTCATAGGATTAGATTTACTGGTTAGAATATATTCTCAATTTATATCTACTTATAACCCTTTAGAAAATATTTTAAACATTCATTATTAATATTTTGAGTTTCTTGTGGCTGTTTTTGACTATGGATATATGTAATAATTTATATATTTGATATTATTAGTTTTTTGATATATTCATAATGTATTTTAGACCAATTATCTAGATTATATCAACTGCTATTGAAGCTGTGTATCATTCACCATTACTAGAGGAGAGAGGTTACATTATATTATGAGTGGGATCTCAGAGAAAGAACAATGGTACCAAACCAGTGCCAAAATTGATCAATTACAATTCACATAGGTGGAATATAAATCACTAAAAAATCAGTATTACCCCAAACTCTCATCCCACCAGTGGTGGATTGAATTCAGGATGTATTCGTAGATGATTTCTTAGGACATCCTCCGAATAAGGTAATTTTGTTTGAGATTGATATTGTTTTAATGGTGGAAACAATATTTATTCCTCCTTATCATATAACAATAACAAAAATAAGAAATTTGGTGGTGCAGTTAGTGAATTTTTTGGAAAAGGGATTTATCATACTAATAACTTCTAGATGGGGTTCCCAATTGTTGATTTGAAATAAAGAAGGTGGATGTCTATGGAAATCTAGAAAATAAAAGAAGATTAATTATGTAATGATAAATTACCAGTACATTTAACTAATAATTTATGATTTTTTTTCATCCATTTATAGCGATCTTAGTGGTTTTCTATAATTTTTAATCATTAATATTCTATGAATTATTGGGTAGAGAAGATTATATTCCCAAGAAATCATTTATAAATAGATATGTTTTGTAAAAATAACTTTTAATGCTTTTTGGGTTTGAAAAATTATCCATAATTTTCCATAGAAATAATTAATATGATTATAAATCTATATTTTAAATCCTTTTTTTGTATTCAATGAAGGTATCCTGATATATTTTTTAGGATTCATATATTAATTCTATTCACATATATATAATATTTTTTCACATTAGACACATGAAATTAATTAATAAATTATAATGATCCACTAATATATGCAATGAATGTGTTTTTAGGGGCGTGTGATTTCTCAGGAATAGGTTTGACTATAACCAAGAAAGGTAGAAGTTATAATGTCAAGAGAATGCCCCAAGAATATGTTTGAGATTTGAGGATTCCCTATAATTGTGGGGTATAGTTGTTGATTATTCTAGGACTTATATTATATGGATTAATTGATGAAAGATAATACCAAAACATGGATTAATTCTGAGGGATCACATTAGTGCGATGTGGATTTCCTTGTGCTAAATTGAAAACATTCAAAATTCCTAGTTTTTATTGTTCCATATCCTAGTATTGGATACACAGTGTATTTTTATATTGTAATTGTTAGGTTAGAAATATATTTGATGTATATAGATCATTTATTCACCAATAGGTCATGTCAGTTGTGACCCCAAAGAAGAACTACACCACACAAGATTTGGAGTTTCTGTTTTTTTCTATGTTCTTATTTTATAGAAACATTATCTCTTCAGTCAGATGTTTATCATCTAAAAACCCACAAGGGAAGGTGATACATCTTCCAATAAAATTATATAAATATGGTTTATTGGTTTTATATACAGTAAAAATAGACATTAAAAATGAATATAACCTATTCTATGATGGAATGTAATGTTATTGAAAAATATCTCCATTGGAAAACATTTGAGATGTAATATCATATAGGGGGACTTTATAGGAGGAATGAAATCTGATGAGTTAATGGAATATTTTCTAGAGGATTTTTATGAGTATATTGGATTACTAACATGTTCACCCATTTTTCATGACTTCAATGGAGGGACACTTTAATGTGTGACTACTATTGGACTTTGTGTTTTTAGTGTTGCTTGGAAATTTAGCAGGGGATGACTTGGTACCATGGATTTCCTTAGTTGATGATGATGTGATATACCTGAATGGGAGTTTATTAGTTCCAACTTCCATAAGAGTGGATAATACTAGAGAATCTCATTATTTGAGTTTGGTTGTTCATTTGGGCTTGAAGAAGATATGTGATGACATCAGAAATTGTATTTTTTCCATGATTTAAAGAGATACATCATTAGGTATTTTATGATGAATAATTTACTAGAGAGTAAAGGTAGTGCATCAACATCTTATTTGGTTGATATAGAATCATGTTGTGCCTATGTGGAATGGAAATTAAATATAAATTTTCCAAATTATAGGGGTTCCCAAGACTAGGAGGATTCATGATGATATATCTATAATAGTCCCTCAACTGATGAATGTGGAATATTTCTTTTTTTTCAAATAAACCTTTTAGTTTTTTAGTTAGTGAAGAATATATATATAGGAGATTTTATTATTTCATGGTTATCCTTTAACGTCATATTTTATATTTATGTGAGATTCATATCATAACTTTAATTGGTCTTATTTATGCCTTTGGTACCGAGCTAATACTATGTACATAAAATCATGTAGAGACTGATGGACATTTAGGGGGGACAATCTCGATTTTAGAGGATATACTGAGATCTTGCATTTTGGACATTCAGTGATCTTGGGATAATCACCATGCCCTTTTGAGTTTTCATATAACAAAATATTATAAAAATTTATTTATACAGAAACTTTTGATGTTCATTATGATATTCTTTGTAACTTATTGCTATATTAGAATAAATTATCTGAGGTAGTAGATTTATAGATGAGTATATTATTTAATACCACTAAGGTAGAGTATTTAATGGAAAATTCAAAAAGAAATTTCCTGAATAAGGATGTGATTATATAATTATAGGAGGAAGTTTCCCTTGATGATTTCTATGGGAAATTGAGTATTCCTAAGGGTGACAATTTGACTAGGGTGTTGATGATTGTAAATAATGAAAATATAGAACCAATATTCATTTAACCATTCAATATTATAGCGTATATCCTGATAATGTTTTACTATTTAGATAACCCTCCAAGGTACTATGATATTCATGTTGTCTTCCATTTCAATCATATTCAGATATACTTTAATGATCATATGCATGGGGGTAATTATGATGACATTGAGTAGATCCTAACAAATTGATTGCAGTGTTCCCTATGTGGATCCTAGACTATAATGAGATAAAATGTTGTGGGGAAGGGAATATCCACTTGTCAGATTCTTATAGAATAATGGATTTATCCATGAGGAGTATTGGGAGGGGGATTTAATATCTCAATGACCCATGTTTATTTAAGTGGGATCTCTAGAGAGACTTTTTTTTGGGAAGTGAAGTGATTAGAGGTAGAGAATTGTAAATTTCTCGGTTTTTAAATATATATTTAATTCTAAATTATGATGTATATTATCTTCTATTCTTCCATAATGGTTTTTCGTATGAAAAAATATAATCATAATTGATTAATAGTGGTTACGGGACATAGTTGTATTCACGGTTTCTGAAACCACAACACTAAAATTCGGTGTGATGCACCATCATTCCCTGGAAGTTGGTTGTGGGGAATGTATTTCTATAGATCAAACATGATAGAATTTTTTTTGGTATAATATATGTAATTCTATCAAGGAACGCATTACACCCATTGTCACATATAAATAGGATTCAATAATGGGTTTTTCATCATTTTAAAATAATTCATTTATTTGTCTATCCATTACCCAAATCAATACCCTTATGTCTATAATAATTTTTAGAGCTCTCCCTTGGTTATAATGTCATCCCCTTCAACTCCAATGGGTCATTAAAGACTAGATAAAAATGGATCATAATTTGACATTACATATATTGATTATAATCCTATTTATCCCCCATTATTTTGAATTCTTTATAGATCTAATACATTTTGTCAAGATATATGAATCCTTACCTAGATCAAATAGATAATTCAGGATTGTTTAATAGATCATTATTTGATCACAAGATTTGGTGGCCTCTATATTTTCAGACCAATATTTACCATAAATATTAAATAACATATAGTATGTTAATTTTGATTTCCTTTATTTTCATGATTGTACCAAAGAATTATAACTCTATTCACTATATGATGATGGATCAGGTCTTAACCAAGTTAGTGTTTTTGTGTGGGAATGATCGTGGTAATATTCCTTGATAGATCCTGTAATTTAGAATCTCCTCACTAATGATAGGATGTCATTACCAGTAGGTTCCACGTAATATAATAATTTTTAATTAATGGGTTTTTTATTCAAAATTAGATACCCTTACAAGATAGTAATAGGTTTTTTTATATAGGGTGTGCATTGGTAAATTATTTGGTATGCCATTATTTATCCTTGCTATATTATACCTTGGATATATAACTATCATATTTTGTGCAATATTTCTTATGATAACATATTTCTCATTGTTTCCATTCTACATTTCAATTCATGAATAGACATTTAACATTGTCTCAATGTTCACTTTGACATATGGACCTAGATCAATTAGCTCCTCTGAGGAGGGGTTTAAGTGACATGACTCTTTCTATGTTTCTCTACAAAGGGTGGTTTTCACCTATTCATGGAATATGGTTGTACCTTGAGATAATATTTTAATAGAAATTTTTTAGATGTTATATATGAAAATACTATGTATTTTTGGGAAATGTATTTACATATGTGTAGAGTTCAATTTTTCAAGAGTTCTATGAAATTATACTATCTAAGGGAATATGGTAGTCATGTGACATGGCTATGACTATCCCATAAAACTGGGAATAGATTTTTTCATTAAAAGAATAAAGTGAGTTTTCTTTTAATGTGGATGGGTCTATTAATCATGAACTAAGTCATGTGACTAACCACATAAGATAAAAATATAGAATGACACTGAATAGGTTATGAATATGGTTCAAAGATTCTTATTTTCTGCACAATATCTCAATAAGTTATTGGTTTTATCTTCATTGTCCATTTACCATTCCCTCATGTTGTAAAATTTAATATACCTATTCACTTATATTAAGGATGCATTGGTTGTTTCCTACTAGGTTTATAGTCACACCATACATGGTTGTACTGGTGAATGTGTAAATCTCATGATCAAGGATCCAAAGAATGGAAAGGGACATGAGGTTGCTAACTAAGGAGATTAGTTTTGGTAGATGTACATCATAAAAATTCACACATTAGATAGTTTTTGTAAAAAAATTATTGTAATTATTTTCAGTTAAAAAATTATAATTGTTAACCCACTACATTATATTTCCATTATATTACACTTCAATGAATTTTATTGATATATTTTATTGTAATTTTTTTATTATATTATTGTATGAAATTTATTTTTCGTATATACGTGCTATTTTCATCATGTGATAAATGTGATTACGGACGATATTATATATACATGTTATCTTAAACCTTAAACAATATTTGGAAGCCTATTTCATTAATGGATGTGTGCATGAGGTTATGTGGAACATTTTATTAGACCTATTGATTTAGAGAAGGGATTTTTATAATATAAATATCATGATGAAAAATTATATAATATAGGATCCTTGGCTGGTGAATACAATGAACATATCACCCAATGATTATTGATTCAAATTTCTCAATATGTGCATTATCATTACTAGATCAATATTCTGATTAATATAATTTAGTACATCTAGCCTAAATTACTTGGATTCATTAGAGACCACCTACACATCCAACATCTAGACTTATCTAAGGCATATGCCAAAAGAATTAAAATATAGGGCATACTATTTTCCCAATTCCATTTTGGTCATAATCAACATGGAATTAAACATACCCTTGATCTTATGGAAGGGTCAATCATAAGTATTGGTAACCATAATGTTCAATTCCTACTTATTTAGGGCCATAACTAGTGCTACAAAATGGGATAAGTCCCAAATTAATCTACTATATTAACTTGTTAAACATTAGATGCTATGAATCATGAAGATGTTCATAGGACATAACTAATAATTAATAGAATCATGATTCTAAGATCCAATTAATATTTCAATATTTTAAAATATATTTTCCAAGATGTTATCCCCAATAAAATATAATTGACACTTTAAAAGAATGGAATATATCCAATTCTCCATCTATATTCTCATATCAATCTCTAGATTTCTTGTATGGTCCTCCCATGAATATGTGTAACGATGAATACCATCTAGAAATATAACCATAAAAGAATCCATATTTTTATTTATGAAATTATTTATTAGGTCTATAAAGAATACCGACATGTTTATTTATTCGAATGATATAATGATATTCTCAAATAAATGATACCATATTTTAAAGGTAGTACTAGGATTATATAATGACCTCACACATTTCTAATGATATCCTAACATAATATCAGGAAAGGGGAACATAATTTATATCAAAAAATATTAAAAAAATTCCCCTATACATGTATGAGGATATCACTTCATATTCGTCACCTTTTTCAAAATCTATTAATCGATCCATATATGCAAGGATTCATGCTACTTCATGGGGAATAATAAAAGTGTTATTGAAAGGGATTTGAATGGGGAAATAAATTAACTCTACTCCATAAATCCTAGTCAATATGAAAATGATATAATCTATATATAATAATTAAGAAATCAGAAATTAATATAAGAACTGAATCATCCATAAGATCAAAAATGATCTTAAACTCTCTTGCGAGTGACAAAACCGAGATGTTATTATGAAAGAAATCCTGAAACTACTCATCAATGGAAGTTAATAAAAACTTAAATTCCACTTATTATAATATATTTATTATATAAAACAAGTATTAATTATAACCTCTATATATTTTTATATTACATATAGTATAAATATAAATTCTACTCTCGGATGAGGTAATAATAATCACCCTCAATAGATGTGAGTGAAACCCTCAAGTGATAACAGTCAATATGTTCTCGATACTGAGTCAACTAATATATCTATATGATAAAATTTAAACTTTTACCTACTACATGAGGAAATTTCAAATAATACTATATCCACTAATAATTAAAAAAAACTCTAGGAATCTCTTAACACCATTGAAGAACACCCTCAAGGGTGTATCAATTGATATAATCCCATATTGATACTTAATATCCTACCACATATAGGAAATAATATTTGTATATATAATGGAATGTGATACAACAATAACATATAATGTATTCGATATCAAATATTATACTAAAATAATAGCTAAAATAGTCAAATATTCCATGAAATTATCAATATGATTAGTCTTGATGGATGATTCTGGAATTACCCTATATTTCAAATATCACCTCCATATACCTTACTAAATAGTGTATTAACACTAGAATCCATATTTTAAACATCTAAAACATAAATTAATCCATTCTCTAACAAGAATGATTAATTCCAAATTCATTTTTATGGTAATGAATGGAATCCTACACTGGACCCTTGATGTAATTCATCACCAAGACCAATAAATGGTTGAGAAGAAATCTAATAAATTGATTACAGATTCCTAATATTCTCATATAATATGAACTCCATGTAATACCATTGTTATTTATGTTTTATATTCCTTAACATAAAACCCTAATAACATATTAGTGGAGTCAATCCATAGTATTATGGAGAATATTCATAGCTTTAACTAGCCTACCAATCACCAGTAAAGAAATAATCACAAAAATACCACTTATAACTACCCACAGAACCTCTCCCAAACACTAGATGTGAACTAGGATGAATATCCATAAAGATTTTACTCTCATTAATAATTTTTTAGTTCATTAACAATAAAATAATCCTTTTTCAGGAGATGTTCATGTGGGAGAAATCCAATATATCATCTCATACTCTAAATTTTAAACCATAGTGGTCTCATACCCTATATAATATGAAATAATCGATGATGATTGATAATGATATTATAATAATAAAACACTAACATAAATCCCAGAACTAGATGCATAAAATCCAAATAATTTTGAGGACTTAGTGTATCAAGGGAGAAATGATAGAACATTCAATCTGGGAATCATAAGAAACACACACAAGTTGATATTCATAGAATAATGCATTCCACTAGGTCTTCATTGTTCTTAAGAGATGATATTTTAAAAGATTCAACCATATATTTGGAGGTATCATAAGATGGTTCAAAATAGACTGCATGGACTGCACCAAAAACACTATAGTCTTTAGTAGACCCTCTCTTTGGTAAATATGGGTGGATGCACCAATAGGATAACCCAATTATTATTTAATATATGAGGCACTTATCTTAGAGATCCATGTACCATATACTGAATAAAATATAGTATTTTATATCACTTATGATGGTCAATAATAGTTAATGTCAAAACATGGGACTCGTGAACAACAACTAGTGGTTTTTATCTTCACCACCCTCTCCTTGGTCCACTAAGGGTAATCATAGTGCCAGGTACCTATAATTCCAAATGAATGACTCGGAGGTACATTTCTATAATTTGTATTTGTATAAAATTCAATAAAATTAGTAATATGATAAATATCTTACTATATTATAAAATCCTTTTATAAAATTATTTCACTGAAAACATGGTTCTCACTCTATCCTTGACTACACACTCAAACTGGTAATTGGAAATAAACATAGTATCCTATAATATACCATTGGAAATTAATAAAAATATATCAAGATACATAATCCTAGTTCAATAAAATGGAACATTCATGCCATATTTAAAACTGATATATATGTTTCATTAGACACATTAAATAAATTCACCTTATATCATAATTAAGGTGATCAATAATAAGAAAAAACAGTAATATCATGTGATTACTTTGTAATGAATATTATACAAGAATCCATTGCACATTCCATCATGAAAAATGGGATATAATGTAGGTGATAAATTAAACATCATACTCCAAGAATAAATGATGATGTATGATCAAAAACAAAGAAAAAAACCAACTATTTGGTAACCTAAACATTCCTAATTGGTGAGTTAACCACACCTAGATATAACTAAAATCTAAAATTTAGGCAAATATTGTGTACATTATTCCATAACCCTAATAGTAAGAAAATGAAAAAAAGGATATAATATCACATAATAATGTTCTTAAACTATTTTACATTAATGTTTACCGAACCATACTATCACCTAGCTCAACCACAACTCTTAGTAGGCATGAGGGTACCGACTAGCTATGAGGGTCTATATGTGATCTTATAGAGACTATTTAATATGGTATATATAATCATAAATAATAGAAAAAATATTAATGATAATAGTATACCATAATTTATAATATAATTTATTTGATCCAAATTTGGTTAAATGTACTTAGGGGGTGAATCAGTGTATGGTAGATTAAAACATCCACCCATACAGATCTTGTTTCATTATTATAAAAACACTGTTATATCCCTTTCTTGTAGAAATGTATGAAAAAATTGAGTTCATGCTAGAGACACAAGAAGTTTTCTTGGTTCACCCTCACTATTATTTGTCCATGGAATATACAACAGAAATGATCTAATTATACCTAATCAACTTATTATCACTACAAAAAATGGTGGTTTGGTCTAGATCTCATCTATACCCAGGGTCACTTCCTTTACAATATTTAGGGTCTACTCAGTTTATTCCAAATGGGCACTCCATATGTCATTCTCTAGCTCACTTTTGGTGGAAAGGATCACCTTGTTACTCTTTCGTTGGTCACTACTCTTGGAAGGTATTCAACCATAGTTAATGGACTTCTAGGTCCTTTCATTTTCTATAATGAATATGTCATTAGTTATAGAAAGATTATCTATTTATGTTCAACATTCTATCAACTGATGAATACAAATTTACCATTGATTTACTATTAAATCCATTATAAAAAACTTTTTCCATGATCACTAGCTTTACGAAGCTCCTCATTCATGAAACTCAAATAGCCTTCATGAGGCTCCTTCCATTCACGAATCTCACATATCCTTTTTTAAGATAACCTCTTTTGAAAATCTCCACTAGCATTCGTGACCTTCCTATTTCTTTCATGAAGCACACATAGCCTTCAATAATTTCCTTACATTTGTGATTCTGGGAACATTTATTTTGATTTTATAACCATTATGAATTGATTTGAATGAAACACTTTCATGAACCACAATTGAAAACCACATTTGAGATTCCAGATCCAAAATATTTTTGTTAAATCTCATTTCATTTCTAAAGTGGTAGAGGAATGTATGTAGGCTTTTCAACTACTTCCATAAATTTCTAGACACATCATTACCATTTCATTATGCTCCCTCTTTTCCACCATGATGCTCTATTTTTACAATGCTATAGGAAAATTTTGTGTTTGTGATGACCGTCATTTTTTTTGGAAATCACAGTCAATCTCTTCATGCCTCTGTGATTCTCCAATCACAATGCTCCTCACCATCGTCATTCATGACACACGTCTATGTTTCATAGATCAAAATCCTAATCCATTGATCCTTCAAAAAACACCCTTCACAATGTTGGGAATTGCAATACAAGATATTTTTACATTTTCTTATAAGGGCTTCATGAAATATACTTTTCGGAATGGTATCAAAATAATAAATTTGGGACACCAAATTTTTTGAATCACTTAAAAACAAGGTCACCTTGAATACACACTTTTTCATACATCTTCCAAATAATTCATTCCCCTATCTTGGATAATTCTCAACATTCGTACTAAAAACTCTCTAGAATCAAAAAAAATCATTGGAAACCCTCTTTTTCAATAAACACAATCAAACCAGAAATAATACAATGTTTCCTTTTGATATTTATTCCCAACAGTCTCCCCCACTAGGTTTGAGGACAAATATTTGCATTTTGATGCCTCGTTGTTTCTTTCTCTATCCCCTACCAACATTTTATTGATGTGGTTCATAAAAATATAAAATAATTTTTCAAAATATACTATATGTCCATACGATCCATGACAAACAAGAGAAACAAGAGTAATAAAAAATGTTCAATAATGAACCACATCAATCCAAAAGCTGTCAATTTCATTCTCATAATTTTCATCCTTCAAGATATATAACCTCTGATTGATCACCTTTAGTATCAACTGATTTTAGACTCTCGTTATCTCACTAATCCCCAAATTAGATTCTCTCCTATCTCGAATAATACATTTTCTACCCATTTATATCCACAATTTCTCCCCCATTGTCAATAAACCTAAAGGTCACGCCATTGAGACCTGCAATAGTGTAAATAACCAAGATAGTAACATTTGTGAAAAATGCATCATACCTCAGGAAGATGGTGCCTGGCATCCACACTTTTTCATGTAATGGGAGTCGACTATATTCCCAGATGTAGTTGATTCCTTTAAAATGATTCTTTGGGAATGTAATTTGTGATAATTTCTGCAACCGATAATTCAAGTGACACATACTCCAACTTAATAGGCCATTGTTATGTATTATCCATGATAAAATGATACTTTATTTCAATGTGATTTGTAATTTAGTGATGGAGTATAACTTTTCTAACATTTAGACCACTTGAATTATCAAAATGGATTCCAACCGGAGACTTCACATCAAATCCCATAGAATCATGCTACTACTCCATTCATAATAATTGCATTCATGAATGAGTAGCTGCAATATATACACCTTTTGTGTTCTCAATTTAATGGAATAATATTTCATTCATAACTATGAAATACAAAATCATCCACGATAGAATGATGTTCCCAATGTTGATTTCCAATCAATTGTTAATATGGACCTATATACATATATATATCCAAATAACTCTTATTGATATTTTGAATTGTACATCATACCAATGTCCAAATTTAACATGATATAATCAATAATTATTTTCACTAAATGAAATAGATTTCATTTGGATTTTATTAGTACATCACAACATGACATGTGACAAAGACAACATACGGTCATTTCACAATTAATTAAAAAATGGTTCCAAGGATCTACCTGAATTTGGTGATATTAACTTCTTTTCCTAAATCATACCATTACAATATCAATCGGGTATCCATCAGAGTTGTCATATCCTTTGAATTAGCCATTAATATTTTTTTCAATACCGTCTGACCATATTTGAATGGGAAATGAATTTTATATTATTTCCTTATGTTACCTATAAACCAAGGAAAAACATCAGTTCACGGATCATTGACATTTTGAATTGACATTTCCTAAATTCAGAAAACTCTCTCATTGTGTATAATCTGATCCAGCTATGATTTTTAAATTGATATTAAATAGAACCGTCATCCTTTTATTACTATGATTGTTGACATACAAATTGTTATCAACTCCACCATACCAAAAGCCATGCATATTTAAAAACAGATAATTCCATGAAAACCACACTCTTAGTACTTACTTCAAACCATACATTTCATTCTTCAATTGACACACTATGTTATAATCTTCAGGAATGAGAAAACCACATGGATTCTTGATACAAACATATTCTTCAAGAACTCCATTTGGAAATTATGACTTTATATCCATATGAAAAACCATAATCTTTCTTCACACTATTATTGCCAAAAAATAATCAGATTATCCATATCCTTACACCAGGTTCAAATGTTTCATCATCATCAATACCATCTATCTGGGAGTACCTATTTCCCACTAATCATGCTTTGTTTCAAATTACATCACCATCTTCATTCATTTTTCTTTTACAAAAGAACCATTTAGTCCCAATGAAAATCTTATCTGTTGGCCTTGAAACAATCTCTCATGTCTAATTCTTTTAATTGTTCTCAAAATATTCATTCATAACATGTATCGAATTATCATCTTTAGCTACATGATCCAAACATTTTTTCATTACCATTGACAAGTATAAATCTTTATGTAAAGTCTTCATCTTCCTTGTTTTCACAGTTTTCTTTTGATCACCAGCTATGTTTTTTCTCTCAATTATTCGTATTCTCTCTTATAATTTTTCAGATACTGAATATTACTCATACTTATCATTATATTAATCTTCTTCTAAATTATCCTATAAAAAGAGAACATACCATGACCTTCTTATCTCTTCATCACTATCCTCCTGAGACTGATCCTGTATTTGTGGTATATTCTACTCATTTTACACTATAGTTACTTCAATGATTTTAACTACCTTTACCATCCACTTATTGGAGTAATTATATGTTTTGGTTTTATTTGATTATATATTAAATATCCATTAATCTCCATGTGATTGAAACATCCATTGTTTCTACTTATTGAGAATAAAACTCTTACTTTTGAAGACTAGAATGTATGTCAATGATAGATTCCTTCCAAACCATAGCTCATATGGATTATTCCCATATTTTAGATATAGTAACACACTATTCTATGTGTATACTAATTTTATCACTACTTTTCTCAAAAATTTATCAGGATGGTATTTCTCAATGAGCATTGTTCTAACCATGTTTTTTATAATAATATTTCTTTTCTCAACTACTCCATTCTGTCGTGGAGTTCTTGTTGCTGATACGTGGTTAATTATCCCATTTATTATCAAGATAATCCTACCCTTTGACAATTTTGGAAGTCATTTCTATTGTGTATTTTGATATTCTATGATATTTTGACCTGGAATATTTTAAACTACTTATAGATCTCTTTTATTGCTTCTGAAATCCTCATAAATGTGGGTGATGATTGATACCCACACCATTCTACTGAAATCATTAATTAAGAGAACATAATATATCTTATTATTAATAACTATTAGGGCTATTGGTATGCTCAAATAAATAAGAACCAAAACAAGTAATTATTTAACTTTTTATCATTTTTCTTCTATGTCTTTATAATGATGTTCCCTTATTAACAAGAATCACATGTATGAGTACTATCACATGATAATCTTGGGTGGTCTCAAGAAACATAATATTTCACTAGTTCGTCTATGGTTTTTTAGATCAAATAGAGAATATATGTTTCGTATATGTATTTTTCTTTTTCTTTGGACAAAAAAAATCTTCTTCATCACTCGCAAGGTAGATATTACCATTCACTCAGTTTCCATGAAAAATAATTGGACCATATTTTTTCGTGATAGAACAAAATTTATTGGAAAATCATGTTGAATTTTTTTATTAACATACATGAACGACACTAAGAATGTTATTACTAATACATTAAACAACTAATTTATATTCACTTCTCATGTTTATTCCCTCAAAAATTTCTTTTCCCAAGATATTAATTTTCAAGAATTCACCATTTCCAAATCATATGATTCTTTCTTTATCATACCTAGTTCTGGTCACCAGATGCATATTTACTATCATATGTGAGGTGTTTCCACTTTCAATTATCTATATTCCATAGTGACATGATTCTTTTAAATAAATCTCTACAACCACTGAAAACTAATCACATTTAATCTAAATCAATGAAATTGAATTTATACCCAGTATGGATTGATGATCATTATCATCCTTAGTGTGCGAGGGAACAATTTCACCTTGAATTACTACATACCAAATTTTAATTTTCATCTCACATGATCATTCATTGAGTAGCTATTTTTTACCATTTTTATTTTTATTTCCTACATTATTATGTTTGGTTAATGTACTGTAACAATCCATGTGACTAAATCCTCTACACAAATAAAAATTAAACTCGAATGATGTTCGAGAGTTTTACATTTTGTTTTTTTACCTTTGTTCTTCTTGATCACATCAATATATCTTGACTATAGATCACACATTTTGTGATTGTCTCATATTTTTTCAACAATAAGAACTGATGTGTGGTTCATTACTGGGTGTCACATATACACCCTTGGTTGTCTCATGGGTTCTCTGAATATTATGACTCTACATAATATACAAATCAATCTTTAATTTTATAGTGGATTCTATGGGTCCTCACATTAATCATCACACATATTTTGTATCACCCACTTACCCACCATATAATTTTGATTTGATTAATACTCTTGTTATTCTAGACATGTCTACTCCACCTACATATTCAATGCTTCTTTAATGATCATCATTCCAAATGTCATACCAAGAGTTTGGATCTTTTCCTGGTCATTCAAACTTCATCGCTGGCTGAAAACATCTTCATAAAATCCTTCGATGTGTTCGATTCGATATTTTATAGTGTTAATAGAATAACCAATTTACCTTTTCTATTAATCAATATTTATCTTTTACTCAAAAAATTTCATAGAGATCTCTATAATTAATGACTTCAGTTTTTCAATTTCCTCATTCAACTTAGACATATCTGCTTCCTATTATTGAATATAAAGATAGGAATCATGAAATTCTTTGTTGGATTACTTCATTTGGGCTCTCTAAACATCTATCTCCTAGAGAGAGGATTCTAATTCAACATGGAGGATAAATCTTCATTCACTTCTTCTTATTCATTGTGGATCTCTTCTATTGTATTGATATTTTTAAAAACTTCAACCATATCATATACATTATGTTACTGGCTATCCTCCAGCTCTTATACCTTAGAATCATTTAAAACATCTTCTTCTAATGAAAATAGATTGTTTTTTGGAATAAATTTATTAAAAAAATCTCACCGTTCATGTAATATAAATGATTATTCATGGGAATTTTAAATTCATTTTCTTCATCTTCTTGAAAAATCTTGGGAAAAAATTCAATGACATGTCCAAGCTTTCCATATGGAACATATGAAATTGGGTGTTTTCCATTGAATTTTCCTTTTCCTATTTTAATATTTGATGAATGAAATGACAAAACCACATCTGTCTCTTCATCTTCCTATCCATTTTCCAATTGTGAGTTTCTTTGTGGACCTAAATTCCATATCTTTGGACTTCCCATTTTCCATTGAATAATTATTATTATTTCACATTTCATATGGTATAAGAGTAATGTGTAAACTATCCAATGAAAATTACTTTTGATAATTATCATCCAATATAGAAACCAATTGATTAAACTGATTTGAATATTTTCTCAAAATATTATTTAAAATATTTATATATTTAATAATTTTTCTGAGACAGTGCATGTATTCCTTAACATCATTTACCCAGTCAAAGAATGTATCAAAAGACTCATTGGGGTGAATTATGAGATCCTAATATTTGATCTATAGGACCACCAGCATTTCCCCACTAACATTTTGATTCTACCTCATAAAAAATCAACACCTTATCCCACATACCATGTTATGACTTATATGAAATCACGTTCTTATAAATTGAATTTCATCGGGGAACCCCCAAAACCATTTATTATATTAGATTCAATGTCCAATTCACATCAGTCATCTTATGATAGTGAACCACTGTCGATATTAGATGATTGTTTAGGCATAGTTATTGTAAATACATCCATTTTTAATGATCAAAATTAGTGCTTCATCTGAATCTTTGATAATTCAAAATTTTTAAAATAGAAGATAAGAATCTCTTTATGATTGAAAACATATATTTCATTTATTGATAGAGGACCATTGACATTCAATCATTCCCATTATACCAAGTATTATCACAACCATGTTTAATACACTGGGGGTGAATCATGGTATGGTATATTGAAACTTATACCCCTTAGAATCATGTTTTATTTTTAATCAAAACGGTATTCTCTCCCTTTAATATATAAATATATGAACATAAATGACATCATGAATTAGAGGAAGAATATTTTATTGGTTCACCCTCGCTGGGATACATCCATGGAGAATAAAACAAAAATGTGGAAAATGTTCCAAATCCACTAAGACTCACATACAAGAACGGTGTTTTGTGCTAGATCTTGTATACTTCAAGGCAGAATACTATTAAATGATCTAGTGTCTCCTCACTACATTCCCAAATTTCACTCCATATGAATCTTTCTATGGATCACTCCCACTGAAAAGGATCAACACACTCATAATTTTTTCTCAATACTCTAGGAAGGGATTCATCTATAGTTTATGGAATTTTATGTCACTTAATTGTCTCTAATGAATACACACTCAGTTATTGATTGATACTATATTGAAGTTCCACATTCATAGAACTAATGAACAAAACATGAACACAAATTTATTGAGAAATCACTACTGAACAGCATTCGTGAGGCTCACATCCTTCACAAAGCTCCTCTTTCAGAATCTCAAATAGACTATGTGAATCTCCTTCCTTTTGAAAAGCTCACTTATCATTCGAGAAGAAAACTACATTCTCAAAGCTAGACAATCCTTCTCAAAACTACTATTCCTTTCATGAATCATATATATAATTCCCAAATTTCCCTAATTTCACAAATCTCATAGCATTAATTCCTCTTTAATATCTTTTACGAAATACTTTTCATGAAACACTTTTGAAAACCTCCACCTCTATTCTAGAGCCTTATGATTATCATTATGTATATCTTTATCACTAGAGGGGTTAGAGGCCTACTTATAGTCCTTTCCACCTATTCCAAAACCTTTTATCCATGTCTTCATAATTTTCTCAATGATATCTCTTTTCCACCAAGATTCTCTCTTTTTGTGATAATATAGCACAATTTTATAATTGTGAGTTCTTTCATGGAGATTATCTTCACACTCTTCATGCCGGTATGATGATCCACTCACGATGCTCACCACCTTCTTCGTTCATGATGCTTTTCACAATCATATAGATCAATGTTAGTATTCATTGAACCTTCACAAAACACCATTATCGAATCCCATCATTGTTAGTATCATTCCCTTTATATATTTTCTTAATGACTTCATGTAAATACAGTTTTCATGATGTTATCAAATCATTCATTTTTATACCCCAAAAATTTTGTAATGATAGGAAACATCATCATATTATTTTCAAAATATTCTATACCACTTCCAAGGAATCAATTAATTTTTCTTGAATCTTGTTCAACATTCCCAGTCAACAAATTCTATAGACTCCATAACTATCGTGGGAATTACACTATCACAATAGACACAATCAACCTAAATATACTACATTGTTACCATAAGGGATGTTTGCTAAATAGTATAGATATTCCAATAATGTTTCAAAAAAAAATATAATATATCCCAAGGAATAAAAAAATAAAACACTATAATATCACATGATTCACATATAAGAATTTTAGGTGACCAGGGGGACACTCATATATAAAACATTCAAAGATAATAAAAATAATGAGGTAATACAAAACTAATATTGAGTCTTCATCCAATCCATATATCTTATTCTAACACATCATCTCTAGAATACTTATCTTCAACAAGGCCCCTAACATTACAAATTTCAGTATCCATAAAATTGTGTTGGGTGTCAAAATACCCATGTAGGTTATGATTGAAACTCTATAGTCCACAACCAATTGTTCCTTAGTAAGCTATATTAAATGAAGGTGAATTTACACTGTAATATTTTCCAAAGAAAATATCATACAACAATAGTAATAAAAAATTTAACCACCATAAGTGCTAAATAATAAAATGGGGAGTAACCATACAATATAGTACTGGGTTTTCTAAAGATGTCCCATGTAATATTTTTGTGTCCTAAAAAAATTCACCAATTCATAAAATGAAATATTAATTGGGCATCCCATCATAAATCATATCTTGTGGGAATTTTATAATATTGTAATGGGATTTATATTACATAAGTAGTTTAACCCTAAAAAATTTCATATAATATAGAATAATATCATAATGGATGTATTCCATTAGTCATAAGATCATGCTTTCTAATTATCATACCAGTGGGTATCACTTGTAGACTACATAATTAGAGGACTCATACCACCCCTATCAATGTAATGAGTAATAAGTGGGAAAAATCCCTTTCCAAGAGCCATAAATATATGATTTGGAATCATATTCCACATCATATGAAAGTATACTAATTGGGAATAACATACACTTCCTTGGATGAGTCTCATAATGGGAAATGTGTTCCCCTTATATGAATCATGATGGGCACATAGTCCCTCATCAAACATAGTAATAGATAAAAGTTAATTTCAAATCATACCATCATTAACCACACAATGGGAATGTTTAACTATGCTATTGGAATTGTTAATACATATGGGATTTTCCCATTCTAGAGGAATAATTTGAGTGAATGGGAATGTAATTCCTCGCTCAATAAGTTACCTTGAAATATATAATTTCATTCAATTTCATACCATTTTTAGAATAATTGGGAATTTTATCCAATAATATAAACATAATAAACTAATAGAATAATATGAAAAATTAGGAAACATATGATAATAAATTCATATTGATGTTAAAAAACATTCAACATACATTATATTTAAGATAAGTCAATTATTAGATGTCTATAATATATTAATGTCCAAAAACTATGGAATTTATCATAGATATATAAATAGTATATAAGGGATGTAATTCTAAAAATTAATATATATAAAACTAGTTAAAAATTCGCTATTTATGTTCATGAAATTCATGTGAGACAATAATATTTACGATCCCTCTTAATTATACATATCTCATTTATCTAAAGAGGATTAGTGAACCAAATCATTGTAATTTATGATGTAATTAAATAAAGTGAAAACCCTATTATTTTCAAAACATAATTATAAATATTTTAATTAAACCATATGACCCTCTATGTCAATGGAATCGAATTACCATGAGATGGAAAACATAGACCAAATAAAACATACTATCTCTCAATGAACTAAAATTATACAATTCGTGTTAATTTAGGTTCATAATCATATGGATGGCTTGACTACATATAACCTAAAGCAAGAAATTATGTATAAATTATTCTAAAATATTAGGTAAAACATAGTTCCTTGTACTAGATGTTTCCCATTGAATAATACTAGATAATGTGGTGTTAATTAATGATTTAACCCAAATATAATATAGTCAATGAATTATGGATTAACTAGTGGAAACACTATATTAATGAAAACAATGATGAATATATGAGATAGAACTAGTATCATTACCTCTAGTGAACTCCTATGATAGATGGTTTTTATAATATTAACAAATAATATAGAAACTAATTGCCAAGGGAGGAGTAACCATGGAAGAGGATCCAACAACATAAACTTTTGGGGGGAAATGAGGAATCCTCTTCTAATAGACAATTGTCATTTAATCCATATAATTATTATTTTATAAGAATCTTATCTACAAGTGAGTTATGGTATGACCACTAATGTCGTAGTGAAACATACCATCTTGGGTCATAGTATGATGTTTACACTTTGGTAATGACATACTTCAATTCTCTAGGAAGGAATATGAGGTATTTAACTACCATACACTAGTCACTATACTACAAAATTCTAAAATAATTGTTATAATTCCCCATGTAGTAAGGATTCATTAAATAATCACCACCACTCAAATATAACACATCCCCCTTTAAGTATGAATTCATGACACAAATCCTAGGATGCAATGTGATCAACAATCTAATATAGATTTTAAACTCATAATAATGCTAACATCCAAATAATAGGTTTCGGACTCCAATGAAATCTTCAAAAATCAAAAAACAAGAAAATATATGTGTTATATAATATTGGAGAACAAATATATACCCATTAATAATATTATTGTTTCATATGTTCCTAACTTCTTAGCAGCTAAGGAGTAAACATCATATATTATAGGTAATGATTCAATTATAAACTTTTCTAATTTGGATATGGGAATACATTAGAATATAATTTATGAATAGTTTCTAATGACATCCAGTGACATATATCCAATTTGTGTTATTATAGTTTAGTTGAATTATGTTTTATATTTTCTGATAATTAGGGAAACGGTCATATCCAATGAGCTAGATATGATTACCATCTAGTATATTGTATGATTAATAGCATAATCTGTATAATTGTATCAAACAATGAAATGATTTTTTATATCTCATATTTGGTTGAACGAATAAAATTATTTGGGAACATAGATGAAATTCAGTATATCCTACCACACTCTTACTAAAATGCAGTCTAGGCATTCTATATAGGTTATAAGGGATATTATTTTTGAATGAATCATTTATGTTAGTGGTGCATGAGTTGATAAAATATATTTTATGGGATTCAATATTAATATAGATTCCATAATTTTGTTCAGATATCTCTGTTTGAGGAATTATTTGTAATGTTGTCTCGATCAAGCTTATAATCCATAAAAAGTTGTAAATCAGTTTATATAGATCTAGCAGGGTGTAAAAAATTATACTTTATTATTTTAATTATGATGTTATTAGATATTTATTACTATATGTAGATGTCATATACTGATGAAATATTTCAACCTATCATATCTTTTATTAAATGTCACATATTCTTCATATCTTGAATTAGTTTTAATACCAATATTTAATGATTTAATGAAATTTATATTATGGTATTATTGTACAATTTGATATTATAGAGAGAAAAATAGTTGATAAATATCAATTATTTATTCCTCAAAATTTTTTGTGATGAAATTTTTAATTCATGTATCATAGTTGATTAAATATAACCCGTATTTTTTTTCTATTTACATATTTCCAATAATTTTCAAGTAATGTTAGATATATCAATTTTTTAAAATATTTATTCATACCTTGAATTTCAATGAGAATATATTCAAAGGAACTGTCCTGAAAAATTTATTTATGTTACGATAAATTTTTCATGTGAGAAAGGATAATTTAGAGTGATAAAATGATATGGGGTTTTAATGCTTATATATATTCATGGGAGAGGACTAATGGTAGATTTTATGTTTGAAAATACATTTGATTTTATAATAACACTAGGTTTTTTGGTGAGTAATGTTTTTTATTTTTTATTAAATTTAATCATATATTAATTTTTAGGCTACAATTTTAGTTAGTTTTTTGTTGATGAAGGTGAAAATAGGTGTAATTTCACGTGATCAATAATAGAATACATTCAATCATATTATTTGGTATTGGTGGTGGAACACTAGGAACATGTTAGTAGAGGTATTTAGGGTAGCATATCATGGGATTAATATTGTGTAGTCAATGGGATCACCCCTGGTAACGAGTATCCATCTTGTGTATAATAGTTATTAACTTTGTATATAGTACGTTTCAATATGATTTTCTATTTATAGAATTATTATAACTATGTTAGGATGGGATTTAAGGACTGGATATTATTTTATCATTATTGAATCCACTTCTTTGATGTTTGTTTCCCCAATAATATTTACCTATCTATATATTCGTTTGAGTATTTATCACATCATTAAAAAGGAATATTTGATCCTTCAACTGAATTATGGTCATCAATTTTGATGGATTTTTTAATTTCTTATGGTTGTAGTATAAGGCCCCATCCTTAAACCTTACTTAATATTGAATTAAATGAATAATTCACATTTAGGATCTTTTCAGGTTTATAATTTTAGAGAATTAGTGCCTAACTATTACATCTCAAAAGATTACAAAGTAGTCACTTCTACTAAATTTCCATAAAATAAAAACTCTTAAAAAGAAACTTGTCTAGTTCCATGTTTTAGATAGAATGACTTTCCCTTGATCCCATCCTTGACCATATTCCACATTATGTCCTGTGAAAAACATTTCAAAAAAACCTGGGGTGAGCATAAAAAGCTCAGTAAGAGATACACAAATAATGAAAACTATTAGTTTTTCAAAACAACAAGTAAACCATGTATACTTTATCAAAGTAATACCTTTCACCTTTATGAAGTAGTAAAAACTCTTCACTGAATAAAAGATCATTACTTACCCTTTTGAAAACAAATGATTACCATAAAACCCACATAAACAACACATAACATATAAAGGTAACATGGGACATAATCATACATAAATGGAATAACCATATGGTCGACTTCCACACATACTTAAATTGAATAGCCATACGGCCGACTTCCATACCCAATGAATTGGAGGATACAACGTAACCACCCGTCCTGGTATTCACGGAACCACCCGTCATATGGTTTATCATGTAACCACCCGTCAAATGTCCAAGTACCATTATAAAATCATAAGACATAAAACAAATATAATGGAAAGGAAACATTTCCACACTTTGATCACAATATATCACTTAAATATATTAAAATAACAAATCCATTATAAAAACCATTTTCAATACCAAAATACATTAAAGAGTACATGGTTTTTATTTAATTTTAAAAACATTACGGCTTGTTGAGGAAGCCAAAGACCAAATAATACTCACGGCGGCAGAAAAGCTCGTTGTCACCGCGTACGTTAAAAGAAAAATTCCTTTTTTTAATTTACTAAAACACTTCGTAGAAAAAGATTCATTTTGTATAAAATTAAAAGTCAAAGTGGTTTATACCCCTTATAAAATAAAGTTGTGTATAAAAGGAAATATGCCTCAATGAAATGAGATTGAGACGAAGTCCCTTACCTTGTGTCCGACGTGACTCGATTGCTCTTTAATCTCCTAAATAATAAACATGAGTTAATTTCGACTTGCTTAAGAACCTTTTTCAAGCTTACTATTCCTTTTATATTAATTATTTCCATGTTATAAGCATTATGTAATCATTTATGTTAATAATGTTTGTTTTTTCGATATTTGGTTCTTAAGTCGAAGGTGGACTTCTTACAATTACATGTTGTTCATGTGGTCAAAGGTTCATTATATCCAGAATGATATTCATGTTTTGGATATCATATATATCATATATATCCAGCATATACATGTATTTATAATATTACATAATCATTTATAGGTAAGAAATGAAATGCACCGTTCATGGAGACGGTAAGCCATACGTACGCATTAACGCTACTTTCATTTCTATGTCATATTAATGGAATTAAAACTAAAAGATGGATATGTATATTTTAATTACATAATTATATTAATAATTTAGATTTAACATACATCATATATATCCATTATATATATGTACTTTTAATAGTACATTACATTTGGGGATAAAAAATGAAATGCACCATTCATAGAGACGGTAAGCCGTACGTACGCATGAGCGCTACATTCATTTCTATCTCATACTTTAATGGAAAGAAATAATAATGATATAAATGTATATTATAATTACAGTATAACATCATGTATAATAACTTTAAATCCATCCTTTATACATCCCACATATGGCATTAACGAATCAAATCACTTTGAGGGGGCGGTCGTCCGCACTTCCTAAAATGAAATTATCGTGTTTACCCACAATGGAAACCATAATGGTATGCCAAAAATGAAAAATAAATAAGATTAAGTAAAACCTAAACATATTATATATCATATATAAATATATTTTCATCTTAATTGCCACCTTTGGAGGTATTATATGAGTGTTGAACAATCATCGTTTTGTGAGGCAGAAATTCACCATCCACATAAACAATATGTTATTTAACCATTAGATGAAGGTGTGTGTAAGTGTAGCTCGAATAATTATTATAAAAACATCCTAGTATATTGAGGATACAATGGGTTTTACAAAAGAAATTAATAAAAAGAGTTTAGGGGGTTGTAGAAGCAAAATAAAACATAAGAACACAAGAGAAGACACTACCTTTAAAACGGGTAACACTTTTTGATTTGAGCTCAAAGGCTTCCTTGGGAAGACTTATGCCCAAAGTGAAGATTCTATGAGTAAGAGAGGGGTTTGGAGAGACAAAAAGAGATGATCTTGGCCGAACCAAAGGCTTGAGAGGTTTGGGTAAGGAGGTAGAGGTGGGGGCCTTTTATAAGAGGAGAGGAGGGGCACTCTTTGAATGTTAAGAAAAGATACTTTATTATAAAATTATTTTCGGATACAAAGGGTCCCACAATTATATATTTAGAGTATAAGGTGATAATGGTTCGAGATACACCCATCCTATAGGTTTTTGACAAGTGTAGATCTTATATTTTACATTATTGTTTCATTTTATTTAAATTGTAAAATAATGAAGTAATCGTTGCATCATCATGGTTCCATAAATAATTTAATTTATTTAATGTCTAAAATTTTTAAAAAAAAACACTATGATGTAGGAAATCATTTGAGCTTTCCAATGAATATTTATAGTCAAAAAATTTGAGTTTTATAACCCCATGTAAATTTTTTTTTAGTAAAACAATACATGTTTGTGTCATTTTTATTTTAACTTTAAATAAAAAGATATTAATGTCATTTTCTTACCACAGTGGCTCCATGGGGTCCCCAAGTTGACCCATGGATTTTCTTGGTCGGCCATGACACATCCAATAATGGTAGGACATGTGTCTAGGTCATTTCATATTATCAAAAAATTATTTTTACATTAAACTACATTAATTACCTCCAATCGCGATTAATAAATATAAAAGTCACAATTCACCAAAAAAATTATTTTAATCTCATTGAACCAAATTTTACTTCCTAATTAAAACCATGTGTGTAAGATTTTTTAAATTCAAAACACAGAGGTGGCAATGTTTCATTTTAATGAAAAATCAGTTTCTTTAACTACCACTTAGTGGTTTCACTATTCATCAAAAATTGAAGTTTTTCAGAAAAAAAAATTCACCCTAAGATATATTTGATATTCTGAACTCAAAAATGATGCCTATTTTACAAAATTCAAAACATTTAAGTTTCATTAATTAATTTAATAATTAATTCTCGTTGTCAATACAAATAGCGTGTTTTTAAGAAATAATATCTATTAAATGATTGACACTAGTTTAAGTCCAATTTCAAAGTGAAATTAATTCCAATGACCATATTGGATTAAATGGTAAAAATATATTATAATTTTACTTTAAAAACAATTCAAAAGATAATCTAATCATATATATTAATTAGATTAAAAATATGTTTTGAATTAAAATACAACATTTTCACTATTCATTAAAAAATGAACTTTATCGGAAAGATACCAAAAATTTACACAAAGTAAATTTTGATGTCCTGATTCTAAAGTGTAGTTTTATTTGGTCCAATAGAAAGTATAAGAGTTACCAAAACTATATTCAAAAAAGGTTCTCCAGGAAAAGGCGATAAGTCGACCTTTAGTGAAAATTAGAGTATATATGCCTAAAATTGAATTCTTTTCATATTTCAAGCCTTTATCCTTTATCGGATAAATGTAACAACATTTAATAAACATATATAATCTTATTTTTGTTATTTCTATTCATTCCCTCCAATACAACTGTTGCGTGTTAACTACCATTTAGAATAATATTATTATATTACTAGTGTGCAACGTAAGTTTTCAAAGAAACTCATTTTTGTGAATCGAGTATGCTATCGAACATAGCAACCCCTTTATTATAAAATTAATATTTAATTCTAAAATATTAATAAATATGAAAATGTATTATTCTT
Organism: Viscum album; assembly: GCA_963277665.1. Taxonomy (NCBI): domain Eukaryota; kingdom Viridiplantae; phylum Streptophyta; class Magnoliopsida; order Santalales; family Viscaceae; genus Viscum; species Viscum album. The sequence goes on along the minus strand of OY728120.1, from coordinate 1,406,819,762 downwards.
TATTTAACTGGGATGTTACATCCTTCCCCCCTTTTGGGAATTGTGTCCTCGCAATTTTATTCACTTATCAAAATAAGTGGGGGTATTTATCCCTCATAGAATTTTCAGATTCCCATGTTGCCTCTTCAACAATATGGTTTTTCCGCAAAACCTTTACCTGGTGAATTACCTTATTTTTCAACACATTCTCTCTTCGGTCAATAATATGGACTGGTTGTTCTTCATAAGAGATATTCTCTACCAATTGAACTACCTCTGGGCTCAAAAAATTAGATGGATCTGGCATATACTTTCTCAACATCGAAACATGAAAAACATTGTGTACCTGAGATAAACTTGGAGGTAATGCCACTCTGTATGCAACTGATCCAACTCTCTCGAAAATTTCATATGGTCCAATGAACCTTGGACTCTGCATTCCTTTCTTACCAAATCGCATCACACTTTTCCACAGTGAAACATTGAGAAAAACATGATCACCTACCTCGAAATATAGATCTTTCCTCCGGTTATCTACATAACTTTTCTATCTGCTCTGAGCTATTCTCATGTGTTTTGGAATCAACTGAACTTTTTCTGCCATATCTTCTATGAATTCTGTTCCCATTAGCTTCCTTTCACCCACTTCATCCCAAAAAGCTGGAGTTCGACACTGCTTCCCATATAATATCTCAAATGGTGCCATCTGTATACTGGAATGAAAACTGTTATTATAAGAAAATTCAACCAAAGAATGATTTTGGTCCCAACTTCCCTGATAATCCATAGTGCAAGTTCGTAACATATCCTCTAAGGTCTGAATTGTTCATTCTGATTGCCTATCTGATTGCGGATGAAAATCTGTACTAAAATTTAATTCAGTACCCAATGACTTCTGAAGGCCTTTCCAAAAGTTAGAAGTAAACCTGGGATCACGATCAGATACAATGGAGAGGGGAACTCCATACAACCGGACTATCTCTTTAAGATACAGTCGAGAAAGTTTATCTAGAGAGAATGTATCTCGAATAGGAATGAAATGAGAAGATTTAGTCAAGCGATCAACAATAACCCAGATTGCATTATTACCTCGATATGTCCTCGGTAATACCTCAACAAAGTCCATGGATACATTTTCCCATTTCCACTCTGGAACCGGTAAAGGCTGAAGCATCCCTTTCGGTAACTTCCACTCTGCTTTAACCTGCTGACAAGTCAAACACTTCACAGTAAAATCAGTAATATCCCTTTTCATTCTGTCCCACCAGTAATACTTCCGAAGATCTCAATACATCTTAGTACTTCCTGGATGAACTGAAAACGGAGAACTATGAGCTTCACATAACAACTCTCTCTTCAACTGTGAATCACAAGGCACACATAAACTCTTCCCAAACCTCAAAACACAGTCATTATCAATGTTAAGTTCAGGAAACTTACCCTTCTGAACTAGCTCTACCTTTTTCTACAATTCACTGTATTGCTTTTGTGCTTTCTTGATTCTATCTGACAGAGAAGATTTCACTTATACTTTTTCGACTCAAAGCATCAGGCACTTTATATTTTTTTCCCGGATGGTAATGAATTGTACAATCATAATCCTTGGTTAATTGCAGCCATCTCCTCTGTCTCATGTTCAATTCTTTTTTAGTGAATATGTACTTTAAACTTTTTTGATCAGTATATATTTCACACTTTACTCCATACAAATGATGCCTCCAAATTTTTAAAGCGAAAACAACAACAGCTAATTCCAAATCATGTGTAGGGTAATTTACCTCATGAGTTTTCAATTGACGTGAAGCATATGCAATTACCAGATCATTCTGCATAAGGACACAGCCAAGTCCCATCAATGAAGCATCAATGTATATAACAAACTCACCATTCCTGGAAGGAAGTTCCAATACTGGAGCATTCACCAATCTTCGTTTCAACTCCTGAGTCAACTGAGCCATCACTGCAACAAACTATTTAGTTCTGATTCTGACCATCTTAGGATACTAATTTGAAAGGTCATTTCCCACTATATGCCTTCCCATAAAATCTGTTTTTTTCCTCTATAGAATACCATTCTTAACACAGAAATATCCTAGGAGAATCAACATGGTAATCTATAAATACTTTATCATTTCAATCATACCATAAATTAATTTATAAATTTAACAATTTTATAACTCCTAAAGTTGTCTAAACAGACCTTTGATACCAACTATAAGCCCTCGGCCTTAATCCTTACTTAATATTGAATTAAATGACTAATTCACATTGAGGATCTTTTCAGGTTTAGAGTTTTAGAGCATTACAACATAACTATTACATCTCAGAAGATTACAAAGTAGTCACTTCTACTAAATTTCCATAAATTAAAAACTCTTAAAAAGAAACATGTCTAGTTCCATGTTTTAGATAGCATAACTTTCCCTTGATCCCATCCTTTACCCTATTCCACATTAACTCCTATGAAAAACATTTCAAAAAAAACTTGGGGTGAGAATAAAAATCTCAGTAAGGGATACCCAAAGAATGAAAACTATTAGTTTTTTAAAACAACAAGTAAACCATGTATATTTTATCAAAGTAATACCTTTCACCTTTATGATGTAGTATAAACTCTTCACTGAATAAAAGATCATTACTAACCCTTTTGCAACAAAAAGATTACCATAAAACCCACATAAAGAACACATAACATATAAAGGTAACTTGGGACATAAACATACTTAAATAGAATAACCATACGGTCGACTTCCACACATACATAAATGGAATAGCCATATGGCCGACTTCCATAACCAATGCATTGGAGGTTATAACGTAACCACCCGTCCTGGTATTCACGGAACCACCCGTCATATGGTTTATCACGTAACCACCCGTCAAATGTCCAAGTACCATTATAAAATCATAAGACATAAAAAAAATATAATAGAAAGGAAAAATATTCACACTATGATCACAATATATCTCTTAAATATATTGACATAACTAATCCATTATAAATACAATTTTTAAAACCAAAATACATAAAAGAGTAAATGGTTTTTATTTCATTTTAAAAACATTACAACTTGTTGATGAAGCCAAAGACCAAATAATACTCGTGGCGGCGGAAAAGGTCATTGTCGCCATGTACGTTAAAAGAAACATTCCATTTTTTCATTTTGTAAAACGCTTCGTATAAAAAGATTCCGTTTGTATAAAAGTAAAAGTCAAAGGGGTTTATACACCATATAAAAGAAAGTTGTGTATAAAATGAAATATGCCTCAATTAAAGGAGATTGAGACGAAGTCCCTTACCTCATGTCCGACGTGACTCAATTGCTCTTTAATCTCTTGAATAATAAACTTGAGTTAATTTCTACTTTCTTAAGATCGTTTTTCAAGCTTACTATTCCTTTTATATCAATTATTTCCATGTTATAAGCATTATTTAATCATTTAAGTTAATAATGTTTGTTTTGTCGATATTTGGTTCTTAAGTAGAAAGTGGACTTATTACAATTACATGTTGTTCGTGTGGTCAAAGGTTCATTATATTCAGAATGATATTCATGTTTTGGATATCATATATATCATATATATCTAGAATATACATATATTTATAATATTACATAATCATTTAGAGGTAAGAAATGAAATGCACCGTTCATGGAGACAGTAAGCCGTACGTACGCATGAATGCTACTTTCATTTCTATGTCATATTAATGGAATTAAAACTAAATGAGAGATTTGTATATTTTAATTCCAGAATTATATTAATAATTTAGGTGTAACATACATCATATATATCCATTATATATATGTACTTATAATAGTACATTACATTTGGGGATAAGAAATGAAATGCACCGTTCATGGAGACGGTAAGTCGTACGTACGCATGAACGCTACTTTCATTTCTATCTCATAATTTAATGGAAATAAATAATAATGATATAAAGGTATATTATAATTCCAGTATAAAATCATATATAATAACTTTAAATCCATCCTTTATACGTCCCACATATGGCATTAACGAATCAAATCACTTTGAGGGGGTGGTAGTCCACACTTCCTAAAATGAAATTATTGTGTTTAACCACAATGGAAACCATAAAGGTATTCCACAAATGAAAAATACAGAGGCTTAAGTAGAACATAAACATATTATATATCATATATAAATATAGTTTCATCTTAATGTCTACCTTTTAAGGTGTTATATGAGTGTTGAACAATCGTCGTTTCGTGAGGCAGAAATTCGCCATCCACAGAAACAGTATGTTCTTTAACCATTAGATGAAGGTGTGTGTAAGTGTAGCTCGAATACATATTATAACAACATCCATGTATATTTAGGATACTGTTTTTGTTACAATAGAAATGAATAAAAAGAGATTAGGGGGTTGGAGAAGCAAAATAAAATATAAGAACACAAGAGAAGACACTACCATTAAAACGGGTAACTCTTTTTGATTTGAGCTCAAAGGCTTCCTTGGGAAGACTTCTGCCCAAATTGAGGATTCTAGGACTAAGACAGGGATGTGGAAAGACAAAAATAGCAGATCTTGGCCGAACCAAAGTCTTGAGAGGTGTAGGTAAGGAGGTATAGGTGGGGGCCTTTTATAAGAGGAGAGGAGGGGCACTCTTGGAATGTTAAGAAAAGATACATTATTATAAAATGATTTTTGGATAAAAAGGGTCCCACAATTATATATTTAGAGGATAAGGTGATAAAGTTTTGAAATCCACCCATCCAATAGGTTTTTGACAAGTGTAGGTCTTAGATTTTACATTATTGTTTCATTTTATTTAAATCATTAAATAATGAGGTAATCGCTGCATCATCATGGTGCCATAAATAATTTAATTTATTTAATGTCTAAAAATTATAAAAAAAATACTATGATGTAGGAAATATTTTTAGCTTTCCAATGAAAATTTATAGTCAAAAATCTGACTTGTATTACCATGTAAAAATTGTTATCTTAAAACAATACATGTTTGTGTCATTTTTATTTTAACTTTAAATAAAAAGATATTAATGTCATTTTCCTACCAAAGTGGCTCCATGGGGTCCCCAAGTTGACCCATGGATTTTCTTGGTCGGCCATGACACATCCAATAAGGGTAGGACATGTTTCTAGGTCATTTCATATTATCAAAACATTATTTGTACCTTAAACTACACTAATTATCTCTAATCACGATTAATAAACATAAAAGTTACTATTCACCAAAAAATTATTTTAATCCCATTAAACCACATTTTACTTCCTAATGACAACAATGTATCTCAGATTTTATAAATTCAAAACACAGAGGTGGAAAAGTTTCATTTAAATAAAAAATCAGTTTCTTTAACTACCACATAGTGGTTTCACTATTCATCAAAAATTGATGTTTTTCGGAAAAAAACCAAAAATTCACCCTAAGCGATATTTGATATTCCAAACTCAATAATAATGTCTATTTTAAGAAATTAAAAACATATAAGTTGCATTATTTAATTTAATAATTAATTCCCACTGTCAAAACAAATAGCGTGTTTTTAAGAAACAATATCTATTAAAAGATTAACACTAGTTTAAGTCTAATTTCAAAGTGAAATTAATTCCAATGACCACTATTGGATTAAATGGTAAAAATATATTCTAATTTTACTTTAAAAACAATTCAAAATATAATATAATCATATAAATTAATTAGATTAAAAAGAGGTTTTGAATTAAAATACAACATTTTTCACTATTCATTAAAAATGAACTTTATCGGAAAGATACCAAAAATTTACACAAAGTAAATTTTGATGTCCCGATTATAAATAATAGTTTTATTTGGTCCAATATAAAGTATAAGAGTGACCAAAACTATATTTAAAGAAGTTTTTCCATGAAAAGACGATAAGTCGACCTTTAGTGAAAATTACAATATATATGCCTAAAATTGAATTCTTTTCGTATTTTACGCATTTATAATTTATTGGATAAATGTAAAAACATTTAACAAACATATATAATCATATTTTAGTTAATTATATTCATTCCTGTCAATACAACAGTTATGTGTTAACTACCTTTTAAAATAATATAATTATATTACTAGTGTGCAACGTAAGTTTTCAGAGAAACTCATTGTTGCGTATCAGGTACGCTATCGAACATAGAAACCCATTAATGTAAAATTCATATTTAATTCGAAAATATTAATAAATATGAAAATGTATTATTCTTTATTTACTTGGGATGTTACATATAGAGGGTTAAATCCTTAATTATTATTCGGTATTATTTATTAAATAATACGATAGTGATAATTATATTGTTAATATCATTCATTAAAGTGGATATGAATGATTTGTGAACTTTTATTGTGATATAAAATGTGTGTCAGTTAAATATTACGAGAATGAAATTTAAATTAATGAAAATGATATTAAATGACTTTTGATTCTTTAATTACATTGTTTACATATAATTCATTACGAAATTTGTAATTTAAAATTTGGAATTTGTGTGTTTTCTAGGAAATTATGTGATTTTAATTAAATGGTTAATGCAATAATTATTAAATTTATTAATAATAAGTTTATTGAACAATAAATAGTAGTTTTGTTTACATTTATTATCGTAATGAGTATTTTTATTATTACATATATCTATAATAGTATTGTGTAATTAATATGCATTTAAAGTAATGAAATGAATTATAATTTTTTATTTTAATTTATTATTAATTGAAGTAAAGTTTATTACAAAAATTTCAATTTATGAGTATTACTATTACACTCATGGGAATGAGTTAGATAAATATTGTTATGGGAATTAAATAAGTAATTGATGATTTATTAAGTGTATGATTTTCACTAATAGTTATTTGAAATGTTTTTTCATGATTAAATTTATTTAAATGTGGTAAATTTTGTATTCAAAATTTTAGGTGATCTTTTTTTGTGGGAAGAATCTAATTTTTGTTGAAGATGGTTGCTTTTTGAAACAATTGGAATAATATGTTTTTAAAAATTGTTATTATATGTTATAAATTGATGTATAAAATATATTATTTAAATTTTAGGATAATAATAAGGAGTACATAAATATAAGATATATTGGATTTTATAGAAAAATAAAATATATGATTTTAGTGTTTTAAAATGTGGGGTTGGAGATGAATTTTCTTTCTGAAAACATTTTGTTAATGTAAAAAAACGATTCTTGAGATTTGAATATTTTATTGAAATTTGTCAAAAAAAAATTACATTAAATTTAAGTAACAAATGGTGATAATTATGAGGTTATAATGATAAATTGATTTTTTTATTTTTAGTGTTGTGGTATAATTATTTGTGTTATGATATATATATGAGTATAAAAAATTTGTTTCAATCCTTAGGTAAAGCAACAATGTATTGTTGTGAGATGAGTTCCATGGTTTTGGATATGGTTTTTATCAGGCCCTATAACGTTATATATATAATCTCATAGGAAGGAATATAATTTATTTAATTTGTTTAAAAAATATATAACACTTTTAATATATTGGTAAAATACATTAAATTATTCGTGTGTTCAAAAATTTCATTCCTTAGAAGAAATTTTTAGAAATCACCAATTTTATTTTAAGTGGTACGGTGAGTTTTAGGGTGAATAAGATAACTCATAACTCATTTAAAAAATGGTTTATTATTTTAAATCATTCAATTATTTTTTCATTAATATATGATCATGTTAAACTATGGATGTTTCTTGGTGTTAAAAATGGATTTTTTGAGAATACTTGTCACACAATAAAGATAAATTCCACATGTGAATACAAATTTCCAGTGTGGTGGATCATTTTTAGGTTGAGGAACATTTTATATGGTATTTAATGAAATGTGAAATCATAAAGATGACGTTACCATGGTTTTAGAGCCTTATAAAAGAGAGATATTTTATATTATTATCATTTCATGTCAATTTTATACCTGATAATGTTTATGTTTGGGTTATTTATATACTTTTGTTATACTATAGTTATCATTTTCTAATTATTAAATATAGTTTTATATATAATTATGAAATTTATCACATTATTTATATACCTAAGAATATGTTTTATATTATTTTTATATTTTATAATAATAAATAATTTTAGTGTAAATCACTCCCCAAACAATACTAACTCATCCTCGGTGTTAGATTTTGATCTCTGGTGATCAGAGAGTACACTGAATTTCAGGTGAAATTTTTTCTTAATTTTTTTGTTGTTCGATGGTTGGAATTTAAAGAATATATCTCATAAATAAGAAATAAGTATATAGTGATAATTCTCTATTTTCAAGACATGTTGCTGATTATTACTTTAGAGAGAGGCTGACTCAGCCTCTTTCGACTATGGGGAAGTTTTTTTTAAACCATTAATCCATCATTTTCGATGTTGTGATAGAGTTTTAGGTTCATCATCCCCTAAATATTTGGCTTATGTTTTCAATACATGGAAAATAAGAATCGCTTGAATATACCCATCACATCTTTAGAATAATTATATCCCATAAGTAGTAAATGAGGTGACTAGAAACCAATATACATTATGGGGGTCACATTGATAGGGGTATTTTCATGGTTATATTTAATAAGTAAAGGATATTCAAATAGAGAAGATTTATAGATCTTTTCCATGAAAAAATCTATCAGGATACGCTTAATTAGATAAAATAATGGGAATTAATGTAACTTTTTAATGGGTAATAGAGTGTGATGGAGTAAACATACATGTTTTTTTATTTTATTTATTTTTATCACCACATTAGTGGTGGTGGGGAAAATAAAACACAATGGTTTTTCGTGTGGTTGAAATATCCTTTTTATATGAAATTGATGTTATTTTATAATTATGAATTTTTATAATATGTTAGGAAATTTTTTTTTGGATAAGACAACTTCTAAAATAAAACATAGATATATTGCTTTACCATATGATTTTTTAAATGGTTGATATTATTCTAATAGAATAATGTAGAGTGGGATTGAGATATGTTAGGGAAATCAAGGTGAAAATGATAATCTTCCTCCTAGATCTTGGAGATAAATAGTTATATACAGTCAGTATGGATTCCCAAGACATATTAGACCTAAATATACAATTTAAGAAAATCAATGACATTTATACATCATGAATGACCATCTCTAATAACATAATTGGGTGAATAATTTATATAAAAATTAATTGTAAAACATAGTAGAATTAGGAATCTCCAATTCATTTTTGCGGGGATTCAATAGGGGATGTTCTCCTCATACTATAAAATATCATTATAAGAAAATATTTATGGGAATTGTAAATAAACTCAAATTTCAAAATTTCGGCTGTGATTTTAATTATTGGATCATTTAGATAACTCAAAATTTAGTTTTATAGGTGAGGCTCGAAATGTACCTTTCATAATGAGTGGTTCTACTTCAGTATCATCTACTCATTCATGTGCTCTATTTGATATAAGGTATTTTCATTAAGTTATTTTTTGGAAACTAATACATAATCTAAGATTGAGGGTACAAGTATCATAGAGGATTATGAATATTTATACGAATTTCCTAAAATAACTAAGGATGGGTAAGAAAAAATTTCATCTTGTTCTATTTTTGTGTGAATAAACATTCATTTCTATTATTTCTTTATGCATAATATTATTATATTTTATTTTATATTGCATTTGGGATGGTTATCCCAGTTTGGATTCTGTATCAACAACCTACCAAAGATAAGTTTCTTTCTTCTCATTATTTCACATTGAATATAGTTTTTTATTGAGTGGAAATTTGAGGAAGGTTATGTTTGAAATGATCTAGGATTGATTGGATTGGTCATCTCTTAGAAAGAGAGTATGATTCTTGTGGTAGTTAGGTTCATGGAACTAATGGTATTACAACAAAATTTTGGTTTTTATAAAGTTTTTCTCAAATATATTTTTTAATTTCCTCCTAAACATATGTTTAACTATTTATAATTTTATTTTAAGGTATTAAAAAAACTTTTTCATTGAATTTTTTGAAATAATATGAGGTAATAAATGTTTTCTCCTAGACATGTTTTACTATTGAGTGAGCCAACCTAGTTAGAAACATGGCCTCAAGCATGCCTCCCTAGATGCTATAGGATGATGACATGTACGGAGCCCAAAGGGTAAGTTATTGGGGATACTATTTACTCTTTTCAGAGTATAGTATATTATTATTATAAATTATTATTCAATAAAAAATTATAACAATTAACAACCAAAATAAGAGAATATTTAAATAGATAAATATATAAATAAGATAAATAATATTTACAATAATAATTAGTACAATATACAAAATGATGTTGATTTCATGATGATGTTCAGGATAAGTGTAAACGAATGGAAGAAATGAAAATTTAAAATAATTATATTAAAAATAATCGAATGAATGAAACTATATTCAAAAGCTTCTTAGGTCTATTCATGGTACTATGCTCCAATATATCATGCTATGAGAAAATCAAAAATCCATGACCTGGCATCTTTCCTTATCACTACCATGAAACCATGAAATCTATTCAAGTAAAAATTGGCTACCTAAGAAGGGTGTGAGATATACTCAGTATACCACCACCAATTGTGTCTATAAAAATTCTACTTCGTATATTTAAATTTAATTATATGTAGGTATATTAATAATTATTAGTATAATGTGTTTCAAATAATAACAATATAGAGATCGAATCCTCATGGAAATCTCGGTCGACTATAACTACATTGTTCTATGATGGATGAATCTAAACAGGTGAACTATGAATGTTCAAGGATAATTGAATATAACCAAGGTTATCATGAATAATAAATATATGAATTTGGACCTTTGGTGTAACCATGGAGTTAATGTTTTGATAATATGAGGGTAGTATCCAAGGGGTACAAGGGCATCCTTAACCAGAGAATGTGAATACATCTCTTAATAATAAACAATAAATACTATGTATACATGTATAAGTGTAATCTAGGGGCACACCTGACTCTCTCTAATGTAAAAGTATCTGACCAGGTCCATAGTTCATGTACACGTTAAATGCACCGCTAATATAGATTGGGGCCTAAGAGAAAAATCCATGGCTCCTCCCATATAAGGACATCAATGAAAATCCAAGCATTGTATCCATGAATTTATAAATACCAAGTATGATCTTAATTAATCATCAGTACTACACTATGGTATTCATTTAATTTTGTGAAAAATATTGAATTCCAAGGTGGGTATCTCCCCTGGAAACCAGCTCCATTAATCGGGGTGGAATCATCCATGTTCTCAACGAAATGCCTCGAGAATCCAATGATAGATCATGTATGATTTCTCATTTAACAAGAAAATGGTCAACATTATCTATAAAAACCTTACATTAAAAACAATCAATGCCCATTTGATAAATATTCTTGTTTGTTCACTTTTTTTAATTAAATTCAATTCCTTTTCTTTCAACAGTGCACAAATATTTTATGAGGTTCCATATGATTTAAAATTTCGTTGAATTTTTAAAAGACCCAATTTAATCAATCTTACCAACATTAAAGTATCAGTTCAATTATTTAAATTAATTAAATCCATTTTTTATGTCGAACAAAACAAGAAAATGGTAAATATGGTTAATTATAAGAAAAGGTTCAAAAAGGCATATACATTTAACACCCAATGGAGTAACTCTTGTTGTGGTCAATGACCTTCAATGATTTAATGGGATCTATTAGGTAATTTTGGTTCTAAACTAGCAAAATAATTTAAGGAACATTTATTTTATGAGTGACACATTGGTAATTTTATTGTTCCACACAATAGAGAAAAATAGAAATCCCAGGACTTGTGGAATGTTCTAAATCACCAACCTCATATTGGTAGTTTAATCCTCATATAATAGGAGCTTTCTATTAATGAAAGGATAAAAGAAATCAATGAAATTAAAAGAATCCTAAAAATAAAGAATAACAAATGGAATGGAATGTTTGTCAAATATGGTGTTACAAACAAAGAAAGGAATATAATGTATTGAATCATTTACCCATGGCTAACCAACATGACATAAAATGGAATGATTGAATGATAGGATTGAAATCCATGGTTGATGGAATATGGCGAGCGTCAAAATGATGTATTTCTTTGTTATTTAATTGAAGGGAAAAGGGAGAATAATTTTTCTTATGTAAGGATGGGATAATGGGTAATTATAACCTCTGTTAAATCATTGTGTGGTTTGGAATTAATTATGGGTCAAATCAGGCACTAACCATATGGTTCCAGAGCCCAAGTGGCACTAATAATGTGGGATATGAACATGGCTTGTGAAATCTATGTGTATCTTATGTGTACCTCTATAGGGTCTCTATAGCACAATGTTTATGGTATCGGGTGTGTAGTTGAGGCCCCAAACATGGGGGGTTTTAAAAAAAATTCACCAACGCTCCACGCAAACTTGTTGACATCAGTGAATAGCAACCCAGTTTTAGCTGAGGACCAAGCATAAAGAGTTTTATGCACAAAAATAAACCATTAATTACCTATATTAAATCTGAATTCACACACGATGTATGCTCTTACTTGGAGATTATATCATGAATAATCTGATATCTAACTCCTCTAGATCGTCCACGTGTGCTTAAAGAAATCCACGAGAGCAATGTTCATCATAATTCGGGTGCTAGTGTGGAATTCAGATGACGCCTTCGATGCTCCAACAATCACCACATTGCTTCGCTAGCGATTTCTGAGAGAGATCTTGATCCGTGCTCCAGGGATATAAAACATATCTATATAAATAATTGTAGAGAGGAGAGAAAATAGAAGACCTATGAATTGTCCTTGGAAAAATACCCTCATATTTTATTTTGTGTTTTATTAAAATACTCGGTATAGCTTCGCCGACCCTGAATACTTAACAAACTATCTATGAAATTTTATGACTACAAAACTCAGTCAGAAATCTTATTATCATTTAATCATTATATAATAAAAATATTACATGACAATAATTCAGTGCAAAACATGATGCGTCATTCCCATAACTATGAATTGAACCTTGAATATATTTAATATTCTCTAAATAATATTTTTCCTGTATTTACATAATCATGTAAATACATTTAATAAATAAATCCAATTATCATTATTCAAAACTCGAATAAGATGAATTTATTTATTGCAATTGTGATTTTTTTTCCTTGGACAATTCTTGGACCCCTTTTGTGGGGCCCACCATGTCCAAAAAATCATATTCATCTGAATAGGGAATATTGTTTAATATTATATTCTATGTGACCTTCTAAGCCCTTATCACGACATCATTGAATAGTATTCATGGACCAAGAGTGGAATCTAGCAACCCATCATGCCCCCTGAAGAGATAATAATTTTCATAGCAGCGACAACCAACCTGTGAAGATGAACTGTGTAATATAATCTCTTGGTCTTTAATATCTCATAAAGAAGAATGCACTCATGTGTCATCGCCATTTTTTTTTGTTGATTTAACTGGATGGATTTACCCTCGACTACCATGCTCACAATTTTATAAAGGTACTGCCATCTTTATCAACATGGCATGATATATATTACATCTGTATCCTGGAAGAGACCAATCCTTTCTTGAACATTAAGATGACACAATGTCACCAATGATGCACCCAACACAAACTACCTTTCTAGGACTTCATTTCTATGTTTTTCATCTTGAATTAAATTATGCAATAAAAATACATACATTTGTAATGATATTAAGTCAATAGACTACTACACATGATCGTAGTTAAGAACATCCTATGTCACTTGGAACATGTGGTGTTCCTATTGGCTGGTCAGTCCTCATGATCACACTACTAGATATCACCATGTGAGAAAATCATTAGAAGATGCCTCAAAACTTATGATCCCCTAGCACCTGATATTCAAACATCTACTATGTTTAATCTTTATGATGTATCTAGATGATAAAATAATATTTAAGAGTAATGTCATAGTATCTAGGGGTTCCCATTATAGATTGGGATCTGCTAAAACCTCTTGATATGATAAGTAATCATAGGATATTACCATTTCAATAGAGGATGCAGAAAATTATACACTATAATGGTATGATGAAATCATGTATAGATAACTATATATATGGTATGGTAGTCAAAAGCACTGAATAGTTGGTTCTAGAGAACCAACAATTTCAACACTCCCACTTTCACTAGATCCAACTTGCTAACCAAACATGTTAGATACTCATATGATGAACATCATGTTTTTATTGAGTAAGAGATTTTGCTATTGGGTCCACCAAGGTTCTACCACATGGTTATTCTACTATAGCAACCTCAACTCTTAGAGTAATACTTCTCAAGAGATGGTATCCTGAGTATATACCACTTGTACACTATCATAAGTTGATATCATGGAAATTAATAATATCATAATTTTTATTAAGATAATATTTTTCATACCAGGTGAAATTCCAAGAACTCGAACAAATTTTTGAATTTAATAACTGGTTCATTGCTTCCTCAGAAGCTGCAATGTACACGATATTCATTGGTATGCCTACAGATGGCTTATATGAGCTTGAATATCTCGTAATAATTACCCTAACTGTGATAGTTGATCACTTAGATATATTGAAGAATAGTTTGTATCCCTGACAAATAGTATACTTTCTTCTCCACTTACCAGGTACATATCTTTTGTACTTTCTGAAGTACAATTAGTTAATTTTGACTGCATCCCTTACAGTGCTCCTGTTCATTACTGATATTCTCCTATTATAATGTATGTCTTAGAAAAATCAATTTTGGTACATATTATGTCATGCTTGATTGATCCATCGCATTGAGGTCTGGATTTAAATTCACAACATTTCATCTCTTCCTATGTCCCAAAAATGAAAACCTAAAGAGATTATTCCCTATGGAATAGGTATCAATTTATGTCTTGAATTTTTCTATCTTAAATTTTTCAATACAATGTCACTATATGTAGGATTGACTAGTATCAAGAAACATATAGATCAAAATCAGTAGATCTTGTTCCCTAGAGCATTGGTTGCTAATTTAAGTCAATCACTAGAGAATAAATTTCATATTGATCCTAACTAACTTGAAGACAATATTTTTCCATATGTTTCCAAACAAATTTAACTTAAAAAACATTTTCGCTCCCACTAATCTCCGGTAGACACATGGAAAACATTTGTTGAAAATGTATATTTTATGATCGTGATTCAAACATTATTCCTAAACTAAATTTCATTAACATGGAACCTTTATTATTATTCTATGATGTGACCATCCATTTCTTGTTGCATTATATGGACATCATCCACAATTGGTGTTCATGACAACCAATTCTAATATGATCATAAAAATTTTCTATGATATGTAAAATTCTAATAAATTTAGGTATAAGTAATTGTTCAAACCAATCGAGAATTATTGGTACTATGCTTGTACCATCCATGTATCAACTCACGTGAATACCCACCGCAATATTCAAAATAATAATCTCCTTTTAACTTTGATACACGGTTTCCATTAATTGAATTTTAATTGGTCTTATCAATTTTAGCTAATTTTCATACACTACATACTTGTAGGAAATATAATTCACAATTAATAATAGATCACTGACCATAATGAATTTAAAAACCATCACCACGGTTTTATCCTTCCTATACAATATGTGCCTCTAGAAAATACTTTTTTTCACAAGCACATGTGGAACTACTTCCTATGACAAATATTTGTGCATCTTGATGATTTACTAAACACAATTCAATATAGCTCTCATTATCTCTAATAGACATGTGGAACCATATATTTAAGTGTATTCTATTTCTTTACTACCTACATTTCTATCTTAGGGATTTACGTAATATCCTAAGGAATAGTTAGGATAATTAGAATAGATACACATTGTGTTTGTCATGATGCAAGTTCATTTAAGTCATAAGAAACTCTTTTCAACCAAACACATGTCCTTATGACATAATGTATTTACATCATACTATGACTCATATGATATTCATTTGTAATTATAGTTGACATATGGTTGTGCGATATAACAGTTATTTTAAATGATTTTCATGAAATATAATGGATGTTTTTTAAGGTTCTAACATTGATATTACTTACATCAATGATGTATAATACAAGAATTTAGGAATTACTCCATGCTAAAAAAATTTATCTGTGTTGACATGGAAGAAATCATCATCAATCCTCCTCATTAACATCAATGTCATGATGTCGATAATGTAATGTGCTTTTTGGAATTACTCCACGCAACATTGTCATGATTGCTGAATGGTTGGTCAAGATATTATTCAGTATCCCAACCCTTAGAAACTCATATCTCATGACCATGCATATAAATCACATTATTATTCCTTAATTACATAAAGGAGTCGTCTAAAGTATACATACTTGTACATTATACTTGAAAAAGATCATGGTTACTTGTTGAACTATTTCCAAAATCATTGTGACATTACATTATTTATAAAGGCTCCTTTGTCAGAACTAAAGACATCAATAATACAAAAAGTATTTTGCTTTTATATGCCTAAATTTTAAAGTTGGTATATTCATGAAGTCAACTTTTATTATTAATATAAAAATAAATATCTTTTCTCGACTAGGTATATGTCTTAGGTTTATATTCATCACCAATTGCATATGATTCATGTATTACGGAACTAGTGATTGAGTTTACCCAAAACAACATTCATTTCAAAACCTGAAAGAGTGTCTCCTTTCATCAAAGGACATATGAGATTAATGATTTTGGTAATACAAAATAATTTTTAACATGAATCTTTCACATAGAAATTAATGAAGATTTGTACTTCTCAGCACTGGCCTAGGTACCACCCTTTGGTATCCACTTGGAGAATACACCTGATTTCTAGTAATATTTCTATACTTACTTGGTAACTATATTTAAATACACATATGTAAAGAGAAAATAGTATTAAATACCCAATTGGTAAATGTAAACACTACATTGATGAATATTCCTAATGTAGAAGCGGAAACATTCTACTTTAAATTAGTTTATTGATTTTAAACATCCATAGTATTATTTTTATGAAATGAAAATAACGTTTGTTAATACCTCATTAATTGAAGGATGTCACAAATGTGTCATTGGAATTAAATTCCCTTTACCTTTTAACATTGTCATTCAATTTATTCGGCATAAAAATTAAAACATAAATTTCTTTTATTCTTATTCACATGGAAAACCTTACATAGATAGGTCATCAAGCGTTTATGTAATACATGTTAATTTTATAAATTAAAATGAAACATGGGTAATGGGATGAAAATTAAATGAGAAAGGGATCTATTTAAATATCATAATCAATATTTCAATTTACACTTTATGGTGGATGATCAACTTATTCATATAATTTCTTTGTTTTCTCCTTGAAAACATCTCGGAGATGAGATATTATGGTATACCATCAATGTACTAGTGTAGCGATTGCAGCTGACACCGAACATTGATGAAAGCATAATTATGTAACTATCATATGCTTTATACATTAGTCTCCTGTAATAAATTTCACCCTCGCTTCTTGAGGTTGTTTTAACAACATTGTTGTCACTCGCACCTTGAGTTTCCTATATCAGAAAACTATGCACAAGCACCCTTATTATTCTTAGATAGTCATGTCAGTGAGGACATTTACATTTTCCAATATAAATCACAATTTAAACTTGTGGTATAACATTCCATTTTTCTACAAAAATAAATTTTAGAAAATTTGTGGCTTTTATCATGATTACCAGTTAAGAAAGTTTGATTAATTACATAAATAATTTAATGTTTCCCACTATTTTATATGATTATAGGAACTATATGTACTAGAATCAGAATACTCTATCGCTTGAGTATTCTAGTGGAAAGGATCCTAGAACCACACCTTGTGGTCTACAAGTTATGGCTACGCCACTACTTGGAGGGTTCAAGGTCTGATTTTGGATGGATGACCACTTTAACATGCAGTTCCATGATATGTTGAGTGATGTCCGTGCATCTTAAAATCAGATCATGATTTACTCAATGCATTCCTCTAAAATTAAAATTATCTAGATATGGATAATTTTTTCTTCAATTTTAGTTATGTCAACCCATAATTCTTATAAGGACTTCCCGATAGTAAGAGGAACCCTCAACTATCGAATGACGTACATCTCAAACAACCGTTTTTTTTTTCAAATTTTAATGATGAAGGGTTGTTATGAATTAACTTACCTTTGATAGTTTTATTATTTTTAATGTGACAAAATAAATCATTTTCTATTTTTATAATCTTGTAATATGTGATCGAAATTACCTCTGATCATGAAATAAATAGAAATTTTATCACATCACATGTTTATTTTTATCTTTCGTGCTTTTTTATTATTATTCTATGTAATTTTGCTCTAAATAAACATTCAAAAAATATTAAACGAAGATGAAATAAAATGAACACCAGATTATGATCTAGTTCTAATGGTTGATCCATTGTGTGAATAATAGACCAACTGAGACCCTAGGGAAAATAACATTAGTCCTGAGTCTTGCAACTTTAATAGCAATGCATGCTCGTCCATTGTATCCAACTCTTGTTTGTTGCATCACCATCACTTTTTTTTGAAGTGCGTAACACCTCATCCCTTCATTATACATCAATAGTTGCATGCAGACGAGAGGATCTTGGGGTATAAATATAAAACTATGAGAATACGTGCATAGTCCAATATACATATAATTACACTTGAGATGACACACAGGTCGACTTTTATTTAATTAAACTAATTATTACAAAACTGTTGCAATAAATAAATAATTAAATAAAATTAATAAACAAGCACTAGACATTCATTTATCGGTCTCTAGCTCATGATCACTATACACATTAACTCTCATATATAAACTAAATGTAGAATAACAATTATACTTGAATTACAAATTAACTTGAGGGAATTTAATAGAATTAAAAATTCACAGAAATTTTAATCCAATATTTACATCATTTGGTCCCAATTAATTAATTTAATTTTAAAACTATAAAAAAATCCATTTATTTATTTAATTATACTCCCAATTAAATTTATTACATAGCATATTAATTTATATACCCAAAAATTAATATTAAATTAATTTAATTATCAACTATAATTAAATTAATTTTTGATTAAATTAAATCAGTCGGGAAAATATAACTTTGGGCAAGGCTTGTGCGGGTCAGTCCGAACCTACGTAGGCACAATCTAGGTGGTGCTGACCCCGTGCAGGGGAATTCTTGGCCGGGCCCATCCGTCCATGCCCGTTCCAGGCTGGGCTGACGCGCTTAAACTTTTTATAGGTTAGAGTGAGTTACCTGCCTGCTAAGAGGACTCGGCGGCGGCCGAAAAGGGGTGGGTCCATGGTGAACCGAGATTGACAAGATTGGCTGGATTGTCCGCAATGGTAAGAACCCTGTGTGGGTGACAGCACGCACATGAGGATTTGAGCAGGAAGGTGCTGGAGGACACCTTTGTGGTGCGTTTGGCCAGAGGAGACTAAACTGGTGTCCCTAAGAGGTTGCCCCGGTGGGGCGAGGAAGTCGGCTGGTGGTGTAGTGCAACACATGGGTTTCTAGAAGATACACCTGCTGGGGTGCCTGGGAGGGGTGGAGGCAGCCAGGACGGGGCAACCATGAAGAGTAGGAAGGTCGCTGGTCGGTTGAGGTGGAACGCTGGAACGTTGAAGTGCAATGGGGAGACTCCACGGGTGATGTGCGGTGTTAGGATGTAGGAGAGGGGTACAATGCACCACGCTCGGGATTAGCGAGCTGAGGTGGAGGCGGACGGCCATGCACCGACTGAAGCTGGAGGTAGCGCCCTAAGTTTATCCAAGGAAGGGTGGCATCGGGGTGGCCCTGGTGTGGTGTTCCAATACACATAGAGGGGATTCGCAGGGTGGCCACTGCTTACTACAGGATTTCCGTTGGATGACTAGAGGGCCTCTGATTGATCTGGTTTGGGATGCGGGTGTGCTGGGCAGGGATAAAGAGTGGCTGAGACAGGATTTCAAGATCAAAGCCCAGAAAGGATGTCATGCCTTTGCGGAGGCGGAGGCTGGAGGTTAGTCTTGGTGCAGCGCCTGACTAGGAGCCGCTTTAGAAAGGGTCAAGTCGCATTGGTGGCCCGTGGGGAAGACCAAGCGGCCCCCAATAGAATCCTTTTTTTTTTGGGTGACCTACCAAGGTCACCACTCCCTGTTTTTTTGGTTTCCAGAGACCTACTTAGTTGGTCTCCCACACACCTTTTTTAAAAAAAATAAGCCCTGCACCTCCTTTCCCCTTTAAAATTTCTAAAGCCTATTTGGCCATTAGAATGTAATAATAATATTAAAATATTATTATAATAATAACTATAATAATAAATTTATTATTAAGATAAAACTATTATTACTATTATTATTTCATTATTATTTCATTATTATATTAATAATAATCATTACAAATAACCAAAAAATACAATTCTGGTGACCCGTACAAAAAAAGCAATCTGAATGCATCACCAGTTATGTCTATAGACTGTACATCCGACATCTGATTCAGATTCTACTTTCGGCATTGGGACCGTATCAACACCCTCTACATAGCTTAATATAAATTTAATTTTTTCAATTGACTTAAAATCATCATGCATCCCTATGAAACAACCTAAAGGAACTAGGCATGTAGCAGAATCACAAAACATGTAGGAATATAATGTTTTTTCCACCGATGATTGACTTAAACATGTTGACGTCTGTGAATAGCAGCCCAGATTGTGAAGAGGACCACACGTGAAGAGTTTTATGCAAAAAATGTAAAATACCAGGTTTAAATCTAACTCTTTCCATGATATCTGCTCGTCATTGGCAACCACAACACAATTAATCGGGCATCGAGCACCTCTAGATTGTCCATAGGCACATCAATACATCCGTTGGAGCATTGTTTGTCATGATCTATGTGCTAGTGTGGAATTCTGCAAACGCCTTCGATGCTCCAATGATCACTGCATTTTTTCGCCAGTGATTCCTAAGAGAGAGATCAATCTGTTCTACGTGGATCTAGAGCATCTCCCTATAGATCATGGGACAGAGGAGAGGAGAGAGAAGCCACATGATTATCATTGGCAAAATTCCCTCCTCATATATTTATAGTATTTAATTAATATACCTAGTATAGCCTTTCTGGCTCTGAATTCCTAACACACTATCTATGACATTATTTGACTTCTAAGTTGAGTCATAAATATTATTATCATTTACATGTAATATATTAAAGATATTACATAACAAAAAATGAGTCCAAAACATGACTTGTAATACCAATAAATATTTATTAAAACATGAATATATTATATATTCATTAATTGATATTTTTCATGTAATTATGTAAACTCATAAATACATTTAATAAATATATTCAAATCACGTAAATATAAAATCGAATAATATAAATTTATTTGTTTCATTGCTGATTTCTTTTCCTTGGAAAAATCTCTACCCCCTATGGTGGGGCCCACCATGTCCAAAAACTCATATTCAACTGAATAGGGATGATTCATAAATACACAATTATTTGTGACACTCTGGGACCTTATCTTGATAGTAGTGAATAGTATTCACAGACCAGGAGTGGGTTCTTGAAAACCATCATGGCCCCTAAAGAGATAAAGATTTTCACAGCAGCGACAATAAACCTACAAACACGTATTGTATAATATAATCTCTTTGTCTGTAATATCTCATAAAGTAGGAAACAATCAAATTTCATCACCCTTTTCTTGCTTTATTGTTAGTTGATTTAACTGGAGGGATTTACCCTCAACTCCCAGAGACATGGTCTTATAAAGTTACTACAATCCTTATCAACATGTCCTGAGATATATTACTTCCATAACTCAGATGGGACAAATCTGTTCTTGACCATTCAACCAATTCCATCCCACTAATGACATACCCAACATAAACCACCTTTCCATGACTTCATTGCCATGGTTTTCTTCTGGCATCAAAGTACGCAATAAAATGACATAAATTTGTAATGACCTCAATTCAGGATTCAATTACACATGATCGTATATAGGAACATCCAACGGAACCTCATGTAGGACCCCGAGACACCTTGAGAGGGGACAAGTGAATTAGGGTGTCAAATTTTTCATATAAAACAAAGATCTTTTTGCCACGGTGGTCGGTACTCGTTAAACCTATAAGACTGATGGGAACAGAATGTAAACAACTACAAGAAAATAGACCACAGAAAAATATTACTTGGTTTACCACTAAGTGCTACTTCCAAGGAGCATATGATGATAGGTTGTTAGTCGTACATAATTATACTAAACTTTTCTAGCTGTGAATTACAAGGTTCGGGAATAGTCACTCTTTCTCAGGCACACTGCCTTTACAAACGGTTCGGGGATAGCTCATTGAATCCCTCAGATCACTTCCATAAACATCCCCTAGCTCACTTTCCTGAGAGATTTCAAACCCAGTTTATCAACTTGAATGCCTATTCAATATATTTTCATTGAATTCTTCATCTCTGTTCCGCCAGAGACACTGCTTTCATCGAAGCTCTGAATTGATGAACTTGAAAGCACTAAACCTCTAAACTGGGTTTTCATAAAGTAAAAACAGGTTACACTGACAATTACATGAAACACCTACACTTTGTGTGCAAGATCTCAATTTTTTCCCAATATTTTATTTTCGTGAAAAAAAATATTTCACACAACAACACCCTTTCCGCGCAACATTAACATTTACACGCATCATCCACTTTTACGCGCAGCTTCTACTTTTATGCACAACTTAAACATTTCCACACAACCCCATTTTCATGCACCTTTTATGTGAATCAGAACTCAGATCTCCTCTAAGTGTTCATCTATACCAAATGAGGGGCTCAACTCTTATTTATAGGTGTCACTGACCCCATGCGCAAAACCCAATGTGCACGCAAAACTCCTTTTTTGCGTGCAAAACCTTTTGCACAAGATCAATTTTTTACTCCCATATCTAGATTATCTGTTCACCTGATGCCTTTTCCGTTTTATAGATTTCTGATCCTGAAACACCATTTCCGTGAAAAAAAAACAACATTCTTTCACTATTTCACACAAATCCAATTTAGCGTGCAATCCATGTTTTGCGTGCACCACTCCAATATTCCGCGCAACTCATGCCTTTTCCATTTTTTGACGTTTTGATCCTAAAACATTCCTTTCTCGCATGTTTCCAAAACTCCTAAAATATTGCATCCATCTTCCATTTCCAATCACCCATTTCTCCATTTTGCGATTCTTTGTCCCACACATTTAGAAAATGTTGGGAAATGATCCAACTTCAATATTGTTTCCTACTCGAACAGTATGATCAATTTCCTGGAAATAAATTCTGAACATTTAATGAGGATTGATAAAAAACACCAACCAAACTTCATTGCTAGCATATAAAAGTTATGGTTCAAACAATCTACCCTGTTGGGATTGTTGTAAATATGAAGATAAATTAAATAGGGCACCGACCACTATGAAAACCTAAAACTCAAGAATCAACTCAACCATCACCCTAAGTCTACATGTGTAATGATCTATTTTGAAAATAGAGGGGAAGATTGAATTGGGTTCCCATGTTTTGTAATTCATAAAGACGCACAATCTATTCTCTTAATGTGTCATAGAAGTATTACATGCCCTGAATGTATTCTTTCTCATCCTAACACCAAATTATCATCGTTTTATTGAACATTTACTGAATTTATTCCATCTCCCCCATTGGCAATAAACCCAAAGACCAGTATTTGTTAATTGAACAGCTCAAGACACTTCCTAGATAGTATTTCCCCAATAATATGGAATCACATCAACAAACAGATTAAAAATAGTTAACATAATTTCAAATAGGGGGACATCAGAACCTCCTTATGTATTGGGAGGTGGACGAACACTGAGGTATAACCAATGTTTCTCAAACACAGACACTGACAGTGGCTTGGTCAGGATATCAACCACTTTCTCATCAGTTCCCACATGATCCATTTTAATTACGCATTCTTCATCATTTTCGTTGATAAATTGATATCTGATTTCATTATGTTTTATATGAGAGTGATGAACTGGATTCTTTGTAAGATAAATTGCACTCTTGTTATCACAGTAAATCATCATTGGTTATTTCATAGCATCACCAATATCTGTCAATTTTTGCTTCATTCATAGTAGTTTAGTTCATGTCATTGTAGAGGAGATATATTCTGCTATAGTCATACTAAGAGAAGGACTTTCTTGTCTTTTTCTCAACCAGACAACACATTGCTGCCCAATACAGAATGTTCCACCACTGGTGGACTTTCATTCCACTATATCTCTAGCCTATTCAGTATTAGAAAGTGCTGATAATTCATTATCCCTTCCTGATGAAAAGAATAACCCAAAATTATGGGTACCTTGAATATAACTTGTGATTCTTTTAACTTCTTCCATATGTTACTACTTTGGATTTATCTGATAGTGGGATTCTAGACAAGTTTCAAAGACAATATCTGGTTGTGTCACTTTCAGGTACAATAGGATGCCAATAATCCTCTTGTAAATGGTGGGATCTACAAAGGACCCATCCTCATGCATTCCATGTTTGGTTCCAACTACAATTGGAGTTGAAATTGGGTTGGAGTCATGCATATTAAATTTCATTAGCAGTTCTCTTGCATAATTTTCTTGATTGATGAATGAGTAATATTTCTTTTGAGTCACCTGCAGCCCCACAAAATATGTGGGCTCCCCTATCATTAAAATTTCTAATTCTCATTTCTTGTGAATGGAAACTTCATCCACTGATTTCTTCCGGATTCCACCAAATATAACGTCATCAAAGTAAACTAGAACAATGAAATGATCTTTGGAATAATTCTTCACAGATAGATTGTGATCTAATACTCCTATTTTGAGTTCCAACTTCTTGAGATTAGAATCCATCTTGGAATACCGTGATTGTGGTGTCTGCTTCAAGACATAGAGGGCCTTATTTAGTTTAAAAAACATTGTTTCATTAGTACCAAGAAGAAAACCCACTGGTTGTTCGATGTAGAATTCTTCTTTGAAAACAGATTTCAAGAAAATTTTCTTGATATCCATTTGATATACTTTATATCTTATTTGGATTTCCATAGCATGAAAAAACCTGATTGAATCTAGTCTAGCTACTGGTGCAATGGTTTCTTCAACATCGACACCTTAAATATGTGAATATCATTTACATATCAGTCGTACCATGTTTCTGATAACACATCCATGCTCATCAAGCATGTTCTTGAAAATCATCTTTTTACCAATCACATTATGACCTTTAGGTCTCTTATTTTTGATCTTATTTCTGATTCATTTAAATCTAATATAACACTTCATTCAGGGCATTCAACCATGATTCATCCTTTGCATCCTTTTCAAAAGCGGATGGTCCCACCATAGATAAAAATGTAGATTTTTTATTACTCCTCATGGTCCTCATTTTCTGGGTGTAGTCCAGTCCCCAATGATGTTAGATTAAACATTTTCGGCTCTTAGATTCCTCCTCTGAGGTTAAATTAAATTCTCTTAAGCTATGGTTTCAATGTCAGATTGTTCTTCTATGTCAACATCACGATGTGAATTCTAGGTGTTTTGTACACCTTATAGTATTTTTATATTTTCATTTACTCAATGTTCACATTCTTCCTCATCTTCAATCTCATCAGCATATGAATTATGTGAAGCATTTGGGGTCTTTTCTACAATGATCATAACATCACTGCTTTCCACAATCAATTCCAAGTTCTTATTGAAACACTTGAATTATTTTCTATTCATTTGAAATCTAATAAATAATCCTTCATCTGAATTGTCACCAAATTTCCGTTGATTTCCTTTTTTATTTCGAATGAAACAATTTCTTCCGAAAACATGACATTATTTCCAACAAGGCTTCCTTCCTTTCCACAATTCATATATTGTATTTTTTTCATTCATATAAAACCCCGTTAGATTTTAATATACATTGTAGCATCAATAAATTCTTTATAGTAATGATGAGAGATACGACTCTCAATTAGCATAGTCCTATCCATGTTGTGGACATGTCTATTTAGGTGATCAATAACCACATTCTGTTGCAGAGTTTTCATAACAGCTACCTCATTCCATACTCCATGTTTTTATAGGTAATTCTCAACCTCTATTGATGTGTATTCCTCTCCATTCTCAGATCTCAAGACATTTATTGTCCATCCAGTATCATTCCCAGCAATCTAGAGATAAGTTTTCATGCAATAAATTACTTCCCACTTCATATGAATGACCATTACATAGGCCATTATACTATAATCATCAAAAAAATTAACTATGTACCTCTCTCTAGGAGTTCTGTCATCATTTATTAGGCCACATACGTCTGTGTGGATGAGATCAAGAAGGTTTTATGCCTTCTTCTTCGGTCAATATAAATTATAGACTAGCTTCCCATGTATGCAAGCATCAAAAGTCTTTTCCTGTTCACCTTTCATAATTGGGATATCCATGACTATCTTCAACGTAGATATCTTTCAATGTCTCCTTGGTTAATGTGCCCTAGCTTTCGAGGCCACAAGTTTTTTCTTCATCAACATAAAAATTGGAAGAGTTATCTTTATTGTCAACTCGATATAAGATTACATCTGTTCTACAGTCTTTTAATAGAGATTTCCATGTTTTTTCTTTTATAGTGTAGCATTTTTGATTGAATGTTACTATGAGACCTGAGTCGCAGTGTTGAGTCACACTGAGGAGATTGTGACATAGACCGTCCACATTAAGAAATTCAGTCTTTTTTAGCTCTCCATTGG
This sequence comes from Viscum album, assembly GCA_963277665.1. Classification (NCBI taxonomy): domain Eukaryota; kingdom Viridiplantae; phylum Streptophyta; class Magnoliopsida; order Santalales; family Viscaceae; genus Viscum; species Viscum album. The sequence continues at coordinate 1,406,792,880 of OY728120.1, read as the reverse complement.
ACAGAGGAGTATTTCCACTTCCTTTAGTCTTAAAAGATTGATAATAACAAAACCTCACCATTCCATCAACTTTTTTTAATGTTCTTTTGGAGGTCAGCATTTCCTGTCATATGGGACGAGAATGCACTATAATTAATCTCTTTGATGATTCATTTTGTAACACTAAAGGTCACTTCTAGTAGATTAGATTTCTTAATTTTCTTCTTTTCATTGCTTGATAGATTGGATTGAGTGTAAGAAACTGATGGCCTTCTATTTCTTTATTCCACATAATCAGATTCCCCATACCCAAACTCTTCTTCTAGAGGGGGAAAACTGTTAGTGAGAACAACCCCATCAAGAGGGTGAGTATTGAACCATATCTGAGAGTTGTATAAGTTTATATTGTCATAACCATGATTTCAATACATATCTTGATGAACAATGTTAGAATAGTGAAAATAGTATCTATAGAAACTAATTCTTCTATAAGATGTAGGATATGAAATCTGTCTCCTCTATTGACTTCCCATATCTTTCCCATGAAATTTGCACCTTACCTCTTTACAGTATGACACGGTATGTCCCATATAGCCATAGAACTGACACTTCATGAGGGGAAATGTCTTTTCACATATATTTCTCCTCATGCCTTCTTCCTTGGGAAAATAGTTGGACTACATTTCATTTCTGAGACATTGAGGATAATCTTCAGTTCTTTTTTTAGTTTGAATTTAGGGTTTCTTTTTCATCACATTATGAAAATTTTCAACATGTCCAACTTTTATATTGTAATTCTTTGGGCTCTCTTCACTTCCAGTTGTTTATGTCTCAGCTTGATAACCAATTACACTCTTTCCCATGTGAGCGGGTCTCTGATCACTCGAGATTTTTCCAACCCCATCGGAACCGTGATTGGGTATTACCAATAACTCTAGAACTGTGAATCTTCCAAATTAAATTTTCTCGTTACCCTCATTTGTTGTTGATGGACAGTCAAGTTTACTCGTAAGAGTAAAAACTTCTTCCTCAAGACTTTCAATAGTCTTGGACTCCACTTTGATTCTGGATGTAAGCTCATTTATGCCCATTTTTTTCAATTCTAATCTTTAGTTCAACAACATCATCTATGCTTTCAAGGATTAAAGACTGAAATCTCAATTTTTCTTTTAGTTGTTTAATTTTAGCTTCAAGCTCATCAATATTTTCTGATGATTCTTAAACCATTTCATTCCAATTATTTCATATGTAACATTTATTCCCAATATTTAAAATTGAGTCATTAATATTAAACTTGGGATAACCATTAGAAGTCATCTGATTATCTCAACATTTATCATTTCAGGGTTCTCACTTTTCAATGGTAGCCATCATGAAAGCATGGTTGCTAGTTTATAATTTTGGTTCTTCTTCATCAAAGAATTCAATATCATCAACTTCCTCTTCATAGGCAAAAATCTTCTTTCTGTACTTTCTTTCCATATTTTATGTCTCCATTTTTGAAAAATATTTTCTTGAGGATTCTCAATGTCTTCTGCTTCCCTCTCTTCATCATCGATCTTTCATTGGCACTGAGAGGAATTGTGCCCTACTCTTCTACAACGAAAACATACTTGAGGTTACATAACATAAAATTTACCTTTTAAATTCTTTAGCATATTAGAAATGAAAGAAATAATTTCTTTTCCATTATCATCATCACCACCACTATCTCTTGAAATTATGTGTTTGTCAATGGCTTTGAAATCCATTTCCTTGCTAACACGGGTCATAAAATCTTTGGTTTTGACTCTAATCTAAAATTCCACTAGACTACTTAGATGATCATCCAAGGATTTTTTAGATAGTTCTATTTCTTCAAGAGATGGCACCATTTAATTGTATATAGGAGTAAGTCTTTTGAATATTTTGTTTATGGTATCAATGACTTTGATTTCCTCCTCCAAACCGCGAATTTCTCCCACTACAGCATTAATCCGATTGAAGAATTAATATGAATTCTCATTAAGATGCTTCTTTATATCATAAAACCTATTGTGCAGGACTTGCAGTTTTTCCTACTTCACATTATTGTCTCCTTCATAAATAAATTCAAGGTTATCTGACATAGACATTGATTATGTGCAACTCATCACCTTTAGATAGATCTGATCTGAAAGATTCACAATGATATCATTCTGGATTTCACATTTGCATCAAGAACATTCCTATCTGTATCAGTCAAAGAAATTCCCACTGAATATGTAAATTGTATTCATTTCATGGTTGTAATGAGGAAATCTATTCCAATGGATATTAAATGAGATCCCATTATATTCTTATAGATCTAAAAATTACTCCCATAGAAGAGAGGGATTGCCTGGGAATTGACTGGATTCTCCATGATGACACAGGATAGATCTAACACCAATAACCTTTACCCTCTGATACTACTTGTTGAAACATGGGACACCGTGAGAGGGGAGGGGTGAATCAGGGTGTCAACATTATCTTTTAAAATAAGGATATTGTTCCCACGACGGTAGGAACATGTTAAACATGTTAGACTAATGTGAAGAGAAAGAAAACAACCATAAGAAAAGAGACCACACAACACGTTTACATTGTTCACCACTAAGGGATTCATCCAAGGAGTATACACCGATAGGTTTTTGGACATACCTAATTCAAAAAAACATTACTAGCTATGTATTACATGGTTTGGGTTCATTCACTCTTTTCCAGGAACACTGCCTTTACAAATGGTTCTGGGATAGCTCACTGTGTCCCTCAGATCTCTTCCGTCGACTCCCCCTAGCTCACTGCCTTAAGATAATTCAAACACATTCTATTGACATGAAGGACTATTCAATATATTTTCATTGAAGTCTTTTTCTCTGTTCAGCATGAGACACTGCTTGCATCGAAGTCCTAAACTATTTCACTTGAATGTACCAAACCACTAAACCGGGTATTTAGAAAGTCAGAACCGGTTAAACTGACAATTGCGTGCAACACCGACACTTCCTGTACCAGATCTCACATTTTTGCACAATATTTTATTTTTGCATGAAAAATATTACATGCAACAACACACTTTATGTGCAACATTAAATTTTACATGTAGCCTCCACTTTTACACGCAACTACTACTTTACCATGCAACATAAACTATTCCATGCAACTCCTTTTTTTTGCACCTTTTACGCGCATCAGAACTCATATCTTATCTAAGTATTCATTCATACCGAATGAGGGGTCACCTTTTATTTATATACATTGTCGACCCCAGGGAAAAGAACCCACTATGTATGCAAAACATATTTTTTCGCGCAAAACTCATTTTTTGCGGGAAATGATTTTCACACAAGAACCACTTTTCATGCACATCCCCATATATTCCACACACCTAATTCCTTTTCTATTTTTCAGAATTCTCATCCCAAAACAACTTTTATGTGAAAAAAACAACCTAATTTCATTATTTCATGCAAAACCGATTTAGCGTCCAATCCATGTTTTTTTCACACCACTCCAATATTTTGAGCAGCTCGTTCCTTTTCCATTTTTTGGCATTCTGATCCTAAAATATGCCTTGCATGTAAGATTCCAAAACTCCAACAATATCACGCCCAACTTCCTTTTCTAATCACGGATTTCTCCATTTTTCGATTTTCATGACCAAAATTTTTGGAAACACTGGAAAATGACTCCTCCTACAATACTATTGTCTGCATGAACATTATGATCCCTTTCCTGGAAAAAATTGTTAACATCCAATGAGGATTTAAAACAAAAAACAAACCAAATTTAATTTCTTGAATAGGAAGTTCATGGTAAAAACAATATCCCACTTTGGGTTTGTTTTAAATCTTTTGATAAATTCAATAGAGCACCAACCACTATCAATACCCGAAACTAAATAATCAACATAGTCAACTCTCTCAGTCTATGTGAGAAATGATCTATGTAGAAAACAAGAGGTGAAGCTTGAATTGGGTTCCTATGTTTTGGAATTCTTAAAGTCACTCAATATATTATCTTAATGCTTCACAGAAACATTACATGCCCTGAATTAATTCCTTCTCCTCCTAACACCAAATTCTCATCGGGTTACAGAAAATTTCCTAATTTTATTCCTTCTACCCAATTGGAGATAAACCTAAAGACTGGTATTTGTTCATTGAACAACTCAAGACACCCCTTGTATTTTATCTCCCATATAAACCTGCATCACCTCCAGAAATAGATTAAAAATAGTTAACATAACTTGGGAGAGGTGAGTGTTAGAACCTCCTTAGGAATTTAGATGTGGGTGAACATCAAGGTTCAACTGATGTATCTCAATCACAGACATTGGTATTGTCTTGGTCCAGATATCAACCACTTGCTCATCAGTTGCCACTAAATCCATTTTAATTACACCTTGTTCAAATTTTTCATTGATAAAGTGATATCTGATTTCATTATATTTTGTACGAGAGTGATGTACTAGATTCTTCATATGATCAATTGCATTGTTGTTATCAATGCTAATCATCATTGGTTGTTTCAATGCATCACCAATATATTTCAGTTGTTGCTTTATCCATAGAAGTTTATTGCATGCCTTTGTAGCAGAGATATAATCAGCTTCAGCAGTACTAAGATAAGTACATTCCTGTTTCATGATCAACCAACCAACATATTTCTTCCCAATATAGAATACTCCACCACTGGTGGACTTTTTTACCACTACAACACCAGCCCAGTCTGCATCAAAAAATTCTTATAATTCAACGTCTCTTCCTATAGTAAACTATAAACCATAATTATGTGTACCTTGAATGAACCTCTTAAATCATTATACTTCCACCATATGTTATTCCTATGGATTATTCTGAAAGCGGGCCACTAGACATGTTTTAAATAAAATATCTGGTCATGTAGCGGTCAGGTTTAACAGGCTTGCAATAATACTCTTGTATATGGTGGGATTTATATACGTCCCATTCTCATGCTTTCCATGTTTGGTTCCAAATGAAATTAGTGGTGGCATTGGTTTGGATTTAGGCATATTAAATTTCTTCAGCAGTTCTCTTGAATAAATTTTTAGAGAAATGAAAGAGTAATATTTTTTTGAGTCACCTATAGCCCCAAGAAAAATTTGAGATCCCCTATCATTGACATTTCAAATTCTGATTTCATGTGATTGGAAAATTCTTCCACTAATTTCTACCTGCTACCACCAAATATAAATGTCATCAATGTAAACTAGAACCATGAATTGATCTTTAGGATAATTCTTGACATAGAGATTGTGATCTTTTCCTCCTATATTGAATTCCCGCTTCTTGAGATTAGAATCCAGCCAAGAATACCATGCTCGTGGTGCCTTCTTCAAACCATAGAGGGCCCTCTTTAGTTTAAAACCATTATTTGGTATGTACCAAGAAGAAAACCCACTACTTGTTCGATGTAGACTTCTTATTAGAGAATACCATTCAAGAATGCTTTCATGACATCCATTTAAAATACATTATATCCTATTTTTATTTCTATAGTAAGAAAAATCTTGATTGACTCAAGTATAGCCACTAGTGTATTGGTTTCTTAAATTTCAACACCTTCTATCTATGAATATTCTTTACATACCAGCCATGCATTGTTTATGATAACACATTTATGCTCATCAAACCTGTTCTTCAAAATCATTTTTATACCAAACACATTATGAACTTTAGGTCTCTTGACTAGATCCTAGGTCTAATTCATGTAAAACAGATCTAACTCTTCATTCATAGCATTCACCCATGATTCATACATTGCAGCATCTTCAAATTCGGATGGTTTCACCATAGATAAGAATATAGATTGTGAATTAATCCCCATTCTACTCATTTATCTGGGTGCCTTCCAGTCCCAAATTATGTTGGATTGATCAATTTCTAATCTTTGATTCCTCCAAAATGATCAACTAAATTCTCTCCCGCTATGGTTTCAACTTCAGATTCTTCATCCGAGTCAACATCATGATGTGAATCATGGGTGTTTTTTACTCCTTCCTCTATTTATGTATTTTCATTTACTCCATGTTAACATTCTTCTTCATATTCTATCTCATAAACATAAGAATTATGTGAATCATTTGGGGGTTTTCTTCAATGATCATAACATAACTAGTTTCCACAATCCTCCCCAAGTACTTATTGAAACACATGTATGCTTTTTTATTCATTGGAATAAAATGCTTTCCTTATTTACTTAGGATGAAGAATTTTCATCAAAAAACAAGAAATTATTTCAATGAAGTCGTCCTTCCATTCCATAATTCATAAGGTGTCTTCATTTCTCCTATATAATGCCTCGTTTGATTTTGAATATTCACTTCAGATTCAAAAGATCCATTCCAGTAATGATGAGAGATACGACTTTCAATCAGCATAGTCATGTCCATGTTGTTGACTTGTCTATTCCAGCACTTAAAAACCCCATTGTATTACAAAGTTCTCACATCAGCTACCTCATGACGTATTCCATTTTTTTCATGTAATTCAGAAACAAAATGGACATGTATTCCCCTACATTGTTAGATTGCAGGACATTGATTGTCCGTCCAGTATCATTATCAGTAATCTATCAATAAGTTTTCATGCATTCAAGTACTTTCTTATTCTTTTGAATAATCATTACTATGGCCACTATACTATAATAATCAATAAAAATGACAAAGTACCTCTCCCCATGAATTATGGTAACATTTATCAGTCGACATACATCTGTGTGGATGAGATCACGAAGTTGTGTTTCTCTTTCCTTCTTTGGTTGATATAAATTATAGACTACATTCCCACCTATACAATCATCACGTGTCTTTTCCTGTTCAAGTTTCATAATGTGGTTTTCCCAGACTATCTTCAACATAGATATCTTTTCCATGTCTTTTTGGTTAATGTTCCCTAGCCTTCGATGTCATATGTTGATTTCATCATCAACAAAAAAATCGATAGAATTATCCTTACTATCAACCTAATATATGTTTTAATTTTTTATGCATCCTTTAATTAGGGAATTCCCTATTTTCCATTTATAGTGAAGCCTTTTGGATTGAAATTTACGATGATCCATGAGTCATAGAGTTGACTCACACTGAGGAGATTGTGACATAGACTGTCCACAGAAAGAACTTAAGTCTTCTTCAGCTCTCCATTGGCCTGAGAAGTATTTCCACTACCTCTAATCTTCAAAGAATGATCATTTCCAAAATTCACTATTTCATCAACCTTATTTTTAATGTTCATCATGATGTAATCATTTCCTGACATATGGGACCAAAATCCACTATCAATAATCTAGGTGCTTCCAATTTTTGTTGCATTCAGGGCTACATCTGTATGATTGGATTTCAAAATTTTCTTCTTTTCATTCCATGAGATATTGGATTGAGCGTAAGACATTGATTTTCTTCTAATACTTTCTTCCACATAATTAGATTCTACATGCCCAAACTCATATTCTTGAGGAGAAAAACTATTTTTTAGAAAAACACTATCAAGAGGGTGATTATTGACCTGTCTCTGATAGTTGTATGAATTTATCTTCTCGTACCTCTACCTACATTCATTGCTTTATGGATATTTTTAGAATAGTGAAAACAATATCCATAGAATATATTTCTTCTATAAGTTATTGGATAATAAATCGGTCTATTTTGTTGACTTCCCATATATTCCCCATGAAAGCAGCTTATTTCCTATTCATAACATGACATGGTATGGCCTAGATAGACACAGAACATGCACTGCTTAAGGAGAAATGTCTTCTCAATTATATTTTCCCTCATGCCTTCTTTCCATGGGAAAATGGTTGGACTGCATGTCATTTATGAAATTTTTAGAATAATATTTAGTTCATCTTTTATTTTTGGATTTAGGGTTTCTTTTTCAGCACTTTAGGAACCTTTTCAACAGGTTTAACATTCATCTTGTCTTTCTCTTGGATCTCTTCACTTCCATCAGTTGATGTACTAGCTTCACAACTGATTCCACTCTTTCCCATGAAATAGGGTCATTGATCCCTCATGATTTTTCCAACCGCATCTGAACCATGCTTGGAATTTACCAATAATTTTTCATCTGAGAATCTTCCATATTGAATTCTATTCTTAACCTCATTTTTTGTTTATTGACACTAAAGATTACTCCAAAGAGTAACACATTATTCCTCAAAAACCTCACTTGTCTTGGACATCAATTTAAGTCTAGATATAAGTTCATTTATGACCTTTGCTTGTTCTTCAATTCTAAGCTTCAGTTCTGCAATGTCATCTGTTCATTCAAGGATTAACAACTGAACTCTCACTAGTTCTTCTAGGTGTTCAATTTCAGAATCAATCTCATCAAAATATTCCGATGATTCTTCAACCATTGTTTTCCACTTATTGTATCTCTTACAGTTATTCTCATGATTATAAAAGGAATCCATAATTTGAAACATGGGATCACCATTAAGAGTCATCTAATTATCTCTTCCTTTATCGATCAAGGGATCTGAATTTTCAACAGCAGCCATCAAGGAATAATGGTTTCCCGTTTTAAATTTTGGTTCTTCTTCTTCACATAATTCAATATCAGCATCTTCCTCCTCACAGAAAAAACTCTTCTTCTATATTTTTTTTCCATATTTTAAGTATTCCTTTTAAAAAAAACCTTTTCTGGGGCTTCTCAATGTATTTTACTTCACTCACATTATCATCAAAATTTCAATGGCACTAAGATGTTATGTTCCCAACTCATCCACAACAAAATCATGCTAGAGGTAACAGAACTTTAAATTTAAATTTCCCATTCTTCTACTTCTTAAAAATGAGAGAAATAATTTATTTTACCTCATCATATTCAACATCACTATCTCATAAAATTTTCAATTTTTACATGAATTTGAACTCCATTTCCATGATAAAACTATTCAAAGAATCTTTGGGTTTGACACTCATCTCATATGCCACTAGACTACTTAGAAAATCATCTAATAATAGTTTAGATATATCTCTTTCTTCAAGAGTTTCACCTTTACATTGTACATAAGAAGAAGTCTTCCCATTACTTTTTTACGATATCTATGTCTATGATTTTCTCTCCATGATCTCAAATTTATCCCACTAATTCAGTTAAAAAATCGTAGAATGAATTTGAATTCTCATTAGGTTGCACCTTTAGATCATCAAACCTGTTGTGCAGGACATGAAGTTTTTCCAATTTTACTTTACTATCACCTACATAAATATTTTCATGTTTATCACATATAGACTTTTATATGGTGAAACTCATCCCATTTAGATATATCTAATATGAAAGTTCCACAATGATAGAATTATGTGAGTTAGCATCTGCATCATGAACATTCCGGCTATATTAGTCACAGTAATTAATGTTCGATCAGTAGCATTTATTCATTGAATAGTAGCAATGGGGATATCCATTCCAAGGGATCTTAGATGATAACTCATTCTGTTCTTCTAGATCTGAAAATTACTACCATTGAAGAGAGGGATTCCCCTAACATTGACTGCATTCTCCATGATAGAAAACTAAAGATATAAAAATAGTATCCTTTACTCTCTGATGCCACTTATAGGAAACCTAGACACCCTGAGAGGGGAGGGGTGAATCAGGGGTCAACTTTTTCTTTTAAATCAATGATATGGTTCCCAAGGTTATAGGAACTCATTAAACCTGTAAGACTGATGTAAATAGAGAGAAAAAAACTAGAAGAAAAGAGACCACACAAAATTTTAACTAGTTTACCACTAAAAGATACTTCCAAGGAGAATACGCCGATAGGTTCTGAGTGATTACTAATACAACTAAACTTTACTTGCTATGGATTACAGAGTTTGGGTATAGTCACTCTGTCCCAGGAACACATCGTTTACAAATGGTTCAAGGATAGATCACTACATCCATTGGATCACTTTCATCGACTCCCCCTATCTCACTGCCTTGAGAGAAGTCAAAATTAGTTTATTGACATTAAGGAATATTCAATAGTATTTTATTGAATTATTTGTCTCTGTTCGTCACGAGACGCTTCTTTCCTCAAAGTCCTGAATTGATGCACATGAAAGAACTGAACCACTAAACTCAATATTCAGAACGTGAAAACAGGTTACACTAACAATTTCATGCAACACTTACCCTTTGTGATAAAGATCTCATTTTTCACACAATACTTTCATTTCTCACTGAAAATAATTGGCGCAAAAACACCCTTTACGCACAAATTTAACTTTTATGGGCATCCTTCACTTTTACACACAACTTCTATCTTTCCGTGCAACATAAACTTTTCTGCACAACCCCTTTTCATGCACCTTTTCTATACATCAGAACATAGATATTCTCTAATTCTTTAGTCATACAAAATGAGGGGGTCACCTCTTATTTATTGGTGTCGCTGACCCCCGCACACAAAACACACTGTACGCGCCAAAATATTATTCTACATGAGAAGATTTTCACACAGGAACCAATTTTCAGGCACGTATCTAGATTTTATGTGCACCTTATTCCATTTCCATTTTTATTATTTTGATCCCAAAATAGGGTTTCCATTAAATAACCAACCTTATTTCATTGTTGCACACAAATCCAATTTATCGTCCAATCATGTTTTTCGAGCACCACTCAAATATTTCGCGCAACTCATGCATTTTCCATTTTTCAAAAACATGATCTCAAAACATTCCATGTGCGCAAGTTTCCAAAAAACCTGCAATATCTTACCCAACATCCTTTTCTAATCATCCATTTTTCTATTTTGTGATTTTTAGGCCCAAAAATTTGAGAAACACTATGAAATGACACCATTTTCAATACTATTTTAGGCTTGAATTTTAGGACCCCTTTCCTGAAAAACATTCAGAACATCCAATAATGATTGGAAATAATCACAAACCAAACTCCATTTCTTTCATAGAAAGGTCATGCTTCCAAAACCTGAATCATTTGGTGTTCCTATTGGTGTGTCAGTACTCATGATCTCACTACTAGAGATCTCCAAGGGTGAACTTCGTGAGAAGAAGTCTCAATGCTTATGATCCCCCAGCACCTAAAAGTCAAATATCTACTATGTACAAACATAATATTTTATCTAGACCATAGAAAATATATTTATGATTAATGTCATAGTATCTAGATGTTCTCATTATAGTCTGTGATCTACTATAACCTACGGATATGAAAATTAATCTTTGGACTTTACCATTTCAATAGTGGATGCAGAAAAGTATACACTATAATGTGATGATGACATCATGTATATCTAATTGTATACATGACATTGTAATCAAATGCACTGAATAGTTGGGTATAGGGAACCAACTATTTCAACATATTCCTGGTTTAATAAAATCACAGATCATTACTTACATAGTTTAAACCAATGGTGTTCCTAGTCTATTTCTTCTAAAACATAGATCCCTATGAAATGTTCAAATATTAAGTGATCTTGAAACCATTTTACCCTAATTTTTTTTATAAGGATATAAATGATGGAAAACACTAAAAATTAAGTGATATATAACTCTGAAAAATACAATGATCTTCCACCCTCCACACATAAGACAAATCGTCCTCTAGTTTCTCTTCTGAGGGTGGAAGGATTCATATCTAAAAAACTATTTCCACTGACCATGTTTGATAGTCTCTCACTCCAATGTCTCTTCCTATACATGTTTATACTTCCATATCTCCCATATTAAGAAATGAACATCCTTAGTTATCCTTTATTATATGATCTAATGTACATATAGGATTCTCCTCAAAAAGGAATTTTTTTCCAATTCAACATCATCCGGATCAAATGCGTGAGATAGGTTGGAATAATATCAATGATACTGGGAAACATGGAAGTCATATTTTATGGTTTTATACCTCTAAGGTAACTTCAACTATATTCTATTCGACTGACTCTCCTGAAAATTTCTGAAAAATATTCATGCCAACATCACTTATTTTTTGAACCAATTAATGCTCCTACCTATATGAAATGTGTAAGAATTCCAAATTATAATACACAATCTCTAGTGATCATATATGTTGATTTTTATAAGACTTATTCCTACACTGATCTCATTCCATGACCTTCCGAAAAAACTATATCTGGTCAAATGTCTCATAAACAAGATGTTGTCCCATTTTTACTACCTTTCCTTCAACTAAGTAACATATGGGTAAATGAAATGGCTATCAATATATGTAGTTTTAAGATTCCATCCTTATTGTCATATGAAATCAATTTTATTAATAAAACGTGTCTATAGGTCCGTGTTATTTCCATGAACATCCAAAACCTTGGACACATTCTTTAATCTGTTCCTCTAACACTTATGTCATATTCTCAAACTATGTATTGAACTGAGATTGATATGATCTAAATAAGTATATATGAGAACTAAAATACTTATATAACCCTTTCTAGGACCTAGAAGTAAGGAGAATATCTCTACCTAATATTATAATTTGAGGGATAGCATGATGTCTGATAATCTCATAAATGTAATGTCTATCTAGTTCATCTATTGAGATGGTCTCTTTAATATGTATTAAGTGGGTTACATTTATGAGACTGTCTAAAATCACCCATACTATAATACATTTCTGCGGAGAATTTAGTAAGGAAACCATGAAATAAATAATGACATCATCCCATTTATTTTTCATAATGAGAAATAGTTGTAAAATAAATTTTAATATTCAGTGTTCCACATTCACCCACTGATTGGTGGAACAACTTCTGAAAATTAAACTATATGGATTTTCATCCCAATACACTAATACTAGAGACATAATTCATAGTATATCTTTGAAATACCAGGGTGTACCAGACAACTACATGCATTAGATTCTCATATCAGATCCCATCATAAATCTCCAGGACCCTAGATGAATTCATGAATATGATTTATCTCATCGCATCAACAACCCAACCAGGTGGTGAACCCTCACTTGAAATGCTATCACATAAGACCAATCCCCCAGGATCTGAGATACTCCTTTTATTCAGTCTCTCAAGAAGTGAAGATATCACTAATGAATATGATATTAAAGGATCTCCCATATTTTAATGCTTTTAAAAATTCATATTCGAAAATGAGTCCATCAATTAGACCTCGCTACAACCTCCCAAAATTCATTTTTTTGAGTCCTCCAACATAACGAATCAGCTTCATCATTTCCCTTACCAGGAGTATTGGAATTCCAAAAATAAATGGACTGGGGTTATTGAGCCCATATTATATGTTTGAGATTCAATTCATGGTTATTATAGATATATATGTATATATATATTTTCAATGACCATATTGTCCATATACATCAAAAATAATTATCCTAAGAAGTACGGCCTTAAAAAATTCATGGCATGAACCATGGATGAAAACTAGAGATCATGTGTGGGTACTCTTACTCATGAGGCCTCAACTATGAAGACCTGTATAACATTAATTTATATCCATTCATTATATCTACTCCAATAATTATTCTTAAAGCATGAATATAAAATTTTAATGTTTTCCCAAGATTTAGATGAATTAGGATTGGTGCTAAAGTCAATATTCATTTCTTCTCAAAAATTGTTTTCTCGAAGGATTCATTCCACATAAAAATATCACCATTTAAAGTCAATCCAATAAGAGGTGTTCGTAGGTAAAAGATGTCCTAAATAATGATCTTATAAGTGCTAGATAACCTGAAGAAACAACATATGTAAAATGTTTTCTCAGGATTCTCATATGAAGTCACTCCACTCACCTTCATTGTGTCAATAGAAAATTTATCCCGTAAGAAAATGTGACATGGAAGGAGAACCATATAAAAAAAGTGGAATTTTCATAGATTATAAAATAGGGGGTTTACTCTTAGTGTAATACTATGAATTTAGTATGTTAGGAATGTTCATGTCAAGTTGGTATGTTGACCAATATTTCATCCATGAATACTAGCATAATGGAATCTAGTTATGGGTCCATAACATAATTCATAAAAGACATAAATAGTATTAGAACATTCAAAAGATCGAATTTCATAAGAAAATAATCATATAGGACATATATACTATGAAATTTATTATGTACTATATCGTAGATTCTAACTCACATATGGTGAGATCCTAACCACAAATCGATTATCGAGAAAATCTAATGTGATTATATATTTGGGTAATTCCCATAAATTTTTATTATACCATCCACATAATAGTTGAAAAGAAATTTTGACTCATAATAATAAGTATTAGGTTCTATAAACCCATTATCATCCTGGTCCTCTAGCTGCTTCTTTTATTACTGAGACTTGGTATGAGCTATCCTGTTATGTAAGATAAATACTGGTGCTACTCTTAAAACCATATAGATAGTAGATTCTACCTATATATATGAAAGTTTTCTAGAAATTTCGTTTGGAAAATTTTCCACATGTTGATATAATAATGGAGAGAAATCAGATTGATGTGTTCCAGGATCATCCATCTAAAGGCAGACAATATGGTTTGTCACCCCACACATACCTGGATGCTCGGGTCTATCCAAAAATTCATGGATGTAATATTTACCTTTGTGAATATAAATATATCCCTTAATTATAGGAATGAAACCCTTCAGTGAATGAAATAAACTTTTAAATGTTAAAGAACCAACTAGTCTATATTGATAATAATATCAAAGTTATTTATCTCAAGGATGAAGAGGTCACATGGGAAGAAAAAACCACCAACCTCAATTGGTCGCTCTCTATGTTGACATTCAACTTTTGACCACACTATTAATGGAGTATCCATCCTTATCACCCCAAAATAATTAAATCTCTAACCAATTACATTTCATTATTTTCACATAGATAACATAATTTCAATCAGTTGTATCAATATGAAAGATTCTAATGTAAAGGAAACAAAGACCGTACCTCATGTTATTGATGACCAATGACTCTAATCCTTAAGAATAGGTTATAATAAATAGATATGAATTGATCCAAAATCCAATTCCATAGCATGATAGCATTGATTGGGTAGATATTTCTAGAATCTCATATCCTAAGTCTCACATCCTCAACAACATCCACCACCTCAACATGTACAACTAGTGGTATTTCAGCCTCTGACCAAGTGTGTAACACCCCAAGCTTCCACGGTACACTTCTCTTTGAATAATACAGTAGCATGTGTTGTACGTAAGTTCGAGTTCTAACACATCACGACTAATCAAAGTAGCCGTTATGAATAGTAATACCCAATTTTTAAAATTAGAGAAATTTTATATTTCAAAATTTACTTCATTTTTTTATTCGTAATATCGAAATTATCCTAAGTAGAATTTTTTGTATTTTTCTGAGAACTTCCATTATTTTATGAATAGTAAAAAATACTTAATTTTTTTTAATAAAAATAATTAATAGTGATAAATTATAATATTTAGTGGTTTTAAAGTATAATTAGATAATATTTTTACCATTTTATCCAATGGTGTTCATTAGAATTAATTTCATTTTGAAATTGGACATAAACAATTGTCAATATTTTGATATATATTATTTCTTAAAAACACACTATTTGTTGTGACAGTGGGAATTAATTATAAAATTAATTAATTCAACTGATATGTTTGGAATTTTTTAAAATAGACATCATTTTTGAATTTGGAATATCAATTATAGCTTATGGTGAAATTTTGGCATTGTTCTGAAAAACTTCAATTTTTGATGAATAGTGAAACCACTAAGTGGTAGTTAAAAAACTGATTTTTCCATTTAAATGAAACATTCCCACTTCTGTGATTTTATTTTCAAAAATCCAACAAACATGGTTGTCATTAGGAAGTAAAATGTGGTTCAATGGGATTAAAATAATTTTTTGGTGAATAGTAACTTTTAAGTTTAATTAATCACGATTAAAGGTAATTAGTGAAATTTAAGGTAAAAATGATATTATAAAAATATGAAAATACCATTACACTTGTACTACCCATTTTGGATGAGTCATGGCCGCCCAAGACAATCCATGGGTCAACTTGGGGACCCTATGAAGCAACTTTGGTAGGAAAATGACATTAAAAACTTTTTATTTAATGTTAAAATAAAAATGTCAGAAACATGAGTTGTTTTACTAAAAAAAATTTTAAATGGAGTTATATAAGTAATATTTTTTACTATAAATATTAATTAGAAAGAAAAAAATATTTCTTACATCATGATATTTTTTATAATTTGTATAAATTAAATAAATTAGATTATTTTTGACACCATGATGATGCAACGATTACCTCATTAATTAACGATTTAAATAAAATAAAAAGATAATGTAAAATATAAGACTTACACTTGTAAAAAACCTATTGGATGAGTATATTTAGAACCTTTATCACCTTATACTCGAAATATATAAGTTTGGGACCTTTAAAATCCGAAACTCATTATATAATAAAGTAACATTTCATGACTTTCCAAAAGTGCCCCTCCTCTCCACTTATAAAAGGCCCCCACCACTACCACCTTAATCACACCTTCAAAGCCTTTTGGATCAGCCAAAATCTTCCCAAATACTCTCTCAACTTCCCTATCTTACTCCTATAAGCCTCACTTTGGGCATAATTCTTACCAAGGAAGCCTTTGGCTCAAATAAAAAAAGAGTTACCCGATTTTAAGGTAATGTCTTCTCTTATGTTATTTTGTTTTATTTGGCTTCTCTAACACCTTAAACTCTTTTTATTCCTTTATTTTGTAAGAACACCAGTATCTTCAATATACTAGTATGTTTTCATAAGAATAATTAGAGCTACACTTACACAAACCTACATCTAATGGTTAAAGAACATACTGTTTCTGTGGATGGTGAATTTCTGCCTCACGAAACGATGATTGTTCAACACACATATAAAACCTTCAAAGGTGGCCATTAAGATGTCACTGTACTTATAAATGATATATAATATGTTTATGTTATTCTTAATCTTCTTTATTTTTCATTTATGGCAATCCTTTATGGTTTCTATTATGGGAAAACGCGATATTTTCATTTTAGGAAGTGCGGACTACCGCCCCCTCAAAGTGATTTGAATCGTTAATGCCATATGTGGGATGTATAAAGGATGGAGTAAATGGTATTATACATTATATTATACTGGAATTATATTATACTTTTATATAATTATTACTTAATTTCATTAAATACAAAATAGAAATGAAAGTAGCATTCATGCGTACGTACGGCTTACCGTCTCCATGAACGGTGCATTTCATTTATTACCTCTAAATGTTATGTAATATTATAAATGAATGTATATACTGGATATATATGATGTATATGATATCTACATAATGAATATAATTATGGATATAATGGATATTTTACCACATGAACAACTTGTAATTTTAAGAAGTTTATTTTTGACTCAAGTAATAAAGATCGAAAAAATGACCGTTATTAACTTAAATAATTAAATAATGTTCATAACATGGTAATAAGTAATATAAAAGGAATAATTAACATGAAAAAGGATCTTAATCAAATAGAAATTAACTCTAGTTTATTATTCAAGAGATTAAAGAACGATCGAGTCTAGTCGGACACGAGGTAAGGGAACTTCTTAACCCAATTTCCATTCTTTGGGTTAATCTCCTACTTTCAAATTATGTCACGATATTATTATGTCCTATCTTGTATTTGTACTTTCTTTATGTGTACTTATAGTTAATACACATAATAGATATATTTTATTTAAAAAATATTCTTTGTAAGGGACTTCGTCTCAATCTCCTTTCATTGAGGCATATTTGGTTTTATACACAACTTCCCTTTATACGGTGTATAAAACCCTTTGACTTTTACTTAAACTCAAAAGGAATCTTTTTATACGAAGCATTTTTACTAAATGACAAAAGGAATTTTTTTTCTTACGTATGCGGCGACAACGACTTCTCCACCGCCGTGACCATTATTTTAGTTTCGGCTTCCCCTAAAAGCCATAACTTTTTTTAAATGAAAAATAAAAACCAAGTTTTAACTTTCATTTATTTTGGTATCAAAAATGGTTTTGATAATGTTTTAATATATCAATGTGTTGTATTGATATCTTGTGATTGAAATGTGGAAATGTTATGTTTCCTTTATTCATTTATTATGTGATACGATTTTGTTATGGTTTATGATATGTTTAAACCTGTTCATATGAGGAAAGCATTGGACTTAATAAGTGACGAGTGGAGCCCGCTATAGCTCCTCGATGCATCGGTAGGTCTCATGAGACAAACTATTGTCTTGGCACGAGGCCTTGACAAAATAATATTTTTAGTCTTGGCACGAGGCCTTGGATACGTCGTTATGATCATCTGGAATTATTCATTCCATCATTATGAAAGTGGTTATTGATATTGCATGTGATTATTCGACTAGTAGAATATCCATGTGAGTAAGTAAATGGCATTATTTAATTTTATTTTTGAAATATTATGATGAAGTTCAAGTTTAAAAAGGCTTTTGTTTTAGTTATACATTGGCATAAAAGTTTATGTTTATTTATGAAAGATTCCAAAATATTGTTATCCTTACTGAGCATCTGAACTCACCCCTTTCAATGTTTTAATATTTTCCAGGATGTGAAGAAGTATTTTATGAATAACCTATAGGGATAGTCAGAAGAGGATATGAGTGTGGACTATGAAGACTTTGTTATTGTATTTTTTTACTTTATGATGTAATGTAACATTTATGAATGTATCTAGTGTTACCAAGGATACTAAACTAATCGGTCTTTCAAGACTTGATCTTTTGTGATCATGCCAATGTTACGCAATAACGCACCGACTCTGGGTAACTGGGGTCAGGGCTTTACAGTTGGTATCAGAGGCAGTTTAGTACTAACCTTGGAAGCTAGATTTAGATAAACTCAGATTAGAGAACATAGCCCAAAGATAGACTTTGAGGATTAGTATAGAAAAACTTCCTAGAATTTTGGTATTATTGAGATTTTTTGAGTTTTCTGAGCAATACATCCATGTCTGGATACAAGCAGGTAGAGGTGGCACTGGCACAGATGTACCTAGGGGTAAAACCCGAAAACACCGCTTTGAGCTAGACTCGAACGGGAACTGGTGCACGACAACGGGCCTTGCTTCACTCTTGGTTACGACACTCCTGAGGGGATATGCTTAGGATAATTCTCATTTTCATTACAAACCACTATGAAGGGTTATGAGTACATACTTCCTCAAAGAAATTTTTTTTATGATTATGGATTATATCCATAAATAATTCAATTTATGTTAAGTATTTTACAAGTATGGAATTATGTATTTTGATTCATAAACTAATCTAGTTTATGAAATTGTTTAGAAATGGCGCCTAGTGGAAGGAATGGAAACCGTATCAATGCACGCACTCCGTGTAGGGATTTCCCTCCTACTCAAGATAATTACTGTGGATCTGGAGATACAACTGGTGCTGATCAACTTATTACCATACTAGGACAACTCCCTCAGGTTATGAAAAATAACCTTACTCATATGGAGTGCCCTGATCCGCAAGGTGGAGGATCAATGTTAGATCGCTTCATGAGGCAAAAACCACCAACATTTAATGGGGGTAAAAATAAATTAGTAGCTGAGCAATGGATAAACTCCTTAGAGAAAATATTCCATGCCTTGGGGAGTAGCGAAAGGGAGAAGGTTGTCATGGCAGTCTACCGCCTCACTAGAGATGCCAATCAATGGTGGTCGCTGATTCAAAACACAAAGGAAGAAGAAGAAGTATCAAGTATGGAATGAAGGGAGTTTAAGGAAATTTTATTAGAAAAATACTTTCCACATGACCATCGAGCAGACATGGAAAGGCAATTTCTGAGTCTGAGGCAGAAGGAGGATGAGAATGTTGCAAAGTATGAGGCTAACTTTACAAGGTTAGCGAGGCATGCTGTAGATTATATACGTAACCCAAGAAGTAATATTGATCGTTTCTTTAATGGGTTAAAACCATTTCTCCATCGAGCATTAGTCTCACAAACCTTCTCATCGTACGAAGATATTTTCTCGTGTGCTATCAAGACAGAAAAAGAATTCTCTAAGTCTTATGACTTTAAAGAAAAGCAAGAAAGGAAGAGATCTTATGATCAATCTGGAAATGGAAATAAGGGGAAGAAGGGAAGAGTTGAATATCAGTCCTGTAGTAAATGTGGAAAGAATCACCCCGGTACTTTCTTGAAGGGGATGAGAGTCTGTTACAAGTGTGGTGAAAAAGGCCACCAAGATCATGATTGCAAGGGAAAGAAAGTTGCTGTCAATGTGGAATGATATAATTGTAGAGAGATGGGACATTATGCAAATGAATGTCCAAAGCGTCAGGGGAACTTACCTCAGAAGAGGCCAAGGGATCAAGTCCAAGCTTATGGTATCACTACTGCTGAGGTTGAAGATCCGAAAGACGTGGTGGCAGGTAATTTAATGGTTTCCTCATGTTTAGAAAATGCATTATTTGATTATGGATCATCGCATTGTTTCATATCTTGTCAGTTTTCTAAGAAAATTAGTTATTTCCAATTTGATTTAACAAGATAATTGTTAGTCAAAAATCCTAAGGGAAGTATTATTGCAACAATGTTTTGTGAATCAATCCCATTTTGAGAACATAACTGTTCTTTATCTGCTGATCTCATTGTCATACCTATGATTGAGTTTGATGTAATCCTCGGTATGGATTGGATTTCAGACTATGATGAAAATATTTATTGTAAGAATAAGGAGGTTACGATTTTTGATGATGATGATAAGGAACACCTTATTTTTAGAGCAGAATCGTCACCACATAATTCTTATTTAGATCCACCCCCAGTAGCTCAACTAAATTCAATTATTGGGGAGGAAGAGAATGAAATGACTAATAGCAAGGAAAGGAATGTTCAAATAGAGGATGTACCTATTGTGAAAGAATATGTAGATGTTTTTCCAGAAGATTTACCTGGACATCCTCCAGAATGAGAAGTTGAGTTTTCCATTGATTTAATTCATGGATCAAGGCCTATATCGAATACCCCTTATAGGATGGCCACCGTGTAATTAGTTGAAATAAAGAAACAACTAGAGGAATTGAGTAATAAGAGATTTATTTTCCCTACTATTTCTCCATGGGGAGCCCCTGTCCTTTTTGTTAAGAAGAAATATGGATCTATGAGGTTGTGCATTGACTACAGGGAGATCAATGCTATAAAAATAAATAAAAAGTATCCCCTACATTACATTGATGATTTATTTGACCAATTGCATGGAGCTCAATACTTTTAAAAGGTTGAACTTCGATCTGGATACCATCAGTTGTGTATAAAGAAGGAAGACATTCTGAAGACATCATTTCGAACAAGGTACGGGCATTACGAGTTTACAGTAATGCCTTTTGGATTTATTAATGCACCCTCTGTATTCATGGATCTAATTAATAGGGTTTTCAAGGAATATCTTGATGATTTTGTGCTGGTATTTATTGATAATATCTTGGTATACTCCAAAAGCTACGAAGATCATGAAAATCACTTGCTCATTATCTTGAAGACTCTTAGAATTCTTGAATTATATGGGAAGTTTAGCAAGTGTGAATTCTGGATTTAGGAGATTTCTTTTCTTGGCCATATTGTCTCTAAGGATGGAATTTCCATTGATCCTTCTAAAAACAAGGTAATCCAAGAATGTCCAACACCGATGAGTATAACTGAGGTACACAACATTAATGGTTTGGCAGGTTATTATCGATTTTTTGTCCATAATTTTTCCCGATTGGCTAACCCATTAACAAAGCTCACACGTAAAGGAGTTAAATTTGTCTGGACAAAAGAGTGTAAATAATGTCTTGAAGAATTGAAGAGAATATTAGTCAAAGCTTTTATATTGACTCCACCATCAGGGAATGATGGGTTCGTTATTTATAACGATGCATCAATGAAAGGACTTGGTTGTGTCCTTATGCAGAATGATAGGGTTATTGCCTATGCATCACGATAGCTGAAAATTCATGAGCAGAACTATCCTACTCATGATCTAGAGTTAGCTGCTGTATTCTTTGCCTTGAAGATATAGAGACATTATCTCTATGGTAAAAAATTTGAGATATATACTGATCAGAAGAGTTTGAAATATATTTTACCAAAAAAAGACCTCAACATGAGGCAAAGGCGATGACTTGAACTACTCAAGGATTATGATTGCACGATACACTACCACCCAGGAAAAGAAAATAAGGTTGCAGATACTTTGAGTAGAAAAGATCATGGAGTTTTGAACATGATTAGAGTGGAAAGGGATCCTATTTTCATGGATCTAGTAAAGATGAATATGTGAATCACCATGGAGGGTGAAACATCAATTTTTTCTCAAATTATTGCCAAACCATCTTTACTAGAAAGGATAAAGTGTTCTCAGCCCAATGATGAAGGGTTGAAAAAGAAGATTAATGGTGTGAATGAGGGGTGATTGAGTCACTTTGTGCATGAAGATGGAATTTTGAAATTTGGGAGGAGACTTTGTGTTCCCGATATACCTGATTTAAAGAGGGAATTGATGGATGATTCTCATAGTTCCAATTTCTCTATTCACCCTAGGAGAACCAAAATGAATAGAGATTTAATGGAACATTTTTGGTGGGACAACATGAAGAGGGAGATTTCTGATTTTGTGTCAAGATATATGGTTTGTCAACAAGTGAAAGCTGGAAGGCAACTGCCTGGTGGAGTATTGCAACCTCTTCCCATACCTGAGTGGAAATGGGATAATATTACGATGGATTTTTTCATGGGACTACCAAATACTCCTAGAAGGAATGACGAAATATGGGTCATTGTTGATCGTCTCACAAAGTCATCACATTTTCTTGCAATAAGGGAAGATCTACCACTTGAACGTCTAGAAAGACTATATATTAATGATGTTGTTAGACTTCATGGAGTACCCTTTTCGATTGTCTCGGATCGTGAGCCTTGTTTTACATCAAGATTCTAGAAAAGTCTTCAGAAGGCCTTGGATACTGAACATTATTTGAGCACTGCTTACCACCCTCAAACAGATGGACAATCAGAAAGAACTATTCAAACCTTAGAAGACATGTTGAGATCATGCTCACTTGACATTCAAGGAATATGGGATCAATATTTACCTCTAGTAGAATTTTCCTATAACAATAGCTTCCATTTAAGTATTCAGATGGCATAATATGAAGTGTTATAAAGAAAGAGATGTCGCACACCAACCTGTTGGGATGACATTGGTGAAAGAAAACTTGTAGGCCCAGAACTGGTGGAGGAAACAATGGAAAAGGTGAAAGTAATCCAAAACCACATCAAAGCATCTAAAAGTAGGTAGAAGAGCTATGCCGAAAACCGAAGGAAGGATTTGGAATTTCAGGTAGGAGATCATGTTTTCTTGATGGTATCTCCATGGAAGGGAGTTATACGTTTCAGTAAGAAGGGTAAATTGAGTCCCAAGTACATCAGACACTTCGAAATTCTAGATCGAATTGGGGCTGTAGCTTACCATTTGGAAATGCCGCCAAGTCTCTCCAAAGTTCATCATGTATTCCACATATCACTGTTGAGAAAATACATTCCTAACCCAATGCATGTACTCAACTATGAGGAATTAGAACTGGAACCCGATCTGTCTTATTGCGAAGAGCCCGTTAGGATTCTTGATACAAGAGAACAAGTGCTGAGAAACCAGACGACTCGTCTGGTAAAAGTTCTATGGAGAAACCACAAGAAGGAGAATGCAACATGGGAACCCGAGGAACATATGATGAAGAATCACCCAAGTCTTTTTATACAGTGATATTATATGAAATTTCTAGGAAGAAATTATTTGAATGAGGAGAGAATGTAACACCCCAAGCTTCCATGGTACACTTCTCTTTGAAAAATACAGTAGCGTGTGTTGTACGCAAGTTCGAGTTCTAACACACCGCGACTAATCAAAGTAGCCGTTATGAATAGTAATACACACTTTTTAAAATTATATAAATTTTATATTTTAAAATGGACTTAATTTTTTTATTCATAATATCGAAATTATCCTAAGTTGAATTTTTTGTAATTTTCTGAGAACTTCCATTTTTTTCTAAATAGTGAAAAATACTTAAAACAATTTTTTTAATCTAAATAATTTATAGTGATAAATTATACTATTGAGTGGTTTTAAAGTATAATTAGAATATATTTTTACCATTTTATCCAATGGTGTTCATTATAATTAATTTCACTTTGAAATTGGACATAAACAATTGTCAATATTTTGATATATATTGTTTCTTAAAAATAGGCTATTTGTTGTGACATCGGTAATTAATTATAAAATTAATTAATGCAACTTATATGTTTGGAATTTTTTAAAATAGACAACATTTTTGAATTTGGAATATCAATTATAGCTTAGGGTGAAATTTTGGCATTGTTCTGAAAAACTTCAATTTTTGAAGAATAGTGAAACCACTATGTGGTAGTTAAAAAACTGATTTTTCCATTTAAATGAAACATTAACACTTCTATGATTTGATTTTCAAAAATCTGACATACATGGTTGTCATTAGGAAGTAAAATGTGGTTCAATGGGATTAAAATAATTTTTTGGTGAATAGTAACTTTGATGTTTAATTAATCGCGATTAAAGGTAATTAGTGATATTTAAGGTAAAAATGATATTATAAAAATATGAAAATACCCTTACACTTGTCCAAACCCTATTGGATGAGTCATGGCCGACCAAGACAATCCATGGGACAACTTGGGGACCCCATGGAGCCACTTTGGTAGGAAAATGACCTTAAAAACTTTTTATTTAATGATAAAATAAAAATGTCACAAACATGAGTTGTTTTACTAAAAAAAATTTAAATAGAGTTATACAAGTCATATTTTTTACTATAAATATTAATTATAAATCTTAAAATATTTCCTACATCATGATATTTTTAATAATTTTTAGACATTAAATAAATTATATTATTTATGACACCATGATGATGCAACGATTACCTCATTAATTAACGATTTAAATAAAATAAAAAGATAATGTAAAATATAAGACTGAAACTTGTAAAAAAACTATTGTATGAGTATATTTCGAATCCTTGTCACCTTATCCTAGATATATATAAGTGTGGGACCATTAAAATCCGAAACTCATTATATAATAAAGTAACATTTCATGACTTTCCAAAAGTGCCCCTCCTCTCCTCTTATAAAAGGCCCCCACCACTACCACCTTACTAACACCTTAAAAGCCTTTTGGCTCAGCCAACCTCTGCCCAAATACTCTCCCAAATTCTTTCTATTACTCCTAGAAGCCTCACATTGGGAATAATTCTTCCCAAGGAAGCCTTTGGATCAAATAAAAAAAGAGTTACCCGATTTTAAGGTAATGTCTTCTCTTATGTTATTTTGTTGTATTTGGCTTTTCCAACCCCTTAAACTCTTTTTATTCCATTATTTTGTAACAACACCAGTATCTTAAATATAATAGGATGTTGTTATAATAAGGATTCGAGCTACACTTACACACACCTACATCTAATGGTTAAAGAACATACTATTTCTGTGGATGGTGAATTTCTGTCTCACGAAACGATGATTGTTCAACACTCAGATAACACCTTCAAAGGTGGCCATTAAGATGCCACTGTATTTATATATGATATATAATATGTTTATGTTATTCTTAATATTCTTTATTTTTCATTTATGGAATACCTTTATGGTTTCCATTATGGGTAAACGCGATATTTTCATTTTAGGAAGTGCGGACTACCGCCCCCTCAAAGTGATTTGAATCGTTAATGCCATATGTGGGATGTATAAAGGATGGAGTAAATGGTATTATACATTATATTATACTGGAATTATATTATACCTTTATATAATTATTACTTCATTCAATTAAATACGAAATAGAAATGAAATTAGCGTTCATGCGTACGTACGACTTACCGTCTCCATGAACGGTGCATTTCATTTATTACCTCTAAATGTTATGTAATATTATAAATGAATGTATATAATGCATATATATGATGTACATGATATATAAATCATGAATATAATTATGGATATAATGGATATTTTACCACATGAACAACTTGTAATTTTAAGATGTTTATTTTTGACTCAAGTTCCAAAGATCGACAAAATGACCGTTATTAACTTAAATAATTACATAATGTTCATAACATTGTAATAAGTGATATAAAAGGAATAATGAACATGAAAAAGGTTCTTAATCAAATAGAAATTAACTCTAGTTTATTATTCAGGAGATTAAAGAATGACCGAGTCAAGTCGGACACGAGGTAAGGGAACTTCTTAACCCCATTTCCATTCTTTGGGTTAATCTTCTACTTTAAAATTATGTCATGATATTATTATGTCCTATATTGTATTTGTACTTTCATTATGTGTACTTATAGTTAATACACATAATAGATCTATTTTATTTAAAAAATATTCTTTGTATGGGACTTCGTCTCAATCTCCTTTCATTGAGGCATATATGGTTTTATACACAACTTTCCTTTATACAGTGTATAAACCCCTTTGACTTTTACTTTTACTCAAAAGGAATATTTTTATACAAAGAATGTTTACTAAATGACAAAAGGAATGTTTTTTCTTACGTATGCGGCGACAACGACTTCTCTGCCGCCATGACCATTATTTGAGTTTCGGCTTCCCCTACAAGACATAACTTTTTTAAAATGAAAAACAAAAACCAAGTTTTAACTTTAATTTTTTTTTGGTATCACAAATGGTTTTGATAATGTTTTAATATATCAATGTGTTGTATTGATATCTTGTGATTGAAATGTGGAAAGTTTATGTTTCCTTTATTCATGTTTAATGTGATACTATTATTTTATGGTTTATGATATGTTTAAACTTGTTCATATGAGGAATGCATTGGACTTAATAAGTGACGGGTGGAGCTCTCTATAGCTCCTCGATGTATCAGTAGGTCTCATGAGACAAACTAGTGTCTTGGAACGAGGCCCTGACAAAATCTTATTTGTAGTCTTGGCACGAGGCCTTGGCTACGTGGTTATGATAGTCTCACATTATGCATTCCATCATTATGAAAGTGGTTATTGATATTGCATGTGATTATTATAATAGTAGAATATCCAAGTGAGTAAGTAAATAGCATTATTTAATTTTATTTTTTCCATATTATGCTGAAGTTCATGTTTAAAAAGTTTTTTGTTTTAGTTATACATTGCCTTAAATGTTAATGTTTATTTATGAAAGCTTCCACAATATTGTTATCCTTACTGAGCATCTGAGCTCACCCCTTTCAATGTTTTAATATTTTCCAGGATGTGAAGAAGTATTTTATAAATGACGTGCATGGATAGTCAGAAGAGGATATAAGTGTGGACTATGGAGACTTTGTTATTGTATTTTTTCACTTTATGATGTAATGTAACATTTATGAATGTATCCGGTGTTTCCAAGGATACAAAACTAATCGGTCTTTCGAGAATTGATCTTTTGTGATAATGTTAATGTTACACAATAACGCACAGACTCCGGGTAACTGGGGTCGGCGCGTTACAAAGTGTAGAGGTATAAATCCTCCTATATAAGGTAGATCTTGTATAGATCCTTTAAAAATAGATATAGATAGTTTTTTTAACAAAAAAACTATAAATATGGAAAATTATTCTTCTACCTTTTCAATAAATGTGGTCTTGGTGGAACGAAGGCTTTACACGACCAAGCTGTCCACACTAGTGGCATGTCAGAGAACTACCGGTGTAGATACTGTGTCTTCCACTGCTCTGTCAAGAACCCTCCAAATGAAATTTCATTCCACTGTATAAAAAACTACCATACATTGGTTTTTAATGACAATTACTTATACTGTCATCTTCTCTCAGATTAAACTCAGGGACTAGGGATTTATTCACAAGCCCTAAAACAGTATTCATATGAAAGAAATTTACCTGAGACCGGATGGCATTACTTGGACCACACTCAGAGAAACTCACTCCCAAAATAACATCACCTGTGAAAGGAGTTAAAAAACATAATTCTCAATTATGCAATTTGAATAATATATAACTTACAAGGATTATTTTTCCAAGATTATAAATTCCCTATCTCGATCATTTATCTTCTTCTATAGAAATAAATTTTCATATGTAAGCCCAAAAAATATTTCCCAACTATATCATTTTTATGATATTACTATTTAATAACATATCAAAAGATTTTGGATGAAACATGAACTATATACGTGATGAGATAGACCCTCCAATCTAGAGGTTTCTCCAAATGCTCAATGATAGGCATCATGGCCTCAAACCGGGTATCATTGTCCAAGGGGCCACCATCCCTAAAAAACCTATATGGATTCTATTATTGGAATTATCTGATTATCTATCCCATAGTTGGGGATGTTCATGGGCCTCCCTATATGTTCTTCCTAATCCATTAAAAATCCTCTCATAATTAGGAATCATTTCCAAAATTATGTTTAACAAGAGGTGCCACAGGAGGAACAAATGGCGGGTTAGGTCCCACTTTATCAGGAGCATGGTCATCACAACCATCATAGTTCTCCACCCAGGTCCATTGGGGATCAATATATATTTAATTTTTAATCACATTTTTTAGAAAATGATATGTAATGAATGGTTTTTCTCACAGTATATGGAAAAGTATCAGGGATCACCACCCAAAACATTCTATCACATCTACCTAAGATCTAATGTTATGATATTCATCAGATGTCATGTATTTATCATATGGGTTCTGATATATGAATATTAAACCACATGTTATAAAGGAAAACCCCATTTCTGTCATTATTGGTATGACCATTTTACAAATAATGATTCTATTTAAATATTGAACTCAATTGTTCAGGTTTTCTCCTAAAAATAAATTTATATATATCAGGGTCTACATATATTTAACTAGTTTTCCCATGCAACAGAGTCCTACAATTTATAAGATGAAAATGGATCTACAAGTAACTACACTTATACCTTTATTATGGTTTAATCATATGGTCACCATTCTTAATTTATAGAGGTACACACACTCATTAAATTTAAATTATCACCCATCTAATTGTAACTGACTGATTATTCTACTCATGTCACCAATGATCCATATATCAAACTCAATATAATTGGTTATTTAATGTTTCAACAACAATATATGTTGGAAAAAACTATTTATGTAGTTTCAAAAACTTTGATAAAAACAATTTCTTTTCACATTTAACCTACATAAATAATTTCCAAATAGATTATATAGTAGTCAGGGCCCAACACATACTATAGGAAATTCTTGTAATAAAGTACCTACAAAATAGAATTTTCATGGAATGTGAACAATTAAGTGCCTATAATGTTTTTAGAGACACTATCTCTTTATCATATCGAGCCAAGTGAAAATATAAAATCCACAATAATAATAAATATCACTACTTATGAAGGTCAAATAATGGTGAAATTATTATAAGTGTAACATGCATAATCCATAACATTAAATTCCCATCCTAGGAAATTTGGATTTTCCCCATACGTGGGTAACAAACATCTTGGAATATACTCATTACCAAATTCCAATATGTCCTAATCTCTTATCTCCCATCACAAATAGTATTTCAAGGAAAATAAACCCAAAATACCATTTTGTGTTGTCCTAAACTTGGTTCATTCTAGAGTAACTAAACCTAGTTGACCACATGGCCTCACGATTACATCCTCATATGCCAAAGGCTAAATCTAGTATCATGGGACTAGGGTTTGTTTTTGGAGATTCGATGTAGTATGGATAGAGTGTAGAATAAGTTTATTATAAATTACTAATCATAAGAAATATAAAAAAAATTAACAACTTCAACAGTGATGGAGATAATCATCAATATAAGATAAATAAAATGAACAATAATAATCAATACTATATAAAAAAGTATTACAATGTTATAATTCAATAAAAAAATAATAATGAATACATAGATTTAAAAAAAATACAATATATTTACCATAAAAATGGAATGAAAGAATTAAAAAATATTAAATAGAATCTTGCGCTGATTCCCCATGCTACCATTCTATAAGAAAATCAAGAATCCATGAATGTGTGATTGACCTTGTCCCTACATACAACCGAGTAATCTTACCAGGTACCTAGTAGTAGCCTGATCAGTATGTGAGATATAATCAGTATCCCACCACCATCATTGTTTATAACATGTCCATTCAATGCAGATAAATTTAACAATGTTCATGTATAATAATATGTGCTCCAATAATATATAGGAAACAATTACCATGTATGACTAATCTCTTCATGGTAACCTATGTCAACCATACTAGATAAACATATTGTGAATGTGTATGAATGGGTGGCCATTAAATGGTTAGTCTCTAAACAATATAACCATTGTTTACAGTTTAACTGCTGGACAAGCTCTTGAAGGGAAGCCGCATTTCTTGGAAATGGTTGATTGTAACAGTTTGCCTGCTGCTCGAGAGGTTAATGATATTTCGTATGGTGTCATTTCTGGGAAGTGGGGGGATGTGTCGGACAATGACAAGGACAATGAAATGACCAGGATGTCATATAGTGAGATACTAAAGGATGGGAAGGGGAAGAAGGGAAAGGAGGTGTCTGCTACTCCAAGCCGTAGGCCGAGGAAGGAATACTCGGAGCTGCCGAAGACAATCTCCACTCGGTCCTCCTTAAAACAATCTTCGAAAGAGTTGATTTCGTTGGAGAAACTGAATCTTCGCAAGAAGTACACCAAGATTCTTAAGCATTATGAAAGCTCGGAGTGGGAGTCAGCTACGGCAGAGGATGTCTATCCTGGGGGAGGGAATGAGTATGATATGTATGATATGTAACTGATCTTTGCTTTTTGTTGCACATTTTCTGCACTTTTCTTTATTTTAATAAATAGTCAGGGGCTCGCCTCTGACCACCTTCCTTGGTATAACACAGATTTTTAATAAGTGTTTATTAGAAGACAAAACCCAAGGTGAAACTAAGGAATCCTTGACCATAGATAGTTGATCCATAAAAAAGTAAATTTTTCTTCCTAGATGTAGGGGTGTAACTATAATCCATGGGAAAACATATGGAAACCTACTCAAAATTTTTATAATAGTGTCCATTAAGTACATCCAAAGTAAATCTATTGCTAAGAATGACTGAGGACCAAGGGACTAATCCAAGGTTCCTCCTATCAATGGAAATTAAACTAAATACAAGGAGTGTATAAAAGGAATTTGAATATCTAGATATGAAGTAAATGAGTCAAAAAAACTATATTAAGGAATTTATGTACTAGTAAGACAGAAGATGAATTCCCAGGTGTGGATCTCCCTTGGTAATATGTGTAATGAATCAGGGTCGCTTCATTTGAGTGCTTAAGGTATTTTCTCATAAAATAATGGATATATAAAATCTAAAAACATATTTGTATGAAAATTATACATTGTATCTATAGGAAACAAAAATTTATAAAAATGATAATTCCATAAAATATTCTTACTTGTTCATTCACTTTTTTAATTCATGTAGGATTTTCATTAAATAATGAAAAAATGTTACATAATGTGTCATGTCATTTAAAATTTCATTAAAATTTAACATGATCCTCTAGAAACATGGATTCTCAATTTTAAATTATTATTTCATAAATTAAAATTATTTAAATTTATTTTTGTAAGATTTACCGAACACACTAATGGGAACCATAGTTAATAATAAGATATTATTTACAAATACATATAAATTTCACACCGAAGGGGTAAAGCTGCATTATCTCATTATCCTCTAATGATTAAAGGATGTAAATTTGGGAATTTAAGTTTTAAAATGGAAACAAATTATGGTAAATTGATTTTAGGGGTGAATCATGAATAATTTACCATACCACATAATGATGAAAAATATAAATTATAAGAATTTAAAAAAATGAAATAAATCACCTACCCCATACTTTTAGTTTTCCCTATATCTAGTAAAAGCTTCTGATTTTTTCTAGAATGGATGAAATTCTTGAAATAGAAGACATCTAAGAAAATAAGGAATATTTTCGAAAATTTAAAATACACCAAATATGGTGTGGATAACTATGAATGTAAGGTAATGGTTTTAAAAACATACTATTGGATAACCAATGTGATTGAAAATGATCTAATTGGAGTCTGATTAAAGGATGGGATTTAAAGCATATGTGGATGGAATAAGGAGAGCTCTAACATGATGTATTTTCATGAATGTTAGATAATAGAATAATAGTGGACTTTTATATTTATTTAACACAATGAAAAGGCTAATTTTACCCATATTTAATGGGTTGTATAGTTTGGCCGCAAAGATTTTCCAAACAATGCACCCAGATTGTAGCATCACTGCCTGTGTGGCGCTAACCATCCAAGCTAGGTGCATAGTTTAGGAATACCATGTGAAGTTTTTTCATACACATGAATAGCCTCTATAAAACCCCTCATGGTTTTATCAAACCATTTTCCATAGGTGCAATGTTTGAAAAAATAGTGTGCATGATAATTTTCCTCCAAAAAAAGGTGCTTTAGTCTCCGAATAAGTTCTGGATTATCTTGGAACTACTATAACCACAATATGTTTTTCAACGAGGATAAAAATAATGGTTAAAATAGAAAATTAAAGGACATATTACATTGAGTGTAAATGATATATTACTATTAAAGAATCATCTTGTAGAGATTTTGGCTAATGGTCTTATAGTATTTGGTACATCTCAATGGGGTTCTCCTGTTATTGTTTCTGAGAAATTAGATAGTATTTGTTGGTTATCCATAGGATATAAAAAAATTAATTAGGTGACTATAATTAATCATTATACATTTATTAAATCAATCATATATATGATAATATTAATTTTTTTTATCTTTTTTAAAATATTGGATTACAGTTTTGTTATCATCCACAGTAGGTCCAAATAGTTGATGTTTTAAAGATTTATTTTTTTAGATGATATGGTCACATTAAATTCTTGGGAATTTCATTTGGAAAATCACTTGTCATTTTTGGGTCCTTAAAAAATAGTATTTTACATTCTTTCTAAAAATAAATTGTTATTATATTTATGGATGACATTATTGTTTATTTTAGGACCCATTAAGACCATAGTAATGATGTATAGATTATTTTGGAGACATTTATAGTGATCTAAATTTATGATATGGTTTTAAAATTCTCAATTTAGATTTTACTTAATAAATATCATGGGAATTTAGTATCAAAGGCTAGAATATTTATTGATACTGAAAAGGTATAAGTGTTCAGGTCTTCGGTGGAATCCAAGAACAAATTTATGATTCATAGTTTCATAGGAATTACATAATAATATCACCATGTCGTTTAGAATTTTACAGGAATATATTTTCCCAAAACTATTTTGAAGAATAATGGATAAAATTTATTTTTCATAATTAATTTTAGGTTTATTTGCATGAATTAATGTAGTTTTTTACTAATTAAACTATCATGGACTTCTTTGAATTAACTATGTTGGTTGATGTTTCTTGTGCTTTCTCTAGAATGGGTATTGGTGGATTAATTATGTTTAAAAGTCTGTTGGTAAAATATTTTTTATGGGATGTATGGTCTTTTCAAAAATAATAGTACAAAATATCATCATGAATTGGAGTACGAAGTCTCTACCATGAATTTATAGATACAAAAACTATTGGAATATAAATTTTTGGTTTAGACTATTCAAAAATTACACTGGTATATATTTTCATGGAAGGATCCAACTCAAAGAAAATGATGATGGATTGAATTCCATAAATGATATGATTTTTAAATCATCTATAAACCAAGGAAGGTAATCATGGTAATGGATTACCATAGTAAAAAATATCAACAATAAAATTAGTGGGAGAAAAAATAAAATATAACAATTAGTGTCCATTTTAACTGATATTACCTCAATATGTTCATGATTCAGGGTGGGATATGTTTAAATTAAATTTATATTTCCATAAAATTATAGTCTTAGAATAGGATTTTGAAATAATAAGTAATGACTAAAGCCTAATTGAAGAACGAATTGATTTTGGGTATCCCCTTCAGGGATGGTATCATGATAATGATTCATTCATTTATGTATATTAATGCTTCATAGTTCCTATAAGCATGGGGGGATTTATAAATGTGTATCACAATTCCCATTGAGTTTATTATAATAAAATGTCCACGATGTATGAATATATTTATAGGAAATTCATGTGGTCATGTATGAATTTTGAGATAACTAGTTTTGAATCTAGATGTCTCACTTTTCAAAAAGTATACATTGAAACCTAATGAAATTGAAGTGAATTATTAAAAATCTATATAATTATATTGAAATGGGATGAAATTATTTTCTATTTTTTTTCTGTTTACCACATTCTTTGAATTTCTGGGATATAATTTCTAGAATTATGGATGGAAAACCATGGAAAAAAACTACATTTTTATCAGGGAATCAACTTTTATTTAGAATATAGAGAGAATAAATATATATTACATAGTCAAACATAATAAGAAACTATGTATAATTGTATTTGTTCTTGGATATTTCTTCACGTATATATTTTGTAAAGGGTTGTAATGATATCTTCTTATGAGTTTACCCAACTCACTAGAACCAAACCAAATTGATATAATATAAGAATGACACCCCAAGCCCTCGTCCAGGAGATCCAGGGTTTGTGATTAACACCAAGTAGTCATGTCACATAGATGGGAGACTATAACCTATGATTCATGTACAAACACACACACATCTATTAAGGTTTGAGTAATTTAAAATGATAATATCTAAAGAAGTACATGCATGTACAACCTCTAATCTAGAAACTAAGTATAAAAAACAATAAAAATAGAAATTTTCAATATATAGGCCCACCAATGAGGATAAGGGTCTAGTCAAACATATAAAAATATGTCATTACATGAATTCAATTAATAATGAGTCTGGTTATGATCCAAATAGAACTATCACTATGTTATTCTATAACCCACCTAATACATGTCCACCTATGATTCAATCAAACATCATCTAATCTCTACAAGACACAATACATATAGATAGGGCCCATGAGAGGGTGATTTTATAAAAACCTAGTAGAATTACATTAAATTACTAAAACCTAATTCTCAAAAGGGTGTAAAATTTGAGTCATTACAAAAAGAGTAAATAATTAAGAACCTTGACACTCTCATATTATATTGAAAAGTATAAGAGTATAGTCTCAATCATTAAACAAACTAAAAAAACTATGCATTTCGAGTTTGTGATCCAAGATGTCCCAAAAGCCTATGTTTTTTCCCTCAGGTGATGATAGAGGTTCTCTATCCGATGACAATAGGTTATATACCTTCTCAAATAGAGTATACCCATCATATTTGAAGTTTATACATAGGTAAAATATGAGCTCCAAATATACATAATACCATCCTTGTAAAGTGGAAGAAATAATGAATATATCTAATTATGTGTTTATAGGATCCAATCCCCCTGATAAAATGGGAAACATAATGACTTCGAATGATGATTCTAGTCCCAAATGGTGAAATAAATCATCCACACAAGAATAATGTGGGGGAAAATACACTTAACCCAATTATTCAAGTCCAAGGGGAAGTAAACGATGTGTCCTAATGGGGTACACGAAGTGTTCTACAAATATAATCATCTAGAAATGTGTTGAGGTTCCACATTGTTCTAACAAACCAAACTAGATGGAATATAGATGTGACACATTCCATGTTATAATAATGGACGTACTATGTGTGTACATAAGTAATTAAGGATATGTATCATTGAGAATACATATGATAACTGTTTCCTTTATTACACATTAATTCAAGATTCATTACAAAAGAATATACATAATAAAAAAATATCATGAATTTTAGTATATTTGGGAATTGCATACATCACATAACAACAAAAGGGGGGTATAAGGAAATTATTGAATTCTTCCATTACAGTCTGATATTTTTCCATCGTTGTTAGATTTTAAGGGGTAATATGGGGACATACATAAGAATGGTGTGAGCTATAAATCCAAATAAGGGAATAAGAAAATAATATCATGAATTATGTATTACATGTTACAATATAGGAATACCAATGTTACATAAAGGGGTGAGAATTGAACCCATGAACAATGATTCATGATATATCATGATAATATAATTACCACATAGGAATGTGGAAATAACTTGGAATAAGTATTTATAGGCATAATCCATGGTTAGCCACCCTTAAAAAATAACAAAAAAATTATTTGCGAACCTAAAACACATTATACATTTAATCTCATGAGTCTAAAACATTAATGAATGCATGGTAGTGTTATCTAGTTACACCCATAATAATCTATTCTTGTACGTGCATAAGTGTTCTACAAGAACCATATAACATAAAAACCCATTTAATAACTTTGAATTACTTTAAAAATGATTTTGGAGTAGATACATGGAATCCCCCAATAAAATATGTACATTTTTTATGGGTGAATAACCTTGAGTGGGAATAGTTATTATATTCTCAAAAAAAGGATTGTTATAATAAAACCATATTTAAATACTAATATCATAACAGAAGTACATAATGGTTCATAAAAATGGTTTCAAGAGATATAAAGGGGTGTCTCGTCATCTAGGAATCAAATTGGATGTTTGTGGGACATATCAAAACATATCAAATAATAAATAATTGGAAATAAATAGAAATAGAATGAAGAAGATGCTTGAATAAAGGGTATAAGCATAGGATCTCTAAACTTTAGAGTGTAATTCCAAATGTTTGAAAAAACACATAGGACCTTGGGGGAACATTGCAAGGAATATAGAGAAGGCTGAAAATATTAATGATGATCTTCATGGTTTTTGAGTGAAAAATAATGGGTTCATGTGTGGGTTTGTATATTAAAAGAGATGAGAGTTTTTTTTTCTCAAATATAGTTTATGGACTTTTTAAAATAATGTAATCCAATTCAAAAAACATTCCATTTGTTTTTAACCATGGTTTCTACCAAAGATAATATTTTTTTCAATATTTTATATGTACAATATCCAAACTCATTAAAATAACACACATGGTGATTTTTAAGTGAGTCATTTTCTTATAGAAATTATTCTAAAACATAAAAATATAATATAGGTTTTTGATTTTTAATAATTTCCTTTTGAATAAAATAAAATAATAAAAAGTATAATTATTTTATAGGTGAAACATGTATTTGGTCATCTATGCCCTATAAATAATTTATTACATCACCATTGGCTCATTATAATGTTTTTATACACATCATATATTTATACCATATTTTATTTTTACCTGATAATTCAATTATCTCAAGAAATTATGAAATGTTATTGACTCAAAAAATTTTGCATAATGATTCAAAAAATTATAATTATTTCATCCCAAATAATATCCCAATTATTTGAATTTTCACTCTTAAAACAAAATCGACATTTATTGAGAAATGACAGGAGTTTTACTGTAACTATTTTCAATGCCTTAAAAAATTTACATTTGATATTATTGAAACAAAATTATAATTTATATTTAATAATAATTAATTAATATTAATATTTTATTAAATTATTATGTATTTGAAAAATCCATTAATTCATCAAAATAAATGAATTAATTTATATTTTTTGTCATCCAAAGATAAAATTTCTATTTTATCATATCAAAATTAAAATCCTTTATAATATTAAAAATAAAAGGATATACTAATTTTTCTATTAATATTCATATTTTCAGGGTCTTGATACACATCCATTTATTACTCTATAAAATTCCAGCGAGGTATGGTGTGTGACAATGATATTTTCATTGGGTGATTCAATGCGCATTGTTTGGGATAGGATTTCATTGCTCTTGAACTTCACCTATAAATGATATTGTTCATGTTTTAGTTGATGTATAACAGCATTATATTGGTCAAGGGAAACCCCAATGATTTTATCTGCCTTGTATGCTATAATAAATTGTATTTATAGGGAATAATTATACAATTCAAGGGAAACACATCCTTTTTTATGTTAATTTGATTTTCAAAACCCTATATTTTCAATAATCATATGATCATTGTAGAAATAGATAATTAATCAACTATATGATTCAAAAAATTATTTTAAATCTAGAAGTATTAAATATATCATGGGAACTAAATCTATTTTCTATAAACATAATAATTCTTTTAAATCAATCATAATGGTAATTTTTTTTAAAAATGATTGGTTCATTATTTTCTCTGCCATTTCAAAAAAACTTTCTATCAAAATTTTCAATTCAAACAATAGAAAAGATAAGGATAATTACATTTCATCACCTCCTATGGTTCCCATGATTCTTTTTTAAAATTTTTGTTTCTCCACAACACCTCAAACCAGGGTATTATCTGATTTAATATAATATTAACTCTAAATATGAGAACTTCATTGGATGCTCCTCTAAGGAATTATCATTCTCCAATGGTTCCACCACTATATTAAGTACATGAACTGATTCAAATATGTAATTTCTCAAGAGGGATACATGGAACAGATCATGCACATGTGATAGGTTAGGTGGGAGTTCTAGTCGATAGGTTGTCACACTAATGTGATCAAGGATCAGAAATGGAATGATATATCTTGAAATAATATTTCCCTTCTTTCCTAAACTCATGAAATTCTTCTATAGATATATGGAGAGGAATAACTTATCTCTAATATCTACCTCTAGGTATTTTTGTAGATTGTAAATGTGATATTATGTTGAATTTTTGTAGCCATGGAATGTTGTTGAATGGTCTTGTAATTTTCGACAATTTCCTTGACCATTTGAGAACCTATATTTTTGTATTTACCATGATCATCCCTTCATGTATGTGTTCTACACATCCTCCCTTAATGGTATAAATATGGATCCATTTGATATTGTATGATAACAATACTAGAGTAAGATGTTGATCCCACCTTCATTTGAAGTCCATTGAGCATTCTATGAAAATTTCCTCTTATGTAGGGATAGTCAACTCAGGTAGGATATGAGTTTGAGGGTGATACCGTGTGTTGACAAACAAATCATTATTTAGAGCACGTTGTAGAATCTTCCAAAACATAGAGGTAAATAAAAAATCATGATTATATATAATCAATTGTTGTGTTTCATATTGACTCATAAATTCTACAATGTATATCCCTACTAGCTGATCAAGTGAGAATTCCAATAGGATTGCATTGAAGTGAGAATACATTGAATGATGATCCGTCACAACCAATTTTTTGTTATTTTCTATGCATGTCTTTAGAAGACCTGTGAAAATGTTCCAGGTTATTTTTTTATATTTCCATATATTTATAGGTAATGGTTTCATTATCCCTCTTTAGTTTTACCATTCATTCTTCAATTTCCACCGTACAAGTCACCTAAATGTATATTCCATGATATTCTTCTTCGTCTTGTCCCACCAATAGTGCTATCATATATGTGAATACATATTTGTCCTCATTGTATGGATATATAATGTCATGGTATGTGTGTTATCCAAAACTCCTTTTTAACTCATTATTTGATGGTACACATAAATGTCACACAAATCAGATAAATCATTCTTCATTAATTTTGAACACTAAGGAATTTAATTTTATTATAGCTTCCACTTTGTTCTAAATTTCCAAATAATCTATTTTGGGCTCGTTTATCTTTTCTATAAGGGATGGTTGTGAAATCCTTTGTGAAATGATTTATGTTGTTCCATTATTTTTTATTCACATGTTTATCCTTCTCTATTCAAATAATATCATATCTTTATAAATTATTATCAATGGTAAAATTGTAATATCCTTAATATAATGTGTGGTTTCACCTATTTTTCTATCTTAGGATGGTATTGGATTGGGTAACTGTAGTCCCTAATTATCTCAAATGATCTTTAATGGTGTGAATTCCTATCTTTTTGTGTGAATATATACTTGAATCTTTTATGAACCATATATATTTAAATGTTCTCCCAAAATGGATAATTCCTCCATATTTTCAACACAAAGTAAATTTCATCCAACACCAGATCATGTGTGGGTTGTTTTGCTCATGAATTTTTAATTTTCATTAGTCATAGGCTATCAATTTTTCATTCTGTATTTGTGAATGTCCTAATAACATATTATAAACATCAATGAGTTTAGTGAAATGTTTATCAATTGTGCATAGAATATTTATAGGGTTAGTGATAAGAATATATTTAAATTCCATGAATCTATCTTCAAACTCATAATTATAATCTAACATAAAACTCTTTTGAGTAATCTTGTTTAGAGGGTCTCACAATAATGAGAAATTTCTCATAAAATCAATGATTGTACCCAAATAATACAAGGAAATTCTATATTTCTTTCATTGTTATATCCTTTTTCCATCCATTAATTTCCTATATGTTTTAAGGGTGAATTGATATCCCATTAATTACAATAATATTTTCTATGAATGAGACTTCCTTTAATTGGAAAATATATTTTTTATAAATTCCAAAATTAATCTCCATTCATGTGGTCCTTAGAATAGTGCTCAAAATACCTTCATGGTCCTCCTTTATATTATATTATATTGAAATATAATCTATAAACACTACCACAAATTTATCTAAGTAATATATCAAAAATTAATTCATATAATTAATTAATCATTCTAGAGCGTTACTAATTCCAAAGAGAATTAAAATGAGCTCAATTTTCCCATACCTTTTAAGAAAATAAATATTGGGGACATCCCTCTTATTCACCCATTAATGATGATTCCCATACAGAAGACCCACCGTGAATAGTTATTGGAATTCACGTAGATAATTAAACAAATCCCCGGTAAATGTAAAATAATACTTATTTTTATTGTGATCTTACTGAGCTCATGAAAATGCGCATCGAACCATCCTAATTTATGATGGTGAGGACTGGTACACCCCACAATGAAGAACATGGTCATATGAACCTTTATCATGATTATCCTTTAGTCATTTCTCTATCTTCTCATGTTACATAACCACCATTATACATTGATTTTTTGAAATAGATAAATCCCAATGTATATTTTCTATTGAATACTAAACCTCTCAGATTTATGTATGACCGAAAAATTCTTCAAGAAAAATAATGTTGTATTCTTTTCCAATGATCATGTATTCTATTATAATATTTTTATAAGAATTAGTAATTTGAGCTATATAATCTTTCTCATTGCGAAATAATATCCATTCATGAAATGTTAGTGTAATAGAAGATTTATCATCTTCATTTAACATGTCTAGAATCAGAGGACGATCTTCTATAAAGATAGCGATTTCCATCTTGTGGAATTTTTTTTTGGATTTATATATAGAAATCCAGTAAATACCCATAATTGAATCAAATTAATCTAAAGGGACTATCATAGGGATCAATGGGAATTTCAGCCAAAAACATTTTACACTAGATGAGTTATATACATGTGATGGGTAAATTCCCCCATCATATGATTTCACTGACATCTCTAATTCCATGATTTTTGGGGGTTATTGAATAGTTTTGCTAAACATATGTGATATGAATGTTTTTATAGAACTGTAATAAAAAATCATGTTCACTATTGTTGAATAAATAACTAGTTTACATTTCACCAAATTGTTTTTTAGATCCAACTCAAAAGTTGTGATTTAATATACTCATCCATGATACTATAGTGGTATTTTGAATTTATTGTCTCAATTTACCTATGGCTTAGGTTAGTTGTTTACATAGTGTTACATTTAATTAAAAAATTTGAAAATTGGATATGGCCTGGATGAATCATTCATTTCGTTCATATCATTAATGGGATTCTCCCATTGATATTATCTATCTAAGACACCTTCCTTTCCACATATTAATCACTTCCTCATCCACATGAGGAAAATTTCATATTGATTCTGCCCACACTTTTTACAAGTTGAATAATGAAATTTTTTCCCACTATTAGATTTATCTATCATATATAAAAAATTATACTCCAAATTCATCTTTGTATCCCCATGAGACCCTTTAGATTCGATGATCTCTATTTAAAAATTACGGGAACACCATAAAATTTCATCACATATATCAATGTCTGGAATCTTCAGGAAATTTCATATACTCTATTATATACCCAAAAATAAGTGTTCAACATGTAATTAGTGTTAACATCAATGTTGAAGGCATATCATTTACTT
The DNA here is from genome assembly GCA_963277665.1 of Viscum album. NCBI lineage: Eukaryota > Viridiplantae > Streptophyta > Magnoliopsida > Santalales > Viscaceae > Viscum > Viscum album. The sequence continues at coordinate 1,406,750,649 of OY728120.1, read as the reverse complement.
ATTTTTATATTTTTTGTGTATTCCCTAATTGATCCATCTTAATTTTATTTTGGGTAATGGAAATACCATTCCATTTTAATTCAGAGCGTCTGAGTAATTTTTTTAAATAATGCTTTTGGAATTACTTCCCCCACCATGATTTGATCTATTCCTCAGGCTTTGTGTTCATGATCAATTTCCAAAACTAATCAGTTTCTCCATCTATACGATAAACAATAAATATAACCTTGTCTTTGTCAGAACATTAAATGATAGATAAAATACTCTCAGTGTGGTTTATCAATTATTACACAATTAAAGGATCATATAATAGATTTTATGTTTTGGTTCTATGACACATAAATGAGTCAATTTAAGTTATTATAATTCTTAAGTGGATTTGGATGTTTCTATTTACATAGGATTTTATTAAAAACCAATGTAATCTAAGATATTATCTTCACCAGAATTAGTGATAGAAGGTCCCATCGTGTTGTGAATATTGTTGATGAAGTTGTTATATTTTCCTCCATTTTGGTTTTTTTACATGGTTCCTCTTATTTCTTTCCATTCTATAGAATAAATGGAAAATTAGGGATGCTTATTTATAAATAATTTAAAATAAAAATGGATAACCAATAGCATTAATTAAGAAATATATAAATGACATTAATTTTATAACATAATAATTTCAAGGATTCAGTCTGTGATATACATGAAATATTTATTAACATTTACTATTATGATAATTTTTGATTTTAATAATGTGTTTTAATGAGATTTTTATTCTACCAATGCATAACCCCCCTGTAGTGTCAATCTAGGTGTGAAACATGGTCCATTATCGAGCACCATTTCTGGATCGAGTATAACTCAATGAAGTGTTTTCTGGTGTTACCCTGAGGTACATTTGTTTGAGATACACATCCACTTGTAGTATACAATAGGGGATGTATTTTTTTGGAAACCACATACTCTATTGTTTATAAAAATATAGCTATGTTTTATTTGGTTTAGTATTATAAGTAATACTATCACTGTAATTGTCAAATCCTAAAACAAAATATAACTGAACCTTCATATGCTACCCATATGATAATAATTATCTTTATTAAACATTAATTCATTATTTATAACATATTAATAGAAATAAAATAAAAAATATTGTTAATTATAGTGTCATTGGGAATTAGATTCATTATATAAAAATATAAAATATGGGTACATCAATATTTTTCAAATATTACTTTAAATGCTCATATTCTTCCATCGTTCTTAAAACTGAATGGTACAACCTTAGAGTATGTCTAAGAAATCTGAGAGATATAATTCCTAGTAAGGGGATAAGAAAAAAATAATATTCTGATTGTATTAAAATTTATACAATATGAATATCAATCGGATAGACATGGGATGAGAATAAAAAACATGGATAATGAGGCATGATAAAGAACGATAACATAATGGTAGCATGAGAATGGGGTAACAATTTTAAATAGACATTATTTTCATAAGTCATGATTAACCACCAATACATCATAATATCATGTTTTTAGGATAACCTATGAACACCTTATATATGTCTCATGATACTAGAATATTACCTAATGAATTGGAGCTCTATCTTGGGACACCCATCACAATCATATCATGTACATGCATAAGAATGTATCATAAATAATATATCATAAGAATAAATTTCAACAAATTTAATTCCATGATAATTTATAATGGGATAAATAAATTGATTTACCCGGTGAAATTATTATTTGGGTATCTAGGTGAATACATATGAGTAGAAATAGGTATTTTTTTCACAACACAAAGATTTGGTATAAAAAATCACACCGAAATTTTAGAATCATAACGATGGTAAATAAATGATCATAAAATTGAATAATTAGATATAAAGGGGTATCACTTAATTTTTATATAAAATGGGAAATATTAGGGATGTGAAAAAATATATACCACCAGTAGGAATTGGAAATTTTTTTTCACAAAATGAATATGATTCTTGAATATAGAGGAGAAGGAGATGATCCACTACACTGAGAGGGGTATATAATAATCTTGGGAGAGCTTCTTGTGAAATCTGGGGAACCTTGGAAGGACACCAGAGAGCGAATGGAAGAGTAAGGACATGATCCTAGTACTTTTTGTGAAGTGGAATAGGATATTGGGTGGGTGTAAATGAGATAATGGAGGGGACTTGTTTATTATTTCTCAAACATAGGTTTTTTGGAATCTATACAATAAACTATTCAAAACCATAAAAATTCACATATTTAATCCTATGGTTTCTAATAAATAGGAGTGGTTTTATTTATTTTTAAATTATAAGGGACTAAATCAATAAAATAGTACACTCGATGATATGGAATTGATTCAAATTCTTAAAGAAATGATTCTAAGTCCATAAAATATAAAATATGATTTGGAGGATCTGAAAAGTATTTATTATTAATAAAATAACATAAAAATTAAATAATATTAAATGTGAAATTCTAATTTGGTCAGGGATACACTTAAAATAATTTATTATATCACATTTTGGTCACTATGATGTCATAATACACATTTTATATTTGTACGAAATATTATTTTTTCCTAAAAATTTGACTATCTATTAAAATTTTAAAAATTTGATAAATTTATAATTTGGACATTGTGATTCCAAAAATAATATTTAATTTTTCTAAATAAATTTTCATAATATTTTAATTTTTACTTTTGAAACATAATCGATGTGTATTGATAAATGTCAATTTTCATTGAAAAAAATTGTTTTTGAAGGAAAATTTAATTTTAAGACATAATAACTATATTATCATTAAAATTTAATCATCATTAAAAATGTTAAAATTTTATTAAAATATTTTTCTTTTCAATGTCAACGAATTAATTAAAATAATGGTATTTTTTAAATGAAATTTTACCCAAAAAATACAATTTGAGTTTTAACGTTTCAAATTCTTTGTCATTTATAAAGTTAAAAAAGAAAGAATAATTATATTCATTATTATATAATTATTAATATTGTTATGGTATTTATTCATAGAACTTTATTACACCATTTAATTTCCTCATAGAAAGTAGTTTTATAGTTATATTTTTATGGGTTGGTTCATTATACATGTTGTGGGTCATGAACTCGATGAGATTGAACATATCTCGTAAAATTTTTTTATCATGCTTTATTTTTTGGATCTCGACATGGGAATGAAAATGGGAAACACACAATGATGATATCTCATTTAGGAGCTCCAATTATTGTGATCCATATGTTATTATCTTAATGGTCAAGGCCATCACTTCCTTTTTCAGTATTAATTTGTTTTACCAAAAGCCAAAATTTTTATTAATAGTACGATCACTATTCCTAAACTATATTATAAATTATTATGATGTTTAATGTAATTTCTAATTCAAAAGGATATAAAAAGAATAAGGATGTTTATGAGTTTTCTATAACCATAATAGTTCATTTATTTTAATTTAAAAATGAATTTTATTAATAAATGTTCGGGTCATTACATTATATGGGGTGTTCACCAAAAATATGGTTTTATGGTTACATTATTACATTGTGTGTACTACATGTACATGGTATTCTAAACAACTAGGTCCACACAACATGTGAAATTGTAACTTGTCTATGTTATATTTTACTTCCTTATAAATTATATATGTTACATCAATAATTCCACACTACATATATTCTTTTAATATACATGTTGTGTAGCTATGCAATTTCTATAATTTTCACATTGATAATGTGTATCCAATTTATAACTTCATATATAAATTTCATCTTGTATAACTAAAAAATTTATTTTTCCACATTCCCCAAGCCCTCATTCCACTGGTGTATAGATTCTATCTACCAGTAATCATAAATTTCATACCTGAGGTCTCTTGCGGGGTCTATATTCCCTAACATTAAAAAAACCACATCACCTACTCCCTACTCAAATTGAATTCTTCTTCATTAAAAAATTTCAATCCATAAAAATTGATTATTTACATGTAACAATTTTCATGAAATCAATGATCAAGTTCAAAAATAAATTTGGCCCACATGAATGGTTGACCAACAAGTCAAAATGATTAATAGTGATGATCTCACACTGAACAGAGGGGAAAATCCATAAAACACAAAAGTGCAGAACTAATTGTGTATATGTTTTGTATATCCACTATATATAAATGTAAATATAATATTAAGGGATTAAATTACATTTATCATGCCAAAAAAAATTTAGTTTCATATAACTAAAAATAAATTATAATTTATTTTCCACATGATTATACAAAAATGGATTCAATGGGAAGAGTTTATCCCAATTCATAAAAAATCATGATAAGAAATAAAATAAAATTAATAATAAGATTCTAGCTAAAACTTTATAGAAAAATTCATAATAATTATTTCATTTTTTATGACTTAAATCATATTTATCATCGTGTTTGATATCGATACATGATTCAGTATTCTCCAGTGATTCTAGTACGAACACCACCTCTCCAATATCTAGGGTCTTGTGGATAAACCAAGAGATAATAAATAACATGTTTTATATAGAAGATGGGTAATTTTAGGTAATTAAATACAAATTAATTGTATTGTTTAATTTAATCATCTATTAATCATCCAATGACCACAGTAAACCAAAATACCCATTGGAAAAAATCGTATATCTTGATCAATGTAAAACATTCATTTCGAAGTCAATGCCAATATTAGTTAACCCACCTATGACTCTAATGAAGTAGAAATGCATAATTTCCAATATAATTTCCAAGTTTGATTTAAAATATTTAAAATATGTTATATATTAAATCTATGGTTCTGCATGGGCTAAATCACCATGTTATCCTCAAAAAACACATTATAAATATTTTTTAATGTTTTCAAGTTATTAAATGGAAAAATATAAAATCATATAATCCTCTCCATCATCAAGTATTTATTTTCTACAATATAAAAACCAATATCAAATATATAGGGGTACTATGTTTCTATCTTGTTATACCAGTCTCATGATATTTCAAGAATATTCTCATGATTACGAATAATACACACTAAGGTAATCACTATCCCTAAAATAATTTTATCAGGTTGATACTCAATCACCACTAGGTACTCTGAGAATGATACTTCATAATTAATACTGATATCTCCCTATTTAATTAACTGTGGTGGGTTATACATATATGTACCAAACAAAGAAATTAAGAAAATTTCCTAAACTCACTCTAACTATGTAACACCCCAAGCTTCCATGGTACATTTCTTTTTAAATATGTCAATCACATGCGTTGTTCACAACCCCGAGTTCAAGCACACCACAACCTATTAAAGTATCCATTTAAAAAGAAGTTATGAATATTATTAACCAGATTTGGAAATTTTTATAAAATTTATTTTTAAAAATAGGATTTATTTTTTGAATTCAAAAAATTAAAATTAGCTTACGGTGAATTTTTTTTTATTTTTCTAAAAAGTATCAATTTTTTATTAATCGTGAAAAATACTGCATTTTAATTCAAAACTCCATTTTAATCTAATTTTTCTTATATAGTTAAATTTTTTTAATTGGTTTTAATGTATAATTGGATTAATATTTTCTAATTTAATCCAATGATGGTCATTGGATGTAATTTCATATTTAAATTGTACATAAACTCATGTCAATTGTTATATAGTTTTTACTTATTTAATAAACCCTTTTATGGTATTGAAAAATAGAATTAAATTTAAATTAATTAATGATACATATGTGATTCCATATTTTGAATTATATGTTCCAAATTTTATAAATTGGTACCTTTTATTTTTGGTCATTAGGAATAGTAACATTAGTAATTATTTTTATTTACCATGCCTAAAGTGTAAATCTGGTAAATAAGGGTAAAAAATAATATTATAATAATATTAAACTACCTTAAAACAGATCCTGCTCATATTTAATGAGATATTTCTATCCATGGGAGTCATTTGGTCAATTTTGGGACCCCATGGATCCACGTGGGTGTGATAATGACACGATAGAAGAGTTAATTTAAATTATTGAGAAATGTAACATAAAAACATATCTTTTACTAAAATAATTTTAATATAGGGATTTATAACTGATCACTTTTACTATAATTTTTAATTATAATGATGAAAATACTTCCTAAATCATGGAATTTTATATATATCTTTTAGAAATTAAATAAAAATATTTATTTCTGACACAATGACAACGCATTGATTTTCTTACTAATGAATGATTAAGATAAAAGATATTATAAATAATAAATTAAATGTAATTTGAATATTTTGAGGCTATCTATGAATTTTTTGGATGTTATTGACATATAATATTTGAGTTAATGATTTTTTTTGAAAGAATATAGTTCTTATGAATTTAAAAAATATTTATTAATAAATACTATCAAAATAGACATAATTGAGTTTTTAAAACAAATACTATTTTATTAAATGAGATAAAATTAACAAAAATATAATATTCATAAAACTAATATATATAATGTTTCAAATATCATTAATTATCAACTTGAGGTTCCCCTGGAATTTTATAGTAATTAAATTAACCATATGGTGTAAAAATTCCAGAACACATGTTAAGAGTTAAAATATATAAGGGTTAAAGATAAAAGATATGATCAATTTCGTGGCCTAAAATTGTCTAAAAATCATTGGATTAGAGTATTTCAATCCATAAATATCTTATATTTGATATAATTCACTTTTTAGATATTATAAATGGGAAATAATATTTTAATTAAATAATATTAAAATATTTTCCTAATGTTCCCCTCACTTCTCTTACCAAAGGGAACTTCTCATTCTATTTAATTCACACCTCCAAATCCCTCTGTCTCTGCCAAAACCTACCCAATTCTCCTCCAAACATTCTTCACTTGATCCTAGATTCCATCCTTTTTTATAAAACCATGATTAAAAGGTTTTTTTGTGTATATCAAAATGAGACAACCATAGTAGAGGTAATCATTTTATCCCATCATTAAAAGTTCATTTATTCTTCTAAATCCTCTTAATAAGTTATTGCAATACTAAAATAATAACTCCAGAATGTAATATATTCTCTGATTTTGTTATTACTATGGTAAAAATAGATTCCCCCTTCTACCTAACCTATTAAAATCAATACCACCATGTGTTCCTAAGTAAAACTTACCTTCTCCATAATGTTGTGTAAATTGATTTTCATGTATAATTTATTTTGATGGGATAATGATGAATAAAAATGACTTAAATAATAAATATACATTGATATTTTTTCATTAAAATCAATATTTTATCCAATTACATAACATTAAACCATTTAGTAAATGATATATCCATTCACGGGTACGTACGACTTACCATCTCCACGATGTGATGAGACTCATCTTCGACGTTCACCATCCAAGAATGATTATATATATATATATATTATGAACAATTATGAGATATATGACATAATAATGAAACTATAATTATCTATATATATCTATGTATGTATGTATGTAGATATATGTCACTCACTTATTTACATTCAATACGATATGAAAATGGAAACAACTTTCATGCGAACGTATGACCTACCGTCTCCATGAACGGTGTATTCCATTTAATATATATATCTTTTATATATATTTATATTATGAATATTAATTATATATAAATCAGATTATAATTTATTTAATTATTTGAATCATGATCCACGTAATATGATGAATAATAATAAGTCAAAATGAGTACGATAAACAAATTGATTATTACACCAAATGTTGAATTAACATGGAATTGTTAATAAAATGGAATCATAAAGTCATAAAAGAATCATATATGATATCATAAATATTATTTTCATTCTAATATAAGTTAATAATTTATTTAGAAACATTATAGAGGAGTTTCATAGAAATATAAATAGTATTAGACTCATGGAACGAGAATTCATCTCAGTTTCATTTCATTAGGGCATATTGTAATGTTACTAACCGAGTTCCTTTTATACATTTTATAGTATACCTTTTGACTTGTAATCATTAATATCATTATTTTCAGAATATTATATTTTTCCCTTCATTGGAATTATTGATATATCCATATTACTCATTCAATAGGGTTATCTGATAAGGCATATTATTTATTTTGGTTATTCCATATGAGAAATAATTTGTACTAGAAATTAATTGTGGAGCCTAAACATAATATAGATCCTCAATGGATCAAAAAGTTCCCATGAAAATAATAAGTTGTCCAAATGGGTTTCTACATATAGTTTTAAACTGTCTTGTGAATGGTCATGATGGTAATAGGTTTTCATGTGCATGAGACATGATGTCCTTAAATAAATTATTTCCCCCATCTAATTTAATTTATTATTTATCCCTATGATCTTGTATCGACATCTCTATGGATGTAATTCATTCTAAGTTTATTGATTTATAAAATAGGTTTTGTTTTCTTACTTTTCAAATTATTTTTTCCTTATCAAGTTATGAAAATGGAATGCGTGTTCAGTTTTTTACCTTCCATATAGATTTATTCTATTAAATCTAATGTGCTTACCCTTACTGAGCATTTGAGATCACTGTTTTTATATTTCTCTCCCCAAAATATTAAGAATAGAACATGGATTAAGACATCAAGGGTACTGTTCTTTTGAGTAATTCTATAGAATTCTTTATTTTGTTTATCCAATGTACTATGGGTATCATGAATGTAATTTTTATTAACAAGAGTAATTAACTGTATGGTCCATTAGGATTTTTTTCCTTGTAATAATTCCAATGAAATATAATAATTCACTAGCTTTAGGTTATTTGAGGTCGGGGTGGTACAACTTGTATTATAGGATGTTTATCAACAACCATAGAAAATATATTTAGAAAAAATAGATTAGGGAACATAACCTATGTTAGACATTGGGGATAAACACAGGAAAATTCACTCAAAATTAAAAAAAAACTATGATTTATGATGAGTTTTTTTTTAATTTATATTGATTTTTTTCATATTTGAAACTTCAAATTCTATGAGATAATCTGATATGTGTCATTATATACAAATGGAACCTAGAAGGATTAATGGTATCAATACATGAAGAGATTGTAGGGGTTGAACTGTAGAGGGACCCAATACAGCTGTCATTAGAACATTGAATATTATGACGATACTAGGTAAACATAATTATGTTAAGAAAATTAAAATTGCCTGAATGAAACAAACCATTCTAAAAGGAGATTCCCCTATGATGGATCTCTTTATGCGATAAAATCCCCTTACCATTTAGTGGGACTACTAATCTTATTTTAGCTGAGCAGTTGATTAAGTCTCTATAAAAGATATTTATATCCTTGTGATGTAGTGAAATAGAATATGTTACATTTTTGCCTATTGTATCAATTTTGATGTTGTCTAGTGGTTGACATTGATAAGGAATATTAGTGAAGAAGAAGAAATAGATCTTATTGAATGAATATGTTTTAAGAAGACATTCTTCGATAAATACTTTCCTCATGATCAATAAATTTATATGAAGAGGACATTCCTTAGTTTATAGAAAAAGGAATAAGGGAGTGTGATAGATTATGAATCTACCTTTACAATATTAGCTAGGTTTTCAATGGAATATATAAGCAACACAGAGTGCATGATCGATCACTTATTTGATGGCCATATGCAAAATCATCGAATGGGAACAAGTTTCTATGTATTCTTCATCATATGATGAAATAGTTTTATTTTCCATCAAAACAGAGAAGTAATTTTCTGAGAGAAATATATTCAAAGGAAAAAAGTCATGAAAAGGCCATATGATAACCATGAATAAAGGAATGCGTGAAAGAAAAAAATGATGTTTTACAGATATTCATCTTGTGAAACTATGCAAAAAAGAACCTTTGGAAATTATTTGAAGGGTTTGGGTGTCTGTTATAAGTGCATAGATAAGGGACACCAATTTCATGAATGAAAATGTAATAAAAAAATCAATGATTTCCTGTGATGTAATTGTAAGTATATGAGGAACTCTGCAAATTAATTCCCTAAATGGTAAGTGAATATACGAAAGAAGAATCTAAGAAGAGGTGGCCAATATTTTGCGATCATTACTTCTGAGGTTGAAGATCCAAATGATACAATGGCATGCACGTTAATACTTTCCTCAAATTTAGATAGTACTTTATTTGATTCCGTATCATTGAATTCTTTAGTATATCCAAAATTTTGTTTTATATTTAGATATTTACAATTCACCATGACAAGGTAATTGGCAGTCAAAACTCATAGTGGGAAACTTATTGCAAGAAGAATGTTTCGAGCAGTTCACATTATGGCATATAAACGTTCTCTAATTTATATATTTTTTATCATACATATGTTCTATTTCTATATAATCCTCAAATGAATTGTCTTTAAAAATATTCTGTAAAAATATATTGTAATAATAAGGAAGTTGTGATTTGTGTGGAAGATGTAGAATCTGTTATCATTAGGGAAAAAACAACATCTCTTGATTCTTATCAAAATCTACCCAGTATTTGTACTGAATGATATTATTTATGAATAAGAGAAAAAAAGTATAGGGATGAAGGTGGTAATCTTCAAAATGAGGAAATACCAGTTTTAAAGGAATACATTGATGATTTTCCCAAAGATTTACCTGGACCCCCCATAGTGTGAAATTGGGTTATTAGTGATTTAATCCCTGATTCAAGGCTAATATAAAAAAATCCCAATAAAATGAAAATGGAGGAATTAGTAGTGTAAAAGAAAAATGATGATTTTGGTGAAAAGGGATTTATTCTCCCTAGTTTTTCTCAATGGGGAGCCCCTGTTCTCATTGCTAAGAAGAATAAAAGATCCATTAGGTTGTGTATTGATTGTAGGTAAATTAATGCTATTATAACAAAGATCATGTATCAGTTACCCCATATCAATGATTTATTTGATTAACTTCAAGGATATCAATTTTTTTCGATGATTCATCTTCGTTTTGGATATCATCAATTATGTGTGAAGAAGGAAGACATTATGAAGATAGCTTTTCAGACGTGGTATGGTCATTATGAATTAACAGTAATGCTTTTTGTATTGACTAATTTGACCATAGTTTGTAAGGATATTGTGAATAGAGTGTTCAAGGAATATGTTTATGATTATTTTGTGGTATTCATTGATGATATCCTAATATATTTTAAAATATTTTAATACTATGAGTTTAAGATGTGAATCATTCTTGAGAATCTCATGAGAGAAGAATGATATGTTTAACCTAGAATGTTTTAATCTTGGATTTAAGAAATTTCATTCCTTGGTCATACAGTCTCCGTGATTGGAATCTCTATTGATCCTTTAATGAATAATGTAATTCAATAATGTCCAACACCGACAAGAATAACCAAGGAATACTTTTTGATAGGTTTGGTAGGATACTATTAGTTTTTCATCCAAAATTTTGCCCAATTGGCTAACCCATTGACCAAGCTCATAAGTAACGGTGTAAATTTCATTTTTTTAAAAATAATGTGAAGAATGTATTGATGAATTGAACAAAATATTAGTCAATGATCCTATATTGACGTTACCATATGGGAATGATGTTTTTATTATTTATAATTGTGCATCAAGGGAAGGACATGGTTGTGTCCTTATACCGAATGATATGGTTATTTATTATTTATAAAGGAAATTAAAAAAATCATAATAAACTATCCAACTCATTATCATTAGTTAGTTTCAATAATATTTTCAATTATGATATGGAGACATTAACTCAACAGGGAAAATCTTGAGATATATATTGATTCGATGATTTTGAAATATATTTTCTCATAGAAAGATCTGAACCTGAGACAAAGTATATGGCTTGAGGTACTCATGGATTATGATTTCACAATACACTACCACTCATGGAAGGAACAAAAGGTGGTAGATTACTTGAGCATAAAGGACCATGTATTTCTGAACAAGATCATAATTATAAGGGATCCTATGTTTATGGATATTATAAAGAAGGATATGAGAATTATCATAGAGGGTGAAACATTATTGATGTTTCAAATGGTTTCCAATCCATCCTCACTAGAAAGGATAAAAAGCTCACAAACTAATGAAAAGGAGATTCAAAATAATATTAATGCTAGGAAAGATGGGAGATTGATTGATTTCATATTTAAAGATGGAATTTTGAAATTTGGGAAGAGGCATTGTTTTCCCAATATATCTGACCTAAAAATGGAAGTTTTGGATTATTCCTATAGATCCAATTTCTCTATACACCCTTATGGAAGGATGATGTATAGATATTGGAAGGAAATTTTTTTCTAGAACAACATGAGGAGGGAGATTACTGATTATTTGTTGAAATGTTTTGTTTATTAATAGGTCAAGGCTACAGCAAAACATCCTAGACGATTTGTTAAGATTATTTCTATACCTGTGTGGAAATGTGATGATATTATGATGGAATTTTCTAAGGGTATACCAAAGAATCCTAGAAGGAATGATGTTATATGGGTTACTATTGGTCATCTTACCATGTAAGCACATTAGCATTTTAAAAAAGAATATTTTCCACTAGAACTTCTAGAAACACTAAATATTGATGAAGTTGTAAGACTTCATGGTGTACCGATATCTATGGTTTCTAATCATGATCCCCATTTACATCAACATTTAAGTAATTTATTCAAAAGGCCCTACATACATAACTTTATTTGAGCACTGTATACCACCCTCAAACTAATTGACAAAGAGAACAGACTACTAAAACATTAGAAGAAATGTTGATATCCTACTCACTTGACATTAATGGTATGTGGGATCATTATTTACCTCTAGTAGAATTTTACTATAACAATAGATTCCATTTAAGAATTCAGATGGCACCATATGAATCATTATATAGAAAGAGATATCATACACCAACTTGTTGGGATGATGATATAGAATTAAAACATGTATCTCTAGTACATGATGAAGAAACAATGGAGAAGTTAATGACTATCCAATCTCATATCAAAATATATTAATGTAGGAAAAATAACCATGCCGATAACCGAAGGAAGGATTTATAATTTCAAGTAGGAGATCATGTTTTCTTGAAGGTATCCCTATGGAAGGTTTTGATACAATTCAGTATGAAGGGTAAATTAAATCCCATGTACATTAGACCTTTTGGAATTTCAGAACAAATAGAAAATATAGTTTACTATTTGGCAATGCCTCCTAGTCTTTCTAAATTTCATGATGTGTTCCACATATAAATGTCCAGGAAATACATGCCAGACCCAACGAATGTACTTTCCTAGGTAAAAATAGTACTGAAACCTTATATGTCTTAATGTAAAGTGTGTATCAAGATTTTCTTTGACATAAAACATGTTTTTAGAAATTGGACAACTCGTATGGTAAAAGTTATTTGGAGAAACCATATAATGGAAAAGGCGATGTGTGAACCTATAGAACATATGATGAAGAACCACATGAATCTTTTTTTATATTCTATAAATTTCAATGACGAAATTATTTGGAAGAGGGAATAATGTAACCCCCATGATTCATTGGTACACTTCTTTTTAAATAAGTCAATTGCTTGAATTTTACAGAAACCCAAGTTAAATCACACCACAACCTATTAAAGTAGCCATTTAAAAAGAAGTTATGATTGTATTGATGAAATTGTGAAATTTTATAAAAATTTCTTTCACTATTGAATACATTTTTGAATATAGAATATCAAAATTATCTTAGTGTGAAATTTTTGAATTTTTCAGAAAAGTTTCAATTTTTGATCAATAGTGAAAATTATATATATTAATTCACAAGGTCCTTTTCATATAATTTATTTATATAGTTATACTGTCTTTTTAATTGGGTTTAAACTTTTATTGTATTAATATTTTATCATTTAACCCAATTATGTTCATTGGATGTAATTTCAATTATATTGTACATAAACCCAAATGAATCTTTTGATAGTATTTACTTCTTAAAAACCAACTTTCTGGTTTTAACAATGAGAATTAATTTTAAATTAATTACCCTGACTTATGTGTTATGAATTTGAAAAAATGGAATCCTTATTTGGTATAAGAAACTAAAAATTGTGTAAATAGATACTTTTATTTTTTGACATTATGAATAGTAACTTTAGTAATGATTTTTTTTCCACGATTAAAGAGTAAATATGTTAAATAGTGGTAAATAATAATATAATAATAATATTAAACTACTTGTACACATTTCCTAATCCTATTGGATGAGATATTTTTGACCACTGGCATAGTTGGGTTGGCTTTGGGACCCCATGGAACAACATTGGTGTGATAATGAGATGTTATAAGAATTAATTTAACGTAAAGAGAAATATAACATTAATATGCATCTTTTAACAAAAATATTTAATATAGGGTTACATAAATGATCTATTTGACTATAAATAGTAATTACAAATCTAAAAAAATTCATACATCATGGTATTTTGTTTATAATTTCCATAAATTAAAAAAATTAGTTATAACACAATGATGATGTAGGGATTAAATTATTAAAGAATTATTCAAATAAATGATATTATAAATTATAAAATAAATTTCATATAACATTTTCTTACCCTTTACAAATTTTCTGGATGATATTGACATATTAACTTTGAGTTAATTACTTTTTTTTAAAATAATAATTTTTTTATGTCCATAACAAAAATCAATTACTAAATAGTGTCAAAGTTAACATAAATTGGTTTTTATAAAATAATAATATTTTATTAAATAATATAAAAATCCAAAAACTATTATATTCAGCCAAATGACATAGATAATGTTTAAAACACCATTAATATTCCATATGAAGTTCTCTTAGGATTTTACTCTAACTAAATTAAATATATGGTGTAAAAATAAAACAATACATGGTAAGAGTTAAATTATTTAACTAAGGGGTTAAGATAAAGGATAATGTTATTTTCATGACCTAAACTTGTCCAAAAATAATTATTAGATAGGATTTAGAGCCATAATCATAATAGCCTCTAAATGAGTAACATTGTAGCTATTAGAATCCTAAAATAAATTTATAATAATTTAATAATTCATGCTTTTACCAAAGTGCCCTCCACGTCTCATATAAAAGGGATCATCTCATTCTCTTTAATTAACACCTCCAAATCCATTTTTCTCGGCCAATCGCTTCCCAAATGTCCTCAAAACTTTCATTAGATCATTTTTAAGGATACCATTTGGGCATAAAACCAACTTAATGAGTCCTTTTGTGAAAATCAAAAGGAGGCGCTCAAAGAAGATGTAATCATTTTATCCTTTCTTTCCAAGTTCATTTATTCTTCTAATTCATATTACTATATTGTTACGATAAAAATATAACAAATCAATCATCTAATATATTCTTATATTTTTTATGAGACGACCATATTCCTCCTTTTCCAATCCTATTAAAAACAATACCACCATACGTGCGTACATATGACTTACCGTCTCCTTGTTGTGGTATGAACTGTTTTTATCTATAAATTATTTTGATGGGTATAATGATGAATAAAAATAACTTAATTAATAAATATAACATTATATTATTTATTTGAAATTCATATTCCATCGAATACCAAACCATAAACCATTAATGAAGTGATTACATCGCTCGTGTGTAGGTATGGCTTACCGTCTCCATGATGCGACGAGACTCATCCTCCACATTCATCATCCATGAATTATTATAAAATATATATTACAAATAATAATGACATATATGAAATAATAATACTACTTGAATAATATATATATATATATATATATATGTACATATATATCATTAACATACTTTAGTTCAATACGATAAGAAAAAGGAAGCATCGTTCATGTGTACGTACAACCTACCATATCCATGAATGGTGTATTACATTTAATATATATATCTATTATATAAAGTTATATTATGAATATAAATTATATATAAATATTATTATAAATTCTGGAATTAATAAAATCATGATCTATGTAATATAATCATAAATAACAATTCATAATGTGTATGATAAAAAAGTGATTAGTACCCAAAATGTTGTATTAACATGGAATTATTAATAAAAGAGTAATTTAATGTCATAAAAGATTCATATATGATATCATAAATATTATAATGATTCTAATATAGGTTAATAATATTTAAAAAACCAGCATTCTATAGTTTTGGACTAATACAGAGAGTATTAGACTTAAGGTAAGGGATTTCGTAACAATTTCATTTCATTGAGGCATATTATAATGATAAGCATATAGTTATTCTTATATGATATTTATTCAACATTTGAATTTTTATAAAAAAATATTTCTTTTGATGTTATTATATTATTTTCTACATTGAAATTATTGATAGATCCATATTACAACTTTAATATTGTTATTTGATAAGGCATATTATTTATTTTAGTTGTTCAATATGATAAATAATTTTGACTGGCAATGAAGGGTGGAGTCCAAACATTATATAGCTTTTAAATGCATCGATTTGTTTTTATGAGATGAATAATATGGAAAAATAGGTTTCCACCAATTGTTTTAAACCATCTTGTGAAAGGTCTTGACAGAAATATGTTTTCATGTGCCTGAGACATGACATTATTAAATAATGTATTTCCATCATTTAATTTATTTATTATTTATTGATGATATTTTTCAATGAAATATCTATGGAATTATTTCATTATTATTTATTTATTTATAACATATGTTTTATTTTCTTACTTTCCATATTATTTGTGCCTTATCTAGTTATGAAAATGGAAATTTTGTTCAGTTTTTTTTTAACTTTCTATATAAATTTATTCATTATTACTTCCATTGTACATACACATACTGAGAATTCAAGCTCACCCTTAATATTTTTATCTCCCCATGTTATGAATAAGAGAAAATTGATTTTTCTTTCAAGGATTCAATTTTTTTTATTTACTATGTTGCATGTTTAATTTTTATTTCCCAATGTACTATGGGTATCATGTACATAATCTAGACTTCCAAGACTGATAAATTTTATGTTTCTTGAAGATTTGTTTCATTGAAATAATACAACTGAAATGTAATAACACACAAGCTTCAGGATATTTGATGTTGGGTAATTACAAACTATAATTTTTAATGTAGGTTTTAATAATCCTTGATAAATTATCATAAAATTTGGAATTCATTGATGAACCTTGATGACAACATTCCACATCAACCAAATTACAAAAAACTATGTCTAGGGGAAAATTTAAGAATACATGGTTTTATTATTCAAATTACATCAGCATTCATTTTATGTATTCATAGGTTATTTAATGGGACTATGATCTCTCAACCACTGTTGGAGGATCTATACATTGTCTATCATCACTCGTGTCAACTTTGGCTCCATATGTGTAGGCTTCCAAACTCAATCTAGCATAGAGATGACATGTTTGGTATCCAATAAAGGGCCTCAAATATAATCAATATAATTGTGTAATAATATCTTTTATTTTCGGAAAACATCACCAATTCTAGTTTCCTTCCCACCATTGAACAATATCTAATATATGGGACCAAAAAATGACCCTAATTACCTAAATGTTTAGTTCGGTTCGGTTTTCCATATGTGACTGGAGTATCATGATCATATCCAATTGAGTATAAATATAATATTGAAATTATATCCACAACTAGGATGTGAAATGCGAATCACAATATGAGACAATAGTCAATGTTACTCTACAAATATGGATGATCTCTTGGCTATATAGAAATCCCAATCTCTCCACCAACCACTTCTCTTGGATGGTAATGAAATTTTATGTCATAGGGATTCCAATAATGGTCCCCTATAAATTGTTAACCATTAATGACCATATATCCTCATCAAAAAATACATGGACATTCAATCCTACTTTCACTCAGATTATATAAGGTGATGGTCCAGGCCTTCTAGAACATGATGCTTTGTCCTTACTTGCAGACATGTGGGACATGAAGAGATGAACTCCCCATATTTATTATTCTTTAAAAAACACCAATATTAACTCTAAAAGTCATTGTACATTTTCTTCAATAATGGATATACAGATATGGGGGAGAATTGAACTCTTCCACACCTCCATTAATAGTGTGACTTGTAGCATAGTTGATCCTTAAAAAGAAAAAGTCATGCTACCCACCTTTTGATAATCCTTTCGGATTATATCTTATAAATCACTTTTCATAAAAGACCACACAATAAATAATTAAAATATGTTATTCCTAGCCATGATAATGAAGATTATGGTTCAAAAATATTGACTAGATATATTCCAATTCCTCCTTATCCACCAGGTATAACTATAATGTGGCCATCTTCTCTGATTTCTCTCCCAATAACAAAAAAAAGATTTCATTTTAAAATAATATTATATGAAATTACCTTTCCCAAGATTATTGAATAATGATACTTGATAATCATCTTTAAAATATTGTTATTTTATCTATCAAAAATTAATATCTCATTGAGAGAATATATATTAGGGACTATTTTGGTCATATAAGACAATTAATCGCTCCCCTTGATGGTAGCATCACCAAGCCATCATGAGAAACACTATATCCACCAAATCTATGTCATAAATTATGTAGTTATATTCATGAGGTATAAAATGTTGAGATATATAGGAAATCAACCATCACCTCTATATCAATATACACCCATCACCAGCACTAGAGGCATCAAAATACACCACATACTAAACCCACTATTTTAGAAATCAAAAGAGGGGAGTTGATGAAATCCTCTGCTATAATTACTTAAAAGTATAATATCATTTTTATGAATAAAAAATAGAACTAAAATTACATGAAAAGGAATTCAAAGGAACCAAAATCCCCTAGAAATATATCACAACCCACCAGTAATAGTTTTCCCACACCCTGAAGGATCATACCCCTGTCGCACTATTGAGTGGTTTCCACGATTGCAATACTTCAATCATTACTAAGACCACGACTAATACCTCTTATATGGTGACATGTCCTTTTACATTGACCTATTTAATCCGAAAGTGAAAGACCAAAATCATTATGAACAGTCAATTATATTGATTTATATTGGGCAATGTACTTAAATACATTGTATTCTCTACCTCCAATGTGAAGTACATGAGGATTTTTTCAGTGAAAACCATCACGAATAAATCTAGAAAATGAGGAATTATCTTGTACATAAGTCCCATGAACACCATTTGGGGGTTCATCAAGACCAAGTGTATAACCAGGTACTATTAATGACTATATTTATATTTAGATGTGTTTTTATATATATTATACACACAAATATGAAAATGATGATAATTTGATCTATTTTCTATCTTAGATATGCACTACACAAAATTCATCAAATTAAAGAGTTAATAAGTTTTTGTTAATGTATTCATAATCATGATGATTACTAGGGAGAGGTTAAGGTAATCTACAAAATACCTGAAAGTTTCAAATAATTTCTACAAAATCAATATTGCTGTTATTCTAGGTGACACACTTTGTATGTTAGGGACCATTCTATGGTTATCCACTAACTGTACCCGCAGTTCTCAAATATTATTAAGGTCCATAAAATATTATTTACATGATATCATAATTTCCACCTTAGTTATTTTTAATGGATATAAATATCTATATGTTCTAGTAAATCCAATATGTGTTCTGGAAAGATGTCCCCATACTCCTCTACCATTTTAGGGAATTGGATGCACGAAGATTCAACTAATATAAGGTTCAGTGTAGCCTGCTGATGAGTAACTGATTTAACATATTAAATATGAGTCATGCATGAACTATCCTGAATTATATATCATAAATAAATGAAATTATCATTTCACATACATTAACACACAACATATTCATACTAACAATGTAATCTATAAAATTTATATGGTTACTCAGTATATTCTGTTGATGAATTCATAATATTACACAAAAAAATGTAGCCCCAGGAAAAAATATCTCTTATTAGGGATTGGTCATAAAACTAGAAGAAATGTTTGATCACGATATCTACTTCGGTAGGAGAATCAACACGGAGTGTCCAAATTTGGGGATCTATATGGATTTTTATATGTTAGTCAAGAGATGTAAAAATGATGGAATAGAATGATCATGTATCTTTATTTATAATATAATTGGTATAATAGATATAAATAATCCCTCCATTATTATGAGGAGAATTTTTATCACTTTCATAAAATAACTGCATCTATCCACATACTTGAAATCCAGCTTCAGTAGCCTACTGTGGAGCACCAAGTATGGGTGCCGATGCTAGAGGATTATAATGTGGATAGCCAAAAGATGCTCTCTCAGCTCCTCAAACAAGATCACATGCTTGATGATCATCATAATAACATCATACCTATATCATGGAGTTCTATACATTACCTTTAAAACCACCATAATTCATTGGGTTGGAGAGTCTTGATGAATATTACCACATATATTACAAAGAAGTAATCACTTAACCTTTGGATAAATGGAACAACATTGAGAACACTGGGCTACTAGTCCAATTATTTGAGTATAGAAATTATGATGCTTCAAGTTTCACGACTAAAAAGCTCGATTCCTACCAATATATTTTTATTCCCTACTCTTAGATGATAACTGACATCTCCCACTGAATGTGACTCCACCAAAAAATTCAATCTTCCACTAAGGCATGCTCCAACACCCCAAAATAGGTGGATGTGAAAAGGGGAACAAATACACATCAAATGTATCCATATTGACCAAAGTTAAATATACATTCATATAAATGTTCATCATGATGACTTTCCTAAGAGTAATTTCTGAGTTCATTAATCCCTGTTAAAAAATTATTGATTTCTATACTTCTCAATTGATGCTTTGAAATTTCGTGGATATAAAATAACTGTCATGCCATCAAAAAAATATTATAGCAGAAGTGGAACTTGGCCTTGGTATATGGAAGAGTATCCTACTACATGGTATGTATCCCAAGGCTCCATGATCATTATTTTTATCCACGTATACAACTTCCATCATGTTCCACTATATGATTTGAAGGGGTCTATATGAGACATATCATAGGGATCATGCATTATAACCAGGCCTCTACAACCTTTGGGTTGTGATCACCCTATAAGTCGGGAAGATTGAATATCCGAAACACACAGTTAATAGTCATCTAACACACATGATAATATGAAGCTATTTTTATCAATTGATACTCAAAATGATACAAATCAACAACCAGAAATACCAGTGCAGGGCGTTCATTCTTCTCATCACCCAATAAATCCTCATGAATAGTCCCCTCCAGTATGGCCTCATCACTCAGTAGGTCATCATCTCATTATTGAGTTATAATATTTTTAGAAATTATTAATGGAGGAATTTTGAAATTGTAATGATATAATGCTGTTAAAAGAGCACATATGTTGATAAGATTCAAGAATCACATGGAAACAAAACCTAATTTATATATAAATCTTGTACCTTTGTTTTCCTTGTAATCTACTTCTCTATGGACAATGTCATCAAAAAGGAAATCATATTAATTTTGTATGTATATTTTGACGGCTGGTCTACCACTTTGTTCCCTATCATTAAAGAGATACATGAGGAACTTCAACCCCATTTCCCAAATATTCCAAATTAATCACCACACCTATTATATATTAAAAATACATTCATAGTAAAACATATTTTATAATACTAATTTTACATCACCCATCTTATCTGGTCCTATGATAGGAGTGGTATTTTGAGAGATCCACCTCATGTCTATATTTAATAGGCCCACATATAGATACTAGAATAGAGTGCACATATCCTATACATGTGAGGCCTAAGCCTAATGTAAATGTACACATAAACAAATATCCATGTATGTAAGATAAATGAAAAATTAAAACATCTAAATTAGCACATGAATATATAATATCAATTTGATCAAAATAGTATAAAAATAAAATAAAAATAGTAAATAGAAATAAAATTCCCAACAACTAGGATATGAATCCATCCTAACATATAAAATTATGGTATTATCTAAATGAAAATATACTTGAGTCTTTTAATGATACCAATAGGACCATCAATAAATAATACTATTATACACAAACACCTAGACCAAATTAAACTCTTTTAAATAGATCATAATTTGAATAAAAAATGGGAGTCATTATATGGCTTATACATGGGTGAGTATATACATACACAGTAAGACTCACTAAAATCATGAAATAAAAATTGAATATATTGAGATCAAAATCATAATCAGAATGTTAAATTAGAAAGATCATAGATATCCTTATATATAGTACAGAATTCTCTAAGTACATTCTCAATATTTTAGCCAACCAAATATACTTTGTATTCCATTCATTCAATCTTCAGTTCTCAAGACACCTATACAATCCTTACAAAAAATGTTGTTAGAGAATAATTTACCCACGACTATGGGTGAATTAATTAAATAATTATGGGATCACAATCCCATTTTTTCTACATACAATGTAAAAAAATAAAATTCCCAAATGGGGGATTTGATCATAGGAACATTGGTGAAATACCATATTTTTATGTTATGGTAGGTATAAGATCCCTAAACTATGATTATGTGTGTAAAATATTAAATCCCCCAAAATTTCCCAGTTAAAACAAGTGAAATATATAATCTACCTAGCAATAATGATGGAAAATCTATGTCTAAAAAAATAATTCCAAGGAAAGAGGATGTACATTGTGTGTCAATTAGGGGCACACAACATGATTTCCAAATTCATCCACATTGATATTTATTGATTTTATACATGGTTTGTCTATATATATATATAGTTTTAGAGGTGAAAATCATCATTCCATACAATTGGGGGTACTCAATGTGTACTTATACTATTTGAGGCACGTGCCGAAAAGGGTATGTATCTGGTGACCTTGAAAAAATCATGTATAGGTTCACATGGTTACCTAGGTACGTAATCCTTATACATGATATACATGATGGATATGGGTTAAATTTCATGTTTCTTATTCACATGACCGTGTGATATTTGACTACCATAGAAAACATATCTCTTATATCAGTTATCCTATACAGTATGTGTACCACTAAACTATTTGTTAAATACTTTTGATATTTTCTAAATCATCACATCACTAATGAGTCTCATATTTTATCACAAAATAAATCGATTTTTTCATTTTTACCACAAATTACATCATTAATTCATGTTAATTAATCCATAACACCACCGGTGGTCGGATCCTAGCCACTAACAAAAAAATCTCAATTCCGAGTATTCTGGAATCATACGAGTGCCTATCCTTTCCAAAGATCCATCACTTAGTCCCTAATTGAAATTTTCATATCATTATTGGACCTCCATCAAGCCATAATCCATGATGTTTTTCCCCTAATAAAAATCAATGGAACCAACAATCGATCACACAAAGAATTAGGTCCTTGATAATAGATCAACCACTAACAAAAATTCATACCTGTGATGAGTTCATGACGAATATAGGGAGAAATCCAAAATATAGAAAAATGATGAAATAATAATTGTTTTTTATTTTTGTAAACATCTCATTAAAGGAAATAAATAAAAATAGAGGAAAACACATCAATCAAGGGAACACATTTAGTGGTTCCAAAACATAGAAATAAAATTATAAATTAGTGAACTTATGATTATAAAGACATGGATTTATAAGGAAGGGATGATGTATGTTAGTATTAAATTATTAAAACGTGGGGAATGAACAATAATAATAATAAATCCCTAACTCATACTTAGATTGAACATTAGTGAATAATTCAGTCCCTATAGATGAAGATTCTTTTTGTGATCATCATTGATCCCCAATTCTATTTTACATAATGATTCCACTATCTAATAAAATTATCTAATCTATAGGTGTAATGAATATTCCAATAAATTAGATATAATATAGATTAAATATATTTTTTCTATGATTTTTAACATAATAGACAATAATATTTTTATTTATATTAATTTATTATTAATCTTTTAATTACTACACTCTAGAAAATCCTGATTTTAACAAAAATTATATCAATAGTAGGGTAAAACCTTGGTTTTGGAGTCAATTGTAATATAACATTTATAATTAAAGAAAATTTTCAATAATAAATATATCAATTCTAAAATAATTGATGCACATGAGTCAAAATATTAAATTTTTTCAATATATAAAAACAATGGAAATTTAAGGCCAGAAAATTATATTAACCAAGAAGTTTCTCCATAAATATTATTTATAATATTAATAGTTTCCCATAAAAAAATTAAAGGTGTTACATCTTTTGAACCATTATGTATTCTCAACTCAAAAATAAAAAACCTATGAAAACAGATGAGGGTACTACACTCACATATGACACTCATACTACCATGAGTTCTTCTAATGATTCTCTTTCTTCTAATGAACATCTAATAATTGAAATAATATTCTATAAATGATCTTCTACTGTAGATCATTGTTATCCAATATGTACTCTAAGAAGGTATCTAAATCCTAAATGTATATATAACCCTTGTAAATCATGTGTGATGGTTCAAGTATGTATTTTCTTAGCTATAAAATGTGGAAGATATTATGAACAAAGTCTAACTACCAAGGTAAACCCAAGTGCACTATAACCTCACCAACTCTAAATAGAATTTATAATGGGATGATGAACATTGGATATAACTTGAATGCTCAGCCTAATATCTATAAAAAATTGTATGAGGCATTGGGACTTCAGAAAAACATATTATCCTTCCATGAACTATAAAAGACTCTATCATCAATGTGAGTATGAAATTTTATTGCTACGTGATAATATAATCCACTATTTGATTATCTTAATTTTCTCCAATGTCGTTCACAAGAACTCTTTCCCCATAAGTGAATATTCCCCCAGTTCATTCTAATATAGAGTTTACATGTAGGATCTTTCTATAATGCATATAATGGGCCCATATAAATAGTGGAATGGTAGCCGTATTTATAATAAAATACACCATGTGTATGTGGTCTTCCCAAAACAGACTAAAATATATTATTTAGGCCCATAACATGACCTCATTGAATTGAATGACTTATTTGGTCTATCCATCTATCAGAGGGTGGAATTTCATTCTCATATTCAATATAGATCCAATGTCTTCTTATGGTGCAAAATTACTTCCAAAATTCCAATCTAGACTCATTGAGATAGATAACAGTCCACGAGACTCAGTAGATCTAGATAATTTGATATAAATACAAAAATAAGAAGATCTCCACCAAAGAGGATTCTATGGAATGAAAATTGGAATACATAGTGAGTTAATCAATGATAACTCCGAAATTTTTATTACCTATATTTTATCATGGATGCCCCATAATGAAATCTATGGATATTTAATCCCTAATGTAGTCATGTATAAAGAAAAAAAGATTAACATACAGAGATATTACATAATTCTATATGAATATTCCAGACATTAGAGAAGTAAATACATGAGTACTATTATAGTTTGTTATCCTTGTAAAATATTAACATAATCATAGAATATTCTAAAAGATAATCAGCATATCCTTTAAATATCATATCCTTGAGTACTCTTACATAAAACCATTCATTACAACCTGGGAAAGAAAAAATTAGAAGGGGTGAGGTAAAAATATTAGTAAGGGAAAATAAGGGATATATATTAGCATAAAAAATAGAATAATTGTATGATAAAATGATAATTACATTATAATATTAGACCCTACAAATAAAAGAACAAAATATAGTGTCATGGAATAATGATTGGAAGTTCTTAATTCTTGAATAATAAGGGAATAACGATTAAAATACATGATCTTGTAACATAATAATAAGACATGGAATTGTGGAATACACATAAGAATAGAAATTCATATGACATATATTCCTACCAAGACCCTCGTAAAATATTAGGCTTGGTCTAATAACCCATTCAACTTCTTCAAGCATGGGATAAAATCCCATGTAACATCTTATATATGGTATGGGATGACATCCCATGTTTCCTATTGTTACGGACATATGATTCTATTGTGTCTATTGTCTTGTTATGGTACTAGGATTCCCTCCCAAATACCCTTTTGTTATAGGATTGGTATTCCTTCATTTTTACCCTATATTTATTTTATTTCATTGTGATCTCATGCACCATCTTTTTGTGGCTAGAGATCTCCATCCATGAACCCTATTGTTATGGGCTTCAGATATGATCTCATGTTACCCCATGTTATGTGAATGGGATTCCCTTCTATATACCCAGTTTTGTGTGAATATGATGCACTAAAATGTAACCTCTTGTTAAAGAATTAGGATTTCCAATCATATACCCTTAGATTTTATAGAAAAAATACCATTATAAATTTCATTGGAAGTATATATTCTTCTCACCCATCACATAAAAAAGCATTCATACATGTGCTATAGGATAATAAAACACAATCATATCACAATTAATTGAAAGACATGTGTTTCATAAACATCATATCATATCTAATGAAATGAAATGGGTATGAAAAAATTTAATCATATCATAACCTAATGAAATGATACAAGTTTCATTATCACTTCATCATATATTATCCTGTTATTCAAAGTGGGTTTTATAAGCAGTTAATCAAGGTATATCCTATGGAAGAGAAATAGGTTTTATAAATTAATTTTCATCTTAAAAATATACCATTAAATGAGGAATATTTATCATATCCTTTGATCATATCCACAGAAAATCATTAACTATATCAAAGGTTGTTATCTTAGATGGAGAAGTAATTTTAAATATCACTTGGAGAATTTCTTGAGGAAAATACCCCTTCTTTTAAAATAAATGTTTTATGACATAATTTTTTTTTCATATTACCATTTTTTGAAAACCACTTTTAAAAAATATGAAGTAATAAATAATGTGAATCATTTATCGAGGAATATATAAATTAAAAATTGAAGAAATTTGTTCAAAACATAGATCATTTTGAAAACATTTTTTCTTAACAATAAAAAAGAAAACACATAAAGTAAGAATATAAAACCATTTAAAAATATTTTTCAAACATAAAACATTTTTAGAATAGTTTTTTATTCAATTTTTAATAAAAGATCATTTAAAAACATAGATGTATATTTTTTAGAAAACATGGTATTTTAATTAAAACATTTTTCCAACTAAAAATATAAATAAGGTTTTGTTTTCTGAAAAACATTTTCATGATTATAACATGTACCTATGAGTGTAAAAATTGTTTTATTACATGAAAATATCATGAAGAATGAAAGAAGAACCTTGAATTGTAAGAAATATGAATTAATAAAATAAAATATGTATTATAATATCAAAAAAGTAAGGATACTCATGATAAGTAAGTTTATATCAATGTATATAATTATAAAGTCTCAGAATTTCCATGAATTTTTTTTTCTAAATAGATGGGAACTTTTCGAGTCCATGAAAATTGATTTCGTGTAATTACGAGGCCCAGTGTGCCCAGAATAATTTTCAGAACTTCTATCGTGGTACGTTTAGTAAGCGTACGAGTGAGATTTTATATCTTTTGAACAGGTACTCGGAATTGAAATATGAGGGGACTGTTGAACTCACAGTGCCAATATTTGATTAAAGAGACCATCACCTCGACTACAGTGGGTGAATTGTGAAAGAAGGTTTTTGTGTTTTCTGTGAAATAATGAAATAAATCAATATGTTAACAATTTTATTTTATTTGTTGAAACCCCTAAAAATGGGTTATGGTGGTGGGGACCACCCGATCCTAAACCTCCCATGTGGATGTTTAGAGGTGGGGACCACCTGAACTAACCCCCATTTTGAATTTAGGGGTGTAGCCACACGACCCCTCTTAATGGGAGAGAAACCTCTCAACTCCCCATTAATCCTTTCCTCCCATTAATTAGAGCCAATTAATTATGACAATGTGGTACAATTAATTGTGCCGACAATTAATTGTGCCAACATTTTAATTTGATAAACTTTAATTAAAAAGGGGGCTATTTATCACATTTTTTGTGGAATTGGGAGAGGAGACCCTTTTGTAGGAATATTTTCTCCAATGAAGAACGTGATCCCCAATGAATAACGCTCATGCCATTGAGGAACGTCTTCAATGACAACAAATCGATGATCGAGGAAACGTTGACGTCACCGACATCCGTCTATCCCCAATGACTTAGTCTCTTTCCTCTTGACCTTCATCATAAAATCTCTGAGGTAGGTGTTTATTTATGTGTGATTATTGTTTCCCATGGTCTTCCATTATAAAAAAATGAATTTTAATCAAATCTCTAACTAGTTGATTTGTGGATGATTTCTTTTGTAGGTTTGGGAATAATCAATTGAGGGAGGTTTTAGGGTTTGAAATTCTTCATTCAAGTTTTTGTTGAGCCGCTTGATACTTCTCTAACATAGAGGTTGCGAGCCAAATAAACATGGCCCAAACCCTCCGATGTTCTTCTTGAATGGTGTGTTCTTCAAAATGGAAGAATGATGCCTTGTGCCACGGTGACGAACGGATGCGGCGGGCGATGCATCGCTGGCTGCGACGAAGGCGACCGCCCCACGACCTCACCGCCTTGCGGCCTCTGTGGTACCACACTACCTTGCCACCCCTCAAACCTCATGCCCCCCATGGCCTCACACCACCCTCGTGTCCTCCATGGACCTCATGTTCTCCGCGGTCCCCACGGCCTCGTCGCCCCATGACCTCACTGCCTCGCGGCCTCGCTGCCCCACCGCCATGTGACCTCGACACCCCGCTACCCTCATGACCAATGCACCGCCTAGCATGGCCAGGCCAGACCGGACCTAGTGGGCCATGCTAGACCCAGCGGGTTGGGTTGACCTGGATTGGGTCTGGTCGGTCCAAGCCGGGTACTGCTGGGTCAAACCAAACCTGGGACAACATCAAAATTTTCACTCTATTGACCATAACATTGGCACCAGGAATCCGTTTGACAAACCGTCAGTGGTGCTAGAAACCTCAGAGCGAGATGGTACCATTGAGTATACCACATTGGAGATTTTGATAAAGTAAGAGTATAGTCAGTTTGGATCAAGCATGAATCCAACCAATCCCTCTTGACTAAAAGATTAATAACTCACAGACCGGGTGTCCGATAGATGCACCCTATGTTGCGTTGAGACCTCTATGGCATGGTGGTCGTTTGTTATACTTATTCATGGGACTTTTTGGAATTTGGATTATTGACTAGTGGATTTATAAGTGAACCCTCTCGGAGACGAGAAAGACTTTTACGGGAACCCAATAACTAGCTGTGATGTGAATAATGAATAGAGATCATGTGCAGGTCAGCACCATGGATCATTTGTGGGTAAGCACCGAGCAATCCTATGTGGGTCAGCACTGAGAGATCTTGTGTGGGTTAGAACCTAGAAATCCACTTCGGGCCAGCATCGAGCGATCTTGTGTGAGTCATCAGCAGTGCCTCATAACAGAGTAAGATGAATGAGTAGTTATATCTAATCATCTCTACAACTGTACCTAAGTTATACCTGGTATGAGCTAAGTCCGCACTTGAGATGTAATTTCTTTTGTGGTAATACCTTGTTGTTATTCTTATGTGTGGAATACCATAGTGGTACTTACCATCAAGGTACTCTTTCCTTTGAGGAACTATTGAGCTTTGGTATTTTGAGTTGGACACTATGTTTCCTCTTGATTGAGATGGGTATACTTGATAACTTAGGTATATTAATGGGAATATACCTAAGTAGGGTTTTCAATTGTTTTCAATCCTTTTGGTTTATCCTTTGTGGATTTTGTGAGACCTTGAGGGTCTGGGTGTTCTTACTGAGTATCGTTACACTCACCCCTTCATGGTTTATTCCCGCATCTTGTTGTGTTTGGTGCAGACGACAGTCAGTGCTGATCGAGGCTGTGGGTACCAGGAGTAGATGGTGTCTGAAGGTGGACCATACAACATGTCGAAACTCAAAGGATATGGGAAGATGTGTAGTGCTGTGGAGATGATATGTACCTACCCTTACGTAAGAATTCAATAGGATGACCCCATAACTATATTTATTTTTCTTCAGTTGTATTGTATTTCAGTTGTACTTGTACCTTTACAGTTGGGCTTATATCCCAACCCTTTATACATTTAACACACTTTTTTCTATACATTTTACTTGTGTTTTTATCTTGTTTTGTGCTTGGTTGTGTGTGTTTATAGGTTATAAAGGCAATTCCTTCCCAGTTTTAGGGAATATGCTTTCTGTTCTAGTCGCCACCCCCAAGCCTATGGATGGTGGGCTTGGGGTAGTCACGGAACGGGCCATGGGGGACGTGTCATGACAAATTGGTATCAGAGGAGTCATTTATACCATAGAACATAGGACTATGATCTTTATTTTTAATAGTAATAGTGTTATGTGTAGTGAGTGTGGTTATTATTTTTGGGAATCCAGTGTTGGTGCGGCGGCCGACGTATCTATACAGCAGGACCCTGACTTCTGATTTCTGACTCAGTTCACAAAAGCAATGATTGTGTGTGTGTTTTGAAAAGAATTCATTATGATCCCTTAGATTCATCTCACCATGTATAACTTATTGACCGTGGCACACTGGTTTCATTTTAGGATTCCTCCACGCAAAAAACCATCTAGGGTTCCAGATATAGTACGCACTGATATACCACTGAGTAACGAAGCCTCGGTGTAGGGCCCTCTTCCAGTAGAGGCACCAACGGCGGAACCAACGGTACCATTACCCATTGTGACACTGATGCCACCAGCCCCAGCAGTAGAGGGTGCATGCTGCTTGGGTGTGTTACATGAGTTCTAGCACCAGATGCCCCCCAGGTTCAGGGGAGAGTCGGACCCACAGGCGGCTGATTATTGGTAGGAGGCCGTGGGGAAAGTTTTACGACTGGTAGGGACATCAGCTGATCTAATAGTGATCATTGATGTCGTCCTTCTACTGTAAGAAGCTGTTAGATGGTGGATCTTAATGATAGAGGTTCATGAAGAGGTGACTCTTCTTTGGGCAGACTTTGAGAGACTCTTTCGGACAGATTTTGTTTTAGTGACTCTTCGCGCAGAGCGCATACATGAGCTTCCTTCATCTGCAGCAGGGTAGCATGACTGTGTCTTAGTACTCTACGAGTTTCACTGAACTATCATGCTACTCCAATGATATAGTGTGGGACACATTATTCAAGGCATGAACCGTCGAGCAAGGACTCAGGTGAGAGATCAGGGATTCGATGATTTCTCTTCACATCTCGAAGCTCGAAGGGTGTTAGAGAGAGCCCTCTTAGTAGAGAGTTTCCTTGCTGATTCATCATCAACAACAAGACCCACCACTAGTCATCATGTAGTGGAGTCTTCTGCAACTAGTAGTAGACATATGTCGCATAGGACCAAGAGGACTAGAAATACAGGTGGACAACTGCAGGATTTAGGGTCGGTTGTGCAGGGCACCTGAGGCAGAGGCATTTATGCCAGGAGAGGGAAGTGTTATGCATGCGGTGGGTAGGGTCACATGGATTGTGATTGTATGACCCGTTGTAAGGATGATTAGTAGAGGGTCAAAGGACCGACCAGGTAGAGACATAGGATTCTCATAGGAGGTCTGTAGGGAGTAGACGGACATGGAAGAGGAGATGGCCATGCAGATGGCAGTGGGATATGATCCGAGATGTTACCACCACCACCACTAGGTGGTCCACCCCGACCACAGGGAGTTGGAGGACATGTGAGAGCACACCTCCAGGAAGCTGAGGCCTATGATCACAGTGCTCCGTAGATGATACTAGGTACGATCTGTGTCTACTCCACCATACCTGCAGTACTTATAGACATAGGTTCCATTCATTCTTTCATTTACACTTCAATCATTCAGATCCCGGAGAATCCTATGAAGTTTATGTTTTGATCCTTATGGATAGAGACTCTTATGGGAGGGGATTTGATGATTACACAAGGGTTCCGGCAGTTCAAACTTAATCTATGAGGTGTGAGCTTCGGCTGTGATCTCCAAGTAGCATCGTCAAGGCCTTATGATGTCATCTTGGGTATAGACTGTCTATCTACAGTCCATGCTCATGTTGACTATATTAGGCACAATGTGTGGTGTGTCTGCATGAATGGAACCAGGTTTACCTTCACCGGCGAGAAGGGAGCCTTTGCAGCACAAGATGGACTTACCCGGAGGATGGTGTAGCCAATTACACATCGGTTGGCTAGCCTTACTCTCAATGCGGTTCATGTGGACTGTTTGAGCTATCCTGTAGTGGTGGGACAGTATGAGGATTTCTTCATTGATGATGTTCTGGGTCTACCTCCTCGTAGAGAGGTAGACTTTTACATTGACTTTTACCCCGGGATGACACCGATATCTACACCAGTGTATCTGATGGCTCCTATGGAGCTTCTTGAGCTGAGGATATAGGTAGAGGACATTCAGGGGATTGGATTCATTTGGCCTAGTGTTTCACCTTAGGAAGTCTTTATTTTTTTCTCCAAGAATGCAGAAGGGTTATTGAGGCTGTGTGTTGATTATCGGCACCTGAACCAGGTGACAATAAAGAACAAGTACCCACTCCCGAGGATTGATGATCTCTTTGATCAGCTAAAGGGGGAAATGTGGGTCTCAAAGATAGACCTCAAATCAAGCTATCACCATCTCAGAGTATGAGATGAGGATGTAAAGAAGACATATTTTAGGTGTCATTACGGCCATTATGAGTTTTTGGTCATGTCGTTCTGCATGACCAACACTCTAGTAGTATTTATGGGAATCATTAACGTGATCTTTCAGCCATTCCTAGATCTCTTTGTAGTATTCTTCATCAATGAAATTCTGATCTTCTCGACTACTGAGGGGAATAATTCATACCATTTTCAGGTAGTACTGGACACACTACGAGAGCACCAGCTTAATGGCCTGCTCTCAAAGTGCCAGGTCTGGATCTGAGAGGTTCAATTTGTGGGGAATTTCATCTTGGAGGCTGGAGTTGCTGTGGATCCAATGAAGATTGAGGTGATAATTTCTTGGGATCCACCCAGGAGTGCGATGAAGGTACATATTTTACTAGGTTTGGTCAGATACTAGCGAAGATTTGTTCCATATTTGTCTAGAGTTGCGGTACCACTTTCAGCATTGATGAAGAAGGGGAAAACATTTGTGTGGTCTGAGATATTGCATATGAGTTTTCATGAGCTGAGGTAGAGGCTGAATAGTGCCCCCATCTTGAGGCTTCTAGAGGAGGGCGTAGGGTACATAGTCTACTATGACACATCAGGGACTGGGCTCAGATGTGTCCTGATGCAGGGGTGAGCGGTGATCACATATGGTTCTCGATAACTGAGACAACATGAGTAGAACTACTATACCCATGACTTGGAGTTAGCAGTAGTGGTCATCACCGTGAAGATGTGGTGACACTATCTTATAGGCGAACTTTTTACAGTCTACTCGGATCACAAGAGTCTCAGGTATATCTTCTCTCAGAAATACCTGAACCTGAGACAATGATTTTGACTTGAGATCCTCCAGAACAATGAATTTGAGATAGTCTATACTTCTAGTAAGGGGGACATTGTTTCATATTCACTCAGCAGGAGGTCTGGTATACAGTTTCTAGGCAGGGCGACAGGGCTGCAGGCTGCTTTGCAGATATCTTTTGTGGATCGAGATGGAGAATCTTTTCTTCAGTCTCTTACAAACACTCTCCCACTTCTTTAGGGAGTCAGGGATGTGCACTGTGGGGATGGTGACTGCGAGGATCGACGTGCTCAGATATCCAAAAGACAAGCACCATGTGTATTTTCTGAAGGTGGGGATCATGTCATCCTCTTCAGAGGACATACCATGGTACCTGTATCAAATTAAAATGATTTTTGAGGGAGTTCCATACATCCCCTATAGCGGTACATCTAGGAGTGGTGAAGATGTACCAGGATCTTCGACGACAGCACTGGTGGCTGGGGAGAGGAAAGAAATAGCATAGTCTATCTCTCGATGCCTCACTTGTCAAAAAGTGATGGCGGAGAATTAGGTACCATTAGGCTTGGTTCAGCCTTTAGAAGTCCCCGAGTGGAGGTGGGATGGGATATCTATGGACATCGTGACCAGAATTCCATGTAAATCCAAAGGTCATGACTCTATATGGGTTATCGTCGATCGACTCACCAAGTCGGCCCAATTCCTACCAATTAGAGTGCGGGGTTCAGTAGAGAGCTTGGGACACCTCTATGTGCATGATATTGTGCGGCTACATGGAGTACCCTCGATGATTGTCTCTGATCATGATACACATTACACTTCCCAGCTATGGAACGGGTTACATATTACTTTTGGGATGCATCTTTGTTTGAGCACCACCTTCCATCCTCAGACGGATGACCAGACTGAGAGGACCATTCAAACCCTCAAGGACATGCTGCATGTGTGCGTCCTCAACATCGTTCGTAGCTGGGAGGATCACTTTCCATTGGTGTATTTTGCATAAAATGATAGCTATCACTCCACCATTGGGTTGAAACCTTTTGAGGTGTTGTATGAGTGAACTTGGAGATCACCTTTGAGCTGGATAGACCCGGAAGAGTCAACACAAGTGGGACCATAGATGGTACGGGCTACCACAGAGAAGGTGAAGATCATTCAAGAGAGGATGAAGACTGCACAGAGTATGCATAAGTATTATACCGACAGGAGACAGAGACCTCTATATTTTGAGGATGGAGACCACGTCAATTTACGGGTCTCACCTCGATGAGGATTTTGGAGATTTGACTGAGGGGGAAAGTTAAATCTGAGGATCAACAGACCCTTCCTGGTCCTTAGTAGAGTTAGCGAGGTGGCTTACCGCTTATCTCATTCACCTTAGTTGCACTAGGTTCAAGATGTCTTCCATGTATCCTAGATGAAGAGATATGTTCATGAACCTTCTCACATCATCAACCAAAGGGAGCTATACATCGAGGATGGGGTGACATTTTCGTAGGTTCCATTGGAGATTGAGGATTGACAGGAGTGGGTCCTTCATTGGCAGTCAATATATCTTGTGCACATTCTCTTGAAGCACGTGAACCTCCAGGGGATCACATGAGAGTGGTAGGCTCATATACGTGCTTATTACACCAACTTATTCCCTTAGTTTGAGTTGTGGACTATGGGAATGAAAAGACCTGAGGTGGGGAGAATGTAAAGACCCAAAATTTCCATGTATTTTTTTAAATATATTGGAATTTTTCGAGTCCTATAAAATTGACAGAAAATGATTCCAAGGCTCGGTGTGCCTGGAATGAATTTATGAACTTTTTTCCTGGTACATTCAGTAAACGTATGAGTGGGATTTTCTACCTTTTGTAATGGTGCTCGGAATTGAAATCTGAAGGCACCGTTGAACTCACAGCACCAGTATTCTCTTATAGAGACCTTCACCTTGACCGCAGTGGGTAGAGAGTGATTGATTGTTTATTTATTTTTTGTGAAAGAATGAAATAAAGAAAAATGTTATCATTTTTATTTTATTTCATGAAACCCCTCAACATGGGTTATGGTGATGGGGACCACACAAGCATAAACCTCCCATATGGATTTCTAGAGGTGGTGACTACTTGAACTGACCCCCATTTTGAATTTAGGGGCGTGGACCACCTGATCCCTCTTAATGGGGGAGAAACCTCTCAGCTCCCCATTAATCCTTTCCTCCCAATAATTGGATCCAATTAATTATGCCAACATGGTAAAATTAATTGTTTCAAAAATTAATAGTGCCTACAATTTAATTTGATAAACATAAATTAACAAGGGGATATTTTCACATTTTGGGTGGAATTGGGAAGGGACCCCCTTTTGGAGGATTATTTTATCCAACGAAGAATGTGCTCCCCAATTAAGAACACACACACTGGAGAGGAACATCTTCAAAGAAAATGAACCGAAGATCGAGGAAACGCCGATGTCACCAATGTCTATATATCCCCAATGACTTCATCTCTATCCTCGCGTCCTCCATCGACTAATATATGAGGTAGTGGTTTAATTATGTGTGATTATTAATTCCCATGTTCTTCCATTCTAAAACAAAGAACATAGATAAATAATCTAACTAGTTGATCTATGGATGATTTCTTTTTCTAGTTTGGGAATAATCAATTGTGGTAGGTTTTAGTGTTTGACGTTTTTCATTCATGTTTTTTAGCCGCTTGCTACCACTCTAACACGGAGGGTTCATGCCCAAAAAACATGTACTGACCCCTCCACCGTTCATCTTGAATGGAGTGTTCTTCACAATGGAAGAAGTCAACCTTGTTACAAAACGACAGAAAAATGTTGCAGTTTTCACATTGCTGGACGCGACGAAGGCGACGGCCTGACGACCTCACTGCCCGGCAGGCTCAGCGGCGCCCCACAGCCTCGCCGCCACTCCACCCCACCTCGCAGCCTCGCACCGCCCTCGGGGCCTCC
The DNA here is from genome assembly GCA_963277665.1 of Viscum album. Lineage (NCBI taxonomy): Eukaryota > Viridiplantae > Streptophyta > Magnoliopsida > Santalales > Viscaceae > Viscum > Viscum album. The sequence continues at coordinate 1,406,714,142 of OY728120.1, read as the reverse complement.
GTGGCCTTTATGACCCCCATAGCCTCACCACCCCATGTCCCTCGCCCCCCCCCCCCCCCCGCGTGGCGTCTGCGCTGCCCTACGCGGTCTGGGTTCACCCGAATCGGGTTGGGTTGGTCCAGGTCATGTCAGTGCGATTGGGTCAGACCAAACTCAGGTCAACTTCAAAATTTTCTCTCTATTGAACATAACATTGGCACCGAGCATCCTTTTGACGAACAGTCAGTGGCGATGGAAACCTTGGAGTGAGACGGTCCCTTTGAAAATAACCCACTGAAGATTTGGGTAAAGTTGGAGTACAGTCGCGTTGGATCAAGCACGAATCCAACCCGAACCTCAGGATTAAAAGGCTAATAACTCACAAATTGGGCGTCCGATTGACGCACTATATGTTGCGTTGAGACCCCTATGGAAAGGTTGTATTTTTTTCATACCTCTTTATTGGACTTCGTGGTAGTTTGAGTATCAAGTAGTGGTGTTAGGAGTGTACCCTCTCGGAGATGAGAAAGATTAGTGTGGGAACCCAGTAGCTGGCTGTGACGTGTAGAATGAATATCGACCCTGTGTGGTTCGACACCTAGTGATCCTATGTGGGTTAGCACCGAGTGATCATGTGTGGGTCAGCACCGAGCGATCCTATCTGGGTAAACACCGAGTGATCCTATGTGGGTAAGCACCTAGGGATCCTATGTGGGTCAGCACCGAGAAATCCTCTGTGGGTCATAATTAGTGCCTCATAACAGAGTAAGAAGACTCAGTTGTTACATCTAATCATCTCTACAACTGTACCTAAGGTATACCTGGTGTGAGTTGATTTCATAACTGAGCGGTACTTTCCTTTGTGGTAATACCTGGGGTTGTATTATTTTTTATGGCATACCTATGTGGTACATACCATCGTGGTACTCTTTCATTTGTGGAATAGTTGAGCTTTGGGATTTTGAGTTGGACTCTGTGTTTCCACATGATTGATAGGGGTATACTTGATAACTTAGGTATATTAATAGGCATATAACTAAGTAGGGTTTTTAGTAGATTTAATGTATTTTGGTTTATCCTTTTTGGATTTTGTGTGACCTTGAGAGTTTTGGGGTCCCCACTGAGTATCTTTGTACTCACCCCTCCATAGGCTATGCCCACACCTTATTGTGTTTGTTGAAGATGAAAGATATCACTGATCGAGGCTGAGGGTTCCGGGACAAGACAGTACCTATAGGTGGACCATACAACATGTCGGAACGCAGGGGAGACGGGTGGATGTGGAGTTCTGAGGAAGCGGTCTATACCAACCATTTAGGTAAGAATTATGGAGGATGTCCCTATATCTATCTTTATTATTCTTCAGTTGTAATTGTACCTTTACAGTTGGGATTGTATCCTGACCCCATTTATTTTCATCACACTTTTTGGTATACAGTTGGATTGTGTTCGTATCATGTTGTGTGCTTGGTTGTGTGTGTTTATAGGTTATAAAGGCAATGCCTTCCCAGTTTTAGGGAATACGCCTCCAGTGCTAGTCACCAACCCCTAGAACATGGAAGGAGGGCTTGGGGTAGTCACGACACGAGCCTCTGGAGATGGGTCATGACGATAATCCTCATAAAATAATATAGTTTCATAATATAACATGTGTCTCATACAAGCCGAATTGAGACAAAATTATTTTACAGATTTGATAAATTTGAAACCATAATCCCCATTAAAGGGTGATAGTAAAATGGATATATAAGTACACATAAATTTAAGGATAATAATAATATAACACATTAATTTTTATTATATACACCACATGAATGAATCAATTGGTTCAAAAAGCATAATCCATATTAAAATTAAAGATAGACTATAAATCCTCTTACTACTTGAGTGACTTTTGAATCATGATACCCATGAAAGAATAACATCAATTGAAACATTTAATATCAGTAAATTAATTATATTTAAGATATAACATGACATAAGGCATTATATACCCCCCAAAAAGTTAATATGTGCTGAATATAACATATATATCATAGAAATAAATGTGAGATAAGAAAAACATTACATAAATTCTTGAATTTATTTGTAAATGATTGATCCTCCTTGAAAATTAATAACTATTTATTATAAATATTAAAAATAAATATATTCTTATATATCATACCATATATGAATTTTTTATGAAATTATATTACCCTATTATTAGAAATTTTATGATTAAGTTACGTTTTAGGTAATAACCACATTGTTTTTCATATATGCGTTGACATGTAAATATTGATCCTCTAACATATATTGTGATTTATTTTTTGAAAAAATGAAAAAAATTATATAAATATAATATTGATTAATAATATAATAATTTATAATAAGATATAAAATATATAAATAAGAAATTAAATACATTGTTCATGGAGACGGTAGGTCATACATTCTTATGAACGTTACTTCTATATTCTTGTTGTAATGAAGGAAAGAATGAAAATTACATATATGTATATTTATAGTAATTATAGAATAATAATTATTTCATATATATCATATAATAACCCTAAATTCACCATTAATACATTCCATGTAATGTGTGAATGAATCACTTCACTTTTAGGAGGTGATATGCCACACGTCCACATAAAAAGTTATCGTAATCTCAAAAAATGGAATGCATGAATGTATGAATTATATAATTTTAAAATAATTATAAATAATTAATTAATATCATATATATCATATAAAAATATTATTTCCATCCATATTACCCACTATAATAGGCATTAAGAGGAGAATGAATGACAACGATTCTCGAGGTAGTAGTCCGCTGTAGACATGAATGATGATTGTGCATCCCAGTTGATGGAAGTGTGTGTGAGTGTAGGTCATAAAAATAAAAAATCCATAGAAAATTATAGTAATGATAACAAGGTATTTATATAATAATGTAATAATAATAATTTTGGGTTTGAAAATAAATAATTAAAATGTTCTTGTTGAGTGAAGTTACCGCTTCTTTTGGTTTCTCTTTTTGGTTTTCACTAAAGGGATTCCATTGATGGATTTATGCCTAAGGGGGTGATTCTTGGATGAAGTGAGGGAATGTGGGATATTATTTGGTATGGTTTGGGTAGATACAAAGGGATTGAGAGGTGGGATTATCTGAGGGGATGAGTTCCCTTTATAAAGAGTTGTAGGAGTTATATTCATGTATATATTAAAGGAAAACACAATTGAGAAGTCACCCTTACATAATGTGCATCCAATAATATTCAATGTTATATAAAATGGACTATATGATCTAAATATTTCCATCAAAATTATTTTTTACATGTTTTTTTGGATTATTCATCCTTATAAGTTATAGTTTATCCACAATGTAAATTTGTTTTTACTTTAATCGTTGTAATTAATTTTAATTAATTTCCTAATTTTTTTGTTACACATTAGGATAAACTAATTAAAAATTAAAAATTCTATTGAATCAAAAAATTGAATACATTTTACCAAATTCTAAACCCATATGTGGTATAAATTAATGTAATAATAATCCCGTATATGGGACGAAACAACATGTTTTTAAAATTAAAATGTTCAAAATTTGGAATGTTTTTATATTCATTTCCATTATGAAATTGATTTAAATGAAATAAATATTATTTGTAGATTTATACTTGTTCTAAATGTTAATTAAAACTCACTTCAAATATTATTTAATATATATATATATATAAATTATATAAAAAGTAGTTTCTAATTAAAATTAGTTGTTGTTTATTATTCATAAAAAATGAATCTTCAAAAACAAATAAAATGATTCAAAATAAGAAAATTTCGACATTATTAATTGAAAAATTAAGTTCATATTTTTAAAATAAAAATCATCATGGTATTTAAAATACTATTTAAAATTGGTGATCTATTAAAAGTTGGTAAAATTACATCATAGAAAAATATATAATTTTATCCATAAAATTAGTTTTATTTTTTTTCTTAAATCTATAAAATCTATTGGATGAATGTTATTTTTTTTATTGAATATATTTTATATAATTTTTTTTAAAAATAATCAATATTGATTAGTATTATTTATTTATATAAAATTTAACTTGTAAATAGAAAACAAATTCATATAAAATGAATCTATTTATTTTCATATATGTCATTTATTCATTTCTATCTAATTGAAATCCAAAAAATTCCATTTATATATATGTCAAAATAATATTTTTCACAATTTAGTTAATATTATTTACAACTTACATTCCAACACCATGGTGGTAATTATAATTAACTTTTAATAAAAATATTAATAGCTTATTTTTGTTTAGTAAAACTCGTCCTTGCGTATAATACAAGCTATCGAAGGAACTCAAAATTTTGTGTAACATGATCAAAACATAGTTTTTCATATACTGGGTTTTAGTGTATGGGTTGTTTGTAGTGAAGGTTTAGATGTATGTTTCATTAAATGAAATCCAAACATAGTTCCTTTATATAACAGAAGATATATTCAGGGTTCCATAAAAAGATGAATGTTAAATTAAATAAAAATAATATTTCAAAAATTCTCATTGTGTTGCATTATACACCCTAGAATATGAATTTCTCCCTCAAAATTAATCTGTCTTATCAGTATTTTAATACATTATAGTTCCTTTTATATAAATCCACATCATAAAAATTAATACTAAAACATCTTTTATAAATGGAAAATTTGAAACATAATGGTTAGACAAGGAAACTAAAAACTAGGTTTCCATATAATAGAATATATGTAGAAATTGAAAAAATGGAAATAGAAAATTAATATAAATATCATGTTTCTATGTAGAGTGATATAAAACATGTTCAGGATAATGATAATGATCACAAACCCCAAAATCTAAGGAATCATGAAAACGGTCATAAATATCGTAAAAAATGATAATAATGGGACAACATGTTCTTTAAAGGCACTTTTTAATGAAGTTAAAGAATTTCTAAGAGAATATATACTTAAATTATTTCAGGAAAACCTCACCCTTTGTTTATCCATAACAAATATCCACTTAATGTCGTATTTCAACTTCATATCTTATTCACTGGAATTCATTATTATTATAATTACTATTGGATAAATTCCTTTAATAAATTTTTTTTTAGTCTTCATCTAAGATGACATATAACACTTTGTAAAAAATCACTAATCTGTTTCATTGTAGTTAGTACTATCCAATTTATATTATCCCTTATAAACTCATAATACAAGGTAAACACAATTTTCTCAACTCCAAGATCACATAAATAGCTAACTTCTCTTAATTATTTTATCGCCCTTCCATTAAATCAATTTTCTAGGTCATAAGTACCATTTGATATATTTTTACAAATTCATAATGGAAAATATATATTTGGGGATTAATATAACATAATTATTTTAATTCCTATACATATAAAATTCAATCATACAACTATATTCATAAAAAATTACATATCCTTTATCATCTAATCCCATGATACAATTTTATTAAAATATGAAATATTAATAATTTATATAGGTTCCCGAAACTAAATTTTATAATTATTCATAAATTTAATGTGAAAAATAATGATAGAAAATCCCATACCCTTCACATATTTTTTTAGTCTATTTATCTTAAGTATTACAACATATATCATACCACCTTTCTAATTAACTTCATGACATTTCCACATAAGGAATCATTTTTATAATTCATATACATTCTTAATATGAAACATTAAATGTTATCCCAACTCCTTCTAGTTCTCAACAATTACTAGAACCATAAATCATATTGTGAGAAACACTTATTATAGTAAAAAACAACATAATCCTGAAAAATTACATATATGAAGCCTAAATCCGGAATCCTTATTTTAAATATATGGAACCATATGTATATACCTAGATAAATCCATAAAAATTCCCGTGGAAATATCCATAGATATCTAACTAATGTTTTATAATCCTAGCTTCCAATGAATGACTAAACCTCCCTATAAAACCAACTACAGTGTCCTATACATAAAATCCATGGATATTACATCATTTCATATGAATGTTCACTACATTAAAATAATACATTCCCAAGGACTGTAATAGTTTTGTGTAATTGGAATCATAGAATCATAATAATCTAACATGGAAAAGGATCTTCATCATCTCCCTTAAAAATCAACCCATTTAGTACTCTTATATAATACAATTATTTATAACATGGGGAAAGGATACATAAGAAAGGGTTGAGCTCTGATGCTCTATTAGTGTAATGAAAGAAGATATTTAAGAACAACTTGAGTATAAGTTTATAATAACATCATCATAAAATTAGAAGATCATTCCAAGCCTATAAATGATAATAATCAAGATTCAATGAATAAATATTAATTGTTCATAATACAAGAATCATAATGGAATCATGGTTATAATTCATGAGGGGAAAACCTTTGAATAAGACAAGGAATTTTGGTATACACATAAGCATAAAAAATTATATGTCAATGAAACCTATTAGTACCATTATTATATGTTAGTATTGAAATAATCACCCATGTAACTTATTCTAGTATAGGATATCCTCCCATGTAGAATCTTATTTTGTGTTTGGGATGACCTCCAAGGTACCATTTTGTTAGGGTATTGGGATGCCCTCATTTTTACACTCCTTATATAAACATGGGATTCCATTCCATATATACTCTTTATATAGGATTCAAACTCACTCATGTGTACCCTCTTTTTATGGTCTTGGGATGTTCTCATGTGTACCCCATTATAACAAGATTTGAATTCCCTTATGTAAACCAACTTATTATGATCTTGGGATATCATCCTATGTACCCTCTTGTTACGGGCTTGGGATTCAATCTTGTGTACCCTCTTGTTATAGGATTTGGATACACTCAAGTGTAAAATATGGTTACATGCTTGGGATGACCTCCCATGAATTCTATGATCTCATAGAAAATTTATCATTACCCAATGCTTTTGAAGAAGAAAAAGGTATCACTTATCACATATTTAAATCAAACATACGTGTTCCGCATGATAGTAAAACATTCATCATATCAGAACACATAAGAAGATATAAGACTGATAAACATCATATCGTAACCCATGAATTGAAATGGGTTTCATTAAAATTTCACCATATCTTAACCTATGAAAAAATTAAAGGTTTCATAATTAAATCATCATATAATAACTCATGAAAGGAAGTGTGTTTCATAATCATTTTATCATGGTATAACCAATGGAAGGGAAACAAGATTAAAAAAATATGTCTTAATAAAAATAAAAAATTCAAAGAAATAGTAATAGAAGTGTCCTTATATAATATCAATTTTAAATCATAATATTTATCAAAGGATGTCAATGTAGATGGATTGAGATTTAGAAAATATCACATGGATCATTTCATTTGGAAAATAAAAATTCTTTTTAAATAATTTTTTTGAATACATATAAAATTTTCAATATAAATTTCATTGAAAACAGATGATGTAATATTTATCAATCATATAAACAATTTATCGAGGAATATACCATTTCCACATTGGAAAGTTATATTTAAAACATTAAATCTTTTTTTAAATCCTTTCTTCATAATAATACCATAAAAACATATAATAGAAGATTGAAACCTCATTTTATTATTATATTAAAAATTAACCTTTTTAGAAATCCCTTTCCTTGAAATTATTTTTTAAATGTAATTTAATAAAACTTTTTAAAACATTTATTGAAAACATCATTTTTGAAGGAAAATAGATTTCTAAACGAAATGATAAATAATGTGAGGTTTTCGTAAAAATATTTTTTTAACTATATTTAGTAAACAGTTGTGTAATAAATGTTACCATTACAAGAAGATATCATTAATAACCATAGATGAATATATTTAATTAGAATTGTTGGGATATAGATTATATGACTTTATCAACGGATGTATAATCATAAACAATCCCGATAAATGAAGACATTATAAGAATAAACTCTTACTACTTTATAAACATTCAATCACAATTACAGAAAAATAATAAAATTTAAAAAGGCTTAATATAACATTAAATTTTGGATATTAATTATAAAAAATTTCTAGGGGTATTATATACATCTTTTAAATTAATATACGTTCATAACATAACATGTGTCACAAAGAAGGAAAATTGAGTCAATGTTACTTAATCGATTTGGTAACTATGGAATGAAAAATCCCATGAATGGGATTTCATAAAATGGATATTTAAATAGAAATAAATTTATGTTTAATAATAATAACATATATTCACGTGTTGTATATACACAACAATAACCAAATATTTGGTGAATAATTCATAACTCTCGTAGAAATAAAAGTTGGACTTGAAATCTATTTAATACTTGACATTCTCTTGAATTATGATCACTATAACAGAATAATATAAATTTAAACGTTTATTATAATTATATAATAGTTCAAATTTAATTATACACTATATTAAACATTAATAATTGGTGAATATAACATATATCACCCATAAATAAATGTGAGATGTGAAAATTGTTACCTTATGTGATTACATTCTTTGTGTACATTCAAAAATGTAGTATAATAAATATACTTTTTTTATAAATATATCAAATAACCATATTATTCTATATAATAAAATATATTATTTAATTATTAATTTAAATTACCCATTTATTATAAATTTATAGTTAATGTAACATTTCATGTAATATCTTCTTATTTCATATATTTTTTGACATATTTGTGTTAACCCTCTTACATATATTTTTATTTAAATATTACAATAATGAAAAAAATTTATTATATATCATATATATTTAGTATATAAGTACTTATAAAAATCTATAAATTATAGAAATAAAAAATCAAATACACCTTTTATGGAGACATTAGGTCTTATATACGCAAAAACTGTGTATTTGGTTTCATATTATATTGAATGAAAGGATGTAAATGAATATATATATATACATATATTTAAATTAAAAAATAATAATTATTTCATATATATCATATATATTTATTATACCAAACATTAACACATTACATTTAATTTTTTAACAAATCACATATCTTTGAAGAAGTAGTGGTCCATGTGTCCACAAAAAAAGTTATCATATTCTCAAAAAAATGAGAGCATGAAGGTATATGTTATATAATAATCACAGAAGCATAAATAAATCATATATATATATATATATAAATAATATTAAAGAAATAATTACATATTTATTCCCCGAATTAATAGTAAGTAATGGAATAAAGAATGACATTGGTTCGTGAGGTGGTACACTAACATAAATATCCCTATACCCACACTTTCATGAACCATGGGATCATGCGGAGTAGGTATTTCCCTATACCCATGGTTTTGTAGAATCTATGGGTATAGCCCATTGAATATTCGTATTAACCACAGTTCTAGTAAATCGTGTGTATACATCTGTACCCATGATTTACAGAACCATGGGTATATATTTTTACGTCACAAATTAGATACTCCTAGTTATGTAAAACGAGGGAATAGATATTTTTCATCATAGAACACATACCCACTGTTTGTTAAACCATGGTTATAGATAGTTTTGCATCAACATATATACCAACAGTTTAAGGAACCGTCAGTTTAGATGCTTTTCCCAAAAACAACAGCTTCCCACCATGGTTTCACCTTACTCCTACAAACCATAATGAAAACTAGTATAAAATAATGGAAACATTATTTCAGAATCAATGGAAACACTATGAAATCACTCCCCTCACCCTTTCTAAACCTCTAGTGGATAGAACCCCCTTAAACACCCAAGACACCCCTTACACTAGAAACCCCCTGGACACCCCCTGAACCCCCCTGCTCACCCCCACTAGACACCACCCACTAGAAACCCCCTTGGACACCCCTTGGACACACCCTGGACACCCCCTAGACACCCCTGGATATCCCCCAAGAACCCCCCCCCCCACACCCCATAGACACCACCTGGTCACCCTGGACACCCCTTGGACCCCCCTGAACACCCCCACAGGACCCCATAGACACCCCATGGACACCCCCATGGACGCTCCTCCCCCTAGACACCCCTGGAAACACCCTCGACTCCCCCATGCAGGCATATACGTGCAAAAATTCATATTAATAAAATACCGGAAGAAAAAGGAAAAAGAAAAATTGTTCACTGAGAGACTGTATAGAATATTTTTTTTAACAAAAAAGAAAGGTATAGGATTCAAAAATACAAAATTGTGAATAAACTATCGTAATATGATACAGGGAAATGACTAAATGATTGAATATTTCACACTCAAGAGTAAACACGAAATCATCCATTCTGCAAGCATGGTGTATGCGAAGCCAATTTGATTAAAAACACCAGAAATGGTTACTAATGTCTTAAAAAATTGTATAAAATTACTATTCCCTCCAAATTTTATATTCACGTCAATCCCAGTTGCAATTTGAGAATGAAGATCAATTTCATCATTTATGTTTTATTGTTGGTTCAATATATATAATTCATCACTATCATGCATACTAATACATGTCATAAAATGAACAATTGATAAAAAAATAAATGACATATGAAATCAAAAAATATAAATCCAAACTCTATTTTGATATCTTTCACATGAATATATTCAAAACCCCATGAAAACCACCCACTCCTAGAATTCCCCATCCCCCTACACCCCCACAGCCCATGCCCCCGGGTACATTGCCACCATCCCCCTTCACCCACCAGACACCATTCTAGACACCCCTCCTGAACGTCCCCCCTGCACCCCACCCCCCTGCCCCCGCACCCCCACACCCCCTGCACACTGCACCACTGCCCCCTGGTCCCCCATAGACACAGCCCACTGGACACCCCCTGGACAACCCCTCCCCCAAGACACCCCCTAGACACCCCCTCAACACCACCCACTTGACCTCCTGAACACCCCCTGGACACCCCCTCTCCTAGAAACCCCCTAGACCACCCACCCTTAGACACCCTCATGGATGCATATACGTGTAAAATTGCATATTACAAAATGGAAATAAGGAAAAGGAAAAGAGAAAACTGTAAATTAAGAGAATGTATAAAATATTTTTTCTAAAAAATATAAAGGTAAAGGATTAAAAAAGTGTATACATTGGGATCAACTATCCATTTATGATTCAATGAAATTTCTAAAAGATCGTATATTGCACACTCAATAGTAAACTCAAAATAATCAATTCTGCAAGCATGGTTTATGTGAAGTTAATTAGATTCAAAACACAACAAATGGTTACTAATGTCATGCAAAAAAATTGTATAAAATAACCATTACCTCTTGAATTATATATTCACATCTATCCCAATTGTATGTAATGGAATCAAATCATCTTCATCGACTATGTTTTTTTATTGTTTCTCATCATACCGTGCATCAATATCCTGCATACCAATACATGTCATCAAAATCATTAAATGATCGAAAAGGAAAAGATATCAGGAATCCAAAAATTGGAAGCTGAACTCTCTTTTTACGTCTTTGAACTACATATATTTATACCCCCCCCTCTTTGAAAGCCCCTTACCCCCAACAAACCAACAACCCTTCCCCCTCCCTACCCTCTACACACTCCCCCCATCCCCATTCACCCCCGAACACCCCCTCTTGGAAAACCCAACCCCCTACACCCCCACTCATCAATCCTCCCCCCTTCACCCCCACACCCACTGCACACTACCCCCAACCCATGGACCCCCCCTGAACAGCCCCCACTGAACCCCCCATAGACACCCACTAGACACCCACTGGACACCGCTCTAAACACCTACTGAACCCCCCGTTTGGATATCACCCTCCCCCTACACCCCCACACCCACACCCCTTTCACCCCATAAACCCGTGCAATCTATCCCCCATCCCCCTAGACCCCCCTTAACAACCCTATAGACACGCCCACGAGAACCCCTAAACCCCCCCCCCCCCCCCATAGACACCCCCCAGACACCCCCCCTGAACCCCCTGGACATCTCTTGGACACCCCCAGGGACCCCCTCCCCCTTGACACCCCCTGGAAACCCCCTTAACACCCCCATGCATGAATATACATGAAAATGTCCATATTAATAAATGTCAAGAAGAAAAATCAAAAGTGAAAACATAAAACTCAGAGAATGTATAAAATATTTTCTCTAAAAAAATATAAAGGTTCATGATTAAAAAGTGCATACATGGGGATCAACAATACAACCATGATACTGAACAATGTCCATAAGATCGAATATTACACACTCAAGAGTGACCTCAAGATCATCAATTTTGAATGCATGGTGTATGCCAAGTAAATTTGATTAAAAAAACAAAAAATGGTTTCTAATGTCTTGAAAAAAGTATAAAATTAGCATTACCTCCTAAATTTTATATTCATGTCAATCCCTATTTCACGTTGAGGAAGAGAATCAATCACATGAGTTATGTTTTTTGGCTGGTTTTGTGCATAGTATACACCAACTAGACATACCCTGCCCCATAAACACCCCCATGGACACCCCCTCCCCCTTCACCCCAACACACACTATACCTTCACCCCCATTACCCCTTAGCCCTTCACCCCAACTACCCCTAACCTTCACCCCAATTTCCCCCCACACCCACCTGCACCCCCACTATCCCCCCTCCTGGAAATCCCCTTGCACCCCCACTACCCCCACCCACCCCACCCCCACCCCCTTCACCCAGCCCCACCCCCTGCACCCAACCCCACTCCCTACACCACCCAATTAAATTAACCATGATAGAAATATGAAAAATATTAGTGACTCACTGTAAAAGAATAAATATTCCCAGAAAATAAAAACCTTGAAAGAAAGAAGAATAAAAGGGGATGCCCAAAAATATTAGAAACCCATATTCAAACTAAAAAATGAATCAATTAACCATGAATTAATAGACAGAAAAATATATCATAAAAATGTAGAGGGAGATGATCGACCTAAAATATGAATCAATAAAATGAATAGCCAAATCAATTAAACTTGGAAGAAAACTCAAACTAAAAAAATGAATAACCAAATCAACAAAATTAATTAAGAAAATATTAACTGAAATTACATAATTAATCAATTAAACATGCCAGAAAAATATTATTGACTCGCTATCAATGAATAGAAGAATAAAAAAATGTATATTGGGATTCTCTACCAAGGCGGATTCACGTTTGCTGAGGGAATGCTAGACCTAGGGGGGATGCAGGACCTTGGAGTGGATGCTCGACGAAAGGAGGGGGGAGGGTGCACATTGAATATGCACATATATAAATTATAAAAGTCTAAAATGTGTCAAACAAATCATATACCAATAGTAATTGAGTGAATATTTTTTACATTATAACCACTTACCAAAATCTGAATATATAATCATGATACTCTATGTTAATTCTTCTTTTAGTCACAAGTGAGATACTAGTTTCTTGGACTTAAAAAAATGGTAATCTATAATATCAAATGAAACATATATTAGGGTATAAGATACTAGAAAAAAACCTCTCACAATCTAAGGATATTATTCATCATTATCCATAAACAACTCAAGCATAAAAAACAATCTAGTTCTATCTGGATGATCTTATGCCTTAGATACCTAAATTGGTGTTGGTTTGGATGACTATTGTATTTTCCCTTATAACATGTTACCCCACTTCAACATATTAAGGTATACAAATTTTCATGCTGTAACATTCCCATTATCATGATCCAATGATGTATGAATCTATTGAAATTCTACACCCTTCGTATAAAGAAAAATATAAACCCAAAAAATTATCTACCTTGTACCATATCATACAAGGACATGGGATCACAAATAAACAACCAGTTAAATCAATTGAACAACTTAAATTTCACAAAATGAAAATTTTAGAAATAAAAACTAATGAATATATTCATTTTTTACCTTCATTAATTTAGACTTGTCAATTCAATAATTTATAAAAAATAAATAGATAACAAATGAAATCCAATCTCACTATATGAGATAGCATTTTGAGCTATGTATTCTATGGTAGTAACGGAATCACATACTCATATTCATGACTAAGAATTCTAATGTTTGATTTATGTAAATGAATTCGAAATTTTATAAATAACATTTCAAAAGAAAATAAATGATCCATTCTCATCCATACAAAAATTCAATTCAAGTTCTTAATGTTTATACATAAGTCTCCATAATAAGTGAAATGGTATAGGATTAATATCCCCCCATAACCAACATCCCCATTCCCATGTCCACACAATCATAATTCACATCATCGCCACCATTAGCAACATCATCAACAACCTTATCACCAACAACAATTTCAGTAACAACCTCACCAACAACGTCTTTATCACCACCACCTTAATCTCCACTATATCCCTCACTGGAATCATATGACGAATAATTTAATGAGGTAATTGATGCAATATATGAATCAAAAGTAGAAACAACCAATGATGGTAGAAACTAAGTCAAAACTTCCATAGCATTCACGAAATGTCCAGTCATCAGATAATTTTTTCATGGTCCTCTAATGCTATTTTGTTTTCCTAATCTACTTCATCATGAGAAATTTCTAGTTCTGAGGTCTAGGAGGCCCGAGAGGTGACTGATGATGGAAAATACCTAGAGGGGATGATGTTTTTTCCTGGACTATATCGTACTCACCATGGGTTATCCTCACTTAATACCAACCTTAAAAGATCATGTGGCCCAATGTTGTTATCTTACTTAACATAGAGGGCCTCCAAGGAAGGCTGTTGAAATTTAAAACTTGTTAAATTATAAATTTTGTAAACATATTTAAAATATAAATAAAAAACATTAAGATTTTATGTTGTGTCTGTGTATTTACTACACTTCCATACTTTTTAATTCAAAATGGAGAAAAATAATTTGCAATGAGGTACAGGACCTTCGATGCGTAGTGTTTCTTACTACAAATGATAAATGCACAAATCCAGATTTGTACCATATATGAGAATGAAAAAATCTGGCCTATTCCTATTCAATAATATTTTCAGTATAAAATCTTGTATAACATCACAATACCAAATTAAATTACCTGGTTTTTTTCATGATCAGGCATTGTAGTGCACCCTATGTGTAAAAATTTGTCATGGAATCCTTATTTATTGTGTTTTTCTCTAAAACAACCTAAAATAAATTCAAATACAAGTAATAAGAAATAAATATTATGTATCAACCATTAAAGATTGAGATTACATTACACTTTGCAGTCTTCTAATGTGAAATCATTTTTTCATACTGATTTTTTTGACAGTCGGGGAATATGGGTACCCCTTCTAAGTTAGTACCATCCCTGCTCTTCCAACCAACAAAAAACTCATTCTTGTTTGAGTACTAGAACTCCCCAACATCCATCAACCGTTAATTCTTAGAATATTATCCATCGAGAAAGTTAAATTGAATCTAAAATGAACATGTTCCTTCATTTAAATACTCCAACAATATATATATGACTTTATAAAATTTTCTTACCCATATTTTCTCTCATTCTTTTTCCTTGATCTCTTTACTAATACGTCTCCATGACATCGGTTCCACTAGAATGTTATTGTAATAAATTTTCCATAGTGTCTATGAAACATATACACTTCATTTTATATGGATCTACAGTCTAATATTATTGATTGTAATACACCATTAGTTGTGTCGGGTGATTTCAAACATCCTTCATATGAGTGTGACCATGTCACCTTGATAAGGATCCCACTGAATATGAAAAATAGGGTGGGAATATGAATTATTCCAAGGTATGACATGACCAAAATTAAGTGATATAATTTGAGACAGTTATAAGCAACATACCATCTATCGATTTCCCAAAAGACTGTGGCAGATCAATGGGTTGTCCGGACTTAGAAGCCTCTATATGTAGTGTCTATCCTTGTGCATTCTCTGGGTGAACTTCATGCACTAGAGTGGAATCTAATGGAATAGACTCATCACATACTGGTTTTATGGAAGGTATTTAAGGTTTTGTAGAGATGGAAGTATATGGGTTGTAGGATGAGGGATACATCATCAAATATGGATATGGTAATGGTGAAAACTTTTTTGTAGGTGGTGTAGACATCGAATGGGATGAATAGGTAATATGAGATTATGGAGGCCTCAATGGGATCATCCCAAAAGGCAACAAGGACATGGCATGTGACTAAGAGGGTAGCATAGATGATGATGGCGGCATGGATAAAAACATACCCGAAGACATAAGAGGAGAGTGGAATGGTGTGGTGGAGGGGGTGTCTGTTGGGTCAGTGTGGAAACAGGTATGATGGGTGCTTAGTCTAGTTCTAGTAGCATCCCCACTAATACCCATGCCAACAGGAATATGAGTCAAATCCTGTTGAACTAAATGTCCCTAAAAAATTGATAATAAATATTAACATGAAATTATATGTAATGTAGAAGAAATACATTGTTAGTATAATGCACACTTATTGAAATGAAGGAAATGCACACTCACGCCCCGATCGATCAAGATAAAATAGGCTCTTCCATAAACCTTCTGTAGTATTTGGAATAATCTACATAAAAATTAAATGTAATGTTATTAGAAATAGTTTTTACAAATCATGTATAGAAATTAATTCTCTCAGCAATTCATTAGAGGAACAAATTTTATTTCTTTTAATTACTAATTGTACAAATGATTACAAGGAAATGACTAACATGGTTTTTAAAATTAAATTACCACGTTATATATTTTCTAAAATCAATATTTACAAAATATTTTTTACATTGAAAGAAATATAATTAAAGAAACTACACCAGAAAATACAAAAACAAACATATCATTCCAAACTGAATCATAATTAAAGATATTAGAGTAATTTTGTATGGGGAAACTCATGTCAATTTACACTGAATGAACAGTGAACATATATTTTTTCATCTATATATTATTGACCACTATATCAGGTTCAACATCAACTCCCACAATAAGAAAATTTGATTAATCAATTTCAATATATTGGCCAACACCAATGGGGACATCAATGGTGGAAATTTCATCACTAGAATCAATAAAAATATGTCTGTGGATTACATCATTAATGACACCATAATTAGGTCTTATATGATCTTTCACATAAAACAATTATTTAGTAATTGACGCCAAAATGTATGGTTCATCCACATGTAGGAATTGACTGATATAATTAACTATGAATCCACATTCATTAATAAATGAACCATTTTGTATCATTAAATAAAACCATTTACATTTCATCATAGTGACACTTCCTTGAAAGTATTAATCCAATAACAATATTTTATCATAATTTCCATTATAATACCCATCTTTATATAGAGGCTGACTATCTGATACACTGGAACAATAATCCGTTATAGCGGTTAACATAACTCCAACTTGTTGTGTTATCATTTTCACCACTCAATCCGTTATAACAAATTTATACCCATTGATTATTAAATATTTTCATTCATGAAACAGAGAATTAGGACCAAAATCCAAAGCTCTCTATTATTGAGAAAAGGTGTCAATAATAAAACACAAAACCTGAAATATATATTAATAAACAATTAAATGGATATCTATTATTTAGTCTAATTAAATTAATGAAAATACGATTGATTTCAACCAAGTAGGAAACTCTTGTCTGTGAAAAGCATATCCCCTTCTCAAAGACAAAGATCAATGAAATTTACATATAATTTGTTTATGTTACCTACAAAAAATGATAATAAATGTGTAAGGTATAAGTGAAATTTTATAATATGTGATAACATATAAATATCAAAATCACATACTTGATATAGTTATTGATCAAACCATAGTTAAACATGACAATGTGATATTCCATCTCCTGCTCTTCAAGGCTGAATGTAGCCAATGTATCAGACCCAAAAATTCCTCCTGTTTGGGGAAGAGATGAAAATGAGGGCTAAATTTCACCATACTAGTAAAATTAATTTCTCATTGGAATGTTATGTCTTGTGTTTATATCAGAAAAAAATATTTAATAGAAATCCATATATTCATGATCCAGATAACCCCTCAGAATCAATCCTTCAGGATAATTATTTTTTTCGATCATATGATTACATTGTGAACATATTTCTTTTAGTAGGATACATCCACTAAAAAGCAACTTGTACCAAAATAAGTCTTTTAGTTGGAATATGAACCGTTAAAAGAAACATGAAATTGAAGAAGATGGACGAAAAATCATTTCCATCACAAATAAAATTAATGGCGCCTCTTACTTCATTTTTATCAAGAATGACATTGATAACATTTTATAAAAATGTTTTTTTAAAATTTTTCACAGGCGAATAACTATCACAATGACATTATTGGACAGTAAATGTTGAATTTCTATTGTAATTAGTTCATGAATAAGGATGTGATAATCATGAGTTTTCAAGGATATTAGTCTCTCATCTCTTCTACTGACTCCTTTAGATATGTTTCTGGAATAGACATCAAGAACCTTGATATTATCCAATACTGCCATAAATTAATCTTTCTCTGATAGTTTCATCACATAAGAAGAAAAAAAGAACATTCCATTTGTTTTCACTGATACACACAAGATATAGTTCTGATCGAATACTCTAATCCAACAAGTCCCGATAAGGACAGAATTCAAATTTTGTCTTCCACCTGATATTTTGAGGAATTTCAAGAAACATTTCACATATTGTTTTTATCAATATGAATTACGTCTAAAAAATGAGGTATCAAATTAGTAGACCAATTTTGAAATTAAAAAAAATTTACTTCTCTTTTTCCAATTGTATGTCGTTTCAATTTCATTATTGTTCCCCATTTTAGATTTCAACGAACCATTACCTAATGAAAAACTGAAATATTTCAATTCCTTAGGCACATAACTTCTTGACATATGTTGAGGTGGTTGTTTAGTCTCATTGGTATTATCAAACCTCCCATTATTAATCATATATTGATGATCCATTGGCAATAATCATTAACTCCCCATGAAACTAAAACTACGATGATATTTATGCCTTCTCGATTGTGTATTCTTTATAAAAATGGGTCATGATAGTTTTACCTTCATTCTCCACCCATATATCATTTAATTAGTAGTTAAATCATTTATAGTCCATAGAAGTGCATCATAAATATGAAAATTATTCTTTGAAGAAGCATAGAATGTCTGCACACACAAATACAAAAGCTATTTCAATACACATATTAAAGGCTGTATGTAGACATCTATATCATTACCAGGATCAAACGGTCATGTTATCAATATAATCAATAATGTTAATAGTTTTTTCATACACATCCATAGGGAAAGATTATAAACATGAATAAAAACTGGACTTGTGTTATAAGATGAAATCATCCGACCAAACAGATTAAAACCGTCATAGGATAGACCCAACCAGACATTACGCTCCTCAGCTACAAAATCAGGTTGTTGTGGAGCAAATATACACCATGCTAATCTATTTTTTGAGGTTGAACGAAATCATCGTTACATTTAATTCTCACAACATCATGCCATCACATATTGGCTGAGATTTTGGAAGACAAAAATAGATTTTGATGTCTAGGAATCAATGTAAAGTGCCACATGACTTTCTGTTCCACAAGAGATGGTATTCCGTCTACATTTGCCTTCCATTGAGAAATACCATATTCATTACTATCATTACAGTCAGATATTTTCTCCCAAAATAATATGAAATCTTTCGGACAAGCATGAACTTTATTACTATCAAAGCCATGCCGCTTAATTATCATCCATTCCTTGTAATGACTTGATGGAATATCTACACCACCAGGAATAAATTCCATCACATATGTATAACTATAATCAATAGAGGTATTAGAAATCCCATAACTATATTTCCCATGATATAATCTCATTAAAAACCCCAACTTGTTCATTTTATTACATTCCAGATACACTAGAGTTCTAGCATCATCCAATAAAATTTTTACTCTCTCATCGTCATATTCAATATTTTTTTCATGTGTATTGAAATCATTGTATTTATTCCACTGGCATACTATCTCTCTCAGGATTATGGAAAAATGGAAACCAATAAAATATCAAATTCTCCATTCCACTTCATTCATTTTGTTCATGACTTGTAGAACATTGACTCCCCTCTCCCTGGTGATACCAAACATAATAGTTTGTTTGATATAAAAATTTCTCTATATGGTGGATAAATTCATCCAGGCATAACCATGGTCTCCAAAATATTTATAGCTGGGAAACTGTATACAACCTCCATCTGAAGCATTTTCAAATAAAAAATGTAAAAAAATTTCCAAATAATATCGAAATGTGGTTGAAATCCTATTGGTATGATACATCTTGCTTACATACATTCTATAACAAGAAAAAATATTATCTTCCAAAAAACAATGTAAATCATAATTAAAAAATGGATATATACTATAGAAAATTAAACTATTAGAACACAATAACATAATAGTTAATATAAATTTGTATTGAAAGTGACTTATTTTTATAAAAGCATTCAACACTTTTAGTATCAGAGATAAAATTCTTACCTATATCCTATAACGATATGATCAACAATGTAAACCATAATGGGACAAGAAAGGTTTCGTGTCTATTATAGAGTTGTACGTGTCATTATAGTTGATCTAAGGGAGAGATGAACATGTTTGTCCTCTCGTACGTGTGACATAACAAAACCAACTTTTAACATTAAAATACACCCTTAAACATGGGTTATTTCATTTAAAAATAATTGGAGAGATAAAAACATTCACCCATAAAAAAACAATATTTTAAATGAGCCCCATATTCATTTAATTTAATATTTTCCATCAGTAAAAATTAAATTCAAATATGGAAGAGAAATTTAAGGAAAACCCTTCATCTCCAAGAATAAAAAACTTTTAGATAATTTATATAAAACAATCATGGTTATCAAATATTAGTATAAATATTATATAAGATGAATTTAATAAACTCAATAACATCATGAATTTTATTAATAAAATAATTACCTAGAAATACCTACTGCATACAATGTGGAACAATTCACAACAAGACCATTAAAAAGGAAAATGTCATTTTTGTAAAATAAATTAATTTTAAATAAATTGATAAATCAAATACATGTTATTATATTAATATCGAACACTAAATTTTACACATACCATGATTTGGGTTCACATAAGAAATGAAAATGAGGGAAATTGAAGTGAATTGACAAGGGTATTTTCACTTGTGATTTTGGTAATGTATTATGTATCAAATGTCCCTGATTACAATTTTGGATTCATATGGAATACCATCATTTAATTTTGAACGATGAGTTAACAATATTAAACTTGATCTATGTGGTTGGAATACCTCCATCATATGATATGGGTTATAATACTACCATTCTTCAAAATATCAAAGATGCTTCCATGAGTTTAGATCGGAAGAATGGATTACGATGAATGGAAAGGCTCACCCCTTGGTATTTTGTATAAGTTTTTAGAGAGATAATGCTATATTGAGCCATCTGGTTTCTCTCAGATTATTATTCCCTTGGTTTACTTAGTATTTTACATTGGTACCATTCACAATTTGATATTTACTATGACTATAGACTCATTAGTGATTAAAAATGTAGTTAAAAAATGATGTTGAGTTCCATTGTATAGATCAAGCATCTGTAGTATTTTTATTACACATTATCTTAAATCATTTATTTAAAAACTGTTAATAATATAATAAAAAATTCATTAATAAATCGTTTCCCAATTTAAAAAAAATGGAATTTTAATTTTAAGGACACCATATTTTGAGTCTTACCATGTTATAATAAAACCATGCACATTCTGCTATAGAATATGGGAACCTAAGCTGTTATCAATATTATATTGTATATTTAGATTTGGGAAAGGACTTGATGTTTTTTATTGTACGGTTTCTAATACTAAACTTGGGTTTTGGGTCTAAGTTGATACTCAAGAACATGTGTTATTGTCTTCATAGTGAGGGTGTCAAGTATTATGGTGGAAGACTATATGTGTATACATATGAGTTATGATTTATAGCTCACGGGATTGGAGTAGTTTCTAGACTATGATGTCACAATTCGAAAGGAATTCAATGTATCGACCAAGAATATGGCCTCATTCATGGAGAACGTCTTTCATTGACACTAGAACTAGAAAAATGATGTGGAATAGATGGTAAAATATTATAGGTATTTTAATGGAGTTTCCTTGTACTTAGAGAATAAATCACAACTCGAAAATAGAGGAAAAACCATGATTATAAAGTAGTCTCATAAGTGATCAGGTGCAGTTGATGATTATAAGACTCTAGAGTTTCATTCAAAATTATAAATGAATATGGTTTACAATATGTGATAAACTATTTAAACCAATAATAGACGGAGACCATGATAGAAAATATCTCTACCAATGGGAAATAAAAAATCAGTCTTTTAATTACCTATATTCAATGAAAAGGGCTCAAGCAGCTTGGAAATCCATGAAAAATTCTAATTCCACTACTATGAATAATCAAGTGCATTGAAATAACTTATGGATAATAAAATAGGGAGGAACATTTGGGAGACATCTTGGAATTTTTATGTGGGAAGAGAATATTAGAAAGGATCTCAACAACCTGATAATAAATTAGTAGTGTTTTTGATTATATAAAAACCAAAATAGAGTGGTATAAAATATTGTTAATAAAAAAAGAAGTTGCATTAAAAATCCGAGGAAGTGTAATTTACCTCTAAGATATATTATTATTTATTAAAAAAATAATGAAAAATAACAATTGTGTAGTCAAATTATAGAGGCTATTAACATGATATTAAATTAGTAGTGTTTTCAGTTATATTCACAGAACAAAAGGAAGTGTTATAAAACATTATAAATGAAATAGGTTGTTTTAATAACAATTAGAGGAATTATAATTTATCTCTAAGATTAATTATTATTGATTATATAAATAATTAAAAAGATAATTTTTCTAGTTAACCAGTTGGGGTTTTCGATATAAGAATAAGTGATTAGTTTTAAGTGTATTAAAAACATGGAGAAGAAATTTCAAATCTAGATGAAATGAATCGGTGGGGAAGTTTCCCGAGGTGATGAATCTAAGAGGGGGGAGGGGTGACATTTCCAGAGCTAGTAGCAAGGAGGAGGAGACTGGGATGTTTAGGTAGAGGTGAAGGCCAGCAGGTCGAGGTCAGAAGCCAAGGATGAGCTGGGAGGCAGAGGGCAGGGAGGGGAGGACATGGATGGGAACTGGTGGTCAGATGACCAGGAGGTAGAGGTCACCGAGGAGAAGAGAGGTTCGGGTGGTGGAGGTCCAATGGCTAGGAGGCATTAGTCGTGTAGGGGAGGTAAGGGCCAGGAGTAAGAGGTTGGGTAAGTGAGGGAACAAGGAGGGGAGCACGATGGAAGAGTAAATGGTAGGAGCAAGATTAAATAGTGAAGTAAAAGAAGCCCTATGGAAGAGTGATATTGGGGATTGAATACCCACATTTTTATTAAAACTGTGGGTATAAATAATAAGAAACACATAACCCTACAGTTTAGAAAACTATGGGTATATATCTTTGGGGAAAAAATCCATTTTTAGTAGTGGTAGTATTCTATTCACAAGAATGATGATTATGTATCCCATTTGATGGATGTGTGTGTGAGTTTAGGTAGTTACGGTAGGATCGAAATAGTGAAGTAGATGCTCAATTTACAAGGGGGGGGGGGTGAATTGTACACTTTAAAAATGTTACCTTAAGCAAGGAAAGATCTAAGTTTAACAATGTTAAACTAATAAGATTCACAACACCTCTAACTCCTATTGGAAATTGGAATAAGGAATGAAGTTACAAACTTCTAATTCTACACACTTGCTTGAAACAGGAAAGTGATTCCGAATAATAGGTTCTAGAAATATGGATCCGGAAATTGAAACTTATCCTAAGTTAACAATATGAGATTCTACCTTAAATCATATATAATCTAAATGAATCAGAGAACAAGTGTAAGGAAATATAAGTAGATTATTCTTTCCTTACAATACAATATGCAGCGGAAAAAAACAAGTAGTACATGTAAAAGTAACAAACAATAACTCTTTTAACCCAAACAGAAGGGTATCTAACAACCTTGGATAAAGGTCCCTTGATTTATATTTTCAAGAAAGTATGTCTTACCCACACCAGGGTAATCCCTCGATACGAAGATCAGAGTCTCTGTCTTGCTATCCCCGCAAGCCCTCAACTTCAAGGTAGTTGGAACCTCTATCTTCTTCAGCAAGGAAGCCGTCAAACTTCAAGGAAGTCGGCACCTCTGTCTTCCTATCCCCGGAAGCCCTCGAATGTAATCACCAACATTCAGAGTCGCACAAAGAAATCTGAACGAGCTGTTCAGTACGCACAAATCATGAAAATATTATCTCTCTAGAAATCACCTTAACAACATGTGGTCTCTAGATTGATCAAACCATTTTATATATATCTAGATCTTTCAAATGAGCTCCTATTTATAGGCTCGGTCGACCTCCTCTACAACGGTCATATTTTCCTTAAAATTCGGAGGGACCTGTACACGTGTAACTCTACCAACTATTAGTTTGAAACAGAATAGACGACATCATTTAATAATAAATAATGTATAACATAATACACAACATCATTTTGAAATGGATAATATTTAAGTAAAATCCATACTATGTTCGGAGTGTAGGAAAATTAAAAGTTTGGAGTCTAACCAAAAATGAAATTCGGAGTCTATAAAAAGAAATGATAGGATTCTGTTTTATAGGAATTCGGAAACTTAAATCTGTAGAATTCCAGACTCTAAATTTCTAAGGAAATTCAGAGTCTGGTTTCACCAGGATTCGGAATCAAAACATACAGAGTTCAAAGTTGAACCGGTAAAAGTTTGGAGTCGAACTACTTAAGAGTTCAGAGTCGAACTCATGAAAGTTTAGAGTCGAAATTCATAAGATTTCGGAGTCAAACTACTTAAGAGTTTGGAGTTGAACTTCATAAGAGTTCGGAGTCGAACTACATAAGGGTTTGCAATCGAACTCATGAAAGTTTGGAGTCAAACATCACAAGAATTCGGAGTCGAACTACATAAGAGTTCGGAGTCGAGCAACTTAAGAGTTCAGAGTCGAACTTCATAAGAGTTTGTATCCATAATTTGGAGTGGAACTTCATTATAGTTCACGTCCAGAATTCAGAACCTAGAAATAGAATACTCCAAAACTTATCATTATATGATTTCTAGATTTTGGTTAAGAATCCGGTTTTTGTTTTTAAGAAAAATATTTCTATGTATAAGAAACTTTAGGTTATGGTAAATTTCCTTATGAAAGAAAATTTTCCTTATGAAGGTAAAACATACATTTTCTTAAGTATAAGGTTTTTGTGATTTTCAGAACAAGACGGAATGGAAATTTCATGAGGAAAACCTTATTGACTCAACAATCTCCCCCTTTTTGGAATGGACAAACATCCTTATAAAAAAGAATATAAGGACTTTGAAAAATTTCATTAAAACTTATCTACCTTTGTTCATGGATGAAAGTGAATACAACTTACTCCCCCTTAGGAATTGAAACTCTAAGGATTGTATTCTGAAATTCCAGAGTGGAGTTTTCATTATCATGGGAATGAAAAACATTGAAGTGAGAAACTCCCCCTACTTTAAGAATATTTCACATAGAAAATTTTCATTCACCACCTTAAGAGTAGTTCTTTTTCCTTATCCCCCTTTTTGATTTTCAAAATGAATTAAGGGTATGGAAAAGAAAATATGGCACCTGATACATTAGTATATGACATGATACAACGAACCAAATAACATTTCATTAGAGTTGGGAAAAATTTTACAATGAAAGAAAACTATAAAAAAAGATCAGAGTGGGTTCATTTGTTTTCCTTTTCCTTTGGAATCAGCTTCTTTAAAAAATATTTGAGCTTCTTTAGGTTTCTTAGGTGTTCCTTGACTTTCCTCTCCAAGGCTTTTTTCTTTTATTCTTGAACTTTCAAAGCCTCTGCCTGAGCCTCGATAGCTTCTTTCTGCAACTTTAACAATTCATCTTACTGAACTACTCTTTTCTCAAGCTCAATATGGTGATTTCTATCATTTATAAGATTATGAGCCAGAGAATTTTCCTTTTCATTTAGTTACTTCAGTTGTTGACTTCGGGAACTCTTCTCAATAATCAGCTCATCTTAAAGATTCTTAATCTTTTTATCTTTTGTGTCAAAAGTATCTTTCACGTCAATTTGAAAATTATCATACACAACCAAGTCTTCTTCAACTCTCTTAGACCACTTTGTTACCTTACATCAGGACTTTCTATGCACATCATAATCGATAAAGAAACATTTCTGTTCCACCTCGATCTTCACACACTTTTCCATTAGTATTGATAATGTCTCTAATTTTTGATTTTGGCTTATCTGAAGCATTTGGCATCTAGTGTCAATGGTGGTAATGATTGGAATGACATCCACCAACTTTTTCAAAGACTCAACAACAAAATCATTCCCATGAGATGTTGATTCCGAATCAGATACATCTCTTTGAGATTGTCCTTCTTCAACTTGCACTAGCTTCCTTCTAGAGGTACCACCAACCTCTTTCTTCCTAATAAAATCTTTTATAGGAGTATCCATGAGATCTTTCTTCCCTTTATCAGATTTCAGAATTGGTTCATCATTAGGAGATAATTACTCAGATTCAGAAACTTGAATAATTTGTCCTTCATCTGGTTTCGGTTTTTCTTGTCCTTCCTCAAGGAAATTCCTCTCATAGTATTCTTCCTCATCATACAAGACATTTTCTTCTTCTTCTTGTTGCTGTTTCTTATCATCATTCTTACTAGATTCCTCACCTCTCTTCCTTATAGTTACTAACTTTTCGGATTCAGCCTTATCTCTATAGTCTTGTACTTGCTTGATCAGGGTACCCAAATATTCACTTCCCTCTTCTTATTCTTCTTCTTCTTCAACTTCTTCCGCTACTTCTTCAGTAACTTCCTTTTTAGCTTCTTCAACTACTTCTTTACCCTATGATTTTCCGGAGATACATAGTTCTTGGATGGAGTTTCTGGTAATGAAGGTTCAGAACCGAATGTTTTCGGAACGAGAAGCATTCCAGAAGCTAACTCTGTAGCTTTCAGTAAAGATTGTTCGACTTCATCTTCACACACTTTATTTTTCATTTTCTTCTCTTTTTCCTACTTCTCTAACTCTTCCGCAGCTCTTTCTTTTAAGGACTTAGCCTCTACAGGGTCCAATCCGAATTGTGGATCCCCTTATTTCCTCTTCTCTTTATCTTCCCTCCACTTGGCTACCACTTCATCTTTATATGTTTTCTGCTTCTTCGGCTTGGGGGGAGCAGACTGAGTTTCCTTAGCCTGGGGATTTTCTTTATCAGCGACCACTTCCTTAACCTTCTATTCTTCCTTGTCTTTTTGGATAGTTCCAAATTTTGTGTTTCTTTATGATTTGCTTCAAACTCTTCCATAGATAGAGGGTAAAATTCTCTAGATTCACTGGAAAAACCCATCTTCATCCTCTTCAAGGTATCATCACTAACCAGCATAAGCTTGCAATTACAGACTTTTGATGTGCATTCAACCTTGAAGGATTCTAAGCACCGAACTATTAGCCTAGATAGTAAGGCAGGGTACATAAATATTTGAGCTCTCATATTCCCTTCATTTATGTTATTGATCGAAATCAAGATATGCCTCATCAAATTTATATTTCTTAGATTTACCAAGAAATCTAAAACATAGATATCACTTTTCATCAAATTATCTTTGTCGCCACTTCTTGGTATGAGAAAGCCTTGTACCCAGAGCTGAAGAATCTTATTTTTTGGAGTGAGATGATAAATCTTAGCTGTCGTAGAATCCTTAAGTCCAAGACATTTTAAATCCTTCACTTTTTTGAAACTTCCTTGCTCATCTGGAATCTTATGTGAGCAAAACTCAGCTTCCCCCTCATAGGACACACCAAACAAGCTCGCAGCCTTGGTGTAGGATAGCTTATAAGTCTTCCCATATGACTTGAATGAAAACCAATCTCTTCCATCTTCCATATATAAGGAAACATACTCATAGAACTCGATCAAAAAATCAGTATAAACAGGATCCTGTTTTTCTGACTTGAAGAAGCATATATCCTCCCAACCATTCAATTTTATATTATTAGTTATAATAGAATCAAGTTCATAGAAATCTGGATGAACTAAACATTCCCTGAAGACTAACCACTTAGTGATTGGTTTCTTAGTTGACATATCTTGAGATGTAGCTTCAACATACATTCGGAGTGAAGAATTCTGAATGATTCGGAACGACTTTGCAAAGTTCAGAACCGGTCTTAAGAAGAGCAGCAGGACTTCGAGACGCGAAGGCATTCAAAACCGATGTGGGACGTGTCATGGGGTCCCCTTTATATAGGCGATGGATGTGACATTTGGTCTTTCCAAATCCATATAACTGTTGAAAAGGTTTTTGAACTGATTTGACGATTGAGAACATTTCCACAAGGAAAACTTGACTCTGATCTTTTTAGGTTTTAAAGAAAACATTCAGACTAAAGGAAAACTAGAATCTGAATTTTTTTTAAAAGAAACAGGACAATACCAGAAAGAAAAATATGATTATGAAAACTTATGTAAGGAAATCATACTATTTTTATTGGATAGAAAGATTGATCTTAATTGGTAATATTGAAAAAAAAAACATTTTTAAATACCATTATGGAAAAAAAACCTGTTACGAAAGTACCAGCTTCTGAAAATTTCCATTCTGGAAATTTTTATTCTGGAAATTATCATTCCAAGAATTTTTATTTCATAAATTTCCATTCCAAAACTTCCATTCCGAAATTATCATGCCAAAAAGTTTTAAAAAACCGAATATGAAAATTTTAGATACAAAAAGTTTGAAAAACAGATTACGAAAATTTTTGGTTACACAAAGTTTGAAAAACAGATTACAAATTTTTTTGGTTATACTAACAAAAAAATGTACTCCCCCTATGAAAAGGAGTTTATTAATATTTGGATAATTGTCCAACAAGATGTTAAGGAAGAATGACTACCTTATGGTTATCATTCCAAACTTTTGTTTAATGTATTCAAATCTATCGGTGGGTAATGATTTTTTTTAAATATCAGCAAGTTGATCTTGCATTCTGATAAACTAATGAATGATATCTCCTTTTATCTTGATAATCTTTTCAAAATATCTTTTGTTACCAGTCATGTGCCGGGAACATCCACTATCCATGTACCATGTGTTGTTGTTGGTACTTTCTTTATCTTACTGAAATCATGAAAATAATTAAACTTTCAGAATCCAAACTTTATTGGATCCGAGACTTCCAGATAACAAAATTTTGGGCACCCACATCTTCTTTGAAAAATATGCCTTATGAAAACCTAAATATTGGGTTTTTTTTAAAGAAAAATTCTTTTCCCAGTGACCACCACATTGACACTTGGTACAAAATGAGGCACTTTGTGGAACAAAGTAATTGTTACTAAAAGTTGGATTAACATGGGTATAATCGAATCCGGATTTGTTTCTTAAAGGTCGTACTTGAGAATACATTTTATCAAAATTTTCTTTCCCATGGGTAAAGTTTGATAAACACTTCATTAATGAAAAAATTTCAGACATGAGTTTTATAACCATGTTTTTATCTTCAAAATCATTAGAATTAGAACTAGATCTAGGCTCGAAGAAACATTTCTTAGAAATTACTTTTTCTAACTCTTTGGAATGTTTTTTCTTCTCCAAACATACTTCGTCATGATTTTTTGAAATATTTATAAAATACGCATTTTTCCTATCAAGATCTTTAGAAAGATCTAATATTTATTTCGTAATAATAGTATTTCTAGAGTTTTCCTTATCTAGTTTTTTATTGAGTTTGGAATTCTCAATTTCAAGAAGTTCAGCAAACCTAGAAACTTCTTCATAGGTAGGTAAAGTATTTTCATCATCAGAAGAGGATTCTTCATCTGAAGAGTTATAATATTCTCTATCATTAGAATTCAATGAAACATTGGTCAAAGATACAGAATTTTGTACCTTAGCCATAAAAAATTGATTATTTATGGGTAATATCACTATAAGACCATGATTTTTCTGTCCTGAAGACTCATAATCAGAAGATTCATCTGAAAAATTACCACCACTAGCACTCCAGGTGTCATGAGCTTTCAGAACTTTCTTAGCATTGGATTTATAATACTTATTTTTTTACTTGTCAGAATGCTTTTCTTTCCTTTCTTTCTTCTTGAGAAAAGGGAAATATGGTCTAATATGTCCAGTTCTCTTGCATTCATAACAAGTAACTTCACCGTCTTTCATATCATTCCTTTTCTTTTTCTTATACTTGGATTAGAAATTTATCTGGCCAGCTATCTTGTTCATTATTTGAGCAAGATTTTCTAACTCATTTTCAAAGACTTCACTCTCACTAGATTCGGATTGGATAATAACTTTCTTAGACTTGGATTTGGTTACTCTCTCATGAGTCTTAGCTTTCATATGATTTGATGTTGTTGTAAAATCAACAGTACCATTTCCATTCTTCTTTTTGATGTTGTCATCATCTCTCTTCATTCTTGTTTCATGGTGGAGAAGAGTTCCAAATAGCTCATCTAACAATATTTGAGTGACCTTTTTATTCTCATAAATAACTATTCTTTTGGATTCCCACTCATTGGGAATAATATCATGTATCTTATCCACAAGAGCTTCATCATCCAGACATTTTTCTCCCATAGACTAAAGACTGTTCACTATAGTCATAAATCTCTGTTGAACATTGCAAATAGGTTCACCGTAAGGAAAATTGAAGCCATGGTATTCTCCTCTAAGCATAGATCTCCTAGTCTCAATCACTTTAGATGTTCCAAAATGTGTATCCTGTAACTTCTTCCAGATACAATTAGCTGCTTCACAAGAAGATATTTGGATATATATAGTTATAATCATTGAACATAGTATGGTATTACGTACCTTATAATTGAGTTGATATTCTTACTTTTCCTGGTTATTAAATGGTTAGTAAAAGTTCTAACTTATTTATCAGGAATTTTATAATCACTTTTAAGCATAATGAAATTATCCACTCTAGTAATGATAACGAAAGTCTTCATTCGATCTCTCCAGTACTCATAATCATTACAATCAAAAAATGGTGGTCTTGTAGGATTTATATTTTCAATAAAACCAACATTGATTCCTGCCATTCTTAAAATAACCTTTGGCACACAAACTTGTTATTAACAAGTGTTCGTAATGAAAGAAAATATATGAATCCGAAAAAATGACTTTGGAAAATTAACTCTGAATATTATGAAAAAAAACTTTAAT
This sequence comes from Viscum album, assembly GCA_963277665.1. Taxonomy (NCBI): domain Eukaryota; kingdom Viridiplantae; phylum Streptophyta; class Magnoliopsida; order Santalales; family Viscaceae; genus Viscum; species Viscum album. Next base: position 1,406,682,749 of record OY728120.1, on the reverse strand, counting down.
TGATGTAAGCAAAAGATGAATCCAAACATTATGAGTCCAAAAAATTTGAATCTGAAAAATTCCTTCTGAATCTAATTGTGAGATTGAATCAGATTGAACCAAACCCTTGTGGTTTGAGTTAACCTGCTCTAATACCAATTATAGGATCAAAATAGTGATGTAGATGCTAAATTTACAAGAGGGGGGGGGGGGGGTGAATTGTACACTTTAAAAAAATTCCCTTAAGTAAGGAATGATCTAAGTTTAACAATGTTAAACTAAGAAGATTCACAACACCTCAAACTCCAATTGAAAATTGGAATAAGGAATGAAGTTAAAAACTTCTAATTCTACACACTTGCTTGAAATATGAAAGTGATTCTGAATAATAGGTTCCGGAAATATGGATCCGGAAATTGAAACTTATCCTAAGTTAACAATATGAGATTCTTACTTAAAGCATATAGAATCTAAAATAATCAGATAAAAAGTGTAAGGAACTATAAGAAGATTATCCTTTCCTTATAATAAAATATGCAGTGCAAAAAAACAAGTAGTACAACTACAAGTAACAAACAATAACTATTTTATCCCAAAGAGAAGGGTATCCAACAACCTTGGATAAAGGTCCCTTGATTTATACTTTCAAGGACGTCTGTCTTACCCACACCAGGGTAAGCCCTCGATATGAAGATCAGAGTCTCTGTCTTGCTATCCCCACCAGCCCTCAACTTCAAGGTTGTTGAAACCTCTGTCTTCCTCAGCAAGGAATCCCTCGAACTTCAAGGGCATCGACACCTCTATATTCCTATCCCCGGAAGCCCTCAAATGTAATCACCAACATTCGAAGTCGCATGAAGAAATCTGAATGAGCAGTTCAGTACACACAAAGCATAAAAAGCTTCTCTCTCTAGAAATCACTTTAACAGAGTGTGGTCTCTAGATATATCAACTCATCTCATATATATTGATCTATTTCAAATGAGATCCTATTTATAGGCTCAGTCGGCCTTATCTCCAACGGTCATACTGTCCTTAAAATTCAGAGGGACATGTACACGTGTAACTCAACCAACGGTTAGTTTGAAACAGAATAGATGACATCGTTTAATAATAAATCATGTATAACTGAATGCACAACAATGTTTTGAAATGGAGAATATGTAAGTAAAATCCATACTAGGTTCAGAGTGTAGGAAAATTAAAAGTTCAGAGTCTATCCAAAAATTAAATTCCAAGTCTATAAAAAGAAATGATAGAATTCTGTTTTATAGGAATTCAGAACCTTAAATCTTTAGAAGTCCAGAGTCTGAATTTCTAAGGAAATTCAGAGTCTGGTTTCACCAGGGTTCGGAATCTAAACATGCAGAGTTCAAAGTCAAACTGGTAAGAGTTCGGAGTCTAACTCATGAATGTTCGGATTCGAGCTTCATAAGAGTTTGGAGTGAAACTACTTAAGAGTTCAAAGTCGAACTTCATAAGAGTTCGGAGACGGACTGCTTAATATTTTAGAGTCGAACTCATGAAAGTTCGGAGTCGAACTTCACAAGATTTTGGAGTCGAACTACTTAAGAGTTCAGAGTCAAGATACTTATGAGTTCGGAGTCGAATTTCATAAGAGTTCGTATCCATAATTCGGAGTGGAACTTCATTATAGTTCACGTCCAGAATTTGGATCCTAGAAATAGAATACTCCAATACTTATCATTATATGATTCCGGGATTTTGGTTAAGAATCCGGTTTTTGTTTTTAAGAAAATTATTTCTATGTATAAGAAACTCTAGGTTAGGGTAATTTTCCTTATGAATGAAAATTTTCCTTATGAAGGTAAAACATACATTTTCTTATGTATAAGGTTTTTGTGATTTTCAAAACAATATGGAATGGAAAAGTCATAAGGAAAACCTTATTTACTCAATAGTTACCTTAAAATAAAAATATATCAGTATATTTACGATATTATGGTTATTATATAATAATGTAAGAATAATAGTTTTGGGGGTGGTGAATGGAATAAAACCAAAGATATTGTTAAAGGATGTTACCTCTTATTTTGGTAACCCCTTTTGGATTTCACTAAAGGGCATCCATGGAAGGATTTTTTCCCAAAGGGAGGATTATAGGATGATGGGAGTGACTTCGGAATATTATTTATTCATTTTTGTTTATGGAAAACATATTTAGGGGTGTATAGAAGTGAGGGGGTGTTATTTTCATTTTTATAGTGCAGGAGTGGTGTCATTATTATAAATATAAAAGGTAAACACTATTGGGAGCTCTCCCATGCATCATGTGCATCCAATAATGGTTTATATTAGATAAAACTGAGGATATGAAATAAATATGGACATTAAATTTATTCTTGACATGTTTTTATTTTATTTTGACCCATATTTCAATGTTTAAACACAAAGTAAATTTGTTTTTAACTAAATCACTCTAATAAATTATAATTACATTCACTAATATTTTTGGTCATGAATTAAATTGAATTTTTTAATTTTTATTATTGTAATGAATCAAAATATTTAATCCATATTTCAAAATCCAAAACACATAATTGGTAGAAATTAATTTAAATATAATCTGACATATATGAGAAATTAATGACTACTTAAAGTGAAAATGTTAAAAAGTTTGTATAATTTTATATACAATATCAATGTAAAATTTATTAAAATGGCATAAATGTTGTTAATAGATGTAAATTTAAAATGAATATACTTTAAAAATAATTAGTATATCATTTAACAATTTAAATAAATTATATAAAAAATTGGTTTGGGATTAAAGTGAAGTGTTCTCACTGTTAATCCAAAAATGAATATTCTATGAAAATTACAAAAAATAAAACATAAAAATGTTGATATTGATATTTTAAGAATTTAGTTTATTTTCTAAAACAAAAATTTTTATAGTTTCAAAAAATAGATTTAAAATAGGTGTTCCAATAAAAGGCGGTAAAATTACATCTTAGGAAAAAATATATTATTATTTATAAAATTAGATTTATTATTATCATATACTAATAAAATCAATAAGATGAGTGTAATAAAATATGATTTCATATATAATATATGAATTTTATTAAAAACAATCCTCAAAAGTGGTTTTTCTAATTTATTGAGATAAACTTGTGTTCATACATAAGAAATATTTTTCATAGAAAAGGTATTTCTTTATTTTTAGATAGTTATTTCTTTCATTTAAAACTAATTTATAACCAAATGATTCAGTTGATGTCCACGTGTAAATGATATTATTAAAATATAGATTATATTATTAGTTACTTCCACAACAATTCCTAGGGGAAACTATAATAATATTTTAACAACAATATTAATAGTATATTATATTCCATCAAAACACAACCGTACAAGTTACACAAGATATCGTTAGAGCTCAGTAATGTGTGTTACACAAGAAAAAAATTGTTTTTCATGGGATAATTGATAATATAAGTGGGTCATATATTTAAATATTAATTTATTATTCCACGAAAAACAATGAAAACACAGTGGTATCGTATAACAATAGTCATATTCAGCATTGCATGAAATGAATAATATTAAATTAATTTAATAAACATTTAAAAAAATGTTGAGGTGTTATAGTTAACCTCGTCAGTTTGGGCCAAGTCCACAGTTACAAAATTCTCTACCATCAAGTAATTATTGGATAGGAATAGAGAGATAAACTCAATAACACTTCACTTTATTCCTATCCACCTATAAATATATCCAAGTTATACTTCCTTTATATGTTGAATATTTATTGGAGTTAGAAACATTTACTAGAGGAACAATAATCCTCCCTTATGCATCGAGAGAAACTACAAGAATTCCAACTACTCTAATGGGTCACCTAGTAACTAATAAATATATTTCATCATATGTGTTTCTTCCCTCAAATTCCCAACCCTCTGAGTATATACAATCATATAGTAATATCCCGAGAGAAACTCCAACCATTGGAAGTATATATAGTTTAGATCCTCATAAAATAAGCTATGTCTAAGAATTTATTATCATAGTTGACAATGAATTTATTCATGAAGAGTTACTATATCTAAGTTATCCTATTGAACATTATATTTACAAACTCAAGGTTAGGATTTTTGAAGTGTTTCTCATGACTTCTAAACTACTAATATCCAGATGTAATCACTTCTCACCTCCATATCAAGACAAACATAATCCTAATAGTAATGGAATCACAATACACCACATACTAATCCATATATTCTAGTAATATGCTTATGTAATTTCTCCTAAACCATTACTAAAATTCTATAATAGGGTACATTAATTTATCCAAAAAATAAATTATTAACTATTATAGGTCATGGAAGTCAATGGAATTACAATACAATAAAATTATCCCTGATCCTATAATATTTTCCATGTAATCATAGAAAATTCCATAACTCTACCATTCTCATGGGTTGTTCCCAATATATAATTTCCATAATCAATGTTTGTTTCATGGATAATAACTTCTATGTTGTGATATTTCCATGGGATTATACCTACATAACATATAAATATAACTTTTAAATATTTATGTATAACTTAGGATCATTATATATGTATATAACAATAATTGAATGTGTTTCATGTACATCATTTGATATTGAGTACACAATGATATATTTAATGTAGGAAACCATGATCCAATCTAGAAATATATATAAGATCCCATTTAGATTCTCCATACACACTACAGGGGTGTTCCTCTCACCAATGGTTTTTACTGAGTACTCATAACGACCTTGGTGACATCCAAATACCATCTATGATATATCCGCCCCACAAAAATGAAGCAAGAGATAACTCATTATGAGGATAATCACTAAGAACCACATCACCCAATTATGTGATCAAATACATAATTAATTATTCATTTTGGATATTTTTCCTTGTATTTACTTATTTACTATGAGACTAATCAAAACACATCCTTGGTATTCCATATACTTTCAAGGAGAATAGTACTACGAGTTTCCTTGAAGACACACTATTTCTAATAAATGATCTTCTCTAGAGGTCAGCCAACTAAACCCTTAGTTCCCAAATCTCTATAGAGTCTATATGATCTTATATAGATGATATTAGTGTTTTGATATGTGTAATGTCAATAAATAAATATATCTCTCAATGAGGTGTTAATTAATGCACTTCCCCAGGGAAGAATTCCTTGTACTCCTCCTCCACTATAAGGAATTATAAAACCCAATAATCTCTTAATCCTATGGTAAAACTAGAAAATTAATCAGTATTCAATGATTAAATCCTTTATATTACCCATATATACTCTTACATGAATTATATGTCCCTTTTGTTGTAAAATATTGTCCTATATAGTTGAGCATGATTCATAAACCAACAAAAATAATCAATATTGGAATAGACTATTGTTAGATAGTCTATATCATGAATGGCTCCATGTTTTCTAATCACAATAATGAAGAGTAATTACAAAAAAATATCTCCTTAATGTTCAAATAACACAACTGGTAGAAATTTTTAATAACAAAATCTCTCTAAGTAACATTATCAAGTCTAAATGTATAAATTAGATGTTGTACCGAAATCTAGAAATATATAAAAAGTAATTGTATAATGGATGGATTACTAATACATATATATATATATATATATGAGAAGATAAACTAGGGTAGAGAAGGTATAAATCATACCTCTAAACATACCACTTTTTTTTGTATCATATTCCTTCAGTACCAGTAACTGGGAACATCTCTATGAACCAAAATTTGAATCGTTTCATATACCACTCATAGGGGATGGATGTGAATGTATATCATCAAATCAACAACCACATATAGACGTAATATATCATATAATATTACCACATACCTAATTCTCATCCAACTTTCACTACCTCCTCTACCTCTATAGCCCGTCCACCACTTTAATATCTATTCTCACAAAGTTGGTCAAATTTTCTGGTGTAATATGACATCATTCATCAAAATAAATAAATTTCTTCCCCCCCATCAAAATAGAATATATCCTCAAACCTAAGGTTGTTGATCTAGTAAAAACTATATGAACATGATGAAATGTCATGTCTTGTGACCCAAATTCCTAATGTCATCCACATACTCTAAATTTTCTTAATCATGGGTAACTTCTATTGGAAATTTCTTAATGTAAATTATCTGAAAAAATTATCTATACCAACATGTCATTATTAAATAACTAATCATATTTGATAAATAAATGGAAAAATATTTTGGATTAAATTTCTTAGTGTAGAACATGATCTAACTACATTTCTCAAAAAATACACTTCATGAACACTATTCTTATAATATATCATGATATGGGTAAAACACGATGTTGAATCCATCACAAAAATGATTTCCCCGTAGTGTCGATAATATAATGAATACACATGGATTGAAACGTATCTAGATATTAATCCTCTAATGAAAGGCATTCAAAATCAGTCTAGATAATATTAACCTTAACAAGTATCGGTATCATAAACCTATAACAAGAACTTATCAATCCACAGGGTACACTTTCCATGAGAACGATCATATGATATGATAGGGTTTGGATGAGAAAATACACATGGAACATGGATCCTAAAAATTACACTACTACCTGTGGGTCTAGATAACCCCTATTATAGGATTTTTTTCACCTTTATATGTCATAAGGCATGATGAACCTATCTTCATCATCCTTTAGTACTTCAATACATGGACCTATGTAGATCATACACTAGAAGTATTTCTGGTGGTTCCCATAATAGTTCATTATTTTAACACAGATTATGAATAGAACACTTCAAGGAGGCATCATAACTCAGTTGATAATCTTCAAATTATATATATGACATGCTCACTAATTTTCTTTACAGTGGAATCCTTCAATAGTAATTATATAACATTGATAAAATAGAATATATAGAGAGATGACTCTAAAAGGATATTGAAACCAGAATCTAATCTTATATGATACATGTATTTATTTTATCCATGAAAATATGGTTTCCATGAACCATTTAATAAAGTAGGAATTATATTTCTAGTTTTTAGGACTATTTTCCATTATAAAATCATTGGCTCCCCTTTCTTGGGATTCAAACTCGAGACAATTCAAGACCATTTCACTAATCTTCCTAATCAGTCATCACAAAAAATTTATCTCTGAAATCAATACCTTGGATAAACTACGATTTGATTGTAACATCCCAAGGACTTCTAAAAATAAATTGAAAATGCTTGAAATTTTGTTTAAGGTATATATTTATAAGTATCCTTGAATCATAATTTTCTTTCTTCTATGTTTTGAATTTCAAGAAACTGTCATCTGCATTTGTGTTCAGTATGTTATTTGGAGTCTGATAGAACAAACTTATTTTTTTGGTGAATAGTAACATACCATTGTGAATAGTAATATGAATAGTAATATGAATAGTAATATGACCTCATGAATAGTAAATAATAATAATATTTTATTTTCCCAAGGAAATAGGATAATGGGATCTTAATTAATTTTCCAATGTCACATAAAACTAATTGCACTTCAATATTGTTATTTTTCGAATTAACTATGACCTTATTTAAAAATTAAATTAATAATATTTAGAAAATTATTTTTGATAAATTGATTTCACTTTTGAATTCTACACGTCAAAAAATGGTTGGGGTACATTTTTGGTATTTTATCTGAAACTCTTGAATTTTCGATGAATAGTGAAATACGATAAAATACCGTATAATCAATTTAGCAGTAAAAATGCACTATTTATGACATCATGAGTGATTAAAGGCCACTTGATTCAAAATCACAAGATATTATCACTATTTAGGGCCACTTGATTTGATATTATTCATATTCTTGATAAAAATATTATAATAATGATTAAAATAATCTAAAATACCTCCCCTCCTCCACTATAAATACCACCCTCACTCCCCTCTTCCTCTCACACCTATCAAGCCTTGAGCATTGTCTGATTTCTACCAAATTCCCTCCCCAATCTTCTTCCCCACGTCCTAGAGCTTCTGGTATCACCAAAATACCAAAATCAAATCCCTTAAGAAGGATCTCGAGGAGAAGAGATCAAGTGGTAAACAACCTCTTTTATTTTCTTTTTTTTCTTTCATTTTTTGTTATTATCTTCCATTCCCTTTGTATTGTGTTGGGATATTTCATTAAATATTCTCCCATTACTGTCCATATATTTTATGAATTATGATATATTCCATTCCTCTCATCAATATTGTTTTTATGAAATTTTAAGAGGTGCCGTTAGGCTGCAGAATTTTTGTGAGAAATTTCTCAAGATTTTCTTTTATTTCATGATTCATATTTCTTATTTCCTCACTCCCTCTTATCCAAGAGGCATGAAATCTCCAGAATCATGTATACTCATTATGTTCTCATGATTATGGAAAATTACTCATCAGTATTCTTCTCTTCTTCCACTAATTTAAAGAATAAAAAAACATTGTCCATTTGTGTCGAATTACCGACATCGTGGACGCTGTATTTTCAATTTCCATTAATTATTTCAAGTATGGTCATGAAACCATTTATATGGTTGAACCAGGTTATAATATATGTTTTATGACCCATATATGGTTCTGGAATTATTCTGTACTCATGGTTCTAATTTAAAACACAAAATGACGTTGTTATTATCAAAGAACCACTAAAATGATCTAAACGAACATCACTAATGTTTTAACTTATAAGTCATTCTCATATAAATCATAAAAGTGATAAATGGTATAAATTATGGTACTGGAAATATGTAAATACTAATTCATTCCAATTCTGGAGTTTCACTTCCTATCAACAAGAACGATTCATAATGAATTGTTCGTGAAAATCACAAAAGAACTCACCCAAAATAATGCAAGGAACAAAATACTAACAATTAAGGGGTGAAATGAGGTTATGAAATGACCATATAAGATGTTATAAACATGAAAATGGTTCATTAAAATACTAATAACACTCTTTAAACCATTATACAAGAGGTTGAAACAAATTTGAAGTAAGACAAGCCTAAGGTAAGGGAATTCGTAACCCGATTTCCATTCTTTGGGTTGACCTTCTACTTAATTATTTATGTGATATTTAAATTTTTTGTGTGATGGGTTCTGTTTATATTATGTTTAATTATGTGTATTTTCATACTATATACATATTCCATCCACTCTATTAAGTCTCACTTCAAGTATATGATGTTTGTAAGGGAATTCTTAACCCGATTTCCATTCTTTGGGTTAACCTTCTACTTTATTATTTATGTGATATTTAAATTGTTTGTGTGATGGGTTCTGTTTATATTATGTTTAATTATGTGTATTTTCATACTATTTACATATTCCATCCACTCTATTAAGTCTCACTTCAAGTATATGATGTTTGTAAGGGACTTTTCATCTAAAATCCTCTTTTAAAATTCTGTTTTATAAGATTCAAAAGAAATGTTTTTTTTCTATTGTTTATGTTGTATGATTATGTTTTGGTTATTGGGAATTATTTTTTATTAAGGGTGGGACCTACATTTCCCTCCAATGCATTGGGTATGAGAAAGTTGGAGGTCGGCCGTATGGTTACTCCAAGTGTAACTGTGATGGTTACACAAAGTAAGGTAGCTGTGAGGGTTACAAATTTTAAGGTAGCCAAGATGGTTATAAGATTATGTAAGTAATACCACAAGATACCTCTATGATTATATTTATGTTTTTTTGGATCTTGTGTAAATCTCATGTTACACGAAGTAATTATTTATGGGTGGAAAGCATGTCTTTTGAAAATGTTGTCATACGTTATGAGTATTCATGGACTAATGTGATTTTTTCTTTATTTTTCATACCTTATTGAGACTTTGTGATCATCCCAAGTTTTTAAATGATTTTTCACAGGTTAATGGATGAGTAATACAAGTAAGTAAGACATGTTAAATGTTGATGAATTGTCAAGGAGTCTTGTTTTAAGTTTTAATGTTTTATATTCTGAGAATAATGGAGACTGATTTTATGTTATCCACTATGTAACAATGTGTAATGTTATGAATGTTTTGTCTTAATTCTCTAAAGATATAAACATGAAAAGACCCTCAATGTAAAAGGAAGTGTTTTCTTGAATAAATTAAAGGTTATGTATGTAATAAGGGCGGGTCTTTATAGTTGGTATCCTAGGATGGTTTATATAACTTTAGGGGTTAGGGTGATGCTAATAGAATACCATAAATGATTTTCACTATATGTTTAATTTGTTATTGAATTTATAGATTACCATGTTGCTTCATCTAAGAAATGTTTGTTTAGAATGGTTGTCCGCAGAAGGAACATGGATGCTAAAGAGGAGAGGCAATGACAGAATGACATCCTTCCTGATCTATAGCCCGGAATGGTAGGGATTGGAACCGAGCAGTTTTTGACAGTAATGGCTCAGCTAATGCAGAAAATAAATGGTGGTGGAATCCATGCAAGAGAACAAATAGAGGTACCCCAACGGAACATGACAGTGGTGGAACATTTTATGAGACAACATCCTCCTGCATTAAATGGATCTTCTAACCCATTGGCAATAAAAGGATGGATTAAAGCCCTTGAAATGATATTTGATGTTATGGGATGTTCGGACAATCAAAAGGTAAGTTTTTCCATTTATCGTTTTGAAGGGGAAGCTGATCAGTGGTGGTCAATGGTAAGGAATATCAGGGGTAGAGTGGATTTTGATGCCTTAGTGTGGGATGAATTTAAAAGTATTTTTCTTGAAAAATATTTTCCTAATGTTGTGTGACTTAGAATGGAGAAGCAATTCCTTGAATTGAAACAAAAGGTGGAAGATTAGGTGGATATGTATGAAGTGAACTTCACTCGACTGGTGAGGTATGCTCCAAATCTTATTCTGGATCTCGATAGCAAAATCAGCTTCTTTTACTCAGGATTGAAGCCAAGGTATCAAAGGGCGTCGGCCTCCCGTGAATTCAAAAGTTATGAGAAACTTGTCTGATGTGTTGAGAGGGTAGAGATGGAATTTGATAACGATCACATGCATTTTGGAAACAAAAAGAAGAAGAGGACCAATTGGCAAGAAATGGGTAAGAATCAACCAACGAAATCTGATGGTATGAAAATCCAGTTTCTAGTTTGTGAAAAGTGTGGCAAGAAGCACCCTGGGGAATGTCTTATCAAAACTGGGAAGTGTTTTAAATGTGGTAATTTTGGACATATGGCCCGAGATTGCAAGGAAAATGATCCAAAGACTAATCCTGATAAGAAAACTGTAAAGTGTTTTAAATGTGGTGAGATGGGTCACTATGGAAATGCCTGTCCAAAGAGGGATCCAAATGATGCAAAGAAGCCAGACTACAAACAGAAAGGTGTAGTGAGATCCTTTGCGACTACGTCAACAGGTGTTGGCCCATCCAAGGAAGTTGTATTAGGTACTTTGTTTGTTCACTCATATTTTTCTAGAGTTTTGTTTGATACGGGGTCTACACATTCCTTCATATCTGAGACATTTTCTAGTAAATTGGGAATATTACCTCAACAAATGAGACCCGAACATGTTGTTAAAACACCAGGGGGAAATGTTATAGAAAAGAGGAATTATAATAATATTTCTATTGTGTAATATGGAAATACTTTACCGGAAAACCTTGTTGTTTTACCCTTAGTCGAGATTGATGTTATTCTAGGGATGGACTGGCTTTCTGATTATCATGCTAAGATTGACTGTAGAGCTAAAGAAGTTGTTTTTCAGAAATAGTTTCAGTTTGTATACAAGAATGAACCCATACAATTGATAACATATCCGGAAGCTGAGAAACTACTGAAAGATGGAAATGAAAGTTATCTGGCTCATATTGTTGAAAACAAGGGAACTATTCAAATTAATGATGTGCTAGTGGTAAATGAATACCTTGATGTTTTTCCTAAGGATTTACCCAGTGTCATACCTGAACGAGAATTAGAATCCACAATTTACTTACTTCCTGATGCTAAGCCAATTTCAAAACCCCCATATCATATGGATCTAATAGAACTTCTTGAATTGAAAAATCAGTTGCATGATTTTCTTGTCAAAGGCTTCATTCATCCCAACACTTCACCATGGGGATCCCCTGTTTTGTTTGTTAAAAAGAAAAATGGTTCCATGACACTTTGTATTGATTATAGAGCTTTGAATAACATCACTGTTAAAAACAAGTATCCTTTGCCTCATATTGATGACTTGTTTGATCAGCTCCAGGGAGCTCAGTACTTTTCCAAGATTGAATTGAGATCCAGATACCATCAGCTAAAGGTGATTGAGGATGACATCCCAAAAACAGCTTTTCGTACTAGATATGGGCATTATGAATTTGTTGTTATGCCGTTTGGGTTAACTAATACACCTGCTGTATTCATGAATCTTATGAATATAGTATTTCATGAGTTATTGGATATGTTTGTGGTTGTATTTATTGATGACATTCTGGTTTTTTCTAAAAATAAAGAGGATCGTGAAAAACATCTAAGGATTTTTTACAAACTTTAAAAGAAATGAAACTATATGTGAAATTTAGCAAGTGTGATTTTTGGTTAAAACAGATTTCTTTTCTTGGGCACATTGTAAATAAGGATGGAATAACAGTGGATCCTTCCAAAACAAGAGTAGTTGATGAATGGCCAAGACCCACAAATGTTACAGAGATTCGTAGTTTTCTGGGCTTAGCAAGTTATTACAGACGGTTTGTTATGAACTTTTCACTGTTATCTAGCCTGATAACAAAGTTAACAGGAAGGGGGTTAAATTTGTCCACACAGAAGAATGTGATTTTTGTTTTCAGGAACTGAAGAATAGATTGGTGAATGCTCTAGTTTTGGACTTACCTTTCCAGAATGGTGAGTTTGTCATCTACAGTGATGCTTCTTTGAAGGGACTTGATTGTGTTTTAATGTAGAATGATCAGGTAATTTCCTATGCTTCTAGACAACTTAAACCTCATGAGCTAAATTATCCCACACATGATTTGGAATTGGAAGCTATGATTTTTTCCTTTGAAAATTTGGAGGCATCATCTATACGGAACAAAATGACAAATATATACTGACCATAAAAGTCTAAAGTATATATTCACTTCGAAGGAATTAAACATGAGGCAGACAAGATTTCTAGAACTGATAAAGGATTATGACTCCACGATCAATTACCATCCAGGAAAAGCAAAAAAAAGTAGCGGATGCCTTAAGTCGGAATCATCATGTATTATTAACCATGATACGATTGGAACATGATCCCTTGATTAATGATTTGATGAATTTTGGATTGGAAGTTGTTCGTGCAGGGAATACCTCTCTTTTGTTTCAGATTTTAGTGCAGTCTTCATTGTCGGACAGAATTATGAAAGCGTAGAGGCAAGACCGTGAGCTAAAGAAAAAGGTAGAATTGGATAAAATGGGTAAGTTGACAGAATTTAATCTTGATAAAGATTGTGTTTTAAGATTTGGAAAAAGGTTGTGTGTGCCTTGTGATTCCCAGTTGAAGAAAGAATTGTTGTGTGAAGCTCATTGTTCTCCATTTTCTGTTCATCCTAGAAGTACAAAGATGTACATAGTCCTTCGAGAGTATTATTGGTGGAATGGGATGAAAGGAGATATTGCTGATTTTACAATGAAATGTTTGACAGGTCAGAAGGTTAAAGTAGAGCGGCAGTTACCGAAGGGGATGCTTCAGCCTTTTCCAGTGCCAGAGTGGAAATGGGAGAATATATCCATGGATTTTGTGGTGGGACTACCCAAGACTTCTCGAGGTAACAATGCGATTTGGGTTATTATTGATCGGCTAACAAAGTCTGCATATTTTCTTTCTATTAGAGATACAATGACATTGGATCAGCTTTCTCAATTGTACCTCAAGGAGATTTCCAGGTTACATGGAGTTCCTCTTTCCATTGTCTCTGACCAAGATCCCAGGTTCACTTCTAAATTTTGGAAGGAACATTAGAAGTCATTGGGCACAAAGTTGAATTTCAGCACAACTTTTCATCCTCAATCAGAAGGGCAGTCAGAACGAATGATTCAAACTTTGGAGAATATGCTTCGAGCTTGTTCAATGGACTATCAGGGAAGTTGGGATCAACATATTTCATTAGTTGAGTTTTCTTATAATAACAGTTTCCATTACAGTATTCAGATGACACCTTTTGAGGCCTTATATGGAAAGCGGTGTCGAACTCCTGTGTTTTGGGATGAATTCGGTGAAAGAAAGTTGATGGGGCCAGAATTAGTAGAAGAAGTGACTGAGAAATTAAGGATGATCCCGCAACACATGAGGAAAGCTCAGGGAAGACATAAAAGTTATGCAGATAACATAAGGAAAGACTTCTCTTTTGAGGTAGGTGACCATGTTTTACATTAAATCTCTCCTTGGAAAAGTGTGATGCATTTCGATAAGAAAGGGAAACTAAGTCCACAGTTCATCAGTCATTTTGAAATCTTGGATAAAGTTGGAACAGTTTCATACCGCGTAGCTTTTCCTCTGAGCTTGTTTCAGGTACATAATGTTTTTCATGTTTCGATGTTGAGAAAGTATGTTCCAGATACATCACATGTCTTGAGGCCGGAAGCAGTTCAGCTGGAAGAGAACCTTTCTTATGAAGAAAAACTGGTTCAAATTCTTGATCGAAGATAACAGGTATTGCGGAATAAGGTAATCCACTAGGTAATGGTTTTGTGGAGAAACCACATGGGAGTCTGAAAATGCTGTGAGGGAAAAATACCCTCAGTTGTTTAATAAGTAAATAAAATTCTGAGGATGCAATTTCAAGAAGGTGGGTATAATGTAACATCCCAAGGATTTCTAAAAATAAATTGAAAATGCTTGAAATTTTGTTTAAGGTATATATTTTTAAGTATCCTTGAAACATAATTTTATTTCATCTATGTTTTGAATTTCAAGAAACTGTCATCTGCATTTGTGTTCAGTATGTTATTTGAAGTCTGATAGGTCAAACTTGTTTTTTTGGTGAATAGTAACATACCCTTATGAATAGTAATATGAATAGTAATATGAATAGTAATATGACCTCATGAATAGTAAATAATAATAATATTTTATTTTCCCAAGGCAATAGGATAATGGGATCTTAATTAATTTTCCAATGTCACATAAAACTAATTGTACTTCAATATTGTTATTTTTCGAATTAACTGTGACCTTATTTAAAAATTAAATTAATAATATTTAGAAAATTATTTTTTGAAAAATTGATTTCACTTTTGAATTCTACACGTCGAAAAATGGTTGGGGTAATGTTTTGGTATTTATTCTGAAACTCTTGAATTTTCGGTGAATAGTGAAATACGATAAAATACAGTATAATCAATTTATCAGTATAAATGCACTATTTATGACATCATGAGTGATGAAAGGCCACTTTCTTCGAACTCACATGATATTATCACTATTTAGGGACACATTATTTGAGATTATTCATAGTCTTGATAAAAATATTTTAATAATGATTAAAATAATCTAAAATACCTCCCCTCCTCCACTATAAATACCACCCTCACTCCCCTCTTCCTCCCACACCTCTCAAGCCTTGAGCATTGTCTAATTTATGACAAATTCCCTCCCCAATATTCTTCCCCACGTCCTAGAGCTTCCGGTCTCACCAAAAGACCAAAATCAAATCCCTTAAGAAGGATCTCAAGGAGAAGAGATCAAGAGGTAAACAACCTCTTTTATTTTCTTTCTTTTCTTTCATTTTTTGTTATTCTCTTCCATTACCTTTGTCTTGTGTTGGGATATTTCATTAAATATTCCCCCTTAATGTCCATATCTTGTATGAATGATGATATATTCCATTCCTCTCATCGATCTTGTTTTTATGAAATTTTAAGAGACGCTGTTAGGCTGCCGAATTTTCCTGAGAAATTTCTCAATATTTTCTTTTATTTCATGATTCGTATTTCTTCTTTCCTCACTCCCTCTTATCCAAGAGGCATGAAATCTCTAGAATAATGTATACTCATTATGTTCTCATGATTATGGAAAATTCCCCATCAGTATTCTTCTCCTCTTCCACTTATTTAAAGAATCAAATAACATTGTCCATTTGTATCGAATTACCGACATCATGGACGATGTATTTTCAATTTCCATTAATTCTTTCAAGTATGGTCAAGAAACCATTTATATGGTTGAACCAGGTTATAATATATGTTTAATGACCCATATATGGTTCTGTAATTCTTTTGTACTCATGGTTCTAATTTAAAAGACAAAATGACGTTGTTATTATCATAGAACCACTAAAATGATCTAAACGAACGTCACTAATGTTTTAACTTATAAGTCATTCTCATATAAAGCATAAAAGTGATAAATGGTATAAATTATGGTACTAAAAATATGTAAATACTTATTCATTCTAATTCTGGTGTTTCACTTCCAATCAACAAGAACGATTCATAATGAACCGATCGTGAAAATCACAAAAGAACTCACCCAAAATAATGCAAGGAACAAAATACTAACAATTAAGGGGTGAAATGAGGTTATGAAATGACCATATAAGATGTTATAAACATGAAAATGGTTCTTTAAAATACTAATAACACTATTTTAATAATTATATAGGAGGTTCAAACAAATTTGAAGTAAGACTTACCTAATGTAAGGGAATTCTTAACCCGATTTCCATTCTTTGGGTTAACCTTCTACTTTATTATTTATGTGATATTTAAATTGTTTGTGTTATGGGTTCTGTTTATATTATGTTTAATTATGTATATTTTCATACTAAATACATATTCCATCCACTCTATTAAGTCTCACTTCATGTATATGATGTTTGTAAGGGAATTCTTAACCCGATTTCCATTCTTTGGGTTACCCTTCTACTTTATTATTTATGTGATATTTAAATTGTGTGTGTGATGGGTTCTGTTTATATTATGTTTAATTATGTGTATTTTGATACTATATACATATTAAGTCCACTATATTAAGTCTCACTTCAAGTATATGAAGTTTTTAAGGGACTTTTCTTCTAAAATCCTATTTTAAAATTTTGTTTTATAAGATTCAAAAGCAATGTTTTTATGCTATTGTTTATGTTGTATGATTATTTTTTGGTTATTGGGCATTGTTTATGATAAAGGGTGTTACCTACATTTCCCTCCAATGAATTGGGTATGTGTAAGTTGGAGTTCGGCCGTATGGTTACTCCAAGTGTAACTACGATGGTTACACAAAGTAAGGTGGTCGTGAGGGTTACAAATTTTAAGGTAGCCAAGATGGTTACAAGATTATGTAAGTAATTCCCCAAGATACCTCTAGGATTATATTTATGTTTTTTTGGATCTTGTGTAAATCTATTGTTACACGATGTAAGTATTTATGGGTGGAAATCATGTCTTTTGAAAATGTTTTCATACGTTATGAGTATTCATGGACTAATGTGATTTTACTTCTTTTTCATACCTTACTGAGATTTTGTGCTCATACCAAGTTTTTAAATGATTTTTCACAGGTTAATGGATGAGTAATACAAGGAAGGAAGACATTATAAATGTTGATGAATTTTCAAGTAGTCTTGTTTTATGTTTTAATGTTTTATATTCTGAGAAAAATGGAGACTGATTTAATGGTATCCACTACGTAACAATGTGTAATGTTATGAATGTTTTGTCTTTATTCTCTAAAGCTATAAACTTGTAAAGATCCTCAATGTAAAAGGAAGTGTTTTCTTGAATAAATTCAAGGTTACGTATGTAATAAGGGCGGGTCTTTATTTTGATACCACTATAACGAGGCATAAACTATCAGGGATATTCTAAATAGTAATATGCCGAGTGTTCTACCACAATACTACCACCAATATGCTAAGGGATGGTTACTAGCACCATGTATGCATATCCCATACATGGGAGTAATTATCATAATACACATGTATAAAAACATAACATACTATGTAAAGGAATATATTTTATATAATAAAGGGAACATATGGACAGAGACACAACATGGGTGAGTATATATATACCTAATAGGATTCCTCAAAATCACTAATTCATGAATAATTATAGATATTATCCATGAAATAATAATAACAAGGGTATGTAAGGAAGTCCCAATATACAATAATAGGAATTAATAAATTTACATGATACATTCTTAAATTTTTATCCATAAAAGCGGTCCATTCCCATCTTCTGATCTAGAATTACCATGAAACCAATATGCTCATTCCATTATATTATATTGGAGGATTTATAACCATTATCTATCCCTAAAATACCCACTCTAGTGTATAATTATATCTAGTATGACCTCTATTGATGGGAGAAATATTGGCTCGGTAGATAGAGAACCATTCCCCGTTAAGTAGGTCAAATATAGACCTTGTCTAATTTTATGTCTATAGTATCCCAACACAAAAATTTCATGGGAGATATACCAACTCTCATGGATGATTCCCTTCATTATGGGTGAACATACTACTGAAATTAAGATTATATTTGGGAAATCCATTTCTAGACAAATAATTATGATTTAAAGGGAAATATAGGACTTGTCCTAGAGGTGTTCATTGAATGTGGTCTAATTTGAGGCCCCTAGACATATACCGATGTTCCACTTGGAATGTACTTAAAAATAGCCATATTTGGTGAAAGTGAAACATTCTGTTCCATACCAATGAAGGAACACATCATGTACCTTTCGTATCCATTTTTTGTACCATCGAGCATACACAAGTTATAACATAGCACATGTGACATATTGAATCTCAAGGATACCTAGTCGTGTACTCCATACAAAATTGAGATGGATAGAAAGGGGACCCATTATGTGTTACTTGGGTACATGGCCATGAAATATTTAAATTCCTTGTAAATAATATCTAACACATCTAAAATACTTAACTACACACGTTCTTCTGAAATACACTCTATATATAGTCTTGTAGTTTCCAAAAAATGTAATTTTTCAGTTTTGTTTTTAGTATGTCACATACTACAACTATATCAATGAATTTACCCCTCAAACTGATCATAATAGGTGTTTTCTAATCCATCACATCACTTGAAGAATGATTCCATCCTTATATTTTTTAAAACCCCATACTTGAATTCTCATGAAACTAATTACATACCTACCTTTTAGAACCTATATATCTAAATCATTACTTTGATTTATTTCATCATATTTTTTAAAAATATGTCCTTATTCAATGATAAGGAACGCATATCAAAAACTAGAAAAATAGATGACTTATCATTTATTAAATTGGGTATGCAGGAACGGTTGAATCATTTACTAAAATGAATACTAGTGATGCTCACATATATAATAGAGGGATAAATACCTAAAACACACAACCAAGGAACCAATGATGGACATCTTCAGTTTGGCCAATATTCAATGACAAAAGTTAAAGAATAATTATTGAAATCACCTCAATTACGGAAAAAAATTCAAAGTTTCATATTGTAAAATTATAATTATAATATATATGCCACATGATTATTCAAACTTGGATTCAAAAAATGAATAGTATATCCATGATTTTTTCAGAATCATGATAATCATGGAAATTTCAACAATACAAAATCCACAACTTCGACATGAGTTGATTATTGGTGAATAATTCATTTATTTTCACTATTTATTTTATCTGAAACAAACATAGCAAAAATTTATGACACAAATAAATCTATCTTCTTATTAGAGTTATAGTATTTATATTATTAACGAATTTAATTGGAGAAACCGTTTTTACCCATAAATTTGTGCGAAAATGTACACTTATTGTGAAAAGAATATATCTAACAATAAAAACATATATCCCCAAAATTAAAAATTAAATATGAATCCAAAAAACAGATTAATAAAATATACATCCACAACTAATTACTTTTACATCAAAATTAAAATGAAAAAAATCATGTGACGTGAGAGTTGTTGGAAATGGTCAATATTATGGCCACAATCCTCCTAAAACTCTTGGAGAAGGGTAATAAAAATTATAAAGACCATGAAAAACAAGAAAAACATATCTCATTAATAGGGAATGTGGAATATATATTTAAAAAACCTTGACACTCTAAAAATTATGATTTGATACGTAAGGTTCATGTTGATAAACAATTAAAATCATACAATACATTAAATGTAGATGCTCAGATATTGCATTCATTTTAATTTAATTTTTATTTGAACTATATTTGAAATCTTTAACCCTGTGTTCTCGTAATAAAAATTCATAAATTAGTTACTATTATAAGGAAATAGATAAATAAAATTAAATAATTAGATTTGAAAAAAAAATTAATTTATCTACTACCATCTCCTTATGAATTCACTCTAATGGAATTTATTATGAAGTAAGATATTAAAAAAATCAAATCAATTAGAATGGATTAATTTTTGGAATAAAATTTATTGATCTATATAAATTCAAAGGACATAGAACATCTTTGAGATGATATTAAAGGTCTAATGAAGAAATACATTTCTCTAGAATGTGAGGATGATCCTGAGTTAGCCACCAGAACTAAGAAAATAGAGGTGAATATAAAAATAATGGTTACCAATTTTAATGAATATGATTTGGGTTGGGAGTACTTTAAAAATAATCAAACAAATAATTCTAGAATAATTTGAAGAGGATTTTAACCTCTATGATGAAAAAATTCGAATATAATTAAACAATGATTATTTTAAAAAAAACATTAATGAAACCATCGCTTAGTAGTGAATAAAAGAACACCTATGAAGAATATAGTGATAAAAAATATACTCGGTGACATTTGTTGAAGGCACTATCTCCTTTTTATAAATATTAAAAACAAATGGTTGAGGGTAAATCAAATAATAAAGAGGCTATTAATATTCTTTTCCATAAAATTATAAATTTATTTTTTATTCACATAGGGTTGAGAATGATGAAATCTACTAGGAGGGTTATCCACAACATGTTTCCACTAATGGATATTGGTAAAAATTACATTTCATTATTTTATTCTTTAATCCAAACCAACATTTTGATTTTATTTAAAAATTAGATCTACCTACTAGGGGATGTAAAAATATAGTACACACATGTGGGGTCAAATAATGTATCTATTTTTTTATTATTTTATTTATTTACAATAAAATATTTCTCATGTTTTAATTATATTTTTATATAATAACGCCAATGTGGGCTTCTCATAGAAGGAGATATCAATGAATCTATAAAGAAACTAGAGGAGAGTATACATATAAATATTAAAATAAAAATCATTAGGTTGTTTCTTTATTTCACACTATTTTTTCACTACTCTCTAAAAAATCAAATGCATGAATTCCTAGTCTTCCAAATGTATATTTAAAAGTTAAAAAATAGTGTTATAGGTATGTTTTATGATGTCACTTTTAGATTACTCCCCACATATCCAATCACAGTAAATATGTAAAAGAATATTGTTTTACAAAGGTATATATTGAGCTCATTTATATAATATTTGTTTGTGAAAGAGAATCTACCACCTTCTTCACCTCCCCATTGGAGTTTTTTATATTCTAAAAGAGGTAGTAAAATGTATTTAAAAATTTAATCCAAGAAGTTATATTTTTATATTCGACAGTTATTTATTTATTCTTTAGATCCACACTAATAGTGTTGGTTCTAATTCCATCAATTGGAGCTTCCATACTAATTGGACAATATATTTTACATCATTATTCATTTCCAATAAATATTCCAAATAATAAAATCCATTTCTAATGAAGTTGTTTAATATCCCATATAAAAAGAATAAATGAGGGAAAGAAACACTACCACATCCCGTGTAGCTAGTTTTACCTAACATGAAACCATCAATATTGACCACCATCAGTGATTAAATCAAGGGATTGATAGAATATATTTTAGGAAAATGGGTTTATTTAGTCCTTTCATAAACAAGATGAATGCATAACATTAAAAAATCAGTAATAGAATTCATTATCAATAAAGATTAAATGATAGAATAATCATAAATATATTAGTTAATGAAAAGAATACCCATATGAATAGATCTTTTTTCAATCTCAAGAGAAAAAACATACTAGAGGACAAATGTATTTTTCATAGCAACTACAACAAGTATGAATATATGAAAATGTTCACAAATATTAAACATGATAGAGTGATTTAATAGGTCCACCACATAGTTTTCTATGATTAGATCGATGATAATGAGGTTCAATATATATTCCTTGAGTTTCACTACAAAATAAAAAATTATAAACAAGTGGTTCATGTAAAGACCCGGAATATCTGTGGAAATTTTTTTTCCTAAATAAATGGGAATTTTACGAGTCTGTGGAAACTGACCGCACATGATTCTGAGGCCCGGTGTGCCCGAAATCAAATTATGAAGTTTTTTCAGGTACATTCAGTAAACGTACGAGCGGATTTTTTTTAACTTTTGAACCGGTGCTCAGAATTGAAATCCAAGGGTACTGTTGAACACACATCACAAGTATTCTCTTAAGAAGACTTTCACCTCGATGAAAGTTGGTCAATAATATAAGTTAGTTTTTGGATTTTTATGGAATAAAAGAAAAATGATGTTGTGGAAAAATTATTTTTATTAGTTGGTAAAAAACTCCACATGGAAATTAGAGGTGGGACCACCCCACCTTAACCTCCCATGAGATTTTATGGTGGCGGGGCCTCCCAAACTCAACCTCCCATGTGAGGATTAATATGGTGGGGACAACCTGGGGATAAAACCTCTTGAACTCTCCATTAAGTGTGGAGAAACCTCTTGAGCTTACCACTTAATGGTGCCACATCACTTTTTAATTTATTATGCCAACACCTCTTGAATTAATGGTGCAATTAAAATTAAATTATTAAAATACAATTTAATTTATATGGGCCATTCCTTTGTTGGGGTAGGGGTTGGAAGAGAACTTGGAGAATCATATTATCTCCAATGAAGAATGCTCCTACCAATGAAGAGAGACCATTATAGAACTAATAACACTTCATCTTTCAATGACAAACATCTTACCCTATGATCTTCAACTGGAACAAGGGAGGAAGAGCCATCCTTGAAGAATGCCAATGACGTCATCCTTGACAGCTTCATCTTCTGTCCTGAAGACAACGAATAGACTCCCGCTTCCTTGTGAAAATGTTGACGATCAACGATCAAAGGTAGGGGATTCATGCTTTGTTGTTCCATGTTCTTCATTTAACTTCAAGGGTTAAGAGTCAAAGTTTCATGCTATCACCCTAATGCGGAGGGTGTGGGCCGAAAAAACACGTCCCGACCCCTCCTTCTTTGTCAAATTTGATGCTAAATGCGGAATGAGACAAAAATGAGTGACTCTATTCAACGATGATTGCAGATTGAAGGATACATCCCGAGGAGAGCGCGACTTCTTCTGGAGTGAGAATCGGGCCACTGGAACTCATCCGGTGACCCGTGGAAAGCTCGTTAACGGAGGGAGAAAAAATCATCACCACATGGATGGCAGCGGCGCAACCATTCCACCAAAGGAGAAACCTGCAGCCGATGGGCCACAATGGTGCATTGGGGTACATGGAAAGCCTGGCCGCGATGAAAACTTGTGGCCCGAGCCACTGGTTCACCAGAGGAGGCAAAGCGCAAACGCACCACACGGGAGATGGTTGCCCGCTCGGCCAGCCGGGAGGCGCGGGACCCACCTCTATGGTCCCACGTGATGTGGACCGGTGCCACGTGGTGCCGGTTTGACTCCCAGTTAAAAGGATAAGCCGTTTGGGATCCAAGGGGCACACCGCCCCTTGGACGCGGCTAAGGTGGACCCCACGGGCCGCTGGGCTGGACCCAGCGCGTGGCAGACCCAGCGCGAGTCAGGCCGCCATCATGGGCTGGGCCGCCCCCATGGGCCGGGCCATCCCAACTGACCAGGTCAGACCCACAGACTAGGTCGGACCCCACGGACCGGGTCAGACCCACAGACCAGGTCTGTCCGACTGGGCAGGGCCGGACCCGGCCCCATTTGACCTGTTTCCACTCTTTTTCCCATAACATGAACTACGAGCATCCGATTGATGAAACTTATACAGCGACAGAAACCATGGAAGGATACTATTCATTTGGTATACCCCAATTGAGGTTTGGAGGTAGTTTGGGTATGGCCGGGGTGGATCGAACGTAAATCCAACCTGGCCCTCAGAATGGAAATGCCAATAACTCTAAGACCGGGCGTCTGATTGACACACTATTAGTTTCATTGGGTTTCATTTGTCAAAATGGATCTTTTTGATACATAAAAATGGAACATCATGGTAGTTGAAATATAGAAACATTTCCTGAGGAGCGGACCCTCCTAGAATCAAGAATGCTTTGTGTGGAACCCTATGGTTGGCTGTGCACTGATGACTGTTCCTTGATCCTGTGTGGGTTCGAAAGCCCTGAAGGCTGTTCCTGGATCATGTGTGGGTTCGAAAGCACTGATGAATATTCATGGATCCTGTGTGGGTTTGATAGCTTCGACGACTGTTCTTGGATCCTGTGTCGGTTCGACAGCTCCGTTTACTGTTCCTGGATCCTATGTGGGTTCGATAGTTCTGATTTCTATTCCTTGATCCTGTGTGGGTTTGAAAAAAAATATGATTTAGTGGATACATATATTCATCTTTATCTCTCTACAAAAGTTTTATAATTGTGTGATCTGAGTCAGTAACTTTGTTTTTACCTCATGATTGAGATGGGGTACTTGATGACTTAGGTATATGTATGGGCACATACCAAATCAGGGTTATCAGTTGATCTCAATATTTGTGGTTTATCCTTGTTGGAATTTTGAGACCATGAGGGTCTCGGGGTCCCTACAGAGTATTTTTATTCTCACCCCTGCACGGGATATACCTGCAACTCGTTTTGTTGGATGAAGATGATGGACAACACTGACCGATGCTGAGTGTACCAGGACTGGACAATACCCAGAGGTGGACCATACGATGTGTCAATTCATGGAGGAGACTGATAGAAGTTGAGTGATGAGGAGCCTAACTGTACCTTCCCATTATTTAGTATTTGTGGTGGATGATCTAGGAGCTGCTTTCCACCTTTCATCCGTTTTGACCTTTTTCAGTTGTACTTTTACTTTACAGTTTGTCCTGTATTTCTAGCCCCTTTTACTTTTTAGCACTATTTTGTATACAGTTTTACTTGGTGTTTTGCTTCCAAAATGTACTCTGTTGTGTGTGCTTTCAAGTTATAAAGAAAATTTCTACCCAGTTTAGGTATTTACGCCTTTGGTGCTAGTCGCCAGCCCCTGGCCTATTGAAGGTGGTCTTGGGGTAGTCACGGCACGGGCCCCGGGGGACAGGTCATGAAAAATTGGTATCAAAGGAGTATGTTCTACCTCATAACATAGGACTATGATCCTTTATATGAACCAATAGTGTTATGGGTACTGAGTGTGGTTTCCAGTTCAGGGAGTACAGTGTTGGTGCGTCGGCCGACGTATCCATACAGCAGGACCGTGACTTCTGATTTCCAACTAAGTGCATGAAAACAGTAATTACGTGTGTGTTTCATGATTTTTCATAGTGATCTATTTGAGTTAACTCACTAGGTATGACTTATTCACTGTGGTTCACCTGTTTCTTTATAGGATGCCTCCACGTAGACATCCATCCAGGGTTCCAGGATTTGTATGAGATGGTAGCCCACAGAGCGATGAGGCCTCAGTGTAGGGACCGATTACAGTGGAGGCGCCAGGAGTACCACTACCCGTTGAGCCACCGATTCCACCATCCCCAGAAGTAGAGAGTGCATATTGCCGGAGCTTGTAGCATGAGTTCCAGTTCCAGAGGCCGCCCAGGTATAGGGGTGAGATGGACCCGCAGGCAGCTGAGGATTTTCTGGAGGTTGTGGTTAGAGTCTTTAGACTGGTAGGGAAACCAACATACCTTATGGTGATCCTTACCGCGAGTCTCCTTCAGGCCATAGTAGGAATATGGTGGAGCCTGATTCTACAGTTGCATGATGTGGTGACACTTCTCTGGGCAGACTTCGAGAGCCTATTTCGGGCAGAGTTTGTCCAAGCCATCCTATCTGCAATGCGGATATAGAAGCTATTTCATCTATAGTAGGGTATCATGTCGTTGGAAAAGTACTCAGCGAGGTTCACAAATATCTTTCGCTACTCCACGGATATGTTACGAGACCCATACATCAGGGCCCAGACCATCGAGCATGGTCTCGGGTGAGAGATTTGGGTTTCGATGATTTCCCTCAGAATCCCGACGTAGGAAGGGGTGTTGGAGAAAGCCCTATTAGTGGAGAGTTTCCTTGATAAGAAGTCACCAACAGAGAGACCCACCACTAGGCTTCACGTAGAGGAGTCTTCTGGAGTAGGCAGTAGACAGATGTTGCAGAGGTCCAAGCGGACAATACCATCTGGTGGATGACCTCAGGACACAGGTTTCATTTTTCGAGGCACATGAGATAGAGCCAGTTATTCGAGGAATAGGCAGTGTTTCACATGCGGCGGGTAGGGTCACATGGCTCGTGACGTTCTGACCAGTCATTCAGATGATCAGCAGACAGTTGAGGGACCTGCCAGGTAGAGGTAGAGGATCGATCGTGGAGGACGTGGTAGAGGAGATGGTAGTGTAGTTGGCGGTGGCTGACATTACGAGGTGTTACCACCACCACCACCAGGAGGTCCACCCTGACTGTAGGGAGCAGGTGGACAGGGGAGAGCTCCGCTCCTAGTAGCTGAGGCATACGATCATGGTGCACTTGAGATGATTCAAGGTACGATATGTGTCTACTCCACCTTAGATAGAGTTCTTATAGACACATGTGACAGTCACACTTTCATTGCCACTTCGTTTGTTCAGAGCTCGGAGATTCCGACGGAGCCATTGGCTAGATCCTTACGTCTAGAGACTCCTACAGGAGCACACTCTATGATCACGCACTGGTTCCAGAAGTGAGAGATTACTCTAGGATGCGAGTGATTTGGCTGGGATCTCTTCATAACGACGTTGAGGCCTTACGACCTCATCTTGGGTATGGACTGGTTATCTACAGTCAATGCTCAGATAGACTGTATTAGGTGTAATGTGCGGTGTGTCCTCATAGATGGGACCATATTAGCCTTCACCATTGAGAAGGGGGCCTTTTCCGCACAGGAAGGACTTACTTGGAGGAGGGTGCAACTGATCACTCATCATTTGGCCCACCTTACTCTCGGAGTAGTAGATATGGAGTGTTCGATCAATCTTGTAGTGGTGGACCAGTACACAGATGTTTTCCCTAATTATGTACTAGGACTACCTCCTCATAGAGAGGTGTACTTTTACATTGACATGTACCATGGGTTGGAACTAATATCTACAACAGAAAATTGGATGGCTCTCGCTAATCTTCGTGTGCTGCAGGTACATCTGGATAACTTTTAAGGGAAGGGATTTGTCCATCCCAGTGATTCCCCTTTGGCAGCCCCATTTTCATTCATCGAGAAGGTAGATGGGAGATTAAGGAATTGTGTCAACTACTGTGCCTAAACCAGGTGATTGTGAAGAACTAGTACCCACATTCATGTATTGATGACCTCATTGATAATCTGAAGGGAGCACAATGGTTCTCGAAGATACACCTCAGATCATGCTATCATCGGCTCAGATTTCAAGATGAGGATGTTGAGAATATGGATTTTAGATGTTGGTACAGCCACTACGAGTTCTTGGTTATGAATTATTGCATAACCAAAGCTCCAGAAGTGTTCATGAGACTCACAAAAATGCTTTTCTAGCCTTAGATCGATCTCTTTGTCGTAGTGTTCATCGATGACATTCTGATATACTCGACTACTGAGGAGGAGCATGCCTACCATTTGCCGGCAGTACTGGACACAATCCGAGAGCACCCGCATTATGGAAAGCTCTCAAAGTGCCAGTTTTGGATCCGAGATTTTCACTTCTTGGGACACGTCATCTCCGAGGCTATAGTTGCAGTGGATCCAACAAAGATTGAGGTGGTATTTTCTTGGGAGCCACCCATGAGTGTGATGGAGGTATGATATTTCCTAGGTTTGGATGGATAATACCGGAGGTTCGAAAAAGACTTGTCCAGAGTTTCAGCACCACTACCAGCCTTGATGAAGAAGGGGAAACCCTTCATGTGGTCAGAGAGATGCCAAAAGAGCTTTTAGGAGCTAAGGCAGAGGATGACTAGTGCCCCCATCTCGAGGCTTCCAGAGGAAGGCATAAGGTACGTAGTTTACTATGACGCATCAGGGACCAGACTCGGGTGTGTCCAGATGTAAGAGAAAGAAGTGATCATGTATGGTTCTCAGCAGCTGAGACAGCATGACCAAAACTATGCTACCTATGACCTGGAGTTAGTAGTAGTGGTCGTCGCATTGAAGATGTGGCGACATTATCTGATGGGAAAACATTTTACCGTGTACTCTAATCAGAAGAGTCTCAGGTATATATTCTCTTAGAAGGACTTAAACCTGAGACAACAGTGATGGATTGAGTTCCTCCTGGACTATGACTTCAGGATCGTCTATATTCTTGGAATGGAGAACATTGTAGCAGATGAACTTAGTAGGAGATCTGGTATACAACTACTAGGTGATGTGATAGAGAAGCTGGCTACCTTACATATATCCATTGTGTATAGAGATAGACCAGCCATTCTATATTTTCTTATAGTCACTCCCCCACTTCTTCAGCGAGTCAGGGAGGCACAACATGGGGATGCTGACTGCGAGATACGACGTGTTCAGATATCCATAGGGCAGGCACCTGATGGATTTTTTGAAGGTGAGATCATGTCAACCTCTTCAGAAAATTTACTCTGGTGCCCATGTCACATCAGGAGTAAGTGTTGAGGGAGTTCCACACATCCCCTCTATTGGTACATCCAGGAGTGGAAAATATGTACTAGGTCCTTCGACGACAGAACAGGTGGCCTTGTATCAAGAAGGAAGTAGTAGAGTTTGCCTCTCGATGCCTCACTTGTCACTAAGTGAAGGCGGAGCACCAGATACCAGAAGGCTTGGTTCATCATTTATAAGTACCAGAGTGGAAGTGGGATGGGATATCCATGGACTTCTTGATAGTACATCCACTTACATCAATGAGTCATGACTCGATTTGGATGATCATTGATCGACTCACCTTGTCGGCCCACATCATACTGACCAGAGAGAAGGGTTTAGTAGGGAGCTCCGGATGCCTCTATGTGCAAGATATTGTGCAGTTACATGGAGTACCTTCATCTATTGTCTCCGATAATGACACACATTTTACATCCTAGCTATAGAAGGGGTTACAGGAGGCCTTCGGGATACAGCTACATCTGAGAACCGCCTTCCATCTTCAGACGGATGGCCAGACTGAGAAGACCATTCATACCCATGAGAACATGTTGCGTGCTTGTGTCTTCGACTTTGGTCAGATATGGGAGGATCACTTACCTTTGGTGGATTTTTCATTAAATAATAGCTATCACTACACCATTGGGATGGAAACTTTTGAGGATTTGTATTGTTGACCATCTAGATCACCACTGTGCAGGACTGACCGTGGTGAGTCAGCAGTAAAGGGATCAGAGATGGTACAAGATACCAGAAGGAAGGTGCAGATAATCTAGGATCGGATGAAGACTGCACAGAGTAGATAGAAGTCATATGCCGATAAGAGACTGAGACCTCTAGAGTTAGAGGATGGAGACCACATTTTTCTTCAGGTCTCACCTTGACGAGGTTTACAGAGATTTGTCTGAGGCATAAAATTATCTCCAAGGTTCATTGGACCTTTCCAGGTCCTCAACAGAGCAGGAGAGGTGGATTACTGCTTGCCTCTTCTACCTCAGTTGCACTAGGTGCATGACTTCTTCCATGTATGCCAGTTGAAGAGATACGTGCACGACCCTTCTCACATCATCGACCATAGAGAGCTGGACATCGAAGATGGGGATACTTTTACAGAGGTCCCATTGGAGATTGATTATTGACAATAGCAGGTCCTTTGTGGATGGTCAATACCTCTGGTGCGTGTTCGTTGGCAGCACGAGAACCTCCCAGAGAGCACATGTGAGAGGAAGGCTCAGATGCGTGCTTAGTAACCCTATTTTTCACTTAGTTCAATTGTAACTTACGGGTCGTAGAGTCTTGAGGTGCGGAGAATTTAAAGACCCACAATTTCCGTGTAATTTTTTTTCTTAAATACATGTGAATTTTATGAGTCCATGAAAACTGACGGCGCATGATTCTGATGCCCGGGGTGCTAGAAATCACTTTTTGAAGTTTTGTTCAGGTACATCCAGTAATCATAAAAGTGGGTTCTTATAACTTTTTAACTGGTGCTCAGAATTTAAATCTGAGGGAATCATTGAACTCACATCACTCGTATTCGCTTAAAAAGACTTTTACCTCGACAGTAGTTGGTTGAGAATATATGTTAGTTTTTTAGGTTTTTAATGAATTAAATAAAAATGAAGTTGTGTAAACATTATTTTTATTAGTTTTTTAAAACCTCCACATGGAAGTTGGAGGTGGTACTGCCACACATTATCCTCCCATGATAGGTTATGTTGGTGGGGCCACCCGAACTCAACCTCCCATGTGAGGATTAATATGATGGGGAGCACCCGAGGTTAAAACCTCTTGAACTCCCCATTAAGTGGGGATAAACCTCTTGATCAACCCACTTAATGGTGCCACCCCTCTTTAATTTCTTATGCCAACACCTCTTGAATTAATGGTTCAATTCAAATTAAATTATTAAAATATAATTTAATTTATATTGGCCATTCCTTTGATGGGGGAGGGGTTGGAAGAGCACATGGAGAAACATATTCTCTCAAATGAAGAATGATTCTCCCAATGAAGAGAGACCGTAGAATAATGAAGAACACTTCATATTCCAATGATAGAAATATTCTTGTTTGACCATCAACCTGAATAAGGGAGGAAGCACCGTCCTTGAAGAATGCCAACGACGTCGTCCTCGACTTCTCCATCTTATTTCTCGATGTCAATGAATCGACGTCTACTTCCGCCTGCCAACATCAACGATCAAAGATAAAAGGTAAGGGATTCATGCTTTGTTGTTGCACGTTCTTTGTTTTTCTTCAAGGGTTATGAATCGAAGCCACATGCTATCACCCTGACACAGAGGGTGTGGGATGAAAAAACCACCCCGAAACCTCCACCTTCTTTGTGGAATTTTATGCTAAATGCGGCATGAGACCTGAATGAGAAACTCTCATAAACGATTTTTGAAGATAGAAGGAAACATCATGAGGAGAGAGAAAATTTTTTAGAGTGAGAATCAGGCCACTGTAACTCATCCGGTGCCCCACATAATACTCACCGACGTATGGTGCGACAATCATCACCGCATGGATGGCAGTGGTGTAACCGCACCTCCGGAGGAGTAACCCGCGGCCGATAGGCCGTGTCAGTGCAACGAAGGCCGACGCAAGCCTGGCCATGATGAAAACTAGTGGACCAACCCACTGGGTTAGGGGAGAAGGCACGACAAAATTGCGTTACCTGGTAGAGAAAAAAGGAGGTTGCGCCCCTGGTCACAGAGGTGTAGCGGTGCCCAGCGCAAGGACGACCGTGAGGAGGACAGGTGGCCTGAGCCTCCGGGTCACTAGAGGAGGCGCGGCGCAACCACGCCACCTGGGAGATGGCTGGTCGGTCGTCCATCCGGGAGAATCGAGACCCACTACCTGGGTCCCACGTGATGCAGACTAGTGCCACATGGTGCCATTTTGACTCCCACACGAATGGATAAGTTATTTCGGATCCAGGGGCGCGCCTCCCCTCCTAGAAGCTACTAGGGCAGCCCCGACGGGCCGCCAGGCCGAACCCAGCGTGGGCCAGACCCAGCCCAAACCAGACCCAGCACGGGTTAGATCCAGCACGGCCTAGACCCAGCGCAGGCTAGGCCGCCAGCATGGGCTGGGTCACCCTCGTGGGCTAGGCTACCCTTGCAGGCTGGGTCATCCCCGCGGAACAGGTTGTCCCTGCAGACCGGGTGGGACCCACACGCCGAGTTGGACCCACGGGCCGGGTCGGTCTGACTGGGCCGGATAGGACCTGGACCCGTTTGACCTCTTTCCACTATTTTACAGTAACATGAGCTATGATCATCCGATGGATGAACCATCTATAGCTGTAGAAACCGTGGAAGGAGAAGGTTATTTTGGTATAACACACATATGGGTTGGACACCGTTGGGGTATGGATAGGTTGGATTGAACGTAAATCCAACTGGGACCTCAGAACAAAAATGCCAATAACTCTCAGATTGGGTGTCTGATTGACGCGCTGTCTTTCGCGTTGGGTTTCTTTGGGAAAGATGGATCTCTTGGATTTATCAACTTGGGACTTCATGGAAGTTGATTTATCAACACTTGTATTTAGGAGAAGACCCTCTTGGAAACATGCATGCTTTGTGCAGAACCATGTGGTTGGTTGTGCAATGGCGACTGTTCCTGGATCCTGTGTGGGTTCGACATCACTGAAGATTGTTCCTGGATCCTGTGTGGGCTCAACAGCATAGAAGACTTTACCTAGATCCTGTGTGGGTTCGATATCTTCGACAAATATTCCTGGATTTTATGTGGGTTCAACAACTTCTTTTACTATTCCTGGATCCTGTGTGGGTTTGATAGTTTTTATTTTTGTTCCTGGATCATGTGTGGGATTGAAAGAAAAGATGATTTAGTGGCCACATATAATAATCTCAATCACTCTACCTAATTTGTATAATTATGTGATATGAGTCAGTAACTTTGTGTTTACCTCATTATTGACATTGTTTTCTTGATAACATAGGTATATGTATAGGAATATACCTAAGTGGGGTTATCGGTTGATCTCATACTTTGTGGTTTATCCTTGGTGTATTTAATGAGACCTTGAGGGTTTCGAGATCTCTACTAAGTATTGTAATACTCACACCTTCATGGGATCTGCCCAGACCTCATTGTGTTGGATGAAGACGACAGATAGGGCTGACCGAGGCTGAGTGTACCAGGACTAGACGATACCCAGAGGTGGACCATATGACATATCAATACATTGAGGAGACTGACAGACATGGAGTGATAAGGAGGAGAACTATACCTACCCATCAGGTATAATCCATGGGGGATGATCCATGAGCTGCTTTTCACCTTTCCGTTATTTTTTCATTTTTCAGTTGTACTTGTACTTTATAGTGGGGCTTGTATTTCCAGCCCCTTTTACTTTTTACCACTTTTTTGTATACAGTTTTACTTAGTTTTTTTGCATCAAGCTCATACTCTATTGTGTGCATTTTCATGTTATAAAGGCAATGAATTCCCATTTTATGGATTTAAACTTTTGGTGCTAGACGCTAGCCCCTGGCCTGTGGAAGGTGGGCCTAGGCTAGTCACGACACATGCCCCGGGGGATGGGTCATGACACTTCATATATTCATCGAACTTCAAGATGAGATAATAATAAAATTCAATCTAAATCCCTTTTTTCAATAGTGTGTGTATATGTAGTCATCCATTCAATATTTTCAGAAACAGAAGGGTTTTTACTAGTTTAATAGAGGGATTTTCTAACATAGATAACCATGTGGGAACTTTCACATCATGATCACACATAAAAATATAATATTTTGAGATACCTAATAATATTTTACATCCAACTGATGGTGAATTTATTGAAAAAGGAGTTTCTTTGATTATCTAAGATGATTTGAGGAGGAAATAACTCAGAAAGCTCTCCTGAATTTGATTCAAATCATAAATTGATATGTTTTTCTATTTCGTGGATCACCTTGATCTCATTCC
The DNA here is from genome assembly GCA_963277665.1 of Viscum album. NCBI lineage: Eukaryota > Viridiplantae > Streptophyta > Magnoliopsida > Santalales > Viscaceae > Viscum > Viscum album. The sequence goes on along the minus strand of OY728120.1, from coordinate 1,406,648,937 downwards.
TAGATCTCACTAAACAAGGTGTACTATAGTAGTTCATGTATGTATTTTTATAGATAATAAATTTAGAGAAATATATGAGTTCATGATATGATAATTTCATGTCTTTCCAAATGAATGATACACATCATCATGAATATCAACTCTTAAAATTGGGATGGAACCCATCATTATAGAATTACAGGGCCTCAATATGCAATGTTAGAATATTCAATGTAATTTTTCGTTTTAAAAATTCATTCATAATTTTTAACACATTAATACTCAATCCAACTATATCAATGTGTATGATACATTGTATCCAAGTAATGAAATCTTGATTAAAGTTATAAATAAAAAAATTAACAAAATACTATAATACTCATGTAATTTGTATTAATTCTATTATAAAATGTTTATTTTGAGAGGCAAATAAAAATAATGGAAGTGATCAATGAGTATACTATGAACCCCCCCGCCCACATGAATTCTTTTTTCGATCCATTTTGGGATTTGATTAATGTTCTTAGGGAGATTCATTCAAGAATAATTTTCATGATTTTCCCCCAAAACAATGGGGTAATAAGATAAATAATGTTTATGGACCTCCTCCAAACAACAAAGGTTATAAAAATCATAATATTTATATATGTTGAGATTATATTTCAAAAGAAAATAGAGACTTATTCTACAATATATATTATCATACCACATTTTCATATTGGTAAAATAGTATTTTGACTGAGATTAGGGTAATATAATTAGATTTAACAATTATGAGGATTTCATCCACATAATTAGGATGTCATGGGATGTGTAATTTTTTATGGGACTTATATTATAGAAAAATATATATTGAGAGAGGTCATTAATGAAATAACATGAATAATCTTAAACAATAAAAAATAAGAAGCCTAAGAGATATTCTCCAAGTCTTACACCAACGGAAAATTTAGAGAACCAATTTCAAGATCCATTAATAAAAATTAACAATATAAAACATTATAGTATAATGTTAATTGTTTTGATAAAGGCCTTAGAGAATGCAACTTGATATGGACATTGAGATTGAAGTACAATTTTATCATCTTAAAATAATTTGAGATGTAAAACATTAGGTAATTTTTAAATCCTTTAATTTCATCATCGTAATGATGATTAATTTTAAGGTAATATAATGTTAATTCTACATTCTATTACCATAAAAATATTATTTTTTTGGAGATGATAAAACACATGAATTACCATCCCATCATAGTTGTGATAATATCACTATAAATCATTGGGATATTACTTATAATAATTACTATTAAAAATACTATTATATCTATTTTATTTTCCATATTATGAATTAGAGAAACAAATTCTAAGTTGATGCCACATGGAATTGTGTATTAAAGAAAAAAAATACAAAACTAAATTCATGAGCCTGGAATAAATTATTTTATAGTATATGTTAAATAAATTGTTACATAATCCTTTATAGACTACATCACTATAAATATTTAGTGAGACGAGAGTAGTATCTACCTCATCTTCAGGGGACAATAAAAAATTATTGGTTATACTTATCTTCAATATATAGAGTAATTTCATGATTCAATTATGTAATATCAGTTTTTTCCATCATTATTGTAATGCCTCTCAATGTACTCCACCACAAAATATGGGATTTCATTTTTTTTATATTTGAAGATATAATAATTATTATGAATGATTGTTTACCATTTGATTAACCTTTTCTAAATAAAGAGTTAATTAAAAGGATTATTGTTCCTATATCCCTCGTGAATCCACTTTATATTATAGTGATTCTATATTAAACATTCTTTAAGAGTAAGAATATCATGAATATTATAAGAATGTTGGATATCCTATTAGGTAGGTATATTTGATGTTTTTACTATATATTTAAGAGGAAAATTGACCCTCTACATCATTAATTTCCACATACAAGTTGTAAAATTAGTTTTTTCTCTAGTCCCTAATTATGGGTTTATTAGTTTTTGGAATTTGTAGCCATAATCTATAGAGATAATCTATTATAAGAAATATTACATATATTGATAACCAATTTCTTTAATCCAATAATCGAATTCCATATATTAATGAACCTATAATATATTTTTGGATAGAATCATTGTTCTCATCAATATCTCACTAATTACGAAGTAATTTATTAGATTTGTGTTTAGGAATAGTGAACATAGAAAATTTAGTAGGAGAACTACTGACATTAACTTCATTGAATCACATGCTGAGTTTATTTTCCCATATTCAATTAATAGTGAATCTAAACTATGTATATTCAACCCATGTAATGGGGAACTAAATTATATTTCATTGGTTCAAGCAAGAAGTGAATTATTCAGAAGAAATTCAAAAAATTTCTGACCATATCTTTTCATCAGGTCTCAATATAGTGTTCAATTATACAATAATAACCCATTGTTGACCTATTTGACCATCAATAAAATTGATATCCTAGAAAATATCCATTATCTTAGTATAAATACTTTAAATATATTCAGAGGATATGTTAATGGTAGCTCTATGCATAAGAGATAATAGTGATAGGGGGTGTGGGATCTTAGAATAGAACATGACCTTAACATCATCATGCTCTAGAATCCACAATGTTTCCAAGGAATTATCCTTCCTATTACGAGAGAAAAAATAATAACAATGAGAGTAATACATGAAGGTTTTGTATTTCTAAACTATCATCTTATGTTCAACAATACAAACTAATATTTTACTCTTAGTAAACAAAAAATATATTATGGTGGAGTCCATAATATTATTCCCAATCCATTTATAGTCACAACACATGATCTATGTTTGTTCAATGGCGATCTTTCAATAGTGTGAGTGATTTTATCACATGATATATCAAATAAAGAATTATTTCCCTCCCCTTTTCATTTACATAATTATTTTATATAATAAAAAAATATTTCAAATAAGATATATATTATTAGCCTCCATAAATTTGTCATTTCGTATGGGAGGGTTAGAGTCCTGATCATCATCAACAAAATATTTTTAAAATATGTAGTGAATTTATTATTAGAATTCATCACCCCTATGGATGTATCCCCTCTTGGAATCCTTATGGTATCCCTGTTCTATGGGATAAATGTGAATTTATCTTCATGATTTTCATGATCAGTGGTAGACCATTATTTTGTGAACACAAGCTCCCCTATAGATGGGGAACCCACAACCAAGGTATCTGGAAGATCAGTCGTTTCCTGGTCAGGGGGTTCAATCTTGTCAGAGTAACTTTTTATCGTTAAGGGTGGTATCCACTTCCACATTGTCTGGAATATTTCAATTATTTCCATGAAGTATTATTTTTTATGGATTTGTTATTTTCATAAGTTGACCACTATTATTATCCTATTTCAGGGAATCTACTGATTGACTGGGGGCCTCAGGTCTAGGATCTATTCATTGAATTAGAGAATGTGTTTCTCAAATAACCTTGATAGTAAGAGATATATTTTCATTGTACATTACTTGATTTATATTAAAAGGACATATTTTATCCTGGTTACCAATCCTCAAATAAATAATCTTGGTATCCTATGAAGACAACATAGGATCAGAGGACTTAGAATATAATTCATTGGGTTTATCCTTAATTTTATGAACATAACTAGGTGAAATATTAAAGGTGGAAATTTCCAAAACTCATCCACCCATTTTATGAATTTCCATAGGCAGTTGGCATCATCCTAACATCTATTAATATAAAAATTAATGAAATTTGATCTTTTTAATTAAAAATTAATATTAATATTATAAAATTATAGAAAAAATTGTTTGACTATTCTTTCTAGATCTCTATAGTGAATCAATAATACATGGTTGTGAGGACTACCTATTCCTAAAATTTGGTGGCCATTTATATTTTGACTAGAACATTGGAATAGTTTCCCACTCTAATATAGTTAGTATCATAGTATATTATAATAGAGAATCTGACCATGCAATAGATTCTTGAAAAATCTATGGTTTCCAATAATGCTAATTAAACTTATTTTTTAGGTCAATACATGGGTGAATGTGTTATTAACATTACTAGGTTCAATGTTATGACACCAATCCATGATCCTATGAAGGTCATGTCTTATGGAGTGTGATAAAATGATCTATATATTCCTTTTACAATCATCCAAATATAAAAAGATGTTGTAGTAGACCCACATAATGGTAGTTAACATATATTTTTCAAATCACCGTGTCACTAAAATTCCTTTTAAATGATCACTAAACATACATATTTTTACCCATTTGGGTACAAAACCCCTATGATGATGGATAATTTTCAAAGGATTTTATTGCCACAATATCCTCTCAATTCATAGAGACACGACCCATTCACCACTTCTAAATCACTATTTTTGGAGATGAAATGATGAATTATAAGAAGGATATGAACCCAAATGATTTCATGACCCCTGATATGTTTTTTCTCAGTAAAGTGACATCTAGATTCTTCACATACTTAATCAATATTTGATTTCTAGATATAATCACCTAGAAGTGATATTTCTTCCAAGAAATCCCTAATTGATCTATAGCTGCATATGGATATATATTATTAAATAAATCCAAAATTATTATTCCCATGTAAAATCTAGGATTTCTTTTTTCCCTTCTATAGTACAACATATCCCTTTCTCAGGCAGTTTACTGATATACTATGTGTCTTTTTCTTATGATAATAGGGGTACTATTGAATATGTTTGTGTGATGTTTTCAACCTGTTTTAAAATATTTGTACAAAATTTTTCATAATTTCATTTAGGAAAATAGATATAATTTGAATTTATTTTTCATATTTTAGTTTTTAGTTTTCATTGTATTTTTAGTCTTAAGAACATTAATTTTAATGTTATAACATCTAGTGGAATATTTTATACTAGTTTTACGGATTCAATAATTATAAATAAATAAATATATATTTATTATTTAGTGATATTAACAACTGTTTTTGTATAGAATTTTTTGGAAATTGGATAAAGAGTTTGATATAAAACAACTATTTGTAATTCAAATTGTTAACAAATGAAACACAATTTTTGAATATGAAGCCAAGTGAGAATGGACTTGGTGAAAATGGAAACCTCTTGGAAACAACTCAATAGATATTCATATATTTCCAATGAATGAATATTAAAATGGTGAAATTGGGATCCCACAATAATGTTTTGATTTAGCTAGGAAATGTTTTTGTGAGTAATAAATTCGATATAATATCTTATAAGTAATTTCCATAATACATGGATGGTAAAAATTCAGAATGTTCCGGCCACACCTGTTGTTTTAATTTTTTTTTTAATTTTATTAGAATTAGGTAGTTCACGTTGAACCCCAACTTAATTCCTTGAGTTCTAATTTGAAAATGAATGTTTTGGCATTGACTGCATCTAGTGCACCATGGCGTAAGGCACACAGCCTTGCATAGGTCACCGTGTGTCTTCTCTCGGTTCACAAGACAACATTCCTGATGTTCAAGGAAAACAAAAAAATGTGATGGATAAAGAAATGGAAATAAAATAACAATAAGAAGCTTAATAAATTTTTAAGTAACTATTTTAATAATAATAATAATAATAATAATTCTTTAATATTTTATTATTATTATTAGTGTTACGATTAAAATTTTTGTTAATCAGTTTTATTATTTTTTTATTGAAAAATTGTTGATGTCACTGATGTTATTATAACTATAAACATTAATTATCAATAATACGATGTTTTTTAAATGAAATGATCAAATTAATTATTATTATTATTGTTAAAATATTAATTAAATAATTTATTATTATTATTATTGATTTTTGTTTTTTTGTTTTTTTTTCACCCTAGGGCTGGCCAGCGCCCCACCGTTTCCCCCCATTCCTGTCGGATCCCCCACCCAGTTGAAGCCCTAATGGTTACCCCTCCTACCAGTTTGGTGAGTCTCCCTCCTACCCAGATCACTGTCTTCCTCTCCCTTGTCCAGCATCGCTCCACCTCCATACCCCCCTGGCTAGGTCAGCTCGTGTCGTTTCCCCAACCCCCTGCGAGGCCGGCTGGCGCTGTCACAAAACCTCCCACAAAAACCCGACGACACACCCCTTCTCCTAGATAGTATCCTCGTCGGCTATGGCTTCCCCATCGATTCTAGACCCTTCGTTCACACATGTAACCCCTTCTAGTGTATTCTCTTCTCCTATTCTCTATATTTATTTTTGGCTGTTCAGCTGGTTGGGTCCTCTTTAGGGTTTGATTTTGATTTTTTGTGGTTCGATTTCTTGTTATTGGGTTCAATTTTATCTTTGTGTGGTGAGTTCCTGGTGAGATTGGAGTTTCACACCAATTTTTGGGAAATTGTCTTCAATGGTAAGTGGATCCATGCCTTAACACCGAAAAATAATTTTATTATGCTTGTTTAAAATATTGGGTGTGTTCTAATATTTCATTTCTTGGTGAAAATAATAAATTCAAGGTGCATTGTATGTTTAAATGTTGGGAATAGGATTTTAAATAATGGAGGGTGTGGTTTATGCATAAAAATTGTGCTGTTGTTTTTCAAATATGTTTTAGGCAATGGATGCTAGGTGCGAAGCATATTTTACTGTGATAATGTTGGGTGTTAGTTTTAAAGTGGATTTTTATGTGAAACTGGGTTTTTTGGATGTAAACCATGGTTTCACCACTTGTTGATGTTTTATAAATTAGTCAAATAGTTTATTACCTAAATAATGTTCTTTGTATAATTTCTTCCAAATGATTTGAGTTTTTAATGGCTAGGAGTGGATTTCAATATAAGGATTTGGTTGTGTTTTAATGTGTGTTTGGATGTAATGTCCCTAGAAAGTGTTCTAAGGGTTGTTGGGATGGTGTGAAGTGCATATCCAAGGTCTTTGATGTGTTTGTAGATTTAAATGGATCTTTTAAAAAGGAAAATGAGTCACTTTGGGTGTGTTTTCTTTGTTGTACATTTTTTAAATTGAACTGAAAATTGTATAACAATGGAATCCATTTCTTTATATGGTTACCTAGGGTATTTTGTTTTAAAGTAGACTCACTGAATTGAATTAAGTGGTTCTTGGTGTAGAGTCTTCTTGGGTTTTCTTGAAATGATTTTATAAATAGTTAAAAGATGTATTGATTTATTTGGATGAGATGAAAGTGGTGTTTTTGAAAGAGTTTAGTATGTGTTTATTTTTAAAGTAGACTGTTTATATAAAATGAGACACTTTTTTGGTGTAAACCCTCTTCACCTCACTTGGTTTAGTTTTATAAGTGGTGCCAGTGGTTCATTTAATTGTGCAAGTGGTGTGAAACTAGTTTTAAGGTGAATGTGTTATGAAAGTGATTTGAAATGGAATTACGTTTTTCAATTAGGTATGTTTATTGGGTATGCCCCTATTTTGCTATATACTAATTATTTATATGTTCTGAAAAATTGTTATTTTATTCATTGTGTGTTTCTAAATGGCGATTTGTGAAATGAGTAAGTAATGAAAACTGAATTTGGGAAAGGTATTTTGGGGTGTGTGTGTTTTTAGAATGGTTTTGGTATACAAATAGTGGCCATTGTTTTCAATGTCTTGTGTGGTTAGTGATATTTGAATGTGATATACCATGTGAATTTGGAAAATGATTGAGCAAAAGGGAAACCCCAGGTATCTAGGTGGGTGGAGTAGAACTAATATGCTTGTGATCTTTTGGGGTTTTACCCCAATTTCATGTAGCATGTTTGATGATGAATACACGAACTAAACTACGATGATGACGATATTGGGGGAACATTAGGTTATGGGATTCCCCCTCCTAGGGGATCATTTTCACGGGAAAAGATATTCGTGTAGTTATTTTTCATCAATGAATGAGGTTATAGGGCCCCACTGAGGCTAGATAAGACCATTGGGGATTTACCCGTAGTGCTCTACTATAAATGACGTGGTTCCCTCTATTGGAATACAGAGGACCACATGTTTATGTGTGTGTTCTTTGTATATTTTATTTTCTGCTTTAAAATATTGTTTGTGATGTGGATTTTTGTAGTGTTTTATATTCTTTTAGTTTTAACTTGTAAAATGATTTCCTTAAAAGCAATGTTCTTTAAAAGTATGGTTTTAAATAAACATATTAAATTATCTCTTAGGTGTTGTGGAATGGGGTATTTTTATTGCATGACTTTCTTCTAGGATTTTCTCTCACACCCTGCATTCACCTATGGGTGTATGTAGACCTAGATTCTTGTGTATTCTAGGTTGTGACATCATGCTCAATGATAGTGGTTTTGGTTGCAGTTTGTCTCCTCATGTAGTGTGATTTTGATGAGGTCTCTATTATTGACGGTAGGTTTGATTCAAAGCTTTAGTTTCTATTGTGGTCATTTATTTTTAGTTATTGGTTCATGTTAGAGACCTTTATGTTTGTTTTTAGTTTAAGGGAAAGTTTGATTGATAGTTTTTCAGTTTCAATTTATCTATCTTGTTGATTTTTTATGTCTCAAATATTGGGTAAATTGTTACCTTGCACTTTTTTGGCACCCATGCACTGCTTCCAGCCTGTGTGGATCGGGAACTCCCCCCATCAGTGTTGCCGTGTATTGGGTTCGGTGGCGAGTCGGATGACGACCAGACCCGGTTCCTAACAAAATGGTATCAAATCATAGGTTTTCTCTCTTGGGTCATGTTCCTTTAGTAAGAGTCAAGGTATTCTAGCATTAAGGTTGTCAGAACTTGATGTTCTAGCTACGAGTAATGTTCTTAGCCATCACACCTCGTGGCGGGACATGAGTTTCCAGGGTATGTTGAGGGTTCTCTAAGTCTTTGGTCCTTATTATTAATCTTATTTGGGGGAAATAAAAATGGAGTAAGGTCAATGGTCTCATTGAGATTTTGGGTCCTGGAAAGCCTTGTGGGGTCAATGACATTTACCTAGTAAACTCTCTCTGATGGTGGAGTTATTGGTGTGTGGACACCAACTATATGTCCAAGTCACCCACTGAAACTAATTCCCCCTTGCATTTTCTAGTATCCCATGGGGTTTTGGAATTTATTTTTAAAACCTCTATTTGATAATTTATGTGATCTAGATTATTTCAGTGGAAATGACTTGGTTTTTAAAAAAATTTATCTTCTGTTAATTCATATGTCAAGGAGACCCACTATAAGTCTCGTTGAAATCCATTTAGAGTTTGTCGATGCTGCCCTATTCATATGGGGGGAGTCTCCTCTGGACTCCTCATTTCAGTTTTCCAGTAAAACAGTCTGGTTTTCGATTAATGGTACTTGAAGTGTTTCAATTTTTGAAGTTGGTTCGTGTTGGTGAAAAATTACTTTCCTTGATCAATCAACTTGATGTGTTCTAAATCCTTGGGATAGGAGACACATAGTGAAAAGGCTTTTATGGGTTTCTCTAAGTGGTTTTTTAAGTCACATTCTATGAGAATAATTATTTTTCCTCTTTTCACTCATATTTTTGTAGAAATTCTTTTCAAACCTTAAGGGGTATCACTTTCGGCATTAGGGTTTCAGCCTAATTTGTGGCTTCCTGGGGACGGAAAGTTCTATGGTGGGGATAATTGTAACACACATCGTTTTTAAATTATTTATTTTATTAATTTTCTTAGTATCAGATAGTTTGGGTAAAATCCTGACATAAATATTTGAGTTCTAATTTAAAAACCCATGAATTGGCCTTGACTGTGTCCTATGCACCACGGTTGAAGCCGTGCGACCTTACTAGTGTCACCACGTGACCTCACCCGGTTCACCGCATAGCCTACCCTATGTTCAAGGAAAATAAAAAAAGTGAAGGATAATGAAATGGTAATAAAATAAAAATAATAAGCATAATAAATAAATAAAGAATTATTTTAATAATAATAATAATATTGTTTGAATATTATTATTATTATTATTAGTTTTAAGAATAATAATTTTATTAATCACTTTCATTATTTTTGTTATTTTTGATTTATTAATGTCACTAATGTCATTATTATTATAAACATAAATTATTAAAATTACCATGTTTTTAAAATTAAATTCTCAAATTATTTATTATTATTATTGTTTTTAATATCTTAATTAAGATATTATTATTATTATTATTATTAGTTTAATGTTTTTTTTTGTTTTTTTCCCAAAGGTTTGGCCAAGGCCCCTCGTATTACCCTTCCCATCAGACCCCCACCCACCTGAAACCCTAACGACTCCCCCCTCATACCTAGCTTGCCATCATCCCCTCCCATGTCTAGCATCATGCCCCATCCCACCAGCCCCACTCGGTCAGGCCGGTTTGGTTCGTCGCTCTGACCCCCCGGTGAGGTCGGCTTGCACCATCGCGCGAACTCCCCCGAAAACCAGACCCCACACCCCTACTCCCAGCCATAATTCTCGCTGGATCCAATTTCCCCATTGGTGCCTCACGACTCGTCAAAACACTGAACCCCCTCCAATTGGGTCTATTCTCCTTGTTTTTCCAGATTGAGTTTTGGTTATTCAGCAGTTTAGGACCTTTTTAGGATTTTATTTTGATATTTTTTGGTTCAAATTATTCTTTTATGGTTCAATTTGATCTTTTTGTGGTGTGTTCGTGGTGTGATTGGAGTTTTGGATCAATTTTTGGGAACTTTTCTTCAAAGGCAGGTGGTTCCATGCCTTGAAACCCTTTAATAATTTTATTATACCCAATTAAAATTGTGGGAGTGTTCTATCATTTATATTCTTGTTTTGAATAATAATTTCACGGTTTTTTATATGTTTAAATGTTGGGAATATATTTTAAATTGAATTCAGGTGTGCTTTGTGCATTATAATTGGTGTGTTGTTTTACAAATATGTTTTATGTGATGATTTTTTGGGGAGAAACATGTTTTAGTGTGATAATTTTGGGCATTAATTTTAATGATTCAATATTTTTATTTGAAAATGGTTAAGATTGATGTAAACCATGGTTGCACAACTTTTTGACGTTTTATAAAATTTTCAAATAGATTATTAACTAAATTATGTGGTGTTTATAATGTTTTCAAAATGGTTTGAGTTTTTAAATGCTAGGAGTGGATTTTAATATATTTATTTGGTTGGGTTTTAATGTGTGTTTTTATATAATGTATTTTGAATGTGTTCTTATGGTTGTTTGGATGGTGAGAAGTGTGTTTCCAAGCTCTTTGATGTGTTTTTACTTTTAAAAGGAGATTTTAAAAAGGAAAATGAATCAGTTTGGGTGTGTTTGGATTATTGTGAACTTTTAAAATTGAATTGCATATTGTTAAACAATGGAAAAAATTTTGATATGGCCACCTTGTGTATTTGGTTTTAAATTAGCATCAATAAATCAAATCAAGTGTTTTTTTGTGTAATGTTTTCTAGTTTTTTCTTGAAATTATTTACAAAATAGATAAAATATGTGTAAATTTATTTCGATGGCACAAAAGAAGTGTTTTTGAAAGTGTTGAGTTTTTTTCTGTGTTTAAAGTAGTGTGTTTATATAAAATGAGACATGTTTTTTGTGTAAACCCTCTTCGTATCACTTGGAAGTGTTTAATAAGTGGTGAAAGTGGTTCATTTAATTGTGCAAGTGGTGCGAAACTAGTTTTAAGGTGAATGAGTTCTGAAATTGATTTGAAATGAATTTCATTTTTTTAAATTAGGTATTTTTATTGTGTAATCCCTATTTGTGATATTTACTAATTCTATCTATGTTTTGGAAATTGATTATGTCATTCTGTGAGTGTTTCCAAATGGAAAATTTTGAAATGTTTAAGTAATGACAAGTGTATTTTGGAAATTTATTTTTGTGTGCATGTGTTTTTAAAATGGTTTGGGTATGAAAATTGTGGAATTTTTGTGTAATGTATTGTGTGGTTTGTGATATGTGGAAGTGATAAACTATGAAAATGTGGATGTTGATTGAGCACAAGGGAAATCCCAAGTGTCTAGGTGGTGGACTTGATCTAGTATGGTAGTTATCTTGTGGAGTTTGGACCCTGATTCACATAGTATGTTTGATGACTGCAACACTAACTAAACTTTTATGATGATGATATTGGGGGACCACTGGGCTATGCGTTTTCTCCCTACTACATTCTCATGTGCATGAGAAAATATATTTGTATGGTTACATTTCACCAAGGTACAATGTTATAGGGCCCCACTCAAGCTACATAACCCTTAGAAGGTTTACCTGCAATGCTCTACTACCCATGACGAGGTACCCTCCATCAACATACAGATTACCACTTGTCTATTTGTGTGTTCATTGTAAATTTTCTTTTCCACTTTAAAACAATGTTTTTGAAAATTATTTTCATAGTGTTGTCTTTTAGATTAGTTTTTACATGTAAAACTTTTTACTTAAAAACAAATAATGTTAAAAGTATAGTTTTCAATAAGCATGTAAAATTATCTATTAGGTGTTTGGGCATGTGATCATTTTATTTTGTGACTTCCTAATGGGATTTTCACTTACACCCTATATACACCTTTGGTTGTATTTAGACCTTGTTTCTTGTGTATTATAGGTTGTGAGATTGTGCTCAGTGATGGTGGTTTAGGTTGTAGTTAGTCTCTTCATATAGGGTGGTGTTGATGTGGCCTATCTTATTGCTGTGAGGATTTAGTTAGATTTTTTGTTTCTGTTTTTTTCTTTTAATTTTAGTTATTGGTTTGAGTTTTTGACCATTTTGTTTTTTTAGTTTATGGTCTTGTTTGATTGATATTTTATTTAGTTCCAGTTTATCTATCATATTGATTCTTTTTTGTCTCTAATTTTGGGTAAATGACTCCCATTATCTTTTTTGGCACCTGGGAACTTGTGAAAACCTGTGGGGTTCGGGAACTCCCCTCAGGTATTGTCGTAGATTGAGTTAGTCTCCAGGACAAATGGAAACTAGGTCGGGTTCATGAGAGTTCCTAACTGTAAAATTTGAATATATTTTGAGAGGTAATATTATACCAAAATTAAGATGGTGGATGTTAAATATTATAATTCCATTTGAGTTGTATTTAGGAAGTAAAAAATGAATATTATCTAAATGAAACATACAATAAAATGTTATTTTAATGCTACTATTTTTAATGTTTTAATTCCACTAAAATCAATATTTGTACAATGTAGAAACTACATCGATTAATGTAAGATGTTATGATTAATTTATACATGAGTAATTAAATTTTTAATAAAATATGAATATGTCTGTTCCTATTTCCTGTTATGTGTTTTTTAACCCAATTAGGTCTTTATTTATGCAAGGTGGAATTCTTGGAATTACCCAATAGTGAAATAGTGTAATTGTGTGGGAGTTATTGTGGATAATAATTTCCAAACATTTATATTATTATCAATAATAATTAACCCTCTTTTCTAAAGAAAAATTAGTAAATTATGTATTTATATTATAAAAGAGAATATATATTTTCATATTTTAAAAGATGATAATTATGATTTGTATCACTTTAATTCACTTTGTATTATGTTAAAATAAAACCTACATTTAAAATATTTTTAGTGGATGTACGGAAAAATAAATGACAAATAAATTAGAATATTCTATGAATCTAGACATATTATATGTCTTTTTCAAAATTCCCATAATTATAAATCAATAACAAACATTATAATACTATAGTATCATGATCATATATAATATTAACATTTTAATTATTTGGACCAACCATATTATTAAATCACCACTGATCATTTCTAGCAAACTTTATGCAATGAGTAGTCTATGTGAAAGTGAGAAGTGTAACAATGTTATGTCAAGGTTGCTAGTTCATTGTGAAATTTTATCAAGGGATATGGATAAGGGTTCCTCTATGACATTTGGATGTTTTTTCAATGTAATATATATTTTGTAACTTTAAAAGAAAAATTCTAATTGTTTTGTAAAAGAGAACATGTTTACGAAAGTTAATTTTAATTATACCTCTATACATTATAGCGGTTCTCTGAGGGTATCCCCTAAATAATTAATAAACATCATGGTTAGATTAAAATCATTTCAGGGTATAACTTGGAATGTGTAAGGGTTATTTTATCTATGTGAATAAAATTATAAATACCCAAAATATTAAATGAAATTTAGAAAACTATTAAACATGTACATCCATATTAAAAATAAATCTAATAGATGATCATTTGATAAATCATCCAAATAATGAAGTTTATAGAGACCAATGGAATAATTACATATAGTTGGAGGATTTTATAGTATCCTTGAATCATGAAACACGATTTTCACATGTGGAAAACATCTAAGGATAAATAATAACGTTTTTATCATAGTTAAATTCATAGAGGAAAAGTAATAAGGTTCCACAAATGTTATTAATAAATTTATTATTTTCCAAAATAATGTATTTGGGTCTATGATATTTATTAAAACTTGACTAAAATAGGATTTGGTAATTTTTTTCTTAACAAAAATTTTAACTCTTTCTATATACATTTTTTTTGTTTTTTTCATCCAAAAAATCCCATTTCTATGTATTTTTCCCACTATGATCATGTGGTGATTGTTAATATCTAATCCATATTGAGTGGATACCATGAGGTTCCACCACTATATGAACAAAATTGAATATAATTCCACAAACCATGATTTTCTATTTCTATTTTATTTTAAGGATTTACATTATTTTAGTAGATAAGAAGATTATTTTTCCTCATGATTCTACTTCCCCTATTATCATTCACACTATTAATATCAAATATATTCCAAATTATTTTATTAAATAATAAATGATGGGATCATATTTTTTGAATGGTTTATAAACTGAAAAATATGATTTATTTGATAGAGTAGTATATTGATCTCTTGATATATTTCCAAATTGTGTCATCCATTAAAAACATCTATTAGTAATGGAGTACATAACTAGTTAGAAAACCCATTGAATACGATAGAGTTTCTATTCTATGTCTCCATGAAAGAACATAATGTTTGAATATAGAGGTTTTTTTTCTCTAACATTAACTATATCTTCAATTTTCATTACATTTTTATTCTTGAATCAACATCGAATGTTTATTCCTAAATTCTAAATTAATAAGATAATTATAATATGTTCATGGATCATGAATCTCAGGGACCATCCCCTTTAGAGATGACCCTGGCTATCCATTTTTTTTCATTACATTTGGGTTTAAATTCTATTTTATTATAAGAATTCCAAAATCATTCACATAATTATTTTAGATAAAATATAGTTTCCGGAGGTCTAGTGAGAAATATTTATGAGGTAGAGAAGATAAAATTATAATTATTAAAACATAAAATTAGTTATATTCTATATCAATGTCAATTTATATCTTTAATGAGATTAATTTAATTCGTAAAATTTTTAATTATAGGAGTTATATTTTATTAAAAAAATTAATTTAATGAATTTTCTAATGTATATTTTATATGATTATGGTAATTGACATTAATGAGTTTAAATTAGACAACTAATGTTATTCTCATTGAAATATATATCTTTAAGAATCAAACAAGTTTGAATAATATGTTCAAAGAGTATAACATCATAAGTATTGTTCATAATCTCACCATTATTTTGAGAATCATTATTTATAGTTTTTAATCATTAAAATGACATTAATGAGGTTATTTATTAGATGGTCACATAGATTTATAAAAATTTAATGGAAATATTAATAGTAATGAAAATACTAGGACTCTCTAGTAGTCTATGTAATGATATATGATATAATTCATTCTTATATATATGCGGTTTTAGTATTATTATGTTGTATAAGAATATAATATATATCATTTCATATAAGGTTGCCTTTACATTATCATTATTTTTTGTTGGATTAATTTATTAAAAAACTGAAATTATTATCAATATCTGAATGTAATATTTTATGTTATACCAAATTGATGGACAAAATTAATTTATATAAATTCTAAGTAAATTTTAATGTTTTTTTGGCAGGATTTCATAAATAGATAATAAATAATATCTTGATATACAAACAATGTTTTTTGCACGGGATGAACTGGTAGGTATAACACATGGAGTTTCATTCCATATGTTTTTAGTATAATATGGGTGATTTTTTCATATTTAATTACCATACCTACGGTTGGAAGGAAAATTTACATGATAACATCCATTATTTGATACCATCCTTACACTAGCATTATGTTTGGGAAATTAATGGTTGGTTGGGTACATTATGGATTATGAATTTAGATTAGGCTCCACATCGTTGGGATTTTATATCATATCTGATGTATATAACATCTTTCAAATTGATGATGATATATAGAGGAAATTTATATACATTGCTAAATATGATTCATGTGATGTAATTATTGATTATAAGTGTCGTGTGATATTCTCATTGACTTGGATGAATTATATATGATATGTTCATCAATTGAGATGATTTATACATTCATAATTGAGAAGGAATAAGTTAGATATTCCAGATTAACATAATATAGACCTCCCAATTTTAAGATGAGTTTTATTTCCACAAACTATATGTCTGACATTCATAAAAACATTTTCAATTATACTGATTCTGTTAAATTTTTTTCATAAAGAATATTAATAAAATTAACAACACTTTATTCATACCTAATAGATGATTTAATCAAAATTACATGAAACTAACTATTTTATGGAATTAAATATTACATTACATGGATAATTACACCCTTTAATAATAAATGAGTTAAAATTGGAAAATAAATGGACAAGAATTTAAATTTTACAACTATGGAATCCCCCATATCAGCTTCAAAATAGATAATTATCGTTAGTACCAATAATAATTTAATAAAAAAGACATCATGAAAGGAGAAATCATGTTGTAAAAGCCAAAATAAAAACAATATGAATGGAAATTATGATTTTTGGGTCAAAATATATCAAATTTATTGGATTTAATGGGGGTAATGAGCCATTATATGATCATAATACATGGTAATATAGTCATTGTGTATAATTCTAGTAAACATCTCGCCCGTTTAGGATTAATGAGATACAATTGATGTACATAAATTTAATTTAGATGCTAAAAATGGTCATTTTAATTATGAATAATATAATTAAAACATGATAAATTATTTTATAGTGGGATTAAAAGATAGAAATCCACATTGTAAAATATCCTTGGTTATAATGAAGTCATTTTTTGAATTATATATTTTTATTTAGTGTTTTACTCTAAAATTATTATGTTTATAAAATAAAATTCATATAATTATTATTAAAATAAATTAATATCATATTAGAAGTAAAGGATTGCTACAATGAATAATAATTAAATTATTCATTGCTAAACAAAAATGTGTTTTTTAAAAAATTATTATATGTTTTTATTTAAATGTAAAATTGGAATAATTTCCAATATAAAATATTTAAAAAATATATATTTTCATATTAATGAATAAATATATATTGATTAATTAACATAGAATTATTTTGTGATAATATAAGTTCTATTTAATTTAAAAAACACATGTATTTAAATAAATTATTTTCTTGTATGTTTTTTATTTTAGTAAGATAAAAATAATACTATTAAATATTTAAATAGAATATTTACAAAATTTAAATAAAAATAAATATTTCATTTTTTGATAATATTTAATGTCTATAAAATAAATAATTTTAATAGGAAGTGATTAAAACTATATAATAAGATATTTTTATCAAATGATTATACTTCTATGGGTTGTGTATTTGTTTACGAAATAAGATTAATTAATTTTAATTGATTATTTAAATAATATATAAAGTATCAATAAAACAAAATATTATCTTTAATTTAATTATTAGTAACATATGTGAAATAATTATAAGAACAATTAATATTTATATGGACATTTAAAAAAAATGTTTTTTTATATATGTTAGTTTTTTATTTAAAATATAAATATCACATATTTAGGAAGTATATTTTAATAATTGGAGTCCATATTATTAATAAATTAATAAAAACCCACTATAAATCAATATATCATTGTCACACATAAATATTGTTTAATAGAGTTAATGGTGTATGATATTAGTAAAGCATAAAAATAGGAAAATATAGTATATGGTTAAATTGATGTATAAAACCCAAAAAAATTATTTTTTTTAAATGAAGGCTATATCAATAACCATTATTTTTTAGATGTGGATGTGTAATTATATTTTAAAATGACATTCTCTTACAGTTATGTAATGAAATATTGAAAAAATTCTACTCAAACTAAACTATAAAAGGACTACTCCACCACCCCTTCAAACCCCATCAAACAACTATGTTAAAAATTAAATCCTATAATATTTTTTCCAAACAAAATCCTTCTAATATGTTGGGTTTACATTGTTCCCAATAAGGAATATTATATCCTTTATTCTAATGGAACCCATTACAAGAAGGATATAGTTCATCAAAGTAACTAACTAGTTCTTAAAAATATTTTTCAATTACCAATCCAGATCCACTAACTATAAATATAATTATCTAGTATTATTGTGTTATATTAACAATGTTATATTTTTTAATACTTTTATATAACTCTACTCCCTTAATTATTCATCAGTACGATATGTTCATGTTTGGATTGGTTCAACCACCTACTTGAATGATGTGATACTAACATCATCATTTTCATATTTAATAAGTAGACCGAAAATAATATAAGTATTATTTGATATTAAAGAGTAATATATTTTTTAATATGGTTCTGGATGGGTTAAAAAAATAATAATTATTTTTAATTAACTTGTTTTTATTAGAAAATTACTGAAATCATGATTATCATCTATTCTATTCCCATAAACTAAACCCATTATTTCATTATATTGAATATCTGTTTGAATAAATTAGTGAGATAATATTTTTCCATTACCATTAATTAAATGATAATGATTAACTTGGTCTTAAATTATGGGTATCGATAATTCCAATACAAAACTAGTACAAAATAATCAATATTTCTAACTCCCTACGATTAAAGTAAATTATAAATAACAAATATATCAGTAATAAATGATTATAATTTTAGAGTAAAAAAATTAATATATATATATGTGTATATATAAATAATTTTATGAAATAAGTGATTAATATGATTATTGTTATTATATAATAGGTTAAATAAATTGTGTGTAAATATAGATTAAAGGTAACAGTTTTCATCTCAGTTTAACTTTCATTTGGATATACTATATAATAAACAATTTTATTATTTATTTGTGGTGTACATCAAATCCTTGAATTTATATTATAATAAGTTTCACTTTATGGATAGTATTTACAAATCAATCTATGGATCACTACATAAATGGGTTTTAATTCAAATGCTACAAAATTCATAGGATTTTATTTTCCAATATAACATCAAAATATATTTTTTATATATTTAAATTTATAGTTTGGAAAATTTTATGTTATATAAAAATAAATAAAAATGAATTCTATTATACTATGTTTACTTATATGGTATAAACATCTTCTTACCTTTCCACTTACATTTAGTTCATACTTCAACTCAAAGGATAACTGTTAGTAGAACCAAAATTATCTCTTTTTTCATTCCGGAATAACTCTTTTATATGTAAATACATTAATATTATTTTATGTATTTCATTGTATCTTAATATATTATTCCATATGTATTATTCAATATACTTCAATTTCATTACTAAAGTAATATTCTTTTCGTATTTTCTATACATTAATTTTCTATTAACTTTTACCTTATTTACAAAAGTATGAAAGGAATATATTTTTAAATATGATATCTCTATAATTATATTTACCATATATATTACTTATTTTCCGATGAATCATATTATATTATTTTTTATGGGTTTCCATAATAATTGTTTACCGATTGGTTCATAAATTATATTATTTTCTATAAATGTTATATACAATATAATGTGAATTCATTATAATTTCTCAAGGTATTTTTTAAAAATTCTTAAAAAAATATTTAAACTATTTTAAAGTCCTCTAATGATATAATAATTTATTGGGGGATGTTATCTAACAATACCATCCATTTTTTCTCTCTAGATGGTTTACTATTATTCCTAATGGGGATATTCAAGGATCCCATTTATTTGTCAAGGTTTAATTAGGATATGATTTAATTAAGAATAGATTAATGTTTATATTATAACTATATATATTTTTAATATTATATGATTGTAGGAACAAAATTTTTAAGTCCTCCAATGGATTGGGCTATCATTTATATATCATTTTATGAAATATATGAGACCATTGATTGAAACCAACCCAAAATAGGACTCCCTTATCTATGTTTTTAGGAATGGGGACTAAACGAAATATACAATAGAAATATATTAACATTGTTTATGGGGATAGATATAGGACCCAATCGACTATGGTACAATTTCCAATTTGTGATGATGGACAAGGATGTGTTCCATAACATAATAAATGATTTTCTACTCGTATTTATGTGACATATTCTAATAAGGATCTAATGTTTTATTGGATCATGTTTATTGACTCATGTATCAAAACTTATAATTATTATGCCTTACATTTTGAAAAAAATCCATAAGCCAGTAATCAGGGTTTATGAACTATGTTTTACTAATTATGAATCTCTTATGTTATGTCTATAAATATTTATTAACCTCTCAAATACATATTTTTATATTATGATAACTAGTGACCATCTATTTTTTACTCGTTTGTCTATAGTAACAGAGATTCATAGAACTCCTTTTATCATGCTTCCCATGTTTTATATATAATAAACAATATTATGTATGATATGAAAAAAAGGTATCAGGCAAGAAGAATATTTTTGGGAGATATTTATGATGTTGTAAAATAACATGGTTATGTATCTAATCTCAAGATACTCCAAACCAATAGGTAATGAGGTGTGATCTGTTATAATATGTAATGAATATTTATATAAAAGGATGAAAAAATATATATGCAATGTTTAGGTCATATCAAATTTTCCATTTACAATGGTCACTTGATTTGCGGGACAACATTATTATATGATTATCCATACATGTATATGATACATAATATGGACACACATATATGGATATACATTTATTTGACATATAATGTTCTACGTCCCATTATTGATTGAGTAGTATTAATTAATTTCTAGAGGCCCATCATTGCTTACATTTATGTATTAGGGTATTAATAAGTACTTTTAATACTAAAATGAATCATGAGGTTAATGTTATTTTTAGTGTTAATGGTGATCATTTTATTAAAAAATATTTGTTGAAAAAAACTGAGATCTACCTCAATGTAATATTAGTGAGTATGAAAAAATAATTATTGGACAAAATCTAAGAAAAGCGATATCATGAGTTAACATATTGTGAAGGAGGATGATATATTTTGAAAAAATATTATAAGAAGCTACCCAAAATATGTTTTAGATATAGTTTTTATGTGTTATGTGACATGAGTTGAAATTGTGATATGTATATGGGAGGTTTGGGAATAGGGTATATTAATGGAAATATACACTATAATAAATAAAATGACGTTGTGTTTTAGATCACATCATGTAATGTATTGGGATAGACTAAATACTAGTGAACGGTACCATGTTGGGGTGCTACGCATGAAATTAAACATGTTATGTGAAAAATTCTGGTTCAAATTTCTTCTTATATACGATTTCAAATTTTTTATTAACATATGATTATAATATAAAGATTTTTACTATTAAAAAAAGATTTTAAATATTAACATAATTATCATAACATTATTTATAACATTAAAATAAATTATAACCACTAATTTTTTTTCAAACAATATCACTTTAATATAAAATTTTTTAGACTCCCCTATGATTACATGAATTGATATATGAAGAGGCACATGATTTCTGATATTACATCTAAAAATAATACTACCAAATTTTACAAACTAAAATAATCTTACTTTTTCTCCCCCTAAATAAACAAGTATCTATAAAAGTTCCATAATTATAATGGAATTCCCATGAGATGTGATATGAATCCAATAGTTGGATACCTATGGAATAATTAGCCCATTATTTTATCCTTATAGATCATTATTTTATTTATATTGATAAACACAGAAAATATATATCATAAAAAAAGAGATTCATTATTCATTATATTTTATTTAATACATATAAATAGTTATATTAAATGGTATAATAGATTTTTATTAATATTTTAAAATCTATTATAGTAAATGGTATTATGAAAACCCTAAACAGGAAGCAAGTTAATGGGTCACGCGAGCTTGCTGGGCCAAATGACCTAAATCGCATCTTCTCGAATGACAGAGGCTACTGACTAGTAGAGATGACCAAGGGAGTGTCCATGGAAATACTATTCCCTCATAAGTATAGTGTAGCACAACTGAAGGTATATAATGGAATATTAAACAACAAAGTAATATAAATAAATAGCAGATGAAAACTGATGCAATATATAAGAAAGAATAAAAATATCTGTATCCACTGCAGTAGTGAAGATGTAATGTCATGTCACTAAAACACTAGAAAAAATGGATAAAAGACAATAGGAATAACACGTTTCACAATGTAAAATAATAAAAAGTCTTCTCTAAGTATCCAAAGATCCAACAAGATCATCTCCCATCAAGCTCCATCCTATCAGTACACAATCAAGTATTGGAAGCTTCATGCTTCCCCTTGTCAATACCTGCTACCATGTAATCTACTCAGGATACCAAATGACACCCAGAGAGGGTATGAGATAAATCTTTGTGGGAAACCACCAATAGTTTCTATAAAATCCTTCCTGTGTAATGGAATATAGTAGTGTGCATGAATTTATATATAATGTAAAGAAACAAAAACTATATAACTATATAACCATGTACCTCCTTCAGCCCTTAGCTAGTGTCTGAACATGTAACATGTTTATCAGTAATTCAATTAAAATTTAATAATAATAGGTCATGTGAGGAATATCCAAAACAGACATCACCTTGTGATAGTATATGTGGTGATGGCCTGAAGACATAACAAAAAAAACTAGACAATAATATCCAGTGAGGGAGTACCTTGGTAAAAACCAAGATAACGTAAACTCACATAAATTTTACTTAGTAGTATCTGAGTCTATCTAAGTAGTAATAGTGTAATCCAAGGCATTCCACAATAAGGCACATTCAGATTCCAAGGGGATCATCCAATGTAAAATGTGGATATGAAAAGATCCGGCCTTATGTGCTATCACCGTGGCCCCAACAAGTCAATGCTGGATCCATGGAGTGTATCTGATGTATTTGGTAATAAATAAAGGGACCCAAAACTAGTATACCAGGAATCAAAGGAATAAAAAAAACCAAAGTCTTGGTGGGTATCAAACTACGAAAACCATATCCTTGAATCGTATTGGGGTTCCCAAGACCCATGATATTCTCCTCTTCAAATACAATGTGAAATCGAGTCAGTCCATTCCTATTTGATATTGTAATCCGGTAGTAATTCATTTGGTTCTTGTCTTTCCTTCAATTATCTAGGATAGGTATTGTAGAGTTTAAACCATTTATTTATTGCTCCAAGACGTTTCTTTCATTTGTGTGAATAGGCCATGTAGCGTTGCGACCATTTAATCGAGTCTTAGTTAAACATTATGGCATAATCAATCACCGAGGTTCACTCTATAACCTTCTATCAACATAAAATGGGTTCCAACGACATGTAACCTTTATTGAATTACTTGTATTAAGTCAATGTTATATACTTAGTATACAACCCATTTCACATTTCACATTTAATAATTATTTGAAAGAACTTACCTTAGGCGGGTCAACTGGTGAGAATACATGGTACATTCCATTATGAAATTCTTAGTAATAATAAGCCATTTATAATAATAAGACCCGCCTTTGGAATTTTCATGTAAAGGTACACTTGAATGGTGGATCAAATATTCCAAGACACAAAAAACCCAATCATGTCATAACCTTTGACATGATGCAAATTGTGTTGTGGGTGATACCACTAACAACAAATCAAATATTTTGAAAGAGCATAACCATATGATTCTAATGAGTATAATAATTTCATGTTATTTTATGATATTTTTTTCTATGAAACTGGGGGGTCCCACAAAAACATCCCAAAAAAATAGTGATGAGTTATAGACCACCCACCTTTGGGTTGTACGAGCCATATCCTTCGATATCGGCCATTGATTTGCCTCAGATATGAGTATATCTTCGAAAAGGTGAAAATACACTCACATATAGATATAGAGGTTGAGAGTGAAAGAGAAGATGTATGGATAAAAATGGCTCAATTACATAGTGTTTTTCATCCAATGTGAAGAATGGAAGCTATATCAGATGTCTGATGAGGGAGATCTCTTGGTCCCTAACTTTGGCCTTCAAAAAGCACTAAATTGGTGAAAATGGATTAAAATCTAACTGGATCTCTGATAGGACGGAGATTAGGATTAATAAATTATTAGGGGAATTTTTTCCATTTTATACTAGTTTTTATATTGTGCACCATTTTTCTTCATAGTTTATCAAACAGTGCAAAAACCCTGTGAGACGGTTCTTCTAGAAAAGTCTTCCCCCGCATGGTTTAATCAAACTGTGTGCCACCCATGCACGGTTAACATGAAAAAATGGTTATGGGAATGGTAGAGATGCACGTCCATGCTACAACCATGTGAGGTGACACTGTATGAAAAAAAAACATTATGTATGTTTTGGAAAAATATGCGGAAATCTCACATAGTTTACTCTAAATTGTGCACAGAGTCTGTTTCCTCAAAAAAGATGGGATTCAGGCACCGAAAAATCCCAAACACCCTAAAATACATAAATATCTCTTTTTGTGTCCATATTATGTCCAAATTGAAGAGTTATACAGAAATATTAAAGGATCCAAACCTGATTAAATAATCAGGTTCTTAGAACCTTCCCCACTTAAAAGGACTATCCCCAGAGTTCTCATTCCAAGGGTAAGGAAACACTGACATTAGAATATCTACTTGGTAATTTGGATGGAGGGTATACACCAGTGCATTGAATTTCACCTTAATTTAAGAAGTTAAAATTTCTTGTGGAATGTCATTGTTCTTAAGATGACATGCTTCGATGTCATTCTCGGTATGGACAGGTTGGTCCACTATCACACCATTGTAGACTGTTATTATAGATGGGTACCTTTTAAATAACCAGAAGGAAACAGTTATATTTTAAAAGGAGAGTGGGATGTACAGGCTGGGAGAGTAGCACTAAAGCATCATGGGATAGGTGGAGTGACAATCCTGTAGAACCCCTTTCAATATTGATGGAAGGTATCAGAGTGAACCTCAATAATTGATTTGTACATAATGTCTGACTAAGACTTGATAAAATGGTTGAAACACTACTTTTCATATCCACAATAATTGAAAACAAGGAATGGAACAATTAATAAATTTTTTCAAAAATACTTTCCCTATCTTCACTAATGGATGGAAAGACTTGAACCAAATGAATTACTACACAATTACAGTATCAAATAGGAATGGACCGACTCAATCTCACCTTGGATTCTGAGAGGAGAATAACTTGGGTATCAGGAAACCCATTCCAATTCAAGGATACTATTTTATTAGGTTGATACCCACCTAGAATCCAGTTCTTGTATATTCCTTTGATAACCAGTATACTACCGTGGTGTCCATTTATTTATTACAGGATACCTCAAATACACTTCCTGGATCCAACATTGACTAGTAGGAACCATTTTGAAAGCCTATAGTGCCCTATCTTTTCTTTGCATCATTTTACATTGGTCCGTAATCATGGAATTGGTAGGAACATTATTGTTTAATTCCTTGGATTACAGTCCTTGGATTTCACTCTAACCCCTTATCTAGACACAGATACTTTTGAGTTTTTCTTTCTATGAATTTATGTTACCTTGGTTTTTACCTTGGAACTCCCTCACTGGATATCATTGTCTGGTTTTCTTGTTATGGGTTTTGACCTTCACTAACTATAATATAACGAGGTGATGTCAGTGATGGATATTCCTCATAAGACCTATTAGAATGAAATGGTAATTTATTAATTAATGATTTAGTTAAATTTTTAGACACCAGGTGTAGGATAAATATGGTATATGGTTATTTAGTAATATTTTACTACTGTTTTACTTTTTATATGCATGTCTACACACTAAAATATTCCATTAAATGAGCCAGATGTTATTGAAACTATTGGTTTTGGCCCCCTAATATTTATCTCAGACCCTCTTTAGGCATCGTTTGGTACCCGTAGAAGATTACATGGTTGCAGGTATTGACAAAGGGAAGCATGCAGTTTCCAATACATGATTGTGTGACGATAAGATGATGATTTACCACAGATGACCGAGTTTGATCTCAAGATTCATGGAGTAGACATTATTTTATTTTATGTTGTGGAAAATGTTATTCCTATTGTGTTGTATCCATTCATTCCAATTTTTTAGTGACATGACATTACATCATCACTAATCTATTTGATACATTTATTGTTATTATTCCTTATCTATTGCATCAGTTTTCTTCTTTTATTTATTTATATTTTTTATTATGTTTACTATTCCATTATATTCCGTCTACTATTCTACACTCTACTAATGACTTCATACTCTTCCCACGAACACACTCTATTCCCTCGATGTCAGTCGGCAGCCTCTTATGTTTTGGAAGATGTGCTTGAGGCCATGTGGCCCACCAGGATTGGGGAACCTGTTAAGAGGCATCCGAATCTGAGTCATCACAAAGTGGTATCAGAGGTGGTTTCTTTTTTTACATGACTATTTGGAGACAATATATTGTAGAATAGTAAATCTTGGGACTTGGTCATAAGTCATACATGGGCATCACGAACCCATGTTCAGGGTAAAAGACTAGTTACCCATAATGCAATTGTTTATTTTTTTCTATTACAGTTGATATTATTTCACCGTTGGGTGAATAAAATGTTCCTTGGTGTTGTTGATTATTACACTTTGGGAATTTATTTCATCCTTGGTATGATGATATGAGGGAAACTATTATTACTACATGCATCATCATAGGCACCGAGAATTCAAATTTCATCCATATTTCCATACCATATAGGTGAACTTCAGGTAATTTCATTACATGATATTTCTTTGGTTGTTGAGTGATTTTGTGATAGTTTCTTGTACTTGTATTACTTTGGCTTCGACAGAGTGATTTCTTATCTCAATTAATGATGTTTATGGACCCTCATAGTTTGGAATGATTAATATACTAAGTCAAGCCATTATGTTATAAGTAAATGGGCATATTTTTTTGGTGATAGGTGTATTGGAACCGATCCATCAAAAATGACAATCCATGATGAATTGTATCCTGAAATCAAAAAATAATTTCTTTTACATCATAATTACTCATTTTCATGTTTATAAAAGGTAATGTAATTTTTGGTTAGTGTTCCTTGGGAATGTACATTGGATTACCTCTCCCAAGTCTCGTACTGTACTCAACAATGCTTCCATAACATCAGTATGAGAGGGATAAACATCCCTCTGAGAGCCTTCGTGGTTCGGTCAATGATTTTTACTAGACACTCCTCAATTGTAGCATCAGCTTCTAACTCATCTTCCTCCGGATGAAAGGTATGAGACAAGTTAACATGATATTGGAGAAGCTATGACACTTGAAAGATTCCATGCATGGCACGATACCTATGATGTAGTAGCAACTGATATTCTATTGGCCGAACTATCTCTAGAATCTCGAATGGGCTGATGTAATGAGGCAAATGATTTTCCATCTTTCTTAACCATATAATCCAAAGCATGGGTGATACCCAAAGAAAAACATGATCCCCAACATTGAACTCAAGAGGTCGTTGATGAATATTCACATAATATTTATGTCTAGACTGGGAAGTAGACATATGATTCCTAATTAACAATACTTTTTCAGAAGACTCATAAATGATATGAGGACATATTAGTTAAGACACACCTAACTCTAGCCAGAACAAGGGTTACCAACAAGGCCTACCATATGAGGATTCAAAAGGATCCATCTGAATAATCACCTGGTAGTTGTTATTATAGGTGAACTAAACAACAAGGATATTATTCTCTTAATAACCATGGAAATCTAGGATGCATTCTCAGAAAATATCCTAAAAAACAGTTATTTTCCATTCTGATTGACTATAGGATTGAGGGTGAAAGGATGTTCTATGAAGATACTGAGTTCCCATAGGCTTCTGTAAACTGTTACAGAACTGTGAAGGGAATCAAGCAACCCAATCTGAAACAATTTTATGTGGTACTCCATGTAGTAATATGATCTCAAAGATATACAGTCTTCCCAGGCCATCAACAATGAATTTCTCTTGAATAGGAATGAAGTGGGATGGTTTTCTAGTCAGTCAATGACTTCCTATATAACATTTCTACCTCTCATTGACTTATGTAATCCAAAAAAAAAATATATACCATCATCTTCACATTTCCATTCTAGTACTGGAAGTGTATGTAACAAGCAAGAAAGTCTCTAATGCTCTTCCTTCACCCGATGACTTGGAACACCTAGTGATGAAACCAACAATCTGACTTTTCATCCCAAGACACCAATATTGGCGTTTAATATCTTGATACATATTTGAGATGCTAAGACGAACTACCCACTAGAAAGTCTGGGACTCTTTCATCAACTCCACTCTCACAACTAAAGGAACACAGATACTTCCATGTAAATTCAAGATGTCATCTCTATCCGCAAACCAATTTGGAGGTGGGTTATCTCCTGATATACTCTCATGCAGAACCAAAACATAAGGATTTGAAAACTTCTTATTCATCACCTTCTAAAAGAGGGAATATGTAATTGTTAAGGATGAGAGGTAAGACTACTCATGACTATCGTGAAACTCTAGATGAAGTTAAAAAATAATACCATTAACATCCATTAATAACTGGCTTCTTGTACGACCTGCGTTTGAGTTATTTGGCTCAGTGCATCTGAAACCACATTGCCTTTTCTAGGAATATATGCATGCTCAAAATCAAAGGATTGTAGATATTATACCCATATTTTCTTTTAAAGGATCAAGTCACCCTGAGAAAATAAATACTTGAGGCTATTAGGATCTTTATACACCACAAAGTGCTCACCCAAGAGATAATATCTAAATCAAAGTATGGCAAGGACAACTGATGCTTTCTTGAGGTCATGCGTCAGGTAATTTATATTGTGAGGCCACAACTGCAGAGAGCTGTATGCAAAAACAGTGTCTTCTTACATCATCACATCTCCTAGGAAAAGTTTGGATGCACTGTAGAATATGATATAACATCTACCAGGTTCTGGGAGAATAATAATTGGTTTCGTGACAAGCCTCCCATTCTTCTCATGAATGGATTTATCGCATGATTATAACCATAAGAACATAGCACCCTTCTTTGTAGGTATAGTAAGATCAGAAGAAAGATGTGATAATTCATGTATTAAAGGCTTTTATTATACACCATGCCGTAATAAACTCATGATATCAATCACATTTTTAGGCTGCTCCTAAAAGACTACATAACTCACCATTTTAGGGACAACAAATACTCTTGATTTTGAAATTATATAACCGAAGAAATTTTTTTTATCCAGATGACTAATTTATGCAGGCATGTTCGTATGAGTGAATGGAATAGAAATATACTCATATGGAACATACCTTCTATAGAAATCTGTACGAGGTATGTATGAGGATCTGATTCACCTCTAATGATAACATGATCTCAGTTAGATTTTATAGAACACCTTTTTCCATCGTATCTGGTCAAAGAGATCATCAATTCACGGAAGTGGATACCCATTCTTCAATTTAATATGGCTCAAACTTCATAATCTATTCCTAAAAATAGTGTTACATCCACCTTAATAGAAAAAATCATAGGTGAACCCAAATAAGATGCCGTATAATTTTTTCCTCTATGTCCTTTATCTGCCACTTCAGATTCTAAACCTCAATAGGTTCCATCCATTACGGAGGAATGGACACTAGATCTACTCCTAGAAAAATATCTATTGAATAATATATATATCTCTCAAGAGGTAATCCATAAAAGTCATTAGGGAAGACTTCCCATAAAAAATCAACTACTAGAGGGAAATCATATTGAAGCAATCCTTGATTCGCTATGAAAAAATGTTCAAAATGGGTGTTAACTCTACCTAGACCATGATGCTTTGGTCCCTCTCTCCCAGCTTGGAAATCCCACTTGCCTCTAAAAAATATTTTTTTCCTTCTAGTGATGTAAAAGAAACACTTTTGAGATAATAGTCCACAATGTCGTGATAATGGACCAACTAGTCCATCCCAAGAAGGACATTGATGCCTGTAATCTTGAGAATAATGATATTCCACAAGAAAGGGTAACTAAATACCCCAAGAGATAGTCCTTGCACTAGCATATTCCCTGCGTCCATATTCCCATCATTGTATCGAGGGTATTTACACCATAGTGATATTGTATCTCTAGTCAAAAAAATTCTATGATAGATACTGAAACAAAATAGTTCTATGAACCTATATCAAAAATAGAAGATGCAATAGTAGAGGATACTGGAATAGTACCTCATACTATAGATGGTCCGAAAACCTGATCTTCAGTTATCGGTTGTAAGGCATGAAACTGACCAGATCCATGGACTTGTGGAAAAGATGGAATACCACGATCAAGACTCCTCTAATAGAAATGATTGATATTAGGTATTGGGTACCATGGCCATGAATTACTTCTTATCCAGAGCTACCAATGCTACTCCAACTCCCCTCCTAATGTGGAACTAATGAACTCACTTTGGAAGGTGGAGTTAAAGCTGATCATTTCCCACTCATAACTGGTGGAAAGGTACTAAAAAATTGCTGAATATAACCATTATGGACATAGGCGTGGCAGTCCGTATAGTCTCTATCAAAATGGGTATTCTTACTCCTTGGTTTAAAACATAGATTAAACTCTATAGAGTTATCAAATTTTATACTCTGGCTACCACATCCCTAATGATATTCTTCAATGGGACATTTCCTACCATCAAAAGAACTACTGGCCTACCTCGAAACTGATTCATTAAACCTTGTAATCACCCCATCCCTCAGGTTATAGTCTGTGATAAGGTCCTAATCAACTATTTCATATATGGTAGGAAGGTGTAATACATTCACCTATGTTCAGATGGTGTAATGGAGCCCACCGTCATATTTTCTATCACGCGAAATCTCATCATAGGCTAGAAGAGGTGCAAAGCTCTGTCGACCGATGAAAGATAAAAAATATTCCATAACTAAAATAGAACCCTATTATAGATGGATTAACTCTATGGATCTTTATAATCTCAAGGAATGAGGACCAAACTGATTATAGAATGTTGTTTGGATGTTAACCCATAACATGCCCTGATGATGTCCGGTCTAGGTAACTACATCCCACCAATCATTGGTTGAATCCCGAATCAGGTATATAGAATGATTGACTCCCATAAATGGGGGTGTTTCCATATGCTCAATGATAGACATCATTGCCTCTGGACAAGACTCAGAAGCCTGAGATTTTCCATCCCCTAAAAAAGTTGGAGGATGCTATTGCTTGAACTTGCAGGATAGATCATCAATAATTGGTGCAACCCACGGACCACCTTGCATGTACTGTATCAGATATGAAAACTATCATTGATATGGGAATCAATTGTTATATTAGGTACAACAGGTGGTGCCTCATGTGGAACTCCAGGAAGTAAGACTAGCGTCTTAGGGCCCACCATGTTTAGAGAATGGTCTTCACCACCCTCCTAGTGAAGGACACAAGGGAATTGTGGCAGAAGTGGTCAAAAAATGTCAAGAACAGTACATAGAACAAGATTATAAGCAAGGAGATATCATCACTAGCATAAAAGGATCATAAGAAAACTCACTACCTAAGTCATAAAACCCTAAAAACCTACTTCGATGGCCAGAAATCAGTAAGTTATTATGCATATGTTTTAGCCCATTTCACAGTTAATTCTTAGGTTCAATCCTTTACATTCCATAAAAATGAAATGGCGAAATAAGTATGTGCAGCTGATAAATTTTTGATATCACGATTCAATTTATAATGGATAAAAATTTGGGATGAATCGGTTCCTATACACTTATCACCAAAAATGACACCCATTTACTTTTAGAATAATGGGTCGACTCAGTAAATTACTCATTCCAACCCATGAGGGCCCATACACCTCATGAATTAAGATATTCAATCACTCAATTGAAGAAAATGTAATACAATTACAAGAAACATTTATTACATCACTCAACAACCATAGTCATAAAAAGAAATGAAAATTAGTGAAATGAACCTATATGGCATGGAAATATGCATGAAATAAGAATTCCAAGTGCTGATGATGATTCATGTAGAAATACTCCTTGACCTAAAATCATCAGGCCAAGTATAAGCTAAACTCTGAAAGAGTAATAATCAATAACATCTCACAACATGTGAGTTACCCAACGTTGAGATAATATCAACAGTAATAGGTAAAATAGAACAACAATTGCATTATGGGAAACATTTCTTTTACCCAGAACATGGGGTCTTGACACCCATGCATGTCTTATGACCAATTACCAAGCGTTATTATTCTTCAATATATTGTCTCCAAATAGTCATGTAAGACATGAAACCACATCTGATACCACATTGTTATGACCTAGACCTGGATGCCACTTAACAGGTGCCCAGAGCCTGATGGGAAACATGGCCTCAAGCACATCTTCCCGAAATCCAGATGTTGTTGACTTGCATCCATGGCCTAAGGTGTGCCCGTGGGAATACTATGCCCTAATTTAAACAGTGTAGAACAACATAATGAATATAATGGAATTTTAAACAATAAAAGTAATATAAATAAATAGAAGAAGAAAATGATGCTAATGAATAAGAAAGAAAGACAATAACTGTATCAACTGGATCATTGATGATGTAATGACATGTCAATAGAAAACTAAAAAGAATGGATACAAGACAATATGAATAACATGATCCACAATGTAAATGAAAAAATTGTCTACTCTAAGTATCCTGAGATCCTACTCGGTCATCTACTATAAAGCTTCATCCTATCAGCGCACAATCAATTATTTGAAGCTGCATGCTTCATCTGTC
Organism: Viscum album; assembly: GCA_963277665.1. Lineage (NCBI taxonomy): Eukaryota > Viridiplantae > Streptophyta > Magnoliopsida > Santalales > Viscaceae > Viscum > Viscum album. Next base: position 1,406,615,777 of record OY728120.1, on the reverse strand, counting down.
CATACCTACAACCATGTAATCTACTCCAGGTACCAAATGGTTCCCTGAAAGGGTATGAGATAAATCTCAGTGTCCCACCATTGATATTTATAACATCATCCCAATGTAATAGAATATAACAGTGTGCAGGAATCCATATATAATGTAAATAGAGCAGTACAACATAACTATTTAACCAAGTACCTAATTTATCCCTCTGCTGGTGTCTGAACATTTAAACAGTTCATTAATTAATCTAAAACCATTTTATTCCAATAGGTTACATGAGGCATAGCCAACACTAACATCAACTTTTGATAGTATAAGTACTGATGGTCCAAAGATGTAACAAGGAAACTAGACAATGATATCCAGTGAGGGAGTTCGAAGGTAAAAACCAAGGTAATGTAAACTCACGTAAAGAAAGGTCAGTAGTATCTGAGTCTTTCTAATGGGTAAGAGTGTAATTCAAGGTGCGTAATCCAAGGCATTCCATAATAAGGCATCTACTGAGTCCAAGGTGATCGACCAAGGTAAAACAAGTCTATGAAAAGATAGGATCCTATGGAATTTCACCATGGAACCTACCAGTCAACACTGGATCCAAGGCGTGTATCCTAGGTATCATATAAGAAAGAAAGGGACCCAACGATAGTATACCGGGTATCCAAGGAATAAAAAAGGATCAGATTCTAGGTCGGTATCAACCTAAACAAACTGTATCATTTAATCAGAATGGGGTTCCTGAGACCCATGGAATTCTCTTCTCAGAATGCAAGTCACACTAGTGTCATTATGCCCCTATTTATATGATAATCATATAGTAATTCATATGGATCATGTCTTGTACTCCATTATTTTGTATAGGTCAATTATCATTGAAACAATTTTTTTGGTACAAGCATTGTATTCCATTAGTGTGGATAGGCCATGAAGCATTGTAACCCTTTAATCATATCTTAGATAGTCATTAAGGAATAATCAATTATTGAGGTCACTACACTACCTTCCATCAATATGGTAAGGGGTTCTTATGGGCATGTATCATTTATTAAATATAATTTATTAAGGCCATGTTATATGATTAGTAAACATTCCATTTCACATTTCTCATTTAATAATTATTCGAAATCATATTCCTTTGGCGGGTCAAGTGGTGAGCATACATGGAATGTTAAATTATAAAATTTTCAGTAATAACTACACAACTATAATAAGAAGACTCACCTATATAATGGTCAATAAAAGGCACAATTGAAGGGTGTCTCAAATATTACAAAACTCTAAAAGCCAAATTATACCATAACCTTTGACATTATTTGGATTGAGTTGTTGGTGAAAACAGTAACAACAAATCACGTATTTGGAAAGAACATAACCATATGATTATAATGGGTATAATCATGGAATGTTAATTTCTAAAATAGTTTCGAATGAAACAAGTGGTCCCCACAAGAACATTCAAAAAGCAACAAACATTAGGGATGATTATAGTCCACCCACCTTATTGATGTAGGAGCCTTCTCCTTTGGTATCGGCCCTTGATCTTCCTCGAATCGATGTATATCTAGTAAAATGTGAAAATAGATCAAATAGAGTTATCTAGGTCAAGAGTGAAAGGGAAGAAGTATGGATAATGAGGACTCAAGTACATACTGTTTCACCTCCAATGTAATGAACGTAATCTCAATCAGTTGTCGGGCGAAGGAGATCTCTTGATCCCTAGAATTGACAATAAAAATGATCCAAATGGGTGAAAATGTAGGAAAATGCTCTTGGTTATAAAATTAGGAGGAAGGATGAGGATTAATAGGCCATTAAATGAATTTTGGGTATTATACATAGGTTTTTATCATGTTCATGGGTAGTCTGTATCGTTTTTCAAATAGTGTGCAAACCTTGCGAGATAGTTCTGCCTGAAAAGTCTTCCTCCACACGGTTTGATCAAATTGTGTTCCACCCATGCATAGTTACATGGGAAGAGGGGCTTTCATATGGTTGCGCTTCATGGCTATGCATCTACCATGTAAGGTGCCACTATTTGAAAAAACACACCTTCTACACGATATTCCAAACTATGTGGAAATCTAGCATGGTTTACTCTAAAAAATCTGAAGTGTCTCTTTCCTCCAAAAAGACGGGATCCGAGATCTGAAAAAATGACAACCACCCTCAAAACCTTAATTAACTCAATAGTCACCCATATTAGGTCAAATTTAATTATATAGACTGAAATATTAAAGGATCCACAACTTAGTCAAAACTCAGGTTCTTTTAGTTATCCCCTCCAAAACCAATCTCCATGATATTTAGTTACATTATAACTAAAGTGGGAAGTACAACTAATTATTTTTTCCAAAATGGTATATGAGTATGATGTGAAATATATATTATTTCCTTGTTAAATGAGAAATTATTAGGTTATGTTTTGTTCATGGAGGGTTCTGTGTAGTGGGACTAAATTTTAGGTTTCCTTTTTGGACATGAGAAAAATTAGAGTATATTTTGGTATTAGAGGGATTGGGATCGGGATACATGTTCCCATATTGTGTTGTTATTCATCATGACATGATTCAGTTTGAAGATATTATGGGGGAAAATTATCTTCAATTTTTTTTAGAAATTTGAGAGACATGAGCGTGAAATCGGGGAATTTTTTACATTTTCAATTTTGGTGGTATGAAATGGTCAACTATTATAATTTTTTCTTCATTAAGTGTTGTGAATTTTGATCCACATGTCACATTTATAATTTATTTAATTTAATGTGTTTTGATATAATTTATGTATTTTTACTTATTTTTAAAAAATGTTTTGACAAGAAGATGGGTTGGGGATCTATCAAATAATACTCATTATCAATTATGGTCATGCACGTAGTCAGGGTAGGATGCTTCAAACATTATTCACTATCACAAATATTTATATGGATTATTTGGATAGGATACCATCAGGAATTACACATTATTATAAATTTATTGCCTAATTGATTTGACTGGAAGCTATCTTATATTCTTTTAAACTTATAAGGCTAGGATAGCCATGTTTCATCAACAATGTTCATATTATGTAACTGAATGTGTCACGAGGTTTAAGTTAAAAAAATATGACCCGAATTACACACTTTAATTATTTTTGTTTCAAATTAATTTATTTTCCTTATTAATATGATAAAATATTTTGAAAAATATATGGTTCTTTATTTTTTTTGTTTCTTATTGATATTTATTTCCTGCACTCTTCTCATACAATGTGATTGTTTTGTAAACCTTATGATTGATATGATCATCTAATAATATGTTATAAAGGGGATATATACAATGTTACTTAATGGTGTTTGGATATTGGAACAATTTGAGGCTTGTGATTTATGATAAATACTTTTACTTCATTTTTTAAATTTTTGTTTTATATATTCTCTCAATTGAGTAATCCCAATTGATGTATTAATTTTTTGAACTACATTTACTATTTTAATAATAACAATAATATATATTCCTTTATAAACATTTTATATTTTTTTAATGTAATGAAAATACTATGACATTAAGTTATGGATGATGTTATGTGATTTTCATATTATTTGTTATTATTATATCAAGAGTATAGTATCAATGACATCAATTATAGGGAGTAACATCTAAAGTCACGTATGTTTACCAATTTTAGTTATATTTTGGGTGTTCTTATCTAGATAAATATAATTATCTTATTTTACTCATAACAAATATCATGAAAACAAATACTTTTAGTGGAGGAACTAAATTTAAATTAATGTACACATATTTTTTTTTTCAAATTCACATGTATTTGGAGTAATTCATTACATTTATATACATGATGTGTAAATGGTTATGTATATCATGAATTTATAATTCAAGATATATATACAACTTATTATTAAATTTTGAAACATTATACGTATTCATAATAATTATTTAATGCATATTTGGTATTGTATACCCTTTATAATATGAGTATTGATTTCTAAAAAATTAATGCATGATTTCATATAAAAAAGTAACTTCAATAACCTATTCATGTTTTCTAGAGATTTTCACATCTAATATCATGGTTTTATATATTTAAAATATTATCCTTCTATAGGATATCCCTTCATGATTATAAAAAACATGTTATGTTTCTCCATAAAATCTTTTCTATTTTATTTTTATACCATCAGAATGACTGCAGAGAATGACACCCCATGTGATACTCTAAAATCATTAATAAATATTGAGAATTAGGTTCTTTTTTATTGAATTCATTCATGTTTAAATTAAAAATGATCTTTTTGATCAATTTTAACAGATATTGTAGAAATAATATTATTGAAAGATAAATCATGAGAAATGACCATTGTCACTTTGAGTAATTTATATGCACAATAATATTGGGAACAAGAGTTTAGACCAAATCACCTTCATATATCCTGAATTTAAAATTTATTTATAATATATATAACTCTTTTTTCATTCTTTTTTTGATTGCGACTCTATAGGTTGTTCAACATAAAAAAATAATCAATATTCTTATAGTACTTCCAAAATAGTGGATCTATAGAAATAAGAATTTACACAGATATATAAAGAGAATATTTAATATTATTAATATATTAATATTTATATTATTTAATACCTTCATTATCGTGTGAGTTATTTTAGAGGATACACTTCAACGAATACAATTACAAATTTTTATGAACTTTTTCCTAGTTCCTAATTTAGTCTCGGAAGTTACATCCATTAACTTATCCTGTTCAATAATTTATCTAACCACTATTTCACTACCTTCTATTTTCTGGGATTTTATGTGTTTATTTAATATATTAAAATAATTTATTCATTATGAATTAATGAAATTAAAATAATAAATATTTAATGTTTAATGAATCCATTTAATAATGTTTAAGAATTGATAAAACAATTTAAAAATGAGATGATAAAAAAATTATATAAATCTAGGGGATTTAAATTTTATAGAATCTAATTTAATCAATACTGTGTAATAAATTTAATTAAATTTTTTATGTAATGGAATTATTTTCGGGGTAAACAAGAATATCAAAATCATTAAAGGTCCATTTGGATATTGGAGAATCTAGGGTGAAGTGCATCATAATTTTGACATTCTCATTACGGTTTGTCCTGATAAAAAATTTACAATTGTAATTAGTAGATTAGAAATAGTATTTTTTACATTTCATTATGTCCAATGAAATTATGTGATCAAAATTATTTCTACTAGAGAGGTAACAAAAACTTGGATATAGACTGAATTTAAAGAAATAAAACGCTTGAATAGGGCCTCTATAGAATCATAAATTACAAAATGTAAACTAAAAACACTCTTACAGAACCACCAATTACTCATCATTAGAAACAAAAATAATTATCGAATAAAATATTAACATTGAATTAAAATAAATTAATTTATCTAGATTTTAAATCTCAACACTTCATAAATAGCGTGAATGTAAAGAATTTCTCAAATTTTTACTATGAAACCTCTTATAAAAAATACAATAATGAAAAGAAAAGTAACGTCTAACACTATTTTTTATTGAAAATTTCTTCATTGATTAATGATATATTATATTTAATGAAAATCATTGTATTATAATATTTTCATATGATACTATTATGCTTGGTCATGATAGTCTAATCAAATAAATGAAAATCTAATAGTTATGTAGAATGTTTTTTCTTTAAATGATATAAATATCAATACATTAAAAACGTTGAATCAAAAACAGACCAAATCATATAATTTGGTTTAATTGTTGAATATAATTTGTTCCGAAATGGATCCTAAAATTTCAAAATATGAAAAATTAGCCTATGCACAAAACTTTTTGATGAATTATAGACCAATTTTAACATTCAAACATAATGGTATAAGGACATAATGGTTTCACTTGTGATGTTGAGTTGGAATAAGAAGTGTGATTTTTTAAAATGGTATATACGTTAATGGGTGTATTAATAACCTTGTATGGATAATTAATTGCAATAATGTATAAAATGATACATTAATATGAATAGAAATTTTATTTATATTAAAATTAATACTTCACCATTAGGAAATTATTTTATGGCGTTAAAATTTAGGGGAATCATTTATGTCCAGTAGATAATTTTTTTACATTAAAAAAGTTTTTATACTTTATTTTATTCCATTAATTAAATTCAGATGCTTAACTTAATTACAGGTTGATCAAAATTTAGTTTATTATAGTGATATATTAATTATGAATATTATATAATTGGGAAAAAAAGATATAACAAACAAACCATGTGTTAGTAAATCCGATAATGAAAAATATTTATAACATTTTATGTTCATTAAAGTAGAAGACAATTCATTTATATTATAAACATTTTATATTTTCCTTTAATATTGTAATGAACATGTGAAAATACATGAACATGTTATTGAAGGGAGTATGTTAGTTAGTATATCCATAAAAATCTACTTAAAAATTATCCTATCAAATATGTAATGAAATTATATTGTAACATAATATTTATGAAAAATTCTAATTTGAATATATTTTTCCTTCACTGTTATCATATATCCTAGCCTATAATTCTTAACACGTTTTATTTTATTTAAAAAAAATTTCTACCCACATTCATATTTTTTTATAAGGAGTTTAAAAAATATCTTAAAAATATTTCTTACAGGGAACAAAAATTAAATGAATATAAATTAAATAGATAATAAATATATATATGAATAAACAATTGAAACTATAGAATGAAAGTGATGAATGAAAATAAAGGAAGATTCTGAAAATTATTTTTCATAAACATACGATTGTGTTTTGGAATATATAAATTGAATAATTTTACATTAAAAAAATATATATTTTTTAGAGTGAATTAATTGTATAGATAATTTTATAAAGGGATAAAAAATGTAGAAAAGGGTAATCATGATCTACTGGTGAAGAAAAATTAGATCATGATATTAGCCTAGATGGAATTTCTTTAATATATACTAAAAGGATTTTTCGTTAGGGACTATATAATGAAGAATTAATTTTTATGTCCATTTATAATTATCTCAATGAATTTAAATGGTACTATATTATCTAATTATTTTCAAATGTTTTTTTAAATTATGTTATTTTTGGAATGATCGTAGGTTTACACGATTCAAATCTTGGATTACTCTAACCATTCCATAAAACTATGAATCCTATTTATAGAGTCTAGTTGTTCTGTTCATTTATAAAACTATTAATACTAAATGAATAATTTTTTAAAAAACCAATATTAGATTTTAAATATATATAAAATATCTTTTATTTAATATAGAGAAGGCCTATATTCTAAGAGAAGTTAAATATAATATATCTACTTCAAAAAAATGTAAATTTTTATTCTGGTTCCTATTTGGGATCTATAATCTATCAAATTATATAAAATTATGAGTTATATTATTTTTTATTTGTATAGATTATATTTTCTAGTTTTTTTAAATATTTTCTTATATACTTTATAACCACATTTCATGATAGCATGACCTAATGTTGGATCCTTTCAAAATGTTTTATCCTTGTGGAGGAGACTCTTCATATATTTTTTGATATACATTTGTGTGTTTCATGGGTTTAGATAACTATTATTATTATGGAAATAATTATTTTAAAATTTAATTAGAGTTTAATGATGGATTTTTTTGTTTTATTATGGTTTAAATGCTACTTTACAGCATTGGAAATTTATAAAGATGTATCAGGTGTTGTGCTTTTCGTTATCATTATTATCATGATTCATTTATTTTGTGGGTATTATTTGTATATTTTATATTATACTATAACATTTTCGTTCTCTGATAATGTTTTATCTAAATGATAATAATCATGTGAATAATTTTATTTGTTTTCATTATTTTGTGCCTTATATTTTAAGGATTTCCGTAGAAAATGTTGGGCATTATTTGATAGTTTATTTTCCCCTTTTTTGATTTTTTAATAAGTTTTATGTGATATTTTCTTATTAAGATATGTTTTTATATGATTTAATTATTTAATATATCTCATTTTAAATGATCCCTATTAATTTACTATCCTTTGATACATCTATAATGGAATTTCATGGATTGGGCTTGGATAAAAAATATGGATGGACATTAATGTTAATTGGAATTCATTATATAAGAGAGGACAACATTGGAGTCGAATAATTAAAATATTGACGATTAGGTTTTTGGTGATTTCTTTTAGTAGATATATATCCCATGTTATTTAATATATGTGGTTATTATTGAATAATGCATTTTCCATATAAACTTGTTCTCATTTTGTGTTTTAAAAATATTATAGATTTTTTTATTTTACATATTTTGTGGGTAATAACCCAATAATTTGATTTTTATTATATTGGATTTTATTCGTCTATATAAGAGGATTGTAAAATAATTTTTTTATGATCAGATTTTTTTTATTGATTGAGTTTTTTAATTTTTTTTATTATCAAATTAATTTATTTTAAATTTTCCCTATTAGAATTTTTACATCACTTTTTGGGGGTGTAAATTTTTTAAATATGGATAATAGTAACACAAATGTTTTAATAATTATTGAAATAAATTATTTTTTACATAATTTTTATAAAAATTGGTAAAAATTTAATGTCTATTTTCAATTCAAAACATTTTTAGATTGGATATATTAATTATTTTCGAAATTATTTCTTATTTCATAAAATGGTGTTTATAATTATTTTCCATTATTGAGGAAATATTTTAAATATAAAAATTTGGTCTGTAAATATTATTTATATAATATAATTTATTTTTTAATTTTTTATATGTATTTATTCATGGTGTGTGTTAATATAATTATTATAATATATATATATATTTAATAAACATATAATTTTTATTAAATACTTTATTAGATGAGGGGTCCATTCCCTTATTCTATCCTTTATAATTATATGCATTATAGTACATATAAATAACTATACTTTTCTGACCATGATATTTAATATTTTTTGACGAATATTCATTTATATAAAAAATTATCCACACCAAAATCATATAGGTATAGTGCCTTTGAAAACATGGACACATAAACAACTTATTCCTAGAAGATGTACTTTGTTTTCAAGTATATTGTTAATGACTATAATATTTAATAGAAAAATCAAACGTAGTAACATTATTTATAAACTAAATAATGGAAAAAAATAAGATGATGAGATACGAGGATCAATATATGTAGTCAAGGAAGATGTCACTGATCACTTGACTATTAAAAAATTAAAAGTGTATGATAACATGAGAATATAATTTTATAATCATACCTTGAATATCATATATCGTCATCATGAGATATGGAATAAATCATGGTTGTTCATAAGACTCATATAATAAATGAATCATATAACATGATCCATGAGAGCATAAATTTGGTATAAGACAAAAGTTTATGGCATTAATATAAGAAAATAAAATATTCTCCTTAGTATTTAAGGATCATTTCCTCAACTATCATAGTGGGATGGTTAAACTCCCTAAAAATCATATTAGTTAAGGTTCAATCCCATGACTATAATAGTGAATAATTTTCACTACTGAATAGGGTTCACTAACCACTCTAGTCCTTTTTATCTCAAGAGTTATCAATTATTATGCAATGCATTATAGGGATAAGTAGTTCACACCCATCCAAGTTTATAACTTAACCAATATCCATTATCAACCTTGGTTATAACATTACCACTGTCCATGGATATATCAAAACCTCCATTCCTAATTAAAATGATGCAACTATCCCTAGTTATAAAAAACCACTATCCATGGTTATAATGTAACCACCCTCCATGGTTATAACAAAACCGCCTTCCCTAGTTATAAATTATCCACCATCAGATACCTAAAATGTTACATATGATTTCAATAAGATCACAAAACTTTTATTATAACATCATGTTATAACTCATTAAAAAATACGGGTATCATACACATTTAATTCATTTATCAAAGCATGACCCAAACAAAATATAATTATTTAATAGAAATCATATCAACATAAACATTAAAATTCATCTGATGTAATAAGGATTGTTCTATTTGATTATACACATAGTAAATAATAAATAACATCAAATTATTTTATCCTATATGCAATTTTATTTCAAATCTCACTGAAATAATTCTGGAGGAAAATATCATTTCCATTATTAAAATCAGTTTTACAAGAAATTTTTTACAAAATATTTTTGAAAAACATTTTAATTTAAATTATTTTTTAATTGAGAAGGAATATTCAAATGAAATTTAATAGTAATGATTTATTTTTTTAGTCATCCCATATAAGTTAAAAGAAAATATTACTTTCACATATTTGGTAAAAAGTAAAAAATGATTTTCATTTGAAAAATTATTAGAATATTCATTATAAAAAAATTTGAAAAAAGTATAAAATAGGATTATATTATTTCAAACAATCACATGGTATTATTTATAAAATTATTTGAAGCATATTATAAAAACATGAATATGGTAGAAAATGTTTTATGACCAAAGAGTGAAATGGATTTTATTTTATATACAATCTTATTTTTATACTCTTGAGTAATTAAGATGAGAAATTGAAACTAAAAAATTTATTCTAATGAAAAATTAAAAATTTAAATTAATTAAGTTTTATAAAAACATATATAACAACATTTCATAATTATAACTTAACTATAAATAATCCCAATAAATAATGAGATTGTAAAATAAATGACTTACTATGGTCATAATATTTTAATCAGAAGAAATGTAAAATAAATAACCTTATATGGGGTTTTGAATCCCCAAAAATCGCATAATAAAAATAAAAAATACAGCCATGTGTATTATTTATAACACATAAATGAAAAAAGTGGTGAATTTGGCATGTATCTCACTAATGAAAATGTGGGATTAAAATCTGTTACCATAGGTTCGACATCCATCATACGAATTTCAAACTAAAATGTAGTAAATATATATTTACTTTAAATATATTAAATAAATGTAAAAATGTATATCATATCATATATGATTTATTTATAATTATGTTTATCATATTAGTTAACACATCTTTATTAAAATCATTATTGAAGTTGATATCTCCTTTATTTTTCATGTTTAATATTGTTCGGTAAATTTTTTCCTTTTTTTGATCATGATACAATAAATTAATTTATGTGAATAATGATATTGAAATTATATATATATTCATTATATAAATGTTTATATTTATCTATAAAATATAGAGATAAAAAAATGAATAACATCGACCATAGATACGGAATGTCGTACATACGCATGTATGTTGTTATAATATTTTTGAACGATGTACTGAAAATATAGAAATTAATAAATACAATTTCAATAATAATAACTATATGATATATATTTATTATATTTAACCTTATTTTCATCCAAGTAAAATATAAATGAAAAACGAATCACATCACTTTATTGAGGTGGTAGTCCTTATGTTCGCATGATTGACATAATTGTTTTCCAATGGTCTGAAATGTAAAAATATAGACACAATATTTTCATTCCATATGTTTAATTATTTCCAGATTAACATATATAAATATTAAAACCATTATAATACCCACCTATAAAATATGGTTAATATTAATTAATTATATCACTACAAGGATACGTTATGCCATATGTACGTACATGCAATATTTTCACTTCCCATTTCATGTGAAGAGAATTAATAAATGTTGTCTCATTCTAGTAATTATATTTAATAATATTTAGGAATATTAATATATAATTTATTTTCAATATAAAATATTTACTTGGGGAAAATTAATAATTAAAAAGAAAGTGATTGGTTATTGTGATTACACCATCTTTGATATAATTACTTTAGATATCCCCATAAGGAATCTAGAAATAGACTTTTAGAAGAACTTAACTTATATACTCTTGATATATTAGTTTATAATATATTTTTATATGATATAGTTTAGAATTAAGGCTCATGGTTGATTGAATTTGATAATCTCAGGATTCACTTTTATAATTGAGGGGATGGCCACTCTTGAAATTTATTATAATTTGAAATTAGTATAAATTAATTTTGATGCCTATATATATTTAAGTTGATATTATTATAATCATAGATTAGTATGATTTCAAATTATCTCAGAAAATAAAAATTTAATAGTTTTGGCTCACATTTTCACCCTTATCATTTTTCTATAATTATTTATTAAACTTCTTGAAAATTAACATAATATTATATTTTGTTCCCTTTAAGGGTTAATAATGTTTCTATAGAATAAAAAACTACACAAAATAAAGAATTTATGATGTCTAATCACACATATTTGTAATTGTTGATAATATATTATTTTTATTAATTTTATATCATTTAATGATTTATTATTTATCATAATATTTAATTGTAATCATTATAAACACTATTCGTTTATTTTAAATTTAAATACATCAAGAAAAATAGGTTGCTCAAATATAACGCTTCAAAACCTTTCTAGTATGTTATATGGATCTTCATGTTTATGTTATGTGTTAAATCATTCAAATAATATCATTTTAATAAGTTTGGATTCATTTATTTATATTTTATTTTGAAAAGTAAAAGTTGTATTAACATTGGGATATCCTAGGGGAAGTCCAACAAGGATGGGATCTCTCATTCCAATCCTAATTCTCTATATTTGATTGATTCTAATGTAGACCAAGAACCTAGTAATTCATCTTATGGGATAAGTCTCTAGTTATCTTCTTCTTTACTTATACCAACCTCTTCCTCCTCCCACATGGTTGTTGGTGAGGTAATTACATACAATTCCCCTCAGTTGAAACTAGTTTAGGCCTCCATTGTAGATGAAAATGAAACACGTGTTATTGGTTTTCGACATAATGGTATTAAAATTGTCAATGTGACTAGGTCCTCTCTTATTCCACCTCATATTCAGATCCAAAAGGTAAGTGAAAACATGAGTAATCATAAATCCTCCAAATTACATGCTTCTAAAAGCAGTGATGATGATGGGAATTAATATGATGATTAGTTTGGAGTGAAATTCACAAATTCTTATGAGACTGTTGAGATATTAGATGATGGTGTTGGTCCATGGATTCAGATCGAGGAATGGAGGAGGGGACGACATCATGGTGTTAGTGGTGGGTAACTATCTCACCATAGTCTGAGCACTCTCTCTTGAGTGCATGGATGGGTTTTTGTGTTTCTTATTTTTTGGATTTTCTTTTTCATGAATGTTCCTATATTCTCCAAAATTCTTACTTTTTGGGTAAATTAAATGAGCCTTTGAATATAAATATTTTTTTAAAAAAATCACATGTGTTTTATATCATTATATAATTTAAAAAAATTAAAAAAATAATTTTTAGGATAATAATTTTATTAAAATAAATATATATAAATATATTTCTTCATAACAGTATTTTATCCATATGTAGACACATAAGAGATAAATAAAACAAATAGAGTGATATTTTCTAATAGTCTCTGATTTAAATATTATATAGGTCATTTTCATTGACATGTTTTGATTAAACAACTACATTTTGAGAATAATGAGATAATTATTGAATCATATTCATCCAATTATTATTATTATAAAAACAAAAATCCTTATAACATGGATTGAAAGTATATTACGCTGATTTTCCATTACTAATGTTATAAATTTTACAATGGTTACAATTTTTTTGGAACAAAAATAAAAGTGGGATATTTATAAAAATTTGACATCCTGATTCCAAATATAGAAAAAGTTTTATCAAATTCAAAACATATTGTAGTAGAAAATAATTTTTAAATATTAATTCAAAATATGATGCAAACACTTTTTTTGAAAAAATATACATTTTTATGCATACAACAGGTCTTGTTCTTATACGACACCTTGAAAAATAATAGATAAAATATTAAAAAATTATTTTGTATATAATATTAACAATTAATTAATGTTATTGGAAAATAGTAATAAATTTACTTTATTAACAAAAATCACATTTCCATCATAAATATAGTTTTCTAGAAATTTCATTTTTACCGATGAAAAATTTATTATTCTTATTTCAATCATAAAATAGATTCCAATAGAATGAATTAGATTATTTAAAATATAATAAAAATAATTCCTCTTTTAAACCATTTTAAAATATAATGGATATCTTTTAATATAGTTTTCATTAAAATCATCTTTCTTTTACTATAAAGTAGAATTTGTTATCTTCTAAAAATTTACAGAAACTCATCCCTGGACAATTTTATTATTATAATTTAAAAAATTTATTTATATTTCATAAAATATAATTTATATTTGTTCATGAAATAAATCACACGGTTTTTTCATAAAATTAATTAAATACATGTTCTTGAAGAAAATTTAATTTTGAAGAATAACATTGATTTACTAAAAATTGAGTGATTATTTATTAAGAATTTATCAATACATTTTATTATGTAAGATATTTATATATATTTCATAATGTGTTTAATCTTATTTACGTAATCTAATTCAGTGGCTATGTTATAGCTATAAAAATTTATAATATTTTAACCGTAAAACAAGGTTCATTTAAAGATGGTGTTCCATGTAATGAAATCTATAAATGAAATTAAATTATTGAAAAATAATTATGTTCTAAAATATTTAAGAGTTACAATCTCCCCCAAACCCCTTAAAAATATTCAGCCTCTCAATTTTATCTCCCTCTTGAAAAAAGTGTTTTGATATTTGAAAATTGCTTTGTTGAAAACCAAAATTGTAGGAGAGGATAATAAATTATACCCTTAAAAGAGGGAATGGGATGTCTTAGTGTTAGCAAAAAATTATTCTTCAAAATAGGAAAACATCATTATGAAGTGAAAATATTGAAATTAAATAAAAACCTAACGACCAGTGCTAATAAAGAGTGTTTATGAATTTTTTGAAGAGAATATTAAGAACCAATAAACTAGGTATTAGTTACGTGTACAATAATAATAAATTCATAAAAATTGATGTTTATAGAAGATTTTTTTTCATAAGATCATTTTACTAGATTTAAGTAATTACTTTATGATCTATACAAATAACATAAGGAAATATATTATCTTCACAATTATAATATCATCCATTAATCTATTTCCACAATAATCTAATTTTCTAGCCCAAAAAATTAGTATTTTTGATGAATTTTTTATTCATGAATGTATAGAAACAAATTTTAATAGACCAAAAAATTTATATAATTATATTTCATGTATATTTACGAATTATCCATTGACAAAAATGGTTTGAAGAAAGTATTCTACAAAATCGAGAAACCATTCTATGAAACAATAAAACAATAATATTCAAAACCAAAATTACCTCAATAACCTCATCATGAAACTATTTTTTAATATCAATGTCCCTATCATACCATTCCATTTATGCCTTTCAAAATTTAATTATATATATCCCCAAAAACTGTTAATATTAAATCACTTGTTAAACATAAGGGTTACACATAACACATGAAAAAAAATCAAATAACAATAATCAACATGGAAAATTATTTTATAATCTTGTAATGCAATAAAAATCACCTAAATTTCTTGAATAAATCATATATACTAAAAAAACTATAAATCCATAACTTTACAACAAATATCCATGAAAATTAATCCTTACCAATGTATCCATTTTCAACCACAATGATTATCTATATCCCATTATCCATTAGTCTGTAATAAATATATAATGAAATCATAATGACACCGAAAGGGTTATTTAAAATTAAATGTTTTATTTTTCATATTAGCCACTAAAAGATTCAAATCACTTCAATATGCCATCAAATAAAACATTATAAAGGTGTTTTTGATTCCTTTTAGCGGATGATAAACCTTAAACATATAATCCCATGGTGGTATCCAAAACATTAAATTTAACCTCACATGAAAAAAATATATGCATCCAAAATTAGAATAATTATTATTACATAATTTTTTTATAACTATTTAATATATTAAAAAGTCAAAAAATTAATTAAACATCATTAATGATTACCTAAATCACTTTTTATCAATTCATAGAAAATTTTCAAGAATACCAATAATATCAATTTTAAGCATATATTTACCCCAAATGAAAATTAGTAACACAACATCAGTCACATACTAATGTTTATTTTAAACTTAATCATCGTTTTTTTAAAATATCACCTTAAAAAAACACTACTCAAGGATATTAATACCATTAAAAATATTTTTTTAAATCCTTAAAGAAAATAAATTTTTGAATAATCTAGATATGATTCTTGAATTTTTGTAACAACAAAATCACCAGTATAACTCATAAAGAATATAATTATTTAATAAAAAAACATATACACTTCTATCATGAACATTCATATTAATCAATTAAATAGGATTCATCATGTAATTACAAATAACAGTTCATATAAAACGAAACATGAAGCATTCTTCATGATTTAATCATGAATCATAAATTTAATACCTGAAATATTTTTAAAAAATCTATATGTTTCATACATAATTTTTAATATTATTATAATCATTGGAAAATAATTGATTTTGAGTTCTTTTTTATTTCATTCTCTATCTTCCCCAATAGCACATCAATTTACTTAATCCTCACATATTCAACATTTAAAAAATTAAATAAACAATTATACCTTAGGTGGTCCATTATTATTATCTATTAAATTAACTAATCTTTTCATTTTTACTATGCTTTTACATTCATAATTTCCTTTCCTTAATCTTTGAAAACATATTATTTTTCCTCTAAGACATTCACTTGAGGGTTTCTTCCCAAATTGTATACAAGTTGGAAATTAAATATTCTTTCTTCCATAGTCTATATAAAACTCTATCCTTATCTTCATAGGTGTATTAAAAAAGTAACCATGGTGTATATTTTAAATCATATAATGAGATAGATTATTATAAAAAATTAGAAGGGTCTACAGTCTATCTCTTTATTTACTTTATTTCCCATGAGTAAAATTATTCCATTAACTTTATAATTCAACATTAACATGATTCCTTTTCATTTCATCCTTTTAATAAAACCCAAATTTACTATTTGCGAAGCAATAATATTTTTTTGAAACCATATAAAAATTAAAATAATTTAAACAAAATTGTAAATCATGACAGTTTATTTTATAAAAGCAATAGGTTTAACATATGGTATTCCTGATCCATACAAAAACATTAAGATTATATCACATAACTAAACTATTCTATATGGTTATCACAAAAGTTATCTCTTCCATGTTTCCAATGTTCAACTAATCCTTACCCTGATACTAATAATAATGAACCATATAATTCGTCCATTGACATTACATCTTACTTGATGAATACTAACTACACATCATAATGATCATCATAATAGTCTTTCATTTCTATATCCTTCAAAATCATGGATTCATAAACAATTGGTTCGTAAACTATCTACATCACATTCCACTATGTTCTTTATAAATATCACCCTTCATAAACATATCACACATAGTATCATTATACATGATATGGGAAATGGAATCAAATGAATGGGTGAGCTCGTATTTTTAGTAAAAGTAAATAATAAAGATTCCAATTATCATGTGATAATTAAATTATAATAAGATTATGAGATAATGAGATTTACATTTCAATATCATACCTTGTATATAATTGATCATATTCATCAATCTCTAAATAAAACTATGTATATTCATAATACATGAATCATAAAGGATTCAAATAAAATTATCACTGAATTTATATCATTTTCATAAGATATATGTTTTGGGTGTACTCATAAGCATAGAAAATAATTTCATGGTTAGTTCATTCTCATTCTCATGAAAACCGTATTGGAATGGGTTCACTACCCAATCAATCATTGTAGTGATTTTTCACTCCAATGAATATCATAGTGGAATAAATATCATACTAAACTATTCTCACTCCCCATTACAACAATATTAATTTTATGAAATAAATAATGACCCAAACCATTTGAGGGAGATATAGGTCTTATAAACCTTTGGTTATAATGTAACAAACATCATTGGTAATAATGTAACAACCTACACATAATGAAAACCATACATATGTGTGACATATGATTTTCAATTATTCAACATATTATCACATCATAACCCATTCAAATAAGTAAATATTTATAAAAACGGAATTCATTCATCATAACACAACTGAATGAAGATGAATAGATTTCAAAAAAAATATCATCAACATAAACATCAACCACCCGAAAAATAACAATGATTGTCCCATTAGAACAGATCCTAAATAAATAGTAGTTAATATCATAGGATGTTATTTTTTATTTAAATTTCATTAAATGATCATTAAAATATTTGAATAAGGAAATAACCATTCCAATTTGATAATATCATTCGAAATAAAAATATTTCAGAAATATGATTGAAATAATTATCATTGGAAATGAATTTTTTTATCTTCTAAATAATATTAAAATCATTTATTTTCTATAATGTCTACAAATTCATTTTGTTTGGTGTAATTTAAATGAAAACATTCTTTTTAAAATTTAAATAAAATTCAAAAATTATATTGTTCAGAAAATGAAAAGATTGGTCATTTTAATCCATATTTAAAAAATTCAAACATTGGTAAAAGTTAATATAATAATAATAATAATAGAGTAAAAAAAATTGTTTTTTTTATAAAAACATTGACATTGAAGAAAATTGTTTTCGATCGAAGGGATAAATTATGTCTATATTCCTTAGAAACATATATTTTGTATATTGGGTACTTATGGTGAGAAAAATGAATGGAAAACATGAATCCTACAAAAGAAAATATATTATAATAAATTGAATAATTATATTTATATTTATATCATAATTTTTCATCATCATATATTAACAATAAATAATCCTAATATATAATGAGACTGAAATATAAATGCCTTCCTACTTTGGCGACATTTATATCAAATGCCCCCTGATAGAAAAAACCTAAAAAGAATTTTAAAATAAATGTTAAATTAATAATATGTGTCATATGATACAGTAAGGTCCATTATATAAAAAATATTAAAGATAAACATGTTGAATATGTCATGTAACTGAATAAATTAAAAGTGAGATGAAAATCTCTTGCCTTTTGGAAGACTTCCTTCATACGTGTCGAAAAATCCTATATAAAAATAATATACTTATTATATAAGTTAGAGAACCATAATAATATATATAATACATTAAATTATTTACATACAATATTTTTTTACACATTTGGTTTCACATTTTTGTAAATATAATTGTTCATAGAGATATCTGTATTATTTTTCAAATATGTTCTTATATGATAGTTGTAGTCCTTTTATTTTGATCATGGATCCATCATATGAAAAAATTTAATAATGAAATTAGTATCATATATATATATATCTTCATTATATAATAGTTTATATTCATTCATAATAGATATATGCAAAAAATTGAATTAAAAAATTCATGAATATGGTAGATCGTACATACAGATGAACATTGTTTTCATTTTTTTCCTGGATTAAATGTAAGAAATATAAATAAAAAATCAACAATAATGAATAATTATTATATCATATATATCATATATATTTATTAAATTTATCATTATTAATATACATGTAAAATATAAATGAAACCCAAATCACATCACTTTTTAGATGTGGTATTCCACACGTATACAAGATCGACGTTATCACATTCCAATGGTTTTGAAAGTATAAAATTAGAATTGATATTTTTAGAACATATTAATATCTACATAATTTTCTTCACATTTAAATATTAAAACCATCACAATACACATCCATAAAACATGGTTTTGAGAAATTAATTGTATTGCTATTTGGAGACTAAAAGACATACTTACACAAGTGAACTATTTTCACGTCCCATTTAATGGAAAAAATGGAGAATAAAAGTTGTTTAATTTTAATAATATAATTTTGGTATATTTATAATGATATATTTATTATATTATGTGAAATAAAAAGTATTTATAGGAGGTAAAATAATTTTTTAAAATAAAGTTATTTATTATTGCAATTAACTCTTCTATGAAATAACTCATTTTGATATTCTTTAAAGAGCTCTAGTGTTTGTATTTTGGGAAGAAAAACCCTCTATATTGTGACTAAATTTTTTTTGGAATATATTTTTAAATTGGATAATTAATATATAAGGATAATGATTGTGTGACGAAGGGAATGAATTGGTTCCGTTTTTAAATTTTTGGTAGGGGAACTCTTCAAACATATTAAATTATTAAATTATTTTAAATTAATTCTGATGTCAAAATGGCACAAAATTTATATTATTCTAAGATAATATCTGGATTCATATTAATCATTTCCTCCCATAAATTTGTTGAAAATTTTTATTAGGTTTGTAAACTTATTTTTTCACATTTTGGTATCCATATTAATAAATACCACAATATTAATGTTATGTACACTTTAAGAGTTAATGACATTACTATAAAATAAAAAAGGACCCCTAAATGTTACATGTAACACCCCAAGATTTCATAGTGTGTTATTTCTTCAAAATAATTCAATAACTTGCACTACACGCAACACCGAGTTCAAGCGCACCATGACTTACCAAACAAGCCGTTCAAAAAAGGTTATGAATAGTATTAACTAAATTTTAAACTTTATATAATCCTTATAATTTTAGAATCCATATTATGAGTTTCTTAGACATAATGTAAGAACAAATTCATCTTCAGTATTGCAGTTTTACCAACTTTTAATAGTGAACCCTTTTTAAATAAAATATTTTAAACTTTTTGACTAAATGGGGACATCAAAAAATTTAAAATAAAACATCCCAAGCTTCCACGGTACACTTTCCTTTGAATAAAACAGTAGCGTGTGTTGTTCGCAACTTCGAGTTTTAACACACACCACAACCGATCAAACTAGCCGTTATGAATAGTAATACTTAATTTTTTGAAATTATATATATTTTATATTTCAAAATGGACTTCATTTTTGGATTCGGAATATCAAATTTAGCCTAAGGTGAAATTTTGGTACTTTTCAGATAACTTTCATATTTTGATGAATAGTAAAAATTACTAAATTTTAATTAAAAACAACTTTTTTAATCAAAATAATTAATAGTGATAAATTATGAATTTGAGTGGTTTTAAAGTATATTTAGAATATATTTTTACCATTTAATATAATTTTGGTCATTGGACATAATTTTACAATTAAACCGAACATAAACAAATGTCAATCTTTTGATAGTTATTATCTCTTAAAAACACGCTTTTTGTTTTGACAGCGGGAATTAATTTTAAATTAATTTCTGCCACTTCTGTGTTTTGAATTTAGAAAAATGGATTCCATATTTGGAATCAGGATGTTCAAATTGTGTAAATAGGTAACTTTTATTTTTAGACATTTCGAATAATTACTGCGGTAAATATTTTATTTACCATGGTTAAGGGTAAATCCGGTAAATAAGGGTTAAAAAATAATATTATAATAATACTAAATTACCCTAAAACGTGTCTTAACCCTATTGGTTGATACATGGTCGACCATGGGCATCTTTGGGTCAATTTGGGGACCCCATTGATCCACTTGTAAGTGATAATGACACTTTATTTTAATTAAGTTAAAATGAATACAAAAATGGCATAAGCTTACATCTTTTAAAAGAAAAATTTTTACATAGGGTTATACATGTTGGATTTTCGATTATAAATATTCATTATAAAGATAAATATATTTCCTACATAATGATATTTTATTTATAATTTTTAGACATCAAATAATTTAAATTATTAATGACACAATAATGATGCAATGTTTACCTCATTAATAAATCATTTAAATAAATAAGATTATAATGATTAAAATATTATCTAAAACCTGTCCAATTATTATTGGTTGATGTTATTTAGAATATCAGTCATCTTATATTCGACCTCAATGATTTTTGGACCATTATAAACCGAATATAATTATATTATAAAGTAATACTTTCACTCTTTCCTAAAGAGCCCCTCCTCTCCCTTATAAAAGGAGACCACTTCTACTCATTCCTCACACCTCTCAAGCCACTTGGCTCGTCCAAACTCTACCCAACTAAGCTCCCCACATCCCTCTCCTCCTCCTTGAAGCTTCCCCTTAGGCAGAAAGCATTTCGAGAAGTCCTTTGGTTCCAACCAAAGTGAGTTACCTAAATTAAAGGTAACATTTTCTCTTAAATTATTTTCAATTATTTTTCTTCTCCAACCCCCAAACACTTTTTATTTCCTTTCTTTTGTAACAACACCAGTATCCAAAATATACTAGGATTTTGTTACAAGAAGGATTCAAACTACACATTCACACAACTCCATCTAATGGATGATGAACATAATGTTTCTGTGGATGGAAAACTAACGCCTCACGAAACGATGATTGTTCAAATACATCTTACCGCCTCTCATGGTAGCCATTAGGATGGAACTGTAATTAAATATGATTTTAATGATATATATTTTATATATAAGCTTCTGTAATTCCATTTTATTTCATACAATTATTCGTTTCAGGTTGTATATACATACGATAATTTCATTTGAGAAAGTGCGGACTACCGCCCCCTTAAAATGATATGACTCGTTCATACCACACATGGAACGTATAAAGTATGGTGTTAATGAACTTAAGTAACATATATAAAATATTATATTTTACTGGAATAGTAATATACCTATGTATCATTTGGATTCGATTCTTTTAAAATAAAAATTAAATGGAAGTAGCATTCGTGCGTACGTACAGACTACCGTCTCCACGAACGTGATGAGATTCACTCTCCATCGTATCCATTCAAGTATAATTATCATTTGATGATTTAAAAATGATGTTTAAGGAAGTGATACCATTCTGTATATGAATAATATACATCCCATTAATAACGAATATGGCTCACATTACAAAGAATGTAAAGTAAAATGAACCCGTTAACACCTGAAATGACAATAATTCTAAGATATTATTAACAAATCAATGTTAAAAGATCATATATGATATCATATTAAATTAACTGATTCTTGTATTATTCAATAACAACTATTTCACCATTATACAGGAGGTAAACCTACCATCGACCAAGGAAAAAGTACAAAGTAAGGGATTCTCTTATCTCACTTTCAATTCCGTGAGATTTCCATTGTTCGCTACTAAATTATTGAAAGTGGTGTATTGTGTACTTCCATTTGATATATATTATCATGATTCACTTTATATTCATTTTATTCTGTAAATCATTTGGTGTTTAATAACTTTTGGCCATGCGACTCAGTTGATTAACGTGGTAAGGGGTTTCTTGTCTCACTTTTAATTCCGTGAGAATTCCATTGATCACCACTTAATTATTGCATGTGGTGTATGTGTACTACCCATGATTGTATTCATTGTGTAATATACTTTATTTTATGGGTATTTACATCATCATGGTATGATATTTCTTTCATGGGTGTTTGTTTCTTAAGTTACATAATCAATAAGGGAATTTGAGATTTCAATTTCCACTCATTTGGCTTTACGCATATTTCATTGATTATATTACCCCAAGATTATGTGTGGAATCACTATTCATTTGATTATGTCATAATTTCCACTCCCCTTCCTGTGGATATACTTTTGATACAAATAATCACTCCATTGAAAATTCTCAAGTCATTGATATGAATTTGATAAGAGTAATTTTAACTCTTTCACCATTTGTTGAGTTAAACATCCAATTCGTTGGTGTTGTTTTTACAGGAATATGTGTGAATATACTTTGATTGTTTTACACTGAATATCCAATCATATTTAGTGTATTTATATTTTTCACACATAATTATGTTGTTGATTTATCCTTAACCTAAGGATATGGCCTTTATGAGAGATTTCATCTCAACTTACATTCCATTGAGACTTCTTTGTTGATATACACCAAATCACTTTTATGTGGTGTATATAATGTACTTTGACATAGTATATCATGAATTCCCTTTATTCTCATGATATTACAAAGTTTTGATTACCTCAATTATTTTCATTCAAGTGTCTCTCTTTTGGATAGAATCTCTAACTAAAATACCATTTTTAAATGTTTTAAAGACTTATTCATCTAAATATTTCTCATTAATGTCCATGTTTTAAAAATGGTTTTAAGGATTTATTTATATGGACATTAAATTTAGAAATTAAAAATCCTTTTAAAAGGTTTCAAAGTGGTATGGGACACTTTGATTCAAAAATCTATTTTTAAATGGCTTCTTGACAAATAGTGTGACTTTTAAATGTTTTCAAGAAACGGGGGATATTTCTCTCAAATAGTTTTGATGATTATTTTCATCTATGTCAACATCCTTCATTATTCATGATTGAGGTTAATGTGATACAATAAAATCTTCCATATTGTATCAAATGAATTATATTTGACTGTGGATGTTCTATTTTTATACCATTCATGGTTTGTGGTTAAAGTATTGACATTTCGTATGCTAGTTTTAATACGAATGTTTATTTTATGCTTAAACCTATTAATATGAGGAATGCATTGGACTTAATAAGTGACGGGTGGAGCCCGCTATAGCTCCTCGATGCATCGGTAGGTCTCATGAGACAAACTAGTGTCTTGGCATAAGGCCTTGGCAAAATCTTATTTGTAGTCTTGGCACGAGGCCTTGGCTATGTGGTTATGATAGTATGGCATTATGAATTCCATCATTATGAAAGTGGTTATTGATATTGCATGTGATCATTCGACTAGTAGAATATCCATGTGAGTAAGTAAATGGAATTATTTCATTTTACCTTTGCCATTTTATGCTGAAGTTCAAGTTTCAAAGGCTTTTGTTTTAGTTATAGATTGCCTTAAGTGTTTATGCTTATTTATGAAAGCTTCTGCTATAATGTTATCCTTACTGAGCATCCGAGCTCACCCCTTTCAATATTTTATTTTTTTTCCAGGATTATGAAGAAGTAATTTATGAATGACCTGCAGGGATAGTATGAGGGGATATGAAGACAAGATGTTTTTTTATGATGTAAAACAAAAATTTATGGATGTATCTAGATATTCCAAGGCTACTAAACTAATCGGTCTTTCGAGACTTGATCTTTCTCATGATCATGCCAATGTTATGTAATAATGCACCCACTCTGGGTAACTAGGGTCGGGGCGTTATAGTTGGTATCAGAGGAAGTTTAGTACAAACCTTGGTAGCTAGATTTAGATAAACTCTGATTAGAGCACGTAGACCAAAGATGAACTTTGAGGATTAGTATAAAAGAACTTCGTAGAATTTTGGTATTGTAAAGATTTTGTGAGTTTTCCGAGAAATACATCCCTGTCTGGATACGAGCAGGTAGAGGCGGCTCTGGCACAGATGTACCTAGGGGTAAAACCCGAAAACACCGCTTTGAGCTAGACTCGAACGGGAACTGGTGCACGACAACGAGCCTTGCTACACTCTTGGTTACGACAGTCCCGGGGTATATGCTTAGGATAATTTACATTTTCTTTACAAACCAATTTAAGTAATATAAACATAAGATGAGAGTAAATGACCTTGGTTAATCCTAATATGTTTCAAATTTAAAATATGGTGACATTTTAATCTCTAAATGATTTTACGACTACTATTACTCACACAATGATTTCTGGTTTTAGTCAATGGCTGGATTCCAAGGAAGTCATAGTGACTTTGAGAATGATGTACAAGGTGGGAACGGTGGTGGAAATGAGCAACAAAATGGAATGTTGATAGGCGTAAAAGATATCGTCTTTATGCCAAATCAGTTTTCCAAAAATATGATCAACAACATATATATTAACCAACTCCCAGACTCAACAAGGAAGAGAAAGGTGATAAATGATAAGATCTCCAGCAATGGAGACCATGGAGAAAAGAAACCTCAATTTTCATCATGCAGGAATTGTGGAAAGAGACACCCAGGAAAGTGTCTCAATGGGACAACGAAATGTTTTACGTGCGGGAAGGAAGGACATAAAGTGAAGAATTGCCGAAGAAAAATGAAGAGTACTATGGAAGAAGATAAAAATGGTCCCAAGAGTCCATTTACAGTCATTTGCCATAAATGTAGGGGACCTGGCCATTACCCGAGTGAATGTCCTATTTTATAGGATATTTTCTTGCTCAAAGAAGAAGCTATGTGAAAATAAATGGTTGGAGAAAAATTTAAAAAGTATTAGCACTCCTTGTTGATGGGTTTACTTTGGAATAATTTTCTCTTGTATTTTTAACCCCTCAGTTTGCCATGTGAGAATGATATTTGAGGAATAATTGTCTCTTCTCTTGTGGATATAGGTATAAATAACCATTTGGTTTTATATGATCATTGGGGTTTGAGAAAATGATAAGTTATTATAATTTGGGATGAAAATGCAAAGTATGATATAACATTTGTGGTTAAATTATGTTATTTTGAAAAATTTATCTCATTTTGGTAATATTATAGAATATAGTTTTTGAAAAAGGACAACACGTAGACCGTGTGACAACCCGTCGCGTCGGACAAAGCTGTGGGAATAGAACCCACAACCAAAGTGCGATTGGGATTTATCACCTACCACTGGACTACATGATGTCCCTGGTTAATATGACTATTTTTTTTTGTTAAATGATTTTATTGATCAATAATAAGATGATTTGGGTTCTTATGTCTTATCAAATGAATACCCTTGGTATAGGAAAATGATTTGGTGATTAAGTGATAAATGTTATTTTGGAAGATGTTCGTTTTGTTAGGAACACTATATTCCCAAGAAAAATAGAATACAATGAGGTTTCATTTGTAGAGTAATGGTGGATTTTTTATCTACATTTTTATTGTTGATTTATAGTGATTTGGGTTATTTATGGAAATGATTAACCTATAACAGAGAATATGTGATGATGTTAATTACTTTTAAGTATGTCACTTTAAGAGTATTTGATGTCATTTGGAGATATAATGTAACATGGGAGACTACATAATCAAATTCTTCTATGTTTTGGGTTTCAATATTAGTTTGGATTATATTAAAGGATTTTAAGGACAATTGGTTATTGAATGGTATCTATTTAACTTTGGGGTATTGTTGGTTTAATTTTAGAAATTAAGATTAGTGCATATTTATCTCAATGAATATCCTTTTGGGGGATCATTAGATCATTCACTAACCATTTTGGTTTTGATTAATCTTCAAAGACAATGTAAATATATGGTTTATCCTGCATGGATCATGTGATTCTATAGAAGTTTATTCTAGCTCTTCCAGTGTGACCAAGTCTTCTTGAATACTCATCGTTTAAAAAAAATTGAGTTAGTGGTGGAAATTTATTAAAGAATGAAAATCTACATAAAATTTAAGTATATCTCATAATGTTCTTAGTCAATATCATAAATGAATTCCTCTTCCTTATGTAATGTAACTTTAAAAAAAAATGTTGTCCTAGATGGTACCTTAAATCATCACTAATTTATGGCTTTGGGATTGTTGGCCTTTTCATAGCCATGTTCTCTACCACTCTCCATCAGATAATTGATGGTTAGATTTCTCCTCCATATCTATATTTTCCTACATGGAACCCTAGTATGTGTTATTTTCGGTAATCTTCATACTTTCCACTCTTTATTTTAAATAGAGGCCTCATTAATTCATTTTTCGATGTGGGATTTCAACTAAGATATTTTGAGATGTCAAAAATGTGTAATCCCAATACCCTATATTTTGTTGAACCGATGGTACTTCAAATCATCATAGATTGATGAGTTTAAGGACCTCAATTTTATACTTGTTTGTGATTGATGACCTCAACCACTACCTATAAATATTTACGTTTTTCCTCCAATTATATGTCTCTAATTGCCACCAATGTTCCCCTAATCGAGATCATAATTTGGTGGTGACCCTTTCATTTCTCTTTTCCTTATATTAAGACTGAATTTTAGTAAACCAATTTCCGATGTGGGTTTTCCCACAAATATATTTTCTATTTTCAACCTTTTATTTTCGAAGAACAATTTCAAATTGCGAGGACACAATTTATTGAAGGAGGGGAGAATGTAACACCCGAAGATTTCATAGTGTGTTATTTCTTCAAAATAATTCAATAACTTGCACTACACGCAACACCGAGTTCAAGCGCACCATGACTTACCAAACAAGCCGTTCAAAAAAGGTTATGAATAGTATTAACTAAATTTTAAACTTTATATAATCCTTATAATTTTAGAATCCATATTATGAGTTTCTTAGACATAATGTAAGAACAAATTCATCTTCAGTATTGTAGTTTTACTAACTTTTAATAGTGAACCCTTTTTAAATAAAATATTTTAAACTTTTTGACTAAATGGGGACATCAAAAAATTTAAAATAAAACATCCCAAGCTTCCACGGTACGCTTTCCTTTGAATAAAACAGTAGCGTGTGTTGTACGCAACTTCGAGTTTTAACACACACCACAACCGATCAAACTAGCCGTTATGAATAGTAATACTTAATTTTTTGAAATTATATATATTTTATATTTCAAAATGGACTTCATTTTTGGATTCGGAATATCAAATTTAGCCTAAGGTGAAATTTTGGTACTTTTCGGATAACTTTCATATTTTGAGGAATAGTAAAAATTACTAAATTTTAATTAAAAACAAGTTTTTTAATCAAAATAATTAATAGTGATAAATTGTGAATTTGAGTGGTTTTAAAGTATATTTAGAATATATTTTTACGATTTAATATAATTTTGGTCATTGGACATAATTTTACAATTAAACCGAACATAAACAAATGTCAATCTTTTGATAGTTATTATCTCTTAAAAACACGCTTTTTGTTTTGACAGCGGGAATTAATTTTAAATTAATTTCTGCCACTTCTGTGTTTTGAATTTAGAAAAATGGATTCCATATTTGGAATCAGGATGTTCAAATTGTGTAAATAGGTAACTTTTAATTTTAGACATTTTGAATAATTACTGCGGTAAATATTTTATTTACCATGGTTAAGGGTAAATCCGGTAAATAAGGATTAAAAAATAATATTATAATAATACTAAATTACCCTAAAATGTGTCTTAACCCTATTTGTTGATACATGGTCGACCATGGGCATCTTTGGGTCAATTTTGGGACCCCATTGATCCACTTGTAAGTGATAATGACACTTTATTTTAATTAAGTTAAAATGAATACAAAAATGGCATAAGCTTACATCTTTTAAAAGAACAATTTTTACATAGGGTTATACTTGTTGGATTTTCGATTATAAATATTCATTAGAAATCTAAAAAGATTTCCTACATAATGATATTTTATTTATAATTTTTAGACATCAAATAATTTAAATTATTAATGACACAATAATGATGCAATGTTTACCTCATTAATAAATCATTTAAATAAATAAGATTATAATGATTAAAATATTATCTAAAACCTGTCCAATTCTTATTGGTTGATGTTATTTAGAATATGAGTCATCTTATCTTCGACATAAATGATTTTTGGACCATTATAAACCGAATATAATTATATTATAAAGTAATACTTCCACTCTTTCCTAAAGAGCCCCTCCTCTCCCTTATAAAAGGAGACCACTTCTACTCATTCCTCACACCTCTCAAGCCACTTGGCTCGTCCAAACTCTGCCCAACTAAGCTCCCCACATCCCTCTCCTCCTCCTTTAAGCTTCCCCTTAGGCAGAAAGCATTTCAAGAAGTCCTTTGGTTCCATCCAAAGTGAGTTACCTAAATTAAAGGTAACATTTTCTCTTAAATTATTTTCAATTATTTTGCTTCTCCAACCCCCAAACTCTTTTTATTTACTTTCTTTTGTAACAACACCAGTATCCACAATATACTAGGATGTTTTTATAAGAAGGATTCAAACTACACATTCACACAACTCCATCTAATGGACGATGAACATAATGTTTCTGTGGATGGCAAACTAACGCCTCACGAAACGATGATTGTTCAAATACATCTTACCGCCTCTCATGGCGGCCATTAGGATGGAACTGTAATTAAATATGATATTAGTGATATATATTTTATATATAAGCTTCTGTAATTCCATTTTATTTCATACAATTATTCGTTTCATGTTGTATATACATACGATAATTTCATTTGAGGAAGTGCGGACTACCGCCCCCTTAAAATGATATGACTCGTTCATACCACACATGGAACGTATAAAGGATGGTGTTAATGAACTTAAGTAACATATATAAAATATTATATTTTACTGGAATAGTAATATACCTATGTATCCTTTGGATTTGATTCTTTTAAAATAAAAATTAAATGGAAGTATCATTCGTGCGTACGTACGGACTACCGTCTCCACGAACGCGATGAGATTCATTCTCCATCGTATCCATTCAAGTATAATTATCATTTGATGATTTAAAAATGATGTTTAAGGACGTGATACCATTATGGATATGAATAATATACATCCCATTAATAACGAATATGGCCCACATAACAAAGAATGTAAAGTAAAATGAACCCGTTAACACCTGAAATGACGATAATTCTAAGATATTATTAACAAATCAATGTTAAAAGATCATATATGATATCATATTAAAGTAACTGATTCTTGTATTATTCAATAACAATTATTTCACCATTATACAGGAGGTAAACCTACCATCGACCAAGGAAAAAGTACAAAGTAAGGGATTCTCTTATCCCACTTTCAATTCCGTGAGATTTCCATTGTTCGCTACTAAATTATTGAAAGTGGTGTATTGTGTACTTCCATTTGATATTTATTATCATGATTCACTTTATATTCATGTTATTCTGTAAATAATTTGGTGGTTATTAACTTTTGGCCATGCGACTCAGTTGATTAACGTGGTAAGGGGTTTCTTGTCTCAATTTTAATTCCGTGAGAATTCCATTGATCACCACTTAATTATTGCATGTGGTGTATGTGTACTACCCATGATTGTATTCATTGTGTAATATAATTTATTTTATGGGTATTTACATCATCATGGTATGATCTTTCTTTCATGGGTGTTTGTTTCTTAAGTTACCTAATCAATAAGGGAATTTGAGATTTCAATTTCCACTCATTTGGCTTTACGCATATTTCATTGATTATATTACCCCAAGATTATGTGGGGAATCACTATTCATTTGATTATGTCATAATTTCCACTCCCCTTCCCGTGGATATAATTTTGATACACATAATCACTCCATTGAAAATTCTCAAGTCATTGATATGAATTTGATAAGAGTAATTTTAACTCTCTCACCATTTGTTGAGTTAAACATCCAATTCGTTGGTGTTGTTTTTACAGGAATATGTGTGAATATACTTTGATTGTTTTACACTGAATATCCAATCATATTTAGTGTATTTATATTTTTCACACATAATTATGTTGTTGATTTATCCTTAACCTAAGGATATGGCCTTTATGAGAGATTTCATCTCAACTTACATTCCATTGAGACTTCTTTGTTGATATACACCAAATCACTTTTATGTGGTGTATATAATGTACTTTGACATAGTATATCATGAATTCCATTTATTCTCATGATATTAAAAAGTTTTTATTACCTCAATTATTTTCATTCAAGTGTCTCTCTTTTGGTTATAATCTCTAACTAAAATACCATTTTTAAATGTTTTAAAGACTTATTCATCTAAATCTTTCTCATTAATGTCCATGTTTTAAAAATGGTTTTAAGGATTTATTTATATGTACATTAATGTTTAGAAATTAAAAATCCTTTTAAAAGGTTTCAAAGTGGTATGGGACACTTGGATTCAAAAATCTATTTTTAAATGGCTTCTTGACAAATAGTGTGACTTTTAAATGTTTTCAAGAAAAGGGGGATATTTATCTAAAATAGTTTTGATGATTATTTTCATCTATGTCAACATCCTTCATTATTCATGATTGAGGTTAATGTGATACAATACAATCTTCCATATTGTATCAAATGAATTATATTTGACTGTGGATGTTCTATTTTTATACCATTCATGGTTTATGGTTAAAGTATTGACATTTCGTATGCTAGTTTTAATACGAATGTTTATTTTATGCTTAAACCTATTCATATGAGGAATGCATTGGACTTAATAAGTGACGGGTGGAGCCCGCTATAGCTCCTCGATGCATCGGTAGGTCTCATGAGACAAACTAGTGTCTTGGCACAAGGCCTTGGCAAAATCTTATTTGTAGTCTTGGCACGAGGCCTTGGCTATGTGGTTATGATAGTATGGCATTATGCATTCCATCATTATGAAAGTGGTTATTGATATTGCATGTGATCATTCGACTAGTAGAATATCCATGTGAGTAAGTAAATGGCATTATTTCATTTTACCTTTGCCATTTTATGCTGAAGTTCAAGTTTCAAAGGCTTTTGTTTTAGTTATAGATTGCCTTAAGTGTTTATGCTTATTTATGAAATCTTCTGCTATAATGTTATCCTTACTGAGCATCCGAGCTCACCCCTTTCAATGTTTTATTTTTTTTCCAGGATTATGAAGAAGTAATTTATGAATGACCTGCAGGGATAGTATGAGGGGATATGAAGACACGATGTTTTTTTTATGATGTAAAACAAAAATTTATGGATGTATCTAGTTATTCCAAGGCTACTAAACTAATCGGTCTTTCGAGACTTGATCTTTCTCATGATCATGCCAATGTTATGTAATAATGCACCGACTCTGGGTAACTAGGGTCAGGGCGTTACATTACATGAATGTTTTTAATACCATATTCACTATATTTATAATATATAATAATTTTTTGAATTTTATATCATTAAATAAAAAAATATTTATTACAAAATATTATTAACATAAATTTTAATTAAATTAATTTAATTTGACATTGAATACCATAAGATAAATTAGAAATTTGAATATAGTACCTCCAAAACACCCTATTATTTTATATATATCTGATAAATTTGGGGAATATACTAAAAAAATAATATTATATCACTTTTAATATTTTCAAAAACATTTATTTTAGGTTTCTATTAACTAAAATAATAATTTATTAGAATTTAATTAATAATTAAGGTCATTATATAAGTTCTAAAAATAATAAATAAATTTCTATCATGAAAATAAATAAATTAATCTAAATATAGACATTATTTTCATTAATAACATCATTTTTTCTATGTGGATACATAATATATATTTATAAATAATGAAATATCATTTTTAAACTTTCTTCGATTTGAATATTATGTTGGTAATTTTCAAAGATATGTAACAATTAAATAACTCAATGTTGGCAATAATTTGATGTGGTTAAAAATAAATTCATCCAATCAAAATTAAGATGAAATATTATATCTCATCTTTTAGTTTTAAAAATGATTAGCCTGATTTCCTCTTTAGTGAGGTCCTGAATTATATCATAATCACTATTCATTATGAAAAAAGTATCCTACCTAAAAAATTTCATTATCATGATTCAAAATATGTTATAAATATTAGAAAATAAAACACCATTAACTGGGAAAATTAAATTTAAAATAATGGTGAAAAATGAAAGGAAACCCACTTTTTAGAAAAATACATATTTAATGCATAAACCAATAATTATTCATATCCCATGCTTAGATGAATAATACATGAATCTGTTAAAATATAATTGACTTTATAATTTATAATTTTCACTAAAATAAAAAAAGAATGGTGATATTTTTTAATTATTTATTTGAATCCCCATTGCAGGAAAACAATTGTTTTTCTTGAATGTTCTCGTTGACCTATAATTTTTTTAAAAAATTAAATTTAAAAATAATTTTATTCTAATATAAATAATAATCGTGTTAAAATTATAATAAAAGTAATATAAAATTGAAACCATTTAAAAAAATTACATTGTACATATAATTTTCAATAAAATCAGTAATTTGTAATATATATTATAAAATAAATCTTATCTGAAACATCTCAAAAATCATTCTATCATTATTTTCATATAATGATTAAAAAATTATGATAATTTGATAAAATTAAATTTAAAAATGTTCTAAAAATCAACCATTATATTTTCTCATAAAAAACCTTAAAATACTCTTTAGAAGAAAGTGTATTTTTGAAGAAAAACACGATTTTACTAAAAAATGAGTGAATATTTATTAAAAATATATCAACACATTTTAATTATGTAGAAAATTTATATATCAATAAACAATTATTTAATCATATTTTTATCCTCCATTTTATTTAAATTTTTATATATATCACAAATACTAATATTTTAATACTATAACACAATTTGTTTAAATACAGTGATGCGTTCAACACAAGCTATTAATTTTTTAATTATTTTTAAAAAATTATTCTCCACATTCTCAAGGTGTTATGGTAAAATGTTCTCTCCCATATTATTCTCTTTAAATATTCTAATCATCTATTATCCATAGGTTAATCAAAGATGAATGTTGTAGAGTGTTCCTAGGGGGGCTCAGTGGTGTCTGCTACCACTCTGTGACGATGACTGCTTACATGTTGGTCCCTCCCACTATGTTGGGGAGGGACCTCAGATGTCTTTTAGGGAAAAATGTCATACTTCTCCTCCATTTCCAACCCTAGTATACTTTACTTTTTGCCTACAAGTTCTTTGTTCCCTAATTTTCCCATTCTATACAATGTCTTTTCAATCATTATGATACCAATCATGAAGTTTAATGAAGCTTTGAGTCACCTCAATATGACTCTAACTACACAATTATCAAAGAGAATGAATTGAGTGTAATAGTTTTATAGGTTCATTTTTTGGCTCTAGTGACCTACATGATAGGGAAATGGGTTTTTTTCAACAAAAAGAACATCACGATCCTCTTCACTTGAGAGGATGCCAAATCAATTTATGTTCAATTTCTCCCCGTAGTTGAAACAGGTCTTGATTATACCTCTTTATTTGACCTACAAATTCTATATAAGGCTAGAATATCTTTTAGTAGTGATTGGGTTAGTTCCCATAACCTACCTTTACCGTTTCAAAACACAATGATTGTTACGATGCCTGGCAACCTTGTAGAATGTACTTATATTCTGATAGTTGAACTAAATCTATTTTTTATCCCATAAATCATTCATGTTTTTTATGTTGATTCCCCAATATTTTTATCTAATTTTTTTTTCAATTATAGTATTTGAATAGATTCATTGTAATCATCATTTTTTTATGATTCATGGGTGGAATTTTATTCCCCCTGTGAACAGGTCAATAAAGCATGATAAGCACAAGGGTGTAAGAACCTGTGTTTTTAGAGAGGGTTAAATTTTTTAACCCTTTTTGAATTTTCCAAGTTTCTATAAAATATTTGGTTGATTTTTGAGAAGTGTGGAAAATCTGGGATGTTTTTGGAAATTTCTAGACTACACGCCGTGTATTCCAAAGTACACGCTGTGTATCAGCTAGGCATGTGACAACTTGGGTGTGACCAAGTACATGCCATGTAGTGTCGGTGTTTAAATTTGCATCAACATGGCATGTAGTATTCCTTGACACGTCGTGTACCACTTTCTGCATAAATGGTTGATTCCCCGGCCATGTGTTAACTGTGTACACGGTCCAAGCCGTGCACTGGACTCCGCTTTTTTCAGGGTACGGAAAATCCATCTACATGGTATGTAGTCTTAAAATACACTTTGTGTACTTTTATTTTTATTTGAGAATCCGAGACGCCGTCACGTCTTATTTCTAGAACACTCATCTTCTTCTTCGTTGGACGGACCTTTCGTCTGAGAACCACTGAAAAATAGAAAACCTCCTAGATTCTTCATACGACCTCGGTTCTTCGATCTGTCGGTGGCTATGGGACCGCATCAGAAAGGCTTATCACGCACACCCTATTTCATTCAAGATCCCTTATTCTTTTCTCTACAATTTCCTTCTGAGCTAAATTTCCAGAATTTGACAGAAATGCAGATCAACCGCGATTTTGACTGATTCAGAGGTTGATATCGAAAGAGTATCATCGTATGAGTATGAGGAAGGTGTTGCATACCTTCTTTAGTGTTTTTTAGACTTTCGGAGGTTTCAAACATTAGGCACGACCTCAGCTTTTGAGCGAAACCCTGTTTAATTGTTTTTAATTATTTATCTGCAATTTGGGAGCCTTTAGGCATTCCCTGACCTAGTTGTGATTGAGCGAGTCTGGGTTAGAGGCCATTTATCATTTGGGGAATTTAGGCCTGGGCTGATGAAATGGGTATAAATTGAACTGATTAGTTTAAACTGTTGAGTTTAATTTGTTAATGCATGATTGACTTTTCATAGTGAATTAGAGACCTTAGGTGCTAGTATGGGACGACACACGTGTAGTGCTACTTGAATATTTAGTAATTTCCTATTTAATGTGATGCTTTCCAGTATATATATGCCTTGTGTGATATTTCCTATGTTGAACTGTTTAGTTATGTTGGGCGTGGACCGGATATTTTGTTGAGTGATGTTGATCACAAGTTGGGGCTTTGCCTGGGTTACATGGGTGGTTTCAACCACGAGATTGGGCATCATGGATGTTGGTTGAGATAGTTGTACTGTCAGGTTAGGCTTGGCCCAAGTTACTTGGATGGTGAGGCCACCAAACATGAGTGAATCGTTCACTGGGACACGAGGTGTTAGAGGTATTGTGTCATGGGAACTTATTTATGTGATTACCACTCACCGGGTACTTTTGAGTAGTGTGCACATTGATAGACTCTGTGATGAGGTGGTATGACCACTCGCTGGGTTGAGGCCCCTGATAGATGCAGTTAGGTGTTATTGGTTTGGGGGTGCATGCCATAGGAAGCCAACTGGGATGTGAGGAGCCTTCATGAGATAACATTGAGGCCGTCAGGTTGGGGGGGCCAAGGATCACCGTGATTTAAGGTCAGATATCGTTGTCCCTCTAGGTATTAATTGAGGGAAGACATTCCTGTCCCTCTAGTTATTATTTGAGGACATTTATCGTTGTTCCTCCGGATGTTGTGCCATGGGTAGGTTGAGCTTTCAAGTTGGGTTACGATTATTGGGCATAAATATGGGACGTCGGTACTTGAGACACATGGTGTCATGTGGCACATGGTGCTGGGATACAGACCAGAGATTTTGGTGTTGGCCGAAGCAGGTGAGACTTCCTAGTGGCTGCTGAGGACTAGTGAAGTTTGTGTTCAATTTTGGGCATTGTACTATTTAATGTTTTCTTATATAATCGTGTTTTCCTAAAGACTTATATTAGGTACACACCATTGGGTGGTATCTTACTGAGACTCGTCTCACACCCTACACGGGCCCTTCGAGACGCATGTAGATGTTATGAAATTGTGTGCAGGTAGAGGGTCAGCCTGAGGAGCAGGACCTTAGTGCTGTTGGCATGGAGACTGGCATGTACCTTGAGTTTGTGCCTCTCTTTAGTTATTTTTCCTAGTTCCCTATTTGTATTATCCTGATTACTTTATTATATAGAAATTGTTGGTTAGCCATTGGAACCATTTCATGTTTATATGTATGAATTTATATGGATGCATGTTTGTTTGTATACAACCGTAGTTGCTTGTTATATTCAACATGTTGTTATGTTTACGTTCCACTACAATTGTTCAATAGTGCTTCCACTGTTTATTTGACATTTGATATGCTTCCGCTCTGCAGGCCTGGTTTGAGTCTACTGAGTCATTTAATTTCTACTACTTATAGACGTTATACTCGGACCAGTACCATTATTTCCTCTATGAGGGTATAGAATCCCCACTATAACTATTCACACCCTTGCTTCTAGTCAGCAGCCTTTCGCATTCAGGGGAGGTGTGCCTAAGGTAGTAACACCTAACCCATTTGGCACTGTTCGGGTGGCTGTTCAGGTCTGGTTCATTACAATGTGGTATTAGAGGAGTTCTTGATAAGGATTTAGTAGCAACAACTTTCTTACTACTTGGAGTTGAGACTTATATATTTATTTATGCTAGTCTTACTATTTGGGATATGGTATACTGGATATAAGTTGTTACTAGAAATTGGGTTTCTAACTTGTGCTTGGGTGCCTGCATCCCAAGTACGAGGGATGGACCAAGTTTCCACTGGTGGGAATTGCTGTTTACTTTTTCTCAGATTACAGTTTATGTGATTTCCACCTCGGTGGAACACTTTGTGTGTGATTTTATTAATTTTTGATATGTGACCCTTGACCCAGTGCAGTAAGGGAGAATTGGACGTTGGCCTGTTATGGCCAGGCTTGTTTTCTTGGCTTTTGATAGGCACATTTTTGGGTATTTCAATTTCATAATTGAACTTATGCTTTGTGAAGTGATAATTCCATGTGCATAAAATCAATTTCAATTCTATGTATGCTTAGAATTGTGAATGGGTGAAACTCCTGATAGAATTTCTTGTTTATTGAAATATGTATTCCATGATTTGTGTATTTTTAGAATTGCATGTTGTAGGATATTAGGGTCTGTCTCTTCTATGAGCAGACAGGTACTATCAGTTGAGTTTATTTTTATCACCTGGATTAGCTGACTCGGTCATCGGTTTGAGGCAACATGAGTTTTCATGACGGTCATGACCGGAGGTACTTTTGATACATGGCCTTGTTAAGGGCGGGTAAGGAGGGCATGAGGCCAAGATGTCGTGGGGAATGTGTTGCAGTGCGGAAGAGTAAGGGTAGTAGTTATGTACTGACGTTTACTTCTTTACTTATCTGCGCTGAATATATATTGTTATATATATGGGACTTCTAACCATTTATTATATTCAGCAGGTAACTCTTTTATGACTCGATGGGGCATCAGGCAGGAGAAGATATAGTGCCTCCAGATCAGGTTCAGAATCCAGTTCAGGCAGAGCATGAGCCACGGGTACAGGCTCAGGGATAAGAACAGGTTCAGGATCTAGTAAAGGTAGGACAACAGTGGGGTTTGGCTGCATTCAGATCATGTCTTGATGAGTAGCTCTGAGCTAGCCTGGTACGTGCCTTACTGTAGATTGACTGAGGCACACAGGGTACTGAGCCTTCTATGGAATATCCGACACGATAGTTCTATTTGCACCACCCACCGCTTTTTCAGGGTGAGGGTGGTTCATAGGAGGCTGAGAACTGGATTTAAATCATGCAGATGATCTTCAAGAAGCTCGAGACGCCACCAGGGCGGAGGGTCAAGCTGGCGTCGTACATGCTGGGAGGTTCGACGAAGCGTTGGTGGGATGTAATGGTACATGATTGTAGGAATGAGGTACTGGATTGGAATGACTTTGAGGAAAGGTTCTTTGAGCACTTCTATCTAGAGACACTGAGGGAATAGAGAGATTCGTAGTTCTTGAGTCCTCATATGGGAGATATATTTTTCATGGACTACATAGCTACCTTCACAGAGTTGTCTCACATTGAACCTGGTATGGTATGTGATGACGCATCTAGTGTGAGGTGCTATGAGGATGGCTTATGACACACCATTTGGGTCCAGGTGAACATCTTAAGGTTGAGTTCCTTCTCCGAGGTGGGGAACCTAGCACTTATAGAAGAGGGACTCCAGAAGGATAGACCCCAGATTGGTAGGGCTACAGCTTCAGGGGATGGTTTAGATAGCTGGAAGTGAGGTAGAGATGAGTTCTAACTGGGCGAGCATGCCAAGGACTCACCTAGGCCACCTCGTGGCCGTTCATTAGTGGTTTTCATTCAGTGTGGGAAGTAGGGGAATGTTGGGCTTAGTGCGATAGGCCTTCGAAGGAGTTCCGGATGTGTGGAAAGGTTAGGCATCTGGAGAGGTTTTGTAGGCAGCCTTCTCATATAGCCAGTAGGCAGGGACTTGGACAGACTATGGCCTCGGGATTTGGTTCGGGTTCGGTACCAAGAGAGGGTATATGAGGTTCATATATGCGCGGAGGATGTGATAGAGACAGTGGGACCCAGCTGAGGGGTCAGTGGCCAGTGACTGGAGCAGCACCACCAGGAGGTCAGGCATCAGGTAGCCTTACTTCAGGCCAGGTGCACGATGTGGAGCTTCTAGGGATGAAGAAGGCTGGTGAGGTGATGATGGTCACAGGTACACCGCGGGTGTGGCCGTGATTTTAATTTCTTTCTTTTGGCATGGCCTCTTGAGGCATGTCTGGTTGAGTGCACGAGTTACACATGATACTTGTGGACTGACTAGATACTAGTTAGTGGTATTGGCATCGTATCAGATGCGTTATATATTTTATTATATATTTGAGATGCGTAGCTTCAGGAGAATCAAGGATGTAGGTTACGTGAGGTGTCGTGGGAATCGAGGTGTCGTGGATGCGGGTTACTTGAGGTGCAAGGCACCGAGTTTTGATTGGAGCATCTATGAGATGTAGGACCTCTTAAATGTGGACACTAATGCGGTGAGAGTTACGTTAGATGTCCGAAGCAACATGTTAGCATCGAGGAGATGTAGGGGTGACGATGCGTCATAGGAGGACCATGGGTCCTTGAAATAGGTCGTTGGGACTTGTTTGTTTATTTTGATTTCTTTGAGATTTGTTTCGGGTTTAGACCGATTAAGAAATTCCTAAAGTGGGGATCCCTTGAGGAATTTAGCCAGGACCATTAATACAGGGGATGTACAGGTTACTTTGATTGAGGTGGTATGTTCGGTACCATCTTTGGGTTTCATCTGATATTTCGGGGATGAGCTATGCTATGGTGGGGAGTTTGTAAGAACCCAGGTTTTTAGAGCGGGTTAAATTTTACGGCCCTGTTCGAATTTTCTACTTTTTTGTATAATTTTTGGCTTATTTTTGAGGAGTCTGGAAAATTTGGGAAGTTTCTACAAATTTCCAGACTACATGTCGTGTATTCCAAAGTACACGCCATGTATCAGCTAGGCATGTGAAAACCTGGGTGAGACCAAGTACATGCAATGTTGTGCCCGTGTGTAAATTTCCATCTACATGGAATGTAGTCTTCCTTGACATGTCCTGTACCTCTTTCTGCATAAATGGCTGAGTCTCTGGCCATGTGTTGACCGTGTACACAGTCCAAGCCGCGCACTATATTCCGCTTCAGTCAGGGTATGGAAAATCCATCAACATGGCCTATAGTCTTAAAATACACACCGTGTAATTTTATTTTTATTTGAGCATTCGAGATGCCGTCGTGACTTATTTCCAGAAAACTCTTCTTATTCTTCGTTGGATGAACCCTTTGTCCAAGAACCTTTGAAAAATAGAAACCCTCCAAGATTATTCATATGACCTCCGTTCTTCGATTCTTCAGAGGCTTCAGGACCGCATCAGAAAGGCTATCCCTACACACCCTATTTCTTTCAAGATCCCTGATCCTTTTCATTGCAATTTACATCCAAGAAGAGTTGATGGAATTTGACAGAAATGCAGATCTACCGCAGTTTAGACCGGTTCAGAGGTTTATATCAGTGGAGTATCATCGTACGAGTATGAGGTAGGTGGTGCATACCTTCTTTCGTGTTTCGTAGACATTTGGAGGTTGCGACCTTCGGGCACGACGTCGGGTATTGAGCGAAACCATGTTTAATTGTTTTTAATTATTTGTCTGCAATGTGGGATGCCTCTAGGTATTCCCTGACCTAGTTGTGATCGAGCGAGGCTGGGTTAGAGTTTGTTGGTCATTTGAGGCATTTCAGTTGGGGGTGTCGAAATGGGTATAAATTGAACTAATTATTTTAAAATGTTATTTTTAATTTGTTAAAGAATGATTCACTTTGATTAGGGAATTCGAGAACTTAGGTTCTAGTATGGGATGGCACACATGTGGTGAAACTTGAGTGTTTAGTAATTGACTGTTCAAAGTGATGCTTTCCAGTATATATATGTAATGTGTGATATTACATGTGTTGAACTGTTTAGTTATGTTGGGCATGGCCCGAATAATTTTTTGAGTGATGTTGATCACAGTTTGGGGATTTTCCCAGGTTACTTGGGTGGTTTCTACCATGGGATTGGGCATCATGGACGTCGGTTGAGACAATTGGACTGTCAGGTTGGGCTTGGCCCGAGTTACTTGGATGGTGAGGCCATCAGATATGAGCAACTTCTTCTCAGGGACACGAGGTGTCAAAGGTGTTGTGGCTTGGGAACTTATTGAGGTGATTACCGCTCACCGGATACATTTGAGTAGTGTGCATAGAGATAGACTCCATGATGAGGTGGTACGAACACTCGCTGGTAGAGGCCCCCGATAGATATGGTTATGTGTTATTGGTTTTGTGGTGCTTGCCATAGGAAGCCACATGGGAGGTGACGAGCCTTCGGGAGATAGCGTTGTGGATGTCAGGTTGGGGGCCGAGGCTCTCCATGATTTGAGGGTAGATATCACTGTCCCTCTGGGTATTAATTGAGGACAGGCATCGTTATCCCTACAGTTATTATTTGAGGACATGTATCATTGTTCCTCCTGATGTTGTGCCATGGGAAGGTTGAGCTTTCGAGTTGGGTTATGATTATTGGGCGTACCTCTCGGATGTCGGTACTTGAGACACATGGTATCAGGTGGCACGCGGTGCTAGGTTACAGACTAAAGATTCTGACATTGGCTGAAGCAGGTGAGACTTCCTGGTGGCTGCTGAGCACCAGTAAAGTTTGTGTTCACTTTCAGGCATTGTACTGTTTACTATTTTCCTATATAATCATGTCTACCGAAACACTTATATTTGGTAAACACTGTTGTGGGGTATAATACTGAGACTCATCTCACACCCTAGACAGGCCCTTTGGGACATGCGTTTACTTTATGAAATTGTGTACAGGTAGAGGGTTAAAATTGGCTCCATTTCATGTTGATATATATGACATTCTATGGATGCAGGTTTGTTTGTTTACAGCCCTAGTTGCTTGTGATATTCATCAAGTTGTACTTTTTTACACTCCACTACCATTTTTCTATATTTGTTCCACTATTTATTTGATATTTGATATGATTCCACTCTGCGGATCTGGTTTGAGCCTGCTGCGTCATTTAATTTCCACTGCTTATATAATTTATACTCAGACCAATACATTTATTTCCTTTGTGATGGAATAGCCACCCTACTATAACTATTAAGACCCTCGCTGATAGTCGGCAGCCTTTGGTATTCAGGGTAGGTGCGCCTAAGGTAGTATCACCCAACTTGTTTGGAACTTTTTGGGTGGTTGTTCGGGTCTGGGTCATTACAAAGGGTGTTTCCATAGTAAACAAGGAAAATGATCATATTTCGAGCACTACAGATGGTTTTATTGGTCATGGTAATATGGGTGTGGATACTAAAAATAATAATATTATAGTGAATTATGGTAATGTAATCATTTGGTGTAGACATATTCATCTAGTTTATAAAGAACATGGATGATCCTTAGATTAATGTGAATGTTTCTTGGGAGAAAATATGTTCTGAGGTAGAAAGGGATGTTGGAGTTTTA
This sequence comes from Viscum album, assembly GCA_963277665.1. NCBI lineage: Eukaryota > Viridiplantae > Streptophyta > Magnoliopsida > Santalales > Viscaceae > Viscum > Viscum album. The sequence continues at coordinate 1,406,572,349 of OY728120.1, read as the reverse complement.
GACCTTCCAACGGATGATTATCCACATGGTGGTTGTGGTCATAACTATAATAAAGTGCCTCAAATGGTATATGAGGTATTTCCCAAGACTCCTATGGGTTTTCTATTTGCTTTAGTGGTGTGTTGAGGGATTGATAACAGTGATAGAGTCCAGGAAGATGTTTCTACAGAATCTTGGATGAGTAATCCTACAGGTCAAAATATTTTGATCCATGTTTTAGGTGTTGAGGACTTAACCAGTACATGTTCTAGAAGGGATGTGGTAGTTATTATACTTGGAAATCACTTTGACCAATTGTCTAATGACGACCTAGTTTATGAGTTTGATAATGATAATGTTAGGCCCTCTATGGATGGGAAGATGATACCTGAGAATGAGTCTATTTATTATTATTCTAGATAATTTTCAGGGGATATAGAGGATGAGTTTCATGGAGGCTTCAAATCCTAGTGTTAATTATGATCCTGAGAGGGAAACCGTAAAGAGAGATAATATTACTCATATTCTCCAAAAACATTGGAGAAATGATTAGTGAAGAAGTTCAAATCCAAGAAGATCGATAGAAATTTCCACATTTCCTCCAAGGTTCTCATGTAAATATCGGAAATTAAGTTATGTTCTTGATCAATCATTGGAAATTTTTATGAGCTCACAAGAAGAAATGATTGAGTAGGTTTTGTCAATTAATTATACTATTGATGAATTTGAAAAGTTACTGGGAATGAAATTAAGGGTTTTTTCAATAAGGAGTAGTGTATGTATATCTTCAATAAGTATTTTATTTTATTAAGAAGATTCAATAATGGGATGATAATCCATGAGGAGTAAATCCTTTCTTAAGAAAAGTGGGTGTGTCACTTCGAATAACTATTAAGGGATGAACCAGACTCTCAGGTAAACACATTTTCATTGAAAATTATTTATTTAGAATAAATATGGTCAGCTTAATTTGTCTATTAATGGATTGGTAATATCATTTTGTGGTTTAATTCAAGGTTTATCTCTTTTTCCAAAAAAGATTGTCAATAAAAAAAATTTAATATTCCATTGATTTTAAATTAAATATGATCAATTAATTTTTATAACATAATGGTTATAATATTTTTTTGATGAAAGATTATTTAGAATGTACATTTATAGTTATTGATTTTACTCTACATAGATGTTCCAATCCTAGCATGGTATTTCATCTCGATTAGTATGTGTTATATTATTATTCCACTCTTTCTAGTTTTTTATGGGGACAAAAACTACTTTAGGATTTTATTATTGGTATCTCCAAATAGAAATACAAAAAAATTATTCAATATAATAGGATATTATATGTTGTATTACAATGTTATCATTATTATTATCCTGATATAAAATGATTAACACCCAACTATGAAATGGTTTCCATTCATTCTTTCATACATATACATTTATATAATTACCCATTTATTAGTATTTTTCATTAAAAAATTGTGTGTAACTTTATGATATTTAGATTAAATAAGAATGATTGGTTTATTTAATTAAGATTTGTTATAGAAAAAATCAATGAAATCCATAACTTCATTATATATATATACATCATGTATACAAAATCTGATACAAATGTTTTTTTTTCATGTTTGTTATTTCATGCTGATTATAGTCCCATTAATTGTTTTTCACATTGATGGAATAGTTTCCCCACATGAAAATCATAAATGGGAAAAACATCTTCCACAAATGATCTCTAATAATTTACCCATGTGTATTATTTTTGTATATTATTTCATTGTGTATATTTTATCAGTTGAATATAGTTTTTTTATGAAAATTTACATAATAATGAAATATATTTTACCATTGTATTATCATTGTTATTAATGTTAATATAATGTATGGAATTAGTGGAGTTTGTGTGAAACATTATCCCCTTGTTGTGATTTCACCCATTACTACTTGTTGGCCCACTTTTTTGATTTGGGGGGTATGATAGAGGTGAGTGGTATCCCTCTCATGTTTAATGAAAATGTAATATGGATTTAAAAAAAATTGTAAAATTATTTCTGTAACATCCAGGTTCCGGAAGACACCTAAAGGCGCCCCAAACCCGGTTGGTCACATGGCCTCAAGTGAATTTCCCCTAATTCCAGAGGCTGCCGACTAGTAGCGAGAGACTTGGGTGTAATAGTGGGGAAAATATTCCCTCATTGGTAGAGTAACACATGGAAGAAAAACAATATGCAATAGCCGAAGCAGTAATAATCCATACAAGAGTAAACATTGGATGACTGAAAGTAAGAAACAACAGTAGAATATATATAAATGATTCATGATAGATATGTCTAGGGAAGAAGCCAAACAAATCACATTAATGGAAAAAAACAGTACTAAACCAATGTATAGATGAAACAGATAATAGCTCCTCAACATCGCAATACTAAACATGGTCTCATTCCCTCAAACACCACAAAAAGTTAGGTTCCTGAAGTTGAGAGGTTCATGTCCTTATCTATACCTACAACAATATAATCTGTTTGGGCCCCAAAGCATGACCCAAATAGTGTGTGAGACTAAATCCTAGTAGGAAACCACCCAATGACAAATGCCTAATAGTCCGTGAATATATAAGGCTGGTAATAAGAAAAGATGTAGTAAACAAGAGAGTACTCATCAATAAACTGTTCCACATATCAAATAAGAATCCAATTAATCTAGGTATCCTTCAAGGGATGTACATGCAACCTATACACTCTAGTTAATTCATTTGAATATATAAAGAGTCACTGAGGAAGAACTCATAGTCAATCCCCCATTTAGTCCAATGTGATTCAAGACTCTTTGAGGAAGCTGATAGGTCAATTCCCCTTATAGTCTAATTAGTCAAGGACTTTCTTTGTAGAATCACTCGTTCAATTCCCCATATAGCCCCAAGTGGTCCTAGGACCTCTGAAAAAGTTCACTCGGTCAATTACCCTTATTTCTTAATGTGGTTCAAAGACTCTCTGAGGAAGCTCACTCATTCAATTCCACTTATAGTTTAATGTGATCAACGACTCTTTGAGGAAGCACTCATAGTCAATCTCCCTTATAGTCAAAACTGATTCAAGACTCCCTGAGAAAGCTCACTTAGTCAATTCCCCTAATAGACTAGTACACTAGGTTCTCAGAACCCTATGTAAGTCAACGAGAAAAGAAATGAAATACAAACAAAGTAAATCTCAAGAACTGCTTGGGTATTCAGTCTACAAAATTTCATGCATGTCAAAAATCAAACTCTCCACCCTACAACACTAGGCATGGGAAAAAAGGTAAGGCAGCCAAAAAGGTTATGCAGGACCAAACAGTTGTAAATAGAACATGAAGGAGAAACCACATCCAAAACATACCAATCAACTCTATTCATATCCAAATAACCTCAACACAAGAATATAGGCATGTAAGGCAATGAACATGGGTAAACCGGTAAACACAAAATACCTCGATTAAGGGTATTAGCCACGATTGCACATATAACTAAAATACATTCAATGGAAAGTTTCAAACCACCTACCTCGGTGTTAGGAGATCAATACACTCTGGTGATGGCCCTTGGATCAACCTAGAATTCTGTAGATCTAAAAAATCATCTAACATGTTCAAAAGAGGATAAATTGATAAGGAAGTGGAATTGGGAAGAAGAGATCAAGCAGAAGAGAGTGCTTACCGAGGCGATCCCAATGCAATCTACAGTGGTTGAATTAGAGATCAGATACTCGGTCAGGGCCTTAGAGGAAGATCACATTAATATGAGGGATCTCAGCTGAACAAGATCTAGAAGAAGATCTTTCTGGCCATTAAACGTGACCTAGATGCGTTTAATGCTAAAAAAGAAAATACACATTGTGTACTTTTGAATTACAGGGTGTGTACATTAATTTTCCACACTCCGCTTTAGAGATCCTCCAGGTCACCCCTGCATGGCCGTGCGCATGGCCACTACACGGCCAAGACATGACTACTAGTGGTAACCATGTACATCGTGTGTACTCATAATGTACACTGCGTGTACTTAGAAAATTTATAGAATTTACTCCTTTTCTAAAAAATGACTATAAAAATAAAAAATACCTAAAAAGAAGATCCATGTTCTTATATTCTTCTCCCCCTTAATGAAATTCATCCACGAATTTCCCTAGAGTGGCATAGAAGAAGAAAACTTGAATAGCTCCGACCAAAGTTCTCGTACATAAGCCTCCCTCTACCATGTCTCTTCCAATACTCGCCCATGCTGCCATAGACCCCGTACCATAGGAACAAACTAAACAAGGATAACCTTCATACTATGATCATAAATTTGGATATGATGCTCCTTGAATGACACATCCACTTCCAAATGAACCTCCACAGGTTGAAAAACCTGAGACGGGTCTGAAAAGAAACATCCAAGCTGAGAAAAATGGAAAACATCATGCATAGCCCGATACCTCTAATGTAAAAAAAAACTGGTAGGCAACCAGCCCAACTCTCTCCAAAACAAAAAATGGCCCAATGTACCTCTGGGAAAGATTAACCTGTCTCCTAATAATCTTGTGTCCCAACCTCAGTGTGACATGCATGAAAAGCTGATCCTCAACCTTGAAGTCCAGATGTCATCTCAATTGATCAACATAAGACTTCTGTCGAGACTGCACACTATCCATCCTCTCCTGAATCATCTCTATCTACTCTGCGGTCTCTTGAACAAGACAAAGTCCCAGCATAGCCACTTATCCTACCTCCAACCAACATAAGGTTTATTGGAATTCCCTACAGTATAAAGACTCATAAGGTTCCATCTGAATAGATTCTTGAAAACTATTATTGTATGAAAATTCCAGAAGAGGTATGTACTTCTTCCAAGAACTTCCAAAATCCAGAATGCTTTCTCGGAGCACGCCCTAAAGCACATGAATCATACACTCAGACTGGACATCTGTCTAGTGGTGGTATGTTGTACTCAAAAGTACCTGTGTTCCCAACTCCTTCTGATGCCCCTACTAGACCTGAGAAGTAAAACATGCATCCCTGTCGAAAAAAATGGATTGTGTAATTCCATGTAGCCGTATAATCTCACGAATGTACAATCATCCCAGATCATCAAAACTAAATGTCTCCTGGATTGGAAAGAAGTGAGAAACCGTCATGAGTATTTAAATGACAACTCAAACTGCATCATTCCCTTGAGGTGACCTCGAAAAACCAGTCACGAAATCCATCGTTTCGTCATTCCACATCCACTAGGGAATGGGTAACTCCTATAAAATCCCCACTAGTCACTGATGCTCTGCCTTCAGCTGCTGACAGGTGGAAAACCTCATGAAAAAACAAGAAACATCTATCTTCATGTCTGGCCACTAATACTGATGGTGTAGATCACGATACATCGTGGTGACGCAAGGATAAACTGGCCAAAATGAGGAATGAAATTCACACATCAGATTCATGTGTATTTATGCTAGCACCCATACACGCCCCTCGAAATGCATGATCTTATCCCCACCTACTTTCCATACCAGAATACGGTTCTCTCCTAACACACGTTCTTGTAGGACTAGGCCTTCTGAGTCTGATAGCTACCTCATTTGCACTCGATCAAGAAGAGTATAGGTAACAACCACAAAAGAATGAAATGTCTTCCCATATCTTTCGTGCAACTCCAAATGCATCTCAGAGAATAGAACCATAAGCTTCCACTCACAACTGGCCTCCAGAACAACCTATATCCAATTCCTCCTAATCAATGTATCAACCATGATGTTTCCTTTACCAGGCATATATGCAAGCTCGAAATCAAAGGACATATGATAATAAACCCATCTTTACTATCCCAATTCAGATAACTCTGAGTGAAAATGTACTTGAGACTCTTATGGTTAGTGACAACCAAAAAATTATCTCCCACTAGATAATGTCTCCAACAACGTAAGGCATGAACAACTGCTACCAACTCGAGATCGTGCGTCGAGTAATTCCTTTCATATGGCCTCAACTTTCAAGACCCAAATGCAACGACTCCTCATCCCTATATAAGCACAACCCCCACCCCGATACCTGATGCATCACATTAGAATGTATAACTCTTTCCTTTCTCTAGAAAGACTAGAATCGATGCTAAAATCAGTCTCACTTTTATCTCTTGAAAGGCATATTCATTAGAATTTTACCACAAGAACTTTTCACCATTCTTAGTCAGAACCATCAGTGGTGCTTCTAAGAATGAAATTTCTTGTATGAAACATCTATTGTATACAACAGGCCCTAGAAAACCTTGTACCTCAACGATGTTATTCGGGTGCTCCCAGGAAACTACTGCTTTCACTTTCACTATGTCGACTGATACTCCAGTATCTTAGATAACATAACCCAAATAGTGAATATGATCTATCCAAAAGTGGCATTTTGCGAGCTTAGCATATAACTTATACTCTCTCAGTGTACTCAAAAAAATCTCAAGATGCATGGCATGGTTGTGTCAAGTGTGAGAGTACACCAATATATCGTATGCAAAGACCACAAGGAAAGAATCCAAGTATGGATGGAACACTTGATTCATCAGTGGAATGAAAACAACAGGCACATTTGTGAGACTGAACGACATAACCATATAGTGGTATAGACCATACCTGATCTGAAAGGCTATGAAAGGTATATCTGATGGTCTAACGAGCAACTGATGACAACCGGATCTCAATTCAATCTTTGAGAACACCTAGGATCCTCGAAGCTGATCATAGAGATCATATATCCTTGGAAAGGGATACAGGTTCTTGACCATAAATTGTTTCACCTTCGGATAATCCACACAAGGCATGAGGGTACCTTCCACCTTCTTCACAAATAGGACAGGAGAACCCAAAGAGGAAGTACTGGTTCGTATTAAATCCTTTTCTTTCAACTCCTATTACTGCCTATTAAGATCTTGTAACTCTAGTGTAGCCATCCTGTAAGGAGGAATGGACACCAGTGCCGCTACTGGCACAAGCTCAATAGAAATCTTGGCTGTAACTCCTCCCAACCCATAATGCTCTGATCATGCTCTTCTCACCTGGACATCCCACTCGCCCTTATGAAGAAAATATCTCCCCTATGGTGATGTGAAACTCACCCTACGACTATAACAATCAACGACTATATAGAAGGGAACTAACTAGTCTATCCTGAGAATGACATCATATCCCGTGATCTCTATGACAAAGAAGTCCCAAAAGAAGTGACACCCAGCTAACTCTAGAGGGAACTCCTTGCACAGATGTAAAATTATCGTTCTAGTCCGTAACAGAGTGTCTAGCATCAATATATCATCAAGGGAAAAAATTCAGAGCCTAATGATATCCTCAATAGAAACAGATATAATTCTATGGGAAGCCGCTGTATCGAAAAGTGTAGAAGCTAAAATTGAGGCTACTAAGATCGTACCTTGAACTGTAGATGGTTTGTGATCTTGCTTCTGCAGGGTCTACTCCAATGCAAATGTCTGAACTATACCATAGCCCTGAGACCCTTCTAGACCACTCTAAGATGATCCTCCATGATGTCGCTGAAAACCTGGAGACTTGCTACCACGACCACGATATCTACCTTGACCCGAATGGTTGAAAGAACTCCAATTCCCAGACTACATAAAAACTGGTGTTGCTACTCCAAAATGAGGAGTCATGGAAGAACCCCTGCCACTGGCTACTGGTGAAAAGATTTGATAGAATCACTGAAGACGAAACGTCTTGCTACAAGATCGGCAGTCCAATGGTTCTTTCGTGCAATGTGGCCTTGTATGCCCACTCTCCCCGCACTGGTAGCATTCCACATGGATACTAGAAGATGAATCTTCTATACTCTTATCTCTTCCTTCAGTCTCCTTGCGGAACTTTATGTTATCAGAAGGGGGAATACAAATCTTTACACCGAACTGCCCAAGCTCACAGATCTAGAATCCCTTAGATTACACTCTGTTATTATCACATGGTTGACAATAGAGGATATCAAAGAAAACCTGAAAATTTTCAGTTGATATCAGATTTATTACCTCAGACCATCCAAGAACTTCCTTGCATGGAACAACTCATAATATCATTGAATAGGAATGAAACACTGCAGATCATTGAAGAAAGAGGAATACTCCATAACAAAAAGAGTACCCTACTACAGACTCATGAACTCTTGGGCTCGATTGGCTCTTAAGGTCTCCGAGTAGAAGTAATCATATAAGACGCACTGAAAATCATCCCAAATCAAGTTCTTCTAGCTTCCGGCCAGTGAGATCACAACCCCCCACCTCTTAGAGGATTCATGAAGTATATAGGTAGCAAGATTCACCCTCCTCTTTAAAGGTATCTCTATATGATCGAAGATCGTTAGTGTGGCTTCCAGCGATGACTCTTCATCTTTGGATCCACCATCCCCTGAGAAAGTGGGAGGATGATGCTGTTGAGAGATCCACGTCAATTATTCCATCGACAAGGCAAGAGGCGTCACTCCCGGAAAGGTCTGCATCATCCACATAAAGCCTTCTCTGAACTATGCATCAACACCTGTGTCTGGTATAAATGATGGTGCCAAGACTGGCACAATAGGAAAATCTTCTTGAAGTCCCTGATCGGGCATATACGGTGTCTGATCACTACTTGGAAACTGGCATACAAATGGAGGATGTCTGTAGAACCCCCTATTTGAGATATGTGGCCTTTGTTGATTAATTTTTATGTGTTTAATGTGCATGGAATGAGTTGGGAAGAGGTTGGGAGAGATTGGAATGGTTTTGGATGAGTTTGGAGGCTTTTAAATGGGTTCACGGTTTGAGCACGGTTAGTGGAAACCGTGTGGATTCCCCAAAAAACTATGAAAAGGAGATAGTAGGCTTCGTACGGCCTGCACATGGTTTGAAAAACTGAGCAAGGAAACTGTGTGGACCCTTGCTCCCGAGGCAGTAGAGTGCGCACGGTTTTCAAAAAACGTGCGGGCTAACCGTGTGACCACATAAAATTATGGGTTTAAAACCAAGTCTCACTCAGGCTTTCCTCATTCCTCCCCAATCATTCTCCCACTCGAGCCTCACTCGGGATTTTTGGATCTCAAGGGTTGGAGGGACTCTCCCACTAGTTTTGGATTAAAATCGAAGGGTTTTCAATGTGGTTTGTAGGTGATTTCTGCTGGGTAAGTCTTCTCTCCTGGTTCTTTTGGGTTTTCTCTAGATCTGTTCTTCTCTGTTCTTTGGTTTTCTAGATCTACACTTGTTGTGTGTAGATCTAGGGTTGTGGTTGCCTTGGATGATGATTTTAATGCTTCCTAATGCCAGGGAAAGGGGTTTATAGAGGTTTCGATGGTGCGTTCGTTGGATATAAGGTGCAGCTTCTTGTGGGTCGATTTCTTAGGAACCCTGAAGGTATGTGTCTTCTCTCTCGGCTCCACATGGTTAGAGCTAATGTTTCATTGTTACAATTAATTATTGTGCTGAAAGTTAATTGTGATTTGTTATGCGAAATTGGTTGGAAATAAATTTGGGGATTTTGGGGGAAAAGGGGGTTTCATGGTGAAATATTATTGATTTGGATTTTAAAATAGTGATTTTGAAATGGGTTGAGATTGATTTGGGAAAATGGTTGATGAAAAATGGTTTTCAATAATGATGTTGCTTTTATTGGAAGGTGGTTTGTCATGGAAAATGGTTTTCAATAAATGGATGATTTATTGAAGTGGATTGAAATGAAATGGAAATGGTTGATTTCATGTTGTTGTGACATTGGTGGGTTGTATGCTTGGTTGTGATTGGTTGAAATGTTCTGTGGAAGTGGGCCGGAAGTCTCACTATAAAAGGTGATGGATAGTGGTCGGATGAACAACCATATGATTAGTGGTTGGGAAGTGCCTCTAGTTGTGAATGTGTGAATGAGTTGGGCGGATGTCCCACCATTTTGATTATTTTGGTGTGAATGTGAGTACGTTTTGGGAGGATGTCCCACCGTTTTGGTTGTTTGTTGTGCATTTCTTTGCAAGATAGAATTTTTGTGCTAATGTGTAAATGTTGGGATGATTGTGGCTTGTTTGGTTGGATTTCCCTTGGTTTCGTGGTTTCGGTGTGATGGCTTGGTAAGAGCATGGATGGGTTATGGTAATGATTGCACTTGTGATTATCTTATATAAAATGTTTTATATAAATGTTCTAACGGTATTATCCTAGTGGTGTGTGTGTGGAAGTCATTTGGGGAAAACCTACTGAGTTTTAGTACTCAACCCCTACTTTTTCACTATGGTGTCTTCGTAGATGTTATATACCATGACATGGGAAAAGATAAGGCATCTCCCTCCTTTAGTGTTTCATTGTGATGTCTCGGTGGAGGTTGGATCTTGGAGCTTGGTGTGGATATGTGGTGGTGTCATGGCTCATAGTGTTTGTTGTTTTGTTCTTCTTGTACTCTGATATGGGTGGTTGTATCGGTTTTGGGTTGTATTGTCGAATAACAAGGTTGTCTTTTGAGAACACAATCTTGAATATTGTATTGAAATGCAACATATAGTGGTTGTTATTGGATTGTTGGATGGTTTTTTCTTGAGGGAAAATCATTCCCCAATTTTTCCAGAATCCCTCGGCATTTATTGCAAGCCTTTGGCACCTTGGTAACATCGCTTAAGTCCAAGTAATCCACACCACCTCCTCAATCCAATGTGGTAGGGGAGGGGTGTTACAAGTGGTATCGGTTTGTTCGGTCCTTGAGAGTTGATTTTTAGATTTGGTGTTAACATTCGTTGTGGTATACTCCTTGAGTCGGTACGGTAGAAAGGCGTAGGATTGTCGAAACATGGAATGTATAGCATAAAAGGACGTAGATAACCCTTTTATGGTGAAATTAAAGTTACTAGGGAGTTGGGTACATAAGTTTTTTGGAGACACTTATAGGCATTGGATATCTCAATGTCATGGGTGTAGCCAATAAGATTATCATGACATGAATGTTAGAAATGACTTCCCACTTGGATGAATATTTCATTGGGGTATAATGATCTATTGGATGAAGTGAGAAATGTGTTATGTGTGAAACTGTAATGTGAATAAATTTGATATTTTGAAAATGATATGATTTTCAAAATGGTGAAACATGTTAAATGTGAACTGTTGGAAAGCCTTGTTGTGATAGTGTTGTGTAATGTGATTTGAAATGGGATTTCATGATGTCTAAGGAAGTGAGACTCATGTTTGTTTGTTTCCTATTTAAATAAATGACACAGGGTAGGCGTTGTAGAAACCTACCGGAGGAGGCTTTTGAGAATGTGGTAGCACCTAAGCCTCAGGTGATCCAACAATTAGTGCAAAGCCTAGTGCAAGCTTTCCAAGCTGTGGAAAGTGGGAACAAAGTGGATGAACCAAGGCATGTAGATCTTGCATTTTAGTTTCAAAATCAAAATCCACCCATCTTTAGGGGTGATTCAGAGCGAGAGAGGGAAGAAGCATGGTTGAATAGAATGAACATGATCATTGAGGTCTTGGGAACACCAATAGCGCTGAAAGTGAAGTTGGACACGTATATATTTCAATATCTTTCCCTTCAGTGGTGGGAGTTGGTAGTCCAAGCGGGGACGGACCATGGTATGGTGTGGGAAGGAATTGAGGAATTGTTTAATAAACAATTATACCCACTTACATTCAGAATTCAGCGTATGACTGATTTCTTCAGTTTGAAGCAAGTTCTTATGTCTGTGATGGAGTATGCAGCTATGTTTATGAACTTAGTACGGTTTTCACCCGAAGTGGAAGGTAGCACATCGTTTAATTCAAGGATCATTGAAGAAGGATTAATGGAAAAAATCCATTCAATGATAGCGGTACTGTATATAGATGATTACACAGAGATGGTGAATAGGGACTTGGTGGCTGAGCGAGATCTGTTGGGAGCTCCGGGTAGGGGAAGCATTGTGGTACCCATGGGGAATAGTGGGAACTCTAACACTGGGTTCAAGAGAAGGAGGGAAACTTATTACTAGGGTGGAAATATGTCATATAATCCGACGACAGGATCGATAAATCTTCCTCGGAAGCCCTAGAGAAAACTGGGATGTTTTCAGTGTGGTTCTATGAACCACATCAAGTGGGATTGTAAGACACAACCTCGAACATGTCATTATTGTAAGCAGATGGGGAATATTTAGTGTTATTGATGGAATGCTCCAAGGTCGGGTGCACGTGACACTCCTCAGGGATCACAGAAGTCGTATCCTTCGACTGGATGGGGATAGAAGCACACCCCTCATTAGTAGAGTAAAGTGGCTAATGGTGACTCTCAGAATACCACGATGCCACGGTAGAGAAATAAAGAGCATAGTGTGGCAAGGAAACATGTGTTCAGAGCTGAGCAGGTTGTGATGGATGATTAGTCGGGACCATCAATGGTGCGAGGTACTATTATTTTAAATTATCCCTTGATGCAAGCGATGTTTGATACCTGGGCTTCAAATTATTTTATTTCTACATGTTTGGTGGATTTGTTGGGTTTAAGGGTAGAAATGATGCTCTTAGTTTTGAGACGTAAAACTCCTATGGGTCGAAGAGAGTGTCGAGCCTTCTTGTGTAGATAATTTTGTATTATTGTGGGTGAGGTCGAGATAGTGTGGAATTTATCATTGCTGAAGATGGATGGTTATGATGTAATCCCGGGAATGGATTGGCTGGTGGCGTTTAAGGCACACATCAATTGTGATGCGCGAACAATGGCTTTTACGACACATGATGGCATTAGACATCTCTTTATAGGAGAGATGTATGAAAGGCCGGGTTAAATGGGTATTTTGGAATTAGTAGTGGGTACGTTATCATATCATTTGGCATTTTTTTCATTGCAATCTGTGGAGGGTGTTGTACAAAGTGTTCTTCCTGTAGTGGTGGATCATTTCATGTATGTTTTTCTGAAGAATTCTCTAGGTTACCTCCCATAAGAGAAGTGGAGTTTACAATTGATCTCCTTCTGGGGACTAGTCCTATCTCACTTCCATCTTATCGGATGGAACCAGCTGAATTGTGGGAATTGAAAATCCAGTAGGAAGAGTTATAAAACAAAGGGTTTATCCAGCCTAGCACATCTCCACGGGCAACACCGATGTTGTTTGTGAAAAAGGCAGATGGAACTTTGAGACTCTGTGTTGATTATAGTAGACTTAACCAATTTAGGATAATGAATACATATCCACTTTCACGAATTGATGATTTGTCCGACCATTTGAGGGGATCCTAGTGGTTCTCCAAGACCGACCTGAGGTCGGGATATCATCAATTTTGGGTGAAGAAGGAGGATATTCATAAAATATCTTTCAGAAGTAGATATGGCCATTATGAATATGTGATTATGCCCTTTGGTCTAATGAATATGCCAGCAGTTCTTATGGCATTGATAAATCAGATATTTCAATGATATTTATATTCATTTGTGGTGGGGTTTATAGATGATATTCTGGTGTATTCAATGAAAAGGGTGGAGCATGAGCAACAGTTGGCGATAGTGCTAGGGATCTTGAGGGATCATCGATTGTATGCCAAATTTTCAATGTGTGACATTTGGATATAGGAAGTTCATTTTTGTGTCCATGTGATTTCTGAAAGTGGTGCTTTAGTGGATCCATAATAGATAAAGTCTGTTATCTCATGGAAACTGCCAAAGAATGTATTTGAGATACGAAGTTTTCTTGGTCTAGCTGGGTATTATCGGTGTTTTATTCATGATTTTTCATGTTTATCTTCGCTGATGGCATCTTTGACAATAATGAATGTTCCATTACAGTGGAATGAATAGTGCCATTAGTGTTTCGAAGTGATTAAGGGTCGTCTTACATCAACACCAGTCTTGGTTTTTCCAAAATCAGGAAAAGGGTATGTGGTGTATTGCGATGCATCGGGATCAGGGTTGTGGTGTGTTCTCCTGCAGGGGAATCATGTGGTTGCATATGGATCTTGGAAGTTGAGAGTGCATGAGAAGAACTAACAAACTCATTAATTGGAGTTGGCAGTAGTGGTCCATGCTTTGAAAGTGTGGAATCATTATCTCTTCGGTGAGAAATTCACGGTATATACAGATCATAAGATTTTGAAGAACATTTTCTCACAAAGAGATTTGAACTTGAGGCAAAGGAGATGGATGGAATATCTATAGATGTTTGAATTTGACTTGATGTACACACCAGGTAAGGTAAATTCGGTGATGGATTCATTAAGTAGAAAATCATATGCTCAGGTGGTAAAACAGGCCTCATCCAGTGTCAGTTGATGTCAGTTATAACTGATATGTGGTTGGAATGTGAGGAACATGGTGATAAAGCGGTCTACTTTCTGGTTTTTTGGATTCTTGACATGGTTGGCTTAGTTAAATAGGCAGTGATCTATGATTCTGAGTGTGTGACCATGAGGTCGAGACTCAATGGTGGGGAGACCATTGAGGGTAGGCAACTGAATGGAGATTCTGTTTTGTGTTTTCGAAATCTAATGGTTTTACCAGTTGCTTGTCAGGAGGATATTATTAGGGAGTATCATCAGTCCAGGTGGGCTGTTCATCCTAGAATTACGAAAATGTATAAAGTGTTGAAGGCACAGTTCTGGTGAGCTGTTATGAAAAGAAGTGTGGCTGATTTTGTTTGAGATGCCTGACTTTTCACCAGGTCAAGGCATAACATCAGAGGCCAGAAAGAATGTTGCAGTCTTTACCAATCTCTGTTTGGAAGTGGGAGAAAATAGCAATGGATATTTTCACAGGTCTCCCAAGAATGGTGATAAAGAACAATGAAATTTTTGTGGTAGTGGATTGGCTAACGAAGTCGGCCCATTCCATCCCGATTCGTGAATCTCATACAGTGGAGGATCTGTCCAAAATCCTTATTCGGTTTGTGGTAAAGAGGCATGGTGTTCCAGTTTTGATTGTATCAGATAGAGATCTGAGGTTTAATTCTCATTTATGGAAATCCTTGCAGCATTCTTTTTTGACACATGTGATGATGAGTACGGTGTATCACCCTCAGACAGATGGTAAATTCGAGAGGACGATACAAACTATGGAGGATATGTTGCGGGCTTGTGTAATGGATTTTGGTGGATCTTGTGAGGAGCACTTGTCATTGGTTGAATTCTCGTACAATAACAGTTATCTAGAATCCATACAGATGGATCCGTTTGAAGCATTTTATAGGCGGCCATGTCGTTCCCCACTATGTTTGGTGGAAACGGGTGAGTCCTCGATTGTTGGACCGAGCCTTGTTCAGGAGACTACAGAGAAGATCAAGTAGATTAGGAAGAGAATGTAGATGGCTCAGAGTCATCAAAAAATGTATGCAGATCATCGTCGATGGCCATTGTCATTCAAGGTGAGTGATCATGTGTTCTTGAGGATCTCTCCTAGGTTGGGACATCATCGGTTTGGAAATCAGGGAAAGTTATCTCCAAGGAATATTGGACCATTTGAGATTCTTGAGTAGGTTGGTGAGGTAGCTTATCGTTTGGATTTTCCACCTAGATTCAGTGTGATGCACAATGTGTTTCATGTTTCACAATTGTAAAAGTATCAGTTGGATCATGACCATGTCATTTTATGGGATCATATTGAGCTAGAACCGGATGCTTCGTTGGTGCACGTTCCAGTGCGGGTTGTGGATCGGAAGGATAAAGTATTGCGTGGTAAAAACATTGGTTCAGTTCGTGTTTTGTGGAAACTTGGTCAGATTCAAGAGGAGTCTTGGGTGCAAGAGAAAGAGATGGTCGAGCAGTGGCCCAAGATCTTTCGACAAAGGGAGGGCTCACTACATTCCAAGGATGGAAAGTCCAATGGTGGGGATAATGTAGAACCCCTAGTTTGAGGTATGTGGCCTTTGTTGATTCATTTTTATGTGTTTAAAGTGCATGAGATGAGATGGGAAGAGGTTGGGAGATTGTGGAATGGTTTTAGATGAGTTTGGAGGCTTTTAAAGTGGTGCACGGTTTGAGCATGGTTAGTGGAAACCGTTCAGATTCCCTAGGAAACATGGCAAGGGATAGAGTAGGCTTCACACGATCTGCGCACGGTTTTCCAAACTCTGCCAGGAAACCGTGAAGACCCTTGCTCTTGTGGTAGTAGAGATCACATTGTTAGCACACGTTTTTCCAAACCGTATGGGCTAACCGTGCGACCACTTAAAAGTAGGGTTTTAAAACATGGGATCACTCGGGCTTGCCTCATTCCTACCCAAACTTTCTCCCACTCAAGCCTCACTCAAGATTTTCATCTCTCAATGGTTGGAGGGACTCTCCCACTCGTTTTGGAAGGAAATCGAATGGTTTTCAAGGTGGTTTGTAGGTGATTTCTCCCAGGTATGTCTTCTCTCATGGTTCCTTTTGGTTTTCTCTAGATCCTTTCATCTCCCTTATTTGGTATTCTAGATATAAACTTTCTGTGTGTAGATATAGGGTTGTGGATGCCTTGGATAACGATTTTAAGGCTTTTGAATGCTAGGGAAAGGGATCTAGGGAGGTTTCGGTGGTGCGTTCGCTGGATTTGAGGTGTGGGTTCTTGTGGGTCGATTTACTGGGAACCCTAAAGGTAGGTGGCTTCTCTCTCGACTCCACTTGGTTAGTGCTAAGGGTTATATGTTATAGTTAGTTGTTTTGATGAATGTTAATTTTTATTTGTTATCTGAAATTGGTTGGAAATCCATTTGGGGATTTTGGGGAAAAAGAGGGTTTCATGGTGAAATGTTATTATTGTGGATTTTAAAATATCGATTTTAAAATGGGTTGAGATTGATTTTATAAAATGGTTGATGAATAATGCTTTTCAATAAATATGCTTCTTTTATTGAAAGGTGGTTTGGCATGGAAAATGGTTTTCAATAAGTGGATGATTTAATGAATTTGATTGAAATGCAATGGAATTGGTTGATTTCATGTTGTTGTGACATTGGTAGGTTGTATGCTTGGTTGTGATTGGTTGAAATTTTGTGTGGAAGTGGGCAGGAAGTCTCACTATAAAAGGTTATGGATAGTGGTCGGATGAACCACCACATGAGTAGTGGTCGGGAAGAACCGCTAGTTGTGAATGGGTGAAAGGGTTGGGCATAAGTCCCACCATTTTTATTGTTTTGGTGTGATTGGGTATACAGGTTGAGCGGTAGTCCCAACATTTTTGTTTTTTGTTGTATATTTATTTTCAAGATGGAATTTTTGTGCTAATGTGTAAATTTTTGGATGATTGTGATTTGTTTGGTTGGCTTTCACATGGTTTCTTTGTTTGGGTGTGATGGCTTGGTAAGAGGATGGCTGGATTTTGGTAATGGTTGCAATTGTGATTATCTTATATAAACTAATTTATATAATTGTGCTAACGGTTTTATCATAGTGGTGTGCGTAGGGAAGTCATTTGGGGAAAACCTACTGTGTTTTAGTACTCACCCCCTGCTCTGGCACTGTGGTGTCTTTACAGATGTCGTGTACCGTGACATGGGAAAAGGTAAGGCATCTCCCTCCTTTAGTGGTGTGTTGTGATGTCTTGGTGGAGCTTGGAGCTTGGTGTGGAGCTGTGGTGGTGTCATTTCTTGTAGTATTTGTTGATTAGTTCCGCTTGTACTCTGATATGGTCAGTTGTATTGGTTTTGTGTTGTATTTTGGAACATCTTGGTTGTCTTTTGATAACAAATGATTGAATTTTGTATTGAAATGCATCATATAGTGGTTGTTTTTGGATTGATGTTTGGTTTTGTCTTAAGGGAAAATCATTCCAAAATTTGTTCTAGAAGCACTAGGCATTTCTTACAAGCCTTTGGCGCCTTGGGAACATCGCTTAAGGCTAAGTAGTCCTCACCGCCTCCTCAAGACAATGAGGTAGGGTAGAGGTGTTACAATTTCTTGGTGGCATGACTCTTCAAGGTCAATCAGACATCTTAGATCAATATTATCATGGACTGAAAACTAGAATACTATGAAGGGAACATGATAGAGAAAGAATTCAAGTATTAAAAAACACGACAACACGACATGTAAAATTCCTACAAACAGTTTTCCCTTAAGCCATTCACATGAAAATGTAATTCTGCCAAAACCAGCTGTGTAGCGCCCCAAATACACATGTGTTGGCTTAACACACATTGTGTACTAGAATACTCTTCCACTACCACATTACTTCTACATAGATAAGCCACATGACTCTTCTATGAGATGACTACACGATATGTTCAAAATAGATTGGTGTGTACTAGACAAGCTTCACCAGACCCTTGTTATAAGTGACACGTCCTAACACATGACTCACACTATAGGGAGTGTTCAAAATGGACAAAAGTGTGTAAATGGATGGATAACATTGACCCTTTTAGTTCATCACACAACCAGGTACCTGGGATAGACTACACGGTGAGTTCAAGGATGACACAACTTGTATTTCTTATGGTTGATCAATCAGTGATGTTAGTTACATGGGAAGACACATGGTCAACACCACACGACGTGTACAACTAATAGATGTCATGTTCCCATAAGAAATTTCTCTATCCTGGGTCTATGCCCACATGACCTATGACACGGTTAGAGACTACACGGAATGTACATAAAGTACACAGATTGTAATTAAGAAAAAAAAGATTGTTTCCGAACAGAAGAACACATGACATATACCTAACATTACATGATGGTATTCAAGGTTTCCCCTAATATTAAGCCGCAAAAACTACTCTGAATACCAGAAAACACTGAAAAGAACATCAAAGTGAAAAATTAGGATCCGTGAGGGCCCATACTCCTAGCGAATCAATGTTTTCTATCTTATACATGTTATAGCAAGAAAAACAAGGCAATGATCCACCAAATTCCGATCCATGAGGTCCCATAACACCTCAAGAATAAAAGATTGGAATTAATTTAAACAGAAAATTACATAATCAATAAACTATCAAGTAGCGTGTTTTTTATCAAGGCCTCTATCACAAAAAAATGAATATTCTACAAATAATCTATCACAACAACATGAAATATCTAAAGCATCCTATATGGTATGGAAAAAATGCATGACATGTGATTTCTAGAAAGTGACTATATGATGAATGAAATAGAATACCCTCATCTCATAGGGTTGCAACAAAAATAGAACCTCAATAGCATCAACAATAACAACACAAATCTTGTGAATCACTCATGGTAAAATCAAATCGACTGAAATAGTTTCAAAATAAGAAAAATTGAAATTAAACATGGTAGACTGGATTTTCCCTATACACGGGTTATCTACTCTCGGACATAGCTTATTACCAAGTACCAATTTTTTCCTACCCCTGGCTATAGACTGCAAACAGTAATTCAAGAAGAAAATATTTCCTCTGATGTCACTTTGTAACATCCCGGTTTCGGAAGCCAACCAGAGGCACCCTGTACCCAGTTGGTCACATGGACTGAAGAGAATTTCCCATAACACCAGATTCTACCGACTATCACCAAGGTCATTGGGTGTGATACTGGGGAAACTATGCCATCATTAGCAGAGTAACACAGTGGAAGAAAAGTAATATGCAATAACAGAAGCAGTAATAATCCATACAATAGTAAACAATAGAAGATTGAAAGTAAGAAAAAAATGGAGCACATATATAAATTATGCATGATACATATGTCTAGTAAAGAAACCAAACAAATCACAATGTTGGAAAAAAATAGTACTAAACCAATGTACAAAAGAAAAAAATAAAATCTCATCTTTATCGCAAGCCTAAGCTTGGTCCCATGCTCTCTTGCTCTACAACAACTCAGGTACCTGAAGTCGAAGGGCGCTTAACCTTATCTATACATGCAACAATATAATCTAATTGGGCCCAAAAGAATGACCCAAATTGTGTGTGAGACTAAATCCCAGTAGGTAAGGACCCAATGATCTATGCCTAATAGTCAGTGAATATATATGGAAGGTTTATAAGCAAAGATGCTGTAAACAAGAGAGTAATCGGTAATAAATAGTTCCACATATCAAATAAGAATCTATTCAAGAAATGCATGCCTTTGGGACGTAGACGCAACCTATCCCCTCTGGTTCGGTCATTTGAATATATAGAATATTTTAGGAAGCACTCACAATGAATCCCCCATATAGTCAAAAGTGATTCAAGACTCTCTGAGGATGCTCAAAAGATCAAATACCCTTATATTCTAGGTAGTCAAGGACTCTCTGAGTAATTTCAAATGGTCAGCTCCCCTTATATCTTCATGTGGTCCATGGACCTCTGAGGAAGCTCACTCAGTCAATTACCCTTATAGCCCAAAGTGGTTGAAATACTCTCTAAGGAATCTCACTAGGTCAATTCCCCATATAGTATAAAGTGCTCAAAGACACTCTGAG
This sequence comes from Viscum album, assembly GCA_963277665.1. NCBI lineage: Eukaryota > Viridiplantae > Streptophyta > Magnoliopsida > Santalales > Viscaceae > Viscum > Viscum album. The sequence continues at coordinate 1,406,552,046 of OY728120.1, read as the reverse complement.
GAAGCACTCTCAGTAAATTCCCCTTATATTCAAAAGTTATTCAAGTCTCTCTAAGGATGCACACTCTGTTAATTCCCCTTATAGTCTACTACACTAGGTTCTCATGGCCAAATGTAAGTCAAAAAGCATAGAAATGCAATATGGACAAAGTAAACCTCAAGAACTACATTGCTAGTTGGTCTACAACATATCAAGCATGTCAAAATACAAACACTCCACCCTACAACACTAGGATAGGGAAAACATGCAAGGCATCCAAAAAGGCTAAGCATGACCAAATGGTCGTAAATAGAACATTCATGGTCCACCACTTAAAAAACATAACAATCAACCCTATTCATGTCCAAATAACCTCTCCTCAAGCATAAAACCATGACATGAAATGAACAGGGGTAAAACGGTAAACACACAATACCCCAGTTATAGTTATTAGCCAAAATTGCACATTTTACTCAAAAGGATTCAACGGAAAGGCCCAAAACAGCTACCTCAGCGTGGGGAGATCAATATACTCCAGTGTTGGCCGTTGGATCGACCTAGAACATAGTAGATCTACGAAAACGTCTAAAACGTACAACATAGGATAACTGGAGAAGGAAGAGGAATTGGGAAACAGAGCTCAAGAAGAAGAGAGAGCTTACCGCGGCGATCCCAACACAATAGAAAATGGTCGAATCAGAGATCAGATTCTTAGTTGGGGTCTTAAAGGAAGATCATGGCCGTACGGGGGGGTCTCATCCGAATGAGACCTAGAAGAAGAACAGTCTGGCAGTTAGACGCGACCCTGGTGTATTTAATCAAAAAATACCCTGCATATGCTTTTGAAGTACACGGGGTGTAATTTTCATTTACGTACTCCACATTAGGCGGCCTCTAGGTCACTCTCACATGGCTTTGTGAATGACCGCTACACGCCTAGCACAAGAATACCTGTGTTAACTGAGTACACGACATGTACTCATACATTACACAATGCCTACTTAAAAAATTTCTAGAATTTCCACTTTTTCTCAAAAATGACTAGGAATGGAAAACATACCTAAAAAAAGATATGGGTTCTTACAATTTCAATGTAAAAAAATAATTAAATGGGTGAGTTTTTTCATGTACAAATATATATAGTTTTTTTGGGAATTTTTAAATACATTCATGTATAATGTACATGAATAAATTTCATGTTAATGTTAATAATAAAATTAAATTAAAATCCCTTTAATAGAAGGTGTGATATGATATATAATTATCACCCACCATTATAGAAAAATCAATATCCACCATGATATTACACAATTTGACCTAATGTCCCACTATCTATAGATAATCACTGAGTATAGACCCTAATTCAAATATTTTCCTCATATCTAATATATATAAATTCTAATTGACTATTACTATCATATGTATTTACAACAAAAAAAATATAGCCTTATAAACCTAGAAATTAATACCATATATTCTTCGTATGAAATTTATTAGAAGTAGTTCACAAAATTAAAAAAAAAGACATTTAGTAATATTATAGTCACATTATATTCATGAGTAATAAAGAAATAGGGAATGAAAAAATTAAGGAAAATTTCAAAAAATATACATAGAATATATATATGTACAATCACATCCTAAATAAAAAAATTTAAAAAAATTATAAATGAATCATATTCATGAAGACTCTGTAAATAAATAATCAGGAAATTTAATTGTTTATTTTAATATATAGTCATTCATATTAGCATTTTAAATGTAATTAAAAACATACATAATCATGTTTCAAATATATGATATTTATAAAAAATAACTTTTATTTTCCATATGATCATTTCATATTATATATATATATATTAAATAAATAAAAAATCAATATTTAAGTATAACTAATTTTCAAACATTATAAAACCATAATATAGGATGTGATAACATGAAATGAGCATAAAAATAAATAAACATATGTTAAAATGTTGAAATATTTAAATGAAATCACTGAAATTCGAACACATTGAATATAAGAGAGGGAGTTGGGAAAGAAGACTCGGTTATCAAATCACACTTTACCAAAAAGAATAAGGTTGTAGAGACTGAAAATATTGAAACATGAACGTACTAGGGATTTTTTTGAATATAAATACATTTAAATGGTCAAAACATAGTATACAATATTGAGAATTGTGGACCGAAAATTCGGCCCCAACTACAAACTACAATTTAACTACTATGGATAAGTGGATATTGGTTGTTAAAAGAGGGATCACAAACACCTTCATTACTACTGGGACCCATTCTCAAAGATGACATTATGAAATTAAACATGGATAAAAAAATGGAACCATTTGTGATCCAAATAGTCATGCAGAAAAAGTTGGTTACAGTAGTATATAAAGAATATAGAAAACTAAAATATGAACTAAAAGATGAATATTAGAAGAAGAAAAGAAAGTCACGCTGGCAATCACCTTAACTAATTTTCAGGACCCAACCCACCAGGGTCCACATTTTAGTGATTAGACAAGAGTGACACCCTAGGAATGGCTCAAATAGGCTAGGGTCCTGTGACTATCACTTAGTTGAAAAAACTCACCCATGGGTTGCCATATCGTAAATTAGTTAGAGATGTGCACGAATATACATACAAAAGATTATCGTGGTAAAGATTGAAATGATACATTAAATTCACTCAAGAAATTTATTCCCATATTATAGTTTCAAAGGAGTATAGAAAGATTGAAAGTAAAAAATACATTCCCACAAAACTATTATATATACTGACCTACTAAAATGGGTAGGAAAACTACCAATCAAAAACATTCATATTTTTTTATAGACTATCTAGATAAAATAATCTCTTTCTTCTCCTGATCTAATTATAACCACTTTGAATAGCATGCCATCATCATATGGCTGGACAGATGCGGGCATATCCTATAACTGGGTGAGTATAAATATACACATAATGACACCATGAAATCACCCAAAATAAATAATCAAAGTGGGAGTCAAATCAAAATCACTAGTCATGGGAAAAAATAAACATAATCCAGATATTCATGAAACAATGATTCATATCTTAGGGGTAGGTATATGTTCCATTCTATTATAGGTAATACAACACGAGGATCAAATATAAGATTCATCTAACAAAAAGCACAGATTTGGACTCACAATATTGATTTCACTCATCCAAAATGTCATAATTGTTTGGTCAATGGATAAATAATCATGAAGGAATAGAAAGGGACTATCAAACTAACTCACATGATCAAACATTGCCTCATTAAGAAAATAGATATCTATTCAACATGTGAAACCACATTAGAATCACAATGGAGAGGCTTCTTCTTGCCACAATTATCTATATCCAAGGAAGAACTACTTATAGTATAGGAACCAACTTCTAGTTCATTTTAAATGACATGAGAGTTCCACTATGTAAATAAAAGAATTTTAACTATGTAGTTTTGGAGTAATATAGACTCTACCATTATATAAGATTTTGGGGACCCACTCCATAGTGTGTTAGGGGAGTACCAATGCTAGAATATCTCTAATTATTAAATTAAATCCCTATCATCAGTTTTGAATCACATAAAGAATCATCACCGACAGAAAACATAGTGTCATGTCTCAATTTACAAAATAAATAACTCAATCAAATCCTAAATATAAAAAAACTCATAATTTGATAATGATAGTCCCAAAACGATTCATGAATAAGGAGATTCATGTGGTAAGAGATATTGGGTGACACAAATGGTGTATCTCACTACGGTACATTGTGAGTCCCATAATGTATTTTAATTTGTGTTTCCTAAAATAGCACAATAAATTTTCATCCATAGACATGGTATTTTTTTATGATACATGACATTTAGAGATTAATATGATAGTCAAGTATTTATTGTTTCCCAATGCTCATGAACTTTCAAAATTATATGGGTTGCTCTCTAACACACACAACATAGTGTATCACATTGATTCCAAATAGAGTACTCTTTATACATGCCTATATTGATAGATAAGGGTCAAATAGAATGCTGGTTTCCCACAAAAAAATCAAATCTAACTATATGCATAAATTTTGGACACTATATACCAGTGTCCACATAACATGTTATTTTATAATCTACACACTGCATATATCATAAAATCATTGAAATGCTAATATGTATCATGTTCTTCAACTTATCTTATATCCCCTCCAATTCCATTGTGATCCTCATCCAAAACTCCAAGAATCACATTGACTAAACTAGTAACCTCATCCATGGTTGTATTTTTGCCACAATTTCATGGAAAATTCCTCTATGTCAGAGATATGAAGATACTCAATCAAACAATATTGTGGAACCACCATAACCTATACAATATTATGAATCATTTCAAAATTTCTATGACTCCATCACAACTTTATGAAAAAAAAACATGAATCAATGAATATTTTTTAACGAAAAGGAATTTTGCAATGATCTGTTCACTATGTATTATTGATTCATCATAAAATCACAAATACAAATGACAACATCAATGAATAGAGATAGAAATAAATGAAATAAAAATTTGAATAGTTAAAAAATTTCATGTTTATTTTACCATCATTGATGGAATTAAAATAAAACACAAGGTAATGAAACTATTGAATTCTAATAAATAATAATTATATTTATGTGAGTATAAATTCTCATTAACCAAATCAACAAGAATAATCATAACATTATTATATATTAATTTTTTTGAAATTAAATATTTTTTATCAATAATCAATAATATGTAACTAAAATAAATAAAAAAAATTCAATACTTTAGGTTTTTATTTATCATTAGTGATGAAGGAATCTATGCCAATTTCATTGATATGGTCCTTTACATTTACCATTGGATCCTCAATCCTCCATTTTTATTGATTGTTTATCTATAATTTTGAGATCACAAACCATTCTGATTTATACAGAGATTCAACCATACTATCAGTCTGATGGGGTTATGTGGTTAACCCTAGGTTATTAACTATAAATATTATTATAAAGATGAGTTGTTAAGGTCAGATAACTAAATAGATATTATCTTAACAAATTAATTAAATACATTTAACACATCCATCATTGTACTCGTATGCGGATTATAAATATGGAGTCATTTACTTCATGCCTACTTGAAATCTCATAATCCATATTTAATGGAGGTCTTAGTTTCCTCATGGAATACAACATTCATGGGATGTTATATTTGATTTGAAAAAATCAGCATACCTAAAATATTATACATAATATTTATATTATAACATCAATATGGATCTATAAGACCCAAGAAATCACAATGAATCTGCACCTATCTTGGAAAATATTAATTTGAATGTTATAAACTACGAAAATGAAATTTTGGAGTCATTATATTCTCCTCACCTTTATTGATTTACATAATAAAAAGTGAAATCATACCTATAAAGGAGAGGATATTGATTTTGTATTTGGTTTATATAATCCTTAAAATATTCTAGAGGTTCTCATGCAATCTATGAACACACCCTAATTAACAAACTCATGTAGAAAGGGTTTCTCATATCGATCCTCACTCACTATCAAAACCTAATAATATAAAATATCTCAATAGTGTTCATCCCATTTGGTTTATAGCATGTGACGAGTCATGGAATAATCTCCTCATCATCGACGCATGGAATCTATATTCATGTCCCTAGTTAGTCTTCATCCACTCTTGTATTAACTAAAGCTTGACTATTATCCCACACACCAAAAATGGTCTAATAATGATTATATTTCATGAAAAAATATATTAAAATGGTGTCTTCTAGTGTCACTAATGAATTTCCTGAAATGGTTTCATACAAATTATATTGTTTTATGTTTTTATATGAATAATTCCCCAAAGGTTGATGATGATCATAGTTATGGAAAAAACAACATGTAAGAAAAAAATTATCTTCTTGGTCTTCAATGGTCTACAATGTATGGTCGTCTGTCTGACGGTGGGGAATTTGGATCAAAAAAACTGATCCTAAAATTCTTTGGTGACCCTCTCCATAATCATTAAATGCTGTTCACATCACATTATTAGAAAATCATTTGGGGAACTCCATGAATCTATATTATCTCTTGTATGTAAAGAACTCTAAATCCCACCACTAAACTATTCTATCATATGGTTAGGAAGTGGGTTTCCATGGTGATTCGGTCTCTAAACACCCTATTGGATAATTTAGTTATTTCTAAATTTGGATGTATCATCATGAAATCCATAGATATATCACAACACCGGCACATCTTTTCCATCACTTCAACCTTCACTTGTTTACAGGTGTGGTGTCAATCGTTAAAGTCAACTACTCACCTCTTCACTCATTGAAACAAATTTGAATATAATGTTTCAAGTACATCTTACCGACTCCATGAAAAAATTTATGGGTAATGTTTGAAAATAAATTATAACATTCTCTGGTAACATTACTAGTAACATTGTACATCCTTATAAAAGGATGGTGTGGTCCTTACCTCTTGAAAGTCCACCAAAAGCATGTCCTATGGATATTTGGTCACATAATGTCACATTTTCAATTACTAAATACTATTATTACCTAATTAAATATAGATTTTGTTGTTTCATGATCATCAATTAGAGATATGGTGTTCAACATCATCTACAAGGGTCTACTACGAAGATTACAACCATTCTATCACCTACTTCAACAACAACAATTATTTTTCTTCTTACTATATATTCCACCACATTATAATTCTAGGGAGTATAGAATATCTCAAAAACATAGTCCTACAGAAACTCTAGTCATCATATTAGTCTGTTATTATGATCCTCCTGTGAAAATATATAACTTAAACTCCATTAACCCAAATAGATGATGGATCACAATGTCAGAAGATAGTGTCACAATATCTTTTAGGTAAAAACCATGGATATATTCTCCAAACCATGGTTTTCACAATTATTCTCATGAGATATATACTTTGGGTCCAACAATAAATCACCACCTTTCTCTGTATCTAAACACATTAATTTCCACCTTTAGTGGAATCAAAGAAAAACACGTACTCTACACCCTCCTCTAGAATCCACAATATTCAATGCTCCTCCACCAATACCAATGTTCTAGAAAATCTATGTAACAATCCACAATATACCTGAATGGATACTAATTTTGGGTCAAATTAGTGAAATTTTTTATGATCCCAATGAATGTTGAAATGAATATTTGATAATATCTTACCAACCCATGGAGGCTCCAAACATCATTGATGCACATTGGTGGATCCTAATGTAGTAGTGTCTCAATCATTTTGAGGTATAGTTATACTCCAAACTCCAAGATAACATTTCCTTGAATGCGGAACTCCTTAATATAGATCTAAAACATTGATATATTCCCACATATGTGGTCATCCTATTGTATTTCTATAATTATTATCATTTATCTCAAAACCTCCTCCCCTAAATTTATATACGTGAGTATGTAGTGAATGAAGAAAACCAAATATAACTCTATGAAGGGATGAAAGATCAAATTAATGACTCCAATGAACACTAAATTGGGATTATTTCATTCCAAATATCATGAAATCATCGTATCTATAGCATTACTGGACAATCGTATATAGTACATCATCCTCTCAGACATGGAGTAGGTGATAAACCATCCTGATGAAAAAAATTCAGGAACAAATCATCATTAAACCATTTTTCAATGTGGTAATTGATTCTCAATATTGAATACACATTATTTATAGCCACCACGATTAAGCATTGATAATCAATGCATATCTACAATATTGAAACATCCCTTTTAGAGAGAAATAGTGGGGTTTCCAAGGGGGACACACAAGGTCCAATGAAGGACATCTACTATAAATCGTCCAACATCATGTTCATCTCTCATAGCTATATGGGGGAAATATAATAATCTAGAATAAAAATCATGGATGTCACAAGGTGTAGGTCACCATATAGTTCAATATATCGATGGTGAGGTAAACCTATTATGTCCATAGGGAATGATTCTTCAGCACCTCCTTAATTGTAGGAATATGAAATATTATATCATTTACTTCTTCAGATCATACTAGAAAAGAATTATAAATCCGTTGTATATTTATAAGAGCTCATCATTCTCATCCTACTATTTCTCTAAACATAGGAAGGGAAAATCCTTGGAAGAAACTCAATTATATAATAACTAACACTAGTTATAGTCAATATAGGTATACACATCTGAAAACCACTACATTCTAATAAAAAAAACATAGGGACTTAGTATTGTTATGTAGGAATACTTTTTTGAGGTTCCCACCTCTATTATTTTTGTCCCTCTAATGGGTGAAATTTTAGGTCAACAAAACATACATAATAGGTGTCTATTAAGACATGGTTCAATACAAAGGGTCCACTAAAATATAATATATTTTATAAGGTATGTGTAAAGGATATAGTTCCCTAATTCTATTTCCACATAAAAATGAATCTAATGTAGAGGAGATGTTGGTCACACCCTAGATCACATAGAGAGCCTCTTGGTTTTATGTGTCCACTAACTAAATCTATTATTCATCTAGCCTATCTACTCCCCACAACCAGGTTCACGTCTAAACCCTACCAAATCAAAAAAGTCTTAAAAAAAATTCATAGGAACTCACCCACCAATTCAAAATACTATCCACATTGGGTGGCACAGACTTACCCTAATGGCGTTAAAACATGACATTAGATATTTTATATTAGTGGAGTGATGTGTTCATTTTCGTTGGATACACAATGGTATATGATTCAAATCTTGAAACGGGAACAACCATTTTCTTGTGTTTTCCTAAGGAAGGGTTTCCACAAAGACCACTATCAGGTATAGTCTTAGCATGGATAATAAACTCCCCTTTATATCTTAATCAAATCATCTACTACCTGGGGGGTTTTCCTACATGATAACATTAGTTGTCTCTACCTATGAAACTCAATAAGTGCACTTAAGATTCATGATTCACCATATAATTCCCCATGAAAAAGGATACTTAAGAAGACATGGAGTATCCACATAAACCATCATAAGTGTGATAATATGTTGTGAAATTGGTGTAGGAACCACTCACTATCTACATAGACGGGTCATCATAAGATCTAGTCTTAGCACTGCTTAATCATCATTAGGAATGACAAAATCATGATCCCATTGAGGTATCCATCATTTGATCTATATATGGTATACTTTTTGGGTTATCAATATGTACCATACTAAAAAAACATTTATATGGTGATAAATCAAGAAGGACATGTAAATTGCAACACATTCATATATTATTTATGAACCATGATATCCATGAAACAAATTCTGTTATATTCCATTTCAAAAATAAGCTTATCAGAGACCAGGTGAAGGGATAAATAAGTTAACTAACTCTTTATAGGTTCATCAGCCTGATATTAATATATGGAATGCTTTATCTGTATTACATTTGTAATAAAAGAAAATCCTGAAACATATGAGATCTCAAAACTATAGTCCAAATATGACCCCAATTGATACAACTCTCTCATGATTTTACCCAATGCAGCATTCTAGGGAAATTATATTCCATTTTGACACCCCAATTCCTCCTCTGATAGGCCTTGGGCTTTCAAATTATTCCAAATATGCATAATATACACATGGGAATCCATAGTATAATGTACATGTACATACACAAACATTTCTATACACAATGATAATGAAGAAAATATATAAAACGTATACTGTTAATGAATTAACAATAAACTAATCACATTTTAGAGTACATAAATTTAACAAAAAGATGGAAAGGGCCAAATAAATTACCAAAATTACTATAAATGGTCAAAATCTACTAAAATGGTGTAGAATACTACAAAACTTGATCATCAGGACCCATGCACAATCTGTCTATATAAAAAAGTCTCGTTTTTCTCCTAGAACACATAAAACTACATCAAATGTCCTATAAACTGTACAATACATAACACATATTGAAATATATTATGTTTGGTGAGAAGTAATATACATATAAGTAAAATCCAAAATTACAAAAAAAATCATGAATGAGCGAGTTAGCTATAAATCAATTGATGGGGAATTGAAAAACATAACATATATGTTATTTAAAGAATAATCAATGTATCATGGTGACATTTGTGTTCACTACCATCATAGAGAATACAATTCAGGGCCATATGATTTAATTCATCTATAATAACAGACTCATTTTTTCTAACAATGCTGATGGAAATCATAGAAGAGGTCATAATCATCATACATTTCCATTAAGAATAATGAAGGAACTATGTGTGATTATCAGAGTAACTCAGTTGATTAGAATTCAGCTATTCTAGATGATGTATGAAGATTCACCAAGTGTATCTGTGTAATAATTAAAATAATGCGACCCCTCCTCACCACTATTCTCTAGATCCATGGTTGAAATATATCTAGTAAATGAACTTCTCCACACTGAAGCTCTATGATAGGAGAATACCACTCTATAGATATGTTACCCATTACCTAAAATGTATTGGGTAGTATTGTGTCTGCCTATATATAAAATATAATGGGATTATTACACTATAAAATATAAGAGTATCAACCCTATAATATTAATGATTACCACACACAGTCATTTCCATCTACAAGGAATCAATAAAAGAATAATTCCCTAAAAAACATCTTGAAAATTACAACTCGTTAGTAAAAAAATTCATCAATAATTTAAAAAACTTAAAATTAGGAACTATCTACTAGGAGGCCCCAAACTGAGTCCTCTAGAAGAATATATGAGATTTAAGAGACTTTACGTCACATACATGGTGTATCCCACAATATCTGTTAAATAGCATGAATTTATATTTTAGACAACTAGTTCTTATATTTAAATGGTATTTTTTATAATTAATTAAATTTTTAGATCTGGTCGACACTCATATATGTGTTTTTTTCCATTCATGTGCATTTTCTAATTATACATGGTGTTCCCAAACACACATAGCCTATAGGGTCACATGGAATCATAGGTGTGTACACCCTATACACACTCAGATGGATAGCTAAAGGACACACGTCCTTTGGGACTCCCATATAGATTATGATATTTAAATATATGTTTAAATACTATCTTCTATATAATGTTGTATTCATAGAGTATTTTCATCTGAATTATGTGTCGTGTATATAATTATTTAACAAATAATCTATTCTACCTCATGTGTCTCAATTTCTCTTCCATCACATTATATTCTGATGAATGTATCTTCCATAATAAAATAAATAATGTTAGATGAACCAATTATTTTTTTCAGGGGATTTATTTTGTTCACCATTTCATAGAATAAAACACATCATTAGATGTCCAAAGATACCGCTTGATCCATCTCATTGAAAAAATATTACCTATACCATTTTTGAATTTTTTTTCATTGTATCCTTTACGATTTCATTGATCTAATCACAAAACTAATCATCTATAAATAATTCCTTGAACTAAAGTGTGAAAATTCAATGATTGGTTTCCCTTGAATTATTTAATCATTGGAAAATTGGAAATAAAGATGAAAATTTTCATAGAATAGAGGGATAAAGTCCTGAAATACAAACATGGAAAATGATCAAAGCCTATGGTTATATGTAATTTGTTTAGGGAATTTGATGAATGGTTAGGATATGAAAACTAGTGAATTAGAATAAATAATAAATATAAAAATCCAAATTCAATGAGAATAAATAATCGATGATCAAATAGATAAGATATATCCCCTAATTAATTTTAAATTAATTAAATCATGATTGTATCAACATGAATGAATTTTAATTTAGGCATAAAAAACAAATTCCCTACCATTTGATCAGATTTATCAGTGGGGATGAACCTATCACTATCAATGTCATTGATGAGATCTCAAAAATTCATCATTGGATCCTCAATTCTCTATGTTCATTCATTATTGATCCTCTATCTTGATATAACATAACAATGTGCTTCCCTGATGAACTCCCTCCATACTGTCAGTCTTATAGGGTAATTAAATTATCCTAGGGTAACTTTCCCTGAATGGATCTATTAATATGAGTCTATAGGATTATACAATTGAATAGATGTTAAATTACTTAATTCAGTTAAATCATTTATACAACCATGACAATAATATAATGATGTTATCGACACCGAAAAGAGAAATTTCATTCCTTTGGTAAATCCCATGGTCTAGTTTCAATTGTAGTCTTGATTTCCCAAAATGGGACACTATTTTTTACATATAAATTATTTTTCTAAAAATTAAATGCATGATATATTATAAATAATGCTATTAATATACCATCACTGATTCCCAAGGGGCACTATAAGTCTATAATGATTCCTTGTATAACTCTAATAACATTCATTAGAGTATTTTAGTATGTAAAATATAGATATTTTAAGCAAAAAATTCACCAAATTTTCAAGTCATTTTATCCCAAAAAGGGAAAAAATTTACTATAAAACTGAGGACACTGAGTTCTTATTTTGTACCATTACTTTCAGGAAATATCTTGGAGGATCCCATTATATCTATGATTATACACCTTGGAGAAACTCATCCAAAAAGGTTCTTGTTTAACCATACCTCAATCGACACTCATCACCTGAAAAAGTTACCTCCATCCACAAAGTATGTTCCTCTATACATTCGTATTCTACTGATAATTTTGGGACATCCTGCTATTTAACCAGGCATATTGAATCAACCTGATCAATCAAAAGTGGGTTAATATTATTCTCAATTCGTTGAGGAACCATTGAATAAAATCCTTGAGGTTTCATAACATTAATAGATACCAACATATATGTGTCATCACTATGTTGTTAATAAGAGATATCTTGTTATGCTATTCATAATTGGGTTTCTATGTGATTGAAACTTGTGGATTATCAAGATGAACCAAATTTAAACAACATATCTAGGGATAAGACTCAAGAATATCATTGAAATTATAACAAATAATTAAATGAGTGATGTCCCATTTTTTCATTACAACCAAGTCCTATATATACTGAGTAATCAAGAAGGTAATCAAAATACAGGTGAATTCATATATCAACTATATCTCCTTCACAGGGTTAGCTATCCTCATAGAAGAAATAACACACTTTATCTCTGTTTCCCAAGATCCCAAATATGAACCAAAAAACTAGTCTATATCAAAACTCTAGTCTGATTATTAACCCTTTATATACATATATATCATGGTATAACCCACTGCGGTTCGCTTGGTTGTTGGTAAGGCGAGTAAGACACCCCAATCAGAAAACCAATATTCGAGGGGTTGGAGACTAAAATGAAGTAGTAATAACACTAATTTGGTGGTCATTATCCTAAATTAACTATACAAACTCAAATATCTATACATTAGGAAAAGGTTAAGAAGAAAAAAACTGATATTTTAATCTACTAAAAAATGATAATCCCATATAAGTGTATCAAAAGAGTAAAAAAATATGAGAAGGTAAAAGTACATGATCAACAAACTGTGAAAGAGAATAAATTACTACAATGGATGAGGGAATACTAGAAAACTATATATTTGGGATCATTCCACAATTATTTGAGCTCTACATAGCTGATCCTTCTCATGGTACTCCTAGAAACACATCAAAATACATTGCAACCACATAATTCATGCCATGTTCTAGAAGATGCCATATTGGGGTTAGTTAAAAAATATCATTTAGGACATCCAAAATCAGAAAACAAAATGCATTAAAGAAACTATTATACATAAATATATGTAAAATGTAAATAAATAATATAATATAGATATTCTTGAAAGGAAAATAAAATAATAATAGCGAGGTCTGTCCTCACTATTTGTGTAAACAATACCATAGAGTCTCTATGATATCATTCATCTAAATCTGGGAGGTCATACTCATCAGGTATATTCATAAATAATCATGATGCAACTTAGTTGGATTACATGAGACTATCAATTTATTAGAAATCAAATCATCTAGATAATATATGTCAATTCACTATGCACAACTTTGAACTAATCAGAATGGAGGGCCCTCTCCTCCAGAATATTCCTAACAATCGAGGGAGTAAAATATCAATTGTAGGACCTAATCCCCTATGGAGCTCAATGATTTGAGAGTAAAACTATATATATCTAGGTACCATAACCACTTTAGTGTAGAATCATACAAAATATATCTTAATGAAATATATGAGAAACCCATTCCCTAGTGACTTAGGTGAGTATTAATCCTAGAATCCCAATTAGGATCAAACATAATAACTTTCAACTATCAAGCATCCACTATAAAATACCCTCAGTGGTGAAATATCACATTATATATATATTTCCTAAATAAATCCCCCACCCTCATGTTAAATTTTTTAAACTGCGCAGGATGGGATACTCATGGTCCTAAAAAATATTCATAAAGAAGGATATATAAAATGTAAAAGATTTTTGGGAATATACATAGCATTTCCAAATAGGGGTACACTATTTATCCCACATGGTCTGGTACTTCCTATTTTTTTCCACGTCACATGAAATGTTCATCTTTTTAAACATCACATTTTTATGATATAAAATATGTAGATATTAGCCCAACACATGGCAATGTGTCATCATCGAATGCCCATGGATTTTTGTTGAGGTATAGGTAGTGTGTCTCAACACACATGGTGTGTGGGGTAACACATATTCATGGGTTTCTTCACCTTGTACACATCGTGATGGATATATATGGTTCATATGTTGAGTGGGTCCTTTAAATGCCAAATAATTTTTAAACCCTTTGTTAAACAATATCCTCTACACATAGGGTTCCAAATGATGTGTGTTATTATAACTACATGTCATCTTTATAGAAATATTCTATGAAATGTGTTTTGATTCACACATCTCTCCTAATCTATTATTTCCTCATATTATATTTTTCTTCTTGGACATAATTCATATAATCACACTGAACAAAACTAAACCATTTCCAGTAGAATGATTCGAGAAACCCATTGTTTGAAAATGTCACATATTGTTCCTCTTGATATACCTTCTCTATCTTGTGCATGGAACTTCCATCACCAATACAATATTGGGATTATAATGGTTATATAAACTTCAACCTCATGCCTCAAAATCCAATGAAAAACTATATCAATAGTTTCTTACACAAAAGAGAAATTTCATTATATACAGTTTCTTGAGTATTTTTGAATCAATAACCAATCAGAAATACCAATTATAAATAATGAACAATAGATGAATAATATCACATAATAAAAATGTGGACAAGAAAATACAGTCATCTTAATCATGAAATCATTATTTGAATATGGTAAATGTAGAGTATTACCAATCCAATAAATTCAAAAAATGAAAAAAATCATTAATTCATAATTCATGGAGATAAAAAATTGTTGATAAAATCCATAAGAATTATCCATGAATTAATTTTACAAAAAACATGTTCTTATCAATAGATAATAATGTGGAATTAAAACACAATAAAAACCACAAACAAAAAGTTTCGATCCATTAATATAAAAGAATATGTATATTCCTATGTCATAGATGAGATCCTCTATATTTATCATCAGCTCCTCAATCCTCTAAATTATTTAATCATTGATCCTCGGTTCCGAGATCAACCACCAACGTGCCTCTCACTACCGCTCTATCCATCTAATCTGTACACAATATTTACAAGGATAACTATATGGTATATTCCATTTAAGGGTTTATATAGAAGAACATTTAGGGTCAGATAATTAAAAGGAAAGTAAATAAAAAATTATTTTAATTCCATTAACTTACCCTTGACCATACATTAACAAATTATCTAATGTTAACAAGAACTATATCTCACAAAGTTTAAACCATGTGATATTGATTTATTTGAGGTCATATTATTCCCATTAGAGAAATTGTTCATCAGAATGATGGTTATTTAAAAAAATTGTGTCTATGTCATATGTAAATTTTTTTATTTTTAATATATCATAATTGTGGTTCCATGTCCCCTAGAAATACTTGACAAATCCACGCATGACTCCAAAAAACATTTATTAAAACATTCCAATGTGTCAAATAGAATGTTCAGAGTCAGAACACTAATGGTTTTTTTTAATAACTTATATAAATAAAATAAATATGTATATATATATATAATAATAAATTATGACAATATTGTTTTTTTCTATAATATATGATATGGTTATTTTCAAATTATCACTGTATAAAAAAAATGTTGTTTACAAAGATGAATCAAATTCAGGGAAAAACGTCAATATCCATAATTTTTGAACAATGAAACATTTTTTCTCAACAATTTCATGATTCTAATTAGGAAATTGTAATTAACATCAAAATCAAGATCATTGATTTTAAACACGTAATGTATAAATAATTTATTATAATATTTTATTTTATTGAAACATTATCTATTCCAATTTTTCATAAAAAAAAATTTTACTTTCTAAACTTAACAAAAACCATGATGTACTTCACATACCATGGTACAATTAGATTAATTTTCATAAATGGTGGAAACATTTATTATATAACATGATTAAAAAAACTCATAAAAATTATCCAACAATTAAATCACTAATCGAAAAGATTTGGAGATTTCAAGATAAAACAATTAGATTGTGGATAAAATAATTCATATAATAATTTTCAATATGAAACATATATATATATTTCCAATAACTCCATTTTGACAACTCATTAGGATTTATAACTATTTTGATATAAAATAATGAACCTTGGTGGAGAGATACACCCCATTAAATGTTCATCCATTTGAATTCATAATAATTGTTAGACTCTTTAACAAATACACCGATAGAATTATGGGGTTTTATGTTAATTTTTTAATCCAAATATAGATATGATATATTAATAGTACCTCATTTTTATAAAACAAACTATTCATTTTATTTGTTAAATACATAAATTATGAAAATTTCTATTTGTTGTGATGTTAATATATCTAAAACCTTTAATAAATTATTGATGGATATCTGGTATTATTAATCAAAACACTCCTTACTACTTTTTTATGTATTTTATGAGTCACAAACATAGTTGGTTGTACTCTCTCATCCTCATGATATATTAAAAAAATTATGTTAATAATATAATGAAATAAGCTGATATGACATTGTGGTTCACATGAACTACCAAATAGTATTAACTTTACCTATATATATAAGGATTAAATGAAGTTATATTGTATCGAAGGATTCTTTATTATATTTAAATAGCTTCAAAAACAATTATCTATCCTAAAAAATCATTCCATGAACATTTTAAAATTTAAATAATCCTTGTAATGTGCATTTAAATAGACTTTTAATTTTTTTTAATGTTTAACCAATTAATAGATATACGAAACTATATAAATACTATCACATGATGTCACAAACAATAATTATAGAATATATTGGTTGAAAATTTTGCATGTATTATTTTATACCCAATGAATTGACATGAAAACAACTCTATTGTAGTGATATTCACTACGAAATTGTTTAATCTATCCAAAACCATGATGTGGATAATATCTCTATGATTTGATATATATTTACTGAATTTTTCTAATAATACCATGCATGAAACTCCTTAAATTCATGGTATGACAAAATATATAAGTAATTTAAAAACATTAACATTATATACTACCATTAAATATATACAAAATATATAATCTTGGAAAAGGGAATATATAAATAAAAAGTTTAAAAAATTTAATAATAATACGTAATGACATATTAATAAATCATGAATATAAATAATTTAATTCATTGTAATGGATTATTGAAATTCCATTCTATATAAATATAATCACTTGAAATGTATATATGAAATACTAGACTATAATATTTCTCAATCTCATTGTATATAAATTTGATTCATCACATTTAAAATAAACAATTTATAAATATATGAACATTGTATATTTTAAATTCACATGAATATTTCTGATTAATAAATGAAAAAATATATATTATCTTAAAATGTATATGTTTTATATTTACATATAAATTAATATTAACGATACTTGTATTTTTTATATATACTAAATAAAATATTAATATAAAGCATTAATATTATAATTAAAAATTAAAACATTTATGTACCATTCATAAAACAAACACTGATATATATATAAAATCAATATATTAAAATTTATAAACACTATATATTATTTTAAAATTTTAATATAATATTCTTATATCATAATTATAAACATTATACCATGTACAACAAGAAAAAAACAGTAGTAGTACAAGAATTCATTTATTTTTAGGGGTTTTTCATAACAATTTAATCATACATCATAATTTTAAATTTAATTTGTTATCCCATTATAAATTAAATAAATATTTTGAATACTTTTGAACAAAATTTATATAAAAATTAAAAATTATAAATCATTTCATGAAATAAAAATAAAAATAAAAATATAAAATCAAATCAAAAACTGAATCTCACTATAAAATTTTTATATTCCTCTATATCATTTAAACTGTGTCATTTAGAAGATGTGGAAATGGTGAATAATGTCATTTTCATATATATATATATATATATATATATGTATGCTTATATGGTTTTTTTGTCAATTATAATATATTCAAAGGTATCCATTGTTTTCTAAAACTATTTTGTTTTGATTTATTTTTTAACAAATGCATATTGTTAAAAAAAATCCAAGACCATATTTTTGTTTACTTACATTATTATGGAAATAAATGAATTATAATAATTTTTTTTGTTTTAAAAAAATTATATAAACAATTTTTGGTAAATAATGACCATTACTTTCCAAAATAAAATCATAACATTCTTCCCTTTACCTATCCTCTGTGGAAAGTCACACTTCCACCCTCAGATCTCCCCAACCAATAGTTTAAGAAAACTCACATCCTATAACACCAATTTTATCTCTAGTTAGATGTAATATTCATTATGATTATCCATTTTATACTCATCTATGATCTTGATATCCCACAACCCTCATTTTTCTATCAATAAATTGAAAAACTGCATCCTCCACCCATAACCCAATCATCTCAACCCTCTCCTCCGAGACATTAAATTCAACAATCCTGAAATCCATCTTCCTCACACACCAATATTCCATTATATATTATTAAATAAATTTTATTATAGTGATATCTTTCTTATATTTTTATATTATCATCAAATGGAGTTTATTACATATAATTTAAATGATATTATTTACAAAACATTATCACGAAAATTTATATGTGTGTGTTACAAATAATTATTTTCTAAGTACAATTTCTTCCAAATAAGCATAAAAATTAAAATAATTATATTCTATAATAATTAAATAAGAGATTCAATTATCTTGTGAAACGTAAAATATCATAAATCATTTATACGAACAAAATAATGATAAATTTTCATTTTATAAATTATATTCATATTTGTTACCCATGATAAATAATCAACTATTAATAATGTTTCAAATTTTATATAAAAAATAAACTGACCAATAAATGAAAATATAAAAAATATAAAAATATTATATTTTAAAATATATTCTTCTGGAATATATATTGAAACAAAATAAATACTTTTTAGAAGAGTCTACATAGTTTTATTAATTATTATCATATATTATTATATATAATTTATAAGTAAATATTATAAATTATTTTTTTATTATATATTATCTAAAATAGAATTTTCATATTAGTATTTCAATGTCTGTATTTTATAATAAAATACATTATTTATAGACATTATAATTGATAGATTTTGGATACTTGTTTTTGATTGGTTAACATATTTGTTTTTGTAATAACATGATATGTTTTGGGATTATACCTTTAATATTGATTTTTATTGAAAACATATTCAAGTACTGTATTATAATTTCATTGAAAACCCAAGGATAACTCATAATGAAGGGAGATAAAATATCAGTGGATTTAATTTTGAAACCAATTGGGATTTTGGACATCATAATTGAAAAAAATAGAAGAATAAATTCTGGAGAGACATGGAAAGGTTGTTTGATAAGATATAATATTCAATATATTACCTTTTGTTTTCCATTATAATAGAAAAACAACATAATAACTTGAAGCAATTATTGAAAATTATATGATAATATTTGGGACTAATTAGAATCATTTTCATGTAGAAAATATTATGAAGGATTTGAAAGATGATAAGACATTGGTGTATCCTCGATATGAAAATATGACAACATATTAATTTATGGTGTAATAATTTGATTATAAAATATTGTGTTTTTTTAATAACAATTTTATTTATTTAATTTTGAAATTTTGAAGGAATTAGTTTCTATGGGTGAAACCATTCTAGTAAATTATCATAACGAATCAAAGATAATTGATTATGTTAAATTTTCTTATATAAGAACAAATTATAAACATAAATATTTTATTTTATATTATAATTAGTTTCAATCACTATTTTTCTTCATGTATCGTTGTATATAAAGATATAATCCCAAAAAATTGACATATGTATTTATATTCGACATATGGTTGTTTTATTTTCTCTAAAACCAAGACTTAAATTAGTTTTTAGGTAAAAATGGTGTATATTTAAGATAAAATAGATAAATAAATAAACATGTGATGAATTAATATTCCCTTAAGTCATATTATTATGGATGGTTTTTAATAGTCTTCATCCTAATTTGAAAAAATATATAAATTATGTGGGTTTTGGATTATCATGTGGTGGTCTGTTATATTTATAAGTCACATATAAATCATAGAACATAGAATATAATAAATTATTTTTATAATTTCTCACCTTGGAAGTGAATAAAGGATCAATTTACATTCACAACCATATAATTTATCTGACTGAATGACGCTATAGATGATAAAACATTATTCCAAAAACAAATTATAACAAAGATGAATCCTCTGTGGAAAAGAGTATTCCTATATATGAGGCCTATATGAAGGGATTATTTTATATGCATGTTTTTATTATGTAGTAAATAAATTATTTTCATTCTTATATAATTATTTATGTTTGGAGAATAATGGAAAAATGATCTCTTCCAAATTGTAGAAAAACACGTTGATTTTGGAGAAGATAAATGTTTATTTTTTTCGGTAATCATATTTTCATGGAAATGAAAAATACATTAATAAATGATCATCAATACTTTATTAAAATTGTATATAATGAAAATTTTCACAATTTATTTTCTGAAATTAATGGTTTAATTCTCTAGAAGGGATACGATAAATTTTTTGAATGTTTTATACAATTTCAAGTTACTAGATCAGTGACCATGAATATCATTACATTAACTAGAGAAAAGAGATAATATTTATTGGTCTTCCTTATTGGTCATCTATTTTATATAATTTTTTTTTAATTATGTATATTGAGAATATTTTTTCAAATATCATAGTTATAGTTGTTTTAAATGTTAAGGAAAATTTAATGATTAACTATAATCACATTGAGACCTGATAGATTGTGGTATTAATAATGAGCTTCATCCTAAGATAATTGGAATGAATAAGTGTTTTAATACTCAATATTGTTAAGAAATGATGTATTTGGAATGAATTTAGTTTCATCATTTATTATATGGTCTCATGATTCTTTTTGGTCAACCCAAAAATATAACAACGTGATTGAATTCAATAATGGTTGAGTTGAAATCCACAAAATTATATGATTATTATGTACTAGTACATTATTTCAGTCTAATAATCTTTTGAATGTTATTAAAAATAATATTTTACTATATTAAATCAATTTATTAAACTTATAATTTAAAATTAATTATAAAATATTGAAAATAATGGATTCAAAGAGAATAAAAAGGTTACACGTATCATTTTTTTGGAAATTGAGAAGATATTTTAACAATATTTCCTTACTTGTATGATGCATATTTTGGTGAACCCTCCCATATATGTTATTCATAGTGGTCTAATTTTTTATTATTAGATATTCATTTTAAAAGGTAATATGTATTATTTGAATAATTATATAAGAAATAATAATAATAATGTCATATCCATTATGAAATTTTAATTGGTTCAAATGTTAATAGATCTATATTAAATGATTTTGAATATCATAAATATATTTTATAATCAGCCAATGAGAAATGGATAAAAGAAATATTATTTTATTTATATAGATTTTTCATCACTTCCATTACTATGGGTGTTCAATACTCAAAAATTGATTTATTTGGGCTAAAAAGAGACAGATATATCACACTATATAATTCTGTTAAATTATGTGTTCATGGATTAATATATCAGGTGTGTAAAATAATGCAATAAGTATTTCATATTAATATATAATTAAAAAAAATTTATTTATATAAAATTGAAAATTTTATAATAATCATAAAGAGATTTTAAAAAAGATAGATCTTTATTTAACACATTATAGGAATGAAAAGTTTCATAGAAAAAATTCAAATACAGGGTCAAATCATATGTATGTCAAAAAAAGTTTATCATTATTTTATTTATATTACATTAATGATTTAGTATAATAAAATTTTTATATGTGTTAGTTTATGAGTTTAATTACTATCATGATAACTCAGTAGATTACATTATAAAAATTTCATCTAGATATTGTGCTAATTGGTTAGAAATAACCACTTTTTAATGGTTATATGTAAGTGATTAATGAATGTTTTGTAAAAATTAGAACATATACGGATAGTGTCAAGCTAAATGTAGAAATAGATTGTGATTATGTAGAATGTTACATTAAACAACCTTTTTTTAATTCCAAAAATTATGAATTTTATAAGTAAACAATTATACTATATTATTACTGTCAAGGATGGTCTTTTATGATGACGAAAATGGATTTATATATTTAATAAAGAAGTAATACAAGTTGATAAATATTTATTTATAGTGGTGATGCCCATAAACCTTGATAATGAACCACATGACTCAAGACAATATAATCACAAGTAATATTACACATTCCCAATTCACTGATGTCTATAAAATAATATCTATAGGAAAACATATTTTACATATTATTAATTTGTGAAAAAAAATTGTGAAGTGACTTCTGTTTCTTTCCAAAAAATAATTTTAATAGAAAATTGAAAACATTAAAATGTGTAGAAATTTTTTTAATGAATAAAATGATTATATCAGGTAACAATTTTATATCCAAAATATATTGTTTAGATTATACAATAATTTATGACAAACCCTTTCCACATACATTAGGAACACAACTCCCATGACCCTTAGTAAATGAACATTGGATCCTTTCCCTTCTCTGTATGACAATTAAAAACATCTAAACACACATCAAGACATGAGGGATTTGGTAATTACATAAATACATAGAAGATTTTTCCTATATGACTACCAATACTTCCCATGAAATTTCTATTTCATTCCATATAATCTATTCCATTGAAAGAAGTTTAGCATTTTACAGAACTAAAATATTTTATTCCATAATATAAGATAAAACCAAGTCAACAAATAATGACTAATCACACTATTGTTTTCCAAAATTTTGAGTAACTATTGCATGTCAGAAAATAAAAAAAATAATTGTTATCCAAAAAAATATTGGATACATGAGTAATATGGAAAAATATCACAAATACCTAAATATGGTAAAAAAATAAACCCATTGTGGATCATCAAACCCCATGTTGTTTTACAAACAACAATGACCATTCCAATATACATCATAAAAATCTATTGATTCTAATAATCAATTTCTTAATGCTTACATCCACTATAGATATTTAAATGTTATTGTACATACCTGAAATCATATAATATATAAGAACCATTTTTCAAAATAAATTTTTTCGGAAACATATCTATGTAAATACTCTATCATTAAATAAAAGAATTTATGATTTGAAATATATATTTTACAAGTGATTCTCTATTTAAAACTAGCTCTCTAATTTTTTTTCAAAAAACCCGAAAATATTTAATTTCATAATAAAAAAATCCCCAATTGTATCAAATCAAATTGAAAACACATATTCAATAAAGACACACCAGAAAAAGGATTATGGGATATCAAAATTATAATATAGATATCAATATATTTAAGAAAAACAATATCATGTTTAAATAAATGACATTTGGTCTATGAAAATATAAAAACCTCATAATTACATCATAATTAGTCCATTTGTGATCTAATTTAATATAACCAACAATGCTAAATCCACCTTACATGATATATTTTTCTTGTAATAGTAGGATATAAAGACACTGATCTAATAACTGATGAAATTATAGATTTTCAACCATTAGTCTACATTTGTTCAAATAAATACTAGAGATAATTGAATTCACTAACAGTAGAGATGAACCAAAATTTCATCTGAAGATATCTACTTATATAAAAATTTATAGAATGTTTTAATTTTAGTTTCGAGAGACCCGATAGAGTTTTAAATAAAAAAGTCACAACTATTCATAACATCAATTATTAATCCAATATTTTGAGAGAACATGTGTAACAACCAATAAATTTAGAATGAATTTATATTTAAAAAAATAATATGTCTTATATTACAACTAATATATGTTGCAAAAAATGGAAAATATATTACTTCATTATAGATTAATATTAAAATATAAAAAATATATATTATATGATAACAAAATTAAACCTATATATTAAAATTTCCAATGGAATGAAACCACGTGTAAATAAAATTAATACGTGGTTGAAATTATCTTAATCACAATCCACCATGAAGATCATTACACCAATGAGAACTATAGAATGAATATAACATGTTCAAAATATGATAAACATGTTGATAATGAAATTATAGAAGGATAGATGATTGAATTTATTTTGATAAGTATATGTATAGGAATGTAATAGAAACATTATATATATAAATTTTTGTTATATAGTATTTGTATATAAGTTCATAAGAAATTGATTTTCCCAACCTGTAAATTAACGTTTTTGAATAGTTATATACAAATTAAATAAAATATATTCCCCTGATAATATAAGATAATATAATGAAAGAAAAAATATAATACATTTCTATAAAAATATTATTTTTTCATTAAATTTATTATTACTATTATTAATGAATTGTTTAAAAATATTATAACATTAAAATAAATATTTACTATATATGGATTAACATATTTACATGGTTAAAAGATAAATAATTTTTTTATTCATTTAATTAAAACCATTTAATTTTTTAATGGATAATTTGAATCAATTGTATTTATTAAAATGAATTGATCAGTTTTAAATGATTATTCTAATGAAATTTATTATATTCAAAAAAAAATATTAATTAGCACATGTTTTAATAGTTAATAAGTAAGATATAATATTAAGAACACCTATTGATAAAAAATCCAGCATTCTATAAAAAGTATTCCAACTGTAATTTATTTTTTCATTTAAATGATAAATATATCATATTTAGAAGCTAAATTATAATAAATAACGTTACAAACTTTAATATAAACATATAAATTAAGGAAACAGGTATGATTTATTTCTAAGACATAAAAATTAGTTACCAATAGAAAATTTCTTCATAATGGTAAATGAAAAAATATGGTATACATTATTTATTAACGGGTGATGAACTAAAATGTCAAAAAATTATATCCCTAGAGAGTGGATGATGGAATGATATAACCAACCATATCTTATCTTTAGTTTTTTACATGAGATGCACCTTCCATATAAAAATTTCGTTCTTCACACATTAATGAATTTGAACTTAATAAAATTCCACTCAATCTCACTTATAAAAGGAATCATCCACTCCCCACATAAAACCATGAACATCTAGTAGTTTTCTCTTGAAAAAATTCTAAAATATTATTACTATCATGATGATACCACATTTAGGAACCTCTAGATTGAAGAAGATGTCCCAAGTCCCATATTTTTAATAGGCTATCTAAGAACAGATTCAATCCATTAGTGCATGTGTTTTCCTCTCAATAACCATTCCTCATTATCTCATTTTTTTCAAATATTTTGTAAATGTTATATTATCACTGTAACACACCAAAATTATTAACAGTTAAATGGATATGTGATATGAATCATGTCAAGAACGAGTTTTTTTCCAGAGCCTACCAGATTAGAACTCCACAATAAAGAGTGTTTTTTCCTAAATTAGAGATTAGGATGGGTGACCTTCGAGAATGTTTCCCAATGAGTGTGTGAGTGAGGGAAAAGAACACTAAGAAGGACATGTGTTGTCCTGTGTGGAATGTAATTAGTCAGATTAACTATTCTATAACATGGGTGGGCCAAGGTTGGGGACCATGTGTCTGCGGGGAAACTGGTGCTATTTGGTGGGCCAGGACCCAACCAACATGTTAAGGTGGGGCCTTTGTGCTATCATTGGGGACCAGATGTTATATTTTTTATCATAGGTTGTACGCACCGTTATGTGCAACACACTGCACATGTTAAATGGATAAATGATATAAACTAGGTTAACAAGTTTCACCTTCCTTTTCGGGAGTCTACCAGATTAGAACTACATAGTTAAGTGTGATTGGCTTGGAGTAGTGATCAAGATGGGTGTCCTTCTGTGATGGTTCCCTGGGCGTTTGTGAGTGAGGAAAAACAACACTGGAAATGAAAAGTTTTGGAAAAAATGATAAAGGATAAATGGCTAAATGATATGAATGATTTCAAAAAGGTAGAAAATTTTTTGGGAGCCTACCTGATTAGAACTCCATAGTAAAGAATGCTTGTTTTTTGAGTACTGATCAAATGGGTGACCATCTGGGATGATTCTCAAGAAATGTGTATGTGAGGAAAAAGCACACCATAAAGGACATGTGTTTTCTTTTGGGGACATTCAATAGTCAAATGACCCACTCAGGCACATGGGTGGACCCCATGGTGGGGACCACATGTCTAAAAGGAAACTGGTGGTACTTGCAATGCCAAGACCTAACATCCTTGTTATGGTAGGTGTTGGTGCTGTTACTAGGACCCGACTGTCACCTGTGGGGTCAAGGTGGTACTCGGCCTTAGGTGCAACACACTGCTTTTCTTGGAGTAGTGGTCATGATGGGTTAACATCAATAATGTTTCCCACAACATGTGTGAGTGAGGGAAAAACACATTGGAAAAGGCATGAGTTGGCCCATAATGACAAAGGGATAAATGGATAGCACATTGGACAATACATGTGTTGGCCTAGAATGATAAAGGGTTAAATGGTTAAATGACCTGACTGATGTTAACAAGGTGCGTTATTTTTTTTGGGAGCCTACATGACAACAACTACAACATTAAACATGATTGGAATGGAGTAATGATTAGGATGGGTTAACTTCTAAGATGATTCCCAGGGCGTGTGTGAAAAAGCACACAATAAAAGACATGTGTTGGCCTATGGGGACATTAATTAGTCAAATTTCATGTACAGTCATGTGGGTGGGCCCCATGTTGGGGACCACATCTCTGTGGGAAAACTAGTGGTACCTTGTGGGCCAGGACCCAATGTCCATGTTATGGCCGGGTGTATGGGTTTTCAATGTGACCAAATTGTATCATTTGTTATCTGAGGTTTTACCCAGTCTTAAGTGCAGTGCACTGCCTAGGTTGTGATTTAGGTCCCACATTGAGGACGTTGTTCTCTATGGGGGGGTTAATGTAACAACCAAATATAATAAATGGTAAAATGAATAAATGATATGACTCATTTCAAAAAGGTGTGCCTTCTTTTTCAGGTGCCGATTTGATTAAAACTCCACAGTTAAGGATGTTTGGATTTGAGGTTTGATCAGGACGTGTGACCATTAAAAATGTTTCCCAGGATGTGTCTGTGTGAGGAAAAAGATTAATAGAACGGTCATTTGTTTGCCTATGGATACTTATATTTGTCAAATGACTCGTTCAGGCATGTGGGTGGGCCCCAGGGTGGGTACCAAATGTCTACGGGGCAACTAGTGGTAACCGGTGGGCCAGGACCTGATTGCCATGTTACGATGGGGTTTCTATTCTTTGGGTGGGTGTGGGGTAATGTAACACCCCAAAATTAAAAAAGGGTGAAATTTATAAATTCCATGACTCAATTCAACATGTTTCACCATCCTTTTTAGGAGCCTACCTGATTAGAACTCCACAATTATCTGTGCTTGGCTTGGAGTATTGATCGTGAATGAAGAACTTTAGAAATTTTCATAGGGAATGTGTGAGTGAGAAAAAAGGACCCTTATTATGACATGTGTTGTCCCAGAAGGATATAGGGATAAATTTCTATTTGATATGACTGATCTTTACAAGATGCACCTTTTTTCAGGAGACTACCTAATTAGAACCCTACAGTTATGTGTGCATGGAATAAAGTATTTATCCTGATGGGTAACCATCTGGGAAGTTTTCCATATCATGTGTGAGTGAAGACAAAGCACACTAGAAATGAAATGTGTCAGACCAAAATGATAATGGATTTAATGGATAAATGATATGACTAATGTCAACAATGTGCAACTTCATTTTTCAGAGTCTACCCGATTTGTAGTCCATAGTTTTTCATTCTTGGATGGGAATAGTGATCAAGATGGGAGACCATATGGGAAGTGTGTGGACCCCAAGTTGGGGAAATTAATTCGTAAAACAACCCAATTGGGAACGTGGGTGGGCCCCAGAGTGAGGACCACATGTGTGTGGTGAAACTGGTGGCACTTGGTGGGCCAGGACTTGATGGGAGTCTATGATGTAGGGGGGGGGGGGGGGGGTTATTGTAACACATGAGAATGAAAACGGGTTAATGACTAAATGACATGACTGATGCCATCAATGTGAACCATTCATTTCTGGTTCCCATCGGATTAGAACTCCACATTTAACCATGATTTTCTTAGAGTAGTGATCATGATGTTGGACCTTTTGGGATGTTTCCCAGGATGTGTGTGTGTGTGTGAGGGAAAATCACAATGAAAAAAAGTGATGGACTAGACTGATAAAAGGTCAAATGCATAAATGATATGACTAATGTCATCAAGGTGTAACTCATTTTTCAAGATACTACCTGATTAGAAATCAATATTTATTGTACTTGGCTTAAAATCAAATGGCTAAATGATATGGCTAATGTCAACAAGGTGCACCTCCTTTTTCAAGATTCAGCCTGATTAGAACTCAATATTTAGGCATACATGGATTGAAATAGTGATCTAGATTGGTGATAGGGAGTCTGTGCGTATGAGGACAAAAAACCCTGGAAAGGACATGTGTTGGCATGTGAGGACATTCCTTAGTCAAATGTCCTGTTCGAGCATGTGGGTGTGACCTATGATGGGGACCACATGTATGCGGGGAACTGGTGGTAGCCTAAAAGCCAAGAACTAATGAACAAGTTAAGGTGTTGTGTCTATGCTGTCACTGGGACCCGGCTATCACATTTGATATCAATTGTGGTACCCAACATTAATTGCAACACACTGCATGGCTTGGAATGGTCATCAGGATTAGTGACCTTCTGTAATGTTTCCTAGGGAATGTTTGAGTGTGGAAAAATCAAACAATAAAGGACTTGGGTTGGCCTATAATGATAAAGTATTAAATGGATAAATGATATGACTAATTTCAAAAAGGTGATCCTTCATTTTCGGGAGCCTACCAGATTAGAAATCCATAGTTAAATGTGTTTGGATGGGAGTAGTGATCCGGATTGGGTGACCTTCTAGAATGATTCCTAGGGAACGTGTTAATGATGTGAAAGAACATGAGAAAGGACATGTGTTGTCATGTAGGGACATTAATTAGTCAAATTATTGTTCGGGGATTGGGTGGGCCCTTGGTTGTGGACCACAAGTTTTTAGGGAAACTGGTGGTTACCAATAGGCCAGGACCTGATAGTCATGCTAAGGTGGGGTGTCTGTGCAATCACTAAGACCAGGTTGTCACATTTGGTATCAAATGTGGTAACCAGAATTAAGTGCTGCACACTACCTAGCTTGCAACTGTGATCATGATGTGTGACCTTCAATAATGTTTCCTAGGGTGTTTGTGAGTGAGGGAAAAACACACATTAAAGGACTTGGGTTGTCCTAGAATGATAATGGGTTTAATGGATAAATGATATGACTAATTTCAACAAGGTGAAACTTTATTTTTAGGAGCCTAATAGATTAGAAATCCATAGATAAGCATGCTTGGCTTGGAGTAGTGATCAGGATTGGGCGACCTTCTAGAATATTTCCAAGGGAATGTGTTAATGAGGAAAAAACACAATAGAAATAACATGTGTTGTCATCTGGGGACATTCATTAGTCAAATTACTATTCGGGAATTTTGGTGGGCACTAAGTTGGGGACCACATGTTTGCGGGGATAGTGGTGGTACCCAATAGGCTAGGACCCAATGACCATGTTAAGGTGGGGTGTCTGTGCTATCACTGGGACCTGGTTTCCCCATTGGTTATCAGAGGTGGTATCCAGCCTTAAGTGCAGTGCACTACCTACCTGGGAGTAGTGATTAGGATGGGTGACATTCTAGAATGTGTTTTAGGATGTGTGTGAGTGAGTAAAAAGAACATTGGAAAGGAAATGTTTTGGCCCAAAATGAAAAATGGTTAAATGTATAAATGATATGACTGATTTCAATAAGGTGAAACTTTATTTTCTGAAGCCTACCTGATTAGAACTCCACAGTTAAGCGTTCTTTTCTTGGAGTAGTGATCATGATGGGGTGTCTATTTGGGATGTTTCTCATTGTGTTTGTGAGTGATGATAATGAAAACTGGAAAGGACATGTGTTGGCATGTGGGGACATTAATTAGTCAAATGACCCATTCAGGCTTGTGGGTGGGCCCTAGGGTGGGGAAAACATGTCAATGGGGAAACTGGTTGTACCCGATGGGCCATAACTGGTAAACCATGTTAAGGTGGGGTGTATGTGCTATCACTGGGACCTGATAACCACATTGGGTATCCGAGGTGGTACCTAGCCTTAAAAGAAGTGCACTGCTATGTTTATGATTTAGAGCCTACAACGTGGACATTTTTCTCTAAAGGGGGTGGGTAAATTTAACAACCCCAAATGATAAAGGGTTAAATGTATAAATAATACGACTCATGTAAACATGGTGCATCTTATTTTTTGGGAGCTTACCATATTAGAGCTCCGTACTTATGTGTGTTTGTCTTGGAGTAGTGATCATGTTGGGTGACATTTTGGAATGTTTCCTAGGGAATGTGTTAGTGAGGGAAAACAATCTATATAGGACATGTGTTGGCCTATGTGGACATTCAATAGTCAAATGATCTATTCAGGAACTTGGGTATGCCCCAATGTGGGGACAACATGTCTAATGGGACACTGGTGGTACCCGGTG
Source organism: Viscum album (assembly GCA_963277665.1). Classification (NCBI taxonomy): domain Eukaryota; kingdom Viridiplantae; phylum Streptophyta; class Magnoliopsida; order Santalales; family Viscaceae; genus Viscum; species Viscum album. Next base: position 1,406,520,682 of record OY728120.1, on the reverse strand, counting down.
GTCCAGGACCTAATGACAATATTAAGGCGGGGTTTGTGTGCTATCGCTGGAACCCAGATGTCACAATGAATATAAAATAACATGTTCATAATCATTCTATTTCTATAACTTGTTTTTTTGGATCAATTTTATCACCTAGATGAAATATCTAATAATGTTTACTTCTTAAAAGAAAATGTAAACAAAAATAATTTTAATATAATGTAATAATTATTAATGTATGAATTTTTACTTATTATATATATAAAATATACCAATATATATTAATTAATTAAATCAATTGTTTTAGAAATTGTATAATCATATAAAATGTGATTTTTTTAAATGTTCTATGTGAACTGTCTATATAAAACCCCTGAAATATCCATGGTACATAAGAACTATATCTAAGAAATATAATAATAATATTTGAATATTTCAATAATGTTTAAATTATGATAATGTTTCAATGACGACAACAACCAAATTGAAGTAATTAGGGAATACAGAACAGTTAATACATGAATTTTTTGACAAAGAAAATAATATATGGGTATTACATAATTATTTATGAATGCCATTATGTAAAATAGATATGAATATTTTTAATATACATGTTAATAAAAAAACTAAAATTCTTTAAACTAGGAGTTATAACATATTTGATTAATTAGAAATCTAGGGTAATGGTTTCTTTTTAACATTTAGTTTCTAATCAATATTTTTAATGACTAAATTTACACAAGTGGAAATTATATATTCATTTTATATAAAACTATATATATTTTCTTGTTAAAAATATTCATATTCTTTATTTTGTTTTTCTATTTACATCTATATACTTTTATTAATTATTAATATCATTTCAAACGATCTACCTTAATTAAAAATATGAAATAAATCTTTTTAATGGTTTTTTTCATAGTCCTTATCCCCCCATATCTTTAATAATTTTCCCTTATGAAACCTTATATATATGTATTGACGGGTTTCCAAAGAATTTTTTATTCTAAATTTTGTATAAATTATTTATTTTAACATAAAATTATAAAAAAATTAAATATAATTTCTTCATATTTTTAAAATTAATCGTATAATTATGTTATAAAGAATATATCCTCTATACAAGTGTAGTGTAATTATAATTATACATCACATTGTATATTATATAATAATATAATACGCCTTCTGTCAAGATATATCATATGATAATATGTAGTTGATGTTTTTATTAAACACAATTCTTTCTCATTATTTAATTTAGATATGATGGAATTATGAACATTTTAATGTTCATCTAGAACTCATATGTATGGAATTATGTTTTTTAATTGGTCGGAATAGAATTATATCACCCCATTATGCATTGTGTAATTTTTTATATCTAATGAGATAATATATATGGGATTGGTGGTGATCTCAATCCACTATGGGTCTCTATCTAATTGGTATTTGGGAATGGGGAGTCAACCCAATCAACTACAATACCTTGTTTTCTATGTGATTATAGTATTGTAAGTAAGAAATGAAATATGAAATGATTTTATACTATTATGTATTTGATATATTTTTATACCATTTTTCTATGATATGTAACATATATATGTTTGGTTCCCCCATATCATGATTATTGACTCGTGTTTCAACAATAAAATCACTCATGTCTTACATTGTACTCTAATATCTATCTCACAAATCATGATATATGATCTTTGTTTTATTGGTTATGATTTTCCTATGATATTTTCAGGCACCATGGTTATGTTTTCATACCATTATGATTATCTTATGCTTATTTATGATCATTAAATTTTATATCTTCCGTTAACCCTTTACTGATCAAATTATCTCACTATATCTTTTATGTAAATTTCAACATTATATGATGGTGAATATACATATAAAATGGTTCAAATGTTATCACCTGTGAAGAATATTTATGAAATATTTTTAATATTTTTCTGAAAATATACTTGTCACACACTGATTCCATATTGATAATAATACTATAGGTTCAATGGTTAAATTTATTATGAGATATAAAAAATATTCTTCTAAAATAAAGTATTATGTATGCATATTACAATTGAGTTTTTTGAATTTGAATAAGAGTAAGGATTTGTTAATTTTAAGGATTATTTTATAATGCTTAAGAGGATGGATCATAAAACAATCTATGTTGAACCAAAATAAATATAATATGAACCTAAACTGAAATAGGTTGAAATTAAGGGTACATAATGAAGGAAATATTATGATTTATTTTTCATATAGTATAGTTCACTAGTCTAGTTGTAATTATGTGATACAAATATTTATAAATACATTTAGTCAATGTATTAAACTGGGTGGAACTAAATAAACAATGAGTACAATAGGAATTGTATTGACTTCCCCAATGGACAACCAAATGAGATGGATGTGTAGTAAAAACCCATAGATTTATGATCAACCAACATTATCAATACATGAAAAATAACAAGAATGATTTCAAACTCCAAAACATGCTATGAAAAGTATCACCATCTATTGATTCCTTTGTGAAACAACATCCACCACCTTTATTGGGAATTTTATTCTATTAGTTTGTAATCAGTGGATCAAAAAGATTTAAAAAATATTTTCAATTAACAATTTATTAGAGTTTGAATTTTTTTTATAAATTAAACATTTGAATGGAACAAATGTTCAATAGTAAGACCTAATTAGAAACATAAAGAATGAGGAATAAAGAAACAACCTGGATTGGAAAGTTTCAATGAATGTATTTTTTAATAACTATATTTCCTAAACATGTTACATTAAAATTGTAGGGGTATTACTAGAGATGAAACTAAAGGAGGATGAATACATTAATTATTAGGGGGAAAACATCATAATACATGAAAAGAACACATTTGGTTTTATCAATAATCAAAAGAGAACAATTGATCATTTCATTAGTGGATAAAAACAATTCATCAAAATGATTTATCTATATGATACTTTGGTAGAAATGTGTAAAGACCTGTAAATTACAAGGGAATTTTTTTTTCTTAATTTTCTTTGGAATTTTACAACAACGTAGTTTCTCACGGCACCTGATTCCGAGGCCCGGTGTGCCCGAAATCAATTTACGAAGTTTGGCTCGGGTACGTTCAGTGAACGAACGAGCGGGTTTTTCTAACTTTTGAACCGGTGCTCGGAATTGAATTCTGAGGGCACCGATGGAATCGCAGCGCCAGTAATTGCTTAGAAACGCCTCTTCCAGAGTTGCGTTTGGTCAGGTGTGATTTTTAATTTTTGGGCTTAAAGTTAAGAAATAAAATAAATTGTTCGACAAACATTATTTTATTTCACTTAAGCCGCTTGGAAGTCACTTGAAGCCACTTAAAGCAGCTTAAGCTGAGTCGATGTGGATAGGGTGCTATCCAGAAATATCCTACCCTCTTGGTAGGATATTTGTGAGGTGGGGCCCACACGATCCCCACCGTTTCTTTTCTGCTAAGTAACACACTCGCGAAAATCTGTCATTATGAAAGTCAACTAACGCGTTTTCTTAATTTCATAACGCACCAATTAATTAGGCGGTTTTCTTTGATGAATTAATTGGGCGGTTTATTTCGTTGAATTAATTCTACGAATTAATGGGTCGTTACTTATCTCTTTTTCGTTTCTTAACCGGTTTGAAATCCGTTGGCGTAGTAATAAAATAAGACCAGCGCCACATCTTGAGGATTACACGTAGGGATTTTATTTTGGAAATACCTTTATATTACCATGAATGTTTATTTAAAATTAATGAACCAGTTTCATATGAAAAATTTTAATTTATTAAAATTGTTGTTTCATGTGTTGAATAAATTCTCCCGTTGATATTATCTAACGCGGAGGGTGCGGGCCAAATGAACACGGCCCCGACAACCCTCCGCAGATTCTTTATTGATGTGTGGATCGACGGGTGATGACAAACGAGGCCGCAAGGTGATTTTGAGGCCTCCGCAGTGAAGGTCGGAACCCGGGAGGAACAACGACGCAGACGGGAAGGAAAACGGACCACCGGAGCAAATCCGGTGGCCCGCGGAAGCGGCCGTCGACACGTGTCGCCGACGCGGCGGCGCCGGCAACCGGAGGCGGTGGCCAGCGGACCCGTGGCCACGTGGGTCTGGCTCGCCCGCATGGGACGCGGCGACATGCCGTGTCCGATCGATCCAGCGCGGCCCCACGCGGGGCCGCGACACCTCCAATCCGCGGGGGCAGCGCCCTGCGACGTCCACCTGCTCGGCCGCTCAGCCGAGCCGAGCCATTCCGGTCCGGCCGGCCGGGCCACGCCCTGGCCGGACTGGAACGGGTCCAGCCGGGTCGTGTCGACCCGGTTCGGCCGACCCCGGTGGGGGGGGGGGGGGGGGTCTGGCTGGGTGGGCCCGGGCCCAGACCCCCCGTCCTCGAACTATTTTCGGTCTTTTGCCCGTATCATGAGCTACGAGCCTCCGAACGACGCGCCGTCAGCGGCATCGCGATCCTTGGATCAGGACGGTCGTTTCAGTATATTGCACTGAAGGTTTCAGATTACTTTGGGTTTGGCCGGGTTGGTTCGTACACGAAACCAACCGGGCCCTCGGAGCGGAAACACTCATATCTTGAGCTACGGACGTCCGATTGGCGTGCCGCCGACTTTGATGGATTCTTCTAAGGGAGATGGATATTTTGGATTACTCTACTCGAGGTTTGGACGCAGTTGGAGTACAGTCGGGTTGGTTTTAACTTAAAAACCAACAGGGCCCCCGGGACGAAAAAGCCAATAACTTCCAGACCGGGTGTCCGATTGACGCGCCGTCTATTGTGTTGCGTTCATGTTGATGATACGGATCTTTTGACATCCTTCGCCCGAGTTTTGGATGCAGTTGGGTTATAGCCGGGTTAGATTGTGCCCGAAATCCAACCAGGCCCCTAGAACGGAGAAAGATGATATCTTTCAGACCAGACGTCTGTTTGATGAACCGTCAGCGGCGTTGGTGATCACGTTGAGAAATGGTCCCTATGAGTATAACCTATGAGTGTTCGGGGGAATAGTTGAGTTACGGCCGGACTGGTTTGGACACGAAACCAACCAGGCCCCGGGGACGAAAAGGCTAATAACTCATAGACCGGGCGTCCGTTTGATGCGCCGACTATTGCGTTGAGACCCATATGGTGAGATGGTCCATTGAGATACTTCTTCGTGGGACTTTGAGATACTTGGAGTATCGACCTGTAGCTCGTGGAGCGGACCCTCCCAGAGATGAGTGAGCGGAGTACGGAGACCGTGTAGACGACTGAGACCTGACGACTGCTTGACCGACTCGACTTGGAGTGAGTCGACTAGCCCAGTGGACGGAGCGCCCGATATTTGGCGGCAGACCCACGGTGGACGGAGCGCCTGGTAGTTGGTAGCAGACCTGCGGTACTCGACCGGAGGAGTACCTCTGTAGGCTATTAGGGAGAGAACTCGGTATTTGGCGACAGACCCTCAGGGGATGGAGCGCCCGGTAGTTGTCCGCAGACCCGCGGTACGCGACAGGAGGAGTACTTCAGCTGTCTTAGGTTAGTGAGCAGTACCTCAGAGTCGTGACAGGACCACTGTACACTCCAGAGATGGATCTCTTCAGCAGTTATGGTTTTGTTAATGAAAATCCTAGTTTGAGATGAATCTTTTGACCTTTGTGTTTACCTCATGATTGAGATGGGTCACTTGATAAATTAGGTATATGCATGGGCATATAACTGGGTAGTGGTTATCCGTTGATTTCACAATCCTTGTGTTTCCTCATTATTGAGATGAGTTACTTGATAACTTAGGTATATGTATGGGCATATACCTAAGTAGAGGTTATCTGTTGAGATCTTCTTTTGGTTATACTTGTTGGTTTAGTGAGACCTTGAGGGTCTCGGGGTCCCTACCGAGTATCGTTATACTCACCCCGGCACAGGCTATGCCCGCACCTCGTTGTGTTGGTTGCAGACGACGGGCAGTGCTGACGGAGGCCGAGTGTTCGAGGGCTGAACGATACCCGGAGGTGGACTACACGACGAGTCAGTACCCGTAGGTGGACTACACGACGAGTCAGTACCCTGAGGTGGACTACACGACGAGACGACACACAAAGGTGGTTGCCGGGAGAGAGCGTGGAGGAGGCTATCTGTACCTACCCTTCAGGTAGGATCCGTGGTGGACGACCAGGAGCTGCACCATCTGTACCTACCCTTCAGGTAGGATCCGAGGAGGATGACCCAGGAGAAGCTTCCATCCTTCCAGCTGTTATATTTCGGTTGTACTTGTTCAGTTGTAGTTGTACTTTCTTTTGGGTTTGTATTCTGGCCCATTTACTTTTAAGCACTTCTCTTGTACTTAGTGTTTACTTTTTTTTTCCGCTTGCTTACTCTGTGGTTCTTGTTTTTTTATAAAGGCAATGACTTACCAGTTATCGGGATTTACGCCTTTGGTGCTAGTCGCCAGCCCGTGGCCTATGGAAGGCGGGCTTGGGGTAGTCACGGCACGGGCCCCGAGGATGGGTTGTGACAAATTGGTATCAGAGGAGTTCGGTTCTACCACAGAACTTATAACTCTGATGTTTCTTTCTGTGAAGCAATAGTGTTAAGAGCACCGAGTGTGTTTTTCAGTTCAGGGAGTCCAGTGTTGATGCGGGCAGCCGAAGTATCCATACACCAGGACCCTGACAACGGATTTCCGACTTTGTGCACGAAAACACTGATTGCGTGTGTGTTTTCCAGAAGTTTTTAAATGTCATCTCAAACCAAGTCAGCTCACCAGGGATAATCTTTGACCGTGTCACGTTGTTTCTTTCAGGATGCCTCCCTGTGTACGACCAGCTAGAGCCCCGAGAGTGGTATGTACTGACAGCCCACCGAGCGACGAGGCCTCAGTACAGGGCCCTATCCCAGTTGAGGAACCAGCGGAGGCACCAGCGGTACTTCTACCCGTTGGGCCACCGATGCCACCAGCTCCAACAGCAGAGGGTGCACTTCGCTTGAGCACACTGCATGAGTTCCAGCGCCAGTGGCCACCCAGCTTCCCGGGAGGGGCGGACCCGCAGGTGGTTGAGGAATGGATGGAGGCTGTGGTGAGAGTCTTCAGGCTAGTGGGGACGCCGACAGATTTCATGGTGATCCTTGCTTCCAGCCTTCTTCAGGAAGCAGCAGGAAGATGGTGGAGCCGGATGCTTCGGATGCATGACGAGGCGACACTTCTATGGGCAGACTTCGAGAGCTTGTTCCGGGAGGAGTTTGTGCCAACCACCCTTCAAGCGGTGCATATACAGGAGCTACTTCAGCTACGACAGGGCAGCATGTCAGTGGCGCAGTACTCAGCGAGATTCACAGACCTCTCGCACTACTCCACATATATGGTACGAGACCCATTCTTCAGGGCCCGAACCTTCGAGAAGGGGCTCAGGTGAGAGATTAGAGCTTATGTTGTTTCTCACAGCATTACGACGCAGACAGGGGTGTTGGAGAGAGCCCTCTTAGTGGAGAGTTTCCATGCTGAGCAGTCTCCAGCAGCAGGACCCACCACTAGCCGGCGTGCGGCAGAGTCTTCTGCAGCATGCAGTAGACAGATGACGCAGAGGTCCAAGAGGACCAGACCTACCGATGGCCGACTGCACGACTTAGGTTCAGTTGTGCGGGGAAACCGAGGTGGAGTCAGAGCCAGACGTGCCGAGAGTGGACAGTGTTACTCCTGCGGCGGAATTGGTCACATGGCACGTGACTGTCCGACCCGCCATGCAGATGACCAGCAGTTAAATGAAGAACCTCCGAGGCAGAGGTAGAGGTTCGATCAGGGTGGACCGCAAGGAGCAGGAGGCCATGGAAGAGGAGCTGGCCGTGCAGCTGGAGGTGGACGACGCTTCGGGATGTTTCCACCACCACCACCATGAGGCCCACCCCGACCGCAGAGGATAGTAGGACATGGTAGAGCTCAGCTTCAGGCAGCTGAGGCCTATGGTCATGGAGCTCCGGAAGCAGATGGACATGAGCGGGACTAGCTTCCGACCTGGAGGCTATTAATCCTGTTGCTTCTAGTTTTGTTGATGTTTGTCTGTAGTTGCTTTGTGTATTTGTACTATGAGATGCAATAATGAAAAGACACTTATCTTGTAAAGTTTGCTTTCCTGTCCTTTTTTTGGGTTGATACTGAGTGGTCCCGGTTAAGACTGTTGACTTGACCCTCACTTTTGTGTTTTCTACTGAAGGAGACCTAGTGACCACACACTGATGCCGACAGTGTGACTCGACCCTTGGAGGCGAGAGTGACAATTGGATCTCTTGGTAGTTACGGCGAGGCCTTACGACGTCATCCATGGAATGAATGCATCATTCATGTCAGGATTGACTGTATTAGGAAACGAATGTAGTTCATCCACGGGATGAGACTGGATTTCTCTTCTCGGCAATGAAGAATTCAAAGCAGCTCTTGTGAGACTAGAGAAGGTCCAGGTCATCCAAGAGCGGATGAGGACGGCACAGGGCCGACAGAAGCCTTATGATGACAGGACATGGAGGCCTATAGAGTTTGAGGATGACCATCATGTCCTTATACGAGTCTCACCTCGACGAGGTTTACAGCGATGTGGCCAGGGAGGCAAGTTATCTCCGAGGATTCAACGGACCTTTATAGGTCCTCAGCTGGGTAGGCGAGGTGGTTTACCACTTGACCCATCCACATCAATTGCACTAGGTTCACGACGTTTTCCACGTATCCCAATTGAGGAGATATGTGCTCGACCATCCACATATCATCGACCATGAGGAGCTGGACGGTGGTGATGAGGTGACTTCTACGGAGGTTCCTGTGGGGATTGAGGATCGACAGGAGCAGATTCCAGGAGGATGGTCAATTCCTCTTGTACAATTTCTTTGGAAGCACGAGAACCTCTAGGTGAGCACATGGAAGTGGAAGGGTCAGATGCGTGCTCAGTACCGCCTTTGTATCCCTATGTTTGTGGTGAAGCTTTACGGGGATGTAAAGCCCTGTGGTGGGAGTAATGTAAAGACCTGTAAATTCAAAGGAAATTTTTTTTCTTAATTTTCTTTTGAATTTTACAAGAACGCAGTTTCTGACGGCGCCTGATTTCGAGGCCCGGTGTGCCCGGAATCAATTTACAAAGTTTGGCTCGGGTACGTGTAGTGAACGAACGAGCGGGTTTTTCTAACTTTTGAACCGGTGCTCGGAATTGAATTCTGAGGGCACCGATGGAATGGCAGTGCCGGTAATTTCTTAGAAACGCCTCTTCCGAAGTTGCATTTGTTCGGGTGTGGTTTTTAATTTTTGGGCTTAAAGTTAAGAAATAAAATAAATTGTTCGACAAACATTATTTTATTTCACCTAAGCCTCTTGGAAGTCACTTGAAGCCACTTAAAGCAGCTTAAGCTGAGTCGATACGGATAGGGTTCTATCCAGAAATATCCTACCCTCTTGGTAGGATATTTGTGAGGTGGGGCCCGCACGAGCCCCACCGTTTCTTTTCCGCTAAGTAACGCACCCGCGAAAACCCGTCATTATGAATGTCAACTGACGCGTTTTCTTAATTTCTTAACGCACCAATTAATTGGGTGGTTTTCTTCGTTGAATTAATTGGGCGGTTTATTTCGTTGAATTATTTCTACGAATTAATGGGTCGTTACTTATCTCTTTTTCGTTTCTTAACAGTTTTGAAATTCGTTGGCGTAGTAATAAAATAATACCAACGCCACATCTTGAGGATTACACGTAGGGATTTTATTTTGGAAATACCTTTATATTCCCATGAACGTTTCTTTAAAATTAAAGAACCAATTTCATACGAACAATTTTAATTTATTAAAATTGTTGTTTCATGTGTTGAATAAATTCTCCCGTTGATATTATCTAACGCGGAGGGTGCGGGCCAAACGAACACGGCCAGACAACCCTCAGCAGATTGTTTATTGATGTGTGGATCGACGGGCGATGACAAACAAGGCCGCAAGGTGATTTTGAGGCTTCCGCAGTGAAGGTAGGAACCCGGGAGAAACAACGGCGCAGAAGGGAAGGAAAACGGACCACCAGAGCAACTTCGGTGGCCCGCGGAAGCGGCCGGCGGCGGCGCCCCAGCGCGCCGCCGGACAGAGCCGCCGCGACTTCAGCAGCGATGGCGGCGGCCAGAGGACCCGCAGCCGCGTGGGTGCGGCTCGCCCGCATGGGACGCGGCGACATGCCGCGTCCGATCGATCCAGCGCAGCCCCACGCAGGGCCGCGAAACCTCCAATCCGCGGGGGCAGCGCCCCACGACGTCTAGTTGCTCGGCCGCTCGGCCGAGCCACGCCAGGCCGGTCCGACCGGCCGGGCCGCGCCTTGGCCAGACCGGACCGGGTCCAGCCGGGTCGGACCGAGTCGGGTCAACCCGGTTCTTCCGACCCCGGGGGGGGGGGGGGGGGGGGGTCGGGCCGGGTGGGCCCGGGCCCAGACCCCCCGTCTTCGGACTGTTTTCACACTTTTGCTCGTAACTTGAGCTACGAGCCTCCGAACGACGCGCCGTCAGCGGCAGCGCGATCCTTGGATCGAGCCGGTCATTTCGGTATATCACACTGAAGGTTTCGGATTACTTTGGGTTTGTCCGGGTTGGTTCGTACACGAAACCAATCGGGCCCTCGGAGCGGAAACGCTCATATATTGAGCTACGGACGTCTGATTGACGTGCCGTCAACTTTGATGGATTCCTCTAAGGGAGACGGATCTTTTGGCTTACTCCACTCGAGGTTTGGATGCAGTTTGAGTATGGTCGGGTTGGTTTTCACTTAAAAACGAACCGGGCCCCCGGGACGAAAAAGCCAATAACTTCCAGACCGGGCGTCCGATTGACGCGTCGTCTATTGTGTTGCGTTCCTGTTGATGATATGGAACTTTTGGCATCCTCTGCCCAAGTTTTGGATGCAGTTGGGTTATAGCCGGGTTGGATTGTGCCCGAAATCCAACCGGGCCCCTGGAACGGAGAAAGGTGATATCTTTCAGACCAGACGTCCGTTTGACGAACCGTCAGTGGCGTTGGTGATCACGTTGAGAAACGGTCCCTATGAGTATACCCTATGAGTGTTTGGGGTATAGTTGAGTTACTCCCGGACTGGTTCGCACACGAAACCAACCGGGCCCCGGGGATGAAAAGGCTAATAACTCACAGACCGGGCATCCGTTTGACGCGCCGACTGTTGCGTTGAGACCCCTATGATGAGGTGGTCCTTTGAGATACTTCTTCGTGGGACTTTGATATACATGGAGTATCGAACTGTAGCTCATGGAGCAGCCCCTCCCAGAGACGAGCGAGCGGAGTACGAAGACCGTGTAGACGACTGAGACCTGACGACTTCTTGACTGACTCGACTTGGAGTGAGTCGACTAGCCTAGTGGACGGAGCGCCCGGTATTTGGCGGCAGACCCACGGCGGACAGAGCACCTGGTAGTTGGCAGCAGACCCGCAATACTCGACCAGAGGAGTACCTTTGTAGGCTATTAGGGAGAGCTCCCGGTATTTGGCGACAGACCCTCAGCGGACGGAGCACCCGGTAGTTGGCCGCAGACCCGCGGTACTCGAGAGGAGAAGTACTTCAGCTTTCTTAGGTTAGTGATCAGTACCACGGAGTCGTGACAGGACCACTGTACACTCCAGAGATGGAGCTCTTCAGCAGTTACAGTTTCGTTAATGAAAATCCAAGTTTGAGCTGAATCTTTTGACCTTTGTGTTTACCTCATGATTGAGATGGGTCACTTGATAACTTAGGTATATGTATGGGAATATACCTGGGTAGTGGTTATCCGTTGATTTCACAATCCTTGTGTTTCCTCATGATTGAGATGGGTTACTTGATAACTTAGGTATATGTATGGGAATATACCTAAGTAGAGGTTATCTGTTGATATCTTCTTGTGGTTATCCTTTTTGGTTTAGTGAGACCTTGAGGGTCTCGGGGTCCCTACTGAGTATCGTTATACTCACCCCTGCACGGGTTATGCCCGCACCTCGTTGTGTTGGTTGCAGACGACATGCCGTACTGACGGAGGCCGAGTGTTCGAGGACTGGACGGTACCTGGAGGTGGACTACAGGACGAGTCAGTACCCGGAGGTGGACTACACGATGAGTCAGTACCCGGAGGTGGACTACACGACGAGACGACACACAGAGGAAGTTGACGGGCGAGAGCATGGAGGAGGCTATCTGTACCTACCCTCCAGGTAGGATCTATGGTGGATGACCAGGAGCTGCGCCATCTGTACCTACCCTTCAGGTAGGATCCAAGGAGGAAGACCCAGGAGCCACTTCCGTCCTTCCAACTGTTATCTTTCTATTGTACTTGTTCAGTTGTAGTCGTACTTTCTTTTGGGTTTGTATTCTGGCCCATTTAATTTTCAGCACTTCTCTTGTACTTAGTGTTTACTTTTTTTCCCGCTTGCTTACTCTGTGGTTCTTGTTTTTTTATAAAGGCAATTCCTTCCCAGTTATCTGGATTTATGCCTTTGGTGCTAGTCTCCAGCCCCTGGCCTATGGAAGGCGAGCTTGGGGTAGTCACGGCATGGGCCCCGAGGACGGGTCGTGACACAATGAATAACATAAATAAAAAATTTTCAGGGTAGAAATGAAAACATGGGAATTATATTATTTTCATATTATTTGGAAAAATAAGATGAAATAAAAGATTCATGAATAATAAAATGATAAAAATCATATAAAAAATATGATTTACTTTCCTATAAGGAAACACTGTGTGATGAAGCATAATCTGAATTAACTCAGTAGAAAAAGTAAATTCCTCATGATTAGAAGAGAATAACATTTAAAACATGAACATTGAAGTGGTGTGAAGTGAAAAATGAATGAAATGGATGTAAATAAATATCAAAATAATTCCCAACCTATAAATAAATTAAGATAATTTTATAAATATGAACACTCTCTAGGCTAGTACACCAATAAAATGGTGGATGATGATAATATATTCTAGGAACTAAACATCAATTTAGACTATGGTAGACAACTGAGGAGGGGGGTTCAATGTTCCCCTTTTTTTACAAAATTTATTCTCACAATTTATTATACCCAAAATTTATTCAAACCTAAATATTATTTAAGAAGTAAAGATATATTAATACATGTATAATACATATGAAAACATGAAATGAAATAAATTTTCAAAGGTAGTATTAAATAAGTAATATTACAGGGCTTGACAGAAATGCAATAAATCCATGATATGTTTTAGTCCTTCTATGACATGATGTATTACTATAAGATTATAGTGATTACAAATTAATTATTAAGTATCATCAACATAAAAATACTCACATAGGGAAGCTGGGATCATCATTATTCCAAGTGTTTTCCCAAAACATCAAATGTGACATTATATCATCATAGGCCATTGGGAAAGTATGAACTGCTTCCTGAATATAGTATATTAATTATATATGATCGTTTTACTGATGAAATAAATAAATATTTTTAAACTACATCACACTAATTATTCAATGATTCATTACAATTAAAGCACAAACATGTCTTAAATGTCTAATAAAAATAAAAAAACACATTATGTAGGTTGTGCTGTTTTTTAACTCAATAATTTAATAATCATTATAGTATAGAGTTTTATCATCTTAATAATTTTTATTATTATTAGTATTACTTAATATTTGAGTATTATAGTGTAGGCCCTTTAACATGATTCTCTTTATTATTCTTATTGTGTGACTATGTACTATCTAAAGTACATTGTGATTTAGAGGGGTTAATCATGGTGAAAATTAATTAAATAGTTTCTTCTTGTTAATCCCTTTTAGACATATAGATATTATCCTTGTGTTAGGATAAACACAAATATCACAACATATTACACCTATCATCCCAAATAAAAAATAGATACATAATGTAAAACATTTACAAAATATTACAGCACATCGTATACCACAATGTAGAAATCCAAGTATTATACACACAAAATTATGCTATTGAATCATAAATTAACACTACATGTTGTACGTGTTACTATAATATTGAAAATTTATAATATGGATTCAGGGGAATTCCCACTTATTGAATTCATGAAAAATTATTTATGACATGTTTGGATGGTTTCTATATTTTCAGGTCTTGTTTAATTATTCATGGACATGTGGTTCTATCTCAATTTAGCAGATGTCCCTATGAAAACATACATATTTATCATAAAAATTGATGTACTATTACAGGATTTTTTCCCAGGATCCCTTATTTAATGCTGGATGAGGTCAACACCATAGTGTCAGTACTGCATTTTTTTATTCCCCAAAATCTCATTATAATCATTTTTCTCTTCTAGATGATGATAATTAAAAACTAGATTTATATTGTTACCTTCATTATAAATCATATGTTTCATATAATCCCTATAATTTTTCCATAATTTGTTACCCAGGAATTGTATTAGATGTATTAATAGAAATTTTGGGAATATAACTTTTTTATTTTTTTTGAAAATTTGATATGAAATATTATCTTAATCCAATACCTCTTCTATAACTACTTTTTTCAGTTTTATGGATCACAAGAACCGAAAATATTTATCTAAGTGTTGGTATCTTTTCTTTTTTACCTAACCATTAAAAATTTCCACCTTTAGTAGGGAATAAAATTTTTCCATCATGTATGATATATTCTTAATTAATCATGAAAATATTTTTAAAAAACATCCCCATTTAAAATTTACTATTAAAAATCCAAGTAATATATGAATTGAATGATCAGGAAATTGATTCATATTTTTTTATGGGCTTTATCATTTCATATGTTCCATACCATGTTCTCTATTACTCTTATGTGTCTAATTACATAAAATATTGATGTTTTATTAAAAAATGAAATCCCACTTTATTCCATAAAATCATTATAGACTCCTCACCATATTTTCTCTGCCCCTTGTCCTATGGTTTCATGGTCATATTCTCAAAAGAAACATAACATGTAAATTAAAAATAATTAATTTCCTTATATATTAGAAAAACAACCTCTATATCAAATTTAATGTTTTTAACATGGGAGCAGGTTATTAACTAAGATTATACTATGGGACATGAACTATTTCTTCTCTTCCAAATATAAGATCCATTGTAATGTATTAATTATTTAACGGCATGTAGGTCCTCAAACTTCCAAAATAATAAACTTTTTCATCATATTTATTAATGGAAAAGATGAGTATTTAATGGTGAGGTCCTCTCAATTGAATAAATGATTAGTATCACTATGTTATCGGAACCCTTAAATGGTTTAAGTAACTCCAAATTTCAAGAGTATATGAGATCATATTAAACACCTATTTAGTTTATTATATTCATCATTAAGTGGACCTCTTGGAATATAAAAATTTCAAATATCATATATATTTTCCTTAAAAAACTTAAATAAAACCTTATTTCATTAATACTTATGTTGAAGTGGTTTTTTTGACATTGTTTATAATGTGAATAGTTCAATGATTTCTCCAAGTACCACATTAATTTTTATTTATTGAATGATATATAGTTTATCAAAAATAAATAGGTATCACCAAAGTATAATTACTTATGGGACAACTTTATACAATAACAATTTTTCTCAAATCTCCCCAAATTAAACCTAGATCTGAGCCTTTTCACTGACTCTTTAATGCTTAGAATCAACATTAGACTTCTATTCTATCCTTTAGAAATCATATTGTAATTTAGTGTGACTATATCCTTTTCTAGATATCTTATCTAAAATACTATTACAAAAATTTAAACTCTAATAATAATTATATTGCTTCCAAAATCACTACAACAAGGAAATATAATTACGTAACAAAAATCCTCAAAATATATAAAAGATCTTTTATATTATTGTTCCTCATCAAAAAATATTAAATGTATTCACATTATTTATACTCGAAACATATTAAATATTTTCTATAAACGCAAAACAAAATTACTTTTGTTGAATCATTCTCCAAACTAGATTTTATTGAAAATATTTCTAATAGAATTATGATAAATTTACCCCCTCTAAATTTATGACTAAATATATATTTATTTCATATTTTCCTTATCCTTTCAAGTTATATTCATATATAGAAAAAATATAATATTAATTATTTAATTAATATTGATATTTGATTTTAATCCATAATTTTCATTCATGCATACTCCCACTATTTCATAGAACATTATTGGGGTTTACCAATTTGTTATTTTTCCCAATATGATAAAATATAACATTTAATTATATTTTTAAATGATTTAAATAATCATCATGTTGGTTCATTTTGATTATTCAGAAATCATATTGCATTATTTTATCCATTATCAATGTTTTTTTAATTATGTATATTTTTCATTATATAAAAATTCACTCTTTCTGGACCAACCACACGTCAATTCCATATTAATATCATTCAAATATTATTTTTAAAATTTGAATTAAAATTATTATAGATTATTCCACATTTTATTTTTATCCACTTGTTGGATAGAATAATGTCAGATATTACTTTTTTATGAGTTTATCCACAAATATTTTTAAGTAACCCATTAATAAATTATTTTAATGAGTAAATTTAAAATATAACACATTAGTCATTAAGAAATATTAAAATCCTACATATATAGAGATAGTGAATGTTAATGATATTTAATCGAACAACCCAAAAGTCATCCATATTACTCATAGAATTCTAAAAAAATTAAATGAATGTTCATTCTTTAATTTTAATAAACTCTTAATTTAAACTTAATCAATGTTACTCCATATCACCGTAAAATAATAAATAGAATACAAGTGTATGATAAATACAATAGTTTTTCACAGAAGATAATAGATGCTAATAATAAATTAGGGAGACATATTGATATCCATGGTCTTCGAGTCATCATAGAGCTATACATTCCTATATGATGTTTATTAGGCATTCATAATTCATCATTAACTCCACCTAAATTTTATAATCCCAAATTTTTAGACTATTTACTATAGGGAAACTTATTTATCATTATATAACATTTTCAATATACTTTTGATAACCTATAATATAAAACCAGTAATCATAAATAATTATGATATTCCAGAAGATTAGAATCTTTTTTAGCAAATATCTCATTATAATTCTTATATTATAGTTACACTAAATACATTTCATCAAATCCCTTATTATATAGTAGTTTCATTATGATACCCCTTGTTGTTTCTGGTTGGAATTGTTACAATTTATCTTTTATAACATTTTATTATCTATTTAGTTTAATTTTTTACCGGAATATTTATATCAATGTGAAACATCATGTTTATGTTATGAAAATTAAATTGGTTTATGGTCACCACTTGTTGAGCTAGGATATTCTATGATGAAAATTTCTTAATCATGATAACAATTATGTATTTTAAAATAACAAAAATCACTTGTTAATAACATTATTTTTTTCTTATTCACATCTAATATTAATTGAATCACATTTCCTTTTTATCACCTAAACCCCTTTGATCATATATACCCCTTAATTTTATACATGTTCATAAAATATTAAAAATATTTATATGCATGAGGAAGTGGGTTCCCTTATTATCATTATAAATAAAAATGTAATCAATCATGATAAACCATAACATTTTTAACATGATTCTCTTATTTACTATTTGTAGTTATTTTTTCTGTACCACATGTTCATTTATAGTTATAGATTCCCTTTTTGGGTGTGTTGATATTATTTGGTTGGGTATACATCTCTATAGTGATAAAAATTTCACTTGATTATGTCTCTGATTTTGAAACAACAATGATGAATCATTCTTTATGATTCCTTTTCCAAGGGTGGGATCACCTAATAATCTTCGTATACTCTCTTTTATGGTATTTTTAAAAATGATAATTTTTTTTCGTTGTTTAAATATTCTTTTATATCCATAACTATTACATCTAAATTATATTTCCTTATTGAGTATTTATTTATATGCAGACCCTTCTTACTCATAGATGTAACAAATTCTAACTTATTAGTCTTCATAATGAGGATTACATATTTCCAGTTAAGAATCTATGGGTATCCCATAATTAGTCATTGATGAAACAATTATTGATAAATATTTTATATGAAAAATTAGAAAATAAAATTTCCAACCTAATGTATTTATTTATGGTTTATTTTCTCTCCTAATATATCATTGGAATTTTTATTTCATCATATTTATTTCTATCATCTTCCATAATATATTTCACAATATGAAAAGTTTTAAAATATGTAAAATATCTCGTATGAAAATAACATGTCATCTTATCCCTTTTTGGTCGAGATGTTGATGCCAATATTTTTATTCCACTATTGAGCCCTTTGGATTTTAGGCTCACCTAGTCATGGTGTGTCCCCTTTCTCAACAATAGTAGAATTATATAGATATTTTTTTATGAGATATTTTTCAAATATATTTTCCAATTAATATTAACATATTTCTATACTAAAGACTAAAACTTTTTCCTTTTCAATTTGTATTAGTATTTTTTATAAATCACTATAAAAAACTATCTCATAATTACAATATCTATTGTAATTTCTTCTTTATTTACATTCCCATTCCAATTATGTTTAATGTTATATAAATTAGGAAAAAACATACCCAAAAAACATATAACAAATAGTCATTTAGACCATTAACTAATTATATCAATTTAGAGATATTATTCATTAATGTTTAAAACATCATATCTAGAACACTAAGAGAGTTTTTAAAATAATCCACCAAATTCACTAAACAATATTCTAATATAGTTATACTATACATAATATTCTTATTAATTACTAGACTAATTGAGACATAATAAATTTATGAGAATAATCTCATTTTATGGGTAATATAATAAACGGATATCATATTGAGCATATAAAGCAAATGTGGGCAAGAGAGCATAATCTTGTTTCATGAACATAATGTAAGTAAAAAATACCATAAAATACATGTGTCATAAATCATGTTTCTAGGAATAAATATTTTGGTATAACAGAACTATTATGAAATGATAATGGATTTCATAATATTGAAATTATAGTCAAATATTCTATATAACTATTAACATGACAAAGAAATATATCACTGAAATAATAGAAAATAATCCCATGGATATAAAAAACTAATTCATAGTGATGAGACACATAATTCCAGATATCAATTTCAATAATTCATGTCCTTATACTGATACATTATAAATAATCCCATAAGTTTTTTCCTTGATAAAATACAACATAAATAAATTATTTGGAATAACCCAAATACCAAATTTTTTCATCATGATACCTACTAATACATCAATGGAATATATAATTTTGGGCCTTGCCCATCTCTATATTCTTATACTATGTCCATCCTATGAAATGGAAAAAATATAATTCATAACTAACATTCCTTGAAAATAAATAATTTGTTTTGTATATGGAATGACAATAATTAATCAAAAAAATATTGAATAATATCTCAAGGTCATCCATCATCATATATAATACCAAAGGATCATACATATGTGTGTATCATGAACATAATACCATAGGAAATAAATGACATCCATATATATTTACAAAAACCATTTTCATAATCCATCCTGATATAGAAGGTGAATATCATCATCAAAGAATATAATTGAAGATGAATAAGAACAATAAAAGTTTTTGGTATAGATAGAAAATCATTTAATAATATTATTATAAATTAACAGTTAAAAATAAGAAGAACATTGCCTTCCTTTAGATAAATTTATTTTAAAATAAATATTTTTTATAGAACATGGGAATATGAAATAATTTTTTAGGACAACGAAAACATGGAAATGAAAATTAATTAAGAATTTATTTTTATAATAGAAGGAAATTCAATTTATATTGAAATTTGAAAAATTATGATTATATTCAATCCTTAATAAATAATGTTATTAGTGATATCTATTGGAAAAATTAAAAATAGTTATTAAATAATTCTAAAAAGAATATAAAAGAAAATAAATTTTCATTAATAAATCATGGATGTAAAACATAAGCATATATATAAATGTTTTGAATTATATTGACATAGAGTGTAAATATTAGTAATCATAAGAATGAGATAACATATGTACAACTTATAGGAAAAATTTATGTTGATTTGTGAAATAAATGGGTATAGTTATTATAAGAATTCATGTGGACCCAAAAATACTAGAGGAGAGGTAAATATATGGTGTTTTAGAGATAAATAAAACACCATTTCAACCAATTTAAATTTAATATTAACGACCAAAATTTCAATATAAGTCTATAATATAACCCCATATATGATCATAACATTAGATGTATGAATATATAAATGAAATTATTATGTTAAAAAAATGTAAGTTAACATAAAATAAGTGTGAATAAAACATAAAACATCAATTTTTTATAAACATAAAAATAGAAGGACATAATATATTATTAAATTATATGAATCAATGAAATGAAAATTAGTGATGAATCCACTCACCTCGTGCAGTGACTCACCTCAGAAACCCTATAACCCCCTCAATAATAAATTTATATTAATTTTTTACATTATTCCAATCCCTTCCATGTTAATTTACTTAATATTTCACTATTTAATTCACATATTATTTTATTTTTTTTATTTACTAATTTTTTAATTTTCTCATTGGATATATATAGGTCATATAGTTCATAATATCAGAAAAATTCATTGAATATTTCTAATAGCCAGTTTTCCTTATCTAAAAAATACATAATCTCCAAACGTTATAGGTATATTGTAAATGTAATACATAAAATCAAGGAATTTCAGTTATATAAAGATAGGAATTTTGATTTCCTTATTGAAATTATATTTTCACTCTCATAATCACCATATTTTACTTTAATCCATTTTGGGTAAAGGCCTTTCTGCCATAATAGTATTAAGGAATATTTTAAAAGAGTTTGGTAGACTATTCAGAGAAAAGTATGTTAAATAAAACTATGGATTAGGTGTTTGTTCTACATGTACACCTCATAGTAAAGGTTATGCAACACTAGAAGGGGTTTCACTATTATAGTGTTTTCCAAAGTGTTGGAATAAATGATAAAGATGATCATATTCTTTAAATTTAGTTTTTGTCAAGGAACAATTATTAAAAAATCAATCACCTCAATTTTATTATATATAATTATACTCATAATGATTAAAATGTGCATACTATTTGGAATATTTTTCCTAAATGAAAATGTTCATCAAAATCACCTCAAGTTTGATAAGAAATAACAGATCATAATGAGATTCAACAAAATAATTTCCTATCTTTTTTAGAAATCTGATTATGATTTTAAATTTTTAATTTCCCACAAATAATAAGTATGTTGTAAAATGTTTTATATAATATTGATGAAATAATGTTAGAGAAAAGGTGCTTCCAATCATGTTCAAGAAAATGTTATGGAGGTTGAGTAGGGAAGAATATTTTTTGTTGAATGAATGTGATGTTACTATACTTGAAATTATAATTATTATGCTACAAAGGATGTTATTAATAGTAATAAAATTAATAATTTATGTCACGATACATAAGGATTTTAAAGACCCAAAAATTTCAAGGGATTTTTTTTCTTAATTTATTTGGAATTTTTAGAGTCTGTAGCTTCTGACATCGCTTGATTCCGAGGCCCGGTGTGCCAGGAATCAATTTCTGAATTTTAGCTCGGGTATGTTTAGTGAATGAACGAGCCTGTTTTTCTATCTTTTGAACCTCTCCTTGGAATTGAAATCAGAGGGCACTGATGAACTCGTAGCACCGGTAATTGCACAAGGGGTCCTTTACAACAATTGTATTTTAAGCAGGTTGAGTTTTATTAATTGGGGTTTTAGTATAAAATAAATAAAATTGTTGAAAAATTTTATTCTTATATCTTGGAAGTTAAACTCTTCCATGTATGGATAAATGAGAGGTGGGGCCCACACGAGCCCCAAACTCTCATCTTACTTAACTCTCAAACCCCCCCCATTAATTTCTCTTTCATTTACTATGACAACCTTTCACTCTAATAAGTTAATCTCTCTTATTTATGTAACTCTTCATTTTCTCTCTCTTTCTCCTTAACTTTTTCCAACACACTATATTTAATTAATTGAACTTTTTCTATTAATTAATTAAGTGATTCAAAATTTGAATGGCTTGGAAAGATAAATTAAAATAATGTGAAGTCTTATTTAATTTAGGTTGGAATTTGTTTTGTTGGGGGAAACCACTTAAGAGAGTGCTTGTGAAGGAAGAGGGGTATTCCTCCCTTGTTAAAGAACACCAAACCTCCGGCGAAGAATGACTCTCCTTTCCCTGAAGAATGACGACACGCCATTTATCCTCTTCATCACATGACAAGAGAGGAGACGTAAATTCTTCTTCAGGTGCACTCCTACGATGACAGAAGTAACACCATCATCCATGATTCTTGGCTACCACATATCATTCTCGAGGTCAGGTTTTAATTTGAGTATGTTTATATTCCCATGATTCTTCCCTTTTAAAACAAAGAACGCGGATCAACTCATTATCAAGTTGATCCGCGAATGATTTTATTTGCGGGTTGGGAATTTTTTTTATGGGAGAATTGTTAGGAAATTAATTTCAATTTTAATTGATTAAAATTGTACCTTGTTTTTCATTGAACAACATTGTTGTCTGACCTATTGATACCGACTAACACGGAGGGCGCGGGCCGAACAACCACGACCCGATGACCCTATGCAGATTGTTTATATTTGTGCGGATTGACGGCTGATGATGAAACATGACTGCAATGGTGTTTTGAAGCCGTTTTGGTGAATAATGGGTCCTGAGAGAGCCATAAGTGAAGGCGGCGGGCAAATCGGACCACCTTAGTGCGCCCTGTGGTTCGCGGAAGCCGCTATCGGCGCACTACGCTGGCCCGGAGGCGCCGACATCCAGAGGCAGCGGCGCGCCGCCAGAGGACACCCGCTGAGGCAACAGCCGTGGCAGCGGTGGGACGAATCACGCGGC
The DNA here is from genome assembly GCA_963277665.1 of Viscum album. Lineage (NCBI taxonomy): Eukaryota > Viridiplantae > Streptophyta > Magnoliopsida > Santalales > Viscaceae > Viscum > Viscum album. The sequence goes on along the minus strand of OY728120.1, from coordinate 1,406,497,674 downwards.
TGCACAGGATCTGAGAGGCGGGGCGGTGCCAGCGGGGGCCACCAATATCAATTAGCGGGGGGCGTGCCCCCCACTCGACACAACATGCTCGGCCGACAGGCCGAGCCAGCATCCCTGGCCGGGGCGGGGCGGGCCAGGCGGACAAGGCCGCGCCGGTCAGGCCGGGCCACGTTGGTGGAGTCGGGCCTCGCCCAACCGGGCCGAACCTGGACCCGAGTCGGGTCGACCGGGTTCGGGACGACCTAGGGGGTTTGGCCCAAGTTGGACCAGGCCCAGACCCCCTATTTTCAAACCGTCTTTGGTTAAATGGACATATCTCAGACCGGGCGACTATTTGACAAACCGTCAGCGGCATTGGTAATCATGTTGAGAAACGTTTCCTTTCAGCATACCCCATGAATGTTCTGGGCACAGTTGAGATACGGTCGGGTTGGTTCATACATGAAACCAACCAGTCCCCCGATACTAAAAGGCTAATAACTCACAGACCGGGCGTCCGATAGACGCGCCGTCTATTTCGTTGAGACCCCTTTGATGAGGCGGTCCATTGAGATACTTCATAGTTGGACGTTGTGATACTTGGTGTGTTGACCAGTAGATCATGGAGTGGATCCTTCTAGAAACTAGCGTACGGAGTATAGAGACCTTTTAGCTGGCTGAGACATGATGAATGCTTGTCTGATTCAAGTCAGAGTGACTTGACTAGACCAGTGCGGAGCACTACTGTGTTTGTGTGGAAGTCCCACAGTGGGGAGTACTACTGTGTTTGGGTGGTAGACCCGCAATACTCAATATAAGGAGTACCTCTGTAGGCTATTAGGGGGAGAAATAATTTGTTAGGTGGTAGACCCAAGGAGGAGGATCACTACTTTGTGAGGTTGCAGACCCGCAGTACTCGACAGGAGGAGTACCTCAGTAGTCTAAGGATTATGAGCAGTTCCTCGGAGTCGTGACCGGATCACCGTACTCAACAGAGGAGGAGCTCTTTAGCAGTTGTGGTTTCGATATCATTAATAAAAATCCTGGTTTGAGCAGAGTCAATGACCTTTGTTTTTACCTCATGATTGGGATGAATTACTAGACAACATATGTATAATTATGGGATTATACTTATGTAAGGGTTATCTGTTGAGATCCTTCTTTTTGGTTATCCTCATTGGATTTAGTTAGTCCATGAGGGTCTCAGGGTCCCTACTGAGTAACGTTATACACAACCGTGAACTGGATATGCCCGCACCATGTTGTGTTGGATGTAGAAGACAGACAGCACTGACAGAGACCAATTGTAAGAGGATTGGATGGTACCCGGAGGTGGACCTCACGACGAGTCAGTACCCAGAGGTGGACTTCACGACGAGATGGTACTCAGAAGAGGTTGGCGGGCGAGAGCATTGAGGAGGCTAACTGTACCTACCATTAAGGTAGGATCCGAGGTGGATGGCCTAGGATATTATTCTAACTTCTAGCTATTTGTCTTTTCGGTTGTACTTTCATTTTGGTGTAGTTGTACTTTTTAGTTGGGTTTGTATTCTGGCCCATCTACTTTTCAGCACATTCTTTTGTACTTAGTGTATTACTTCTGATTGTACTCTGGTTGGATGTGTTTATATTTTATAAAGTCAATGCCTTCCCAGTTATCGTGATTTACACCTTTGGTGCTAGTCGCCAGCCCCTGGCCTATGGAAGGTGGACTTGGGGTAGTCATGGCATGTGCCCTTAGGGTGGGTTGAGACAAATTGGAATCAGAGGAGTCAGTTCTACAGCAGAACTTATGAATCTGATATTTTTTTTCTATGAAGCACTAGTGTTAAGCGTACCGAGTGTGGTTTTCAGTTCAGGGAGTCCAGTGTTGGTGCGGTGGCTAAAGTATCCATACACCAGGACCCTGAATATGGATTTCCGACTTAGTGCACGAAATCACTTATTGTGTGTGTGTTTCCAAAAGTTTTAAAGTTAGCTAAAACAAGGTCAGCTCACTTGGTATAAATCGTTTGACCGTGTCGCATCTATTCAGGATGCCACCATGTAGACAGTCAGTTGGAGATCCAAGAGAGTACTTGATGATGGACCACTGAGTGATGAGACTCCAGTTCAGGAACCTCTTTATATGTTGGCACCTTCGGGTGGTGTACCAGCAACACCACCACCCATTAGGCAGCAGAGGCCACCAGCCGTACTAGTGGATGGTGCATGCTGATAGAGCACGTTGCACAAGTTCCAGCAGCATAGGCCTCCGATGTTACGAGGCATGGCAGATTCCAAGGCCGCAGTAGACTAGATGGAGGAGAGTCCTAGAGCTCTACACCTAGTTTAGTCACTAGTAGAGCAGGTGGCGATCTTAGCTACTGGCGTTTTCCCCGTGAGTGACCATGAGGTTGGTCCGCATAGTGATGAGGCTTCGGTACATGGACCAATGCATGAGATAGTACCTTCGGGTAGTGTGCCAGCTATATCACTACCTGTTGGTCAGCAGTTTCAACCGGCGGTACCGGTAGATGAAACATATAGGTTCAGTGCCTTACAGGTGTTTTAACATCAGATAACCCTTCAGGTTCCGAGGTGATCCTGGCTCACAGGCGGCTGAGGACTGGCTTGAGAAGGTGGATGTGAGTTTTCTAGAGCTATACAACTTCGACAGGATGACATGTCATTAGCTGAGTAGTCATCGAGGCGTACTGATCGTTCATCGTACTTGATGAATATGATTCGATCAGTTCTTTAGAGCTCAGACCACTGAGTGAGGTGTGTTTAAAGGATATATGAGCCAACTATTTTCCTCTATGCCTTCCTACTTATGTTTGGGTTCTAGAGAGAACCTTTTTGGTTGAGAATTAATTGGTTGAGTGGATACAACCAGTAATGGTTAGCAGTGGGAAACCAGGAAACTGGCGCCAGTATCAGAGACTTTGGCGTGTAAAATGTTTTTAACATGAGAAAGTGTAAAGGCAAGATGAATCTGCAGAGCAGCAGACGTGGAGGCAGAGGTAGGAGAGAAGCATGAGGTGGTGTACTTTTCCGACATTTTTCAACCACTCACCTTTGTAGTCCCCACCAGGCTCTGGGAGAAGGAGGGCAGGGGAAGAAAGTAGCTACACACGGTCAAGGAGTGTGACCCAAGGGCTCTAGGAATGATTCATGGTACAGTCAGTTTCTACTACTAGCTGCCGTAACAATAGATATTGATATGAATCAACCCTTCCATGAATCTTCTCCCAGACCTAGAGTTTCTGGTTAAGCCATTGACTTGACCCTCACGTCTGGAGATACGTTGAGAGGAGACTCAGTAATCATACTTATGCCGATGGTGTTATCTGACCCTAGAGGTGAGAGTTTCGGTTAAAACCTCTTGGTGGATGTGTTGAGGCCTTACGACGTTAGTTTGGGTATGGACTGGGCAACCACAGTTCATACAAAAATTGACGGTATTCGGGAAAAAGGGTTGTGGTTTACCTACAACATTGGGAAGAGTTTTTCCTTGGTCGGAGAAAACGAGACCCCAAGCAGCACGGGATGGAATCATTCATAGGAGGGTGTGACATAACACTCTTCAGTTAGCCATCCTTACCCTCGTGGTAGCAGGAGTTTTGAGTTTTCAGTTCCAAACTGAAAATGGAGGCCTCTAGTGTTCGAGGATGGAAACCAATTCTTTACACGGGTCTCACCTCGATGAGGTCTATGGAGATGTGGCCGAAGCGGCAAGTTATCTCTGTGGTTCATCGGACCCTTCTAGGACCTCAGTAGGGTAAGAGATATGGTTTACCACCTGGACATTCCACCTCTGATGCACAAGGTGCACGACGTCATCCACTTATATTCACTGAGGAGATGTGTGCACGACCTATCTGTCATCATTGACCATGGAGAGCTGGATTTCGATGACAGGGGCGACATTCACAAGGTTCCAGTAAATGTTGAGGATCGACATGAGAAGGTCCTACTAGGACGGTCGATTCATCTTGTGCGCTTTTGTTGGCAGCACAAGAACCTCTAGGAGAGCACATGGGAGCAGGAGGCTCACATGCATGCTCGGTACCTCCTTTAGTTTTCCAAGTTTGTGTTGTAGAATTATGGGGATGTAAAGCCCTAAGGTGGGAGTAATGTAAAGACTCATAAATTTCAATGAAATTTTTTTCATCATTTATTTTAAATTTGAAGAGTCTGTATCTTCAGACAACCCTTGATTCTGAGACCCGGTGTTCCCAGAATCAATTTCTGAAGTTTAGCTCGGGTACGTTCAGTGAACAAACGAGCGTGTTTTTCTATCTTTTGAACCAGTGCTCAGAATTGAAATCTGAGGGCACCGATGAACTCGTAGCGCTAGTAATTTCTCAAGGGGACATTACTACAGTTGCATTTTAAGCAGGTTGAGTTTTATTATTTGGGGTTTTAGTTTAAAATAAATAAAATTGTTGAACAATTTTAATTTTATATCTTGGAAGTTAAACTCTTGCAAGTGTGGATAAATTAGAGGTGGGGCCTACAATATCCCCAAACTATCATCTTCCTTAACTCTCATAAAACCTCTCATTAATTTCTCCTTCTTTTATTATGACAACCTTTCACTTTAATAACTCAATCACTCTTATTTATGTAACTCTTCCTCTTCTCTCTCTTTCTCCTTAACTTTTGCCAACACACCTTATTTAATTAATGAAACATATTCTATTAATTAATTATGTGATTCAAAATTTGAATGACTTGGAACGATTAATTAAAATAAGGTGAAGTCTTATTTAATTTAGGGTGGAATTTGTTTTGTTGGGGGAAACCTCTTGATAGAGAGCTTGTTAAAGAAGAGGGGAATTCCTCCCTTGTTAAAGAACACCAAACCTCCGGCGAAGAACGATACTCCTTTCCACGATGAACGACGATGCACCCTCTATCCTCTTCATCACATGAAAAGAGATTAGACATCAATTCTTCATTGGGTGCACTCCTACGACGACGGAAGTAACACCGTCATCCACGTTGCTCGGCTACCGCAGATCTTTCTCGAGGTAGGGGTTTAATTTGAGTATGTTTATATTCCCATGATTCTTCCCTTCTAAAACAAAGAACATGGATCAAATCATTATCAAGTTGATCCACAAATGATTTTATTTGCGGGTTGGGAATTTTTGTTTGCGGGGGAATTATTGGGGAATTAAGTTCAAATTTAATTGATTAAAATTGCACCTTGTTTTTCATTGAACATCATTGTTGTACGACCTATTGCTACCTACTAACGTGGAGGGCACGAGCCGAAAAAACATGGCCCGACGACCCTCCACATATTTTTTATCTATGTGTGGATTGACGGCCGATGATGAAACGAGACCACAACAGCATTTTAAAGCCTTCACACTGATGAATGGGTCCCGAAAAAGCCATAGGCGCAAGCAGTGGGAAAATCGGACCACCAGAGCGTGTCTGGTGGTCTGCAGAAGCTGCTGCCGGCGCGCCACGCCAGCATGGCGGCACTAACTTCCGACGGGGGTAGCGCGCCACTAGATGAAACCAGCCGCAGAAACAGCCGCGGCGGCGATGTGATGGATCCCGCAGCCGCACGGGATCCGGGAGGCTGGGCGGTGCCAGCGGGTCCCGGTGGTATCAATTAGCGGGGGCAGCGCCCCCTGCTCAGCGCAACACACTCGGCCGACAGGCCAAGCCAGCCTCCCCCGGTTGTGCCGGGGTGGGCCATGCAGACCAGGCCACGCCGACCAGGCCAGGGCGCGCCCTACCAGGATGAACCCAGACCCGAGTCAGGTCGACCCGGTTCGGGCCGACCCAGGGGGGTTGGGCCGGGCCCAAACCCCCTATTTTCAAACTGTTTTTGGTTAAATGACCATATCATGAGCTACAGAACTCCTATCGACACTCCATCAGTTGAATAGGGTTCCTTGGATTGAGACGGTCATTTCGGTATATTACACTCAAGGTTTCAGTGAAGTTTTTGTACTTTTTGGTTGGTTCGAACTCGAAACCCATCGGGCCCTCGGAGTGGAAACACTTATAACATGAGCTAAGGACGTCCGATTGATGCGCCATAAACTTTTATGGATTCTTCCTGATGAGACGGTTCATTTGGTATACTTCACCTGAGGGTTGGACACAGTTGGATTATAGCCTGTTTGGATTGTACCCGAAATCCAACCGGGCGCCTGGAACAGAAAAACTAATAACTCTCAGACCGGATGTTTGTTTGATGAACCATCAACAGCGATTGTAATCATGTTGAGAAACAGTTCCTATGAGTATACCCCATGAGAGTTTGGGGTAAAATTGAGAAATGGTCGGGTTGGATCATACATGAAACCAACCGGGCCCTTGGGAAAAAAAGGCTAATAACTCACAGATCGGGGGTTCGATAGACACACCGTCTGTTGCGTTGAGACCCATTTGACGAGGCAGTCCCTTGAGATAATTCTTAGTGGGACATTGTGATACTTGGAGTATCAAACAGTAGCTCGTGGAGCGGATCCTCCCAGAGACAAGAGTACGGAGTACAGAGACCTTGTAGCTGGATGAGACCTGATGACTGCTTGTCTGATTTGAGTCGGAGTGACTTGACTAGCCTAGTGGAGGGCACTACTGTGTTTTGGTTGCAGACCCACGGAGGGGAGCACTAGTGTGTTTGGGTGGCAGACCCGCGATACTCGATAGAAGGATTACCTCTGTAGGCTATTACGGGTACCACTACTTTGTGACGTGGCAGACCCATGGAGGAGGAGCACTACTTAGTGAGGTGGCAGACCTAGAGTACTCGACAGGAGGAGTACATCAGCAGCCAAAGGTTAGTGAGCAATGCCTCAGAGTCATGATAGGATCACTGTACTCGACAGAGGAGGATCTCTTCAGCAGTTGTGGTTTCGATATCATTAATGAAAATCCTAGTTTTAGCCGAGTCAATGACCTTTGTGTTTACCTCATGATTGAGATGGGTTACTTGATAAAATAGGTATAAGTATGAGCTTATACCTAAGTAAGGTTTATCTGTTGAGATCCTTATTTTTGGTTATCCTCATTGGATTTAGTGAGACCTTGAGGGTCCTGGGGTCCCTACTGAGTATCTTTATACGCACCCCTACACGGGCTATGCTCGCACCTTATTGTGTTGGATGCAGACGATGGACAACACTGACAGAGACCGAGTGTACGAGGACTGGATGGTACCCAGAGGTGGACATCAAGACGAGTCAGTACATGGAGGTGGACTTCACAATGAGATGGTACTCGAAGGAGGTTGGCGGATGATATCATTGAGGATGCTAACTGTACCTACCCTTCAGGTAGGATCTGAGTTGGATGACCCAGGAGCTGTTTCTATCTTCCAGCTGTTTGTTTTCTCTGTTGTACTTTCATTTTGTTGTAGCTGTACTTTTCAGTTGGGTTTGTATTCTGGACCCTCTACTTTGCAGCACTTTCTTTTGTACATAGTGTTTTACATCCGATTGTACTCTGGTTGGATGTGATTTTATTTAATAAAAGTAATTCCTTCCCAGATATTTATATTTACACCTTTGGTACTAGTCGCCAGCCCCTGGACTATGGAAGGCGGGCTTAGGGTAGTCACAGAACGGGCCCCGAGGATGGGTCGTGAAAAGGATGTTTAAAAGTACATATTTTATGAATTAGAATCAGTCTGATGTTTAGGATGAACTTATGAATAGAGATAAAGTTGTATGAGGACTCATGATGGTCCGATATGAAACAAGATTATTTTTGAAGTGTTTACTAATTGAATTTTCATTTTCAATTAAAGGTAAAATAAAATGTTTATAGATTTACATAATTATGAAATGTTTTCAGAATCCCTATTAATGCATATTTATCTCACCTATAAAAGGGAATGTACATTGTACTTTTGAACATATTCACTGTTCGTTAAAGAAAAAGAGAAGGCGTAGAGCTGATGAAATTTAGAAAGAATTAGAGGTTTCTAGATTATGTATTCTTAATGGTGTTTTTCATAATGAAGAAACTTATGATAATAGACTATAATGAATTTAACTAATCATCATATTCAAATATTCATCATATTTAAGATTTCAACATGTAAAATTGTATTTAGTTTTCATATCGATGAGGATGCTGGAATGTTTTGTCTCAATAGTAGTTTGACAGATCTATAAATTTTTTGTATTAAGAAATTGGAATAGTAAATCAGACATCGAAATCGAACTACATTCTATTGAAAATTATAAAAAAATACCTTACCAACGTAATGGTATAAATGTAAATAATTATTTTAAAAGATCATATTTTATAATATTACTCAAGAAGAATGGTAACACATTGGTTATGAATTCCTTCTAATATTATTTTGTCATACATGAAGAACATACACTATTTTATTGACCATTGTGCTAAAAGAGTGTAAGGGAAAATTCTAATCATTGTATTCCATGGAAAAGAATTATTTTCTAGTGGATTGTGTTGAATTATATAACTTCCAAACCATAAAAAAAATTTAGCTAAACATATTGAGGGGTGAACCATTTAAATTCTTATGTTCATATAAATGTGTGTTTTAGTTGTATTCACTGGGGAAATAAATATTTTACTTGTGCCAAAGGTTAATTCATAAGAAATAAAACATAAAGAAAAAAATAAAAAATTGAATAACCCCTCCCCCTCTCAGTGATAAAATTTTGTTTACTGGGAAATTACAATTGGCTTCATGGTGATTATACACTTAGTTTATTCTTCGCTGATGTTTTGATGAGAGTTTTATGGAGAATTTAATTTGTATCAATAATAAATGTATCCATATTTTTATGGTAACAATTACCATATCTATAATGATATAATGTTTCTATATTTTATTTCTACTGTGTATGGTGTTCTCGAAGCTTCAATTAATTGATTTACTTTTATTAATTAAAATAATTCTATTAATTTTTTTATTAATTAGAATAATGAGAATGATTGTAGGTCTAAAATTGATTTACTAGTAGAGCAGTCTGAAATTGAATTACTAATGGAGTTGGTTGTTTCCACAAACAATGGTGTAGAAGACATGTTGAAATATAAATACAAATGTAGTAAAAAAGTGAATAAGGAAAAATTAAAAAACGGGTGGCGGAAGTATAATGATTTGAAAATGGATGAGTATGAATCTCTTGGGGACTTCATTGCCAGGGTAAATGACAATGTCAGAACTATTAAATGTCTTGGTGAAATTTTTGAAGATTCTTCTATTTTTTTAAAACAACTGAATTATCCTTCTAGAACTATTTGATGAAAAATATTATTCATTGGAGGATGAAGATTTTAAAACACTCTCTTTAGATTATTTCCATAATACTCTCATCACTGATGAAATGAAATGAAGAAAGAATTAAAAATAAAATAATGTTAAGGGATAATATATTTCATGGATGTTATGAAGGAGATTCCAAATAAGATTCTTATTGAATAAGAATATGGTTATTCTGATTTTGAAAATGAGGTATGTAAATATCATGATGATATTTTCTTCTTGTTTTATAAAACATTAGATTATTTATTACAAAATATGAAGAAAAAATTAAATTGAAATGATTTCAATGCAGATCCATTGGAATGTTAATAGATAGTTATCATCGATGACATAATAAATCATATAGTTTTATATAAGAAATAAAGCTAATAAGATCATGGATGAAACATGATGGTAAAGATAAATATTTTTTCATATTTAAAGATAAAAATTTCTTCAAATCCCAGAGTTGATGATTCTTATTTTAAGATAAATTATAATTACACTATGATGGTGAATCCAAAAAATATAATGAGTATGTTGGTGATAATACATTTACTAGAATAATAAATAATGATGATTTTTTAATTTTTAGTCTAGAAGGAGGAGAAAATAGATTCAAATATTAAATTAAAATTTAATTGAATGAATGCATGAGAATGATTGGATACCATATGAAAAAATTAGAATGTTGAAAATTTAAATATCCTCTATAAAAGAAGAATTTACTCATAATTTCATGTTTATAGAATCAATTTATGATTTGAAAAAACTGTCATTAAGAGGAAATGAATTGTAATGAACATCTATAGATAAATGTGGTTGAAAAAGAAGGAGAGCTAAAATTTATCAATTAAAAATTTTTAAAAGATGAAAAAATGTACATGTTTTAAAAAAACTATATTTGTAGTTGATGATTGTTCATTCTATAGGGATGCAACGATGGATAAATTTTTTTACCATGAATGGATGATAAGAAAGCTAGAGATGTTTCTTAAACGAATAAAGATGTGAAAGTTGTTCATGCCGACCATATTCAAAAATTGGAATATTCAAATGTTTCTACAAACCGTAAGTCTGAAATTTTTTCGAAAAATACTTAATAAGGAAAATTTTCTATTACATTTTTTTGATAAGTCTGAAAAGAAAAATGAACTGAAAAAAGATTCTTATTTATATAAAAAGGATGTTGGTCAATAGAGTTTTGATAAAAAGTAAAAGAAGGATGATAAGAAACATTTTCAAAACATCGGTATGCATTGTGGTTTTAGAGGCATGTATTCTTTCTATTGATACTTATGGTATTTTTGGAGATTTGGACATTATGAAAATAGGTGTTGGTTCAACCAAAATGAATACTACTTTTCCAAAATTTAGAGAAGGCAATGTTTGAGGTGGATCCAATCGACACAAAATAAGAATACTAAAAAGGTTATTTTGAAGAAACCTGATAAGGATGAAGAAAAAGTTATAAATAGGTTCTAACCCATGGAAAAATGTTTTCAATTTTGGGAAATACCTCAACTTCTCCCAAAATTATTTCTTTTTTGGTTACTGAAAAAAATTATTATTGCAAATATCAAAACTAGTAACTATGTAAGAATAATATCTTATTGTTAAAACCTCCCTGAAGGATACAAAATTAGTACATCTATGGATTATTTATAATGAGAATTCTTCTCACGTGAAGAGAGAATTATTATTTTTGGAATATTTTGAATGAAATTATAAAAGCCATAATAACATTTGAAAATGATGAATCCCTTATAATCAAATGTGTCAGATCATCCATCAATGTGAATGAAATGCTAAAATCCAACGAAGATTTATATCATGATGAGAGGAATCAAAACATGATAGGTTTTAACAATATTTTAATGACGTAAAAAAATTAATGATAAAAAATATGGATTTTTTAGAAAAATAGAGGAAGGTGAAAAAACATTTATAAGATATGAATGCACAAAATGATGTTTATTTTTAGTTTTTGAAATAAAAAACACTTTTTACATGGATATAGAGGAATAAAATCACTTATGGAATAATATTATGGGTCAAATTTGTCAGTAAAAAATGACATGTTGTCAAAAGATATATAATATTTGTGATTTTCCTAATTTTTCCAGATGAAGAGACTGGTGTTTCACTATTTTCTATAATGAAATAATTAGGATCACATTATATAAGAAAGTATATATTTATTAAAAATGACACTGAGAACATATCAATTTATATATTTTTGGGCCCTTGACAAAATAGACAACAAATTGAGATAATAAATTCATCACATTCATTGATTACATTTCTAACACTACTTGGGGTATGTATAAAAAACATAACTCATGTTATTTTAAAATGATTAAATGTTTTCTAGAGGAATGTTGAGACTGAATGTGAGTACTCGTTGAATAAGTTAATAATGGATAATGGCAGTGTTTATAAGAATGAAATATTTGATTGTTTTCTTGAGAATCGTGGAATTCATCATGGGTATAGTTCCTTAAACACTCCTTAATAAAATTGGGTAGCCGAATGGAAGAATTGATGTATGGTGGAAATGAAGATAAATATAGTACTTGAACATGGTGTTTCTCATTACTATTATTGGTAGTATATAAGTACTGTTATATATATTCATCAAAAATGTTTCTACAAGAAAAGGACACATATGAATCCATAGGATGTGTTTTATTTTAAAATAATGAGTTTTAAAAACATAATATTTTTTAGGAGTCCATGTATCCTAAAAAAGAAAGGTGGAATCATAGGAATGTTTTTGAATAATGGTGATGATGGAATTTCTCATTTATTACGATACAGAAGGAATAATATAAATATGTCTCGAAAATGAAACTAGTTGAATTATTGATTTTGATGATTTTAATGTTGCTGAAATGGTTGAGGAGGATAAATAGGCTCGGACTAATGAGGTTGTTATGTAGCATAAGGAATGTTTTTAACATCATTGATATCTATATAATATTTTTTAAATCTAACTCCCAAAGAAGAAGAATCAGAATTATCTATTTCTAATGATGAGGAAGAATCAAAAAAATCTCATCCCAGATTGAGGAATCATGGGAAAATTCATAACACTATTGGGGATCAATATCAAAAGGTACAAACAAGAAGAAAAATTGATATAACAAAAACATTTTTGTATTTAAAATTTGAGCCAAATGATATGAAAGAATATTTTGAGTTTCCAGAATTAGTTTAGGCCAAGAATGAAGTGCTAGATAAAATAGAAAAAAATGATACATGTGAATTCATACCGAAACCAGATAAAAGTTTTTATTGTCACAATATGGGTTTTTCTAAATGAGATGAATGAAAATGGTGAAGTGATAATGAATAAGGAATGATTAATGTGAAAATGTTACTTATAAATTGATGGTTTTTATTATGATGAATCTTTTTCTCTATTGGAATAGTTAGAAACAATATTAATATTTCATCCTATTATTGTAAAATGATGTTACCATATTTTTCAAATGGATATAATGTCTACATTAATGAATTTGTATCCTTATGAAGAAATTTAAATTGAACAGACCCATTTCTTCGTTGTTTAGAAGGATAAAAGTTGTTTATGAAAATTGAAGAAATCCTTGAATGGTCTAAAACAATATCTAAGGGCATTGTATTCTTAATTGGGTACATTATTGAGTAGGATGGGTTTCAAGAAGGTATAATTTGATAAAATTATTGAAATCAAAGAAATTTAGGAGTATTCGTTCATCATAATTGTTTTTTATGACATTATCATTAATAGTAATGTTGAATGATCATGTAAAATATTTGTTGAAGAAATGAAAAAGTTTTCTAAGATTTCCATTCATGTAGAAATGAAATAATTTATTGTGATATAGATTTTACAAAAGGAGAATCAAATTATTCGTTACCAATAAATGTATACTAAATAATTTTTTTTAAAATTAAAAATAGAAAATTCAAAACCTTTTTCCACACCGGTTTATGTGAGAAGAAGTTGCTTAAATCTGGAGATAACAAAGAATTTGATCACATATAGTTTTCAAAGATGATTGGTGGTTTATTGTATTTGAAATCCTACAGACATAAAAATATTTTAATTGTTACTATTTGTTCAATATTTCAGAGTTCTATAAAATAATTACATTTACAAGCTATGAAAATAATTCATACATACATAAACACACCAAAAAATTTGATAATTAGGTATGATCTGTCATTTTTTTTGAATTTTTGGGTAATCAAATTCTGATTGGTCCGGAAATAATGATGATATAGGAACCAAATTTTGTGGATGTTTCATTATATGGAAAAGATGAGTTAGTTTCCATACAAGAAACAAAATTCAGAAAATCATAGTGTAGATGTAGATAATTATGATTGTACTACTCAAGACACTACCAAACATAAATGGATGAGAACTCAGTTAGAATATTTACTTGTTGATGTGATGTTACTATTTATCATTGTTTGTTATAATTAGAGTTTAATCAAACTCCCAAAGAATATATTACAACATTATCATTCAGAACATAATGATATCAAATATAATTTCATCAATGATCACGAGGAGAAGAATGAGTAGAACATGGAATATGTTCCAATATTGGAACAAGTTGATGAAAATATTCCAAAACTATAACCAAAGGAATATTTATCAAAATTGATGTTGAAAATGGGAATCCGACCTCTTTCTCATCGTGGATTATGTATGTGTTTTTAACTCTATATCATTTTACCTTTGTGATGTGTTTTCAATGCGGTGAAATGTTTCATAAATATATCCATACGGAATCATGCATGTAGGGGGATTTATGGGTATACTATGAGTCCAAGATTATATTTGTCTAAACTATTCAATTCTTTTTATGGAGTGGTTATAGGAAACCATGTTCTTCAGTTTCTGAGAACATGAAAAGATAATGAACAAAATATGAGGAAACATGATGAGGATGATTTCATAGATCACATATTTTGAATAGAAGGTTTTTACATCAATAATTCTTGTTTCCTAAAATGAGTTAGCTCATGTGGGATTATAATTGTTCATAAGTCATCCAATACATGAGGGTAAAAAGTTAAATAATGTATGAAACATGGTTGACAATAAAATAAAAAGGGAAATTTTATATGGACCAAGCTGATAAGGATTATCACATTTAGGAATTTCATTTTAATTTAAAGGAAGTATAAGAAGAAAAGAAATCACATCAATTTTTTTGTGAAAATAGAACTCATAATGATTTTGAATTTCTATCATAATGGGAATAAATTTCATGAATAAAATTTCTCATCAAGATCACCTTGAGTTCGATATGGAATATGATACCTTAATGAGATGTTGCATCAATTTATTCATGAATTCTATAAAAACATAGTGATTAATTGCTATTTTTTTTACTCGGAAATCATATGTAGGTTTTAAAACATGTGATTCATGATTTATGGAGAAAAGAGGATGAAAAGGTACTTCCAGTGGTATTTAGTAAAATCATATTTAGGTCAAGTATGAACGAATTTTTTTGGGGAAGGAATGTGAATTTTCAAAAGTTCATTACAATTAAGATGATGATAAATATGATATTCAATATAATGAATGTCATGGATGAATTATTGATACAATTATATTTTTGAAATAAAAATGTTGATAAATCTCTAAATTCTAGGTCTCATGATAATAGTAATGAGTTTACTTAATGAATTTCTTTTAATGTCAGAGAATGATGGTGGTAATGAAGGAACATGCTTTTAGTTCGATAAAAATGAGAAAGATATATATTGTATGATAGTGAAGTTGATGAAGATGGAGAAAGATCATTGTCAAAATAATCAGAGAAGAAAAGGAATTGATTTTGACTCCATAAGTTAGAATGTAGTGGAGAATGATTAACATATGTAACAAAGACATTGATAAAATAATTGGAATTAGGATAATTGGTTTGAAAAAATAACAATCTGGTTAGAAAATGATTAATTTCTTATTGAAATGGGAAAAAAATAATGATTTAAAAACTATGAAAAATCTTATGTTTCCATCGTTATGGTCAAATTGGAGTCAGTTATATGAATTATAATGGGAAGATATATGTTTTCCATTATATATTTGGTACATAAAAACTTATTGAGGAAAATGTTTTACTTCAATTTTGATCATCATAATTAGGAAGTATTGAATACAATTGATAATATAGAAGCATAATCAGGATAAAACATGATAAGAACACTAAAGATGTTTCTTTCATAACACATGGAAATTATCAAAGATAATCATAATGAAGAAATTGTATCTAGCGACTAGAGTGGAGAATCAAAATCAGATTGATGGCTATGAAGACATTATGAAGCAAACATGATATTGTATCAATATTTGAGAGGGTTCAAGATGAAATTAAAATAATTTCTAATCATTGAAAGTGTATGTATTTGTTTGGAATTCAACGAAAATTTAAATTTAGGGAAATTTGGATAAGCGCGGAATGTATTTAGAATCCCTCCAAAACCATATTTCCCTCATTATCAAAATGAAATGTAATATTTATTTACAAGAAATGTATTATTCAGGAAATGGATAGAGATTGTGGGGAAATGAATAACTATAGAGATATGAAAGGGTTATCAGATTGATTATTGTTATAAATGTTTTTCAGAAAAACATAACATAGGAGAAGAGACAACACCTCATTTAGTTAATCATCATGTTCTTCTAGTCAACGCATTGATAAATCATAGTGATAAAATACTATTGTTATTTATTCATTGATGAAATATTCATTCATATTTGTCTCAAAAATATTTGAACAGAGATATATATTTTTTATATTGATTAATCCGATATGAAAAATAAATCTACTCAGTCAAAATGAGTTTTATAAAAACAATTGAGGATGTTTATATGAGTTTATGTTTATGAAAATGAAGAATTGTTTTAAAATACCACATTGGTTTATGTTAGTCAAGAAGCACAGTAACATGATTCTTAAAAAAATTTCTTTATATTATTCCTCTCTACTTAAACTACATTAACATTTGTATTGATCATAGTTCTATATGACGGTAAGGGCCTACTTGTTGTATTCAAAAAAAAGGATTATTTTCTTGTATATTTTTTGGTATTGGATCATTTACAAACCATACCAAGGAAATAGATACTATTAATGAGTAATGAACCTTATAAATTATTCTGTTCTTATAGATATTTGTTTGAAATTTTTTAAATATGGGAAAAAAATATTTAACAGGAGGTGAAGGTTGTTTCGTAAGAAAGGAATCATAAAAGAAAAATAAATAACTGATTAGCCACCACCTCTTATTAGTGATAAAACTATCCTGATGGGGTAACTATAGAATGGAGGTTGATTTGTACCATTGAATGAGGAGGTCTTGGCAGATATTATTATATCAAAAAGGCTTAGACAAAGCTAAATAACCATTTCAATTCTAGTTTCAGACTAATGGTAGCACCATTTATTCCCCCCCATTGGTATATGGGAATATAAACTCTTCATATGCTAATACCATATTTAATTCATGATTTTTTTCTTTATTTACTTTAATTCATCATTTAAAAATTAAAAAAGATAATTTCTAATGCTTTAATGAGGATATTTTTTGTGCATTAAGACCCTAATAATACAAATCATTACTCTTTTATTGGAATAGATACATAGTTTTGAAAGGAGTATTAGACCACTCAACTCTGTATTTCATCCCATACTCTGTAGATATTGGAATTTTATTCTTATACAAAACCATTGTCTTCCTCTTTCAATTGTGGTCATTATCTAGTTTTTTCACTCCTTAGTATCGTGTTATAAACCATTGGGGTTCATAACCATGCTACAACTATTATTCAAACACCATGGAGTTTTATTCTTATTCATCCTTACACCGTGGTGGTAGTATTAAATACTCATATATATTTTAGTAACCTCCTTTAACCGTTAAGCCTCCCATAATTCATGTATTCCGTACAATTGATCGTAAAACCTTCCATTAATATAAATTAGCGTTGGATATGAACTAGTTCAAGAATTTGGATAATTTATCCTTTCTTAACTATATTACAATTTTTTAATTTAATTATTATCAGTTTTATGATTCCTTGGTTGGTGATAATAATCATGTTGGTATATTCACATGGTTCTCATGACAAAACATTAGAAGACCCATTATGGTGACATTAAAAACATGAGTTAGGATGTTAGTTATAGTTCATGGTCATATATTTGATGTTGGAATGATATCATGTCTATGATTTCTTGTCCCATGATTTTTATGAGATTTATATTGGCGCGTCAGTAAAATGATTCCATCTAGATTATTTAAATTTGATAATGTGGGGATCCTAATGTTTGATCTTTTTTGTGCCATCTTGTTCCATGTTATAACATGTATATCGTGTTTTTATACATTGCATGTAGAAGTATGTTTTTGATATAAATATCATCTGGTGGATCCTTGTTGATACTTTGATGCCATCCAAAATTCATTAATGTTTTGAAAGGCTATCCCTATAGAGGAATTATAAAATTTGTTGGTTAACCAACCCGACGTAGTCCAAACATCTATAAAGGTGAGTGTGGATATCCCTATCTATGGGTGTGAATAATTAGATAACTAGAAAATACTAGTGGGGGATTATTGCAGACGTGGTCCATGGGAGATACAAGGATTGGTGACCAAGAATTTATATGGTGGAATGTGTAGAATTTATAGTGAAATCCACTATCTTAATTGGGTGATATGTATTACATAAATCCATGTACATTTTTGAATTATCTATTTTTTTTTTGAAATGTGTTGAAAATGGTGGAGCCGAGACACATGGAATCATGGATATTTCATGATAACTAGACAAATCATGATTTTATATTTATTTGAGGATATACGTAGCTCATGAAATATAGTATTATATATTATGTTCACTTTTGTTATGTTTGTATTGGTGGTGTCCAATTAATTATTTTACTCCCATACTACTCAGGATTTCAATGCGCTTGTATATTTCATGACTCCAGACCTGGTGAATGGAATCATCCCTGTGGTGGATTACTAAACATAAGTCTACATAACTATTATATAACTAGGAAAGACACTTTGGGAACTTTTTTTAAATGCCTATTTTCCTTTTTATATTTTTTTAATTACCACGTTGGGAGCCCCTTATATCTAGAAGGACTTGTACAATATATTTCATTACCATCATTATTACATGTATATTTTATTTTTTATTTTACAATAATAATTTTCATGATGTCATGAAAATTAGGGTATATTATCCATACTAAATGTCACAAACCCCACTAATAGTGACGTCCTCATTCATATGGTGAGGTTCACTTTTTGTATTGTGTCACTCCAGATCGAGCCTAGTAGTTAAAGTTAGTGTGTTAGATAATTGTTTCAGATATGTTATTTTCATCCATTAATATTTTCTATGATATGATATGGTAGAAAGGATATAGTTATGTGGGACTCTGGAAGTGTTGTTTCCCTGTGACTGCCAAATTCATGTGTAATAGAACTATGTGTTACCACAAACCAAATTATTGTAACAACTAATTTAATTAAACTTGGTTGTTACACATGACATTGATATGTGATTTATAAAATTTAATGAATTATTACACATCATGAAAGGTATCATAGGATCATATTCCATGTGTATACTGATTTTTCTGTAGTTTATTAAATCTTCAATTAAATTCTTTGAGTTTTTCTATCTGTTTATGATATTATATCTATTTATTCTACATATATTTGTTACTAATAATTTATGATATACCTTTAGTGGAAGTAATTATTTGATGTAAGAATGTTTTGGTGTTTGTTAATATATGATGACTAGGACTAATATTTATGGAATGAGACCACAGATAGCACTAGGATGATTATATATTGGTTTAATAATGTAATCATGAAATAACATAATATGATGCCATAAATGGATTAAGGTTTACATTAATTAAACTATATTTATTTTTCAAAATTTTATCCTTTATGATATAGAACATTTCATCTTAGTAGAGTCATATGGGACTACATGGGATACTGGATGGAATAATACCTTAAGTGATGATGTTTCATATTTTAATAAGTAATGTTAGGAGAATGTAGTTGGGAATGATCTCGTTCTGGACTTGTGGATTATGTCCCATGGAATCTTCAAACTGATGTATTTTTCTTAGTGAATGTACTATGCATAGGACTTCATAACTGTGATCAAATAAGAACTGAAATAAATTCATGCATTTAACATCCTTCTTAGGAACCATATTCCCTCACGATGATCATGAATATGGTGAAATATTAATGGGAATATTTGATCTCGTATAGATATTTAATAATTTCAATGTTAAGTTTAGTTATATGTAATGTGGGGTAATGAAACATTTTTTATAACCCCGCATCATATGGATAAAATTAAGATGAAATAGCTCAAGGTGCAGTTGGATTTTTATGATTATAAAGACATTATTATGTTGAGTACATTAAAATTGGGTGAAAGAATGTATTCTTATATAGAGGATAGTATAATTCAACTCTATATCAATTAACAGATGATGAACCAGTATATGGTGAAGAAATGATAACCATTTACCATGATAAATGTAAATTTTCATCATTTATGGGGTGCTTGGGTTTTGTCTAATATTGGCCTTTTATTAGAGTATGAATAGCTATGAGTTAGAGTGTAAGACATAGTGAATTCAATAATTTTGGGTATTTATTGGTTTTGTGAGTAAATGGTGATGCTTTGAGGACTGAAGAACATTTTATAAGTTTTTATGTACCTTATCAACATCATTTTGATCTCAATCATAGATTCATTTATCATATAGTTCATCAAAGAAATCCACATTTATTGTATGAAAAATATACAATCATGATAGTCAACTCAAGATATCCATGAGTGTGATTTGATAACATAGTCTATATGTTAATTTTAAACGTGTGAATTTTTTATGGGATGTGAGATACATGAGGTATGTATTTTATAAAATAATAATATCTACACAGATAGAGATATTAGATGTAGTGATTTATTAGTCACATCCGTGGATTGAGTTCAATGTTTGTATATTTCAGGGACCCTTAGGATATTTTTGATGCAATATAAAAAACATAACCCATATATCATCATTCAAGATTTCAATGACAATGTAGAGAGTGAATTTCAAGTAGGTGGTCTTATAGTAATATGTAGTTATTTTTCTAAAGGGAAGGTTTAATACAGCTCTAACAGTGTTACTTCTCGATCAAGAGATCTATTATGTTTCATATATTTATGCATCGAGAATTGTTTTGGGAGTGGTAACAATGTAACGAGGCCATGGAGTTGGTTATGGGTGGTGGAAAAAATATCCCCATTAGTGGCACTACCATTATCAATATATTTATCTAGAAAATTTTGTCCATGATCTTAATTTTGAAAAATTATCACATCACAGGGAGGGTTTTTGGTATATATTGATGATAATAGTCATTTATATGTCTTCACAGATAGGGGATAGATTTGAGAAAGGGGAATTGGGTGGTGAATATGTATATTTTCCAATTTATGATGAATTATTAAACATGGAATGGTAAAATCATTATTTAATATCTTAGGAATAATACACAGGAAGAAAAAGAGTTTGGTGAGGGGCCTTATAAAGAGAAATAGTTATAGATGTGATAGATCATTGATTGGAAGATGGGTGTGTGTCATTATATGGGGTCAATGAAATATAGACAATTGGTTTTAACATCGTATTATGTATACTGAGAAATAGGATGATGGTATTTGGACCCATAGTGTCAATTTATATAGGAAAAACTAGTTGGATGTGATCCGATAGCTGGGTTGAAATTGAGTGACAACAATACAATACTTGTGCATAAAAGGGTGGTATTGCCCAATTTTATCAGAGATGAGTGAATGAGATAAATACCTTTCTTCTCGATGTTCAAGAAATCATTATGCGATGATGATGTACCATGATTTCATATGAATGTTATAGTGGCTATAGATGAAGAGGGACATTTCTCCATTGATCTTTCAATGCATTATCTATAATTTGGAGAATGGAAAGAATTAGTGCCCTGGTGATTTTATCTATCCACTTTTAGTGACCATGCCGAATTTAGAGGAAATCATAATGTTATTTTGGATGAGGATACCCAGTTCACTTAAGAGTTGGGATAATATCTGGGAGATTTTCATTCACCTGATGAATGTTGGAAAATTCCAACTGTTCATAATGACACAATAAGTATATGATCTCAGAATGAGTTAATGTTTAAAGAAGAAATTTTTTAATTGAGTTACATTTAGATTTAGTTTTTTAAATACATTGTTTACATCACCATTATGGGAGGGTTTCTGAAGGGCCCTAGGGACATAGTTGAGATTTGTGACAACATTCCATCCTCAAAAAAACTAATGTTATGAGTTGCATATATAATTACTAAAGGATATTCATTAATATTATTCTCTAGAAATTTATGGATCATGGTTTTACCATCTATACATATTTGATTTCATATTCATAATATTTTATTCGACATCAATTAAAATGACACCGTATGGGGCTATGCATATGATCTTGTGCCGTTCAACACTTTTTTAGCATGAGGTGTGGGAGGATGTAGTATGGGGGAAATATTGGTTAAAGGCCCCACTAATGGAGTATATATAATTCATATTGGTTTTATTACTTCTCAATGAAGGCATATATCATATTAGAACCATAAGAGGAGACCCTTGGAGTCTGACGATATTGATATGGTTTTTATTAGAGTGACTCCTCTGTTAGGTGACTGATATATAAGGAGGAAAGGAGAGCTGGAATTTCATTTCATAAGACCCTTTTTTCAATTAATGGATAGGGATAGTTTCATACCATCTAGACCATCCTTAATATTGTCGAGGTATGCATGACATGTTATGCCTTTCATAGCATCAGAGGTACATGTCTGATCTTGCACATGTTTTAGACAACAAGGATGGTGAGTATGAACTAAATGAATATTTTATAGAGTGGTTGGTGTAGATTTTAGGATGGATTATAATATCCTCTAAGGTAAAATAGTACTGAAACACCATATGATTTTTTGATATATATATTTTTAAAATAAATTTATGTTTTCACTACTTTTTGATATGAAAAACCATTAGTCTAAATACAGAGTAACATAGTCTACAATTAAAACATAGAAGATAAATTTGATGGGAGAATATTAGTAGAAAATATATTATTATTTGTTAAATGGTATAAAAACATTTTTTTATGAATTGATTACTAATAAAACTAAATCATTTTTATATAAAAGAGTTGTTTCTTAAAAATAATTATTTTTAGGTTCATAATATTTTTTTCTCAATGTGAATTAAACTAATAACTATTTGCGAATTATTTTATGGGAATTTATATATTATATATTCAATTTTTTTTACATTCATCTAGTATTACCACAACACATGAGATAAGAAAATATTTCTATTTTTGTGATTAAAAATTTATTCTAATAAAAAATATTTTTATCGTGTTTATGAAATACATTTTCGATGAATTTATAAAACCTATAATAAATGAATTGTAAAAAATGGATTCCATGTTATCAATAACGAGGATAATATTTTGAAATCATGTAACTTTTATTATTGTTAAATATGAATAATAACTATAGTAAAAATTTTCCCATCGCTTACAAAAAAATCTATAAAATATGTTTTTAAAATTATGATATAGATATAAAAGTTACCTTATAATTACTGTTATCATATATGGTGAGTGGATTTTAGAAATACACTCCCCTTTCTAAAATATAATGGTACATGGTTCCATGTATCCTGGAATATTAAATTTATAATATTTTAGGAAAATAATAAATACACAATGTCACTCATTTACGTATGAAAAGATCATATGTGTCTTTATTAGAAAAAATCTAGATGTAAAAAATATTAATAGTTATTCGGATAATATTTAAATTTTTTCATGATTGTAATTTTTATTTTTTAGTAATTATATAATTATGTTAAATGTTTATACAATTCTAATAAAATAAATTTTATCAATTAATAGAAAAATAACATAAATGAAATTAAAAATATTTAATGTAATATAATTTACGGTAAATATTGTGTTCCATAAATTTGTTGATATATATGACATATTAGGTATTTTTAAAAACACTGGACTCAAATTATATATTTTTATTTGTGTATTTAAATCTAAATAAAATGAATAATTACAAAATTAAAATATAACATATTTTATAACAAATAGTAATTTGTTAAATGATTGGAAATTCATTAAAATAATATACATTTCAATATAATTGGATCATGGTTATAAATATAATTTATTCTCCATTTATGTTTCATTTTTTAATTTTGGAAATCTTTTTTAACCATTTGTTATTTTAATATTTTTTACTATTGTTAACAATAAAAATGATTAACAAAGACATTAACGAAAAAGGAAATATTTAAAAGGAAAAAAAATATATAAATTTCATTAAACTATATTATTATGACTCTATCCTAAATTTTATAATATTCCTGGAAATATTAAATAATTCACCTAAGAATGACATTATTATATATTAAAATTTTATGAAATTTCTACTGGGTCATCTCCCTCCCTTATAAAAGGGAACCCCGTGTCGGCTTCATTTACACAACATTGAAACTTCTTCATAAATAAACCTACCATATTATATTTTTTAACGTATTTATAATCAATTAGTAGGTTTTGGTTTTTAAAATAGCCCAACACTAGGGTGCTTAATAAGTGATATAAATGGGTTATTTCAAATAATAGATAGTCACCTTAACCAATCATTTTCTTTTTTTACTTACTCTTTTACCTATTAAAAATATTTCATATTTATAAAAAATTATTTAATTAATTATAATAAATAGTCATAAATTTAATTATTATCATGAGGCCACAATTATCTATGTTATTTCTCAATATATTTCAGGTGATATTATTATGTGTGCATACATACAGATTACCTCATACACATAGTGATACAACTCATTTTCCATTACCATATTTTATGGATTGGTTTTATGGTGGGATTAATGATTATATATTTTATTTATGACAGAACTATTCTTTTTGTAATTATAATATAATCTATAAAATCATACCTTATAATCAGTAAAAAACCCATATCCTCGATTATGTGTATGTGTTGAGTACTACCTCAATGAATTTGTGTCATTCATTTTTCAATTATGCATTACAAATGAGGAAATAAGTAAGGATAATGTGAATATATATTAATATTATAATACATTAATGATTTTTGAATGTTTAATTATTATAATTTATTCCATCCATTTGAATGTGAAAGCATCGTTCATTCATACATATGGCTTATTGTCTCCATGAACGATGTATTTCATTTTTTATATGTAACTATTCTGGATGAATCGATATATATATATATATATATATTTAATATATATGATATTTATATTATGATAAACATCTTTTATATTATTTAACCATTATCAGTGCACATATGCATGTACTGCCGAAAGAAAATTTAGATAAAATATTAAAATACTTACTACCAAGAAACAATGATTATAATTTGGTATTATTGATAAATATGTGTTGAAATATTATAATGGGATCATATATTAAAATATAAATAGATATAAGATTTATTATGATAGTATAATATATTTAAATACATTATACATGAGGATAAATCATATTCAGTGAAATTGGATATTAAGGCAACAAATTTATCTTATAATATCGTTGTATTAAGAAATTTGTTATGGTAACGATTTTTATGATGAAATTTCAAGATATAAATTTAAAGAGTTGCATGAATTTTATTATACTATTTTTTATTATATATATTAAAATCTTTAATTTCATTTCACCCTCTCTATGAACTCATGTTTCTAAATAAATATTTTAATAAAAACTGACTATATTTCTCTCTTCGGTCAAAAATCCTTTTCCTTCAAACCTATGTTTTCCAAAAAACTTGTTTTCAAGAGTTTCTTTAATGTTTTATAATTTTTTTAAATTAATCATAACCAATATTTTTTGTTTATAGAAAGGGTTAAAATAAATATTATTGTCATTTTTTGAATGATGCACATTTGGAATTTTTAATAAAGTGTGAAAGGAATGTTTTCTTTTATGTTATACAACATCAATGAAATTTCATATAATAATGAGAGATCAACGATTTCATGACTCCATTACATATTTACAAGGTTTAAATAAATGAAATCTCATTCATTTATATTTTATAAAATTTCTAAATTTTAAAGAATTTATTTAGAAATAGAATTTTTATTTTCCACAAGAAATATTCCAGATATCAATAAAGATATTTTAGTCTAACATGAAATATCTTTTCATAACATATTAATTACATGGGATATAATACTATGATACTATAACCATTTATTCATTATATAGATTATGATAATTATTATTTAAGGACCATTCTATAAAACCATTTTCTTTTCTATGGGTTAATTATGTTTTGAAACCGGTTTTTTCCATAGGTTATGAAATGATAAAATGATGAAATATTTATGAGATCCATTTCCTTATTATTATATATTATAATATTAATGGTTTTTGATATTTTATCACATATATATAGGATTTAAATTATGTTAAAAGATGTCCCAGAATTATATATAACTCTAATTCATTACATAAAGATGGATATATCATGAGATAAATAGGACTGCAATGCTGATTGAACACAGTCAAGTAATGAAAATTTTCAATTGTTATACATATGGTAGTTAACATTCTCTAGTATAATGGGATTTTTAGTGAAGAAAATATTATATGATAGTCCTAAAATTAATATTTTAATAATAAAAAATTATATTCTATTCTTATGTGTACAGAATAAAATTTTGTGCTATGAAAATTCTATTATCTAATGGATCAGGTTATTTTTTTCAATTATGATTAAAGACTTAAGGTATACTAATATTTATTCCATGTTACCAAATTATAATATATGATTAGAAGGGAATGTTGTTCTAATTGTATGTTTATGTTCTCATTTCCTTATTCTCATATTATGTTTATGTATCATTTATATCTCTTTATTTATCCTTTTTGAAAAATAGTTCTTTCACATTATTATGTATTCTTTTCGATAGGTTATTAATAAATCTATAATTTATTATATTTTGAAGAAGTATTATAGTTATTTACAACATGGTCAAAGATGATTTAGTTCAAAATGAACTAGAGGTTTATGTATAAGGTTTCTAAAGGAACTACAAATATATGATTCTATCATTAATTATTCAATTATTGTTATTAATATTCATATATATATATATATATTCTATATGTATGAAAATTATGGTTCACTATAATTGGAACCATACTGAGGTTTAGTTAAGAATTTGTAATGAAAAAGAGAATTTTTTTTTGATAACTAATATGATAATCATATGTAAAGGATTGTATCAAAAGTTATGTTAAAGAATGTAGTTTTTATTTCTATGAAAAACATCGATGACCTGATACTATAAGGGGAAATGTTTTTTTCAAGGATTCCTCATGGTGTAAGAACCAAAAAAATAGTCAGTCGAGTATATCTTATCCATTATTTTTGGGAATTGTTATGGTTCTCTTACTACCCAATGGGATAAACCCTCATATAGGATATGTTTTCAATAATTCATTTTTTATTTATAAACAATTATAAATAATTTTAATATACTATTATCATTAATGACCTTTGTTAAACATAAAGTGTTTTTGATTGAAAATGATGTGTTGCAATTTAGTAATCTGAATAATTATTTTCCCTAATTAATCACTATGATTGATATTGCTTGATAATCAGTAAAACCATTTTGGTTTTACTATGTGATTGAAGATATAATGATGGTGTAAATGCGGTAATAGGTTTTCTAGAATATTATAGTTCCTTATTTGAGCTTAATTTTATGGATTCTTATATATCATGAAAATTATTATGGACTGTAAATTTATATTCTCAATGATGGGGTATTAAATTATCAATAAAAACACATAATGTTATGTTGGATGAATCACAAGTATATGATTCGTATCCTTTTTATTAATATTGTTGGTATGTTCTTCTTATAAATCTCTTTTTCCCCCAAGTTGAACGAGAGGTAATTTTCTGCAAGGATTGAATTTATTTATAAAAGGATGTAGAAAATAGAGAAAGGGAAGTCTCACATTATATTCTCAAAAAAATAAATTAACATATATAGGTGTGATGAAAAATATGAACATATAATGGACATTGAATCCATTTTATGTTCCTTGATTCAATTAAATATGCATTATTATCTCCTATGATTAGGGATACACTAAACATTGATGATATACATACTATGAAGGATATTGTTGAAGTATTTATAGATGAGTTGTCAAGTATTTCACTAAATCACAATGTTTCCTTATAAATATAATTCAAACCTGCTGATACAACTATTTTAAAATTATATAGTATGAATGTCCTTGATAGAGTAATAGGAATTGAGGATGAAACTCGAGGAGAATATTGAAAAGGGATTTATTTGTCCAAATGTGTCGACATGGGATGCACCAGTTTTTTATATGAAAAATGATGGTTCAATGTGACTGTTAATATAATATCGATAACTAAAAAAAGTTAAGAAAAATAATTATCTTCCTAATATTGATGAAATTCATGATCAATTTAATGAAGACCAAAACATTTATATCATTTATCCTCATCCTATATATCATTTACCAAGAAATAAGATGGAGAATATTCCCAATACTAAATTTTATACAATGTATAGAAACTATTAATATATAGTGATGTCTTTTATTCAAATAATTCCCTTAGTATATTCATTTATTTAATTTATAAAGTTCTTATAGATTAAATTTATCAGTTTTTTGGTATTATTTATAGATATCATTTTTATGTATTCAATGAGTAAGGATTATCATAAAGATAACTTGAGGATTATACTAATTACAATTAAGAAAGAGAACATGTATAATTTTTTTTAAAAAAGTGTTAATTTTTGTTGAATAATTTTCATTTCTATGTTATATGTTCTAATTCATTGGCCTTTTCATTGATGAATAAATGATGGAAGTTATTGAAAATTGGCCCATACCAGCCACAATGAAAGTGATCCTTAATATTATTGGATTGGATGACTATTATCAATTATTTATAGAGAATTTATAACAAAATTTTAATAAAAAATTTTATTTTTATAAGAATGAATCCATGTTCCCATTAAAAGATAAATGTGAGGAAAAATTTGAGAAACTGAATAGAATATTCATTACTGTAGCTATATTACATCACCCAATAGTGGTGAAGAATTTTAAATTAATAGTGATTAATCGATGAAGAAACTATGATGCAATAACATATATAATGACATGGTTAAAACTTATTCATCATGAAAATTCATTATTTATAAAGAAATTATCCAAATCAAGATATGGGGATAGTTTTAGTCATTAATTCATTAATGATATGGTTTAGTTATCTTTATGAGGGAATTTTTTATATATATACTGATTATAAAATGTATAGTATATGTATACACAAAAAAGTTTAATATCCACATAATTTTTTTTTTCAATTGATTAAATGTTATGAATACTCAATAAATTACCACCATAGAATGGAGAACAAGGTGGTAGAATCTCTCAATTGAAATAATGATACGATATTTCCAATGATGAAGTACATAAAAGATCTAATATTTTGATATCCACAATCGACAGATCTAGAAATCCTTATGGATGGGTGTAATTATTATCATTATCAAATGATTTGTCAAACATCCACACATTTTTGGACTAAAAAGACATTGAATTAAGATGTGGAACAATAATATAAAATGAGAAATGATTCTATGTTCAGCCTTTATTATGATGTAATGATATGGTTCATGAAATATGTAAATGTTCTATCCTCACAAAATATGAAGCATCTACGGGATAAGGATCATATTTGATTATTCTAAATTAATCATGGATGCATAATATGTATAGATATATAAATTATTATTCATGGTGTTAAAACATGAAGATATATTTATTTAGTATTTATTGTGGTTCATGGTATGCCATCATGATATGGTTGGTAGAAAGAATACAAAAAGGATTTTATAACCATTACCTATACAAGAATAGAAATGTGAAAACATAATAACATTTTCTATATTAGCTCCTTGAAATCTCTAAAGGCCATAACAATTTTTGGGTTGCAGTCAATAACATCATAAAGTTAGTACTCATCATTTATATAATATAATATTTCACTCCCGATCAACAATACAGAATATATATTAATGAATTGGTATGGTTGTGTGGAGTACTACATTATGTTGTATCGATTTGGGTTATGAGTTTTACATCATGGTTATATAAAATCGGTTTAGAAGGATATGGATAAAGAGTTGAGTTTTTTTAAATCTTATGATTCTAATATTTTTGTTCATACTAATAAACCCATTGAAACTCTAATAGATCTATTATGGTCTTTTTATATGAATTTTAAAGGTAGTTAGAATCATCACCTTCCCCTAGTTCAGTTTTCATTTAATAATAGTTTTATATTGAGTAATGAAATGGATATGGAACCTAGTGTATAATAAAATCATTTTAGAATGAAGGTGGATAATGAAATCAATTGATACCTGTGATAGCTATGGTAATGGAAAATAACGATAGGTCCATTCAACCACACATAATGAAGCTCATAATTGATAGATATGTTTTTATCCAAATCATTGGAGAGATATAGAATACGATTTTATGGAGATAATCATTATATGAATCTCTCCATGTATTATGGTTATGCGATTTTGAATGAAGGGAATGATTATACACGTGAATATTAGTCCCTTTAATATTGTTAATCATTTATGGATGGTGGCTTACTACTTGGCGATTCCTCCAAACATATCTCAGGTTCATCATGTGTTCCTCGTATCTCTCTCAAGTAATTCCTTAACTAATCCAGACCAGGTAATGATCTTAGATTTTATTCCATGAAATCATGATCATTCCTACTAAAAAACTGGTGGAAATATTGGATCATATAGATAATTTTATATAGAATAAGACTACTATCCAGTTTAATGTTTTCTAATGGAATCTAAAATTACATAAAGCTACCTGGGAACCCAAGGATGTAACAGAATATAGATATCGCCATTTTATTAATTTATGTGAAAACCATAAGATGGAAAAATCATTTCGTATGAGTTATAATGTTACACATTGAGATTTTGTGATATTGTTCTTTTCTAATAGATTAAATTATATTTAGGGCCTCTAATACTGAAGTCCCTAAGTATAAATGAGCTATAATATAGTATACCATTATTACCTACCTATTAAATTTTTTTTTCTGAATAATAATAACTATATTATGAAACATTTATTCTTTACAAAAGTATAAAAAACTTATTAGTTCTTAGTTGACTATCAATATCATGAAAACACATGACTGTAAAAGTGATTTATTTTTCTAAAAAGTCATTATTTTGCATGAAATACATACTTATATTCAAAAAATAAATTAATAAGTGTTTATTAATTATTTTAATGAAATTCATATAATATATATTTGATAAAATGTTTTGAATTTCATCTAATATTTTTCAAGGAATGTGATTGGAATATATATCTGTTGTATGATTAAAATGGGTTTTTTTAAAAATGTTTTCATTCTGATTCAACGAATATTTTAAAAATAATTTATACTAATCCTTGAAATGGAATTTAGAATAATGGATTCCATATTTAAAATTATGAGTCTATAATTTAGTAAATATGTCTATTTTATCTTCAGTAATTATGAATATAAACTATTGTAAATTTTGTTAGCTCTAGAGGGGTAAAATGGTTAAATAAAGTTAAAACAATTGAAATTGTCTTTAAAATTTATCTGAAACTTTATTTAATCCAATATTATGAGGTTATTTTTGTAGTTTCCATCCATGTCATGATTATGTGGCCAATTGGTGCCATATTTATTTTAGTATGAAATTTATATATTAATTTAAGAAAAGTGTAAATACAAATTGTAGATCATGTAATCTAATATATATCTTAAGTGATGACAAAAAAATAATATCGTTCAAGAATATTAAAAGTTATTTTTATAATAATAAAATTATTTCAATAATGGTAATATATTTATATTTTTTAACAATATAATTATATTAAATTCATACACAATACTCAAATGATATTAAATCATTTAACAGATTAATAAATAAATGAATTTAAAATATTATACGTTATATAATATAATATAGTTATTGTGTAATATTAATTATATAGTTAGATATGACCTATTATTTTTTTTAAAGGAATATATTCAAATTCCAAATTTTTCATGCTATCATTAATGTCAAATTAAATGAATGGTTAAAAATTTTACATTATAAATATTTTATTATAAATACTATATTATTAAATGATTTAAAATTCATAACATTATTTTTATTAACCATGGTAATGTAATATAGTTTAATATAAAAAACATGTTCAATTTAAGTGACATTTTTTCTATTTATGTTTATGTTATTATCCATTTAACATCGAAATATGTATTATCGCGGTTAATGTCAAAATTTATTAACGAAGGGGTTAATAAACAATATAAGGTATAAAATGACACAAAAATATATCTAAATTTCATTGAATTATTTTATTTATACCCATTTTTATTTATATTTTAATTCATATCCATTTCTATACATTTAAATTTAGAATGAATTTATAATATTTTAAACTTTTGAGAAATTCCATGCGAGTCCCCTCATTGCCTTTAAAAAAGGAACCAACCATTTCACTTATCTACATGAATTTGAGACATCTATATAAGAAAACTTCTATTTTATATTATAGGATTGTTATTGAAAATTATATAGGTGCTTCTCCTCAAATGTAAATCCCTTTTATTCTTATTAAGAGATCTAAATTACTTCTTCCAATTAAGTGGTAATCACCCTACCTGATCACATTATTTTCACTTTTTCTTTTTCATAAAATAAATATATGATATAAATAATAAAATATATACTTAATTATCCAAAATATTCTAAAATTTTATTAGGATTTTGAGAAAAACCATTATTTACTCTCTATTTCATCAAAATGGAATTCCAAAACTTTTCGCATACGTACGTACGACTTACCATCTCCAAATAGTGATACAAATAATTATTCATCACCAGGTCATATGGATGGATATTATTATTGTTTTAGATTTTATATATGATATTTATGAAACAATTTTGTTTCGTGTTGTTAAAATAATTTCTACCTCCTTGACTTCCAATCCTCTAGAAAATGATAGCCTTGCTCCTGTGTATGTGTGGTCAACCATGTCCACGAAGCGATGTGTTCAATTTTTTATTCCTCATTAAATAGATGAAAATGGCTATATATTATATGACTAAATATGATTTATATGATATAACTATATTTTTTAATTTTTAATTAGTAGTATTTCAGTCCTTCCATATAAAAACGGCGATAATATTCATGTGTACATACGGTCTACAATATCCCTGAATGGTGTTATTTATTTTCCAATATCTAAACTATATGGATAAAAAATATATAACTTTGTATAGAATAAATATATATGACATTAATATGATATTAATAAATATTGAAATGATATAACCATGATAAATGTGCTGTGAAGAAATATATAGAACTGAAATTATTATGATAATGTGAAATAGTTGACACAAAAAAATTCAATAATGAATTATTGATAAACATGTGGTGAAAAGTTATTTTTCTATCATATACTATATTATAAAAATTTAAATTATTCATTTATACTATTATAAACTATTACAATTTCTGATATCAGAGTGTAGAGAACATATAAAGTAAGTGTAACTTGACGTAAGGGATTTATGTTCCAATATAATTGTTTACTAGGATTTTTTTGGCTAAGTTATAGAGGTTAAATTTTCAAGACATAATTCAAAAAATACTCATGAATTTAATTATACTAATGTAATTTATTTAGATTACTTATTTTCTTTTCAACACCCTCTATTTAATAACTGTAAAGACAAAAATACATTTTATAGAAAAACTGGCATTATTACCGACATTTGATGAGAATAATATTTATTCAATTTCCATGTATTCTATAAATTTTTCCAATTGAGTTATTAATTTATTAATAAAAATTTAATTTAATTTTTACATACTATGTAATAGTTATAATGAATTTTGAAGGGATTGTTGTTGAAATTTCATGAAATCAGTTATTTTTTACTTCTTATAAATGTGTGAAATAAATGTTTTATTTTAACATAAATAACATGAATGAAAATTAATGATGTCATGAACACTCATAGATTTGATACTTCCATTACATATTTTTAATTTTCTTGTGAAATTATATTTTCTATTCATCTTTGGGATAATTTTTTATTTTAAATATCTAATTTCAAACATAGTTGTTTATTATCCAGAGGAAATTTTTATGATATATTTAAAATTTATTTTAATATATGATGATGTCCATTGATATTACATATTACTTACATGGGATTTTATTCAATGATACTAACAGATTTCATTCTATATATAACATATGATGATATATAATTAATGATGATTCTATGAATTTTGTTTCTTTTACATGTGGTAATTATGTTATGAAAATTGTTTATTTTCGAATGTATTGGTACATATTAATGATAATACTCTTAGTGATGTCCTAATAGCGATGGTCATACCTTTACAACCCCCTCTTAAATAGTGTGGTGGGTAGATACTCCTCCATCGCCTTCTAGAACATGATCATGCCCATTTCACCCTTTTCAAACCTAGAGTTTATTCTACATTTCCCAACTATCTCAATCATCTTGAAAACTCAAGAGCTCTTAAATGGTCCACCTCAACTCATGATTTGGAATCTAGAGGTCACAATAATTATGGGGTTTTTTAATATGACCACGGTGGGATGATTTATAATACATCACACTTAGGTGGATGATTTTTATAGGTTCGTCTATGGTTGTTGGTATTTATAGGATCGAGTGATTATTGGACTCCTCGACAAATGTCACATGATGATTCACTTCTATATAGAGGATGATCTAATTCTTTCTTGTATTAGAGCACCATGTTCTTATAACGTTTGTCCATAATTTATATTTTGATGGGCGTATGATTTACACATGAAAATAGATGTTCCACTACGGAATTTTGGGTATGCCTTTTAGAAGTATTACTTCTTTTTCAAAATCCATTTATTATTCATTTGATTGGAAAAAATGTCCAGTTGAATTTTTGGTTCTGATAGTAGAAACAAAAACATTTTTCACCTGATATCCCCTCGTATCTAGGTTGAAGTTGATGCACCAAAGCTACCAATAGATTGTTTTTGGATTATTATATGGGAGGAATTCCACTGTAAAAATGTCGTAATCATTGAATACTGGACATATTATTGTGTGTTTTTCTAACATCTGGGCCATCTTCCCACCTCATGTCATTGTGGAGGCATAAAAAGTAATTTGGAGCTTGATCTTATAATAGGGACTCCATATGGGGAAGTTGGTCTTGATTCCAATGTTGTGGATATTTTTAAGCAACATGGATGTAACTTCAGATGAAATCATATTGGAAGAGGTAAGTACATATCAAAAGGTGGAAATCAATCTTTCACATTTTAAAAGTGATTTGCTGGATCACAATATGGTTGTTCATAGACCTTTTAGGTTAGGGGAGTATGAGAAGATGTGCCAATTTGATTCTATGGATCATAGGTCCAAAAATCGGAAAGCATAATCCCATTCTAAAGTAGTGAAACATGGTGGTAAATGTCTCCATGGGGTTAATAATCATGTGACATGTGAGAGAGATCCTGGGAAATCAATGGGACATTACATTTCCATGTAGGTAATCCCTGCTGGGAAGAAGGAAATGGTGAGGGTTGTGTGTAGGTCAAGTCACAGTCGGACCATGCTAGTTATAATGCTATCCTATCAATTTTAAGGTCGGGGAGCCAATGATATTTTTGAGGATCAATTTTATCATTGTTTTTAGCAGAGAATTCCAATAGAAGGAAATTTTCTCTAGAGGGAGATTCAAGAGACTAGAGTTTATGAAATCTTTCAACTGACAGCGTTAAAGGTATATATTTTAGAGGAATTCACGCTTCATAGATAAAGAAATGTGAATTATTAAACAATGATTCAAGGATTTTCATTGTGACCAAGAGGAAAAATTCAAAGGGTTGTAAGGACTAGTTCCATATTCCTAAAGTAATGGAGACGTGATATTCCAAAAGTGTATGGACACATGATATGGATCATGATCATTATGAGAATGATCAGGGTTAAATGAATGTTTGTAATTTATTGAGGGATATTCCACTGGTTAGAAGTAGTGAGCCTATGGTTCATGAACAACTGGGTGACACATTGAAAAAACAAACTCAAATTCGAGGGTGTTCTATGGCTATAGATGATTCTAATAGAACAGATTTTTCTGATATATCTTCCCCACACAATGGATTTGTGTCGGACTTCCAGGATGACTTGGAAGTAATAATATGTTTCAAATATTGGATCCCGTGTTTGGTTCCTAGTGGGATGCTGAGGAAG
Source organism: Viscum album (assembly GCA_963277665.1). Lineage (NCBI taxonomy): Eukaryota > Viridiplantae > Streptophyta > Magnoliopsida > Santalales > Viscaceae > Viscum > Viscum album. The sequence continues at coordinate 1,406,461,825 of OY728120.1, read as the reverse complement.
ATTATGTGGGAAAAACCAGGACTTGGGAGCTTATCCATCACTCAGAAGAAGAAATCTAGGAGGGTGACTTTAATATTAAAGCTTCTCATGTGGAGGCTGATAGTATGAGTGAATGGGTGAGCATTGTTGACAGAAGAAAAGGGAAATTCTCTTAGATCAACCACAAATATGTTATTCTTATAATAGATTTCAACCATGTGAAGATTAAATTAGAGGAATTTATACATGTTTGGGAAAATATGGTCTTTCATTTGCAAGACCTCATCATAAATGGTCCAGATACCCAGATAAACCACTTCATTGGAAATTATATAGGGAGTCTGTGAGTAATATATTAATGGTTTATTTTTTTATGATTTTTTTATTTGTTACATTTATTAATGTATTTGGTATGATTCATCATGGTTTCCCACTTTTTCCATCAAAGAAATTTCTTAATAAAAATTTAATTTGGAATCATTCAATCAGGATTATTTTCGACAGTTTATGATAAGATGAAATGTTGAAATGTTTATGAGGTCATGGATTATAATATGATGATTTATTAAGTTATTATAGGAAAAATATGACTAATTTTCATTATGTGATTCTTGGGACCAGAATTACATAGCACTCTAATTCATTGTGTAATGATCTTTATATTTTGAGATAATCTAGACTAAAAAAGGGAGTAAAAAATGTTTTTTTAAGTAATAATTGCACTATTAAATTTATGGGTGTGATTAATGACTAATACAATTGTTTAAATATTTAACCCAATAAATTATGAAAGTATCGTTAGTAATCCTTGACATCTATGGAAATTATTTTGGATGAATATTTTCATTCAAATATCTTATGTCGTATTCCAATCTTATGAAATCATTGATCATGTTCATTGATTCTTTCATGATTAATGTATTTTTAACTACCATGATTCATAATATGATTCATGATTATGATTAGTGATATATATGGTATTGTTTTCATATATCATACCCTTGTTATCAAACTCTAATGGTAATTTTATTTTTACGTTATCATTAATATTTCCCTTTTTTTATACTAATTTATAATTTGAGATCGACCATTCTTCTGTTTACGTCCACTAGGTTTGAAATAATGGTATATGTATGATTTGGATAAGATGGGTTCTAGTTATGAATATTATAGTTTGAGATGGTTTATTTCACTTGTGAACTTATTATTTATGTATTCGTGATTTCAAAGACACTAGAAAATTATTTTTCAAGTATGCAATATTTTTTATTACAATAAATATGAATCTACTATAATATAATATCTATTTATGAAATGTATGGGTAACCATAAGTAAAACTCATCCAGATTAAATCGCTTCCTGGAATGATCTATGAGAAGATTTGAATATAGGATTACTATGTTCATTATTAGTAGACAATGATTCTCGATTAAAGACCCTCGAGTATCTTTTTAGGGATGAGAATATAATAATTGGGGAATTATAAATCAATGAAATTTATTACCCTCAATGAAAAATACTTTTTATCTTGTTCTACCAATTTTTTATTTTTAATCTATTTTTTGTAGTGAATTGTGGGCCTAAAAAATCATAAGAAATCATTATAATGATTTAGTTAGTTATTTTATCCAAAATATGTGGCACCACATCATGGAGGATAGGGAAACAACACATCACCACTATGTTGCTGAGATCATGTTGTAGAAGAAGGGGATGTGTTGTAGTGGGGATTTTAAAGAATATTACATCGTAGCCTTTTCCAAGGATTAATGGTTTGATAAGGATGATTCATGGATCCTTATACCATGATTCAGATACTTTTATGTATCATTTTCATACAACTAAATAGTCATTTTTCATCCTTCAGTCTTCTTATATTAAGAATCTTATTATACTATTATAAATTTTATTTGTTGATCCTTTTTGGGATTGAAATGATGACATAATTCTTAGAATTCTGGATAATTTAAGAAGGATTTTACATTTTTATAATGACCATATAAATACAGATATTTCATATTTGATTATTATCGATCTAGAGTTGGAAAAGCTAGAAAGATAACTTGACTCTGTAGTCATCACTCTAAGCCATAAAGGTTCAAATATAGAGCTATTCTACACCACATTATCTTAATTTAAACAATTTATTTCATTCTACAATGTATTATATATTTTAGTATCCTATTTTTCACCATTTTGGTTCATTCCCATGACGTAGATATTAGTACTATGTCTTGGAGGTCTATATATGTGCATCCTTTCAATGTAGTTGAAACCTATGATCCTTTTTGGTATTATTTAGTATGCCTCCATGTGATAAAAGTCTTCTTCCATCATGAATCATTATAGAATTATTGGATTTCTTATAGGAAGACATTAATCCTTCTATTAATCAATATTTATATTTAGTAATAATTTGTTCTACCATTGGATTATTTTTAAATTTATTTATCTATAACCCTTTTCATGTTTGATTATAAAATGATCTCAGTGCCCTTAGTGGTTGATAGTATTCAGGTAGTGTGTGAACATTTTTCGAATGATGAAACCATCGACAATAAATGACGTTGGTATTGAAAACTGTGATGTATGAATCTATATACCATTTTTGGTTATGTATATAATTTTGGAATTATATTTTTTTATATCTAATTGAACCATTATTTATTGATTTTTATGTGAGTATGTGAATGGTTATGAGGACATCATGATTATTACCATGTAATTATGTGGCGGTACTAGCATTTAATATTGTCAAGAATTTTTTCCCCTTTCAATTATATGTATATTCTGTTTTTTTAATATCCTGTGAAATTTACTATAATATATAGATATGTTCAGGTTGTTCCTTGAGTTTTATGAGATTTAGTCAAAATTTCTGTAAAAGGAATCCATGTCCATCCACATATAGGGATGGTTATAATGATGTAGTCGACACATCCTTAATGATGTTGTGGTTGTCCTTATAGTGTGATTTAAAAAATGGGGTGTGTATGAGATAACAATATGAGACTCCTATGGACTAAAGACATGGATTTTAAAAGGATATATAACCAGATTTTGACATTGTATAATATGTTACGTTCTTGATGGTAATCATTGTCTAGGTGGAGTGAGAGATGTTTCCATAATGAAAACAATTTCTGACATGTTCGAAATCCTTACTAGAAATACGCTGAAGCATGTACTATCTAGATTTTTTGTCTGGTAGTCATTTCATGGTGATTGGTTACATGTAAGGTAGTATTTTTTTGATAAATTAATTGTGTTCTAACATACTCTATTATATTATAGGTGTACATACATTGAGGATGAATTGGTCATGTCTAATTGAATCATGTACTAAAAAACTATATTGTAATTTTATTGGAATTATAAATATCATGATTAGAGACCAAGAGAAGGGAAAGTGTCCAATGGGGGTTAATTGAGAAAAGGATTATAGAGGTGGTAGCTGAACAAGAAAGAATACAAATAGCATACTCATTAATTATTTATTTACCAACAATTTTTTTTCTTGTTTTTTTATTTCATCATTGGGAGTTAGTTATCACTTATAAGGCTTGTGAAAAATATTTATATTTCCATATGTTTACATTTTTTATTCATTTTATTTTTTATTATGAATATTTTCTCAATAACTAAATTCTGATAGTTAAATTTCTCCACTGATGGTGTTAGACCCCAACTGCTAGCTGATATCCCCATCGATAAAAGGATACACAAATGAAGCCATCTAGAACTCTATTACTAACCCTTTAGTTTGGGATTCATTGTAATAAATTTCTTATAAAATATTTCCCATTCTAGGAATCATTCTAGATAATCATTATTTTTCAATTAATAATGACATTGACCAAAATCTTTTAATTTAAATGTTACCATGGATATATTACCTTTATAAAATATATATCATGAAATTAAATATATAATAATATTAAACCCAATAATAAAATCAATTTTTAATATTATATATGAAATATATATGTTTACAAAAATATTATTGTTTATAGAGGAATCAAAAAACCACTATGGTGAGTGATGTTTTTCTTAACTGTATAAAAAAGAAAACTAAGAACAAATATGTGTTGCAAAAAAATATTATAAATAAAATTATTTTTTAAGGAAACAATTTATAATCTATCATATTAATAAAAGTAATTATATAACACATGAAATTAATATTTTCATTATTAAAAAACTCATATTTACACATATTAATGGATTTTTGGATAGTTTGGTGAGAGTTAATTGATGATATCTAAAAATATAAGGACTAAAATAATTAGTATAAAAAAATAATGAAACCAGTGAGTCAAAATATGATTGGTTTTAAATGTTGTTGTAGATTGATAATCATAAATAATAGGAATGATAATAATTTAGAATACCTATCATTTTTCTTTGAACCACATCCATCATATTCAGCCTAAATCCTTAAAAATAGACAATTAATAAGGAAATAAAATTATGATTATAGAAACAAGTATTTCAAGAGGCATTTTAGTTTCTTTTTTTGATAAAACAAAATGTGAAATGTGTTTTAGAAAGGGTATAATGATACCCTTGTGAAAAAAATTAAATAATGTTTTGGAAAATATTAAGTAATCAAAATCCATGAATGGAATTTTATATACGAAGAGGATTATCAGAGGAAATTGAATGATATTGTAGATCATTTACCCTATCCCACATGAATATATAAAATATTTAATGTTTTTTATTTAATTTTTAAATAATTTTTCCGATTAAATACCCTTTGAATGAAATTTAGGATTATTTTATTAATATGAAATTAATAAAATCAAGATAATAATTGAATTTGAATTTAATATTTTAAATCACTTATTATCAATCATTATATTCACTAAAATATATAAAATAATCAAATTAATCTAAATATTTTATGTTAATATTTTTTAAGAAAATATTTTACTTTCTTCCAACATTCACAACCACATCATCGATGTTTTGTAATCATTTTGGATAATTATCATATTACATAAAAATGAAATTAAATTGAAAACCAAATTATAATTTATCACCCATAATTATTTACATATATTATGATTTATGATTTATATTTTCTCCCATTCATATCATAAACCAATATATTATATATTACATTCACTCTTCTGTGCTTACAAAAATGCTCTGTAAGAATTTTGATTATTAACTAGTTATATATATGGGATCTAAATCTACAGATTATACACAAGAGGGGGGGGGGGTGAATTGTGTCTTTTGCAATTTTTTGGTAACGCTTTGATTGAACGAGTTCTGTCCTCTATACATTATCAGATTTAATCAAGGAGAAGAATAAGAAAAAACAAGAACACAAAGATTTATAGTGGTTTAGGGACTAGAAGGCCCCTAGTCCATTCCACCGATTATCAACTCCACGAGCTTGGTGATGCTCACTATCTGGTATTCTTTTCCACATACCGGTACACAATTGAGTACATGCAGTTGAAACCTTTAGAATATTCAGGCTAACAAAGCCTTCTGGTTCAAACACGAACCAACACAACTTAGAAAGAGAAGCTGATTACTCAAAAATAAAAAAAATTTCACAAAAAAAGTTTTCCAATTGATCTTCATAATTACAATAGAATGAAATTGATAGCAGATGGATCGTAGTCTCTAGAAATATTGATTATTCAAAACAAAGAAATTCTGAGTCGATCTGGTTGCAGTAGATATAGAGATATAGTTCACATATTCAGTATTAGTAGATCCACAGTAGATATTCGATGCAGAACAAGTGAATCTTATATTGACATCCTTATTCTTAAACAAACAGTGCTTTTACACTCCTTTTTGAATTAGCAGATCAATCGTGAGTTTTTGCAGTATCTGTTTTCCACCTTTTTAATAATAGATTGATCACCCTACACACATGTTCCAAGTGTTTCGGAGAGAACATATATAATAAAGCTGAGCATATCTCCTGCACATTTAGATCCATAAAAGTCGTCTTCTAGTTTGCGATATTCAAAAATTTGACTTTACAGAGAAATCGTAACTTCCCTTAAGACTCGTCTTAAAAAGATCCTTTAAATTCGATCATAAATCCATTGATAGAATAACTTTTAATCATTCAAAGTTTTATTTTAAAAATGACTTTAAATCCGACTTGAAATCAGCCCAATAATCAATTTTCTGATCGTTGTATAAAAAATATCGTCTTTCATCCTTTCCGATGAAAAACGTATGGTTGATGACATGTCCTTCAAACGTAGGGTTTATGACATAGTATTCAAACATAAGGTTAACAACAAAATGTTGACAACATAAGGTTGACAACGTAAACGTTGTGTTGATCATCCATACTTTTTCTTCAACTCTCAAACGTACGACAAAAGATCCATACTTTTACTTGATCCATACGTTTCCAAGAACGTATGGTTGTTTACAAAAGTAAGTTTGATGAACCATAAATTTGAGAAACAAATGTAATGTTTAGTGTTTACATACAGTTCTCCTTCAATACTTTTCTGATAACCAAAACGTAAGGTTCCTTCCTAACGTAAGGTTCTTCTTCAATACTTTGCTGGAAACATATGGTTGTTTAACCATAATTTTCTCTTATATCAATAAGTATACATGCTTTTCATCCTTATGCTACATTTATCCATGTAGGGTATGAATAGTGATTCTAGAATGTGTTAAAACAGATTCCGCGCTACATTTGTCCACATAAGGTATGAAAAATGATTCTAGAATGCGCTTAAAACAGATTCCAAATATGTAATAAATTCTTATTAATTCAAGAGTAAAATAAATCAATAAATTCCTGCAAAATACAAAATAAAAAAATTTGAAAATAACTAAGGGTATTTTTGAGCATCAAAATTATCATAAAATGACAAAGTATTATATTCAATAATCTCCCCCTTTAAATAAAATTTTTATGTATTGTTGAAAACAATAATTTTCTCAACAATATCCCCTTTTTTGATGATCACAAAACCCATTAGATAATAATATTATTTAAACGAAAATAACTTTAAAAATTAGTTACATAAAGTTTTAGAATTTTGAGAGGAATATTTCTTCTTTAATTCTCCCCTAAATAAAATTTTAGGTTTATCCAAATTCTCCCCCTTTTTGTGATATAAAAAAGAATGAAAAATCATGGATTTTAACACATTTAATGTTTTACTGAACTGTTGGTAAATGATTATTATTTACTGTTTACCAATAATTAAATCTTGAGTACTGGCATATCAAAAATAATGTTAGTAAAACAAATATAGAGAGAAAAAAATAAACAATGAAGGAAATTTTCATTCAAAAACAACAGTATATACATGAAAATGATATACATGGGAATCAAGGTTTTGGTATGATAGGAAACAGGTTCTATCTCCTCTGGATTGTAGACATGATTTCTGTAAACAGCTCCTGAAGTCTCCTCATCATCCCATATCCATGTTTCATAATGAGCTCTCTGTTCTCTTCAGTCATTTGAATATACTCAATTAAATTGACTCTGAAAAACTCATTCATCCTTTCCACTTTTTCGACAAACACTGACCGCTTCTCTGATAACTGACATAACAAGATTCTGATCGATGGCTCACTATATGTCAGTTGATCCACTAAAAACTTCTGATTTTCTAGCAACACTGATAAAGGATCACTGTTACATTGACGATCTTGTATCCTTTCATTCATGTTGCTCATCGTAGTTGTGATAGTTTGAAACCTTCTGATTAAATCAGGAGAAGTACGTGATCTCCTAACATCATTATTTGCAACTAATGCAAATTGGTTCTCCATAAAAGACTTCAGATCTGATAAATCTAACTTCATAACCATTTCAGATTTCAATTATGCAACTGCAGTCAGCATATCCTCTTTAAACATTTAAACTTCTTACCACGAGACTGTACACTCCTTTAGCTTTTGCAATTTCAAATGTTCTAATTTTAAGGCATTTCTCGGAGTGACATTCTCAGATTCCAACTGAGATACATTTCTATACAATTCTTAAACATCTTTCTTCATTGAATTAGAGGCACTGTGTGCTTGATTCGCATTATCAGGATTTGGTTGATGCAGAAGTACCATAGGTAATGATTCAGTATCAGATTTCTCGATTTCCTTGTCCTGAGTAGGTTGGTCCACATATTTTTCCTCAGAGTTTTCAAACTCTTCCATAGAAAAATCCTCTTGAAGTACCGTTGTTTGAGCTTCAGAAGAATTCTCACCACAAACATCAGTATCTTGGCCTTAAACTTGGTTTTCAAGAACAATATCTTCATTAGTTTCCGGAGGTCTGGCTACTTCTTCACCAGGCACTGCGTCCGGCTCTTGTTCCTGTTGAAGTGCGACTTCAACATCAGCTACAATCTGTTCCTAATTCTCCCTTTGAGCTTCTTCTTTAGCTCTTGTTCCCTCTAATGGTGCTTCCTTTACACTAACATCTTCCATGATTTTATCATCAACAACCTCTCTTACAAAAGAATAAGAAAATAATGCTTCTGTTGTTGTTTGCAAAGCAGGTGAAGAAACTTCGTCATTAATAGGTATCTTTATTTTTGATTGAAGTCCCTTATGAATTCTATATTCCTCAATATCTTCGACTTCAAATCGGATTCTTCTTGCTACTTTCTTGACTCTGGATTTAGCTTCTCCCTCCATGGACTTAGCTGGTTGAGCCTGAGCACTCTCTGAGCTTCCTCAACTCCTACTGGAAAATGTTTTCCATTAATTGTGATCCAGAAATATCCAACCTTCCTTAAAGTTCCAGCATTAAACCTATTACTATGATTATAGTTAACTCGGGCATCCACTAATCTCACCATGTCTTTCTTAAACAGCAGTTTAGAAATAAATCGACCGAAAGGGTAGAAATTCATCCAGGCATCGCTTTGACAACAGTAATTGAGATACATTATCATGTACCTTGGGAAGTTTAACTTAATATCGATTAATATATGAAACATTATATACATATCAGGGTACAAAATCTTTTCCATCTCTACCATTCTTGGTGCGATTCCAGTCTGAATAAATTTGACGAAAAGTTTCTGACCAGGCTCCAAATCCTCGATAAACATTTTCTTTATAGTTTTAGTTCCAAAAAGAAAAGACCTAATGTCTTCGGATTTATGAACATAATATCCAATATTCTTCAAATCGAAATAAAATAATCCCTCATGAGGGCAGTTGAGAATCTGACCAATCTCTACTGATGAGATTGAGAAATCCCTATCCTCTATCTTTTACATCATACAATTCTCGGTATCTCCCAAGCTAAAATGTACAGATTTGAAGAGGTATCTATGTTCTACTTCATACCGAAATTCTGTATTTGTACTGTTGAACATATGTTCAAGATTCTAAAATGACAGTGCTTACTTCAACAGATGATTTATCTGAAATAACCAGTCCAGATCGATTACCTTTCCCTGTAAGTTTTTTCATCCCTCGGAGCGTTGTCTCTTGGCATTGCTTGGCTCGGCTTCACTGGCTCTTTTAGTTCGTAACATCTCTAAAAGAATCTCTAAAGGTTTGAAGGTTAGGGTTTCATAGGTTCGATGATAAGGTTTTAGGAGAAGAAGTGCGATTTTCGGATTTCGAAAGGGTTTTGATCGAAGTGAAACGGTTTAGAAGTCAAAAAGGCTCTGACAGCCTTGATTCCCATGTAATCACTAATCATTACATATATTTAAAACAAATAAAATGTGCATATAATGAAAAAAAATCTTAATCAGTATTAAAAAAAGTAAATTGAAGTAAATAAAAAATAAAAAAATTATTTAAAATTAAATAAACCTAGCTCCCCCTTAATAAAATCAATCCTTGTAGTGGGAAGTGGTTTAGTAAAAATATCTGCTATTTGGATTTTAGTATTTATAAATTCTATAAATAGAGCTTTTTTAATAACATGATATTTTAAAAAGTGATGCCTTATATCAATGTGCTTAGTTCTCAAATGACTAATAGGATTTTTTGAAATATTAATTGCACTTGTTTTATCACATAGAATAGTTGTATTATTAAAATTCAATCCAAATTCCATAAGATTATTTTTCATCCACAACACTTGTGCATAACAACTGCCAGCAGAAATATATTCTACCTCAGCTGTTGACAGGGAAACTAAATGTTGTTTCTTACTAGGCCATGATAATAAAGACATTCCTAAAAAGTGACATGTTCTTCATGTACTTTTTCTATCTAATCTACAACTTCCAAAGTTAGCATCTGAATATGAAATCAAATTTAAATCAGTAGTTTTAGGATAAAGAATAGATTGAAAAATAGTTCCTTTTAAATATCTAAAAATTCTTTTAAGAGCAGTTAGATGAGATTCTATAGGATTTGATTGAAATCTAGTACAAAGACATAATGAATACATTATATCTGGCCTTCTAGAAGTACGATATAACAAACAACCAATCATACCTCTATATAACTTGTTTTCAACTGATTTCCCAATTTCATCTAAATCAAATTTCTTATTAGTACACATAGTAGTTGTAAACGGCTTTCTGTTTTCAAGTCCAAATTTCTTAAGTAAATCAGTAATGTATTTTCTTTGATTTAAAAAATTTCCAAAATCTTTTTGAAATATTTGAAGACCCAAAAAGAAATATAATTCTCCCATCATACTCATTTCAAATTATTCTTGCATTAAATTTGAAAATTCATGACAAAGAGTTTTATTAGTTGATCCAATGATTACATCATCAATATAAATTTGAACCAATAAAACCTTATTTTTTACAGTTTTCATAAAGAGTGTTGGGTCTTCCATTCCCACAGTAAAATAATTTTTTAAAATAAAATAACATAATCTTTCATACCAAGTTGTAGGTGCTTGTTTAAGGCCATAAAGAGCTTTAGTAAGCTTAAAATAGAATCTTTTTTTGAGAGTTTTTAAAACCAGGAGGTTTCTCAACATAAACTTCCTCCATTAAATAACCATTTAAAAAGGCAGATTTAACATCCATCTGAAATAATTTAAAATTCATATAAGATGCATAGGATTAAAGGATTCTAATGGCTTCTAACATAGCTACAGGTGCAAATGTCTCATCATAATCCATTCCTTATTCTGGATTATATCCTTTAGCTTCTAATCTAGCTTTATTTCTAGTTATTTTTCATAGATCATCTTGTTTATTTCTAAAGACCCATTTGGTTCCTATTAGAGGATAATTCTTAGGTCTTTCCACTAATTCCCAAATAACATTTCTTTTAAACATGTTTAATTCATCTTGCATTTCTATTACCTAGCTTTCATCATCTAAAGCTTCTTCTATAGTCTTGGGTTCTTTTTGAGATAGGAAGGTAGAGAATTCAACTAGGTTTCCTAAGTTTCTTCTAGTTTGAACACCAGTTTCTAGGTCACCTATTACAGTTTCTAAAGTGTGATTCTATAGGGTTCTAGAATATCTAGGTAATATATTTAATGGTTCTCTAGAATCATGTTCCTCTGAACTGGACTGAATTTCTTTTATATCATTTTCAAAATCATTCTTTATGTTCTAAATTCTCATGTTATCATTCGAGTCAAGTTCATCCATTTGTTCTGTCCTTTTCTCAAAGGGATCAGATTCATTAAATTTCACATGAACTGATTCTCCAACAATCCTTGACATCTTATTATAAACTCTATAGGCTTTAGAGGTAGCATAATATCCTAAGAAAATACCTTCATCAGATTTTGGATCGAACTTACCAAGATTATCCTTGGTAATTAAGATGTAGACCTTGCATCCAAAAACATTAAAGTAGTTAACTTCAGGTTTTCTGTTATTCCACACCTCATAGGGTGTCTTTTTCAAAATAGGTCTAATTAAAACTCTTTAAATTATATAGCATGCTGCATTCACAGCTTCTTCCCATAAATATAAAGGTAGGATATATTCATTTAACATAGTTCTACCCATTTCTCAAATCATTCTATTTCTCATTTCTACAATCCCATTCTATTGAGGTGTTCTGGGTGCAGAAAAGGTATGTTTAATACCCATGTTTGAGAAAATGGAATTAAATTCCTGAATCTCAAATTCCCCACTATGATCACTTCTCAATGAGATAATATTGAAAACATTTTCATTTTGAACTGATTTGTAGAAACTTTCAAATAAAGTGAAAGCTTCATTTTAAAATTTCAAAAATAAAATCCATGTAAATCTTGAATAGTCATCAACTAAAACATATACATAAAATTTGACACCTAATCTTGCTACTCTTGAGGATCCAAACAAATCCATATGAATAAGTTCTAGAAATTTCAACGTAGAAACTTTATTAACAGATTTGAAGGATGATTTGTGTTGCTTTCCACGTTGACATGCATCACAAAATCTGTTACTTTCAAATGTGAGAGGAGGTAAATTAGAAACTAAATGTTTCTTAGATAACTTCTGTAAAACATATACATTGCAATATCCAAGTCTCTTATTCTAGATCCAGGATTCACTAACTTTAGCAGTCAAGTAGTTTACTTGTTGTTTACACTAGGTATTTAAATCCAAAGTATAGAAATTTTCAGTTCTTGGTGCTTTAAATTTAAACAGTTTATCTTTAGAAATAGTAAAACAATTGTCAGTAAAATCAACAGGATACCCATCATCACAGTGTTGAGAGATATTTATCAGATTTTGTTTCAATCCTTGTACAAAAAGTACTTTATTGATTGAGACTGTTTTTGGATCTCCAACAGTTCCAATTCCAATGATTTTTCCTTTGGCATTGTCACCAAATGTGAAAAGTCCTCCTTCCTTTTGAGTGAGTGAAGAAAAATTCAATGAATTTTCACTCATATATCATGAGCATCCACTATCCATGTACCATATATCTTTTCTTCTCTGGTGGCCTGCTACTTGCAAAGACAATCAAACAAATTGCTTTGGTACCCATATTTTTTTGCGTCTAGGAGTGTTAGCTAGCAGTGATCTGGGTATCCATATTTTTTTTGTTCTTTTAAAATTAGGTGAATCATATAAATCTTTTGAAACAATGGTTTTCTTAATACCAAAAATTTGAGGTTGTCTTAAGAAATAGTTGTTATCTATTTGTCCTTTTGTCCCACAAAAGGTACAATTAACCTTTATAGAACAAGGAACAAAATAGTTTTTGTATAGATTTGGTTTTTCTCCTTTACTGCCAATTCCAAATCTCTCCTTTTTAATGACAGTTTTTTCAAAAATTTCATATAATGAATTCTCTCCTTTTGTAAAAACCAATGCAGCCTGTTTGTAAGAATCTACTTCATCTTGTAGTGTTTTTATTCTTGATTCAATATTAATATAGTTAGTGTTAATAGAATTGTATTTATCAGTTAATTCCTTATGTTGTTTCATCATTCTATCTCTTTCATCTGAAACAACATTATGTTTATTTTTTAGCGACTTATGTTTCTTAAATAGTGATTCATATCTTTCTTCAATCATATTGCAGTAGGCTGCATGTTTTTCATTTGTATAGCTTGATTCAGAATTTGATTCATTGTTTGAGTCATAGGAGTAATATGAGTGTACCTCATTAGTTTCTACCATGAAGCACATGTTAGACTTTAGAATGACTTCTTCTTTTTTTGAGCATGATTCAGGAGAGCTACCGGTGTCTTCAGATACACTCCAAGTGTCTTTCTTAGCTTTCTTGTCTTTATGCTCAAGTCATTTCTTTTAAAGAGTTTCTTCTTGTTTGCATCTTTCAATTGTGGTAAATATGGTCTGATATACCCAATATTATTGCATTCATATCATCTTACTTCTTTATCATCTCTCTTAAAGGATTTTTTGAATCCTCTATTCATTCTATAGAACTTTCTAAATTTCATACCTAGCTGAGCTAGCTCTTCATCTGAGTTTGATGAGTTAGAGCTCTCTGATTTAGCATTGTCTTCTATGTTCTTCAACTTTCTATTCTTTTGTTGTGAGGTTACTTTCATGGAAGTATCTTCACTTTTGATAAGCACTTTATGTTCATTAGCCTCATCTTGCATTTCAGCTTCATACATCATCATTATACCAATCAGCTCTCTCATGTTTAGATCATTGACAGGTGTTGATTGTCTGATTGCAGTAGAGATACCATTCCATTGAATAGGAAGTACCGTCATTACTTTTAATGCTTTATCATCCTGCTTGATAGGTTCTCCTAGAGCTGATATATTATTGAAAATTTCTATCAATCTCCCATTAATTTGGGTAATGATTTCACCTTCAACCATTTTGAAGGTATCAAATTTCATTTTTGCAGTTTCATATCTCATTTGTCTCACATTGTCTGTTCCTTCATATACAACAACTATTTTTTTCCACATCTCATATGCTGTCGGGCACTGAGATACTCTGTTAAATTCATCTGGTCCTAGAACACAGATAATTGCATTCATAGCCTTCGTGTTCATATCGTACTCTGCATCTATAGCAGCACTCTATGTCTCTGGATTTTAAGGAATTTCCTATGGAGTCAGAATCATTTAATAGACTCTATATATAAGGTTTTTCAGATAAATTATCATGTTCTATTTCTAGCAATAATAGTTGTCTCCATTAAAATATGGTGCTCTGATCATTGACATCCCTTCTCTTGTAACAGTCATGATTCTTTGTTGTACAATCTTTAATTGCTTCTTGCTTGCTAAGGCTCTATCAGAAGCTCCACCTCTGATACCAATTGTTGGATCTGAATCTATAGATTATACACAAGAGGGGGGTGAATTGTGTCTTTTACAATTATTCGGTAACTCTTTGATTGAATGAGTTATGTCCTCTATACTTTATCAGATTTTATCGAGCAGCGGAATAAGTACAAACATGAACACAAAGATATATAGTGGTTCAGGTAATAGAAGGCCCCTAGTCCACTCCACCAATGCTCAACTCCACGAGCATTGTGATTTTCACTATCTTGTCCTCTTCTCCACAGACTCGTTCAAAACTGTGTACAGGCAGTTTACACCTTTACAATCTTTAGGCTAATAAATCCTTCTGGTTCAAACACGAACCAACACAACCTAGAACGAGAGGCTGGTTATTCAAAAATAAAAGGAATTTCAGAAAAAAAGTTTTCCAGTTGATCTTGATAATTGCAACATAATTCAATTGACAGCAGATGGATCATAGTCTCTAGAAATATTGATTTTTCAAAACAAAGCAATTCTGAGTCGATATGGTTGCAGTAGATATAGAGATATAGTTCACAACATTAGTAGTAGTAGATCCACAGTAGATATTCGATGCAGAACAAGTGAATCTTCTATCGAGTTCTTTCTTCTTAAACAAACAGAGCTTTGACACTCTTTTTTGAATTAGCAGATCAATCGTGAATTTCTTTAGTCTCTGTTTCCACCTTTTTAATAATAGATCGATCACCATACACACATGTTCCTGGTGTTTCAAAGAGAACATATATAATAAATATGTACATATCTACTTCACATTTAGATCCATAAAACTCGCCTTCTGATTCACGATATTCAAAAATTTGAATTTACATAGAAATCGCAACTTCCCCTAAGACTCAACATAAAAATATTTTTTTAATTCAATATTAAATACATTGATAAGACGACTTTGAATCAGTCAAAGTCGTATTTTAAAAAATGACTTTAAATCCGGCATAAAATCCTCCCAATAATCAGCTTGCTGATCACCGCATAAAAAATATCATCTTTCAAACATTCTGACGCCAAACGTAAGGTTGATGAAGTGGCCTTCATACGTAGGGTTGATGACATAGTCTTCAAACATAAGGGTAACAATTTGAGGTTGAGAACGTAATGTTGACAATGTAAACGTAGGGTTGATCATCCATACTTTCTCTTCAACTCTCAAACGTACAACAAAATATCCATACTTTTACATGATCTACAATTTTCCAAGAACATATGGTTGTTTATAAATGTAAGGTTGATGAACCATAATTTTGAGAAAGAAACGTAATGTTTAATATTTATGCACGGTTCTCCTTCCATACTTTTCTAATAACAAAAACGTAAGGTTCCTTCCTAACGTAAGGTTCTTCTTCCATACTTTGCTAGAAATGTGTGGTTGTTTAACCATACTTTTCTCTTATATCAATAAGTATACACGCTTTTCATCCTTATGCTACGTTTATCCATGTAGGGTATGAACAGTGATTCCAGAACGTGTTAAAACAGATTTCGTGCTACATTTATCCACATAAGGCATAAACAGTGATTCCAGAACACGCTTAAAAAAGATTGCGAATAAGTAAATAATTATCATTATTTCAAGAGTAAAATAAATCAATAAATTCCTAAAAAATACTAAATAAAAACATTAGAAAATAACTAAGGGTATTTGTGAGCCTCAAAATTATCATAAAAAGATAGAGTATTATATTCAGTAATCTCCCCCTTTAAATAACATTTTTATATATTGTTGAAAAAATTACTTTTCTCAACAATATCCCCCTTTTTGATGATGACAAAACCCATATGATAATAAGATTATTTAAAGGAAATTAACATTAAAAATTAGTTACATAAAGTTTTAGATTTTTGAGAGGAAATTTTCTTCTTTAATTCTCCCCCTAAATAAAATTTGGTGTTTATCCAAATTCTCCCCTTTTTGTGATATAAAAAAGAATGAAAAATCATGGATTTTAACACATTTAATGTTGCACAGAACTGTAGGTAAATGATTATTATTATCTTTTTCTCAATAATTAAATCTTGAGTACTAGCATATCAATAATAATGTCAGTAAAACAAATAGAGAGAGAAACTAATAAAAATGGAGTAAATTTTCATTCAAAAACAGCAGTATATACATGACAATGATATACACAGGAATCAAGGTTTGGGTAAGTTAGGAAACATGTTCAATCTCATCTGGATTTCAGACTTGATTTCTGTAAACTGCTCCCAAAGTCACTTCATCATCCCATCTCAATGTTTGATAAAGAGCTCTCTGTTCTCTTGAGTCATATGAATTTCCTTGATTAAATGGACTCGGAAAATCTCATGAATCCTTTCTTCTTTATCGACAAACACTGACAACTTATCTGATAACTGACTTAACAGGATTCTGATCGATGGCTCACTAGATGTCAGCTGATCCATTAAAAAATTCTGATTGTCCAGAAACACTAATAAAGGAGCACTGTTACATTGAAGATATTGTATCCTGTCATTCATGTTTCTCATCGCAGCTGTGATAGCATGAACCCTTCTGATTAAGTCGGGTGAAGTACCTCATCCACAAACATCATTATTTGCAACTGATGCAAATTGGTTCTCCATAAACGACTTCAGATCTGATAAATCTGACTTCATAACCATTTCAGATTTCAATTGTGCAACTACAGTCAGCATATCCTCTTTAAAAATTTCAACTTCTTTCCTCGAGACTATACACTCCTTCAGCTTTTGAAATTTCAAATGTTCTAAGTTTAAGGCATTTCTCAGAGTGACATTATCAGATTCCAACTGAGATACTTTTCTATACAGTTCATAAACGTCTTTTTTCTTTTAATTAGAGGAAACCTATGCTTGATTTGCATTATCATGCTCTAGTTTATGTGGAAGTACCAAAGGTAATGATTCAACATCAGATTTCTCGATATCCTTGTTCTGAGTACTTTGGTCCATATATTTTTCCTTAGAGTTTTCAAACTCTTCCACAGAAAAATCCTCTTAAAGTAACTCTGTGTGAGATTCAGAATCATGCTCCATACAAACATCAGTATCTTGGACTTCCACTTGGTTTTAAAGAACAATATCTTCAATAGTTTCCTGAGGTCTGGCCACTTCTTCACTAGGCATTGCCTCTAGCTCTTGTTCCTGTTGAAGTGAAACTTCAACATCAGCTACAATCTGTTTCTAATTCTCCCTTTGAGCTTCTTCCTGAGCTCCTGATCCATCTGTAGGAGCTATCCTTTCACTAATATCTTCCAAGATGTTATCAACAACATCCTATCTTACAAAAGAATAATAGAATAAATCTTCTGTTGTTGTTTGCAAAGAAGGGGAAGTAACTTCCTCATTAACATGTCTCTCTCTTTTTGATTGAAGTCCCTCCTGACTTCTGTCTTCCTCAACATCTTCCATTTCAAATCAGATCCTTCTTGCTATATTTCTGACTCTGGATTTAGCTTGTCCCTCCTTGAACTTAGAAGGTTGAGCCAGAGCACACTTTGAGTCTTCCTTACCTCCTACTGGAAAAAGTTTTCCATTAATTGTGCTCCAGAAATATCCAACCTTCCTTAAATATATATAATCAAACGTATTACTATGATGATAGTTAACTCGGGCATCCACTAATCTCACCATGTCATTCATAAAAAGCATTTTAGAAATAAATTGACGGAAAGGGTAGATATTCATCCGGGTATCTCTTTGACAGCAGTAATTGAGATACCTTATCATGTACCTTGGGAAGTTTAACTTAATATCGCTTAACAGAAGAAACATTATATACATATCAGGGCACAAAATCCTGTCCATCTCTACCATTCTTGGAGCTATTCTAGTCTGAATAAATTTGACCAATATTTTCTGACCTGGCTCCAAATCCTTGATAAATTTTTTTTTATAGTTTTAGTACCAAAAAGGAAAGACATAATGACTTCGGATTTATGCACAGAGTCTCCAATATTCTTCAAATAGAAATGAAAAACTCTCTCCTGAGGGTAGTTGAGAATCTGACCAATCTCTACTGATGATATTAAGAAATATTTATCCTCTATCTTATCCATCATACTATCCTCGGTATCTCCCAGACTAAACTGTAGAGATTTGAAGAAGTATCTAAGTTCTACATCATACAGAAATTCTGTATTTTCACTGTTAACATCTGTTCATGATTCTGAAACGACAATGCTTGCTTCAAAAGAAGAATTGTCTGAAATAACCAGTCGAGATCGATTACCATGACCTGTAAGATTTTTCTTCCCTTGGAGAATTGTCTCTTTGAATTGCTTAGCTCGACTTCACTGGCTCTATTAGTTCTTACCATCTCTACGAGAATCTATGAATGTTTGAAGGTTTGAGTTTCAGTGGTTTAAAGATTAAGGTTTAGGAGTAAAAGTGAGATTTTTTTACTTCGACAGGGTTTTGATATAAGTGAAACGGTTTAGAAGTCGAAAAGGCTCTGACAGCCATGATTCCTGTGTAATCACTAATCATTACATATATTTAAAAAAAAATAAAATTTGTATATGATGAAAAAAAATCTTAATCAGTATTAAAAAAAAGTAAAAAAAAAGTAAATAAAATATAAAAAAATTATTTAACATTTAATAAACCTAGATCCCCCTTAATAAAATCAAACCTTGTAGTGGGAAGTGGTTTAGTAAAAATATCTTCTAATTGAATTTCAGTATTTAGAAATTCTAAAAATAGATCTTTTTTAATAACATGATATTTTAAAAAGTGATGCCTTATATCAATGAGCTTAGTTCTAGAATGAATAAAAAGATTTTTTGAAATATTAATTGCACTTGTATTATTACATAGAATAGGTGTATTATTAAAATTAAATCCAAAGTCCGTAAGAGTATTTTTCATCCACAACACTTGTGCACAACGACTTCCAGTAGAAACATATTCTTCCTCAACTGTTGACAGGGCAACTAAATGTTGTTTCTTACTAGACAATGATACAAAAGACTTTCCTAAAAAGTGACATGTTCCTAATGTACTTTTTCTATCTAATATACAACTTCCAAATTCAGCATCTGAATATGAAATCAAATTGAAATCAGAAGTTTTAGGATAAAGAAGAGATTGAAAAACAGTTCTTTTTCAATATCTAAAAATTCTTTTAACAGCAGTTAGATGAGATTCTGTAGGATTTCATTGAAATCTAGCACAATGATATACTAAATACATTATATCTGGCATGCTAGCAATAAGATATAACAAACAACCAATCATACCTCTATATAACTTGTTGTCAACTGATTTCCCAGTTTCATCCAAATCATGTTTCATATTAGTATACATAGGAGTTATAAATGGCTTGCTGTTTTCAAGTCCAAATTTCTTAAGTAAATCAGTAATGTATTTTCGTTGTTTTAAAACATTTCCAAAATCTTCTTGAAATATATTAAGACCCAAAAAGAAATTTAATTCTCCCATCATACTCATTTCAAATTTTTCTTGAATTAATTTTGAAAATTCATGACAAAGAGTTTTATTAGTTGATCCAAAGATTACTTCATCAACATAAATTTGCACCAATAAAACATTATTTTTTACAGTTTTCATAAAGAGTGTTGGGTCTGTCATTCCAACAGTAAAATCATTTTTCAAAATAAAAGATCTTAATCTTTCATACCAAGCTCTAGGTGCATGTTTAAGACCATAAAGAGCTTTAGTAAGCTTAAAAACAGAATCTGGTGTTTGGGAGTTTTCAAAACTAGGAGGTTTCTCAACATAAACATCCTCCATTAAATAACCATTTAAAAATACAGATTTAACATCCATAGGAAATATTTTAAAATTCATATAAGATGCATAGGCTAAAAGGATTATAATCGATTATAACCTAGATACAGGTGAAAAAGTCTCATCATAATCTATTCCTTCTTCTTGATTATATCCTTTAGCTACTAATCTTTCTTTATTTCTAGTTATTGTGCCTTGATCATCTTTTTTATTCCTAAAGACCCATTTGGTTCCTATTACAGGATAATTCTTAGGTCTTTCCACTAATTCCCAAACATCATTTCTTTTAAACTGGTTTAATTCATCTTACATTGCTATTACCCATCTTTCATCATCTAAAGCTTCTTCTATAGTCTTGGGTTTTTGTTGAGATAGGAAGGCAGATAATTCTACTAGGTTTCCTATGTTTCTTCTAGTTTGAACACCAGTTTCTAGGGCACCTATTACAGTTTCTAAAGGGTGAATCTTTAGGGTTCTAGACTATCTAGATAATATATTTAAAGGTTCTTCAGTATCATGTTTCTATGAATGGGACTGAATTTCTTTTATATCATTTTAAAAATCATTATTTAAGTTCTCAAGTCTCATGTTGTCAGTATAGTCATGTTTATCCATTAGTTCTGTCCTTTTTTCAAAGGGATCAGATTCATCAAATTTCACTTGAACTAATTCATAACCAATCCTTGACTTATTATCATAAACTCAATAGGCTTTGGAGGTAGCAGAATATCCAAAGAAAATTCCTTCATCAGATTTTGGATCGAACTTACCAAGATTATCCTTGGTGTTTAAGATATAGACCTTGCATCCAAAAAAATTAAAGTAGTTAACTTTAGGTTTTCGGTTATTCCATAGCTCATAGGGTGTATTTTTCAAAATAGGTCTAATTAAAACCTTATAAATTATATAGCAGGCTGTATTCATAGATTCTGCCCAGAAATAAATAGGTAGACTATATTCATTTAACATAGTTCTACGCATTTCGTGAATCGTTATATTTCTCCTTTCTACAATCCCATTCTGTTGAGGTGTTCTAGGTGTAGAAACGGTATGTTTAATACCCATGTTTGAGAAAAAGGAATTAAATTCCAGATTCTCAAATTCTACACCATGATCACTTCTGAATGAGAATATATTGAAACCTTTTTCTTTTTGAACAGATTTCCAGAAGAATTCAAATAAAGTGAATGCTTCATTTTTAAATTTCAAAAAGAATATCCATGTAAATCATGAATGGTCGTCAACTAAAACATATACATATAATTAACCAGATAATCTTGCTAATCTTGAGGGTCCAAAAAAATCCATACGAATAAGTTCTAGAGGTTTCGATTTAGCAATATTATTAAAAGATTTGAAGGATGATTTGTGTTTCTTGCCAAGTTGACATGCATCAAAAAATCTGTCACTTTCAAATTTGAGAATAGGTAAATCAGAAAATAAATGTTTCTTAGATAACATATGTAAAACGTATACATTGAAATGTCCAAGTCTGCTATTCTAGATCCAAGATTCACTAACATTAGCATTCAAGTGGTTTACTTGTTTTTACACAAGGAATTTAAATCCAAGGTATATACATTTTCAGTTCTTGGTGCTTTAAATTTAAACAGTTTATCTTTAGAAATAGTAAAATAATTGTCAGTAAAATCAACAGTATATCCATCATCACAGAGTTGAGAGATACTTATCAGATTGTTTTTTAATTCTTGTATATAAAGTACTTTGTTTATTGAGACTATTTTTGATCTCCAACAGTTCCAATGCTAATGATTTTTCCTTTGTCATTGCCACCAATTGTGACAAGTCCTCCTTCCTTTTGAGTGAGTGAAAAAAAATTCAATGAGTTTCCATTCATATGTCTTGAGTAGCCACTGTCTATGTAGCAATATATTTTCTTCTCTGGTGGCCTGCTACCTGGAAAGAAATTCAGACAAATTGCTTTGGTACCCATATTTTTTTGGATCCAGGGGTGTTAACTAGCAATGATCTGGGTGTCCAGATTTGCTTTGTTCTTTTAAAATCAGCGGAATCATATAAATCTTTTGAAACACAGTCTTTCTTAATACCATAAATTTGAGGTTGTATTAAGAAACCATTTTTAGCTATATGTCCCTTTGTCCCACAAAAGTTACAATTAACCTTTTTAGAGCTAGGAACAAAATAATTATTATATAGCTATGGGTTTTCTCCTTTACAACCAATTGGAAATATGTCCTTTTTAATGACAGTTTTTCCAAGAATTTCATTTAATGAATTCTCTCCTTTTGTAAAAACCAATGCAGCCTCTTTGAAAGATTCTAATTCATCCGGTAGTGTTTTTATTCCTGATTTAAAATTAATATAGTTAGTGTTAATAGAATTGTATTTATCAATTAATTATTAATGTTGTTTCAACATTGTATCTCATTCTTCTGAAACATCTTTATGGAAACCCAAAATGATTAGTGGTATATAAATTTATTATCAAAAATAAATAATATGAAATATAAATTATTCTGAGGAGAAAAAATATTTACCTTTTTAAAATGAGAAACAAAATCATATGTTTTAATGAAGAACATGAACATTAAGAAGAAAATAGTCATCATAGGGGAGTGAAATTATTCTTCACAACATCATAAAAATTTATCAATGCATCTCAATATGACGTCGTAATATAATTTTCCCAAAGTGTTAAATAAAATACAATTTGTAGAGTAGAATGGAAATGTTTATAAATCATAGGAGAATATGGTTAATGGTGAAAGATTTTGGATCATGAATAAGATATTTAGTAAATAAAATCCCTTAAAACCATGTGATTTGTGAACTATAAATCCATAAGAGAGGAAAATTGACCATATAAATCAAGAAAAACATGATCACATGTATTAACAGAAATATAAGATATTTTATAAAAATTATTGAATCTCATTATCCTTTAATATTCTGTTATATTAACAATGGTATAATATTAGTTTTATATTTAATTAAAAATATTTAATTTTGTTGTTCCTACTAGGGAATATATCATTTATTATATAAAGATTTTGTAATCCATATATATAAAGTTATATGACTCGTAATAGTGAATGAATTTGATATGTAATAACATTATGTTTGGTGATTCTTTCTTTATTAAGTAAATATAATTATCACCTTTTTTACATTAGATGGGTAAAAATATTACCAGAAATATAGATAATGTGCGAATATTTACAAACATAATTTCATTCTTTTAAATTATTTTAATTTTATTTCATTCATGTGTGTTTGAATTAATTACCAACTCATCTTAATCCCATATTCAAAATAATAAATAAACATGATGGATTATTCATGAATTAATCATAATAATTTACACATTATAGATCATTGGATCAACCAAAACATAGAATACATCATTTTGTGAATGATTTTATGAATATTTTTCCACAAATTTCCAAAAATTTACTAAAAATATAATTGACTAGAATGGGTAAACATAATAAACAAAAGTTCTCTTTACTATATTTTAGACCAAAATAATAATAATTTATTACCCAAATATCTTGAATCGCTAAACAAAAAATCCATAAAAAGATTACATGACTCCAAAAACAAAATAAATTGCTATCCTTAAAATAATGAAAATAAAATTAAAGACTATAAAATAATTTTTATTATATATATGAATAATGTAATATTCCCCAAAAAACCTGTTCTCTTCCTTTAGGATAAATTAAAATTGTTTCTACAAAACTACATATCAATCCTCAAGGTTTTACATAATACTCAAATTATATTCCAAAAATAAAATATGAATGGACTCAAAAGGCAATATTGGCTTAAAAATAATTTCATATAACAATCATAGGTGGTTTATATATCATTAATATTATGTCCAGAAAAATATTACAAAATTATTTACAAATAACCATCACAACAAATCTTATATTTAACCTAAGGGTTTTATATACAACTATCATTAATTCATTATATGAACAAGTAAATATATCTAATTGTATCATTTATCTTTTTTAAATAAACTAACCAATGAACATAATATGGAATCTATATCAATTATTTTACAACTAGTATTAATCTTATTGACCCATTATAGAATTTGGAAGTTTAAACATATACTCAACTACCAATATCATAACATCAATATTTATATAAAACATTTTTTGATACTAATTATATAACCATGATCATAGATATCCCATAAATATACAAATTATATGAAATATTTCATCATTTAAATACTTAATAATATTTTTTATATGGTTTTGGGTAAATAAGAAAACCCTTAAATGAGAAAAACCTATACCAAATGGGAATTTTCACATTAACCATACTCATCAGATGATGATGTGGATTAATTTTTTTCTAAATCTTTATATATGTATCTATTAATTATTTTTCATCATTTTATATAAAATACATAAAATGTAATTCACTTCTTGACATACTGGAAAATACAATTCTTCTTTACCCAGGTAGGGGGAAAATCATAAAATTGAGAGATAAAATTATCAATAAAGGCAACAAAAGTGATGAAGATAAAGAAATATCATAAAGTGAAACAATTTTTTTGAGAATATAACTTGAAAATACCATATGAAATCCACTCCCAATAATACATAGTTTTATAACATAGTTCATTATATAATAAGTTTGATATCATTTATATATCATGTAATAAACTAAGCATGAATAATAATGAGAAAATAATAAAATATGGAATATAATTTGTAACCCTTGAATGATATTTATCCTTTGAAATCAAATTATAAATAAATTATCCCATGCAAATAAATATTTAACTTTATAGTGACATAGTTCATAATGATGAACATCTAATTCAGACTGGAAATCCTTATTCCGAAACACTATAAAAACGTTATTCAATCAAATACTTTAACAATAAATTAAAAATAAATGGGAAAATATACAAAATAAAACCAAAAAATTATGTCCCATGATATCTAACAATACATATAAAGGATTTGAAAATGATGTCCTGGTTGAGAATAATTACCTACAATTCTTTTTTTATCAAGGTAATTAATATTCAATGAAATAGATATCCAGAATTCATTTTCATTCAATAAATATCTAAGTATATGAGATGTAAAAAGTTCCATATTTAATAAAAGGTATAACAACTCATATTAACCATAAATCATATAATATTTATAAGGACTATATATATAAATGTCAAATAAACATTAAATTTTAGAAATAATCAGTTTATATGAATAATTCCCCATAACATTATCATAATATATTTAGAGACATGTGTGGGATGACATAGTTATAGAATATCCCCAATGAAGTATAATGTAACAAATGTTTGATTAAATTTATAAAAAAACATAAAAAATAATATTATAAAAGTTTATTGAAATAGAATATGAAATATCATTTACATAATATAACACTATACAAATGCTAATATTTCAAAAAAGTGGTTAATAAGAATAAGTTTTATATTAAAATTAATACATAATAGTAACTATCAATATGAAAAATAGTCATAACGTTGTGAAATTTCATGTGGAAAACACAAAAAATAATATTCCTTGAACACCTTTTTAAATATAGACAAAACAAGTAATATAATGAAAATAAGAAAATATCTATTTAAAAATTTTGTAATTAATATTACATAGAATATAAAATTATCTTATAAAATTAATAAATATTAAAATAATAATATATATAAAATAATATGAATAATGTTGATAAATTTTAAAAAAAAATCTAACCTAAAATACAAGGTATTATCATATCAATTTCTATTAAATTTTTGATGGGGTTGTGAAACAAAGATAAAGTTAAATATAAGATGAAATATAAAACCAAATAAAAACTAGAGGAGATAAAAATATTTTTTTTGAAGGAATATTAAATTTTCCAAAATTTATATTCTACATAAACATTCTTTATTTCTATAGGAGACGAGAATATAAATCCTTATATGATTGGAAAAATTGATGTATGGATCTACAAAGGAAAATGATACATTAACAAGATATTAATACAAATAAAAAAATTATAAATAAATCATAACAAATTAGTATTTATTATTTATATAATCATAGAATAATAATGTCAATGAGGAAAGAATATGATCAAATGGAAATAAATTGAGCTCTGAATCCACTTACCTATAGTCCTAACTCACATCAAGAATCCTTCAACCACATGAATAATAAACATATATATATTATTTAATTTACTTATAACATTTAATTATTCCTTTTCTATTTATTGGTTAGTTAATTCACATACAGTCATATTCTAGTCATTTACTATATTACTATTTTTCAATTCATTCATTTTTAGAGTTTTCATTTCGTAATTTTAAAAAATATCTTCGGTGTATTTTAATGGTCATATTTCCAAATACAATCGCTAAATAAGTTATATAAGTTTCATGTTATATAATCCATGTCAATCAAAAAACAAGGAAATTCTAAACAGAATCAAATTATTTCCATCCATATAATATTCCCTCATAATAGTTTTTTTTAAATAAAATCACTATGATTAAATAATTTTAATATCATTGTTATTTCATATACATTACCATTACATATTGAATTTGGTAAAATAAATTTAATAATATTATATTATACCATAATATATAATTTTATGAATATCCATGAATGACCTAAGTACACGAAATCATTATTATTAACTATTGTTGTGTAAAATATTGATTTATGTTTTTCTTATGAATTTAATAGAATGGAAATTATGATAATTACTTGAATATAATGGAAAGAAATATTTAAAATAATATAACATTTAGGTTTATTTTTGTGTCATTCATGTTATATAATACAATGAGATGTGAAAAGATATGAAAAATATCATTCTTGAAATAACAATACTTTAACATAGTTACAGAATATGAAAATTATTTAGTGAGAGGAATGAAGTTGAATTGAATCATTTATGAAAAAAAATAATGTGAAATAATTAATAATTAAAAAAATAATATAAAATCATATATGTTTTTAAAAATAAATAATCATAAATACTAAAATGAAAAGTGGCTTAAAAACAATGGCCAACCTCTTTGAATGACCTCCTTCATAATAAGATTAAATATATTTAAGAACAAAGATATATAAAGTAAAAAGGATTTTAAAAATGGAAATTGTTTATTTAGATATGAATTTAGGTATAAATTTTATAGAAAATAGTCATCATATATCTCTCTGGGCATTCAAAAATTACTACCCTTTTAAAGGAAAAATTAAATATCATTTTTCAAATTTTTTTAAGTGAAAATAATGAAATTTCAAAATTGAATGTGGATTTTTATTGTATAATGGATGGTTTTATAGAATAATTAGACATTATAAATGTAATTAAGATAGTTTTTATTTTTTAAATTATTTTATGATTCATTTAAAAAATTCAATAACCATTTAAGTCATATTTTGTGTTATTTTTATAATTATACGATGAAAATAAATAGATAAGTATTGAATTTTAATATATCCATTTGAATAATTTTTTATCCAAAATATTAGTAATAAAAATATAATAATTATTTTAATTGAATAATATTGTTTTACTTAAATTGTATTATAAAAATTCATCTTAATTTTATCCTATAAACAAAATTACTGCATCAATGTTGTGAAATAATTATGGATATTTCTCATATCATATAATATTAAAAAAAACTAGTTAAGTTAATTGAATAATTTACACATCATTACTGTTATAAATTATCATTAAATTTTTTATTCTCCCTCACCCTTATTCAAAAAATAAATATAATATATAGATTTGATGATAATTATCTAATTCAGGAACAACGTAAGAATTTGGAATATTAACTTGTTATATAATTATATAATTAAAAATTATGTATAATAATAATTTATTTTTTGTAAAATTTATATTTTGTTATGATAATAGACTTGTTTTTTCTATTTTTTTTCTTAAAAGCACCCATGTAAATATTCCAGTTTTGTTCAAGCCCTACATCGACACAAATAAATGTTTTCATATTTTTCATGAACAAAAACCTAATTTATATTATTTTGAAGATAATTGTGTTATTATTTGAGTATGTTATAATTATTTTTATACCATGATTTTTATAAAATATTTTCATAAACCATTATGTCATATTTATATCATGATAATTTCATAAAAGATTTGTATTCGCATAAAAATGTATTTTTTACTATTCACAAAAAAATTATCATGATTAAATGAATCACAAAAACTAACCTTTATTTAATTATAAAATTATGAATCCAAAAAAATTTACATCATATCATATTTAAATAATAATATTTATAAATATATCTTTTATATAAAACTATATAGGACCTAGAATGATAATATATTTAAAATAGAAACTATACTTTTCATAAATTGAAACCATGTTAAATTTTCATAAATTGATAGAGATATTAATAAAAATATTAATATAAATTCATATTATTGACATAAATATTAGTTTATTTTTGATATACCAATATAATAATTCATTTGAAAGGGTGAAATTAAGAAATCATCTTTGGAAAACCTATTTGACCATTAAATAAAATTCATTTTCTTTTATAAAATAATAATAATAATTTTAAAAATATAATTGTTATGTAAATGGTCATATGAAATCCTATAATAAATTATATAATCATATATACAGTATTAATATGAATATAAATATATATAATCCATCAGGTTAATTAAGTATAATAATGTTTCATCATTAAAAATACCTGCATTGTCGCATTTTTTCCCTCATGTACTCAGCTTGTTTATTCAACCAAAATACTTATCATAATTTCAACAACCAATGATTTTAATACTTGATAATATTTCATAATCATCTCATGATTTTTAAATAAATTGGAAATAATATCCTTCAACTATAGATTATCTTCATTTAAACTTCTTCTCGTCTAATATCAATGAGTCTTAAGATGGAAGATACATTATTTTTTTTCTTTTTAGGGTACAAAATTTTTCCTATTTATTTCAAATATTCACCATGCAAATCACATTTATCTTTCATTTATTCATCCCTAATATTCATATAAAACATTATTTTTAATTCCAAAATTTAAATAATTTTTTTCTCAAGCATATATCTTTAATAAATCTGAGTTGTACTTCCAAAAATATAACTTGATGATAAACATTCTAATGTGTGGCATGGAACTTCTCTTAGACACATATTCAACATTATTAGTATTGATGATTATATTCTATTTCTATTTCCCTTTGAATTTTTCATTGAATCATACTTTTGGGAGGGAATATGTAATTGTTTAATTGTATATATCTTCTAAAAAGTTGTAATATTTATATGTATTTGAAAAATTAAAACTATTAACCATAATTGGAGACATTAAATTCATAACTTACATTTTATTAATTTTTTATTCCACATTCATTTTTTCATATGGAATTATTCACTATGTTTTTTTGGATTATTCCACCATCTTGTACACATTTTTACTATTATCTTCTAATAGATTGTATAAATATTTTAATACATATAAAATGAAGTAACATTATTATTTATGTTCTTGCAGTATTTATTGGACATGTATTTAATAAAAATAATATCATTCCATCTACCACTAATGTATTCCATTTTCATAACTAAATTATTATATCAAAGAATACATTTCAGCACCTTCTTTCCAATATCTTATAAGAATATACGAATCTATTTCATCCATTTATCAATGTCAGTTCGTATTAAAATTGGTGGTTTTATTATTGATTACTCATGGAAAACAAATTTGGGAAGATACACATATTAAATCATTATTTCCAAACCATCAGGTGTCGATACCACTTGTGGGGACTAGGAATAACCCAAATCATCCTTACAAGTGTTGTAGTGGATCATTTTTTTAATGAAGGATAATTTCTGTTTAATATTTTCCCTTACAAATCTTGATCCTATGTATGAAATAAAACATTAAATATCTAAACCTATTATTCCTTTCACTCTGAAGATAAAACATATAGAATCAATTATTCCATTCACACTTAATAGGACGAATCCTCTAGAACCAATAAGAGTTACTTTATAATTAGTAACAAGAAACTCATTTTAATCCATTGGTGGGTATATACTCTACATGTCCAAAAATTAAATTTCAAATACATTGGTATTAAATGAATTTAAAATATTCATTATTTTGTTTTTTATCTGAATTAATTCCTAAAATCTCAATAAAAACATCCTCATATAAGTATCCCAATGAAACTGATAGTTTATCAGGTAACATACTGATCATGGTACAACTTCCTATTTTGTGGATTTTACTAAAAAAATATTATCCATTATATGGTATATTAATCTTCAATGTAGAAATTATTGAGTAAATACATTGATCTAAAGGATTATTTAAAATTATTTCCTTGTTCATTCTTCGAAAGAATTTCTGAATCAAAACTAGTTATTTTGCATATATTAACTTATTATTGTGTTGTATAATACTCTATAGTTTAAGATTTTGGAAGTTTATAAAATATTTTTTATTCCTCTCCCCCTAAAACAAAACATTTATTTATAACAAATGACTTTGGTTATTGGATACATTTCATTGACTATATTAGAGTGTGATACGAAAATTATGGTACAACCTTATCTAACACAAAGATATATTGTAACATTGTTAATACTTTTTAGTGAGGTGGTGCTTCAATTTATAGAGTCAGTAAAATTAACATAGTGTTAATTTATAGAATAAAATAATCTTATAGTGTATTACTCTCCATCATAGTTAATATTTTTCCTTTTATGGGAGTGTAACCCATCCACAAAACTGGTACCTCAAAACTTTTTGAGAAGCTGAAATCCCCCTTACAAACTTTTTGGTATGGTTTCATTATTATACCATGGAAATCATAAAAATTCTCAAAGTCAGAAAGCTTACATATTTTTTATGAAACATTACAAAAAAAAATAGTTTTTGGATACATTTATTTCCACATAGTCCATTATATTCGTGTGCATCATGTTTTTTGTAATGCCCCACATTCACATAATCCAATGTAGATTATGTCCCTTGAATGATATCTTATTTATCATTAATAATCAAATTTCCCATCCACTATAATTCCCCCATTATATTTTATCAATCCAATACTATCATCCTCACACATCTCCCATCCTTAACCTATATTGGTAAAAATCCCTCAATCCATTAATCCTAGTATCGACCAATTATATCACATTTCTCTTTCATTGCATACACTACTTGGGATATTGGACATTTCCTCTTCCAAATAGTTTCTTCATGTTTGGACCCCTGTTTTAAGAAATATTTTAAACATCGATCATTATAACTATCTGGATAGTATAACCATGGAATGGTGTACAAAGTAAAGAGCCAAATTATAAACATATATTCAAAATACATCATCCATCATATCATCATCACCAAATTATCAATGCCTTATCAATATTACATCATATATCTATTGAATTTTTATAAATTAATATATCTAAAAACTATTTTAGTTTCATCATATTCAATTGTTCAATGAGTCAGATGTATTTCTTCATTCACTATTTATTCAGTATTTTCATCGTTTCATCAATACTAAAAATGACTTCTTCTTTAATATATTATATGATTATTTTCAATTATCTCTCCAAAATAAATTCTTTGGAATACCACATGGTATCAGATTCTCTAAAACCATCCACTACTTTTATTTTTTTATTATTTTACAAAAATCATGTGAATGTTACAGCCATAATATTCCAAAATTTTATTTCTACTTCTTTTTGTCATGAAATATTTTCAATTAAAACAATAATAATTTTATTTAAAATATCCTTAAGACTCAATAATTTGACCCAACTTGATAATTTGAATTATTTCACCCATCTCCCTCATTTAAATCTCTATAAATATCATACATATATATATCATTGGGACTATATAAATATATTTAGTATATAATATTTTGGTCATAGAATTTTCTCTTGTTATATGAATCTATTCATATATTCTATAATTTTTCACTAACCATGTTTTGGAATTCTCTTAACAACATTTAACCAATATAATTTATTGAACCATTTTGAACAAGTAATTATTCACTAGTATTTATCACATAGTTATCTTCTTATCCCAATGTGAAAATTAATTTTTAAATATTTACCATGAATCATATCTTATCCAACATGTCATGATATTTGAAATATTTATTCTAAAATAAAACATTTGATTTAGATTTTAGTAGATATTTTTTTGACTTTATACCATATGTGTATTATAAGATTCTTCTATTGATTCTTATCATGTATGTATCTTACCATTACACACCTAGGAGAACCTCCATTTTTTTTATATTTTCATTTATTAAAACATATGATATTCCTTGAAATTCAATGTAGGACTATTCCCTTTTCAATATATCACTCTTCATAGCGGCAATGACCCATAAAAATTCTGATAATGATTCATATTACCTTCAATAAAGATTCTTATGTTTTTTAGGTGACTTCATGAAATATTAGCGTCAAAAATTTTATAATATTAAAAATTAAAGAACACTATATTTTCTCCAAAAATTTGGTGTGATAACTTATTTGTACTGACGAACTACTCATATAAATGAAAATATTTACTCTTATGGTCTAAATACATTTTTTTAAAATATTCTTCTACATCTAAAACATTAATAGATAATAGTTATATAATCATATAATCATATCATGTATTCACCATCCACACTGAAAAACCTTATATCTAATGTAGAAAACATTATTTTTGTTTTATCAGAAATTTCCCTGAACATGAGGCTTGTTTCCCAAATCATCATATGTATCTATTTTAAAATGAATCTATTTGTATATGGACCTTCATGGAAGTACTAATACATTCCTATTATCATTGGAAGTACATAAAATCATCTTTATTGCGATATTCTCTATCACTGATGACACTAAGAACAATTTAGAATCTTATTAACAATAAATACTACGAAAAAAATTAGATGGGTTCCTCAGTCTTCCACTTTTTAATTTTTTTCACTACCCATTTTATTTATATAGTAAATATTTTTTACCACCATATTGGAAAAATAAAGAGTATATATTATGTGAAATCATTCTTATATCATTTTAAATTCAAAATGAGGAAAAGATATACATCGACCCCTTTATTATCCACATATCTAGACAGTTAAATACTAATTAATTTTAGAAAAGGGTGCAATCACACTTCAATAGTAAATGTGTCAAAATGACGATCAACTCAATTTCTACATGAGAAATTATTGGTATAAAAAAATAGTGATCATACTTGACATCAATGTTGTCCGTAAACTATCCATCTTAATATAACTAAATTATTTTTTATTTCCATTGGCTATTTAAAGGAATTAATACAAAATTTCACCTAAACCAATCAAGAATCCCCACAAAACATTTAATTTAAATGTATATTACACACAGTTATTAGAATAATAATCACTTCCCCTTAATATTTTATATTTAGTACAATAAAATAAAATAATAATTTGGGTTTTAAACCTAAAGCATTATATTTCATTCATTTTTTGGGAAAATATAAATCCATAGTAAATAATATCATCTTTTAGAAACTCTTAAAGTTAACTCCCCCTAAAGAGATGAACTAAAATTATACTTATCATATAATATTTTCCTAAAACGAAACATCACAAATCTTGTGATATCAAATAATTATTTGATGGAGGATTAAATAATTCATTGATGAGTTTATATTTAACTTGTATCATGATTATATATTTCAAACAGTTTTCCCTCTTGATAAATCACCTTAAATTTCCATTAATATGAGTACATACAAGCATTACCTGGAAAAAATGGAGTCTTTAAAATATCCTTAATTAATGTATTAGGTCAAGAATTGGATAATAGTAAAATAAAAAAGATAATTATAACTGGATTGTTTTATAAAATTTCATGAATATATACTACCATTGATTTTCCAATCCCAATCCACTATAGGATATATGAAATTTTTTAATTCCATCAATAATCCATGTAGTGGTACCGTGATTTTCCACATTAAAGGAAAATTCAAATTCATCAGGTTAAAATATATTCATTTATTAATCTAATTCCAATTATGCTATCTATTTTGTTTTTTTCATTTACATTTACATATTCAAACAATGTTTTTTCTAAAAATGTCACCACTTGACCTAGGGTAAACCTCCCCATATTTCAAAGGATTCCAAATATAAATGGGGGTCATGGGTAGCCTAATAGAAAGACTATATCCCTAATTGTGAGTGTAAAATAAATAAATAAATACCCAAAAATCAGCCACCATCATAAAAATATATTATAGTACAATGAATCAGTAAGCATTATCAATAAGAATGCTTCATATATCTATGAAAGAAGTCACACAGACTAATATTCACCCACCAATCTGACAAATTATATAGTTTAAATACCTGAATTAATAAATTTAAAAGAGGATCCAATAAATCCTTAATCCTCACATCATCAGAATATAAATTCATGTCTAGGACATCGAGTTCAAAAATCCAAACGTGTGTCTCTTCCTAATCTATACTTTCTATTAGTGGTTTCTTATATTGAACCATCCATTTTATTATGGAATGAAAAATATTATTTGTGTAAATATATGATAAGTATCCATATTATCCACAGTAGAGAAATAATATTTTTATGTGTCTAAAAAAATAGATACATAAAAAATGAAACATAAATGATCTAAATCATTTCCCATTTAGTTGTTCCTCACTAATAGCATTCTTAGACCTAGAATACATAGAATAAATGTCCATAAAATATGTAAGGGAAATATAATAATGATTGATCAAATATTATTAGTAAGGATAAACACAATATATATCAAAAAATGACTTTATGTGTACATAAGATAAGCATAAAAGTATGTGAACTTGATCAAATCAATAAAAAATCCTAAAAAGAAATTCATATATCATAACCATAAAATTGGAAATAAAAAATTATAAATAGAAATACAAAAGAAATAATAACGAAGAATCATCAATAATAAATCCTATTAATTTAAAACAAATAATAATCATAATAAATAGGATTTTGGAAAATAAATAAGTACAGAAATTAATTTTATTTGTCAATGAATATTTGTCAAAATATCATATTAGATTGGATTCACACCTCCTTACAATATTTCCGTAGTCAAATTTCACTCCCAAGACAATATTATTAAAAAATTCCTTGAAAAATAATTTATTCCATGTAAATAGTTGGAATGTATATAATAATATATTTTGATTTAGGTACTAAGACGATGTTATATTTTGAGGCCCATTGTAGTTCATATTGATATTGTAAAACATTTATTTAAATTAAAATCATGGTCATTTATTTTATATAATAGTGGAATATTTCATTAATGAGGGATGTGATATGAATAGTGAGACCTCTGTTGAGTCTAGAAAACATGTTTACTCTAGGAAAGACATACAAATTTTCAATGTTTTGACTCTTGATAATGTTTCATCATGGGAGAAAAAAATATTTTTTTTCTTTATTATTTTTTTGTGAATAATACATACTAAACCCTCTATAAATATATTGATATTCAAAACACCAAGGATTATTATCAAAACCTTATAAATTGATAAGAATTTTTGGGGAGATCTTGGATAATGATTGCAGAGAACGGATCAGTTTCACCAATACAGGTGAAGGTTCATTTTCACCAATATAGTTTATAGTCACCACCCATGATGTTGATCCCAATTTATTCATCATCAATTATTAATCCATAATATTTTATGTATAATTTTCATTGTTTTATTTAACCAATGATTATCCGATGTTGAATGAAAAAAAATCAACCAAAAAATTTAATTTTTTGACTTTCATGTTTTTCTAAGTTATGATTTTTTTTCATGGGTTATGAGGAGCTTGTATTTTTTCTTTACTATTCATTTTCATTAAAATGTGAAAATATTAAGTAAAAAAACAATATTAGAGGATCATTTCCCTATTTGTTTCTTTTTCTTGTATCCCTTTTTTCCTTGTAAGGATTATAACCATCAATTTATTTGGACTATGGTTTGTTGATTACCTAGTATTCAATCATTTTGAGACCATTAGTTTTTGATTCAGATTAATAATAATAGTACAAGTCATGATTGGGGGTACGTTCTAGGTCCAAATATTGAGGATTATTAGACATTGACCATATTTCACTGTTGATTCTCATTTTTACGGTTTCACACAGTCTGATATATTAATGATATGGTTGTTAATTTTGGAGTGTATTGAACTTCATAAATCCCACAATATGTGATTTAAATAAAAGTAAACTCTTTAGTTAAATTATTCATTCGTGATTTAAAAAAGAATTAGTGGAATAAAAATAATTCATAAAGAACTGTGAATTTTTTTTAAATATTGGGATAAACACAGTGTACATGGAGAAAACACATCATGTGGGTTTTCTAGCTATAACACTAGGTTTTACTTGTGATATATAATATCCCCCATCATGTGTTTCATACCAAAGGCATTGTAACCATATGTTGGTGTCTCGACTTTCAACCAGGAGGATACGTGGGTAACAAAATGGCCATGCACACGGAAATAATTAGAGTACATTGTCATGGATTAATACCCTAACACAAACTATTATATAGGAACACACATAGTACATAAGAAAGGTATGGAGTACTCCGGAATGACTAGGGGTATAGTGGAACATGTTGGTGGTGCACCAAATGTCATCCAGGGATCTACCCATTGTTTACCACTCAGGTAAAAGTTGTGTATATATCAGTTTACATATTGTGTGAGACAGTGAGACATGGTAAGATAACCAGGTTGGAGAGAGAGGATGTTTTCCCCTAGTACCATCATTCACCTATTATATTTTTTTTTACTTTTTCTAGTATATTTTGAGGCATTATATCTCTTTAGAATTGAAATTATTCATTTGATTATGGTCACATGGTTTATCCTCGTAAATGTACATTGTTGAATTACATCTTTTGTGTGGGATTTAGATCACCACTATGGCTTCTATTTTCGGTAGAGTTTAAAAATTCCTTCATTGATGCCCATGTTAGGTTCTTTTGTCATATATTTCCTATATACGGTTTGTGGTATCTTCAAGAACACCATTTATAAGGAATCAATCACCTATCTAGCAGTTTGATCTAGTAGGGTTGTTGGGATCTCCCAGTGGTTCTGGGTGTGATCCCCTATCCTAACACTGTGGCATTCTAAGATAATTTTAATTCCTCTTGGGTAGTCTAGAAAATCATGTCCTCTTGTGTGACTATCATTAGTGACAAAACAGATCGTGGAGTGAATCCTACCTAATGATAATTATCATGAATCCTTGAGATGAATCATGTCGCTAGTAGTGATGGTTGATAAATATGAGATATGGATTTTGTTATAAGTTTATGTGTGTTCATTTTTCATTATCTCTATATCACATATTTTGATTTACAAACATATTTATTGATGAGATTACTACTCTTGATTATTTATGTTTGGGTTCGTTTAGCTTATCGTTCTTGTTATTCTTATACTCACCCTTTCATGGTATCATCACATAGATGTTGTGTCTTATAAGGATGATCAAAGATTTGAATATGTCCTATGAGGACCACGATCACAAATACAATGAAATTGGAATTGAATTAATGGGTCTCATTTCAATATTTCATTTGATTATAGTCCCATCTTAGGTAGGCTAGACTATATTTCTAGTCTTGTGTGGTCTTTTATATAGAATGTTTTATTAATATTAGTACATTTTACATACTTTGGTTATAAGATATAAGTGTATTCATGCATTGGTATCAGTTGTGTTATTTTTAATTTCATCCGTTTATGGTGTGGGAGATGATTTTATGTGTTAAAGTATATAGGCTATTGTCTCCCATGTGTGTGATATTCCTACACTACATTGGTCACCAAACCATGTCCTATTAAAGGCAGGATTTTAGTTGTCACACACATTTTTTCACCTGAAAGGTGGTCCATAGAATGTTGGTTCATGAAAAAGTGGATTTAGTGGATTTTATTCGACATTATGATCGTAATTTGGAGATAGTGAAGATGTATGTCATGTTTGGGATTTATGGAAATAGTGTAAAATTGTTTCAAGATAATATTTTTTGGTAGGTAAAACAATATTTTTTAGGAATCTATCATATCCATTTAAAAATATTGTAACAAACTTTTTGTTGACTAAGTATATGTAGGGACATGTTGCTTGGAAAATATAGTTACACGCATCATATAGCAATGGGTTGTGGTTTCTATGGTCACAAGTCAAATAATCAAACATACTCATTGACTGTGGTTCTTATTTTTTATTTTATTATTTCAATATAAATATAGATAGCCAGTATTCCACTTCATGACCTTGAGGCTGATCTACTATGTGATGAGTCATTTGTACACTAGCATGTAAAAGATGTAGTACATCCGAGTGTTTTACCAATTATTCCACCACCTGTTGAGCAGAAAACATGACAAGTAGTAACAATATATAATGTTCCTCGGTTGAGTGAACTCTTTGAGTTTCATATGTAGTGAAATAAGATATTTCATATAAATCAAGACCCTTATGAAGATGAGGACTATATTAAGATGTTTATCTATGTTTAATTTTTTATGATGACACTCGCAGATTAGATGGTGCCCTGAAACAAGCCATCACATGAGATTTTCAATGTTTGGTGGAGTTTTTGAAATCAGTCACATGATTTGATAGCTCTCTCTGGGTCATATTTTGATAATATCTTAATGGTGTTGTTCTATCCACTGATATTGGGATCAGTTCACATTCCTGAGATTATGTAGATGATTGGGGGAATTATAAAAGTGGCAGAATATTTTATGAGGTTCACTTAAATTTCACAATACTCACTAGATATGATTCATGATCCATTAATCAGAAAAAAAAATTCATTTTTTAATATGAAAATATATCCTTGAATGATTGATACATTCTTTCATTCCGACCAATACATGTGTGCTTGAAGGGGACATAATTGTAGTAATCTTGCGAACTAAGATGATTCCTATAGTGGGTTATAGTTATTGGAAAATAGGTGTTGAGACCTCAATAGTTTGTAGTTAATATAATTAAATTGCATATCTATTATAGATTCACCTTGGGACATGAATTCATGATATAAGATTAATGGTGTTGGGAATTCAGAATGGATTGGGTGAGTTTTATGTTAGGTGGTTCTTATCTTATGACCCCAAGGGACAACATAATCAGGGCTGTCAAATACACCATGTAACTAGTCAGGAGAGGTTTTTTAGAGTACCATGGAATAAGAAAAAGTGGGATCAGGGATGGTTTTAGGGACATGTTCATGGAGGAGGACTGGGGATAGCATTTGGAAACCGAATAAATTTTGACTTGTTTGAACCACCGCCCCCTGAGTTCTCCATATTAGGATTGAGATGTTGGTGGTCATGGAAGGGGGAAGATGCAATTAGTGTTGGCCTATGACCTTGAGACTAATGAGATTATTTGTGGTATGATCTTCTAAATAAATACTTTATCAATACTATATATAGTTATATGTTTGATATACTCTTTTCATTCCACATATTTGGTTAATGACTTAGATATTTCATTTTACCATGTAGCTTAACCCTTGATCTTGGAGACTCCATATGGAAGGTGAAATAGCGATCATGTGATTCTAAATGCCAAGTGATCTAAATCTTGGAGGTCAAAAAATTATATGGGATCTTGTTATATCAGTTATATGACCTTAAAAATTCATCGTAGTCATGGATTTGGACTCTACAATTCATTCCTTGTATGATTGATTCATATAGAGGATTTGATGTATATGTGGTGATAGATTAGGGTTTTCCTTCCCATGTGAGATGGAAACCAATTATTATTAGGATGATATATTATGTAGGAGGATAAAACATATTACTCAATATTTGGCTGGCACCTCTTTTCGATATATGGATTTTATGGTCCTTCATATTCTTATTGTTCTGGTGGAGTATGAGGATGTCTTTCTTCATGACGTTCTAATATTTCTTCTCAACCGAGAGATATAATTCCAAATTGGAATACAAAAATGGATAAAACAGATATATATGTCATCATATTGTATGCCTTTGGTAGATATTTGAAAGATATGGGTGTACTCATAGGACATCTAGAAAAAAAATAGATTTTTCAGACATAGTGTTTCCCCCCAAGATAGCCATAGTGTTGTTCATCATGAAGAAGGATAAGTGATTGAGGTTTTGGATAGAATATTATCTCATTATTTTGGTGACAATGATGAATAGGACCCCACTATTGAGTATCTATGACCACATACATTAGTTTATAGGGGTGTTATGGTTCTTTTAAATTGACCTCATATCAGGT
The DNA here is from genome assembly GCA_963277665.1 of Viscum album. NCBI lineage: Eukaryota > Viridiplantae > Streptophyta > Magnoliopsida > Santalales > Viscaceae > Viscum > Viscum album. The sequence goes on along the minus strand of OY728120.1, from coordinate 1,406,421,084 downwards.
TATCACCAGCTCTGAGTACGAGACATGAACATATTAAAGATGAAATTCTTATGTCACTATGATTTTTTTATTACATGGTTATAACATATGGAATAAAGAAATATCCATCAAGTTTCACGTGATTCATGGACTAGATTATTAATCCTTTCATAGATTTGTTATTTTTAATATTCATTGATGAAATTATAGTGTACTCAGTATATGAGGAGGAGCACACAAGACACTTGAGGATGGTCCTGGACATTTTCCAAGATCAGTAGCTTTATGGCACACTCTGAAAGTGTTATTTATTTATTAAATAGGTTTTATTTTTGGTTAATATCATCTTAGAAGATATATTATCAATTTAATTTTAGGCAAAAAAGGATGTAATTTCTTGGGAGTGACCAAATTCCATGTTAGAGGTGTGGGGCTTCCATGGGTTGGCAAGCTAATATTAATGATTAATTTAGAATTTCTCCCTGATAACGATGACATTAAATTCATTGATCAAAAATGGTTATCCTTTCATGACTATGTAGATGAGAAAATAGTCATTACAGGAGTTTAGATAGATGTTGATAAATAGTTCCATCATGATATTTCATGATGTGGGTGTTTAGTATGTATTGTTCTATGATGCCTCGGGGACTAGACTTGGTAGTAATCTGATGATAAGTAAGGATGTGATTTCTTACGGGTCTCATATGTTGATACGACATGAAAAAATATAAAAGAACTTCCATCTATATTTTTATGTGGTAGACTTCAACCTAAATACGGTTCCAAACTACCTCATGTTTGATCAGTTTTTTATATATTCTAACCATAAGAGTTTATAGTATATTTAATCTTATAAGTATCATAAAATGGGATAGTTTATTCAGATAGTGTTGCTAAAAATTATTAATAAGAGAAATTACATACTAATTGGAAGGTTAAAATAATTGTTTAAGATCTCTATTTGACATATCGTTCGTGGTTGTTGACCGAGGCATTAGAGTGGTCAGTCTCATTACAACTATCTGTAGTGGATGAGGATAATATATCTTATTTATCAATTATGGTTTTTACTACCACACTTATATAGCCTGATATGGTGGATCAACATGGATATACATACTATGTAACCTTACATACTAATATATCTACCAACCATTCTCCTAATGGACATTCATAAGTTTGGGAGCATGTTATTATTTTTAGATGGGAAAAACATTTCTAGTAAAATAGATTATAGAGGTGATGCGGGGTTTCATATATCCCATTTAGTGGTATATATATGAGTTCAAAATATACACCATGACTTTTATCGAAGGTTCAGGGGGCCAATCATGGTGAAGTGTATAACATATTTTCTTTCTTTATGCCTCACCTATGAGTAGGTGATGGATGAGGACCAGGTTCTAGGGGGTTTATCTCAGTTCCTTGAGGTTAAATTTTTTGAAGTGGGACAAAATATCTATAGAATTATTGTTGGATCATTAATTAATTTATATAGGACATGATTTCATATTCTTTATCATATATCAAATAAACAATTCCAACCACTTACATGTTATCTGATAGCAGAGTTTTGTAGAGATATTGAGATTCCAAACACGGAGGAGACCGTCTTCCTATAAAGATTTTCATAGATGACTATTTCATACCAATATTCTAAATTCACATTAACATTATGAATATAATTTATGAAGGAATTTGGTTCTAAATTTTGTTTTAGTATGCTCTTTCACCTGTATGTTGACAGTCAGAATGAGCTGGCCATTAATCTTCTAGAAGACATGATTTGATTCTATGTGTTTGACATTGGCCAATGTTTTGAGGTTCATATACCCTTTATGGTGTTCTCACAAAACAAAATCTTCCATTCCATATTTGGTATACAACCATTCAATGATTTTTATGAGAATCCATTTATGTCACAATTATGTTGGACTAATCTAGGTGAGCATGAGCTTATGGGCCCAAGTAGGGTTGAGTTATGACAGAGTACATGGATATCATCCATGATAAGATTATTATTGGATAGAGACCTAAAAAGTCCTATATGGACTGATGATGGGGGACTTTGGAGTTCATGGAAGGAGACCATTCCCTATTAAATGTATCACAATGATGTCAAATGTAGGGATTTGGCATGGGAAGAAAGTAATATCATAGATTCATGGGCCCTATCCAGATATTTTTGTTGGGTCGGAGGGGTGGTGTACCACATTCCACAACCACCACAGTAAGATTAGGAATAATACATATTCAATGTATAATTGAGGAGGATGTATGTGCACAACATATCGCATGTTGTTGACATGGGTGAGATTGAAATTGAGGAAGTAACAACCCTCGTATATTACCATGGGATATCAATTATTAGCTAGATTACATCCTCCATGGGAAATCTATTTCATTTATGCTTTTCTGTTGGTTGCATTGGAATCTATATGAGATCACTTGGGAGTGGGATACCCAAATACAAGCTCAGTACCCACATCCAATTTTTCATCCTTTTCCCTTTTGAGATGAAAATCACTATGATTGGGAGAATATAAGGCCATTAGTTTTTAATCTAAAACATTATAATATATTGAATATGATTTTTGTATCTAGGAGATAAGAGAACTTGAGGTTTTGAGGTATGTTGAGTCTGGTATTAATATTATAAAAATATTAAAAATATTAATATCATGCTTATAGTGTTTTCACAAAAGAGTGGAATAAATCACAAACAAATAACTTATATAGAAAATTCAAGACACTCCATTAGTCCAAGATGTGGGAATTACTATGGTGAGGCATTAGATTTCTGGATATGAATGTTTTTAGTAAAATATAATCACATGTTATAATAAAAATATAAATAAATAAATTCGTTTAAATTACTATTTTTTGTTCAACGACCTAAAAATTTCCTATATAAATATGTAGTTCATCCAAACCCCATGGGGTAGTTGTATAATCTTTAAAATTGGTAAGAGATATTGGAGGATATATTGATGAATGATTGAACAACACTGATTTATTTCACTATCATAATTCATAGATATCACGAATAATGACAGAATATATTCATTATTCTTCATTTATTGATCTATCCAAAGTTGTGTGAATTTTCACCAATTTATCATCCCATTGAAAATCAAAAAATGAAAATAATATACCAACCCAAATGATGGTTGAGGTTTGATCAATATTTTGTGGTATGTGATTTACCCCCGTTGTTTTGTTCATGGTTCATTTCTATCAATATTTTGAATGATGACTCAATGAATTTCGAGTGTTTCATTACTACATGAACATTATTCAATGTAAAGAATCAATATCACAGGATCAGTTTGAGATCGATAGGATGATTTCATTGCGACAAAGGTGGAAATTAAATTTGTATTAGATCAGGATGGAGATTCTTGTTCATCCATGTATTATTTATAGTGATTGTGTGATGTGGATGAAGTCGATTACTGAACATATAAAAGGACAATAATCCTATAAGAGGTGATGTAAAATTCAGTTAACCCCAGATTGATAATATTTGAGAACGATTAGAGGCAGAAAATATGGAATCAGAATAATATGTTGGGAAATATAGGACTATGGAAAATCCAACATTACAATGTTTGTACTTGATGAATAGATTCCTTGGGTAGTCCTATGTTAAGGAGCTAGGGTTTACACAATAAATAATATCTAAAAAATCATGTGGACCAAACTAAACACCATGTGAAACTATGTTGAAAGAATGTCTTGTATCAAAAAAGATTCACAAGTACATACACTTCCAAATATATGGGAATGTATATAGTACACAGGGAAATCCCAGTACTCGGAAATGACACAGTACATGATCTAGGCCACAACACACGATAATTTCTTGAAGTACATGGATATGTATTAGTGTACAAAATAATGAGATATAAAGTATTGTAGTTCTTTCCTAACCTCTAAACATATTGTACTCCTAATAGACACACTATGTGCATAGAGGTTCACATGTTGTGTGTGATAGTGTGTGACATGATGAACCCTTGGCAGGAGAGACCCACTGTGTACCCCATGTAAAATCATTTTATTTTATTTAGCGTAGTGTGATTCCCACATCTATTTAGTATAGACATGTTTTAAAAGTTTTTGATAGCTTGGCCAATCCTTATGAGGGTAAAATGTGAAGTTACATCATTAAAAGAGGATGGATAAATCCTCTATGCTTTCTATTTTGGATAAAGTTCATAGTATACATCGACATTCAATGGGGTGGGATCCTCGATCATATAAATCCTTAGAGTCATTTGTGGTATCAACGTGACCACCAGGAATAGAATCTTTTATCACCAATCATTAATTATGATTCAATAGGGTTGTTGGTATCCCCAAACGGTCCTGGGTGTGATCCCCCATATAGATAACATTACAATCATAGATATAATGAATACATCATGGGGAAAGTAGATGAGATTGAACTCCTAGATGAGTGTTGTTAGTGATATAATGGATCATCAATCTTGTCCTACCATAAAATCAATACAATAAATCAATGTGGAGTGTCATATGGCTAGACGATATAGTTAAGACCCTAGAGACTTTGAGTCTGTTAGGCCTTTTTTTGGGTTTATTTTTTATTATCTCTATGTCTTATTTCATGATTAATATACATGTGTATTGATTAATTGATGACACCTGATTCATTATGTTTTTTTTATTTTGAGGGTTTCTTATAGGTGTTATTATACACACCTATGTATGTGCTCTAAGTACACATGTGATTCTTTATGAAATGGATAGGCGATTTGATAGAGTCATTGAAGGACTATGAGTAGGTAGATCTTAGTATTAGTCTAGAAATCCCAAGTTTATTTTTTGGTTGTACATTTGACAGCATTCTGATCCTTCTAATAATGTTGGAATAATTCTTTTTTTGGGATTTCATTTTACACCTTTTTTTATTTTTAGTAATTTATCATACTCTACTAGTGGGATATTGTTGTTTTCATGCATTTTTATCAATTTTATTTTTTTTACATTCTAGTATTATATGAGATGGAAGATATATATATATATGTTTATAGGTACTTAACATAATGAATTCCATGTGTTTTAAATACCTAATCGAAACTGGTATCTATCTGCTAGCCTATGGAGGTTGTCATGTGGTGGTCACACTCAGATTATCGCTGAGCATGTGGCTCTCGATGGTTAACGTAATGGAAATCCCATACCGTACTGGGTTCACACCCCATTATAATCCATATTATATAAGGATATATTATTCTTTAAGAAAATAATTTTTGGATTATATAATTTTGGGCCCACCCATTACTTAAATAAACCATACATATGTGTTCTAGAAGATCATAAATAATTTATCATTTAATCATATAATAAACCATCGAAAGGACATTGGATTCATAAACATATTATTATCATAATCATAAATCATATAAAGAATTAATAAATGTGGTATCATTGGATCATATCCCCATTGAATAAAATAAAATAAAAAAGATTTTAATTACGTGTAATACTTCATTTAACAGATCACTTGAACATTTCATGATAACCACATATTTTTTATTTTAAATCACATATATATAATTAAATTTTTTTACTAATTATTAAGGAAGTCTTTTTATTTCTAATGAAATAAAAGAGAAATATAATTTAATAATTAACTAAAATATTTGTTTTTTGAGTAGGAATCCATTCATGTGTTGTCTTTAAAAATAACAATTCCTTTCATATTTTCAATAAAATATTTAAAATAGAAAATTTTGGAAATGATAAGATAATTCATGTTAAAACATGGAATGAAATTTAATTTTCATAAAAAATAATTTAAATAATACATATAGAAGATTAAAAACATTATTGAATAAATATAAAGAAAATATGGACATCGAATATAAGATTCAAGGATGAAGTGAAAAACATAGTTGGTTTTACATAAAACAATATTTCATTATCATGCATACCTAAATGGAAGAAAGTGAAATAAAATTATGTAATCTATATAAAAACTAGTGTTATCTAAAATGATTAATATCTGGTAGAGATATATCATATAATTTCATCATTATATTGTTAGACATAAACAATTCAGTTTAAATGATTTTTTAAAATAAAACCCTTACCTCATGTGTGTGTTGCTTCATAAAATCTAAAAACTCATATATTATAAATTTTAATTTCATAAAACACAAATAACATAAATATAATGATACATATAATACAATAATGTTTTTTATTATAATATCATTTTACCCATTCATTAACAATCATTCATTGTCATCATCCTTTTAGGTGTTAACTACTTTATTTTTTATGTGTGTTTTGGTTTAGTGGTTATGGTATATGCATATAGATAGAAGTTAATTTTTTAAATAACGATTAAAATGTTATAATAACATATATTTTAATTATATAAAAAATTATTACCCTTTATATAAATCATTGTGGAAAAATGGTTTATGTCACTAAGAGGAGATGGTGGTCCGTACGTATGCACGTATGATGTTTCTATTTTTTCAATATATTGAATGAAAAAAAGAATATAATAATTTAAAAAATGTATATTATTTATTTAAATATTAATTATATATATATATTAATTATATCATAATAAAAAACAATTATTGATGTTGGTGTAAAATTAATCTCATCAAAATGTGGAGGCATTGGTTAATACGTACATATGAAAGATACATTCATCTCCAATTTGACTGTCAAGTGGCGGTAAATGGGAGTGAAATCACAAATAAAATATCTTATTATATTGATAATATTGAATTTACAATTTTTTGATATAACATGTTTAAATATTGTATATGAAGAAATAAAATTAAAAATTCTTGGTTAAGATCATTACCGTATCTTTTAGAGACCTTATCTGGCATATAGTATCATCCATGTAGGATTGCTACTATATGAACTACATAATATCTAAGATAAGGGAAGTATTATAGTATGGTTTGTATCTATGATTTTATAATATATATGGATTATATGGTGTCAATAAGTGAGTATAATAAGTACCATTTCTAATGTGAGGGGAGTAACACACAAGGAATTTATTTATAGATTTCAATAACATAAGATCACATTAAAAGGATTATGTCTCAAAATGGATAGGAATTTGAGTGAATTAACTGTGGTAGTATAATTTTAATATTTTCAATGTTCTATATGAAAAAATATAAAGTAAAATATATTATAATATATTATTTATTAACATTAAAAATATGGAATTTATTTTAATATATTCAATTTCATTATGTGTAAGAATCTAATATTAAATAACATCACTAGCCTAATAACACCCTATTTTAAAAGAATATATTTGTAATCATAAAACATAATTTGAAAACATTCAATTCCATTAAAAAAGATAAAATGAATGTAAAAATAAACAATTGAATATCTAATATAAATATTTCATTCAAATAAATAATAAATTTATATTCAAATATATTATTAATAAAAAAAATTAGGTGAAAATAGTAGCATTTTAAAACATGTATTTTCCCAAAAATGAACTTATATAAACTAGTATTAGGATAATTAATATGAAATTGAATATAATAATGATAATTTATATTTTATAATGTTATATAAATTTTCAAATGATATCCTAATAAGAATTTTAATTGATTTTTTTACAAAATTGGTATTTTTGACTATTCACTAAAAAATAATTCTTTTCAAAAACATCAAAAAATCTCTCCCTATAAAAATATGTTAATAGATATTTTTAAAAGAAATCATTTAATTTTTGTTAAAAAAATGGTAGAAAATAAATATAATATTTTTGAGAAAAAATGTTATATACCACATTTTTGAACAACATTTATTTTTAAGCATACAAAGACTTTAATAAAAAATGATTAATAGTTTACTATGAATAATCAATATATATTAATTATTAATACCCCTACACAAATTTTTAATAAAGTTGTATTTACTATTCATACCATAAAAAATAATGGGTAGTTTATATGAATTTACTATTTATCATTTCATATCGACTTGTGCTGTGTGTTAGAAAGGTTGTCGAATATATCATGTTTTATACAAATTAAATATTAGGGTGTCACATTATAACTAATTAAAAATTACATTAAGCCTCATAAGTTTCTCACTCTAGTAAAAATGAATGATGATATCTCTTATCCATCACATCTCCTTGTTTGGATATAGCTTCCTTCAAATTTTTATTCCTCCAATTAAAAATTACTATTCCTATATTATATTTCTATATAACATTATGTATATGGTACGAAATATCTATCTACTATTATTTATAAGAAAAATCAGGTAATAGTTTTATAGAATCCGAGTTTTGTACATGTGAAGGATCATATATTTACTTACTGAAGGTTGATTAATGGACAATATTGATAACATTATAAATGTTTGGTGTTAGTTTCAAGTTATAAATGTAGTCCCTGAATTATTATTAATCTAGAAGGCACCAATATATGTATTAATCATATTTCCAATGTCTTTGGATATCATAACCCTTTTCCATGGTGAAATTAAAAAGAAATATTTCTCATTAATAATGAATAATGGATCATTTTGATGATTATAAACCAAGTATTATATCAACTCTTAGATTCCATGATATGAGGGAGAATGAATCTATCATTCTATTCCATTTCATCACTACGATAATATACCAAAAATATAATTCTCTAGTGTGATCCACGAATTTATAATTTTTACACATTTTTCCAAAGAGGGATTCAAGAGGATATATCTAAATTCTCAAGTGAAAAAAATAATAAAAACCCACTAGATGAAGTTTTTGATACTAAAAAAATTTGAAATTTTAATAAGAGGATCTCAACTTTTTTTCATAGATTGAATAGTACTCTTTACCTAAACATTTTTCTGAGGATGATAAACCTTAATGAAATACAACTATGTATCTAGATATTACTAAAAAATTCTCTAGAAAATTAAGGTAACCCATTGATCCTGATTGGATACAATAAAATGTGGTACCCCATGAATCCTTGATACATCCTTAATTAATATCATCGAAGGATGATCTAGATATAAATATTCTCTAATAAAAATTAATTAAACCGATTTCATATGGTTATTTACTATGACCCAAATAACATTATAGACATTAGATGTTTTTTGGAATCTTAAAATAAACTTTGTTGTGGGGTTTTCCCATTTCTATTCTGGTATAGACAATGTCTTCTACACCCCCATAATTTTTTTCTTTCAATAATATATTTTAAACATACCATGCACTGAGATATATAATACATAATTTCTCAGTTTCTTTTTCCCCACAACAGATTCAATTTCATGTCTCAATACATATTCATATTTTTATGATGAATAGAGAATGATGAATTATGAGTTTATTACAACAGTTAGTTCATTATGTTTTATATTAATAAGAAACATACTCAGTTCATGAACCTTAGAATTCCATAAAATCATGGATGAACTATGATATTTTCTCCATATTCTTTTCTATCACCACATCATCCTTCGACACCTCTTTAATATTTACTTATGTAAATTATTTAATACAATTTGAGGAAGATAATATTTATATCTATAATTTAAGAATTAATAGTGTAATCTTTTCAAATCCATAAATATTTGAAATAATGTGATCCTTATCCAAGATTATATTTCCTTATTCTTTGGAGTTAATCCATCATCCACCTTGTTAAAATTCATGATGTGGTAATATACTGAGATGTTACAATCAGTAATCAGCTCTACTGATATTTATTGCAATAGACTGAAATATTCATCGGAGAATATATACATTAATTATTATTATTATTATTATATATGGCCCACATATCTTAATAAATATTATTCGTCATGATATTTATTGAAATTATTACCATTTATAACTACAAATCACAAGACAAGTAATTTTTTTCCTGAAACAGAAAATGTATTGAGTATTAAACAATCACCGTATAATTCTGTACGATAAAACATCCTATATCATTATTCATTAAATAAATATCATCCAAAGACCCATATCCACTGTAGGGTAGTGTGAGAATAGGTACCCTGACCATCCTTCCCTTCTGTTCCATGAAATTTTCTTCATGCCCATTAGTATAAAAGAATCAAAATCCCATTAAATTTAAAATATTGAGTTGATTAAAAAACCATGTGAAATAATTTATAGTGAAACGAAAATATCAATCCAATATATGAATACTCTATATCTTATTGATAGTTATTAATCTTGGATGATGATAAACAAACTACATTTCTTTTATGTATCCACTAATATACCATTGCTTGAGATTATATAACATAAAAATGAACATTTATATAGCAAAATTTAACACTTGGGGAAATATTTAAATAATTTATTTTTACATATTTTCTTCACAAGATTCCTCAATTTGACTTAATCCTCTTTCTTTCTCTTGGAATAAATAATAATATCATTTTTAAACACCACCAAAAACTAATCACCACAATCTCTAAAGAATATATTAAATAAATCCATAAATATAAGAAGTAAATTTTTATGATTAAATGGAATCAAAATAAATTCATAGTTATCATACCCCAAATGAAACATTTTTTAATGTATTCACTTTAGAAACTCATTTAATAGTTTCATATTGATTATTAATCCAATAAATATATAGAGTTAAAAATAATTGATCATCATAATCATTAATACATTGTAAGTAATAATAAATCTTGATCTTGATAGTTTAATGTTCTTTATAACCAATGTTGAGTCCCATAGATCCATTTTTCATATTAATAATAATGATAAATTCTACCCATGGATACTCACATCTCTAAATAAATCCCATGTCATGATTTTCCCAGAGATTATTGTATAATTATAGTAACAAAATTGGTGTTATTCAATATGGAGTCGTTCAAATAGTTTTATCTTTTGGTAGATGTTATATTGAAAACATGACTCATAATTCATATAAATACAGGGTATTATATCCACATAATACATAAAAAAATCTCCCATAATATTGGAATATAATCAATATTTTGTTTCTCCTTGATCCATTAAGATAAATACCCCATTTGAATAGGATTCATGTACCACAAATTGAACTCAATTTCAATTCAGAGTTCATATTTATAATTTTAGTTATAGATTATCATTTGGTTTTTTGGAATATATTTGTAAGATCCCTTCCTCATCAATTGATAATGAATTTATATCATGAAGTCCATTTCATTCAAAGTCACCAAAAATTCATCTAAAGTATGGAAAATAATATATTTTGAGAGGAAATTTCTAAAAACATTAATTGGGGAAGAATTATAGACTAATGATGTGATCATCATACAATTATGAGTTATGTATATATATACATATTTCTCAACATCTAATCATTATGTTGGTATTGTGATACCATTAAAAAACAATAGATATAATATAGGGTGTATAACTATAATCTTATAGGAAATTTGTTGTTCAAGAGTAAATTATAGGTGTACCGTTCCCCCTATAATTATACCAACCCACATCTATAATCCATATTCAATGAGATATCCAGTTTTATAATGGATAAAGAGGCTAAAAAAATTGATTTTCATTATTAACCCTATGTTTCATTCACATGTTAGCATAAGGACCATACTTATAAAATTTATATAATTAGAGGGTGTGTGTACCATTATGTGGAGGCTTGTCTCTATTTTCATCATTTGATACCTTCATCCCATTACAATGACTATTTATTAACGAATGGACTCATTTTAACGACATAAAATTTTTTGTAGTCTCCTAAATACAATTGCCACCATGAAGAAGGGTGATTTGAAAGGATCAATAATGGTATACATAATATTTAATAATAAATGATAATAAGTTATCATAAGTTATGCATATTCGTGTTGAATTTTATCTGAAATTAGAAAATCATTACTGTCAATTCATATATAATAATCATCCAACAAAAAATTTATCAAATAAAATACATAAAACATAATAGTGTGGAATTATCTCTAATAAATCAAGATCCATGAAAAAATATCATAAAAAATATCATCAATTATGATATGCATACATGTATTTAAAATCATTTCCTTAGTCAAGGTTCACTCCCACTTATATCATTGTGGATTGGGTTCCCTCCCCATTTTTAATGACTAGACCCATTAGATCCCACCTAGATGATGTAAATTTCCGCATTAACAACCACAATACCACAACTAATATCCCAAGAGTTGGGGAATGGTTCACAGAAGTAATAGTTTGAATGGAAGACCTTTTATTATTATTCATGTTGGCATAAACCCAAAAATATCCATTGAAAATAATGTGGAATAAAATTATGTCTGTAAAATAGAACGAAAAATAATTCATGTAATAAAATCTAAAAAATCATAGAGTATTAAATGTAATACAAATCATAAATGAAAAAAATAAATGCTCAACTGGGAAGGAAGTTATATCATAACAATAAAAGAATAAAGGAAAACTAAGATATACCAAAACAGGATGCAATATTTTTACTCCCATATTCACTTGAGGAACTGGGTAATACTATGCTCCACTGATGTCACCATCATACTATCAATCCTTTAAAAATGAAATGAAAAATTCATGAAAATCCAATATATTTGTGAGTATATACATACCCATAAGGATGACTCGTAAACCACTAAGGGCGAAATATAAATATAAAAAAAAGTTATATCAACCCATAATAATAGGGAAACAGAACAATCATTGATATTTTTTCAAAAGGAATCCTGGATGAGAAATAAAATGAATTTTCATTTCTATATCCCATAATAGGTTGAAAATTCGACATATTTCTCCAATTACCATCTCTTATTCCCAATATCTCGTATAACATACAAGAAACCACATGTGGACACACACCTCTCCACTGATCCATATTCTGCGGGTTCATGACCATCAATAGGGGATATGCCTCTTAGAATGAAATGATGGTTTCACTCAATTGATAGAGGAGCCAAACCATACTACCACCTGGTGGAACCAGGCAGTGAAAAGAGGATCCACTCCCTTGAAGTATAAGTTTACCACTCAATATATAAATAAAAAGTAGACATGTGACTTATTGCATCAGGGGGTGTGACTCCGTGATTAGAAAAACCATTCCCCAATACAATAGAGGTTCCACTCGGTAGTTAGTGTGCCATCACCCAGGTCCATTAACGGTATTCAAATCAATAGACAGAGGACCCACACCCTTGTGCATCATTGTAGTACCACTCAGTAGATTGAGCACTCAAAATGTAGTCTATGATGGGGAACTACTGAATAGATTTAAAAGAATAAGATGGACCCACATGATGGTGTGATAGGGGGTTTCCGACTATGAGATATCATAGATGACCCTTCTTATCCATGACTCTCAGTCAATAATTTCAATAATAAGAATCACAATTATGACACCTAATTTCATATCAGAAAATCCACTACAAAAGGATAACTTTGTGTTTTACAAGGAAAATGAATCATGAATGTATTCTTCTAGGCCAAAATATGAGTTAATAATAATGAGATACACATGATATACTCCCCCATGAAAATTATACATCATGTACATGTGGTTACCCAGCATGTGACCTATCATTGACACCTAGTCATGTACTCTCTTACACATGGCATGGATTGTTGTGTTTTAATTCATGAAATTTAATAGTACTATATGGGGTTTCTCTTCCACCAATGACATGGATTTGTGTTTTAATCTTTGAAATTCTATAATATCATGTTCTAATGAACATGTTTTCATTCCTATCTTCTATACGTTGTGCATTTATCTCAGGAAGGGTTTGCTAACCAGGTCATGCCAATGGAATACTAGCCATATCTAATTTCCTATCAATTCATGTGCCCATGTAGTCTGTGAGTACATGTTATGAAGCTAGAATAGGGTCACACTACATGTGGTTAGTCAACTGAAATGATATATATTTTTTCAGAAACAATAGACACCATACCTAGGGGTGAACATTTAATGAGTACATAGACTATATAATTTGTAGTCATGTTTTGACATAAAACATCAAAATATTAATGAATCTATTTCATTCCATTTAATTTTTTGTTTCAATCATTATTCATGATGGGGTTCATAGATCTATATTTTCCATTATTGATCCATCCCCTATGGCCATATTCTGGGAACCCGAGCCCCACACAACATCAATTATAACATTGTACTATGAAAATACCCAGTCTTTATAAAATAACCCTAAACATTCACTCTAACATCATCCTAATCCATTTGAATATAACCCTTTTGTTCATATTTTTCCAATATACCACGAATCTGGGTGTTCGATACTGCACAGACTCTTATAGAAATTATAAACCACAACCTTGGGGTTCAATAATGTATAAAATTGAAAAATGTCATAGGAAAACGAACATTAAAAATGTATAACCTTCATTGGATAAGAATTAATGTAATCAAATTGCATAATCCAATAAAACATGGGTGATAGAAATGAAAAAAATATAAATTTATTTGAAGGTCTCAATTTATATACCCACACTCATGAAAACAATGTTAAATTGTAATTCTATAATTATAGAATTATGTACATGATCTATAATTCAATAATAATAGAAAAAAATGAAGTGACTTACAAAAAAATAGACTGAAAATTGGAAAATAAAATGTTTAACCAAAATAAAGAAGATTACATCCTCTTATTTCCTCTTTATAGTCCCCAATCTAATCATTCATTTCACTAGGATATTATCATCCAATGAAAAAAACTTTGTTCCTACTATAAAAACCTCTAATTGTTGTATATATGACCCTATAAATTTTCTATAACTATATTTTTTATTTTAAATTTAGTTCGAATGCAACTAAAATAATTAAATTATTTTAATTAAATACACATTTTAACTTCTTTGTTCCATATAACATCTGATTCTTCATGACCTTAAGTAAGGCCACAAGAACCCTTTCACTATATAGTCTGCTGTGGCATTGAATTTCCCATATACGTTTCGGAAGAAATCGGTAAATACATTTCCACTGAAATGATGCATGTGTGTTCCTAAAAATATTGTAATATTTTTAATATATATAAATTTCAGGGTAAGGAAAAAGCAAAATATATCCCGAAATCTATGTATAAATATTCAAATATGTAAATATAAATATTCAACTAAAAAATACAATAATTAAAGAGTCATTACATTCTAAGAAACTTCAAGACCCTTTTCCCCAAAAAACCTAAGATAATAAAAATATGGGGGTGTTGAACATGCATCTCGATCTCACACTACTTTGAACTCACTAAAATTCTCCCATGATACCATGACACAAAAAATGTAATATTCCATCCTCCCAAGATCCTATCCATCTGATCACTGATTTCAACTATGTAATTTTTGAGGGCGGCTCCATCCATGATGTCCAACTCACCCTATATAACAAAAAATATATGATCATGTACCTATCTCATTTCATATCTGACATGTACTATTTCATGACCTTTTTTAATATTATGAGGTTATGGATAGGATTTATGGAACCTCACCAACCATTCATATTATCTCAAATTGCCCGATAAACAATTTGGATATCTTTCCATGCCGAAAAACCATATATAATATTCATAGTGGGGATAATCTCAGGAAAAATGCTCCCCTTTCTAAAACACCAGGTTCCTATGATGTGGATATAAATAATATTTTTATCTATTTGGGGATTTTCTCATATGATCAAGGATCACTTGATCCTTTTTCATTGCCACCTACATCATCTGTATCCCAACAAGATATGTCTCACCAATATGAGTCCATCATAAGTGTGACCAATAAGTATTACACACATTTCCTTAAAAGGAATTGGGACGATAGTGGAGTGATAGAAATTATTTGAATAAAACTCCGCTAATTGTAAATGACACTCCAAACTCTGGGATAATACAATCACAGATTCCCACATCATATCCTCCAACACTTGGATTCCTTGCATAGAGTGACCATCCATGTACTTGTCGAATTTGATTGTCAACCTCAACTTTTTCTCAAATTACTCATACAATAATGTCTACAACCATGATGTAAATATATCATCACGGTCATACACAATCATCATGGGTACCCCATGATGTATAACGATATCTTGCACGTACCAAAACAACGTTCCCTCAACAAAACTCTTCTTTTAGCTAGAAAAGAATGTTCTCAACTTGGAATGTATATCAATAATACCCAATATATAATCATGGAATCTCCATATATATTGGATAGTCTTAACAATTTATATGTATATTTCATCCTATTTCCAATGTCATATACCAAGAGGTAGTGCCGAAGAAACCTGAACTTGATTCTTAGCGTAAACTACTAATATGTTGGTTAATGAGAGTTTTACTATGAAACACTCTACATAATTCCATCCATGGAAATCTACCAATTATGTTCCATGTATATATTTTCAACATCATGATGTATATTCATGGGGGTAGTGAGAGACAACCTCATAACCTCCATATGATACACTACTGGAACCACTGTCTATCTCTAGAATGGAATGAGAGGATCCCCTCTATCATAAAGTCTTTATGTTGTATATCATGAAGAAATATAGTCATGTATAACCTCATAGTTTATTCTTTCTAAATGATCTTCCCTCAATAGCTAATGTATAGGAGGATTCACCATTACCAATTGAAGAAAAAACTAACCATCTCCTCCACTAGGGTGAAATTTAATCAATCTAACTTCTCATGCACCTCCTCCACCATGCACGAATAAGAAATATGGTTATGGTCATGTACCACCATATTTACAATCCAATGAGTATATAATATCAAAAAATATAGTCCAATATGATCTCTGAAAAATGCTCATGTCTCATGTTAATATCTGTTTTTGGGAAGATATACTGAAGACTCTAATAGTCTATGTATAAAAAAGAGCTATCCAAGAATATTGTGCCTCTAAATATTTAGAGAGAAGTCTACCATTTCCAAATCTAGGTTGTCAAAATCGCTTTTCATATAATGGTGTATCAATATAAATTAACAATAGGTGATTTATTCATACCACTTCATCAACACACTACTGATCCCAACAATATATGAATCCTAAAAAAAATATAGTAAACATCCACTTATGATAGTCCCAACATAATATCCCTTTTCATACATATTCTATAATTTCTCTAGGCTCTCTAAAGCTACTCAATCTAAATAAACATATTCCATTTTTATGTGATTTTGGTACAAAGGGTTGTAATATTTGATAATTCATCCATAAGACTCCAGTAGTACCTCACAAATCCAGTGAAACTATGCACATCGAATAAAAACTTCTGTAGATCCAAATTATGTCTTGAATAAATATTTTATGTGACTATTTTTAGACCATGATCATAAATGACATGAATCATATAGTTAATCTCACAAATACAAAGTTACCACTTCGGAAGATTAACATAAATATGGTTATCCTGAACATTTTCTTGGATCAATCTCAAATTATCTGTTTGATCCACCTCTAAAACAAGTGTGTATACCTCAAAATCATTTATGATGATATTAAATCTCGAATAAAAAATTGGAAACCAAATCCAAACCCATGAAAAAATTACAGGGTTCTATTTTTATGAATAGAGTTTCCTATGATATACTCTATCCATCGAGAACCAATTTTATCTTCAAAAAAACATGATATATAAGATTATTTTCTTCTAGAAACATCACTAGCCCATGAAACTAGTTTATAGTCTAAACTAGAATTTATATCTCACGTTATAGGTTTATGTAATTGAAGGAATGACATTCATATAGGTATTTCAATGCTAGATTTGTAATAAAATTAACACAGATCACACCTCAGATCAGCTCATGTGTATAATTATCATAACCCTATATTAATAGAAACTGCCAGTAGCCCGGACGCTAGCTCCCAAATCTAGGTGTGGGACACACAGTTTTGGGGGTGTGAGTAGCTTGTAATTTCATGCCCCACCTTATGATCCCCATTTTGGAGATGAAACGACTCCTCTGTGAGAAGCACCACTTTTGGGTCACCACAGATATTCCTGAGATATCCCCGATCGCAACACTGCCACTGTCATGGATGTCCATCTCAACCCTTCCTACCCTCCTCAACAAGATGTGTAATGAAATTAGGATCCATGTGACATCTTATTTAAAATGAATCATATCTCTTTTCTCTTGGTAAATTGTAACCTCTACGCAAACCAAATTCCACCTATACACATATATTTGTTTGACTATGATATGGTATCCAACATTGATACTTTACTGGCTAGATCACACTAAATCCTTTATAGGACTCATCCCATTAATTCCCACTACTATTATTAGTTGTCTTATGTACCTCTTATATGAATATATATATCTACAGGGAAAACTATAGAACATTATTATTTATGGGAATATATAAGGGAAATGCACTAGAATGTATGTCGATTTGGAAACATTGTTTAGACCTCGACAACTCAATGAAATAATTTATTACATATCTTTGTCTGTAACATTTAAAGTTGTTGAACATTATTTAAAACTAAAAATACTTATAATAACTTATTGTAGTTTAAGATGGTCTTGGATTTGAACTAACTTCAATAATGAGGGGCAATACTCATTGGGAAATAGCTGTTGGTTTCCATACATTGAGAGAATAATATCATCATGATTATTTGTGATTAGAATCCACCCAAACCATACTGATCCATTGAAAATAATATCTACCAGCCCAAGCATCTAATAATTATGGTTAGACAAAATACTGAAGATTAGGATCATTAACTCAAACCAATCCTCCACTTCTAGAGGATCTGTATTTCCATTGAACCTCAACAGTCTCTCTAGGTCGAACTAATAGAGCATGCTATGACTACGTGGATCATTAGTACTGAACAACATATATTGTCTTATTGATGTATGGGTAACATCAGGACTCCTACCTAGAAGAACCACCTAATTAAATTTACCCTTTACTAATGCATCATAAAAGATCATATGATCCAAAATCAGTAACCATGATAGGTATCTTCATGGATTCATCTATAAAATTATCAATACATACCAATGAAATACGAGCTTGTGTATGGGGAGATGACTCAAGAATTAAAATCAAAGGACTCAATCCTATAATATTTTTGTTCCAACGTTCCCTACAACTAATGTATTATTATTTCTTATTGATAATGAATTAGTTAAATTCTTAGTGAATGGATACATCAGCTGATACACCAACCATGGGTTCCCTATCATGAAAGTTATACTTGAGACACATTTAAACTATATCCATATGTAAAAACTAATTCCTAATATGGGGAATACTCAAAACAATATCATATGGAATTAACATCTCTAATAACACCTTTAAAAAACCCAAACCACTAGGTCCCAATAGTTCGGTGTCCATATTATTCATGATAACCACAAACATAACACCAATAGGCTAGGAGATTCTGAAAACCACGAAGCCATAAATGTTATGGTAGTAATTTTAGTAATGTAACTTAATTCATGAACCCAACCATCACAATAAAAAATTTAAATGAATAATATATAGATTGTGAAATATATAGTAATATTCTTAATGTAACAATATCTAGGGAAATACATACGAGTGGTAATATGTAATCCAACATGTAAAGGTATTAATTAACACCAAACAAGAAATGAATTCCCAACCATAAAACCACATGAATAAATAAAAGTTGATTGATTGTAAATCCGGATCTCCATGTTTAACTACACATTCAATTCACCATATAAAACTATAATTCATTTATGTCACCATCAAACTATTTGTATTATACATAAAAATTATGCGTGCAAGGAAATCCTATGTATGGGTGGGTATATACATAACATTTATGATGCATTAAAAAAATGATTAATATAAATATACTAAAATGGTCATCTCGACCAATATAATGAGAATAATAGAACACATCATCGATATATGCTCATAAATATAACCTAATGGTATAAAAAGGGGATCTTCATCTCCACTGCTGAGCCTAGGATTACGAGTCTCCTTGAAATGCCAAAAGTATATCTATTTTTCCAAGATTCTCAGGTGTGTAAGATAAAATAGTTTGTAGGATACTTAACTTTCCAATTCTACATATCCCGAGGGGTAAAATATCAAATAGAGGACATGATCCTTAGTATGATTAGGGTGACTCGCTGAACAAATATAGGACCCATTCGCTGGTGTTACATTGGTGTACCACTAAATTAATAGAGGAACCACACCCTAACATGACATGTGGTACCAATCTATAGGTATATTGATACAGAACCCACATCTTAGTGCACGGGGGTGAACATTATATACAGATGACCAACACCCTAGTATTAATGGTTTTCCCACCAGGTATGTAGAAGACCTGCACCTTGAACCCTCCAGGGGATACAAATTTTTATTTTGAGGACATATTCCCTTGTGTGTATGGAGGGTACCACATTGTATAGAGAGGACCTGCACACATGTAATATAAGGCCCCAGCCTTAAACCATACTTAATATTGAATTAAATAAAAAATTACCATTGAGGATCTTTTTAGGTTTAGAGTTTTAGAGAATTAAGACATAACTATTACATCTCAAATGATTACAAAGTAGACACTTCTTCTAAATTTTCATAAAATAAAAAATCTTAAAAATAAACAAGTATAGTTCCATGTTTTAGATAACATTAATTTTTTTGATCCCATCCTTGACCCTATTCCACTTTAAGTCCTGTGAAAAACATTTTCAAAAACTTGGGGTGAACATAAAAAGCTCAATAAGGGATACACAAAGAAGGAAATCTGTTAGTTTTTCAAAACCACCGGTAAACCATGAATACATTATCAAAGAAATATTTTTCACCTTTACGAAGTAGAAAATAATCTTCATTGAATAAAATCTCATTACTTACCCTTTTGTAATCAAAATATTACCATAAAACCCATATGAAGAACACATAACATATAAAGGTAACTTGGGACATAAACATACTTAAATGGAATAACCATATGGTCGACTTCCAGACATACTTAAATGGAATAGCCATATGGACGAATTCCATACACAAATTCATTGGAGGTTATAACATAACTACACATCCTGGTATTCACGGCACCACCCGTCATATTGTTTATCACGTAACCACCCGTCAAATGTCCATGTACCATTATAAAATCAGAAGACATAAAACAAATATAATGGAAAGAAAACAATTCCACACTTTGATCACAATATATCACTTAAATATATTGACATAAAAAATAGATTATAAAAACCATTTTCAATACCAATATACATAAAGGAGTATATGGTATTTATTTCATTTTAAAAACATTACGGATTGTTTAGGAAGCCAAATAACAAATAATACTCGCAGCGGCGGAAAAGGTCGTTGTCACCGCGTATGATAAAAGAAACATTCCTTTTTTTCGTTTTGTAAAATGCTTTGTAGAAAAATATTCCTTTTGTATAAAATTATAAGTCAAAGGGTTTTATACACCGTATAAAAGAAATCCATGTATTAGAACAAATCATGCCTCAATGAAAGGAGATTGAGACGAAGTCCCTTACCTCGTGTCCGACGTGACTCGATTGCTCTTTAATCTCCTGAATAATAAACTAGTGTTAATGTATAGTTGTTTAAGAACCTTTTTCAAAATTATAATTCCTTTTATATCAATTATTTCCATGTTATAAGTAGTATGTAATCATTTAAGATAATAATGTTCGTTTTGTCGATATCTAGTTCATAAGTAAAAAGTGGACTTCTTACAATTACATGTTATTCGTGTGGTCAAAGGTTCATTATATACCGAATGATATTAATGATATGGATATAATATATATCATATATATCCAGAATATACTTGTAATTATAATACTACATAATCATTTATAGGTAAGAAATGAAATGCACCGTTTATGGAGACGGTAAGCCGTACGTACGCATTAACGCTACATTAATTTCTATGTCCTATTAATGGAATTAAATCTAAATGATAGGTATGTATATTTTAATCCCAGAATTATATTCATCATTTAGATGTAACATAAATCATATATAATAACTTTAAATCCATCCTTTATACGTCCCACATATGGAATTAACGAATCAAATCACTTTGAGGGGACGGTAGTCTGCACTTCCTAAAATGAAGATATCGTGTATACCCATAATGAAAGCCAAAAAGGTATGACATAAATGAAAAATACATAAGCTTAAGGAAAACATAAAAATATTATATATCATATATAAACATAGTGAAATCTTAATAGCCACCTTTGAAGGTGTTAGAAAAATATTGAACAATCATCGTTTTGTGAGGCAGAAATTCGCCATCCACAGAAACTGTATGTTCTTTAACCATTAGATGTAGGTGTGTGTAAATTTAGCTCAAATTATTCTTATAACAACATCCTAGTATATTTACGACACTGGAGTTGTTACAAAAGAAATGAATAAAAAGAGTTTAGGGGGTTGGAGAAGAAAAATAAAACAAAAGAACACAGGAGAAAACACTACCTTTAAAACGGGTAACTGTTTTTGATTTGAGTTCAAAGGCTTCCTTGGGAAGACTTATGCCCAATGTGAGTCTTCTAGGAGTAAGAGAGGGATTTTTAGAAACAAAATGGGAAGATCTTGGCCGAACCAAAGTCTTGAGAGGTTTGGGTAAAGAGGTAGAGGTGGGGGACTTTTATAAGAGGAGAGGAGGGGCACTCTTGGAAAGTTAAGAAAAGATACTTTATTATAAAATTATTTTTGGATAAAAAGGGTCACACAATTATATATTTAAAGGATAAGGTGATAAGAGTTCGAAATACACCCATCCAATAAGTTTTTTACTTGTTTAGGTCTTAGATTTTACATTATCTTTTCATTTTATTTAAATCGTTAAATAATGAGGTAATCACTACATCATCATGGTGTCATAAATAATTTAATTTATTTAATGTCTAAAAATTATAAAAAAATATAATGATTTAGGAAATAATTTTGGATTTATAATGAATATTTATAGTAAAAAATATGGCTTGTAAACCCCATTTAAAAATTGTGTTAGTAAAACAACTCATGTTTGTGACATTTTTATTTTAACATTAAATAAAAAGATATTAATGTCATTTTCCTACCAAAGCTGATCCATGAGGTCCCCAAGTTGACCCATGGATTGTCTTGGTCGGCCATGACACATTCAATAAAGATAGTACATGTTTCTAGGTCATTTAATATTATTAAAATATTACTTTTACCATAAACTACACTAATTACCTCTAATCGTGATTGACAAACATAATAGTTACTATTCACCAAAAAAGTATTTTAATTCCATTAAACAACATTTTACTTCTTGATGACAACAATGTATTTCAGATTTATGAAATTCAAAACACAGAAGTGGTAATGTTTCACTTAAACGAAAAATTAGTTTTTTAAGTACCACTTAGTGGTTTCACTATTCATCAAAAATTGAAGTTATTCAGAAAAATACAAAAAATTCACTCTAAGATATATTTGATATCCCGAATTCCAAAATGATATCTATTTGAAAAAATTCAATACATATAAGTTGAATTAATTAATTCAATAATTAATTCCCACTTTTAGAGTAAATAGCGTGTTTTTATGAAACAACAAGTATCAAAAGATTGACACTAGTTTAAGTCCAATTTCAAAGTGAAATTTATTCCGACGACCACTATTGGATTAAATGGTAAAAATTTATTCTAATTGAACTTTAAAAAAAATTCAAAAGATAATCTAATCATATAAATAAATTAGATTAAAAAGAGGTTTTGAATTAAAATACAACATTTTTCACTATTCATTAAAAACATGAACTTTATCGGAAAAATACCAAAAATTTACACAAAGTAATTTTGATGTCCCAATTAAAAATATTTGTTGTATTTGTTCCAATAGAAAGTATAAGAGTGGTCACAACTATATTTAAAGAAGGTTCGCCATGAAAAGGCGATAAGTCGACCTTTAGTGAAAATTAGAGTATCTATGCCTAAAATTGAATTATTTTCTGATTTTAAGCCTTTATCTTTTATTGGACAAATGTAAAACAATTTAACAAACATATATAATCATATTTTAGTTGTTTCTATTCATTCCCACCAATACAATAGCTACGTGTTAACTACCTTTTAAAATAATATTATTTTATTACTAGTGTGCAACGTATGATTTCAATGAAAATATTTGTTGCGTATAAGGTACACTATAGAACATAGAAACCCCTTTAAAGTAAAATTAATATTTAATTCACAAATACTAATAAATATGAAAATGTGTTATTCTTTATTTACCTAGGATGTTACATCCTTCCCCCCTTTTGGGAATTGCATGCTCACAATTTTATTCACTTATCAAAATAAGTGGGGGTATTTATCCTTCATAGCATTTTCAGATTCCCATGTTGCCTCTTCAACCGTATGGTTTTCCACAAAACCTTTATCTGGTGAATTACCTTATTTCGCAACAGTTACTCTCTTCGGTCAAGAATCTGGACTAGTTGTTCTTCATAAGTGATATTCTCCTCCAACTGAACTACCTCTGGGCTCATAACATGAGATGGATCTGGAATATACTTTCTCAACATCGAAACATGAAAAACATTGTGTACCTGAGATAAACTCGGAGCTAAAGCCACTCGAAACGAAACTGATCCAACTTTCTCCAGAATTTCATATGGTCCAATAAACCTTGGACTCAGCTTTCCTTTCTTAACAAATTGCATCACACTTTTCCATGGTGAAACTTTGAGAAAAACATGATCACCTACCTCGAAAGATAGATCC
Source organism: Viscum album (assembly GCA_963277665.1). Taxonomy (NCBI): domain Eukaryota; kingdom Viridiplantae; phylum Streptophyta; class Magnoliopsida; order Santalales; family Viscaceae; genus Viscum; species Viscum album. The sequence continues at coordinate 1,406,396,322 of OY728120.1, read as the reverse complement.
TTCCTCCGGTTAGCCGCATAACTTTTCTTTCTGCTCTGAGCTATTCTCATGAGTTTCTAAATCAACTGAACATTTTCTACCATATCTTATACCAATTCTAGTCCCATTAGCTTCCTTTAACCCACTTCATCCCAAAAATATGGAGTTCGACACCGATTCCCATATAATGCCTCAAATGGTGCCATCTGTATACTGGAATGAAAACTGTTATTATAAGAAAATTCCACCAAAAAAGATGTTGGTCCCAACATCCCTAATAATCCATAGAGAAAGCTCATAGCATATCCTCCAAGGTCAGAATTGTTCATTCTGACTACCCATCTGATTGCAGATGATAATTTGTACTAAAATTTAATTCAGTACCCAATGACTTCTGAAGGCCTTTCCAAAAGTTTGAAGTAAACCTGGGATCACGATAAGATACAATGGAGAGGGGAACTCCATGCAACCTGACTATCTCTTTAAGATACAATCGAGAACGTTGATCTAGAGAGAATGTATCTTGAATAGGAAGGAAATGAGGCGATTTAGCCAAACGATCAACAATAACCCAGATTGCATTATTACCTCGAGATGTCCTCGGTAATCCCATAACAAAGTCCATGGATATATTTTCCCATTTCCACTCTTGCACTGTTAATGGCTGAAGCATCCCATTCAGTAACATCTGCTCTTATTTAACCTACTGAAAAGTCAAACACTTCAACGTAAAATCAGCAATATCTCTTTTCAATCCATCCCACCAGTAATACTCCCGCAGATCACTGTACATCTTAGTACTGCCATAATTAATTGAAAACGGGGAATTATGAGCCTCACATAACAACTCATTCTTCTACTATGAATCACAAGGAACACATAATCTCTTCCCGAACCTCAAAACACAATCATTAACAATATTGAATTATGGAAACTTACCCTTCTGAACCAACTCTACCTTTTTCTGCAACTCACTGTCTTGCTTCTTTGCTTGCTTGATTATGTCTGATTGAGAATATTTCACTAATACCTGAAACAAAATAGAAGAAATTTATGCACAAACAACTTCCATGCCAAAGTTCATCAAATACTTAACCAAAGGATCACGTTCCAAATGCAACATTGTTAATGAAGCATTACATTTTCGACTCAAAGCATCGTCCACTTTATTTGCTTTTCCCAGATGGTAAAGAATTGTAAAATCATAATCCTTGATTAATTCCAGCCATCTCCTCTATCTCAAGTTCAATTCTTTCTGAGTGAATATATAGTTTAAACTTTTTTTATCAGTATATATTTCACACTTTACTCCATACAAATTATGCCTCTAAATTTTTAGAGCAAAAACAACAGCAGCTAATTCCAAATCATGTGTAGGGTAATTTACCTCATGAGTTTTAAATTGACATGAAGCATATGCAATTACATGATCATTCTACATAAGGAAACATCCAAGTCCCATCAACGAAGCATCACTATATATAACGAACTCACCATTCCTAGAAGGAAGAGCCAAAACTGGAGCATTCACCAATCATCTTTTAAACTACTGAAATCAATCATCACATTCTTTTGTCCAGATAAACTTAACACCCTTTCGAGTTAGCTTATTCATTGGACTAGATAACCGTGAAAAATTTTCAACAAACCTTCGTTAGTAACCTGCCAAACTAAGGAAACTACGGATCTCAGTTACATTTGTGGTTCTTGGACATTCTTCAATAACTTTTGTTTTAGAAGGATCAATAGTTATGACATCTTTTGAAACAATGTGACCAAGGAAAGAACATTGTTGCAACCAAAACTCACACTTGCTGAATTTCCCATACAATTTATTTTCATTCAAGGTTTTAAAAATAACCCTTAAATGACTTTCATGCTTCTCATTACTTTTGGAAAACACCAAAATACCATCGATGAAAACAACCAAAAACTTATCCAAGAACTCATGGAAAATTCTATTCATAAGGTCCATAAATACAGCAGGTGCATTGGTTAACCCCAAATTCTTAACTACAAATTCATAATGGCCATATCTAGTACGGAAGACAGTCTTCGAAATGTCTGCTTCTTTTACTTTCAAGTGATGGTATTCCGACCTCAAGCCAATCATTGAAAAATAATGAGCTCCCTGGAGCTGATCAAAAAAATCATTGATATGAGGCAAAGGATACTTGTTCTTAACTGTAATGTTATTTGTGGCTCTATAATCAATACAAAGTCTCATTGAGCCATAATTCTTTTTAACAAGCAAGACAGGAGCACCCCATGGTGATGTGCTAGGTCGAATGAAACTTTTATCTAATAACTCCTGCAATTGCTTCTTTAACTCTAAAAGTTCTACTTGAGCCATTCGATAAGGGGTTTTTGAAATTGTCTTTGAATCAAGAACTAAGTCATCAGTAAATTCAACTTCCTGATCATGAATAATACCAGGAAACTCATCAGGAAATACATCATGATACTCATTTACCACTGGCACATCATTAATCTGAACAGTTCCTTTATTTTCAACAATATGTGCAAGGTAACATTCATTTCCATATTTTACCAGTTTCTCAACTTCCTGATATGTTATCAAAAGAAAGGGTTCATTCTTGCACACAAATTGAAAATATTTTTGAAAAGAATTCATTTTAGCTCTACAGTCAATCTTAGCATGATAAACAGAAATCCAATCCATTCCAAAAATAACATCAAACTCTACTAGAGGAAAAACAATAAGGTTTTCTAGTAGATTCTTTCCGCACACAAGGATAAGAAGGTTCTTATAATTTCTTTTTGTCTCAACGTTCCCTCTGGGTGTTTTTACCAGAAGTTCAGGATTCATATATTGAGATGGAATTTCCAATTTACTAGAAAACTTCACAGAAATGAAAGAATGTGTAGAACCTGAATCAAACAACACATTGGAATAATCTAAACAAACAAACAATGTACCAGAAACTACTTCATTCGACAGACCAGCATCTGCTGAAGTAGTTTCAATGGATTCCACCACCCCCTTCTAATTGTAGTATGGCTGCTTTCCCTCAGTTGAGTTCTTCACTAGACACTCATTTTCATAATGACCCATTTCATTACACTTAAAACATATTACTACTGGCTTTTCATTTCCTGCTTGATCATCTTCCTTACAGTTACGAGCAAAATGACCTGACTTACAACACCGAAAGAACTTTCCAGACATCGATAAACATTCTCCAGGATGCATTTTACCACACATCTCACAGGATGGATATTTGGTTTTCTTACCTCCTTGCTTCTTTGATTAATTCTTCCCCTTTTCCTACCAACTGGACCTCTTATTCTGTTGTTTGTCAATGATCACCTGATCATCGGCAAAATCCATTTCCACCTTCTCCACATATCGAAAAATGTTTTCATAACTTTTGAACTCATGAGAAGCTAAATCCCTTCGATACCTTGGATTTAACCCTGAGTAAAAAAGGTTTATTTTACTATCAATATCTCGTTTGAAGTTTGGAGAATACCTTGCCAGTCGAGTGAACTTTTCTTTATAAGCAGCCACTGAATCATCCTTCTACCTCAATTCTAGGAACTGTTTTTCCATCCTATGACGAACCACCTTAGGAAAATATTTCATAAGAAACATACCTTTGAATTCTTCCTAGTGAATATCATCAATCTCATCACTATCCCTGATATTTTTCACCATCGACCACCACTGATCAGCTTCTCCTTCAAAATGGTAAACAGAAAGACTAACCTTTTGATGTTCTGAACACCCCCATGACATCAAAAATATTCTCCAGTGATTTAATCCACCCTTCAGCTAGCACGAGGTCAGATGATCCTCATAATGATGGGGGATGTTGCCTCATGAAATTTTCCACCACTGACATGTTCCTCTACGGTTGATCTGGATGATCTCGTGCATGGATACCACTACCATTTATAGCCTGAGTCAACTGTGCCATCACTGCAAAAAACTGTTCAGTTCCAATTCTGACCATCTCAGGTTGCTGATTTGGAAGGTTGTCTTCCTCCTGATGTCATCCCAACATAGCTTCTTTGTTTCCTCTACGGAAAACCATTCTGAACACAGAAATATCTTAGGCGAAGGAACATTGTAATCTTTAAATGCTATATCGTTTCAATCGTACCATAAATTAACTTATAATTTAACACTTTTTTAACTCCTAAAGTTGTCTAAACCGACCTCTAATACCAACTATAAGGCCCCGGACATAAACCTTACTTAATATTGAATTAAATGAATAATTCACATTGAGGATGTTTTTAGGTTTAGAGTTTTAGAGAATTAGGACATAACTATTACATCTCAAAAGATTACAAAGTAGACACTTCTAATAAATTTCCATAAAATAAAAACTCTTAAAAAGAAACATGTCTAGTTCCATGTTTTAGATAGAATTACTTTTCCTTGATCCCATCCTTGAACCTATTGCACTTTAAGTCCTGTGAAAAACATTTCAAAAACTTGGGGTGAGCATAAAAATCTCAGTAAGGGATACACAAAGTAGGAAATCTATTAGTTTTTCAAAACCACTAGTAAACCATGAATACTTTATCAAAGAAATACTTTTCACCTTTATGAAGCAGAAAATACTTTTCGTTGAACAAAATTTCATTACTTACCCTTTTGTAATCAAAATATTACCATAAAACCCATATAAAGAACACATAACATATAAAGGTAACTTGGGACATAAAAATACATAAATGGAATAATCATGCGGTCGACTACGACACATACTTAAATGGAATAGCCATACGGCCGACTTCCATACCCAATGCATTGGAGGTTATAACTTAACCACCCATCCAGGTTTTCACGGCACCACCCGTCATATTGTTTATCACGTAACCACCCATCAAATGTGCAAGTACCATTATAAAATCATAAGACATAAAACAAATATAATGGAAGGAAAACATTTCCACACTTTGATCACAATATATGACTTAAATATATTGACATAAAAAATCCATTATAAAAACCATTTTTAATAACAAAATACTTAAAAGATTATATGGTATTTATTTCATTTTAAAAACATTACGGCTTATTCAGGAATCCAAAGACCAAATAATACTCGCGGCGACGGAAAAGATCGTTGTCACCGCGTACGTTAAAAGAAACATTCCTTTTTGTCATTTTGTAAAACGCTTCATAGAAAAATATTCCTTTTGTATTAAATTAAAATTCAAAGGGGTTTATACACCGTATAAAAGAAAGCCTTGTATTAGAACAAAACATGCCTCAATGAAAGGAGATTGAGACGAAGTCCCTTACCTCGTGTCCGACGTGACTCGATTGCTCTTTAATCTCATGAATAATAAAATAGCCTTAATTTCTATTTTCTTAAGAACCTTTTTAAAGATTAATATTACCTTTATATCAATTATTTCCATGTTATAAGAATAATGTAATCATTTAAGTTAATAATGTTCGTTTTGTCGTTATCTAGTTCATAAGTCAAAAGTGGACTTCTTACAATTACATGATGTTTCTGTGGTAAAAGGTCCATTATATCCAGAATGATAATCATGATTTTGATATCAGATATATCATATATATCCAGAATATAATTTTAATTATAATTTTACATAATCATTTGTAGGTAAGAAATGAAATGCACCGTTCATGGAGACGGTAAGTCGTACGTACACATGAACACTACTTTCATTTCTATGTAATATTAATGAAATTAAAACTAAATGAGAGGTATGTATATTTTAATTCCATAATTATATTAATAATTTATATGTAACATAAATCATAAATAATAACTTTAAATCCATCCTTTATACATCCAACATATGGCATTAACGAATCAAATCACTTTGAGGGGGCGGTAGTCCGCACTTCCTAAAATGAAGATATCGCGTATACCCATAATGGAAGCAACAAAGGTATGACATAAATGAAAAATACAGAAGATTAAGGGAAACATAAAAATGTTATATATCATATATAAATATAGTGACATCTTAATGGCCACAATTGAAGGTGTTAGAAAAATATTGAACAATCATCGTTTCGTGAGGCAGAAATTCGCCATCCACATAAACAATATGTTCTTTAACCATTAGATGTATGTGTGTGTAAGTGTAGCTCGAATTATACTTATAAAAACATCCTAGTATATTTAATATACTTGAGTTGTTACAAAATAAATGAAAAAAAATAGTTTAGGCGGTTGGAGAAGCAAAATAAAAAAAAGAACACAAGAGAAAACACTACCTTTAAAACGAGTAACTCTTTTGGATTTGAGTTCAAAGGCTTCCTTGAGAAGACTTATTACAAAATTGAGGCATCTAGGAGTAAAGGAGGGATGTAGAGAATCAAAATGGTCAGGGCTTGGCCGAACCGAATGCTTGAGAGGTGTGGGTAAGGAGGTAGAGGTGGGGGCCTTTTATAAGAGGAGAGGAGGGGCACTCTTGGAAAGTTTAGAAACGATACTTAATTATAAAATGATTTTCAGATAAAAAGGGTCCAAAAATTATATATTTAGAAGATAAGGTGATAAGAGTTATAAATCCACCCATCCAATAGGTTTTTGACATTTTAGGTCTTATATTTTACATTATATTTTCTTTTTATTTAAATCATTAAATAATGAGGTAATCGCTGCATCATCATGGTGTCATAGATAATTTAATTTATTTAATGTCAAAAAATTATAAAAAAATTATCATGATGTAGGAAATCGTTTTTTCTTTCTAATGAATATTTATAGTAAAAAATCTGGCTTGTATAACCCCATTTAAAATTTGTTTTATTAAAATAACTCATGTTTGTGACATTTTTATTTTAACTTTAAATAAAAAGATATTAATGTCATTTTCCTACCAAAGTGGCTCCATGGGGTCCCCAAGTTGACCCATGGATTTTTTTGGTCTGCAATGACACATACAATAAGGGTAGGACATGTGTCTAGGTCATTTCATATTATTAATACGTTACTTTTACCTTAAACTACACTAATTACCTCTAATCGCGATTAATAAACATAATAGTTACTATTCACCAAAAAATTATTTTAATCCCATTGGACCACATTTTACTTCTTAATGAAAACCATGTATGTCAGATTTTTGAAATTCAAAACACAGAAGTGGTAATGTTTCATTTAAACCAAAAATCAGTATTTTAAGTACCACTTAGTGGTTTCACTATTCATCCAAAATTGATGTTTTTTAGAAAAATACCAAAAATTCACCCTAAGATATATTTGATATCCAGAATTCAAAGATGATGTCTACTTTACAAAAATCAAATCATATAAGTTTCATTAATTAATTCAATAATTAATTCCCATTGTTAGAGAAAATAGCATGTTTTTATGAAACAATAAGTATAACAATATTGACACTAGTTGAAGTCCAATTTCAAAGTGAAATTAATTCAACGACCACTATTGGATTAAATGGTAAAAATATATTCTAATTGAACTTTTAAACCAATTCAAAAGATAATCTAATCAAATAAATAAATTAGATTAAAAAGAGATTTTGAATTAAAATACAACATTTTTCACTATTCATTAAAAAAATAAACTTTATCAGAAAAATACAAAAAATTTACAGAAATTAAGTTTTGATGTCCCAATTCTAAAGAATAGAATTATTTGGTCCAATAGAAAGTATAAGTGTGACCAAAACTATATTTAAATATGGTTCGCCATGAAAAGGCGATAAGTCGACCTTTAGTGAAAATTAGAGTATTTATGCCTAAAATTGAATTATTTTCTTATTTTAAGCCATTATATTTTATTGGACAAATATAAAACCATTTAACAAACATATATAATCTTGTTTTAGTTGTTTCTATTCATTCCCACCAATACAATGGCTTCGTGTTAACTACCATTTAAAATAATATTATTTTATTACTAGTGTGCAACGTAAGATATCAAAGAAACTCTTTGTTGTGTATCGGGTATGCAATCGAACATAGAAACCCATTTAAAGTAAAATTAATATTTAATTCACATACATTAATAAATATGAAAATGTTTTATTCTTTATTTACCTGGGATGATACATGTATGTTAGTCGAGTATCACTTAGTAGAAAGAGGACCCACACCCGAGTGTATTTGGGGGAACCACATACTAGATTTATTGGAATATGGGGGACGTACATACTAATTTGATAAGGGGTTTCCATCAAAAGATTCTATTAGATGACGCCCACCATCACCACCACCCAGAAAGTGTTTACGGAATAAGAATGACACTCAGAACACATCACTCAATATCTTGAAGGCCACTAAAAAGGATATCATTATGTTATATTAGTAAAAATGATTATTATAGGCTTCTCTTGGTCCAAAATATGAGACTATAATAAGGATATATGCAAGTTGGAAACTCCAATGAAATTTATATGACATTTAACATGGGTCATATGATGTGTGATATCACCCATACCCCGATCCATGTTCTATCCGACACATCTTATTGTAATCCATGTAGTAATACATGGTTTTTAATGGTACTACATCGCATGTATCATGTACATGGGGTCTACCCATGTTCTCCTAGACCTTCTAATGTACATCATACTATTCCCATGTACATTATCCATTTCCTCTATAATTTACATCATGTATGTATCCCTACTTATACCCAAGTACCGGCTAATGCAAATGTAGATATAGTAATGCCTATTTAACTAGATATTAGAATTATTGTGTATTATTTCTGTACATGTTAGACTACTATAATAGGGCCACATAGATATTGTAGGGTGTACACAACATGTGATACTTTCATCACATAAGACCCATGATGCCAAAAATAAATTACTACACCACATGTGTTCCCTGACTACACGTCATATAGTAAGGGTTGCTGTTAATACCCGATAAATATACACATGTCACTCTCCCATGGTCCCCATTTTCATTTTCCCATGATTCAATTTTTACATTTTTGGATCTGGGGTTATATTCTCTTAATTTCAACATGATTCCAGATTCATATAACCCAAACCCCACATGACATTTCCTGTCACACCGCACCTCCTCCGTAGTTTCTCCGAATAAATCATCCTTGAATTATCACCTGAAAAACATCATGATCCCTCATTAATAATATTTCTCTCATCCTCCATGAATCTTGGTGTTCAATCACACTCAAACTTGCCCATAAATTTTTGAACTATGACATCATTGGCCACTAGTGATGAATATGAAGAATAGTTGGGAGAAAGGACCACTGGAAAAGGTATAACCATCGATGGAGAAGAAATATTATCCGAATATCACATAATCAGGGAAATCAGGGTTGTGATAATGTAAAAAACAAATATAAATTGATTTAAACAACTAAATTATTCAATATGGGCTCACATGAATGTTGTGTAATCATAGATCAAGAATCTGATAATTAAATCCATGTTTTTTCAGCCAATCAAAATTAAAAAAATGATAAATATTACATTTAAAAGGCATCAATATTTTGTGAATAATGTATTCTAGAGTGATAAATAAGTCCTTTTTAATTTACTACCAATCAATTCACCTCAATTAGATTGTTCATTAATCTATAATCCAATATTCCAATTGAAGAAAATTATGTCAACCTTTTAATTACTCTTAAGGTTATGTGTCTAATACTAGTAATTTTTTATAATAGGATAGTTAAATTTTAATTTAGGTTCTGGAAATTTAATATAAATTTGATTATTTATGTATTTATTTTTATTCATTACACCCATCAATGACTTGTGTCCATGGAAGATCCAATTGCCACCAACATTTAATCATTCTTAGGTTAAACTCCTCACTTTTATGTAAACTGTAGTCTTGGATTTACCAATTAATGTCACGAACTGTCCTCGGGGTCCGTGCCATGACTACCCCTAGCCCGCCTTCCATAGGCAAGGGGATGGTGACTAGAACCAAAGGCATAAATTATGATAAAAGGGAAGGAATTTCCTTTATATAAGTAAAAAAACACAATAGAGTATGCAAGATGAAGTAAACACTAAGTAAACTTAGTACAAAAGTAAGTGCTAGAATGTAAATGGGCAAGTATACAAACCCAACTGATAGTACAGTACAAATGAGAATGAAAGTATAATAATTGTAAAGTAAAGCAGAAACCACCGATTTGTCCTGCAGAAATCCCACCTAACGGGTGGGTACAGATAGTCTCGTCGGTACCTCGGGTCTGTCCGTCCGCTTAGTGTAAGTCCCGCCAGGTGGTCCACCTCCAGATATCGTCCATCTTTACAAACCTCGACCACAATCAGTGTTGTCTATCTTCTACAACCAACACAACGTGGTGTGGGCGATACCCCTGTAGGGGTGAGTATACGATACTCAGTAAGGACCCCAAGACCCCCAAAGGTCTCCCAGAATCCACAAAGGATAAACCACAAAGAAAATATACAAACATGAAGTATCAACCAAGTCTACTTAGGTATATACCCATACATATTCCTAAGTCATCAATTCCAGTTCAGATCCAACTCACGAGCCCACGTACAAACCCGTCCACACATGAAATCACAACTCAGTCCACACTGGAAAGTAAGTCAATCACATCGATGATAATGATTGAATGTAAAGGCTCAACTCACACAGGTATACTACTCACGAAGAGGGGTGGAGATGATAGATGTTTCCTCTCAATCATCTCCTCTGCCAAACCCACATAGGATCCTAGTACAGAAGTCGTCACTTCCAAACCCACGTAGGTTCCATGTATAGTACCAATCACTACCGAACCCACGTAGGGTCCATGTATAGTCATCATCGCTACCGAACCCATGGAGGATCCAAGTATAGTCATCCTCATTGTCGAACACAAGTATGATCCAAGTACAGTCCTCATCGTCGTCGTAGTCGCAACCACCTCTAGGGTTCCTGCACACAACACGCTCGATTCCGGGAGGGTCCTCTCAACAAGCCAAGGGGTCGATACATCAACTATCACGAAGTCTAGACTTGATGTATCCCAATGTTCCATCTCGTCAAAAGGAACTCAACGCGACAGGCGGCGCGTAAATCGGACGACCGGTCAGAGAGATATTGGTTTTTCCGTTCCAGGGGCCCGGTTAGAAATATGCTCATTTCTAACCTGGCTGAGATCCAAAATCATCCAAAACTCACTTAGAGTATCTAAAAAGGACTATCTCACTGAACGAATCCGAATGTCGCAGACGGCACATCGATCGGATGCATGGTCCTTATGTTATTCATGTTTAAGTGAATAACGGGCCTGGTCTGTTAGGCTCGATGGGATGACGGATCGGGTCGACTCGGTTCTAGCAGGTCTGACCCGGCAAAGGGGTCGGACCGACCGGGTGAGTTGCGCAGATTGGACCAAGGGGCGCAGTCCGGCCCGAAGTGGCGTGGCCCGTCCCTGTCGGGTGCGACCTTGCTGGGCGCGCGACCAGGAAGGCTCGGCCAGCCGGCCGAGCGGCTCGGTCATTAGGCTGAGCGGTCCGAGGTAGGGGTGTGGCCCCCGGCTGCCCGAACCAGCGGCGCCTTATAGCACTACCCTCCCAAACCGTCCGGGTAGGCCGACCAGCCTTCTGGCACACACATCCCACACGGGCAGGCCGTAGATCTTCTAGCGCGGTGCCCTCCTGGCGCCCCGGTCTGGCTTCACCTGACTGGCTGACGGGCTGGGATGTTCCTCAGCACGTCACCCAACTTGTGCCGCAGTTCACCTATGAAATTCTAGCCGACGGGCTGACCGTTTCTTCCACCGAAGCAGCTCGTGTAGCGGGTCGCGGTTCCTCTAGCACAACCGGTGCGACAATGCCTATTTCCTTTTCCATGTTTCCAGCATGGCGCGACGATGCCGTTATTTCCCACCCTATGGTTTCCAATTCAAAAAAGATAAAGGAATGACATAGGGTCTTCGGTCCGTGTTTGTTGAGCCCACGCCCTCCGTGTTAGGTGGTAACAATCGGCCGAATATGATCAATGTTTCCCGAAGCACAACAAACAATTTTTATTCAAAAACAAATGGAACAATTCATCCTACCTCGTATAAGGTTTGCAGTTGACAAGCATCGGATGACGGTGCCGTTTCCGTCGTCGTCGGTGTGCACCCGAGGAAGTGTCGTCTCCTCTTTTGTCACATAGATAAGAATAGATGACGCGCCATCACTAGCGAGTTCCTGCATCGGTGTCTCCTCCCTTTCCGCGAAGGAAGAATAGGACGTAGAAACCGAGGTCGCCGAGTCGATGTTCTTCGTCGAAGAGTTGAAGTTCTTCATCAAAGGAGTAGAACCGTTCATCGAAACCCAAGAGCTCTCCCAATTTCTCCCCAACACCACAATTTCCAAATCCCCAAATAAAATAAGGCTTATCCTTATTTTATTTAATCTTTCCAAGCATTCAAAAATTTAAAGTACATTTCACTTAATTAATTAAATCAAGAGTTGTTTAATTAATTAAGTGATAGGTTGGAAAGTTTTAATAAGTGAGAGAGGGAGAGGAAGGGTCCTCTTTAATTTAGGGGAGCTTTCAATATTAAAGGGGGAGTTTATGAGAGTTATGGGATTGTGAAAGGTTGGGGCTTATGTTGGCCCCACCTCACAAATATCCTTACATGGGTAGTTAGAAGCTTGTGGGTCCCATACCAACTCCCCCATGTAGGATTTAACCACTTTAGATATAAAAATAAAATTGTCCCACAATTTTATTCACTTCTCATTTAATCCAAAAAATTTTAACTTCTCCTCCTGAGGAAACACATCTTCGGTAAGGTCCTCTTAAGAAAATACTGTCGTTGCGAGTTTATCGGTGCCCTTAGATATCAATTTCGAGCACTGGTTCAAAATATAGAAAAACCCGCTCGTTCGTTCACTGAAAATACCTTATCTAAACTTCGGAAATTGATTTCAGGCACAACGAGCATTGAAATCAGGTTCTGTCAGAAGCCAGAGACTCGTAAACTTCCAAAGTATTTTATAAAAAAGTTTCCTTAAAATTTCTGGGACTTTACATTACTCCCACCTCAGGGATTTATGTCCTTGTAAACCTAAAACATAAACTTGGGAAACAAATGAGGGTATTGAGCACACATCTGAGCCTCATGCTCCCATGTTCTCTCCTCGTGGTTCCCATGCTGCCAACGAATGCACACTAGAGGAATCGACCATCCCCATACGACCCGCTCTTGTCGATCCTAGATCTCCACTTGGACCTCCGTGAAAGTATCCCGGTCATCGATGTCCATCTCCCCGTGATCGATGATATGCGTCAGGTCGTGCACGTATCTTCTCAGCTGAGATACGTGGACGACGTCTTGCACCCGGTGCAACTGAGGTGGAAGGGCCAGGTGGTAATCCACCTGGCCTACCCTACTGAGGACCTGGAATGGTATGATGAAGCATGGAGATAACTTGATGCCCCGACCAAATCTCTCTAATCCACGTCAAGGTGAGACCCGTAAGAAAACGTGGTCGCCATCCTCGAACTCCAGTGTTCTCCGTCTCTTATCAGCATAGGACTAATGTCTGCTCTATGCATTCCTCATCCACTCTTGGATGATCTGCACTTTCTCTGTGGTATCCTGAACCATCTCTAGTCCTACGAGTGATGACTCCCCAGGGCCAGTCCAGCATAGAGGTGATCTGCATGGTCCGCCATATAGTGTCTCGTATAGTTCCATTCTGATGGTGGAGTGGTATTTGTTGTTGTATGAAAACTCCACCAATGGTAGGTGATCCTCCCAGATGTGACCAAAGTCTAGGACACATGCACAGAGCATGTCATCAAGAGTCTAAATGGTTTTCTCTATCTGGCCATCCTTCTGTGGATGAAAGGCAGTGCTCAGGCGTAGCTGTGTCCCAAAAGCCTCCTGCAACCCCTTCCAAAGCTGGGAAGTAAATCTAGCATCTCGATCTGATATGATAGTAGATGGAACACCATGAAGTCGTACGATCTCCTAAACGTAGAGGAATCACAAGCTCTCCACTGAGCCCTGCTCTCTAATAGGTAGGAAGTGGGCCTACTTGGTGAGTCGGTCGATGATCACCCAGTTAGGGTCGTGCCCACTGGAAGTATGAGGGAGCCCCGTCACAAAATCCGTAGATATCCCATCCCACTTCCACTCCGGGACCTCTAAGGGATGCACCAAGCGTTCCAGAACCTGGTGCTCCACCTTCACCTACTGGCAGTTGAGGCATCTTGAAATGAACTCTGCCATAGCCTTCTTCATACCTAGACACCAGTGTCGTCGTCTGAGATCCTGGTACATCTTCACTACTCCTGGAAGTAACACCAAAGGGGAAGTTTGAAACACTCCCAGAACGTCCTCTTGCAGTGCAACTAGTACCATGGTACGTCCCCTATAAAGGACGACATGCTCTCCTCCTTCAGAAAATCCATCAGGTGCCTGCCCTGTGGAAATCTGAGCATGTGGCGTCTCATAGTCAACGTCACCATGTTGTGCCTCTCTAACCCGCTGAAGTAGTGGAGGAGTGACTATGAGTGACTGTAGAAATTCTGATCCATCTCTATCCACGAAGGACATCTGTAATGCGGCTAGCTTCTCTGTCACCTCTCCAAGTAGCTGAATGCCCGATCTCTTGCTGAGAGCATAAGATACTACATTCCCCTTCCCAGGAGTATAGACTATCTCAATGTCATAGTCCTGGAGGATCTAAATCCATCACCGCTCTCTCAGGTTCAGGTCCTTCTGCGAGAAGATGTACCTGAGACTCTGGTGGTCAGAGTAGACTGTAAATCTCTCGCCCATCAGATAGTGCCACCACATCTTCAAAGCGAAGACCACTGATGCTAACTCTAGGTCATGGGTATCATAGCTCTACTCGTGTTTCCTGAACTGCCGTGAACCATAGGCAATTAGTGCCTGCTCCTACATCAGGACACACCCAAGTATGGTCCCTGATTCATCGTAGTAAACTACGTACCATACGCCCTCCACCGGTAGGCTCAAGATGGGTGCACTGGTCGATCTCTGCCTCAGCTCTGGGATGCTCTGCTGACATCTATCTGACCACACAAAGGGTTTCCCCTTATTCGTCAATGCTAAAAGTAGTGATGCAACTCTTGTGAAGTCTGGCACAAATCTTTCATAGTACTGAGCCAGACCTATCAAACTCCGCACCTCAGTCATGCTCTTAGGTGGATCCCAAGCAAGTACCGCCTCAATCTTCGCTGGGCCCAATACAACCCCAGCCTTCGAGATGACGTGCCCCAAGTAGTTGACCTCTCGAATCCAGAACCGACACTTCTAGAGCATACCATAAAGATGGTTCTCTCGAAGTGTGTCCAGAACAACACGTAAGTGGTAGGTGTGCTCCTCCTCAGTGGTCGAGTAAATCAATATTTCGTCGGTGAAGACTATGACCAAATGATTGAGGTAAGACTGGAAGATCCTTTTCATGAGACTCATGAACACTGTTGGAGTGTTGGTTATGCCGAAATGCATATCCATGAATTCTTAGTGTCCATACCGACACCTAAAGGCCATCTTCTGCACATCCCCATCTCGAACTCTGAGCTGATGATAGCCTGACCTGAGGTCTATCTTCGAGAACCATCATGATCCCTTGAGCTGACCAAAGAGGTCTTCAATCCTCAGGAGTGGAAACATGTTCTTCAAGATCACCTGATTTAGGAGACGGTATCGACACATAGTCTTATGCTCCCATCCGCCTTCTTGGTGAATAAAATCAGAGAAGCCTAGGGTGAAACACTGGGTCAGATGAATCCATTTCCATGTAAGTCCTCCAGCTATACCCGTACCTCATGAAGCTCTGTGGGAGCCATCCGATATGCTGGAGTAGATAACGGGGTTGTCTCGGGGTATAGGTCAATATAGAACTCTTCCTCTCTACAAGGAGGTATTCCTATAACGTCTTCAGGAAAAACGTCCACATACTGATCCACCACAACAAAAAAAACTCAGACTCCGCCCATAAACTGCTCTTAGGATGAGACTAGCCAACTTATGGGTGATCAGCTTCCCTCTCCTCTGCGTAAGTTCATCCTGCGCTGCAAAGGCTCCCTTCTCACCGGTGAAGGTGAACCTACTCCCATCTGTGCAAACACACCACACTTTGCATCTAATACAGTTGATCTGAGCATGAACTGTAGATAGACAATTCATTCCCAAGATGATGTCGTAAGGCCTCAACGCCACTACAAGAAGATCCCAACCAAAGCTCTTGCCTCCAAAAGTATGCTCACACTGCCGGAACTAGTGCGTAATCATCGAGTTTGCTCCTGTAGGAGTTTATAGCTATAAGGATCGAGCCAACGACTCCGTTAGAATCTCCGATCTCTGAACAAGGGTAGCGGCAATGAAAGAATGACTCGCTCTTATGTCTACAATAACTGCAAAAAGGGTGGAGTAGACATAGATAGTACCTCGAATCATCTTAGGTGCGCCGTGGTCATAGGCCACGACTGCTTGGAGATGAGCCTGCCCCTGTCTGCCAGCTCCCTGTGGTCGGGGTGGTCCTCCTGGTTGTGGTGGTGGTCTAGCCTCGAAGCGTCGTCCACCACCTGCTGCACGACCAGCTCCTCGGCCTCATCCGCCTGCTCCCGGCGGACCGCCACAGTCGAACCTCTACCTCTTCTTGGGAGGTCCCTCCAATATATTTTTCTCCTCTTCATGGCGGGTCGAGCAGTCACGAGCCATGTGTACATGCCCGCTGCTTTCATAGCACTTCCAACCTCTCATATGGTTGGCTCTGCTGTGTGTGCCCTGCTCATCTGAACCAGTATCCTGTGGTCGCCAACTGATGGACTGGTCTCCTTGGACCTCAACAACATTTTTCTACTGCCGGATGCAAAAGTATCCACTACGTGTCTCCCTACGGTAGGCCTCGCTGCTGGTATAGGCTCAGCAAGAAATCTATCCACAAGAAGGGATCTCTCCAGTACACATACCTATGTCGGATTGCTGAGGGAGATCATAGAAGCCCTGATCTCATGCATCAGTCCCTGGTAAAAGGTCCAGGCCCAGAAGAATGGGTCACATACCATGTCAGTGGGGTAGCGCGAGAGGTCAGTAAATCTCGCCGAGTACTAAGCTACTGTCATGCTGCCCTACCGCAGCTGTAGTAACTCCTGGATGCACACTGTACAGAGGGTGGTTGGAATGAACTCTGAGAGGAAGAGGCTATCGAAGTCCGTCCAAAGTAGAGAAGCCTCGTCGTACACCTGGGGAATCAGGCTCCATATTCTACCTGCTGCTCTGTATAGGAGACACGTGACAAGGATCACCATAAGATCTGCAAGTGTCTCTACTAATCTGAAGACTCGGACAATAGACTCCAGCCAATCCTCATCTTCCGGATGGTCTGTCTCTCCAAAGAACCTGGGAGTCCTCTATCGCTAAAACTCGTGCAGAGCACTCAGGCGGCATGCACTCTCTGCTGCTGGGGCTGGTGGTATCGGTGGCCCAGTGGGTTGAGATACCGCTGGTGCCTCTACTATAATGGGGTCCTTCCCCAAGTCCTCGTCGCTCAGTGGGCTGCCATCTTGCAGGTAGCTCGGAACCCTACCTGGCTTCCTTCGTGGGGCCATCCTGAAAAGTAACAGGTGAGCCACGGTTGGTATAGTATACCTGTTTAGCTAACACAAAGTAATCAAATAGAAAACCTTTGAAACACACAGGCAATCAATGTTTTCGTGCACTGATTCGGAATTCAGAAGTCAGGGTCCTGGTGTATGGATATGTCGGCCTCCGTATCAATACTGGACTCACTAGACTGATAACCACACTCAATACCCTAATCATTATTGTTTCACAGAGAAGAAATTATCAGAGTCCTGAGTTCTACGGTAGAACAGACTCCTCTAATACCGATTTGTCACAACCCGTACTCGGGGCCCGTACTGTGCCTACCCCAAGCCCGCCTTCCATAGGCCAGGGGTTGACGACTAGAAACAAAGGTGTAAATCCCGATAAAAGGAAAGACATTGCCTTTATATAAGTAAACAAACACAACAGAGTACGCAAGATGAAGTAAACACTAAGTAAACTGAGTACAAAAGTAAGTGCTGGAAAATAAATGGGCCAGTATACAAACCCAACTGAAACTACAGTACAACTAAGAAAGAAAATACAACAACTATAAAGTAAAGAAACAACCAGCGAGTCTTCCTCCAGAAATCCCACATGAAGGGTGGGTACAGATAATCTCGTCGGTACCTCGGGTCTGTTCGTCTGCTCCATGTAATTCCCGCCAGGTGGTCCACCTCCTGATACCATCCTGCTCTACTAGCCTCAACCACGATTAGTTTCGTCCATCATCTGTAACCAACACAATGTGGTGCGCGTGATGCTCGTTCAAGGGTGAGTATACGATACTCAGTATGGTCCCCGAGACCCCTAATTGTCTCCAAGAATCCACAAAGGATAACTCACAAAGTAAAGATAAAAACACGAAGTATCAACCAAATCAACTTAGGTATATGCCCATACATATACATAAGTCATCAATTCTAGTTTTTCTCCAACTCACGTGCCCATGTACTACCCAGTCCACACAGGAAATCCCAACTCAGTCAACACTGGAAAGTACGTCAATCACATCGATGATAATGATTGAAAGTCAAGACTCATCTCACATAGGTATACTACTCAGGAAGAGGGGTGGAGAAGATAGATGTAGCCTCTGAATTATCTCCTCTGCCGAACCCACGTAGGATCCAAGTACAAAATTCGTTGCTTCTGAACCCACGTAGGATCCAAGTACAGTAACAATCACTGCTGAACCCACATAGGATTCAAGTACAGTCTTCATCGCTGCCGAACCCATGGAGGATGCAAGTACAGTCATACTTGCTTCCAAACCAACGTATGATTCAAGTACAGTTGTCATCATCATCGCAGTCACAACCAGCTCTAGGGTTACGTCATACAACACGCTCGATTCCGGGAGAGTCCACTCCATGAGCCAAGGGTTCGATACATCAATGGTCACGTAGTCCAGTGTTGATGTATCCCAAAGTTCTATCTCCTCAAAAGGAACTCAACGAGATAGACAGTGTGTCAATCAGACGCCCGGTCTGAGAGATATTAGCTTTTCCGTTGTAGGGGCCTGGTTAGAAATATGCTTGTTTCTAACCTGGCCGATATCTAAAATACTATGAAACTCAATTTGAGTTTTGAAAAAGGGCCGTCTCGTCGAAAGAGTCCAGTTTCCGCAGACGGTGCATCGATCGACACACGTTCATTATGTTATTCACGTTTAAGTGAATACCAGTCCCGGTCCGTTAGGACTGATGGGCTGACAGATCGGGTCGACTTGGTACTGGCGGGTCCGACCCGGCAAAGGGGTCGGACTGGCCCAGTGAGTTGTACGGCCAAGCCTGAGGGGTGCGGCTCGGCCCGAAGTGGTGCGGCCCAGATGGGCGCGCGGCCTGGCTGGCTCGACCAGCCGGTGAAGCAGTCTGAGGTGGGGGCGCGGCCCCCAGCTGCCTGAATAGGCGGCACCTTACAGCGCCGCCCTCCCAAACTGGCTGGCTATTCCGACCAGGCTTTTGTCGCATTCGGCCTGCACGGGCGGGCTGCTGGTCGGTGCCGCGGTCCAGCTCTGCCAGGCCGGCAGCCGGGCCGGCCAGTTCCTCATCACGGAACCCTCCTGTCGCCGCAGTTCACCTATGCCCCGCTGGCCGACGGGCTGACCGGTTCTTCCACCGAAGCGGTCCATGGAGCGTTCTGCGGTTCCTCAAACACAACCGTCTCAACGGCGCTAGTTTACTTTGCCACGTTTCCGGCACGGCGCGACAGTTCCATTCTTTCCCTGCCTCCGGTTTCCACTTCCAAAAAGATCAAGAAACGATAGAGGGTCATCATGCCGTGTTTGTTCGGCCCATACCCTCTGCGATAGGTGGTAACAATCGGCATAAGATGATCAAGGTTTCACAAAGCACAAAAACAAATTTTATTCAAATTTTTTATGGAACAATTCACCCTACCTTGTATAAGGTTCGTGGTTGACAAGCATCGGATGACGGTGCCGTTTCTGTTGTCATCGGTGTGCACCCGAGGAAGTGTCGTGTCCTATTTTGTCATAGAATGATGAATAGAAGATGCGTCGTCGCTAGCGAGTTCCCGCGTCGGTGTCTCCTCCCTTGCCTCGGAGGAAGAAGAGGATGGAGGAACCGGGGACGTCGAGTCGATGTTCTTCGTCAGAGAGTTGGCGTTCTTCAACAAAGGAGAAGAACCGTTCTTCGAAATCCAAGAGCTCTCCCAATTTCTCCGCAACACCACAATTTCCAAATCCACAAATAAAATAAGGCTTATCCTTATTTTATTTAATCATTCCAACCATTCAAAAATTCAAAACCCATTTCACTTAATTAATTAAATCAATAGTTTTTTAATTAATTAAGTTAATTTTTATTAAGTTTTAATGAAGTGAGAGAGGGAGAGGAAGGGTCCTCTTTAATTTAGGGGAGTTTTCAAGATTAAAGGGGGAATTTATGAGAGTTATGGGAATGTGAAAGGTTGGGGCTTATGTGCCCCCCCTCACAAATATCCTTACATGGGTAGTTAGAAGCTTGAGGGTCCCATCCCAACTCTCCCATGTAGGATTTAACCACTTTAGATATAAAAATAAAATTGTGCCACAATTTTATTCACTTCTCATTTAATCCACACATTTTTATCTTCTTCTCCAAAGCAAACACATCTTCAGTAAAGGTCCTCTTATGAAATTACCGGTGCTGCGAGTTCTTCGGTGCCCTCATATATCAATTCCGAGCACCGGTTCAAAAGATAAAAAAACCCACTCGTTCGTTCACTGAACGTACCCGGGCTAATCTTCGGAAATTGATTCCGGCCACACCAGGCCTTGGAATCAGGTGCCGTTAGAAGCCGTAGACTCGTAAAATTCAAAGTATTTATGAAAAAAATTTATTTGAAACTTATGGGTATTTAAATTTAAGGTTCCATAATATATTTTAATCCATATATACGAAATTGAATCATTCTTTTGAGTTAAAATATACTAATATTTTTAATATATATAATTCGGGCGTCCCGAGACAACCGATCACCACAAAAAACTCTGATGATAAATAAATATTTATATATATAGAAATATTAAAAGTACAAATCCAAAAATCTAGAGTCATTACACATTTAAATAATTTACTTAGTCAAGGTTAACTCCCAAGAGTATCTTATTTGAAAAATTCACATACTGAATTGGGTTGATTCCATATTATTTTCTTTGTTATCTCATTAGATATCCTTATCTACCCAATGAATTGGAGGGATATATAATTCTTATCTCAACTATCACATAGTGAAAAACATACATATGTGCACCACATGATTATAATTCATTCATCATAACATCAAATCAAAACTAGTGGTAAAGATTTAAGTTCCATAAAAATTTTATAATATTCACCAGAGACCATTTTGCGAAATAATAAAAATGGTAACATTGGATTATATCCCAAAAAAATCAAAAGAAATAATAAAGGATATTGTTATAGATGAAAATACCAATATATATGACTGGATTATTTCATGAGTAAAATACAATTTTTATTTGAAATTATTTATTTAGAACCTAAAAATGTCAAAAATAATAATGAAAATATTAAATTGAAAATGTTGATGGAAATTTGTGGGGGATTACTTATAGAAAAGTGTATTTAGTGTGTTAGAGGAATCCGTTCATAGAAAGATTGTTAAAATAATAATTACATTCACAATTTTTCAAATAAATTAAAAAAAATGCATTTCAAACAAGCGAAGATTTATACTTTTAAAAAAGAGTATGCAAATTAAAATAAATTCAAAACGATTTTATAGAACAATTTCATAAAATCAAAAAATATCTTAAAAATTATAAATTAAATTAGGAAATGGGAGAAATAATTCATGAACAGATAGAAAAATATGGTGTGTTTTACATAAAAATGGCCCTTTTATCTCTTGAGTTTAAATATGGACCAAAATTAATGTGTAAAATATAATCTCCAAAAAATAATAGGTATAGAAAAAAATAAATATGTCTTTTGACAGATATATTACATTGTTTCATCAGTATATATTTAATCATAAGAATTACTATTAAATATAAGATATGTCAATAAAAATATCTTATCTCATTTCCATCTACATTCATAAGGTATCTGGATTCCAATATAATAAATACAATTTTTTTTTATAATTATATAATATAACCTTAATAATACATACAACACCATACATGGTTTACATATAAAATCTTATCACCCATTAATTATCAATATTTCAGTGTCGTCATCACATAGGGAGTTAAATTATTTATTTCTCTTGTATATTTTGGTTCGAATGTTACAACCCATGGACATAGATTAGGTTTAATTCATAAATATGATTTTAAAAATGATAAAAAAATCATATATATTCATTATACATATAATTATAACATATCATATAATGAATTTATGAAAATTTAATTACACCACTTTGTAGAAATAGTAGCCTATATGTCCTCACAAGTATTGTTTCCATTTTTGTATGGATGGAATAAAAGAAATGTAAATATCACAAAAACATTGGAGAATAATTTTTATAACATAAATATTATCTATTATTATAAAATTTATCATAATAGCAAACCATTAATAATGGTGGTTGGAATGAAATTACATTACATACTAGAGGTTGTAGTCAACATGTACGCATGAGTGATATTTTCATATCACATTTGATTGAGAATTTGAGGTAAATTTTTGTGACATCACCATAATAAAATCACATTATATTTTTTAGAATCCAGTAATAATGTTTTTATAGATATATAATGTTTATATGAATTATGATAATAAATAAAATTGAATGATCTTGGTTAAGATATATACCCCTTCTTTGGAAGGCCTTGTCTAGATTACACCTTAAGCCCTTAAGGATTGGGCATAGGGTAATAAATAAATATTTATGATTAATGGGAGGATTATAAGAATTCTTTATAAAAGTTATTTTATGATATATAATTTAATATACTGAAATCATGGAGGATAATGGGTTCTGTTTTATATGTAATTAGAGGGACACATAAGGAATATCTTAAAATATTTCAATGATATAAGGTCACTTTCATGGTAATGTAAATAAAAATGGTCAATTATTCAAATGAGAGGATATATATGGTTTTAAAATGTTCATAAAATCATAATTATAATGGTTTTAGTAGCAATAATTCTCTTATATCAATATTTATTCCCCTCCTTGAAAACTCGTTATAAAATTAATCCTGGTAATAAAATTTTACAATTTTTTATTCACTAAAAAAATTTATTCACCCAATAAAATTATATTAATTATGATGAATTTATATATGTAATCTATTTTACTAGATTATATTTTTATAAGTGGATGGATTTGATGTTATGTATGCAGTAATACCACAATAGAAACCAGTTTTAGAACAATTAATCATTAAGAAGATGAAATAATTTACATATATTTCATATATTTTAAACAAATGAATGAAAAAACATACTATTGAAAACATACTCTATAAAATTCAATAAAATAATTAACAAATTGATATTAATTTATTTTATTAATAAATAGATTCACATAAAAACACTAGTAAGAAAAAATGTGTTTCTATGACAAAAAATTAACTTATATCAAAATAATGTATAATGATTATTCTTATTTAGTTAATTATATTATTTTTTATAAAATTATAACTATATTACTTGATGATAAAATTATAAACATAGTGTTATAATTACTCGAAAATATATTACAATTTTTACACAATCGATATTTTTCACTATTCAATTAAAAATCAATAATTTTATTAAAATACTAAAATTACCCATATGATAATATTGAAAGGAATATATATAACTTTTATTAATTTTATAAAATTAAATTACCATAATAATTATTTAATTTTTTTTGTCTTGTATAATAGAAAAACAATTTTTGCACAAATTATATTTTTTAATTGTAAAAGGAATTTTCTTCAAATTTATAAAATATTTATTATGAACTAATAAAATTATTTTATTTCTTAAATATATTATACATATTTTTTAAATAATAATATATATTAATATTAATATATTTCATATTAATAGTTATCTTATAATATAGTACTATATCTAGGTTCATATAGATAAGAGGTTGCGTGTAAGGAATGATATTGAATGCTTAATGGTTTATACCTATAAAATCATGGAGTGTTAGATGTATTCTAAATTTCCCAAGAGTTATTTCCTATTTATTAAAGTGTTAATACAACTTATTAGGTAACCAAAAACTCGGTCTGAGAAATTAACAATAAATTCCATTTACACATGTGTTGTGCTCAGAAAATATAAACCACCATATAAGTGTAAATAAAAAACTAATATATATTTTTGGGTCCTGTGAATCATACAAAACTGACCAAATATTAATTAATTCACAACATTATTTTATCTGGTAATGTCTCATAATCATGATCACTAATGAAATCACATATGTTCTAACTCAACCAATTACATAAAAGATGATCACTCAGGGGGCCTGGCTCATCCAAGTATTTAAGAAAAAAACATAGGGGATAATTCAAAACGGTATACAAGAGATATTTATTCTGCATCTATATCACCCAATTATGCTTGATATAAAAGCATGATTCTAACTCAACTCAGTATACAAAAGAAAACATATGCGGGTATAATTCCCCAAAATTGGTTGGCTCAATGACAAACTCTAAATAAGGGAATACCCCAATTTACAAACCTATATGGGGTTTGAAACCTTTACCCACATATATATGGAGTTTTTCTAAGGCAACACAAGTTGTCTGGGGGCTTCCCTCCTTGGTGAATCCTCTATCATTTTATTGTGGAAAAAAATGCATTAGTACTTGGGGGAATATATCATCATTGAACACCCATATCCCTACATTAAATTACCATTTTAATTAAATTATAATTAGTTTTTCAATTATTATTATATCATTTATCATTTAATTTATATTCATAACCATTTCACTAATGTAATGGATAATCCTATAACTGTCATACTTGATCACCTACAATACCCCTCTTGATGGACTAAATCAATTATGAATCTTCCAAGGACCTATAGGCCTCATCATAACAGATTACTCCTCAAAAGGGTACTTTGATCTCAGTTTTTTCTAATGATTCATAAACCATGACTCTAAAACCATATAATCTCTTAAAATCATCAAAATATCATTAAAGACCCTACTTCATCTAGGGAAACACCCATAAGGTAGATGGACTCAAGACCAACTCCTTGTCGAGTCACTCATGGATTTTCGTAACTTCCAACATTGAAAACCATATGTTTGGTATCTTCCCACCTTGGTAGTCATGTATCAATGGGGGAGGAACCATCATACCATTACATATAATAATACAAATGTCTTTATTTCACCACTTAGTTATCACATGGCCAATTAAGGATAAATGTATTAGTAAAACATGAAAAACTACTTGGAGTGACCAAAGGGACTCTATAAAATGGGAATCTACATATAAATCGTCCATATTATAACCCTACAATTCCTACATTACAAAATGAATTAATTTAAAAT
Source organism: Viscum album (assembly GCA_963277665.1). Classification (NCBI taxonomy): domain Eukaryota; kingdom Viridiplantae; phylum Streptophyta; class Magnoliopsida; order Santalales; family Viscaceae; genus Viscum; species Viscum album. The sequence goes on along the minus strand of OY728120.1, from coordinate 1,406,370,825 downwards.
CAAGGCCAAAGGTATCAGTTGTTGAGAAAATCAAGACAGTTCCTGAGGTTCTGTCGTGGCCCTTGGCACTTTGTTCATATCAGGAATAGAAATAAATTTTAATTAAATAATTAATTAAATTTACATTTTAATAACCTGATACGTGGATTTTAATCATATCATATGACCATAAATGGTATTCACAACACCAGGATTCATCTAAACAATACCACCTTCCCCATACAATGATTCTCAGATCTCTAATTTTATATGCTAGATACTTTTCCCAAGACTATCCATAATCTACCGAACACCATAAATAGTGACCCATACTGTCAATACATTGATATCTAATAATAATATGTGGATATTTATTACATTACATAATGATCAATGATAAAATAATATATTTCTATTATCTTTGGAAAATGAAATATATTTATAACTACTGCATAAGTGAACTACATAATGTCCCACTATGTTCATCCTAACTAGAACCATTATTAGAAATATATGGCCTAATATCATTCTCCAATACTAGGTAAAATTAAAGAGAAATAAAAAAATTGAAATTTCCATGGTCCAAAACTGTGTACATAGGCTACAACCATGGTATTGCCTAACTGTGGGCGTTATCACCGTGGCAGTAGGCCCCATCCTATTCCCACAGTTTAAATCATGGAAATAGTCGATGAATAATTCAACCATAGAAGTTGACCTATAGAAACAATCTAGACTGTGGATATATGTTTTATTTCTATAAAACAAAATTGTGGCTATAGCCTTTTAAAACTGTCGTAGTAGCCTAAAAAATATCACTGATGCGTTTCGATCCATCCACCTCCCTTTTTTACATCAACGACCTCGCCAATACAACATATAATACATTGTATGTACACACACACATAGATATATATATCATGATATAATAATATGTTAATATAATCCTTGGTATTAGTATGTAAACTATGGAAATTAGTCTTCTCTTAATTTATTGGGAGGAAAATTTTTTCCCGTGGAAATGCGGGAAACCTATAGCCATAGTTTTGATTAAACATGGCTTTATTCCATTGAAAAAAATTCCTATAGACATGAAAAAACTAACCTGAATCCATGATTTTGAAACAATGGCTATTGGCCACAAAACCATGCTTATAGCTACATATTTCCATTATTTTAAAATAGGGGCTATATGTATTTGAAATTAGCTTGTTTTTATAGTTCAAAAACACCATAATGTGTGATATTAAATTTTTAGAAAGGGTAAAAAATAGAGATATCAAAATTAAATCAACATAATGGCATGATAACATGATATTAAAATTTTAAAAACATACCCTATATAGCAATGATCATAATCATATGTCTGGGAATAAACCATGAAATTTCATAAGAAAATATTCATAAAGGAATCAAAATGATAATCAATGAGTGTGTAAATTTTACATAATACATTTTTTTAGCATACACATAGGCATAAAAAATCCAAATGTAATGCATTCTCACCAAAACATTTGTGAAATTTTAGTATTTTACTATGCATTACTGTTCCTTCTTGGGCTTGGGATAAACTCCAATGTAACCACATTTGATTTTGGGATATCATCCCATGTATCCTATAAGAGAATAAAGAACTTTTATTAGTACCCAATTAAAAGATTGATATATAATTATAGGCCCACCGAATAACATAATGAAAACAATATTTATTTGTGCCACAATATCATTATTTATATCAAAATAAATGAAGATGGAATAGATTTCATAAATATTCCTTCATTTCCTAAAATGAGGGAAAGATACGTGTTTCATAGATGTTTTCATCAAAATAATAAACCATACTGGGAATATATAAGAATTATATCAATAGATATTCTCCCCATAAAATTTTAGTCAACATCATAGGTTTCTGTTATTAATCAATAGAAATACCATTAAAATAAAATAAAAACATTATTATGATAAATAACCATTTTCTTTTTAAATAAACACATTAAAAAATAAAACATCACTAAATAGTTGAAGAATTAATTTTCTTTGAAAATAATAGTAGGAACCCATATATTAAGAATCAATCAATCGTTCAATAATGTGGGTGTAAAATTCCATACATTCTATAAGATTAAAATGAAAAAAATTATTTTTACTATTTTCTAAAAAATGAATAAAATGTTTCTAGTTTGGAAAATAAAAAGACAATTTATTAAAAATAATTCAAAAAAATTGGTATAAATTACTTAAAATAATATATTCATAATATTAAAAACATTCATCATTTATTTTTGAAATCATAGACATGGAATAGAAAAGAGTTTTGATAAATGAGAGAAAAATTGATGATTTTCCTTAAAAAATATTTTTAGTCACTTTAGTACATAACGATAGGAAAATGAAATGAATAAAATAATTAATTAATAACAAATAGATAAGAAAATTCCTGACTTTATTTAGGTGCAGATCATAATATTTCATTATCAAAAGCATAATCATAAATAATCTTGATAAAAATGATATTATAACGGAAAAACCTTACCACATTTCAAACATCACAGTCGTAATCCTCATGAATGAAAAAAATTATATGGATATGTATATCCCATAATTTTTATAGTATTATTCATGAAATATATTCATATATAATATATACACCATCCAAAAAATATTATTGCTGAATATGGAATGTGTCTCAGAAAAATAAAATTTAGACGAAATTACATCACCTCATGTTTCGAAATCCATAATATAGGTTCGAACCTCCGGTATAAGAAGTTATGTTTTATAATAAATCAATTAAAGAATAATATTCATAAATATCATACCCTTTATTATTTACTTATTGAAAAATATAATTTTTTATTAAATATTCAATATTAAAATCATGGACTAGAGTGATAACTATTTTCAAGTATATTTTTTAGGTTGTTTTATCCTTATACATTTATTATAGTTCCATAATCACACATTTTTTAATAATTATATAAATATAACATTAATTATTTAAAAACATATTTATATTCATCAATTAAATTTATATATATAAAAATTAATGACACCATTCATGTAGATGGTATGTCATACAAACACATGTATATTGATTACATTTTCTCAAAGAATAGAAGGAAACATATGTAAATATTAATTCCAATTTAGATTTAAATTTTTATATCTTAATATATATATATATATATATATATATATAATTTTAGTATATAATTATTACTATCCATGTCATAATAATATGAAAATAATATCACATCGCTTCGTAGAGGAATGTTTCCACTAGTATGAATGAATGGCATTATTATTTTAAAATAGATTGGTATTTAAGATGGTTGATGTGATATTATAATTAACTATGTATAATATTATCATGAATATGAGATATATAATTTTCATCCATTATTATATTCATTATTATTAGGATGTCATGGAAATCAAATTAAATCGGTTCACGAGGGGGCAATCCACTATACACATGATCGGTGGTTTCATTTCAAATTTAATAGTGGTGGAGATGGATATAGTTTAATAAATTTAAAAAATAAAAAATTAATTAATTATGATAAAATTTATTATATTTAATTATACTTTGAAAATAAATTAAGGGGTCTAAGATGATATAAAAGGAAAAGGCATTATTATGAACTATACATCTTATTTGGAGAACATCATTGGGATTATAACCAAAGCCTTCATATGAGTGTTTAATAATCAATATATGGAATATATGTATTTTTGGGTGACTTACGGTAGTTATTTTGGTAGGTACTATCCAATAAAAAAGTCATTCGATGTGTCAAGAAGAGAGGAGAGTGGGTTCCCAATTATAATTGACGTGAGTGTCACCCATGAAAATTTTAAATGTTTAACCATAATTTTAGCTCCCTTTCTTGGTAAACATAAACCCATGTTTCTCATTATCATATATTTATATGATATAATTTCAAAATATTTCAATCCAAATGGGACTAGATATTATTTTTATTCATTTTAACCATTATATTTTAAATTTTAGCCACCTAGTAAACATATTTTGACATTATAAATGTTATTTTTTTTTACTTTTCATACAATTCATTATGTCCAAAAATTAATATATACTTATTAGATAATATTATTTATACTGAAAATTAATATTTCATCCAATTTAATGCATAAAATTCACATAATTTGTATAATTTAATTTAAAATTAAACCGGTAGAGGTATCCAAAAAAAGGTTTTCCAAAGAAAATGTATTTCTATGTATATTTTTTTTCCAATATTCAAAATGAAATTAACTAAATTTTCCTAAATTGTATTAATAATAATATTATTTAACTAATTGTATTTTTATAATATTATGAAACCAGTTATATCTTTTATGTACATCATATGAATCAACATTTTTATATAAAAAACATTATTTTTTCACAATTAATCAGAAAAATTATCATTTTAGAAACTGTACACATATTAAGTATTAGATAATTATGAAATATTGTTTTCAAAAATGAATTTATTTTTAAAAAATAACAAAAAAATTTAAAAATTTAAATTTAAATTATTTCTCAAAAACATGAAGAACCAATTTTAAAAAAAAAGTTTTTTTTAGTATAAAACAAGATTTATTCTTCTCCCATGCCTGAAAAAATATATCAGTTGAATAAAAAAAAATCGAATGATTATAAAATATATAAATTTCATTAAAATCATTCACCACTTGTTATTAATTTATTTTTATAACATAAAAAGCAATGTTTGATAAAATGGTTTCCATAAAAATATTTCTATGACATTCAGTTGTTTTTTATTTCCTTTATAATTAATTTATATCCAATGAATTTATTCCACAAATTTTTAATGAATATAATTTTCATAATTTTTTATTCATATTCATACTCCCAACATTTACATCTAGGTTAAAAATATATCCTTAAATAATAATATTCAAATTGTATATTATTCTTTTTTTATACTCGGTGTAGAACGTAATGAATTATATCAACGAAATTGAATTCATTGGAAAAAGTTTCATATAATCTCTATGCATTACATTATACCACCCTTAAGAGAAATAATTCTGTTGAAATTGTTTTACTATGAAACAAAAAATAGAGGATACTTATGCCACATCATATCCTTAGCTTCCAATGTACCATACTCAAATTGGCGATATCATCATAAAAAATTCACCAAGTGAGTGGTATTGTTTCATAAAACATTATCTCTATAATATAGATTCAACAATAGCGCTTTCTCATAATAATATACATTATTAAAAGGGTTGACCACTTATTTATAAACATATGAATGGTTATGCACCTGGTTCTTCAAGAGAAACACATGAAATATGTCACCGACTTGAGTGAGGTTCCATGGAAGCATTAAGTGTCAAGATACCATCCCTATTAGAAAAATCAGAATGAAATGGAAATATAAAAAAGGGTCATATTTACATTCATCCCAAATCACAATAATTATTCTATGGAGAAATTCACAAAAATAGCTCCTCCTCCAAATTGAACTATAGATATTTTTAACGATTGACATCATAATATTTCATCTTAATTTATGTTTCACTTATATGCTGATGAATGGATTTTACTTCCTCTTCCATGTATTTTTTTCTAATTAGGCCCCAATATCAATATTTACCCATCATTATCCCAGTATTTTGGAGTTTAAAACCTCAACCCATATTCGGTATCATAACGATCCCCCCCGGATACTCGGGTGAAAACTATTCTTGTAAAAAATCATCAACTATATAAAAGAGACAATCCCAACCAATTTCTAAATATAATGAATTATATCATAGAATATCCTATAGAATTTGATTTCTTATCGTAGCCAGGTTATATTTCAAACAATGAAAATTTTTATTGAATCATAACTCCATATTGAGGAACTATGTAAGACTTCAGCAAAATATAAAATTTATCATAAAATCATGATTACATACAATACAATATAATACTCCATAATACCTTACCACATTCTTAATTTATATTATAGAATGATGATATATAGATAAATATTCTTGAATTCATACGAAGTGTGCTAATTTTCTATAGAGGATGACTAAAACCCAAATGACATTATGACCTTTTTATTTTTTGTGGGGTTTAGTGAAAGAAAAGTGGGGTATTCTTTTCCCCTTTCAATAATGGTTTAGGTAATTATTGTAAAATCCCATCATAATTTTTTTCCATAGCCTACAAAAATATTATACCAACAACTGAGATATATACTCTGAAATGTCTCTCTTAATGATTCCCCATCAGAAATGATCCTTTATATCTCTATACATTATCATACATCCCAGATGAATAGATTATAAAAATATATGATCATCATAAAATTAATCCATTAAATCTATTATGGAAGGACCACATACATGGTTACTAAACATTATCAATCTATATTAATCATGATTAAATTTTAAAAAAAATTACACCATTTTCTTCAAGTCTGTGTCTCTATTATACGCCTCTTTAAAATCACATGGATTGATGGTTGATCACTTATTTATGAAAGATATGGTTTCTTTAATTCCATCAATATTTATTGCCCTATCATTTTTGAATCTTGAGATATTTGAGATATTTTATCTTTATTTTAGATAATCAATAATGATCCTTTTAAATAAATGGGTAATACACCATTTTCACTTTCCTATTGTTGAAATTTGTTGAGTAGTCATAATATTTAACTAGCTCAATAGTATTCTCTAGTCTATATTTAACTGTTTCATTGATGTTATATACATTAGAAAAAATATGATCAGTATATATATCATAATGTTATCCATAATGATAATTCCAACCCTTAATTCATGAAATAGTTATTGTAGCTTACTCCAAATCATGAGTTGGGAAAATTTTCTCATGAACCATCAATTTTTTAGGCATAATCTATCACCATTTAATTCAACAAGATAATTTATAAAAAAAAAATTCATCACAAAATATTACAAAATGTTATCCCTAGTATAGTAATTTTATATATGTTAACAAAACTTTTCTTTGGTTACTTGAATTTTTCATTACATTCGTTTTTCCAAATTAACATTGAACTCATTAAAATTAACTCAGTTTTTAGATTTGAAAATCATTGAAAATATTATAAAAAATGCTTTAAATATCCATCAAACCATAAAAATAATTGATATGAATCACAATGGTAGATATTATACAATGTTTAATGACAAATATCATTGAATAATCCATAAATATAAACTATATTGAGATTATATGACCCAAAAATGAAATATTTTGTAGAAAAAACAAACACTTAGTAAAAGTTTAATACAACATGTCCACACAAAATTTCACTAGAACAATTAAATAATAATCACTATTATCTTCCTTGCTGTTCAACACATATGAATATAATCTATAAAGACAACAAAAAATTGTTCAAGGGAATATCTAAAGGAAATATTCATTAAATTAATTAAGATATCATGGTAATTGGTTAGATAAAAAATCATCATAATACATTCATATTTTCAAAGCCTTTTATGGAATTACAAATGGGATATATCCCCCTTATTGACCCTCTATTGATGATATCAAAAAAAGTGGTCAATATAGGATAAGGGTTACGATCCAAAAAATTGATAATAAAATCATCAATAGATGATATATTTTAATTTATCATGCTTGTGATTTTTTAGTTCCCAATAATCAATGAAAAGTTTAATTATTCTATAATTTATTTAATAATAGAATATGTGGACCCCATAGTTTCTCAAGTGTCCTTACAAGTCCCTTTTTAATATTCCCCTACATTTTCTTCTTCAATTCTTATAACTAATTTAGTGCCATTCAATTAAAAGAATTTTTAATACGTGTGGAGTATGGACTGGTTTATACTTAGAACTCAAGTTCATTATTTGGAATATTGACAAGAAAATCTTCTAGGAAGACATTCAAAACTAATAGATAATAGGAATATCATTGTTTTTGACATTACCCACAACCATCTATGTTTGAACCATTTTTAATAATAACCAAGGCTCATACAATGGATATGATTCCAATTATATTTTAATATTTATTGTTTCACTGAAAGATGGTCCTAGGTTGGATTATAATATCAAACCTGACATACCATCATTTTTAATTGATGTTCTATTTCAATAGAAGATGCCAATACATGGATAAGATAACATAAATTTCAACTATAGGGAGGTGAATATGATTTTTAGGAAGAAAATATCCTCAAATATCAACTAGAAAATAATCATAGATTTGATATAAGATTATTATTTCATTTAGGGTCTTCACTACAAATTAAACATCTAATATTTTAGGTGTTATTTTGATACCCAAAAAAATGAATTCATATATAAATGAGTGATAAAATCATTTTTCAATTAAGGCATTAGTTTTTCCTGATTGGATAGTAAGTGTACCTTTCACCACATCATAGTCGTACCCCTTATCCAAACTTTTGATCACATGAGATTACTATTTTCCATTATCTTAAGAGATTACTTATAAATAACATAATCATTAGCCTTCATATTTTACCATATATTAGAATAATGGACATACACCTTCCTTTTTCAACATTGGACTATGGGTGGTGACTTTTTTATATATGTGTATCTATTAATTTCATATTCCATCATTTTAAAATCAGTTCAGTATTCATCTAAATTATGGACCTTCTTTTCACAGATACAACATTTACTAGTCCCCATAAAAATAATTAATTATTTTTCCTTCCCCACATCCCCACTTCAACAATGAATTAAATATTATATTCTTCTCTCTATGGATTTTAGATTTCCCATTAAATTCCCAATTTTTTTCTTATTAATAACATATGTTTGATGAATCACTGTAATATCATTTTCCTCCTTAATAGCACATAAAATCATTTCTTCATAGATACTTATTTATTTAATGTATAACATTATTTGGAGACTATGTTTTAACCCATAGAAGAATATATCAACATACTTTTTGGTTTCATGAAAATACTAGAAGAATACATCAAAAGGCATGTAACATTTCCATTTATAGGTAACAATGGATTTATTGTCCTTTAAATTTAGAATCAGTAATTCATTATCTATTTTTGATTGAATATTACAATTAAATTACACATTTAAACATATTATTTTAATTTCATACCACTCAATTTAGTAAATTTATTAGTACGGATTTCTATTTTTTGATTATATTTCACCATTTATCAACCTCAACGTCCACACGATAGGCATTTGAAAGTAATTTTTCTTGCTATAAACACTATAGGATGGAAAATATACTTTTCTATTATATTGATCCATTTATCGAAAACAATTTTATTATTCAAAAAAAATATAGAAATTCCTTCATAAAAGAGTAAAGATATCATTGTTTACTCATTTAATCATTTGAATGTTCTGAATTATTATAATTTTTAGAATTATTTGTGATAATAAAAATGGGTTTATAAATTCCTTCACTCAAAAAAATTGGTTGCATATGTGGAATCCCATTACATTGTTTTTCACAACACTAACAATGTTCATTAGTGTTCCATGAATTAACCAAATCCAAAAATTATAGTGTAAGAAACAATAATCATACTACCGAACTATATAATCATGAAGAAAAAATTTATATGATGTCTAAATATATGAAACCATTAGCTTATCCTAGGTCATCAATGTAATAATTTATTAAAATAATTCATGGTTGTTGATAAAGAGATTTTTATTTCCAAAAACATATTAGTGATGAGGATCAAACCTTGTCCGTTGAAATGCCAATTATTGTAGACAGGTTGACAATGGATTCATGTATCAATGAACCCTTTTTATAATTATTTCCCCAAGGTACCAAAAATCCTTAGCCGCATCATCATGTACTGTAATGATGAGGATATAATTACTCAGAAACAACTCGCTTTATAATTTACCAAGATTGAATTAATATTTAAAATACTTTTACATATCCCTTAGATTTCACTAAATTTAATATACTTTTACGTATCCCTTGAAATTACAGGGCACACAATTAATCCAAGGAATACTATCAATTATCACCATTAGAAAAATAAAAATATTGTTCCTAAACACACCAATCCATTTAGAGATACCACAAGGAAACTAAATTGTCTATTAACTACTTCATGATGATCCTCGCGATAGGTATTATCTCGTAAGGTATTATATGGACCCATCCATAAACATTACATAATCTTGAATTAAATGGATAATTCCCATTGATGTTATTTTCAGGTTTATAGTTTTAGATAATTAGATCATAACATTTATATAACAACATGAATATTACATATAGACAATTCCACTCGATATCCATTTTTTCATAAAATAAAAAAACTCTTAAAAACGAGTCATGTCTAGTTCCTTGTTTTTGACAACATGATATTTCCTTGATCCCATCCTTGACCATTATTCATGTTTATGTCCTGTGGAAAATATTTCAATAACATGGGATGATCATAAATATCTCAGCAAGAGATTTAAAATAAGGAATGAAAACATTATCCCATCAATAAATACAAAATAATGAAACCAAACATTTCAACTATAACATATCTCATGAAATCATATGATTTATGAATGACACACTAGAATCATAAATCATGAAGGTAAATTATGAAATTCATATCAAACATAAAATATTGTTATCACAACTACATAGGGAGTCAAATTTGGAATACCCATCATAGTATAGTCCCTAAATATCTTAGGAGAAACATTCACGTTTACCTCTGTCACGTTACCGAATGCATTGAAGAGCTATCTTGAGCTCAACCGCACTAGGTTTATCACGGAACAACCCATATACATAAAAAATTCCCAATAGCCATAAAATACTACTAACCCATAAGACAATCATAATTTAAATATAACATTCACACATTTCAATCAAAATATATTATTTAAAAATATTGACAAAAACAAAGCTTTTATTAAACCATTTTCAAAACCATTTAAAATATTAAATAATGAGATTTTTGAAACAATGTGTCTGAAATAACTTTGATGATTTTAAATGGAATTTAAATTTCAAAACATTTATTTACTCATGAATAAATCCTTAAAACCATTTTTAATACATGGACATTAATTCTAATGATTTATAAGAATAATCCTTTAAAAAATTTAAATGATATTTTATTTAAAGAGTTTTTAACAAAATGAGAGATCCTATAATACAAATATTTAAGGAATAACATTTAATCAGAAATTAATAATGTCGTGAAAATAATGTTATTCATGATATAATATTGAAAAGGATAGTATATAAACCATATAATAGTTAATTGATGCATATAAGCAATGAAGTCTCAATGGAAATGTAAATTGACACGAAATCCTTTATAAATAAGTTATCCATTTATTAAGGATAAATCAATTAAAAAATTATGTGTGACAAATATAAATACCAGAAATATAAGTGGGTATTAATCTTAAAACAATTAGAGTTTATTAACACATATTCATAGCATGACATAATCAAGAAATTGATGTTTAACCCAAAATTTGAAATTGGGTTAAGAAGTTTTCTTATAGAAATTCGACAGCCTAACAACGTCACTTTAAAATTCAAAAAATAATTTGATTCGATAGAAAGGATATCTCATCACCTAGAAATAAAAATTATATCAACAAGTATATATAACAACATATCCCAACATAATAAGATGTAAATTAAAAGTAATAACAAAAAGAAGTCTTTTAAAAATAGGAGGGTGAAAGGTTCCCATACCAATTTGGTAACATACAAAACACACACCCCATGAAAGAAAGATCACACAATTACCATGTAAATACCCATAAATTAAATTATATTACATAAATAATACAATAATAGGTAGTACATCAACAACACAAAAGGAAATAGTGGCAAATATAGCATGAATCTCACTGGAATAAAATGTGAGATGAAAAAACCTTACCTCATTGTAATCAATCAAGTCGTGTGAGAAAAAGTTAATAACCACCAAATTAATCACAAAATAACAGGAATATAAATAGAATCATTATAATATATATCAAATGTAATTAAAAAATACCCCAAATTCAATAAATAAGTGGTGAACAATGGAAATCTCACGGAATTAAAAGTGAGATAAGAATTCACTTACCTCGTGTCCAAATTGACTCGTATGTTCCTTGTTCTTCCTAAATAATAAACATAAGATAATTTAAAATTGAATAATAATATTTTTAATGTTTATTATTACTTTTATATAACTTATTACATTTACATAATATTTATTTAATTATTTTAGTTCATATTAGACATTTTCTCGATGTTTGGAATTTTAGTTATAAATGAACTTCTAGTAATTACAATTTGTCCATGTGGTAAAAACACCATTATATCCATAATGATATTAATGATTTAGATATCATATATATCATCTATACAAAATATATATATATATATATATATATATATTTATTTATAATTTTACATAACAATTTGGAGATAACAAATGAAATGCACCTTTCATGGAGACGGTAAGTTGTTCAAACGCATGAACACTACTTCATTTCTATATAATATTTAATGGAATTAAAATATAATTATAAATAGGTATATTATAAATCCAGTATAATATCATATGATATATATGTTACATAATTTCATTACCTTTATCTTTATATGTTCCATGTATGTCATGAATGAATCATATCACCTTGAGGAGGCGGTAGTCCGCACTTCCTCAAATGAAATTATAGTGTTTAAACATATTCGAAGAGATAATTTTATTTTTAAATTAAAATTACAAAATAATATATAAAAAACATAACATGTATCATATATAAATACAGTTCCATATTAATGGCCGCAATAGGAGGCAGTAGGAGATAATTGAACAAGCATCGCTTCATGTGGAGTTAGTTTTCCAGTCACAGAAACAGTATGCTTTTCACCCATTAGATGGAGGTGTGTCTAAGTTTAGTTAAAATAATTCTCAAAACAAAATTTTAGTATATTTACGATACTAGTTTTTTTATATAATAAAGGAAAAAAAGAGTTTTGGTGGTTGGAGAAGAAAAATAAAACAAAAGAACTTAAGAGAAGATGTAACCTTTAAAATGGGTAACCCCCATTGGTTTGAACCAAAATGGTTTCTTGATGTGATTTATACTTATGGAAAGGCTTATAGGATAAATATAGGGATCATGGGAGGTTATTTAAGTATATTAAGTATTAGCCAAAGTCTTGAGAATTGTGAGAAATGGGTAGGAAGTGAGTGATTTTTCTAAGGGAGAGGAGGGGCTCTTTAGGAATGTTTGAAAAAAAGTATTTTATTATAAACTCATATTTGGTTTCAAAAATTCAAATAATAATTATATTAGAAGTTAAGATGACTCATGGTCAAAATAAAATCACCCCATATGAATTTTACTAGTTTTGGAAATCATTTTAATATTTATAATCTTATTTATTTAAATCGTTTATTAATGATGTAAATATTGCATCATGATTGAGTCATAAATAATTAAATTTATTTGATTTCCAAAAATTATAAAAAAATACCATGATATATGAAATTATTTTAACTTTAAAAATAATATTTATAGTAGAAAATATATAATATATAACCGTGTGTAAAAATTGATTTACTAAAAGATATTTGTTTATGTTATTTTTGTCTTTACTTTAAATTAATTTATATAAAGTGTCATTATTACTCCCATGTGGCTCCATGGGGTTCAAAATTCGAACCAAGGATGACCATAAACGGATATGTATCAGCCAATAGTATTATGACACATGTAAAGGTAATTTAATATTATTATAATATTATATATTTACCTTATTTATTATATTTACCTTTTAATCATGGAAAATAAATTATTAACTGAAGTAAATATTTAAAATATCTAAAAGTAAAAGTTACATATTTAAACAATTTAAACCCAATGATTCCAAATATGGAATCCATTTTTTCAAATTCAAAACACAGAAGTAGCAGAAATTAATTTAAAATTAATTTCCATAGTCATAACAAAAATGTGTTTTTAGGAAATAATATCTATCAAAAATATTTATAGTTTTTATGTCCTATTACAATGTGAAATTAATTACAATGTCCAAAATTGGGTTAACTAGTTAAAATATATTCAAATTCAACTTTATAACCCATTAAATTGATAATGTAACCATATAAATAAATTAGATTAAATGTCACTTTTGAATTAAAATACAGTATTTTTCATTATTCATTAAAAAAAGAACATTATCAGAAAAAAATCCAAAAATTTACCCAAAGTAAATTTTTATGTCCTGAATATAAAGAATAATTTTATTTTGTCAAATATAACATATAAAATTACCAAAACAATATTTAATGAGGGTTCTCAATCAAATGGCGGTAAATCGACCATTTAAAAAATATTAGACTATTTATGCTTTGATTCATTTATGTTTTAAGACTCTAACTTTTATTGGATAAATGAAAAAATATTCAACAAACATATATAATAATATTGTAGATAAGTCTATTTATTCCCACCAATAAAATGGTTGGGCGTTAACTACAACTTAAAATAATAATATTATATTATTAGTGTGCAATGTATGATTTTAAAGAAACCCATTTTTGTATATCAGGTACGCCATCGAACATAGCATCCCCTTTAAATTAAAATTAATATTTAAATCAAAAATATTAATAAATATGAAAAATTTCATGTTATTTATTTACCTGGGATGTTACATCCTTCCCCCCTTTTGGGAATTGCATCTTCACAATTTTAAAATTGGGCTCATAAACTTAATTGAATTTCCCACATCAGTAAAAGAGTTAATAAAACTATTTCTTTAAAATAAAGGAAAAGAAGTACAAGGGTTACCTAAGACAACAAATACTGGGATTCCATGAATACATTGATATGGAATGGAAAAAAACCATCATGTTTTGATGGAGATTTATAGAAAACATTATTAGAAGAATGTTAACCACAAGAAAATCACAATCTTGTGATGGGTTAAACAGTCCAAGATTCCCCAGTAGAAAAAGATAAAACAAAACGTTTTTTAATGTTACTTATCATTGAGTAATTTATTTATGATATTAACTAAAAACCTAAGGAAACAGACTTACTTGTCATATAGACTTTCATATATTACTAAATTCTAACACAAACTCATCTTTTCTCCAAATGATGAGAATTCAAACCGACTTGGTCACATTAAATGTGCTAGTATCAACTTCTAGAGAATAAAATCATCCCCAAAAGAAGAAATATATATTTCCATTGTCTTCAGACATCAACTAAAACTATAATGTTCAGTACGAAATCATATAATCCCAAAAAAGGGTAATCCATTGTAATAAAAAGTACCCAAAGTTCATGAAATACCATTCAATACACAATTTTCCTTAAAATTATTTAAAATAATCCAAACTAATATTGAAACCCCAAACATAGAAGGATTTAATCACATATTCTTCCATAGTAAATCTTATCATTTAACTACAAAAACATAGACTACTCTTAAAGTCTCATACTAAAACATAATTAACCAAATCACATATTCTCTATGATAGCTTAATCATTTTCATAAATAACACAAATCACTATATTTCCACCCAAAAAACATATATTACTAAAAAATAAAATTTCAATCATTACTCCACAAATTAAATCCCATAGTATTCTATTTTTCTAAATCATATTGTGTTCCCAAAATAGAGAATGTCTTCCAAAATAACATTTATCACTTAATCAAAAAATCATTTTCCAATATTAAGGATACCCATTATAAAGAAGGAATGTCCCCAAAATCAACTTATAATTGATCCATAAAATCATTTACCTAAAAAAGAATAAGTTATACTGACCATGGAATTCACATAGTCTATTGGAAGGTGATAAATCCCAATCACACTTTGGTTGTGGGTTCGATTCCTACAGCTTTGTCCGATGTGATGGGTTGTCCCACGGTCTACATTTTGTCCTTTTTATAAAATTCAGAAATAACCCTATCATGTTTTAACCTTAATGGTTTCCTTATAACTATCATTTTAAACCCAAAACATTAATACATTAACTTCTTATATATTTTCATTTTTTCACCTCTATATAATAAAATAAATCTATTCTGAAAATAAATAACACCATACCTTGATCATAGTGTCCACTTGGTTTCATCGTTATCTTGTTCACAAAGGTAGAAGTTCCAAGCATTGAAAAAATGATTTAGAGATCCTTAAAAATCAATTGATTCCATGATGAAATACACCTTGTACAACTTGGGTCATATGGGTGTTCACAGAAAAATAGTTTTGGAAAATAATCATACAACCCATATAATTTCAAAACATCAGATAAAACATCATTTCTATAAAATAGTCGGACCGAATATGAGTGGAAACTTTCAATTAAAGGTCCTTTTAAAGTACCATAAGTATGTCCTGAGGGACTATATTGTAAATCCAAATATAAATTGGTTTCACAAGGGTCTCCTTATTCATCACCTTTTTTAAAATCATAATATGCTTTAAAATCATGTGATAAAGTAAAATATTTTTAAATTCCTTGATAATATTTAAAATTCTTGAAAATATAAGAATATTGTGAAAATAGGATTTCTTTTAAATACAACCCATGATCAACGATGATAACGAGGTATAGTGGAGGTGTTTGATATCTCAAAAAACTTCTTTCAAGTGAGTTGTATGCTAGAGAAAGTTTCACGATCATTCGAACATGACTTTGCAATAATTATTGCAAGCATGTCATCTGGAAGAGATAAAAATATTGTTTGAGATCCTCCTCCTTCCATCTATAACAAACTTTACATGATCTGAAAAATGTTATTAAAAAATTATTTAACTAACATAATAGACTTATGGACTAACCATGTGTTTAAAGGAAACTTAAAATCCCAAAAGTTGTCTAAACCAACCATTGATACCAACTATATGGCCCCGTCATTAAACATTACATAATCTTGAATTAAATAGGTAATTCACATTGAGGATCTTTTCAGGTTTAGAGTTTTAGAGAATTTTGTCATAACATTTACATAACAACATGAATATTACATGTAGGCTATTCTACTTGTTATAATTTTGTTTCATAAAATAAAAAAACTCTTGAAAAAAATATTCATGTCATGTTCCATGTTTTAGACAACATTTCATATCTATAATCCCATCCTTGCCCCATAATTACCTTAAAGTACTACGGAAAACATTTCAAAAACATGGGATGTGAATAAAAATCGCAATAAGGGATATAAAATAAATAATATAAAATTTATCCCATTAATAAATACAAAAAAATGAAACCATACATTTTAATCATAACATATCTACTGAAATCATAAGATGCATGAATAAAACACAGAAATCATAAAACATAAATGTAAATTGTGGAATCCAAATCAAACGTAAATTGTAGCTATAACAACTACATAGGGAGTCAAATTTAGAAAACCCAACATAATATATTCATTAAATCTCTTAGGAGAAAGATTCATGTTTACCTCTGTCATGTTACCCAATGAATTGGAGAGCTATCTCGGGCTCACCCACCCTAGGTTAAGGATGGAACCACCCATATCCATAAACAATGGCCAATAGCCATAAAATAATCATAAACCATAAAAAAACAAATGAAAAATAGCATTTCTACATTGAAATCACAATATATCATTTCAAAATATTTACAAAATTAGTGCATTTATCAAACCATTTTGAAAACCATTTAAAATATTAAATAAAGAGATTTTTGAATCAATGTGTCCAATAAAACATTGAATATTTTGAAAGAAATTTCAATTTAAAAACATTCATGTCCATATGAATAAATCCATAAATCCTTTTTTAAGACATGGAAATTTATGTGAAATGATTTATAAGAATAAACTATTAAAACATTTAAACGATAATTTAGTTAAAGAGTTTTTAACAAAATGAGAGATCCTATAATACAAATAATTGAGGAATAAATTTAATCAGAAATTAATAATATAATGAGAATAAATGTATTGGTGATATAATATTACAATGGCAGTATTTACACCATATAAGTGTGAATTGGTTTATATCAACAATGAAGTCTCAATGGAAATGTAAATTGAGAAGAATTCATTTATAAAGAATGTGTCCTTAGATTAAAGATAAATCAATTAAATAATTATGTGTGACAAATATAAATACACCCAATATATGTGTATATTATGTGTAAAACAATAAGTGGTTATTCACATATATTCATACCACGACATAATCAAGAAGTAGATGTTAAACCAAAAAATTGAAATTGGGTTAAGAAGTTATCTTATAGAAATTCGACAGCCTAATGGAATCACTATAAAATTCGGAAAACAAGTTTGTGAATGAGAAAATGATATCTCATAAGTTGTAAAAAACATTTACATCAATAATTATATATAAGAACCTATCCCAACATAATAAGATGTAAATTAAAATAAATAACAAAAAGATGTCTTTTAAAAAGAGGATTGTGAAATGTTCCCGTACCGATTTGGTATCTTACAAAACATACACACCATTAATGAATGATCACACAATGAATGCATAAATACCCATAAATTAAAGTATATTACAAAAATAATTAAATCATGGCTAGTAAATACACAAAAATTGGAAATAGTGGCTAATATAACATGAATCTCATGGTAATAAAATGAGAGATGTAAAAACCTTTACTTGTTGAAATCAATCATGTCGTATGAGAAAAATTTAATAACCACAAAATAAATCACAAAATACCATGACTATAAATATAATAATGATAATATATATCAAATGGACGTAAAAAATACACCACATGCAATAAATAAGTGGTGAACAATGGAAATGTCACGGAATTAAAAATGAGATAAGAAATAACATACCTTATGTCCAACTTGATTCATACGTTCCTTGTTCTTCCTGGATAATAAACATAAGTATGTTTATAAATTTTTTAAAACCTTTTCAATGTTAATTATTACTTTTATATCACTTATTACCTTGATATAATAGTTAGTTAATTATTTGAGTTCATTTCAGACATTTTGTCAATGTTTAGAATTTTAGTTAAAAATGAACTTGTTATAATTACAATTTGTCCATGTGGTCAACACTCCATTATATCAAAAATGATATTAATGATTTAGATTTCATATATATCACATATATCATATATATATATATATATATTTATATTTATAATAGTACATAAATTTTTGAGATATGAAATGAAATGCACCGTTCTTGGAGACAGTAAGCCGTATGTGCGCATTAATGCTACTTTAATTTCTATTAAATATTTAATGGAATGAAAACATAAAATAAATAGGTATATTATAATTAAAATATACTATCATATGATATATATGTGACAAAATTTCATTAACTCCATATTTATACGTTCCATGTATGTTATGAATGAACCATATCACCTTTGGGGTGTGGTAGTCCGCACTACCTCAAATGAAACTATCATATTTACACATATTGGATCCCTTAATGTTATTTTTATATATAAAAATTACAGAAAAATATAGAAAAAAACATAATATATATCATATATAAGTACAGTTCCATCTTATTGGCCACCATGAGAGGCGGTAGGAGGTAATTGAACAATCATCGCTTCGTGAGGAGTTAGTTTTCCATTAACAAAAACAGGGTGTTCGTCACCCATTAGATGGAGGTGTGTGTAAGTGTTGTTAAAATAATTCCAAAACAACATCCTAGTATATTGAGGATACTGGTGTTGTTTGAAAAGAAAGGAACAAAAAGAGTGTAGGGGGTTGGAGAAGTGAAATAAAACAAAAGACCTTAAGATAAGATGTTACCTTTAAATCGGGTAACTCCCTTTGGTTTGAACAAAAAAGGGTTTCATGAAGTTCTTTCATCCAATGATAAGGCTTATAGGATGAAGAGAGGGATATTGGGAGCTTATTGGAGTATATTTTTCTGATCCAGTGGCTTGATAAGTGTGAGAAATTGGTAAGAAGGGAGGTCTTTTTATAAGGGAGAGGAGGGGCTCTTTAAAAATGTTTGAAACAATTTTGTTATTATAAACTCATCATCTGTTTAAAAATGCCAATAATCATTAAAGTCTAATTTAAGATAACTCATGGTCAAAATAAAATAATACAATAATAATTGGACAAGTTCTGGATATTGTTTTAATATTTATAATCTTATTTATTTAAATAATTTATTAATGGGGAAAATATTGCATCATTATTGTGTCATAAAAAATTAAATTAATTTTATTTCTAAAAATTTAAAAAATACCATGATGTGGGAAATATTTTTATATTTCCCTAAATATTTATAGATTAAAATATAACTTATAGAACACCTTGTAAATAATTAATTACTAAAAGATATTTCTTTATGTCATTTTTGTCTTTACATTAAATTAATTAATATAAAGTGTCATTATCCCATGTGGCTCCATGGAGTCACAAATTCGAAGCAAGGATGCACATGGTCAGATATTTATCATCCTATATGATTATGACACCAGTTAAAGAAATTTGATATTATTATAATATTATATTTTACCCATTAATCATGGTAAATAAAATATTTACAGAAGAAAATATTTAAAATGTTTAAAGATAAAAGTTACATATTTACACAATTTGGACCTACTAATTTGAAATATGGAATCCATTTTTCAAAATTCAAATCACATAAGATATATAATTTAATTTTTAATTAATTCATCTTCTAAAAACAAAAAGCGTGTTTTCAATAAAGAATAACTATCAAAAGATTGACAGTTGTTTGTGTCCAATTTCAAAGAGAAATTAATTCCAATGTCAAAAATTGGATTAAATGGTTAAAATATATTCTAATTAACATTTATAACCAATTAAAAATATTATCTAACCATATAAATAAATTATATTAAATGCCACTTTTGAATTAAAATACAATATTTTTCACTATTCATTAAAAAATTAACTTTATCATAAAAATACCAAAAATTTACCCAAAGTTAATTTTGATGCCCCAAATCTAATTAATAATTTTATTTTGTCAAATAGAACATATAAAAATGATGAAAAATATATTTAATGAGGTTTCTCCATCAAATGGTGGTAAATCAACCTTGTAAAGAATATTTGAATATTTATGCTTAGATTCATTCAGGTTTTAATCCTCTAAAATTTATTGGATAAATGTAAAATTATTCAAAAAACATGTATAATCATATTGTATTTAGTTCTATTAATTCCATCAAATAGAACTGATATGCGTTAACTACCATTTAAAATAATAATATTATATTATTAGTGTGCAATGTAAGCATTAAAATAAACCTGTATTTTTATATTGGGCATACCATCAAACATAGAGTCCCCTTTAAAGTAAAATTTATATTTAATTCACTAATGTTAATAAATATGAAAAATGTCATGTTATTTATTTACCTGGGTTGTTATAGGGAATGTTTTGATTTTTCGTTCACTACAATATCATAATTTCATATATAAAAGGATCAATCAAAAATAAAAAATGTCTTTAATAACACTATAAACACACTCATCATGTCCAAAAATATGTATTTGATGAATTTTATAGCCTGAAATATTCAATTCCCCTTGAAAATGATAGTCATACCTCCATTTTTTGAGTTTTCCCAAAGACTCACAACGTGAAATTCCAAAAAACTAACTATTTACCTTATTATAAGCCCGTTAATCCTATAAGAAACCTTGATCTTCCAAAAATGCACATCAATGTTTGAACCCAACTCTAGGTGACATTCTATGGTTGATTTACCAACTTTCCAAATTCATGATTATGTTGTACTGTGATAACCAACAACCTATTGATATGAATAATTCTTAGATCACTAAATTTACATTATGATAATGATTATAGTGATTTTCTTTCTAATTTGACTAATGAATTCAAAATTATTTAATGAAAATATAATAACATAAATAAATCTTACAATCAATTGACATATCAATTGTTGATAATCCCTCTATTGACTAGTACCACTCATCGATGATGCAACAAATATGATGGTCATATGAATATAACGTAGATAAGGATATACTTTTAAGGGATTACATCAATAAAAAATATTATGAATCAAATTCCCAATCCCCATGACCGACGCACCATCCAAAATATAACATATGAACCACAAATGGCTATCATGATCTCACACAATTTTGATAATGAAACAGGAAACATTATTTACCACCCATTATCAGCTCCCAAAAATATAATCCACCGAATCATTCTAGAATCTAATTCACAATGAGGGGAACATTCTAAAATAAAAAAAAAGTTGAAACCCATTATCATGATCTGTATATACAAATATTGATACACAACCTCAATATGTTCCATTATCAAATGTGTGCCCCTCCTCTTGAGCAACGATCACCCCCATTCTACCTTTGAGAGTAATCCTCAGTAACAATATATTTATGGGGAAACATTTGGGTTGAAAATTCCATAAATCCTAATTCAAATATAATGTACCCATAATCATGGTTTGAAATTTATAACTCTAATCAATGCAATGGTAAACTATGAAAAATATTATCCACAATTAATATCTGTCCATGTTCTATAAAAGTCCACACATTAATTACAAAATCAATAGAAACACATGTTTCAATCACTTTCTTCCTTGAAATAATCCAAATAAAATGTGTGTATTCTCATGTTCCACAAATCTCTCTATAAAACATCATCTTGTGTGAATAAAATATGATTATTTATAGGCTCACATGTGAAGACAACTTAACATACTCCACATTATTTTAATATCATCATTCAAAAATAACCTATGACGCTCCACTCGGATATTAGAATCTACCCAATTCTATTCTCTATCTCGTGATTTACTAATGTAATAATTCAAAAACCACAAGTATTCATCCATGTTCTAGAATTGTTAAACATTGAAATATATCCACAATACATAGTTTAGGTGTCATACTGATCATGACCATAATTTTTTTCTATGAAACCAAATACAACATAGTTCCATCATGTTAAAGGACATATATGGAATTACCATGACTATACCCCATACATGGAAGAAAAACTCATTCATTTATAAAAAATCTAGAAGAACATATCCTACATCCTACTACCAAGGTACTCACATTCCTTGGTTAAACCCTTAATTTTGGGAAACTATTATTTTATGTATCTCATCCATCAACATCAACTTCTGCACTAGAATCGTGAGAGGTATCTCAGAAACACCATGATCACATTCATATCCCATATTTAATGCCTAAAATAAGTAATTAAATAACATTAATAATGCTATTTTCCCTTATAAAATGTCACATGAAATCTCACATTCCAAAAACCCACTCTACAGTCCTCATGTATCCCAGAATTACATGAAATTTAATCATCATACTAGGGAAATGATTTTCATTATACATCAACATATAATACCACCCCTTGCGAATCATTATCATAGGTTGATCCTCTACAAGCATCCACATATTGGATTCACCGCATGCAGATTTTCATTCTCATCTATCAACATATACATATATAACAACATAACGAAACAATGATTAATTTTCATTATCCCATGACCACATGGTTTGATTATAAAGAATTTCACCAAGAAGATAAATGGGAAAATACCAGATATACTGTTATTTTAACCTATAATTACAGAACCATTTCTATCTAGACTATTATTAATGAATTCAATGACAAAAATGCATAATAAAAGTCACAACACCCTCACACATAAGGTACAATGTTATCATCAACAAGGGGCATCCCTACATAGACCCACTAGACCTTCCATCATAGAGAATGTACAATGAGATCAAGTTGAGTAGAATTCAACCCAGAACATAAATTGCAACACATTTTAAAAGTTGTTGTTGATGCATGAAATAGATGAATCCATCATTAGTAAAATCACACAGAATTAGGAACATTTCATGTGAATCATACATACAAAACAATATGGATTAACACTTACACATCAATAAAAATCCATTATCTAAATGTATAATAACTCATATATCATAAATTTCCAAAACCATGTCTGTCATTGGATGTGAACATAATAAAACCATAAAACCCCAACAGTGAACATAAATCCCAAGGCCCTTGTATAATTAAATTCTTATTAGAAAAGATCATGGTAATCATCAGGTTCAATATCAATCAAAACCTCAAATATGTTATTATGTTACAAATTTTTTAACTCAATAAATAGAAATAAATGAAATATGATGAACCTATGATATCATTGACATAAATATTTATAATAGTTTTTAAATTAATCATCCTAGTTTTCTCTAAATAGTAACTGAAATCTATTTCCAAAAGAACTTAGGTGTTTCTAGATATATTCCAAAGGCAACTAACTAGCCACAGGGGTCTACTATTGTACTTTGGGCAGTATATTTCCCATATCTATGTGTCAATGAATATTAAAAAAACAAAAAATCATCCAAACTAAAGAAAAATATTCTGATTAAGCATATGAAATTTAAAAAATCTACAACAATACAATAAATGTGGAATAATTCATTTATAACAACTCATGGACCCCTACTAATCCATCTACATTAACATAGTCATCAGAAGAACAAAAACATTAATAATATTATACACTATATCCTAAAGCCTCACATCATCCAAATGTCCAATTTCATACAATCTATTTGGTTGAATGATCAAATATGAGGGATCATATCAAATGTACCATTGATTAGTAGATTTTTTTGAGTAACCAACTACTATAGTTGATCAAGAAGGAATTGAGAACAGCTCAAAGGTATCCAATAATGTGGTCCCATTCATAAATAGTAAATATATTGCACACATGTTATTTGATCATAAAATAAATATTGTGATAA
This sequence comes from Viscum album, assembly GCA_963277665.1. NCBI lineage: Eukaryota > Viridiplantae > Streptophyta > Magnoliopsida > Santalales > Viscaceae > Viscum > Viscum album. The sequence goes on along the minus strand of OY728120.1, from coordinate 1,406,346,023 downwards.
ATGCATAAATTAATTACCCATATTGATCCCCATGTCCCGCAAAAAATTTTGTACTGATCCAAACATTCTATAGCCAATTATATAGTGTCTCTATGAATATTAGGGAATTTTTCATACCAAATTTATCTCCAAAGGGTTTCCCTTGCCCGATTTGAAAAATATAGTCACCTGAGGGCCTGGATCAGCCTAGTATATTGAAGATAATAACATAGTGTCTAACCCAAATTGTATATATATTTTATAAAATAATGCGGTCGAACTCATCCTGATATGCATGATATAAAAACCCATGGTCTAATATACCCTGATTTTCATGATATAAATGTATGTTGTTGAAATCACTAGAATATGAATGTTAAAATAAAAACTACTAATTAGGGTAGTATTGGTTATCAAAATATATCACAGGGGTATCATTCCATTAAAAAATATTCAGGGATTGTGTCATATACATCCAATGTTTTTTAGGGGGTTGCATCACCTACCAAGAAATCCAACCACTCAAGTGTGTATCCTCCATCAGTGAATCATGGATAATAAAAATATGAAAATTTGGTGGAGTATTCCATCCTCAGGTCCCCCTAACCATACATTAGGATTCAATTTAAATTAAATTATGACCAGTTTGAAATAACTTACCATACAATTAATTATTTAATAACCTAGTTCACCAATAATGCAACGTATGGTTAAAGTATAAAACTCAAATTCTTGATACATTTCACTACACCAACCTAGGAATTATATCAACCAAGAACCATTTAAGTTCTCATAGGACTCATCAGAAGCCCAGAACCTCACCAGGGTCCCCCAATTTCAAATAGTTTTCTTAGGATACCACCCATCAATCCTAGGGAATGTATTACCCAAATAGGCCAAAAATATCATTGATCCCACTTTATGCTCTTATGAATGTCCCATATGGGAGATAAAAACTAGATCTTCCCTATTCCAAGTGACTCTAGGTTAGAAAAAACTCAAAACCAGTCCATCTATCCCCCCAAATTCAATACACCCATGTAGTCATGTCTTTTTTGGGAAGGAACAATCACCATGGTTATATCATATTAAAAATGGATGTAAGGCATCACATAGTTCCCACATGAACTACTCATGCTAAATATCTCATCAAAACACCAACTTATTTTGGGTATCACTAATGATCAGCTTTACGTAGGTACACTTGCTCATAATTTCCATTATTATTCTACTCTAGGACCAATTTAAAATAAGAAACGTTTTTTCAATTAATATCTTGGACATTAGTGGTTGGGGGAATATCGGTAGTTCACTACAGTACATTTTGGTCCGTAGCACATGTTCACCTCAAGAATTAAATTCAATTATAATTAACCAATTTATATAATTTTTAGGATAATAACCATTAGTGGTGGTAACACACATATTAAATACATATAAATGAATCTCAAAACAACTAGTTTATTGTATATATGACCACATACCTCATATTAATATATTCCCCAATTTAATTTCATATCCAAACCCCCATTACTAGGTTTTCCCATGATCCACTGACCACTATCCTTCAAGATGAGTAAATAACTAAAGTCCAAGAATCACATAATTAATCATAAACAATTATAATTAATTATCCAGTATATATAAAATTATTAAAATAAATTAATACATATAAGAAAAAATAATAAATATGCTTGAAAACTCATTATGAAAACAATTACATCCCAAAAATGCAGTAACTCATTCTTTAAATGTCCATGACATACCGCCATACTTTTCGTAGGAAAAATACCCATCATAAAAAAATGATTACATGATGATTTAAATTAATTTATTGTATAACCCCTAGAATATAAATTAGGAAACATACTTCATCCAAAAGGATGAGGGATGAAGTATATACATTATTATGGGACCAACCCTATAATAGGTGACCATAAGCACAAGGATTCATAGATGAATTTACAAACATCTAGAGAAATATTCACCAAATATCTAAACAAGGAGGTTGAAAAAGGAACAAAGATAAATGTAATTAATGAATAAGATAAAAAAGGTAGAGATATAACACTGACTTATGTTCAAGGGGGATTAATAGAGTTTAGAATGTAGAAAGGGAACTAGATGTAGAGCCCTCTATAGGATTACTCTACCCCTATATATTTATTGGGGCATTGTTTTCAAAATGTGGTTTTACATCACATTAAATAAAACTAACATATGTCCTATAAACTCACCAGTGCCCACTTTTCAGGATCAGGGCCACTATCTTTCTCACCAGTGATCCAATTGATTCCCACCAGCTGGCTTGTGGTAGGAATTTCTCAAAATTATACATATTTTTCACCATAGTGTAGATCTGACGCCCTCATAAGAATCCCAACACTCCTATAAGGATCATTTCATATTAAAAATAAACTATTTAGATTTTCCATTGCTCAAATTCCCATTCCAAATGCTATTTCTCAAGGTCACCCCCTCTCGAAAAAAATAATTTAGACACAATCATTGTTTCTAAACCCATATTTGCATGGGGTATTATAGTTATGTATTTCATGTTAAACTAATAATCTATATTTGTGGAATCCATCATTGTAGAAGAAATTTTGATAATTTTTTTCACTGCTTCATTCAATTTATTTTTCAACAAATCAACATATTCATGAAACCATATAAATATTTTTTTAACAATATACGTAGAATTTTTTCATATTCTTACTAGATAATAAATATCATTAAATTTTAACTTCATTTGATACATCTATAAACCATCCTCTATGATGACCTTCCCTAAACCAATACACTTATTCTTTTATTTTATTTATTTTCCATTATATTTTATCATGACACCATTGATATTATCCACTACGACTCTTTTGATACGATTCATTATGTGACATATAATGAAACCATTCACGCACTTCCACTTTGTTTTGGAATCATTTTCATCTTTCTTATGCAGAGTAATTTTCTAATGATTCATTCATTTTTTTCCCCATAAATGATAAACCTTATATTTTACACACACTAACATCAAAAAAATATTTTTTTAATATTTTCTAATCTTTAGAACTTTTTGGTTGTGGTTTAGGATAATTAAATTATTAATTTTTGATTCATGGAATACTCAATTGTGTACTTGGGCTTTGCATGGTTAGTACATGGTTTTGGTATATTTTTTTTATCTTTTTTGAAGAAACCACATCACTAGTTTTGGGGTATTGCAGTAAGGCACACTGGTTATGAATACTTTGGGAAACATTTTATGAGATTCTATCCATTTGTACAGTGATGAAAGGACAGTTTGTGCATGGTTTGGAAAATAGCACGGAAACACTGTGTGAGTTACCCGGATTTATAAAAATTAGAAAATCCAAATTTCCCTCCCAGTGTTTTCACACTAAATCCAGATTGTTCTCCCTTGTTTGAAGCTGGTGAACTATAGGGACCTAAAAATTCCAAACCCATTGTTCTCTTTCTATATTTTAATCCCCTTGATGGTCGCATAGTGAAATTTCATTGGTTTTTAGTCAATTTACAATTTCCTTAACCATTATCTCTTAGGTTCGTGGTGCTTATTGATGTGGTTTCCCACTGGTATAACCCATATGGTTAATTTTGGATGAATTTGGTAGATTTCATTGAAATTATGGTGTGGGGATCATCATTGGGTTGTATTCTTCTTCCTCATGAAGTTTTGTTTCATTCACACACCGTTGAGTTAGGTGTTTCTATTATTTTCTTTTTTGTATTATTTTAATCACTTAGTGAGCATTCCTAGTTCCTTACGAAGTAATATATTATTATTTTTGGAATTTTAGTATAAATTGATTTGGTGTTATTATGATGGATAATTGGGTTGAATTGTTTTATAATATGATTCCATAAATAGGCTTCTATGTTCATGTGTGGTTGGTTTTTAATAAAATGTATCTTGGTCCCATTTTATGAAATTGAATGGATTAAGAGTTTTTTTCCTTGGTTAGATAATAATTGTTCATTTTTATGGTGATATGAACCTTCTTTGATGATGTTATTCATTAAAAATGTTACTGATGCTCTCTTTGGATTTCATTAGTGTTCCATTGTATATAGGAATATCCATAGGTGAATGGGCTATACATTTGGATGTGTGAGAAAAATGATAATGGCATTTTTTAACATAAAGACTAATTTTGTAAAACAATAACCCTCTACTCCTCCCCTATTTCTGAATTCACATTAATTGTGTATTTTTTTTCTAAATGGTTGATGGTCTCAATATTTATTGAATATGGTTTTGAATATTACGTTTCAAATAATTGTATACTTGGTACATTGAGATGATTGATTATTTCTAAATTTTATTAATGTATATTTGTAATTGTTATTTATGTTGTATGTTTTAACTTTTTACTGATGCTAGGTTAGAAATGAAATCATATTTAATATATAAAGGCAGGTTTGGCATTAAAAACATAGAAGTGGTCTTTTATGTTGTTTTGGAAATGGGTAGGAATTTTTTTAATAATTTCTTGGAATTGATAATGTCAATGGACCATTAGAGTCATTATAATTGTTTTTGATAATGAATTGTGGTTTTGGAAGTACCAGTTCATTATTTTAATATTATCAGGTTTTTGGAATGTTTTAAAAGAACATGTGATGTTACATATTGGTTGGCACATGTGAATGAATTATTGTGAGAAGGGTATTTGAAACATTACTATTATATGATGGAGATGGATTTTGGATTTTGATTATTGGAAATCATCATTTTTTTGTTTAGTATGTTTTTTAGGAAAGGGATTAGAGAGTTCTATAAATCAAAATATAAAAAATTAAAAAAGGGCCAAAACCCTTAAATGTGTGTGAAAGATGATGCTGTAAGGAAGAATCATAGACCCTCAATGCAATGTCAAAAGTAGTTTTTTATGTTCAAGAATAATATTTCTCCCACTAAAAATGATGCAATAGAAAATTGCACAATGGGTCATTGAGGTCTATAAATAGAAGCTACATAAAGAAAGTCTTAATGATTTTCCAACGAAAATATTGTTTCTTTACTATAGGAAATATTTCAGTGTTAAAGAATTATAGAGATTTAATCATGATCACTGGGAGATCCTTTAGTCTAAAAATACCAAGTGAAGCCTTCAGTTTAATTGTGCGAAAGATAAGTGTTGTGCGGAAAGTAAGAGTGGCGTGAAAGTCATCTTATGCGACAACTCCAAAATCATGAGCGCAAGTTAATGTATTTCATCGAAGCGTGATGTTATGCTTCTTAAAGGAATTAGAATTTTTTTGTGTGATCAGTGACATCAAGTGCATCAATTCAGGACATCGATGCTAGAAATGTCTCATGTTGCACTACGACAAAGAACTCAATTCAAATCTGTTGAAGAGGACCTCATGTCAACAAAATGATTAAGACTTATCACATGGAAGTGAGCAAGGGGGAGTCAACAGAAGTGTTTCGAGGGACGCAGTGAGATATCCATGAATTATTGTAGTCAGTGTGCCTAGAATAGTGTAACTATGTTTGAACTCTTGTACTCAACAATTATGGAAGAATAGTGGATTTTGGTAATACAAACACTCTATTGGAGTATAACTCTTGAACGTATCACTTTATGATGAACCAGGTAAAAGTGTAGTGTGTTATCATTGAATGTGATAGTTTAATTAATAATAATATCCATAAAGTAGTTTTAACACATTCCTACCACTAGGGGAAAATGATCAGATCCATTAAAAGAAAATGAAAACACACTAATTCCCCCCTCCCCTCTCAGGGAATCCCTGGGTACTAAAAAGGGAAATATTTTAAAGGATTTCCCAAAGAAAGGGATATCACATATGCAATGTCAGTGTATGTGGTAGTAATTCTTGGTGGAGGTAGATAAGGTGAGTAAAACCTCCAAATGAATATTAAATTCAATATATACTATTTCAATCATGGTACTCCTAGGGGTCATTCAGATTGTCTAGGGATGGTTGGTTATCGACCCCGATTAGACTAATTGATACACCTTCTATGACTATAGTCAATGTGGTATTGTGCTACTAGATTGGTATTTACAAAATCAAGTGAGATATTGACTACAATGATGGAACATATGATGGAAATTGTGTCTAGTCAGAGTTTATAAATGGAAATTTATAAGGATATTTCCTAATATTCACATAACTATATATCTATTTGTCTTGTATATTTTTATAATACATGTGGATTCTAGTCCTACTTGTTTGTATCATATTTTTAATTTAATTTACTAAATTTTTATAAATTTCTTTTGTCACATTGTAAGGATTATATTTTGGGTTTTTGGTTTTGAAAGAGAATGTTGGAAAGTGAAACCGTTTTTTAAAAGGAAAGAAGCCAGGGGTTATTATTAAATAAGAAATTTTGGAATTATATCTTTATTTATTCAAAATGATTAAATCATTATTATTTAAATGTATTTAAATCCAGTGTTTGTGAAATTTATAAGGAAAATAATTGAATAAATTCTATGGAGATTTCCTACAAGGATATTTTTTCTCACATCATACTTCTTCCATTCTGTTTTTGTAGACCCAAGTCATTCTTGTAGGTGCAGGTTTTTGGGTGAGTTACTCCATGTAGAATGTTGGTTTTGGTATGGTTGAGACTGCGAGGACCCATGGAGAATGAGTTTTCCTTCATCATGTTTAGTTTTTTTCCCTTTAGCACTTATTTCATTCAGTTTCTAGTTTGAGATGTTTTATTTTGTATCTGGATAAATTATTATATTTATTTTACACTTAGTTACTGATGGTTATTACACATGTTTAGTTTATTTATTTTAAATTGGATATTTTTTGTAATAAATCCTTTAAAAATTGATTACATTTATTATGGGCACTAGTTTATAGCTCATGGGTATCAGGAATTCCCTTCGGGCCTTATCACATACATTGTAAGATGTTTGGTAAGATGGAATCCCAGCATGGATCATGAATTTTTCTGACGTGATTCTTCCCATTTTTTTGTAATTATATTCCCATGTTCTTGAGAATTTTCCTTCATTCATACATTCTATAATTTATTGTAGTTTAGATCACTTTTTATTAAATAAATCACATAATATCTTCATAAATTCAAATATATTTTATGTGTTCTTATTTGATTTCTTTTATGGAAATTTCTATTATCGAGGTGGTGTTATTTTAGTTTTAGATATGTTTCCCCTTATCAATGAAATTGTATGATCTATATAGGATTACATATTGTTCAATAAATCAATTTCCTTATTCCCAAACATCCAATAAAACTATCTATGGTTGATGAATAATTTTATCTTAGCATTAATTGTTTTATAGATATATATTTCAACTTGTACACCATTTTTTTCGTGAGTAGATACACCCATACATTTTCACATCATGGAGATATTATATTCATAATCCTTATTTCACTCACCCTAATGATAATTTGAATATCAAAATTTTTCACACCACCTATATTTTCACATATTCTTATTTTAAATATTATCTAGAGGGTGAATCAACAACAATACATAAATTGTTCTTATTATATTTGGTTACCATTATCCATTATCAATCCATAGATTAATTCATAGGGAATATCGAACTCTTTTATCCATGGATAGGATTATTTTTAATTACAAGATAGTCATGATAATTTTTCATGGTATCATCAATTCATTCAAAATTGTTTAAAGATTCTAATTTTTTTTTCTAAATTAACCGTCTTTACCCCTTGATCATGAAACATCAAGTATATGTTTTTAATAAGTTATTCATGGGATACAATCATTTGAACTCATTCCTGTATTATTTTCTTCATATGATCATCATGTATCATAATTTCTAATTTCATTTAACTATATATATACTTTATTTCCTTTTTGTTGACTTCTAACACTACATTATTTAAATTTATAGAGGTATTTTTCATCAAATTCAATGAATATATCCCATATAATTTGATTTTATTAATAATATATTTATAACTACTTAAATTATTCAATTATTCTTTACCCATAGAATACATATCTTTGAAAAAATATATGGAAAATACCTTAAATTTAATAACCTGAGTGAGTGTTTTACACATATGTAACATTTTAAGAAAATATATAACCATATATTCAGCTTAATACTCCATAATTCACATTCCTAATATAATATCACGGTAAACATAAATATCTAGCTAAAAACTTCAATAGATAATTTTTTTAATAAATTACTAATTTCAATGTACTAGACTTTAAATGATTCAATAAACTCACTATGCTCAATCTATATATAGAAATACATTGATTCAATAGAAAGATTAATATTAATAAATTTAGTAAATGAAAATTTTAAATTTCTATCATATTCAAGATATGGTTTACAATATTTTCAATTAAATATATTCCTTATAATTTATTAACTCTTTGTTTAATTTATTAATGTTCTTAACCAAACATATTAATTGTCAACACAAAATGTAACATCATATATCTACATATGAGGATCTTAATTTTTTCTTATAAATATGGTGTTCATGTGTTGAAATTTGAATAAATAGTAAACTATATTACATATTATCGGATTGAGCTTAGAAAAGATAAAATTTGAATTGCCAAGTAGAAAATGATGGAATACTAAGGGTGGGGAGGGGGTTAATTAATGTTCTTGTAAGTTACTAAATAAAAAAAATTCATTTAATTATCACCACATTTTATTAAAACAACAATATTAATATATAAGTTGTATCTGTTAATACACCCTTAGAACTCACCACAACATGTTGTGTAGAAAATAAATAGAACATTAATGTGGAAGTATTTTTAATTTTTTGACCTTAATGTGGGTACCTTATCCTTAAAATGATTGAATCCATCATAAATTTTTTGCTCACTATTTTTTTATTGTTATTAAAAATCATGATCATGTATCACCCACATATAAAAGATCAAAATGGATGGGCATGTCTAAAAATTTTCTAGACTGTTTTCCCTATAAATTAGAGGGGTTCTAGTATTATCATGGACTAGTGAGAAGGTATTATATGAATATCAAATATTATAAATTCATCTCAAAATATCCTTATTCACCTGAATAAATGATAATTGATTATTCTTGATTGATATTGTACTTTTTGGGTTACTTACCCTTTATTTACGAATATGAAATCAACATCCCAGTCAATGATAGTTTCAAATCATGAAATTCATCCTTATACATCAACTAAAAAAATAATGATGACGATGCATTAAAATGGTTTATTAATTAATAGTCTCCAAATTTAGCTCCCAAAATATCAATGTATCATCCAATTAGTCATTGGACCAACCATACTTTATTTATATTATGTTATTACACAATAAAATATTCAATATTCTTCATATAAATTGTTGGATTCATATTATTTTCTTATAATATCTAAAATGTATTGTTCTTAAAATATAGTATCTAATTATTTTTAATTCCTTATACAATATAGTAGTCATAAAACAACCCACATCATCAAATACCCTAATTATTTATTTTCCTAATACTTATTTTCCTTATACAAAAAACATTTAAAAATTATTTCCATAATATTAACCATTGTTTTCATCATCCTTTTTTAGGCATCAGAATCATTCAAATCTGAAATTTTTACGAGTCCTGTAAATTCTACTAGAGGCCTAGAAAATAGACCCCACATCATATTAAAAAAATATTCCACCAATTTCTCTAATTGAAATATTTATAAATACAAAAAAAAAATATTACATAAATTCATGAAGATATATAGTTGATTGTTTCCTAGTCATAGAGCCTTATATTATGTCATGAATATCTAGCTCAATTTTCACCTTCATCAATCAACATGGAATGTAACTCTTTTTATAGAGGTTCACTATCTAAATTTATTGAACTAACATCAAAATGTTTTTATTCATTTTTTAATTTCATGGAGTAATCATCTTCTAAATATGTGAAAATTAATTTCAAAATGTTCATCCTGAATCATATCATGGCCATAATTCAGAGACATTTCAGAAATTTAGTTTCGAACAAATTTGTTTGGTAAGATGTTACTAAAAATTTTATTGACCAATTAATCTTAAGTGTCCACAATGGGTACTTGGAAAACACTTTAGAGGCAGGAATCTAACCCTCATCCTCTCTATATATCCTCTAATACATAATGAGATTTTCAAAAAATATATGATCCTTGTAATTCACATTTCGTATCATCCCTTGGACAAATTTCACTTTCCATAGAGGAAAAACCTTTAAAAATTCAGAAAATTACTCTTACACCAAGCTAGATGAGTCATAAATAATTTATGTTACCTTTAAAAAATATAACTTCTAAACATTTTGACATAAGAAAATTATATTATGACATAGGATTACCATTATTAAATTATTCTAAATTATCATATTCGTGGAGGAAATATTCTTATAAAATATAGGATAATTACACTTCATCTCAAACACATTTATATATTTACTTTTTATTCAACACCTTCTACATTATAAACCATGGACACAAAAAAAATCTTCGTAGAATCTCATGAATTTTCCATCCACTATGTAACTCCATAAACCTGATAAAGATATAATTTTTTTTCATGTCCAGAATCCAAAACCATGAGGTTTAGTTCTTCGATTTTCATATTTGTTGATTACAGTTTTATTCTATTTACACAAGGAACCTAATGATAATAGTAATACATTACCATTTTCAAGGGTAACACCTTATCTCATATTCATTGGGATCTTCCCCTATCACCCAAGAATCCTATAAATATTGACATTATTATTGATAATAATAAAAACCATAAATACCCATTTGTTTCATCTGCAAAATCCTTTGTAATGGAAAAATGATAATACTTAAGAAATAAAAACTACAAAAGTTGGTCATGAAAATAATGTACTGAATTGTACACTCATTATTGACTCAAAAAAAATATATTATTTGATTATGGTTCTACTGACTCTTTATATCAAAAGAATTTTTACTAGGAGAATCCAATCACCACCCCATGGGATCGATATTGAATTATCAATTACAAATTACGGTGGTATGATGAATTCATCCCATTTTTAAAAATAATCATTGACTGAAGTTTGAATGAATATGGATTATGTAAATATGATTATTCTCTATTTTGTAAAATTGATGTGATTTTGGGCATGAATATTCTATCACTACAAAACCCATAATAATTTTCCAAAATAAGGAAATCATATTTCATATCATAAATAATAACATGATCGCAAATCAAAATAATTATTACTATGAACTCTATGTGGAAGTCACTTCCCATGTACGAGTCTTATAACCAACTGATTTTCGATATACAGCTGAAATGGTTGGGAAAAACACAATATTTTAGATATACAAATTTTTAATAATTATATCAATTTATTTTGTATGAGTCTCTTGGTTTTACATGAGATTAAAAGGATGAGTTTTCAATACGACTCATATTGGTCTTATTACTACTTCAAAGACTCTACAAAAATGGACCAAATAGAATTAATGGAATTATATAAATAAGTCGTAGGAAATGTTGGTATGGAATCCATAATCTCACGTACTTCACCAAATATTACACTAATTATCATAGTTAATAATAATGGTATATCAACTAAAATATATATTGACTATAATGAAAACAATAAGATCACAACTAATTCCATTATTCATTTTTCCTTATATTGATAACAAGTTTTCTTAGCTTTGAGACACTGAGTACATCAAATATTTATTCCCTTTATCGGGATATCATAAATTTATAGTTAAAATATTTGATATACTAAATAAACCCTTCAAAAAATATGGAAACTATGGTTCCTTTGATAACTATAAATTCCACTTTTATGATTATAGATCAATTGAATAGATTCTTTATAGATTACCAAAATATATTTGTGTTAGTATTTTGAGATTGTATTATCATATATTTAAAAAGAAAATAATATTATGAAAAAAAATTTAAGGGTTATGTTGAATATAATTAGAATGGAAATACCATATTAAAAATTTAAAAAGATTGAATCTTGAATAAAAAATTTTCATTCTAAGGTTATTTAATCAAAATTATGGTCATATCTATTGATCCTTCAAAAATTGAGGAAATTAAATAAATATCCAAAAAACATTATATGATATATCTATATTTCATAGATTGTAAATTTGTGACCAATTATTTCTTATAAATTTATTAGAATTATAAAATCAACTAACCATGTTAATTACAAGGGGTGTTATTATCTTTTAGAATGATTAAAATGCACATAGTTTTAAAGATCATTATAGAAGGTTGATACCATAAAATATAAAAACACTACATTGTAGTTAATAAAATGTTTTCACATATATAGATACATAAATGATTATATTATGATTTTTCCTCAAAAAAAAATCAATTGGTGGTAGCATATTTCTATTTTCATTTAGTGGTATATCTATAAAATTAATAGATACATGATTTGAATGATTTAGTAGTAATATTTTCATTATATATATGGAACCATTATATTTATAGTGTAATAGGTTGGATATAAACTTCTTGTAATATCTTAATGTATATACTCACATAGAAGAAGTTGAAAATTATCAAAAGTACAAGATTAAGGAGAATTATTTCTCAATACAATACCCCCATATGAAGGAGGTCAAAGTGGTTTATTATTAATGTTGTAATTATTATACAACCTTATCTATGGAGAGGATTCGTGTAGACCCAATAATCAAGGATTAGAATTTTATATACCATGAAATAGAAATTAAATGATATAAATTCTTCCATATTTATGTTATTGATCAACCAACCATCCATTTAAAAATAAAGGATGAAATTAAGGAGGATAATGAGATAAAAATGAATGTATAGAATATTAATTAGTTAAACCATGAAAATGAAATAATTATATGATATAAGAAAGGAATATGTTTCACTTCAACCCGAAAATGATCAAAGAATAATTGGTAGAAATAAATAGCTCATCATTCTTTATTCAGCTGATATTCATAATGATATATAGATATATTAATGTGAATTTGTGAGAGAAAATCCTAAAAAAAGTGATTGTATATAAACTATCTTGATAAATAATAAGATAAAATGTTAATAAAAAGTGACATAAAAAATGGGATTGCAAAACAATTACCCATACTTTAATGGAATTGATAGAACATCCCCATGGATATTTTAATAGGGTTTTCTATAATTATTAAATGCCATAAATTAATTTGAGTTATAATTGATGGAATTAAGATATAATAAAATTTAATTTCTATTTTATAATAACTCATTCTGAATCAACTTGTCATTATTTGCATAAATAAAGTTAAATGAAAACATGGAATAAAATATTCCATTAAATAAAATTTGGATCAATGTATTAATTTTGAGTTTTGGAAAAGTTTTCTATATGAATTGACTTCTGATTTTATCTTTTGAAATTATAATCATCCTAAAACCGTTGGCCTATATAAAATGATCATTAATAAATTGAAATATATGTTGAGATCTAATTAAATGTATTTTAATAGTGGTTGATAATAATTCCATTTCCATGTATATTTCTAATATAGAATTAATTTCCATTATAGCAATCAATTATATCTATTGATGGCTATATGGGAAGAAACGTAGTACTAAAACACATTAGGATAAATTTGGATAGAGTAATTTTATTGGACACGATTAATCTGACAAAATTTTAACATCCTTTTTTTATAAAAAATAAATACCCTTGTATATCTTATACATGAAATAATTTTGTGAAAAATTAATCACTTTTATGTATTATATTTCCACTTATATAGGATCTATTATTTTCCTAAGGATCACTCATGATTTAAAAAAATTTCATATTGGTAAGATTAGTTATTTATTAGATTTATAAAAATTCGATATCAATTTTACGAACAATGATAGGGTCTTCCCAGTATCACGTATGGGTTACTCACCTATTTAATGAAAACCATTATGGTAATTCCCCATTATATGAGTCTAATAATGAAAAAACAAGGATCTACAAAGAATAATGATACGCACTTAAATAAAATCTTGTTTTGTAATACTATGAAAAAGGGTAGCATTTTATTTACAATTAATTTGTAATGGTAACTCACGTTCTTGGTATGGAAAATTTATCTTATTTAAAGGTTACAAAAGGATAATATAGTCATAATGTAAGGGTGTACTGATTTTCAAAAGGTATTCATTTATTTATATAGATTATGTATGTTTTACCCTTTATTTTTACGGGATTTTTATGTATTGGAATGATCTGTATAAGTGTAAAACAATTTTTCCAATACAAAATTACTATTTTTAGGAAGAATTATGTTTAAAAACTGTGAATTTAATTTCCCAATTTCTAGTTTTATCCTTTAGGATGTTTTAAAGCCTGTAAAGTCTATTAATAATATTGAAAAATTCATCAGTCTCATTACATGTTCATAACTCCTATTTTGATTATTTATAACGATCTATAATTTAATAAATTAATGAAAAATTAAAAGTAGAATTTAATTTGTGGGTTTTAATGTTTTGAAACGGTAAGTTGGTTACCTTCATAAAAATATCTAATTAATTATACCCATCATTTTTTGTAATCAAATTGATTATGAGAAACACAAAAATTCCATTACATGGTATCTTTAAAGCCTTTGAGGACAATATAAGGTTCTTCTTTTGGTTTCTAGGCAAGGAATAAACCCCACACACTCTCCATTATTAATGGATTCTTCTTTTCAAAATTTTAATTATAGTTTGGGTCTTTTATAATTCCCATAACCCAATCTAATGTGTATTATGTATTTTTTTATTAAACATGTTGGATAATCATTGGAATTATTAAAAGTTAATAGTCCAAATAAATATGATGAATAATATGAAATTATCATTTTAATATCATATTATCATGTAGACATAAATTTTATCACATATTTAATTTATATATCATTTTTTAATAAAATATATGGAATTAGTTCTAGTAATCGTTAACCAGAAGTAGGAATCAAATATAATTATTTTATAATTTAATTTATGATTCCTTGGTAAAATGTTTTACATAACATCTACATGTATGATGTCTAGAGTTCCTCACCATTTAGGTCCTTATGAATGATATTTTTATATATTTGTTTATAGATGATAACTCATATTTTGTAACACATAATGTTTTTATCATCATTATATTTTTTACATAAATAAAATTTATTTGATTTCTTTTTTATATGCTACACCAAGTAATTATTATACTAAACACAACATTGAATTGTCATTAATTACATGAAAAACCATGTTTCTACGAAACATAATTTATTTTTATACTTATATTAAAAAAGAAATTATAAGCTATAAATTAAAACTTATGGTTTGAACATGATTAATTGAATTATTAAATTATGGTATAAGAATAATTCAATTGACCAATTATTTAAAACTTAATTGAAATTATTTTGAAAACATTAACAGAAATAATTTTCTGAAAATTTATAAAAATTATAACTCCTGTGTTCTATACAATTTAATAAAAAATTAAATATTTTGGAATCATATTAATGATAAATGTATATAATTTATTAAATAAAATACTTTTTAGTCATATTCTGTGTTTTTAAGGCATTATATTAGAACAAATCATATTTTAAATATAAAAATGAATTTTCTAAAAACAAATCATCTTTTGATGGGACAGTTATTTAAAATCTTTTTTATGCACTTTAATAAAATACATTTGAAAATATAATATTCCTTCTTTTAATATTGAGTATCAGTATTTTGTTTTCTTGAATTTTTGTTATTTTTTTATATTATTCATTTGATGGTGAATAATTAAATTATTTTAATTGAAAGCTTCTTTTTTGAATGATTTATTTATATTGATAGATTATATTTAAGATTTTTTTCAATGTGTAATTAGATTAATATTTTCTCAGGGCATCCAATTAATGTCATTTGAATAAATTTCACATTAAATTTGTATAGAAATACATTTCAATCTTTTAGAAATTTCTAAATTAAAAAAATATTTTTGATCAATCAACGAGATTAATTTTGAATTAATTTATGAAAATTGTGTGTTTTATATATTAAAAAATTAATTCCAAATTTGAAATCATAAGGTCTAAAATTATTAAATTATTCCATTTTAATTTTTTGGAAAAAACATTATTCATAACAAAGGTATTTCATATTATCAAAATTATTGACATGATTAACTAGTAAAAATATTTAGAAATATAATATTTTTATCTACATCCTTATAATTTATTAATAATTTTTTTTGATAAAATAATTACCTTAAATGGTGACCCAATGATGATGGTATAGTTGTTTAATTAATTGATTAATCAAATATATGATATTAAACACACTAAAACTAAAATAATTTAAAATTAATAATGTCATCAATGGATTTTAATGATGAATTATACATGTTAGTGAAAAGTTATTATATTTTTTCTAAGATATCACTAGTTGATGACATTTTTAGAAATTCATTTAATGAATAGTTTAAAAATTGGAAATATTTACTTTTAAGATAAATAATATTGTGTTGAATGATTTAAAATTAAATAAAATATATATTTTTAAAAATTTGGTGTATATATACTAAAATTTCTTTAATGACTCGTTTATTTTTCTTTTGGAATTTTTTAGTAATTCTTTTACCCCTAGAAATATAAACTATATAATATAATGTTTATAATTAAAATTATTAAATATGGGATAAAGCTAAAAGATAATGATTAAAAAATTGTAAAAAATCATATAATTTTTATTTGATGAGTTATTTCCCACAAAATTTATAATATTTCATAAATTAATATATTTGAATCCATTTGGATTATAAAATTATGTTATTTTAATTTAATATTATTAATATTTCCAGGAGTACCTTTGTAATCTCTTACAAAAGGGAACATACTCTTCTAATTAATTCATACATAAAAACCCATTTGGTTCATCCAAAACCTATATAATTTTGAAAACATCAATTCCAAAAATCTATAAATCATAATTTTTGATGAAATCCAACCAAATGATTCATCTTGTAAAAATCAAATGGAGATACCAAAAGAATAAGTAATTTTTATCAACAAACATTGTTGTTTTATTTCATTATTAAACCCCTTAAATTATTATAATATAATTATTATATAAATAAAAACATTTCCTAAATATACTGATATTTTATTATATTATGGAATCCACCAACACTAACACACACTTCCAACAAATGTGAATCACAGTCATGATTCTTATGTAAGGGGTATAACACCCTCGTGAACTGATGTCATTCGTTCATCCATTTCCACCTTTGAAGGCAGTAAATAATGATTGAAATTTTATTATTATATTAAATATATTATGTTTATGGTTTATTTATTATTTTAAAATAATTATATAACACATAGATTTATAATTTCTATTTTCCAAAAATATAATAGCTCCATTGGTGGACGTGTTGACTACTGCCTCCTCAAAACGATGTGATTCATTTACACATTACATAGAATGTTTTTAATACACGTTTAATGATACTATACGAATTATCTAATTTAAAAATTATACTGGAATGGTTATATATATAGATATATCATTTACTTTCTATCATTCATTATAATAAGAAATGTAAACACCAATAATGTGTACAGAGGATCTGCCCTTTCCCTAAGAGGTGTATTTAATTTTATATTTAAATCTTTTTTAGATAAAAATAAGTATATATATAATAAATGTATATGACATTTTTATCATTTTTGTCATTTTGTAGATAATTAAATCATGTTTTAATTATGAGTAACAATAGTTTCATGCCAAAACATGTCTATGAAACCAAATTGATTTTTTCCCGAAACAAAACATTAAAATAGAATTATTAACAAGTAGGGAATATATATTCAATAGTAAATCTTATATGGAATTCTTTATATTTAAAAAAAAATTATTTATTAAAAAATTATTTTTTTATACATGATGTTTTTAAGAGTTTAACGAGAGTCATGATATTAATTAAAACATTTCTATGTCACCATAATTTATTGTGAGATATAATACATGTTCACCATCCATTTCATGCATACGGTTTATATAATTCCATTTAATGTTTATATGATTAAAATCCTAAAATTATTATTATTTAAATATAAATTTTATGATATATATTTCATGGGAATAACAATTCAAAAATTACCAATTTGTTAAGTAAATTTCATCTCAATTTTATGTCTTTGGGAAAAGTGTAATTTAATGAACATATATTGTTTTTATAATGTTTATATAATTCCCATTGATATGTTTTATTATTAATATCTATATTTTTATAAAATTTAATGCTTTATTTAATGTTATTCTCTCTTTGTTCCGAAATAATTTTTCCTTCAACACAATGTTTTCAAAAAAATGTTTTAAATGTGTTTTAAATATGTTTTAAGATTTTTTATGGAAAATGGATCTAAAGTATACTTAAAATAGTTTCTGCGGATTATTTTATAAAATTTGAATTTTATTTGAAATGAAAAATTATTTCTAAATTTTGAATGATTTAGAAATAAATTGTCCAAATAGAAAGGACATTTTCATAATGAATTATTTAAAGTGATGTTTCAAAATTATTTTCCATCTAAGAAAACATTATTTGATGTTACATATAGTTATCCTGAGATATGATCCAATTATTTGTTTACTAATATTTATCTTAATGGTTTATATTTATGATAGATTTCTTTTTGTTAATTTTATTTTATTTCAGGGATTCATGTAGTGATGAAATATTTATGAAACCAATTTCATTTTATGGGATTCAATATTATAACTGATGTTGGTTCTTATGGACCACATGTGTATGGTTTTATTTATGTAATGTGTGGGGACTATATGTAACAATAATTCATTGGGTAAATATTTATGTCCCTTAAAATAATTGTTGTAATATGTCAATGGGATTGATCTTCTATGGAAAATTGAGAAACCTGGTCCTATATGGGAAGATAGAGAGACATGATCCGTTATGATATGATGTGGATACCAAATCCCTTATAAATAAATGAATATGAATAGGGATAGTGATGTGTCCTTAGTAGTAGTTCTATTACCCATAATGTTCCCTATTATGTTTTCGCAATGTGCCTTGACTTATAGGGAATGATATTACATGTTCATGTGTCTTTAACAAATTCCATGTCTTATTATTATATTATGATTTCATGGATTGGGATATTGGTTTATGTAATATCCATGTATTATAAACTTCCATTATTGATTAAATATATAATTTATGTGATCTTTGTTATGGATGGTATTATTTTTTAATGTTAATATCATGGTCTCATAGACATATGTTCATTATTATTCTTGCATATCACCCTTTCTAACCCTTACATAGAATTTGATGTCACACATTATTATATTTTCTTTCCCCATGTTATAATGATTATTTTAAGTAGAACTACTAAAGGGGAAGATACTTAAGGTACATGTTGAAAATATTTCACCAAATTAGATGAACGTGGTCTATGTTTTTATAGGCACTAAACTATTATGGTCCTCAATAATGTGTTTTTGTAATGAAATTAATATTCATATAAAATATGTAATATACTTATAGGAAAATAATAATGTTTTATAGTCGGTATAAGGTCAATAGTGTATTCAATATTTGGAAACATGTATGAGAAAAATTTATTGAGGTGCTTTTAGATATTTCAAAGGATATGTCTACTGATATCCCTAAGGATAAGTTTAAGTATACTTTACGATCGTAGAGTTTTCGTAACAATCATGAATATAATTTTATTAATACTAACATGTCAATTATTCAAAAATTTAATGCAATTTCTATAAATTAAACCATTTTCTCAATACGAATAGTATTTCTCACATTATTATTTTGATTTTTGTTGATGGTTAGAATCGGAACGAATAAGGATAACATTGAATTTTTTTGGAATGTTCGGTGACTATGAGCATCAAAATGGGATGAGGTCTAGAAATAAAGATACAATGATTATGCTTAATCTTATATCGCATTATATTATCAAAATATATAACCTCAATGATATTAATAACACATTGAATTAGAGGAACATGGAATTTTATAAAATTTCATGTGGTTATGAACATAGAGAAATTGATATTTGACTTCTTGTATGTTGAGATGTTTAGAAGAAGATCCTCGAGGAATATAAAAAATATAGGGGAATATGTTATCTAGGTGGAAAAGAAAATAATATAGTGATAATATTCCAAGGATTTCAATGTATCATATGTGGGGAACATTTTAATTATCTATAAAAAAAATTTATACCATTAATATACATGTAGACCAATGAAGGATCTATTCCACTTATATAATTAAACATGAGGTATTGAAGTATTTATGTATTTTAATTCAAGAATTATGAATTATGAAATATATAAGAAGTTTAAAATATATTTATTTAGGGATTTGAAACTATATGGTGAATGTTATCGATGATCAGGATTGTAAATTAATGGAAATGTTATATTTTTTGTAATATGTGGGATTAATGTAAAGTAACCCCTAGTATGAACTAAATGTTGAGAGACTTCTACATTTTATGATTATAAATGGGTTACTATTGATAACCATCACACTGATAAGATGATAATATGTTTTATGATATCATGGATTTGGTTTATACAATTTTTTGATTTATATTATAAGGAAAGATTTATCTTTTTAATGCATTAACAAATTAAATGTGTTTAAGGTAATTTAGGTTAATATATTATTTCAGGAAAAAAAAAGATTTTTTATTTCTGTGTTTTTTTTGGGACAAATAAGATATACACCTTGATTTTTATGGTTAAATTATATTTTTAATGACATTATTAAAAAATTTTAGGATTTTAATCATTTTGAATGCTCATAAGGGTAAATATTTATGAAATTGATTGCATTTAAATTTTTTTGTGGTTTTTTTATATTAAATTTTTATATGTGAATATTGGATATCATATTCTATGAATTTATTATTTATGATAACTATAGTCAAAATTAATGGCTTATAATCTCATTAAGGATCTTATAATCAACTTGCTGTTAAGGCATTATAATTTTATCCTCATTTTTTGGTGTCAGAGATGTAGTGGAAATTGATGAAGGAACAAATGATGGATGAGATTATGCGTAAAAAATATTATAAAATCAATTAATCATTTATTTTTTATAATATTATTAATCTTTAAGAAAAAGTATTTCAAAACAGAAAATTTATCCCAATTCGTTCATCTTAGATGAATAAAATTGTCTTGTATATAATCATAGATTTATTGTTCAGTGATGATTAAATTTATAATGAACAAGTTATATATCACTCCCTATCAATTTTTTTTGAAATTCTCTTCCATGTCCACGTTTTCAATTTCAAATAATCATAGTTATGTGGTCATATAAGCTATTTAAATTCACTTTTTTTTAGAAGACCTTTTTTAACCCTTCATATGATGTGGGTTTCCCACAAATAAATTCGTAATGATAAACAATTGATTTTTAATGTGAAAATTTTAATTTCTAGGATTAAATTTCATTGTTAAATTCTTCATCATATTGGAATAGAATCATATTTATTGGCACTTCCACCAAATCTCACACATGTCCATGATGTGTTCCATAGATCCTTTTTGAGTAAGTATATACCTAATCCATAACATTTAATAATATCCAATGTAGCACAATCAGTTTCTAGCATGTAACCCTTTAATTGTTATTATTATTTTTATAATGTATTAGGGTGAATTTTGGGAGGGTTTGGAGAACATTATTTCTGTTTTATTGGGGATAAATGGAAGGAGAACGGGTTGTGCATGGGTTTTCCAAACATTGTGACAATCTATGAGATACTGCACGCCTTGGGTAGTTTGTGGTAGTGGATTCTACATGGTGGGATCATGTATTTGGATACGATGTGAGGAGAGCATCTGAAGGGTCATATTTCAGGTATTTGGTAATGCATGATTTGCTTACAGTTTGTCTAATCGTTCGACTAAACCATGTGCAGGTCAAAACTAACTCCTTTAAAAGTGCATCTAATGTGTTTTTTCCCTTAAGACTCTATGTTTTCCTCCTATGAGTTACTAAATCTGGATTTTTCTTCCAAAACAATTAAAGTTTGTTTTCTCATTGATCGATAGGTGATTCAAAGGAATCACATGGTGATTATTAGATGATTCCTCATGGTAAATTTTTGTTCTTCATGTTTTTCAAAGATCATCATCACCCCTCTCTTAGGTTTCATAGATCTATTTCCACTATGGATAGATATCTGGTTTTTAATTATTAATTAGGTTATAATTTTCCATTTTAATGTTATGGGATACAATTTTGGTGGCTTCATAGAGATTTAACCCGATTTATATGGTGTTCTTTTTCTGTTTTCTTATTCACCAAAACAGTCGAGGTTGGTGGTTTCACTCGTGACTCCTCCTTCTAGAAATGATTGTATTGAATTAAATTGGTTTTTATATAGGAAATGGGTTGTGAATTAAATGTGTAATGATTTTTGAGAACTCACATTTGTGATTGTTTTCTGGAAATAAGGTAATTGGGTGTTCTTAAAAAATTACATTGGATGGTTTCAAAATGTTGATTTAAAAATAAGGATTTTTCGAGAATTTTTATAAATTTATTAATAAAAAAAATTCAATAAAATGGATTCTTTTATTGAAATGAGTTTGTAATTCTTAGTTTGAATAATTTTTGTACATGTTTTCATTAAAATAATTTTTTTTTGAAAATGATAAAAAAATTGGAATTGGGTTATTGCATAATAGTTTAGCGTGTCCTTATACATTTAAGAAATATAATGTAAATTAGTATCCCTATCCATTAGTGGGATGTATCTGGGCTAGGACTCTCCACCATAAAATTGTACCCTTATCGATATCATAGTGAAAGGATGACACACCACTCATGAGTATTGGGAGGTCTATGTTACATGAATGGTTAGATGCGTGGATTTTTATAACGGAATTTTTATCTCAAAAATGCATTTTGAGAAATGGATTTGAACCAAATTTTTTGTGATTTCATTGAGAATATATATTTCTAGAATAATTTGGTGAAATAATTCTTATTTATATTTGGTTTTTAAATTTTTTAACTGTTGTTTAAATTATGTTATAAACTATTTATGGGAATGGTGCGTTATAAATTGTTTTATATAAATATTTCTAATCATTCTATCCTTACAGAATGAGTAAAGAATTCATTAGGGAAAACATACTTTGGTTTATTACTCACCCACAATTTGGCACCATGGTTCTTTTGGATAGGTCATCTACTGTGACATGTGAAATGGTAATGAATCACATGTTTCTGGAACTAAATCATGATACATGGGAAGGTTAGAGATGTTAGATCCTAGAGCTTGTAGATCATGAAGTCTTGTGGCTGTCTTGGGGTTATATTATCAATATCTCTCTATATACATTGATGTTAGTTTGGATTCAGTTATAGTATACCTAGGTGGGTTTTGATATAAAGGAATTTTATGAGTTTTTTCCTTTTTATCATGCATCATATAGTGGTTTGTTTGATTGGGTTTTATTGTTTTAGATGTTTAATAAATAAAAGGTAAATCATCCCCAAAAAGTATTGAATCCCTTCATAATTTATTGTCAGCCTTTGGCATCTTGGGGATGTCACATAATTACTAGTAATTTCCTCCATCATTATCAATACCATGAGGTGGAGGGTTGTTAAAAATGGTATCAATATCTCATTTTCCAAAATAATACATCAAAAAATAGTATCAACATTGTTCGTTCCAAAATCAAGTTTTAGATAATTGGTATTAGCTTGTTCTGGTCATTGTGGAACAAGTAGTCATATGTTTTCATGGTCCTAGAATTGAATTAATTCTTTTTTTATTACTTGATTTGGTATCATAGAAATGAATAGGATTCATGGACATGAAATGTAAGGAATATAAATTCATAGATAACCATTATATTATAAACATAATGTCACCCAGGATGTGGGTACATTAGTGTTTGGTAGAATCATATAAGATATTGGAATTTCATTTTCAATGGTTTAGCCAATGATATGATCATAATATCAATTAAATTAATGATTTTTCCCTAGGATTTAATATTTCATTTTTATTAATGATATATAAACTGATGAATTATGTTTCTTTTTTGACAAATGATTAATTTTTTTTAAACGAATGACTTTGAAAAGAAAAAAGTTTGTGTATTTTTATAGTGGTTTTATTTAAAAAGGGAGTATAATTTTCATCAAAAATATTTTAATGTGGAAAAGGATGACTTTGGAAGACAATACTGTGGTAGATGATGTGATATTGCTTGAAATGATTAGCAATCAGTTTTAAGACAGTGAGAGTTATAGAGTATGTGGTTTGATTAGAAAAGGGAACCCGATAGGCATTGTCGAAACTCACAGAAAGAAGTTGTGGAGAATGTAGTTGCACCAGAGCCAAAGTTGAACCAAGAGCTCATTCAGAGTATTATCCATGAATTTTAATATGTGGAAACATGGAATTAAACAGGATGTTCCTTGAAAAGTTGATCATTCAATCAAGTTCTACAAACATAGTCCACCCATTATTTGGGGTGATTCAGAACTGGAAAGGGAATTTGAATGGATAAGTGGGATAAATCATATATTCTATTTCATCATCATGCCAGTGAAAAATAAATTTATGCTTGAAACCAATATTCTCATGTGTCATTCACTCTAGTGGTGGTATCTAGTGGTGATGGCTCGAGTAGGTGAATGCCTTAGTTGGGAGGATTAAGAGGAATTATTCAACAAAAAACATCTATCCTCACATGTTCATGATTCAATGGACCATATACATATAAATCCGGATGTAAGTAAATCTCTCTATAATATAGTATGCATATAAATTCGGGAATTTAGTTTTCATTACACCAGATATAATGGCTATTGTATCCATGAAAGAATGAAATATTGAATCATGTAAAAGGAAAGTGGTTCTCTTGAAAATAGTTGTTCTATATATTAAAAACTAAAGAGAGATATATAATAGAGAGAGTGTGGTTTAATGATACATCTCATGACATATGGGAGGAGGATGTATCGTGATACCTATAGGGAATGGTGGAAATCCTAATTCATGGAGCTTGACATAGAGGGACACATATTTTTAATGTGGGAGATAAAATCTAAATCAAATGGTTGGATTAGTGAATCACCCTCTATGACCAAAGATCCATGCAGGATATTTTCAATGTGCTTTTCTCGACCACAATAAGTGACAATGTATGTCACCAATGCTCAGATATCAAGTGATTAGGACACCTTTTAGGTATCGTAGGCATCATATTCTTCGATGGAGAAAGGACAACTGAAACAGTCTCATTAATAGAGTGGGTCCATCCATGATGATTCTAGGAATACCAAGACTCCTCAAAATGGAAGATATCAGGATAGAAATAATGAGAAGAGTGTAATGAAGAAGTAATTATTTTGAGCTGTGTAGGTGATTGTTGATTTTCATATTGGTCTATCTAAGACGAGAGGAATGAATTTTTTTATTCCATTTTTATTACTGTATTTTTTTTATTTTGGTGCATCACATTCCTTCATTTCTTATCATGATATGAAATTTCTACGTTTAGAACTTATGATGGTGCAATCTATGTTAAACATGAAACTCTTCTTGGTCAACAAAAATGTCGAGCATTTTTGGTAGAGAATGATCTATTACTATTGATGGAGATGAAAATAAATGGGATTTATTATTTTTGGATATGGTTGTTTATGATATAATCATGGTTATGAATTTGTTTAAAAAATTCATGGGACAAAAATACTTTTATAGAAATAATGTTAGTTTCATAACATTTGATGATATGAAACATCTCTTTAAATGAGAAAAGGTTGTAAATATTGGAAAATGGGTTTGTTGAAACCACCAGTGGGAACAGTTACTTATATGCTGGAATTATTAACTATGGCATCAATGGATGAGATCAAACATAATATATTTTCTATAGTGATAGATTAATTTCCAGATTTTTTCCAGAGAACATTTCAGGGTTACAACGTATAAGGGTTGTGGATTTTACAATGATATCCCTGTGGTAACCAGTACGATTTACCTTGTGTCTTATTTTATAGAACCATCATAACTAGAGGAGTTAAATGTTCATTTGGAAGATATTGAAAGAAATTTTTTTATTCATTTGAGTTCATCTCTTTGGGAAGCAGCAATATTGCTCGTAAATAAAGAATATGGATCTCCTTGGATTTGTGTTGATTATAGTATTATTAATCATATTATGATATAGAATAGATACCCAATTTAATTCATTGATTTCCTATTTGATCAGTTGATGGGAGATAGTGGTTCTTTAAAAATAACTTGTGATCCAGATATCACAACATTAGAGTTTGGAAGTAGGGAATTCCAAATATATCATTATAGACGTCGAAAAAGACTGTAACTCCTAGAGGAAGTTTCAAACGGATGAAGAAAATTCATATTCGGATTCCGAGACCTGGTCCGGAGGACCTGGACATAGTCCATGAAATTAAAGAGGACGTGCACGAAAAAATGATGTTCACACGATGGACTCCTGGGATTCGTGAAAAAGAACCGGCGTGGCAGGAAAATTTGTGCGCCCGGTTCTGCGCGGGGAAGCCTTGCGTGCCGACTGGTCCTGACACGGAATATTTCGCGTGCCTCTTGGATTCCGCGACGGTGAATTCCTATAAATAGAAGGCAACCTCAACCTTTTTGGGGTTGGGAAATTCAGACCAGCTCCCGTGCGTGCAATTCAGACTCCCACACATGCAAGATGACTTCCAGGTAATTCCCCTTTTCGTGCAACCTTTCCCTGGGGTTCCCACCCCACTGGATTATGTGAATTTTCCAACTCCTTCAGGTTCTTCCTTTGCGCGGAATCCTTGCCCCTTGCGCACAATCACTTCCAATTATGTTCAATCCATTCCAAATTGTGTGTAATCCCTCTGATAGGTTTCTCCATGACTTAGGGATCAGCTATTGCCCCCATGCGCAATCCAAGCCATTTTTACGCAATCCCATATCCGAACGCAATCCTATGACCCAATTGTGCACAATCTCGGTGTGTTTCATGAAAACCTTCTCTTTGCGTGCAAAAACCAGGACCCCTCACCTTTACACCCCTTGGTTACCTCTCTGTGTTGGTGCCAGATGTCTTCCATGTCAGGCATGCATGTCATGCATTGTTTTCTCGTACAGCCTTCCAGGCCTGTATTAAGTAACCTCAAGGTCCCTTGGGCGGTGTTTCCTATTGCGTTTCTTTGACTTATGCTTCTTCACCTAGGCACACTAATAGCTATTTCTTCTTCGCATAGCCACGCTAATGTGGACGCCTCGATGGTTTTCCCTGTGGCCCCCCTTCTCTACGGCCATGATGATTCCTTCCCTCCCACAAGGGGTAGAAGGTGTTTGGAATTTAAGAAATAGGGGTGTGGAGCGAACCTACCTCATCCAAGCGGCAGGACGTTAAACTGCTAAGCACCACGTCCTTAACACATGATGTTAAATTGTGGTCCGACCCTGTGCCTCGCACCCAGGGTCCCCCCAGCCCGGACATTCTTTATGCCCACTTGTCTCCATGGGAATTGATTCTTCCTCACATGGAAGGTGGTACTCTTTTTCAGAGTGGCGTTTTTACACGGGGGAAGGGATGCCTCAGAGCATAAGCCCCTAGCCTCTCTTGTGGAAGGTTGCACACATGCACCTCCATACTTCCCCATTGCCAAGGCCAGTGGAGTCCTTTTCCCATTGTACTTTGTCGCACCATGGGCCTCCATCCTGGAGTAATCCCCAGAACAAAGGGCTTCTAACCACATGTAAGCACGTGTTTCCTCTTTGGGCCGCTCAACACGTAATCCCCTTTCCGCTTCTCACAGACGCACCCTTTGCGATATGATCGTATGTTCCCTACGGCCTCTTGTTTCTCACACCGAGCATGAATCATGTTGTTTTAGAGCGCACATTGACCATGACATCCTCCAATGGGCCGCCTCAGAGCGTATGCCCCATCCCAG
This sequence comes from Viscum album, assembly GCA_963277665.1. NCBI lineage: Eukaryota > Viridiplantae > Streptophyta > Magnoliopsida > Santalales > Viscaceae > Viscum > Viscum album. The sequence goes on along the minus strand of OY728120.1, from coordinate 1,406,318,006 downwards.
TGAACTACGAGGACTTTGATCTATGCTAGTGCATGGTACGTTGGAAGCCTCCACGAGGTTCATGCCCACCACCTTGTCGTTCCGACTTCTTCACGTCAGTTCGCCAATAATTTGGGCTGCCTCATAGCGTAAGCCCTAGATTGCTCGTCCCGCATGACGTTAAACTGTATGCCCCGAACTACGTGGACTTTGATCCATGATAACGCATGGTATGTAAGAAGCCTCCACGAGGTTCAATCCCATCACTCAGTTGTTCCGACCCCTCCGCGTCGGTTCACAACCACCGTTATGGGCCGCCTCAGAGCGTAAGCCCCAAACCTCACACCCACGTCTCATCTTGACCTCTCCTTCGAGACCACGTGCCTCAGGAAGCTCATTACCTAGCCTGGTGATATTACTTCTTCCAGGCTCCAATCCATGCATTCATTCTCACGAGTTGTCTCTTCAAGTGTCCCACCGTATCACCGAACTATGCGGACATTGATTCCATGCCATGGGGATACATTGGAAGCCTCTCTGAGGTTCAATCCCATCAATCCATCACCCGTACTGATCCTTACCCGAGCCACCACATCCCGGTGGGATCGTGCCACCTCATTCCACTCCACAGTATCCGGGAAGCCACCCACGTGTTGGCCCCAACATCGGTGTTCCCCCTAGGGGGTCCGTCAATCGGATCCACTCTCAGTGTTCTGATCAGTTTGATCCATCTTCGCGATACGTTAAACTCGTTTCATAACCAGTGTTAAACATGGGAAGCTGAGGAAAACCCCAGGTGGCATGCGATCCCCCGTGTTCATTGTGGGATGCCTCGGGCTTCTGCGACCTCGAGAATCCCTAAAATAAGAAACAGATGATATACATGCCTATCCCCAGTGTCAAGGCACGCCGATGACAGCCCAGCATGATCATTCTCCTCACCGAAGGTTGCTTCCCCGACCAGTCCCCTTGGAGCGTCTTAATGGAAGCAACATAATTAACTGGCGTCTTTAGAGATATGGAACCAGGAACGAGCTTCACGAACCAGTCTTAAATATATGAGGGAGACCCGGACTATGTGATGAGCTCCAAGAAGGAATCCACGGAAAAAATAACTGACATCCCTTTATCCCAGTTTCAATCAAGGAGAAGACATCCCTAAACAAGGAACGACGGTCACCTGCCTTTGGAAAGGGAGAATGTGGGGCAACAAGAAGCGCGTCCTCACCCTAGAAGGATGCGTGTGCCTGGGCGAAAGAATTGGAAACAAAAAATGGTGAACCCGACGGGATGCTCTTCTCCTCAATATCAGAACCGGTAGCTTTCGGGGTGTCGGAAGATTAGCAGGTCACCTGGTCCGGGCACCTAGCATCGGGATGTGAAACCCTATAGGGGTTGAGGCAGTCAGGATGTTGATCACTCCGTTCTGCGACATTGTTAGGTTGGATCCCTCTCGCTGACCACGGAAGATGGAATGACATTGGGGTATTGGTTTTCGATTTCTATTTTTTTCGTGCTAATCGGTTCATCTCCCTACTTCCAAGAATCAGATCGCTGCATCCGGAGCTCGATCTCCACCTTCCCACCAGCGCAGGGGCAGGGGAAGTACCGACGCGGCCACCCCGCATGGCCTCGCCTTTCCCACAGCTACTCCAACTCCAACTGTCGCGACTACAAGGTGCTCCAGCCCCATATCCATGTAAGAGATCATCCAATGAAGGGTGATCAATGACATGGTTCGTAGGTACAGGGAGTAAGGGGTCATCCCCACCAGGGGAATGACCCGTTTTGATCTTGAGTCAGCTGCACCTCACCACCATCGCCACCCCTGAGGGCCGCAATGGGAGCCATTGCTTCCCACTCCGACGTTCAACTATTTCGGGAGCCTATCCCCAGAGCGCCATGACACCTCCCTCCCCTATGTCGATGTGGTGGGTGATGTCCGGGTATGCCCGATCGGAGACCCGTCCCAGGGGTCCATGGATAGATCCCCCGCTAGGCTGCATCTATGCCGCCGCCATCTCCTCGGGCCGAGAAGTAGGAAATCATTGTGCCCGCACCACCGTCTCCAACCCATCTGACACGACGCCGGTGTCGGGTGCGAGCGGAAGAGAATGCCCTCCCTGGGGCACCAACATCAGCAACCACTGTGGCCCGAGCCACTGGTGACTCATGTGACCAGACCCCCGCATACTTTGAGCAGGGGCAGTCACATGACCAACTCGGATCGAGGCCCCGATCACCCTTCAAGAAGGTTGGGTCGACTCTCTCAGTCGCGGGCACATGCAATGGCCACCGCGGACCAATCCATGGTAGTGCCACCCACCATGAAGGCCCATTTCATGCCACTGATCTAGAAAGGATAAGGCTTCTCCGCAATAGCTATGCACTGGGTATGGGTTTTTCCAGTTCTCATTGCACTAGGCAAGAGGTCACTTCGCCAACCGCTGGCCGCGAGTGTCGAGTCGTTGCGTATCAGGTTTCTCAACCACATTAAGGTCTTCCCCATGTCCCTTTCGACATCTGTCTCGGTGCTTCTCACACCTTGTCCTTCAGTCCATTTTTCCCTAGCACTATTGCGGCCAGGGGAATCCTTTACAGAAATCATCATTGCCCTGATGAGCCACCCAGGGGAAGGAAGGCGGGATGTCGTCGTTGTAAAAGGAATGTTAGTGGAGTCTGGAAGGAAATCAGACCAGTCCATTTCTCGGACTCAGAGGCGGAGTACGACTTGACGATGGAACCTTCCCCCCCAACTCTTTGAGTCTAGGGCATGGATGGGGATGCGGCATGTCAGTATCTTATTCCCTGAATGTGAGATCCGCATGATTCCCTCCTCCCTCTGAAGGTATATCCAGGAGGACGAGGAATTGGCGTACCCCCTGGGATCAAACATGCAGTTACCATTGCCCTCCCTGGAAGCACCTTCCACCACAGTCATGGTGGGTGGGGAACTTTTCTGGGGACCGACGGAAGAGTCCCGAAATGACACACCCTCAGCAAGCACCGACGCTGTTACTGGAGGCCCATTCACCAGCCTATCCTATTGCGACGTGGTAGCCAGGACACTGCAACCCTTGGAGGACGACTTAGGGATCGCCGGCCAATCGGCCTACTCGTCGTATTCTCCACTGGCCAGCCCACCGTCCCAGCGGCCTGCCTCAGCACCGCTGCCAGTTCCCCGGCCATTCTCGGTTGATGATCAGGTGTAGTAAGGGTCGGATCCTGAGCCAGAGTCGTGGAGCTTCTGGACTGTCCTCGCGGCAGGCCACTTCCCCGAGATGTTTTGGCCGGTCAAAGGATCAGATTTTGATATACCAGAATCGCTCACCCTGGGAGAGTTTGAATGTTTCCACCAGACTCTCCAGGTGACTCAATCCCGTATTCTCCATCAGCTAGCGCCTTATATCGGGAGTCAAGAAAAACTCGAGGACATCGGCGAGAAGTGTCATTGGGTTGACCTGGCTATACTCCTTGCAGTTTACCACCCCAATTCACTCGGCCACCACATGGTCCTCTAGCAAAAATGCATCTTGAGTTTTCAAAGAATCCGCATGGTTTTCGAGGAAGCCACCCCCCCACTCAAACGTCCGTGGGTGGGGGTAGTACGCTGCCTTACTTTTCTGTGTGATTCACCGATAGCCTGACTCACTGGGCGGCTCTGAGGGAATGTCACCACGGGTAGTGGCGATCAACATGGCTGACCTTTCGGGTGAGGGAAACGGTGTGTAACTCCTCGATGGGGACTCACCCCCTGAGGACAATCCACTACTAGACCCATCTGGGAGGATTACTCACAAACATAGGAGCCTCCTATGTCTCCCCACACCCACTGAGGCATTAAAACTGAGCCGAAAAATCAGCATGGGTAAAGAGCACGTCGGGGCTGTCAAGATCAGCAACCCATCTGCCTCGGTACAGAAGGCAGAGGAAGATCCCGAGAAGGACACGCTATGCCAACAGCTTGATGAACAGATGAGGCTGGTTGATGAGTTTCTGGCCGAATGCATTGTAGAGCGGCGTCCTGACTACGATAATCCCTTTCCAGGATAGCAGGGGAAAGAGCACCTAGCCCTTGATGAGATTAACCTGGGCAATCGCGACCATGCCGCGTTCACCGACAGGGGAGAGGCCGGAGCACATGGAAAGCGGGTGCGATACATTTTTCCGAACACTCCTGAGCGGCGTGATCACCTAAGGGACCCCAACCGATTTCCTCCCGCTGCCCCAATAGTCACTCCACCAGCCACCCCGCAAGTTTCTAAGATTGACTATCAGATTGAAGATCCCGGAAATGCACTTTTGGTCAGAGATCCCTGTCAGGATAGGAACCCATGTTCGGACGATCTAATGGAAGCACTCATCGCCCGCTTAGAGGAACTGGAAACTCGGTAGGTGGAAATCCCACTGGACGATAAGCCATACCCAATGTCGGTGGATGATATGCCGGCCCCGCTGGGATTTGGGAGCCCCACTTTCACCCCCTTTAACGGGACCGAAGACCCGCCACAACACCTAGACCACTTCAACTCGAGATGTGGGCATATGTTAAGGAACCCGACATAGTAGGATGCCTCCAAGCTCTATTTCTTCGTTCAGACACTGGACGGACCAGCATTCGTCTGGTACAGCCAGCTCCCTGTCGGATCTGTGACTAGCTGGGAGGACCTTCAAAGGAAATTCCTCTACCAGATCAGTCCCACAACACGGAATACGAACATCGCAAACCTCTTCAGGTGAAAACAAAGTCCCGATGAGCGAGTCGCGGACTTCGTCGGCCGGTGGAAGGGGCTCACGTACTCCCTTGACATGCCACTAACTCAGAAGAAATTACTGAAAATGTGCGTAGGGAACGTGAAGGCAGAGATGGTTCCTTCTATGATCACTTAGAATTACCCTGGAGGGTTCTCGGACATCTCAGACAAGGCTCAATGCCTCGAAGAAGACCTGCAACAGGCCAGTCGGGCATGCCCACTACCTCCTATAATCCTTGCAAGGAGACCCGCTTGAGCCGAGCCCACTACTGTGGCCCAGGTAGAGGCCCCAAGGTAGATAGAGTTGCTACCAGTAAGGCTAGCTCAATATCCCCATAGGGTTCCACCCCCACGGGCACAGCCACCGGCACACAACGACCGCCTCAAAATAGACAGACACCTCCACGTAACGCACTGCCACCACCTAGGTGAGATAATCAGGCTCCACCTGCTCAGCATGCTCCTCCAGCCCCTGGTCATGGCCAGCCTCCAAGAGCCCCCTTTCTAGACAGAAGGAATCAGACTTAATCATTTGAAAAGGCCCAGGTCCCTGGTTATTTCCGTAGTGCCTTGGAGTAGAGGATCGTCCGGCTGTCTGAGTGCCGGAAGCCAGAAGAGGTGCATCTCACTGATCACCCTAACTACTACCCTTATCACCAGACCATGGGTCACACCATCCAGCGATGATATGTGTTCAAGGACTGGCTCCAAGACCATATCGACAACACCATAGTCAGGTTGGGCCCAGACCCGACGCAAGTGGCCGGTGTCTTCGTGAGATCAGATGGCAGTAGTGGCAACAAGGATGAGTGGAAACTGGTTTCCGACCATGGTTCCTGGAAGTATAATGACTGGATGGCCCGCAGGATGGTCGCCCGCACCCATGGCATCATCCATGCCCGCATGAGTAATCCAGAGCCCTCAGAATCTGCGAGCGCCACTTCGGCATCGTCGTCCCAGCCTACCTCTTCATAGAAGAGAAATATGCAGTGCTAGAAGAAAGAACGCACCCTGCCAATGTCGTCATCATCCCGCATTCTTGGTGATTTTATGCCCCCAGAAATGGGGATCTGTCCGAGACCCCGTCCAGTAGTGGATGACTCCACGAGGGAAAGCCCGGGGTATGCTTCGGTTAACACCGTAGAGTTGGTAAATCCCTTTTTGACTACCGGTGACAAGGAACAATAGGTGGACCTTGCAAATGTCCCCAGCCGTCGCCAACATCGGCGGAGCCATGGCTACGTGAATCACCGGGGCACAGCTGTTGGAACCTATAGATAGGCTGTGCATGCCACTGAAACCAGGTAGCAAGCCCGATACAGAGCTCAGCATAGTCGGCCCCTTCCTCCGGTGTCGACAGGTTCACCTTTACCACCGTTTGTGTTGCTGGATCTGGTAAAACTGCCCCGGCCATGCCGCGACCAACTCTGCTCTGCCACCAGCCGACCACAGCCTTCCGGTCCTAATCCGACAGCCACTTCCTAGGATTCGACTAGTGAACAGCGAGACGTGCCTAGTACCAGTCAGTCACCAGTCCAGCCAGCGGATCATGTCATGACTCCAATCATAGAGTGGCCACTTGTAAGCAGAAGCTTGCATTTGGCTCAAATGTATGATGTTTTGAAGCACCTGGACATCATCCTAGCAAGGATTTCAATCCTTGATGCTCTTCGCCTATCATCTGAAATGCATGATGCACTTGCCGAGGTTCTAAGGAGCCCCCTCCAGTTTGAGACAGAGGTAGCGGCTGCAGAAGCCTTCCACACCAAGGCGATTGAGAACGCTGAATGTTAGGTGGTTATCTCATTCTCTGGTGAAGATGAGGACCCTCCCATACAGGGGCACATTCGCCCACTGTACATCATAGGCCGGTTCAATGATGTGGAAGTCTGATGATGTCTTATTGACACATGTTCCAGGATTAACCTAATCTCAATTCAATCAATACAGATGTTGGGGTTGTCTGAGGATGATCTAACCCCCTCCGCCCTCATGATCCAAGGGTATGATAGGACCAAGAAAACTCCACTCGGCAAGATTCACTTGAAGACCCAGTTTGGTGGCCTAACTTCCAAAACCAGATTCATGGTTGTCTCTCAGGACACCGCCTACAATGCGTTGATCTGAAGGTCGTGGCTCCACCTTCATGCAGTGGTCCCCTAATCATATCACCATTGCCTCAAATACTCCCTTAAGGGTCGAGTAGGCGTGATCCAAGGAGTTGCGTCTCCTTTTTCCTCTTGTGAAGCCCGTTATTTGGACTCCGACTATTACAAGATCAAGGAGAAGATGATCCTGGCAGGTGAGGTTGAGCCCACCAATGTCACAGGGGATCCCTAGGTAGGTTCGTATGACGCTTATGACTTACCAATCCATCGGTTGGAGGCCACAACCCCTGACATGGGGCAGTGCTTTATTGTTTTGGGTACCAGAGGAAGGCATATTTCTGGGTCCAAGCGGCGACGGGGAATCACCTCGTATCCTACACCAACAAGTCTCAGGTGATCCCCAAACCTCCAGCCCCTGTACGATATCGGGATGTTTGGCTCATGGAAATGGTAGCATGTCATACGTGTCTGTTTCGCTGGTCCAGAATCGATTGGCTCAAGAAAACGCTCCACTACTGCTTTGATGTCACAAAGCGTGGCCCCTTGGGCTGAAGGACAGATGGTATTGGATCAACCACCTTTGTCACCATAGTCTCCATAGTGCATGATTCTTTTGACGTGACAACCTCTTCCACCCATTCAAGCACCAACATCCAGTCAGGGACTGGCATCCTCGAAACGACTCCCCCCATGGATGATCCCTCCACAAGTGGATCATGGGACATGGAAGATGCTCCCCCTACCATTGAGGAGGGCTTCTCCACCACGGTCGACGAGTTAGTGCAGGTGAACCTCAGTAGTGAGGCGGACCCAAGACCCACATTAGTCAGTGCCGCTATGACCCCCGAGGAACGAAAAAAGTATGTAGACTTCCTTAGACAATACCATGATGTGTTCTCTTGGAGTTACTGCGAGATTCTAGGACTAGATCCCCAGGTAGCTGTCCAGCACCTTGGCCTTCCAACAAGCCATCACGGGTTCAAACAACCTCCCAGAATGATGCACCCCTCTCACTGTGACATGGTTGAGGCCGAAGTTCATAAAATCATCAAATCACACTTTGTCAAAGATGTCCAGTACCCCCGATGGCTATGCAACATTGTGCCGTTCATGAAGAAGAACAGACAGATCAGGGTCTGTATCGACTTCCACGATCTCAATCGCCACTGTCCGAAGGATGATTTTCCCCTTCCAGTGACAGAGTTGTTGATCGATGCCACGACTGGGTTCCAAGCCCTCTCCTTCATGGATGGGTTCTCTGTGTACAACCAGATCTAGATGGCCCCCCAAGGATGAAGAGTTCACTACCTTCAGGGCACCCAAGGTACTTTCTGCTACTAGGTTATGCCCTTCGGCCTGAACAATGCAGGTGCCACCTATCAATGGGCCATGCATAGCATATTCAAGACGATTCTCAGGGACACTGGTGGAATGCTACGTGGATGACCTGGTGGTTAAATTTCTCCAGCACCAGGACCATCTCAATGACCTTGAAAAAGTGTTAATCTTCCTCCGTTCACGCCACTTGAAGATGAACCCGTTAAAGTGTTCCTTCGGGGTCACCTCCTGAAAGTTTCTTGGCTTCGTTGTTAGATACCAAGGCATCGAGATTGACCCAGAGAAGATCAAGTACAACATCCAAATTCCTCCCCCGAGTAATATTCAGGAGCTGAGAGGCCTCTAAGGCCACTTATCCTATAAACGCTGATTCATTGCAAATCTTACCGACATGTGTATGCCCTTTTCCTGGCTCATGAAGAAAGGAACCACATATGAGTGGGATAAAGAGTTTCAGATCGTCTTTGAGGAAATCAAGCAGTATCTGCTCCAACCTCCGGTCTTGATGCCACCCATTTCCAGAATGTTGCTGGTCCTTTACGTGACTGCCCTGGAATGATCCCTCGGTGCACTTCTCGCCCAGAAGAGCTATGAGGGAACAGAGAATAGCCTCTAATACCTCAGCCACATGCTCCTCGATACAGAAATTAGATATTCTCCAATCGAAAAGTGCTTCCTGGCACTCATATTTGTCGTGCAGAAATTGCGGCACTACTTGAAGCACCACGAGGTATAGTTGGTCTCTCGGGTAGACCTGTTGAAATACATCCTGGACTGACCTATGTTGACAGGCCGATTGGCATGGTGGGCAGTGATCCTCCCACAGTTCAACATCAGTTTCATACCTCAGAAAGCAATCAATGGACAAGCGTTGGCAGACTTCCTAGCTGCTCATCCAACCTCCGCGGATCAGCCACTGGATCTAGGCTTTCCTTATGAAGTAATCCTCTCAGTCGATCATGCCATCCCATTCTAGTAGATGTACTTTGACGGTGCCTCCCGGAGCCCCCTGGTAGAAGGATCAATGATTCTTGGCTCAACAGAGTTGGCCTGGGGGTCGTCGTCCTCACCCTGGAGAAAGAAGTTTTGCCGTATTCGTTCCTTTTGTCAGAAGGCTACACCAACAATGAGGTATAATATCATGACCTCAGCACTGGCCTTGAGTTTCCTCTTGAGACTGACGTACCCCATCTGCATGTAAAAGGGGACTCTGAGATAGTCATCAAGCAGTTCAATGGTGACTATGTTTTCAGAAAGATAAAAAATATGCTATTGATGGAGTTCACCCTTTGTCTAATGGCTATGTTCCCCTCTCGGCCAGAGGTCATTCATATCCCCCGGTCACAGAACAGTCGAGCAGATGCTTTGGCCAGCCTAGCCGCATCACTTGCGCAGCCCGAATAGGACGACCTATTTTTCCATGTGGCACACAAGAGAGTCATTTCTCCTAGTATTCCAGAGGATTATCGTGGCCCATGGGTGAACCATTTCACCAATGGTGCCCCCTACGTCAGGATCCCTGAGGACATAAGATTCGATAATCGAGACAGTTCCTGACTGGAGGACACCCTTGGTTGAATATCTCCAACACGAGAATCTTCCATCGGACTGAGCTGAGTGAAAGTGAATCCGACGCCGCGCACCGCAGTTTACCCTTCACAGTGGTCCCATCCTTGGTTAGCTCCTTTACAGGTGAAGATTTGTTGGTGTTCTCCTCCGTTGCCTTCAAGGAGTTGAGATCCCACAGGTCTTGCAAGAAGTTCATGCTCGTTCCTGTGGCGGCCACCAGGCCGGGTCGATGTTGTCCTACCAGATTCGGAGGCTGAGGTACTTCTGTCCCTCCATGATCTACGATTGCATCGAGTTTTCCAAGAGGTGTCATGCATTCGAAGTTCACGCTAACTTTGTGAATCGGTCACCATAGCCTCTTCATACTACCATGTATTCTCAGCCCTTTGCAGTCTGGGGGTCAGATGCCTTAGGACCTTACCCGCCGGTGTTGACCCGCTAGTGCCGGTTCATCCTGACCACTATGGATTTATTTTCTGAGTGGGCAGAGGGAATTCCGCTCAAGGAAGTCAATGTATGTTCTATCACTGACTCCGTGAGCTCTAGTGTCATCTATCGACTTGGAGTACCTCATGCTATCCTCACGGATAACAAATCCATCTTCTGAGCAGCCGAGCTGAAGAAATTGTACACCATGTACAACATTTTCTCTAACCACACTTCTTGCTATCATGCACAGGAGAATGGAAAGATCGAGGCATTTAACAAAACCCTCACTAACATTCTGCAAAAAATGTTTGGTCATAACAAGAAAATTTGGCCAGACAAGCTCCCCAATTCCCTATGGGCTTATAGGATGACGACTCGTAACTCCACCCAGGTGACTCTGTATTCCCTATTATACGGAGCTGAGGCTGTCCTACCCATCAGGATTCATTTTCCCTCATTACACACGGTGGTCTACAACCAGCAAGCACTAGATAGAGTTGCCAAAGTCTGCCTAGCTGAATTGGAAGCGTTGGATGAGAATAGGCTTCACACATTACATAACCTAGAAAGGAATCAGTGCCAGATGGCTCGATCTTTCAACAAGAAGGTTTGCCTTAGCTCTTTCCTACAAGGTGACTTGGTACTGGCTCTCATAGAGATAAATGATTCTCAGTCGGAATCCACCCATATTTATGCCCAAATGGGAGGTTCCTTTCATCGATCATTAGGTCTATCCCAATGGCGTGTATTCCCTAGTGACTATGGATGGCGAGCGTGTCACTCCTCCCACCAACACTAGGTTGCTCATACAATAATTTTCCGGAGCCCCGTGGGTCCGAGTTCTAAGACCTAAAACTAAGATCCTTACATGGTTGAGCATGACCATAAACTACATTTGGCCCTACATCTGGGCCCCTCGGGTCTGAGTTCTAAGACCTAAAACTATGATCCTTACACGATCCAGCATGACCTTTAACTACATTTGGCCCTACATCTGGGCCCCTCCGGTCCGAGTTCTAAGACCTAAAACTAAGACCCCTATATAGTCTAGCATGACCTTAAACTACATTTGGCCCGACATTTGGGCCCCTCGGGTCTGAGTTATAAGACCTAAAACTAAGATCCTTACACGGTCCAACATGATCTTAAACTACATTTGGACCTACATCTAGGCGCCGTGGATCCATGTTCTAAGACCTAAAACTAAGATCCTTACACGGTCCAGCATGACCTTAAACTACATTTCGCCCTACGTCTGGGCCGCTTGGGTCCACGTTCTAAGGCCTAAAACTAATATCTTTACATGGTCTAGCTTGAACATAAACTACATTTGGCCCTACATCTAGGCCCCTCCGTTCCAATTTCTAAGGCCATAAACTAAGAGCCTTATGGTCTAGTGTGACTTAAACCGCATGCTCGTCCTCACAGAAAGACGTAAAACTGCAATCTGGTTAGGCATCCATGACCAAGGCCCAGCCTCAGGCCCCTTGACCTTCTCGGGCCTCTCAGCCCCAGCCTTCACCAAAAGCATGCTGTGAAATGTAGGATTAGGTCCTCATTCGCAACGGTTTATCCGCTGCGCCATGCACACCCCCTGAAGAAGTGCCCCGTATAGTTCTGCATGACGTTAAACTGTGCTTCACGAACTACGTGCGGCTTGATTCCCATCCTCATGGGATACGTAGGACCGCTTGAACACCAAGATTTCAGGTCCAGCCCCATCTCATAGGAGATCCCACGATCTTCCGGTCTCCTCAGTCTTTTGGGCTGTCCCTCCCCATGGGGGAAATATAGGTGTGGTATAGGGTTTTTGGCACTACGCCCCCTTCCCCCGGGAATCCGCCAACTTTTGGCCGCTCTCAGACTGAGCCCTTCGACCCTTTCCAGAGGTCTGTTAATGTGTTCAGAGTACTCTGCTCTAGGACCTAGAGTGTTAGATTCGACTTAAGAAAGTTTTCGTCCACGTTTCATGCTTCGTGCTCCCCTTCATTCGGGCCCCATTATCATTCACACACGGAGGGACCCCCAAGAACGACTTAGATACAACACCTAAGGGCTCTCCTACCATCACAGGCCAACTCCCCCGAGGGGTTCGAGCAACAAATTGATACAAATCTCGCATTGCAAATGTCATCAGCAGTTGATGCTCATTTGTTTGCCACTATCTCTTGGATAACGTGGTAGGATGATGTGTTGCGAACATGGTCAGTAGTAATCCTCAATCGTCACGCTGACTTCTTCAGGCCCTGAATGTTGGATGCATGATTCACTTTATGTTCCACCCCACCATGTCAAGGTGGAATCTCGAAACTCCTTGCACTAAACCTCAGTGCACCCCCACACGTCAGACAGACCAAGATGTGTAACAGTGTCTCTCGGGGCTCCCGCGTTCTGAGCGCTAGAGTATGTGCTTGGGTTTTTTCTTTAAGTATTATGTCAAGTTTGACCCTCATCCCCATGGGAAATGAGGAGTCGTCCATACATTGCGTTTTGAGCCCATAGTAGCTGGGAGGTAGCATCTCCTGCCCCCCTGATTATTGGACCCTCGTAGGCCCCTTTGGCCCAAGACCCCTCCCCCAGAATCACCCACAGTGACGATATAAGGATATTCCCTCATCCACACTGGGTACGCCTCACTGCATCGTGCGTATTCCCCAGGTCCAATCCATACGTCCTTAAACTGTGCTGTCAGGTCCAAGCCATACGAACATAAAATGTGCTGTCAGGTCCAAACCATACGACCTTAAATAGTGTGTCAGGTCCAAGACATACGACCTTAAACTGTGCCATCAGGTCCAAACCATATGACCTTAAACTGTGATGTCAAGTCCAAGCCATAGGACCTTAAACTGTGATGTTAGGTCCAAGCCATACGACCATAAATTATGTTGTCAGGTCCAAACCATACAACCTTAAAATGTGTTGTTTGGTCCAACCACATGACCATAAAATGTGATGATATCGTCCTAGCCGCATGATGAGAAACGAAATTGCATTCTGGTGACCTCCTCATAGGGGACCTCACGTTGGCTATTGGTCAATTACCATACCATTTGTCAATTCCCGTTACGGATTGATTATTGTGGCGATGCCAGGAGTTCCAGCACTAGGTCGACCGCTCCACAAAAGTAAACAACTCACCATCGAGGACAAACAAGATATATCAAATTCCACTTATTTTGGAGCGAGGGCTAGACCCGCATGTCTCCCTTGTCCATTGCGCAGGTGCCATTCCGTGGCAAGACACCTCTCAAGAACTACGTTTGGCTTGATTCTCATCCTTATGAGATACTTAGGAGCGCCTGGGCACTTCCCCATAGGCACAGCCTAGCTTTTCGTTTTCGGTCCCTCTGCCTAAACACGTCCCTAGGAGCACATCGTAAGCAGGGCATTTCCCCCATTCATGTCAGGTTTTGCAACTGATGTACTGTGTGTCTCAGATTCCCCTTATCATTTTTCCTAAGTTCTAAGTCCTAAAACTAAGATCCTTTTACTGTCCTACATGACCCTAAACTACATTTTGCAGTATATCTAGGCCCCCTTGGTCTGAGATCTAAGACCATAAACTAAGATCTCTTAAGAACTATGTCTGGATTGATTCTCATCCTTATGAGATACGTAGGAATGGCTGGACATTTCAGCTTGGGTCCAGCCCCAGGGATTACCAAATCTCGTCCCTCCTTACTGTAGGTCACTCGGCCTGACTTCTTGGGGAGTGGTGTAGTTCCAAAATCTACCCCGAATATGTTTGGGATGACCCATAGTGATCGTGGAAAGCGATAGTTCCCTCGCCAAAGGGGTCCTGTCTGAAAATTGGGAGGATTCATGATCAGGTTGGTATGTCTGCCTAATGCGCCTCCACCACGGTGGTGCGATTTCGGGAGTGTTTGACTCTGTTCGAAAAAACCACCACTCCACCTTCAATGATTTATGTTCCCCTTTATTCAGATTCTCATCTTCTTTCATGTTTTATGGGACCACCTAACAGTATGGATGATAGACCTACGGTCTGCCTACTGTCCTAGGCCAACGTCCCGGAGGACTGGTCATGTTTGATGGGACCCACTAACAGTATGGATTATAGACTTTGGTCCGCCTGCTGCCACAATATGGATGATAGACCGATGGTCCGCCTATTTTAGCAATATGGATGATAGATCTATAGTCCACCTTCTATCCTGGGCCAACTTTCAGGAAGGCTGATCGACGATATTTGAGTTGGGCCCCGTTTTGCAGACATAGTCAGCGGTCAGCCCTCATTTATTGTCCCCATTTCAGGAAAATACGATATGGATTCTGCGTTTCCGCCATGGTTAACAGTTATCCTCCATCGTCGCTCCCATTTTGTTCTGAATTTGGTTAACGTGATTCACCTTTTTCATCTCCCTATGTTCAGAGGAATTTAAATGCCCCCGACATTGCCCCACTCGTGTGTTAGGGCACGTGGAGGAGACGATATATCAATCGGTATGATGTCCCCCCCTGTCAGCTGGACCTCCCTCTTCTCCTCAGAAATCTAGCCCTGAGTTCAGATGCTTTAAGCTTTGTTAATGACCCACAGTTGGATGAAATGATACCACGATCATCCTTTACTTCTCGCGTTGGGTGCGACCCAAAGGAGCTTAGGGGTGAGTTGTTATTCATTTCAGAATTATGGTGAGAATATTAGACCAAATGTACAAATAAATAGATTGGTCCATACATGGGTGAAAATGTTGAGCAGTAAAAGAAAAAAGTTCATGAGATGGCCGAAACAAATCCCTTAAGGATCAGCGTGCTGGATCGATCTTTCCAATGCTATTACCCTTTGTCTGGTAGCCTCCAGGACTGATTCTCGCTCCTTGAAGACTCTCTCTTCATCAGTAGCTGCAGAGTGAAGGTCGCCAACCCTGGCCTATGCCTGAGCCCTCTCGGTTTGAAGTACAACCATCTGGTGACTCGCCTCCATCAGTTGTTCTTGAGTGTCAGCCAGCTGGGCCATCAGTTGTTCCATGAGCTCAGGGCATGTTGCAATGAAGGCCTCCTTCTCTTCCGACTACCCTTCGAGGCAACAAACATCCCACTCCGCCCTCCGAAATGATCGGGTGCTCGCTGATCTTTCCCGACACTGGGAAACGTCGGTGAGCCGGCTTCTCGCACGTATCTTATTGTCCATGTAATCACGGACTGTCAGATGAAGGCGTTGAGCGTCAGCCCCACCGGTGCACAGGAAGCGCAACCATGTTTGATGTGATCCCATCCGCCTTAGCCAATCCGACTGGGGAAGCCCGAGAAAGCACTGGATACACTTCCACCCTTTTCTCCATCTCATCTGGCACTCCTCAGACACTTCTGAGTCCGATTCGTCTACTTCCTTGGGATCAGTGGGACGATACACAGGAAAGGCAGTCAGCAGGTCGGCAGCACGGTCTGCCTCAGGGATGTCTTCATGAGGAATAAGATCCTCGATGTCCGGGCGATCTTCCTCTCTCACCCCAATATCAATAGTTCCTCCGTCAGCTTCCGACCTCGCATCAAGGACAGCCCCACTGATGTCCTCCACCCCCTGCTAACCAATTGCCCGGACTGACTCAGTGTATGAAATACATTCTGGACGAGGTGGTATGTCTTCCCCTGGTCCTCTCACGGATGGCCCAAGCTGCACAACCGGATGATCCTCCATTGTTGAGATCACTGTGTAAGGATTACCCTGATTAGTTGGGATCTTTTGATAACAAGTGCCAATAGTGATGTGTGGAAGTTACAGGAACCCAGAGCGTCGGCCTCCAGTATCCCGACCGCTACAAGATCTTCCATGATAGGAGACCCCACTACGCTTGTCAATTCAATGATGGGCTTCAGATCCCCATCCTGTCCCACCAGTTCCTCTCCTCCCTCCTCTAGTGGGGGCGCCTGACCAACACAAAGGTTCTCCTGAGTGAGGTAGAGAGATGGGTTGGAAATTGCAAAGGAGAATGGACGAAGAAGGAAAAAGGATGAAGATAGATACAGACCTCGAATATATCGGTTATGTCAAGATTAGAGCTGAAAATCTCACTGCTCTCCTGGAGACTCCCTTGGTAGGTCTCCCACTACGACCCCTCACCTTCAGGTTTTCCTTCCCTTTCATCATATTCTTTTCCTTCGTCTTCTCCGGTCTCCTCCTCCCCCTCCGACTCCTCATCACTATCACCTTCCCTCGATGGCATCACTTTCAGATCATGCTCTTGGTTGAGAATCATTTTCAATAGGAAAGGTGGATCTGCACGCTAACCCCTTTGGCACGCATATGTGTCCATGGCTATCAGATAATCATGCCGCCGATGGAATTTCACTATGTTGGCAACTTGAATGAGCTTGACCTCTGGCCGATGATTCCCATTCTGCATTATCATCTACCAGATGCCTTCAATGCCCAGTGATGGCCACAGGGTCATCCAGGCCGACCACAGTGCTAGGAAAATTACATCTTGAGAAGGTTCGAGAAGGTACCTTATCTGCTTCCTAGGTAGTTCCATGGACCCCTCATGTGACCCCCCTATGGGCAACGAGGTCGCGGCGGCACTGTGTGATGTTCCCGGCGTTGAGGTCCCGGCTTGCGCAGGTGTCGCTGCCTGACAAACCCCTAGTTTCCCCCTTCTAGCAGCACCTTGTCGGCTCCCCCATCACTCAGTTTCCACGTGGGTAGTTTTGAGTTGTCAGAATCACTTGCGTAAAAGCCCCTCAGGGTACGCAATGGTCTAGTGCTCGGCATACTCAGTTTCTAGGCCATCGTCGACCCCGGTGGGAGGAAGAGTTATGACATTTTCGGAGCCGAAAGTGGTGAACATCAACCACATCTGGCAGAGAACGTAGGGATTATTCTCCTCCCAGAGAGATTTGAATACCTTCTTCGGCATTTGATGGAGGCACCTGAATTTCCTGGTGAATCGGGATGGCACGTAAGGATCGCAGATCACTTTCCCATCGATCCGAACCATGAGCACCCCGCCCCGGATGCTCTGAAAATACCCCTACGGTTCCAGAGAGCCTAGCCCATTGTCCAACATCTGGCCGATCCGGGTGGGTAACGGGCTGAAGTTGATGTTGGTGTGGTTACCAATGCGGATCCTCACACCCTCCTCATTGAGCGTTATCGGCGCCACCCCAGTGATGTATCAGTAGGGATGGTCGCAGGCCGTTGCCTGGAGGACGGATGGAGTTTGGGAAAGTGTAACCGCTGAGATGAGCCACCACCCAGCTGTGGAAGATCTGGAAGGGGCCACATACCATCCACGGCAACCCCACTCATGAGATGCATCCCAGGATGGAATACAGCTTGGCCAGAATGAGGATCCCCGAGTTGAACTGTTTGTTGGTGGCCATGGTGCCCGCCATCACCAGTGTTGCTGGACAGACGCCCATCCTCGCGTCCCACACCGGTAGGAGCCACCCGCTCATGAAGGCGTCAAGGAACCCGACGTACTATTAATTCAGGTCCCGGGAGTCAATGACATGGTAGCCCCACGATTGGTATTGCCCCGCCACCAGGGTCCTCCAATATGACCCATATTTGCTCTTCTTAGCCACAGTTGGGTACAATTTTCCCCATCCCGGAATCCTGATCGTCGAGTACTTCTCTTGGAACTGGCTAAACCAGCCCCTGTAGGCAATGTCCATAAAGAAGTCCTTGACCCCCAGCCTCTCTTTGGCCAGCCCCAATACGTGCCACGTCAGCATGGGGGTTTGTGACCTATTTTCCCATGTGTTCTTTGGAGGAATGAACTCGTCGTATTCGTATCCCTCCCGTGGGATACCTCCGATGTAGTGAACGCCCTAGAGGCTGATGCCAACTTCCCCATGGTGAAGGTGGAATGTGTTGGTATCACGAGACCACCAGGTGAATACCTCCAGCACGAGCACAGGTTGATGGTGGAAGTGGAACTGCGACGTCCATACAGCCTCAAACAGGCCAATATGCCACAACTCGGCCCCATATTGGTTGAATGTATGGCGAACCCAGAACGCCTAGACCCACTCACTGGTAAAGTTGCCCCCAGACCGCAGGTCCCAATCTTTCAGCCTGGTCTTAGTGTCATCCGTGACGCTCTGACGGAACGTTCTCGCGTAGGGGGTTGGAGAATTTTCTACGACAGGCTCATCCTCAGTAATGGTCCTAGTCCTCCGGTTCAGGACATATACATTCATATGATTGGTTTCCCTGTCAGGATGTCCGTTGTTTGTGATGTCGTAGCGGGGAAGCTCGTCCTCTCGGGTTACCCATGACCGCTTTGTGTCCACCTCGAAGCCCGACAGGGGAACCTCCTCCAGGATGCCAAAGTTCTAGAGCGGGAGGATTTCATACATGGGATACCTCTTCTAGGATGGGGTCAGCAGATTGAACAAGGTTAGGTTTTTGGAATCGATCACCTTGGTTCCATAAACCTCCTCGTTCGCCGCCATTTTAGCTCTACGAGCGGCGACTTCCCCCTCATCAACTTGGTTTGCAGAAATCACAAATATTTCAGGAGTTACTCAAAATCAGGATGTAGTGCGCGGAATCAGAGAGAGTTGCACGAAATCTGAAGCTTTAGCGCGAAATCCAGGAGTTGGGCAAGCAACCAGCGCACAAGGTATGGAGTATCCCCAGTAGGCGTGCAAATGTGGCCTAAATTTAGAAGGAATTACACGCTTCCAAAGTGTTTTTACGCGCAGCTGTGGGAGAAATTTCGCGCATGAGAGTGGTATGCCTATCGGGTGGAAAAGCTTAAGTACTGAACTTGGGACCCAACGACCCTTTTTATAGGCGAGGCCAGTGTTCTGCACCGCGCGGAAAGCGAATTTTGGGCTGATCTGTCATTTTGCGCGCCCCATCAGATTTTTGCACGCAAAATCCCCAGGAGATGCACTGCTTCAGCTTTTTAGCATTTCCCTTGAAATCTGATTGTTGGGACCTCTCGCCGATCCAATTCTGAGGGGGGGGGCATTTTTAGACACCGAAAAAGTTCGTAACACCTATAGGATGTTTCAAACGGACGAAGCAAAGTCATATTCGTACTCAGAGACCCATTCCAGAGGACATGGAAGTGGTGAACGAAATTAAAAAGGACTTTCACGAAAAAATGATTTTCACGTGAAGGACTATCGGGATTTACAAAAAATAACCAGCTTGGCGCGCAAATTTGCGCGCCCGGTTCCGCACAAGGAAGCCTTGAACACTGACTGGTCCTGGCGCGGAAGATTTCGCGTGCGGCCTAGATTCTGCGATGGCGAATTCCTATAAATAGAAGGCGACCTCAACCATTTTAGGGTTGTGGAATTCGGACCAGCTCCCGTGCGTGCAATTCAAACTCCCGCGCACGCAAGATGACTTCCAGGTAATTACCCTTTTCGCGCAACTTTGCCCCGGAATTCGCCTTTCCGCGCAAACCCATTGGCTTAAATGAATATTCCAACCCCTCTGGGTTATTCCTTTGCGAGCAATCCTTGCCCCTTGTAGGCAATCCCTTCCAATTGCGTGCAATCCCTTCCAAATTGTGTGCAATCCCTTTGATAGGTTTCACCAAAACATAGGGATCGACAATTTCCCCCGTGCGCAATCCAATACATTTGTGTGCAATCCCCTATCCGCACACAATCCTCTGACCCAATTGCGTGCCATCCCGGTGTGTTGCGCGAAAACCTTCTCTTTGCGCACAAAACCAAGGACCCCTCACCATGACACCCCTTTGTTGCCTCTATGCGCCAGCGCCCGATGTCTTCCAGGCCGACCATGCACGCCATGCGTTGTTTTCCCGTACGGCCTTCCAGGTCTGTACGAAGTAACCTCATGGTTACTTGGGAGGTGTTTCCCATTGAGTTACTTTTCCTTATTCTTCTTCGCATAGGCACTTTAACAACTATTCCTTTTTCACATAGCCATGATAACGTGGACCCCTCGATGGATCGCCCTGTGGCCCACCTTCACTATGGACTTTCTGATACCTTCCCTCCCACAAGGGTTAGAGGGTGTTGGGCATGTAATCCCTAGAGGTGTAGAGAGAACCCACCTCGTCCAAGCTGCAGGATGTTAAACTGAAAAGCACCTCTCCCTAAACACATGACGTTAAACTGGGGTCCGACCCCATGCCTCGCACGCAGGGTCCCCCCATCTCAGACATTATTTACGCCCACTCGCCTCCAAGGGAATGGATTCTTCCTTACATGGAATGAGATCCTCCTTGTCGGAGTGCCATTTGTCCATAGGGGAAGGGATGCCTTATAGCGTAAGCCCCTAGCCTCTCTTGTGGAAGGTTTCACCCATGCACCTCCATACTTCCCCACTGCCTAGGCTAGTGGAGTCCCTTTACCACTGCGCTTTGTCGCACCACGGGCCTCCATCATGGAGTAAGCCCCGACATCAAGGGCTTCTAACCACGCGTATGCCCCTGTTTCCTCTTTGGGCCGCTAAATGCGTAATCCCCTTTCCGCTTCTCACAGATGCACCATTTTTGACGTGATCGTCTTGTCCATGCTGCCTCTTATTTTTCACACCGAGCATGACTCACGTGGGCTTAGAGCACGCATCGACCATGAAATCCTATGATGGTCCACCTCAGGGCGTAAGCCCCATCCCAGTAAACTACGAGGACTTTGATCTGTGCTAACGCATGGTACATAGGAAGCCTCCACGAGGTTCAAGACCACCACCCACTCATTCCGAATTCTTCACGTAGGTTTGACAATACTTTGGGATGCCTCAGAGCGTAAGCCCTATATTTCTCATACCGCATGACGTTAAACTATATTCCCCGAACTACGTGGACTTTGATCCATGCTAATGGATGGTATGTAGGAAGCCTCCACGAGGTTCAAGCCCATTCCCCAATTGTTCCGACCCCTCCGTGTTGGTTCACAACCACCGTTATGGGCCGCCTCAGAGCGTAAGCCCCATACCTCACACCCACGTCTCTTCCTGACCTCTCCCTCAAGCCCACGTGCCTCGGCAAGATCATTCCCTAGCCTGGAGATCTTACTTATTCCAGGTTGCAATCCATGCATTCATCCTCATGGGTTGCCTCTTCAGGTGTCCCACCATATAACTGAACTACAAGATTTTTGATTCCCTGCCATGGGGATATATTGGAAGCCTCCATGAGGTTCAAGCCGTTCACTACATAACCCATCCTGATTCTTACCCAGGCCGCCACATCCCGTTGGGATCATGCCACCACATTACACTCCACAGTATCCGGGAAGTAGCCCACATGTAGGCCCCAACATCGTTGTTCCCCCTAGGGGGTACTTCAATCTAATCCACTCTCAGTGTTCTGATCATTCTGATCCATCTCCACAAGATGTTAAACTTGCGGCATACCCCGTGTTAAACATGGGAAGCTGAGGAAAACCTCAGGTGGCACGCGATCCATCGCGTTCAATGTGGGATTCCTCGGGCTTCCGCACCCTCAAGAAGCCCTTTAATAAGGGACACAAGAAAGACATTCCAATCCCCTGCGTTAAGGCGCGTCGATGACACCCCAACATGACCATTCTCCTCATCGAAGGTTTCTGCCCCGGCCAGACCCCTTAGAGCATCTCGACGGAAGCATCGTAATTAACTGGCATCCATGAAGATATGGCGCTGGGAATGAGAATCATGAACCCATCTTAAATCAATGAGGGAGACCTGGACTAGGTGACGAGCTCCGTGGATGAATCCACAGAAGGAAGAACCGACATACCATCATCCCGGTTTTGATCAAGGAGCAGACATCCCTAAACAAGGAACGAATGGTACCCGCCTTTGGAAGGCGGGGATATGGGGAAACAAGCAGCACGTCCTCCCCCCAGAAGGATGCGTGCTCCCTGACGAGAGTGTTTGAAATAATCATTTTGATGAATATATGGACATTATAAATATGTTTTAATTCCTTTTAGTAATATGAATACACCAGTTGTTTTTATGGAATTGATGAATCATATTTTCATAGATATCTGGATGATATCATTGTGATGTTTGTGGATAACATATTTATGTATTCATAGACATCTTGGAATGTATGTCAAGTTATCTCCATGATTCATAGGTCTTTTTATGATACAATAATGGGTTGTACAGGTGTCATATAAGATGAAATTACCACCACAGTTTAGTGTGGTTCACAATGTGTTCCATGTATCTCTACTGAAAAACTATGAACATGATCCCAGCCAAGTGATCAGATAGAATCATGTTTACCTAGAGTTGGATGATTCATTGTTACATAGCCTGGTGCCATTTTTGGGTAGTAAAAAGGAATTATTTTGTGAAATAAAAACCTTGTTCTATTGTGGTTTTATAGAAACATTTTCAGATTGTGGAAGATATATGGGAACATGAGAAGGATATGAATGAACAATGTATTAAAATCATTCAAAACACCAATGGTTTTCTACATTCCGGTAATGGAAAGACCAATGGTGGGGGGAATGAACCCCCTCAATTTTTAGTATGATACCCTTTAATGATTCTGATGATATTTATGAAGTATAAGGGTGAAATTTGGGAGGGTTTGGAGAAATTTATCTTAGTTTTATTATAGCTAAAGGGAAGGTTCCCGAGCTACACATTGTTTGTCCAAACCTTGTGCAACCTTAGAGATACCATGTCGCTTGGGCAGTTTTACGCAATGAAGTCGGAATAGTTAGACTAAAATATTGGAGACTATTTGAGGAGGCCACAAAAATGATCATCTTTAATGTAGTTTAAAATTCATAGTTAGTGTTCATTTTTTTAATCCTTGAGAAAAAACTGTGTGCGGGGAAAATCCACCTCCTTAAAAAGTGGTTCTAATTTTTTTTTTCTGTAGGTGTCCCATTTTCCCACCTATATAGCCCTAATTTTGAATTTTCTACCCCAAATGTCAAATAAGGTTATCTGATAAATCTGTAGGAAATACTAAGGAATATCATGGTGATTAGAAGCTGATTTCTTGTGGTAACTCATTTTTCAATATCATTACTGAGTTTTTCTTAGAACTTATTCGCCCCTCTTCTCGGTTTTATTGATATATGACTGTTGTCAGTATATATCAGGATTTATATGAAAAATATTTCTAGATATGAAATTTTTATATTGGGGAAAGTGATCTATAGAGGTTTTATGGAGATTGAAACCAATTTCATTGGAGTTCTTCCTTTGTTTTTCATTTTTAACAAAACTCTTAAGGTATGTTGTTTTAATATGGACTACTCTTCATATAACTAATTGCCTTAAAATC
This sequence comes from Viscum album, assembly GCA_963277665.1. Classification (NCBI taxonomy): domain Eukaryota; kingdom Viridiplantae; phylum Streptophyta; class Magnoliopsida; order Santalales; family Viscaceae; genus Viscum; species Viscum album. The sequence continues at coordinate 1,406,294,633 of OY728120.1, read as the reverse complement.
AATTTTTTTAGTCTATGTAAAATTTAATGTTAAATAGATGTGTAAATTTAATTGAAAACCCTCTTAAATTTTTTATTTCAGAAATATGGGAATTGGGTGTTCTTACAAAAAGAGTGTTGGTTGGTTTTGAAATGTTTATTTTAAATTTTTTATTTTTTATTGAATTGTGGTAAAGGGAAAAATAAAAATGTTTTAAATAAAATGGATAATGTTATTGAAATTAATTATGGAATCTTAATTTGAATTATCCAATTTCATGGGTTTCAAAAAAATAATCTTTTTTTTGAAAAGGATGAAATGTATGTTTTTGATATTGGAATTTTGAATAATGGTTATGTGTGTTCATGTGAATTCAAGACAGATAAGAGTAAGGAGTCTCCCTGATTATTAGTAGAATGGATGAGAGTTAGGGTTCCCCCTCCTCAAATGGTTTAGTATGTGACAACTTAGTGAATGGATGACTCACCAATCATGTGTATAGGGAGGTACATGTTACATGTAGGGTTAGATATATAGATGGTTTTAATGGAATGGTTATCTCAAAATAGATATTGAGTTATGTATTGAAATCATTGGTTGGTTGTTTTCATGAAATATATATATTATTAATAATTGGACATCGGGGTACTTAATTATATATGGTTAAAAATTGTTTTTTGAAGTTGTTTATAATTTTTTTTATAAACAATTTTGTGGGTATTTTTTGATATAAATTGTGTATATAGATGGTAGTAATCATTATATACTTATGTCATGAGTAAGAAAGTAAATGGAAAAACCCTTTTGTGTTCTAGTACTCACCGCTTCATTGGAAACTTGGTGCTTTTAATGATTTCATATACTGAGACATGGGAAAAGGTAGATCATCAAACATCTTTAGAACTACTTTATGATACATGGGTTGTTCGGTGATGTTGGTTCATGATGCTTGTGAGTCATGGAGTGAAGTGGTTATATTGGTGTTGTAATATTCATATTCTTCTGTTGAATTTAATGTTCGATTATATTTTTTTTGTACACATTGGTGTGTTTTTATATGAAATAATCGGTTAGGTTGTCATTATTTTTTTCATGCATTATATAATGGTTTTTTTGTTGGAGTTTTTTATGGAGTTATTTTATTCATAAAGGGTAAAACATCCCCCAAATGTATTGATACCTGTAGATATTTATTTACTTCCTTTGTAATCATTGGGATGTATCCCAAGGCCTAGTAGCATCCACTCACATTATCAAGCCCATGAAAAGATGGTGGGATTTGATAGTAGACATTGTACCACTAGAGAAAGTGAAAACCTATGAAGAGAAACCATTAAAAAATTTAGATCGTATAGATAATTTGATATAAATTAAGACCACTCACCTAGATTATGCTTTGTGTAGAAAACCAAATATCGTAATAATAGGTGTGCTAACATGAGGATATACTGAGTTGAAAGAATCCTCATTTTTTATTATTAGATGGATGAGTTTTGTGAGTGATCTTCATTTTAAGGGGGGTTGGGGGTAAAATCTCATAGTTGGAGTTTTTATTAACTATTTACTTTTCCGAATAAATTAAATTTATTTGATATATTGTGTCATATGCTACACCATGTTAATCTTGTGCTTCTCCCAGCATCGTCTTACTTTCATTTCACGCAAAATTAGGTTTTTGTGAAGAATAATTTTATTCGAATACATATTTAAAAGATATAATTATAAAATAGTAGTTATAATGGAATTTATGACATGATTAAATTAATTAGGAATTTTTTTACAATTAATTCATGGAAGAATTAATTATAAATGAATTTAAAACTATTTAAAAATAAATGGAAATGTTTTTCTGTAAATTATTTAAATGTGGAAAATTGAATTTGTTAAAAATTGATAAACAAAATATATATTGTGGAACTATAGTAATGATGCGTGTATATATAATTTGTTAAATATAATATTTTACATTAATTTTATGTGTTTTCAATACCTTATTTATGAATAAATCAAAATTTAAAAATATAGGAGATGAATTTTTCTAAAAAGAAATTGGAATACCGTCTTTTGATGACACATTTGTTTAAATATTGTTTCTGAATATTTTAAAAATTAACCATTACAAAATATACTTATTATTTTAAATTAGAATATTAATATTTAATTTGTTTTTTTTAGCAATTTCATGATATGATACATTTTTTATGAATAATGAAAATATTGTATATTGGTTGAAAATGATTTTTCATTTGATATATATATATATATTTGTAGATTATATTTTAGACTGGTTTTAATGTGTATTTAGATAAATGGTTTTTCATTTAATCCAATTAATATCATTTTATTAAAATTCACATTGAATTTTGATAAAAAGTCAAATCCATATATTGGATGTTTTTAATAAAAAATTTTGTTTTCTCAGTCTGTCATTAAGATTAAGATTTAATTAGTTTTTTAAAACAATGTGTTTTGAATTTTTAAAAACGTGTTAAATAATTATAATAATATGAAAAAAATTAAAATTTGTCCCTTTAAGATCCCTGAAAAAAATATTGATAGCTACTTCGATAATTTTTATTACCTCACTTATGGGGAAATCAAGTAATTATGGCCAAATAATAATATTATAAACATTATAAAATTACCCTAAATATTGTAAAAAAATTATTAGATAACTTTTTTTCTTCCTTAATCGATAAAATAAGAGTTATAAGACTATTTATGGACATTTGGATTTGAATATAACCATAAAAAATTTATATTCAAAGGAAAGTTAATTTTGGCATACTTTTGTTTTTAAAAAGAGAAATATTTTTAATAAGGGGTTATATATGATTTATATCCAATTATATATCTTTTAATAAGGATAATTTTTTATATAAATCATGGTAATTTATTTACAATTTTTAGTGATAAAATAATTATCTTATATTGTGATATGATGATGATGTAATAAATGTTTATTTAATTGAAGAATCAAATAAATGATATTGAAAATATTAAAAATTAATATAATATGATATAATTAATGTCATTCATGATTTTTATTAAAGATATTGACATGATGGTGATGAGTTGAAAGAGTTGTTTTGAAGATATTATGTAGTAATAATATTTCTAAATAGTCATGTAATGAATACTGTCAATATTGTCATTAATGATATTTTTTAAATAATATTTTATTAAATGATAAAAAAGTAATAATACTCTAAATATTAATCTAATAGAATTTTATATGTCATAAACGGTCATTAATTACTCATTTATTGGTATTTTTTTATTTCATATTAATTATATTAACCCTTAATGTATAAATTAAATGATATCATGGTAAGAATTTTAAATGATAGATAATGGTTAAAGATAAATTATAAGGATTATAAAATAGTAACAAGAAATATATAATTTTTATTTGATGGAGGATTTTTTATCAAAAATAATTTTATATTTAAAATTAATTAATTTGGAGTTTTTTTATCATAAAATTTGTTTTTATTAATTTTATATTTTTAATATTACTCAGATATCCCTACCCTATCTTATAAAATAGAACCATATCTTATATTTTATTAACACATAAAAACCTATTTGGTTCTGAAAAAAACACTCAAATTCTCTTCCCAAAATTCATTCCTTTATCTTAGAAGCCTATATTGGTAAAAAAAATCATACCTATCAAGTTATCATGTGTAAATAAAAATTATATTCCCAAAAAAGATGTAAAATTCACCAAAAAACAATGTTTTGTTCCTTAAAACCCTAAAATTGTTTTTATTTAATTTTTATATAATATCATATGTATCAAAAATATATTGAGATTTTCTATATCAAGTACTCTACCTATGCTCGCATGCACTTCCATCAAATGGGATACACAATCTTTTCTCATGAGTACTAAAGACTACAACCTCTGGAATAGATATTGAAGGTTAATATATTTCAAAATTTCAAGGTTGTAAATAAATATATATTATATGTTTTTATATTATATATAAAATTTTTTTGATATATTTATGCTTCTACAATTATTATATAACAATTACCTTAATACATTCTATTTTTTGGAAATATTATTACTTCATTCATGGATGTGTGGACTACCACCACCTCAATGTGATGTGACTCATTCATACATTACGTGGAATGTATTAATGATGGGTTTAGTGAAATTATATTACAAATAGAACAAAATAAAGATATTTGAATGATAATATATATTCATAGACACCATTTAATTTATTTCATTCAATACAACATGAAATAGAATCTACATTCAGTTGTACTTATGGACTACTATCAACATGAATTATGTATTTCATTTTATATAATCTTATTTATTTTTGAGATAATGAAATAATTAACTAAGTATGAGTTCCAAGAATAAAAATTCAAAACATTTATGAGAAACAGATCACTTATTACCTAAAACATAAGATAATCACATAAATTTTCATAAAAATGTAATATAAATTCATATGTAAATCATAAATGGTATTATATATATCAATATGGGTCATTAATAAAATTATAATTAATATAAATTATTTTTTCATGAGTATGACACAAGTTATGATATATTGTTGTGGATTTATTTATCATTATTATTTTTTGTGACATATAAGTCTTCTTCAACACATATTTATATCTTGTGGTTTATATATTTTCTATAATTGTTTTCTATAATCCCTATCCTTAGATTTTTAGTATTTACATAACAATTTCATGATCTCTCTTTCCAAGTGTTTATTGTTAAAAAATTACCAAATCGGTAAGGTAATTTTTTCACAACATTATTTTATTGAGACACATGACATGTTATGCACACATATTATTTTACAAGTTATAGATACTACCATCGGAAATTTAATGTAGTGAATATAATTATTTTCATGATATTATATACATCATGTAATGTTATTCTCTCTTCGATTGGGAATATTTTTTGCTTCAAAAAAATATATTCTAAAAATTATTATATGTGTTTTAAATTATCCTTTATGAATATTTAATGAAAAATGATTTCCACCATGTTTAAAATAGATTTAAAATTTTCTTCTATTTTTTTTAAAAAAAATTCAATGAAAAATATATGATAAACATTTTATGATTTATAAATATTTTTTCAAAACTCGAATGATATATTACTCAAACTTATTTCAAGTGGTCTTTGAAATTCATTTTCATTCTAAGGAAAAATTTATCTACTATAATTATTTTTTTAATGCAAATGTGATCTAATGATATCATTCCTATTCATTATATAAATGTTTTATGTTTATGATGTATTTAGGTTTATGAAATCAATTTCTTTTTTATGAGTAATGTTTTGATAATTTATTTAAGAAGCCCATTTTAATTTAAGGAAATTCATATTATAAATGATTTATGTTCCCGAGGAACACATATGTATGATTCTCATTATGTGATTTTGGGCACCAATATATCTCGCTAATGGATTTGAAAAATATTTATTTCTTATGAGATAATATTTGGAAAAAGTGAATGAGCATAATCCATTATGGAAGATAGGGAAAAACCAATATACTATAGGATGATGGGGAAACCAATCAACTATTGGAAGATAGGGAAACCTTATCTCTTACTAGGAATGGACAGAATATGGGGATGGTGTTGTGTCTTACCCAGTAGGTTTAGTCCCCATGATGTGCAACATTATTTTCTGGATATTCTCCTAGAATTATAGGGAATGATATTACATATTTAAGTGTGTATCGTAAATTTTATCTCTTCATCATATTCTATTATTTCATGGATTATAGTTTTTATTTACAAATGATTAATGTATTATATATTATCTATTTTTCCCTAAATCATGTATATGATCTTTTATATGAATCTTATGGTATTTTAAATTTTAGATCACGTTCTTAGACACTTGTATTCATGATTATGATTATGTCTCTCCCTTGCATACACTTATTGAGAATCTATACCCACCCTTTGTTGTATTTCCTTTCCCCCAGATATAAATAATGGATTTAATTAGGACTACTAAATGATAAGACAATTATGGGATATTTTAATGACCTTTTAACAAATTATAAGAATGTGTTCCATGTTTCTAATGCCACTACACTATTATGGTACACCATATTGTGTTTGTGTAATGAAATTATTATTCCTCTAAAAAGATATAATATCCATATATGAAATTACTAAGTTGTTATATGTTATTTTTTTCATGTGTGATTCTAAGATTCCATAAAAACATACATGATTGGGATCATATGGTTTTGTGTAGCCACATTAGAACTATTCTTTATATGCCTTGTCCATCAGTGATAAAACATATATTGCATGTGGTATTTCAGTTCTATTGGAAAAATTAAATGGATATCAGGGTGAATAGGTTGTTCATTATTAGTTATAAAACTACATGGATGTAGAGTGTGAGAATTTTATGGGGGATACATAATATTTCTCATTTGATGGTTGTGTTATATCACATATATGCTTGTTGATCTGGGTTTTAACTATATATTAGATGAGAATTTCCCGACAACTAGATAATGTGGTAGAATTAAATGAATGGTAGTATACATATCTAACTTCATAAATTATTTCATGCGGTTCTGACCATTATATAAGTATAACAACCTCCATTAGTGTAGGGTGTGTAGTGTTTTGGATAATGACAATTGACATGGTGTGGTGTGAAAAGTTCCTAATAACAACCCCTATTTGAGAGTGGGAGGAGATGTTCCTGAGAATGACCACCGTCAGCGTGGGGTGTTTCATGTTTCATTTTACATGAATATCTACATAGTATTCATATATGTACCTATTGATATCAGGTCACGGAAGGTGGGGCCAGAGATCTTGATTGTGTTGATAGAGCACGATGATTCATCATACTTGTGACCCAATTTATATTTTGGAATATAATTATGTCATGATATAAACCATTATATATTATGTGAACTTGTTTTAAAGATGCATTGGAAGTTGAAATCCTCTAACATACTCAGAGGTTCACATGATGTCTTATGGGTCTTCTTATTAGACCAATTACTTTGGGTCAAGACATTACACAATGGTATCAGTGCACAAATTTATTTATTTAATTTGAACTAACTAGAATAATTATACAAATGTATTTTATGTGGGACATAGGTAGGTAATTTACCATGTTCTTGTAAATTTAATTAATAATTAACCTATGAGTTAATATAGAAGACATGTATTTTATAGTTTCATGAGATTTTGGGTGTTTTCAAGAATCATGAATATGTGTGTTTGATTATAACATCCTTCACCCCACTACTAGAACTCTATGGGGAATCTATCCATCTCATCAATAGTGGGCCCAAAAGTTATTTATGGTATTTTATTTCTATCACATTCCATAAAAACTGATAAATCATAGTCACAAAATCCTTCACTCAAGAGAATAAGACATTTTTCTACTGATCATAAAATTTTCTATTGTAGTCAATTTTTTTCCAGTTCCTTCATGTTTGCAAAAAAACTAAAATGTATAAATTAAAAAATAGTAATCATAGAGTATGAAGAGTCCTGGATATTTGTTAAGGAAAATTTCCCTTTATCTAATTAAATGACCTACTTTGTAAAATATTTATATAAAACCAATGAACTTATTTTGTTATATGTTTTTTGATTTTAAAATACCATTATGAATAGTTACCGTTACTAATATAGAAGTTTAATAGTGATCATATGATTAGAATAAAAACAAGGCTTTGAAAAATCCAATTTACTTAGAAAATAGATGTGATGGCCTCTTCCAGTAGAATTGATCCATACGATGCACATTTGTCTGAGCATGGAATGATGTCGGTGTCAATGGGCTTAGTTCTTAACCAAGACCAAGCTGAGCTTAAATACGTTAATCTTGAACAGAATCAACTACGAGAGAAGTGGAAGTTATTCAGGATTACCACACGATTGATGTTATCCACGCCACCCCATGAGTCTATCACCATCGCCCACCTTACCCGTAGGTCTTATGTGGGTGTTAAAAGGTTTTATGAAACATTAAACTAGCACTATGATAATGTGAATTATTTTTGTAAAGAATATTCATTAATTTTTAATGTTTTTTAAAACACAAATAGCATTTTTAGTTAATATTTAAATTCAATTTAAAAATATATTTTGATGAATTAATGTATTTTTGGATTAAATAATATGTTAATAAAATATTATTACTAAATTTCATTTTAATAAATATAATTTATCAAGAAATTTTAAGGAATTAAAATTTATTTTTTGTTATCGTTTGATAGCTATTTTTGTCAGAACACCTGAAATTTCAATAAATGTCTATTTTTATTTTAAATTTGAAAACTAACATATTTTTAAAATTATTTAGTTAAACTAAATATCAATTTTCGATTCACGACATTGAAATGATCTAATGGTTAATTTCTCATTATTTTTTGTGGCAATCGATTTTTTTGGGTAAAAATCAAATACCATTTTAATATAAAATGAGTTTTATAACATTATAATGACCAAAAAATTATGTAATAAAATAAAATAATAATATTTTTCTCCCAATATATATATTATATTTAAAATATTTTGATTTTATATTTTTTTTATTTATTTTACAATGACATAGTGAAACATTAAAGGCTTATAAAATATTTTAACATTTTAAAATGATATCCATGTGTGTGTGACTCAACTACACATATCCAAGACAAATCTTTTTATAAGTTAAGATATTGGTCATATAAAATAATATTTTTCAGTCCATATTTTCAACAATCAATGGGGAAAATCCATGGGATAGTTTTTGGTTTTAATAAGTATAATGTGTGGTGTCAAAAACCTAAATAATAAAGAATTTCCTCTCCTTTCAAATGTAAACCCACTCAATCCCCCATTACTATACACTGAAACCACTTTGAGCTTTACTAAACTCTTTCGTCCTCTTTCTAAATACTCCCAAGTCACCCCTATCTCCCAATAAGCCTCTCTCAAGCCTCTCCCATGCCTTGGGGATCACACTTCCAAGTAAGGGATTTCTTTATTTCTCTTTTTTCCATCTTTCATTATGTGGTTATAAGTATATATTTTCAATTAAAAATGTTGGGGTATAATTTCTTGACCATCACTAAACTTCCCTCGTTTTTTATGATGATAGAGCTATTTATCTCTCATTAATTCCCCCCATGCACATCTGTTAACATGATTAAATTCCTTAAGGAATTTCCCTTTAATCATTTACATTCAAGAAACTATATTATATTATACATCTAAATTAATTTAAATATATTGGTATATTATGTTCCATTACCTAATTACATTTAATTTAATGTATAAATGATGATATACACCTTTCTCTATCATCAACACATTATATGATTTCTACTTGATGTCAGTATGATGCCGAAGGAACACGAAAATTTCCCGTGCCAAAATAATTGTGTATGTGGGTACCATACCCATTTCTCTATCAAGGGTATTAAAATTTATGAAAATTTTCTTATTGATTGATTAAATAAATGAATTTATTCCATATACTTTATTCATGTAAAAAATTATTATGTTTAACGAATCAATTTTTTATCCATGTAGTATACATATGCATGATATAAAATGTTTATAAAGGGTTTCCCTTGATAGAGATCCAATGCATTGGGTAAAGACTAGTATCATAAACCCCCATGTGCAATGAGGGCTTACTAATGAAAAGTAAAGTGAAATTAGGGTTTAATAATGATAATTAATGTTCAATGAGGGTTTACTGAAGCTTAATGAGCAAGGATCCTTGGCTCATGCTAATATCATGGTAAAGTTGTTTCCATATCTCCATGTTGTGAAAATAATTCTATATCATGCCTTTATGTTCCTATTTATCTTATTATCTATTGATATTCATATGGACTAACATGTATTGTATTTTTATTTTATTACTTTTTTAATCTCTTATTGAGCTTTATAGATCACCATTTTCTTATGTATGTCTTAAGGTTATCCCATACAATGCTATGTATGAAGGAATGTTATGGTCATATAAAATAAGTTTTCAATAGTGATTTTTTCATTTATTATGTCTTATGTTGACAAGTAATATTTCTAATTTACCAAGACACTATAACAATTGGTCCTAATAGTTTTAAGTTAATTTTTATGTAATAAGTCACATTAATGTGTCTAATAATGAGAAGGGTTGTTATCTTTGGTATCAGAGGAAAACGTGGGAATATTTATTGTGATTAATATTAGAAACCACTTGTGAAAGCCTTAGTGATAATTATATGTATAATAAAAACATACCTAAATATTGAATAGTATAAATTTAGTGGTTTATGAAGAAAATAAATCCATGCCATGATGTGAAGAAGCATTGGTGGATACTGTACATATGTATCCAGGGCTAAAACCTAAAACCACCACATTCAGTTTGACTCAAATAGGAATTGGTGCCCAACAATGGACCTTGCAGTAATCATTTTTATGAAACTCTTAGGGGATATTCTTTGGTAAATTCATGAGATTATTCTGAACCATTATTATGGGAATAAAAATGGATACCCCTAAGAATATATGTTTAGATGTAGATCACGAATGACATATATTGATTCCCATTAATTAATAATTTGAAGAAATAAATATAATTTATAAGTTATCCCTTTTTTCCTTCATATTCGCCTTTATGATTTACCACTAAATTTTATTTTATTCCAGCTAAGGGTTGATAATATGAAGACTCAAGCTAACAACTGATGAGAAGATAAATTTGATGACTTTTCTAATTTGACACATAATATGATTTGAGTTGGAATCACAAACTTTGATACAATACTCTATCTCTTAACTCATGTTCGGAATATAAATAAGGGTTAATAGAAATGCTCATCCCCCCTCCCTACAAATTAGTATGACGTAATTTAGTGATTCATGATACAAATACCTCCTACTTTTAATGTATCATATAATCAATCAATCACTGAATAATGTATCAACTCCATCGAGAAGATCATCTCCTTAATTCACTGCTTTGAACAAGAGATGGTTCTTCTGGTTTCTTATCATATAAAGGGTGAAGCTAATAAATTGTGTTCATTGATAAAAAATATCAATCCTGAGGAAGTGGTTGATTCATTGGAATGGATGGATTTCTAGAACATGTATTTTGATAAATATTTTTCTCTCACCCTCTGAATTAAAATGGAAATGGACATCCATTTCCTTAAGAAAAAAGACTACAAATAAATCAATGCATATGAGGAAAACCTCAAATGTTTTTAATGATATTCTTCCCGCTTTGTCGTTACCACTGAATACAATGTTGATCGCTTCATTGGTGGGACAAAACCTAGCCTACAGAATGACATAGAGTTCTATGTCTTCCAGAGCTATGTGGAAATTGTCTTGTGTTTCCTCAAAGTTGAATTGGAGATTAGTGAATATAAGGAGTATAATGGGGTTAAAAATCACAATTTAGGCCTCAATTTTGACATTTCTATGGCTAAATCCAATGGTACTATGATATTCCAACACCCCAAATGCCAAAGGTTGAAAAAAAGCACCATAGAAATTTCTTGACGGGGATGAGTAAATTCTTTAGTTGTGTAAGATAATGTAACCTAGACTTTAACTATCGATATGAAAAACCCACTACTATGACAAAGTATAGGGATTCTCTGTTCGACCCACAAATCCTTGTTCATTCCTTCAGCTACAAAGAACCATGTCACTTTGTGTAGAGAAATGAAGCCTGATGTACATGGACATTACATTACTTTTGCGGAATACTTAGTACATAAAAAAACACACATAGAATAATCTTAATAGTTTAGTGTCTTTGGAAATTCGGAATATAATCTTCTAATCGTGGTGAAAGATCTTCAACATCTCCCATAAAGATCTTCCTTTTTTTAATACCCAAAACCTTTCTTTATATTCTGGGGAAAAGAAAACATAAAAGGGTGAGCTCAAATGCTCAGTAAGGGTAAACAAAAGAAATATCAATCACATCATATTCATAAGAACATAAAATTTTTGAAATCTTAACCTACAAAAGAGAGAATAATTTCATAACATGGGATAAATCATAGCAGTGAAATGAAATCCCAATAATCATAACATAAAACATGAAGCTTTGTAGCATACAAAAATAATCATAGATAATCATATCTTATTAGTCAAGACTCATTGGAAAGACTGTCTTAGTGGACAAAGTCCATTTATGAGCCGAGTCACCCTCGTTTCAGTCCTGTTTCACTGAACCGGTATAACCTACCATTCCAGCCATGTCTATCTCATGAGATATAAAATCTTTACCCATTGCATTGGAGGGAGATATAGGTCCCACCCATCTCATAATGATACCATTCTTATGTGTGCCACAAAATCATAAACCATACATCATAGAATCACCCATGTAATAAAAATGGGAATCTTAAACATCATGACCTCATAAAAAATTCATATAAGATAAAGGAATTCATAAAAATATTTCCATCACAACATAATCATATCAATGTTATAATAGGGATAAAAACAGAACCCTTTATTATCTTAGATGGAAAATAATTTTGATAAAACACTTGAACTCCATTCTTGAAGAAAATATCCTTTCTACTTCAAAAACATTTCCCTTTCTTAACATGTCATACAATTTTAAACTAAATGAAGTTGATTAAAAATAAACATGAAAAAATGTAAAGGAAGCTACTTGGAAATAATGTTTTAAAAGTCTATTCATGTTGTATAATTTAAAAAAAACATTCTTCTCGTACTTTTTTCGGAAAATTCAAAAAGTACCTCGTATGAAAAACGACAAAAGATTCCTTTCATATCTTTTACTAAAAACTCACAGAAGGGTAAAATTGGATTTAAACAATTGTAGGTGGATGGAAACAATATTAAATATTGAGGAAACATGGATGTGGATGATAAAATACACCCCAGTAAATACCAAAGTATAAATAATCTCGGATAAAAATGAGATTGTGATATTTCCCTTACCTTAGGTCTGATATGCTTTGTACGTGTCCGAACCTCCTCTTCTTTGAAGTTCTTCTTTGAGACCTCCTTTTAGGGCACTAAAATAGGTCTTTGAAGAAGAGAAAAACCTCTAGGATGTCTCTAGGGAAGTGGAGAGGAGAAATTGACAGGGGTTGGCCGAGTTTGAAGGCTCAAAGTGGTGTGAGGAAGAGAGGGAGGAGGTGCCCTTTTATAAGGGAGGAGAGGGGCACCTTTGGAATAACTAAAAATATTATTTTATTATAAAGTCAAGTTCTGTTTTAAATTGATCCAAATTGATTTATTTCGAGGATAAGGTGGGGATGGGTCGAAATCCTCTCATCCAATATAATTTAGACAAGTTTAGGTTCCTATTTTAACCTTATCATGTAGATTTAACATTAAGTTAAATAATTTTACTTTTACCATGTCTTCTTGTGTTCTTATACTATAAGGTTAATAAACTTACTATAAGAAGCCAAACTAAACCCATGTTGTTTATTATTAATATATATGACCTTATCTAAGTCATTTGTCCGAACCATAGATTTTTAGGAATAAAATAACAATTACTAATATAATATTTTTTTTAAAAACTATTTTATGTCAGTTTTGACAGTATTTAGTAATTAATTTTTTTGAAAATCATAACAGAATGATTAGTTCGAAAAAAGTTAATTAAATCAATACTAACTTGTCATATTAATCTAGAAAATTAGTGGAATTCATAAAAAGTGTCAAATTACATTTATTTTGGTGTTTATAACATCAATTATGTCAATATTTCATTAATAAGATAATTACTGCATCATAAATTAAATTAGTTACTATCTAAAAATTACAAATAAAATACCATTATGTAGGAAATCTTTTTTAGCTTTCTAATGAATATTTATAGTCGAATTTATCTTATGTATAACCCTATATTAAAAAAAATTTACTTATTAAACTTTGATTTTAAATATTTTAACACTTCTTTAAATAAATTAATAATAAATGTCCTAATCTAATCCACGTGGGCCTAAATGGTCATATTTTTATTCATAAGTATGTTTTTGGTCGAATTACACTTGTCCAATAGAATTTTGACAAGTGTTAGGGTAATAATAATATCATTTTTACCCTTAATTACCCTATTTTCTTTTAACTGTGCTAAAAAAAGTAAAAAGTTACTATTCACAAAAAATTATTTTCATCTCATTGAACCATATTTTACTTACTGACATCAACCGTGTTTATCATATTTTTGAAATTCCACTCACAGAAGTGGTAATATAAAGTTTTATGAAAAATTCATTTTTTTTAACTACCACTTAGTGGTTTCACTATTCATCAAAAAATGAAAGTTTCCAGAAAAATACCAAAAATTAGGCCTAAGGTATATTTGATCTTATGAACTCAAAAATGATGTCTATTTTACCAAATTAAAAACATATCAGTTTCATTAATTAATTTAAATAATAATTCCAGTCGTCAAAACAAATAGCGTGTTTTTACGAGTTAATAACTACCAAAATATTGACACTTGTTTATGTATGGTTTAATTGTTAAATTACATCCAATGACCAACATTGTATTAAATTGTAAAAATATATTCTAAATATACTTTAAAACAACTAAAATTAATAATTTCTCACTATTAATTATTTCGATTAAAAAGGTTGTTTTTAATTAAAATTTAGTAATTTTCACTATTCATCAGAAAATGAAAGTTATCCGAAATGTACCAAAATTTCACCCTAAGATAATTTCTATATTACGAATCCAGAAATGAAGTCCATTTTGAAAAATTAAAATTAAGAAATTTCAAAAAGTGGATATTACTATTCATAGCAGTTAGTTTTAATAATATTTTAATAGTATATTGTTGTTTAGTGAAACTCGGTATTGCGTACTACACACGCTATCGAGGAAGTTCGCGATTGTGTGTAATGCAAGGAAAGTCAAGGATGTGTGTTGTGCAAGATACTTTTTGTGTAGCGTAAAAAACAAGACATTAATGAAATTAAAAAGACTATTTTTCATAAAATCTCGGGGTGTTACATTCTACCCCCCTTAAAATGAATTTCTCCCTTGAAATTCGTCAGGGTTATAAATGGTTTACTATTTGAATGTTTCTCTAATAGAAACCCACATCGTAAAAAGGAATACCAAAACCAATATTTATAAACAAAATAATGAAACGTAACGGTTACCCAAATAAACTAATCACTGGGTTTCCACATAGGTGAAAATATGGATATGGAAGAGAAATCTAACCATCATGTTCTGAAGGAGAGTGGTAGAGAACATGGCTATGAAAAATCCAACAATCAAAAAGCAATAAATTTGTGATGATCTAGGGTACCATCTGATTCATCAGATATAAGATCACTAGGACAACATTTTTGGTTTTCAATATCATTTCCCTAAAGTTGAAAATTTTGAATTAGAAGAAATACTTACTTGATTATGGTACAATCTCACTGTTGTTCATGATATGAACAATTTCCACTTCATCTCTTAAAGAAATGAAGTTGAATTTGTTATTTGTGAAGTGTTAAGAGATCATGTGATAGAATGATGGGTCATTCCATCTATTTCAAACAAAAGTTTAGCAATAGATATCAAATATACATAAGTCCGTCTTTGGTGAGTTTAATAATATACGATTCCAAAAATGAACTTATACTTATTATATCATACCTCTTAATAAAATAAAACTAGTTTCTACTAACCAGGGATTTTTTTTAGGCTGGTGATATGTGATAAAGGCTCATCACACTTTAGTTGTGGGTTCAATTACCACAGCCTTGGCAGAGGCGATGGGTTGTCGCACATCCTGCAGGTTGTCCTTTTTCTAAAACTACATTATTATAACATCCCATCGACAATATCAAAAAAAAAATTGTCATTAAAAAATACTAACTTATATCCAACATAATCCATTCCAATATTTAGGCTTATCTAAAATGCTTCGGTCCAAGCTCATAATATAGAAAAAATGATCTCGTGGATGCCATCATTTATCCTTCATATATCTTGTTCGTCACATTCCAGTCATGTGAATACCATAATCATGTAATCTCTTGAAAAATGAATACCCATTGAATCTTAGTGAAAACATGAGTGCTTTCAAAAGATAACTCTTTCCACATACCAAAATCCTCAAAATTCTACATACTTAGTCCTTATATCAATCATGAGGTCATGAATACAATCAAACATCTCATTATCTTCTTGTCCCTTCATTATGCGCATATTATCTACTTTCCAAAAATATTTCAATCACATTTTTTCCTAGTTACCAGTATCATATAATTATTGAAAACCAATACATAGATATTCAAAAATTCCATAATACCATAAATGAGATTCCAGGATACTATTTTGAAATCCCATTACATAAACACTTAATCATTCCACCACATCGTTGTCATATTAAACATCGCCAATAGTGATCTCCTGTGACTTCCCTTTGTCCTTTGCCTTAATCGGTTTCTCATGTCGATCATCCCTAACCCTTGGATTAGGGCATTTATTAGCATGATGCCCCATTTCCTTGCACTTGAAGCATTGAAGTGTTGGTGCTGCGTTCTCTGCAGCGTTTGCTTTATCCACATCATTAGAAACCCTTTTTCCATTACTTAGTCACTCAGCTGCTCGATGACCTTCATTTCCACACTTAAAACATTTTCTAGTCCCTTTAAGACAATCTCCACCATGCTTCTTTCCACACTTTGTGCATAAGGAAACATTCATCTTCTTTTCACCATTATTCTGAGATTTCTCCTTGAACTCCATCTTTCGTTTCTTATCAAAACCATGAGATGGATATGTAACACCAACTTCCATTTCTACCTTGATAGCACAACGCATAATTTCTTCATAGCTACTGAAGTCTCTTATAGCTAATTCCCTTCGAAGACTTGGTTTTAAGCCACTGAAAAATCGATCAACTTTACTTTCAGGTTGGATGATAATGCCAGATGCATACCTTGCAAGTCTTGTAAAATTCACTTCGTATATACCAACAGATTCATCATCCTTCTGCTTCAGATCAAGAAATTCCTTTTCTATCTTTGTTCGAAGAATACGAGGGAAGTACTTATTGAAAAACAAGTTCTTGAACTTGTCCCATTCCATGGACTCAATTTCATCTGTTGGCCTCGTATTCTTGATAAGATTCCACCATTGATTAGCTTCACCTTCCAAACGATATACTTCTAAGATGACTTTATCATGTTCAGAACATTGATGAACTGAAAATATCTTTTTAGTGGTACTGATCCATTGTTCAGCAACAAGTGGATCAGAAGGCCCACTGAAAGAAGGTGGACGTTGCCTCATGAAGGACTCAATAGAATATTGTTCCCTTCTCTGCTCATTTGGAAGTCCAGAATGATTCATAGCTTGTGTAAGTATAGCAATAAGATCTTTCACTCCATCTCCCATAACATTTGTTTGTTAAGGAGGACAGTCATTACATTGTCCATTACAGTGATCAACACGGTTCCTTCGGGTTCCAACCATCGTCTAATACCCAAAATGAATAGTGTGAGAGGAAAAAATCAAGCTAGGGAAAAAACATAATAAAGGGGGAGTACCCTTAATATCTAACATCATAGGTTAAATTATAAGATCGTTACCATAGTTCTAGGACTATATCCTATACGTATACTTATCCTAAGGGACATCCCTAGACATACCTTAGAAATATCTCTAGGGATCTCACTAACGTTCTCACATCCTAGTTTCCAAAGGTTGACTAAACCTTTCCTCTGATACCAACTCTAGAGACCCGAAGCCCGACGTACATGGACATTACATTACTTTTGCGGAATACTTAGTATATAACAAAAACACACACACAAGGATCGTAATAGGTTAGTGTCTTTGGAAACTCGGAATATAATCTTATAATCGTGGTGAAAGATCTTCAACATCTCCTATAAAGATCTTCCTTTTTTTAAATACCTAAAACCTTTCTTTATATCCTGGGAAAAAGAAAACATAAATGGGTGAGCTCAAATGCTTAGTAAGGGTAAAGATAAGAAATATCAATCACATCATATTTATAAGAACATAACGTTTTGGAAATCTTAACATACAAAAGAGAGAATAATTTCATAACATGGGATAAATCATAGTAGTGAAATGAAATCCCAATAATCATAAAATAAAACATGAAGCATTGTGGAATACACACATAATCATAGATAATCATATCTTATTAGTCAAGACTCATTTACAAGACTATCTTAGTGGACAAAGTCCATTTCTGAACCGAGTCACCCTCGTTTCAGTCTTGTTTCACTGAACTGGTATAACCTACCGTTCCATCCCCGTCTCTCTCATGCGATATAATAACTTTACCCAATGCATTGGAGGTAGATATAGGCCCCACCCATCTCATAATGATACCATTCTTATGTTTTCCACAAAATCATAAACCATACATCATAGCATCACCCATGTAATAAAAATGGGAATCTGAAACATCATGACATCATAAAACAATTCATATAAGATAAAGGAATTCATAAAAATATTTCCATCAAAAATAATTATATCAATGTAATAATAGGGATAAAAACAGAACCCTTTATTATCTTAGATGGAAAATAATTTTGATAAAACACTTGAACTCCATTCTTGATTGAAATATCCTTTCTACTTCAAAAACACTTTTCCTTTCTTAACATGTCATACAATTTTAAACTAAAAGAAGTTGATTAAAAATAAACATGAAAAAATTTAAAGGAAGCTTCTTGGAAATAATGTTTTAAAAGTCCATTCATGCCGTATAAGTAAAAAAACATTCTTCTCGTACTTTTTTAGGAAAAGTCAAAAAGTACCTCGTATGAAAAACAACAAAAGATTCCTTTCATATCTTTTACTAAAAACTCACCGAAGGGTAAAATTAGATTTAAAAAATTGTAGGTGGATGGAAACAATATTACATATTGAGGAAACATGGATGTGGATGATAAAATACACCCCAGTAAATACCAAAGTATAAACAATCTCAGATAAAAATGAGATTGTGATATTTCCCTTACCTTAGGTCCGATATGCTTTGTACGTGTCCGAACCTCCTCCTCTTTGAAGTGCTTCTTTGAGACCTCCTTTTAGGGCACTAAAATTGGTCTTTAAAGAAGACAAGAACCTATAGGATGTCTCTAGGGAAGTGGAGAGGAGAAAGTGGCAGGGGTTGGCCGAGTGTGAAGGCTCAAAGTGGTGTGAGGAAGAGAGGGAGGAAGTGCCCTTTTATAAGGGAGGAGAGGGGCACATTTGGAATAACTAAAAATATTATTTTATTATAAAGTCAAGTTTAATGTTAAATAGCTACAAATTGATTTATTTCGAGGCTAAGGTAGGTATGGGTCGAAATCCTCTCATCCAATAGAATTTATACAAGTTTATGTTCCTATTTTAACCTTATCATGTAGATTTAACATTAAGTTAAATAATTTTACTTTTACCGTGTCTTCTTGTGTTCTTATACTATAAGTTTAATAAACATACTATAAGTAGCGAAAATAACCCCAAGTTATTTATTATTAATATATATAACCTTATCTAATTCATTTGGCTGAACCTTAGATTTTTAGGAATAAAATAACAATTATTAATATAATATTTGTTTTAAAAACTAATTTATGTCAATTTTGAAACTATTTAGTAATTAATTTTTGTGAAAATCATAACAGAATGATTAGTTCGAAAAAAGTTAATTAAATAAATACTAACATGTCATATTAATCAAGAAAATTAGTGGAATTCATAAAAAGTGTCAAATTACATTTATTTTGGTGTTTATAACATCAATTATGTCAATATTTCATTAATAAGATAATTACTACATCATAAATTAAATTATTTAATGTCTAAAAATTACAAATAAAATACCATTATGTAGGAAATATTTTTAGATTTCTAATGAATATTTATAGTCAAATTTATGTTATGTATTACCCCATATTAAAAATGATTTACTTATTAATCATTGATTTTAACTATTTTAACCCTTCTTTAAATAAATTAATAATAAATGTCCTAATCTAATCCAAGTGGGACTAAATGGTCATATTTTATTCCTATGTTTGTTTTTGGTCGAATTAAACCTGTCCAATAGAATTAGGACATGTTTTAGGGTAATAATAATATCATTTTTACCCTTAATTACCCTATTTACTTTTAACCGTGGTAAAAAAAGTAAAAAGTTATTGTTCACCAAAAATTATTTTCAACTCATTGAACCACATTTTACTTACTGAAATCAACCGTGTCTCTCGTATTTTTGAAATTCCAATCACATAAGTGGTAAAATTAAGTTTTATGAAAAATGCATTTTTTTAACTACCACTTAGTGGTTTCACTATTCATCAGAAAATGAAAGTTTCCAGAAAAATACCAAAAATTAGGCATAAGATATATTTGATATTAAGAACTCAAAAATTATGTCTATTTTACCAAATTCAAAACATATCAGTTGCATTAATTAATTTAAAAATTAATTCATGTCGTCAAAACAAATAGCGTGTTTTTAAGAGATAATAACTACCAAAAGATTGACACTTGTTTATGTCTGGTTTAAATGTGAAATTACATCCAATGACCAAAATTGTATTAAATTGTAAAAATATATTCTAAATATACTTTAAAACCACTCAAATTAATAATTTATCACTATTAATTATTTTGATTAAAGAAGTTTTTTTTAATTAAAATTTAGTAATTTTCACTATTCATCAGAAAATGAATGTTTTCCGAAATGTACCAAAATTTCACCCTAAGCTAATTTCGATATTCAAAATCCAGAAATGAAGTCCATTTTGAAAAATAAAAATTTCAAAATTTAAAAAAGTGGTTATTACTATTCCTAACAGCTAGTTTTAATAGTATTTTAATAGCATATCGTTGTTTAGTGAATCTCGGTATTGTGTACTACACACGCTATCGAGGAAGGTCGCGATTGCGTGTAATGCAAGGCAAGTCAAGGATGCGTGTTGTGCAAGCTCCTTTTGGTGTAGCGTACAACACAAGACATTAATGAAATTAAAAAGAATATTTTCATAAAATCTCGGGGTGTTACACTTTTCAAACTGGTTCCCTATGTTGAGCAATTTTTAGGAAAACAACAACCTCTGAGGTAGCGAGCTGGAGATTATTCTATCACTAGTCCCGAAGCAAACCTCGATAATGAAGTGGTTACAGGTACACTGGTTATTTATTCTATAATTGGGAACATAATTTTTTATTCCAGTTCTATTCATTATTTTATATCTCGAATGTTTAGTAGAAGAATACCAACACCACCACAAAGAATGTATATAGATATGTCGGTGAGAACATATAAGGGGGAAATCATTTCATCCCATGAATATAACTCCTCCCTATCATAGTTTGTGGTTTGAGCTTCCCAGAAAACCACATCATACTCCCTTTGGGGGAATTTGATGCAATTCATGTCATGGATTGGCTTTCCCTATATATAGGCGACATAAAATTCCGTGAGAGGGAGATCACACACCATATGGATATTTGACCACAAATTATAAACAAGTGCAAGGAGGAGATAAATCTTATTTAGTACCTAAATCTCATGTCTGGATATTACTACGCTATAAGAACATCTATCATGATTAGATGATTGAGTCTAAAGAAGAATAAATTCCATGAATACATTCCTATTCTGAGGGAATTCGCTAAAGTGTATCCAGAGGAATTGTCTTGTCTTCCACTATAAGGGATTTTGAATTATTTATTGTTCTTATACATAGGACTTTGAAAATACCCAAGGCTCCATATAAAATAAATGTAGTGGATCTTGAGTAGTAAAAGAAATAATTAAACGATAATGTGGATAAAGGGTTTATACGCCCAAATGCATCTCTGTGGGGTGTACCAATCCTCTTTGTCAAGATGAAGGATGGTTCAATGCATATTTTCATTGATAATCGTGATATCAACAAAATCATGATAAATAATAAGTATCCTATTCCATTAATTGATTACATGTTATATAAAAAAAATTTAGAATAATAATTCTACATGCATGATTTATGGTCGGGATATTTCCATGTAATGGTGAAGAAGAAGGATATCCCCATGATGGATTTCAATACAGGGTAAGGGAACTATGAGTTGACATTAATACATTTTGTACCCACAAATGATTCAAAAATCTTCCAAGATTTGATAAATATAGACTTTCAAGATTACATTTACAAATTTGTGGTAGTATTTATTGAAGATATTAGAATATACTTCAAAAGAAAGGAGGAGCATGTAGAGCATCTAATAATTGTACTAGAGACCTTTTAATAGGAGAAGCTCTATGAAAAGTACATAAAGTGTGCGTATTGGTTGATGGAGTTCTCATTATTTGGTCATATTATAACAAAAAATGGAATATTAATGGATCAATCCAATATAGCTATAATTAAGTGAATGTATCAGGAAACAATAGTGAATGATATCAATAGATTTACAGGGTTGTTGGGATACTATCACTGATTTGTGAGAAATGTCACCAGATTTTCAGACCCTCATACATAGATAAATTATAAGGGATTCATGTTTTCATAGAGTGATTAATGTGAAGAAAGAATCAAGGAGTTGAAAAAGAAGACATATCACTGCACCCATGCTCACATTACCCACAAGTGGAGATTTTTTTTGGTATTCAATGATGCTTCGATGAAGGGATAGATATGTGTGATGATAAAAAATGAAAATGATTTTTTCTATGCTTGAAGGAAATAAAAATTCCATATGAAAAACTACCCAACACATGATCTAGAGTTAGCTGTTGTTTTATTTGATTTAAAAGTTTGGACACATTACCTATTTCTAGAAAAATGTGAAATAATCATAGATCACAAAAATATCATGTATATATTCACATAGAAAGTGTTGATCATGTGGAAATTAAGATGGTTAGAGCTGATCAAATACAATTAATATTCAATCCTTTAACACTATGGGATAGAGAAAATTTTTGAAGATGCTCAATGTAGAAAAGAACCATCAACTCTTTCATTAATGTAATTTTAAAATAATTCAATCTTCATTGTTTTGATGTGAATGGAAAAGAGAATAAAAAATAAAGAAACATTATAAATCCTTTCATAAATGAATTCTCAACTATCTCTTTTGGAATGGTTAATGGATGCACACAAGGATAATGCGGGAATTTAGAATAATGTGGATGCTCTCAGAAAAGGGAAATACTTAGTGTTCAATGTTAATGAAGAATGAATTGTGGGATTTGGGTAAATAATATGTGTTACATCTAATCTAGAGTTAATTTTTCAAAATATGGATGATGCACATAGTTTGAATTTATCTATTTCTATTAGGAAACACAATTATGTATGATGATATTTGATAGAATTATTGGTTGGATAACATGAAGAAGGATATCTTTGCATATTCAACAATGTTATTAGTTTGTCAGCAAGAGAAGGCAAAGGAGAAGATGTCTAAGGGGATGATGCTTCCATTAACTATACCAACATGGAAATGGGAGAACATCACCATGGACATTCTCACAGACTTCCGAAATCATCCATAAAAACAATGATATATTGGTTGTTGTGGATTGTCTTTCAAAGACTACAGACATCATTAAAATTCTGAAGGATTTCTTATTTGATAAATTGTCATAGATATATGTCTGATAAGTTCTAAGGCTGCATGGTGTACCACTATTTATTTTATCCGTTCATGATCCAAGATTCTCCTATCTGTTTTAAAGAGTCACAAACACGCTCTGAATACAGAGATGAAAATTAGTACATCTTATCATCCTTAATATAATGGCCAATCTGAGCAGACTACCCAATCACTTGATTAAATGTTTAGAGCAATGTCAATGGAATTCAAAGTAGTATGGGATAAACATCTTCATATGGTTGAGTTCTCGTACAACAATAGTTTCCACTCAAGCATCCAAATGGATCCTTACAAATCCCTTTATGGGAAGAAGTACATAATACCAACATGTTGGAATAAAGGTGGGGAGTGAAAACTCCGAGGTCCAAAAATGGATAAATAAATGGAGGAAAATGTTATAAACATCCTTCAACATATTAAACCTGATCAGAGTAGAAAAAAGAGAATTGCTTACAACCATATATGAGACCTATATGTTTATGTTGGAGACATTGTAATCCTCAGTATATCCCTGAGGAATTGAGTTTCGAGATTTTGTAAGAATGGAAAACTCATTCCAAGGTACATCGACCCATTTGAGATCCTTGATCGCATTAGGGTAATAGACTATTGACTAGTACTCCCACCAATCTCAGTTCAAGTACATGAGGTATTCAATGAACCACCCTTGAGGAATTACATTCTTAATCCTTCACATGTACTCAATCGAGAGGTGGTACCATTGGAGAATTAATTCTTTTATGAAGACAATCCGGTGAAGATCATAGAGCAAAGGAAAATTTTTCAATGAAAGAAGACAATGCCGCTAGACAAGGTGTTGTGAAAAAACCACACACTATAATAGGTAAAATGAGAATCATAGGATATGATGAATATGAGTTTCCATAATTTGTTTTAGTTTTGGATATGGTAATTTTGATGGTGAAATTTCTTAAGGGGGGAATATTATAATCACCCAAAGTATTATTAATGAAATTACTCTGGATCAAATTAATTTTATTATTATGTAAAAATGTTATATAAAGGCAATGAACTTCCATGGTATTATGTTTTTGGATTTTAAAATACTGTTATGAATTGCCATAATTTTTGAGCCAATAAGGATTTCCTTATGACTTTTCCATTCCCTCATGATTGGGGTCTTTTTTAAGTGAATATGTTATCCTTATGACTTTACTTTTCCTTATTGTTTGGAAAATCACAAACACCTTATCTCATGGAAAATATCATTCTACCACGTGTTTAACTTATAAAAGAAAAATTTTCATCCCCAAGGAAATTTATCATTATCATGTTATTCATTTTTCATTATCTTCACTACATATAATATTTGGTTTCATATCTAAATCCTTGAAATTATATAATACTTAGATAAAAAGTATTCTGTTTTCAGAATCAGAATTGAGGATCCGAGTTCTCTGGATTCAGACTCCGAACTATTCTGAGTTATGACACTGATTTCTCTAATTTCAGACTCTGAACTCTTCTGATTTCTTACTCTGATTTCTTTGAATGTAGAATCCGAATATTTATGAGTTATTACTCTGATTATTATGAATTAGTACTCCAAACTCTTATGTGTTATGACTCCATGATCTCTGAATTCAGACTATGAAAATTTATGAGTTCTTACTCTGAGTTCTCTGAATTCACACTACGAACTATTCTGAGTTTTGAGTCAGAGTTCTATGAATTCAGACTCCAAACATTCTTTGTTCTGACTCCGAATCCTCATTAACTATGACTCCAAACTGTGTAAATCCAAATTCCAAATTTTCTTGAAATTCAGACTCCAGGAATCTATAGACTTCAGGTTCCAAATTCATTAAAAAGAATCTAAATATCCCTGTATTTTAGACTCTCAATTCATTTTTGGTTAGAATCCGAACTTTTATTTTCTTACATTCTGAATCACAAATATTGGTTATGTTACCAAATTTTTTCTTACACTTATTTTAGTAATAAAATATTTTTGTTCTTTCAGTTACTAACAAACAGTTGTCTGAGTGACACATATACAGGTCCCTCCAAAATTCAATGAAAATATGACTATTGGAGGAGGTAGCCAGCCGTTGGTGATGTGCCTATAAATATGAGCTCATTTGAAAGAGCTCAACCCTGTTCAATGACTCTAGAGATTACATGTTGATGATGTTATTTCTATAGAGAAACTATCATTGCATCATGCATACTGAACATCTTCTTCAGTTTTGATTTGTGTGACTCCAAATGATGATGTGTACATTTGAGGGCTTCTGGGTTTAGGAATACCGAGGTGCCGACTACCTTGAAGTTGAGGACTTCTTTGCTAAGGACGACATAGGTGTCAACTACCTTGATGTTTAGGGCTTGTGGGGATAGTAATCCTGACTCAGATCTTCGAATTGAGGGCTTAAACTGATGTGGGTAAGACAAAAATTCTTGAAATTATAAATCAAGGGGCCTTTATCCATGTTTTTTTGGATACCCTTCTCATTGGGTTAAATGATTTACTACTTGTCCCTCGCATTGTTATAAGTTTTCCTCTGATTTTTTTTTGTTGAGGAATGTATAAATATCTTAAACTTCCTTATACTTGTACATTTATTTAGTAAGATTATATACGCTTTAAGGTATAATCATTATCATTGTAAACATTCATTAAGTATCATTTTCCATAACATTCTTTCTTGACTCACTTTCTCGAAATCGATTTTCCAGAATCATGAAAGTGCGTAGAACTAGTGGTTTTGTGAATTCCCTTGTTTAACATTGTTAAACATAACCATCTTTAAAAGTTACAAAGAAATTTTTTAATGTGTACATTTCACCCCCACCCCCATCTTGTATTTTGAGTATCACTAGATACTGCATATAGTATATATATTATTCCTATCCTACATTTGGTATTATAGATTATATTGTACTCACATACCATCTCAACAATTGGTATCAGAGAAGGTCTCTGAAATACATATATTCACATATAAGTTTTCCTTGATCAAGTTTTTTGTTGTCCAATTTTTTCTTCTAAGAAGGGTCACTTGATACTATGAACCAATTCAACAATTGGTGGCAGAGGAAAGGATTAATCTGAATTAATCTCATGATTAGATTCAGAAGAAAAATCTTCTTCTTCTATTTTTCGGAATCATATTTTCAGACTCATTAAGTTCGTATTCATATTTTTCTTATAAATACTATTTTCCTATATTTTTTCATACTAAGGAATATTATCCTTGTTTACAAACATTTTCTATTAATAAGTTTTTGTGGAATGATTTTCTTTAAGATGGCACGAATCAATGTTGGTTCCATTGAAAACATAAATCCAAAAAGACAACTTATTTTTGATGGAAATGATTGTGAGTACTGGAGAGATCACATGAAGACATTCATTATCAATACTGGAGAAGAAAATTTTTTCATTCTTAATAGGGGATTTAAAATACCTGAAAAGGATGTTAGTACCCTCACCAATCAATAAAAGCATGAATATCAACTGAATTATAATTTACACAATACATTGCTTTGTTCTATGACATTTTCCCATTTTCTATAAGATGAATCAGAATCACATCCTGATATTTTAGGATAGAAAAATCATTTTTTCTAATGATAATCACGTTCTGTATAAACATAAAGAGAAGTATAGATTCTCCCTCCAGTTAAGCATCAATGTCCTTCCTCTTGGTTCCATTTCCCATTAATCTTTTCAAAGTATCTTCCGAAACAAAGAATTCACTAGAAGGTGGAGGTCCTCTTTGATAGTCCACACTGATTCCTTCATTAGGTATCCTCAAGCATGTATCCCATAACCATGAAGATTATATGCATTTATGGCCATTTATCCAGTTCTTATAGAATAACTATCTTTAAAATCAAAGGAGAACTAGTAATATAGATAAAATAAAGCCACTTTCTTAGGGTAGATCAACCTATCTTTCTTTGAAAACAATTCTATCCATCCCTCCTCTTTTAAAACATTCCAAACCAGAGACTTACTCGATAGAAGCCACTTATGGTCTATCCATTTCTCATATACTAATACTCTATTCACCAGATTTTGATATATAGGACCTTCGGGTGCTAGATTAGGAGAAATCTTCTTCTTCTTTGAGATTCGTTTCTCAGTAGTCGACGACGAAGGGTGTTTCATCCAGGGAAGTCACTGATGGTTCGATAGATAGAAGGGTTGAAGGATTCAATAAAAATTACAAATTGAGTGAATGGATGAAATCTTGAGTGAAGGATAAATGGAATTTCCTTTATTTTATCATTTTGGAATACCAAACATTGCAAATGTAAAAGCATGAAAAAATAAAAAGGGGAAATAAATAATTACCTTGATATAGTTTTTTCATAGTAAATAAAAATCATAAAGAATATTTATGGTGAGACCATATTAGGTCTTTAAGGTGAGATAATTACTTATCCTTACAGTGAGATAGTGACTGATCCTTACAGTGAGAGAGTGATTGATCCTTAAGGTGAGATAGTGATTAATCCATACAGTGAGATAGTGAATGATCCATACAGTGAGACAATGATTGATCCTTAAGATGAGATAGTGTTTGATCATTACAGTGAGATAGTGACTGATCCTTATGGTGAGATAGTGACTGTCAGATAGTTATCATAAAATACATACTATGTGACCTTAAACATGAAATATTAAGATATAAAATTGTAAGACATTTACATAAGATTTATCATTCCTCGATCATGTATGATGTAGTCTATTATTTCAGAATTTAATGGTTTGGTAAATATATCATCGTGATGATATTCAATACCAATGTAACATACCATGTAAATAAAGAATATAAAGTATTCATATTTATTAATATTTTTAAATTAATTACTAATTTTACTTTAAATGGGATTATATGTTATGTGGATTAACTGATATGCAACAACAAGTTTCTTTGAATCCTTACGTTGCATACTATTAATTTAATATTATTATTTTTAATGGTAGTTAATTCCATGTCATTGTATTGGAGGGAATTAATAGAACTAACTAAAATAATATTATACATGTTTATTAAATGTTTTTACATTAATCCAATAATAGTTAGAGGCTTAAAATTATAAACGATTACGATTTTAAAAAATAAATACTCTAATAATCAATAAAAGATCGATTTACCTCTTTTTTATAGAGAACAATTCTTAAATATAGTTCGGTCAAATTTATAAATTCTATATGACCAAATAAAGGTCTTATTCAGAATCGGGACACCTGAATTTACTTTGGGTTATTTTTTGGTATTTCTCTAATAAAATTCATTTTTAATGAATTATGAAAAATAATATATTTTAATTAAAATATGCTTTTAAATCTAATTCATTTATATGGATTGATTATATTTATAATTGGTTTTAATTTTTCATTAGATTATATTTTTACCATTTAAACTAATAGTGGTCATTGGAATTAATTTCACTTTGAAATTGGACATAAAGAAGTGTCAATCTTTTGATTGATATTGTTTTTTAATAACACCCTATTTGTTTTTATAATGGGAAATAATTTTAAATTAATAAATGAAACTACAATGTTTTAAATTTTGTAAAATAGAAATAAATTTTTAATCCAGTATAACAAATATATCTTAGGCTGATTTTTTTTGTATTTTTCTGAAAAACATCAATTTTTGATGAATAGTTTAACCACTAAGTAGTAGTTATAAACTGATTATTCATTTAAATGAAAATATACCACATCTATGAATGATAATTCAAAAATACAACATACATGGTTATTATTCTTATGTAAAATGTGTTCTATAAGATGAGCATAATTTTTGGTAAATAGTTACTTTTGACATTAATTTTACGCAGGTAAAGGTAAATAGGGTAATTCAAGGTAAACAAATATTATGATAATATACAATTACCTTAACAGTTGTCCTCACCTTATTGGATGAGACATTATCGACCATGGGCATCATTTGGTCGATTTTGGGACCCCATGGAACACACTTGGTAGTGATAATGACACTTTATTTAAATTAACTTAAAGGAAAAAATGACATAATCAAATATCTTTTAGTAACATAATTTTTACATGAAGTTATATAAGATATCATTTAGACTATAAATATTAATTGTAATGATAACAATATTTCCTACATGATGTAATTTTTTTATAATTTATATACATCAAATTAATAAAATTATTTTTGACACAATAACGATGCAGTGTTTACGTCATTAATATATTATTTAAATAATTAAGATTATAAATATTAAAATAACATCCAAAACCAGTCCAATTATTATTGGATGAATTTATATTGACCATGATTCATCTTATATTCTACATTAAGGAGTTTTGGACCTTTAGAAATAGAAAATCTTTATATAATAAAATAATATTTTCACACATTCCTAAAAAACCTCTCCTCCCCCTTATAAAATCCCATCACCACTAACCCATTCCTCACACCACTACAGCCCATTGACTCATCCAAACCCTGACCAAATAAGCACTAAATATCCCTATAATCCTCCTAGATGCCTTGGCTTAGTCATAAGGCACTTCAAGAAGTTCTTTCAGTTCAAACGAAAGGTAGTTACCCAAATTAAAGATAATGGTTTCTCTTAACTTATTTTGTTATATTTTTCTTATATAACCCCTAAACACATTATATTATTTTTTATAATTAAAAATTATACCAAATATTCTAGGATGTTTTTATGATATGGATTCGAACTACACACACACACCTACATATAATGGTTAAAGAACATACTGTTTCATGGAATGGAAAACTAACTCCTCATGAAATGATGATTGTTCTATTATCTCCTACCGTCTCTCATGGTGGCCATTAATATGGAACTAATTTATATAAATATATATATTATATTATTTTTTATTTTTTCTTATTTTATTTTTCTTTTATAGCAAAACATTATGGTTTTCATTATGGATAAAAACGATAATTTCATTTGAAGAATTGAGGAATATCGCCCCCATAAAGTGATATGACTCGTTAATTCAATATGATGGACATATAAAATAAGTAGTTAATGATATTTTACCTAAATTATACTATAACTATCTATCATTATGTTTTAATTCCATTAAAATAAAAAATATAAATGAATGTAGCGTTTAAGCGTATGAACGGCTTACCGTCTCCATGAACTGTGCATTTAATTTCATACCTCAAAATGTTATGTACTATTACAAATACATGTATATACTGGATATATATTATATATATGATATATAAATCATGAATATAATTCTGTATATAAATAAATTTTGACCACGTGAACAACTTATAATTATAAGAAGTCCATTTTGACTCATGTAGAAAATATCAAAAAAACGACCATTATTAACTTAAATGATTACATAATATTTATGACATGGTAATAAGTGATATAAAAGGAATAATAAAGTTAAAAAAGGGTTTTTAATCAAGTTTAAATTAACATATGTTTATTATTCAGGATGGAAAAGGAACAAAAAATAAAACTCGTACATGATGTAAGGGATTTTTTATCTAACTTTTAATTCCGTGAGATTACCATTGTTTGCCACTAATTTATTTCATGTGGTATATTTTTTACTTCTATTTGATATATATTATCATGATTCTATTTATTTTCATAGTATTTGGTTATTCATTTTGTGGTTATTAACATTTTTCATATTAATCAATTCATTACAACGCAGTAAAGGTTTTTATCTCATTTTATTCTCATGCAATTCATTCTATATTTGTGACAATTTCATTTGTGTGATGTATTTAATTCCCATAAATTGTACTCTTTGTGTAATATAATCTAATTTAAGGGTATTTACATCTTATATGAATGATCATTCTTTTATGTGGTGTTTGTTTCGTAAGTTACAAAATTTGTAACAGAACATTTTAACCCAATATTCATTCCTAGGGTTAATCATATAATTCTTAATAATATAATGCTTTGATTATGTGTTGAATAACTATTTGTTTATTTATGTTGTAATTTCATCTCTAGTTTTTGTGTATATACTTTTTATAGACATAATCACTCCATTGATAAATTCTCAAGTCATCGATAAGAACTTGATAAGATTAATTTTAACTCAATTTACATTCATTGAGTTAAACATTCTAGTCATTGTTTTGTCTTAAAAGAACATGTGTGAATTTATAATGATTGATTTAAACCTAATATACAATAATTTTGAGTGTATTTTTATTTTTCACACATTATTATGTAATTTCTCAATACTTAATCTAAGGATACCATCTTTATAAGGGATTTCTTCTCATTTTACATTACATTGGGGATTCATTGTTGTTATGCACCAATTGAAAATTACATGGTGTATATACAGTCCATTAGAATATTATATCATTAATCCCTTTTTCTCATGATGTTATAAAGTTATAATTAAATGTTATTCCTCAACTATTCGTATTCAAGAATGTATCATTTTGTTAAAAATTCATAAACTAAAATATTGTTTTAGATGTTTTAAATATTTATTATAAAAAATTTTCTCATTAATGTTCATTTATTAGAAATGGTTCTAATGATTTATTTATATGAACACTAATTTTTTGAAATGATAATTTACTAAATAGCTTCAAATTTTTATGGGACACATTGATTCAATAATAACATTATTAAATGGTTTAAATGATTTTGAAAATGGTTTCATAATGCATTGATTATGTCAAAATATTTTAATGATATGTTGTGATTGCAATGTTGAAATGTTATCATTACTTTATACTTGTTTTAAGTGTTATGAATATGTTATTGTTTTCGGGCATTGTTTACGTATATGGGAGGTTCGGTGATAAACCTAGGGCGGGTGAGGCTGATACAACTCTCCAATGCATTTGGGAACATTTCAGAGGTAAACGTTAATGTTTCTCCTAAAGGATTTAGGGAATATACTGTGATGTGTATTCCAAATGTGACTCCCTATATAGCTGTGATATCTACAATTTATGTACGTTATGAATGCCATAAGTTATCTTTATGATTAATTATATGTGGGTTTTATTCATAAATCTTATTATTTATTAAGGTATATTATGATTGAAAAGCATGGTTTCATTTATTGGTATTTAATGATGGGATAATGTTTTCATTCCTTATTTTATAACCCATACCGAGCTTTTTATGTTCATCCAATGTTTTTGAATTGTTTTCTACAGGACTTAATGATTGATAAGGTCATGGATACGATTAATGAAAAGTCATGCTGTCTAAAACATGGAACTAGAAATTTTTCTTTTTAAGAGTTCTTATTTTATGAAACAAATGGATACACAGTAGTAGTTTCTACTTGTAATATTCATGTTTTTATGTAATAGTAATGTCCTAATTCTCTTAAACTGTAAACCTTAAATTATATTAAATGTGAATTATTGACATATTTCTCGATTATGTAATGATTAAGGCTGGGTCCTTATAGTTGGTATCAGAGGTCGGTTTTGATAACATTAGAGGTTAGTGTATTCTTTAAGCATAAGTGACAAAACATTAATGGTTAGTATTTTAGAAGGATTCGTAGTTTTTTTAAAAGATAATGAGTTTAAGTTAACTTGAATAATTATATCTTAGTATTTAACCTCCTCATAAGATATTATATGATGATTTTAATGATATAATCACACTTACATTTTTGGTTTTAGTAAATGGATGGATATAGAAGGCACCAAATTTAAAGTGGATGTGAATAAAACTATGATGGTTTTCAGAATGAGACACTGAATGAAATGAGAGCTTCAATGAGACTCTTGTGGTTATTCTCAACCATCTATCTGAAGTCATTATTGAGAACATGAACCTTAGTGATTTTTATAAGTCATTGAATATGCATGAAAAAATCCCTTTAGATGATCAGTAAATAATCTTAATGTTATGTATGTTAAAAACCTATGTGTCAAAGATGTGGAAATAAACACCTAGGAAAATTCTTCAAAGGGATGTGAAGATGCTATAGATGTGGGAATGAGGTACATAAAGAAAGAACCTTCCATGAAAAAAGGAATCATCTAGTTGACTCTAGGAAAGGGAATGAAGTTTTTTCTAAGGGATATATTGAATGTTTTATATGTGGTGTGCATGGTCATTTTAAAAATAATTTCCCTATGAAGATGTTTTGGGAATGGGATCCCCAGGATCGTAAAAGTATTTTTATCAACACATAAATCCATTTAAATTGGGGATGAAGAAACTGACAATGACCAATGAAAGGTATGGATTATTTCTTAACATATGATTTGATATTATTGAATCTTAGGATATGATTCAAGAATTTGTTTGAAGGAAATAATTTTTTCAGAATATGTTGAAAAATAATGGTTAATGGATCATGATGAAAATTGAATGAGTATGAAGTCATCAAATAAGGGACTGAAGATTTATGTTAGATTTTTTAGATGTTTCAATGCTTAAATGTATTAAGGCTCTTTTGATGATGATATTACATTATAAGACTACTTACAGTATGTGCAACCCTGAAGTTTGTTATATAAAAATACTATTCAAGGAATAATAATCTATTCTTTTGTGGATATAGTTATAATGAATGATTTGGTTTTATATGATCCTTGAATTTGAGGCAATTACTGTTTAATAAATCTTGGGATAAAAAATAAAAGTTATTAGATAAACTTTCTGGTTAAAATATGTTATGGTTTTTTTATGAATTTATCTTTTTTTAGGAATTTTATAAAATAATATAGTTCTTGAAAATGGAAAATGCGCAGACCTCATGACAACACTTCACATCAGACAAAGCTACAGGAATCGAACCCACAACCAAAGTGCGATTAGGGTTTATCGCCTACCACTGGACTACGCATACTTTCTAGTTAGTATGACTAATTATTTTTATTTATAGGACATTTAGAATTAATAATAAATTTATTTAAGGTTATCTATGACAATTATTATCCTATCATGAATAATGTGTGATTGGGTTAATTACATTTCAATATGAGCTTTAAGAGTAACTGCTGTTATTTGGACATAAATGTTATGATTTATTTTCGAAGACTAGGTGATTAAATTCTTATGAGATTGGGTTTTAGTAATAGTATGGATTACTTTGAATATTTTTATGCACAATTTTTTATTGAATGGTCTTGATTGAATGTTAAATATTGTTTGAAAAATTTTGTATATTATGATTAGTTTTTCTTTTCAGAAAAGATTATATTTCTTGGGAATTATCTTCTCTAATACTAACCAATTTTTGTTTTGGATGATGTATAAATATATGGGAAATATATAGTTCATCATTTTTATATTATGTGATACTCTATAAGTTGATTCTAGTACATCAGGTGTGACCAAACCATCTTGAATAATTACCGCTTGGAGAAAAAATGATTTTGTGGTAAGAAGTTTATTAAAGAATGACACTCTACATGAAAAGTAAGTGTATTTTCTTAAGATATTAGTCTAGTTATTAATAAAATTAATCAAATCTATGAAATGGATGTTGAGGTAAAAAAATTTATAAGCTCTATTTTATCATCAGACATTTTCCCAGCAAAAAATTTATGGTACTGTGGTGGTTAACATTGCGTGATCAAGTTCTCTATCTCAATTTATTAATCAATGAGAGTTAGTTTCTCTTAAATATCCATATTCTCATGGTATCCTAGAATCAATAGTCTCGGGTGACCTTTGTATATATATTTCTTTATTTTCATTTGATTGTTTTATTGAACCTTTTTCGAATATGAGACATTCCATGATGTATCCAAGAAAAATTTTAACATTGCGAGGATGAAATTCCCAAATGGGGGGGAAGGATGTAACATCCTAGGCAAATAATGAATATGGAATTTTCATATTTATTAATATTTTTCATTTAACTAGTAATTTTACATTAAAGAGTATTCTATGTTATATGACTTACCTGATACGCAACAACGAGTTTCTTTGAAATCTAACGATGCACACTAATAATATAATATTATTATTCTAAATGGTATTTAATGCCTAGAAGTTTAATTGGGGGGAATTAATATAACTAACTAAAATATGATTATACAAGTTTGTAAAATGTTTTTACATTTATCCAATAAAAGTTAGAGGCTTAAAATAAGAAAATAATTCGAATTTAAACATAAATAATCTAATATTTACTAAAAGGTCGATTTACCACCTTTTGATGGAGAACCCTCCTTAAATATAGTTTTGGTCACATTTATATGTTCTATTTGAACAAATAATATTTTTCATTTAGAATCGGGACACCAAAATTTACTTTGGGTTATTTTTGAGTATTTTTTTATAAAATTCATTTTTTAATGAATTGTGAAAGATACTATATTTAATTCAAATATGATTCTTAATCTAAATTATTTATATGGAAATATTACATTTTTAATAGGTTTTAAATTGTGATTAGATTTAATTTTTACCATTTAATATAATGGTGGTAATTGGAATTGATTTCACTTTGAAATTGGACATAAACAAGTGTCAATCTTTTGATATATATTGTTTGTTAAAAACACTCCATTTGTTTTGACAACATTAATTAATTTTAAATTAATTAATGAAACTTATATGTTTGTAATTTTTTAAAATAGGCATCGATTTTGAATTCAGAATATCAAATATATATTAGTCATGATTTTTGGTATTTTTCTGAAAACATCAATTTTTGGTGAATAGTGAAACCACTATGTAGAAGTTAAAAAACCGAATTTTTCATTTAAATGAAAATTTACCATTCTGTGAATGGAATTTCAAAAATACTACATAAATGGTTTTCATTAGTAAGTAAAATTATGTTCAATAAGTATTAAATAATTTATGGTTAATAGTAACTTTTTACTTTTTTTTACCGCGGTTAAAGGTAAATAGGGCAATTCAGGTTAAAATTAATATTATAATAATATAAAATTACCTTAAAATTATACATACCTTATTGGATGAGTCATTATCAACCATGGTAATCATTGGGTCGATTTGTGGACCCCATGAAACCACATGGGAGTGATAATGACGGTTTATTTTAATTAACATAAAGTAAAGGCAAATATGACATAACAAATATCTTTTTAAATTAATTTTTACATGAGGTTATATATGTTATTTTTAAGACTATAAATATTAATTAGAAATATATAACTATATTATACATCATGGTAATTTTTATAATTTTTAGACATCAAATCAATAATATTTTTTATGACACTAAAATGATGGAATGTTTACCTCATTAAGAAATCATCTAAACAAATAAGATTATAAATATTCAAATAACATCCAAAACAAATTAAATTGTTATTTGATGAATTTATATCGACCAATATTCATGTTATAATCTACTTTAATTAGTATTTTACCTTTATAATCCAAAAATAGTAATATAATTAAATAATATTTTCACACATTCCTAAAGAACCCCTCCTCCCTCTTATAAAAATCACTCACCTATAACCCATTCTTCACACCTCTCAAGAAACTTGGACTGTCTGAACCTTGATAGAATAATCTATTAGGATCCCCATCCTCCTCATATAAGCCTTAACGTTGGATTAAGGCACTTAAAGAAGTCCTTTTGGTTCAAACCAAAGGAAGTTACCCAAATTAATGGTAATGGTTTCTCTTAACTTCTTTTTCTTATTTAACTTCTACAACCCCTAAAATATTTTTATTCCTTTATTATATAAAAACAGAAGTATCCTAAATATTCTAGGATGTTTTTATGAGATGTATTCGAACTACACTTACACACACCTCAATCTAATTGGTGAAGAATATTCTGTTTCTATGAATGGCAAACAAACGCCTCATGAAATGATGATTATTCTATTATCTTCTTCCGCCTCTCATGGTGGCCATTAATATGGAACTAATTTATATATGATATATCTATATTATTTATCTGTTTTATTTATACTTCTGTATTTTTATTTTATATAATACAATTACATTTTCCTTTATGGGTAAACACGATAATTTTATTTGAGGATGTGTGGACTACCGCCCACTCAAAGTGATATGACTCATCAATGCCATATATAGGACATATAAAGAATGGATTTAATGATATTATATATGTATTTATACTAGAATTATAATATAACTACATATAATTATGTAATAATTCATATAAAATAATAAATAGAAATGAAATTAGTGTTCATGCGTACGTACGACTTATCGTCTCCATGAACGGTGCATATCATTTCTTACCTCAAAATGTTATGTACTATTATAAATACATGTATATAATGGATATATAAGATATATATGATATCTAAATCATGAATATAATTATGAATATAAGGAAATTTTGACCATGTGAACTACTTGTAATTATAAGAAGTCCATTTTTGACTCAAGTACCAAATATCGACAAAACGATCATTATTATCTTAAAAGATTACATATTCTATATAACATGGTAATAAGTGATATAAAAGGAATAATAAACATGAAAATGGGTTTTTAATCATGTATAAATTAACTTATGTTTATTATTCAGGAATAACAATGAACAAAAATGTAAAGTCAGTCACGATATAAGGGATTTCTTATCTCACTTTTAATTCTAAGACATTTCCATTGTTCACCAATAATTAATTACATGTGGAATATTTTTTACTTCCAATTGATATATATTATAATTATTTTCTTTATTTTTATGGTATTCAATTATTAATTTTTTTGTTATTATATTTTTTCCATATGACTCAATTGATTACAATGTGGTAAATAGTTTAACTCACTTTTTATTCCCGTGAGATTCATGCTATAATTGTCACTATTTCCTCGGTATAGTGTACATACTACCCATGAATTGTACTCTTTTTGTAATATAATTTCATTTATGGGTATTTAAATCTTCATTTAATTTTCCTTCATAAATGTGGTTTATTTTTTGTATGTTACCAAATATTTAAGGGAACTTATTAACCAAATTTTCATTCCATTCATTAATCTAATAATTCAATATTATATCAAGCTATGATTATGTGTGGAATAACTATATGTTTATTTATGTTTTAATGTATACTCCTCATTGTTTGGATATACTTTTGATACACATAATCACTTCATTGAAAAATTCTCAAGTCATCGATATGAAAATGATAAGAATAATTTTAACTCAATTTCCATTCATTGTGTTAAACATCCAAGTCATTGGTTTTGTCTTATAAAGAACATGGGTGAATTTCCTCCAATTGATTTACACTTAATATCCAATATTATTGAGTGTATTTATATTTTTCACACATTTTTATATAATTTATTTATCATTAATCTAAGGATACCGTCTTTATAAGGTATTTTGTCCCAATTTACAATCCATTGAGAAATCATTGTTGTTATGAACCAATTCACTCTTACATTGTGTATATAATATCCATTGGCATATTATATCATAAATCCTTTTTCTAATGATGTTATAAACTTCAGATTAAATTTTATTCATCAATTATTTGTATTCAAGTGTCTCTTATTTTATTAAGGACTCATTAACTAAAATATAGATTTATTTTTTAAAAGATTTATTATTATAAATCATTCACATTAATGTTCATGTTTTACAAAACGGTTTTAAGGATTTATTTATATGAACATTAATTTTTTCAAATGATAATTTATTTAAAATCTTCAAAGTGGTATTGGACACTTTGATTGAAAAATATCTTTATTAATTTTTTTGAAACATTTTTAAAATTGTTTGATAAAGAATTGGTTATGTCAAAATCGTTAAATGATATGTTGTGATTGCCATGTGGAAATGTTATAATTCTTTATGATTGTTTTATGTGTTATGAATATGTTATAGTTTTTGGGCAATGATTACATACACTGGTGGTTCCGTGATAAACCTAGGACAGGTGAGCCCGAGATAGCACTCTAATGCATTGGTAACGTGGCAGAGGTAAATGTTCAGGTTTCTCTTAAGAGATTTAAAGAATATACTCTAATGGGTATTACAATTGTGACTCCCAATGTAGTTTTGATAGCTACAGTGTTAGTATGTTATTAATTCCATAAGATACCTTTATGATTTAGAATATGTGGGTGTTATTGAAAAATCTTTTTATTTCGTAAGGTATGTTATGATTGAAAAGTATGGTTTCATTGATTTGTATTTAGTAATCGGATAATCTTTTCATACTTATTTTTTAACCCTTACAGAGATTTTTATGCTCATCCCATGTTTTTGAGATGTTTTCTACATTACTTAGAGATGAATAGGGTCAAGGACGGGATCAAGGAAATGTCATTCCTTCTAAAACGTGGAAGTAGACATGTTTCATTTTAAAAAATTTTATTTTATGAAAAAATGGATACTGAGTAGTAGTTATAATTTGTAACATTCAAGTTGTTATGTAATAGTTATGGCCTTATTCTATAAATCTATAAACCGAAAAAGATCCTCAATGTGAATTCTTGACATAATTCTAGATTATGTAATGTTTAGGGTTGAGTCCTTATAATCATTGAATTCCAATGTGATATCAACTTTTTGATAATGATCTCAAAAAGGGATGTCTTACATCAATATTCTTTTTACTAGAATGTGAAACATGATTTTTCTAGATTTTAATAGCACTTGTGTTGTCACAATTTATAGGTACATGCCTAAATTGATATCTATAGTCTAGTAATGTGTGTTTCATACCCAAGATTTCGTCACAATAACTACCAACATCTATGTTTTCAGCTTCGGAAGTAGATAAAACAAAAGAATTTAGTTTTATACTACCCCATGATACTAGTTACATGCCTAAAAAATGACATGTTCTAGAGGTAATTTTTCTATCTAACTTATATCCCACGAATTCAGCATCAAAAAATTTAACTAATTCAAATTATTATCCTCTAGAATAGAACAATCATAGATTGGGTTTATACATGAGGTATTTGAAAATTATCATTATATAATTTAAATGATTTTCCTTTGGATTTTCATGAAAATGAGAACACATACACACAATAAACATAATGTCAGGTCGAATAGCAATTAAGTAGTGTAAACTTCCAATCATTTCTCTATAAGTGGTTTGATCAACAGATATTCCATCAAAATCAAGATCCAACATTCAAGTGGTACTAATGGGAGTGTCACTACATTTAGTTATATCCAATAAAAAAATCACTAGTATATTTTTTTGAGTAAAAATAATACCATCACTATTTTGAATGATTTGAAATCTGAGATTAAATTTTAGTTCACCCATTAAACTCATTTCAAATTCATTTTGCATCATTTTAGAAAAATCCTTTCAAAAATAATTTATTCCATTTTCAAATATAATTCCATCTACATAGATTTAAACAACATAAAAATCATTAGAAATTCGTTTTTCAAAAAGGGTAAGATTAACTATTCATTTTGTAAATCATTTGGAAAAAAGAAAAGTACTCAACCTATCATATCAGGCTCTTGGAGAATGTTTTAAACCATATATAACTTTTGAAAATTTTAAAATATGATTTGGAAAATGGGGGTTTGTAATTAAAAGGGGATGTCTAACAAAGACATCATCGAAAATATATACACATTTATGAATACACTTTTATCATTTATTTGATATAGTTATAAATTTAGATGTCCAACATAAGCAATATGGATTCTGATGGATTCATGTCTAGCTACTGGTGGAAAGGTCTCCTTATAGTCAATTCCTTCTTCTTGATTATAGCCTTGTGCAACCAATCTAGCCTTGTTTTTAACTATGTTACCTTCTTGATCTACCTTATTTCTAAACACCCATTTAGAGACTATGGTGGATCTGTCCTCAGGTTTTTCAAAAAGTTTCCAAAGTTTGTTCCTTTCAAACTAATTAAGTTCCTTTTAAAACCATCACCCAAAATTCATCATCGATAGAGTCATTAATGTTTTTAGGTTCTTGTTGTGACAAGAAGATTTCAGGTTCCACATGATTTCTATGATAATCTCTTGTTTGAGTTATTTTGTATAGGTCTCCTACAACAACATCTAAAAGATGGATCTTAAGAGTTCTAACAAATCATGAAATGGAGGGACTTGTGATTTCAGGTTCGTTAACAGGTTCAGATTCATTATGACTTGAGACTACACAATTTCCATAACTAGATTTTTCCACAGATTATTTCACTTAAAGCATTGAGTATTTTGGATTAATTTTTAAATTTTATACTTCATCCTCCATGTTCTCTATAATGGTTTTATGCTCATGTTGATCTGTTTCATCATATTTTACATGAAGAGATTCTTCCCCACATTTTGTTCTTTTATTGAACACTCAATATGCTTTAATAGAAATGGAATATTTTAAAAATATACCTTCATCACTTTTGGATGTAAATTTGTTAAGAATTTCCTCAGTATCAAGAATATATAATTTGGAAACAAAATCATTGATGTAATTATCCTTGGGTTTTCGATTATTCCATAACTCATAAGGGGTCCTTTTAAGAATAGTTCTGATGAAAACTCTATTGATTATGTCGCATCTTGTATTTACCGCTTTAGCGCAAAAAAATAGGTAGATCATATTCACTAAGAATTATTCTAGAGATCTCCTGTAGGGTTCTATTTCTTCATTCTACAACTACATTTTTTTGAGGTGTTATAGGGTCAGAGAAATTGTGACTATAACCATTTTCTGAGAAAAAGTATTCAAACTCTTGATTTTCAAAATCACGACCATGATCACTTCAAAAAGTTTTAATACTATGTCCATTATAATTTTCCAAAAACATGGCATATTTAGTAAAATAAGAGCATACTTCACTTTTGTCGGCCAAAAATAAGGTCCAATTATATATAGAGAAGTCATATTCAAGAACATAAACATTGTTCTTCCCATTTAAACTGGAAACTATAGATGGTCCAAACAAATTAATGTGAACCATCTCAAGAGGATGAGAAGTTGACACTTCATTCT
Organism: Viscum album; assembly: GCA_963277665.1. Lineage (NCBI taxonomy): Eukaryota > Viridiplantae > Streptophyta > Magnoliopsida > Santalales > Viscaceae > Viscum > Viscum album. Next base: position 1,406,252,160 of record OY728120.1, on the reverse strand, counting down.
TTCGTTTGAAGGAATTATTGTGTTGTTTTCCCTTCTGATAGGGGTTACACACTTTTTAATTTAGAAACTCAAGTTTGGGTATGTCTTTAACTATGATTTTTCTCGTTAGCATTCTAAGGGTGTGAATATTACAATTCCTTAGTCACCTCTTCCCGATCCAAAACTCTTTATGAAATACACTTAACCATGAATCATTTTGAGTTGTAAAGGAATCCATGTTAACATAGAATACATTTTAATTTCTTATTGTAGAAAATAGTAATTCTTATTTATAATTAAAGACATTGCAAGAATAATTCTCAAATATAACATGAAATACATAATCACACATTTCTGAGATACTAAGAAGATTATATTTTAATCCATCCACAAACAATACATTAGAAATTAAAAATGATATAGAGTTATCGATATTGCAGAGGCATATAATCTTTTCTTTGGCATTTGTCACCAAAAGTGACATGTCCTCCATATATTTTTATTAGGTTCTTGAAGCATGAGTAGTATTCTGTCATGTTTCTTGAACATCAACTGCCTATGTACTATAAAATTTTATAGGAACTCATTAAGATTCTTTCCAATAAAATTATTAATCAAAAATAGATTTTGGTACTGATACTGGTTTGGGTCCAGAAATGTTATTAATAAATGTTTTAGGGACCCATATATGCCTCATGGGCTTCCTATAAGCATCATGTAAGATATTTGTAAAATCAACTCTATTTGGCCCAGAAAAACATGAAACAGTAGAATGTGTATCAAAAACTGAATTAGTTGATTTGTTTTGAGAACTAGGAGTAAAACTATATGTCCTAGATTTCGAAATAAAATTTTTTCTACCAATATTTATTTTTCTAGGTTGATTACGATTTCCAGTTTTTTATTTAGGAGCAATTTGTTTAGCCGTAATTTTATTAAGAGTATTTATCCCACTGTTATACTTCTCTATCTCATTCATAAATTTCTCATTACACATTTTCAATTCGTTTTTCTCTTTGAAAAATTGAGCATTATTCTCTTTTTCAATTGTGTGTTTGGATTTAACAGTCATAGAAAGAGAATACCTTTTCTTTAATGATTTATATTAGTCATTAAGTTCATTGCATGTTTCTTAAGTATTTTACAATATTCAACCATTTCGTCATTAGTCAAATTTTCATTCTCACACTCAACTCTACTATAGTATGAATTATGTAAATTAGAGTCCAGTGTTACCTCAAATGTATTTTCCATAAAACACATATTGGATTTGTTATCTTTTTTATCATGTGATGTTTCTGATTCGCTTGAAATGTCCTCAGAAGCACTCCATGTTTCTATCATTGCCTTTTTATACTTCTTGTTCTTGTCCTCATATCTATTTTTGTACTTGAACATTAGACAATTATCAATTATATTTATTTCATGCTTACATTCATAGTAGACAATATCATCAGTCTTGTCACTACTTTTCCAATCCTTCTTCCAACTTATTTTTTGGACATATTTTCCCTTGATAGCAGTCTTTCAGAAAAACTTCATCTTCTGGTAAAATATCTTGAATATTCATGCTAATTGAACAATCTCCAAAATCACTATTAGTTGATGATTTATCACTACCAAAACATTCTACATAAGCTTCCAATTTCCCATTGCCTTTGTGTTCATAGGTGGAGGTCTTGAATGCAACAAATTTCTTTCATTGGTTCAACATACTCTTCCTTATTGACTTTCAACTCTTCTTCATACATCATCAGTTTCCCAATGAGTTCATTTATAGGCAGCTTTCCAATTTCACATGATTATCTAATAGAGGCATAGGTTCCTATACATCTGTCAGATAATGATCTGAGAATTCTTAGGATCTATTCTTGGGTAGTGAATTATCTATCAAAAGAAAAAATAGTGTTGAAAATCACCTTGAACCTATAGTACATGTCACAGATATACTCATCAAGTTTCATTTTAAATATATCATATTTAATAGTATATATATTAAACCTCGTTTCTTTTATACTAGATGTTCCTTCATGTGAGATAGATAAGGTATCCCAAATTTCATGGGCAGTATTACAAGTCGAAATTATATTGCACTCATCTTCTCATAAGGAGCAGTATAAAGCATTCATATCTTTGTAGTTTTTATTGTAGGACGTTTTGATAGGTTCATCCCATGTGATTCTATCATCAGTAAGAATCATTTATTCATCAATAATGGATGACCGAATTTCAAAACCCATACTTTCTTAATGCATTTTCATTTTACTTTTCCATTGAGCATAGTTGGTTTCATTAATGAATAGTGGTCTTTGGTTGTAGAACCTTCCAACATAAAATCCATAATATAGACATACATTGAAAAAGATTGAAATTTATAATTAATAGTAATTTACAGATCTTCAAAGTACAACTACAATCAAAGTTGTATTAGTTTATATATAGTCTTAATAAATAACCTATAATTCCAAATATTGTTCGTAGTAGATTACTCAAGAGGTGGGGGGGGGGGGGGAGGGGGTTTGAGTATCTATAAAAATATCTTATTAAAAATTATTCTTAAAGAAATTTTTGGTAAAAATTATTCTTAAATAGGTTTTCCCAAAAGGTTAAATATAGCCCAGTTAATCAAGGTTATACTGTTATAATAGTTTTACTATTTATATAACATCATAAAAATATTTATTAATTATAAGTAATAATAATGTCAGTTATTAATATTACATTAGATGTTATTCTACTAAGACAAGACAACTATAACTATTTTCCAAGATTAACATTCAATGTGAATTTAGTGATTTCTGAATTATACTATAATGTTGTAAAATAGAGAAGAGTAAATTAAGAAGCATAGCAAGTATGAATCATGTGCTTACGTCTCTAGAAGAGTCCTAATCCACTCCACATGGTGATCACTTACAACCAAGAATTTTATATCAATAAATTTGATCCACACCCTTGATCGGGGTTAAACAACAGTATAGAGAACTGTCTGGGTCACACAAGGACCTCTTACACTATTCTTCAGGGGAACTAGCTACCAGGACACACATGGAATTCTTCCACACTTATACATGGGTATAAACAAGTGTAAAAATATGTTTGAGTATGTATATCTTGTATCCTTCAATTAAATGCAGTATATGTAGTGCGTTTTATATAGATACACACACAGATCGATAGCTTGTAAAATGATATAGAACAGAGAAGAAATATTGACAGAGGTTTAGAAATGCTCTAAATGTTTGTTATTGTAGCTCTGGACTTCTGAGATTAATCAGATGAAAAAATCAAGTCCATGTATTGAAAACAGAGTGTCACAAATCAAACAGATCCGACTTGTGTTCTTCGTGATGTTTGACAAAGAAAAGAGATTCTCGATTCTAGGATTTAAGCATGCTTCATGTGTTCTTCAGCAGTGATGAGTCGCATGAGACAATTATTTCTTAAATAATTCTCCATGTGAGTTCTTAATTGTCGTTCTCATGCCCACCTTATTGTTTCACTTTTTTGTGTCATATTTGTTTTTGGTCCACACTACTCTTTTATCATGGAATTCATGTGTTTGAGATGACAAGTTGCATTTATTCTGCACCACGTAACTCATACTGTCAGATGACATGTATACCAAGAAATATTAATTATGTTAGTGCATTTAAAAACTTCAAATATGATTATTATAGTTTACATTGAAAGATTAAAAAACATATTAAGAAATTGTGTCACATTTTGTCATGGAAACGGTGTCTGGTTCATGCTGTAAGTTTCATGGTGTCTCATTCATGGTGTTTAGTTCATGGTGTCTGGTTCACGATGATAGGTTCATGGTGTCAGGTTCATGGTGTCTGGTTCAAGGTGTCTAGTTCATGGTGTCTGGTTCACGGTGTCTGGTTCATGGTGACTGGTTTTAATGGTTTCTTGTTGTCACGATGTTTGGTTTTCAAGGTGTCTGGTTGTCCTGGTGTCTGGTTGTTACGGAGTCTGGTTGTCATATTGTTTTCTTCACGGTGTCTCGATTTAGGAAAATATCTGTATTCATACTAATGTAGTGATTTTAATGGAATAAATTAAACTCAATCATTTTTCAGAGAATTCATTATAAAGGTGATAAACATATAGTATATAGTAACCAAACTGAGGGTATAAAACTTAAGATATTTTTATTTCTTTTACTAAATAACTGTTCATTTTATTTGAGATAGATTTCATGGAGTTTACATGGTTTATAGACTGGATATGATTTTTGATCATTAAAACAGGATTAATACATGAGGAGTCCAAAAAGTTGGCCTGCAAGTGTAGAAGTAACATTGATTCTATGTAACACTATATACTACTCCCCTCCTTATGGGCTTCCAAATGAATAAAATCTATTAATCTCAACAATTTCTCGTAAGATTTAAATATATCAACACTTGCGTCTTCATACCCTTGGAATCTACAATAATATTTACATTAACTAGTGTGCAATATTATCCTATGCATTCATATTGAAAATATTTTATCCCACTGTGTTTCCCTAAAATGAAATACATATTATATAAAATTTACTTTAATATTTTTTGATCAAAATAAACATTTAATGTTTCACTAAATACATTATGTATCCTCAAAACCATGATATTATAAATCACTACATGTTCAATTCCATGCTAGGGATAATTCATATCATGTGGTTTTAACTACCTCAATCCATAGGACACCATGCTATCTCCTTCCAAAATCAAACAAACCAAAATAAATCTAAATGTTATCTAGATTAATTAATACAAAAAATTAGATTTAGGTATGATTGATATGGACATATAATTTTTCTTCCTCTTCATCCCATCAAAATATCAACGGATCATCTCATTCTAATGAATCATTATAATTTTTTGGTCAACAATTCAAATGGAAATACCGACTAGAATATTTATTGAATGATTAATTTTTAATAAAAAATTTGAATGAAAATTAAAATCTCAAAAACCATTACATGGATATTACTAATAAATCAAACCGTTTATTTTTATGAGTCCTCAAAAATAACCTGTTATGATATTACATGTACCAGGAACAATACATCATGAATCCAACCCAAAATTTTTATAAACTCATATATAACATGATCTAGAAAACTAATCCAATTAAATTTTTACATTCCTTCAAAATATTTATTCAATCCTAAATAATCTATAATACCAAATATAAGCACTATAAAAATTGGTTAATGTATTAATGGAATATATGATTTTCCAAGGATATTGGAATAGTAGATGTATTATTTTTCCCAAATAGATTTTTAATATATTCTAAATAAAGTTCCCTTGATTGGGAAATTATCATAATAATGTTAATCTATTTCACAGTTAACTATTAATATACTAGTTTCATTAATTGTAAAAGCCTCTTACCTATCATTAACTAACTGAACATATCATCTATGTATGATATTGGTTATTTATTATTTTTATCACATGATTCAACATTTGGTAATTGTTGTATAATAAAAATCATTCTTTATCCTTGAGGTAAAATATTACAAGTTCCCACAAGGTGGTATGTCTATCGAATAAATACCCTCCTCTAAAAATACATTATTTCAGAAATTAAATCTCAAAGGTTAACTGGAACCATATGAAGGAAACATGAACATATTCATTCAACATAACAAGTCAATATAAAATTTTGAACCACACTTATATAATCTATGTCAAGATAAATAATTAGGAGGCATATATAATAAACCATATCAAGAAAAATAATATAAAATTGAATATGTAATTTTACAATTTTAAGAACCCCACAAACCAATGAACATATTATACATTTAATTATTTTAATAAATATTCCTTCCTAACTCCCATAAATCTCCCACTCACTCTAGAAATTGTAAAAACTCACATTAAAATAAGTAATGGAAAATATATTTCATTAGTAATAAGTGAATGCCTTGACCATTACTCTCCAATCCATTCCAATTATGACATTATGTATTTTCATATTAATAACTATGATGTTATATGAGATATGTAAACCACTACCCATAATAGAATAATATGAGAACATATGTCCTAAATTAAATCCTTTCACTATGAATCATATCAAAGTATAAGAAATTGGAAATTAATTCCATTTGAAGATTCAAGTGATATACAAATTGTGCTAACAAAAATAATGAGATTATTTTGAATAAAACTTTTTATAGATAATAGTAGAAAAAATTAAAAGTGTACGTCTCACTTTATTATGTATAAAAATAAAGTCATATAATACATATATTTTGGGGAAAAATTACCCTGATTTTCCCGAGGCTAACCATTCCAAGGATTACCTCCAATCCACTCTTGGGATTCAACTCCAACATTATTAAACTTCATTTTATCCACCATCAATTCAAACATCTAGTTAGAACATCCAAAAACCATAATGTATAGATAAATAAATATAAAAATTATATAGGATCAAAGATTCCCAAACTAAATACATTCCCAAATCTCATTAATAAAAACACTCATAAAATGCTTAAATCTACCACATTATTAACTCCCAAGATTCATATCAACCTAATATAATCTTAAAATCCGCAATTTCATATGATTTTATATTTATTGATAGTTATAGTTATTACTCTTATAAATTATATAAAAAATTAATTCATATATCAAGATGTTGAAGAATAGTATTTTCATATTTATCATCCATCATATTCACTTCCTCTATAGTTGGTTTATTCACAATCTCCCAAATAGTGGGTATATTCAATAGGACCACCCTTGATAAAATCCCATGTCAATGTTCTATTAGAAACTTTTACACATTGTGTAATACAATAGAAATTATCATATACATAAAATAAATATGTTTTCAAAATAAAAATACCATACTACAATTATATAATAATCCCATAGACATGCACTAGAATCCGAATTATTACTTAGATTCAATTTCTCTTGGATTTATTTTCTAATAAACATCTCATAGAATCTGTTCTATGTTATATTCATATATATATTTTCATCCAAAATTACCCAATTAACATTTGTAAAGACCCGTAAAATTCAAGGGAAATTTTTTTTTCTTAATTTTCTTTAGAATTTTACAAGAGCGCGGTTTCAGACGACACCTGATTCCGAGGCCCGGAGTGCCCGGAATTAATTTCCGAAGTTTGGGCTCGGGTACGTTCAGTGAACGAACGAGCGGGAATTCCTAACTTTTGATCCGGTGCTCGGAATTGAAATCCGAGGGCACCGATGAACTCGCAGCGCCGATATTCGCTTAATGAGACCTTATCGGGAGTTGCGTTTGTTGCGGGTTGAAAGTTACGTTTTGGGGTTTTTCAGTTAAGTTAAATAAAATTTGTGTAAGACAAATTTTATTTTAACTTATTTAAAAACCTACCAAAGGAGGTTGGGAGTGGGACCCACACCCACTTAACCTCCCTTGGGAGGATTAACTGTGGTGGGGCCCACACGAAACCCCCCTTTTTCTTTTCAAATCCTCCCAACTCCTTTAACGCCTCTTTTAATGGCTTAGGTTACCCTTAATTAATTTTTGGGAGTTAACTCTTTTGAATTTCAAACATTTGAAATTCTTTTGAGTTATGTGTTAATAAAATAAGATGTAATCTTATTTGTTTATGGGTTGTTGGTTTATTCCCTTGAGAGCTTTTGAGAGCTCCTCTTCATCTTCTCCGGCGAAGAACGTCTTCATCCTCAAAGAAGAACGACAACACTTCGTCAAGGATCATCGACTCGGCGACCCGATATCTTCGGACCTCTTCTTCCTCCCCGAACCTTCTTCGTCGGCAATCGAAGATCCGCCAACGACGTGTCTCTTCGGGCATCACACTTCGTCAACGGAATCGACGAACGACGACCGCGACGCCCGACCTCCGCGACGCCGTCTTCCGCGGGACGTAGTCGATTCTTCGAATCTTAAACCCGAGGTAGGGGTTGTCGAATTTCTTTTGGATTCCTCATTTTATTCTTGATCGTGCTTTTAGCAAGATTAACGTGTGACATGATTTTCTTTAAGTTGCGTTATTATTATTAACGCGAGGGGGGCCGGACCGCACGAACACGGCCGAACCCCCCCTCCAACGTTCTTGATTAATTCTTGCGATGGAAGCAAAGTGGCGTGGTGCCATCGCACCACGCGGTTTACCGTGCGTTTAATTTACGCAACGCCGTCGCGATACGCCGAGGAGAATCTTCAAGAACGCGACGCCGTCGCGCCGCGTTGAAAAGAATCGAAGCACGGCGAAGGGGCGCGGTGCCGACGCACCGCGCCAGATGACGAACGCCGCGGCCGGTTCCGGGCCGCGGCGGGACGAGAAGACCGCGGCCGGTTCCAGGCCGCGGCGGGACGAGGATACCGCGGCCGGTTCCGGGCCGCGGCGGAAGGAAAGACCGGCGGCCGGGCCGCCGGCGTCGGAAGTCGAGGGCGGGACCGGAATTTCCAGTCCCGTTGGTAAAAACCGGCCGGCCAGCGGGCCGGCCGGATGTCTTAAAACCGGGGGATTAAACCCCCGGACGGTTCTTCAAACCCCCCCTCTTAATGAGGGGGGGCGGTTCAATTAAAGGAGGGGGGGGGGGGGGGGGGCAAAACCCCCCCGGTTCGTTCCAGCCGGCCCCCACTTGCGGGGGGGGGGGGGGGGGGGGGCGTTTCCTGCTTTTGGCACGGCACAAGGCCGTGCCGCCTATCAAAACCACGGGGGCAATTAAGCCCCCGGTTCGTGACCAAGCGGCCCCCACGTGCGGGGGCCGTCCCTTCAAAATCGGCGCGGCAAAGCCGCGCCGCCATCCAACAGCGGGGGCATTCAAGCCCCCCGCGTGCCACCCGCGTGCGCCGCGGCCCACCGCCGCCACCGCGGCCCGCCGCCGCCGCCGCCGCCACCGCGGCCCGCCGCCGCGCCGCCGCCGCCGTCCGCCGCCGCCGACCGCCGCCGCCGGCCGCCGCGCCGCCCCGGGGGGGGGGGGGGGGGGGGGTCGGGCCGGGTCGGCCCGGACCCGGACCCCCCGTTACGGACCAGTTTCGGTTTTTGGCTCATAACTTGAGCCTCGGACCTCCGAATGACGAACCGTCTGCGGCAACGCGATCCTTGGATCGAGACGGTCGTTTCGGTTTATCGCACTCAAGGTTTCGGTTTACTTTGAGTTCGGCCGGGTTGGTTCGTTCACGAAACCAACCGGGCCTTCGGAGCGGAAACGCTCATATCTTGAGCTACGGACGTCCGATTGACGTGCCGTCAGTCGCGTAGTGTTCCTCTTAGTGAAACGGATCTTTTGGTATACTCCGCCCGAGGTTTGGACGTAGGTGGAGTACGGTCGGGTTGGTTTTGCCTTAAAAACCAACCGGGCCCCGGAGACGAAAATGCCTATAACTCTCAGACCGGGCGTCCGATCGACGCGCCGTCTGTTGCGTTGAGTTCCTGTTGTCGATACGGACTTTTGGATACATCAATTCTGGTCTTCGTGACAGTTGATGTATCAGCCTCTCGGCTCGTGGAGCGGACCCTCCATACGAGCTAGCTGTGTGCGGGAACCCTAGTGCTGGCTGCGACTGTTCTACTGCTACGACTGCTACTGTGACTGCGACGACGACAGTACAGAGATCCTGTGTGGATTCGACGACGACAGTACAGAGATCCTGTGTGGATTCGACGACGACGACTACAGCACTCAGCGATCCTACGTGGATCAGTGCTACAGGTTCTGTGTGAGCCCGATCCTGTGTGGGTCCTTGCGCTCAGCGGTTCTTTGTGAGCCAGCGCCTACAGGTTCTGTGTGAGCCCGATCCTGTGTGGGTCTTCTGCGGGGGTTAGTTACCTATCGATCCTTCGTGGGTCCGACGACTTAGATGGATCAGTGATCATCTTTATCGTCCTTGAAGAAGTATACCTGTGCGAGCTGAATCCTGTTGTTTTCCTGTGTGGATTGTGTTGTGCAATCCTGTGTGGATTATATTTTGCTTTCCTATGTGGAATACGTATACTTTCCTGCGTGGACTGAGTTGTACTTGGGCTCGGAGGTTGGAGCGTATTTTAATTAATGACTTAGGTATATGTATGGGCATATACCTAAGCAGTGTCGGTTGTTACTTCGTGATTGTACTTTTCTTCGTGGTTTATCCTTTGTGGATTTGAGAGACCTTCAGGGGTCTCGGGGTCCCTACTGAGTAGCTTATACTCACCCCTGCACGGGCTTCGCCCGCACTACGTTGTGTTGGTTGCAGACGACGGACAGCGTTGACCTTAGCTGAGGCTTGCAGAGCGGGTCGGTACCCGGAGGTGGACCACTGGGCGGGACGTGCTCGGAGCGGACGACGGGACCCGTGTAGCAGAGGAGCTATCTGTACCCACCCTTCAGGTGGGATTTCCGGTGGACAGCTCGGAGTTGCGGCCTTTACTTTTCAGTTGCTGTTTTTCCCTTTTCGAGTTGTACTTTACTTTCAGTTTGGGTTTGTATACTGGCCCATTTACTTTCCGCACTTTCAGTTGTACTCTGTTTGCTTAGTGTTTACTTTCCGCTTGTTTACTCTGTGGTGTGTGTTTACTTTTCAAAGGCAATGCCTTCCCTTTTTATCGGGATTTACGCCTCGGTGCTAGTCGCCAGCCCCTGGCCTATGGAAGGCGGGCTTGGGGTAGTCACGACACGGACCCCGAGGGCGGGTCGTGACAAATTGGTATCAGAGGAGTTCGGTTCTACCGCGAACTCTGATCTTTTCTATGTGAAGCAATAATGTTTAGCGTATTGAGTGTGGATATCAGTCCAGGGAGTCCAGTGTTGGTGCGGCGGCCGACGTATCCGTACACCAGGACCCTGACTTCTGATTTCCGACTTAATGCATGAAAACATTGATTGCGTGTGTGTTGCAAGTTTTCTTTGTGATTACTTGTGTCAGATCACCGGGTATACTGATCTACTTTATGAAAGTCTCAAGTTTTCCTTGTGATTACTTGTGCCAACTCACCAGGTATACTGTTCTAACCGTGGCGCACCTGTTTCCTTTTCAGGATGGCCCCACGACGGCAGCCAGCTAGGGTTCCGAGAGTCGAGCGAGACGACAGCCCACCGAGCAACGAGGCTTCGGTGCAGGGCCCTTTGTCAGCAGTGGCACCGGCGGTAGCTTTACCCGCCGATTCCCCGATGCTTCCAGCAGCAGCCGCTGACGATGCACGTCGCCTCATCGCACTGCATGAGTTTCAGCGCCAGCGACCGCCCAGGTTTCGCGGGGAGACGGATCCCCAGGCAGCAGAGGACTGGCTGGAGGCAGTGGTTCGAGTGTTTAGGCTAGTGAGAACACCAGCAGACCTCATGGTGATCCTCGCTGCGAGCCTACTACACGCAGCAGCAGGACGATGGTGGAGCTTGATGCTCCAGGTGCACGATGAGGCATCTCTTCTTTGGACGGACTTTGAGAGCATCTTCCACTCGGAGTTCGTCCCAGCCACCCTTCGTGCGGTGCGTATCCAGGAGCTTCTACAGCTGCGGAAGGGCAGCATGACGGTCGCCCAGTACTCGGCGAGATTTACCGATCTCTCGCGCTACTCGACCGACATGGTACGGGACCCATTCTTCCGGGCCCGGACCTTCGAGCAGGGTTTGAGACACGAGATCAGGGCATCGCTGATCTCCCTCAGCATACCGACTCAGACAGGAGTACTGGAACGGGCTCTTCTGATCGAGAGCTTCCTTGCTGAGTCTACACCAGCACAGAGACCCACCGCAGGACGGCACGTGGCAGAGTCATCTGCAGCTGGCAGTCGGCGAATGACTCAGGGGTCCAGACAGACCAGACCTCAGGGCAGTGGCTCAGCAGTGCAGGGCACACAACGCGGAGCCAGTCTTTCGAGTGGAAGACAGTGCTATGCATGCGGCGGGCGAGGCCACATGGCTCGTGACTGCCCGACCCGCCATGCGGAGGAGCAGCAGACGGTTGAGGAACCACCTAGGCAGAGGCAGAGGTTCGACCGTGGCGGTCCGCAGGGAGGAGGCGGACGAGGCAGAGGAGCTGGCCGAGCAGCAGGTGGTGGACGACGCTTTGAGGCTCTACCACCACCACCACCAGGAGGTCCACCCCGACCGCTGGGGAGAGCTCAGCTTCAGGCAGCCGAGGCCTTCGATCATGGAGCCCTGGGAGCCGATGGACAGGAGCAGAACTAGTGGATACATCCTTTGTACTTCTGGTTCCTTGTTGCTTTTGTGTAGCGTCTTGTATTACGAGCTGCATTAATAAAAGACGCATACCTTGTGATGTTTTCGTTCCTGTCCTCTATCGTAATGTTACTAAGAGGTTCCAGTTTTGGCTGTCGACTTGACCCTCACTTGTGAGACATCTACTGGAGGAGACCCAGTTACCACACACTGATGCCGACAGTGTGACTCAACCCTTGGAGACGAGAGTAACAGTTGAATCTCTTAGTAGTAGCGTCGAGGCCTTACGACGTCATCCTTAGTATGGATTAGTATCATCCATGTTAGGATTGACTGTTTTAGGAAAAGAATGTGGTTCATCCAGGGGATGAGACCAGATTTCTCTTTTCGGCAAAGGAGAAATCTTGCAGCTCTGATGGGACCGGAGATGGTCCAGGCCACGACAGAGAAGGTCCAGGTCATCCAGGAGCGGATGAGGACAGCTCAGAGCCGGCAGAAGTCATACGCTGACAGGAGGCGGAGGCCACTGGAGTTCGAGGATGGTGACCACGTCTTCTTGCGGGTCTCACCTCGACGTGGTATTCGGAGATTTGGCCGAGGCGGCAAGTTATCTCCGCGCTTCATCGGACCCTTCCAGATTCTCAGCAGGATTAGCGAGGTGGCTTATCGCCTGGCTCTACCACCTCAGTTGCACCGGGTGCACGACGTCTTCCACGTATCCCAGCTGAGGAGATACGTGCACGACCCGACGCACATCATTGACCATGGGGAGCTTGACGTTGACGATGGGGCGACTTTTACGGAGGTCCCGGTGGAGTTAGAGGATCGACAGGAGCGGGTCCTACGTGGGCGATTGATTCCTCTTGTGCGCATCAGATGGCAGCTTGGGAACCTCCAGGAAAGCTCATGGGAGCGGGAGGCTCAGATGCGTGCTCAGTACCCTCTTTTGTTTCCCTAGTTTTGATGTATCTTTACGGGGACGTAAAGCCCTGAGGTGGGAGTAATGTAAAGACCCGTAAAATTCAAGGGAAATTTTTTTTCTTAATTTTCTTTAGAATTTTACAAGAGCGTGGTTTCAGACGGCACCTGATTCCGAGGCCCGGAGTGCCCGGAATTAATTTCCGAAGTTTGGGCTCGGGTACGTTCAGTGAACGAACGAGCGGGAATTCCTAACTTTTGATCCGGTGCTCGGAATTGAAATCCGAGGGCACCGATGAACTCGCAGCGCCGATATTCGCTTAATGAGACCTTATCGGGAGTTGCGTTTGTTGCGGGTTGAAAGTTACGTTTTGGGGTTTTTCAGTTAAGTTAAATAAAATTTGTGTAAGACAAATTTTATTTTAACTTATTTAAAAACCTACCAAAGGAGGTTGGGAGTGGGACCCACACCCACTTAACCTCCCTTGGGAGGATTAAGTGTGGTGGGGCCCACACGAAACCCCCCTTTTTCTTTTCAAATCCTCCCAACTCCTTTAACGCCTCTTTTAATGGCTTAGGTTACCCTTAATTAATTTTTGGGAGTTAACTCTTTTGAATTTCAAACATTTGAAATTCTTTTGAGTTATGTGTTAATAAAATAAGATGTAATCTTATTTGTTTATGGGTTGTTGGTTTATTCCCTTGAGAGCTTTTGAGAGCTCCTCTTCATCTTCTCCGGCGAAGAACGTCTTCATCCTCAAAGAAGAACGACAACACTTCGTCAAGGATCATCGACTCGGCGACCCGATATCTTCGGACCTCTTCTTCCTCCCCGAACCTTCTTCGTCGGCAATCGAAGATCCGCCAACGACGTGTCTCTTCGGGCATCACACTTCGTCAACGGAATCGACGAACGATGACCGCGACGCCCGACCTCCGCGACGCCGTCTTCCGCGGGACGTAGTCGATTCTTCGAATCTTAAACCCGAGGTAGGGGTTGTCGAATTTCTTTTGGATTCCTCATTTTATTCTTGATCGTGCTTTTAGCAAGATTAACGTGTGACATGATTTTCTTTAAGTTGCGTTATTATTATTAACGCGAGGGGGGCCGGACCGCACGAACACGGCCGAACCCCCCCTCCAACGTCCTTGTTTAATTCTTGCGATGGAAGCAAAGTGGCGTGGTGCCGTCGCACCACGCGGTTTACCGTGCGTTTAATTTACGCAACGCCGTCGCGCTACGCTGAGGAGAATCTTCAAGAACGCGACGCCGTCGCGCCGCGTTGAAAAGAATCGAAGCACGGCGAAGGGGCGCGGTGCCGACGCACCACGCCAGATGACGAACGCCGCGGCCGGTTCCGGGCCGCGGCGGGACGAGAAGACCGCGGCCGGTTCCAGGCCGCGGCGGGATGAGGAGACCGCGGCCGGTTCCGGGCCGCGGCGGAAGGAAAGACCGGCGGCCGGGCCGCTGGCGTCGGAAGTCGAGGGCGGGACCGGAATTTCCGGTCCCGTTGGTAAAAACCGGCCTGCCAGCGGGCCGACCGGATGTCTCAAAACCGGGGGATTAAACCCCCGGCCGGTTCTTCAAACCCCCCCTCTTAATGAGGGGGGGTGGTTCAATTAAAGGTGGGGGGGGGGGGGGGGGCAAAACCCCCCCGGTTCGTTCCAGCCGGCCCCCACTTGCGGGGGGGGGGGGGGGGGTTTCCTGCTTTTGGCACGGCACAAGGCCGTGCCGCCTATCAAAACCACGGGGGCAATTAAGCCCCCGGTTCGTGACCAAGCGGCCCCCACGTGCGGGGGCCGTCCCTTCAAAATCGGCGCGGCAAAGCCGCGCCGCCATCCAACAGCGGGGGCATTCAAGCCCCCCGCGTGCCCCCCGCGTGCGCCGCGGCCCACCGCCGCCACCGCGGCCCGCCGCCGTGCCGCCGCGCCGCCGCCGTCCGCCGCCGCGCCGCCCCGGGGGGGGGGGGGGGGGGGTCGGGCCGGGTCGGCCCGGACCCGGACCCCCCGTTACGGACCAGTTTCGGTTTTTGGGTCATAACTTGAGCCTCGGACCTCCGAATGACGAACCGTCTGCGGCAACGCGATCCTTGGATCGAGACGGTCGTTTCGGTTTATCGCACTCAAGGTTTCGGTTTACTTTGAGTTCGGCCGGGTTGGTTCGTTCACAAAACCAACCGGGCCTTCGGAGCGGAAACACTCATATCTTGAGCTACGGACGTCCGATTGACGTGCCGTCAGTCGCGTAGTGTTCCTCTTAGTGAAACGGATCTTTTGGCATACTCCGCCCGAGGTTTGGACGTAGGTGGAGTACGGTCGGGTTGGTTTTGCCTTAAAAACCAACCGGGCCCCGGAGACGAAAATGCCTATAACTCTCAGACCGGGCGTCCGATCGACGCGCCGTCTGTTGCGTTGAGTTCCTGTTGTCGATACGGACTTTTGGATACATCAACTCTGGTCTTCGTGACAGTTGATGTATCAGCCTCTCGGCTCGTGGAGCGGACCCTCCATACGAGCTAGCTGTGTGCGGGAACCCTAGTGCTGGCTGCGACTGTTCTACTGCTACGACTGCTACTGTGACTGCGACGACGACAGTACAGAGATCCTGTGTGGATTCGACGACGACAGTACAGAGATCCTGTGTGGATTCGACGACGACGACTACAGCACTCAGCGATCCTACGTGGATCAGTGCTACAGGTTCTGTGTGAGCCCGATCCTGTGTGGGTCCTTGCGCTCAGCGGTTCTGTGTGAGCCAGCGCCTACCGGTTCTGTGTGAGCCCGATCCTGTGTGGGTCTTCTGCGGGGGTTAGTTACCTATCGATCCTTCGTGGGTCCGACGACTTAGATGGATCAGTGATCATCTTTATCGTCCTTGAAGAAGTATACCTGTGCGAGCTGAATCCTGTTGTTTTCCTGTGTGGATTGTGTTGTGCAATCCTGTGTGGATTATATTTTTCTTTCCTATGTGGAATACGTATACTTTCCTGCGTGGACTGAGTTGTACTTGGGCTCGGAGGTTGGAGCGTATTTTAATTAATGACTTAGGTATATGTATGGGCATATACCTAAGCAGTGTCGGTTGTTACTTCGTGATTGTACTTTTCTTCGTGGTTTATCCTTTGTGGATTTGAGAGACATTCAGGGGTCTCGGGGTCCCTACTGAGTAGCTTATACTCACCCCTGCACGGGCTTCGCCCGCACTACGTTGTGTTGGTTGCAGACGACGGACATCGTTGACCTTAGCTGAGGCTTGCAGAGCGGGTCGGTACCCGGAGGTGGACCACTGGGCGGGACGTGCTCGGAGCGGACGACGGGACCCGTGTAGCAGAGGAGCTATCTGTACCCACCCTTCAGGTGGGATTTCCGGTGGACAGCTCGGAGTTGCGGCCTTTACTTTTCAGTTGCTGTTTTTCCCTTTTCGAGTTGTACTTTACTTTCAGTTTGGGTTTGTATACTAGCCCATTTACTTTCCGCACTTTCAGTTGTACTCTGTTTGCTTAGTGTTTACTTTCCGCTTGTTTACTCTGTGGTGTGTGTTTACTTTTCAAAGGCAATGCCTTCCCTTTTTATCGGGATTTACGCCTTGGTGCTAGTCGCCAGCCCCTGGCCTATGGAAGGCGGGCTTGGGGTAGTCACGACACGGACCCCGAGGGCGGGTCGTGACAACATTGGAAATTCTCCCTTCATATTGTATGTAGAAAATTACTCCATAGTTTTCTCAAGACAATAAATAAATTAGAATATTTAGTTAATAATTTTAATATAATCCTAATATTTTTAACTCATTTACAAAACATATAAATAGGTGTATTTTTCCTCTATATCCCTAAATATCCCCTGTTTTTTCCTTTCCAACCAATTTCTATGATAATTCATTTGATAGGATAAGTAAGTGAATAGTTCTAAATTTTTTTATATTCCTCGCTCCTAAATCTATAATAGATTTTCTAGATAAAGATATTTCTATAACACCATAAGAAAAATAAAGAAATGATCTATGAAGAAATTCTATTTTATTCATTTATAATGATGAAAATGTAACACATAGGGTCTATATTTGATATCTATATGGATCTATTTACCTTTTATAGGTTCATTCCATTTAAATATCAAATTTCACAAAAGATATCATGATGAATATAAATCCAATTCATTTTAAAAGAAAAATATTTCCAAATACATTTTAAAACCCCTTAAATATAGTTTCCATGTAATAAATTCATTTCCAAAATCAAATTCTCAAACATGATTTATATATAACTTCCTAGAATAATAAATTATAACACATCCAATCATGACCAAACATTACTACAAACACTTATAGATAAAAACTGAAATGTATAATATAAGGGATCCATTGATCTCTAATCCTAAAAAAATCATAGAAACTAAATTTAAACTATAAAGTTGATATAAATAGATTTTTATTGGTAAATACTTGTTTAACCTTCTTAATATCCATTCCCATTGAATATTATTAGAAATAAATTTAAAAACAATATTATAATACAATTTCTTGAAAATATGGATCATGGATCACATACCCAAAGACTCATGTTTGGAAATTCATAAGACTCAATAATATTTTAGGATATCTAGAAGAAGAAAATAGTACCAAGGGAAAAACATAATCATTAGGGAGTTATTTTTATTCAAAATAACTAATCTAAAATTTGATATAATAATTCCATTTTATTTTAAAATATGAAGTAATAAGTTAAAATAATATTTATTTATAAATGGATAACTAAATAGAATGAAATGATACTGACAAACAAGATTTTCATAATGACATGATAATCTTTATTAGATAATGTTTATCCGCTATGGATAGTCCAAAAACACTAAAAATTCATTACCAAATACAAAAATTTCCATCATGAACACATCATTTTTAATCAATTTCTAATGAAAATATATTCCTTTCCAATTCATGATGTATTATATAAAACATGTACATACACACTACGATATGTGGGTTGGGGTGTTTACATGAATACCAAAATTTATTCCAGTATATAACACCCAGGCATTCGAATATATTATCTATTATAAAACATGAAATGATATCAAATGAAGATGATTTACTTAATATCAAATAAAATATAAAAAATTTAGATAAATCCAAGTACTCATAGGAAATCAAATCACAATGTATTTTTTTTAAAATAAATTTAATCTTTATCAATTTAATATAAATATCCAAATCAATGGTAGACCATAAAAACGAAATAAATACATGAATATTAAAGAATAAATACTATAAATAACTTCCAATGCTCACATCATAGAGCCACTATGTATTATCACCTTCTTCAGTGTTTCTTAAAATGAAAATTCTTCCTATTTTTATTATAGAGAAATCATTATATTAATAATCCATTTCCCAAAAAAATATTTATTATTTATAATCCTTGATTATTACACACACACAAATTCATTTAATTTCATTGAAAATTTTATTATTACAAAAAATCCTTCAAAAAGTATTTATAAAAATTCATTATTATAAATTAAATAAATTTAACATGAAAAATATATTGTTTAGGAAATTTTGATAATATAAAAATTTCCCATTATTTGTTTCTAAAATTATTAAAATCATTTTTTCAATAATATATTGAAATAATTTTGATTTCACTATTAGGAAAATTATATGTAAAAGAATGATAATAATAAAATATACAAAAAAACAGATATATGGGAAAAAATAATTATAACACATAAAGGAATTAAGAGAATCACCTTCCTTAGGTAATTAATATCCATAGATACAAAAAACCATAAATATATTGTAATTTATTATGGTTCAATATATAAACAAATAGAAACAAAATATTACCATCATGAACATATATTTTATGATGTAATCCTCAAAAATAAACTTCTTTAGATTATTTTAATATGATATATCTATATATAGGGATAAATAGTGAAAGAGAGAGATCCAAGAATCAATAAAATAACATATTTCAAACCATTGATTCAATATTAATCCAAAAAAATTATTAGAGATAATTTATTTTTTATTAAAATATATTCGATAAAATCACTACAAAAACCATAAGCCCATATAAATTCATAATTGGATTTTAATAATGGTTTTTGAGACTACTATAACCTTCAAAATCCAAGAATAAATAATTTTTTATAACATGTATGTTCATTTTACACTATTTTATGAAACCATGATTCAAAATCTAGGAAATTCCTTAACTAAAATCATTGGTTGCACACTTATTTTTCAATATTTTGGACACCATTTTATTAGAAATATATTTTTATATTCCCAATTTTTGGAATCCCAATTTTAGGATGAATTTTCTCATAATCAATGGACAATATCATCTACTCTTCCATTATTCCACAAGAACTCTAAATTTCTGACAAAAAATTTCTAGAAATAAATATATTTAAAAAATATATTTGGTTTTTCTCTTTTTTTAATTATTATTTATCTACACCATAATGAACCATGTATAAAGATCTCACGATAAAGGGGGAATTTTTAATAAATTAAACAATAAAGCCACATATTATTTATGTTTCTAAAATAACAAATTAATATATTTTCTATGATATTTTAGATAATATTACTATATAGAATATATATGTAGGTTGTAACCAAATTCATGTATAGTATTATTAAAACTCCTTATTTTAAAGGGCTTAATGGGAACTAGAAGGTTTGTTTGATGGGTATATTTTTTTAAATAATTTTCAACATTAATAGAAATTAACATTCATAATTATTAACTATCATTTGTGTAAAATTTATAATACATGTATTAAATTTTGATGAAAAATAAAATATTATTGTCCTTGAAATATGTAACTCGATTACATTTATAACATTCCACCATGGAATAACCATACCACCATGGTGAAATGTCACATGGCCAAAAGTTCACTGCCCAATCACAAGAGGTTAGTGATTAGGAATGAGGGTAAAATGATATAACATATTAGATTTTAACTTTATAATATCCCAGCATGTCAAAAACAAAAAAAATTATTATAATAATAAAAAATAACAAACAATTAAAAACATGTTCTATAAAATCAATCCAATTTCCCAAAATAAGGTTGTATGAGTCACATGATCAAACATCCCGTTAATGTGAAACTAAACATTAAATTAATAGTAACTAAATATAAAAATTCTAACTAAAGAAAGTGTAAAAGACCCATCAACAAGACATAAAATACTTAAATAAATATCTCCATGATTTATCATGACACCAACCTATCTATGGATCCCTCTTATCAATATTTATAGTATCATACATATGATCTAGACACACATGTCATAGTGATGTATAATGGGTGATAAGAATCCCCAATAGAAAATATTATAAATCAAGGAATATAATGGGACCAAAATAATTATAAGAACCATAATATTGGTGTTTAATCAGGGTGTACACATGATAAGAATGTTTTATTCTATGACGTCTCATTGTTATAAGAACAATTTACGATCCTTATAAAGAACACATACAATCTATCTTTTTCTTAATTTTTCCCTCACCAAAACATACATAAGTACATGAATAATAATCATGGACAAGATAAGAATATTTTACATGGTTCAACCAAAGGGGGTATATCTAGGGATCATGTTGTGATATTATTTCTATGAAAAAATGTAGATTACAACATTAGTTTTGATGAAACATGTTTTAGGTGATGGAATATTTCCACTAATGAAAATTTCCTTCATATATATTATTAATGATTAATAGTCAATCAATGGGTAAAAATATCTTCTTGTACATCATTTATATATTTATAAAGTGTCGATCAGTCTATAAACATTAGTCTTTATCTATAATCAACATGTTCAATTGATTCTACTAGTATCATAGTTCTATAAGTTGATGATCCATTAAAATTCATGTTACCTTCACTCTTCAACTTCAATCCAAAGAGCAACTCCTCAATGTTATATTTTTTTTATATATTATCCACTTTCAATTCAATGTGATATGTTATTCTTATTATGAGGATTTCATATTAATATTCCACAAAAAATAAAAATCAAGTAACATATTCCAGATGAAGAATAGTTTAGAAATGTAAGTAATATCATTATAATTCATCATTAAGGACAAGAAAATTTAACGATAGTCTATCATCATCATGAATTCTATATAAAAGTAAATAAAAAATGATCAATGTATTTTAATTTATGTCTCCTTATTTTTTCTCTACTTGAAAAGAATTTGTATCATTTAATATCTTGTCAATTATTTCCTATTTAAAACTGAAAGCTTCATTTAAGATCATATTCTTTTTATACCATCCATATATTTAGTATTTCCCTGATATTATTTCACTAGAACTATAACGAATATTTTATAAACATTAAATTATAAAACTATTGATTTAATAGATGGGATTTATTCTCTTACCATATCAAACCATTATTATCTCATTTATTAAGCATAATTATATATTTTCAATATCCTCAAACTGAATTATAAAAAACTCCTGAAATTTATGATATATCTCACTTATTTTGTATTAAAAACAAAATTTGAAGTTATTTTTTAATGTTCTAATCAATACATATGATACTATATTTTTATGTGATTTAAGTTGATTCTCTCCATTTTTGTGATGAACTCCTCCACTAATGTTCGACCGTTAATCGATATGAAGATTCAATAAAACCTATATAATATTTCATTTAAATATCTCAAAATATTTTGGTTGGATTCCATACATATACTCAATTATTCCATGATTATTAACACACTAACACATGACACACTTGTTCATTGTGCAAAGAATCACTTCCACAAAAAACCTATATTAATAAATTTTTACCAAAATCTTATACTCCCTATTAAAAACACAATGAAACTATTTTGTTCTTTCCATTATTCAACCAATCGTGACATAATTAACGTAATGTGGAAGGATCCTCTAATTTGACACATTTTAATCCCACATCTATTTCTCCAATATTATTTTAGTGGAATGACTTCAACAAACAATATTTTTCATTAGATGGTTTTAATTTTTTTTGACATTGTGCTGGAATAATATAATTTATGATATAATTCATTATTTAGAATTATATAATAGTCTCATTTATCAACTGAGTTAATTTGGAATATTTTTTAAAAACATAAATATAATTCATGACATGAGGCCTATTTTCATATTATTTTTTATCCTATGGTATGCCTTCCCCATATTCTCTGATGTAAACCAAATTTAGTATAATTGACATCCTTACATAGTAACTACTGTATTAGGATATTTAATTTCCAAGCCTAAAATACTTCTAACACTACCAGGTTTGCCTGACATAAGAAATACTATAAAATGGTTTTTCCCTTCTATATTGAAAATATCTAATTTTATTCCGATTTTTTTATATATAAACTATTTAAACACATATGATATAAGATTCCATTGGTTTAATTATTATTATGGAATAATGGAATCTCTTCACCAATACTCTTCCATTCGTCTCCAAATAATTATATGATGGTTTCTATTTAATCCACCAACATAACATTCCATATTAACAAATGTTATACATATGAAATATTCAATTAATTATCAATTAATCATTACTATAATACACTTTAAATACTCATGTCATTTTATTCATATATAAGGCTACGAATATTTCTCCATTTTCAACTGCTTCTATATTTGCGTTATAGTAAAATCAATGTATCACTTCTAGATTTATTATTATAATATTCTAAATTGATTATCGTGTATGTAATTTTTATGGATCATTTAGAATATGTGGTTACTATATATGATCACCATATCCATAATCATTAAATAATAACTATTATTACAATCACCATCAAACTCAAATTCCACTTATATCATTTTAAAGAACCCACTATCAATTGTGGATTCCATGTATGAAAATATTAGCTATCATTTTACAAAATCTAAAATAGAATTCCATATCATATATTCATGATTGATTTAATTTCTCAAAAATAAAATAGATTTAAAAAAATATGCAACTTGTAGCCTCCATGATATAAATTATGCCCGATAAAATTTATTTTTAGTGCCCCCCAAAATATTAATTCACTATTTTAATCTAAATAAACTTGTAAATTGATTTAGGGTGTATTGTACTCCCTAAAACAATATCAAAAAAAATTCTTCTTATTCCATATTAATCTTAAATATTTTCTCAATTCTTCCATATAAATGAACAATAATTTCTATAATAAATGTTAATCATTGTATGCATAAGAATTTCTTTCAGGAGAACTACATTTTTCATTAAAGTGATATATATATTTATCTCCACAATCTATGGGGAAATAACATAATTATACCCACTATAAATATAATTGTTACTCTATATATTATATATAATATTAATAAAAGTATTATTTGGACAAGTTGAATATACAAAAACTCTTTAAATTAGATTTCATATGAAATATCATTCCAAAATCCTACTGGGATAACAGCATATTGTATTAATAGAAAAACAATAATTAGATATATAAAAATATCTTTTTTTTAAATTTCTTTATATCTTACTTAATATCACATTTTTATATCAAATAATCTTTGTTGGGTCAAAAAAATGTAAATTATTAAGAAATTAATTGGGATATTTTAACCTATTTCAACAAAACAAATCATTATCTATTTTCCATTTTCCATATTTTACAAAATGTTTTACATTATTTCGAGATTTTATTTACACTTACTTATAATAAAACATTCCGATCATTTCATTCTTTAACCACAATCACATATAGATTCCATATAATAATGAATTTAGATAATAAATGTTTTACATTGAAAAAAAATCATTAACATATATTCTATGAATACTGAGTCATAACTCTATATAGGAAACATGAAATAATGTAAATTATATTAAAGCAATCCATTTCACAATATTAAATTCATAAACTATTATGTATTAAGAATTTCATTTCGTCCCATAATAAACCCTATGATATAATTAACAAATATTTAAAATATTAAGTGAATTAACATTATCATATGTTTGAGTCATTACACTTATTGAATAAATCAATACCACTTTTTGTGATAAAATATTTATATAACTAGACATCCAATATCATTATTCTAAAGTGGGTTTTAATTATATTCGTAAAAAGGATATCTACATTAGAAAAATTAGTATCACACATTCCTTAAATATCCCATTAATTAATACCAATCCTAATATTTGGCACTGTGTTCAGATGTACATTATGGTATTTACCTTTTAGTTACTCTTGGTATCCTAAAATAACTCCAAATAAAACCATATTATTATTAAAAAACCCTAACTTCATAATTATTGCTTCTTTATCATGTTAATTTTTTTCTATATTTTAAGGATTTTGATACCATAGAGAAGGATTGTATATATCACATGATAATCAATATATTTTTTATTGATACAAATACTTATTTCCAATAAGTGGTTTCTGCCACATTAACTATAGACTATGTTCTATACCATTTGATGATATTTATCAGTACATAGACATACAAATTTTTCATTGATTTCAAAAGATGTTACTTGAAACTAGTTTTTGTTTTGGATAGGGACTTCTATATATGTATTTTAGAGTCTTATATGTTCATCAACTTATTTCACAACTCTTTTGTGAGGAAATTCCAACATGTTTATATTTATTTCTATGATTATTCATTATCATATCCTTCATCATGATTTGTAGACTATATAAGGGACCTTATTCTAGTCATCGTATATTATATTATGATATATTATGTAAAAAAAATTATGAATTCATAATCTTTATCCTCTTTAATTTCCATTTTTCTCTCATTAGGTTTGATTATCTTTGATTTTTATTTACAAATATGTTTATCCACCTTTCCAATAGAGGCAAAAATTATTATTTTCTTTATCTTCATAATCATTCATTATACCCGTAAAAGATATTTTTAGTTATACATTATTCTAGAATGGTTCACAATTAGTTGAACACCTTTTTTTTACATTCTTTTAATATAGTAATTCAATTTTATACCATAATGGATTTTCCTTTTTCAAAAACTATATTCTGGTATTTTAATTGAAATTATTTACTTTTGATATCCCTATATCTTCAATGTCATCCATTACCTTCCATATTTCAATCTTCAACATATAAATAACATATCTTAATAAAGTTATACCTCATGTATTAATTTATTTATTGAGAGGTAATTCTAGTATATTTCATTCCACATTTTATCAAGTAAGATTATATGCCAATACTCATGTTGTATCCCATGAATGCGTATATGTTTCACTTTATTTCTGAATTTTATTGTGATTCTAAATCTATAGATTTAACAAGTTTCTTCCATTTACATACTAGTTTAAAATTTTAATCCTTGTGAAATTTACTTGTTGAATCCAGCATGGGTGTTTCATCCATCCACTTCAGTTTAATTGATTCGAACAATTATTCATGAACATTGATCAGCAAATCATTATCATTTAATTATAAATTAATCTCCACCAAACATGATATTTACTTTATATATTTAAACTTCACAACATATTTATATTTAGTGGAATAATAAATGGTTTATGTTCCATTTCCCTGTCCATTATTTCTTATATATTTTATGTAGATTCTTTATGTAAGTCTCCTTTCCCCTTCATTTTTCTATCTCATTTTCATAATATCTTCATTAAAGAACACCTATAGTTCCGGTTATATATTATTCTTAATTGAATGTTCTTAGAGGAATGTTTAGTTCACCTTATAAAAATATATATATTTCATCATAATTATCATATAGTGCATAGATCTCATCCTTGTTCGTATATGACCATTCTATAGATTGATAGCTTTATGTGATTTCTATTTCATACATTGTGTCACCATCCACATTAATGTTTTTTGGAATATAAATATTTTTATTTTAAATAATATTAAAATACTATAATAATGATATATTTTTGATTGATATTATTAACATATACCTCATTGTGGGTTTCTCTCTTTGTGACATATTTCACCAAAAACCTCTTTTTATAAAAAATTTGAATAATGAGACAATCTATAGTTTTTTTCACTTATTTCTGATCAAAACATAATTTAAATTCATCTCATGAGAAAGGGTATAAAACATTATTTTCACTTATATATTATCCATAGGTAAAAAAAAATTCCCCATATCCCTAAAAAAGTATAAAATTAAGTTTTTTCTATATATAAAAAATTATTAAATTTTATATCCAATATCTTCTATACCATTACATCATAAATTGTACCATTATTATATTCTAACACTACGTATTAACTTATAAACTCTGTGATCTCGATTGAAAAATACTATAATAAATTAATCATCATGATCTTCAATCCAATAATATTTTTTAAATGAAAAATACAAGACCAAATAATTGATTTTTTGTGTGTAATAAATACAACAAAAATATTATAATCATAGAACATAGATTCAGAACTTATAGACTACACTACCACATGTTGGTACTAAATAAAAAATTAAAACCTTGAGTTAGGGAGATAATTTAGGTGAACATCATATTAAAAATTTGTATTATTTGATGTATTATTCCCGTACATATCTTGTTCCCTCATTGTAAGAAATAGGTTCAATCTCTTGTTCTCCTCATAGTGTTTTCATTAAATCATACACATGGAAAAATAATAATTCTTCCACATTATATGAATATAATACTCAGGTAACCATAAAGTAATATTTCTTTGATTCAAAGAATAATGGTTTTCTAATACACAAAAACAAACTAATTATTCAGTTAATTTGATTTGTGTTTTATGTTTTGTTCAATCCATCATAAGGTGAACAAACATTAGTTTTTTCAATATTGATTTACTAACAAATCCATGGGGAATAAATTTTGGAATGATTTCCCATTTATATATATGAGATAATCTAAAAATTTAGCATGTAAAATTTATTCTCAATGTATTATAGATCCCAAATATAATCTCTATTTAATTTAAATATCACCGTACTCTTCCTCTTAAATCCTGAAAATGATAAAAACTTTAATGTATGGGATGAGTCTCTATATTCCACATTAAAATAATGATATGATGGTCCTATTAATGTTAGTATTGAGTCAATGTATCCAACTTAATGATATTATTTATTATCATCTTCTAGATGAAGAATAATTTAATAACATAATTATCCTTGATTATCCCCATCAATAGTTAGTTATCTCAATGATAGTCTATCTTATTCATGAATTATTACTATAAAAATAAGAAATGATCAATGAAACTTGATTTAAATCTCTCATCATAATTTTTCTCTTTTTAAAATTATGTCTCATTCAATAAAATCCCTTTTTTTATTAAAATCCATATTTATTGGTCATGATCTTTTATTTTCAATAAAATATAAAAAATAAACATTTCTCCCCTTAATTCCTAAAACATTTACATGATTATTTAATAATATTTACATGTATCGAACCCTTTTGTTGATGTTTATTCTAGATTATATTCCTTTATTCCTTAAGGATTGTAACATGTGTACCACATAATTAAATGTGGCCAAATTCTACTAAATGGGATGACAAAAACTACAAAAATACATTCACATCTCCCTTATTTTAAATTCAAATGAGATCCTAATGTAATAAAAAAACCCAATCAGGGGAAATGATATTATAATACAAAATTTTGTGATTTTTTTTAGTTAAATTGTTTTGTGCCACCTCTTCCACTTGATGTGATGCCTAATAAATTTCCTAGTAGTAAAAATTATTATAAAATGAAACTTATAACTATTATAAATAATATTACATGGTCCTATATATCTACTCAAATACTATATGATCTTTTATATAATATGTCATGATACACATTCTCATGAATTGATTACCTTCTTCCATATCAAATAATGATTTATTTATTTCTGGAAAAATTTCTTCCCTCCCAGCATATCAGTGTTGATATGGTGTGTTCTTTATCAATTCTCTAATAGAAAATACAAGATTCTTGTACTATGGAATGATCCTCAAATTCTTCAAATTTTATGTCATAATATATTTGTCCCATATTATTGCTATGGAATGATTTCATTATGATCATTTTAGAATCATAAACAAATTTAACCTTCTATATATTCAACAAATTTATTTAATTCAGATTTATGATCAAATATATTATCCATTTTGACAATTTAATATCATGAAATATATGAATTAAACATAGTTTTTTAGAAGTGTCAGGATTATTTTTGATGTGATTCTTGGTATATAATGTAATGTTCTCTTATATCATTGACTTATAAAATTATTCCAAGTTAAACAAATATAACCGTAAGATCATTCATATATATAAAAACTTGTAAATGATATTTAGATTCATGAAATTACCACATTATAATTAGTAGAGTCATATAACGTAAGAAATAATGAAAAATATATCGATATTTAAATACCATAATATCAAGAATAATTCTAATAAAATAAATTAATGGGCAGTACATATACCAGAAAAAAGAAACAAGTAGTGTATTATGCATGCGTCCCACATAAATAAAATAAGACATAAATCTATTACCTTATGTCTTGACTATCGTTGAACTCCTTAAAAACGTCATTTAAAATAAATATATGTTTATTATAAATATATCTCAGAACATTATTCAATTATATCATACTATATATTCTTTTCTTATGGACTTCTATTACTTTTTTATTAATAATTTTCATACTGATGTTACGTTTCTAGTAATAATCGCATTGTATGTCCCAAGTGTTTTGATTTTTTAAAATTTCGGTCATATTAAATATATAATTATTTCATAATCTCCAAAAATATAATCAATTAATAAATTTAATATAAATTCACTACATAATTATTTATAAAATTCTATAAAAGATATAATTGAAATACCCCGTTTAGTGAGACAATGGGCCATACTTACACATGAACACGGATTTCATTTTCTTGACATATTAAAAAAAGAAAATAATATGATATATTATCACCAGATAATAATTTTTATTATATATATATATATATAATATTAATATCATTCAACCTTATTACCATCTATGTCATATATAGATGAATAACAAGCCACATCTCATCATGGAGATTTTAATCCATAAGTACGAATGAATGAAGTTATCATTTACAAAAAAAATATTATGTGGTAAAAATGTTTATTATATAATAAATAAAACTATTCAAAATTATATAATATATTTGAATTAAATGAATAATAATTACAAATAATGAAATATTTTTTTGGAAACTGAATGGTATCACTATGTCGATACAATAATCCATACGTACGAATGAGGGATACATTAATTTCTTATTTGATTGGAAAGTGTTTTTATAGTTGTGTGTTCATAGTCATAATATAATTTAAAAATATTGAGGATGATTAATATAAATTTTTATGAAACATATCATAGATTTATATGAGGTATAGAAGAGTATAAAATGAAACGGGGCTATTAGATCAAATACCTCTTCTTCTAAATGGATCCTTTATATCCCCTCTAAATGACACTAGAGTTGGTCTTTTGATAATAAAAAAAATTATATAATGGGAATAAGTATGTAGGTAATATATTTTTTTGTTGTTGTTTTTTAAGGTATAAGTATTAATTTGATGTTAATATGTGAGGGTGGAGTTTTCCATTTATAATTTAGATGAGGGGAACTATTGAAATTTCTAAAAAAATTAATTTATAATAAATTAAAACTCAATCCAAATACCTCCAATATGAAATTTATTCAATAACAATAAGATATATATTTTCAATATCTAAAAAAATTATTTTTTATGTGTTTTATTATAATTTTAAACATTATTATTTTAATAAACCCTAATTTATCACATTTTACTTGAAATTATGGTGACAATTATTTAATGTTAATAATCTCCAATTTCAATATATATTGTTTAACTTTTCAATAAATAATAAATTAATAATGTTTTAAATTTTATCAAAATATTTTTTTATTGATTTTAATGATTTAAAAAAAAATTAATAATATATTTTTTTAATAAATTATCATTTGTTTCTATTTTGAAACAATATATTACATTGACTATAAAAAATTATAAGTAGAACAATAAATTAGTAAAAAATATAGAATACACCACTAATATCTCATAGTCACAAATTGGATCAATTGATCTCATTAATTAATTAATATTATATTTATTTAAATATTTCTAATATCATTTATTCCATTTTCTATTTTTTGATTAATTTTTTGTATCATAATTGTGTAATTATTTAAGTTAATTATATTATCACCAAAACTTATAAAAAAATACAATGACTAATGGAAATAAGTTATGTTTTCAAATAATTTGTATAATATAAAATTTTATTATGTAAAAAAATATTTTAAAAATTTATATTTATTATTAATATGAAGGTGAAAACAATGACTATACATAAATTAAAATGTTTAAAATGTATTAATATTTTAATAGTATCTCTAAATGGTCCTTAACTAGAACATTGGATTATTATGTTTATAAAATGATATAAAAATATAATTTATTCAAGTTTATTGTTATTTTAATGGTAATTATAATTTTAATTAAAATCAATTTTATGATTTTTCATCTTCATTCACAATCATTACGCTAGTGTTCTATAAGCATTCAAGGTAATTATTTCACTTAAAATAATTAAAAGCAAATAAATATAGTAACAAAAAAAGATATAATAAACATAGTCCTTTATATTCGTTTATAAATAAATTTTTCTTTATGTGGACACACAAGAGATTTTTTAGACAAAGAATGATTTATTTTGTGTCATTCATTGATTTAAAAATTATATAAGTCATTTTCATGAACTTGTATAAATTAAAAAAAATAATTTAGATTTTTATATATTAAGGGAGGAATTATATTCATCCAATAATTTTTTTATGTTATAAATTATTTTTAGAGTGTTTATCATTTTATTTAAAACAAATATTACATAATTTACACTTTACCATTGTAAAAAAAATTCCATGGATGCTATTCTTATTGGAAAAAATAAATGGAACCCATTCCATATATTTTTTCCTTATGAATCCAATTTTAGGATCCATTTTTTGAAATTAAAAAATGATGAATTTCAAGTCTTTATATTAATATAAAATCATTAAACTACCATAGAAAACATTTCTATAACAATTTGCCCTATTAAAACATAATTTTTTTTATAATAAACTAATGTTTGAAATGAATTTTAAAAAAATGGATAATTTCAAAATAAAATTAACTTTTTAAAATTCAAACTAATCATAAATATAATTTTGTCTTATAAATTCATTGAATGAATATAAATGTTTCAATAATAATAAGTATTTTTACTATGCATTAAAACATTAATTTTTTCATTAACAAACCCAAAGTTCACCCAAAGTAACTTTTTATATCCATAAATTTAATAGGATGTTTATTTTGTCATATAGAATATATAAATCTCTAAAAAATTATATTTTTAATGAGTGCACCATCAAAAGGTGGAAAACATCATTTTTAGAAAAATATTTCTTTTATGCATAAAATTGGAATTTTTTGTGTGACTTATAGGAAACAGATAAGTAGAATATTAATAATTACATTTATTATTATATATATATATATTTAAAATAATAACTCAATATTTATTTGATTATTTATTCCTATAAAACACACTTATTCGCATTTAACTTTTTTTTTCAATAATAATTCCTTTTATTTAGAAAAAATATTTTTATTAATCTATTATTAATTGGTAAAAGAATTATATATAAATATGTATACCATATTTAATAATCTAAATAATTAAGTTTCTTCATTATATTCTAACGTCTATGTTGTAATTTGTTTTTTTCAACAATTATAATGAAAAAATGTTTTCTCACTGAAACTCAGTTTTTCTTGTAATGTAATCTAATTTATTATTTACTCTAATTCCAGAAATAAATAAAATATAATTATTTAAATTAAATAAATTTCATGAAAATAATGGTGTGTCAGTTTATACCCACTTAAAAATAATTTTACCATCGAAATTCCACTGTGTTTTCAAAGGTTTAATACTTAAAATTTATTTACATAAAATACCACATCGAAAAAATGAATAACCACACTCTGATAGAAAAAACTGAACATTAGAAATGTAATGGTTACCCATGATTACCAATAACAAAGTTTCCATATAGGAGAAGATATAATGAATGAGAAAACATGGATATGGAATAGAAATATATCTTTTATGTTTGAATAGAGAGTGATAGAGAACATGACTAGAAGAATATTAACAATTAAAAAGACAAAAATCCATGATAATATAATGGAAAATTACATTCATTGAAAATGAAGGTCTTAGGATAATATTTTTATTGGTTTCATGAGATTGTTCTTAGAGTCTATTTATTTTTATTAGAATAAATACTTACTTGATTTCATTACATTTTATAAACATAAAATAATTCTTTTGGGGTGCCTCAGTAAAATTTCTCCAACTATCTTATTCCAAAAAATGATGATTATTTTCTCATTTATGATTAATATAAAACTCATGAGATACACGAATAAAATGATTGTTCATTACATCTTCCATTATCATAAGAAATGAATACCACAAGTTAAAAAATATACATAAATCGTAATATAATTCTTGAATATTAAAAACCTCATCCAATTTTCAAAGTAAAAATTTACTTAAATGGTTACCTTTATGATACATCCAAAATAATAAAATAAAAAAATAAAAATAAGATCACTAAATTTCCAAAATCAAATTATCATAAATCTGAAGACAAATTGTTTTAGGTTTTAATTTTGACACATTAAAACCATAAAAATACTATAAATATGTATTCTCTAGAAATATGGTAATAAATTTAGTTACTATAAAAACATTCTTAAAGGATTAAAGTTTTAAAAAATTAACTACATCCTCATACCAAAAAACAAAAAATTCTATAAACTATGTCCCTGATAATATTTTATCACAATAAAACATCTATTTATTTCATAATTCTAACATAATTCCCATATTAAGTTTTATCATTCCCTTAATTTAGTGTGCTGAAAAAATCAAAACATTGTCTCAATCACCATTACTTGTACCATTAAACAATCTCTTTCAAATCCATAATGAAAAAATATAGTAAATCAATTATTTTATGATAAATTATTTCTTAATACCATAAAAATTATACATTAATTCCATTATATAAACACTCAGTTATTCTACCACATCAATTTTTGTAATCTATATATTAAATAGTGATCACATGTGATTTCCATTTTCCTTTGAGTTGAAGAGGATTATAACATTAATCATCATCAATTTGGCATTCAATTGACCGATGAACATCTTAACCACACATTAACAATTTACCAGTCCACTTGAAATGGTTCCCACCATTTTCCATTCTACAATTTGAACATAAACAAAGAATTATATTCTTTTCTCTATGGTTCTTATATTTTAAATTAATCATAATATTCCATTTTTTTATCATAACCTTGAGATTGATATGTAACTCGATCCTACATTTACACTTTTATAACATAACAGACAATATACTCATAGATATTGATGTCTCATATTGAAATTTCCCTTTAGAGTCTTGTTTTTAAACACTGTATTATCGGTCAAAATTACTATTATGTTGAATGATAATCACAGAAGTATACCCTAAATGTCTTCAGAAATTATCTTCATAGACACCATGAAAAAATCATCCTATTTTCAAGGCCAAATAACTCCTTCTCCATATTATTTTGAAGAATTACGAGGAACTTAATTATTGAAAAATGCATAATTGAACTTTCTAAATTCCATTTATTCAATTTCATCTAATTTCCTTATATTCATGATGAGATTACACTATTTATTTGATTAACCATCAAAATAAGAGACATCCAAAATAAAATTATCATGTTCCGAACATTGAACAATGAAAAATAACATTTCAATTGTACTGGTCCATTAATTAAAAACAAGTGGACCAGAAGAGCCACTGAATAACTGTGGGTGTTTCCACATTTAGGACACTAAAGAATGTTGTTTCCTTATCTACTTGTTTCAGAGTAGAAAATAAATCATAGTTTTTTTATGTACAACAATAGGATTTTGAATTCCTACTCGCATAACATTTGAATGATCTAGAAAAAAATAATAGAATCTCACATTGAAATCATCCTTTACATGGTTCCTTAGAGTATCATCGAATGAATAAAACTACAAATAATAGTGTGAGAAACACTAATAATATATGTAGAACCACATAAAAATGGGAAATTACATATAATGGTTCAATATATTTCACTTTCAGTTTAATCCCATGTTATTCATTGCTATTACGAAAAATCAAGGATCGTAAACTATACATAGACTTATCCGTAGTGAAATCCCTCTATATATCCTTAGAAATTTATCTTCAGATATCAAAAAATGATTCTCATCCTAATAAAAATAGATGAATAAACATTTCTCTAATACAAACTAGGATTACCCATGAATTAAATACATGTATAACAAACGTTTTTTGAGAAATATTGATAACATTACAGAAAAACATAACCATGGACTATAATAGTTCAGTTCATTTAAATGCTTGGAATAGATTCTTACAATTTGTTGAATGATCTTCATCAGCTCAAATAATGATATTCACAATAGTACTCCTACTAAAAACATTTCATTATAAACTCGGGAATGGAAACAAAAAAGGGTGATCTTAGAAGGTATGTAAGGTCACATTGAGGGAAATAACACAATTATATGAGCATAAGAACATGAAAATTAACTTTTAAAATTTATATCCAAAATATCAAAGTCCATGATATCATTTCATAGAATAAATCATAGGTTTTTATAAAAAAATAACATCTTCTATGAGAGAAAAATAAAATTAATGATATTTTGGATTAAACATAAGAATATAAAATAATTCCTATATTATTCGAGGATCTATTTCCAGACCATAACAGTCAAAAAATTATAGTACTATACTAAGATTACATCCTCTTCTGGACATGAAGTACTAAACCGATATTTCACCCTTTCCAATCATGTTGTACTGAATAGTGTTCCCTTACCATATATGTCCTCTATATCCCATGATATATTAATATGTAACCAATTAATTGGGTGTATATATATGTACCCTCAATCACATAATTAAAATCATATATATGCGTGTCACCATAACATAAATCATTAATCATAACAGAACCCATGAAATGAAATGGGTTTCATAAAAAAATTCAAACATAACTAATACCCTCCAAAGGAAATGGGTTTCACTCTTGTCATTTCATAATTAACATAAATCAATAATAGGAACAATATGAATATTTACCTTGAAAAATATTTCCATTAAAACACAAAATATATCAAAAACTATTATATTGGATGGAAAATAATATTGATATATCATATGATGCAAATTATTGATGAAAATATCCTTTATAGTTTGAGTACATTTTTTTCATAAAAATATATAAAATTTTAATAGAAATAATTTTCATTTAAAATAACCTTTCAATATATTAATGGAGGATATAATGAAAGATGGAATCATTAATGACAGAAAATTAATTCATTCTATATAAGCTAACACATATATTATTATGAAACATTTTTAAAAAATGTTACAAAGTAACTCATTTCGACAATGAGAAAAATATTAATTTAAAATCATTTAATAAAAATAAAAAAATGGGTAAAAAAGTATTCTGACAAATTTTAAAAGAATATTAAAATACATTGAAATATAGTTTTAGGAATCATTGATATGGAAGATAAATATTCTTTTAAAAATACATAGCTTTAATCAATCTCAGTTAATAATGAGATTTTGAAATTATACGATACAAATATTAATTAGTATAATAATATGATCAAAAAATTAAATAAAAATAAATTTATTAGATAATATTATAATCTTCCTAATAATTATTTTAAAAGTAATTCATTGATAATATATACACCACATAGTAGAAATAAATAGTGTATAAGTCATGTGTCTCATAGAAATAAATATGATACATGAGTCCCTTACATTATTTATTGAATCTCATCATAATCATGATAAATTCTTGTATATTATAACATAAATTCTTTAATTATTTCCTTGTATTTTATGTTTAATAACAATTTCCATGTTAATGATACTTTTTAGTCAATAACCACTTTTTTCCCACATGTGTTATGATTGGTTATATTTTTTACCTTAATTACATATATATATCATAATATCCTCAATTATAACCATGATATAAATTTAATCTATATGTAGTACATAAATATTAATAGAAATCAATAAAATATAGAAATGAAAAACACTATTTCTGGACATAGTAGGCTCTGCATACACATGAATGTGGTTTTTAATTTTGTTTTCAAATAACAAGAAAAAATATAATATTATATATTATCATTAAAGAATAAATATTAGGTTATATTTGTCATATATATTCATAAAATTCATCCTTATTACCATCTATTTGAAATATATATGAAAAAATAATCACTTCACATCACGGGGATAATATGCCAAACATACGAAAGAATGATGTTATCATTTCCCAGAAGAATAGGTGGTTAAAATGTAGATATGAGATTACAATTACAGATGTATAATTTTTTCATAAATATGATATATTAAAATTAAATCCATTATAATTCCAACAAAAAAAGATGGCGATGTACAATGAATTATGTCGCTAAGTGGAAGTATTAAGTTGTACGTATGCATGAAAATACGTTCTGGTCTTCTTTGATGTGATATGTGTTATATAATGGTGTGTTGAAAATAATCATATAATTTGTAAAAAAAAATTTATTTAAGGAATTATTTTATGATATATATCATAGATTTCTAAAAGGTGTAGAATAATTTAAAATGAGAGTGTTCAATAAGAGCAATTACCTCTTCTTTGAAACAACTCTTTTTCATCTCTAATATAGGAATTTGGGGTTTGGATTTTGAGAATAAAAAAACATCCAGATTGTGTTTTGTGAATTGTATAATATAATTTTACCTGTTATGGTTAAGTGATAATGCTCGATGTGATGGGACGAATTGAGGAAGTATGTGTGATTTTATAATTGTGGTGAGAGGCAATTTTCGAATTTCTTAAAAAATAAATATATAATAAATTCAATATCAATTAAAATAACTCAGAAATGAAATTTTTCCATATATTATATTAGATAAATTTTCAATCCAACAAACCAACTCAATTTTTAAAAAATTGGTATTATTGTAATTCATAAAATTTTAGTACACACCTTTTTAACCCAGTTAACTATAATTAAGGTAAAATGTTCATTAATATTAAATCATGGTAATTTTAACTTATTTATTGTAAATTATCCTTAAATAGTAAATTAATTACATTTTAGAGGTTATCATAATCAATTTTTATTTGATAAATGTTTTTATGATTTTTTATAATGTAATAATATATTAATTTCCTAAAATATCATTAGAGTCAAATTTGACACTATTCCTTACACTTACTTTTGGAAAATCCTAACTGCAAGATAACATCGAAAAAAACATTCAATAAACCAATGTTATATAATAGTTAATTATAAAATTCATGTAGTTCCACAATTAAATCATAGTATTTTAATTTTACAATTTATAATATCATTTATTCGATTTTTTATTACTTTAGTAATTGTGGTATAAAAATTGAATAACTATTTAAGTTAATTGTTTTTAAATAAAAAACCATAATTAATTTTAAATTCATAATATAATCAAAATATATAACCAAATAATATATATAATATAATATATCCTTTGTAAAACCCTATATTAAAATTTTAATATTTATTTAAAAATTGAATAATACAACATTGACAATACATTAACTAAAATCTTATAAAGGTCATAACATTTTCCCTGAGGCAATAAATTTTCCCTAATTCAACCCTCTAATAATTATGGTCGATATATAATCAACCAATAAAATATAAGAATGTTTTTTTAATGCTTCTTATCAATTTAATGAAATTCATTTTATTTATTTCTCATCAGCATTGAAGAGCACTGCATTACTTTTTCATAAGCATTAAATGTAATTATATCACATAGAAAAATTAACAATAAATCATTATAATTAAAACTAAATAAATAGTTCTTAATATAATCCATTAAATTCATTAATAACATAATCTTTTCTCTGTGTGGATACATAATAGATATTTAAGTCAAAGAAAATGATATTTTGTGGCTTTCTTTGATTTAAATATTATATTATTCATTTACATGAGAAAATGTCTATTAAACCACTTAATTTCAATAATTAAATGTTAAAGGTCAAATTAAATTCACAGAATAAATTTTTGGTATGTGTTATTTTCACTTTATTGTTCTTGTCATTATATTTTTAACTTAATTAACCAAATTTATCCATTACAGTTGTAACAAAATTTACCATGGATACTATTGATATTGAATAAAATGAAAAGGTATATATCTACTAAATATGGAATATTTGAATCAAAATTTTGTATCCATTTTTTAAAATTAAAAATAAATAATTATTAATTTTTAATATAATATAAAACCTGAAAACATCCATGAAATACTATTTTTATGAAAAATATCCTAGTAAAGCATAAAATGTTTGTATAATAAATTCATATATAAAGTCATTATCAAAAAATATAATTGATTGTTTTTTTGAATAATAATATCAATATAATTAAAATTTAAAACTAATCTGAAACCTAATTTTATCATATAAATTATTTAAATGAAAATATATTTTCCAATGAAAATATGAATTTTCACTAGTAATCATCATAAGAATATTCTCAAAAAATTAAAAAGGTTCAACTAAATTATATTATGATATCATGATTCAAGTAATCAATTTTATATTTTCAAATATTATATATAAATGTTTCAAAAACTACATATGTAACAAGTGTTCTATAAAATAGAGAA
The DNA here is from genome assembly GCA_963277665.1 of Viscum album. NCBI lineage: Eukaryota > Viridiplantae > Streptophyta > Magnoliopsida > Santalales > Viscaceae > Viscum > Viscum album. The sequence goes on along the minus strand of OY728120.1, from coordinate 1,406,213,198 downwards.
AAAATATTTATGAATATGTAAACCATATTTCATAATTCCGTTAAACATTTCCGTACTTGTTATTCTATCTTATAGGTTAAAATTTTCTTATTTAAATAATTACTACAATAAAATGATGTATCGTAGAAACTAAGTGTTCTTTGTCGCACAAGCTATGTAGTGTCGCATGTAATACAGGACATCAATGAAATAAAATTACTTATAAAACATATAATTCTTAAAAATATTCAGGTGTAAAAAAAATTTAATTATACATACTTCATCTAATGATATAATAATATCTATTATTAAAAATCGAATGAAATTCCCAATCACATGACTTATATCAATCATATTATAAAAAACAAGGAAATTTATAGAAAACATGAATTAATATAAATTATATCCAAACACATGGCTTTATGTTAATATCTCATATTACCTTCTAACTCCCTATTAGTCACCAACTTCATATAACCTTTTATAAAAAATCAAAAAATTTCAAATATAACCTTATTTTCATCAAAACTAAAAAATTACATCCCCGATATATTTAACATAACTAAAAAATTCTGTATTCAAATAGAATTGAAAAAAAATTAAATTCCACAACCTTTTTAATATCAAATCAATAAATTTTTGTAATTTAATTCCATATCAATGTCGTCAATTCAGGCCACGTTAATTCACATATTAATTTAATCATTATTAATCAACCATTACCATATTAATTATCATATTTCATTATTATAAATTTAATTTGTAGTAAGTAAACATATCTTTATATCACATTATTTTATAATTAAAATTATTTAAAAAATGAGTATATATTTTTTAATTTATTTAAATATTTTATCCTTATTTCTATATAATATTTCATATTTTAAATAAATTTATATAAACTACTAATATAAATCCATAAAAATGTTAACAAGTTATTTCAAAATAGTTCAATAAAAGTCACAGATTAGTAAAATGAATTAATATAGAAACAAAAATCACATTAACTCAACAAACAAATGTTAAAAAATAAATATATATACTCACTCATAGCTAAGTCCATAATTAGTGATTATATCATATTAAAAATTTATTCCTCAATTTCTCCCTTTATTCCACCTTTTAACACATATAATTTAATATTTCCAGCCATATAAAATATTTATAAAATCGGTACATCACTTATAAATTCTATAAAAGTTATTGAAAATAATATAAAAAACTTTCTCATTATATTAATCTAATAAAAGTTATCAAAAATTAATATTTTTAAAATAATTAATATTATATGATATAAATAAAAACAAATGAATCTATTTAAAATCATTACTGAAGAAGATATATTTGTAATTTTCTTATTGATATAAATTCACAGCCTAAAAAAGATCATGATTCCATAAACAATTGATATTTAATTCATCACATGAAGATAAATGGGGAAAGGGGCATATTTTCTAGAGAATGTTTCATTGTAAATTCCCCCTCTAAATTGAAATACGATTGATTAATTTAAATTTTATTCTATAATATATACTTAAATAAATCTATTTAAAACAATAATACAAGTAATAATGTTCTAGTATTGTCCATTAGAGATCCACTGGCCTACTAATTTATTGGGATAAGACAATAACCTCTTCATTGGATCACTTGGTCCCAGTATATTAGCATTAAACAGTCAAAGGCCCCAATAAATGTGCTTATGGCATGATGACATGAATATTTATTTCACCCAACTCTATATATTCTACTATACTCATTATCCAATTCTATAAAGCCAATATTTAATTTAAAAAATACAAATTATATCTTATTTCACTCGAAAATAAAATTTTAAAACCCCACCATAAATCATAAAGTCAATACAACCCCCAACCCACCCCTCCACCCACCCTTGGGATAATCAGCCTTTATTTGAGTCATTGAGATTTTCCAAATGTAATCATAGGCCATTGAGAACACTTCCGGGATTCACACTCCCATGTATCATCTAGTATATTTAAATTATCTTATAGGACATGCATAAGTGGGGTTCCTTTTCTACATTAAACTATCTGACTATGATCAAAAATAAATATTGGTATTTCAATAAAAGTATCATTTTTTTCTAACTCCACCTATATTATAATTATTTATTTATAACCAAAATAATTATTACCGAATATTTTCTTTACATTCAAAGTATTTAATATTAATAATTATCTTATTATATATATTTTTATTTGATGTAATGTTAATTGTATAATTTTAGTAGATTATTTATTATATAAAATTCTTATAGTAGTTCCTTACAATAATTGGATCTTAGAAGGTCTAATATATATATATATATATATATATATATATCTTTGCGTGGGTGTATTTTTTGAAATAGCATATATTATATGGGACACAAATGGAATTTTACTATCAAGAGATAAAGGTTGATAATATATTAAAATTTATTCTCAGGATGTTCAAACTTCATAATATAATAGATGGAAGGTTTTTTGGATATATTTGTTAATTAGAATTACATAATACATGTTTCATTGGATATTCCAATATATAAACATTTATATTGATCAATATATTTGAGTCTATTATTAATGAATATTATGTTTCACATAACTTTGTGTATGTTCAAAACCCATCATGACATATAATCATGGAGAGGTAAGATATATTGGGTGTTTTATATCTATTGTAACATTAATAAGAAATTTGGGAATGGATTTACCACTTCCCAAACTATATGATCATATTTCATGATATTTAATTGAAATGGAACCATAATATTAGTAAATTCCCATGTTGTTTAATCAATAATTTAATTTTATGTAGTTAAAGAATGATATTTGAGCATATAGGTTGTTGGGACATGTATGTGACCTACATGACGAGATATTGATAAAAATGTACTTTATAATGTAATAATAATTAATAATAGGTATTTTTCATTATGATATTAAATTAATTCTCTATGGTTATCTGTATATATTTCTAGAAAACAATCCAATTATTTTACACAACTCAATTAATGTTACAGAGAGAGAGAGAGAGGCATAGTTGGTCCCACACAAAATTTATCAATAACCAGAGTTAAATTATTTTTTAATAAAAAATATGAATATATATTATTATCAAGGATGATAAATTAAAATTATTAAAATTATATTAAAATAAAATTGAAACACTATTTTTTTCTAAATTGGAATATATATGAGTTGGAGGTTAAATTAATATCTATTCACCAAAAATTGATTTTAATATATAGTTATTTATTGAATACATAAAATAATGTTATTTATTTATTTAAATAAATATCTATTATTAGTATTTTGATTAATTTAGATAAGTATTTATTGGTAGAGTGTGGCCTTGAATGGAAATAATATATTTTATTTAATATCATTAAATAAATATTTATTTATTTGTTCTATATATGATGTTTTATATTTATTAATTTTGGAACATAATGAAATATAATAATAATTATACTATTATTATTTATATCAATCAATGTAAATTTTTTAATTTTATTAACAAACTCCTTTTTTGTTGTATGGAAACTGACAATATTAAATTTCATAATAAATCATACAAATCATAAAGAGAACAGAAAATTCATAATTCAAAATTATAGGGACACAACAAATAAGACACCCCAATGAAATTAAAATTAAAAATTTTAAAAAATAACCGACACCATTTTCTTGATCTGTGTGATACATTATGCTGCATGTCTGACATGAAAATCCCCATAATCAACACTCGTCCCACTGATCCTGTATGTACCTGATGAAACTGCTTCGACATATAAACAAAGAACCACTAAAACCACCATAGTAAAACCCACAAAATCTATCCACTGATGTCCACCATCACAACCATAGAAACCAACCAAATCATATCATGTCCTAAAAAGGTATATCAACTAATTGAATAATGACCCCAGGAACCAGAATCATATGATATTTCTGATGAAACACCATCACCAAAAATTAAATACTAGATAGAATAGTTTCCCTTTAGGTTCACCTCATAAAAATCAAAACAAAATAAAAAATACTTCGATGAGAAAAATTTTGTTGTACGAAAATGATGTGAGGATTCTAGAACGAATTGAAATATTAATATTTGTAGTGGATAATACATTAGTAATTAATTACATTCAGTGAATCCACTAATCCCTTCCATTAAATACAAAAATGTCATGACATAAACCATCGAAAAATAACAACAATAGAATAAGTGAGAATTATGGGAGTTATCCACATCAATGATTCAATGAACCTTCAAAAAATAACTACATATCACCATAAAAAGACCACATTATTGAATTGAAAAAAACAGTGTAAATTACAATAATGAAAAAAATAAGGAACTAATGATCTCCATGGTGTTGAATCACCATTGAATAACAACACCATATGATTAAACTCAGACCAATGAGGTGAATAACTCCATGTAGGATGATCCCTAAAAGAAATATTCTTAGCACATCACCATCTCATATCCTACACATAAAACATTAAAGTATACCGATATGTGGTCGAGCTTAATGGGGTGGGTAGTAAGAGAATAAGAGGGTGGAGATTCTAAAAAGTAATATCATATAATCATCATTACCAAAAATAATTATACCACTGTAACACCTTCATGAAAAAACAATCTAGTGTTTTCCATGAAGATTCATGAAACATGTTTAGTTGTAGTAGCAGTATGGGGTAACTGTGTGCCATGAAACATCCCAAAAATGGGGAAAGAACCAAACCTATCAACCACTAGTGGCTGAAAATGAGAGGTTGAGATTAATTTTTATGATTGGAATGTAATTTGAGGTAGTTTTGTATGAAACTGTACACCCTTTATAGAGACTACAATGGAGGGTAAGGAAGTGTTTTCATTAATTTCATTAAGGAAGTATATAATTAAGAAAAATAAAATTCCATGATGCGCTAGGATGAATATAGAGAGAATTATTATTGAGAAATATTATATGAGGTGTTCACATAGAATAAGGAAATTAGATAAGAACCATTTTAAATTAATTTATTATAAAAACATACTATACAACACAACATATATCATTCCTAATTTTTCAATATCGTGGTATTAACATTTTCCATATTGATATTTCTTTTTGGAATGAGAACAACATTCCACTAAACACTCTCATGAATGTTAAAAGACACTTGTAAAAGTAAAAATATATCACAATTGAATCCTTGATTTTCAATGGGATTCATCTTTCAATCAATATCAAATGATGCAAGATAGTTGTTTCATATAATCTGGAACATAGACATCCAATGAGGATGTTTCAAGGTTCACAGATCATGTTTTGATATATATAAATTAGTTCTACTCTAGATTCTTTTCTACAAAGATATTTTAAAAATAATGTTTAAATAATTACTTAACCATGACATAAGGATAAATATGAGATAAATTATTTTATAAAATAATTATCAAATAATTGTGAAAAGATTATCTCAAGGAATATTAAATTGTTTAATTCATCCAATTATGATAATTTAATCCAATTTTTATAATAAAATATATTGTTGGAAAAATCCAAACCCATTTAAATATACCCAAAAACCTTCATGTGGTATCATATGCATCACATATTAATTTATAATTATGTTTTAGATTTTGATATATTTCCACGTTTAATATTGTAGGTTTTAATTTCCAGATTTTGTTCTTAATCTGAAGGTTGAGATACTACTATGATTAATTATAATATGAAAATAATATTATACGATCATATAACGATATCTTAATTATTCCATCTTGATGTGGGGTGAATTAAGGCTATAGAAAATGGATATATAGAGTGTGATGGAGAAGTACACACCATGTACCCATGGTTGACTATACCATGATAAGCCACATAAATCACGACATTCCCTAATGGTGAATGATATGTTTGTTCTTTACACATAACATATTTACCACCATTTGGGATGTAATTTAGTTGGTCTAAATTTTTTTTACCCAATGTGATTGGACCCTACAAGAATCACGAAAATCATGTTTCCAATATACATGTCATGTAAAAAATAAATGTGCAACATCAATATTCATCTAATAAACCATATTCATATATTATTTAGTAATATTGTTTTATATTACTGGGTTTACAACACATAATATACAATTGGGAATACATGTAGTGTCTTGAAACATGTTTTTTGAGATGTCCATGACGAAGTATAAGATGTACAACTCGATGAACATGTTTCATATTATATACCCAATCATTAAGGATATATGTAAATATTGATTTTTCATGTATATAAACACCTTGAATGAAATATTAATTGTAGAAAAAATGATCTACATGATGTGTAGCTTTCTATAAAAACTATATGATAGGGATTTTACTAGGAATTATACGCTGTGTTATTTTTGGTGGTTCATGTGGAATAAAAAGAAAAAGTAATTATTCTCTAGATTACTATATAATTCACAATGTGAATGTTTTTCGTAAACTCTATGTTCGTTATGGGAATTTATAATGGTACACAGCATGTATATTTAGGAATTTTATGTGTTCAAACATGCAAGGTAGAATACATGGTTTAACAAATAGAATAATAAGTAGTGTAACATCAGTACATGTTATGTAGTTATTAAAACTTTTTATGTACAAAATATATGAAATAGTGTATTCTTATAATAATATTAATTCCATGTTAGTTAAAATATATTTTGGGTAAAGAAAAAAGTTACACAACATATTGCTGCTTCTATATTCAATGTATATTATATTCTAAACTAAATTTTGAAATAATCATAAGGTAAAACATTGTTTTCCCTACAAGAACCCACCATTTAATAGATTATTATATATATAATAAACAACTTTAATTTATTTAAAATCATATACAATGGTAATTTCAAGGGATACATTTATAGATAATTTTGGTAGAAGGATTAATTAATTAATAAGATAATTATTTTTTAAATTTAAACATTTTCTCTTAATATATAATGAATTGAAACCAATACATTAAAACACGAATTAATTTTAATTTAATGTTTTTATGATCATACTATTAGCTGATATATGAATTTTTCAGGTTTAGATTTAATTTTTATATTTATTATAGGATTTTTTCTGATAAATTTGTTATTATAATAATTATGACGATTAGAAAATCAACCCTTTTTAATTATTATGAATGGTAATGTGTGTCCAAATATTATTTATGTAACATAAAACTCATTTATACCCGCACCTACATGTTAGTATCATATATATTGGAAGGATCTTAGAGTTGAAACAATAAGGTTTTAGACCAAGATAAGTTGATACACAAGTTTACGGTTGAATAATTGAACTTATACAATGATTTTCTGAAGAGGTTATTATCCCAAGGTTAAATATTATATTATAATAAAATTGATAAAAAAATTATTTTTAATATATAATAATAATAACATTAGTTTTTTTATAGTGATTTGTTATTTATTTTTTTATAAGATTCACAGTTATTTTATTTTTAAACATGATTAAATAAATTAAATAAAAAACATTGAATAAGAACAAAAATAAAGTAAATAGGGTATTTATAAATTATTTTATAATGGAATGCAAAATTATTAATGTAAACATTCAAATTATTTTTGAAATCATTTAATGGTTATAATAAATATTTTTTAATAGAGAAATATAAATAAATTACTAAAAATGATTAAGTCATTATATTGATTCTAATACTTGAGTTAGAATTCAACAATAATTCAAAGTATTGTTTTAGCATTGTTTAGGGTCCTTTCAATTATCAAGGGGTTATAACTAATGGATTGTGTAATGTTAACCCGGTAAGTATCATGGGATATTTTCCCCCAGAATAAGTTTTCAAAATAGGGGGAATGCGGAGGGGGAATATGAGTCTATAATTTTATGAATGGGGAATCGATTCAATTGATTAGGGGATAATAGTTTATATTATTTCTCATCCCTACTATGTAAATTTATTTATGTAATTTGATAATAATTATGACTAGGTTACATGGAGGTAAATATAGATTGAAACCACAAAAATATCCTAGTGATAAGATATCTTGAATCATTTTTTCTAGGGGATTGTTATTCAAGAACATATTGGGAAACAAATAAATAAATTTTTTTTTGTTAATCATTTAGTAACGATGATTATATACTAAAAAATTGTGTTTTAATTTTTATATAAATGGATATAAATTCAACCTCATCATTTTCACAATGATTGATTTTATAAAAATATATTCTCTATGGTGGATCAATCATTAAGGTGTGGTATGTGAAATTAGACATCATACCATGCTAATATAAATATATTTATGTGTTGAAGTCTATCATTCCTAAAGAGTATTCTAAGAAGGCTAGAATATAAGAGTATAATGACTTCATAAAAAATGTATATATTCCATTGAATTTATAGTGACTCGGGATATCATATATGGATTTTTTATCTTTAATATTCATAAAAACATGACTGAAAACACCAAGTTAAAAAATCATCATGATAATTATTATGAGATGGAAACACATGATAGGTTTGAGATATCTATGGAACATTTTACCTAAAATCATGGAATAGGATGATTTTCCAATCCTCATATAGTAATAATTAATGCATACATTAATTGTTTTTAAAATATAGTTTTTAAGCTGACAAAACATGTGAACAAGAATTGCACTCACCTCAAAACCTCTTAAATTCTATGGTTTTATTATGAATTTAAATAAAAAAATATTGAGAAAAATCAATATAATCAAATAAATAAACTTATAATCGATGCTTTTGATATGATGCATGAAAAAGCTTTGGACCATATGGGGAAAAGGGATGGGAATGGTGAAAATATATAATAATTAAACCATGTTTTCTTTATAATACCCAACCATGAGAAGGATAGTCAAGGATAGAGCTAAATAACAAGATGTAGTTTTTTATTCATATTAAATACTGTTAGAAGATGAATTATACCTCAATGAATATTAATGGCAAATAATTAAATCTGTCACGTCTCATATTTTCCTCCATATTTTTAAATATTTGGTATTAGATACAATTTATGGTTGTAACATTTGTATCCAAATATTAGAACCAAGTATATTTAGGTAGGTTTCCATAGGTGATGTAGGTTCTCAAGCTCCCAAAATAGCTAGTCTCTTTATAATCGATTTAAGTTATTCCAATATCACATTGATAAATGGGTATATTTTAGTTTTAAATAATTTTTATTATGTTCCCAGTGTAAACTAAAAACTGATATCCATGTAAATTTTAGATATTAATGTATTTACATTTATTTTGGGTAATAATAGATTCTACTATTATTAATATATATTATATTATTATATAATACAATTTATAAAGGTAATTTATGTACTAGAATACAAGAAAATGTGTTCTAAATCAAAAAATACATAAATTGACATGAATTATATCACACATAGATGGCGATGTCGGTTCTTTTTAAGTAAAATAACATTTTTTATAAAAAATATGTTTGAAAATAAAATTTTCCAAATATAAACTTATTGTAAAGGGTGTAAGGTCCAAAAAGTATCATGAATTAGATTATATAAATGTTTTCAGAACTTTTTGGTTGAACCTTGGGGTGGATCCTCTTACATATATTTTTATGTGATGAATTTAGTATGCATGGATTTTTCATCATAATATGTTTCATGTTTAAATAATTTTAAAAATATAAGGATTATAAGAATGATGTGGAGAAAAATATTTCTAATAAGAAAACGAAAGGGCTCCTAGGACGTGGTAAAAGGTATCCTAGCTAAGGGTTTTTTGATTAACTAAGAGATTTTTAGATTCTATCCCAACATGATTTTCCTTACATACAACAATGGAATTGTCTATGTGAATATAATGAAAACATCTTATTGAACATGGTGATAATGATGATGAGTCATAAATCTATTGTGTTATATATTTGGATGTATGTATTACAATATATATCTAATATCATAAAATTAGTTCAACATAAATTAATAAATAGGATTATATATATATAGATATATTACTGGAAATAAATTATTTCACATTTACCAATGTGGGGATGTGAATAAATTTTAATGTTATCTCTAATAAAAAAAATATACCCCAAGCCTCAATGTTTATTTTTAATTATATACCTGTAATGCAATGAGATGTAATATTTATATTCACTTATAAAATGTAATAATATAATAAGATTCATATACCATTATTGTCATAAAATCTGTAAAAATTATATTCGGTGAATGATGAACATTGATGAATGAAATGCTCATGATATATAAGAGTTAACAAAGAAAAAAATTACATATTTCCCAACAGAATAAGTTGTTTTAGAGAAACAATTAATGCATAAGAGTGCCAGATTTTTCAATGAACATGATAGCTATAATATTTTATTACCATGTATGGTGAATCATTTTTAGTTGGTAACGATGAACCACTACCATATATGGTAGTGAAAGCAACATGTAATTACCTATGTGGAATGAATCCATGAATTAAAAAAATAGATTCCATTTAACCAATCTAATTATACATTTTAGTATATCTTCTTTTGGATAAAATGTCTATTTGTTAAAATTTGTCAATCCAAAAGATTTTAGACATTATTCATAGTGTTTATGACTACAAGGAGTAATATTTTTCTAAAGGTTTTATGAAACATTACCAAAAATATTATTAAAAAACCATTTCGCATATTGACATTATGATATCCATTAGAATTATGCATTCCAAAACATCTTACTATGATTATGAGATTTTTAAAATAGATATAAAATCACCATTCCTCAGTAGTAAAATCATATAATAAGTCAATATATAAAAATAAATGGTTTTGTGACTCTAATATATTTCAATAAGGTATTCAAGTTTTCAGATCCAATTATGGGTTAGTGAAAGAATAAAAATCACTGAAAAATCATTTAGATAAATCTATAAGAAAATTTGATTTCCTAAAGAATGAGTGTGATACCTATAAATATAAGATATTTTGTAGGAGTTTAGTCAATTTATTTTTAGTATAAGTTGATGATATATTACATTTGGGATACAAGAAAATAGTTGTATATTCTATTAATACATGGTAGTAAAAATTATTTTCCCTGGTGGATGTATGTGTAGCAGCCTGAATTATAGAGATAAGTATTCATCATGATATATACAATTGTATTCTTGGACTAGTTAAAAGTTTATAAATAGAAAATGTAATATGGAGAGTCATTATAAAATAGTTCAATACAGTGATATTTTTTGTATCACGTTGTATACATCTCTATAATAAAATATTTCCATATACATAAGAGGAGAATGAAAGTGCATATGTTAGATTCCATATGAATCAGTGATAAGATCTATCATGTAATCCATGACATATTCTAGGTTTGATATTTCCTCTTCACTGATCATGGTAGGAAGATATTTTTCAACCTTATGAGAAAGAATATTAGACAAATCTAATGACTATCTCGAAGCCTCTTAGTCGTAATAAATATATTAACATGGTTTATAGAAGATATGAGGATATATTCATTTGGGGATACACAGATTATAGTTTCTAGATATTAGAGATTCATTTAAAATCATAATAAGTATATATTTTCTTCTATAGTTGGGGATTTTTGATCTAGAAAATTCAATGTAGCCATTTTTCATGAATTCTATATTGAATTCATGTTATATTATTTCTTTAGATTCCGTTCAAGAGGTATTTTGGATATCTATCATCATATATAATTAAAATGTAGTTCCATATAGTAGTTATACTATCACATTGTATTATGATAATACCAAATCAGTGGACCTAGCAAAGGATCTAAGGAAAAAAATTTAGACAAATAATTTAAATTGTAATTTTCACCTATTGTACGATTTTTAAAAAATGGTTATAACAAAAATAAAAAGCTATTTTATAGATGATTAAATGGATGAACCATTAATAAAAAGCTTATCTTAGTAATATATTAATATTGTGAAAGATAAAATAGACAAAAAATAATATTTATTTATAGTGCATGTTAGAGTCTATTGGATTTAATTACATAGAATCAATATACTACATTCATTAAATTATGTACATTTTCAAATTCAAAAATATTATTATATATATTATTCCACTAATTATTATTTGACATAAAATATATTTCATAATATCCATAAATTATGTTTTCATAAAATGGTTATAGAAGTTCCCTGGTATAATGACAAACATCATGTGGTATGATAATATTGTAATATATATATATGGACTATTGTATGATGACATGAATTTCAAGGGATAGAGACGATATTTGAAAATTAAGTGTTGGAGGCTCATTATACATTGAGATATCTTCCCATGAAGATAAAAGATGGTAATATCAATGATTACATGTTATGAGGATATAACCACTAATTATAATTCAATATTTTAAATGATATTGTATATTCATATTTGTCAACGTGTGTACTGGTCCATATACATGAGATTATCATTAATTAATTTCATTGATCTTGAACATTGATGTACAAATGGAAACCATGATGTCATATTCTCATGGAATGGTCAGATATATTGGTTGTTTCATAAGGGATCTGACATTAATAGATAATCATGTAATAATATTTCCCTTCCTAAAATTAAAGATGATACTCAGACACTCTGATTGAAATAATGTTATCGGATTTTTACGTGAACTAAATTTTTTTATCAACAAGTATATTTTAGGTGGTTAAATAATTTTATTTAAGAATATAGGTTTATGACACAAATATAATCTTCGTTTGATGATATATCAAGAAAATGGATTATGTTACATAATAAGGGTTCATATGAGTGTTTTTTTATTAAAAATTTAAATTATTTATCTATGGATTCTTGGAAATGTTTCCCGACTAAAATATTCAACTTTGTGCCTACTAACCAAATTCCAATGAGAAAGTTGATTAGTGGGTCAAACTATAACTATATCATAAACTACAATTTTATTGTATCTGAATATAATATAATAAAGAAAAATTACAGTCATTATTGACGAAAGATAATTATTCATACTATGTTGATGACATAAAATCAATCACCAGTTATTCCAATTTATAATATATCTAAGTTATATTTAAATGAATTAATTTTCCAATTATTGAATTTAATATATATGTATTGACTTGAAATAAAAAATAGTTATATTTATTGATTTATATTAATATTTATTACACATGGTTTGATAAATGATCGATAATAATGTTGGTTTTAGTATATAGAGTGTATGTAATTTCCATATATTATATAAAAAAATTGTAAATATTATTTGTCTATTTATTTTTCAAATAGTGTTTTATATTCTCATGTATATAATAATTATAATATTATTATAATTTGGGTATACATTTAATACAGAAATTGAGTATTTCTATTTTAGGAAAAAAATATTATTATCTAAACCTAATTTTTTAACCCCATAACATCCTTGTTATTTTATATTAATTTGATGTACATTTCATTTTCACTAAATCTATTTCATTCATGATTGAGAATATTTCTATTGAGAATGAAAATTTACCATCTTCATACTCCCTATAATGACTGATATTACAAGAAATAATCCATTAAATAAAATGATTCTTATTGTGATCAATTACGAATAACAGAATATAGTAATGTATATATAACTAGCACATAGATTTATAATTATGATGTTATAATCATCCTTCATCATGTGTTGACACTACATGAGTAATTATTCATTTTTACCATCATTAAAATCACCATATGATAAAAATGGTAATTTTATTCCTTAATGAAGAAATAATTATAAATATAAGGTATATTTTATTTAAATTAATAATAAAATATATATGAAATTATCTATATCTAGAATATTTTGATATTTTCTTTTTCCACTTAAAATGACTTTACCAATTTAAAACTATGAAAATACTATTAGTAATTAGCCAAAAAATTTATATTAGATAATATAACCCTCGAACTCATTATAATGAATCATATGATATGGTTTTGTTTTATATTTCCGAACATCAGATATATGAAAAACCTCATTCATTGAGATAAATTTTGGATGTAAATATAGAAAATAATAAACCTATAATATCCAGTCTAAAAATTTAAATAGTATAATAAAACGCACGTCTATCAACCGTACAAACCATTTTTTTAATGTCCTAATAAATATAATATCTGAATTAAGGAAGGTATCCAATAAAAAAAAGAGGATGTAATATATGATAAATTTATGACTTTGTCTTAATATAAACAATAGAAAATATCATCCTGATAATTTTAACCAAATCAAAATTATAATTCCCTAAATAAGACAAAATAAACTAAGCTCACTAGTTTATATCTTATATAATGTTATTTGACATCACATCCCATAATAAATGTAAATAGGGACATGTTAATGGACATGTGGTAAATGATTTAAAAAATATTATCAATGCCCAATGGCATTACTAAAAATCATAAAAATAAAAAAATAATGCATGAATCATATAATAAGGAATCTAAATAGCAAACACAAATCATCCATTCATATGTTGATAATAAGATATTCTCAACATCACATAACATACCAAATATTTCTATATAAAATTATTGAAGTGCTATGTCAATCTTCATCATGAGAGGATAAAATGATTGTCTATGTTAAATTTATTCTAACAATTAATTTTATATAAATCCCTATATGCTCATCATCCTTATTATTCTCTCTGTCTTGAATAAATTTTAAAACTTTAGTTATCTGATCAATAATTATGCAAACTACTTATTTTGATTACTGTGATATTGGTAAACCCATCTAGAAATACATGGTAACATAATCATATATCCAATTCATAATTAGTAATTATTAAATCATATTTATGGTAATTGATATTCATATTTCACTCCATAATAGATTAATCACCTCGAAAGAAAACTAATAATGACCCATATTAAGCCTTAACACCAATATTGTCTGTAAAAATGATTATATATCTTCTTCAAACAAGGATGAACCATCTGTCAAAAAATATAAAAATATATCATCAATTCCTCTTAGTAATTTATTAACTGAAAATTCAACCACCGAAATGTAAATAGATAATCATTTATACGCATATACTAGGTATCATATTCACAATAACTATCATTCTTGGAAAAACAAATAGTCGAAATAAAAACTATAAAACTCTATCACTAAATCCATTAAGAAGTAGTGATAGGCAATTTTTATTCTAAAATATATCATTCCCCTTAATATAAATTATAATACAAATCTATTTAGTGAGTCATAAGTTTTCACTCATATTTTGACTCATAAACTAAATCCATATAATAAATGATAGTAAAATAATGATCAATAAAAATTCATTTTATAGGATTATATATTATGTGAAGAGTTATATATAATGTAATTTAACCACAACAGCATTTTATTTATATAATTAAGAATAATGAAATAAATAAATTAATATTTTATAGTTTGTGAATACTATAATCATCTTTCTTAAAAATAAATTGTTCCAACTTTTGTGGGCAAGAATAATTACAACCAACTCTAGATTATGAATATGAAAATTATTCATGTACATATTATCTTTTTAATGACCATATTCCCCTACTCACTCTAATTTAATCATCTTGTTTCATAAATATGAACTTGAGGCATTACAATATATATCATTAATTTTTTATGATATGATTGATAGAGTATGGAAAATTATTTCAACAACTTTCTCAACTTTATGAATTATGTGTCCCCTATAATGTCCCAATGAAATATAACTCTATTAATATTAAATTTAATCATTTAATAATATAGGTTATATAATTTATAGAAAAATAAAATATATTAATAATAAATAAATAAAAATATGTATCAAAAAAATTATGAGTGATATCCCATGACATCAAAACATTTAGTTTCCATGATCCACTAATAACCAATATTCGGAGAAAATTATCCCTTTAAACATCACCTTACATACCAATATATGAAACTTTGATATCATTTAATAAAAAACATGTTATTATTAATGTGTATAATACAATATCAAAATGATCCACATCCTCCTCACAAATATTGAGTATATTAATGTATCATGAATAAATGAAATCAAAAATCAATCAAAAAAAAGATATAAAACAATGTGCATCAAGGACATAAACATAAATATTTATTTATTTATATTGAAATATATTTTTATGAAATCAAATTGTCTATACCATGATTGAAAGACTTTCTTTTTCATATCATCAACTAAAACCCTCAAATGATGATAATCTTATTAATGATATGTTTTTGAAAACTAAAAAGCTTCAATTAACTAATAAAATAAATATTTAATCAATAAAATGGTTTTAAATTTTAATTAAGAACATATTTAATACTATTATATTGAATACAAAATAAAAAACTCACATCTTCCATCATGGAATGTTGCACTGGATAATGCCATAAACGGAAAATTTACCAAATGAATCCTTTGGATTTAGAATCTTCTAACTGAGCCTTTAGCTTTCTATGATCTACTAGAGATAAATGAAAAGATGGTATAGAGATAAGATCAGTACTTGGAACTATGTTGATATAGAAAATAACCTTCAGCCCTATTATAAATAATGTTAATGTTTCATGAAATACATAACAATATCTATCATCCTTTGGAGGGGAAAATAGTAGAAACTCCCTCAGTTGACATGCGATCATTTTTTAATACATATGTAGTAATATTCTAATAATATGCTAAGGAATATTTTTATTTGATTTCATAGCAAATTCATTCTCATAAGAAAACATATGATTCATCACAATACTGAAATAATTGAACTCTTCTTGGGTAAAAATAAATATACACCAAAAAATGGGATGCCTAATAAATCCCAATAATCACTTCAATGTATTTAATCTCCAAAACGAGGAAATAACCATGATATTAATAGAATTAAATATAAATGGATAAATAGGTAAATATTATGATAGGATCACTCTATCATAATAATTGAGTAATCAGATATAGAAACCTACAAAATAAATCAATAATAAACCCTATATCTAATAAAATATAATTATCTATAATGAATGTGAAGGACAATAATCAAATAAAACATTGACTATTATAATGATAAATAGTATTGTACCTCTAACAATATAGATGCCCATTTTATATCTATTGTAATACTTTTAATAAAAAAATAATAGATATAAACCAACAGATCAATGTAGACCCCAGGTCATTTGACATACATTCATAATATCTTCTCCTATATCCAATAAATGGGAACCTTTACCTCCAAAATGATTATACAACTCAGATTATGTGATGATTAGGATATGTTGTGGTGCACTACTCCAAAAAAACAAACCAGTGTAAAAATTTAATCATTTACTTCAAAACTATTTGATCTCTTCTGAAAAATCATATAATGATGTCATATTTTTTCAAAAGTGTTACACTATATAAGAACACTATGAAAAATATCACCCATTTCATATTCAAATACACTAATTATAAACTCATGGAACCTTATTTCAGAATAAATGAGAATAAATTGTTTTATCTTGGTTAATTAGTCACTCTCTATCCAAGTGATATTCATGTCCCTTCCCCTGCTTACCACTCCTAGATCCCCCCACTTCAACTAAATCCCTCTTCTATTCCGTAATATTTTTTCTTCCATGATATCCATACACAATTTTTTTTAAATAGGTAATAAAAAAAGTAAAACTTCTATTAAATCTCTATCACAATCCCATAATCAAATCAACGATTAGTGAACTCTTATCACTTCAAATAATTTTATAAAAACACATGAAGTCCAAAAATTTAGAATCATAGTAAATAATATATATTATATTTATTTATGTCCATAAACTATTAATAATTTTCTCCCCTAAACATTTTCTAGTATAACTAATAAAAAATGGAAGCCTATAAAAATTCAAAAGAAACACACTTAATCTTCTTTTAATAGGCAATGATATCCCACAAGAATCTAGTTAGTCAATCATTAATAAAAACATATTTTTATTTTCATCCCTTATAATGAATCGATCAACTTAATGATCCTATAAATTTCTGATAGAAACTCTTCATCAGCACAAGAACTAACTTCTACTATAATAATTAGATGATTTTATTATTAAAAATCACAAAAAACATTATAAACCACTATAAATGTTTTTTGGTTTTTACATTTAATAATATAAATTAATTTATGATGTATTTTAATGTTCTTCAACTCCAATAGAATCCCATGATCACCTTTGAGAGGGCCATGTTTTCCTTAATCATCAGTATAATCCCTATTGAAATACAACGTGTACCACTTTTCTATAAGGCTATTCAGCTTGATTTTTAGTATCCATGATTCTGTAAAATTCAACATACCCATTATTAGTAAATATAATAATTTATTAAAATACAAAAAATGTGCACAATTTTCTATATGTAATAAAAACAATTAATTAAATCAATATAATCACCTCATTTTTGAAATTAATTTCACATATTTTAATTATATTAACGATTATTAACAATAAATTCAAGAAAAAACTATGCTGGTTATTAATAATTAAATTATCGAACTAATATTAAATCACAAGTCAATCAAAAAAAATGTGCACAAACATATTTCATGTCCCAATGTTCCAAAATGATACATGAGAAACAAATTACTCTTTCTTAAATGAATGTGATTCATAGATGAAAATATTACTTATAAACCAAAAAAGGATATTCTTATACCCTACTACTAACATGGGATTCTGGTATTGTTTTCTTGTATGAACCAACATTTATAAAATTCAAACCATGTTAAAAATCCCCATATCTAATCATTATATTTCTTATATATCATGACCATAGTAAAGAAACCTAATGTTATAAAATTTTGTAACATATCTCCCCAACAACACAATACAATTTAGAGGTAATTCCATATGATCTCAAGTTATAAACCTTATCAGATGAGGTGAAAGATTTTTTGTGGGTTTCTGTGTAGATATCTTAGGTATTGATTTACCCATTAATGATCCAAAGCATCAAAAAACACCAAAATTATCTTTACAACATCAAGAATAATAGTAATAATAAATCAAATTCTCAACAATGTCATGTCAATATACCACAAATGCTAATATAAGACATTCATCAAAACAAAAAACTAAATTAAAAAATGTAGCAATAAATAATGAACAATACTGTTAAATTTTTTAACAGAATAATGTGTGTAAAAACCCTACACACGGCCCCAAATGCATAAATAAATAAGTCTATAATGTTTCTCAAAATCATCTTCAAGCTACTATGGCCTCATTCCTTTTCTAAAAAAATCATATATAAAATTTATATACATGAGATGTGTCCAAAAATGGTGTGAGAATAAATTTACATCAAAAACCACTACAACCCAGAATATCCATTTTATTTTGACAAGAATGTATTTAAAAGGATAAATGATTATAAAAGAGTTAAAAATAATATATTTAGAATGAAATTTTAGAGGTTAACCTCCAAAAAGACAAATAAGTAGCATTATACTTTTTATATCAACGTTCATATAAAAACTAATATTGATAAAAAATACAATTATCGAATACCAAGGATTATGTCGATCAAAATTTAAAAAAAAACAGAATTTCATAAATCCACAATTCTAAAATGAGGCATAGCCAAATCGATGGCATGTAGTTAATATCCATTCATATAATATGACCTATATCTCTATAGAAAATGATAATATTTATGCCACTATTCAATAAAAATATATTAATATCTATATATTCATAACAAAGACATAATTTTAGAACCAAATGCCCCAATTTATCCCGTAGTTATTCAGCAAGATTTACACATTCACATTTCAGAATCATATTAATTTACATTTAATCCCAAACACCCTTTTATAATCAAGCACAAAAATTTCATCCATGTTAAACAATGTTCTAGATCAAATTCATCATTTTAGGCCTCCATAAATCCCACATAAATTTAATCATTATTAACATATCATTTTACTCTTTATTATCACATTACATTTATAAAATTTTAATTTTCATCAGTTGAAACTCGTCATTATCCATTAATTTTTACCTAAAAAGTTATTATAAAAAATTTAATAATTTAATAATTAATTTTTAGATGTTTACCCACATTCAATGTGTGATTTTATATGAAAAAATTACAAAAATAAATAAACTCAATTAAAAAACTTTTGGATATAAATTTATTATCTTATTTTAGTCTCTGAAAAGTAACATATTTATAAAATGAATATATATATATATATGTATATAAATTTAAATATTGAATTAGTTTATCAAATTAATATTAAGACACCAATTTTTTTACTTAATTAATTATCATTCATTCAAGGATTAATTATTTACTTGTACTAAAATTTATTCCACCATAACATTTATTAATCTATCCTTTAAAACATTAAATTTTATTTTTATCCCTTGATAAATATTTAAAAAACATGCACCACACTCCGAAATACATTAAAATTTTATTTATATCATTTGAACTAGTTTCTAATGTCATTTTCTCATGTATGTCCTGAAGTAAATAGTTAGTCATTTTATATCATAAAATCACATATTTAAACCTATAATAGTACAATAAGTCACCTATATTACAATATATAATGAATCCTCACCAAGGGAGAAAGCATAATTCTTCCTAGAACAAACAATAAACATAAATTCACTAAAATAGACTATAGTGTTAGAATTAATATAAATTTGTATCCAAACCATGAAAACATCATATAATATGATAGTTCCATCAGTGATATTAAAAAATAATAGATAATAACTTTGAAAATTAATAATTATAATAAAATTTTGAAATCATTAATTGAATATAGGTTGATAAATAAGGATATTGTGAAATATGTAATTTATTGGAGATCCCCCAAGATATGGAAATAATATAATTTTACTCAAATTCATTGATATTAAAAACATATAAACATACCAATTAAAAAGTAAACAAAGTAATAAATGTTCATCTATGGGTCCATTAGTGTTCATATGGCCAATCAATGTCCCATTGTGGGCTAGAATTATCCTGGTCTCAACAACTAGTGCCATTACCCCTCCACCATACTCATAGAAGCCTCAATCCACGTTATAGTGTAATATTATAATTGACATTCACTTCCATCATCCAAACATAATATATTATAACCCACCTCTACTTCTATCAACCAAAAATTTAATTTACACCCTAGAAATAAAATATTAAAACATAGAAAATAATTTTTTTAATTACATTCTACAAGACCTCGATTCATTGAACCATTTATGAAATTAATATTTTGAAAAATTATTATATAATTAAGCATATTTGTTTACATTTTATGTAATTATCCAATATGATTTCATGAATCATGTTCTATTAAAAATAATTTAGAATAATTTCAATTTTTCATAACAGGAAACTCACATGATAAGCATAGATTATTCCCTAATATCACCACCTTCTAGATGTATATAGAATATTTATAACATATTTGGGGTTTATACACATTTATAAGTCAAGATTATTTTTTCCCATAATCTATATTGTTGGGGTATGCATTATATATGAGAATTATCAAATTTCATAGAGTTTATTGGTGATAGGATAATACCCATGATCACCACCTTCAAAGACATACTTCTCTCAGTATCCATTATAATGGATTCACCTAAATAGATAAATCTTATATATCATATGAGTTATATATCACCGGTACACTTTATGAATTTACTCAATGCATTGGATAGTTATATTAGGATCACATATCATCAAATATATTTCAGGATCACCCATGAATTAAATAAAATTTTCAAGAACTATTTAATGAATATAAAATTTATAGACTATAATTTAAATATGAAGTCATTAAAATGTAAAATTTATTCCTTAAGAAATAATAAATTTATTTATCTTAGAAAAGTGAGAAGAAATTTCTAATTTAACTGAAATATTTATTTTAAAAAATAATAATATGATACCTAGGGAATTATATTATTTTAATAAAAATATCCAAACATGTAAAGGGAGATTAATATAAAATAATGTTTATGATGTAGGAAAATATTTTCATTAATAAAATGGTAAAGTAGGATTTATTTTCAAACATTGTTAAATAATGGATAAAAAAATGTATAGAAAATATTACCAATATTTTTTTCCAGTAATTTGTAATTCATGTAATAAATTATAAAAATATTATTTATAAAAATTCAATGTATAAATATTAAAATTCATGAAAACATTTAAATTAAAATTTCTATTGAACAAATAACGTCTTATGGAATTTTTTTAATAATATTTGTAAATGAATGACACTTACCTGGAGTCCCATATTGAGTATTTAGTATGTATACCATCTGATGTAATAAAATTTTATTCACTTTTTATCAAATTAGGAATCATTTTCGTTTTCATTAAATTATTCTAAAAATCATTACATTATTTAATTTCTTTTTTTTTATTTTTTCATTAAAATTTTTATATTCAGTTTGGTTGTTTTGAGGACGTTAAATTTATATACATAATACAACATATGTGTGTGGAATGTGGTCAAAGGTGTTATAGTTCCATTAAATCATTTATTTTTTAAATTATATAATTAAAATATTTACACATTATATACACTTTTCAATGGACCATGTAATTCAGTTATGAAAAATGAACCACATCGTTTCATGGATACGGTTGTTCGTACATATGCATGAAAGGTGTTTTCATTTTAATAACATGTATAAATCTAATAAATTGGATTATATTTAAATTTTTTTGAATAAAATATATATAATAATAAATATATATAATAATTATTTTAATCTTTATAACTATACTTTAATGGTGGATATGTAAAATAAATCACAACACTTTATATACAAATAAGAAACATTATCATTTTTTATAAATGGAAAGGTTATAAATGTAGTAAATATCTTATATTTATTGAAAAATAATTAAATAATAAAAATAATATATATTAATAAATTATATCTTCATGATTATTCATGTGAGGCAGTGATGGAAAATGAAACACATCTCTTTGTAGAGGTGGTAGTCCACATGTTGGAATGACCAATATTTTCAAATATCATGTGTTGAAAAATATAAGGAAAATTTACCTCCATAAAAATAATAAATCCTAAGTAAAAAAATATAATGATATAATTATTATATATTGGTTGTACTAGATTTTAGGGAAGAATATGAAGATTTTAACTTGAAATAGGTATGTTAGGACTTATACCTCGTCCTCTAATATCTTTATATGGATTTTGTGTTAACAAAAATATTGGATTGATATTTTATAGTAGCATGATATCTAGGATGTTGGTAATCATTTTTGGGGAGATATTTTCTTATTTATTATATTAAATTATTTTCTCAAAAGGTGTTAGGAAGGTAAGAGAGCATATTCCATTTTATAATTGAGGTGAGTGGCACACTTGTTTTTTTATATTATAAAATATTATAAATTTTTTTATTTATCATAGTGTGTTAAATGAAATATATAATATTGTAGATAAGGATATATGGTTCAAAATATAATATTACAAAATGAATTATGAACTGATTTTGTGGCCTTATCAACTTTTTTTACCACAATTAAACTGATTTACTATTTACTGTGGTGACACACTTTTACCATCGATAAAATTTATAATTACCAAAAAGGTAATTGAAATAAAACAATATATTAACCTAAGTAAATATGATATCAATTTTTCAATATTAAATTTGTATTATTGTAATAAGTTACTTTTAATATTATTTTATAAGATTAAATGAAAAGCTGTGTCTATAAATTTATATTTATTTGCATAAGAAAAAATTGTATCAAAATTAAATAATGCATGAATTCTTATCGAATAATTTAAATTATTTTTATTGAAATTAGTCTGAATGAATATAAAATATTTTTAAAGGATAAATATACTTTTAAATTAATTTATTTATTGAAATTTTTTGAAAGTTTTGAAAAAAATTGTATTTTTAACAATTCACTCTAAAATAAAACATCATAGAAAAATATAAAAAACCATCAAAATATTATTATTAAATTATGTCATAAAAAAGGATTTATATTTTTATAAACACTATTTATATAAACTTTAAATGTTAATTAAAATATACAAAACAATGTAATAAAACCAATTTTTTTTTTAAAATATTGTATTTTTGAACCATAAAAAGACTTTATTTTCGTTCCATGATAATGAAAAATATTTAAACGACTATTAATTTAATAAACCTGATATATAATATTATTATATTATTTCAATAATTTATCAATAATAATAGTTCTATTCCACTGTTATAGAAATACATTACAATCATAATATACAAATATATGAAAAAGAATCATCTATAGTCAAATTATTTTATCTTCATTTATAATAAAATGATAAAAATGATTTATTGATTATTAATTTTAATAAATAAACATTTCCTAATATTTTTTTAATAGTTTTATTCATATTAATTCATTACAAGTGAATCACTACATTATAATAGTAACATTTAAATAATTTTATATTTTGTTTTGTTTAATATTCATGTTGTGTATACCAGAGAGTATTGAATAATTTCTAAAATATTGGGTTATAAATTTATAAGCTCCTTAAGAAATTATGTCCTCTAAATATTATCTCATTTACTATAAAATTTATTTAAAACTGTTTTTATATTAATTCAATGTAATAGAACCTAAAACATGTGACTAATAATGGAAAAAAATTTCAATATTTTAAAAATATATAAATTGAAAACCCACATTATGAAAAATGATAGTAAAATATACCTTTTAAGAGTGGAGAAATAAAATATGAAAAACACCTTTAACAGCAAATAAAAAAGTCACCAAATAAGAAGAACATTAAAAAGAATTGAAAATAAGGGAATGAAAAAAAATCCCCACAAAAGTGGATAGAAATTACTATCGACAATATTGTACTTTTATGAAAATATGTTCATTATAGAAAAAGAGTTTATTTAAAAATTATTTCCCAAAATGTATTTAAGACAAATAATTTAGTACAAGGGATTCATTCACTATAAAGACAGATAATAAAAGAATATATGCATATTACATTTCAACAATTGCACTATTACAACTTAATATATTTTTTTTGTTTCCAATAAAATTCCACTTCTTCTACTTCCCATATTAAAAGTGACAAATAATAAAATTTTTCATCCTTAAAGAAATAACATTTACTCTTAATGGATGACAAGATCCATAAAATGATAAGAAATTATTTGACATGTTTATATCAATTAATAAAAACTAAAAATTGATGCAAAAAAATTATATGATTTCTCATTTTAATAAACTATAATATTAATAAATAAATAAATAAAAATATACAAAGACACAAAAATAAAATACTAATATTGAAATTAATTAGTCCATAGTTAATATACTCTAAAACCCATGGAAATATTCTAGAAAATAAAATCTCAAATATTAG
The DNA here is from genome assembly GCA_963277665.1 of Viscum album. Taxonomy (NCBI): domain Eukaryota; kingdom Viridiplantae; phylum Streptophyta; class Magnoliopsida; order Santalales; family Viscaceae; genus Viscum; species Viscum album. Next base: position 1,406,187,745 of record OY728120.1, on the reverse strand, counting down.
AATGATTTTATCTCATATTTTTCTAAGATAAACATAACATTTCTCACTGAATAACAATAATAACATCAATAGTCAAATAACTAAAAATCATATACAAGAATTATATAATCTAAAAAATATTATAATATTTTCTAAAAATAACCTGAATCACTATAAATAATTAATAACGGCATGTATACTTTTAAAAGTTAAATCACCCTTTATTCTGAAAAAATCATATTTTAAAAAAAAATACATATTTAATTTTACCATTATCATATATTGACTCAAAAATTTACTAAACCATTCATCAAAATAAACTATAATTACATCAACATCAATGATTATATTAAACTTGATGGGTATAAATGCCTTTCAACTTATGTCCACAAAATAAAAAATAATCCATCCCCAAATAACATATCTATTAAAAAACGGTTATATTAATGGTTAAATAAACATTAAACATATCTGGAAAATATATAAATGACTTAAAAGTAATAACATCACATAAAAATCCATATTTTATCATATACATTTTCAATTATGATCGTTCATATATTTATATATATTAAAATATCATTATTTCTTAACTCTTGAAATATTATATTTAGACACATCAATTGTTGAATATTCATTCTAATTAATCAAACATGATTTTCTATCATATTCAATAAAATTTATTTCTGATAATAAAAAATACGAGTCATGTAATAATATTTTTCAATCTCAATGGATTCATTTTCATAAATTGAACATAAGTAACTCATACCATTGAAATATTGATCACCAATCATTAAAGTATCTACATTGAGTATGAATGGCCCATGACCTACCATTATAATTCCATAATATTTTTAATTCCTGAAATATTTTTATGTTTCTACAATTACCTTATCATTTTGTAGTTATTAAATATTAATTTAAATAGTTATTAATAAACATAGAAAGTGTTATATAATCATGTGTTCTTATTGAATTGTTTTGAGAGGAAATATCATAATTATTTTCCTTTATAAATATAAAAATTTAATTTCCAGAGTTTTCAAAATATGGATTGTTGATTAAAAAAATAAAAAAATCATTAAAAAATTTGTAAGCTACATGAAAATTTACATCCTTTATAGTAGTGTTGAGGGATGTATGTCCTTCTTCAAATCAATACATTGTAAAATATATTAAATTTTGTTATTGTATTTCAAAAAATGGGTATTATGATATATTATTTTTAGAATGGTAAAATTTATCCAAATCTCCATCATGATATCAATGTATAAAAGTGTATTGTGACACAATATAAATTGTTTTTATATATGTTAAATACTAGGGAAGAATTTTTAATCACATTAAAATTATTGTTCATTTATTATTGAAATTAAATTATATAGAATAAAATACCATTTTTTGTTTAATTTTCACTCATACATATTGATGTATAACATTTACCCTAATAAAATTAAATTTTGAGTAAATATACAAAAATTTCATTAATAAATATAAAGTGAACAACTGAAAGTTAAATTAATCTATCTTGTGAATCTATTAATCTATGAAAACCATCAATTACTATATAATAATTTTTATTAACTGTTAATTCAATCTATGATACCTAAAATTTTGTTACCTTATACTATGTAAACTGTTAATAAGATTAAAATAAATTCTCGTAGCATATTATATTTTAAGGTAAGGAAATTACAACATCACTAACTATAATGTGAACAAAAAAAATTTCAGATAGAAAATATAATGGCTCATTACTTATTTAAACTATAAATACATTATTTATAACAAGGGTATAACTTATTTATATTTTGATGATTTTTTTAAAATTATGGTTTTAGATAATTAATTAAATCATTATATAGTACACACTACTATATATTGTCCATTTTTTGGAAAAAATAAATAAAAAGACTCAATTTCAATGTTCAAGGTATCTCCAATATCTAGAACTCAAAATTTATTATTATTTATACTCATTCATTAACCCTATAAAAAATAATTTCACAATTTTGAATGAGCACAAAAAAATTATTAATGGATACAAACAAGAAAGGAAAACCATTAAATCATTTTAAATTCCTGACAACCGAAATAACATTTTCCATTTTTTAAAAAAAATTATCTAAAAATAATATTTTAATCACTCAATAAATCAATATAAAATACCAAATTTTTCATAAAAAATTTATTAAAAATAAATTTCAAAATTAAAGCAATCTAATTAACATAGTAAAACATTATATATTAATAAAAAACCATTAACCTTTTGAATAAAAAAAATATTCCGTAAATAATGAGTGAATTTTATAAACATATGAAATTCAATGATTTCATTAAAATAAAATATAAAGTAATTAATATTAATTAATGTATGCTTCTCCATTATCATTAAAATATCCATATCAATGGAATCACCAAAATAAATAATTATTTCATCTCTTTGGAGTAACCTATCATAGGTGAATTTTATCACTTTACCCAATGCATTAATATTTTATATCGGGCTCACCCTTCCTCAGATATCTTCATTACCAACCATATTTCATATAAAATTTCCTATAAATATTAAATACATAATTCTTATATATATTTTACATTTACAATAAAACTAATTTAAATTTATTTTTGATCACATAAGAAATAACACTTTCCATTGTATCATAATGTTTAAAGGAATATACTATTTCCTTATGAAAACATGTTAAAATATAAAATTCATAGAATATTGATAAAACTATTTTCATAAAAAATTAACGTGGATACATTTAATATAATATTAATAAATATATTGGTAAAAATAGAGGTAAAAACCATACATTGGGTAAATTTTGAAATAAATATTCTTTTCAAATATTGTTAAAGATGGAAAAAATACTCATATGATTTTATTAAAAAATATTCCTCTATAATCATTTCTAATGATATTAAAAATATGAACTTTGTAAACCATTCATGTTTAAATGATAATAATCTTTAAAAAATTTATTAGAACCTTCACATAGAAGAAAATGTGATGGAAGTAAAAAATATAAATCATGATTTTTAAAAGAACATCTCATACATAGAGTCCCAACTCATTTTGTGCATGTATATAACCTCTTCATTAATAATATTATTATAGTTTTATATGTTTTTAAAAACACATTTATCTTTATTGCATTATCATTTTTCCCTTCAATTCATTTTATATATTGTTTTATTTTGTTAGTATAATGTTTATGTTCATTTAAAATTTTTTGTGGATTTTCGGTTCATAACCATAAAATAAAATCGGTTCATTGACCTTGGTAGATGTAGTTATGTTTTTGTTTAATCTTGTGTATTAATCATGTTTCATTTATCATATTTATTTATATTGTTAAATTTTAGAACCAACCGTGTATGGATGTCATGAAAAATGTACAACATTGTTTCTTGGAGACGGTAGCCCATACATACACATGAACAATGTTTTAATTATTATAATATGTGGAAATTAAATAAATTAAAATATATTTTATATTTTTTTAGAATCTTAAATATGTTATAATCGTCATATTTGATCATTATTTCTATTTTTATTACGATGATTGTAAGATTGGGGGGAAAAATAAATCACATCGCTTCATTTAGTTAGTATTTCACATATACGCATGAGCAACATTATCAACTTCCAACATATGGAATGGGTAATAATGTAATTAATATATCATCCTTCAAGGATCAAAATAATTTATAATAATATTATTTATACATAAATTATATCTTAATGAATGTCTTTGTGAAGTTGTGAAGGAAAATAAAACACATCAATTCTTGGAGGTGGTAGTCTACTCATATACATGACTGTTGTTCTCATTTACTATAGGATGTAAAGGAGATACTAAATAGTTATTAAATTATAATATATATATATATATTATTATTATTTTCAATATTTTATATTTCATAGAAGATATTTTAAATGGTGTCAGAATATGTACAGTAGAAATCTGTTAGTTAGGACATATAACTCCTCCTACGGTATCTCTATATTGATTTCACCATAAGAATTACCCTATAGAAATTTGGATAATAAAATGAAATCAAAGAATAGGTGGGGTAAGGGATAGATTTTGTTTTGAATTTTTCAAACTATTTCCCTCAAAAGGCCTGAGCAAGGAAAGAGAAGAGGTTCACTTTTATATGTGAGGGGAGTGAGACATTTTTATTTTCGTGAAACATATAGATATTATAAATGTATTAATCATGTAAAAGTGACTAAATATATGTTAAAATTTTAATATAAGTTGAAAATGATATAAATAACATCATAAATTAAGAATTCATATATGATTTTGTGTCCTTAACACATAGATTTTTACCAAATTTCTTCAATTTACCCTTTATCGAGATGACACATATTTATCATGGATATTATTCCTAATAAAGAAAATGTAGTTTTAATATTTTCATAATATTAACAACCTAATTAAAAAAATGAAATCCAATATTCATGATTAAATTTTTTATCATTATAATAAATTACATTTAATATAAGTGGGGAAAACGAAATGAAAAAATCTTTTTACAAAATTTTGTCTTTAAGTATAAAAATAAACATATGACAAATGCAATATAATTTTTAATATAACGAAATTTTTTCTATTATGTTCAATAAAATATATCTAATATTTTATTTAAACATAATCCAAAATATAAAGGTGATTTTAAATTATTTAATTTTAAAAATTATAGTTTTTGATAATGTTGGAATTTCTTGACTATTCAATAAAATCATTAATTTCATAGACATTCAAAAAAATAATCCAAATAATAACATTATATTATGAATGAAAAAATTATGTACATTTTAAACATAATTTCTAATATTGGACATAAATAATGATATTATCTATTCACAAAATTCAATGAAAACCATATATGAAAAAATGCATTTATCAAGAATAAAATGATTTTATTATCAATAATTAGATAATTAATAAAATTAATAAATATAAATTAATTAAACTGGAGATATATTCTACAAATTATATGAGATTCATTTTTCATTCGTGATAAATTTTATCTATTTAGATTACAATACATTGATAAAATAACTATATTTTTATCAAAAACATCACATATTACATTAAAGGAGTCTATCTTCATATTTAACCAATTTCTAATAAATTAATCACTTAATTTCACTTTTATTATAGGAAAATATTTTATTTATCTTACATAATATGGGTTTTCCTAATCATACCCACCAAACCTATGACTAGGTTATAACGATAACACATAAATAACAATATATCAGGGTTTGTTTGAGAATGATGTTTGATATACCATAGACAATGAAATATATTATTTACATAAAATAATTTTTAAAATCTTGTTCTATTATGATATAATGATTAAATAAAATTTTTCCCATCAATTTTATCAAATTTCAAAAAAAAATTTATTTTATTTACATCATATCTAAGTAGTAAAAGATAAAACATATGATAACCAAAGGTATTTTTTTAAATTGTTAAAAAATTCCTTAGTATAAAACCCACAATGTATAATAAGATAAAAAAATATTTTTGGAAAGGCAAGAAAATAAATTTAGATCCCATATCTAATAACATATATTCATGTTCTCAAATAAGGATAAATCTAGATGGATAATAAAATATGGACATGTAAAAGAAAATATTGATAAATATGATGAAATTTATTTAAACAACATTATATTTTTATGAAAATAAATTCATAAATGAAGAAAGTATGAATAAAAATTTCATTAACACAATAATATAGGATTGCATCAATTTAGCATTATTGAATAAAAACACATTTTCATTACATGTTTTTTCTTAGTGTATGTTTTATTTTTAACAATCATAATAGAGAAAACTAAAAAATATAAATACTAGATTTTATTATATTAATAAATTATTTCCATAATTATATTAGAATTTAATATGTAACATCCCAGGTAAATAAAGAAAATGTAATTTTTCTTATTTATTAATATTTGTGAATTAAATATTAATTCTACTTTAAGGGGGATGCTAGGTATGGGGGCGTACGTGATACACAACAATGGGTTTCATTGAAATCAGACATTGAACACTAATAATATAATATTATTAATTTGAATTGTAGTTAATGACTTGACGTTGTATTGGAAATTATGAACATAACAAAATAAAATATGATTATACATGTTTGTAAAATATTTTTACAATTATCCAATAAAATTTAGAGGCTTAAAATATGAATGAATCTAATTTTAAGCATAAATACTCAAATATTCATTAAAAGGTATATTTACCTCATTTTGATGGTGAAACCTCATTAAATATATTTTTTGTAACAAAAAAAAAATTTCTTTAGACTCGGGAAACCACAATTTTCTTTGGGTAAATATTTGGTATTTTTCGGATAAAATTCTTTTTTTTGATGAATAGTGAAAAATACAGTATTTTAATTCAAAACAATCTTTTAATATAATTTATTTATATTGTTAGATTATATTTATTAATTCATTTTAAAGTGTAATTAGATTAAATTTTTATCAATTAATCCAATTTTGGTGCTTAGAATTAATTTCACTTTGTAATTGGACATAAACAAGTGTCAATATTTTGATAGATATTATTTATTAAAAACAAGCTATTGGTTTTAAAAACTAGAATTACATTTAAATTATTTAATGCAACATATATGTTCTGATTTTCTTAAAATATTAATCATTTTTTGAATTTGGAATATCAATTATACCATAGAATGAATTTTTGATATTTCATTAAAGAACTTCAATTTTTGATGAATAGTTAAACCACTAAGTAGTAGTTCAAAAGTAAATTTTTCATTTAAATAATTTTTAACACTTATGTGAATTTAATTTTGAAAATCCAATATAAATTTTTGTTATTATTATGTAAAATGTTTTTCAATAAACTATTTTTTTGGTGAATTGTATTTTTGGACATTTATTTACCGTAGTAAAAGGTAAATAGTGTAATTCAAGGTAAGAAGAATATTATAATGATAAAAATTACCTTAACACTTGTACCAACCTTATTGTATGAGTCATGGCTGACCATTGGTATATATGGGTCAATTTTGGGACCCCATGTAGCAACATAAAAGTGACAATTACACTTTATTTTAATTAATTTAAAGTAAATTCCAAAATGACTTAATCAAATATAATTTTGTAAATTAATTCTTACATAGGTTTATATAAGTTATATGTTATATTATAAAAATTCATTGAAATCTAAATATATTTCTTACATCTTGTTATTTTTTTTATAATTTTTAGAAATCAAATAAATTAAATTATTTATGACCCAAAAATAATGCAGTATTTACCTCATTAATAAATGATTTAATGAAAAAAGATTATAAATATGAAAATAACATCCAAAACATTTCCAATTATTATTTAATGAGTTTATTTCTACCATGAGTCATCTTATCATTGACTTTAATATGTTTTTGACCTTCAGAAACTGAAAATTATTATATAATAATATAATAGTTTCACACTTTCCTAAAGTGCCCCTCCTACCCCTTATAAATATCCCTTACTTATAACCCATTCCTCACACCTCTAAAGTCCCTTGGCTCATCCAACCCTTTCCCAAATAATCTCTGAAGATACCTCTCATCCTATATGAAGCCTTACCTTATGAAAAAGGTAGTTCAAGAAGTCCTTTTTGAAAAAACCAAATGCAGTTACCCGAATTAATGGTAATAGATTCTCTTAAGTTCTTTTCTTTTATTTATCTTATACAACACCTAAAATAATTTCATTAATTTTTTTTATTAAAAAAACAATATCCTTAATATACTAGTATGTTGTTATAAGAAATATTATAACTACACTTACACACACCTCCATCTAATGTGTAAAGAACATACTGTTTCTGTGGGCGGCAAACTAACACCTCACAAAAAAAGGATTGTTAAATTATCCCCTAACACATCATATGGTGGCCATTATAATAGAAATATATTTATATATAATATATATTATGTTTATGTTTTATTTAATCATATTTATTTTTTAATTATAGCATACTTTTATGGTTTCCATTATGAGTAGACGCAATAATTTCATTTGAGGAAGAGTGGACTACCACTTCATCAAAGTGATATGACTAGTTCATACCATTCATGGTACATATAAAAGATGGATTTATTGAAATTATATATTATATTATACAGGAATTATAATATAACTATTTATAATTAAGTATTCATTCACTTAAAATACGAAATTGAAATGAAAGTTGTGTTCATGTGTATGTACGACCTACCGTCTCTATGAACGGTGCATTTCATTTCTTTTCTCCAAATTTTAATTACTATTATAAAAACATATATATACTTGATATATATGATATATATGATATTTAAATCATTAATTTCATTCTGGAGATAATTTACTTTTGGCCACATGGACAAATTGTAAATATTAATTTTTTTACTGAAGTACCAAATATCGAAAAAACAACCATTATTAACTAAAATGATTACATAATGTTTATAACTTGGAAATAAGTCATATAAAAAGAATAATAAACATTAAAAAGGTTTCCTAATCAAGTATAAATTATCTTATGTTTATTATTCAGGAAGAAAAAGGAATAAACAAGTCAAATTGGACCCATGGTAAGGGATTTCTTATCTCACTTTTAATTCTATGAAATTTCCATTATTCGCCACTTATTTATTGCATGTGGTGTATTGTGTACTGCCATTTGATATATACTATTATTATTATATATATATTCATGTTATTGGGTATTTAATTTGGTAGTTTTAACTTTTGGTTAAACAAATCGATTGATTACAATGCATTAAGGGGTTTTTATGTTACTTTTTATTCCCGTTAGATTCATGCTATATTTTCACTATTTTCTTTTGTGTGGTTTATTTAATAACCATGATTGTTTTAATTGTGTAATATACATAAATTTATTTGTATTTAGATCTTAATTTTATGATACATCTTTTTTGGGGTGTATGTTTCGTATGATACCAAATCTGTAAGGGAACCTTTCACCCTTTTCTTTTTAAATTCCTTTTTTATTATGTATTTCAATTTACATATTATTATGTTGGAAAATGTTAATATATATCTTTATTGCTAAAAATTTTATATCAATGATATGATATACCTTTTTCTTTATAATCGATTCATTTTTTTAATTTTAATGTGACGCCGGTAGGTTGTCAAATTTCTGTATGGGAACTTCTTCAGCCAATTTAAATTATTTTTGATAAACAAATAATTTTTGATTATTTCCTGATATAAATATGTTTGAATAAACTATGATTGTAATAAACATAATATCCACTTATATTTGGTGTATTTATATTTTTCACACATAATTATGTCTTTGATTTATCTTTAATCTAAGGATACTGTCTTTATAATGGAATTTGTCTCAATTTACATTTCATCGAGAATTCATTGTTGTTATGCGCCAATTCAAATTTACACGGTGTATATACTGTCCTTTGGAATATTATATAATGAATACATTTATTCTCATGATATAATAAATTTTTGATTAAATTGTTTTCCTGAATTATTTGTTTTCAAGCGTCTCACATTTTGTTAAAAACACTTTATCTAAAATGTCGTTTTAAATGTTTTAAAGATTTATTTTTATAAATCATTATAATTAATTTCCATGTTTTAAAAAATGGGTTTAGTGATTTAAATATATTTTAATTAATGGTTTCAATGATAATTTATTTAAATGTTTCAAATTAGTATGGGATACCTTGATTCAGAAATACATTTATAAAATGTTTTATATGGTTTTGAAAATGATTTGATAAAATATTTTTTATTTCAATATCTTGATTTGATATATTGTATTGGAATGTGGAAATTTTATATTTCCATTATGATTGTGTTATGTTTTATTAATATGTTATGGTTATTGGGGATTGATTACAAATACGGGTGGTTCTGTGATAAACCTATGGCGGGTGAGCCTGAGATAGCTCTCCAATGAATTGGGTCACGTAACAGATGTAAACGTTAATGTTTATCCTAATATATTTATGGAATATACGGTGATGGGTATTCCAAACGTTAATCCCTTTATATATGTGATAGCTAAATGTATTTATGTTAGGAATGACATAATTTACTATTATTATTTATGATTTCTATGTTTCATTCATAAATCTTATGATTTCAAAAGGTATGTTATAATTGAAAAGTATGGTTTCATTGATTTGTATTTATTGATGGGCTATTGTTTCTTTTCTTTATTTTATAAACCTTAATGTGCTTTTTTATTCTCATCCCAGGTTTTGAAATGTTATTCATAAGATATAAAGACGAATAGGGTCAAGGACGAGATCAAGGAAAATTCATGATGTTTAAAACATTGAAATAGACATGACACATTTATTAAAGAGTTTTTATTTTTTGAAAATTAGATACATAGTAGTAGTGTTTACGTGTAATATTCACGTTGTTATGTAATAGTTAGGGCCTAATTATCTAAAACTCTCAAGCTAAAAAGAACCTCAACGTGGATTCTTGACATAATTCAAGATTATGTAATGTTTAAGGCTGGGCCCTTATAGTTTCTATGAAAGGGAGGTTTAGACAAACTTTAGGGATTAAGGGTTTTCGTTAGACACATGGTTAGTCCCTATGACAATTATTTGTGTTAAATACTTTCATTATAACATTTTTAGATTGAGTAAATTTAGTTACAAATGGATGGAGGATGGTCTCAAACGACATTATTATCTTTTCCTGATGACTTACTTGCTATAATTATTGTAAAGTCATGTTTGGATGATTTTGATACTTTTTCTAGAAAATAACTCACTTACAAGCAGTTTTTTGTGATATTAAACACCTCCAATATGCCACGTTATCATCGTGTATCATGGGATGTATTTAAACAAATCATTTTTTCCTAATATTCTCATATTTTCAAAGAAAGGTAAATATTATCATGTCATTTTCAGATTTTTTACCTTATCATGAGATTTTTAAGCATATTATGATTTTTAAAAATGTGTTGAATAAGGAGACCCTTGAACAACTTATTTATATTTTATATTACAATATATTCTCTCAAAAAATACCTATGGTATTTTAAAAGGATCATTAATTGGATGTTTCAACTCAAATTCAGTCTGAATGTTTTATAGAAATCAAGTTTTATCAGATGTTTTGAAATTATATGTCATACATGATTATTTTCTAATACTATTTTTTCTGTGAAAACCCATATGACCCATTTTGTAAAATGTGTATATGGATAAAGGATGCAAATGATTTTGAAGAATATCTAAATCATTGTTGCATTTCCTGGAACTTCTACCTACGTGAACAAGATGGTGATGTAACCAAATGGACACCTTGATAAAGGTATGATGTTCATTATTTTGGGGATCATATTATATTATCATATGGTGGTGAAATAAAAAATGACAATATATATAAGACTTCAAGAATTAATATGTTGAGATCATAATGAGTTGTGATGAAAATGAGAGGTATAATGAATCCTTTGAGGTTAAAACATGTTAGGGTTATTTTAGAATTTTATAGAAAGGATAACCCACAGATCATGTGACAACCCCATCACGCCAAACAATGTTGTGGGATTCGAACTCAAAAACAATGTGAGATTGGGATTATCTCCTAACACTTGACTACATGGATTCCCCTGTTAAAATGTCTTATTCATTTGGCTAAATGATTTTATTGATCAGGAATAAGTTGATTTGGGATCTTATGTTTTATCAAATGGGTATCCTCATTATCAGTAAATTATTTGTTTATTAAGTGATAAAAGTTATTTTGGAATATGTTCTATCTTTTAGGAACAATTTATACTTAAGAAAAAGAATAGAATATTATGGGATTACATTTGTGGATTAATGGTTGAAATTTTATATTGGAAGAATATCTATTTTTGTTGTAGACATATAGAGATTTGGAAAATTTATGGAAATGATTAACCTATCATAGAGAATATGTGATTTGGTTAATTATGCATCAGTATGAGAATATAGGAGTAGTCTGTGTTTTTGGAGTTAAATGTTATGATTTAGGATAGAAAACTATGTGATTAAATCCTTCTGAGTTTTGGGTTCCAATTATAGTTAGAATTATTTTTATGTATTTTAAAGACAATTTTTTATTAAATGGTCGTTCTTGAACATTTGGTACTTCTTGTTGAATTTTGGAGATTAATAGTATTATTTATTTTTATAAAGGATTACCCTTTTTGGGGAGTATATGGTATCATACTAACAATTTGGGTTTTTGGTGGATGACTAAAGACAAGGGAAATATATAGTTCTTATTTTGGGTTTTATGAGATTCCTTAAAAGATTATTCTTGTGAATTTGATGTGGGAATATCCTTTTGAATGCTCATTGTTTGTAGAAAAGATTAGTTTTCGGTAGAAACCTTTTAAAGGATGAAACTCTACTTGAAGTTAAGTATAATTCATTATCTTCTTATGAAATGTGGTAAATGAATTCTTCAAAATTATAAAAATTATCGTAAAAAACATTATTTCTTTACGTTTCCAACTGGTTAATTAAATAATGTTTAACAAATAATATGTTTTTTATTTTTTGGTGGTTAACATTCTCTTAATAATTAATTCTATCACTCTCCATAAGAACTTGACAGTTTTTTCTCTCTTCCATATCAATGTTTTCCTACATGGAATCCTAGTATGGTTTATCTCAGGTTACCATTTTACTTCTCTCTATTTCTTTTAAAGTGATAATTTTACTGAATCTTTTCTGATTTGGGACTTTTAATGATGTTTCCATGCCCAATTTTGAAATTGTGAGGGTGCAATAACAAAAATGAGGGAAGGATGTATCATTCCTGGTAAATAAAGAACATGAAAGTTTTCATATTTATTAATATTTGTGAATTAGATAATAATTTTACTTTAAAGGGGACTCTAGGTTCGAGGGTGTACCCGATACGCATCAAAGGTTTCTTTAAAATCTTACATTGCACAATAATAATATAATATTATTATTTTAAATTGTAGTTAATGCCTAGGAGTTTTATTAGAGGGAATGAACATAACAATCTAAAATATAATTAAACTTGTATGTAAAATGTTTTTACATTCTTCCAATAAAGGTTAGAGGCTTAAAATATGAATGAATATAATTTTAATCATCAATACTCTAATATTCATTAAAAGGTTTATTTACCACCTTTTGATGGAGAAACCTATTTAAATAAAAAATTTATCACTTTTATAAGCTATATTTAACAAAATAAAATTCTTATTTAGAATCAGGACCTCAAATTTTACTTTGGGTAAATTTTTGATACTTTTCTGATAAAATTCATTTTTTTATGAATAGTGAAGAATAATGTATTTTAATTAAAAACATCCATTTATCATAATATATTTATATGGTTAGATTATCTTCTATAATTGGTTTTAAAGTTTAATCAAATTATATTTTTTCCATTTAATGCAATTTTGTTCATTAGAATTAATTTCACCATGAAATTGGATATAAACATGTGTCAATCTTTTGATACATATTGTTTCTTAAAAACACGCTATTTGTTTTGACAACCAGAATTAATTTTAAATTAATTAATGCAACATCTATGTATTTAATTTTTAAAATAGTCATAATTTTTGAATTTGGAATATCAATTATATATTTGATTGAAATTTTTGTATTTTTCATAAAACTTTCAATTTTTTATGAATAGCTAAACCAATAAGTAGTAGTTAACAACTGATTTGTTCATTTAAATGAATTTATAATTCTTAAGTGAATTTAATTTTATAAATCCAACATATTTTGTTGTTATTTTTATGTAAAATTTTGTTCAAGAACATAAAAATATTATTTTGGTGAATAGTATCCTTTGACTTTTATTTACTGCGGTTAAAGGTAAATATGGTAATTCAACATAAAAAAATATTATATTAATACGAAATTACCTTAACACTTGTCCCGAACCTATTGGATGAGTGATGGACGACCATGGGAATCTTTGGCTCTATTTTTGGACTCCATGGAGACATTTTAGTGTGAGAATGAAACATTATTTTAATTAATTCAAGAATAAAATGACAAAAATAAATATCTTTTAGTAAATTAATTATTACATCTAGATATATAAGGTATATTTTCGACAATAAATATTCAATGGAAATATATAAATATTTATTACATCATGATATTTTTTTGATAATTTATAGACATCAAATAAATTAAATAATTTATGACACAAAAATGTTGTAATATCTACCTCATTAATAAATGATTTAAATGAATAAGATTATGAATATTAAATTAACATCCAAAACCTATCCCATTATTATTGGATGAATTTATTTCGACAATTATTCATATTATCATTGAATTTAATAATTTTTGGACCTTTAGAAACTAAAAATCATTATATAATAAAATAATAATTTCACACTTTCTTAAAGAGACCCTCCCCCTTATAATAAGCCCTCAATTCTAACCCATTTCTCAAACCTCTGAAGCCCCTTGGATCATCAAAACCATACGAAAATAATCATTAAAGAATACTCTATTAATAATTTAAGCCTTTATTAAGGCATAGGGTACTTCAAGAAGTCATTTTGGTTCAATCCAAAGGGAGTTACCCGAATTAAAGGTAACAATTTTTATTAAATTATTTTCTTTAATTTTACTTTTCCACCCCCTAAACTATTTTCATTCCTTTATTTTATCTCAAAAATAGTATCTTAAATATAAAATGATGTTGTTATTATAATTAATATTACTACACTTATACACACATCCATCTAATGGGTAAGGAACACACTATTTCTGTGGGTGGAAAACTAACACCTCACAAAACAATGATTGTTCAATTATCTCCTACTGCCATTTATGGTGGCCATTATGATTGAAATATAATTATATATTATATATATTATGTTTATTTTTTCATTATGAATCTGTATCATAAACATATAACATACCTTTATGGTTTCCATTATGAGTAAATGTGATAATTTCATTTGAGGAAGTGCGGACTACCGCCCCCTCCAGTGATATGAATCGTTTATACCATACGTGGGACATATAAAAGAATGAGTTATTAAAATAATATATGATATTATACTATAATTATAAAATATATATTTATAATTACGGATTATTTCAATAAAAATATGAAATTGAAATAAAAGAAGT
The DNA here is from genome assembly GCA_963277665.1 of Viscum album. NCBI lineage: Eukaryota > Viridiplantae > Streptophyta > Magnoliopsida > Santalales > Viscaceae > Viscum > Viscum album. Next base: position 1,406,172,571 of record OY728120.1, on the reverse strand, counting down.
GTTAATGCATGCATACGGCTTACCGTCTCCCTGAACGGTGCATTTCATTTCTTATCTCCAAATGTAATGTAATGTCATAAAAAAATATACACTGGATATATATTATATATATGATATATAAATCATTAATATTATTATATATATAATATACTCATGACAATATAGAAAACTTGTAATTATAATTTGTTCATTTTTTACACAAGTACCAATTATCGACAAATTGACTATTATTTACTAAATTTATTACATAATGCTTATAACATGGTAATAAGTTTTATAAAAGGAATAAAAAACATGAAAAATGATTCTTAATAAAGTATAAATTAACTTATGTTTATTATTTAGGAAGAACAAGTTACAAACAAGTCATGTTGGACATGAGGTAAGGAATTTCTTATCTCACATTTAATTCCATGATATTTCCATTGATCACAACTTATTTATTACATGTGGTGTATTGTGTACTTAAATTTGATATATACTATCATGATTCTTTTTATATTAAGGGTATTGTGTGATTAATTTTGTGGTTATTAAATTTTGGTCATATGACTCAATTGATTGCAATGTGGTAAGGGGTTTTCAACTAAATTTTTATTCCCTTTAGTTTCATGCTATACTGTCACTATTTCTTTTTGTGTGGTTTATGTACTGCCCATGATTTTATTTATTTTTTAATATAAATATATTTATGAGTATATACATATTAATTTTATGATCTATCTTTCATGGGTTATATGTTTCGTATATTACCAAATCGGTAAGGGAGTCTTTCACACTCTTCTTTTCAAAAGACTTCTTTTAGTTATATCATTTAATTTACATCTTCTTATGTTGGTATATGTTCCCATATATCCTTATTTCTATAAAATTTATGTCCATGTGATGGGATACACTTTTCTCTATCATCAATTAATATTCTTAATTTTAAAGTGATGCGAGTAAGCTATCAAATTTCTTTAAGGGAACTTATTCACCCAATTCGATTATTTGGGTTAAGCTTCTTCTTCTAGATTATGTCGTGCTAGAAATATGTGTGAATAAACAATGATTCTTTTACACATAATATCCACTCATATTGGGTGTATTTATTTTTTTCACACATAATTATGTTATTGATTTATCTTTAATCTAAGGATATTATCTTAATAAAGGATTTCGTCTCAATTTACATTTCATTGGGACTTGATTGTTTTCATGTGCCAATTCAATTTTATATGATGTATATACAGTTTTTGGTATATTATATCATGAATACATTTATTCTTTTGATAAAATAATTTTTTTATTAAATTTTATTCCTCTATTATTTGTATTCGAGCCTCTCACAATTTGTTGAAAACACATTAACTAAAATACTGTTTTAAATGTTTTAAAATTTAATATTCCAAATCATTATAATTTACGTACATTTTTTAAAAATGGTTTTAAATATTAATTTATGTGGATATTAATGTTTCCAAATGATAATTTATTTAAATGTTTCAATGTTTTATGGGACACTTTTATTAAATACTATCTTTATTTAATATTTTAAATGTTTTTGAAAATGATTTGATAAAGAAATGTTGATTTCAATATCCTGATTTCATATATTTGTGATTGGAATGTGGAAATGTTATCTTTCATTTATTCTTGTATTATGTGTCATTAATGTGTTATGGTTATTGGGCATTGTTTACATATATGAGTGGTTCTATAATAAACCTATGATGGGTGAGCTCGAGATAGATCTCCAATGCATTGAGTAACGTGACGGAGGTAAGCGTTAATGTTTCTCAAAATGAATTTAGGAATATACTATTATGGTTATTCTAAATGTTACTCCCTATGTATTTGTTATAGCTACAATGTATGTGTGTTATGAATTCCATAAGTTTCTTTTATTATTTATGATTTCTATGTGTTATTTATAAATCTTTTGATTTCACGAGGAATGTTATGTTTTAAAAGTATGGTTTCATTGATTTGTATTAATTGATGGGATAATGTTTCTTTTCATTATTTTATAACCCTTGATGATATTATTTTTCTCATCCCATGTTTTGATATATTTTTAATAGGACATACAGACTAATAGGGTCAAGGATGATATCATGGAAAATTCATGCTGTCTAAAACATGGAAGTATACATAACTCTTTTTTTCAAGTGTTTTTATTTTATGAAAAATAGATACCTGGTAGTAGTGTCTACATTTAATATTCAAGTTGTAATGTAATTTTTATTGCCTAATTATCTAAAAATCTAAACCTGAAAAGATCCTGAATGTGAATTATTGACATAATTCAAGATTATGTAATGTTTAAGGTAGGGTCCTTATATAATAAGTCTTCCACATCTTCTTTATCTCATATTACAAATTATAAATGAAACAATTTTCATTCATAATGGAAAAAAATAACTTTAAATGGATCACAAGATAAAAAATGGGTTGAAAATGCAATCCTCTCATTTTATCCATTAATCTACCCCAAATATTGTTGGAAAAAATAAAATGACAAATATGAATAATCTATCAATGAATAAATAATAATTTGTTCTACAAAGCAACTATAATAGCACAAAAGGATTATCATCAATCATTACATAAATAAATAATCTTAAAACTATACCAAATATTCTAGACCAAAACTAAATCACAAAGATTATAAAGTTTTTATATGATATTCTTTCATGATAAACCATTAATTCAAATTAATAACAATCACCTCTAAAATAAATTACAAAAAATATATATCCCTTAATCATAAAATCTCTTAAATGTTATAATAATTTCCATAGATAACTCAAATAACCCTAAATCCACAATAAAATCATATATGCTTCCCAGATATTACATAACCTTTATTCCTATAATAATATTACATTTCATCCAAAAATTTATTTCAATTTACTTTAATGATGTAATTTTTAAAAATATTATTACCCCTTTACCACAATTAACCATAATTATGTGAACATCAATTACCATATTAACCTTAATGTTTATTAATAACTTCCAAAATATATTTATATAATATAGATTCATTATCATCACCAAGGATTTTCATTATAATGGATGTTAATCATAAGGGTTATATATACATTAAAAATATTAAAAACATTAAATATCTCTATGGTAATCCTATCACATAAAAAATCATAAGATTATTAATTCCATTTATTATATGATCATCATTATATTTATTAATTTATAAATAATATACCTCTACATCATAACTCTTGAAACCCTATTTGATGACCCTAAAATCAGTTAATTGTCTATATAATCTATTATTTTTTTTTCATATTATTCATTGATTCAAACCTATTAAAATAAATAATTTGAATCATGTCAAAATATTTATCAATCACAATCTATTCATGTTTCCAAATTTAAAAATAAATGACTCATACCTTTGAAATGTATATAACTATTCATTCCAATCACAATTTAGAATATGAATTCCCATTGATCTTAAAATAAGATTCCACAAATTTTCAAAATATTTTGAATCCTTTTTAAGAACCTATATTTCAATTACATTTTTATTGTTATTATGTAATGATTGAAATCTCTATTGAAATAGATTGAAATTTTCAAGCAATCCCATATTTTGAAAATATATCATTTAGACAACATCTCGAAATTGTTTCCCATAATAAATGAGAAAATGGTTTGACTAAATTTTATAATATAATGGTTATTGTTTATAAAAAAATCAACATAACAAGAGAAATATATAATTTGGTCTACGGTCAAACATATTTATAGTTTGATTGAGGATTTGATGTCCCTTTTCACAGTTATCATTTTTAAAAATTTGTTAAATTTAATAGTGGTGTTTTCTAAAATGGGTATCATGGGAAGGTTTATTTTTTCAAAACATGGTCATATGTAACCCCATTATCATTCATTATATCAAAATATATAAGTGAATTTAGATAATATTAAAAAAAATTCAGGTTAGTTGATTACTAGAAAAGGGGTCTAAATAACATGACTACTATTTTGTAAATATGATTACAATTGAATCCTATATATGATAAATGATTTTTTTTTATTTTTTCCAAACCATATGTAATAAATGTTTTATAGATACGAATGAAATTTTTGACTCAACGTAGATTTATTTCTTTTTGTAAATAAATGTGAATAGCTAAAAAAATTATTATTCTATATTTTGAATTTAATTCATTAAAATTTTACTCCTTTAGTCGGGGATATTTTTGATTCTCCAGTGATTAAAACCTATTTTAAATTATTTTTTCTATAATAATTATTTAAATTCTTCCAAAATAACCATAGTTCTCCACATAAAATTACAATATATGATTATAAAATAATAACTTCTTGACCATTAATGTTATCTAAATATTTTTTGTGATTCATATTATAAGAACATACAACTTAATAATCCTCAAAAAAATTAATTATAATAAGGGATTTATTTTTTAACATTTTAAAGAACTTTTAATTTTAGTTTTTTAGATAATTTCATACAACATTACAGAACAAAGTATAAATTTCCCTATAGTATACATTTTAACTCAAAACATGTTCTTTATAAAAAACATTCTTCATTCATGATAACTCTCATATATAGAAATATGACATTATTAATATTTCTTCCCATCCATAACAATTTGAAAAATAATATTAAACAAGGTATGAAGAATAAAATATTAGTGTGGGATATAAAAATAAAGGAAAGTCATTAATCTTTTCAAAATTCATGAAAAAAAAAATTCATTTTAAAAAATAGAATTTTAATCTCAAAATAATAATTAATTAATATTGAATTCAACTTCAAAGCACATAGAGTTTATTATTATTAATATAGGAAAGAAATTTTTAAAAATTAAATACATTAAATAATATTGATTTTTAGAAAAATACAAAATATCATATAAAACCCATTAACATAACATGGTAAATTATCCTCACAATATCAATTACAAAGGAATCACATAACCAAATACTTATCATATCTCATAGTAGTAACCTATCAGTGGTAAACTCTATTACATATCCTAATTATCTGGATAGATATATTTTTCTCCCATATCATCATAGATATTTTGGGATCACATGTCAAAAATAAAAAATAAAAAATTAAAAAAACATGAATAATAAACATATGAATTACACTATAACCATAAAACTCATTTAAATTAGAATTTAAGACAATAAGGAAAAACATTCAATTATACCATAAAAATTATTAATAAATTTCATTTCTATAGAAAAAAAATAAAACTAAAATATCATATATTAATGAGAAGATAAATTTCATTATAAATAACCATGCATAATTTTAATGGAATATTCAAGTCCAATAATGTGAAACAATGGTGGAATACCCATTCATTATTTAAATTATGAAAAAAATATAATTTTCAATCATTGGAAAAAATTTAAAAATCTAAATATATGGGAAAATGTTGAAATGATTCAATTATATTTAGTTTTACAGTATTTAGAAAATAGTCAAAAAAATAAATTAGGACCCTCTGATGTATAACTAATATATTTCATGAAAAACATTGAAATAACTTATCCATTGAAAGAACCTGGTTCTTCTCTTTGAGGTACGAGCTTCTTTTTTTCTCTTTTCCTAAAGATTTTTTATAAAAATATGCAAAAGGGGGGAAAATCGAAAATTTTGGAACTACACGCCATGTACTTTTCCACATGCCGTGTACTTCTGGCCGTATTGGGATGAGTATATAGGGCATGTAGCCATGTCGGTGACAAAGGGTGTAGGAACTGACTACACGCCATGTAGTGTACCTTTACACGTCGTGTAGCCAGTCGGCATGCCAAAATATTAAGGTGGTAGAGCATCCGCTAGCTGGGCGACAGTACACGCCGTGTACTCAGAAGTACATGTCGTGTACACATGTCGGCAAGTGAACAGTTCCACGTTGGCGGGACGCTGCCAGGTGAACAACTAAATGAAGGGAGTACACGCCGTGTACTTTGGATGTACACGCCGCGTACTTTGTTTTTTCGGCTTAAAATTCGCAGTTGCCTCCTCATTTGGAAGAGGAGGCATTTGAGCCATTTTAGAGCCAATGGAGGAGGTCGAACCATTGAAGATCTATCGGGTGTTCCTCTGGAATCGGTTTCCACCTCAGACGATCTCGTTGGAACTGCACGTGTAAGACCTCTCTTCTCCTAGCGTGTTACTTACCAAATTTTCTCATAACATAAGTTATTTACGTTTGAGTGGGATTCATTCTTCTTGAGATCTACACCGTTCTTGGGCATTTCTGGGGTCGACGTCCGGGTATAACGCTCGTTGGCGTATAAGGTAGGTGGATTGGTGTTTAGTTTTCCAACTTCTGTGTGTTTTGTGCATTTTTGTTCCATGAACCCATGTTGGGGTGTCCTTTGGATGAGGCCATTTCTATATTAAAACACCTAGAATTGATTAGGTATTTTAATTATGATATTAAAATGCTGGTTGGGATTGTTGCCTGGATTTGGAACCACCTCGGGGGTGTGTTCCACTGTTTAGCCAGTTGGCCAGGATACCCGAGGGTATGCCTTAAAAGTAGTGATTTTAGAATTGGCTTGAGAGGAATTGTTTGTTTACTGCTTATTTACATATTGGGCATGGTCCGGTTACCTGTTTATCCAGAGGGCATTGTTATGATTAGCCTTTGGGCACTACACTTTTTAGCCTCAGGGCAACAGTTATTTCGGCCTTTGGGAAACTTATTCAGGGCCTTAGGGAAATAGACTCTATGCCTGTGGGTGACACAACCTATGCCTGAGGGAAAACTCTGTTATGCCCGAGGGTAGATTCTTATGTTGGATACTCTTTACCTGTGGGTATGAGTTTATATGTCTGAGGACATTACCTGGTTATTTAGAATATTCACTATGGTGGTATATTAAATTTAATGGATTAAATAGATAATAAAATGGATATATAACTGGTAATTAGTTACATTTGAGTACTTCTTACTTTATTTCATTTTACTATTACACTGTTGTTGCATGCTTACACACAGTTGGGCACGAGCCTTTGGTGGGTGCCTACTAGAAATTTATTTCTCACACCCTATTTGCGTCACGCTTTTCGGCCCTAACGGATTATGTTTCTGTTGGTGTGGATAAGGGAAAGATTCCCTATATAGGTACTTGACTATTGTTGCTGAAGCGTAGGAGGGCATGGGACCGAGCCTAGGCTCACTAGGCCACTGCCAGCTGTTTTGCTTGTTTTTTTGTACTTTTCTTTTGGGTGTACTGCATTAATGTATAACATGTTCTGGATATTTTCTTAGAACCTGAGACATGTAACATCCTTATTTATCTACTGCTGGTTATATTCGCTTCTGTTGGTTATTTCAGTTGTGTAAGGTTTTCTGATTCCACTATTGATGTATGTTTTATTCTATATTCCGCTGTGCTACACTTTGACATATGAGGGCATATTTTCGCCACTATCAGACTTTGGCCCTCGCTTCTAGTCGGTAGACTCTGGTGTTTGGGGAAATGCGCTTGAGGTCATGTGGTGAACCGGGTTTGGGGCACCCATTGAGTGGAACCCGGAGAAGGCACATTACAAATTGGATTCAGAGGGGATTATTTTCTTTGAATTACTATTTAGAGCCTTATTCAGGGATATGAAGGACCAGTAGTTGGTAATAAGCTACGCCCGGTCATAGCTAACCCATGTACAACAAAAATCTAGTCTACCTCGTATTTTTGCAGTTATTTCGGTTTTGCAAATTTTATAGCTGAAATGTTTTCACCATTAGGTAATGCACTCGGACTGTGTTGTTTAAATTTTATCTGTTGGTTCTATTTAGTTGCATCCCGATGAGATGATGGTATACCATATCATGCATAATTTAAGCACATGGTAGAATCACATGCCATGCATAGTTTCCATGTCATGTAGGAGCATTAGAAAATTTCATGTTGTTGTGATAGTTGTTGAGCTAGAAAATCATGATGTTGTGATGGTTGCACCGATAAAATACCTGCTGTTTGATAGGGTAATTTTTGTGCGAGTTGTTCATAGAATGGACTCCAAACATTGGTTTTTGGGGAGTATGGGCCCCCATTTACCGGATTATGGTGGATCATTGACTATTTATTAGTTATAACATAGATATGATGTCAATCATTGATTCTTGGGGAGTATGGGACCTCATGGGTCGGAATTTGACACTTAGGTGTTGTTTTTCAATATTGTCTGGGTTCCGGGGATGTTTCTGAGGCGTACTGTCCAGAAAACCAGTATATACGCCGTGCAGTATTTTTACACATGTCGTGTATGACCTTCTGTTCAGGAAGAAAAATGAACTTTTTATGTACACGTCCTGTACTCTGAGTACAAGCCGTGTATTCTTTTCATGTGTCATAAACCGTGTGGGTGGCGACACGGGGTAGGGAAGGGCTTGGGTAAAACACATTGTGTACTAGATATACAGGCCGTGTGGTTTTGACCCATAGTCCGATCGTGTAACTAACAACACAGGTTGGTGAACTCCTGTACAGAACATGTCGTGTAGTGTGGCCTCGGGACTCGGCCGTGTAACAAACAACACGGGTCGATGTCACCATTCCTTGAACACGCAGTGTACCTTTGTGGACATGCCGTGTAGTCTTGTCCAATGACAGATCATGTGGATTTAGCTGGGTTTTTGGGGAAATAGGGTGATGTACACGCCCTGTGCGGGTGTAACACGCTTTGTAGTTTCAAGCTGAGTAGTAATCTGTGTCACAAGCGACACGGGAATATGGAAAATGACACCATACATGCCGTGTGGATTAAGTACACGCCGTGTAGTTTTGTTTAATAGGATCTGTGTGGATTAGCCGTGTCGAAGGACCCAGGCAGGGGAAGGGAAGTCAAGTACACACCGTGAAGTCATTAAACACGCCGTGTAGTCTTGTTTAGAAAATTTTGAGATGACTTCTTCCTCTTTTTCCATTTTTGGTTTCTTCGTTTCATCCTTAATAATCATGAATCTAAGGCATTCATTTGACCTTGTAGTGTCATGCCACCTAGAAAACCACGCATTGTTGGACTGGAGAGCGGTGACGACTTTACTCCAGAGATAGTGGGCCACGGGCTACTATTTGATCCTCCGGTAGGGCAAGATGCGGCACCAACTGCTATACCGGACACAGGCGTGGAGGAACAGTTCCATGAAGGCATATTGAGGTTTATGCATACCTTTCAGGGAGCACCATAGGTTGCCACATTTATGGCCGAGCTGACACATATCTTCCAGTAGTAGCATCTGCCTACATTCTCCAGGGATGATGGACTACAGGCTGCGGAGTCTTGGCTGGGGTCGATTGAGAATATTTTCGAGCATCTTGACACGCCTCCAGGGCGGAGGGTCAAGCTCGTGACATACATACTGCGTGATTCTGCCAAGAGGTGGTGGGATGTTACAACCCAGTCAGAGCATCACAGGGACATGGTGTGGGAAGACTTTCAGGCAGTCTTCTATGACTTTTTCTTCCTGGAGACGCTGAGGGAAGATAGAGCTCGAGAGTTCATGAATCTGCAGCAGGGTGTTATGTCAGTGATGGACTATTCTACTCGTTTTACGGAGCTTTAGCGCTTTGCACCCGTGATGGTGGGTGATGAGACGCTGAGAGCCAGACGTTTTGAAGATGGTATTCAGTATGACATCCGGGCGCTGGAGAATGTCTTCAGGTTTCCCATTGTACACACCATTTTGAACCAAGCACTTATTACGGAGAGGAACCTGCGGGAATCGGGTTGTGTGGGATAGTGCAGTTCAGCACCAGTTACTGGTACTATTTTTGCTGGCAGGAGGATGAGACCGATAGACTTCTCTCAGGGAAGCAGTACTAGTTATAAGAATGTTTCAGGTGGCCATGTTATTTTCTACTAGTGTGATTGAGTGGGGCACAAGAGACCGCAGCGTCCACAAGACCCAGTGGAGTGTCGAGCTTGTAGCATGATGGGTCATTTGTAGTGCTTTTGCAGAGAGTTTCCACTGATGGCTAGTGAGAGGGGTTATGTGTAGACTCCGCAAGAAGGAGAGGGACTAGTGGCTTCTTACCAGTCGAGGAACTGGAATACGTTAGGGCATGCAGGTAGATATGGTGTCCATGGTCGTTGTAGCCAGACACCAGGATCTTAGCGGCTGCAGGGTGGGACAGCTCAGGGTAGTCTGGCTATGTCGTAGGGCCATGGCACCGGGCAGGCATATGCAGTGCAACAAACCCACCAGGAGCAGGATCCCAAAACTTCTACACTCCAAGGTACTATTCTAGTAGCTTCTGTCTTATCTTCAATACTTTTTAATACGGGTGCTACACATAGTTTCATATCTGTACCTATTGTAGAGATCCTTAAGCTCTGTGTTTCTTCATCTTCTGATATTATGACGCTGGACACTTTATTGGGAACTAGAACGACTGTTATACGTCAGTGCAAGGAGTTCCCCCTTGAGGTTGTTGGGAGTCACTTTCTTTGGCACCTCTATGTCCTAGAGATGACGAGCTATGACATCATTCTCAGGATGGACTGGTTGGTTCCCTTTCAAGCATATGTAGACTGCTATCGTCGTAGGGTGTGTTTCACGTCACCAGAGGGCGATGATTTTTTATACTAGGGCGAATGGGATGTTTAGGAAAGTTAATATGGACCAGAGAATTGTGGGAAAGGTGGAGTCACAACCCATATTCCAAGCTTATATCTGGATGACCAGGGGACTTGTCAGGAAGATTTCCCTGCAGTGGTTGATCGTTTCAGGGATGTCATCCCGGACGACATTTCAGTTCTACCTCTAGAGCGTGAGGTGGATTTCTCTATTGATCATGTTCCAGGAGAAACACCGGTGTCCATTCTTCCATATAGGATGGCTACACCTGATTTACAAGAGCTTAAGAGGCAGTTATAGGATTTATAGGCAAATGTCTTTATTCGACCCAGTACTTCTCCATGGGGATCACCGGTCCTTTTTGCGAAAAAGGCGGATGGTACCCTCAAACATTGCGTGGATTATCAGAAGCTAAACCAGTAGACGGTTAAGAACCGATATCCCTTACCAAGGATTGATGATCTTTTTTATCAGCTTTGTGGAGCACGAGTGTTCTCAAAGATTGACCTAAGATCAGGATCTCATCAACTGCACATGAGACCATCTGATATACCTCTCCTGGCTTTCAGGAGAAGGTATAGTCTATATGAGTATACAGTTATGCCATTTGGACTCACGAACGCGCCAGAAGTTTTCATGGATCTGATGAATCGTGTGTTCCATTCTTATCTGGATTCTTTTGTGGTAGTATTCGTGGATGACATCCTGGTGTACTCTCACACTCGACATGACTATGCCACCCATCTTTAGATCATATTGAGTACACTAAGGGAGCATTAGCTATATGCTATGCTCTCAAAGTGACACTTTTGGATGAACCAGATTCACTTCCTGGGTCATACCATCTCATAGGAAAGTGTTTTAGTAGACCCAGAGAAGGTGAGAAAAGTAGTTTCCTAGGAGCATCCTATGAACGTGTTTGAGATACAGAGTTTCTTAGGGCTGCTTGGTTACTACATAAGTTTTATACAAGACTTCTCCCGCTTACCGGTGCCATTGATGGGCTTGACTAAGAATGGTGTGAAGTTCGTTTGGTCGAAAGCATGCGAGGTAGCCTTTCAGGACCTGAAAGGAAGGTTGACATCAACACCAATATTGATACTCCCAGAGTAGGGGAAGATCTATACAATTTACTGTGATGCATTAGGTATTGGGCTGGGAGCAGTGTTGATGCAGGGTGATTGAGTTGATGCGAACGGGTCTCAGTAGTTGAAGCCGCATGAGAGGAATTACCCGACGCATGATCTCGAGTTTGCAGCAGTTGTTCATTCCTTGAGCTGTTGGAGACATTATCTATTGGTAAGGAATTTTGTGGTTTTCACCGACCACAAAAGCCCCATGTATATCTTTACTCAGCGTGAGTTGAATTTCAGGCAAAGGAAGTTGGTGGAATACCTACCGTCCTTCGATTTTGAGATTTCCTATACACATGGTAAAGGTAATGAAGTAGATATTGCACTGAGAGGGAAGGCTCAGATAAAGGCAGTGTAGGAGGCCAGTGGTGAGTGGAACCTCATGGCTCTGTTCTCTGAAATGTATCTGGAGGTGCACGACAGTTAGGGGAAGACTTATCTTTCATCTTTAGCTATGAATTCTACCCTCCTGGATAGAGTGAGGAAGATACATCTATTAGATTTAGAAGGTGTAGTTCTGTGAGAGTTGGTGTCAAGTGAGGACCCTCCTCCTGGTTAGACGATTGGTGATGATGAAATTTTGTGTTTCCATGGACGAGTATGGGTTCCAGGGGATATACGCGAGGAGCTGATGCGAGAGTTTCATGCATCAGCTTTGGCAGTTCATCCCGGGGTTACCAAGATGTACCGAGACTTGAGACGTCAGCACTGGTGGCCGGGTATGAAGAGGTATGTAGCTGGTTTTGTTATGAGGTGTTCCACTTGTTAGTAGGTGAAGGCGGAGCATCAGAGACCAGTTGGGATTTTACAGCAGTTACCCATTCCAGAGTAGAAGTGGAATGATCTCACGATGGATTTAGTAATGGGTTCGAGGAGGTCACCTCGTGGCAATGATGTCGTATGGGTCGTTGTGGATAGACTCATGAAGGTAGATCACTTTCTGTCGATCAAGGAGACCTTCGGTGTTGATGAGATAAGAAGGCTGTATATCCGACAGATCGTACGTCTTCAGGGGGTCCCTCGTTCTATCATTTCTAATAGGGACGCCCACATCACGTAACTTTTCTCGCAGTGTTTTCAGAGGGAACTGGGTGCACAGGTGCTTCTGAGCACAGCTTACCACCCTCAGACCAATGGCCAGTCAGAGCATATGATACAGGTGCTAGAGGACATGTTGCGTGCATGCGTCCTAGACTTTGGTGGCTCTTGGGAGAAGCATATTCCCTTAGTCGAGTTTTCCTATAACAATAGCTTCCAGGAGACTATTGAAATGTCAACATATGAGGCTTTATACGGTAGGCCATGCTGATCACCTTTGTGCTGGTTAGAGGTAGGTGAGGCAGCTTTACTGGGGCCACAGCTCGTGCGGGAGACATTTGAGCAGTTCCAGTTGATTCAGAAGTGGATGGATAACGCACATTCTTGTCAGAAGTCATATGATGATCATTGTAGATGACCTTTGGAGTTCGTGGATGGGGATCAGGTTTTTCTACATGTTTTGTCGAGGCTGGGACACAAGAGAATCAGGAGAGAGGGTAAACATTCACCACGGTATGTGGGGCCATTTGAGATTCTGGAAAGGGTCGGGCTGGTTGGTTATCGGTTTCAGTTACTACAGCGGTTCCGAGATATGCATGATGTCTTCCACTTATCTCAATTGCGTCGCTATCATTCAGACACGTATCACGACTTTCAGCCCGAGGAGGTTGTGATAGAGGACGATGCTTCCTTTGAAGATCATACGATTCATGTCGTTGATAGGAGCACGAAGGTTCTCCGAGGCCTGTCAGTTCCTCTTGTACGGGTGCTATGGCAGCATGGCCGAATGCAGGGCGAGACCTGGGAGCAGGAGGCCGACGTACATGCTCAATGGTCTGAGTTGTTCACGGCTATATATTCACTGCCCTTGGAAGGGAAATTCGATGATGAATCACTATAAGGGGAAGTTTGTAAGAAATCTGTTCTTCTATTTGAGGTACGAGATTCTTCTTTTCTCTTTTCACTAAGAGTTTTAATAAAAATAAGGAAAATGGGGAAAATCTCAAATTTTGTAACTACACACCATCTACTTTTCCACACGCCGTGTACTTCTGGTCGTGATGGGATGAGTACAGAGGGCATGTATCCATGTCTGTGACAAAGGGTGCCGGAACTGACTACATGCCATGTAGTGGTCCTTTACACGCCATGTAGTCAGTCAGGAGGAAAAAACAGTAAGGCGGTAGAGTAGTCGCCAGCTGGGTGACCGTACATGCAGTGTACTCAGAAGTACATGTCGTGTCCTCATGTCGGCAAGTGAACAGTGCCACGCTGGCGGGAAGCCGCCAGGTGAACAGTTAAATGAAGGGAGTACACGCCTTCTACTTTGGAAGTACATGATGTGCACTTTGTTTCTTCGGCTTAAAATAGAAAGTAGCCTCCATAGTTGGCAGAGGAGGCAGTTGAGCCATTTTGGAGTAAAAGGAGGAGGCCGGACCTTTGAAGATCTGCCAGGTGTTCGTCTGGAATCGGTTTCCGCCTCAGACGATCTCGTTGGAATCGCATGGGTAAGCCCTCTCTTATACTAGAGTGTTACTTACCAATTATTCTCCTAACATAAGTTATTTATGTTTGAGTGTGTTTCCTCCTTCATCAGATCTATGATATTCTTGGGCGTTTCTGGAGTTGGCGTCTGGGTATAACACTCGTTGGCGTATAAAGTAGGTGGCTTGGTGTTTAGTTTTCCAACTTCTGTGTGTTTTGTGTGTTTTTATGCCACGAACCCATGTTGGGGAGTCGTGTGGCTGAGGCCACTGCTATATTAAAACACATATAATTGAATAGGTATTTTAATTATGATATTAAAATGCTTGTTGTGATCGTTTCCTCGATCCGGAACCACCCCTGGGTGTGTTCCACTGTTTATCCATTTGGCCGGGATACCCGAGGGTATGCCTTAAAATTAGTGATTGTATAATTACCTTGAGAGGAATCAATTTTTTACTACTTGTTTACATGTTGGGCATGGCCCGTTTACCTGTTTAGCCTGAGGGCGTTGTTTTGATTAGCCTGTGTGCACTGCACTTTTTAGCCTGAGGGTAGTAGTTATTTCGGCCTGAGGTGAACTTCTTCCGTGCCTGAGGGCAATAGACTCTGTTTCTGTGGGCGAAACTACATACGCCTGAGGGGAAACTCAATTATGACTGAGGGAATACTCTTGTGATGGATACTCTTTACCTGAGGGTAGGAGTTTACATGTCTGAGGACATTAGCTGGTTATTTAAAATATTCATTGTGGCGGTATATTAAATTTAATGGATTAAATGGATAATAAAATGGAAATATAACTGGTAATTAGTTACTTTTGAGTACTTCTTACTTTGTTGCATTTTACTATTGCACTGTTGATTCATGCTTACACATAGTTGGGCAAGTGCCTTTGGTGGGTGCCTACTGGGAATTTATTTCTCACATCCTGTTTGGGTCACGCTTTTCGACCCAAACAGATTACGTTTCTGTAGGTGTGGATAGGGGAAAGAGTCCCTATATTGGTACTTGACTATTTCTACTGAGGAGTAGGAGGGCATGGGACCGAGCCTAGGCTCGCGAGGCCACTGCCAGCTATTTTTCTTGTTTTGTTGTACTTTGCTTTTTTGTGTACTATATTGATGTGTAACATGTTCTAGCAATTTTCTTAGAACCTGAGACATGTAGAATCATTATTTATCTATTGTTGGTTATATTCACTGTTGTTTTTTATTTCAGTTGTGCATGGTTTACTGCTTCCACATTTGATGTATGTTTTATTCTGTATTCCGCTACGCGACAATTTGACAGCTGAGGGCATAGTTTCCCAACTATCAGACCTAGGCCCTCACTGCTAGTCGGCAGCCTCTGGCGTTTGGGGAAATGTTCTTGAGGTCATGTGGTGAACCAAGTTCGGGGAACCCGTTGAGTGGCACCCGGAGCAGGGACGTTACATCCATGGAATAAAATAAGTTTAAATAAAATCATATAATAAATATTTTTAACATAATGTCTCTCACCCCATGACCAAATTGTTTCGTTCCTATGTTTACCCCTAGGTTATAATTTTATATTAGGTTTCATTGTAATTAATAGCCATTTTAATTTATATTTCATTATCTTAAATATCCCTATTTAATTTTTCCACAAGTTTTATTTTGTATCGATAATATTTATGTACAAATTGGACATTTTTAGGATATTCAGTTTATAATCTCAAAATTACACCAGTACATTATCCCTGTCAAAAATGTATTCTTATTCCATTGACCCCATTATGTTAAAATTGTTATAACTAACCAATAAATATATTTTATAAAATTTTAGAACAAACCACGTAGGATTTCATGATAATTGAATCACATCATTTTATATGGTTTCTTGTATATATGTATGCCTGATAGTAATTTTCATTTTTATAATATGTGGAATAGAAATAAAGAAGTTAATAATTGAAAAATTTATTATACTAAACATGTTATAATATTTTTATTCATTGACTATTTAAATCCTTATTACCAATATTGTGATGTATAGATTAAAAAAGGATCACATCGCTTTATAGAGGTGGTATTTTACATGTCTACACAAGCGATGTTATCACTATCCAAAAGATAGAAATGTTAAGAAGGTTAATTGTATCCTATTATTACTGAATAATAATAATTTTATAAAAACATTATATATTGAAAAATTCCATAATTATGACCATAACATGGGGGTGGTGATGTAGAAAAGAACATATAACTTCGTAGATATGGTTGTCTAAATTTATAGACGAGTAATGTTTTCGTTTACCATAGACCTGAAAAGAGGAATAAAAGATTTATTTTCATAGAATAATAACATTTCAATATATATATATATTATAAAAATTAAATTACTTTAAAGAGGTTATAAAATATTTTTTGGATTTAAAAAAAGAAATTAACATGAAATACTTACATTAGAACTTATTCATCTTATTCAGATATTTCTCTTTGAGTTTCATAATCTCTATTCTATGAATGGACATTTTAAATTTTTAAGACCTGTATAATATGTGGTGGGATTTTAGGGAGATATTTTTCTTAGTATTGAATTCCCTATAGTGCATAAAAGGTGTATGGGAGGAGAGTATGTTCCCTTATAAACGTGATGGGAGTTGAACACTTATAATATTTATAAACAATAAAATATTGTAAATTTCTTACTGAGGGTCATGTTTCATAATAAATATAGAATTTTATACGTAATGTAATGATATTAAAAATGTAATCATCTACAGAGAATTGAGATATTATTTTAGGGAAATATCATTATGATTTTTCATTAATATACCAGAATGAACCTTTCTTATAATGACATATTTTTATTATGGTTACTATTCTTTATGAAATAAAATGAAAATGAAAATTAATCGATAGATTCAAATTACAGAATCGATTATTAAGGATTAAGATATTATATGAGTTTGATATTCATTTTAATATATTTTCAAAAACACAACATAAAAAGTTTTTAATAATTAAATATTTTAATCACAAAAATGAACATATATTAAAATAAAATATAAAATTGATAGCAATGAAATTATTTAGATTATATTTAACAAAATTAAGAATATTTTATTTTAAAATAAAATAACATAACTTAAAATAATATGTAATATTATATTACTTGATGAAATGAAATGATAATTTTAAAAGCATAATCATTTTCAATATTCACTCAAAAAATAATATTTTTATAAAAATAAAACCAAAAATAATCTAAATACTATTATGAAATGATTATTTTCAAAATTTAAAAAAAATTATTATTAAAATAAAAATTCAGATAAATTATTTATAATATTTTCACACAAAATACAAAAAAATAATATTTTAGAAGAAAATATTTTTTTGGAACATAAAATGAAATTTATTTTCATTCCATTCTTAATAAACATAAAAAATATATTTTAATTATTTAATTGGAAATATAATCAAAATAATTCATTATAGTAATATGTAAATTGTGGAATATTTAATATATTTCAATAAAAAATATATTTCACACATAAAAATGTTTTATGAAAAACATATATTTTAACTTCAAAAGATTTTGAGTTAATTTTATTCCATTTAGAAATCAATTTAGGATCGATTTTCCATGTTATAATAGAAAACTTTTCCACATATATTTTTTTAATATGTTAAATCGTATACATACCATCCAGACATAAAACATGGTTATAAGGGTCATATTTAAATAATAAAATTCCAGGATTCTTTAATGCATTATGTTTTGTATACCACATGGTATCGAATATATTATTTACAAAAAATAAATTTTAAAATATTGGGGAATTACAACTATTGATACCAACCTTAGATGAACAAATTTTATATTAATTACTATTAGTAATCCATTTTTTTTATTTTTATCATTTAATAAAATATCCATTTTTTATTTTGATTGGATATACCTTTTAATGTCACACACTACGGTCTTAAATGAAAGAGTTCTATCTATAATCATTGGAAACATTCAATGATAGACTAAATTGAATATAAATAAATTATTATTAAGAATGATAAGAAATATGAGAGTTTTATGTTCAAATACATAAATATCCATATAATGTACACAGTTTAATTTGTACTTTTTATATAGAGTATATGTGATGGAATCTCACATAATGAAAGTTGTTGAAAAATTTAGGGTATAAAAATATTATTTTTTATTGATAACTATTGAGAATTGGATCCCAATAGCAGATTATTCCTTTCTTTAATTACTATCCAATTAGTAAATACTCTATAATGTTTTTTAGTGGATTATTCATTAGATTAAAGATTATGTTATAAAAAATACACTGATCATATGAAATTTAGATAGTTTACTATATTATATTTATAAAGATAAAATTTTATTTTATGTAGAATCATATATTAGTTAAAATTTATCAGAGTGATTCAATATTTATAAAATTTTTGGTGAAATTATTTATGTCATCCTAATATTGAACTTAAATATTTATTTTATTTTTCTATTATACTAGTATTTATTAATATAAGCCGAAAATTTATTTATTTTTTTAACCACATGGATTAACTATATATAAATAAATTGAATATTATGGGTTAAGTCATTCAGGTCCACATTTTTGTATCAACCTGAAAGATATGTCATGATGATGTGATAATTTATGATACCTGATATATAATTATAGGAAATTATATGATATGATTAAAATATATATTTTTTTAGTTAGGTATTTTAGTTTATGGTAAATATATTATCATTTTCCATCTGAAAAATTATTAGAACATGAAAGAAAATGGAAATTCCATTTTAATCACGATGATCACTTTAGTTGGGTTTTTTGTCATGATCATTCAACAAATGATTTTGTATGGTCTATTTTTTCATCCGAACAATTTATTTTCAAACAGCCATAAATAATGGTTCTTTCATGATATTCATAGAGTAGTATTTGGTTGTGTCTACAAAGGGGGTTTGATGAAATTCCCTTGGAAATGTTGGAGGTGCGGTCTTTGTTGTCATATGTCAATCTCTGTGCGATGATTGATAATGTTATCTTGAAATTAATAAAATTTATGTATTGGTAGATGAGAGAGGATTTTCTACCGTATTTGAGATGTTTTTTAGTAATTGAAAAAGTGTTTTATGTTAGATAAATTGTATATATGTGAGTTTAACTAAAATATAAAAATTTATATATTTATAGAGTCATTATGATAACATAGTAAAAATAGACATATCCAAATTAAATTTTGTGATTACGAGAACTGAAAATACTCATAGTCAAAACACAATGGTAAATCTACCATGTAAGAGTTTTTAAAGAATCATTTAGTAAACATTACAATATAATCAATCTATCAGTGAATCTAGTTCTATCATGGTTCCAATTTAACATAGGTATTTTGGGATATAATATAAGGATGTTTTGATGTAGAAAATTTTAACCACAAATAATATGTGAAACTTAAAAATAAATAATACAATTTAGTTTATTATTTGGATCATTATAATGATTAAAACATACTGAATGACATTTCATAGGATTCTTGATGTAATCATTTCAATAAAAAAAATTAAATTAATTGAATCTTGTGATGTGTTTCAATGATTTTTACATCTTAGTAATAAATAATTCTTAATTATTTCATGATTTTAAATGATGTGATAACGTGGATATATATATAACAAGTTTTCTAGAAATGATCTCAAGAATCTAAACACATCATCGGGTTTTATTAAATATTTAAACAAATATTTAAATGAGTTTGAATGAATTTAATAAGGAATAAATATATATTCTAAAGATAATTACAATTCCAAATATCGTTATGACTATATGATATTAGTAATCGATAAGATTATGGTTTATTTTTATTTTTTAATCAAATTGATATCATGAAATGAGAAATACGATAATATCGACCAACACTCACAAAATTTTTTGGAGATGTTTATAGAATGTTCCTGATTGTTTTTTGAAAGTATATAATTGTTTTCAAGTAGGCGGACGTGTAACACCCACGAATGATAAAAGGTTAAATGACTAAATTATAAGACTCATGACAACAAGGTGAAACATACTTTTTGGGAGCATAACTAATTATAAAATCATAGTTAAGAATGCATGTCTTGCTGTATTAATCAGGATGGGTGAATTTATATGATGTTTCCCAGGGTGTGTGTGAGTGAGGACAAAACACATTATAAATGAAATGTGTTGGTATGTGGGGATAGTCATTAGTCATATGACCTGATCGGGCATGTTGTTGGGCCCTAGGGTGGGTACCATGTGTCGACAGGGAAACTGGTGGTACCTAGAGGGCTAGTACCCGACAACAATGTTAAGGTCGGGTGTTTCTGTTACCCCCGGGGGCCCATTTTTTAAATTTGGTGTCAGGGGAGGAACCCAGAACATAAGTGTGGTGCACTACCTTGGTTGAGATGTAGGTCCCACAATGAGGATGTTGTGCTCTAAATTTGGGTTAATGTAACAACCTCTATGGAAAAAGTGTTAAATAACTAAATGATATGACTCATTTAAATACGTTTCACCTTACTTTTTAGGAGCCTAACTGATTGGAACTTCATAGTTAAGTGTGCTTGGCATGGAGTAACGTCCAATATTGGTAACCATCTAAGAAGATTTCTAGGGTGTGAGCGAGTGCGGAAAAAGCCCACTAGAAGTGAAATGTGTTGGAATGTGGGGAAAATCATTATCCATATGACACGATCAAACACGTGGGTGGGCCCCAAGGTGGGTACCAAGTGTTTGTATAGAAACTGCTGTTACCTGGCAAGTTTGGACCCAACAACCATGTTATGGTGGGGTGTCTGTGTTTCCCATGAGGCCTAGTTGTCATGGAAATTGTCTTGGAGGTCAAGGAAATTCAAGAAGATATTACCATAATGATTCATAATAATTTTTAATATTTGAAAATAATCAATTCATCGGATAGTAATGGGAAAACCTTATATAAATAGGTGGAACCTATCTAGAAAACTAATAGTTTTCCAAAAATTGTAAAGGGATAATTCTTACACAATCCGAGGAAAATATTTTTGGGTTCTTAAACTCTTAAATTCTATAAAAATTATAAAATATATAAACTACTAAATAGTTAAACATGTAATAGAGTAGTCCCTCAGAACAAGGCCATACCATGTAAAATAACTTTCATGTAGTTTTTAATTTTTGTTATTTTTTATATGGTGAGGAATATATTTAGAAGAGTAAAACAATGAATTTAACTATTCATAGTGGTTGGATTCCAAATAAATATTTTTAATAAGAAAACAGTCTCTAATAATTCATCCCCAATTCTCAATAGTATCATTAATGGGATGGTCTTTATAAGTTCTATTAGAGGGAAGTTTCCATAGATATTACAATCTTTTCATTAATCATGGATATTATAAACCTATTAATAACATTATTGTTACTTTAATTGAAAAAAAAATTATTCATGATGGGAATCATCAAATCCAACCATTTCAATTATCATTGGAAGATTAATTGATTTATATTATCATTATGGGATTTACATAAATTGAAATGGATGGTGTTATGAAATATTCATATAAGATAAATATGAAGATATATAGGAAGGAATAATTTAAATTATATCATCATTGTTTGACGAAGTGTATAACAAGGTTATGTAGATAGAGTAGGCCAGGTAAATGTGGGATAAATAAAACTCGTATATAATAGGAACATCAATATAATAAAACAAAAACATACAATTTAGAAATAAATATTTGGTAATGAAATAATGACTTAAGAGGATAATTGATATTTCTATTTCACTATGTTGAATGATATATTCATCTATATCAGAGGATTCAGGGATCATTTTGAGGATTTAATTATTTTTATAAAAAATAATGTGCTATTTTCCAAATAGATTTGACATAAATATTTCATCCTTGGATTAAATTCGTGACATATCCCTTAATAAGGAACATAAAACCATCTTAAACTACATTATGTGTAAGGATATTATTTATCAGAATAAATATAAATTGGAAATTTCCAAAAATTCCTTGAATGATTTAAAAGTCACGAAAAGAGAATATTAACATTTAGATGATTTAGTTTGTGATGGTGGTCATCCGATGAACTATATAGCCCTCTTGTCTATAAATCTAAAATGTGGGGAAAAAAATATACTATAAATTATCCAATCATGTTTTTCAAATGTGTTATAGTGGATAATATTACCACTATTCACATAAGGGAAATAAATAATGAGAATTAGATTAAGACTTTTCCATAGTGGAGATCAATAAGAAAAATAGAAGATATCAAGATAGAAAAATAGGCATGTTATGAAAAATATAGGAAGATATAACTTCATTATGTAGTGACACATAAGGAAAACTTTCTAGAAAAATTAATCTTTATAGAACATGTTATTAGTAATGAATACAACTATAGTTGTAGAGAAGAAGATGGAAGTGATGACTACATGATTATCATGTTAAATATACAATATTATATCGATATTGAAATGAACACAAAGAAAAAAATTAATGTTGAAGTCCACAATAAAACAATTTAACATGATGATAAATACTGAAGAAGAGTTTCATTTAAAAAAATTATTACATTGATGAAAATACACTCCTAAAGGAGAAAGTGGTAGATAAATATAAAAGTTCACATGAATTTGAGAGGAAGATTGATGCTGAAAAGTTGGAACATGAAATATTTTTCTCATGATCTCTTATATCTAGGTAGAACCATGAGATATTTTAAATTTACCTTAAAAAATATTCTAATGTAATGTATTATTCACATTATTTGAATAATTTTATAAATTAACAAGAAATAATAAAACCACCAAAATTGGAAAAATATAATATTTTTCAACCAAATAGTGTTTGTTCTAAAAGAAAGTCTACAAATTCAAGGTTCTAAATAATCTCCTATAAAAGGTACCATACTCGTTAAATAATTGGAATGATCCTTAATTTATATGGTACTACAAAATCCATTAAAAAGGTAATTTTTTTAACTCTATAAAAAAAATATTTTTAGGGCCTGAATAAACAATTTCATTGAATAATAATATTTAGAGAATATTTTTTGTTATTGTGGTGACTATGAACAAAAAGACTATATATAGGTATAATATTTCTCTCCCAAGTAACCATAGAAAGAAAAATTGCGTGGAATGTTATTCGAAAAATATAAGTTACAAATATATGAATAATGACCAGAAAATGAAAATTTACTTATATTGAATATCCAAAACCAAATTTAGGTACATAATGAAGTTTGTGTAAGGTATTATCCAAAATTTTGTCTTATTTTGAAATTATTACCCATTATTCAATACGATAAAATATATTTCTTAATGAATGAATACTCAATGGGTAAACAGAGATGAAAAATCACTAATTGTAAAGGTTTCCTTGAATTTTGGAAAACGGTTCAAAACCAGAATTATTCACAATGTAGTATCACAAAACATGTAAGGAGATAATAAGATCATGAAATATGTTTTTGATCAATATTTAGTTGTAGTTTCCTTTATAAATTAAATATCATTAAAAATAGAATGAATGGACCGTTTTATTATTAATGCCAACGTAGTAAATTTTTATGAGGTTTTATTTGTTGATAAGATAAATTATAATATGATTTGTTTCATTTATTTTTTATATGAGTTAAATAAGCTAAATTTCAATTGGAATACATTTTTCATTCAAACATTTTATGTTTGATAGTTTTTAACTATAGGTGAAGGAAGTAGTGATAATTTTTTTTAAAATAAACATCCCCTTAATCTCTATTATCTTATTAAAAGATAAGATAATAGTTTATAGAATAGAAAAATAAGAATAATTTCTAAAAGGAATATTGTTAATGTCTCCAATGAGATAATGGTGTCTTATCTTTATCTATTATTTAGATATTGAGTTCATATTTGTAATAGATAACAAATGGAAAAAATGTTAAATGGGAGACACAAAAAGATAGAATCATAATCTACAAGACAAAATTAAATAATTTAATACTATTTGTTTGGACCCATGACATGAAAATATAATAGGGGTGAATTGTTTTTAATAAAATATATTACAGAATAAACAATATCGAAAATATTTTTATTCATGAATCAAAATTTACATGAAATATACTTGTTTAGAATATTTATTTGATAAGTTGAAAGAGATCTTAGTGTCAACAATAAGAAACTGATAACATATAATGATAATGATTACACTAGAAATTAATTTAAATCCTACGTTGGAAATTATCAAATTAAAAATATTTACAACACAACCTACATACCAAAATATGATTATGTTTCATATATAATTTATAGGAACATTATAGAAATGAGAGAAAATTTATTTATAAATTTAAATGAACAATGATCTTTTGAAAGGAATATTTTTTTCAATTTTTTAAATGTTTAATATTTTTTATTCTTGATAAAAATAATTTAAACCCATATGAGATATGGTATAATAAGAATACAACAAAAAAAACTATTTTATATTTTTTTGTATTTTCTGTCTCAATATGATCAAATGGTTAGGGAAAGTGAAATTTTATGAATTTTCTTTAGAGAGTATCAATCATCAACAGTTATTGAATGGGAAATACTATACATAGTATGAAAAAAAGTACTAGAATAATTAAAATTTGTGATTAATTTTTTTTGAATATCTACTCATCAATCATGGTATAGATGTAGTTTTTTATGAAGAAGATATTGGAAAATTTAATCCATATGTTTATATAGATTAGATAATGAAATCATGAAGTTAAAAACATTTCTATAGGTAATGAATCTGACCATAATGTTGATAAATATAAGATTATTAATAACAGTATAAAAAAATATCACAATCTAAGGAAACATGTGGAGGCATATATAATTATTGTGAGTCATTTAGAAAAATACCAATGTAGAATAATGTTATTGGTTGAAAAGAAAATTTATTAAATTTTTAATTTTGACCCACTTTTAGGGGCTAATGAGAATCACCACAAACAATGGATTAAAGGTATAATACGGAATCCAAATAAAATTAAAAATAAATTCACATCATAAATTATTCTAATAACTATTAATTGAATCATCATTATATCAAAGTGGGTATTAAAAAATGGTAAATAGTAATTTAAAAGTATTCATCATATATGAAATACATGTTTGAAAATGTTGTTCCCAAGTTAAAGGGGTTTATTTGAATTATATTATTTCTCCACTTTCAATATTCATGTACAAAATAATTTTTTTAGTTTTGGTAACATAAAAAATATATAAATTTTATCAAATTTAGGTTAAATATTCCACTTTAAATGCATATTTTGAATACTAAATATATATTGAAAAGACAATACTTTTTGTATTTCACAATGATGGAATAAGAGTGTGAAAACTCAAAAAAGTTGTATTTGGATTCAAATAAGACTCAAGGTCCTGATATTCAAGGGTATAGAACTACTTTATGGAATTGGGATTCGTCAAATTAAATGTATAAAGAGAATTTTATATCAATTAAATAATGACTAATACACATATTTTTATTGTGGAAGTTGAATGTAGTAATTTTTTTGGTGATTAGGAAAATTATTTTCTTGATTTTTCCAATCAAAAGAAAAAATATTTGAATGTGTCCATTGTAATTGAGTTGAATTACTTCTTGGGACTATAAGTAATGTTACAATAAAAAATTACATTATTATCCAAATAATAATATTATAAATAAAAATTGAATATTTTTATGATTTATTAGTCAAATAATGCATCTACAAAAATAATATATGGGACTAAAAATATCCAATTATACGTATGGAGTTAGAATAAAGAGATACATTAATTTTTTTATTATCATATATTATTTCACAACCATTAGACTATAAATTATTAATGCCATGAGTTAGTCCGATAATAATTATAGTGACTAAAAAGCGTCATATCATATTACATTAAAAGGGGTTATGAGATATGTTTATGGTGCCATAATCTCTGGGATACTTTATAATAAGGAAAAATAATTTAAGTATGATTAGATTTATATATGTTTATTGAGTAAGTGATTATGATGATATATTTCTATATTTATTTAGTATTATCCATTAGGGATATAGTTTAGTGATTTGGTACTTTAAAGAGAATAAAAAATTCTACCAAATACTAATTAGGTTTAATGAATTTTTTCTACTAGTGCATACACAAAAATTATATGGACAAATGAGAAGTTATATGATTTATTAGTGATAATTCAAAAAAATCTAAAGAATTATTTCTTTAACAAAACTTCTTTATATTCATTAAAAATTTATAATCAATACTCAATTTTTAAGAATATTTATATTAGATATAAATTCATTATAGATAAAGTGTTGATTAGGGAAATCAAGGTAGAATTTATTCCCACTAATGACCAGCTAGTGGATATATTCCAAAAGGTTTCACATAATCATAGATTTAATTTATAGAGGCATAACATGGGTGTTCAGGTCCACACACATTATTAAGATGCATTGAGATTATCCCTCAAAAATCAATGGATTATTTTGACATATGGGGGAGAAAAATGTACAAAAACTAGTATGAAGGAAGGCATATATTCTCTTTATATTTGTTTCTATATATTTATTTTATATAATATCATAGGATATAGTTGGATTATTGAGTTCCCTTATTTATAGGGATGGATTTAAGGGGGATAAAATATTCCCAATTGGATTTTTTCTTTATTTCCACTATGGGGCATAATTCTCTCATAACTAATACTCTAATATATAAATTTTTACATGGATATTTTTCTTTTGAGAATGATTATGATTTAGCAATTATTATATTAGTAGTTGTGGTTTAGTTTCTTGGGATGAAAATTAATCCAAAGGTACAGATTGAAATTCCATCTGAATTTTTGAATGTGTTTTCTATGATTACATCCTTGTATATTTCTGTGATGATTATTATGATAACATTTTAAATAATCAAATTCACATGTTTCTCATTGAACGATTACCATATAATAAATTTGAGATGTGTTGAAGTTTATGATGAATTTTGGAAGTTTTCCATGTTAGAGTAAAGTGTGATTGAGTGAAATAAATAATTTCCAATAAATCTCATTTGTGTTGTATGAACTAAAGAAAAAAAATTAAATAGTTTAATATAAAATGTATGTTAATATAACAAGTTTATATAAATGTAGTTAAATCACATAGGTAAATCTTATACGTAGGAATTTTGAAAACAATCAGCTAGCCAAACTTCCTACAAAGCCAATATGGAAAAAAATATGATTCTCTCAAAGATCCAAATTCATGAGGTTTTTTTTCAGCTTGCATAAATTGAAATTGTGATGTTTAAATGTGATTTTTGTATCATATGT
Source organism: Viscum album (assembly GCA_963277665.1). Classification (NCBI taxonomy): domain Eukaryota; kingdom Viridiplantae; phylum Streptophyta; class Magnoliopsida; order Santalales; family Viscaceae; genus Viscum; species Viscum album. The sequence continues at coordinate 1,406,144,961 of OY728120.1, read as the reverse complement.
GAACCATTTACCTTAATACTGAGACGTATGTGATTGTTTTGATGTATCCAAATAAACCCACTTTGGAAATTGTATGCCGCATATAGTTCTCATTAATATATGAGATTATTTTCAAAATATGAATATAAAATGTATATGATTCCCAAATTTTTATAAAATGGTGATAAAATTCAATAAAAATTTGTTTTTGATGTATTTGAGGGATTTTAATTTCTTATTAGCAAGTACTGCCCAAGCCTTTTGGAAATTTTAATGTGCTATGTACATGAATATTGTTATTAAACATGAATGTTTAAATATAGCCTGATAATCCCATGAATAATATAATTTTTAATGAATAATTAATTAAATATTCAAATTGTTCTGAATAATTTTTTTTCAAAATATATAACCTTGAATAATATTATAGATTTTACAGATATCATTAAGAATATATGAATTTGGTGACAGTTGAATTTTTTAATTTGATAGTTACTGATATTTTATTGAATCAAAGAAAGGGAATATATGGAAGATTGAAGTCTGTTCAAGTTATGTGATTGATAATTTTGAGTAATGTTTATCAGATAATTGTATATCAATATGGGTATTTATATGAAGGTAGAAAAATTATTTTTCTTGAATTAACATGTATTCGTAATATTATCTCTAAATTGGTTAGTGGATGGTTTAACTACTACTCTTCAAACCTATTTTTTTATAATCAATGAAGTACTATAAAAAAATATATATTTTGTAAATTAATCATTAAAATTTTCAATGAACTAATTAACCATAGTGGAATTGAAAATTCTTTTTATAACAGGTTGTACTTATCTACAGAACTCTAATGCTTCCTAGAAAGATAACTAGAGAATTCATGCTCAACTATTGTGTGGAAATATCTTGATTTTTTAATCACTAAAATAATATTTCAATAAAAAAATAAATGTATAAAAAAATAGTCAATCATGGAAAAGAGAATTCCCTCACCTCAAGTCCTAACATTTTAAAATTTGTTATGACTTATTTGTCATTCATATATATTTTTATGATAAGGTGGAGGTTTTGTAAGAGTAAAATCATTACATTAACTAGTCAATCATTTAAATGGAAAATTTGTAAAGAAAAAAAGTATTATCGCTTCACCACTAGATAATTGTATCTCAAGTGACATATTCTCATCATTAAAAAATCTAATGATTTAGTATATGAATCCCGTTGATAAAAGATGTGTATAATCAATATTTTGTTTTTGGAATTATCTTTCCACATTAAATGAGTCCAAAAAAGAGGAAAATATTTATTTCATGAACGTTAACCATTAAATAACTATTTTGATATATTGGATTTAAATATCCCACTAACACGCATCACGGTGATTACGGTTGTGGTGGTTCTAATATTGAGGATATTTGTATCACCCAATGATAATGGAATATATTTTTTCGATAGCTTAATTAAAACACAACACCAAAATTAAAGGATTTAAAATATAATTTCTGAATATTATTTATAATAATAATGTATAATAAAACCATTAGAAAATATAAATATCAAAATCAATTATAAATGCAAAAAAAATTGGATTAAGTAAACCTAATGTTGTAAAGTGGCATTTTTAAAAAAAACGCGTTCTTTATATATTGAATTTTCATTTAAAATATAAAATATAAAATTTATAAATTTTAAATTCATAAAATGAATTTAATTTTTGAGTTCATCTTAACCAAATTATTATATGATTAATTTTAGGATTTTTTTATAAAATGATTCAATTTTAGTCAAATAGTATAAAATATAATTTTTACTAATTCTATAATGTTTGTAACATTTCCAGAAGCAAGTATTTCAGAATAAACTATATAAAATTATTTATTGTAAAAATATATTTAATAATTATAATAAGTAATATCAAAATACATTCATTAATTAATAGAACCATTGTTTTATGTTTTGTAAACATAATTAATATTTTAAACCAAAAACTATTTTTATTCGATTATATAAAAATTACTTTTCATCAGTTATAGAAATTGAATAAAAAAATGTATTTAATATATTATATTAAAATTTACATATTTTTTTAATAAATCCAATTAAAATTTTAGGCATGAAATTATGAATAAAATGTTTATATTTATTGACCAGTATAATGGTGAAAGGGTTATTTTTAATGAAATGTTTTGTAATAATTGTCTAATTTTTATATAATAAATTTTTCTACAAAACATATTTTTTATATATTATATATTTTAGCCTAAAATTTGATTTTATAGTATATTGAAATTGAATTATATTATATGGACAAAATTATTAGTTTCATAGAAAAAATATTTGATATATAAGGTTACCTTATATTTTTATATAAATATGTTTTACCTCAGAAAAAAATTGTATCTAAATTAATTAATACAAATTGTGCAATGTAAAAAACTAGTGGTGAAAGATATATAATGTGTAAAAAAAATTGTGTGGGTATTAATGGTATATTATTTATAGACCACAAATCACCCAAAATAAGAATTTTTTTTGTGGAATCCATATAATCATGATTACCTTCACGAAATCATTGAAAATGTAGTTAGTATTTATAAAAATGATATTTTTTACTTATAAATAGAGATCGCATCCACTACTTTTCCACACAAATTCCATGGATATAGTTCAAAAAAATACATCACCTAGGCTCTCTTAAGATCTCTTCCCATGTCCTTTTATCCTTGTTATTTACTAAATACCATGGAATGGATCGTTAAGGTGTTAACCAAGGGAGATAATTCAATGTAATACGTTGTTTAGTGCACACACAGAATAAATCAGTACACAAGGAAATGGTTTTTTCATCTCAAATGTTCATCATTGAGATAGATTGCATATGAACCACATTATTATTATATTATTTTGTATATTATAAATGGATTAATTTTATATTAATTTTTAATATAATACATTGGAAAGGAAAATACATCTCAGTATCTACCTTTTAGGGGTTTTGAATTCAAATGATAATAATAACGAAGTGTTTTTATTAACTCAATTATCATTCATTTAGTTTTTTTTCATCATGAATTTATTTAATATAATATTGTTTCATTGTTATATTTAATTATATTACATATTATTTTATCTCATTTCAAGGGATTTATATTTCAACCACATTAATCCCATTTTTAAATGTATATTTCTACATGAAATATGCTTTTCATAAGAGACTTTTTTATCTTAAATTTTATATCATTAAGTTAAAATATTATTACATGAGTATCATTATTTTATGTTTGATAAATTATTATTTTTCCTCTTTCATAATTTCATTCCTATATAATTTCATGGAATAATAATGTTTTCATCTCATTGATGATTTTTCTTTTAATTGCATTCTGTTAAAAAAATTAAAGAAAAAAATATAATTTTTAAAAATATAGGTTCTTCACCATTCATATTCATTTTTCAAATTTTTTTTTTATTTTTTTGAAAAACATATATATGTTTTTTCACTTTTGAAAGGGTAATTTTAATAAAACATTTTAGAAATATTTATTTCAACAATAGTATTTAAAAAAATTAAGAAGGATCCCATTGATTTCAAAAAAAAATTTGTATTCCACTCCAACTTCCTTCTTTATATCCTTGATGAGTTTTAAATTATATTTTTATGAACTATCCTTATAAATGTAAATTTCATTCAATAAATTGACATTAATATTCCAAAAAATGACTATTTAAGGTGGTATATAAATTCTTATTTTATGACAACATTAAATAACCTTAAATATAATTTAATGGATTAACTTATATATTCCTATTTATCTAAAATTTCTATATTTTTTTATAAATTACATTTCATTAAACAATGATTAAATATTCCTAGGAAATTATATTTTACGGTTATTTTGTTTTTATTTTTGACCATTTACATTCATTGAGTTATTTTTGGAAATAAAATCTAGTAATATTAGAAAATTCATATTTATTTACATGGTTTCATTGTGATACATATATTTTGATGATTGAAATGTTGTGTCTAAAATTTTTCTCAAATTAATCAGTATTAGTTTTATTTATCATGATCTCAACTTATTTCATATGTTTTTTCATAAGGCTAAATAAGTATAACCTATTCCCAATAATGTATACATATTGTAGCTGATATATAAGAGGGTATATGTTTTTATAAAAAATCCAAGACGGTACATAAGTAGTATCCCAAGTCCAATAGCATAAATTTATAGAAGCCCAAGACCAAGAGGATTAATAGGTAGTGACTCCAATACCATGAGGGAACAAATTTTTTTTTCAATTCCCATTGATTAATGAGAGTTAAGTATAAATGAAGTCCCCACTATGTTATAAATTCATATATTTCCTATTTTATTATCTTTATATATTATTTGATTATGTTATACTATAGTAGTTAAGTACTATAGTGTGATTTTTCTACACTCCTATGGAATGTCATATGATTGGTCATTTGAGGCTATAAGTTATCATATTACAACTGATGATTAATTATTTTTGTTCAATTTTTATTTTATTATATTTTTTTCCCATTCACATGATTCTTCATATTCCTATGATCTAAACCATGATCAAATATAGTTCAGTTTTCCCATACTAGTAAATTGATCCCACATATTTTTTTTCTATTCCCATGTTTATCAATATTAGAATAACTTATGATAATTCTAGAATGTATTTTAGTATTGCTCAAAAATATAAATATATTCAGAAGTTTCATAAAACTGGATTTTTATGTTGCAGATCCTCAAATATGCTATGCAATATTTTACCGTTATGGAGTGAATATGATGTGATGAAATGATTTTATTTTTGAAATATAATTAATTTTAACATTTATTATCTCACTTTGTATAAATGGATATATTCAATAAACATGTCTTAGCTTCAGACCTGTTAGTGCAAGCAAGGGGCACCTCAATATTTCTATCTGATAGAGTAGTACATAACATTATGAAGAAAATGTTAATGATAATGGTGATAAACCAACTATATATTTTGATTATGTAATTCTCTATAACAATAATTTATTTTACATTATTGTGTATTATCACATTCATGAATAAATATCAATATCATCTTGAGACTATTTATATTTAGTGTATTCAAGATATTTTGGTTTTTTCATGAGTTTTAAGATATATCATATTAGTTTTTTAACAAAAATTGTTATTTATCTTGATATATATTTAATAATAATGTTTTCTTCAATTATTTTTATTTTTTAGTTTTATTGATATATTTTTGTTTCACATATTGAATTTGGGTACATTCAAGATAATGAAAATAAATTTAACATTTAATATATAGGGTAAACATAGATATAATGAAATTATATGTATATTCATGGTTGTTTGTGTAGATAAATTTCTCAAAATATTAAATTTTTTAAAATATATATGCAGAATTTAATATTTAACTCTAATATATAATTTATTTTAATCACATTTCTACATGATAATATCATTGATTTTATGGGACATATAAAAAACATTAATAGTCCCATGAATCATAGCATCATTTATTTCTACTTATGATTGATTATATAATGGTTGATAGTTTAAAAGAATATTTTTTAAAGCATATTTTTTAATGATCATAAAAATACATAGTTAAAGATAATGAATTGAGTAAATATTTTAATAAATAAATAAACCATTACACTCAAACTAATATTTTAAAAAGAACAAATAAAATATAGATTTTCTATTATTCGAGGAACTTTGGATTCATAATATCATTTAAAAATCATACTACTTTTGAAAATAGTATACTACATATGGGAATTACATATTAATAAGCATTTTATTGTGTTTCATTACTAACAAAACTCGAGTAATTATAAATATTTTAATTATTAGATTGAATAAATTACTTATATGATATAATCTGGACATATAGATAAATATATAAAACTATAAAAACCATTCAATGTATCTTCATTTATGTTACAATTTTCAAATTTGATGTTTTAATTTATATAAATGAAAAATTTTCTTTTAAAATGAGATATAATTATATAGGTATAATATTAATTAGAAATATTCATTGTTTTTTGGATAAAAAAATCCAACATTTTTTATTAATTTTTAATTTTATTGAATTTGTAGCATTAAAGATGCTATAAATTTTCTTACCATTGTTGTTGATAAATTTTATTTTAACAAACATTGAAATGTTTTTTCATGAAATCAAAGATGATACTAAAATTTTATTATTTTTTCCCTAATTGATTTCATGGAATATTTAGTTAGATTAGTTAAATGTACAATCATTAACTACAATATCATGAAATTAAATTTATCATTGTAGTTAATTTTTTTTATTAATTTAATATTTATCTAATTATTTTAAATAGTTTCTTTAGATATATTCCCTGAATATTTTTATGTATAATTTTAATAATAATATTATATGTAATATTAATATAATATTTAGAAGTATTTAGTTGTCAACATGAAATTTTAACTTGTAATATTAATTTTGATGAACTCTATGGTGGTACGAGAAATATTTCGAATTTTTAATCCTTATCTTTTATCATATATAAAATTTATTGGACAAAATATTTCAAATATATATATATATATGACCTGTTATTTATTTACCCCAGGGATCATATTTAATGGTTTAGCCATATAATATTATCTTATTTATTTTACATTTTTATGCAATAAATATGATTTTAAATTTTTTTAAATTATAATGGTTCCCTAAATAACAAATTTTTTATATTTTTTTCGTTCATGTTTGATAATATTTGAAAAAATAATATAATTTTTTTTTAAAAAAATGAACTATTTCATTTTCATTTAAAAAATTACATTTTATTTATTAAAGTATATTTTATTATTTTTTAACAGCACATACTTCTTTTCATATATAGGTTTGAAATGTTTTTTCACACCACTGAGCCTTTGTGTAGTCGGAAAATGTGAATTTACAGGGGATAACAAAATTAAATTTTTTCCATTATTCATAAAATAATTGTTTATAATATAATTTACACAGCTAATTATTTAAATTTTTTTAAATAATTGAAAAATTTCCAACATCCAATGTGTAGTGTGAAATGAGTTTATCAATAGTTTTTAATTTCCTTTATTTCAAAAAATAATGATTCATCTACAAATTATTTTTTTAATATAATTATCAATTCTCCTAATACTATTATTTATAATGGTCAAATAAAACAAAATTTATCATGATAAACATTTTTTTCATCGTTTTTGGGCTATGGGTATCCATATATAACATAATGTGACAAATCATGAGTCAATATGATATAATATTGGGTCAAAATGAATAAAAGTTATTTTTTTCTTATAACACCATTTTTGATGTTAAAAATGTGTTACAAGTTCTCAAAATGAGAAAACAAGATTAAATTGTCATTAAAATAATGGAAAATGATCATTTATTAATTTATGATATATATATATACATTTTATATCTATAATATATACAATTTAGTTAGAATGAATAAAGGAGTATTTTTACATGTTTTTGTTATTTAATGTATAAAATATGTATTACATGCCCAAAACTATGAAAAATGGTTCCAATTATCTTCTCACAATATAATGAAGAATATTTATTAATCATTATATTTAATGGAATAAATTTCATATTTATCTAGCATGTGGTTTTTTTAAAATTTTCAAATGATTATATATTTATTTAAAATAATTTATAAGAATTTAAATGGGTAAGCCACACTAAAAACTAAAAAATGTGCTTAAATTATATTGATTTTGATATTAGAAAATCACTTATAATTTTTTTTACTTGTAGAAATTAATTATGAAGCTGTTAAATGTGAAGTGTAATCATATTGAATAAAAATGTGTTTTTTGAAGTTATATAAATGTTTGAAGGTGTAAATGTGTGACATGTGATCAATTCATGGAAATGAACTATATTATTATAATTCTCTTGAATAATGATCAATAATTAATTTCTGACCATGAGGATCAAATTACACATAAGTCTATCCGGTGATTTTTTTCTTAATCATAGAAAGTGATGATTTTTAACTTATTATTGTTATTAATGATAAAAATGAACAGTACACATAAAAAGCTTATAGAGTATTTTTGTTATCATATTACTATATTAAAATTATCTATAAATACATTTTATAATATATGAAGAAACCACATCTCAGTATTCAAATGGTTTGGTTGAATATATCAAAATTGTTTTTTCAAATTAAAAACACATTTAATGTAAGAAACATGTATCACATGTTAAAATGGCGGAAAAATATCATATTATTTTGAAAATATTATATAATTTTACGCCTTTTTTATATATAATAAAAATTCAAATATATATTTGATGTGTGGTTTTATAATAATAACCCATGTATAATATTATCAATTGTCAAATTATTTTTAATTTTAAAAACAGATGTCACACTCATAGAAAATTAGAAAATGAGCATGAACTGTTATGAAAATATATTTAGACTCTAACTAGTAATATTTGACACATAGTAGTGAACCACTGATCAATATGATTTCTTATTCAGTAAGAATGAGAAAGACTGATTTTTTTAATTTCAAATTATTTTTAGAGATAAAAATGATTATCAAAACACTCAAAACTAAAAAAAGTGTAACGATTGAACATTCCATCATGTCACTTATGTATGTTTCCTAATAAAGGTGTCAATATGTAATTTAGAGGAACTATGGATGTGATAGTCACGTTTTTTTACATATATTATGCCACCAAAACATGGTAAAATTTATGGTGGAAGGTGTGGTGATCCCTATTTTAGAAAAATGGGTTCTATGGAGGTAATTTTCATTGAATTACTAGTAAACTATCCATATTGGATATTTAGGAGTGGTTTATTAGATGTGTTGATGGTGGGAATCATACGTTTTGAAACACCTGTAGTGGATGGGGTTTTCCTTAGCGAGTTCACCAATGTAAAATATTAATGATATCTATGCCATGGTGTGTAGAATAACACATCAATAGATTCTTAAATATTTTTGGTAGATGCCTCTTTATAATTGTGTTGGGAGTGGTGATAATAATTAATCCTAATACCATTATCTATGGTAAACAAGAAGGTGTGATGTCTCTTGTATGGTTGGTTATAGTGGAGAGTTGAATAAAATTAGATTCATGTAAGAAGGGAGTGGAAATGGTGTGGTAGTTCTCTACATATCAGAGTTTTTGGTGTGGTGTGCTAGGTATCACCAAACCACTGTAATGGGTGTGTTGAAAAAAAACATAAAGATATTTTCCACCATACCCTAGAATGTTGTTATAGTGGTATAATGGGTGTCTAAAACAACATTATCCAATCCATGATGTATGTCATGGTAGTTTTCAGATAGAAAATAATTTGGGTTTTCACAATAAATGGAAATAGTGGATTAAAACACTCTATATTTATATCTCCCTTTGACTGAAGGAATCATTACCATTGTTGGAGTAACTATATTGTAGGGGTGGGATTTTTGGATTCATCTCTTAATAAAAGGTAGTGTTATCCTTGGATTGAATATATTTATTTCTATTAAAACACTATTCAAACCCTAGTCCTCTAAACACCCTCAAAACACATCCTATTAATTTATAGAAACCATGTATCATGATATTTTTGTATTGTAATTCATATTTTAGCATTCTATTACTAGATTTTAGGTACTTCATGACCCTTGTATTGATATCTGATTTTTTGGATCTTCATTTGGGTAGTTTTTTGAGAGTTTGTTTGGATGTTTTTGTATTTGTTCAGGTCATTTTATAGATGGAACATAGTTAAGGAAAAAAATAAAATATTCCGACGGAAACCATGTTCCGTTTTATGGGTTTATGTAGGGGGTTCATGATTAGTGAAAATCATGAATCCTCCATATAATACCATTCTCCACTGGTTTGTAGATATTTAAATGCTAAGACTATAATTTTTATACCATGATACCTAGCCAAGAAACCTTATATAGTTGCAAGGGAGAAGTGAATAGTTGGGGCATAATATTTATGTTTTTGAATATCATCCAAAATCCTAATTATGGTTCATGGTTAGTTGCATGTGTAATACTATCCATGTTTCCTAGACCATAAAAACATGTGAACATATTATTAATCCCCTAAAAATATTAATTAAAATGTAGAACTCACCCCCTATAATTATATTCCAAGCACATTTTAACAATTCATTTTCTAATCCATTTCCTTTTAAAGTTTCCCTAGATGAGATTTGGATAATAAAACCTCTCTAATTATTAGATGAAAGAGACATTGGATGTGACTTAACCCCCTCCATTATTTGTAGATGTATTTGGATGAAAAATATTTATTATTCTCTTATATCCATACTAGTTATTGATGTTTCCTGATGTTACTAAGGGATAGGAAAATTGATTGAATGAATTATGAATACCGAGATTCTGCAATGATCTCCCTCACCGTCAAATTTTAATTTTATGTTCATGTTTTGGGTTTTTATTAACCATGTCATATAAGTTGGGTGGTATCGTAAGGTTTTTACGAACATAAGAAACCATGAAACCCTAATTTATTATTTTATTTGAAATTTATTTTTTTCATAAATTTACATTGTTTATTTATATTTGATGTTTGATTTAAAAAATCATATATTTGAGAAAATAAAAACCTTTTCCAAAGGTATTTGAGGTGTTGGGTGGAATTTTGGGAATTTCGGCTTGAAATGATATGGGTAGTGATAAAATGAATTGATATTGTTCCTTGAGAAAATTGTATTATAAAAATCAATAATTTTTAATGTAATTATTATTATGAAATTATTCATTTAAAATATGAATGATGATTTGAATTGGATTTTTTCCCATGATAGATAGAATTATTAAACCACATGTGGGTGAGAGTTGTTAATGGATTATTATAAAAAGACAATTTGGAATCTATATTTATATCCATAGGATCGTGATGAAAAATATATCTAAACTATCTTTGGATTTTGATTCCATTATGAAGTCTTCATTGATTCTATCATGATTATTTAATTTTAAGGGATGTGATGAAACCATTTAGCTATAATTTATTGACTGGGTTGTATGTGGAACCTTCAACCTATAACTAACAAACAATACATACAATTAATATATATCTTTTCTTTTTAACAGTTATTATTTTATGAATGATATTATAAAAAACTTAATGATACTCGTAAGATTTATTGGAATTGTTAGTCAAGCCAAATCTTAATATATTTTTCATATATATTTATTGACAATATAATTTATTAAAAATGTAAAATTATTTTCTATTCCATGGGATTATTTAAATTTAAGAATAAATTTTTTAATTATGAAAAAAAAATTTAGGGACCATTTAGGGAAATCCGACTTTTCTAATTTTGTTCATACCCTTTATTTTATAATAGGATTTTAAATATTTTTTTACAAAGCCTAGATAATGGGGATAGTTGTACATATAGAATGTGGATGTGCTTCTTTCATGGGGAATGGGTTGATGTTGGTGACCAGTGGAGTGGTGATCTACTTGGTTTGAAGTTGTTTTCTGAACATCTCCTATTGAATGATATAGTTAATAATTAGATGATGTACATTTTGTTTGGATAATTTATTTTTTTTAAACATTATCTTACAACATCTGGTAATTTTATACAATTGGAGTGTTTAGAATGCCTAATATTTATTGAATTATCATAAATAGTTCAATTCAGGTTTTTTCTGTTTCGGGAAATCATTACCTATTACTTTACAATGTTTCTTCGGAACTAGTCATCAAACCATGGGTATCAGAAACGAGCTTCTATCTCTGTCAGTGCCATATCAGGTTCCAGTGTACTAAGGTATTCAGGTTGTTTAATGAAAACATTATATTTAATATGTGGTTGAGTATATTTCATTGATGTATGTATGATTTTTAGGATGAACTTGATGATTTTAGATATGAATTGTAGGACTCATGTTGTAGTTTATGAATGATTTTAAGCCATATCTAAAGGCATAAATCCTATTATCACCATTGTAATTATGGGAAATTTATATTTTAGGAATAATTATTCTATATTATATTATTTTTATAAAAAACTTCTATATGTTTCAGAATCCTAGAAAAGATGATTACTATCTAAATAAATTGTTTTCCCTCTATATATTTATTGATTCACTAATCTGATTATACTTGATGATGTTTTTAAGTTACCTATTGATGTTGTGTTGTACAAAATCACTAGGAAAGTAACATCACTATCCTAAAATCCACTATAACTAGGCCCATGATCCGAGTGAACACACGACCATAGGAACACCTCCTTATACACCAGAGGCATCCAACTAGTAGTGTGAGTCTAAAGGGAACTATGGGGAGACTACACATACTTATCATAGTAATGCCACAATATAAGTAAAATCAATAGTTAAAATGATAAACAAGAATGAAAATACACAGCCTTCACCAAAATAAAATATATGACAATGTGCACATTCTATAACTCAATCATTGGATTACACTAATATTCAAGAAGTTATACAGTATAATCGAACTAAAAACATGAAAAAAACACTATACTGTGACCAAAGTTCCAACCCAATCCTAACTTTCATTCTCTAACACGTCATCCAATTCATAACCAAATACCATGTCAATTTCCTAATCACGTATATAAAAAATTAGCATATTCTCTAGTACCCATGTTTCATGCATGCCCGAATGGGGTGTGATTAAAACTTAGTAAGCTACCACCAACTGTGCCTAAAGAAATAAATAGTCTATACCAAGGTTTTTTTAAGTAATAAGTTCAATAAATAATTAAGAGAGAAGGAACACATTTATGTTTTTATTTAATATCAATATTACTCATTAATGTTTCGTGGAAGGACCCAATAACAAACTCAATACCCATTGGATGTGTAAACCGAGGCACTAGTGCCTACACAGTCTTTTATCCACAAGGCTTTTAACCGTTCATAACCCAATACATACCAATTGGATATAATATTCATTTATTCCAGTATAATAATTATTTCTATTACATCACTTATTCCATCCCTTTTACTAAATCTATCTTCATCACATGATATATGGGTTATGAAATTACATCATTTACACGATGGCCTAATTCAATCAATTACCATGAATAGGTGAATAAATGAAGTCCCTATCTCACTACAGATTCACACATCACAACAAATACATTTACGTCACATTGGAGCCTCATTTCAGGATGAATGAAACTATTAGAGGATAGATCTTTTTCCACTTCCCAAACCCCTTCATTATGGGTGGAGTTAGAGTATTAGTCCAAATCATCCAATTAGGGATCCTCATTCCTTTATCCCACAACCAATATATGTGAACATGGTTTTCTATATTTGTGTAGGATAGAGTATCAGTCTAACCCTACCCGTGGGATGAACCTTAGAATATTATCCCAGACCAACTATCTAAAATCATATTTATCCAAAAAACATAAAAAATCACAAATAAAAAAATTCAAAATTGGAATTTATATCTAGACGTTACCCATTAACACAATTACCATTACACTACATTACCTATTTAGCACATCCCATTTCATATGGCCAGCCCATTATGCAAATTCATTAATTAATTTACAGTAACCATTTGACATATTCATCAATTCTAATATAGTAACTAACATAACACATTTCTCACTGACACGTATTTTCCACCTATGAATTTCAATGAAAAATCAAAATTTAATACGAAAACTCACATTATTATCATTTATCCCAATTTAAAATCCTACAAATTACCACAATTTTCTAAAACATAAACTAATAATGATAATCAATTAATTCATATCATAATCATGAAAGCATTTTATCATAATTTTTATGGGTTCTATATTAGAAACAAATATTTCCATTCAATTAATATTGTTCTATTTGAACTATATAACTACATAAAGTGAATATACACAACTCAAACACTATTTTAAGTAATTTTGAAACCACCCTTTAAAAAACGTGTATTACCCTTTGAAAAACAAAATAATTCCCAAGGTATTTGATTTCCTTTTATATGGGGACTAGTTTGGGATACACCTAACACAGAGAGGGTGTTGAATTAGTGTTCAAAACCTTTATATCCAATTTAAAATTTTTTATCCCTAAAACATTGAGAACTGTTATGATCATTATTACTCTTTTCTGTTTTTCCTACCACATGAAACTACATTAGTGAAATAAAGATAACCGATGATATTTTTTCAAGGCTTGCTACTCTATAAGAGTATATAGTACTAATCATGGTTAGAAATAATATCAACCACACAACCAATAGAAATAAATCATTTTTATATGGTTCTAAAGAGTATGATATACTCTTACACATGTTTGGTATAATGAAAATAATACAATATATCGTATTTTATAGCACTCAGATGAATCTTCATTCTGTCTCCCAAGGCAATCCTTTTTACTGCGCGTGATTGGATCTATATAATACATCCCAAGATAGTCTTATACTTATTGAAGGTTTGTAACTGGAATAATTGATCCCATCTTTTGATAACTCTTGGATTTCACATTCCTAATTTTATCTTCCAATATTCACTTGTTACATTCATAGCATCAATAAAGCTACTCTTCTTTCTTCTTCACAGTAGTGAACTCGATAGATGCATATTATTATTCTTCAATTATTCACAGTAATAAGATTTTTTTGTGGAATAATGATAACTAATTTTTTTATCAACCAAATTATTTTAAACTAATGTAAATTGTGTCCAAAAATAATTTTATATTATTTACACATTATGGTTTAGTGTAAAACAAACTATATAGGGATATATTCTTATTCTTCCTATAGGAATCACAAAATTCTTTTGGGATTATTAAATCAATGATGATCAGATTATCTTAGCATCATAAAATTCATCTTACTTGAATAATAGTCAACCATTATTTTGAAACATTCAATTATTCTGAAGTGCACTGTGTTGCATTTGTTGTCAATGAGGCATGAAGTTGTATTGGAATGAATGGAAGTCAGGAATGTCAAGATGTGAATGCCAAAGGTTGTGATGGTGTTGGTGGTGAAGGAGAATGGCCATGCTACTAAGATGCATGTCACTTAGGAGATTCACTAAGTGGTATTGGAAATTGTGGTTGAAACATTCTCCATGGAAATCAGACGATTGTTGAGCTGTTCTTAAAGTTCCAAGAACTTGTATCAACTGGATACAATGTCACAACAATAATTGAAGACCATGCATTGTATTGAAAATGCATGAGGAGATGAAAGCTGATCCATCCACAACTACTAAGTGGATGATGTGGATTAATGAAGACCATGTACTAACTCTTAGTGCATGTGAATCAGAAGAAGATCCAATTGATCTCTGATTAGATCAATGAATAATGTTGAAGAACATGTGTGATTTATGAGATTCAGTTGACGAAGTCCCTCCTAAGTATTGAACACCTATGGAAGAGGAGATGAAGAAGATTAAGAAGAAACCTTGGGAATTCCATATTCTAAGTAGAGATCATATGAGAGGAGAAATGATGGAATTCTTAAGAAGAAGAAGAAAGGAAGAAGGCTTGGAGTGGCTTGGCATTTGGTACTTGATATGGCTTGATTTCATGGAGGACATTGTTTTTTGACAAAGTCTTATTCAAGACTTAGCCAAAAAAATGTGCCACCAAGGAGGCCAGCCGAGGGATCACCCAAGGCACATATGGGCCTAAGGCGCCACGCCCATGGGGAACCCTCAAGGCCAAGGCGCTCCCTGAGGCAAGGCAGGGGCCGTGTATAAGCCCCGAGGCCACGCGGTGATGAAGCCCGCGCAGCGTGAGCGCGAGGAGCGCGCCCGTGAGTGTGCTTAGTGGGCGCTAGGAGCGCGCCCGCAGGGAGCAGAGTGGGCGCAGAGCGCGCCCGCAGGGAGAACACGGTGCGGGGTGGCACCGTGGAGGGAGGAGATTCAATTGCGGGGTTGAGGCAGCGCGAGGATGATAAGGCGCGGAAATTCCTCTCGCCGATTCGATGTGGGACGCGGAAATTTCCCCGAGAGAAAATCTCAGCCGTCCGAGCCATCGCGCGCTTTATCCACGCCGCACGATCCATCTCCGCGACGATGATCTGATCCTGGCCGTTTAACATCGCATCCGACGGCCGAGAGCTCGTCTCCTTCCTCGAGCTCAGCTGAAGGCTCCCTGTGAGCTCCGTCGAACCAGGAGCAACCCGAGCACCTGTTTTTGAGATTCCGGCCACCTCCGAACAAACCGAAGGCTCCCTCGTGTTCGTCTGGCCCAACTGAACATATCCATGTATAAATATGGGCATGCATGCAACGCATGGAGAATTCGAGTGAGGCCGAAGGCAAACGAAGTGCCGAGGCCTTGAGCGTCTATGTTCTGCATGGTTTGGACTGAAAGAAGCCATTCATGCGTTTGAAAGTCGCATGCACAAGGAGAAATAAAAAGGGAGAACCCGCGTGTGAAACAGAGGAAGATATCAAGATTTGCAGAATCTTGAAATACCCGAAAAATTTGGGGATTCAAGTTTTATCGCACGCGGATGATCCGGGCATCCCTCTGCCTATAAAAGAAGAGCCAGAGGCTCTCATTTTGCTTGCTGATCCTTTGTTGAAAACTCGGAGTCCCGCGTGTGCCTCTGCCTCGCGAAGAAGAAGCCGCCACGCAAAGATTTGCGCGGCTGAAGTCCCATGCGCGCTAATCCTTTGCGCGGCAGGAAGACCTCGTGGCCGCAACACTCTGTGCAACCGAGGCTTGTTCCCTCTCTGCCCGCACCCTTGTGCGGCAAGAGGAAGTGCCCGCGGGTGCAGCACTTGCGCGCCCCGCGGCAAGAGGAGTTTGCGCGCTCGAAGGGTTGCGCGCCCGTGGAGCCTTGCACCTAAGGACCTACGCGACCCAAGGCAATAGCCAGCTGCACCTTGCATGCCTTCAGTTGGTTGGTGTTCGGGCTGTGTGTGTAAAAACAGAAGAAGGCAGTGTGTGTGTGCCAAGTGGAGAAGAAGACCCGAGGTCTTAGTGCCTTGTGTGAAGTGAAAGAACACACCCTAGTGGTGTATGTGCAATTCAAGTGAAGGCCGAGACTTGCAAGCCTTGTGTGGGTGAAGTGAAGACCACACCTCATTTGAGTGTATGTGTGTGCAAATTGAAGAGGAACACCCTACGGGAATTCATTGTGTGTAAGAAGAGGAAGGTCACTACAAGTGTATGCTAAGTGAAGAATTTGTGTGTGCAAATTAAAGAAGTGGCCGAACCTATGTGTATGCTCTAAGTGGAGTGAACACACATTGAAGAAGGAAGAAGTAGACCCACACTAAAGAATAACACACTTTTAAGTGTGTAATCAAAAGGAATAAAGTTTGTGAAGTTCAGAGTTGGTGTGTGCTTGAAGTGATTACACCCTTTGTGGGTCTACTGCACCAAGAAAAGGAAAGGGGAAGTGCATGCATGCATGCATGCACATGCGCACGTGAACAAAGCTAAATCAGGCTGTGTGCATCTGAGTTGACCAAGACTGAATGTTCTTGAAGAATATTTTGAGAAGGCCATGCAGTCAGTGCATGAGGAAGAGGAGATGCCATGCACTTAGTGCATGAAGATGATTTGAGTTGAGACTGAGCCAGACTGAAGTGAAAGATATTGTTTGTCTGAGTTTGCAGTAGATTGAGAAGAGCCTGATCAACAGAAGTGATCAGAAGTTGCTGATCAAGACCAACAGACCTTATCAGAGACTGCTGAAGATTCTTGAAGAGAGAGGCCAGGTCATCCTGAGAAGAAGGAGATAAATCATGAGCAAGACGAGAAGCCCTGATCAACCACAAGTGATCAGAAGAGAAGAGCAAGGCCAGCAGCCTTTATCCCAGGCTGCTGAAGTTACTTGAAGAACTTAAAGTAAAGAAGAGCTACTCGTGTGACTCGAGGAACCAGGAGAAGACCCTATGGGACTCAGGGAGAAGAAGTCTTCAGTGGGATTCTGGAGCAGGCCAGTGGGACTCTGGTAACACTGTGGGACGCAGTATAAAGACCCTCCTGTGGGACTCTGGAGATATACGGTGGGAAGCTGTATCGACCATTGTAATTCTAACAAGTTATAATGGGAGAATCCATGCTAGGAGAGCATGGCAAGGATGTAGGCCTTTGGTGCCGAACCTTGTAAATCCTTGTGTCCTGTGCCTTTTCATTACTGCATTATCCGGGAAAGGTTGAGAGATACAAGAAGAGTGGATCGAGGCTTTAACCAGCCATAGAGGTTTAATTGATAAGGAATCAATTAGTAAAAAGTTTTAAGGGATCACTGATTCACCCCCTCCCCCTCTCAGTGATTCACACTGATCTGGGCACTTCAATTGGTATCAGAGGAGGTTGCCTCTAAAAGATCCAAGGGAGTCTTTATGAAGTGCAGATTTGAGGAAACAAGAAACCAGCCTCAAATGGAGATATCTGCCAAGACTCAGAAAAATAGAAAGAAGAAACAGGCCAACAAGATGAAGAAAGCCTGTCCTATCTGTGATGAAGTTGAAACAATGAATGATCTTCAGAGTGCACTCAAATATCTTCAGAAGACAGTTCCCATGGAAGTGGCAAAGTGTATAGCTACAGGCATCCATGATCTTCATGAAGAAAAATCACAGTTAGAAGAAGAAGCCAATGCAATGGAAGATCAATTGGCTAAAAGGTTTGGCATAACCAACACTCTCAGAAAGCTGGTGAAGGCTAAAGATGAAACTGTTTCTCTTTGCAATGAAAGATATGAAGACACTGCTGAAGAATTGCAAAGAAGCCTTTCTGAGAAATAATTCTTTATGATATTAGTCAAAGATGTTTTCCATGCACTGGAAAAGAACCACAAAGTGTCAATGGTTGTCAGAGATGCTCAACTAGAAGACAAAGTCAAAAGGGTGAAGGAGCTTGACAACTCATTGCTTGAAATGAAGCAGGTGCATGAAGACCAGATAAAACAGCTGGAAGAGAAATGGGAAGGAAGGCTAAGAACAATTGAGGATGAGAAGAACTCCCTCAACATGATGTGTTTAGAACAGGAGGTGATATTGAAACATCTGCAATCACCTAAAGCTGAATCCTCCCAGTCAGCTGCAAGAAGACATGTTGCTACTCAAGTATGCATTGAGAAGGATGATTCTAAAAGAAAGACATCCTCTAGTGAAAGTGCAACAACTTCTAAAAAGAATATACCATCCATACCATCTTGTACTCATGTTTCTAAATGTGTTTCTACTAAAAGTGCAGGATGGAAGAATGAATCCAAACAAGTATGGATGAAGACAGTGAAGAAAGAATGCTCTCCTGAAACAACACAGCAGCTCCAGAAAAGTACCCTAAAATCAGAAGGACTGAAGAAGTCAAGATTTGTGGGTCAATGTTGGTGTTGTAATAAGTATGGGCACTGTGTAAAGGATTGTTGGTACAATCCACTAAATGTCAAAGCACAAAGGAAGCCCATGCCAAGGGGGAGCAAGCTAGATGGAAATAAGCAACATCCACAGGTCCAGAGACATCTGTTTACTGCTAACAGATTTGGATTACTTGACAACATCTGGGATGATTGCAAAAGTGGTCAAAAAGATACATGTCAATCTCCAACTGTATCCAAAGCTGGAAAGAAGAAAAGATCACAGAACCTGGCTCAGAAAGAATCCTTGGGAAGCAAGCATAAGAAATTGGAAGATGCTCCCAAGAAGATTATGAAAAGGGAAAAGAATTCCTTGGAGTCTAAATCCAAGAAGGGTGATGCATCCAGAAGGACCACTAAGAAAACATGCTTCTACTGTGGAAATAAAGGACACACCATGGATCTTTGCAAACAAGCCATGGAAATCAATAGAAGCCAACTAAACTCAAACAGACAATCAATCCAAAAGAAGCAGAAGGGATTGATTGAAAACAAGTTGCCTAAGAGAGGTAGCTTGACAGAATCAAAGGAACCATGTGGAATATCCATAACTGAGGCCACACTTCCAAGTGACTTACTAGTCATATGGCCAAATCAGTTGCAACTTGCCACAGATCTGAAAAGAGCTGAAGATGAAGTTCTGGAAATTGCTAAGGCAAGAGGGAAGAAGAATATTTCACATGAAGATGTATTGAGATCCACACCAGCACCAACATCATTGAAGATCAAATGTGCAAGTGTGAAGACAGGTGAAAATGGGACATCTCGGTTGAGAGAATCTTCTCAACCTTGTTGTTCACATTGATGAACCAAGGAGGTTCCATCTTATTCCCTTATACATCTGGTATTTACATGTGCTGACATTGCAGGGAATTGAAGATGATGATCATTCTCATCTGGAGGATGGTTTGGATTGAATAGAGTGCACCCCTTGAGGGGGAGCAAATCTGAAGAAGATGATGGTCTAAGATTTATATCATCTTAAGAAAATGGACGAAAGGGGGAGCTTTATCTTTGCACCTGAACATTCTAATGTGTTTTGTGGAGTGTGTGCAGGATTTAGAAATTTATTGAATATCTGAACCCCTTAGCATGATCTCTCATGTGTAGAGAATTATGGACAGCTTTGAATTCCTTGGTCATATCACTCTTGTTTTCTACACCGGGTTAGCCCAAGTAGACTTAGAGTTGATTTACTAAAGGTTCTTTTCCAAATAAGAACATGTGGCATCATCCCTCTCTTAGTGTTTTTCAAGAAAATGCTATTCGAAGGGAGGAAGAGATATTGTGGAAGAGTACCACACCACACCTTTGCATTTGATTGCCAATAAGGGGGAGAAAATATTGGCACACATATTAACCCATTCATATGTGCTGAAGTGGTGTATTGACAACAAATACAAAGGGGGAGATTGAAGTGCACTGTGTTGCATTTGTTGTCAATGAGGCATGAAGTTGTCTTGGAATGAATGGAAGTCAGGAATGTCAAGATGTGAATGCCAAAGGTTGTGATGGTGTTGGTGGTGAAGGAGAATGGCCATGGTACTAAGATGCATGTCACTTAGGAGATTCACTAAGTGGTATTGGAAATTGTGGTTGAAACATTCTCCATGGAAATCAGATGATTTTTGAGCTGTTCTAAAAGTTCCAAGAACTTGTATCAACTGGATACAATGTCACAACAATAATTGAAGACCATTCATTGTATTGACAATGCATGAGGAGATGAAAGCTGATCCATCCACAACTACTAAGTGGATGATGTGGATTAATGAAGACCATGTAATAACTCTTAGTGCATGTGAATCAGAAGAAGATCCAATTGATCTCTGATTAGATCAATGAAGAATGTTGAAGAACATGTGTGATTTATGAGATTCAGTTGACGAAGTCCCTCCTAAGTATTGAACACATATGGAAGAGGAGATGAAGAAGATTAAGAAGAAACCTTGGGAATTCCATATTCTAAGTAGAGATCATATGAGAGGAGAAATGATGGAATTATTAAGAAGAAGAAGAAAGGAAGAAGGCTTGGAGTGGCTTGGCATTTGGTACTTGATATGGCTTGATTTCATGGAGGACTTTGTTTTTTGACAAAGTCTTATTCAAGACTTAGCCAAAAAATGTGCCACCAAGGAGGCCAGCCGAGGGATCACCCAAGGCACATATGGGCCTAAGGCGCCATGCCCATGGGGAACCCTCAAGGCCAAGGTGCTCCCTGAGGCAAGGCAGGGGCCGTGTATAAGCCCCGAGGCCACGCGGTGATGAAGCCCGCACAGCGTGAGCGCGAGGAGCGCGCCCGTGAGTGTGCTTAGTGGGCGCTAGGAGCGCGCCCGCAGGGAGCAGAGTGGGCGCAGAGCGCGCCCGCAGGGAGAACACGGTGCGGGGCGGCACCGTGGAGGGAGGAGATTCAATTGCGGGGTTGAGGCAGCGCGAGGTTGATAAGGCGCGGCAATTCCTCTCGCCGATTCGATGTGGGACGCGGAAATTTCCCCGGGAGCAAATCTCAGCCGTCCGAGCCATCGCACGCTTTATCCACGCCACACGATCCATCTCCGCGGCGATGATCTGATCCTGGCCATTTAACATCGCATCCGACGGCCGAGAGCTCGTCTCCTTCCTCGAGCTCAGCCGAAGGCTCCCCGTGAGCTCCGTCGAACCAGGAGCAACCCGAGCACCTGTTTTTGAGATTCCGGCCACCTCCGAACAAACCGAAGGCTCCCTCGTGTTCGTCTGGCCCAACTGAACATATCCATGTATAAATATGGGCATGCATGCAACGTATGGAGAATTCGAGTGAGGCCGAAGGCAAACGAAGTGCCGAGGCCTTGAGCGTCTATGTTCTGCATGGTTTGGACCGAAAGAAGCCATGCATGCGTTTGAAAGTCGCATGCACAAGGAGAAATAAAAAGGGAGAACCCGCGTGTGAAATAGAGGAAGATATCAAGATTTGCAGAATCTTGAAATACCTGAAAAATTCGGGGATTCAATTTTTATCGCACGCGGATGATCCGGGCATCCCTCTGCCTATAAAAGAAGAGCCAGATGCTCTCATTTTGCTTGCTGATCCTTTGTTGAAAACTCGGAGTCCCGCGTGTGCCTCTGCCTCGCGAAGAAGAAGCCGCCGCGCAAAGATTTGTGCGGCTGAAGTCCCCTGCGCGCTAATCCTTTGCGCGGCAGGAAGACCTCGTGGCCGCAACACTATGCGCGCCCGAGGCTTGTTCCCTCTCTGCCCACACCCTTGTGCGGCAAGAGGAAGTGCCCGCGGGTGCAGCACTTTCATGCCCCGCGGCAAGAGGAGTTTGCGCGCTCGAAGGGTTGCGCGCCCGTGGAGCCTTGCACCTGAGGACCTACGCGACCCATGGCAGTAGCCAGCTGCACCTTGCATGCCTTCAGTTGGTTGGTGTTCGGGCTGTGTGTGTAAAAACAGAAGAAGGAAGTGTGTGTGTGCCAAGTGGAGAAGAAGACCCGAGGTCTTAGTGCCTTGTGTGAAGTGAAAGAACACACCCTAGTGGTGTATGTGCAATTCAAGTGAAGGCCGAGACTTGCAAGCCATGTGTGGGTGAAGTGAAGACCACACCTCATTTGAGTGTGTGTGTGTGCAAATTGAAGAGGAACACCCTACGGGCATTCATTGTGTGCAAGAAGAGGAAGGTCACTACAAGTGTATGCTAAGTGAAGAATTTGTGTGTGCAAATTAAAGAAGTGGCTGAACCTATGTGTATGCTCTAAGTGGAGTGAACACACATTGAAGAAGGAAGAAGTAGACCCACACTAAATAATAACACACTTTTAAGTGTGTAATCAAAAGGAATAAAGTGTGTGAAGTTCAGATTTGGTGTGTGCTTGAAGTGATTACACCCTTTGTGGGTCTACTGCACCAAGAAAAGGAAAGGGGAAGTGCATGCATGCATGCATGCACATGTGCACGTGAACAGAGCCAAATCAGGCTGTGTGCATCTGAGTTGACCAAGACTGAAAGTTCTTGAAGAATATTTTGAGAAGGCCATGCAGTCAGTGCATGAGGAAGAGGAGATGCCATGCACTTAGTGCATGAAGATGATTTGAGTTGAGACTGAGCCAGACTGAAGTGAAAGATATTGTTTGTCTGAGTTTGCAGTAGACTGAGAAGAGCCTGATCAACAGAAGTGATCAGAAGTTGCTGAGCAAGACCAAAAGACCTTATCAGAGACTGCTGAAGATTCTTGAAGAGAGAGGCCAGGTCATCCTGAGAAGAAGGAGATAACTCCTGAGCAAGACGAGAAGCCCTGATCAACCACAAGTGATCAGAAGAGAAGAGCAAGGCCAGCAGCCTTTATCCCAGGCTGCTGAATTTACTTGAAGAACTTAAAGTAAAGAGGAGCTACTCGTGTGACTCGAGGAGCCAGGAGAAGACCCAGTGGGACTCAGGGAGAAGAAGTCTTCAGTGGGATTCTGGAGCAGGCCAGTGGGACTCTGGTAACACTGTGGGACGCAGTATAAAGACCCTCCTGTGGGACTCATGAGAGATACGGTGGGAAGCTGTATCGACCATTGTAATTCTAACAAGTTATCATGGGAGAATCCATGCTGGGAGAGCATGGCAAGGATGTAGGCCTTTGGTGCCGAACCTTGTAAATCCTTGTGTCCTGTGCCTTTTCATTACTGCATTATCCGGGAAAGGTTGAGAGATAAAAGAAGAGTGGATCGAGGCTTTAACCAGCCATAGAGGTTTAATTGATAAAGAATCAATTAGTAAAAAGTTTTAAGGGATCACTGATTCACCCCCTCCCACTCTCAGTGATTCACACTGATCTGGGCACTTCATATTCTTGTACAGACAATAATATTCAATTTTGTAGAATGTTTTTTATTCTCTTTATCCATCACTCGGTACCAACACAAGAGCATGTGGGTTAACATCACTTATTCCTTGTAAAAATATGAACATTGGTACATGTCCACATCTTATTCACACAAAAAATCTATGTGCACTTTATCTTCTATGTCCATTTTGTATCAATCAATTACAAACACAATTGCAGTTTGTGTTTATGTGATATTTCTCCTTGACGAGCTGTATTGTATCCTTCACAAACTGCCTTCCCATCGGGAAATATCCTTGGGAACCATTCTCGTGAACTGTTCCTGTAAACTATGTCGGTGAACTATCACTGCATACTTTATTGCAAGATGTGGCATGAGTGCTTCACAGACAACCTTCCCTTCCATGAACTGTATATAATCATGAAAAAAAATTCCCCCCGTAATATTGATTGTTTGAGGACCAGCACTGCATCATGAACATTTTCTTCCTATGATGACTCATCTTATTCCATGGAATGTTTTCTCTTCCACATACTGTTTACACTTTTGAGGACAATTTCCACTTCCATAAATCTTTTCCTCTTCTTCAGATTGTTTTATACACCACATTCATCTAATACTTCATGGAAAACATCTATACTCATGGAACTATATTCATTATGTAGACTCCCCTCCCTCCACAAACTATATCTCTTCATAAATTATTTTCTATTTGGAGTTTTAATTCCCCGCGAGTCTCCTTATGTTTTATGGATTTTCTTCCGTGGGATCTACTTTGGAATTCCTCCCACAATGTTGATTTTTTTTATATTATATATTATTAAATAATGTTATATTTCTCAATTATATAAGAAAAAAATAAGAATATTTCACTAATAATATTTACCCAATATTTCAATGTGGGGAATTCTTCTCCATGGACTATACTCCCCCAATGAACTGTTTTCCCTTCATAGTCCACATAATTCTTTTCATCATGCATATTAGTTGATTGCATACCGAATGTAAGATCCCCACCATTCTGTGAATAACACGTTTTCCGTGTACCACAATTCTACATTGATCCATGGACTCCCATGAAAATTTTACCATATGTGGCCCCCAAATACTGCTTCATGGTCCTCATATCACTACTATTTATAATTCATCATTTCAAAAAACTCCCTATTTATAGGCCCAAAAATTTGGAAAAAACATGGAAGCAATGATACCATAAAAAATGATTATGAAACTACATACAAAATTTTTGGTGGTTTTTTCATTCATAAAAACTACTTCTATCGTGATATAAATAATTTGATTGAACATCTTAAGAAAATTTAGATTATTAGAGGATTGTTTTTAATCTTTTCTATCTTCAAGAAAGTTTTTTTGTTTAATTCAAACATGAATATGATTGGAAACACCTTTACTAACAATTTAATTTTTAAGGACTTCATCACATGTTCCCCAAAAAACTTATAGTATTTGTGAAATAAAAATGGGCTATGTATCAACATATTTACGAGTATAATTATTCAACTATGTAACCCAAGGTAATCATTTGTATCTATAAAAATTCCCCTTTAATAATTTTGAATATAAAAGTCGTTAAACAATTCAATTGTTTATTGGAATATCAATATTTAATAACTTCATACATGATCTATTAACTTTGGGACTAATTCATCATATTGATTCCAAAAAAATATTCTTATCTCATTGAAAACTATTTACAACAAATCAATAATAGTTTCTAATAAATATAATACATACAAAAAGTGTTCTCTACAATTACAAATATCCTGTAAAACCATATTCCATTTCCACATAACGGGGTCATTGCCTCAACTCAAAAGTATATTAAATTTAATACTAAAAAAATTATTAAAACCAAATTGATGATAAAAATTCCATTAATATTGTTATTTATTTTAAAAAAAAAATTTCTTTGAATACACATATAATATGGTGAAATACCCAAAACATTCTAATGAAGAACTTTCCATCCCACTTAAGAATTTATAGAGAAGAAGCACTTAATTGTTTTAGTTAACCCATTAACATTAACTATGCCTGAATTATATTCTTACTAGCCCATTTCTATCATAATACCCTTATCTCATTGTTTACTAAATTTACTTACCGATTATAGGGGTTTGGCTTACCTATTGGGTATCCCTATCTCCAATCTCACATCATCAAAAAACACAACGGGTTACGTAATTAGTTTCACAAGAAAATATAGGGTCTTATTCACATTATAAAAACAAAAATAACAAAATGAAACATTTAATAAAAATAAAACTACTAAATACACATTTATCACATTTAGACTCTAGGAGAATGATTAATGTCCATATACCTTATGACCATTTTTGAACACTTTCTTTATCTACACAACTTATTTGAACTCAAAAACCCACTAATGATCCAAAAATGAATATTCTAGAAAAATAAGGTTGTAGGGATTAAGTATAAAGGGGATATTATAGATTCCCTAATTTGAAAAATAGTGAAAATTGTAGTGTTAGAATCACCCATATCTTAAATTCACTACCAAATGCACTCTATGTGGCCTAGAATTGAAGGTGAATCACCCATGTATGGAGTGGGGTTTTTTGTTTATTCACATAGGGTAAAGGAGATCAAATGGGAAGAAAAATAGGGTAGGGATCTAAAAATCCTAGTATTAAAAAATTAAAAAAAGTTAATTTTAGTGGGGCACATGGTTAACCTTCCAGGTTTTCAAAACCTTTTGTAAACCATGTGAAAGGAACTGTATAAATAAATTAGGTTATCATTGTAACATGATCATACACACATGGTTTTTCAAAATCTATTGTAACTTTGTGCTAGCCATCTATCCCAAATGGTCACCAATCCATACGATTTCCTGGTTCGGGGGGATGGTTTACAATAACTGTGTGCAAACTATGTGTTGTGAATCATTTTCCAACATTTTCCCTCATATTTGGTCCCAAAAACCCAAAAGCCATCCCAATGTCTTCAAGAACTCAGAAAAATTATCTGTTGACATAAAATATGCTTTAAAAACATATATGGACATACCTTCTACTAGGATGGAATAATACAATATTAAATTAGAGGAGGTGAGTTTTGTATTTTCCATAATGATCACTAATTATTTCTTTTATCACCCATTATGAATAATGTTGTCATATAGGATTTATTCTATATGAAATTTTAGAACTAGATTACATAAATAAGGAACAAAAAAATTATAGTAGTTTAAGGAATAATGATCACATTTTCCACTTCCCTGATGCCCTATCCATGAAATTATTGAATTTTAATAGAATGACCATTAATCAAATGACCACCATTACCCAATTCAGTGCAAGAAATTGAAACCACAACAATAATGCTAAAAAATTCTTTTTGTTCTTTTATGGGGAACCGTTTATCCATAGCATATTGCAACAAACTAAAACATCACCACAACTGAGTACATAAATTTTATACTAAAATAAATAAAATTAGTTTGATTTCATAGTTCGAGTTGATATTCACAGTTTCATTAGCATCAAATGACAGTAGATTGATCTTATTTTTTAGAAATGAAATTATAAATTAGTTGAAATTATGGAGTGATCTCGGTTATAAGTTATATTCATTTTGAAATTCCAAAAATAATAGTATAAATCCTACAGTTGCTAATTTTTTAAATTTTATATCTCCAAAGTGTATCCTCTTTTGAAAATTTATGATTTGATCGAATGTTTCATAAGATCTATAAAATACATTCATAAGAATATTAGTATATTGGTGAATTAATAAATCTTTTACCACCCATTTCTTGTATATCACACACAACACACCATTTGAATCGAAAATACATTGATCATATAAATTGATTTCATACTTCTTAATAGATCCAATATAATGGCTGCAAATATTATATAATTTAAAATAATAATTGACTTGGGAGTTGAAACCTCAGTTAAAAACTTGTATCATTTTTAGACAATGAGTATAGTTATTTGAATCTATCCTAATGAGCTTTGAATCAGTCATAATTATGCTTTCAATCATCCTCTAATTATTTCAAGACTAATTTCCTAACCATGGATAAAAAATGCAAATTTCAAAAATCGATGATAATTACATAAATATAAATATTTAATATTTAGAATAGTGTTAATTTTCAAAGTGTTGAGTACCATTTCCTAGAATAGAGTTCCCTAGAATGTCACAGGGTTCATGTTCATAGTGTAGGGTTCCTTTTCCTAGTGTAGGCTTCCTTTCCATATAGTAGGATTCCTTCTAGTGTATCATAATTTTTCCATAATTTCATGTACATATAAAATAAGGATAAATGTAAAGTTGGAATGATAATATATAAATTCATCCATTTGGTCTAAAATTCCTTATGTAGCATTTAATAACCATATGTTCAATTTCTAGAATGTCGGGTATGAACAGTGTTTCCAGACTCTATGATAGGGCTTATTTCCCATATGTTCATTCATAGAATTTAGGGTTGCTAGTCCCTATTCTTAATAAATAGAATATCTTAGGGATGATGATCCATATGTTCATTCAGTAAATATAGGTTTTGAAAAATCTTCCCAAACACATCCTGTAACTTTTTATTTTATTGATGACAAAAACATGATATATATTCTTGAAACATTCCTAATAGAATTTTATTAGAAAGTAAACATGTGTATTTATGATAACGAAAATAATAATGTAATATCATGTAGTTTATATAAAATATATTCCAAAAAATCACCCACTTTCTTATAAAAAAAACATAATATAACTATAAAAAAAATGGCATTTATAAACACATTTCATGAAAAAATTATAGTTCCAAATTTATTTTGACTTCTCGAAACAACTTTGAATGATTTTTTTTAAAATATGTTTTTAAATATTTTTCCTATTTTGTAATATCAAAAGATTTTTTTCACTATGAAAATATGATGTAAACCATATTTAATATAGTAATAAACTATATATTAATGTCATAGTATACTTTTTGAAAATTATGATATTTTACATGGTAGTGTACTTTTAAACAAAAATAACACAATAAAAAAATACAGTACTATGTAGTTAAAAAAATTAAAAAATAATGTAATGTTAAAAATTAAATGATCCAATGTTTCGGAAAATAGTGACTACATCCCACAATTAACTAAAGAGGTCTTAAAAATTTGGCACTAAGATCAATGTTGTTTTCTGTATCATTATCTCAATAAGGTGTGTTTTTAGCCAGTGGAGAAATGGTCTAAACATCACCTTTAATGTCATGTTTTTTCACTAAGAGACTATAAAAAAAGGTGTTTGAAGAGATATTTAATCTATCAATGTATATTTGTTTAATAATTTCCTATATTATTTCATTCTACTATATTCACCTTAATGCACTCATTTGGATCCTTTTCTTATTGAACAGAGGCTCTCAATCGATATCCGACATGAAGAATGACTCGCCCCAAAAAGGATTCATTGGATATTAGTTGACTAGTTTAATATCTCTGTATATCCAGAGGAACATTAAAAGGTGTACTTTCACACTTGAGAATGTGTATCATATTGTCTAATTCAGCCATCACATTAGTTATTTCATCAAATATATTTATTATGTAGGGAGAATTTGGATGAAGAGTTGTGGATGTATATTGATAACCTTCATTAACAAAATGAAATTAACTTCCCAACATAAATTTCAGTTCATCAAAATGATGCTTCTTAACATTTTCATCAGTAAAATATCTAAACTCTCTGCTTAAGGAATTGATTAGATCTAAAAACATCTCCCCCTAAAATCAAGTTTTTTAACTTCTCTACGTTGAGATATAAGGGATTAAATCTCATCTCTTTGAATTGTTTCTCTTATGAATTCCCTAAATTTATTCCTTTTTGACTCTAATTATTTCCTTATAAAAAATATTGAGCATTAAAATTAATAAAATCTCCACACCATATTCCATGTGTCTCTGTCTAATGAGTCATAAGACTCTGTATATTTCACCAATACATGACCAAAACCTACCAAAGTTAAACATGGTCCACCCTTCTCTTTTAAAATAGATGATTATTATTCAAAAAATTATTAATAACTATAGATATATTTCAAGGGGTAGCCTAAAAATCATTATGATATATATCTTTATATTGATCATCCTATTTATAAATTATATTTATATTTTTAATTATATGAGCCTCCTACTCACAAAAATCTTAGACTCTAGCATGACTAATTCCCACTGGCCTAGAAATATTTATTGAAATTATTCTTCTATGATGAAGGAAATCCTCATCAATTTAGGATTATTCTTATTCATTTTATCTATGAATCAAAGAACCAACAATAGGTAACAATTTTTTCTACCCCCTAACTGTATGTCATGAACCATACATGATCTTATATTCCAACTCTGAGAAGATTATTGTTGGAGTCAATCTAGAAAAATCCAAATTTTCTGAAAGATTCAGCTTTGAAAAAATTAATGTGCTGATATCTCTATCTAAAATTTCTGTCTCCTATATTTTTCTAGTTTCCACAATTATAGGGATATAATCCTTCAATTGGGATAAAAACCCATCTTTGCATCCATCTAATAGTAATGAATTTGATTCTAAAGATTTCATCAACTAATGTTCATCTTAATATTTTTCAAGAAAAACTTAACATAAACATCTTGATAAATGAATTTGTATACCTCATTAATTTGTAGCTCTATTACAGATTAAATAAAATTCATCATAACTCGTTGAATGTGTTATAATCCCTTATCACCTATTTATCAATAGTTGTAGTTACAAAAGTAGAATACATGATATTCAATGAACTATATTTATCATCAAATATATTTCATAAATAAAAAATTAAATTCTACCCATGGAGAAAATCAAGGATCTCATTTTTCTGGACTGTAGAGATAGAAAAATAAATATAATGAATTGTAGAAAAAAACAATCATCATTAGATCCAAAACTAAAAGTTGAATTTCAATTTTACTATTCTACTACTATATAAAATTAAAATGATATATTTATTTCAACAAAAAATAATTCAAATCCATCAAATCCTCAAAAAAATTATGAGATATTCCTTTGATTTATGCCAATGAAATAAATTACCTATTCGTGAAGTGGTATCTGATACTTCAACTAACAGACACTTTTCCTTGGACCAACATATTTAGCTAGTCCAAAATATTCCATTTCAGAAAGATTTGTGTTTGAATATTTTAATGTTTAGGGATTTAGTAAACTGGAATAAGAGAGTCTCTATAAATATAATAGAGATAAAGTAGAAAATAGGGGTAATTTTGATGGTTTTCTCGTAACAAATGAGAATGTACTCATTATATTTTTACTTGAAGAGAATAAAAAAATCGAATCAAAATTACTGTTTCTATACAATTGAATAAACAAATGATTAAAGTAAATATTAATAAATAAATATGAAATTTAATAATTATTTAATATAAAAACATACAAATTTATAAATAAAATAAATCTCTAAACAATTAATTAAAATTAAATAATTTAAACTCTCCCTTAATAAAATTATAACAGAAACATGGAAGTGGTTTCGTAAAAATATCAACAAACATATATTTTTTATCAACAATTTCTATAGATATATCCTTTTCAAAAAAAATATATATTAGAAAATTTTTCCTTATATCAACATTTTTAGGTCATGGAATTAATAATTGAAATTTTTTAAAATATTTATCACACTAGTATTGTCTGGTAAAATAAGTATACTATTAAAATTTAGTCCAAAATCCAATTGAGTTTTTTTCATCCTTAATTCTTTTTCACAGAACCTTCTATAAGAAACATATTATGTATCAACTTTTGAAAGGGAAATAGAGTGTGTTTCTTACTCGATCCGGATAATATATATTTTAATAATAAGTGATAGGTTCCTAAGGATCTAATCTAAAACCTCTAATGTATGATTTCGAAAATGAAAATAAATTTTAATCATAATCATTCATTTAAAATGTGATTGAATAGTAAATCCTTTTATTTAATTGAAAATTTTTCTAATAGTATTAAGATGAAATTCTTTAAGATTTTACTGTAATGTAGACATTAAACATATAGAAAACATAATGTATGGTATTATAGCAGTATTATATATCAAACTATCAATCATACCTCTTTATAACATGTTGTAAACTAGTCTTTCATCTTCTTCTAAATCTTGTTTTATATTGTTACAATTAAGAGTTACGTATGTCTTACTCCTTTCAAGTAAAAACTTTTTCAATAAATCAATAATATATTAATTTTTATATAATACATTTCCATATTATTTTATAAAAATTTATAATCAAAAAAATAAATTTTTGTCCCTTATTATAATACTTTCAAATTATTTTTACCATTATTTTGAAAAAACATTACATAGATTATTCTTTTTTTGAACAAAAAATAACGTCATCCAAATGAAATTGTATAAATAAAATATTAAATTAAATAGTCATATTTATATGTGTTGGATCTATGAATCCAATAGTAAATCAATTATTCAAAAGAAAAGTAGATAATATTTCAAACCATGATCTAGGAACATGATTAATTCCATACAGAGGTGTATTGAGGTTAAAAAAAGGATTTGGTTTATGAGGGTGTTCAAAACCAATAGGTTTTACAACATTATATTATTCTATTAAATATCCATTTAAAAATATTGATTTCAAATCCATCATATATAATTTTAATATCACATGAGATGGATATTTAAAAATGAATCTAATGGATTCTTATCTAGCTAAATGGGAAATGGTTTCATCATAATCTATTCTTTTATCCGAATTATATATTTTATCTTTTAATCTATATTTATTTATAATTATGTAACCTTGAACATCCTCTTTATTTATAAAGAACCACTTAGTTCCTATCCTTGGATAATTAGTTGGTCTTTATAATCATTACCAAACGACATTCTTTTTGAATTAGTTTAGTTCTACTTACTTTTCTAAAATAAAACTATCATATTATGTTGATTCATCATTAGACATATGTTTTAACTATGATTTAATGGAAGAAAATAAATATGGTCTTCCTAAATTTCTTTTAATTTTAATTAATGACCCAAGGTCTCTCATTACAGTTTCTAAAGGATGGTCATTAATGATCTAGACCATTTGGAAAGACACTTTTAGATTATTCACTTTCATGTTCTTCTGAACTGTACTAAATTTCGTTATTATTATTTTCAATTTCATATTTATGAGTTTCAAGTCTCGTGTTATCAGACGAATTAGTAAAATCACCTATTTTATCATTCTTAATAGAAAAAGGGTCAATTTCATCATACCTCACCTAAATATTTTCTTCAGATATACTTGAATTTTTTAAAAACTCTATGCATTAGAGGTATCATCATATCCTAAAAGTATTCCTCCATAAGATTTTGTATCAAAATTAACAAGTTTATAGACAGTATTCATGATATAAACCTTACATAAAAAAATATAAAAGTACATTAATTTAGTTTTTATGTTATTCCGATGTTCAGATAGGGTCTTTTAAAAATATACCTTATTATAAATCTATTAATTAAATAGTAGGATGGGATTACAATATCATACTAAAATATGTATGATGGAAATATTCATTCAGAATATTCCTTTTTATTTCTTGATTAATTGTTTTTCTTCTTTCAATAATTCATTTTTGTTTAGCGGTTCTTGGGGCAACAAATGTGTGTTTAATAACAAGATTTGTGAAAAAACAATTTAATTATCAATTATAAAAGTATACACTATGATCACTTCTCAGTGAAATTATTTTAATAAATTTTTCATTTTTTATTTTTTAAAATAAAATCTAAATGATTAAAAACATCATTTATCGAGTTTTAGAAAATATGCTAAATTAAATCGAGAATAATCATCTAATAAAACATAAACACAAGATTTTCCAACCAAAACTACAATAATGGATGGCCTAGAAGAATCAATATTGATATGTTCCAATGGGTTATATGTGGCAATTTTTTAATAGATTTAAAAAATTATTTGTGTTGTTTTCCAATTTGGTATGCATCATATAATCTATCATTTTCACATTTTAGACTAAAAAATCATAAACTAAATTTTTATTAAATTAATTATATAAAAATATATATCAAAGTGAGTATATATTACATGTAAAATCTAGGAATCATTTGACTTAGTAGTTAAATAATTCACATTATTTTTACATAATAAATTTAAATCCAAAAAATATAGACATTTTTAGTTATTAGTTCTCTAAATTTATGTTGATTATATTTAAACACATGTCAATAATTTTTATAAAAAAATAAAAAATTAATCCATAATTAAAATGTTGTAAAATACATATCATATTGTGATTTAACATTCTCGCACAATGTAATTTATTGATTGCGATAGTCTTTGGATCTCCATTAGTCAAACTGCAATAATAATTCCTTTCGTATTGTCACCAAAATTGACTAGTTCTCCATCCATTTGAGTTAGCTTATAAAAATTTTATGAGTCTCCATACATGTATTTTTAATAGTCATTATCCATAAATCATATTGATTTTTTATTCTTTTGGAACTTTTTCTTCAGTATAAATTAAACATGTGTTCATTTTGGTACCCATTCATTCTTTAGTCTTGCAGTGTTAGTGAATAATGATCTAGGAATTTATATTTTACTAATTTAGATATAGATTTTGAAATATATAAATTTTAGAAATAGTAATTTTATGATTTATCAAGAAACATTTATTAGTGACATGATCTTCTATTCCACAATAATAACATGTAGTATTTTTCAAATTAGGTATAAAATAATTCTTCAATAGTTTTGAATTTTCTCTTCCTCTACTTATTCCAACTATTTATATTTTAATAACATTATATCCATGAATCTCATTTACAAATCTTTCTCCTAACAAAAAAATAAGAGTAGTACTTTATAAGACTCTACTTCATCATGCATTTATTTAATCCTTTTCTCATGATCAATACAATTTTATGTTGAAGAATTGAATTTCATAACATGTTCTTGATGTCGTTTTAGTATGGTATCACATTATCTAAAAAAATAATTGTGAATATTTTTTATCAATTTCTGAATTTTAAATATGGAATTATATTTATATTTTAAAATTTATTATTATGATGAACTTTTATCATTTGAGAAACTATGAGTACCATTTTTTGATGTGTAAATTGTTTTTACATTTCCTTATATAACCATAATGAACATGTGGGATTTGGTATTTGAT
Source organism: Viscum album (assembly GCA_963277665.1). Classification (NCBI taxonomy): domain Eukaryota; kingdom Viridiplantae; phylum Streptophyta; class Magnoliopsida; order Santalales; family Viscaceae; genus Viscum; species Viscum album. Next base: position 1,406,109,540 of record OY728120.1, on the reverse strand, counting down.
AGATATTTTACTAAATCATATTTTGAGGAGCATTTGTAGTCATCAAATACTCTGAATGTATAATTCATATCTATTTTTACTTTTTTCTCATAATCACCATTATTTTAATATTTATTTTCTGACCTCTTTCTTTTAACTTTCAGTTGTCAGAAATCAGGTTTGATGTGACCCAATTTTTTGCATTCATAACCATTAACTTCTCATGTTTCTTTATCATCCTTCATGATGGATCTTATGAAACCATTTTTTTATATTAAAATATAGTGAAATTTCAGGGATAAATGAGATAGTTCTATTTTAGAATCTATGGAATATGAATTTTTCCTATTTTTCATCATGTTCTATTTTTCATCTATTCTTGTGATATGTTACATTTTGGTATTCATTTCTCCTTTTCACTATAATATTATGATCTTAAAAATTATTTTTTTTCTACATCATACATCATTAGTATTCCAATCAATTCCCTCATAGTTAAATTTTTGGCATGTGATGGGTGATGAATAACATCAGATATACTATTCATATTCAAGGGTAGTACTCTTAGTACATTAAATGCCTAATTAGATTAACATATGGTATCGACAAAGGATGTAATATTATTGACAATATCAATTATATTTCCTTTACGGGGATTGATTATTTGACCATCAAACATTATGAATGTGCCAAACCAAATCATAGAATTAATATATCTCATTTTTCTTATATTTTCTATTACATCAAAAGATACTGAAATATTTTTCCATATTTCATAGAAAATACATTTCTGTGATGCATGATTAAACTCATCATGACCAATTAAACATATAAAAGAATTCGTTGCTTTTTAATTTATGTTATATTCAGTTTTTTTTCAACAGTCCATGTCTATTGTTTTTTTAGGAATCACGTGAGGATTAATGATCTCAGAAATGTCATTGAATGCACGATTTTTCAGATTAATAATCAATTTATATTTCATGAATCTGTAATTTTTTCCATTAAATTATAGAGAATGATCTATATAAATTACTTTCTTCTTATCATCCATTGACATATTCTTTTTATACACATTATAATTTTCACCTTGGTATAGATTTATCTCAAAATTCCAACATTGATACCAATTTTTTAGTTGGAATTATAAACATTTACTGAACATGGGGTGTATTTTCTTTTTCAAAATTTTTTATTGAGTATTTATTTTTTCACTATTTTTTTATTACATAGATATGAATTTTTTTATTCTATATGGAATATGAGCATTGGATTACAAAAAAATGAACATAAAATAATTAATAGTGGTTCAGGTTAAAATGATCCCATAGTCCATTCAACCAAATTAATCTCTGCATGCTTAATGAATTTAACTAGAATGGTCTTTTTATCACAAGATCAAAAATCTAACGCTTGGGGTATGATGTTGACTCCTATAAAAAAGTATAAAAAATTAAATATGTTTCATTTATAGGGAAATTTATTATAAAAAAATTTATATAATAAGATAACACTTTACTATAATGGACAATGATCATTTGGTATAAAAATAAATCATTAGTGTTTGATGTTATGGTTCTGGTTGATCTTCATAGTTTCGGTAGATATAACTGATAGTATATGGATTCAATTCTTCCAAAATGAAATTCTTCATGAAATTGAAATTTTGCAGTGATCCTGATGTCAAAGGATCTTCAATTTGAATATCAATAAAAATATCCAGTAATCTTATATGAACATGAGATTGTGACATGTATATCATCATTGAGTATCCTCTTATGAAAATTACTGAGTCGACCAACTTTTATAGATATCTATTAAAGATATTCTAAATAATTTTATCATATATTTTATTGAATAAAACAGGTATCACCTATATCACATATATCACACACACCACACCATTTGAATTGAAAATACATCGATCATATAAATAGCTTTCTTACGATTGAATAGATATAATAAAATCTTTAGAATAATTGCATAATTTAAAATCATAATTGTAATGGGGATTCAGAACATCGCATAATAACTATAGATAATTTCTAAAATAAATATGATTCCTTGAATCAATCATAATTAAATTTGAATCAGTCATGAAGTAACATTCAATCGGTACTTAATTATTTAAATACTATTGCAAGAAACTCAGTTAAAATTTTCAAATTTTAAACTCCAATTTTTAGTAGAGAAATCAGAGGGTCAACTATATAGCGTCGTGTTCTTTTGTGTATCATATGCTTCAATTTCATAGTGTAGAGTTCCTTTTTGTTGCATAGGGTCCTTTTTATATCGTAGGTTCCTTTTGTATACCATAGGGTTCTTTATAATGTATGGTTACTTATCCATAATTTTGTTTGCATGTAATGTATTGATCAATGTAACATAGAGAAGATGAAATATATGTTCATACTTTTAAAATAAATTTCCTACCATAGCATTGATTAACCATATGTTAAATTTCCTGATTTTAGGGTATGAACTGTATAAGGACAGGACAATAAACATTATAAAATATTGAATTAAATAGATAAATCACATTGAGGATCATTTTAGGTTTAGTGTTTTAGAGAATTATTTCATAACATTTACATAATAACATGAATATTACATGTAGAAAATTCAACTCAGTATCAATTTTTTTCATAAAATAAAAACCCATTAAATAGGTGTCATGTCTTGTTCCATGTTTTAGACAACATGAATTTTCCATGATCCCATCCCTGACCCTTATACATCTTTAAGTCATGTGTAAAACATTTAAAAACATGGAATGAGCATAAAAATTTCAGCAAGGGATATAAAATAAGTAATGTAAACGTTGGCCCATCAATAAATAAAAAACAATGAAACCATACTTTTCGATCATAACATATCTCATGAAATCATAAGATTTAGGATCAACACATAAAAATCATAAATCATAAAGATAACTTATGACATAATTAACATACTTATAGTATATCTATCATCGCTATCGAGTAAGTCACATTTGGAATATCTTTCATAGTATATTCCCCAAATCTCTTAGGATAAACATTAGTGTTTACCTCTGTGACGTTTCCCAATTCATTGGACAACTATCTCTGGCTCACCTGCCCTAGGTTTACCACGGAACCACCCATATACAAACACAATGACCAATAGCCATAACATATTCTTAAACCATAAAACAAACATTAAGGAATGATAACATTTCCACATTGCAATCACAATATATCATTTCAAAATATTAACAAAATTAGAGCTTTTATCTATCAACATTATAATCCATTTAAAATATTAAATTAATGGATTTTTGAATCAAAGTGTCGCATACCACTTTGAAGCTTTTGAAAGAAATTTCAGTTTCAAAATATTCTTTTCCAATGTGAATAAATGCTTAAAACCATTTATAAAATATGGAAATTAATGGGAAATATTAGATGAATAAACCTTTAAAGCATTTAAAATGATATTTTTGATAAAGAGTTTTTACCAAAATGAGAGATCCTAGAATACACATAATTAGGGAATAACATTTAATCATAACTTTATCATATCATGATAATAATGGTATTCACGAAATAATATGCCAAAAGACTGTATATACACCATATAAGAGTGAATTGGTGTATATCAACAATGAAGTTTCAATGGAAATATAAATTGATATGAAATCCCTTATAAAGATTGTACCTTTAGATTAAGGACAAATAAATTAAAAAAATTTGTGTAAAAAATATAAATACACTCAATATATTCTTATATTAAGATTAAACCAATCAGATATTAATCACACATATTCATATCATGACATAATCATGAAGTATATGTTTAACCCAAAAATTGAAATTGGGTGAATAAGTTTTCTTACATAAATTCGACAGCCTAACGACGTCACTTTAAAATTCAGAAAATAATTTTATGAGAGAGAAAAAGATATCTCATAACATGGAAATAAAATTTACATCAATAAGGATATATAATAACATATCTCAATAAATAATTATGTAAATTAAAAGACATAACAAAAAAGAAATCTTTTAGAAAGATGAGGTTGAAAAGTTCCCCTACCGATTTGATAACATACAAAACATACACCCCATAAAAGATAGATCAAACAATGAATTTGTAAATACTAATAAATTAAATTATATAATACAAAAATTACAATCATGGGTAGTATATCCACCACACAAATTTAAATAGTGGTTAATATAGCATGAATCTCACCGGAATAAAAAGTGAGATGAAAAACACTTACCACGTTGTAATCAACAAAGTCGTATAAGAAAAGTTAATAACCGCCAAATGAATCACATAATTACATGAATATCTATATAATCAAGATAATATATATCAAATGTTAGTACACAATACACCACATACAATAAATAAGTGGTGAACAAAGGAAATCTCACATAATTAAAAGTGAGATAAGAAATCACTTACCCCATGTCCTACTTGACTGGTATCTTCCATGTTCATCCTGAATATTAAAAATAATTTAATTTCTACTTGATTAATATCGTTTTTAATTTTTATTATTACTTTTATATCACTTATTACCTTTCAATAAAATATAGTTAATTATTTGAGTTCATATCGTAGATTTTGTAGATGCTCAGAATTTGAGTTAAAAATAAACTTGTATTAATCACAATTTGTCCATGTGGTCAATACTCCAGTATCACCAGAATTATATTAATGATATAGATATAATATTTTTCATATATATACAGTATAAAAATCTCTTTATATTATTACATAACATTTGGAGATAAGAAATGCAATGCATCGTTCTTGGAGATGGTAAGTCGTACGTACGCAAGAACAGTACTTTCATTTCCATTTAGTATTTTATTGGAATGAAAACATAATGATACATATTTATATTATAATTCTATTATAATATATTAAGTAATATCATTAACTCTATCCTTTTTATGTCCCACATAATTCATTAACGATTCATATCACTTTGAGGGGGCAGTAGTCCACACTTCCTAAAATTAAATTTTCGTGTTTACCGATTTTGGAAACCATAAAGGTATGTTGTAAATTAAAAATAAATAATAATAAAGAAAACATAAAAAATATCATATATAAATACAGTTCCTTTATAATAGACACCAAGTGAGGTGGTAGGAGATAATTGAACAATCATCGTTTCGTGAGGTGTTAGTTTTCCATCCATAGATACATTGTGTTATTTACCCATTAGATAGAGGTTTGTGTAAGTGTAGTTAGAATGAATCTCATAAAAGAATCCTATTATATTTAGCATATGTATTATTTTATAAAATAATTGAAGAAAAAGAGTTTATGTGGTTGGAGAAGTAAAATAAAACAAAATAACTTAAGAGAAGATGTTACCTTTAAATCGGGTAACTCCCATTGGTTTGAACCAAAAGAGTTTCTTAAAGTGAATCCTTCCTACAGTATGGCATCTAGTATGAAGAGATAGATCTTAGGAGCTTATTGGAGCAGAGGTTTCATGAGCCAATATCCTAATAAGTTTAATAAATGGGTAATAATTGTGGACTTTTTAAAAGGGAGGTGAGGGGTTCTTTAGGAATGTTTGAAACAATTATTTTCTTATAACATCATCTTCAGTTTCAGAAGGTCATATATTAGTTAATATCAAATTTAATTTGAGTCATGGTCAAATTAAGATAATCCAATAATAATTGGACATGTTTTTTATATTGTTTTAATATTTATAATCTTATTTATTTAAATCATTTATTAATGATGAAAATATTGCATCATTATTGTGTCATAAATAATTTAATTTATGTGATGTCCAAAAATTATAAACAAATATGATGATGTATGATATCTTTTTATATTTCCCAATAATTTATATAGTGGAAAATATAGCTTAAATAACCCCATGTGCAAATTTAATTACTAAAAGATATTTGTTTATGTCATTTTTGTCTTTAATTTAAAATAATTAATATAAAATGTCATTATTACTCCCATGTGGCTCCATGGGGTCCCAAATTCGACCCAAGGATGACCATGGTCAGATATGTATCATCCAATGGGATTAGGACACATGTTATGGTAATTTAATATTATTATAATATTATATTTTAGACTTATTTATTATTTTTACCATTTAATCATTGTATATAAAATATTTACTGAAGTAAATTTTTAAAATGCCTAAAAATAAAAGTTACCTATTTACACAATTTGGACCAAGTGATTCCAAATATTGAATCAATTTCTCCAAATTCAATCATATAAGTGGAAAAAATTAATTTAAAATTAATTCTCATTGTTAAAAAAATATTGTGTTTTTAAGAAAAAATATCTATCAATTATGTCCAATTTAAAAATAAAATTACATAAAATGGCCAAAATTAGATGAAATGGTAAAACTATATTCTAATTTTACCATATAACTAATTAAAAATATAATATAACCATATAAAAAATTTAGATTAAATGGCACTTTTGAATTGAAATACATTGTTTTTTACATTTCATTAACAAAATAGATTTATCAGAAAAAAAAAAATTTTACCCAAAATAAATTTTGATGTCCCTAATCTGAAGAAAATTTTTATTTTGTCAAATAGAATATATAAATATGAAAAAACTAGATTTAAATAGGGTTCTCCATTAAAAGGTGGTAAATCGACATGTGAGTGAATATTAGAGTATTTATGATTAAAATAAAATTCATTACTTATTTTAAGCCACTAAATTTTATTTGATAATTTTAAAAATATTCAACAAACATGTATAATATTATTTTACATATTTCTATTAATTCCTTCAAATACAATGGTTATGTGTTAACTACCATTTAATATAGTAATATTATTTTATTATTGTGCTACACAATATTTCAAAAAAACCCATTGTTGTGTATCGGGTATGCCATCAAAAATAACATCCCAATTAAAGTAGAATTAATATTTATTTCACTAATATTAATAATTTTGACAAATTTCATGTTCTTTATTTAAGTGGGATGTAAAATCCTTCCCCTCTTTTGGGAATTTTGTCCTCAAAATTTTAAAACTGGGATTGGAAACTTCATTAAAAGTCCCACATCAGAAATGAGTTAGTAAAACTATCACATCAATATAATTAGAGAGAAGTAGAAAGGTCACCTGAGATAACCCATACTCGGATTCCGTGTAGGAAAACATGTATGTGGAAGATAGAACAAATTGTCAAGTTCTGATGGAGAGTGGTAGAAAACATTATTAGCAGAAAGTTATACACCAGAAAGTCAAAAAATAATGATGTGTTAAACCATCTTTCATTGTCTAGAAGGAAAGGTTTCTATTTTACGTTCCTTTTCATAATTTTGAGGAGTTAATTTACTACATAGAATATGAACATAATGAAATATACTTAACTTCAAGTGGATTTTCATCATTTAATAGTTTATACCAAAAACTAATATTTTCTCCAAACAAGGAGCTTTCAAAAAGACTTGGTCACATCAAAAGAAAAATAATCGTATTATAGAGAATAACATAACAAAAAATCCAAGAACTATATATTTCCCTTTCTTTTAAACATCAAATAAAACCAAAATGGTTAGTACGAGATTATATAATCCCCCAAAAAAGATAATTATTTATAAAAAATTTACTACTCTTAATCTCCAAAAATAAACAAAAGTACATAATGTTCATGAAAGACCATTCAATACATAATTTTCCAAAATAATCATCAAAATAATTTAAACTAAGATTGAAACACAAAAATCAGAAGGATTTATTCTCATAGTCTTCCATAGTAAATCTTAAATTTTATCTCCAAATAACATCGACTAATATTTTCGCCTCATACTGAAATGTAATTAACTTAATCACATATTCTCTATGATAGGTTAGTCATTTCCATAAATAACCCAGATATCCATATTTCCAAAATAAAACATAAAATCTACCAAAAAATAATATTTCAACCATTACCCCAGTATTTATATCCCATATTATTCCATTTTACGTAGGTATATATTGTTCCCCAAAAGAGAGAACATCTTCCAAAATCACTTTTATCAGTTAATCACGAAATAATTATATTACAATATGGACATCCATTTGATAAAACATAATATCACAAATCAACTTATTCTTTATCAATAAAGTCATTTAACTACAAATAATAACTCATACTAACCAGGGACTTCAGTTAGTCTAGTGATAGGAGATAAATCCCAATCACACTATGGTTGTGGGTTCGATTTGCGTATCTTTATTCGACGCGACAGGTTGCCACACAGTCTGCATGTTGTCCTTTTTATAAAACTAAAAAATAACCCCACCATGTTTTAACCTCAATGGTTTCCTTATACCTATTATTTTCATCCCAAATCCTTATGATCTCCACAATATAACTGTTGATGACTTATATATATTTAATTTTTTTAATTTCACCACCATATGATAAAATGAAATGATCCCTAGAATAAAGAACATCATACCCTGATCATGGTGTCCACTTGGTTCCATCGTTATCTTGTTCATGTAGGTAGAAGGTCCATGCATTGCCAAAATGATTTAGAGATCCATCAAATTCAATTTATTCCTTCATCCAAATACACCTGAAACAACATGGGTTATATGGGTGTTCACATAAAAATTGTTTTTTTAAAATAATGAAGCATGACATATAATTTCAAAACATCTGATAAAACATGATTTCTATAAAATAGTCGGACCGAATATGAGTGGAAACATTCAATTAATGGTTCTTTTAATATAACAGAAGTATTTTTTGAGATCCTATATTGTATAATAAAATATAAATTAGTTGTGCAAGGGCGTCCCTCTTCAGCACCATTTTATAAAACATAATATGCTTCAAAATCTTATGATAAGGAAAAATAAATGACAATTCATTGAAAATATTTACCTTTCTTGAAAATATGAGAATATTATCTAAATACGATTTTATTAAATACAAACCATGATCCACAATGATATCGGGTTATAGTGGAGGTGTTTGATATCTCAAACAATTTCTTGCAAGTGGGTTGTATGTTAGAAAAAGTTTCGCAATCATCCGAACACAACTTTGTAATAATTATTGCAATCAAGTCATCAGGAAGAGATAGGAATGTCGTTTGAGATCATCCTCCTTCCATTTATAACATAAATTCCATGATTAGAAAAATGTTATAAAACAAGGATTTAACTAAAATAATAAACATAGAGACTAACCATGTGTTAAACGAAAACTCATAATCCCTAAAGTTGTCTAAACTGACCTCTGATACCAACTATAAGGACCCGGCCTTAAACATTAGATAATCATGGATTCAATGGATTATTCATATTGAGAATCTTTTCATGTTGAGATTTTTAGAGAATTAGGTCATAACATTTACATAACAACATGAATATTACATGTTGACAATTCAACTCAGTATCCATTTTTTTCAAAAAATAAAAACTCTTGAAAAGTCTCATGTCTAGTTCCATGTTTTAGACAACATTAATTTTTCTTGATCCCATCCACGACTCTTATTCCTCTTTAAGTCATGTGGAATGAATTTCAAAAACATTTAATGAGAATAAAAAGATCATTATGGGATATAAAATAAGTAATGAAATCATTATCCAATCAATAAATACAAAAACAATGAAACCATAATTTTCAATCACAACATATCACATGAAATCATACGATTTATGAACAACACATAGAAATCATAAATTATAAAGGTAAATTTCGAAATAAATAATATACTTACAATGTAGCTATCATATCTATAGAGGGTGTCACATTTGGAATACTCTTCACAGTATATTACCTAAATCTCTTAGGATAAACATTAACGTTTACCTCCATCATGTTACCCAAGCCATTAGAGAGCTATCTCGAGATCACCTGCCCTATGTTTATCATGGAACAACCCATATATGTAAAAAATTCCCAATAGAAATAACATATTCATAACCTATAAAACAAACCTAATGGATAGATAATATTTCCACATTTTAATCCCAATATATCCTTTCAAATTATTGAAAAAATCAAAGCTTTTATCAAACCATTTTCAAAGCCATTTAAAATATTAAATTAAGCGATTTTTGAATCAAAGTGTCTGATACCATTTTGAAGATTTTGAAAGAAATTTCAATTTCAAAACATTCATGTACATATTAATAAATATTTAAAACCATTTCTAAAACATGGACATTAATATTAAATATTATATGAATGAACCTTTAAAACATTTAAAACAATATTTTAGTTAAAGAGTTTTTAACAAAATGAGAGATCCTAGAATACTAATAATTGAGGAATAGAATTTAATCAGAACGTAATAATATCATTAGAATACTTTTCTTCATGATAAAATATTCCAAAGGACAATATATACACCATATAAGAGTTAAATGGTTAATATCATCAATGATGTCTCAATAGAAATGTAAATTGAGATGAAATCCCTTTTAAAGACGATATCCATAGATTAAGGATAAATAAAATATATAATTATATTTGAAAAATATAAATATACCCAATAAATTTATATATTAAGAGTAAAAAAATCATTGTTTATTCACACATATTCATATAATGACATAATCATGAAGTATATGTTTAACCTAAAAATTGAAATTGGGTTAAGAAGTTTTCATACATAAATTCGACAGCCTAACAGAGTCACATTAAAATTCATAAAATTAGATGATGAGATAGAAAAACATATCTCATCACATGGACATAACATATACCTCAATAAGTATATATAAGAACATATCCCAACTTATAAATATGTAAATTAAAAGACACAACAAAAAGAAGTCTTTTAGAAAGAGGAGGGTGAAAGGTTCCCTTACCGATATGGTATCTTAGGAAACATACACCCCGTGAAAGAAATATCACAAAATTAAAATGTAAATACCCATAAATTAAAGTATATTACACAAATAATACAATCATGGGAGGTACATCCATACCACAAAAGGAAATAGTGACTAATATAGCATGAATCTCACTTGAATAAAAAGTGAGATAAAAAACCATATCCATGTTGCAATCAATTGAGTCATATGAGAAAAGTTAAATAACACCAAATGATTTTTAAAATACCATTAATATTAATAGAAATATGATTATATATTTCAAATGGTAGTACACAATACACCACATGCAATAAATAATTAGCGAACAATGGAAATCTCACGGAATTAAAAGTGAGATAAGAAATCACTTACCTCGTGTCCAACTTGACTAGTATGTTCATTGTTGTTCCTGAATGTTAAAAATAATTTAATTTTTACTTGATTAATATCATTTTTAATTTTTATTATTACCTTTATATCTCTTTTTACCTTGCAATAAATGCTAGTTAATTATTTGAGTTCATATCGGACATTTCTTCGATGTTCAAAATTTGTGTTAAAAATGAACTTGTTATAATTAAAATTTGTCCATGTGGTCAATAATTCATTATCTCTAGAATGATATTAATACAATATATATCATATATATCGATATATCTAGTATATACATCTATTTATATTAGTACATAACATTTGGAGATAAGAAATGAAATGCACCATTCTTGGATATTGTAAGCAGTACGTACACATGAACGCTACATCCATTTGAATTTCATATATTAATGGAATTAAATATTAATTATACATATGTATATTATAATTAAATTATAATATATTATGTAATATAATTAACTCCATCCTTTATATGTCTTACATAAGGCATTAACGATTCATATCACTTTAATGGGGCGGTAGTCCGAACTTCCTAATATGAAATTATCGCATTTACCCATTAGGGAAACCATAAAGGTATTCTATAAATGAAAAATAAATAATCACAATGGAAAAATAAACATAATATATATCTTATATAAATACATTTTTTTCATAATGGTCACCATGAGAGGCGGTATGAGATAGTTGAACAATCTTCGTTTCGTGAGGCGTTAGTTCTCCATCCATAGATACATTATGTTATTTACCCATTAGATGGAGGTGTGTGTAATTTTAATATGAATACTTCTCATAAAAATATCCTAGTATATTTTGGATACTGTTTGTTTTAAAATAAAATAATAAATAGAGATGAGGGTGTTAGACAAGTAAAATAAAACAAAAAAACTTAAGATAAGATGTTACATTTAAATCGGGTAACTCCTTTTGGATTGAAGAAAAATGTTTTCTTGAAGAGATTTCTACCTATGGTAAGGCTTAGAGTATGAATAGAATGATCTTGGAAGATTATTTTAGTAGAGTTTTCATGAGCCCAATGCTTGATAAGTGTGATAAATAGGATAGATGTGAGGGATTTTTAAAAGGGAGAGGAGGGGCTCATTAGCAATGTTTGAAACAATTATTTTATTATGACCACATCTTCGGTTTCAAAAGGTCATCTATTTTTTAATACCAATTTTGAGATGAATAATGGTATAAATAAAATAATCCAATAAGAATTGGACAGTTTTTGGATATTTTTTTAATATTGATTATCTTATTTATTTAAATATTTTATAAATGAGGTAAATATTTCATAATTATTGTTTCATAAATAATTTAATTTATTTGGTGTCCAAAAATAATAAAACAAATACCATGATTTAGTAAATAATCTTATCTTTCCAAAGAATATTTATTGTCGAATAAATAACATATGTATCCCTGTGTAAAAATTTATGTACTAAAAGATATTTGTTTGTGTCCATTTTGTCAATAATTTAAATTAATTAATATAAAATGTCATTATTACTACCATGTGGCTCCATGGGGTCCCAAATTCAAACCAAGGATTCCCATGGTCAAGTATGTATCATTAAATATTATAACGACATATGTTAGGTTAATTTAATATTATTATAATATTATATTCTACCCTTATTTATTACTTTTATATTTTAATCATTGTAAATAAAATATTTACTGAAGTAAATATTTAAAATGTCTAAAAATAATAGTTACCTATTTACACAATTTGGACCAACTAATTACAAATTTGGAGTCCATTTTTCCAAATTCAAAACATAGAATTGGAAGAAATTAATTTAAAATTATTTCCCGTTGTTAAAACAAATAGCGTATTTTTTACAAATAATAACTATCAAAAGACTGACAAATGATTATGTCCAATTTCAAAATGAAATTACTTCCAATGACCAAAATTATATTAAATGGTCAAAATATATTCAAATTTAATTTTAAAACTAATAGAAAAGGTAAAATAATAATATATAAATAAATTATATCAAAAGGAACTTTTGAATTAAAATTCAGTATTTGTCACATTTCATTAAATAAAACATTATCGGAAAAATACAAAAACATTACCCAAAGTAAATTTTATGTCTCGAATCTAAATAAGATTTTTATTTTGTCAAATATATCATATAAAAGTAAAATATACTATATTTAAGTATGCTTCACTATTAAAAGGTTATAAATTGACCTTTTAGTGAATATTATAGTATTTATGCTTAAAATCGAATTATTTACTTATTTTAAGCCTCTAACATTTATTATATAAATGTAAAAATATTCAACAAACATTTATAATAATATTCTAGTTAGTTCTATTCATTCCCTCCAATACAACGGCTAGGTGTTAACTACCAATTAAAATAGTAATATTATATAATTAGTGTGCCACTTAAGATTTCAAAGAAACTCATTATTGCGTATCAGGTACACCATCAAACATAGGGTCCCAAGACTCCCTTTTTTACACATTTATCATCACTCGACTCGAGTAATTTTTGTAAGGTCCCACTAACAACAAAAAATATGCAGTGTTCCATTCCCCTGATCCAAAATCAGCCATTTAATAATATTAAGAGAGCTTTTCCACTTTTATTCCTTTGAAACATGTGCAATTAGCACTAACTCACCTGGTAACATATCCCAATTGCATCATGCAACTCTAACATGTTTTTTAAAACCTGGTACTCATTGGATCCATCATGGTATCTCACACTCCTGTGACCAAACAGAAAACCAAAATCTAGCGTGCACAAGCTGTACATCAATCAATCTAGCCTCCAGCCCCCATTTCCTTTAGTATCATATCTCCAGAAAAACCACCGGTTCTGGTCTCTAATGATTCTTCCCTTCATAAACACCCTTACAACCAACTTGAGAATATATGATCTTTTTTGAGGCGAGTCCAAGGAATAACTTTGCTCCTTTAAGAAAATTTGATGTCACCCAGCTTGCATCTATTTCACCTCTATATAAACCAACACTAATTCACATTCCATAGAACTAGAGACACTAGGTTGACGTCCCTCAAGGGTTGTTTTGGTTTCCCAAAATTGTCATATCTTTATCATAACTGAAGACCCAAAACACATACCCATTAATCAATCCACATAGCCCTGTATGTTAATATTTTAATTTGAAACACTCTCTATGTTCCACTAACATGGTTTGTAACATCCACATGTGCAACTCACACCCAAATGAACTAATTCCATGATCGACTTCTCTTAGAGGAAATCCTCAAAATATAATCAATACTAACTCCCAAAAATGATGTAACACCAAGAATATTCCATTGGGTATCACTAAGAAACTATAATCAACTCAAAAAACTATATATCTGTGGATATCAACCTACTAATGTACAAAACCACTATGCCTAGTGCACCAACCACACTTTACACTAGGTACCACAGAAATCATACATGCAGACAACCATCGAAACCATGAACTGAACATCCAATTCATGGTCCAAAATTAACTCATAGGGTCTCAATCCACATGTATCACTATTTTCACCATAATAGATGTCATATCAAAACTTCAAGATCACAGCATGACTGTGGACATGACAACAACATCCCATTAGCTGCCACTCACATCTCAACAAGATATAACGACCAATAACCGGAGGTCTCAATAATATTGAACTATAACTACCCAAACCACACATAAATTGGTTTAAAAACTCATGGAAAGGGTAGCCACCACTGGTTTCCAAAAGGAGCCATTATTCTCCCACTTCCCATCTTAATAAAATTTTACCATGAAAACCCAACATTTCACTTCTCCAAAAATTTCTTGTTAAAAAAAATTTGTTGAACCTTAAATAACATTTTTGTTAACCCATCATTTCAAAAATATCATGTTTCATTAAAAATTACATTTCAAAACATTTCCTGTTAAAAAAATCAAGGATTTATAGTTCCCAAAACCCAATTCTAACCCATTTCAACAACAATTATTTCATTCGATTTCAATTTTTAAACCCATTTGGTTTCTCATTTTGTCAATCACAATTATATCAATGGAAACATATTGATGAATTATTTATCCTATGTTATATAAATGATACATGAAATCACACACACACTCTTCCTACACTAGGCTATGTGGTAAAACCTAATTAATCAATAGCATCACATACAAGCATGCCACCGAAGGGAGAAATTTAAAACAAATGTAAAATAAAAAACAAAACATCGTTTCTATCACTTGAAAGCTTGAGTTTTACCTAGTAAATGGGCCTGAAAAAACCTAGGAATGAGCTCATAAACATTTCCTCACAAGATCCAAAATCTACAATATAACATGCCTTAATTTTAATAATATATATTACCTCTAATAATAGAAAATTTTAACATACCTAACCCTGATGCCACTATAATTAGTACCCCATGCTATGTCGTCCCATGACCTCACATGAACCTCCCCATAAGACTAAGGCTCCTAAAAAGAGGCACATGTCTAAATAGAGCCGTATGGAGTCTATACACACTTATCTAAGTGAAGCCACAACAAAAGAGAAATCACTAGATAAAATAACCAATAAAAACCAAAAAAATAAAGTATTAAACAAAACTATATATGTTACATTTCACATATTCTATAATATAATCAATAGATTACTCTACATGTAATGATGTCATAAAATATAATCTATGGAAAAATCTATAAAAAGACACTAAACCCGGAACCGTGTGCCAAACCAGTCCTAACCTCCATGATAAAATCATAATCCCATACAATCCAAACAACATCCCCTTTCTATACATGTACATGAAAACAAGTGGAATCCTATCAGGTACCCACGATCCTTGAAATCTCATGTATGGTTTGATTAAAACATAGAAGGCCACCACAAACAGTGTCTAACAAAATTGATCGTATGTACAAAGGTTTATGTGGGTTACTTGTGCACTAATCAAAGAAGAAATAATCATAACATTTAATTAATTTTATAATGTCAATTTTACTCATTTTGTTTTCCAGACGTAACCTAAAAAAAACTCAAGCCACAGTAGTAGTATAAACCAAGGCACTGGGTTCTACACACACTTTTTTTCCAATGTGGTTTAAATATTCAAAAATCAAGACATACCATTATCAGTAAAATATATTAAATAAAGTTTCATTGCTAATTCAATTTCATCACTTATGCTATCCTTGTTACTAAATTAATCTTCAACACATGATCCTTTAGTTAGTAATGTATATCATTTACACTAAAGCTTAATGAAGACAATTATAATGCACAAGGTACTAAAGTGATTCCTTGTCACATTAGGGATAAAGATCCCACTAAAAATACATTATCCTCATCTAAGAGCCTCAAACTTGGTAGAATTAAACCATTAGAGGAATAAATCTATGTCGCGTTCTCTAACCCATGAATTATGGATGGAGTTAGTGAATCATTCTGACCCAGAACATGGGAGGAGAATCAGTCCTTTATCCCACACCAACAAGACAAAACCATATTTAAAAAAACCCATAACCAATCTCAATTCAAAAAATTCAACACAGGAATTTATATCATTCCATTACCCAATACCAAATTTACCAATACACTACCAGGACCATTTAGACAATATTATTCCTTATACTCATATCATTAAGAATATTTCCTATTTACCATACATTAACCATTTAAAATATTAAACAATTCTCATATAATAACTATCCAAAACCATACATGACCTATATATATTAAAAAATTATGTATTTAGAATACAAATCACAATTCATTTGGAACAATCACATTAATCAACTTTAACCAAATTTCACACAATACCAAACATCGAATTTTTCTTTTTCATAAACTAATCCCCTTCATCAATCAATTAATTTTATAATCATGAAATAATGAAAACATAATTTATACAGGCTTTATCTCACTAACGCTTATAACTCTGAAATTATTATGGTCTATCAGACCTAAATAACAACATCATGTCAATAAACACAATTCAAAACACTCAATCAAATCATCTTTAAAACTCAATTAAATACACAGGTCTTCCCATTTCAAAAACTAAATCATTCCCAAAGGCGTTCCTTTCCACTTTAACAATACAAAAAAACCTAAAAAGATTTCAAAAAATGGGACCCTTCCCTAAATTCAAAAAACATTTTAAATCCTCATTGATGCCTCCTTTTTAAAACGACCTTTATTTCAACAACACCATAAAAGTTCTATATATTTAAAAAAATTCATTAAATACATCTATAATCACATAAAATCATCATAACATTCTAATCAACCAATTTTAAAAGAATATATGCATTAAAATATAACTGACACCTAATTATTTTAGTTACCTATTAACCCTACAAATTCATCATTTACAAGATTACCACCCATTTTACGTCATAATACCCTTATATCATTGTTTAATAAATTTAAATAATAATTATAAGTGATTTTCATACCCCTAGGGTATCCCATGGTTCGGTATCTCATATTCAATGAACTCAATATGGGATGTGAAGGGTCTCTCCCCTCGATGTAGTGACCAAATTACCTTATATGACATAAAACAACAAAACCCAAAATAAAATCTAAATACAACAACTGCATACATATATAACACATCAAGACTATAAGTGAAACCATAAATACCACCTTCTGTATGACCATTTATGAAAACACTCTTAATACCCATCATTGATTTGAAAAGAAACACCTGTTAAAGATCCATCCTAAAATATACATTTAAAAAATATTATAGGGATTCAAGAAAAATAGAATAGATTCTATAATCCCATGAATGGAAAATATAGAAAGTAGGAGTTTTAAACTCACCCAAATTATATATTCACAACCAAAAACATTCCAAATTCTCAAAAATAGAATTAGAATCATCCATAGTTTGAGAGGGGGTTGACGGTTTTTCACATAGGGTAGAGGGGTCGAATGGGAGTAAAAATTTGGTAGGGATCTAAAAATTTGTGGATAAAAAAACTACAAATTCTCAACTATTAAGGGGGGGGATTATTTACCCACAAAGGTTAAAACCTATTCTCAAACAATGCACAATCTACTATTTAGGGAATGTTATGTCACATTGTTACATAGAGAAACTCACAATGTTTTTAAAATCGGTTTAAAACCATGTTCAATCCATTTATCCTATATAGTCATCAAGCTACATTCTTTCTTGGGCCTGGTTCATGGTTTATATTAACCGTGCACCAGACACATGATATTCAACGTTTGGACAATTTTCTCTCCTCCTGTGTCCCTCACCATCAATATGATTCCAAATCTCCGCAAGACCCCAAAAAAGACTTCATTTATAATAAAATAGACTTTAACCTAAACAAATTAAAATAATGTTCCTTCATGAATTATAGGGATTTTACAAATAATGTGTTTTTACAGAATTCTATTTGATCAGAACCTCATTGAAATAGTGGTGTGTGTAGTCCTAAAACTAGTACAAGTAGGATCACCCATTCCTGTTCAAGGTCTAATAGAGGAATATTGAAAATATTAAGCTACAAATTTTTATCAGGAGCTATATGGATAACTAATATTCTTTACAAGTATTGAATGATCATAAATATGTGGAAAATTAATTGAAAAAAATTGATCTTCATTCTGAGATCATGGAGATATCAGATTCAATTTATGTGAAATTTAATTCTATTACTCTTGATAGTCCTAGATGTAGTTGGTTTGATTAAATGGTATCATCAATGAAACATGACGGAATTATGTTTAATGAATTTGTTTGTATTTTTACAATGTAATTCTATTTTTTATTTATGGTCTTGGAAATTTTTATAGAATTTTTTAGGCTTTAACAAGGTGATTGAATTTTGACCGGTATGAAAATTGATTTATTGAACTATTCTTGTTTTCAACAATTATATTGATGAATGAGAATATAAAGTCATAATGGCTTGAGATGGTTATTTTATCTGAAATATTATACCAAGATTTCTGGATAAATAATGGTTACTATGTAGACATTATGGAAATATCAATGATGGTTGAGTCTAGCATTGATGATATATTATGATTGATTGTAGTTCCTTATACTTCGATTATATGTTCTATTAGTTCCATTTTCGGAAGGAGGAATATTGATGAATATTGAAGTGGATCCTGATTG
This sequence comes from Viscum album, assembly GCA_963277665.1. Taxonomy (NCBI): domain Eukaryota; kingdom Viridiplantae; phylum Streptophyta; class Magnoliopsida; order Santalales; family Viscaceae; genus Viscum; species Viscum album. The sequence continues at coordinate 1,406,090,216 of OY728120.1, read as the reverse complement.
AAGGAATTATATTGATATTTTGTAGGGTATAAAAGTTTAACTCTGACATTATATTAATGATTCATGGTTTGTTTTTTGATTTAGTTTTGTAAAATGGTATGAAGGATATGCGGTTTGTGTAGACTCTCAAACCACTTTCATATGTTATAACAGGTATTTTCTAACCCTCATAGTAACAGGGAATAATTAGATCCAAATGATACAATGTTGTAGTTAGATGATTTAATAACTATGTGGTTCATGACATATGAATAAAGAAGAAAGATTCTCCACATCCTAGATGAATCTCCAGAGGAATGAAATTTGGGTCCAGTGATAATGTGAGGTACCATAACTATATCTTCATCATTAATATTACTTTTTTTGATACAGTTGAATCAAATTATTTTATATTTATTTGTACTGTTATTTTTTTTAAAAATTACCTAGATATTATGTCTTATTTAATTTATATTACAACAACCCTCATAGGAAATATACATTGGGGTCTCTGATTACATTATTTTTCCTTCCCTTTTTTGAAGCTAATTATCACTTGGGATTTTCTAGTTCATTAAATTAAATATTTAGATTACATTACTGGGATGGATTTTTCATTTCCCATGATGACTAGATTTAATATTTTCATCAATATGTCTCCTTTAATATCAATGAGATGATGTGTTATGTTTTCTGGGGATAATATGACATGTGTTCATGTAAAATCAAAACCCCTATTCTGGAGATGGTTAGGGTGATGGGTCTATTTTATTTTGACATATAAAATGAATCATAAAATGGTTATCTTACTTCTATATTCATCTTGTTTCCTGATGTTTTCATTGGAATTTTCATGTTTTCACTAGTAATGGAGTTAATGATCTTTATTGGCCCAATATCAGGTACCCTCCCTATCAATATTCCCTATTTCCATATTCCACTAGTCAAAGCGTGAGAGGTGAATTCCTATTTAGATTATTATTTTGATAAAGGATTAATTTTCATTTTATAACTCTTTAGGTGTAGCATATTAATTTTTCATAGTATTTTTATGGAACACTTTTATTTTGTGTTCATGATGAAAAAAGAAATCGGGTAATAATAATGAAAATGTTTATATTTCGAAGGATTTAGGATTTTTTCAATCAGATAAATGGTTTGAAGTTGTTCTTAAAGATTGATCATTTTTTGGTTATCTATTATTTTTAATTGTTGATTTCATCAACTTAAAGACCACCTTTTATAGTAGGTTATGTCACTATGATAAAATTGTTATAACTATAGTTCAAACCAGATATCATGTATATATTATTTAGTTGATGAATGTAATACACCATGATTAACTCTATTCATTTAGGGAGGTTTCTATTTATAAAATCAAGGTTTAAATGAAAATTGCGGGTGATAATTCACATCCAGTGAGATCATTCTATAAATTACGACTCATCCAAAACATTATTCTATGTATTGTATGTATAAATTCTTTATTATGGAAGTGATTTTTTTGTGATATCTGGTTTGAAAAATGGTATTTCAGTTGAACAGGAGATGTTGTAGGCTAATATGACATGTGGACAACTAGAAACCATTTTTAAGAATCCAATATTCTTAGTTTTAGTAGCATACTATCATTTTTTCCTCAATAATTTCAACATATTGGATTCTATTATGACTTCCATGACTTATAATGGGATGACGTTCTTATTGAATTTAAAATATCAATATTTTTTTAGTTGAAGCATCCATTGAGTTCTACCCTTACGATGATTCCTTCAAAATCTTGGTAGGGGATATGTGGTATTTTATAACACATACATTTTAGGTTTGTGATTTCTATCATGTGGGTGATCATATGGTTGGTAAAATTCAAGATATATTAGGCCACATGAAATGTTCCTCCCAAGTCATTACAATAAACTCTCATCTATGATGCATGCTCCTAAGAGTTAGTAATATTTACATTTCATATAATGGGTTTTAGTTATTTCTAATAACCAAGGTTTCATTTATATATTCTAACAATATTTTTTAAATATTTTGGAGAGGTGATTGATGGAGAACTAAACATATTTTTATTTTGACATTTTCTACACTGTTGGTGAGGTAAATGTCATAAAAAATGAATTGTGAAATAAAATTATGACCTAGGACGTGAATGAATCATCAGTACAGTGTAATTTTATGGATATATAATCATTAATTTATTTGTAATTTTTTTAGGATTAGTCAAATATAATTTTTACTAGGGTCTCTCTAAACTCCTCCATTCTCGATGATTTTATTCATGAATAGTTTCTTGATGATGATTTCTATTGAATTATTGAATATTATAATGTTGGGGTGAACATAGATGAGTTTTTGTTTTTTCTAAGGGTTTCTACATTTTCGGAGATGGAATGTCTTATAGTTGTTGATTATAAAAACAGTGATGGAATATTGTCATAGTTCTGAGTGGAATGTTCACATTGGGACTATGTATATGTTATATGATATTCCATTATGATTCTGGTGGATGAGTATAACATGGGATATCACTAATTTTGTTTCTTATTTGTTATAATTGTCATTGGTCCATGATTGATCACCAAAAACATTAGGGTTTTCATATACACCATCTTAAGCCAACTTGAAATGTGGGATTAGTGTTTTTAATTCTACGAGGTAATGTCACATAATACCCCTCGATGGAAAAACTAAATATGGGTAGTGATCAATCATCTAACAAAATCGAAACACTTCATACATATTAATGATATGGAAAAATTTAACGACATATGAATCATGTAATTGAATGTGATCATAATATTTTGTGGAGTCCCTTCTATTATAGATTCTAACAGATATCCATGGTTTACATCTTAGTTTTTTAGATACATACAAATGCCGATGATATCTATCTTTATTTTAAGGACGAAATATCATCCACAGAAATATGTCTATGAAAAACAAGCCCTACAGGTTCTTGAAGACATTATTTTTTCTTGTGCTCATGCTATTGGTGGTGATTTGAATATACCTATGGGATATGCTGGCTTTTATGATAATAATATTTCGTATTATTTAATCTATATGGATCCTTTTGAGGGATTGTATGGATACCCATGTAAATATCTATTCTGTTGGTTGAAAATCAGTTAATCTTCCCTATTGGACCATGATTGGTCCATGAAATTATGAAAAGATTTAGTAGATTCATCATGTAATAGTGATGGCAAAGAGATTGTATAAATCATATGATGATCGTTATTGATATCAGTTGGAGTTTTTAGTTGATCACTATGTTTTTTTGATAGTTTTACCATATATTGTTCACAAACGTCTTATAAAATAGATAATGTTCTTAATAAGATATGTTCTACAAATTTCGGTTTATGAATAGATTATAAAATTGTGTGTTTTTTTAGTGTTTCTACCTCAGTTGTTTTTAATTTATAATGTGTTCCATGTGTCATAGAGAAAATTATCTCTATAAACCATAACATGTTTTAATATCGAAGGAACGAGATACGAAACATTAATTTTTCATGACTGAGTAGCTAGTTCATGTTGTTGATTCTCATATGATGTTTATTCATGGTAATTCATTACATTTGGTTCGAGTGTTTGGGAGAAACTATTCTGATTCCCATGAGACATGGAAGAATTAGGCACTGATGAGAGAATAGTGTCCCAACCACTTTTATTTGGATTCTTTGTGATAAGGCTTACGGTGGAAGAAATCATTTATGTTTGTGATATTATAAGATCCCATTTTTGTCATTTATGTAATTCAGGACCGTCGTTTTGATCATTCATTAGTTTGGTCTTAGATGGGGTGGTTTTCTAGAATTTTTGGAAATATTTATATGTATTTGGAACTCTCTAATTTTGGTGCATGATTAGGGAAAACCATTCGATTTTTCCTAGAAATCAATGTTCCATGTTTTCATGATCTTGAATGGAGTGTAATGTTATTGAAAACCTCACATACTCCCATTAAAAATGTGTTTACAATGTAAATGGGGATGTATAAGATTGATGTATGGTATTTAAGACATTTATCCAACCCATACACCATTCTCTAGTCACTATAAAGGATAACATAGTTGGTTCTCGGTTAGACTACCAGTGTGGGAAAACAATGTAGCTATTCCAAAATCCATTGGGTGATTCATTTTTTAGTGTACAATTATTACATTGATGGTTTCCTAACCTATAAAACCAATTTAATATGTTTTTAATCCATCAAAAATTGTAATTAAAATCCCAAACCACACATTTTATATTCTAAATACCTCCAGAAAAAATAGAATTAGAATATTTTTTTAGAGTCTCTCTGTTGGTTATTTGTATCTTATAAAGTATCTTCTTCTTGTATCAATGTTTTGGTGGATGTTATTGATCACAATTTTTTATGTGTAGATATATTAGGATGGGAGTTAAACATTAATCTAATATATATTTAATTTTAGGAAATGTATCATCTTGTTGTTGATGGATCTAAACCATGCTTTGATCCACTCTATTTCAATGTATTTTTCATTCATCTTCCTTGTCTTGTAATCTCAATTGGAGGTTCCAGTTTTTTGTTATTTATTGTTAATATAAATTAAAATATGTGGCTCCATGAATCTTTTACCGATAATTTAATCTGTTTTTACTTGTTTCATTTGAATTGTTTTATTCATATGAATTTACATCAATTGATAAAAATAGATATTTTATTTTAGAAGAATTGGATTTCATAAATTAAAACCATTTTACAAGGCTTTGGAATGAATTTGTATTAATTTTGACAAATGATTTTTGGAGAAGAAAATTTACTGGATGAAACGAATTATTGTTTATTATTGATAAAAATATTTTTAAGTGAAATATCATTCTGAAAGGTATATAATTGATGAAAACAATTGTATTGGTATATAAATTTATATGGAATTTTGAAACGTGAAATTGGCCATTTTATCTATGAAGTATTATTTTAATGAAAATAATTTTCCCATGATTGATTGATTTATTATAGCACATGTGATATTGAGTAATTATGGGTTGATTAGGATAATATTGTTGGGAATATTAAAACCTATAAAATTATTTATGAAAGGAATTATAACTAAACAGGTTTTATAATGGAATTCTACAATGGTTTGTTGAGTAACTCTATCACAATGGCGTGAGAATTAGGTATGTGAGCATTCCCTGAGCAATGATTAATTGATTGAGTACTGTTAGGATTTTTGAACATTTAACAAACTAACCTTATGTCTTATGATCATGGTTCTTTTGTATTATTTATTTTAATATTACATGTAAATGATTATTGGACATCTTTTATTCATTCCCTTTAGTTTTATTAATGTTTTAATTTAGATGATTTTTGATATGTTTTTCATCAACATTATAAAAAATAAAAATTTTATGAAAATAAGAAATGATTTTCCATTCAATTAATTTATTTAAATTGACGAATAAATGATTTATTTATTCTGGAATTTCTTTTGGGAAATGTAAGGAAATCATGATGGGTTTTTTTCTCACACCCTATATTTTTTAGGTGTTTTTAGATATTGTTTTAATAAGTGTAGGATAAATTAAAATAACTAATATGTGGAGGGGATTATCTTGAATAATGGGTCCTATTTTGATGGTGGTAACTGACGGAGAATTGATCCACTTTTTTCCTAGATATTTTGGGAACATATCATGGTGGATTATATGTATTTATTTATAAAATTTAACATTTATTTATATTATGTATCACTTTTATATTATCTACCTACATATGGTACATTTTGTAGAAAAAAGTGATATATTAATGTTTAGTTTTATTTTAATTATTTATGGTGATGAAAAATATATGTTATTAATTATAAAATATTGTGTAATTTTTATTATATTCAAGAGACATGTGTCAATTATGATTAAAGATGTTACATTTTTTCAATAATGAATACGAATATGAAGATGTGATTTATAATTAAATATAAAAATAATGTAATGAATATACTGAGTAATATGGACTAGAAGTTGAATTATTTTATTATAGTACATAGTGAAAACTTGTATAACTCTTCTGTGGTATGTCTAATTAAAAATAATCCATCCTCCAAGCCAGCCAAGATTACTCATAGACAATACATAGGTGGTTAGGTCATCCTTCATTGAACCATGGAAGTTGTATCGTGGGAGAGATCCCACATTATAATGATTGGGGAATGCATAGAGGTATAATGAATTAAACATGATCAATAATGTGGGGTGGAATGGTGGTGGAAAATGAGCCAGTGTGTGTTAGTGTCAAAGGGGGTATTGGAGAATTCACGAACCGAATATAGTTACCATCAAAACCAGCACCATAACCAGCCCATCACAAGTACAAATGGGTGTTTCCAATCCCCACAGGCTGACACAAGTTCCCAGGAATCAAAAAATGATATTTGGGAAATATTTAATTGAGTTTGTAAACATTAAAAAAAATACGAAAAATATTGATTTTTCGAAACAAACCTTCATTTAAAAATAACTCACAAAGGCTATAACAAAAGATGAAACCCATAAATGATAGTCCAAGAACCATCATCCTATTATGAGGCACCACCCACACAGAATCTCCATAAGAAAACACCATGTTGAATTGCTAGAAACCCAAACGGTGGTCACAAAAACCTATACCCAAAGATATGAAAAACATAACTGAGTCTACAAACACCCAAATTTGTATGTGGGGTGTGAGAAAAATCACAGTAGGATATAACCTCAAAGATAATCCTTGTGATAAACTTTTTTAGATAAAAATCATGAGGGTTTTCAAAACATGAAAAACTAGTTACAATTTCTAAAAGAACCTCCTTTAAATAAAAATAGTTTTCAAGTGTGCTATTTCAAAGAATCAACACTTTTAAAAGTAATTTCAGGGCTTCTTATATTTCTAAAAAATCATAATGTATACTGATTGTAAGAGTAAATAATCTAATGAGCACAAGAAATGAGAAAATAACCCCTAGGTTCTAGCTCACTTTGGGTCCGAGGCACCACAAATCTCGATGAGAGAAACTGTCACAATATTTGTTATCGATCACAATCCACTAGTATGGAATATAACCATAACTGAGTGGTTTCCAATCATGATAATCATTATCATAGTTTTTTTATTATTGTAAGCATCAATATTACTATGTGAAACTGAGTCCAAACACCACAATATCACTAGCACACTAGTACATGTCAACCCAACTAGATACCTTGGTTTCCTTCATGTACTCAAAAATGTTCATTAAGGAATGAAATATAATATTCACATGAATATATCACTTCCAAATCAGTCATTGACAAAAATACCACATGTAAAACACACAATTCAGAAAATACACTTTTTTATTCAAATGCATTTGGAAATCGTAATCACACCAAAATAGTCCACAACACATTTTTCATAAATTTCACACTTCAACACATCCATTAAAAATTTTATAAAATATTTCCAAATTTAATAAACATAACATTACATCACACAGACATGTTACATAATACCCATTTCATAAAAAAATCCATTTCACACATCACACTCTCAAAAAACATCCCACATCACTTTCACATCTCATTCACATTTCAGTAAATCCATTAAAAAATTTTATAAAAAATTTCGAAGATGATACACATCACATGACAACCCCATTTCACCTTAAAAATATACCATTTCATAATATAAAAAATCCAAATAGTTTTCCAATATGGTTTCACCTCTTATATAAATCATTAAACCAAATAAATATTTCATAAAACAATTCAATGGAGTATACCCAAGATTTTCACAAAAAACCCATTTCAAAATAATCATTCAAGAAAAAAAATCACAACAGAAACCTAACAAATAAGAATTGGATTCCCTTGAAACTTTTACTAAACATTTCTCATGTTCTATAAAATCACCTCATATTATACCACAAATGATACACATGAAAAACACACATTTTCATTAACACCTTCAAGAAGTACAATAATTTTCTACACATAAATCCCAATCAAAATCTCCCTTCAAAGCTCTAAATGAAACTAAGGAAATAAAAAATGAGAATTTACATCCCCTTTTAGAAAATAATATATCAATTTAATATTTTATAAAACTACCAAAAAAGGTATCACATGAGTAACATTTGAAAAGTACACAACTTCAAACAAGAATGAAACTATAAAATTAAATACATTCTAAAATCCATCAAAAAATGGTTTTCTCCCCACACACAGAATAAGTGGAACATTCAAAATCTGTAATACAATAAAAATAGATCATCATGAAATTTTTATATGTGTAATCACCAAACATTTGACTGAAACCGTTAAATCATAGTGTGAAACCTCAATCGTGCCTCTATTGCACAACAAGGGGGATAAATCCAGACCTAGACCCTAAGACCTCACCAAAAATACTCATTTATATACACTATAGACAAACCCTAGATGCTGGAGACACTATAACATCATAGAAGAAGAAATAATACCATGGGAATATGGGAGAAACCAAGAAGGAATCACTAACACGAAAGAATCTAGGAGTTTACCACCAAAAACCACATCAGTGATGGGTTCAAAAAGAGATTGAGGGATCTTGTAGATATCCCATGGAAGCTGGGTTCAAATGGTGGAGTAATGGTAAGGATTATATTTTTTAACATGATGTAAAATTTGGAAATTCGAAATATTTTAATGACCTGTACACCCTTGCACTGTTTTCCTACACAGTTTGGAACCCTGACACCAAACCATGTGGCCATTCCTGGGCACCCAAAATGTGTAATTTTTCCTCCAATTCCAAGTGTGTCTAAGGGGTAAACCAAGGGGAAAATATTGTCCAAGGTTATGGGATAAAATATTTCCAAAAAAATCACTCATTCCAACCCAAAACTCTTTCTACACAGTGTTACAAACCACCTCAAAAACAGACCCCATAAGTGGTGCCACTATGAGTTTAACTAAACCCACTCCAAAATAACAACATCCTGATATCAATATTTTGAAAAAACCAGATTCCAAGTGACATTAAATACCTTCCAAGTCCATATTCATAGATCAAGAACAAAATAGACACAAAAATTCCAAACCCGGAACACCTGAAATCCAATTGAATGCCAAGAACCAATGGTATATTTAAAGAAAATCAAGGAATTGAAAATTTAGGTGTGAAAATTTTCCCCAACATATAGAGTTTTTCCCCTAGATATCCACATCACATCCTAAATAAAAAACCAAAACCAACTGATAAACAAATATGAACTCTGTTACTATGCTTTGGTCCGTCCTTGAAAGGCTAAAACACCATCAGTGATCATTTAAACAAATAATGCTCTTACAACAAAATCATACATCACTTTCCAGAAATGATTAAGAACATTTAGATTTTATCCAAAAAGTCATCTCAAACACCATCAAAACAAGATTCATGTAATTTAACTAAATGAAAAAAACATTGAAAAAGGTTACACATAACATTTATAAGCCAAACTGTTTGGAATTTTCCAATCCTAGCGTTTACCCAATGAAGTGTAGGTAGTTATATTTTTCCGAACTGGGTTACCTACCACCAATGCAAGAACAAGGAATAGTCTATGTTACTAACACTGAGAGGAAAAAATTGGATCCCCACCATAAGAGATAGCCTAAATATTTCACGAGACAAAATTAGGACCCCAACAAGGGGAGGCCTGACCAGACTCCCCGATACGAGGGGTTGAAATCCATTCCAAATTTCCAAAGGAACATAAATGAAAATCATAGTGGGTCTTCCAAAAATAAACACCACCCATATTAACCAACCAGCATAGGCCAATAAATAAAGATCCCAAAACATAAAGAGTTGTGACGACTGTATGGTTAGTCCACTAGGTTTGGAAAGTCGTGCAGTAACCGTGCAAATCATTCATTTCGCATGGCTTCCTAGAAAACATTCACAACTAATTGCGCACAAATTGTGTGCTCAATTATAAAGACACCTATGTTTTTAACTATTATCAAATTTCATACTAATTATTGGACTTTGTACAAGGTTTCAAATTAACCTAGGATTACCTTTCACTACCCGATGTCTTCACTCTGAGACCAATGACGAGAGATCAAATGATTGATGCATCTTCGACCATGTAGGTGGGATTTGGAAACCCCCTGATTGGAAAATCTCCTTCTAGTGCTACAAAAACATTCACCGCAATTCCTAGATGGGTGAACAATACATAACAAATTCCATAACTCATTTTACCCTAACCAAAAATTTCAATGCATCAAGGGTTTAAAATTTTCTCACACATCACACCTTGTTTCTTCGGGTGACAAACAACAGAAGGAAAAGAAATATATAAACAAATTCCTCTAAAATAAATTATTTCGATGTTTTCCAAGAAAGATATACTCCCAATATAATATATACTCTTAGATTATTTCATGACCAACATCATTAGAGTTAAAAGAGAACATGACATCACAAGGCATCACTAAACATGACCAATGCGACTGATTAAAATAATACATGGAAATGGGTCTTATGCCAAGTCTCAAACAACACATGATTCTGGAAAGTGGACATAACATCTACACATGACTAGATTTCCCAGATGTATGGATTATCCTAAACTCTATCTTCAAACAGACTACGAAGGACATAGAGGCCCTCCTAGACACCATCTTGATTCTCATCCATAAAAACAACCCCAGACCATTTCCACCTTCGATGAATCATGTAACTTATGAAAATAAGGACTCTTTCAACCATCAACATGCACTCTCATGTTATAATAGGATTCATAAAAAAATTCATATGGTTCATAATCATTCTACAACGATCAAAAAATTATTCTTTTTATTGACCAACATTATGGTTTTTCAATGGCGAAACTACCCGAGTTGCACTTCAGTCATGCACTAACCCTTAATGGGGGAATACCTTAGCCAACAATAGAACCCAAGGATCCAACCTAGATGTTACATTGGTCAAGACATAACAAAAACTAGATCCAAACACATGAAGGGATTCGTCTTAAATTCATTCAAAACAATTTCTCAAAATATGCCTCTATCCAACCATTCAACTGAGCTTACAGACCAAACAAAAACCTAAAACATGGTACAGAGAGGACGAGTTATTGTACTCAAACAATCCCACAACATAAAAATTATAAAAAAACCAATAATACACACCATCATAATCTATTCATCAAAACAACATGTTTTCCCTTAAAACAATTCTTTTGAAAACAAACAATTTACGAGTTAGTGTATCCACCAATGGTACCCCATGGACCTCACACTTGAATGTTTCTGTACCGCCGGCCAACATCTTTATATCCATCACATAACTCATCAAAAAATTACATTAACCATACATCATCACATGTGAAAAAACACATGTGGTCACTCAATGAAATACCAATGGTTAAAACAAATTTTTTTCCCACATTTCAAAACCAAAAAAGTCAACCAATACTTATATTTCCTCAAAACAACAAACCATGAATAAAAACCCGAATTACATATTGTAAATTTTTTTTGAAAGGAACAATCATTGAAATGAAAACTCATATTCAATATATTAAAATCAATTTCAAAACAATTCATCCCATTAAAACACATTTTAATAGATTAGAAAACACTATTGGAAACACTTTTTTAAAACCAACATTTACACGGTTCATGATTTCAAAAGATGTGTAAACATAACATTTTCCATTTCAGAACAATTTCCAAAATTTAGTTCCATTGTTTCACAAATCAAAACCTTCCATAATTATTAGTAAATCATTTAAAAAAAATAATGCAACTTAAAACCATTTCATTTTTCCATTAAAACCGATCATCAATGATTTCAAAACTAAGGAACACAATACAATGTGATGGGAAACATATTTTGTTGGGTGACATGGATATATGGTAGGATTCCAAATTCCAATCTATTCACCATCATAGAGAGTGTTATAAGGAATATCCCCATCTCTATATTTCTTTCCAGGATTTATAAGGTCCTTGATACCATTAAACCAACTCTCTTTTCATTTCCCGAAATCATTATCAAACCATGAAACCAAATGGTATTAGATAAATTCCAACATCCCCTGTTGACTAGAATCTCATCATGAGGGTTGGTGATCAGGTAAACCACCCATAACTATATTAACAAGTACCAAACATCCTATCCACTGACTATCCTGACTATTCCACATATATTGGGACCCAAAGAGTTTACCAGAACCTCCTTTTATACCATTTTGTCACAAAAAGAATCTGTTCATCATCATAACTAGCACCATACCCATCCCATGGGAAGGCCCGAAGGCTGTTACCAATCCCCACAGGTAGGCACAAGTACTCGAGTATCATAAAACTATGTTTGGTTACGATTTACAAAAGTTTATAAACACTAAACAGCAAAAATATTCAATAGGAAAAATCTGGATTTTTCGATGCAAACCATATTTTAAAAAAACACGAATTGAATTACATTATTTAAAAAAACTAAAAAAATATATAAAAGAGATGAAATAAGAAAATGGAAGCCTAATATTCTCCCTAATGGAAAGATGCACTATCCTCAAACTGTCTCTTCAATAAAGCACAACATGAATCTGCTAGAAACCAAAACTGTTGGAACTAAATGTTTTACCCAAACCTGAGACAAAAATAACTGAGTCTAATTACTCACTAAGTGTAACTAAAATGTGAGAAAAATCTCAGTGGGATACCACCACTAATAGATTCCATGTGATAAAAAATTTGAAATAAAAACCATGCATGTTTTCAAAAAATGAAAATTTGGATACAATTTGTCGTGACCCTTCCCCTGGGGCCCATTTTGTGACTTCCCAAAGCCCACCATCAATAGGCCAGAGGATTGTGACTAGAACTGAAGGGCGTATTCCCTGAAAATGTGAATACATTTCCATTATGACCTATAAGCACATCCAAACATGCACACTAGAAGATAGGAACTATAGTAAACATTATAGTAGAAAATAGTGTGTACAGTAATTAAAAAGGGGCTAGAATACAAGCCCAACTGGAATGTAAAAATAAAAATGGGAAGTACAGGTAAACTGAAACAACTCTTGTGAACACTTGCCAATGGTCCTACCATAATGGTAGGTACATTTCTTGTATCTTCATCTCTCCAGTATGCCTCATCCAATGTCCACCTACGAGCTATCTCTAGTCCTGGAACTCTCGTCCTCAATTAGTGATGTTCGTCGTCTGCACCAAAAACAACATGGTGCGGGCATATACCATGCAGGGATGAGTATAATGATACTTAGTACGGACCACGAGACCCTAAAAGGTCTCACAAAACCCATAATAGATAAACCAAAAATCATGAAAATATCTAACAACCCTACTTAGGTATATGCCTCTACATATACCTAATTGATCAAGTATACCCAACTCAATCATGATGAAACCTAAGGTCCAACTCAAAAGCCACAATCTCAACTATTCCATAAAGGAATAAATACAATGAAGGTAATACCACAAGGGTAGTTACCATAAAGGTACACCACACAAAAGATTACCGCAAAGGTTTCACCATGAAGGTAAGTACCACAAAGGTAAGTACCACAATGGTACACTACACAGATGATTACCACAAAGGTAAAGACTCATCTCACACCAGGTATAACATCAGTACAGATGTAAAGATGATTAGATGAAACTACTAAATCATAATACTCTATTATGAGGTAGAACGACATAGGTTACTAAATTATCAGACCCATGTAGGATCCTAAATCATAAGACCCAGATAAGATCCTAGTACATCATCAGAAACACATAGGATCCCAGTACAACAAACTGACGAAGGATCCTAGAGTATTCCCACATGAATTCCTAGAGCAGATCCATGTTGTATCCTCAATCACAAACCCATGAAGGATCCCAAAGCACATAGCCACATTGGATCCTTTTCTCAAATAACATCAAGCTACAGGGTTTCTGCACTAAGCTCGCTTGATTCTGGGAGGATCTTCTCCTCAATCCACAGGTCGATTCTCCAACATCCATGAAGTCCCATGAAGATTTATCTTAAAGGACCTCCATGTAAATGGGGTCTCAGTGAAATTTATGGTGCGTCCATCAGACGTCTGGTCTACATGTTATTGGCCTATTAGTGCCGAGGGCCCGGTTCGATTCTTGTTTGATCCAACCCAGCCATACCTCAACATTATCCAAAACCCAATGTGGGGTATACCAAAATGACCATCTTGATCCAAAGTTGTTGGCGCCACATACAGGTCACCCAACGGACACCCGTAGCTCATGATATGGCCGAAATAACAAAATTGGTCGAAACTGGTCGGGGTCCAGTCCGACCCATTCAGACTGACTCGGACCAACCGAGTCTGACCCGAGTCTGGTGTTGGGTACCACCCGGCCCACATGGTCCAGCCTGGCATGCTGGGCGGCCCATGGTGAGGCGGCCCGCTGGGTCAGTCTGCTGTCTAGATGTCCATCCTCCTCTCTGCGACGCGGTCATGTGCCGCACCTCCGTCGACCGCCCTCCCTTCACCATGGCGGAAAAAAGTTGCAGCTTCTGCACGACGGGTGGCGCGGACGCGGGCTTCCATCCCCATCGCGTGCCCGGCCAGAGTTCTGACTGCCATCCTTGGTCCGTCGTCACCAAAGGGTCATGGCTATTCTTGGGTGGTGGAGTAGCATTGTCTCTTCCAAGTCCCACCAGTTCCAATCACAAACACCATTCTCCATCTGTCACCACTATGAAGAACACAACAAAACAACAAAGGTTTCAGAGTGGTCGGGCCATATTAATTTGGCCCACACCCTCCGCGTTAGGGTGGTAGCAAGCTGCTCAACACTTTTTGAATAACGAATAACATCAAGAATAGGTAATGGGGTATTCAAAACAAAAAACTATGAGTTGATGGTTCATTGAAATTGGTGCGGAGGTAATGGCATACATCAACAAGTTGTCAATGAAAACATTCCTCATTGGAGAGGGTGTTATTTGTCATTGATGGAACATTTTTCATTGGATAGAGCGTTCTTCGTTGGATAGCGTGTTCTTCTTTGGAGAGCGCATTCTTCGTTGGAGGAAGAGTTTCTCCTAGTTATCCACTATTCCATCACTTTTCCCACATATCTTCTCAATGTATGAGGAGACAATATAAATTAAATTGGATTTTAACAAGTTAATTTGTTCGCATAATAAATTTGATAAATTGAATGGGAGAAATTAATTAATGGGGAGTTGAGAGGTTTTCCCCCATTAAGAGGGGTTTGGGTGGTCCCCACAACAATTGAATGAATTTAGGGTTTTCTAGCTTAGGTTGTACCCACCATTGAGCATTCAATTGGGAGGTTAAAAATAAAATAAAAGTTATTATTTATTTTATATTTTTTATTTACAAAAAAAACGAAAACTAACTTTCATCAATAACCAAATGTCGTCTAGGTGAATGTATCCTTTAGAGAATACTGGTGCTGTGAGTTCAACGGTGTCCTCATATTTCAATTCCACGCACCGGTTCAAAAGATACAAAAACCCACTCTCACGTTTACTGAATGTACTAAAAAAGGCTCATAAATTCATTCTTGGAACACCAGGCCTCGGAATCACGCACCATAAATTTTCATAGACTCATTAAATTTCTATATAATTTAATAAATTACATGGAATTTCAGGGTCTTTAGACAATTTATAATATATTCACATTTAAATAAAAATATTTTTCATGTGGGGTATTTTAAAGAATTAACAATTTTAAAAGTATGGGCAATGATACTGAAAATTCCATCCAAATTAAACGTATACTGATAGTAATAGTTAATCACTTAATGAGCACAACCAATGGGAAAATAACCCCTTGGAACTAGATCATTGTGGGTCCCAGGTACCTCATACCTCAGTAAGAGTAACTATCAGAATATATGTTCTCGTTCATGAGATACTAGTAGGGAACATAACCAAATCCGTGTGGTCCCCAATCATCATCATCATCATCACCATATTTTTGTTAGTTTTATAAGTGTCAATCATTCAATAGTGAAACTGAGGCCAAACCCCACGGGATCACTAGCATAATAGTACACATCCACTAACCTAGATACCTGAGTTTTCCTCCTATGATCAAACATGTTCAAAGAGACAAGATTTATATTTTACACAAGAAATTATCTCATCCACATCATAAATTCACCAAATAGACTTCATGTATGATACACAATTACCAAACCTTAATTTCTCATTCAAATTAATTTTGAAATCATACTCACACCAAAATATCCCACAACACATTTTACATATATTTATCAATTAAACCCATCGTTCAAATTTTTTAAAAAATCTTCCCCAAGATGCTGAACATCACATAATAGCCAACCCATATTTTACATAATAACCTTTTCATAACCAAATTCCATTTTCCACATCACAGTCACCCAAAGCCGACCACATCACATTCATATCTCTTTCACATTTTAGTAAATCCTTTAAACAATAATAAAAAATATTTCCTTGGGGATACACATCACAAGACATCCCATTTTCACATTTAAAATGGACCATTTCAAAATATACCCAATACACAAAAGTTATTGATTATGGTTTCACCTCTTACATAATATGTAACACCTCATGATTACATGATATGTTTCTCTTTAAATAATGCAATATCTTCTGTTGTATGAAATTTGGAGTTCTAGCACACAACACCCAATCAAACTAGTTGTTAGGAATATTAATACCCACTTTTTGAAATTTTTAAAATTTAATTATTCACAATGGAATTTATTATGGGATTCAAAATATCAAAATTAACTTAGGTGGAATTTTTGGTATTTATCTGAAAACTGAAAAGATATGACGAAATGTGAAAAACACATCATTGTTGTTTAACCACTACTTTTCATTTAATAATTATTTATTTAATTTAAATTTATTTTAGGTCAAAATAGATATATAATATCTATATACGTTGAATTTTATTTTTTGGAGTCATTTTATAATAAAATTTGATGTATAAAATTTTATTGAACATTTTAACGTCTTTTACAGACCTTCTAGAAACATTTGTAAATATTCATAAAACATAATTTTACCAATTTTGTGAATTAAATTTAAAAAATTTGAGAGAAATGTTTGACATCAATAAATAATATGTGGTTCAATAGGGAGAAAATAATGTTGGGTTTATGGTATCTTATGAAATTTATTTACCGCATTTAAAAATAATAGGTTAATTTAAGGTAAAAATGATATTATAATTACAATAACACCTTTACTAATTCTATTTTATAAGTGTTTTTAGACCCATATAAACCCTAGGAATAAAATGGTATCCTTTTTGGCCAACATGGAAGAGATTAGGACATTTATTATAATTTTATTTAAGAAGATTTAAAAGTGTTAAACTCAATGTTTAATAAATAAACCATTTTTAATATAGGGTTATAAATGAGAAAAATTAGTTTATAAATATTCATTATAAATATAAATTATTTCCTACATAATTTAATTTAATTTTTTATTTTTAGACATTAATTAATTAAATTTATTCATGACACAATGATGATGCAGTAATTAACAAATTAATTAATGATTAAAATAATTGATATTATAAATATCAAAATAAATGTAAATTGAGACTTTTCATGCGTTAAACGAGTTTTATAGGATAATATTACATGTTAGGGTTTATTTAGTGTATTCTATTTTAAGTAATCAATTTTTTTACTTTCACCAAAAACAAATACTAAATAGTGTCAAAATTGACATAAATGGGTATTTAAAATAATACAATATTATTAAATGATATAATATTGCTAAAAATATAAATTTCCACCAAAAGACATATATAATGATTTATATTTCATTAATGAAAACTTTATTTTCTCATGTAATTTTATATTTTTTTTATGAACCATTTAATATAATAATATAAGATGACATGGTAAAAGTTAAACTATTTAACTAAGAATTAAATCTAAAAGATATGGTTAATACAGTGACCTAAACATGTCTAAAGTCGACGAGTTGATATTAATTAGACCCATACCCACATTATCCTTGATATGATTCCATTTAGACATTAGAACCCAGAAAATATTTTACAATAAAATAATGTTTCTTTCTTTTGCTATTGTGACCCTCACATCTCTTGTAAAAGGGTACTTCCCATTCACTTAATTTAACACCTACAAAAACATTTGGCTCGGCCATATCCAGCTCAAAAATATTTCCAGTTACACTCACATAAATATAGAGGCCTTATTTTGATCACAAATCTAACCAATAGATCCCTTTTGTTAAAATCAAAATGAAGAACACGAAGAAGAGGTAATGATTTCATCACCTCTTTCAAAGTTCAATTATTATTCCACTTCTGATTTCATTGTTGTTTCCATAAAAAAATAATAACTCTAGTTCCTTCTACATACAATGGTGTTATTATAAATATGTTACAACCATATTCATTATTCTATCCATCCTACAAATGAAAAAGTCACCATACGTGCTTATGTACGACATACCGTCTCCAGATCGTGGTGTAGTTTGTTATTCAACATTTCATTATTTGGATGGGTATAATATGGAGTATAATTGATGTAAATAATAAATATAAAATGTTAATTAGTATTTATATGCAATATATAATCACATTACATACTATTTCACCATCAATAAAATGATATTATCGCTCGTTCGTACGTACGGATTTCCGTCTCGACAAATGCGATGAGATTCATTCCCAATCGTTATCATTCAAGAATAATTATTATTTTATACATAAAAATAATCGTTAAAAACAAAATATCATTATGGATATGAATACCAAACATCTTATCCATAAAAAACATGACTAACATAAGGAATAATATAAAGGAAAACAAATCAATAGACCCCCAAAAGAAGGATACTACTGAAATATTATTAACAAAGCAATATTAAACGATCGTATATGATATAATATTTATTAATGTGGTTAATTTATAATTTAACAAAAATTATTTAACTATTATAAAAGAGGTTAACATACCCTCAACTATGGAAATGTACAAGGTAAGGGTTAATTTTATAATCCCTTTATTTATCTATGATTTTTTTTACGTAAGTATCTATTGGAACTTATTTATCATCCACATCTGTGATTCATAAAAATGTATTTCAATTTTTTTAATACTTCCTAGCTAATGGGTTAATGTAATTTATAATTTTTATATTTTTTATATAATTTTTTGAGATTAATCCTTCAGTCACTCTTCAAACAAGTTACATTATGAAATTTTCAACAAATTAAGGTAAGAATGTTTTTTAATTATACGGCGCATGCATCTATTTTATGAAATTATAATAATTTCTAATATTCCCATATAATCATATTAGAATATTTTTTTAAAAAAAATAGTTTTTTAATGATTTCAGTGTAGAAATATATATTTTAATCATGTAGTCTTTGGATTTATTTCATCTATTCCATCATCTTTTGTGGGATTTTACAATTATTGGAAGTTGATTTATTATGATTTGATTTTCCATATTGTATTCAAGTTTTTGGAATATATTTGATTGTGGAGGTGATTTGTTTTTACCATTCATGATTTATGTTTAAAGTATTAACATTTCATATGAATGACTTAATACGATTGTTTATGTTATGTTTTAACCTTTTCATATTAGGAATGCATTTGACATAGTAAGTGATGGGTGGACCCTGCTATAGCTCCCCAATGCATCGGTAGGTCTCAAAAGACAAACCACTATCTTTGCACTAGGCCTTGACAAAATCTTATTTGTAGTCTTAGAACGAGGACTTGACTATGTTTTTATGATGTTTATCATTATGAATTCCATCACTATGAAGTTAGCTATAAATATTACATGTGATTATTCGACTATCATAATATCCATGTGAATAAGTAAATGAAATTATTTGACTTATAATTGCCATATTATGATAATGTTTATGTTTAAAAAGGTTTATATTTTATTCTTTTACATTTACATAAATGTTTGTTCATATTTATGATAGTTTTTGATATACTGTTATTCTTACTGAACATCTGAGCTCCCCCCTCTCTTGTGTTTTTTCCTATGAGGTGTAAAAGTATATTACAATTAACCTACACAATAGGCTAATTTATATGACTCTATTCACATGGGACTCAATGTTTTTATTTTTTCACTTCATAATTTATTGTAAAAAAATTGAATGTATATAGTACTTCTATGGAAACTAATCCAATCGGTCATTCAAGACATGATATCTTCTCATCATGCCAATTTTATGTAATAATGCACCGACTCTAGGTAACTAGATTTGGGGTTTTACTATTGGTATTAGAGAATGTTTAGTACAGACCATCAAAGCTAGATTGAGAAATACTATAATTAGAGAACATTACCCTAAGATAAAAATTTAGGATTAGTATAGAAGAACATCCTATATTTTTTGTAAAGTAAATATTTTGTTAATATTACAAGAAATACATCCCTTTCTATATACGAGCATGTAGAGGCAGCACTGGAACATTTGTACGTAGTAGTGAAAACTCTAACAACGAGTTTTGGGCTTGACCCAGGCTATCCGGGTACACGACAACATTCCTTGCAACACTCTTGGTTATGACACTACTAGGGGATATGCTTAAGATAATTCATGTTTTCATTACAAACAATTATGAATTATTTATGAGTAAATACATCTTTAAAGAAAACAAATATTTTATTATTATGGATTATATGATTAAACTGTTCATTTTAGGTTAGGTATTTTACTAGTTTGGAATTTTGTATTGCGATTTATAAACAAATATAATGTATTCCATTATTTTGAATTGGAACCTAATAGAATGAATGGAAACGATATCAATAAATGTAATCTATATATGGATTTCCCTCCTACGGAAGATAATTATAGTGGAGTTGGTAATGCAACCGGTGATGAACAACTTAATACCATACATGGATAACTCACTCATGTTATGAATAATAACCTTTCTATTATAGAGCACCCTGATCCGCAACATGGAGGATCAATTTTAGACAGATTCATGATATAAAAACCAACAACATTGTATAAGACCACAAATATATTTTTATTTGAGTAATGGACAAGATTCTTAGGGAAGATATTTCATGTTTTGGGGATTAGCAAAAGGGATAAAGTTGTCATCACAGTTTCTCAACTCACGGGGGATGTAGTTCAATGGTGGACATTAATTCAAAACAAAATGGTGGATAAATAAGTATAATATATGGAATGGAGGGTGATTAATGATATTTTCATAAGAAAATATTTTCCTCATGACCATCGAGGAGAAATGGAATGATAATTTCTGGGTCTGAGGAAAAAGGAGGATGCCAATGTCGAAATGTATAAGGAAAACATTACTATGGTAACAAGGCATGCAGTAGATTATATACATAACCCAATGAGTAAGATTAATTAATTATTTTATGGGTTAAAAAAATTTCTTTGTCGAGCATTAATCTCACAATCATTCCCATCATATAATGATTTTATTTCATATGCTATCAAGATAGAAAAGGAATTATCAATCTCTTATGACTTTAAAGAAAAGAAAAAGAAGAAGAGATATGTTGAACAATATGGAAATGAAAAAATGTGGAAGAAGGGAAATGTTGAATTTACATCTTATAGTAAATGTGGGGGAAACACATCTACACTTGTCTAAAGGTTATGGGAATCTGTTAAATTTGTGGCGAATAAGGCCACAAAGCTCAAGATTGCAAGGGAAACAAAGAGGCTATAAATGTTGAATGGTAAAATTGTAGAGAAATGGGGAATTATGAAAATGAATTTCTTATTAAAAAGGAAACTTATTTCAGAAAAGGCCAATGGAGAAAAGCCTAGCTTTTGTGATCAGTACTGCTGAGGATGATGCTCCAAATGACATAATGGTAGGTAATTTAATGGTTTCTTCAAATTTATCAAATGATTTATTTGATTCTAGGTCATCTCATTGTTTCATATATTCCGATATGTTTAAGAAAATTAGATATTTACAAATTTGATTTAACAAGGGAGTTGTTAGTCAAAACTCCTAACGGAATTATCGTTGCCTCAATGTTTTGGAAATTAGTTCCCATTAATGCATATAAACGTTCATTATCTTATGATCTCATCATCATACCCATGATATAATTTCATATAATCCCTTGTATATATTAGAATTCGGACCGTGATGAAAAAAATTATTGTATGAAGAATGATGTTAAAATTTTCGATGATGATAAGTTGTACCTTATCTGCATAGAAGAAACACCACCATCTAATTATTATCTAGATCCATCCCCAGTAGCTATACTAAATTCAATTATGGGGGCGGAAGAAGTTGAAATAACTATGGGTGAGGAAAGTAGTGATCAAATCGAGGACACACCTATTATTCAAGAATATGTTTATGTGTTTCCAGTGGATATACATGGACATCCTCCAAAACAGAAAATTGTTTTTTCCCTTGATTTAACTCCTAGTTCAATTCCCATATCAATGATCACATAAACAATGTCCACTGTGGAATTAGTGGAACTAATGAAACAACTAGAAGAATTGAGTAAAAAAAATTGTTCACCCTAGCATTTCTCCATGGGGAAGCCATGTTTCTTTGTTTAGAAAAAAGATAGACCTATGAGATTGTGCATTGAATATAGGGTGATCAATGTCATAACAATAAAAAAATTATTCCATCCTATGCATTGATGATTTATTCATTCAACTTCATGGACCTCAATATTTTTTAATTATTTTCATTCAAACTGGATATCATTTGTTGTGCGTGGAAAAGGAAGTCACTCCAATGATAAAATTTTGAACTTGGTAGGGGCATTATGAGTTTACAGTATTTCCTTTTAGAATGACTAATGCACCCTCTGACTTCATGGATGTAATGAATAGTGTTTTCTGGGAATATATTGATATATTTTTAGTGGTATTTATTGATGATATCTTAGTATACTCTATAATCTATATATATCATTAAAATATGTTGAACAATATTCTAAATACTCTTAAAAGAAATTAATTATTTGGGAAGTTTAGCAATTGTGAATTCTGGATTCAGGAGATTTCTTTTCTTAGCCATATTGTCTCTAAGGATGGAATCTCTTTAGATCCGTCTAAGAAAAGAGAAATCAAATAGTGTCCAGCAATGATGAGTATAACTGATGTGTGATTTTTTTTGGTTTAGAGGGTTATTATCGATGCTTCCTCCGTAATTTGTCTTGATTATCTAACCCATTAACAAAGCTCATACGTAAAGGGGATAAATTAGTTTGGACACAATAGTGTGATGAATGTTTTAAGAATTGAAAAAACTATTAGTCAATTCTCCTATATTGACTCTACCATAGAGGAATGATGGGTTTGATATTTTTAGTGATTCTTGAATGAATGATATTCGTTGTTTCCTTATGTAGAATGATATTGTTATTTCTTATGAATCATAACAAGTCAAAATAAATGAACAAAAAAATCCTATCATGATCTGGAGTTAGCAGATGTAATCTTTTCTTTGAAGATATGGTGACACTATCTCCATGGTGAAGATTGTGAAATATATACCGATCAAAATAGATTGATGTATATTTTCTCATAGAAAGAAATCATCATGAGGCAAAGACGATGGCTTTAACATCTTATGGATTATGATTTACTATACACTACCGTTTGGGGAAGGCAAATAAGGTGGAAGATGATTTGAGAATAAATGATCATGGAGTTTTGACCAATATGAGAGCTCATAGGGAACCTAGGTTCATGGACCTAGTACAGATGGATATGAGAATAATCATGGAAGGTGAAACATCAATACTTTTTTAAATGGTTTCCAAACAATCATTACAACTAAGGATAAAATGTTCTCAAACTGATGAAGAGGTTTTTCAAAAGAAAATCAAAGTTGTGAATGAAGGGAGATTGATTGACCTCGTATATGAAGATGGTATTTTGAAATTTGGGAAGAGAGCGTGTGTTCCAGACATACCTGATCTAAAAAGGGAATTGTTAGATGATTCTCATACCTCCAATTTCTCTATACACCCTGGTAGGACTAAGATGTATAAAGATTTGATGGAACATTTTTGGTGGTATCACATGAAGAGGGAGATTAATGATTATGTGTCATAATTTTTTGTTGGTCTACAGGTGATGGGTAAAATAAAACATCCTAGATGAGTCAAGCGAACTCTTCCCATACCTGAGTGTAAATGGGAAGATATTATGATGGAAATTTTCAGGGGGCTACAAAAGACACCAGGAAGGAACGATGTAATTTGGGTCATTATAAATCATCATACCAAGTCATCACATTTTTTTATATAAGAGAAGATTTCTCATTTGAACATTTATAAAGACTATATATTAATGATGTTTTTAGAATTCATGGAGTAACACTATTGATTGTTTATGATCTTGATCCCCATTTTACATCATGATTCTGGAAAAAATTTCAGAAGAAATTGGATACTGAACTTCGTTTGAGGACCACATATAACCCTCAAACTGATGGACAATCAGAACAAACTATTCAACCCTTATAATATATTTTTAGATCCTTCTCACATGACTTTGAAGGTATGTGGGATCAATATTTACCTCTAATAGAATATTCCTATAACAACAGCTTCCATTAAAGTATTCATATGACACAATATGAAGTGTTATATATGAAGAGATGTTCCACACCAACTTTTTGGGATGATGTTGTTGAAAGAAAACTCACAGTCCCAAAAATTGTTGAGGAACCAATGGAAAAGGTGAAGATTATCCAAACCCAAATCAAAGAAGCTAAATGTAGAAAAAAAGTGCTATAAAGATATCTGAAGGATTGATATGGAATTACAAGTAAGAGATCATGTTTTCTTGAAAGTATCTCCATAGAAGGGTGTTATAAGATTTAGAAAAAGGGTAAATTAAGTCCTAGGTACAACAGAACTTTCAAAATTCTTGAAACAATTAGAGTTATAGTTTAAAATTTTGCAATGGATCCATGCCATTCCAATGTTCATTATGTGTTCCACGTAGCATTGTTGAGAAAATACAAAAATGACCCAACACATATACTCAACTATGAAGAAATAGAAATGGAACATGATCTGTCTTATTGTGAAAAGAATTTCAAGATTCTTGATTCTAGATAATAAGTGTTGAGAAACCGAAAGACCTGTCTGGTAAAATGTTTATGGAGAAACCATATGAATGAAGAGGAAACATGGAAACCTGAGGATCATATGATGAAGAACAACCTAATTCTTATTATTAAGTAATATACTAGAAATTTCGAGGGTGGAATTATTTAAAGGAGGGAAAAATGTAATACCCTAAGCTTCCACTGTACGATTCTCTTTGAATAATGCAATAGCTTGTGTTGTCTGCAACTTCGAGTTCTAGCATACCCTGAGCAACAAAACTAGCCGATATGAATAGTAATACCCACTTTGTTTAAATATTTTAACATTTATTTTTTAAAATGGACTTCATTATTGGATTTGGAATATAAAAATTATCTTAGGGTGAGTTTTTGTAATTTTTTTGAAAACATTAAATTTTTTATAAATAGTGAAAAACACTGTTATTATTTAAATCCTACTTTTTATATAATAATTATTTATTTTATTGAAATTTTTTAGGTCAAAGTAGATACATAATTTTATTATAAATTCAATGTAATTCATTGGAGTCATTTTATAATAAAATAATATGTATAAAATTTTATTGATCATTTTAACTTCTTTTAAACACACTCTAGGCACATTTGTAAATTTTCATTAAATATAATTTTACTGCTTCTATGAATTGAATTTCAAAAATCTGAGTGAAAAGGTTGACAGCAGTACGTAAAATGTTGTCCCGCAAAATGAAAATACATTTTTGTGAAAATAAATTTTGAATATTATTAACAACGGTTATAAGTAAATACTGTAATGAAAGGTAAAAATTATATTATAATTACACAAAAATATGTTTTAATTCTATTGGATAACTACTTTTCAACCCAAATAAACCCTATGAATAATATTTGATCATTTTTTATCCACTTTGATTAGATTATGATATTTACCATTATTTTATTTAAAGTAGAGTTAAAAGTGTTAAATTCGAATTATAATAGGTAAACCATTTTTTATATTGGGTTTTAAATATGATAAATTCGACTATAAAAACTCTTTATAAATATAAAAATATATCCGAGATTGTTATTTTAATTGTAAATTTGAGACATTAAATAATGAAATTTATTAATGACACAATTATGAGGTAGTAATTACCTGATTAATGAAAGATTAAAATAATTGATATTATAAATAACAAAATAAATGTAAATTGAGAAATTTGATGCATTACATGAATTTTATAGGTTAATATGTCATGTTAGGGTTTATTTAATGTATTCTGTTCGAAGTAATCAAGTTTTTTTTACTTTCACAAAAACTAAATACTAAATAGTGTCAAAATTGACATAAATGAGTATTTAAAAAAAATACTATAATATTAAATGATATAATATTCTTGAAAATATAAAAATCATCAAAAGGACTTATATATTGATAGATATTTCATTAATTAACCACTTGTGGATCTCTTAGTATTTTATGAGAAGTTAATTAACCATGATACATAAAAATTCAGGAAGACATGGTAAATGTTAAACTATTTATCTAAGAAAGAAATATAAAAGATAAGATTTATATAGTGAATTAAATATGTCGAAAACATATTGGTTGAGAGTATTTAGACCCATACCCACATTATCCTTGAAATCAATCCATTTAATTCCATTAGAATCCTAAAATGACTATATAACATAATAATATTTCAAGATTTTCCTAAAGTGACTCTCACCTCTCTTATAAAATGGTTCTTACCCTTATCTTAATTTCATACCTCCAGAGCCCATTAGATCGGCCAAAAACTACTCAAATATCCTCCCAGATACCCTAACATCTTCTTAGAGTCCTTACATTGATCAGAAATCCAACCTATGGGTGATTTTTGATCAAATCCAAAGGAAGCACCCGGAGAAGATATAATAATTTGATCACCTCTTCCAATGCTATTTTTATCATCCCCTTCATATTTATTTTTTGATTCCATACCAAAAAAATAAATCAATAATATTATACATATTTTGATGTTATTATAAATAATCTAAAACCACATTCCTTATTCTATCAATCTTATTAAGAACATCATTATTTGGATGGGTATAATAATAAGTATAATTTCTATAAATAATAAATATAACATTTTAATTATTTTTTATATGTAATATAACATCCAATTATATAGTATTTCACTATTAATAGAATGATATCATGGCTCGTGTGTATGTACATATTATCGTCTCCATAAACATGATGAGATTCATTACCCATTGTAACCATTCAAGATTGATTTTATTTTTCTAATTAGAAATAATGTTTAAGAACATAATATCATTCTAGATATGAATATAATATATCCTATCCATATCAAACTTTAAATACATAACAACATGTATAAAGGAAAACGAATCAGCTAACACCTGAAATAATGATACAACTGAAAAATTATTAAAAAATCAATATTAGAAGATCATATATGATATCATATTTATGTATGTGGTTATTTTATAATTTAATAACAATGATTTAACTAGTATAAATTATGTAATGAAACCTTATACTTAGGAGAATTAAATGGTAAGGGTTAATTTTACTATATCTTTATTTATCCAAGGTTGTTTTTATGTAAGTATCTATCGAGACCTCATTATCATCCACATTTTTGTTTCTTAAAAATGTATTTCAAAACAATTTAAAATTTTCCTATATTATGGATTAAATTAATTTATACCCTTGTTTGAAATTTTATTCAATGTTTTCAATGTAATCTTTCTATCACCTTCCAAACAAGTTACATTATGACCTTTTTGAAAAATCAAGGTAAGAATGTTTATTTAACTTATATAGTGGGCATAGATATTTTTTGCCATTATAATACTCTCAAAACAAAACATAAAATATTATTTTTAATATTTTGAAAATAAATGTATCTTTACTTTTAAATGATTTCAATATTGAAATAGATAATTTACTCAAGTAGGTTTTGGATTGATTTCGTTTATGTCGACATCCTTTGTTGTATTTTACGCTTATTTGTTGTTGATTTATTATTGTGCAATTTCCAATATTGTATTTAAGGTTTGGTGATATGTTTAAATGTGGATGTTCTATTTTATACCATAGCTGGTTTATTGTCAAATTATTAAAATTTTATATGCTAGTTTTAATACGAATGTTTAGGTTATGTATCATCATTTTCATATGAGGGATGCATTGGACATAGTGAGTAATGGGTGTAGACTACTATAGCTCTTTGATCCATTAGTATGTCTCATGAGAAAAACTAGTGTCTTATAACAAGGCCTTGACCAAATCATATTTATAGTCTTGTCATGAGGCCTTGAGTTTGTGGTTATGATGTCTGACAATATGCATTCCATCATTATGAAATTAGCTATTGATATTTCATGTGATTATTCAACTTGTATAATATCAATTTGAATATGTAAATGGAATTATTTGACATATAATTTTTATATTATGATGTTGTTTATGTTTAAAGGGGCTTATTTAGTCTTATACACAACCTTAAATTTTTATTCTTATTTATGATAGTTTTTGCTATTTTTTTATCCTTGCTGAGCATATGAGCTCAAATCTTTCTTATGTTTTGTTTTTCCCAGGATATAATGAAGTATATTATGATTAACCTTCAAGAATATGCTATTTTATATGATTGTGTTCAAAGGGGATACATTGATGTTGTTTTTCCATTTCATAATGTAATTTTAATATTATGTATGTATCTAGTACTTCCAAGGATTCTAAAATAATATTTGTTTCGAGATTTGATCTCGTGTGATCATGCCAAGGTTATGTAATAATACACTGACTTTGGGTAACTAGGGTTGGGGAATTACATAAATCATTAAACCATTCAAATCATTCAGAATAGAACTCTATAGAGTATACCCAATAATTGCACATAAAATCCATTTCAAAACCATCTTTCAAGGACCAAATCACATCAAAACTATACCAAATCATAGTTGGAAGACCAAGAAATATTTTCTAAACATTTCTCAAGTACTATAAAATCACCTCAATTTATACCACAAAAGATACACATGAAAAACACACATTTTCATAAACACATTAAATAAGTACAACAATGTTCTAAAAATAAAACCCAATCAAAATCCCCCTTCCAAGGACAACATGAAACTAATCAATAATAAACCAGAATTTACATCCCATTTTAGTAACCAATAAATCAATTTCAGATTTTATAAATCCACCACAAAACATATCACATGGGTTAAATTAGAATTTTACACAAATTCAAACAAGAAGGAAACTATAAAATTAAAATAATAACCAAATCCATCAAAAATGTTTCTTGCACCACAGACAGCATAAAAGGAACATGAAAAATCAGTAAAACAAGCAAACTAACTCATGAAGAAATGGTTACCCATGAAATCTCCTACATTTTTAGTAAAAAACCGTTAAATATTGGTGAAAAACATCAACCACACCTCTGTCACACCACAAGTGAAATAAATCCAACCCTAAACCATAAGATTTCAGTAAAAAAAACTCAAGGTTAAACCCTTGGTATGAAACCTATAGTCTTGAAACTTTAGAAAATTAAGGAAAAGGAAAGAAAACCAACACAAAATGGGAGAAACCATGGATGAATCACTAACCTGGACGAATCTGAGAGTTTTCCCATAACAATTCCCATCAAAGAAGGTTTACATAAGAGATTGGGGGTGATTGGAGACCTCCCATGGTAGTTAGGGTCTAATGGTGGAGAAATGAGGATGAATATATTTATTTTCGGGATGGAAAAATGGATATTAAAAATATATTTAATGCCCCGAACACCCTTGTATGATTCTCCAGCACAGTTTGGAAATGTGAGGAAAAATAATTCAGCCTATATTGGACACCCAAAAAGTATTAAATTGACTCAAATTCTATGTGGGTACATGTCGGAACCCTTATGGAAATGATAGAACAATTATAGTGAAGATATATTCCCAAAACAACGAAATATGTCCAACCCAATACTCATCCAACGCAAGGGTATAAAAAACATCTACAACTTACCCTATAAGTGGTTTCACTAAGAGTGTCACGAAACCAAATCTAAATCATAAAAACATAATACTGAACTTCTGAAAAAATAGGAGGTCAAGTAAAAATCAATACCACCAAGACCAGATACATAGATCAAGAATATAAGAGACACCAAAATTCCAATCCCAGAACACCCAAAAATCAAGATAAATAAAAGAACCAAATTATTATTTTAAACAAATAATGGAATAAAACTTCCAAGTATGACAGGATTATACCATGGTACTCACATCTATTAGACCACAGAAATGCATTTAGTAGTTAATGAGAACCAGACCAGTCGAAGCTTTGATGTGGGATCTCAGATTTCATGTAAAACCCCTTATCATTAAAATATATGGATAAAACATGCATTTTATAATATATATGATCTACACCATTTGATCTATACATTCAATGATTCTTATACCTATGATGTCAACTGATGAATTGATGCATGTGATGGATTCCATTTTATCATCATTATCAAGATATTATGATCATGCTTAGCTCAATTTGGTGATTTAAAGTATCAAATGAAAATTTTAAATTCCTTCAACATAGTTTTAAATAAATAGACAAACATAATCATTGATAAAGATATGTTGGAATGAAAAGATACCAATTTCTCATAGTCATATAATGGAGAAGGGAAGTGTGCATAGAAGAATGTTGGTGCACATATTAGTAAAAAATGGTTCATATAATTTAGTGGAGTATTGTCAATAAATAAGCCATCATCTATCATTTTCACTATTTTCATAATGAGAATATAATATATACATTATGAAATTAGGGGACAACAAGAAAGAGTCTTGAATACTCTTTATATTCATATAAGATAAATATTTACTTCAGTTATACATTCAAAATACATAGTGTATACATGATGATGATTTGATTTCCATAAAACATCTCTTTTGGTTTCCACACTCAAATATATTATATTAAAATAAACTAGGAGTGATTCCATGAGAATTAAATTCTTTGGGATAATTTATGTTATGTGAAATGATAATACATATAGTGAATAGAGGTTTTTAAGGAATCTATGAATTATATTGTTCATGCATATGGTAATATTAATATGTGAAATAGAACTGAAATATATTGGTTTTTGCGAACAAGTGGCAGTATCTCATAATACAATTTCATAAATAGAGATATATATTTTTACCTACATAACAATATATATAAATTTATAAATAAATAGAAAAAAATTCAATCTATTTCATGCATAAGATAAATACTTTGACTATGGGAAGAAAAAATATATATCAGTGCACTTATTCTCATTTATGATGTCTGAAAAAATTCACATGGCATAAGATTTTTAGGAATTCTATGTACTGATTTGATACTTGGATATAAAAATTATTTCATAAATAGTTCATATCCAAGTATTTATTGTATTATGATTGTTTCATTAATTAGATATAAGTTATTAGCCTGTAAGGTTAGGAATTCAACAAATAGAAGGGAATAATATCAGTGGCATAGTTACACGTTGGAAACTAATGAGATACACGTCATCAATATTATTGAGAATGATCAGTATAATTCATCAAGGTATATTAATGTAAAATTATTCTATACATGAGAATGTGTTATAAACTTGTCTCCAAGAAGAATATTAAGTGACCGTTCTTCAGTATATCAGATATTCTAGTAAAAAATAATGTAACACCGCGACCCCTTTTACCCATAGTGGGTGCATTATTTTAATATATTGGACTGATATAAGGAATCATGTTTGGAATGACTCATTATTTTAGCAGTCTTGGAAATTATATTATACACATGAGCATTATATTACACATTCCAATATAAAACACAAAATGAATATTCCATTGTTAATCCCATTATTCCCCTAGAATAACCATGGTTATCGAACAAAATACATTTCATGGAATATTGGGAAAAAAGAAATCATTAGAAATAGGTGAGCTCAGATTCTCTGTAAGGATAAAAAATAGTGGAAACTATCATAAATAAGCATAAAAAATTACGGAACTGTACAAAACTAAAGCAAAATCTTTTTAAACTTTTCATTAACATAATATGGAAAATATAAATCATATAATTCCATTTAATTATTCACATGGATATTCTACTAGTAAAATAATCACATGTAAAATCAATAGATAATTTCATAATGATGGAATGAATAATTCGAGACATCATAACCACATAGTCAAGGCCTTATTCCAAGACTATAAGTAAGATTTGGTCAAGGCCTTGTTCCCGGACACTAGTTTGTCTCAACAAACCTACTGATCCATCTAGGAGTTATAGAGGGCTCCACCCTTTACTTACTATCTCATATATAAAATTTGAAACATAAAAAAACATTTCTATTAAAACTAGAATACAAAATGTTAATACTTTAACCATAATTCATGGATGGAATAAAAATAGCACATTTACAGTCAATCATATCATAACTCATTCAATACAATATTGAAGACTATATTTATAATAAATCAACCTCAACCAAGAAAAATATCTAAAAGGATTTTGACATACATAAAAATGTTTAGTAAAACTCTATGCGAGAAATATTATTTTTACATGAAAACATTTAAAGTTCACATAATTTAAAAAGGATGTAATATAAGATACACTTTTTAATCAAAGTGTCCCATACTACATTTATCCTTTTTAATGAATTAACATCTTAAAACATTCATGTCCATATAAATAAATCCTATAAAAACATTTTTAAAACATGTACATTTATTATAATTATTTATATGAATAAATATTTAAATCGTTACAATGATATTTTCGTTGAAGAGTCCCATAAAAATAATCCTTTTGAAAACTCCATAATATAACATTGACATGGATAATAAATATGTCATAATAAATACTTACACATAAAAAATCATGAATAATAATCAGATTGAGGAATTAACCCTTACCTTGTTCTTTTCATTGGTCGAGGGTACATTACCCTCATTCATTATAGTTAAATCATTTTTATTAAAATATACTAGAAAAACATACATATTTATAATATCATATATGATCATCTAACATTTCTTTGTTAATAATATTTTTGCAATATCAATGTTTCGGCTGTTAACTGATTTGTGTTTCCTTTATATTATTTGTTATGTAAGTCATGAGAATTATTGATAGGATGGGTTTGATTCATATCCTTAATGATATTATCTTCTTAAATATTATTATTAATAATATAATGAAAATCATTCTTTGAATAGTTATGATGGGGATTGAATCACATTGTGTTCGTTGAGACGGTAATCCGTACGTACACAAAAATGCTAATTCAATTTCATTTTTTAAGGAAATAAAACCAAATGATACATATGTATATTATTATTCCAGTATAAAATATTATTTTTTATATGTTATTTATATTCATTAACACCATCCTTTATACATTCTATATATATTATAAACGAGTCAGACCACATTGAGGGGGAGGTAGTCCGCACATCCTCAATTGAAATTATCATATATATAAAACATGTAAAGAATAAAGGTAATATATTAAAGATAATTACAGAATCTTATTGATAAAATAAATATCATATATATCAAATATAATTACAGTTCCATAATAATGTCACCCAAAAGTGATGGTAGTTGAATATTGAACAATCATCGTTTCATGAGGCAGTAGTTCACCGTCCACAGAAGAATTATGTTCTATACCAATTAGATTGAGGTGTGTGTAAGTTTAGTTCAAATAATTCCCATAACAAAATCCTTGTATATTTAGGATACTGTTGTTGTTATAAAAGAATTGAAAAAATTGAGTTTAGGGGGACGGAGAAGTAAAATAAAAGGGAAGAACATAAGAGGATATGTTACATATAAATCGAGTAACTCCCTTTGGATTGAACCAAAAGGCATCCTTGAAGTGTGGTATACCTAGGGTAAGGATTCTAATAGAATGTGGGGAATATAGGGAGCCTAACTGGAAATTTTTTTACAAGAGAGGGGCCTTGTGAGGTGTGAGAAATGGGTTAGAGGTGAAGGTTTTTAGAAGGGGATGGGGGGCTCATTAGGAATGTTTGAAAATATTATTTTATTATATAATGTTTTTTAGTTTCTGAAGGACCTTAACTCATTAAATTATAATATCATATGACTCATGTTTGAAATAAAATCATCCTATAGTAATTGGAACGGTTTTGTATACTGTTTTAATTTTTATAATATAATTCATTTAAATCATTCATTAATGAGGTAAAAACTACATCATTGTTGTGTCATAAATAGTTTTATTTTTATGGTGTCTAAAAATTATAAAAAATACCATGATGTAGGAAATATATTTTTAATTAAAATGAATAATAATAGTTGAAATAATAACTTATATAACCACTTGTAAAAATTATTTTACTAAAAGATATATGTTAATGTCATTTTTGTCTTTACATTAAATTAATTAATATAAACTGACATTATCACTATCACATGGCTCCATGTGGTCCCAAAATAGACCCAAGGAATACCATGATCGGAAATGTAACAAAAAAACTAATAGGACACATGTTAGGGAAATTTATTATTAATTTAATAATAAATTATTAACCTTATTTACCAGATTTAACCTTTAACCATGGTAAATAAAATATTTACTGAAGTAAATATTGATAAGGTCTAAAAATAAATATTTCCTATTTACACAATTTGGACCTGCAGATTACAAAATGGAATCCATTTTTCCAAATTCAAAAGACAGAAGTGGCATAATTTTTTTAAAATTTAATTCCTATCATCAAAACAAAAAGAGTGCTTTTAAGAAATAATAACTTTCAATAGATTGACATTTATTTATGTCTAGTTTAAATGTGAAATTACATCCAAAGACCAAAATTATATTAAATGATAGAAATATAATCTAATGATTCTTTTAAACAACTAAAATTTATAATTTAACCCTATAATTTATTTCGAATAAAAAATTGTTTTTAAATAAAATTTAGTATTTTCACTATTCATCAAAATATGAAAGTTATCAGAAATGTTCCAAATATTTATCCAAACTAAATTTATATTTCCTGATTCAATGGTATAATTTAATTTAATTATAGAGGATATATTAATGTATCAAATATTGGTGTTTGAAACAAGTTTCTATATTAATAGGTGGTAAAATTGATTTTTTTTTTAAAATAATTATTTTATCAAAAAAATGAATTTCATATAATATAATGTCTAATAAACACAAAATATGGATTCTAAAATTCAATGGATTATATACCATTCAAAATTCAGTTAGTACTATTTATAAACACTTTTTTAACAACTAGTTTGGTAAGTCGTGGTGCGCTTGAACTCGGTGTTGCGTGTAGCACAAGTTATTCAATTACATTGAAGAGATAACATACTATTAAATATTGGGGTGTTACATTATCCACTCCTTCAATAATTGAGTTTTCTCAATTTGAAAATTTTCTTTTAAAATACATGTATAAAAATAGAAAATATATTTGCGGAAAACCATCATTAGAAATTGGGATAATGAAATTTTGTATTAATAAGAGGGGAAGAGAAATGAAAAAGTCACCAGCAAATTATGATCATGATTGGGAGAACATTTTTCAAAATCATAGAAACATAATTAGTGAAAAACATATATATTTATAGGGATTGATTGAGGTCATCAGTTACAAAAAATGTAAAATTAAGGGTCTTAAAGACATCAATCTATGATGATTTAAAATATCCTCAGTTAGACAAAACATAAGGTATTAGAATAAATAAATTTTGGTTTTAAGATTCCTTCACTAATGATTAATAATTAATTTATACATAGAATAAGAAGAAAGAAATATATATGACATGTAGAGTTTCATCATTCAAATAATTACTACCACAAACTCATCTTTCACTCCAAATGATAATAGAAATAAAAAATAGTCTATTTATCCTAATTTTATATGGTTCTAAAAATAAATAATTTATAATTCATTTTGTAATACTATTTAAAAACCTATATATTAGAAACTAGTACATCACATAGGTCATATGTTTGTGATGTACTCTTGTTGTCGTTCAGTTGCAGGTTCATGTCTTGGGGCCATGCAGCAGGCGACAGTTTATCCGCTGACATCCGAGTTTTTCTTTTTTTGAAAATCCAAAAATAATTATAATAAATGATTTAACCTTAAAAATATTATCCAATGTCAAAAATAATATATTCCAACCTTTATACTTATCCACAATAATTCTGTTTCAACTCACAATCCAAAATTTATATGGTAGGTCACATAGTATACATGTGAATAACATCATCGTGTATTCTCTTAAAATGTGGTAATAAAATGAATTTCCAGAAAACCATATTTGAATAGGTATGTGCATTCTTATTCTTTCTGTAAATAATATAATACCAAATATACTCTATAAATACGAAAAAAATTATTCACTAATAATGTTGTAATAAAAAAACATTAATTAGTTACAAAGTAGTCAATAATTTCCAATATAATTTATCCAAAACAATCATCTCTTATTCCAAAATAAATACCCTTGTATCAGGACCATATTAATTATTATCTATCCATAAACCATGTATTTTACAAAAATATTAACTTACTATTGAGTAACATTTCTTGTTAAAACTCAATCTCAAATCCTTAATGAAATTGTACTGCAGTATAATCCTTATATACACCATAATTATAATAACTAGTACATTTTTGATAAATCACTCGAACGTCATAATTATTTAATATAAAGATAAGAAAAATTGACATTATTCTTCATTTGTGGTAATATAATAACATTATATTTATCCAACAACATCATTTGCAGTATACTCTAATGATTGGGACATTGATTCGCGTAATGTACCAACTCCTTGTAGATGAAGCATTGTACATTTGAAACCTTTTTCTTACCCTTGTAATCATGTACTAGGGTACTTTTTCTCCACACTAATAACAAACTCTTGTTCCCTTCAATCATTTACCATGGTGATTATTTCCACAATTATCTCTTATGGGAAAATCTTTCCTTCCCTTATACCTTTATCCATATTTCTCTCTACCATCATTTTCTTCGTTGGCTTCCCTTTAATGCCATAGGGCTCAAATAATTATATACTTATCTTATTAACACATGATACTATTTCAAAATATTGTGATAATACATGGGAGAATATTTCCCTTCTAAATATTAGATTAAGAACACAGAAGATATGATACTTCTTACTCTTTGGATCATGTGTATTACTAGTGTTCTCATTTCGTCAATGGGGAACCATTTCTAAACAATAGAAAACAATACGTTGGTTTATGAATCACACTGCATAATTATAGACTTGTAAAATACCAAATTTAAATTGAACACATTATGCATATAATTCATAATCATAAAAAATGGTTAATTTTTAGATGTATTTACACATAAAATATTCATAATAGTATGTAAATAAATGTGAATTATCTTATTCATGTCTCTAGGGAGTGTCATAACCAAGAGTGCAGCAAGTCCTGTTGTTGTGTACTAGGATACCCATGGTCATTCTCGATTCTCCTTATCATATTTTTCACTCCTAGGTATATTTGTGCCAGAGCATCCTCTACCTGATCGTATCCAGACATGGATTTATTGTATGGAAAATTCACAAAATCTCTATATTTCAAAAATTCTAAGATTTTATTATATACAAATCCTCAAACTCTATCTAATGGTAATGTTCTCTAATCTGAGTTTTTCTAAATCTAGTTTCCATGGTTTTTGTAAAACATATTATGATACCAATTATAATTCCCTAACCCCAGTTACCCAATGTTGGTGCAATATTTTAATACATTTGCATGATATAGGGAATCTTGTCTCAAAAGACCGATTTGTTTAGCAATCATGGAAAATAGATTACATGCATGAATGTTACATTAAAAATTCCAACATAAAAGTCAACATTAATAATCCATTTTGAACGTTATTATTCCCCTAGATTAACACTGAATATTGAACACAATACAAATCTTGTAATCCTTGGAAGAAAACAAACGAAAGGGGTGAGCTCAGATGCTCAGTAAGGAAAATAATTATCGGAATCTATCATAAATAACAAAAAAACATTTAAGGCAATGTCTAAAACAAATACAAAATCCATTTAAACTTAATATTCGGCATAATATGTCAATGATAAATAAAATAATTCCATTGACTTATTCATATGGATATTATACTAGTCGAATAATCACATGTAATATCAATAGATAATTTCATAATGATAGATTTCATAATTATGGAAATCATAACTATATAGTCATGGCATCATACCAATACTAAATATAAGGTTTTTTCAAATCCTTGTTCCAAGACACTAGTTTCTGTCATGACACCAACCGATGTATCAAGGTGACATAGCGGGCTCCACCAGACACTCATTAAGTTTAATGAATTCCTCCTATAAAAATTTTGAAACATAACCTAAATATTTGTATTAAAACTAGAAAATTAAATGTCATAACATTAACAATAAATCTTGAATGACCGAAAAATATCACATTCATAGTCAATCATATCCTAACTCATTCAATTTAATATATAAGAATATATTTATAATAAATCATCCTCAATCAAGAATAATATCCAAAAGGATGTTGACATATTAGAAAATTTTCAGTAAAACACATTGAGAAAAATATCCCTTTTTTCATGAAATCGTTTAAAATTTAATCTATTTATAAAGGAAGTCAATAAAAAAATTAATCAATGTGTCCCGTAACACTTTTATGCTTTTGAAATAATTAACATTTTAAAACATTCATTTCCATATAAATAAATCATTTAAAACCCATTTTGAAACATGGGCATTAATTAAAATGATTTTGAGGAATAAATATTTAAACCGATACAATGATATTTTTGTTGAAGAGTCCCTTAAAAATAATTCTTTTTAAAACCCATTTATCTAACATGAACATATATAATAAATATGTCCCAGTAAATACTTACACATAAACAATCTCGAATAATAATGAGATTGAGGAATTATCCCTTAACTTGTAATTTTTATTGGTAGATGGTTTGTTAACCACCTATAAAATAGATAAAAAATCTTAATTAAATTATATAAGTACCATATACATAAATATGATATCATATATGATCTTCAAATATTACTTTGTTTATAATATTTGAGCAATATCATTGTTCTGGTTGTTATTGGATTCATTTTCATTTATATTTTTTGTAACATAACTCATGTTTTTTATGGATAGGATGTATTTGATTTATATCCACAATGATATTATTTTCTTAAATATTAATTTTAATAATAAAATTAAAATTATTCTTGAATTCTTACTACGGGGAATGAATCTCATCACGTTTGTGGAGATTATAATCTAGATATACGCACGAATGTTACTTCTATTTCAGTTTATTTTATAATAAAAAGAAATAAATCCAAATGATACATTGGTATATTATTTCTCTAGTATAATATAATATTTTATATATGTTATGTAACTTCATTAAAACCATCCTTTATACATTCCATGTATGGTATGAATGTGTCAAATCACTTTGAGGGGGCGGTAGTCTGCATTTCGTCAAGTGTAATTATATTATATATAAAACATGAAAATATTAATGGTATGATAAAAAATTGAATTAAATAAGCTTATAGAAAAAATATATATCATAAATATCATTTATAATTATATTTCGATCATAATGGCCACCATAAGGGGTGGTAGTAGAAGATTGAATAATCATCATTTCATAAGGCAGTCGTTCGCCGTCAACAGAAACGTTATTTAGTATACCAATTAGATGAAGGTGTGTGTAAGTTTAGTTCAAGTAAGTCTCATAAAAATAACCTAGTATATTTAGGATACTGGTTTTGTTATAAAATAAAGTAATAAAGAGTGTTTAGGGGGTTGGGGAAGTAAAGTAATAGAAAAGAATAAAAGAGGATATGTCATCTTCAAATCAGGTAACTCCCATTTGTTTGAACCAGAAGGCTTCCTCGAAGTCCCTGATGCATATGTTTTGGATTCTAAGAGGAATATTGGAATGTAGGTATCCTAATTGGTCATAGGTTGGACTAGACAAGGGGATTTAGAGTTGTTAGAAATGGGTCACATGTGATGGCTTTTTATGAGGGGAGGATGGGCTCTTTAAGAATGTTTGAAAATATTAATTTATTATATATTGATTTTCTGTTTCTAAAATACCAAAACTCGTTAATTTAGAATATAATACGACTCATGTTCTAAATAAAATCATCCAATAAGAATTCTACAGGTTTTGGATATTTTTTAATTATTATAATCTCATTTATATAAATAATTCATTAATGATGTTAACACGTCATTATTATTATGTCATAAATAATTTTATTTATTTGTTGTCTAAAAATAATAAAAAACCCCAGCATTATGTTGGAAATATTTGTATCTTTCAAATTATTATTTATAGTATAAATTATAACTTATATAACTCCTTGTAAAGAAAAATGTTTACTAAAATATATATGTTTATGCCATTTTGTCTTTACATTAAATTAATTAATATAAATTGCATTATCATTATCAAGTGGATGAATGTGGTTCCAAAATTGACACAATGATTCCCATTAATGGACATGTATCAAAAAATAAGAATATGACAC
Organism: Viscum album; assembly: GCA_963277665.1. Classification (NCBI taxonomy): domain Eukaryota; kingdom Viridiplantae; phylum Streptophyta; class Magnoliopsida; order Santalales; family Viscaceae; genus Viscum; species Viscum album. The sequence goes on along the minus strand of OY728120.1, from coordinate 1,406,049,462 downwards.
ATGTTAGGCTAACTTAATATTATTATAATAATATTAGTTTACCCTTATTTAACAGATTTACCATTTAACCTTGGTAAATAGAATGTTGACTGAAATTAATATTCAGGATGTCTAAAAATAAAAGCTACCTATTTATGAAATTTTTACCTCCTTATTCCAAATATAGAAATATTTTTTTAAAATTCAAAACACATAAGTGGAAGAAATTAATTTAAAATTACTAACTATTGTCAAAACAAAAAAGAGTGTTTTTAAGAAATAATAACTATCAAAAAAATTAAAACTTTTTTATGTCCAGTTAAAAGTTAAAATTACATCCAATGACCTAAATTATTTTAAATGATAAAAAATTAAACTAATTATACTTTAAAACCAATCAAAATTATAATATATTACTATATTATTTCGATTTAAAAATTTGTTTTCAATTAAAATTTAGTATTTTTGACTATTCATCATAGCATGAAGGTTACCCAAAATTTATCACAAATTTATCAAAAATAAATTTGTATGTCCCTATTTCAAATAAAAATTTAATTTTATTAAATTCAATATATAAAATAGTAATATTTTTTTTTTAAAAAGGATCTCCATTAAAAGGCTGTAAAATTGCATTTTTTCAAAATATACTTCATTAATCTAAAAAATGAATATGTTATTATATTATGTCTACGAAACAAATAATATGGATACTAATATAATATGGAGTATAAAAAAATTCAATATTCACTTAACAGTATTCATAAAAACTTTTGGAAAGGTATCATGATAAGTCATTGTGCACTCAAACTTTGTGTTGCGTGTAACACAAGTTATTGTATTACATTGAAGAGATAACGTGCTACAAAATCTTGGGGTGTTATAAATAAGGATCTTTTGAGATGGGGGTGGGACTAATGTCCGAATAGGTTCAAAAAACTGGGGGGGGGGGTAAATTGTTGAACACTCGGTGTGTATATCCATCCTTGAAAAAACAGTTGGATTAATGGGATGAACTACATTATAAATAAATGGGGTTTATAACCAGACTATCTCTAAACCATTGAAATTTATATTAAGATTATTGTGTTGATTCTGTAACTAATATGTATAAATGGTTGCATCAAGCAGTACGTATTTGTACTAAAACAACTCAAAATATTGTGTTTTGTGTTTCATTTATATTATGTATTACATTTGTGAACAACTCATCTGAAATGGTTATAGATATTTAAAATTAATATGGGGTTAGATAAAAAATAGTAAAATTTATTAAAATATGTCACACTTTAATAACCCCCCAAAAGAGTGGGATTGAATGATACATTAGGAACATCCATAAGTATTATAGAAAATAGTCCACCTTTAATTGGATCTAAATAAATTTACATGATTTTAATATCATAATTATATTATGTTTGGATTCACATTTGCATAAAATTTGTAACATAAAATGATTGAAAATACAACCTCTACTATTGGTTTTTTAAATGTTGATATTTTTAAAGAATCTGAAAAAATGGATTAATTTTGTGGAATAGAAGCTAAATCAGAACTCAAAGACGAAATATGATCTGCTACTAGCTAATAACACTCGGATCGGTAATTATTCAATGAAATTATTTGATTATAATTATAATGAATCATGTTAATGTTGTGATGATGATTTTTTCCATTATAAAAACATTGATATTTTGAATAATGTTTCCAATGAATAATTTATATTAATTGTCATAGTTTTTAAGGATCATTAGAATGAAAAATAGAAAATAGAAGAGGCAGATAAAGTAAATGACGAACTATTAGAAAATATGGACCATAACTAGATCAATTTAATAAAACATGTCAATGTTAATGAAAAAACTCTAATGAAATATAAATAATTTTTATCAATGTTTGAAGAATCAAAACATAATTCAGTATCACGTTTTAAAAAATTAGTATTTTATTGAATGAAAATTTAAAACGCATTTGTGTGAGATGGATGTTGAGATATTTCTTCCAGAATTTTTACATGAATAGTAAAATATATATAATATATCATTGAATGTAATCAACATTAGGTTAATGTTTAAAAAAAATTATATTAATATTCATTTATTTATTTCCAACCAGGTGCGTGAATATGAGATTTAGAAGATGACTATTCAATGGGAGAAATTATTTAAATTAATTTGATATGAAATGATTTCTATCAGTAAAAAACATCATAAAAAATATTTAAAACTAAAAATAAAGAAGAGACATGACCTGATACAACCAATGTTACTGAGAAAAATAATTAATTCATTTAATTATTTCGATAAAATTCATATTTCATAAAATAGTCAACCAAGTTAAATGAAATAATTTAGATTAAATAATGATAAATAAATTGTTGGCTCAATGAATAAGGAAACCATTTATCCTAATAAATATATACGTACTAAATTTATTTTTATGACTACGGTACATTTAATATTAATATCTAAAAAAACATGGGTAAAAAATTCAAGGGATTCCATTACATCTTTAGTGATAGATGTTGAAGGCTAGCATTTCTTATTCCTTGAATAAATCACAAAAAATAAACGTGTTCTCAAAAAATAGAATGTTGTAAATTATTGTCAGAATGTACCAAAAAAATATAAATTTGAGATATTATTCTACATAAACTATTGTCATAATTCTGTTCGTATGGTTGTAAATTTTTTTAATAATATTTCATTTAATGGAAATTATAGAATTCCTACTATTTTGGGGGTAAAAAATGATGAAATCATGAAACATGCAGAGTAGAAGAAGAATTCACATAAAGGGAATCAATCTACCCAAAATATTTGGGATGTTTTTGAATATTTATGTGAGTATTGTAGTTTTGGATTTCTATTTTATAATGATATCTAATATATATAAATCATTACCAAATAAACAATTGACATATATAGTTGACAAAAAATGAAGCATGTATGTTAAGAAAATTATAGTTCTTCATAAGGATATAAAAAAATAAGATGATATGTAATCAAATAACTCTTAATAATATTATGAATAATGATGTGTAGGGTTTTTTTCCAAATAAAATATGACTCTATTATGGATGGAATGATCACATCATGGACCATTGTTAATTTTCCATAAACATCATTACTAAAGGATGAAAGGTGTAATCGATGAAAGAATAGATCATAAAAAGAAAAAACATGAATTTTTTGGTAAACAACATATCTGATGAAAAATTTTATAAGTTTCCTAAAAGTCTAACACTGTGAAAACAAAAATTTTGTGTGAATGGTATAACATGTCGAGATATTTGGATAAAAAAATTAACATGGTTTCTTGAACATGAATAATTATTTAATAATAAAAGGGAAGAACATGTGACTTCTTGTACTAAAATATAATTTTGAAGTAGGAGTCAATACACAATGAGAAGACCATGATTTTTCTTAAACAATGAATGATAATATTTTCATAACAGTTATTAGGGGAATGAAAGGTAATTCATCCAATGAAATATGAGTTTATTTTAATAGAAAATATAAGAATATTTTTTCAAACAATAATATATTTGGGTTGAGAAGAAATTATAATCCACCTTTCTCTAACTATGGATAATTCGTGAACAACATTATTCTCATATATACATTGTGTTTTTTATAGCATGGAATTTAAGGTGAGGCATATATTCACATGGTAATAAAGTATGATAAAAGTTATGAGCATCGTATGACTAGAAAATTATCAATCATGGGATACTATTGACATCAGGTTTCCTATATTCCATATTTCCTGTAATGTAATAAGATTCATGTATTTTATTCACGATGAATTGAAATCCTGATGAAGAATTATTTATTTCTTCTCTTTTTGGGGATAACAAATGAACCACCCACATATATCTCTATACCATTAGATATCGTATTAATATCATACATTCTTGTGAGGTATGCATCTAGTAACGATAGATGTAAAAAATTTATACATTGATTCATGTCATAATTGATATATATTAATTATCTTTTCTATAATTATTCTGAATAATAAAATTGAAAAGGGTGCGGTTGATTATGAGATGAAAATTTAGAAGCATATTGGATTGTGGAACTGAATTACTATAAATAAATTTTTATAACAATCTTTTGTGATGAATACTAGAAATTTGTTAAAAATATTTTAAAAAATCATTGATATAATACTTAGCTATTTGTATCACATACATGAAATTTATTTATAGAATTGATGCACAATTTTAATCACTTTTTTTTCTACAATGATAATTGATCGTGTTACTCAGAATCAGTAAATTGTATATCATTTCTATATTAGAGGTAATTTCATCATATTCAATAATAAATAAAACTATAAGTGTTAGAAGATGATAATATTTTCATGAATATTTAATTAAATAGAAAATAATTACTTCCCATACTAATATCTTTTGTTTTATTTTCAATTAGGGAGTAAAGTTAATATTGACATTGGATATAAAATTGGGGTTATAAATAAATCAAACAACGAGATTAAAAATCCCACAAGATTTATAAAATTATATTTTTTTTAATTGGGGTTTGAGGATAAATTAAATGTTAAACATGGTAACTATTCACAAAATCAAAATAAAAGTTTCAATTGTTATTGAGGATGAATCATTTGAAAATGTAATGAATAAGAAGTTAAATAACAAATATTTAATTTAATTACAATATAAAAGAAATAATATTATGTAGAATATGGAATATAATTTATAATATAAATATGTTATATAAGGTTCAATGCAACAATTTGAGATAATAGTGGGTTCTAACTATTCATTCAAATTAAATGTTATAGATAAAATATGGACTGTATTATCTACTTGATGCATGAAATTCATTAAATCAAAAAGACCAAATTCTACCTCCATCATCAGTCGATGTTTTTGATGCATGTGTCAAAGTTCAAATAGATTTCATTATAAAGACATTTTTATCAAATTATGATTGATTTTATAAGATGAAGGATCAAATAAGATCATTATTTGCCTCCTGTTATGTTTTAATAAAACGGAGAAGGTTAATCTGAGATAAAGACACATTGGGGAAGGAAGTAGGTGATTTATCATTATCATGTAATGTATATTGGTAGTTTGTATAGATAAAATGTAGTTAACTTTTCAATTAGGTAAATGGAGTTATTTTAATGGCGTTGTCTTTATAGATTCTGTAACCACAGTCAGATGAATCTTGTTCTTAATGAGAATCTAAGAGATTATTTTTTAGAGTATAGGAGGTTGATCCATGGGATTGAATAATATCTATATTTTTAAAAATAATTTATGTACTCATGATATACATTCCAAATATCTCTCATATACACAATAATGATTTCAGTTATGTGACCTTGCACCTGTGGTAACCAAATTGATGATTTTATATTATAAGAAAATATGAATGAGCTTCATGAACATTCAAAGATTCATGAGGATATGAGTTACGTGAACTAATATATGATATAGTAAACAGATGATTTCTAGGATTTCATTACTAAAAATTAATGCATATGATGTTGTTAATGAGTTAAATAGAAATACTATCTTCAGTTATTAAAATATATAGTATTGTCATGTAATATAGTATCCGAAAGAATGATGATGATTTTCTACATGCACATTCATGCTATATACAAGCATGAATTAAATACTGAAGGAAGTCTAGTGAGCATCATTGAAAAAAGGAATACCATGAATATGTGAAGATATGTTAAACATCTATTCACTTGTTCTCTTTCATGCTGTTTTAATAAATTTAAAATCCGTATAATTTCTTGAATTTGGTGTTATGATTTGATATTATGCCAGAAACTATTTTTACACAGAGTTCATAGATGAGTATTCCGTGTATTTTGATTTATTCGGTAATTTGTGATTATGGAATTGTTATTGGGGTTTTAATTCATATTAAAAAGGTATAATTTCATAATAATTGTTTTATGAAGGAAAATGATCAAATAATAGTGGTCATAATTATTGAAAAAGACTGACGTGCTAGATTTGTAGTTGTTGACGGTACATGATATTATTTTTGGGAATGTGTGATTTAAAAATATTTTGGATAATGTTTAATAGATCATCTTACTTTGGATAATATATTCTAAAGAAGAATACATAGCTTTTTGTTGGGGGTTCTAACTTGTTGTTGACAATGCTTGGTAGATGGAGTGGTCTAACAGATCAAAAATTTAGTGGGTCTAACTAACCAAGGTAGAAGTGTTTGATCACTAAAGGGTTATAACTACGATCAAATAGTGGATTGACTACTATGGTCTACAACCCTTTTTTCCTAATCTATTTTATTATATTACAAAATTTATATGTAGAATCCAAATATGCGGTCTATAACCTAATGCATCAATGATTATATATTACAATAGAACGATTTTAGAAATTTTGTGGGTTGTTCTTAATAATGATTATGTATAACATATAAGTTCCAATCATATTAAAAGTTTATAAAGGAATGAAATTTAAATGTGTTAAAATGAAATGAAAATAATTTATTAAATTATGAAACACCTAATTCCCCACCTTCTTTGTGTGACTGCGCTATCCATTGGTAACTTCACATTTCTCCTTGAGTAGAATTTGGAATACCAATACCTCATTGACATACCATTAACAATTATATTTTGATTCGAAAATTTTTGGTGAAATCATTCCCTCTGTCTTCTTGATAATGTATAGGTTCTATTTTCCAGATATTGGGTATCAGGAATGTACTTTAGGACTTGTTAACACTATCACATGTGCTTTTATAACATGGTATCCGAGTTTGTTTGTTAGAAAATATATCTTTTTTATAATCTTCACATCTCCATCCTTTATCGTCTTCCTTTAATAGATTTTTAATATGATGTTTCTCTTGTTTTTGACTAATATTCATTCTTTGTTAGATTTTGTAATGTTATCGTTAGGTTCTGAGGCATTTTATTTAAAATCAATTAGTTATTGGTTTCATGATTCCTATGTTTAGTATTAGTAATTCCATGATAATTGAATTGATATAGGTGATTAAAAAAATATTTAATTACATTTATAATGTAAAATTATCATTTGTTTCTTGGGTTGATATTACGAATTGTATTAAAAAAATTAATAATATTTTCCTAATATAAATTTATGAGAAATTAAAAGATTTACATTTATCTACCATATTTTATTGATATTTTTGTCACACATGTTTCATGACTCCGACTATTACTAAAAGACATTGATTTTGTTTGAATTTTTTGTTTATGTTGTTATTTTCTTGGGTAAATCACCTTTCATAAATTACTAATCACTCTCAAATGGTGATTTACTAGTTGTGTGGGAATGGGAATTTAGTATAGAAACTTTTCTAAATAAATAATGAGGACTTGGAACGTAATGAATAAATTATTACAAGGTATTTCGGTGTATATTGTTGATGTGTCTATTTATTCATTGATATTGTGGGGGTGTTCGTGAAATTTATGTCATGGTTGATTCATAAGATGTAATGATCATAATAGTGTTAAATATTTGAGTTCATTGACTTTACAATGAGGCTAAAATTTCCTTGTTATATTAAACAATACAGAACAAGTTGATTTTCTAGTTGGTGACCCTGTTAATTGATTTGAGATCGTTTAGTAATTGATCAGTGACACAAAATACAGTTGTCAATGTTGATCATGAATTGTGATTTTCCAAAATTGATTTAATGGGGGACAATTATTGACCTATTTAAAATAGTTCACAAAGCTGAAACTGTTGAATTAATATGGTTTATGGTTATGAGTTAGATTTTTAAAAAACATGACAAATGCATCACATCAAAAAATTAAAATGGTGGGAAATTAGTATTAATGGATTTGTTATCGATGGGTTGATAAGATAATTATTTTATGGATATTATCATTGTTGTATATAGTCATTGATGATTTTGTTTTTTTTTTGTTACAATAGTAAAGAATTGAGGTGAAGATCAATTTGTGGTTGTTGTGGGATTCATACAGATTTTAGTGTAAACCCATATAATTGGATTGTGTGTGACTAACATGCTTATATTTTCATATGACTTCTATATGGATAAAAAGGAATATATTTCCATACATATTCCTAACATTCTTGGACACTGAGTGTTTTCCAATAACAGCTTGTTGGTAATAGAATAGATGAAAAAATACTCCATCTTCATTGTTCTCCATTCTAGGTGTGTATGGGTTGTGATGGAACACTACCATTGTGATCATCATAATGTATTTTATTGTGTACATAAAAATAAAATAGGGTATTGGTGATGAATATAACTATATGATATACATGTAGACCCTATATGGAATTTGTACTGATGATAGGATCATAATGTAATGGTATACACTATGAGTTATGTTTTCCCTATATTGTTTTACTAATCACAAATCATGTTCAATAATATTCAATAATGTTAATTTATGCCAGGTCCTGTTTAGTTACGTTTATTGATAATTAAATATGAATCTATATATTCAATTAAATGTTTAACATATTCTATACATGATTATATTATTAGATAGACAGACAAAACCTTAGATAATAATGAGTCACTGATAGTTATAATTCTTACCCACTGATAGTATGTCACATTGATAGAACATACGTGTCACTGAAATAATAATTGAATCACTGGTAGCCTATCTTATCAATATAACTGGGGACTCAGTGATTGAATAACTGAGTCAGCGATAGAACAATTGGCTCAATGTTAGTCTGACTGACCAATTAATCAAATGAGTCACTGACAAACCCACTGAATCCCCAACATCCCAACTCAACTACAGACAAATGGACCTACTGAAATTGTGACTCACAAATAAAAGGAGTGCCTGATGCACTAACTGGTGGATAGAATTAGTCACCAACACTGTGACCTACCAATAGAAGACTCACCGATAGGTAGTACAAAATTCATTTCCTCCATAAATTCAATCATTTTATCCTACAATCATATTCAATAAATTAAATCAACTAATTTACTTTTATATATTTTGAAAAGAATTATTATCTTGGATGATATAGGTATGTGGTAAAACATAAGTCCCAATCATGTCTAATGTTAGACCTATAGAATATAACAATGGAATCATTGAAGAAAAAATAATAACACACAGAAGAGAAACCACATCAAGAGAACCCATGAATAAAATCATGAAGAACACAACTCTTAGTTGACTAAAAAAATATTAAATTTATGTGAATCAATGTTTTGTATAGTATTTCCACAAAGAAACTCTTGATAGGAAAACCATAATAAAATATCTCATTTTCTTATAAACCAGAACACATAGGTTCTAAGGCAATCTTTATTGGTTTTTGTATTCATAAGAGTGATCAAGTTTCCTTCATTCTACATCCATGGAGTTTGTAAGATCCACACACAACACTCACAATATTCTATACCCTCCTTAATTATTTATTCTCTAATAGAGTTCAATTTCATTACATTTTGAGAAGAGTGTGTATATGTTGTAAATAGATACTCTGTCTCTTCTCGATAGATGAAGGATACACGATATCCTTATACTATCATTCTCCTATACTATATTTATATCACGAAGAACTATGGAATAGGACTCCGTGTGACCTGGATGTAATATTTTTCCCCCATATAATTGTGGTAGAGTTCTTATTTGAGCTAGACAACACTGTATTATGTTTTAAACCGAGATCCAGTGTGTGGATCAATTTTTATTAATTTAATCATCTCATTGGTCTTTTATCACTAAATGGAGAGTATTAGATCATAGCTTTTGACCGAACCTATTGTTTTATTCTTCATTTCTATTCCAAATTTATTTTTCTCTTTTTTCACTCATATTTAAGAAAACTATGGTTTACATTGATAAATGATAAGGGATTGTATTTATTTCTATTTTGGATTTCTAAATTACTTTCAAAAGTTTTATTAAAATTTTAAATTGTTATGAATGAAATTTAGTTAATCTTTTGTGAAATTATATGAAAAAATAAACTATTATAAGTTTAGTACTTTGATTAATCGGACTCTTTTGATTTTAAAGTGGGGGATGTTTCATGATGGTTTTTATATAGAAATATTTATAGGAACTCTATTCACCGCCTTGAGTGTCTTACTCTTACCAACATTTGGTCTTGGAGGATTTTTTAATCTTCTAGTTTCATTGTTTTTAATTATTTAAAAAAAATTCTACTGTGATTTTCATTTTTAAAAGATATTTAAATTTCTATGAGTTGTATATTTTTATCTCATTAAAGATCATATTCTTTATTATACATTTTGGATAATAGACTGGAAGGTGTTACCACCATCAAACCTCCCTACTTTAATGGTATATATTATGCCTAGTGGAAAATTAAAAAAAATTCACTTAGAAAGTATGGGGGTTTGGTATTTGGACTATAATAGAAGATATGTATGAAATAAAAATGACTAAATGAAAAATATGGAGTGATGGTAAAAAATTATTATACAATAATAATTGTAAATCTATGAATTCCTTATTTTCTACATTAGGTGATGAAGATTTCAATTGAATATTTTCATGTAAATCCACCAATGAAATTTGTGATACCATATCTATTTCACCTGAATGAACTAATAATGTTAAAGAAATGATACTTAATACGTACAATATTAAGTATGATAATTTCAATAGGATATCTCATGAACCCATTTATGATATGTATCTCAGGATCAATGATATTTTCAATACAATTAGTACTCTTGGAAATCTTGTGGATGTCAAAGAACAGATCATATGACTACATAGATTACTACCTGAAAGATGGGGAGAACCCCAGTATCAATTAGAGATTCATGTGATATCCTTATGCTTCAGGTTAAGCAGACAATAGGATATTATGTCCCGACCCGTCCTCCGGGCACATGTTGTGACTACCCCAAGTCCACCTTTCATAGGCTAGGGGATGGCGACAAGCCCCAAAGGCATAATCCCTGTAAAAAGGTAAGGCATTTTATTTTAACTTGTAACACACACTACCTGAACACAAGTAGAAGATTCCACAAGTGGTATTAAACACTAAGTAAAACTGTATACAAAAGAATGTGTTGAATGGAAAGGGGCCAAAAATACAAGCCCAATAGTAAAGTACAACAACTGTAAAGCTAGTACATCTTCAGAAAGGTAAACAGTAACTACTGAGTCATCCACTAGGAATCCCACCTGTAGGGCGGGTATAGATGTCCTCCTCAGTACCCCAGGCCCGTTTGTATGCTCTGTGTATGACTCCCCAAGTTCTCCACCTCCAGGTACCGTCCAACTCAATAAATCTCTGCATCGATTAGTGTTGTTCGTCACCTGCAACCAACACAACGATGTGCGGGCATAGCCCGTGGAGGGGTGAGTATAACGATACTTAGTAGGGACCCCAATACCCCCGATGGTCTCCTAGAATCCAAGAAGGATAAACCACAAAAGTCATATACAATCATGAAGTGTCAACAAACCCTACTTAGGTATATGCCCATACATATACCGAAGTTACCAGTCAAAGTCCGACTCCAACTCTCGAGCCCAAGCACAATCCAGTCCACACATGAAGTAAAGCCAATCACAGTGATGATAATGATTGAAAGACAATAATCAGGTCTCACAGGTATACATATTTCATAGAGCGAAAGATATGATCAGATGTAGTCAATGATTCATCTATGTTGTTGGACCCACACATGATACAGGACCAGCTAAGTTGTTGGTCCCACACAAGATACAAGACCAGCTATTTTTCATCTAAGCTATCATACCCACACAAGACACATGACCAACTATTCTATCGGATCCATGGAGGATTATGGTGTAGTAGTCATCGTAGTCGAACCCACAAAGGATTCTGGTACAGTAGTCATCGCAGTCAAACCCATAGAGGATTCGGGTACTGTAGTCATCACTGTTGAAGCCATGAAGGATTCCGTCATCTCATTCGCCGCAGCCAGCTCTAGGGTTACCGTACATAGCACGTTCGATTCAGGGAGGGACCACTACTTGATTCAAGTATCAATACATCAACTAAGTCTTTATTTGATGTATCCAGTAGTTCCGTCTTAGCAAAGGAACCCAACACAACAGATGGTACGCTAATCGGATGCGCGATCCATATGTTATAAGTGTTTCTGCTCTGAGGGGACGGTTGGTTTTGGGTTCAAACCAACCTGCCCGTACCAAAACATCACCAAATCCTTGAGTGTGATATACTGAAATGACCATCTCGACCCAAGGAATCCTATGAAACTGATGGGGAGTCGATCAGAGGTTCGTAGTTCATGTTATGAGCGAAAAAACAAAAGGGGTCCGAAGAGGGGGGGTTTAGGTCCGGTCTGACCATGCCCAACCCGCCCTTGGTCGGCCCGAATTGGGTCAACATGACCCGGATCTAGGTTCGGCCCGGTAGGGTGCGTCTCGGCCCGACGGCTGCTGCACGACCCATCCGAGGGTGGCTGGGCCCATGCGGCAGGCGGCCCAGCCCGCGTGAGGGTGGCTCGGCCCGTGCGGTAGGCGGTCAGGCCAGCACGGTAGGCGGATCAGCCCAGTGGCCAGCCACGACTTGGCCAGCTGGCCGAGCGCATTACACGCAGCGTGCGTGGAGCGGGGGAGGGCACAACCCCCTTGGTGTCCCGAAATGGAAGACGCTGCTTGTGCCGCTAGATGATCCCAGATTCCACGGATGAGGGTCCCGATCCTCCGCTGTAGCCGGTGCCGCGTCGGTCGTTCGCCAGCGGGGTGTGAGGGTCGCCGCTGCCCCCAGGGGGCTGGTTTTAGCCCTCCACTGGCGACCTGTGCCGTCGCGCTCCTCCGCAGGCAACCAGAGTTGTTCTGGTGGTCCGTTCTGCCTCTCATATGTGCCTACGACCTCCTCGTGTCATGTTCTTCACTAGGACGGCCTCAAATCAGGGTTATCATTCTGTTCGCTCATCTCCCATAAAACCACGCATCAAGAAAAAATTGGTGGAGGGTCCAGAATTGTTTGTTAGCCTGTTCCCTCCACGTTAGAGGCTCAAACAGTAATCCAACATATAATTGAACTAGAAACAAACCCTAGCTTAATCTCTAACCCATCTCGCAATCAACATCCTTTCTATGGATCAACATGTTTGGGGGTCGATCCATGATTTTTTTATCCAAGGTAAAAGAATAACTTAAAATAAAGGAATTAAAACTCAAATTCCAAATCCTACCTTCATTTCAAAGTTCTCTTGATGCTGTCACAGAAAGATAATTTGAAGATGACATCGTATGTTTTTGCTGTTACACACTACTGATTCCAGGCTCGAGCAACTTCCTTGTTCTATGTTGGAGAGGATGTTGTTCTTCGTTGGAGGTTTTTTTCATTTTCGTCATCTTCTTTGTGGGAAGAACGCTTTCTTTCTAATTCTCCAAATCCTCCCTTGGTAATATGTCCAACTAACATCAAATAAAAATAACACCACCCATTAAAAGGATGGATTAATGAATTCAAAGAGATTTAAATTCATTATGTTAAATCCATTAATTTAAATGTAGGTTTTCTCATTAAATGGGAGGGAGGAGATGAAGAGGCCCCAAATTTAATAAAGGGAGTTTCACCCTCCTTAATTAATGGTTCAAAGAGATAATGGGAAGTTGAAGAGTTTGAACTCGTGTGGGCCCCACCACATGATATCCTCCTATGGGAGTTTATGTGGGGGTGGTCACCACCACCAACCTCCTTTTGGTGAAATTAACTACCATCCAAATAAAATTATGTAACACAAAATTTTATTTAAATTTTTAATTAAAAACCCCAAAAATTAACTACCACTCCCGATAAAACGCAATTGCGGTAATGGTCTCTTTAAGATAATACCAGCACTCTGAGTTCATCAGTGTCCTTAGATTTCAATTCTGAGCACTGTTTCAAAAGATAGAAAAACCCACATGTACGTTTAGTAAACATACCAAAACAAAACATCCGAAATTGATTCCGGGAAAATCGGGCCTCTGAATTCAGTGTCATCAGAAACAGCAGACTCGTAAAATTCCAAAGTATTTAAAAATATCTATAGGATTTCTGGGTCTTTAAATTCTCCCCACCTAAGGGATTTACATCCCCATAAGCTACAACACAAACTAAGGGAAAAAATTGGGGTACTGAGCATGCATCTAAGCCTCCCTCTCCCATGTACTATCCTGGAGGTTCCCGTACTACCATCGAATGTGCACCAGTGGAATTGAAAATCTACGTAGGTTATTCTCCTGTAGATCCTCGATCTCCACTTGGACCTCCGTGAATGTCGCACCATCATTGATTTCTATCTCCCTATGGTTGATGATGTGGGACGGGTTGTGCATGTATCTCCATAGCTGAGATATATGGAAGACGTCATGCACCCAGTGCAACTGAGGTGGAAGAGCGAAGCGGTAATCCAACTTGCCTACCCTGCTGAGAACCTGGAATGGTCTGATGAAACATGGAGATAACTTTCCACCTCAGCCAAATCTCTATAGACCTCATCGAGGTGAGACCCGTAAGAAGATGTGGTCACCATAATAGAACTCCACTGATCTCTTTCTCCTATTAGCATTGGACTTTTGTCTACTCTGTGCAGTCTTCATCCTCCCCTGGATGATATGAACCTTCTCCGTCGTATCATGGACCATCTCTTGTCCTACAAGTGCTGACTCCCATGGGTCAGTCTAGCATAGAGGTGATCTTAATAGTCGGCCGTAATGTGCCTCGTAAGGTGCCATCCCGATAGCAGAGTGGTAGCTATTGTTGTATGAAAACTCCACCAAGGGTAAGTGATCCTCCAATCTATGACCAAAGTCAATGACACATGCATGGAGAATGTCCACGAGAGACTAAATTGTCCTCTTTGTCTGACCATCGGTAAGAGGATGGAAGGTGGTGCTCAAGAGAAGCTGTGTCCTGAAATCCTCCTGCAACCCCTTCCATAACCTGGAAGTGAAACGAGCATCTCGATCAGAGACGATCTTCCATGGAACATAATTAAGACGTATGAACTCCTGTACGTAGAGGCATACCAAGCTCTCTAATAATCCCTCCTCTCTGATTGGTAGGAATTGGGATGACATATTGAGTTGGTCGACAATCGCCCAGATAGAGTCATGTCCCCTAGATGTACATGGAAGTCCCGTCATGAAATACATGTATATGCCGTCCCATTTCCACCCTGGGACCTCTAAGGGCTGAACCAAGCCTGTTGTAACCTGGTGCTCTACATTTACTTGCTGACAAGTGAGGCATCATGAGACAAACTCTTATACCTCCTTCTTCATACCTTGGCACTAGTGCTGTCGTTTGAGGTCCTGATACATCTTCGCCACTACTGGTTGTACCACTAGAGGGGAAGTGTGGAACTCCCTCATCACCACCTCCTGTAGTGCAACTGGTACCATGGTACATCCTCAGAAGAGGATGACGTGCTCCCCACCGTCAGAAAATACATCAGGTGCATGCCCTGAGGATAACTGAGCACATCGCGTTTCACAGTCAATGTCCCCACGCTGTGCCTCTCTGACTCATTGATGATGTATAGGAGTGACTGTGAGAGACTGCAGAAAGGCTACTCCATCTCTATCCACAAAGGATATCTGTAACGCGACCAACAGCTCGGTTGCCTCCCCTAGTATCTGAATGCCTGATCTCTTGTTGAGAGAATCTGCTACATCATTCCCCTTCCCATGAGTATAGACTGTCTCAAATTTATAGTCCAGGAGAAACTCGAGCCATCATCGCTATCTCAGGTTCAGTTCGATCTGATAGAAGACGTACATAAGAATCAAGTGGTCAGAGTAGACTGTAAAATGATTTCCCACCAGGTTGTTCTGCCACATCTTCATGGTGAATACCACTACTGCTACCATCAGGTCATGGGTAGCTTAGTTATACTCGTGATGTCTCAACTTCCATGAACCATACACGATCACAGCTCACTCCAACATCAGGATAGACCCGAGTCCGGTCCCTGATGTGTCACAGTAAACTACGTACACTACTTCCTCCTCCAGTTTCCTCAAGGTTGAAAAATTGGTCAACATCTACTATAGCGTCTGAAAGCTCTGATAGAATATATCTGACCACATGAAAGGTTGACCCTTCTTCGTCAATGCTGAAAGAGGTGTTTCAACTATGGAGAAGTCTATCACAAATCTCTAATAGTACCCAGCCAGTCCCAGAAAACTTTGCACCTCTAACACATTCCTGGGTGGCTCCCAAGCAAGTACTGCCTCGATCTTCGTTGGATCCACTGTAACTCCAGCCTCCGAGATGATGTTTCCTAAGAAGTGAACCTCTTAAATCCAGAACTGACACTTTGAGAGATTACCAAAAAGCTGGTGCTCTCAGAGTTTTTCCAGTACAACCCGCAAATGGTAGGAGTACTCCTCCTTAGTAGTCGAGTAAATCAGTATGACTTCTATGAAGACTACGACAATGTGATCGAGGTAAGGTTGGAAGATCATGTTTATGAGACTCATGAACACTGCTAGAGCGGTGGTTACACCAAAGGGAATTTCCAAGAACTCATAGTTTCCATACCGGCACCTAAAGGTCGTCTTCTGCACATCCTCGTCTCGAACTCTAAGTTGGTGATAGCCTGACATGAGGTCTATCCTCGAGATCCATCGTGATCCCTGAGCTGATCAGAGAGGTCTTCAATCCTCGATAGTGAGTACTTGTTCTTCATGTTCACCTAGTTCAGGCTATGGTAGTCGACACATAGTCT
Organism: Viscum album; assembly: GCA_963277665.1. NCBI lineage: Eukaryota > Viridiplantae > Streptophyta > Magnoliopsida > Santalales > Viscaceae > Viscum > Viscum album. The sequence continues at coordinate 1,406,032,765 of OY728120.1, read as the reverse complement.
CAATCTCCCATCCTCCTTCATAGAGAACAAAATCAGAGATTCCCAGGGTGAAACACTGGTTCAGATAAATCCTTTCCCCTCCAAGTTCTCCATCAGTACCCACAACTCGCGAAGCTCAGTGGGAGCCATCCGATATGCTGGAGTAAATATCACTGTTGCCCAGGGTACAGAACAATTTATAGTTCTACCTCTCTATTCGGAGGTTTTCCTGGAACATCGTTAGGAAAAAAATCCGCGTACTAATCCACCACAATAGGAAAAATCGAACTCCTCTCATCAACCTCTCCAAGGATGAGACAAGCCAACTGATGTGTGATTAGTAGCCCCCACCTCTGTGTAAGTCCATCCTGCACTATAGAGACTCCCATCTTTTGGGTGAAGGTGAATCTAGTCCCATCCGTGCAGATACAATGCACTTTTCACCTAATATAGTCAATCTGAGCATGAACTGTGGATAACCAGTCCATTCCCAAGATGACTTCGTAAGGACTTGATGCCACTATAGGAACATCCCAGCCGAAACTCTCACCTCATAGAGTAAGATCACACTGCCGGGACCAGTGTGTAATCATCGAGTCTGCTCTCATATGAGTCTCTAGCAGTAAGGATTGAGCCAACATCTCTATCGGAATTTCTGAGGTCCGAACGAGGTCAGTGGAAATAAAATAATAACTCACACCTACATCTATAAATACTGCAGAAAGGGTGGAGTAAACACAGTTATACCTCGAATCATCTTATGTGAACTATGGTCATTGTCCTCGACTTCCTGGAGCTCATCCCACCTCTGTCTGCTAGCACCTTATGGTCGGGGTGCACCTCCTGGTGGTGGTGGTGGTAGAGCCTTGAAATGTCATCCACCACCCACTTCTCGGCCAGCTCCTCTGCCACGTCTACCTGCTGCTGGTGGAACACCACAGTCGATCCTCTTCCTCTGGATGGGAGGTCCCTCTACGTTCTACTGATCATCTGCATTGAAGGTCGGGCAGTCAAGAGCCATATGGCCCTGCCCACCACATGCATATCACTGACCGCTCCTCTTATAGTTGGCTCTATCTCGTGTGCCCCGCACAACCAAACATTTTTCCAAGGGTCCCCACCTGATGGCCTTGTCTTCTTGAACCTCTGCGACATGTTCCTACTTCCGGCTGTAGAAGACTCCACTACGTGTCACCCTATAGTAGGTCTCGCCACTGGTGACTGCTCAGTGAGAAAACACTCCACTAGAAGGGCTCGCTCCAGCACCCCTGCCAGCGTTGGAATACTGAGGGGAATCGTCGAAACCCAGATCTCATGCCTGAGTCCCTTCTCAAAGGTCTAGGATCTGAAGAACGAGTCTCGTACCATATCTGTGGAGTAGCGCGAGAAGTTATAGAACCTCGCTGAATACTGAGCTATTGTCATGTTTCCCTGCTGCAGATGACGTATCTCTCGAATACACACCTCATGAAGGGTGGATAGAACAAAATCTCAGCATATGAGACTCTCAATGTCTTACAAGAGTATTGATTCCTCTTCATGCACCTAGAGAATTAGGCTCCACCATCTTCCTACTGCTGCATGCAATACACTCGTAGAAAGGATCACCATGAGGTTGGCTGGTGTCCCTACCAATATGAAAAATCTCACGACAGCATCTAGCCAATCCTCAGCTGCATGTCGGTCTGTCTCTCCCCAGAACCTGGGTGGCCTCTAGTTCTGGAACTCATGCAAAGCACTCAAGAGGCATGCATTATCTACTATTGGAGCTGGTGGTATCGTTGGCCCAACGGGTAGTGGTACTGCAGGAACCTCCGCTGTGATGGGGACCTGCACCGATGCCTCGTCGCTCGGTGGGCTACCATCTCACACGAAACTCAAAACCCTAGCTGGATGCCTTCATGTGGCCATTCAGAAAAGAAACAGGTGTTCCATGGTTAAAATATTATACCTGGCGAACTGACACAAAGTAATCACAAAGAATACATTTTCAATGGAAACACACATGCAATTAGTGTTTTCTTGCACTAAGGTGGAGATCAGAAGTCAGAGTCCTAGTGTATGGATACGTCGGCCGCCACACTAACACTGGTTTCCCTAAATTGATAACCACACCCAAAACACTTAACAATATTTCCATTAAAAGAACTCGATTCTAAGTTCTGTGGTCGAACCGACTCCTTTGTTACCAATTTATCACGACCTGTCCTTGGGGCCCATCTCATTACTACGCCAGGCCTGCCTTCCATATTCTAGGGGTTGGTGACTAGAACCAATGGAGTAATCCCTATAAAAAGTGTAGGCATTTCCTTTTAACCTATATCACACAAACATCCTGAACACAAGCAGCAGAGTACGCCAGTGGAAGAAAACACTAAGTTAAACTGTATACAAAATAATGTACTGAAAGGAAATTGGATGAAAATACAAGCCCAATAGTAAATTACAAAAAATGTAATGTTAGTACATTTTTATAATGGTAAAAAACAAATATTGAGATGTCCTCCAGGAATCCCACCTGAAGGGTGGGTATAGATGGCATCTTAAGCACCCCATGCTCGTCAGTCTGCACTGTGTACGACTCGCCAAGTGGTCCACCTCTGGGTATTGTCCAGATCTACAACTCTCTGCCTCGATCTGTGTTTTCCATCATCTACAACCAACACAATGATGTGTGGGCATAACCCGTGTTGGAGTGAGTATAAAGATACTTAGTGAGGACTCCAAGACCCCTGAAGGTCTCCCAGAATCGATGAAGGATAAACCACAGAAGTTAGATACAAACACGAAGTCTCAACGAACCCTACTTAGGTATATGCCCACACATATAACTAAGTTACCATTCACAGTCCGGATCCAACTCTCGAGCTGAAGCACAACCCAGTATACACTGGAAGTAAATTCAATCACATAGATGATAATTATAGAAAGAGAAGACTCATATCACACAGGTATACATATTTTTTATAGCGATAGATATGATCATATGTAGTCACTGATTCATCTAAGTTGTTAGACCCACCCAAGACACAAGACCATCTAAGATGTCGGACGCACAGAGGAAACAAGACAAACTATTTTTCATCTATTTTGTCGGACCCACAAAGGATATAGGACTTGCTAACATGTCGGACCCACATAGGATACATGACCATCTATTATGTCGGACCCATGGAGGATTCCAGTATAGTAGTCATCAGAATCGAAACCAAATAGGATTCTGGTACAATATAAATCCTAGTCAAACCCATAGAATATTCCAGTACAGTAGTCATCATAGATGAACCCACAGAGGATTCCATAATGTTAGTCGCCACAGCCAGCTCTAGGGTTCCCGCACACAGCACATTAAATTCTAGGAGGGTCCGCTCCTTAGTTTAAGTATCAATACATCAATAACGACCTGAGATGATGTATCCAGTAGTTCCTTCTAAACATAAAGAACCCAACGCGACAGACGGTACGTCAATCAGATGTCTGGTCCTTAAGTTATAAGCGTTTTCGCTCCGAGGGCCGACTTGGTTTCATGTTCGAACCAACCCGGGCATACCCAAGCATCACCAAAAACTTCAATGTGATAAAGGGAAATGAATGTATGGACCCAATTAATCCTACTCAACTGACAGTATGTCGATCAGAGGTCCGCAGCTCAGGTTATGGGAGAAAAACAAAAAGTTGTCCGACGTGGGGGGTCTTGGTCCGGTCTCACACGACCCAGATCTGAGTCCGGCCCGGCGGGCGCGGCCCGGCCCTCTGGATGCAGTCTTGCCTAAGCGAGGGAGGCTCGGCCCGTGAAACAGGCGGCCCGGACCGGCAGTCGGTCACGACTTGGCCAGCTGGCCGAGCGCGTTACGCGCAGGTCACGCGGAGCGGGGGAGGGTGCGGCCCCTCGGTGTCCCGTAATGGCGGTGCCAGCTGGTGTCACCTGATCTTCCCGGATCCCACAGTATCCTTCCACTGGCGGCGCGCAAGGGGCGCCGCCGTCCCCAAGCATCCGGTCAGTGCTGACTGCCGCGTCTGGTCTCTGACGCCGTTCCGATCCTTCGCGGGCCACCAGAGTCGTTCTGGTGGTCCTTTTTGCCTCTCGTCTATGCCTACGACCTCCTAGGTTCCTGTTCTTCACTACAACGACCTCAAATCTGGGTTTCCATTTTATTCACCCATCACCCATCAAATCGTGCACCAATAACGAATTGGCGGAGGGTGTAGACTTGTTTGTTATCCTGTGCCCTCTGTGTTAGAGGCACAAATAGTAATCCAACATATAATTGAACCAGAAACAAACCCCAGCTTAATCTCTTAGCCATCCCGCAATCAACATCCTTTCAAAAGATCAAAATGTTCGGGGGTCGATCTGCGGTTTTTGTTTTTATCCAAGGGAAAAGACGAACTTAAAATTAAGGAATTCAAATTCGAATTCAAAACCCTACATCGATTTCAAAGTTCTCTTGATGGTGTCATGGAAATAGAATTCCAAGACAACATCATACATTGCGCCCATCCCACGCTGCCGATCTCAGGCTCAAGTGTCTTCCATGTTCTACATCGGAGAGGACATTGTTTTTCATTGGAGATTTTCTTCTTGTTGTTCGTGTTCTTCGTGGGAAGAACGTTTTTGTTCTAATTCTCCAAAGCCTCCCCAGGTAACATGTCTAACCAACATCAAATAAAAATAACACCACCAATTAAAAGGATGGATTAATGAATATAAATTGATTTAAATTCATTAAGTTACATCCATTAATTTAAAAGTTTGATGGATCATTAAATGGGAAGGAGGAGATGAAGAGGCTCCAAATTTAATAAATTAAGTTACATACTCCATAATTAGGGGTTCAAGGAGTTAATGGGAAGTTGAAGAGTTTGAACACTTGTGGGACCCACCACATGATATCCTCCCATGGGAGGTTTTGTGGTGGTGGGACCCACCACCAACATTCTTTTGGTGAAATTTAGTACCATCCAAAAAAAATATGAAACACATAATTTTTTTTAAAATTTTTCATAGAAACCTCAAAAATTAACTACCACTCCCGATAAAACGCAACTACGGTAATAGTCTCCTTATGTGAATACTAGCGATGCGAGTTAATCAGTGTCCTCAGATTTCAATTCTGAGCACCAGTTCAAAAGATTCAAAAACCCGCATGTACGTTTGCTGAATGTAACTGAAAAAAACATCAGAAATTGATTCCGGGCACACCGGGCCTCGGAATCAAGCGATGTCAGAAACCGTAGACTCATAAAATTCCCATATATTTAAAAAAAATCCAAACGATTTCTGGTTCATTAAAAATTAAATGATGTATAAAGAATAATTAATTGTTAACAAAGAAGAAAGGAATGAACTAAAGAGAAAGTCAATGGATTTAAAAAACAAAACATCCAAAAATAAAGAAAATGAAAGAATAAAAAATCACTCTAGTAGTACAAGTAATGAATATTATCCGTCAGAAAGTGATATGTAAATTGATCAGTTATCCAGATTGTCAAAATGATTTAATGAATGAATATGTATCTTAGGAATCCCAACTATAAATGTAATTATGATAATAAGGGAAATAGGAAAATGAATTAGAGGATAAGTAATAACTAAAATGAAAGTGTTTGTTATGAATATATGATAGGAGGAAATTTAATTCCTGATTTTAATAACTAAAAATATAAGAATAAATATAAGGATATAGACAAAATTTACAGAGAGGGAATGAAGGAAACCAGAAGAGCATCTCTGGATAGCTCCAGTGAGTTGGAATCATCACATGATGAGAAAAGTGACAAGGAAAACATGTGTTTCATTACCAACACATCTAAGGTAATCATTTAGTCTACTGTACAAAATTTTTATTATTCTGGAGTTGAATATGATTGCTAAAAATTGAATAATTATAATTTTTTTGAATATTATCATATTATTAACGATAAATTAAATGATTTAACATATAAATAAAACATTTTTTATAACTAGAATATTATCATATATATTTTCAAGTGTGATATTACAATATAGAATGAAAAAAATGATCAATTTCATATAGAATGTTATGGGGTTAATTTATAAAATGATAAATTGAAAAATTACTTAGAGAAGTTTACCAATTAGAAAAATAAAATTACATAAATTCTTGGTAAACATGTAGCTCATAGATATACAACATTTATAGAATATTAACCTCTAAAATGGCACATAGCTAAAAATAATTTTGTAACCAAATCTAGAAAAATTGTTTTTATTTCTAGAAGTTATAAATTTTCTGACTGTTCTACAACTGGACAATTATATACTACTTTCAGTTTATTTGCACAAAGTAATGATTATTTTTAAAATACATTACAAATTGCTTATAAGAGACCCATGATGCATGTTTAGGTTCATCAAGAACATATTTTATTTATACTGGACGAATAATATTATACCAAAATATCCTCTTTTTTGATTTTTTATAGGAATGTTGTTTGAAGAGCTCTTGTAGATGCCTATGGCACATAGATAGTGGATGCTCAAGAATAATGATAGGACATTATTCATTCTTAAAGAATATGATAAATATTTATGGTGGTCATTTCACTTTTTATAACAATTATTAAGGAAAAATAATTGGCCTCTGCTAAATTGGTAACTCTAATTCAATTTTAATTTGCAATATACTTTTTTTTTGGACCAATGTTAAATATTATTAGTATCTATCAGTTATGTGATTGTGGTTTTAATGTTCACTTTGAAAATGATTAATGTAATGTTCTTAATTATGAAAATTAATTAATATTTACTTCCTTTAGAAAAGAAAATGTGTTTTTGTAATCATAGATTACATAGTGTACGAAAATAATTGCTATATATGTACCTTTCATAACGATTCACGGCTTTGGAATAAAAGATTATAAAAATTTTATATTCATTTACATATAAATCTTACTTTGAAATGACTAGTTATGGATCTAACCAAACATGAGTTCCCAAATGAAATTTTTTTCAATCCTTGTCAAAAGTGTAAAAAACATAAAATATCATTAAAGAAGAAAAATATAAGTTTCAACCTCTCAACATCTAGAGTTGCTCACCTTTGATTTTTTTAGAACATCTTGCGTTTATAGTCAAAATGGGAATCACGATTTCTATGTTATAGTATATTACTTTCCAAGATACACTTGAACATTATTCATTTCTCAAAATGGGGATATTTCTCTTTCTTCATTAATAATTATAAAATAGCAGAGAACCTAAGTGTACTTAGAATTAAATCCATACAAACAACCATGGCCCTGAGTTTTAAATCTAAGAGTTTTAATATTTCTTTTCAAAAAGTGTCAATAGTGACAACTTCTTTTCTCCTAGGAAACCACAACAGAATAGTGTTGTAGAAAGAAGAAATAGAACCTTACAATAGATAACATAGACTATGCAAAATGAATATGACTTAACAATCTATTTTTGGGATGAAGCTATCAATACAACTTCTTATATAATTAATAAAGTCATAATAAGACCAATTCCTATGAAAATACCATATAGGATATTGAAATAAATTATACTGAAAGTTAGTGACTTCAATGGTTTTGGTTGAAAGATTTATATCCTTAATAAAAAGTTCAATGTTGAAAAATATTCCTCTAAAATGGATGAAGGAATATTTCTATGTTATATACTCTCTATTAAAACCTAGATAATATTTAATAAAATAACATAGTGTGTTCAAGGATCTTTATATTTCATATTTTATGAAATTGACCCACATGAACCCATAACATCTCTAGAAAATATTGAGGATGATATGTCTAATCTGGATATAATTGCAGAATCATTTGACCCAAATAATATGAATCCAATTAAATAAATATGTTCTGGATATTCTCTAGACTCTAGTCATGATGATCTCGAACCTACTCATGAACCTGAAATAACTATCCCTTCTTTTTTATACCTGCATGTATTCTAAAAAACAATACATTAGTTTTTTTAGTTGGAGACCATGATAAAGGGCCACATACTAGAGCTTATCTAAGAAACTAGGTTAAACATAAAGGCTTCTTGTCAAAACATGAACCAAAATTTATTAATGATTCAATCAATGATGAATTTTGGTTAATGAATATGCATGAATAGTTAAATCAGTTTGAATGAAATAATGATTAAAAAATAGGGGATATAACAAAAGACACATTTACTGTAGGCAATAAATTGGTGTTTTGGATCCAAGTAGATTAAAATATTAATATTTTATTTAATTAACATAGAATGGATTCACATGGATATATTCATGAATAAGGGATTGAATATATAGAAATGTTTTCACATTTTGCTAGAATTGAGACCATTTGAATATTTATTTATTATATAGCTCATCTCAATTTCATACTACATCAAATTAATGTTAAGATTGAATTCCGAAATTTTTATATAGTAGAGGATGTTTTTGTTGAACAACCCATGTTTTACAAGACCTCATTTTGAAAATCATGTTTCAAAATTTAAAAAGAATTTATATGGTTTAAAACAATCTCTAAGAGCTTAGTATGATAGGCTCAATACTTTTCCTATTTCAAAAGGATTTATAAAAGTTATATTTGATCCAACTATTTTTTTACAGAGAATTTCTAAATTTGTTCTTTTAGTTTAAATCATTATTGATGGAAAATATTTTTTGTCTAAATGAAATTCCCGATGTATTGATTTTTCAAAAATGATGAAAAGTGAATTTGAAATGAGATTAACGGGGGAATTCCAAATTTAAATTGGATTTCAAATCATTCAAAATAAATAAAGTATTATTTTAAATCAAATAAATATACTATTGATCTTTTAGAAATGTTTGGCATCGATGGAACAAAATGTTGTTAAACTCCAATGAGTACCACTTGAAGGTTGGATCGTTATGAAAATGGTAAATCTTTTTGTCAATCCACTTATATATGAATGATTTGGATTTTTCATTGGTTAACTACAAGCATTCCTGAAATTATGTTTAGCGTCTGTATGTGTGACCATTTTTAAGATAACCCTAAAGAATCTTATTTAACTAACTTTAAATGAATTTTCAAATATCTTATGTATACTATCAATTTAGGATTGGTCTATCCCAGAGTAAATGAATTAGATTTAGTTAGTTATTATGATGTTGATTTTAGTGGCTATATGTATGATTGAAGATGATACTCTAGAACATCTAACTTTTTTAGGAAGTATCTGGTGTCATGGTTTATTAAAAGGGAAAAATCTATTGTATTATATGCTATTGAAGATGAATACATATCGGCTGGTAGTTCTTCTGAATAGATTTTGTTGAGGAAACACAAATTACAAAATTATGGATATTAGTTAAGGAATGTGCCTATAAATGTTGATAATAAAAGTTCTATTAACATATCAAATAATTTTGTATCTCATTCTATAGTGAAATATATTGATGTAAGACATCTATTTTTGAATGATAATTATCAAAAAGGTGGTGTAACTATAGTTTTTATTTGAAATGAACATTAGCTTGTTGGTATATTCATTAATTTGTTATCATCTTATAGGAATAGTTACAGTTGACATGAATTAGGAATGATTAATTTTAAAGGGCATACTTTTATTTATTTTGTGTCAAAACGAGTTGTGATTTTCACTTCAATGGGACAAGATGACAATGTCATTTTGACACCTATAGTTTCATACAATGTCATGCCTATAAAAATAGTTCATTTTTTACAATGTCATGACAACTATGATAGTTTATGAAAGATAGTTATCTCACAGAGACTGAAAAAATTGTCTTTCTAACATCACCTGTCTTGTCTCTTTGATGGATACTTACTGATAGATTCAAATTGTCTTTATATATTTCATTTTACCAAAATGACCTAGTTCGGATTATTTCATTTTACATTAACCCAGTTTAATCTATATAAGACTTATAAATCCCTAAATTATAAAATTGAGTCTATCCACTCTATTTCTTAATCTCAGACTCTCCCTCCCAAACTTTTACTTTTTATCTTTTTACCCTCGGACCTTTCAACATCCCACCCTTCACCCAAACATTCATAATAGTCAGAGTAAATCCCATTCTAAAAGGATTTGAATATGATTCATGATCCTCATAAAGGAAAAATAAGGAGATTCAACCAAATATCACCCTTTCAATCAATCAATTGAAAATCGTGTGGTAACTGCTAAGAAGGAGGTATTCATAGAATGGTTTCTATCTAGTAATTCACTTATATTGAGAGTGCGGAAAACACATGGTCGTTTGGATTGGTTTTGTGACCATGAATTTCTATACTACCCTATGCATGTTCATGAGTTCTATATGCATTTTCAGTTCATTCTGGAAGGTAGTGGTATGTACTAGATGAAATCATTAGTAAATGAAAAAATAATATGTTTTTCATCTAATTAATGGGAGTAATTCATAAAAATTACACATGCGGGAATATTTATGACTACAAAGAATGTAATCCAACTAAGACTAACATATATTTCTATGAGATGGAATTAGAGGAGATGACGAGATAAAGGGATCACTTAAGTCCTATAGCCTTAGATTTGGATGGGGAAAGTAGAATTATTTTAAAATTTAATCTATATCAACCATGTCTAAAAAAGGGTACATTACCTATTTTATGTACCATGTATACTACTTGTTATATTTTTTTGAATAAATGGTACAATGAAAACCTATGAAAGTATTTAATTGTTCACATCAGTTAGTTGATAAAGCCATATTGTAAGACTAATTCCGTGTTCAATCAAAGGATGATTTCTGTGTTGTTGATGGAAAAAAGGATTTGTAGATGAAAATAAGTAAACTATTTCTTTTTCCTTTAGTGAATAATTAAATATTTTTTTTAAATGAATGAAAATAAGTCGTAATTCACTGAAGAAGGAGTCAGGTGGATATGAAGATAAGTTTTATTTAAATTTTAATCCTGTTGATCATCCTGTTAGAACTGGTGATGTTGTTGATCCTGGTCTAGGAGATGATTAATTGGCTTAATATTCAGATGATGAGGATAAAGAAGATGAATTCGGACCTATTGGACTTGAAGGATCTCATATAGATGATTGGAGTGACCAATACAATGATTAAAGACCAAAGATAATGAACATTGTGCCAAAAAGTAATATTATTTCTCAGTATTTAGAAGAAAAAATTATAGGTGATTATGAAGAAAGAAACGAATCTAGATTTTTTGAGTATATGAGAAGATAAAATTTCTCAGATGAGGATTCTATAGTAGAAGATAAATATGACAGAGATGGATAAGTGAATAGAAGTGAATATGGAACTGGAGAAGAGGATGAAGGAGAAGAATATGATGATGGAAATGATGGAGATGACTAGAATGAAGAAGGAAGTGATGTGATAATGTATTTTATCATCCTGATGATGATCAAGGTGATAATAGATATACTGCATATATTTTGGATGAATAGAAAAATGTAGAACCTCTTGATTATGTAGAAGCTTTTACTAGGGAAGTAGAATAAAGAGTTGAAGTTCATGATGGAAGGAGGAACAAATAGTATATGTCCCATAGTTGGTTTATATTATTTTATGATCAGAATATGAGTGGGATTAGTAATTAAGAGGAGATAAGGTTGAGGGGTGCTTCATGATAGAATAAATCAAGTTTAGGAGGACCTTCAAAATGGAAGAGTTCCAGTAAACACACTCACTCTTTTGGAAGACTCTGCATTGCCTGAATAGAAAACACATCCTAGATATTTTGTAATTGTCTTGGAATATTTTAATTATGATGATGAAGCTAATATAGTAGTTTCAGAGAGACTAATGGTGTATGGTCATATATAGTCTGAGATAGTTCAAGTCAGTGCATATGCTTCTTATCCGAAACCATCAGTATTTTAAATTCCATGTGACTATTTCATTAGAGATGATTTTGAAAATTTTGAGGATGAAATTTAATCAAGCATTAGGAAATATTCCAGGCATAGTCCCCTTTTTATATTTAGTGATGGTGGTGCACTCCTACAATCTAAAATAATTATAGCTTTCGTGAAACCCAGATTAATTGATCAAAATGAATCTACTATGAAAGATAATCAAATAACGAGAAATGAGTTGATTGCATTAGTTTCTAATATCAATAGTCTGGACATTTAGTATAGTAAATCCATTGATAGAATCATGAAATTGTTTTATGATATAATTTACCACATTCAAGTTCCAAATTTTACTCAGTTAATATAGGATGTGAGATAAATTTCACAAGGGGAATCATTCTCAATAGCCCCATGTATCTCACCATCCATACATTGAGATGGTAGGGACTATCATTAGATAATAGCTATGAACCATGATTGGTGGAAAATACCAAGAGTTTTTTTCAAAACATATGAAGATTGTTGATCATGTCTCTGACATGGTCAGATTCTATTCTGACAAGGAAACAACTGCTCGAAAGGAAATCACCAAGAATGCTGAATTTTTTTCAATAAAATTTATTCTAAAAACAAGTTTGATAAGCATTTCACGTTTTTTCTTGAGAACCACAAAATCCCTCCTATTACCCTAACCTTTAGGGATTATGTAACTATGGTCAATGACTTTACTCCTACAATTGAATTTTTTTTAGAATAAAGAAGATTTTGAAAAGGATATAAAATATGGTGGGGGAGATAATTATGGATATCATCAACCTTCTCAAGACTTATCAACAAATATATGGTGATAAAATTGTTACCCATCCTACCACTCATATCAAACCAACCCAAGAAACCCACTCCCTATACCTCTCATGAAATGACACATACTATGCCTGCAACTATGTTTTATCTATCATATTTGGAACTCCTTCCTCCACTCGTTTATTCTTAAATCCTTTAGGTTTTTATAGACTTCCTATTACTCCTTTCAGGATTAACTCTCAACCACCTACTATTACTTTTACATTTCTCGATCCAACCCTTATAGACTCTCATAAGGTAAATATTTTTATGGACCACTATGTGATGATGAATATGTACTATGGATTACACTTTCATAGGGGTAATTTTTTGTACCTTTTCTCTATCCAATGTAATTTTTTATCCATTATCCCTTTCATTGTTTATGGAATTCAATATTATTCCATTTTTATCTTTCTATTGTGATTATATTATTAATATATACTATTTTTGATAATACCAAAAGGTAGAGAATTAAAAGGCATTTTAAAGGGATATTTTATTTTAAGAAAATCAGTAATAGGGAGATATTTAGAAGAATGAAAAATTTGATCACCAAATTATAGTATTATATAATTACCTGATTTTTTATCATCAAAAATGGGGAGATTATTGGACCTATATAGTTTCTAAAAATCACAAATCATGTTCATTAATATAAAATCATATTATGTTCTATCACATAATGTTAATTTGAGTTTAATAATGATTAATTATGATTATGTATGTTCAATTATAAGTTCAATATATTCTGCATAGGATTATATTATAATATAGAAAGATAGAAACATTAGATATGTATGAGTCACTGATAGTTATAATTCTGAATCACTGATATAAAAACCCACCGATTGAAAAAATGAGTCACTTACAGCTCAAGTGACTCACCGAAATCCTAAATCCCTGGCAGAACAGAGGACTCAACATTAGATAAAACGAGTCACCGATAGAACAACTAACTCACTATTGGTCTGACATATTAATAGATCAATTGAGTCCCCAACTAACCAACTAACACACTGACATCCCAACACACCTACTGACTCCTGGACCTACTGACATCATGAATCCACAAAAGAATGAGTCACTGACGCACTAACCAATTGATAGAAGATGTCACTAATATTATGATATAACGACCTTAGGATCATAGAAGGTCTTTTTAAATTTCCTTTATTATATATATTAACCCAGTGTCTCCAATGGTATTATTTGTTTATTTAATGTTACTTCTTTACTTTTATAACATTTTACAAGCCTTATAATCTTCGGTTTCAGAGTTATGAGGTACAAAACATGTGCAAATCACACCTAATTTTGTACATTTATAATATAAAAATGAAATCACTTGATAAAATAGTAAAACACTCACACAAGAAACCATAATAAGAGAACCCAAGAAGAAAAGGAAAATTACAACACCTACTTGAAGGCTAAAACCAATGAAGAAATTGATGTGCATTAAATTTACAATAATCCATACTGTAAAAAAACACTAGAGAGTAAAAATATCATCGAATATATTATTCTCTTTGAAACTACAACACATAGGTTCTACAAAACTATATATTGGTGTCTATTTCTATAAGAGGATTCAAGGCTCATTTCTAACACATTCAATGACTTTATAGGCTTTATACACAAAAATAAGAGCATTATAACCACTCTCCCACTATTTCTTCATTAATTGTTTTCAATTTTATTAATTTTCATGTAGAGTGTGTATATGTAGTATAAACACACCCAATATCTTATGCTAATCTAGGGGACATAAGATATTATCAAACTAATAGTTTATTACACAATATTCCTCCCAAGATGAACTATGGAAGATGTCCCTGTTTGACCTGGATGTAATCCATTTCCACCAAATAACTGTGGAAGAGGTTTATTTTGACCTGGAAAACATTGTATGCCATTTTAAATATAAATCATGGGTGTGGATCAATGATTATTAATATAAAATCCATGGTGGAAGGTGATAACCAAGTGGGGAGTATTAGTTATCTACTTGATACTGAACCACATTCTTATTATACTATAATATTTTAAATATATATTACTCTATATTCTCAAATATTTGAGAAATCTATGTTTTACTTTAATAGTTGATCATGGATAGTATTTACAACATTTTTGGATCGTTAAATTAGTTTCAAAAGTTATAATAATCATATAAATTGATATAACTAATAAGTAATCATAATTTTGAGAAAATAATTTAACAATCACACTATTATAATTTTTCTACTAGGATTAACAATTATAAATTTATTTTAATGTGGTGGGTTTTTTCATTACGGTTTTTAAAATAGATATTATTATAGGAACACAAATCTAGCCATCTCTTGAGTGTGCTACTCTGACCAACCCAGTATTTTTGACAATGATAGGAACATGATGTACTGGATGACCCTAGGTTGTGTTTTTGGAGATGATAATATAGGATTAATACTAGAACCTAGGGGGTATTGTTTTATGGATATACTATAGATGCACTATTATTCCATATAGGGTTTTTATGGGATGGCACGTAGTGAATTTGTTGTGAGGATATATTGTTTGGTTAATTAATTATAGGTAAATGGAAGGATTAATTTTTCAACAATTATCAGTGTACCCTAATGTATTGAATATCATATATTATATAATACATGGTTTGTATATTTAATTAATTTCGAAGGCATTGGGAGTAAAGAGAATTTTATGATTGTAATAATATAGAAAAACTAATGGGTAGTTGTTATGGGGTTCATGTTTTTTATATTCATCTATATTATTTTTCTATGCATGGATGTGATATTTTGTGAGTGATCCATATTGAGGTTGGGGTGTGGTTGACCTAAATAAGTGTGTTTTGATTCTATTATTTGATCATTGATTTGTTAATATACTCCATCCATATTTTCATTAGTGGACTTTGGTATGATCCTATATTGAATATTTGTTATGATCACCCCAATAAATATAAAATAAATTTCATATTTATTAGTAAATTTTGGTAATCGAGCTGGACATTACAAATTCAGTTCATCAATCTATAGGGTTGTCTATTCTATATGGGTTTTACAAGGTATTTTATTTTAGGGATTATATTTTAAATAAAATTTTATTATATTGGGAGATCATTTTTTAATATTGGCTTATTTATATCATAGTATTATTAATTTTTTTATTTATGTATTCTTGGTATTAAGAGGTACATTACCCGCCATTAATATATTTTCTACCCTTTATGATACTATATAAAATATGGATTATTATGGGTGGGCCTCATGTGGGGTTTGGTCCAGATAGAGTGATATTAGATATTTTGGATTCAAATTATTATCGATAAATAATAAGGAACTAGTTATGATTTCATATTCTTGTAGTGAGATAGTATTAATTAAACATTGTGCATGAGGTAGGAAAGAGTGAATTGATTGGAAAAATGATTTTATGGACCCTATGACCTGATGTAAGGATATTAATTATATTGATAATTCTACAATAAGTGACAGTGTTTTAGGACAAAGACCAAGATGTGGTATATGCTTAATACTTGTTTCTTCTTGTGATTTTGTGAGTTTTTTTATATAAGTTTTTAAAATATAATTTAATTATACGATACAATTATTAATGGGTTTTATTGATTATATGGATAAATCATTGTCATCATTCAATGGAGGATTAAGATGGTGAGGTGTAATTATATAACATGGTTTACCATATTTGGGTCATACTGATTGAGGTGTATGATTTATTGAAGATGATATTATCGGAGTTTCAATGTCATATCTTGGTAAAATCTAATAGAATCATCTCATGTCCATAGATAGAGAACCAGCTATAGGATATTGAGATAATGTTTTTTTATTGTTTCATGAGCTGAGTATTGGTTTCCTATTTTAATCAGTGATATGATAGAGGAACCTCATCGGTGGTGGAATGTATTTCTATAGGAGCTAATGGGGTAATACGTTTCTTGGGATGAAATTCAACATCTATTTTGACCTTATTTTCTATCAATGATGATTATGGTAGTGAGGATGCTACATTTTATCTCTCATTAATAGGGGATCCTGAGTGTGTATGATATTGGTAATGTGTTTAAATACCTTATTTTATATTCCCCTAAACCATTTCATGATTAGGATATTATATATTAGTGTCTTAAGGTTGTGTTACATCATGTGATTTTCAAAATAATCAACCGGTTTCAGTTTCTTTCATACATATAGGTGAATAAAAAGGTCACTATCATTGAGAGGATGCATGACCAGTTGGGTTCATCTTAATAGGGTAGTTTTTAGGGTTTTATAATGTCTGTATGTATTACTAGAGTATCTTAGTTATCATTAATGTGGTGGTTTTGGCCAAGATATCATTAGCCTAAGTGGTTTTATTATCATTTCTCTATATCTAGAAATTCATTTGAACCTAATAGGTTCAATGGAATATTGTTTTTTTCATCAGGTAGGTTTGTACCTAATTGATTTTAGATCCCAACCATCCATAGGTATCACCGTTTTTTGGGATTTAATGTTCCTAATCATCCAAAAAACAATATATTCCTCATAAATTTTATCAACATAAGGTTCGGTAGGATTATATTCATTTAAGATGATATAGATCCTATAGAAAATAAACCATGATATTTACCACAATTCGGGACATAGACCGTATCGTGGTCATGTGATTGTTTTTTAGTAGCGAGATAAGGGAGTTGGAGGTGTTATGTTTTAGGGAATGGATTTCTCTATACCCAAGGGCACAAATATTGTCTAAATTATAATTTTCATTCCACTACCTTGGATATGCATTGATTTTTATGGTGATTATTAATCATATGTTAAAATCACCAAGGTCTGCATCATCATCCTTGAGGTGGATAGGATTATAGTGTATCTATTTTTTATTTTCTAGTTATAATCCTAATTAGTATTCTTGTTCTATTTTGGGGATATAAGTTGAAGAGGGGACAACCCCATTATTTTTTAGATTTTACATTTCTTTGGATATTTTCATACAATTTCATTCATGGAATCAACTTTTTTATACTTTACTCATGTAGTTATTTCTTTTTTTATAAGATAGATATTATTTAGGATTTTAAGGGACAATCTTTAGTGACCATTACTGATTAGAAGCATCAAAGGGGTCATATATGTTCATCATTATTTTTTTATCAGTTTGTGACATTGAAATATGGTTGATGGAGTCATATAGAATAGAGTTGTAAAGAGGCATATATAAATATCTTTATTTTATAACTTAGGAGGTTGCAAGTTTACCTCCTCAATGTGATATAATGATAAACATACAATTATAGCTCGGTGACACTTTTATTTCTATGGATCATTGAATCTTAATATTTTTTAGAGATAATGATTCAGTTTAATGATCTGATGGATAAGGTATTTATTTAGTTGAATGTGTTGTTTTGGGATGCTCTAGTGTTATCTTACACAAAGGTGAAATGTGGTATCAATATATTTATTTTCATATAATGGTTGAATTTTGTGATATTGATGAACTGTTATCCCCAAAAAATCTAAATATGAACTATTTGGAAGGTTTAATAGAGCTATTTTATAGGCTATATTTGGGTTTATAGTGAGATATCACCAGATAATAGTTAAGGAAGAGGATACCCTAAATTCATATTTTTGGTGTCCTTATATGCACATCGTGTTTTTGGTCATGTTGTTCAGTGTCACAAATTAACCATATGTATTCATGGGTCTCATGAAATCCATGTTTTATGAATTCTATGACCAATTATTAGTTGTATTCATCAATTAATTCATCATATCCTCAAATATATAGGATTGTCATTTTTAGAACCATAGAGTTTTTCTTATAGGTCATACAACAACACTCAATTTATAGAAATATATCAATGTTGTGGTTTTGGATACAAATAGATAACCAACATGGACATATGTTGTATAATGATATTTTTGTGGATGAATTTAATTTTTAATAAATTTATTCATTAGAATGTTATAAGGCCCCAACCATAATACAGTACTTAATCTTCAGATAATTAAAAAAGTACCATTGAGTATCTTTTCAGGTTTATAGTTTAAGATAATTCTGTCATAACTATTACATTACATTTGAATAATTACAAAGTATACACTTCTTATCTATAAATTTTTTTCAAAATAATAAAACTCACAAAATAAAACTATTAATTTTTTCAGAATATAAATCTTCTTGAATTTTTTGTTTCCCATACCCTTCCTTATACCCTATTAGAAACCTTTAATAGACTAAGGATGAGCATAATAATCATAGTAAGGGTTAAAAATAAGGAAATAAATCATTTGTCCATGAATAAATACCGGTCAATTAAATTGTTATTTTGAATCATATACCATATGATATACACATTACCTCATGAAATCACATGATTTATGAATAACAAATAGAAATCATAAATCCCAATGGTAACATATCGCATCCATAACATACTTATATTTTAGAATTCACATCTACATAGGGAGTTACATTTGGAATACCCATCGTAGTATATTCTCTAAATCTCTATGTAGAAACATTAATGATTATCTCTGTCATGTTACCCAATTAATTGGAGTGCTATCTCAATCTCACCCACCCTCTGTTTATCACATAACCACATGTATATGTAAACAATACCCACTAACTATAACATAATCATAACAAATATATGAAAATAATGGAAAGATAACATTTCCACCATGAAATCATAATATATATTTTCAAGATAATTACATAATAAATTATTCATCAATAACATTTTTCTATACCAATATACATAAAAATGTTATATGGTATTTATTTTCCTTTTTTAAAACATTTTGTCTTGTTAGGGAAGCCAGATGTCAAATAATTCTCGTAGCGGTAGAAAGGTCATTGTCATCGTGTGAGTTAAAAATAATTTTTTTTCATTCTGTAAAACACTACATAGAAAAACATTCCCTTGGAATGAAAAAAGGAAAATGGGTTTATAGACCATATAAATTAAAGTCACTTATAAATCAATATATGCCTCAATTAAAGGATATTGACATGAAATCCTTTACCTGGAGTCTAAATCATCATGTATGTTTCATTTTCATCCTAAATAATAAACATAAGTTAATTTATACTTTTATCATATAAATTTTAATTTTTATTATTAATTTTATATAAATTATTACCATTTTATAATCATTACATAGTTATTTATTTTTATATGGGTCATTTTGACCATATTCGGTACTTGAGTCGAAATTGAACATGTTTTGAGATAAATTGTCCATATAGTCAAACGTACATCATCTCAAGAATGATATTAATTATTTAAATATCATATAAATCAAGTATATATATATATATATGTGTGTGTGTGTATTTATAATAGTACATAAAATTTATACATAAGAAATGAAATGCACCATTCATGGAGACGGTAAGCTATACGTACGCATGAATGCTACTTTAATTTCTTTTTCATATTAAAAAAAATGAAAGCAAAATGATACATATGTATATTATAATTTCAGTATAATATCATGTTTTTTGTATGTTACATGATTTCATTAACACCATCCATTATACCTTCCATGTATGGCATTAAAAAGTCATATCACTTTGTGGGGGATGTAGTCAACACTTCCTCCAATGAAATTATCATATTTAAACATCATTAAAATCATAAAGGTATGTATTTAAATAAAAATTATAGAAGGATAGAAATATTATAAATATAATATATATCATATATGAATACAGTTCTATCATAATGGTCACAATTATAGGTGGTAGGAGTAAATTGAACAATCATCGTTTTGTGAGATAATAGTCTGCTGTACACCGAAACAGTATGTTCGTAACCATTAGCTGGATGTGTCTATGAGTGTAGATCATATTATTCTTATAACAACATCCTAATGTATTGAGGTTATTTTTTTGTTATTTAATCAATGAATAATAAGAGCATATGGACTCGAAAGGTTAAAAAATGAAAAGAATTTGAGAGAAGACGTTAACTCTTAATCGAGTAACTCCTTTTTATTTTAGATTAAAGTATTTTTTGAATTTTCTTATGTCCAATGTAAGCCCTCTATGAGGAAATAAGTGATATTGGTTGAATATTTGAGAATAATATATACTATCTAAGGTTCTTGAGAGGTGTGATTAAATTAGTATAGTTTATGGCCTTTTATAAGAGAGAGGAGGGGAAATTTAGGAATGTATTGAAATATTATTTTTTTTATTAGAAATTGATTTTCTTTTTCATGTGGTCCCATAGTAATTTATTTCTAATATAAGATGTTTTTGAGTCTAAACCCTCTCAAAAAGTAGGTTTTATACAAGTTTAGGTCACCAATTAAACCTTATCTTTTATATTTAACCCTTAGTTTACTAATTTAACTATTACCATTTCTTCTTGTATATTCAAATTATATGGTTAATATAGTTACTATAAAATTTCAATATAACTTCATGTGGTTCATTAATGTAACGTTCAACATTATCTAAGACATATTGGTGAATCCTATACTTCTATGACTATTATATCATTTAATAAATTATTATTTGTTTTAAAAACTATTTTGTGTCAATTTTTATACTATTCCTATAATGACATTTTAAACATCTATAACATGATTATATTGAAAAAACATCATTAATCAAAAGATAAAAAGTCCTAATCATCCATAAAATTCATGGATGGCATTAAATGTTTGTAAATAAAATTAATTTAATTTTTATAATCACATTTATTTAAATCATTCATTAATAGGATAATCACAACATCATACTTGTGTCATAAATATATTTCATTATTTTTTGTATAAAAATTATGAATAAAATACCATGATTTATTAAATCTATTTATCTTTCTAATTACTATTTATAGTAATAGAGATCACTAATATAACCTATTTATGACACTTTTGTCGCGGTGCGCATCTGTTTCCCCACATTCCCACCTTTCAATGGAGAGAGATATCTGTCCCTTATTACGGGACGTCTTCCCCTTGATCGAATTGGGATGATAGGATGTTCTTTCCTCCTTCCATGGATTCCTCCTCGGATCTCGTCTCCTTGTTCGGGTGTCTCTCATAGATTTTTGTCATGGTTCCTGAATCTCATTCCTGGTGCCATATCTTTGTGGATTCCAGTTGATTACACTCTTTTCATTATGAAATTCAATGGGGGACATAACATGGTTCAAATCCTTGGTCAGATTATAGGTCAACATATGTCATATTGGGCCATATCTGGATGTATGGACATTGGGGAACCTTTATTCTTTTTCATAAGAGAGCATCTCAAGGGGTCAGAACCCAAGGTATCCCACGTTGGTTGCAGGGTATCTTATGCCAGCTGAATGTCTCAGAGCATTTCTTCAACTACCCATGTGAAACATAGGGTATGCCATGTGTTTAACATCATGTAGGGATGGTTATGCAAAAGTTGTGTATTTGGAGGATTTCCTCTGGCATATCATGTTTAACATGAGGTAGGATTTGATTTTAATATCTTGTAGAGACCGAATGTGAGTGACCAGAACATATTATAGAGGTAGATCATATTGGTACATCCCTAGGACGGAGCACCTTAATGGTTAATGAAATGGAAGGATCAGAACACCCAATGAGGACAGATCTGAGGTGGTGTGTCCCATAGTTGGATGATATCACACCATGAAGGATGATCTAGACACCACTAAGGGAAGATCATAAAGAGTGAACCCCAAAATAAGGAACACTAGATAGATATGTTAGAATTCCCAACGAGATCAGACCAAGGGAGGTGTGTCCCAAAAAGTGAATTTTTCACACCAAGATGGCGCATATAGACACCATTGTGTTAAAATCAGGGACAATGCACTCTAGAATGGGGGACTCCATGGTTTACCCTTAGCTAGGATTGAATCTCGTGAAGGTTTCCTATGTACCCAGTGCATAAGATTGGGATGAAATTTTGTGTAGTTCGAATGGGGGATGAATCGTGCTATACGCAAAGGACAATGAACTGAAGACATGTTGGGTTTTACACATGGATAGTATCCCATTTCATGTGTAACACTCTTGGTGTTGGATGATTATGAATTATGTGGGGCTTATGCATTTTCATTTTCATCGGGTAATCGCATGATCCCACGGGATGTGGTGGCCTGGGTTTGAATCTGGATGGATATTGGATGGTTGGATGAAGAGGGGGAAGGATGTGATGGTACCATTGTCAAAGTGATGGTATCCTTGGGCATGAACCTCATAAAGGCTTCCTATGTATCACCGTGGTACAGAATCAAAGTCCATGTAGTTCAAGAGTGTGGCATGGAATCTGGGTGATCATATAGGGCAGTGACCCAAATTCATGATGGGGATTATGAATGGTTAGTAGCCTAGTTTGGTCAGATGTCATGGATGCAGACCAGATATGTGGGTCCCAGTAAAGGGGACTACAACAGCTTAAGGTATATTGGGTTAAAATTGGCCTATCGTTGAATGGGGATCCAACATCTTACCACTAGTTGGGGTTGAACATGAGGGTGTCTTCTTAGACACCATGTCTTGGGGGAAAGGGTCAAATCCCACATAGTTCAATTGGGTACAGTGTAATGTATTGTGGGATAAAAAATGTAATTACAGTTTAGCATCATGTAGGAAGAGGATGGACCAATGTGAAGTGGTCGGGACCAATGGGTGTGGGGCATGAACCATAGGGAGGCTTCCTACGTACCTTTCATTGGAAGTATCAAATTCCACAAAGTTCATGGTGGTGTTTGGTGAACCAAATTGACGGGGTCGGCACTAGTAGGTGTTGTTCTTGATCCTTATGGAGTCTTTCTATGTATTGTTCCTTGGAAAGGATCAATGCCTATGTTGTTCAGGATCGTTTGGTGAACTGACATAAAGGGGCTATGACTAGTAGGTGTTGGGATTGATCCTTAGGGAGGCCTCTTACGTACCTCTCTTTGGAAAGGATATTAGTCAATGTAGTTTTGTTTGGTTTGGTAAACTGTCATGAAGAGGTCGGGACCAGTATGTTTTGGGCTTGAACCAAATGGTGGCTTTATACATACCTTTCCATATAGAGGATCAATGTTGATGTAGTTTTGTATGGTGTTTGGGGGACCGAAACAATGAGTTCAGGACAAGTATTTATTTGTCTTGAACCTCATGGAGGCTTCCTACATTTCTTTCTTTAGAAAGGATCATAGTCCACGTAGTTTGATATGGTTGATTGGGGGTTACACACTATGGTGGCAGATAAGGTATGTCATGGTCGATGTTTACTCTAATTCCATGGGAGTTATGAAAGGTGTGAGAAACAAGAGGAATCAAGGACCTGACGATCACATCATGAAAAGTGTGTCTATGGGAAGTGGATAGGGTATTAAATGTAGTTAGTTTCCCAAAGAGTAAACATGGTATTCTGTGTGGTTTTAAACCTAGGGATATGGATATTGTGACTTACTCCAGGTTGGAGGCCCTCTAGTGACAATGCCTAGTATAGAGGGGCGAGAGAATGAAGGTCCATGTGCCCATCTCTCCTCGTGTCATTAGAAAAAAAGAATAGTGGATGAGAATAAATGTTTCCTCCAGTAAGAAATGTTTGGTGCTTACACCTTGATGGTTGTTCTTCCCCATGGATAAATGTCACTCATGTAGAAAGAAACACATTCCATGTGTGGAAGATCTCACTCCCATGGAGACAAGATGATGAAGAGAATGTTTGATATGGGGGACCCCACTTATGATGCATGGGGTGAAGAAACAGTATAATTTCATGTCTTGAGGATGATGGTGCTTGGCAGTTTAACGTCCTATATATCAGATGAGTTGGTCTCACTCTACACCCATAGGACTTACATAACCAGCACACTTTAACCCCTGGTGAAGGGAAGGCTCTGACATCACCATGGTGAATGGGTGTTTTAATGTGATCCAATGTGGGGCCCAAGATAACATAGCTATATGAATAATATATAGTCGTTATCATGCATATGAGAAGAATCATATGGCTAAGAAACACAACGTGAAAAAACCACCTTTGTGTCACTAAGGAGTGGAAACTGTTGATTGGTATTGTTCACGGATGTAGCCCGAGTGCTGGTGTGGAGCGACAATGGTAGATGGGGCATATGCATGGATGCTGCCAGGGTATGTCTATGGAGTGAAAATGATGGATTGGGGCTTATGCATGGAATCTAAAATTGCTGCTAAGGAGTGTAATTGGTGGATGGGGCTTACGCATGGAAACTGCCCCAGTGACGCTAAGGACCGGTAATGGATGATGAGGATCACACATGGGAGATTCCCAGGTGTGGCTAATGAAGTGAAATGTTGGATGGTTCTTACGCATGGAAGCTTCCAGGGTGCCGCTAGGAAGCAAAAATGGTGCATGGGCCTTAGGCAAGGAAGGTACCTGGGTACCGCTAAGGATTGACAATGGCGAATAGGGCATACACAAAGAAGCATCCCAATGAAACTATGGATTGGAAATGGAGTATGGATATTACACAAATAATATTTATCGTCATGCTAAGAAGCAGCAAGGGTGGATTGGGAATATGCATGGATGAATCTCAGGTGACACTAAGGAGAGGCAACGATGGATGGGGCTTTTTGAAGGACGATTCCTATGTGTAAAAAAAGAGTTTCAACGGTGGATGTGGATTACGTATGGAGGTTGTCTGGGTACCAGTAAGGAGAAGCAATGGTGGATGGGGTTTACGCATGGAAGCTACCCTATTGCTTCTAATAAACAACAATGGTTGATGGGGCTTTTGGATATTTGTTGCTTGGGTTCCCCTAAGGTGTGGAAAAAGTGGATAGGTCTTTTCAATGGATGTTTCCTAGGTACTTCTTAAGATGGACAATAATTGATGGGGATTACGCATGGAAGATACCCTGGTGCCACAAAGGAGTGGAAATGGTGGGTAGGGCTTATGTGTTGATCCTTCTCATGAGTCTTCCTTAGGTCTGGCCATGAGGGCATCACAACTCACTGGGGGGTTAAGGCATATAATTGAGGCATACACCTATGTGGTAGTTCCCAAGCATGATAAAGCCTTGGGAACTGGAATTAGTCCGAAAACATAAATATGAAAAGTGTGAATCACATTACTGATATTTAGAATGCAGTGACTATGGAATAGTGATGGAAGATAACTATTGACCATGTTCAAAACACAACATTGATATCATGTTATCTTGAAATGGGGACAAACAAATTAGGGTCGACAGTTGACCATGTTCGAAACAAGGGACCTGAACTGAAGTGTCATCCAATGTCGTATGGGGATTCACCTAGAATTGTTTTTGAGCCAAGGCAGTATGGGACCAGGCTGTTAGAGGGACCCTTTAGACATTAAAGAGGATGAAGATCCGAATGTAGGACACACAAACCATGATGTGGAGTGATGGAATTCTCGAACAGTTTCCAATGCTCTGGAAATTACACCACTGTAATCATTGCATGTGTATCTTTTTCTTTTCACATAATCCATATCTTATTTCGAACAAGGGGAATATTATTATTGAATGATAGGGAATTCTATAGTTTATAGTCACGTATAGAGGTCTGTTGGGATATTATGCATACAAATTATGTAATATCATTTTTGGAGCAAGACACATCCTATATATTTCACATTGGGGGTAGTAAAATTTATAGTCATATAGATAATACTATTGGCATCTTATGATTTGTACATAAAGGATATCTGTTTTATAGAAATAAGCATCCTATGTTTAGAACATAGGGTGTGATATTTTTTATAGTCATATATAGAGGACTATTAACATCCTACAATTGGCGCATAAGGCGGCTCTGGTTTAGAACAAGAGGCATCCTACATTTTCCACATAGGGAATATTATAGCATAAAACATGTATAGGGGACTATTGGAATTTTATTCATGGTCCATAAGGCATATATTGTATGGTGCAAGAGAAATACTATGTTCGGTCACACATGGTTTAATATAGTATAATATCATATAGAATGGACCATTGGCATCTTATGATTGGTGAATAAGAATCGTTTATTTGGAGAAAGATAGATCCCATTAGTGGAAAATAGGGTGTGATACATTTTATAGTCTAGTAGAGAGGACTATTGGCATATGGTACCCAGAAATCCTTGTTTTCGGGACTTCCACAATGGAATCATTTTTTGGTTCAACTAGTAAAATGGGTCAGGTGATGCGGTTTGGATGCATTGCTTGTGGAATATTTTAACTGAAGGTACTCAGGGGATTTGATGATGAGAAGCTCGACTAACGATGTGGGAAACATACCAAGATGAATATTTTGACTCAAGGTGTTTCATAGAGTGTAGAGGAGTATCTCAAATCATGGTATTCCATAAGTGGAAGGTGGATGCGCATACGTGAGCAATGAAAAATGCCGACGTCCCGGCATAAAAAGTTCACGATCCAACTATCCATTTTCCATGGGGATCAGTGGCTGAAGTGAAGGGACCAACCCAAAAAGTCAGGACTGTAGCCCAACACTGATCCTGATTGGGTGTTTGGGGGCGCATCCCCTACAGTATGGACCGATGTGCGCAATGATGGGAGATTCGATAAGTATAGGGCTCCACAAAGTAGATTCGTGGAGGAAACGTGTTCACGGAGCATGGTGTGTCGTGATGAAGCTTCAATAAGGAAAGGTTCTCTAAACCATGGGGTCTCATGGAGAAAAGGTTCGTGCAGAAAAAATGGACTCGAGGGGGAAATTGGATTCCAGATCAATGTGGCTCATAGGATCTTATTGAACATGAAGGTTCTCTATCCTTCGTAAAAGGTGGATCCCTTTGTGAAAGTCTCACTTCACGGTCCTTGAGAGGACCACGAACTGAGAGATCAACCACCGATGGGGCAGAATAATAGTTCATATGAAGGGGGTTCATCCATCTAATTATAGGTGATGGAGGTCAGAATAGCATGATGCGAAGACCATATTCGCACAGCGAAGAGAAAATGATGCCGCGAAGTAAATTTTCCTCTTGTTAACTTGAGGGAGTTCCCTCAATTTTCTCATAACCATGGAACCGACCATCATCAACCTCCATAGTGCTCACGGAGGGTCTATTCATGTTCCCTCTTCTCATTGATCATATTGGGAGATTCACCAATGGCCTCTACAAATCCAGTTTTCCATCCCATCATCGGATGTTCATAAATACTAAATTTTAACTCCGTTCTGGCTCTACGAACAATAAAATTGAAGAAAGAGAAATAGAATATGATCTCGGATCATATATGAATGCATTTGGAATATCTCGGGGAAGCATTTTAGAGTGTCAAAATGACCCCATATAAATTTATTTTATAATGGATACATGTTTGGGTTATATTTCTCATTACGTTAAATTAATTGTTATAAAATGTCAATATCACAATCATGGGGATCCATGTAGTCCTATAATAGACCCAAAGATTCCCATGGTTACACATATCTTATAAAATATTATTATGAAATGTTTTAGGTTATTTTAATGTTATTAGAATATTAATTTTACCCTTATTTACACGATTTACACTTTAACCATAGAAAATAAAATAATTAACGAAGTTACAATTCATAATGTCAAAAAATAAAAGGCACATATTCACACAATTTTTAAAAATTGATTCAAAATATGGAATCCATTTTTATATATTCAAAACTCAATATTTTCCAAAAATTAATATAAAATTAATTCCCTCTATCAAAAACAACAATGCATTTTTTAAAAAAGTAAAAACTACAAAACATTTGCCCTGTGTTTATATTCAATGAAAATGTGAAATTACATCCAATGACAATAATTGGATTGTATGATAAAAATATAATCCAATTAAAAATTAAATCCAACTAAAAAGAAAATCTATCTATATAAATAAATTATATGAAAAGACTATTTTGAATTAACATGTAGTATTTTTCACTATTCATTAAAAAAGAACATTATCAGAATATTAACAAAAATTTATCCAATGTAAATTTTGATGTCCCAATACAATATAAGAAGTTTACTTTGACAAATAGAAAATATAAAAGAAGCAAAAATAGAATTAAAAAGGGCTCTCTATCAAAAGGTGTTATGATAACATTTTAAAAAGAATAGAGTCCTTCCTTCCTAAAATTCGATTCATTCTTATTTTAAGGCTATAAAATTCATCGTGTAAATGTAAAAATATTTAAAAAACATGTATAATCATATTGTTGTTAGTTATATTCATTCCAACCATTTCAACGACAAGGCCCTAAATACCATTTAAAATTATTATATTATTTATCAGTATAACTTAGGGTTTTATGAAACATTATATTTCCACGAAATTTGTTTTTCTGTGTTAAGTACATAATAAGATGAAGTTTCCCATTTAATGTAAAAATAATATATTATTCATAAATATTAATATAAATTAAATAGTATTATTCTATAAATTTTTAGTTTGTCACATCTTTCCCCCATTTTGTGAATTGGGTCCCCAAAATTATATTAACATATCAAATAAGTGGGGTATTTATCCTCCATAGAATTTTCATATTCCCATGTTTCCACTTCAACCATATAGATTATCAAAAAAAAATTACCTAATTAATTACCTTGTTTCACAACCGTTTCTCTCTTTAGCCATGAATATATATTGTTTTATCCTCATAATATAGATTCTCTTTCAACCAAACTTCCTCTGGAATCAAAACATGAGATTAATCTGTGACACACATTCTTAACATTGAAACATAAAACACTGTGTACCTGGGATAAACATGTCTATAAAACCACTCTATAGGGATCTAATCCAATATTCTCTAGAATTTCATATGGTCTAATGAACCTTGGACTCAGATTTCCCTTCATAAAAAAACACATTACACTTTTCCTTGGAGAAAATTTGATAAGGAAATGATCACCTACCGCGAATGAAATATTCTTCCGTCTATTATCAGCATAGTTTTCTGCCTTATCTGAGCTGTTTTCATATGCTTCTAAATCAACAAAAAAATTTCTACTGTCTCTTATACTAATTATTGTACCATCAAATTCCTTTCAATTACTTCATCCCCAAAATATTGAGTTTAACACTACTTTCCATATAATTCCTCAAATGGTTTAAATTAGTATACTAGAATGAAATCTATTATTTTAATAAAACTAAAAAAGAATAATGTTGGTTCTAAATTATCTAG
Organism: Viscum album; assembly: GCA_963277665.1. Classification (NCBI taxonomy): domain Eukaryota; kingdom Viridiplantae; phylum Streptophyta; class Magnoliopsida; order Santalales; family Viscaceae; genus Viscum; species Viscum album. Next base: position 1,406,002,954 of record OY728120.1, on the reverse strand, counting down.
TAATCTATTGAAAAAACACATAGAATATCTTCAAATGTTTGAATTTTTTGTTTTTAATACCCAACTGATTTGGAATAAATACATGTATTACAATTTAATTCAATTCCCAATGACTTATATAGGCCCACCCAAAAGATAAAATTAATACTGGGATCCTGATTAGATACAATGGAGTGGGGAAATCCATAGAACCTAAAAATATCTTTAATATAAAATTGAGAAAGTTGATCTTGAGACAGATTATCTCAAATAGGGATAAAATTAGATGATTTAGTCAATCGATCAAAAATAACCAAAATTGCATTGTTACCTTGATAAGTATTTGTTAATCCCACTACAAAATCCATGGACACAATTTCCCTTATCAACAATTTTTTTTGGAATATGTTGAAGCATACCATTTGGTAACTATCATTCTGCATTAACCTATCGACAAGTCAAACACATCACAATAATGTGACCAATATATATATTCATTTCATCCCACAATTAATACTCACAAAGATCTATGTACATTTTATTACTGGTATGATGAACTAATAATGGATAACTAAGAGATTATCATATCAACTGTCTCTTCAACTATGATTCACAGGTCACACATAACCTCTTTCCAATCCATAAAACACATACATTATCAATGTTAAATTTATGAAACCTAACCTTCTGAACTAATTATGCCTTTTTCTGCAACTCACTATCTTATTTCGGCACTTGCTTTATTCTGTTAGATAGAGAAAATTGTAATGAAACCTAAAACAAAAAATAGTAACTTCTGGCACCAACAACATCCTTGAAAATTTTCATCAAATCATTAATCATTGTGTCATGTTCAAAACATAACATGGTTAATGTAGAATTGATCATCTGAATAAATGTTTTATCCACCTTATTTGTTTTTTATAGATTGTAATGAATCATACCATCGTAATACACGAACAATTCTAGCCATCATACCTATCTCATGTTCAATTCATTAGGAGGTAATATATACGTCAAACTATTGTGATCAGTATATATTTCATAGTTTACATAATAAAAATGATACGTCTAAATTTTTTGTTCAAAAACAATAACATCTAATTCTAAATAACGTGTAGTGTAATTTAACTCATTTGTATTCAACTGAAATGAAGAATTAGAAATTACCTGATCTTTCTGTATAAGGACTCATTCAATTCCTTTCAATGAAGCATCAATATAGATAACAAATTCACCATTTCTAGTACGTAGTTCCAAAACAGGATCATTCAACAATATTTTTTTTCAATTCATGAAAACATTCACCCCATTATTTTGTCCAAATGAACATAACTCATTTTTAAGATAAATTATTTAATGGGATATATAACCATGCATAATTCTCAAGAAAACTTAGGTAATAACCTGCTGAACCAAGAAAACTATGAATCTCAATTGTATTTTTGGGTATATTCTATTCTTTGACAACTTTTGTTTTACTATGATCAAATATTATGCTAGTTTTAGAAATAATGTGAGAAAGGAATGAAATATGTTATAACCAAAACTCAAAGATTATGAATTTCATATATAGGTTTGTTTCTTTTAAGGTTTGAATGAAAATCCTCAAAAGACTTTCATGCTCCTATTTACATTTAGAGAATTCCAAAATATAATTTGTAAACACAACCAAAAACATATTTAAGGGCTCACAAGAAATTCTATTCATAAGATTCGTGAATATAGTCGGTGCATTGGTTAACCCAAAAGGCATAACTAAAAATTCATAATGTCCATATCTAGTATGAAATATGGTCTTCCAAATGTCTTATTCCATTACATTCCACTTATCGTACCCCAACCTCATGTTAATATTAGAAAAATACTGAACTCCCCATAGTGGATCAAACAAATCAACGATATGGGGAAAAAGATACGTTTTCTTAATAGTTATGTCATTCAAAGCCCTATAATCAATGTAGTGTCTCATTGAAACAACTTATTTTTTTAAAAAAAATGATAGGTGACCCCATGGTGATGTGCTATGTCGAATGAAACCATTACCTAATAACCACTAAAATTGTTTCTTTGACACTAAATTATCAATTTGAGTCATTTGATAAGGGTGTTTTGAAATTTTCATAGTATGAGGAACTAATTCAATATTATATTCAACTTCCCAATCAGGTATTATACTATACAACTTATCAGGAAAAAATAAGGTCACTTATTGATCATTGGTACATCATTAATATGAAAAGTTACTTTTTTTCAACAATATGTCCAAGGTAACATTAATTTATATCTTTTACCAATTTCTCACCTTCTTGATATGTTATCAAAAGTAAGGGTTCATTCTTGTAATCAAACAGAAATGTTCTCTAAAAAGGAACCTCTTTAGCTCTATATTTAATCATATCATGATAAATGGTAAGCCGATACATACCCAAAATAATATCAAACTCTACCAGAGTCAAAATAATATGTTTTTCATGTATATTATTTATAAAAACAATTATACGATGGTTATTATAACTTTTTTGCCTCAAAATTTCTTCTATGTGTTTTTGTCATATGATCAGGAATCATATCATGAGATGGAATTCTAAATTCTATAGAAAATTTATCATAAATAAATGACTGTGTAGACAATAATGAAAACAACATATTGTCTTAATCTGTATAAACAAATAGTGTACTAGATACTACTTCATTTGGTGGCCTAACATTTAATGAATTAGTTGGAAAGGATTTCACCACCAATTTTTTCTTATAGTATGATTGTTTTTCTTTATTTGAGTCCCTCATTGGACACTCATTTTCATAATTAACCATTTAATTTCACTTTATTTTTTTACTAATTGTAAATTCTATTTTTTCTTACCATTACCCTGATCTTTTTCAGTGCAATTATGATCCTTATTTCCCATTTTACCACATCAAAATCACTGATGCAAATTCAAAATTAATTTGCTATTGTAATTTTTAATATAATTTTCACAAGATGTAAACTTAAGTTTCATAAAATCAAAATTATGAAGAGTTTAGTCCTTTCATATACCACCTCTACCTCTTATTCTGTATTTTCTCAAAGAAAGCATGATCATCAGAAAACTCCACTTCCACCTTCTACGCACATCAAAAATGTTTTGTATATCATTTGATTTCATAATAATCTAAAACCAGTCAATAATTTGGAATTAATATTAAGTAAAAATGATTTGGTTTACCATAAAGAACACATATAAAATTTTTCATATACCATGCTAGTCGAGTGAATTTTTCTTCATAATCATTCAATGATTCATCCTCCTACCTCAATTTCATGAATTGTTTTCTATCCTATGTCAAACCATCTTTGGAAAATATATCTAAAAAACCATACCTTGGAATTCATCCCTATAAAGAGATTAAATATCCTCACTATCCCTAATATTTTTAACCATAGACCACCACTAAGTGGATACAACTTCAAAATGGTAAACAACAAGACCAAGATTTTTATTTTCTGATCATCCCATGACATCAAAAATCATTTCTAGTGCTATAATCCACTCTTCAGATATGACATCATCAGATGATCTTATGAATGTTGAGGATATTGCCTCATGAAATTATCCCCTACAAACATGTTTATTTTTGGTTGATCTGACTAATATCGTTCATGGATTCCACCACCATTTATAGCATGAGTCAACTATTCCATCACTGAAACAAACTAGTTAGTTCCGATTCCAACCATCTTTGGTTGCTGATTTGGAAGGTTGTTTTTCCTATTGATGTCATCCCTTCATAGATGTAATGTATCCAATGTAGAAGACAATTATAAACACATACATATCTTTCAAAAAATAACATAGTAATTTTAAAAATCTATATCATTTAAATCTTACTATAAATAAATTTATTGAGAGTAATTTAATATTTTAATATATTTTAATCTTTCATAAACTGACCTTTTATAGAAACTGTAAGGCCCCAAATATAAATCAATACTTATTCTTGAGTTTAAGTTAATAATTCATATTTATGATCATTTACGGATTGTTGTTTTAGAGAATTAGATCATAACTATTACGTTACATTTCAAAAATTACAAAGTAGAAACTTCTACTCTATCCATTTTTTTCAAAATAAAAAAAATCCTAAAATAAAACATGATTTATTTTCTTGATATAAATATTCTTTTATTCTTCCATTATTTTACCCTTTATTATACCCTATGAAAAATATTTAAAAAACATGGTGTGAGAAAAACAATATCAGTAAGCATATAAATAAAGAAATGAAAACATTAGTACATCAATACATAAGAATAAATGAGCTCTTTAATTTTAATCATAAAACATAATCTCTTTAAAATTCCTCATGAAATCAAGTGATTTATGAATAACACAAAGGAATACTAAATCAAAAATGTAACATTTGGTATCCATAACCTACTTACATTGTATATTTCATGGAAAAATAAGGAGTTAGGTTTGGAATACCAATCATAGTATATTCCCTAAATCTATTAGGAGAAACATTAATGTTTAACATTGTCATGTTACCCAATGCATTGGAGATCTATCTTAGGCTCACCCACCCTCGGTTTATCATGGAACCACCTATAATAATAATTAATTCCCAATAACCAAAACATAATCAAAAAACATAACCAAAAATAAAGGAAAGATAACATTTTTCACATTACAATCACAATATATCATTTCAATATGTTGAAATTATCAATGCATTATCAAAAAATTCAATAAAAAACACATAAATAGGGTATATAGAATTTATTTTCCTTTTTTTAAATGATTACTACTTGTTAAGGAAGCCAAATATCAAATAATGCTCGTAGCGGCACAATGGTCCTTGTCATCACGTAAGTTAAAAAGATTCATTATTCTTTCATTTAACAAAACCGTTAATAGAAAAAAAATTCCCTTATAATTAAATAAAATTAAAAAAATTATACACCATTTAATAAAATGTTGTTTATAAATCAAAATATCCCTCAATGAATGGATATTTAGAGGAAGTCCCATACCTTGAGTCTGACTCGCCACGTATGTTCCTTGTTCTTCCTGAATAATAAACTTAAGATAATTTATAATTGATTAACAAATATTTTAAAGTTTATTATTCCTTTTATATTACTTATTAACATCATATAAACAATATATTACTATTTATGTTAATATCGGTCGTTTTGTTGATATTCGGTACTTGAGATGAAAATGTACTTATTTTGAGAAAAATTGACCACGTAGGAAAAAGTATATAATCTACATAATTATATTCATGATTTAAATATCATATATATCTAGTATAAATTTTTATTAATAATATTACATAACATTTTTATATAATTAATTAAATGCACCATCCATGGACGCGATAACCCGTAAGAACACACAAACGATACATTTATTTTTTTATATTTAAAAGAATGAAAACTAAATTATACATATGTATGTTATAATTCCAATATAATATCATATTTTATATATTTTACACAAGTTAATTAATTCCATCTTTTATAATTTCCATGTATGGCATGAATGATTCAATTCAATTTGATGGGGTGTTAGTCTTCACTTTCTTAAATGAAATTATTGTTTTTAAACATCATGAAAATCATAAAGTATTTTTTGTAAATAAAAATTAAAAAAGAATACAAACAATATAAATATAATATATATCATATATAAATAAATTTCAATAATAATTTCCACCATGATAGGTGGTATGGGAAAATTGAAAAACCATCATTTCGTGAGGTAGTAGTTCATCGTACATAGAACAGTATGTTTGAATCCATTAGATGGAGGTGTGTGTATGTGTACTTAGAATAATTATCATAAAAAATCATAGTGTATTGAGGATAAATGTGTTTTTATGTAACCAAATAATGATAAGAACATTGGGAGAGGAGAAGGAAAATAATAAAAAATAACATGAGAGAATATGTTACCTCTAAATTGGGTAACTCTTTTTTATTTGAGGGTAAAGGATAACATGAATTTCATTCTTCACAATGTATCGATTCTATGAGTAAAGGAAAGAGGTTGGGAGATAATTTTGGTAGAATTTGGATGAGACATTTCTCTTGAGAAGTGTTATTATATGGGTAGAGTTGATTCCCTTTTATAACAGGGAGGAGGGGCACTTTAGGAACGTATTGAAATATTATTTTATTATAAAATGATTTTCTATTTCAAATGGTCCCAATGTAATTTATTTCAATGATAAGATTAGTTTTTTTCAATTAAAAAACACAATAAAATGGTTTTAGAGAAGTCCAGGTCAAAAATATAACTATATCATTTAGCATTAACTATTAGTTACAAAATTTAACTCTTTCCCGGGATTCTTGTATATTCATACTATATGGTAAGTATACTTACAAAAAAATTACAAGAGAACATAAAGTGGTTAATTAATAAAATTTTCGTCATTATCTAATCCATTTTCTTAAATAATTTATTTTTAGGATGATTATATCATTTAATAATTTAGTATGTTTTAAAAAAACTCATTTTTTTAATTTTTATACTATTCATATCACGACTTTTTAAAAATCCATTAGAACATGATTAATTAGATAAAAATCATTAACTAGAATCTGAAATTTCATAATCATCTATAAAATTCGTGGATGGAATAAAATGTTCCAATAATAATTTTATTATTTTATATATAATCTTATTTATTTAAATCATTCAATAATAAGGTAATCACTACATCATCATTATGTCATAGATATATATTTATTTATTTGTTGTCTAAAAATTATAAATAAAATATCTTAATGTGTAAAATATTTTTAGATTACTATTTAATATTTACAGTCGAAGATATAACTTATATAACCACATATAAATTTTTTTTATTAAAGGATACATGTTTAGATTATATTTTTCATTAGATTAAATTAATTATAATAAAATGTCATTACTAATCCCTCGTGGATCAATGGGGTCCCAAAATCTACACAAGGATGACCATGGTAAGAAATATCTAATATCATAGATATAATACATGTGTTAGGGTTGTTTAATATCATTATAATATTAATTTTTACCATTATTTACAATATTTACCTTTTTTCCAAGGTAAATAAAATAACTACTCATGTAACTATTCATAATGTAAAAATAAAAGCTAAATATTTAAACATTTTAGACCATCTGATGCCAAATATGGAATTAATTTTTCTAAATTAAAAAATCTAATTTTCAGAAAATAATTTTAAATTAACTCTTGTTTGAAAAACAAAAAATGTGTTTTTAAGATGTATGAACTACAAAAATATTGAAATGTGTTTATATCCGATTAAAATGATAAATTACATATAATGACAATAATTCGATTAAATGATAATAATATAATACAATTAAAAGTTATATCCATTTAAATGTATTGTCTTACAATATAAATAAATTTTACGAAAATGATGTTTTGAATAAAAATGAGGTATTTTTCACTATAAATTAATACTAACATTATCATAAAATTACCTGAAATTTATCCAAAGAAAATTTTTATGTCCTTATTCTATATGAAAAGATTATTTTTTCATGCAAAACATATGAAAGTGAAAAAACTACATTTCAAAAGATTTTTCCATCAAAAGGAAATTAAACAACTATTTAAAAATATTAGACCGTTTCTTACTTAAAATTAGAATCTTTCTTAATATAGGAGTCAAAAATTTATCAAGTAAATAAAAAGAGTATTGAAAAACATGGTTAATCACACTGTAGTATGTTCTGGTCATTCCTTCTAATAAAATGACTATTCTCTAACTACCAATAAAAATTATTATATTATATTTTGGTATAACGCAAAGTTGTGTTCAACATATGATTTCCATGAAAACCATGTTTCTTTGCTGAGTACACCAAATGATGAAAAATACAGATTAATGTAAAAATAATATATTATTCATTAATATTAATAGAAAATAAAAAAATTATTCTATAAATAGATATGTATTCTAAAATCCCCTCGGATCTTGGTGGAGGTTCATAGAATCTGGGGTCATATAATTATTATCCAAGATTCATGTCTGACATCTCCTAGATTATAGAACTATTGAAAACCCTATCTAGGTTGGAATAAAATTTCATCTGGATTGGTCAATGTTAAGAAACCATTAACTATTATAAGGATAATATGCTCATTAACCATATAATTTCATTTATAGTAAAGAATTTGATGTTTATAGTATTCAAATATACTTATCATCTCTTTTTGGGAATCATTTTGATTAAGCAGTGGGAAGTGTTCCCATAGTTGTCTAGGAAGTTTTGTGCCAATGAGTGTAATTATATCACACATGATATATAGTTAGTAGATGTATTGTATTACCTATACCTATATAAATTTACTACATTAGAAGGAAATGTATCATCATCATAAGTCATTAGATATGATTTTATGTTATCACATTTCAAGGTATGAATCTACCAAAATAGAGGAGTTTGGATTTCCAATAAGAATATTACATTGAAATATTTTATACCTAAGTTGATGGGAAAATATTTTTAGATTCCATAATTAGAATGGTATGGGGATATGTTTTTCATGAGTCTGTAGATTCATGGAAGGTGATGGAGGTTCCAACAAGCATGTACCCTTGTGGTAGAGGATCTTGATTGGGACTTCAGGACAAGGAATGAGTTTCCTCTACCCAGAAAAAAACTTGTCATTTCATTAATAATAAAATTAGGCTTCAGTCACAACCAGTAAAAAATTGATTGTGAGTGGGGATTTAACAATGATATATATCCAGGAGGAGAAGGTCGGTGGTAAAGGTTTCATGTTCTATATGATATTTAAATAAACCATGACTTAGTGGGTGGATGATTATCAGAGGGAAAAGTAAAAGGTGAAATGGGATCATGTAATACAAGATGTTTTTTTGATAGGGATGGTCATATGATATCCCAGATTCTATAATGTTTTATATAATTATTTTAATTATGTTGGTTGTGTCTAAGGAGGGTTTTTGGTAGATTTATAGTTCAGAAGTGGTAGAAAATACATGTGTATCTATGATGTGTCATTTTTTGAATGGGATGGTATAGAGTCTAGATATGATTAAGTCGGTAGTATATTTTGTGTAATAATTCCCAATATTACAAAATATGGATGTGGAGAAACGTTTTCAAGGGGGATTTTTGAAACTATTGGATATCCCTGATTTGAAATATGAGTACGTCATGATGGATTTCACCAATGATATACCATGATCTTAGAGTGGTTGAAATGTTATTTGTGTGTTTATGGATATGTCAGTATGGTTGGATCACATTGTAGTGAAAAGGGATTTGACTGTTATAGAATATTGTTCAAGGTGAAATTTGGATGATATTAAATGGATTCATAGGATACTGAGTAGATTTATTTCTAACATAGATATTATTTTAAATACATGATTCTAGAGAGGATTTAAATATTAATTTTCCCTTACTAATTTCTTATCAAAACATATAATCCTAATAAATATGGGTAGGTAAAGAAGACTATACATACATTTGATTATATATTGCAGTAATACATATTGGAAATTAGTGGATCCTGGGAGAAAAATATTACCTTGGTAGTGTATTATTATAATAAAAATTTTCACTATTCCATCAGCATGACTATATATGATGAATTTATCATTTATATTTTATGATCTTATTTTTTATTTTTAAAATTCGTAGAGTTATTTGTCCCTAGACATGAATTGGGGTAGAATATGAAAGAGACGATCTAGATGTTTTTGGAGTTGATAAGTTAGTGAAATAAAATTAAAAGTATAATTATAATTTGATAAGGATTCTATTGGATCTCAATATTATATTCTATATATTCTAGAGTGTTTCCCATAATTAGGGATATAGAGGTTCATCCATGAGCATAATACATCTTCCCACTTTATTAAACATTTAAATGTATTGGAATGAATTGGTGTGGAAAAGTATCATTTATTATACCCCATTTATTATTTAAGGTACATATCCATTAAAATGATATAATATTTATTTTTTTTATTTTTTGAAAACGTTAATTAATAATGAGAATTTATATGTTTTGATGGTACACAAGGTTTTTTAGGAGCACTGAGCCATGAGTTTCGGAGGAAACGGTTGGGTCACAGCAATATTAGAAATTGTTAAAACTAGTCCACTCTACATGTTTAAAAAATATGGGATTATCTAGTTCTTGGAATGGGGGGACATATTTCTTCCACTTACCATGATCCTTGTACACGTGTCCATGTTAATTATATATCACTTGTTGTATATTTATTTTTCACAGGTTATGCATGGTTATTCTAATCATGTACCTAGCCCATGTGAGGGGTGCATTGGGATTGTTCTTTTTACACGGTTGATGCAAAATTTGGCCAACCTTTTGAACTCTTAATTTATGGAAAATTTTATTTTTTAGCATTGTTATTTTAAAATAGTATACCACTTTTTCTACCCTCAACACACTAAACACCCCCATCTCCCATTGAAGATAATTATATGCCTAAATCAAGGATATGAAGTCTCTCCTAAATTCATACTCCGATCATGCAATTATTTATTACATAGGATTACACTTGTTAATATATTAGAACTAATTCTTTCCTATAATGGTTTATCTCATCATATACAACACTATTTTTATGTGATATAATATTATATATTTTCATGTCTTTTTTCTATTGTACTATATTCGTCCAATTTGTTATAAGCTAATGATCAATACTGGATGAGTGTTCCACTTACATCATAATTTAGGTGTTTTATGACATTTCCCCCAATTAAAATTGATTTATAACTATATCCACTATGTATAATGTTGGTATCACCAATTTATTAACCTTAAAATCAATATGCTTATAATAGTTGTTTAATATAGAATATAAATTCCCTGTTAGACTATTTTATTATGGTTAGAGTTCAAGGAAGTCAAATTAAACCACCTTTTTTGAGGTCTATGCTTATGCCTATGTTTCCATGTATTGATTAATAATCAAAATTTAAATTGTAATGTTTTCTTGGACTTAGTGAATGACTTAATAAATTTAGATAGATGAATTCACACTTTTTGATTGAGAAAACAAGTTAATCTTGGATCTTATTAACTTTAAACCAAATTATTTATGGTATGATACAATACATATCCATATTAATTGTTTAATTAAACGTTATCGATCTGATTTATATATAAGGTGAATAAATTATAATGGTTTTCAGAAGGAAAATTTTATAGGAGATGAATATTTATGACACATAATTATATTATGTACCTATTTATTATCATACGACTGGTCATACCTGATATAGTATTGGAATCTAGAGAAAATTCCGTCAGAACTTAGAGGATTTCACCCTGATTCATTATCTTGATTTCAATGGAAAATTTCCACATTGATATTTGGTCAATTTATTATTATACACGAATTTGTTAGTTTAGTAACAATTATTAACATGAAATGTTTTTAGATATTATAATTACTCATATATAATCCATATATTTAGCTTATGTTCTAGGATATGATGTACCATGGATTCTACCCATTGGACCCAGTTGATCTTATCCTAGGATTTACTCTGGATATTATCCCTGGACCCAGTTAGAATCATTTTCAAAATAATTTCTATGGTACACACCTTCTATAACACATAGTCCAATATGGTTTGAATATATTTTTATGTACTGTTGGTTGTATCAGCCTTATAGTTTCAAGAATTAATTGATTCTTAATTTATACTTCATTATAATAATTACGAACTAGATTACCTAGTTTTACAATGAGTCTTATATTATGATTACTCAGAATAGTACACATTGGTTTCACATTCATAACCATATCCTCTTAAAATATCCTTATTTATACATGAAAAATATAATATGAAGAAGTTTTGGTCATTCAAGCTTCCCATGACAAGTCTGAGTCAAATATTATTATTATTTGAATAATGATATTCAACTACTTATCGTTACTTTTGCAGCATTCATATGTAATACACATATATTGGAATTTTATAGATGTTGTTTGTGGTGGCCTACTAATTATATCTCTCACCCAATTCCATCCACAGTCTGTTACCATGATAAACATCTTGGATGGATGTTTTGAAAAGTGAACTCACCCAATCATGGTTGATTTACAGATTATAGCATGGGATCTTGGGAGTGTGGTAATGAATGTTCGCTCGTGATGCAATTCAAGATAGATTTTTTTTACTTTTGTTATTTTATATTAATATAGATATGTATTCCTATATTTTTATAGTTCCATTTCATAATCATAATGTTTTATATTATAATGATTTTGGATTGATTAGTATTCTTTTTTGGAAAATTTACATCAACTTCCATGTTTTTAAATATTATGCTTATGTTGTTTATTAATTATTATACTACTCTACTACACTATTTTGGAGGTTATATCCTGTCTTCCATAAAATCTTTGACACTCAATTAAATCCACAGTACTCTAGTGTACATGGAGGTTTGATTTAGGCCATTTCACTAACTAAGATTAGTTACTTATGAGTGAACCTTGTCTGGGATGTTACATCATTTTTCACATCTTCTATAGCTAGAACAATTTTAGAATTCCTTCCTTGATATACTCATGAATACTATAAAAATATAAGATTAGTATGTAATTATATAAATAATGATGTGTTATTTTTGTAGTTATTGATTTTGGATCAGGATCATTATGATATTGTTATATGTGGAACATTATTCATTTATTCTGAGTCTTTATCATAGGTTGTAAAATTGGGAAAAGTGGGTTGGTGTGGGAGATTGCTTGGTTATTTATCATGTGATTGTTTATTAGTTTATACATGGTAAGGAATATGGTTGGTAATAGTGAAATTGAAATGGTATTAATGATATTTGAGTTAATAGAGGACTATAACTAAAATATTTACAATTAATAATGAATTAGAAATTATTGAATTAATATGTTTAATGGATTTTGAATTTTTTTCATTAAATAATGAAATTGATTAGTATAATAAACATAAAATGTTTGTGAATCAATAAGTATAAAATTGTTAATAATGGGTTAAAATTGGAATTTTTTACTGTTATTTTCAATTTTATGTATAATTATTGGTGATTGTTATATTATAGTGGTGTAATTTGTGGTCATGTGAGGTGATGATTATTTAATGGATATTTTAGGATTCATACAGTTTTCGGTGTAAATACATATAATGATATTGTGTGTGACTACTAAACATGTGATTGAATTTGATTTATATATACACACAACTGAGATTGGAATCCCTTTTTAATAAGATAAATGTTTTGGCAATGAGTGTGCTCCCTTAATATCTAGCATAGTGAGGGAATGGATGGTTGAAGACCCCCTATTACCTTATCTCCCTTATAGGTATAGTACATGTTATGTTGGATCAAGGTAGCTATAATCATAGTACCCCAGTATATAGAATATAATCTAACCTTATTTTGATTTTTTTAATTATGGGCACATTATATAATGTAATACCCTATGATGAATTAGTGATGATTATTTGAATATGATATACCAGTAGACCCAATGGTATATTGGTGGTGGTGATACTATTGGTGCCCTAATATACCATGTGGTGTAATGAAATGAGGTTATATTCTAGGTGCCTAAATAGACACTTTGGGGTATTGATTGGATGAGATGTGGTGATTCTTATGTGCAGATACATGGTGGGGGTTGTGTATGGTAGGACAAGTGTATGAAGTTGATGAATTTCATGTTTTTGACCCCCAGTTATATTATATTTTCGTATGATATTAAATTTATTCTGTTTCGAATTTACAATGGAAGGGATTAAGAGAATATTTTTTTATGTTGTGGTGTGATTCAGACAAACCATTATGGATGTGGTTTCAGTTGCATGTCAGTTTATTCATTAATATTATATTAATATTCCAAAATACAATAGTTTTTGAGTTGGTCTTGATGTCATTATGTTGATGTTCACTTGTTTGGTTATTAATTATATTGTTTTATCATTTATTCACTAGTATCCTCTTTCAAAATTTTCATAAGTGTTAATGGATATGATACCACTTAGTATATGTTTTATTCTCACCCCTATGAAAAATAAGTTGTTTTAAGGTTTTTTGGGTGACCTTGGTGACCATGTTGGAAATTTGTAGTTCAGTACTTAGATGTTAAGGAATCACTAAAATAAGTGTTTTACTTCATATTTTATTTAGTAACATATATATATATATATATTTAATTTTAGTACATTGATTTCATATTTTGGATCTTAGTTTTTTTATTTTAAGGCATTGATTGGTTTCATTATTTATGTATTCATGGTGTTAATAGTGCAATGCCTCCCGTTTTTTTGATTTACATGAACAATGCTTGTTTCTAACCATGTAGAATTTTTTTGTAGGACATGGGGGTGACTCTCTTATTCACTGTTGACCTAGGAGGTGTTCCCAATTTAGGTGTTTTATAAAAAAAGTCTTCATAATTTCAAAAAATATTAAAACTATTTAAAATACAATGACAAAAAACACTATGAGGGGTGTGACATATGGTGTTTTGATTTCTTACATAAAATATATCTAATTTTCATTATTTCTAGATCAAATTATTCTATTATAAAAATAATAACATTAACACCATACAAATAATAAAAATGAAGTACAATGGCATGATGATTTTATTTAATTCCCCCTAAATTTATATACTTTTGGACAATACACCGTGATGTGCTTTTATACCATGAAAATTTACTAAATCATATTCATGATTGATAAATTTATATTAATACTATATACATGTACCTGGGCCCCTCCATTTTATCACACAACTCACATTTTTATAATTAAAATATGATAAATATGAATCCCTCGTCCTTACAATGAATTGTTCGAATGAAATAAATATAATATACAATATTATCTATTAAACACATTCTCTATCATAAATAATATATCATTATATTAAATTAAATAAATTTTATCAATAAATATCAAAAAAACAAGACTCTTTTAAATTTTATATTGACGAACACATTCCCTTTATAACTAATTTCTCTAAAAATTACATATTTTCCCCCTACATATTCAATGAAATGATTTTATCTATTTATTAAAAACATTAAACATGTAGTTCCACAAGTTATCTCTAAATTATTCTTTAAACCAATCCTTCATAGTTGAATTTAATCTATTATTTATAAAATAAATATTTTAATGCTTGATAAATATTAAATATTTTAAAATACCATATTATTTAATAAATCATGGTCAAATGGGTATCGTTATGATGAAATGTTTGAATGTTACCATACATAATCAAAAATTTATCCAAATAATATAGGTGTTCTCCTAAAATAATGGTGTCCAATATATACTAAATTATATATATATAGTCATTAAAACCTAATTAATATCATTATGTCATAATACACAATCGTCCACTATATTATGTTATCTAATTCCCATCTAATCTATAATCATTAAGCCACATTCCTAAACTATTACTCATAAAAATATTCTCCTCCACTCATTATTTGGATACATTGTAGTATAAATTATTTATATATAAATTTCATTATATAATTATGGTGTATTTCACCTATTAAAATTAAATTCCCATAATCATTTTCAAATATATGCATCATGTTATAGAATAACCCCACAACCATTATGTATTGTGACACATCAACTCTTCATATTTTATCTCTATTATTGATATCATATATATTCTCCTCGATATGCATTTTAATCCAAAAAGTATAAATTCATACTTATAAAAAACACAAACCTTATTGAATATTATTTTAATATTATCCACACATTGTTGACATATTTTCATAAATTCTCTCCCATTGTGTTTCTCTGAAATCTAAAAGTCCTTTATGTCGGCTCTTTGATATCGTATATATTATTTTTAGTGTCTACTATGTTCAAAAAAACTAAATAATAGTAACAAAATTAATTTAACACTCAATGTTTTGATGATTGATGTTCAATGTATAAATATATAATTTAATAAAAATTTCAATTCATTCTTAAAATATTATATTTATAAATAACATATTGAATAATAATCCCAATAATATCATTATCATTATCTAATGTTCTTCATTATGTATATTCTCCCCCTATTTCTTGTAACAAAATATATCCTACTTCTTACTAAATATGTGCGAATGGTTTTATGAGTTAATAATTCTCTATAACTACTTGGTTTTCAACCATGCATTAATACCATTGAAATATTAATACTAGATAATCATATGTTTTTATAAATAAATCATTAAAAATAAGTTAAATAATTTCATTAATATTATTATACCTATGAATGTGAAATGAACTAAAAAATAACTTCAACATAATGTATATGGATACATGATCATATTCTAAAATAATTATCAAGGAAATAATATGTATAATACAAATGTAAAATAACATAAGCCATCAAATAAACATATTAAATGAATTTAATGTGATAGTTACTAATTTTTTGATTCGAACTATGAATTTATAGGATGTGAGATTAAATATGGATATATTATGACTATTAATATTTATAAATGTTATGAAGTTACCATTTATGGTAATATATATTATTGGATGAGATAATAATTAATGGGTATAAATCATAGATACCATGGCCTGAACTAGTAGAAACATCGCTTATGATGTAAATTTATCATAGGAAAAATGATAGTGTAGTAAACCACCGCATAAAATTATCCCAATTTCACACCTTTACATAGGAAAAATGATAGTTTAGAAAAGATTGATATATTAATGGGGGAAGTTGTATTAATGTGTAAATTTGTTAAGTAATGTAATATTGTTTACCCTAATACCACATTTTATCAAATGTAATACCCAAATTTAAAAGTTAAAATATACATAATTGTAGGGAAATTTTTATAGAATTTATTTAATACTTGGTATCAAGATGTTGAAGTTATCTATTCTGTGGAATTTGGTAATTTTTTTAAATATATAAAATAAATTAAAAATGGTACTATGAAATGTAATACATTAAATATGAATTTATAAATATAAATATTTTTGAAAAAAATTTGCCAACATAATGATTTATTCCCAATTTTGGAATGAAAATTATATTATAAAATTTTTGGAGGTAATGGTGAAATATGGGTAGTAGTGAAAAACATAAAATAATTGAAAAATTATGTATTCAATAAATTATTGAATAAAGCTCAACTCACCACACATATAAATACCCAAACCTTATTCCCATTTCTCCCCCTAAAAATTCAAATATTCCAATCACTCTAATGTATGATCTCCCATATATATCTTCAATCATGGAGTGTTCTATAACACCTAAGGTCTATCTAAAGGATTTGAATCTTAAACTTGGTAAGGGTGTTTTTCTCACTCTATTTTCAATTACTATTTACATTTCTATAATAATATTATATGACATTTCCATGTTTATATTCCAATAATATCAATTTTACCTTTAATTACAACTCTTATGATTTCATATTCATTTGATCCCATATTTCATTAAGAGTATACTTTTTCATAATATTTTTTATGCTAGAATTATTCTTGGACGCATAAACCACTATATTTTACAACGGTAAAAAATATATATGCATAGGAACCATATTTCTTTAATTTTGGATTTTATATTTCTAATATGGTTTCTTTATATAGTGGAATAAAGTGGATGTATCTATGGTATCTAGTATTGGGTCTCATGTGGATTAATCTCCATTTTGGAAGAATTTCACCAGTGTCCATAAAGGATATCAACATGGATTATTCTTGTTATGGTAATTTCGACCTTAATGTACATAAATTAATATTTTTTTCATACAATTTTTTTATATGGAATTTATTAATAATTTATTTGGACTCATACGGTTTTAAATTCTTGTAAACATTTTATTAAATACATTTATCATCATATTCTTTAAAAGATCCCAATAATTATAATTACATAATTTTAACTTCATAAGGGAGATAATTTTAACACTATTAACAACCAATTACATAAAATATTGTTAAATAAAATTCACCCAATATATCAATATTTATTAATTTTTTTGGAGAAACCCTTTTAAATTATTTTATAATACTGTATTCTATTCTAATAATTCCAATAAGATAAGTTTCATTGAGAAATTATACTATGTATTTTAAATTTGATCCTTCATTATCATCATGCCATATATTTCCTATTATCATTGACTGTATGAATTAATGGCTCATAATTTTTTATGGGCTGGGTATGAAATTATATTTCCCCTTAGTGAACAATTTGGTCTCGTGAGTAAAATAAGATTGGGTAATGGAATTTTCCTTTCCATTAAAAAATTATTTCTTAGTACAATTCCTTAATTAAATATTTATAATGTGGGTAATTATGTATTAACATCATTTTCACAATTTATTTTTATCCTTGGTAATACATCCATTATGATAAAATCATTGTATTATACT
Source organism: Viscum album (assembly GCA_963277665.1). NCBI lineage: Eukaryota > Viridiplantae > Streptophyta > Magnoliopsida > Santalales > Viscaceae > Viscum > Viscum album. Next base: position 1,405,984,528 of record OY728120.1, on the reverse strand, counting down.
ATGATTATTTATTCCTTTATATTTTAGCATTATTTATTTATTCAAGAATATCATTAATGATATTTATATACAATGTTTAAATATAATATAAGATATCCAATATTGTGTGTTTATGATCTACCTTTTCATTGTTCCAATTTCCAAAGGTATTAAAGAGGAATATTGCATTTTTTGGATTTATTTATAGCATTAAGTAATAATTATTTGTACTAAAATGTTGTAATACTTCATTCAATACTTTATTTCTAATGTATCTAGCCTCAAATGAATATTGAAACATGATCATTGGTATGTAATATAATGTATAATAATTATTTTGTAATAAATAAACACATCCTATCAATGTGACATGGTTTATGGGAATAAAACATTCTCTACAACCACTCACTAAAATAATTATTTAATTATCTTAATGATATATATTTTCTCTAAATGATTTCTATTTATTAAAATGATTAAAATTTATACTATGTCGAGAATAAACCTAAAGGTTATGATTGTATATAATTAAATGATAAATAAATGTTAAAAAATAATTAAATTTGTGTTTAAGGTACATGAACAACCAGTGAATAAATTAGGATGTGGTTGAACATTGAGATTCAATCAATGTTTTTAAATATCACTATTACCAATAATTTCATGAATATATCTGCTAGTTGCTAATTTATTCCTATATGATCATGTAAGCAACTCTATGTTCAACATTTTATATGATAAAGATTCACTAAATTTCAATAATATTTTTTCTTGACATTTTTATTCAATTAATTATAAAATTATTTTCCCTTTCTTGTCCCCAAAAATCACTATTGTAATATTTACTTATTTTCTAAGACTATAAAAATTTTAGTTGAAAATATAAGTTGAGATAATGCTTTTATTACCAAAATAAATTTCACCTCATTTTTAAAAGTAAAAATATTTTCATACATTTTATTATATTATCTAACATGTTTACTCTCAATCAAATATTCTCTTCTAATTATGGGTATTCATTACATAATATATAGCAAAAAAATATGTATCTAAATACACTATAAATCGTAGTATTTACATATATCATACACCAAACCACGATCATGTGTACGATGAACTTAAATAGAGATTAATTTAGCCTGATTCAATTTCTATTATTCTGGATGGGTTTCAAACCTAGATTACAAACATATTTAATAAAAAGGATTTATACCTATATTTGAATATAAAACGATTCAAAAAATTCTTAAAAATTTAACTGGTTATAAAATATTTCTATATTTATAAATCCACATTTTAGTTCCAATAGTAATTGGTGTTGATACCTGATTGGGAACATGAATATAATATCATATCAAACAAAATTAAATAATTTCAATAATAATAGACATCAATAAATACAACTACGTCAAATTTCAATTTTATTCCATTGATTTTTTATTTATTTCAAAAAATATTTTTTTTAATTTATAAATAAGTATGAGGAATTATTATTTCTAATTGATCCTCTTGAAATATTTCTTTACGAATTATACATCCAAATGATCATACAAAGCCCATGGTTTATTTTATAAAAAAATATAAGGATTTATTAAAATATAAATACCTTTCCATTATCATCAAAAAGACAAAATCCAAATGGGTTTACACATTGTAAAACATATTTACCTACATTGTTAGTGAAATAAAATTTTACATTCAATTGGTAGAGTTTGAAACCAAATTAAATTGAAACTACTAAAAATAATTAAATTGATTAAATTGTTACCACATGTGAAATTTAATCTTCACTATATTTTCCATTGGTTTGAGAATAAAATTTTAAAGAAACCTATATTAGTATATATTATCCTTCATATCACCACCATTTTTATTCTCGAACAGCCATTTAATCCCAATAATTTTGTGATTTATTAATCACTATAAAATATCCCAGGTTTTATGTTATTTTTATTTGATACATTTTTTATTTAATTTATTTAATCCATTAGTCATAATTTATTTATTATTAAAATTACTTGTGATAAAATTAAGATAATAATATAGTCTGTTTGAAACTTCTCTTTTATAGACATTATATAAAATCTTTCATTTTCCAAATGATATTGTAATCATAAATTTAAAATATCTTCTTCCTCATTTGATTCTATGATCAACACACTTTATCATTATTTTCAACATCAAATTCACCTTGTATTTATCCACAGGTTTCATTTTAATGGTTTTCTAGATTTTTATCATAAATATCTTCTTCTTCAAAAATTTTATCCTTATATAAATTTTTATTTTTTTTATTATTTAATAACATTGAAAATTTTATTTTAATTACCTTGTTTAGTACCTTTTTAAATAAAAATTAATATTTAATTTTTATTGAACAATCTAGAAACATAAATTCATCCACTATATGATTATATTTACCGTGAATAAATTATTAAGAATAAAAGGATTTATCATTAATATTACAAAATGTTTTAGATTTTTTATACTTCATTTTAAAATCCCATATAACATACTATTATCTATGGGACAAAAAAAATATTTATTTTATATATAAATTTCCAAAAAACTCTATATTTTCACTACATCTATAAGATACCACTCTCAAGGAGTAGTGCTATATCATATTGTTACCATTTTACTTCACCTTCAATCAACTCTATTTTTTGTGGAGTTATTATTAATTAATATTAATGAATAATTCCAGGTTCTAATAAATAATTTTACACTTCCATAGTATTTTACTGTGTACCATTCTCAAATCTATGTATTTTTTCATCTTATGTGTTTCTTTTTTAGTAATACTCTTATGTAAATAAACTTTCTCAATCATTAATTTCTTATTCATTATAAATATTTTCCATTGAATACTATTATAGTAATTAATAAAATAGATTTACAAATTTTCTAATCATGCTCCAATATGTTTCATGGGACCACATTCAATTTTGTGAATAAAATCGATCCAAAGTTATGCCTTCTTGTTCTTTTTATGATAAGTATTTCACATTATCCTTCTTGTAGTGAAATAATCAAATATATTTTACCGATATATTTTTATAAAATTAATATGTATCACAAATATATGTTTTGAAGCAATTTTACTTGTTTTTCTGAATTATATAGTCATGTTATTAATGTCACATGTTATTTTCATCATCCCTTATGAGATAAAATGATTTCTACTTACATTAAAATTCATTTAGATTGTTGTTTTTCCTTAATAATTTTATCACATAATTTTCACCATTTTATTTGATTAAAAAAAATTTTAATCGAATTTTATGTAATGTAATGACTTAAAATTTTGACTCAACCTCAAGTGATTTTTTATCATCTCATCCATTTAGATTACATTTTTTCATTAATTTATCCCCATACATAATTTTATCATGTAAATTTATCATTATGGGTCTATTATTTATAAAAAAACCTTTCATAAATAAGCATATTATTTTTGAAAAAAAAATATATTTATTTTTTGGTAATGTGGCATAAACACCCACTATAAAATATATATGTACACCTATTATTTATTATCATGAATATAAATATATCCAAAAAAACTCATTAATTCTTCCTCTCTCTCTAAGATATTATGAATCATATTAATAAATTTGAGAGTCTCACCTCATTGTACTCCACTCATATTGTTTCCATTGATCTATAATTTTTATTTAATAGGTTAAAATATTTTCAATAAAAAAATTATTGGTGGACTAACAATTGGTTCATTATTGGAAGCATCATGATTCATTGAAAATATATAATATTATAAAAAAAATATTTTTATCATGATAATTAATAAATTATTGAACTATCCTAAATAAGTCCATGAATGGATATTCATAAACTATGTATATATAAGAGAAGGAATGTTTTACTATGATAGGTATAATCTTAATGTTCATGCTTTTGGAACATTGCCATATTTTAGCAATAATTTAAATTATTTTTTGGAATATTTTTAATTTTAAAAAATATAATAATATTATTTTGAGAGGATAGTATACCATTATTAACATGGAAGACTATTTTAAATTAGGATATATCATTGAGGTGGATCCTTGTGATTCCATTAAGTGAATGAATATTTCGAGTAGAGACTCAAGGATTCAATAGATGAAATTAAGAACCAACAATTATCTTTTGATTTAGGGATTCATTATAAATTATCATTACTAAATCAGAATTAATTTTTTATTCCACTATCATTGATATATAATAATATTGTATTGAAATAAGTGGTAGTTTCCCATTAATTTAATAATTACTCATTTCTATATTCTACATCAGATATTTCGATGTTATTTCAATGATGATGATGATTATTATTATCATTATAATTATAATTACTATAATAAATAATGATTGATATTTGATGAATGTAAATGAAAATATTTCAAAACAAACATTGACCCTATAATTATTCCCTTCTCAAACACTCCATCCACGTCATATGTCTAATATTTTACTTAATCATTATAAATACATATAGATTGAAATATTAATGCATAAAAAGTTGTACCAATAAAAAATGAGCAAATATTGGATCTTATTTAGTGTAGTTTTAATGATGGGACATCACTAAAATTTGTATAATAGAGGGTGAATTTTGGTGGAAGACCCATTGGTAATGTATTTTTTATGTATTATAGAGGACATGATTCATTGTGTCTTTTCCTTGATAAGGCGACATTTAAAACGAGGGTTTACATAGATGAATTCGAAATGTTGGGATGTAATTCTTGGACATTGTATGTGGAATATTTTTCATGAATTTTGGTAAAATTGAAAGTGAAAATAGTTTTTATGGGTGTTTAGTAATTATTTCTATCATTTTTCTGATAACATGGTGTGTGATTATTAAAAAAACTAAATATAGTACTGGGAGGTAGTTTGGGTTTTACATCCACCCTAAATATGACAAATTGTAAAAATTTGGACCACATATTATGTTTTATTGGTCATATTACCTTGTGTATATAGGTTTATATGCTTAGATATCCCCTTGGACCCACACAAAATGTTGGATACAGAGAACATCATGTTCACATAACAGAAATGACATCATGTTATCAGAAAACAAGCCCAAAAATACAGTTTTACCAAACAATAGTTCACATCATGGTCACAACATGTAGATTAACTCCCATATGAAAAAATTTCAATGATATACAGCTGGATTAATCTAAGAAATACAATGAATGTCCATTATATCACTTGTTGTGTATTGTGTGACCTTTAAATTTTATCATAATTTATTTATTATGTGTCATGATTGGAAAAATAAACACTCCATTCTAATTCTTTTTACAAAATGGGAATAATGGTGAAATCCACTTTATCATTAACGTTGTTTAGAAAAGATCATTTAGAAATATTAGGAATATATTACAATATATTTGATAAAAACGTATTGTAATGAATTCAAAGAAAACCTAGATTTGGTTACGCATTATGTATTGTGGAAGGATTCTTGATATATGGGATTCATGTACTCTAATGTAGATATAATCATAATTAGGAGAAGCCCCATGAATAACCAAGGGAGTTCAGGTTCACCAATGTGTGATGTGGTGTGTTCCTCTATTCCCATATTCAGTAATCCCTAGTGTAGTGGGGTGTATACACCCATAAAGGCTACATACATTCTCAATCAAAATTATTATTCCTCATCTATAATAGTCCCTATCATTAGGTATCAATATAAACTATATTAGGTTATTTAACCCTCATGTGTTGGGTACTAAGGGTCTCAGGATACATATGGAATGGATTATTTATTTCCAAACAGGAAATTAAATTGGGAAATTGACATCAGAATTTATTATGAAATAGGTTATATAGTTTCTAAAGCCTATTAGTTTAATTTGAGTGTTTATATTATCATTAATTTATGACTTATTTTACAATATCTATTTTTTTTTTCAAGGATTCCTATTAGGTAATATTATAATCACCTAGGTAAAATAATTGTTCAAACATGTATTGTGTATATAAAAATTATTTCTAATTAAAACGTGACATTAAAGGATTGGATTATGTAATGATATTATTAAATGATTAAATATTGACATATTTGTTTATGTTTCCCATGTCAAAATTTTGTGTGATGTAGGGATCAATATTTTTTAGCTCAAGGTCTATGTTTATTTGTAGATGATGTCACACTATATTTACCCTTTTATTAATGTAGAACTTTTCTCATGCTATTTAAATTTTTTGTGTGTATCATATTTAATTTACATTGTATCTTATTTTTATGTATATTATTTCACAATATTATATTTTTATAGATGTATTAGTTTATGATATGGATTCTTTGTTTTAGTAACTATCCCATAGACTATTATAGTGAGTACTAGGATGGAACACTCATCTTACTTCTGGTCTATGTGGCATCCTAATGGGTCATGTCATTTAAATGTGTTATTAGAGAAATTATATATTAGTGATAGAGATTGTAATAAATATTTTTATAATGATTAGTTTTAAGATTTCAGAAAATGCTGAAGGGGGTCTTATGTTTAATTAACTAAGCAAGGAACGTGACGATCGTTATTTTAGAGAAAATATACTTTATATAAGACCAGTATTATTTATTAGTCATTTTATAATTTTATAGAATCAATTATATATCACAATTATATGGTATGCGAATCATATTTTGTGATATCTATAATTTTTATTCATTACCTTCTTTATTCATATAAAATAAATGTGATTTAGTGATGACTGGTTCATCAAAACAAATTCAAGATTCCTCCCCATAGACCCTCCCAAATAAAATTTAATGGTAGGGGTTTCCTGATCCAATGTTAATGATAAAACCTGTAGTCCCTTATCAATTGAAATATGGGTAATCATCCTAGATAGTGGATCAAGATGTATCACCACCTCATCATCCAAGGGAATACCTTACACCAACTATGCAGATAGAAAACAATTACCTTTTATAATATATAGAAATATTAATTAATAAATATGAGACTATATACAGGGTTGAGTTTTGTTAATGAGAATAACCCCTAAAGACCTCATATGTTTATAGTTATCTTAAATCATATGTGAATGATTATTGGATGCTGGTTTTGATTTATGTATTCCATATTGTTTTTAACTGCACTAAACCTATAATGATTACTTCATCAATTATTATTTGATGTGAAACTATAAGTAAATCGATACTAACTACCCAAACTCAAGAGGGTCACTCCACCCAATTATGAGTTTTGATAATTCTTTAGATAGATGAATCATCAAGATACATTGAGGATGTTATGATTTTATGAACTCTTAGATATTTATTTGGGAATAAAGATCATGGTAGAGTATGTGTGCAGGTTTAAAGACCTCACATATTGTGCCCTATAAATGATACATCATGGGTTTATAGATGCTTGAATATTTTGTAAGGACTCTAAAGGGATATTAGATCTAGGATTATACCACAATACATCTTTATTTATTCCATATATTTTGAGTGATCCCTTTTGATTGATATTTTACTTTAATTGATTCTCAAGAGGATCAAGGTAAGTTCAAGTCTATTTTAGGAGGATTCCTCAACAATATCCTATCGAAGACAAAAAAATTTATTTATTTGTCAGAGGTTATAGAATTTGTAATATAAATATAGGTATTCAATAATAGATATATATATTGGGTGGAATAATCAGTATAGTGATTGGATATTTTAAACATACAGTTCATGAGGACATATCACTTGAAATTGTCTTGCTGGGAGAGAATCAGAGGTCTTTTAGGGTGGTAATTTGAAAACCCAAATTTATTACACACTAATTCGTTGTTTTTTACATTATGATAAACCTATTTCTGACATTGATGATATTTTGGACATGTTTATTTGGAAAATTAGGTATATTCAATAAAATAATTAAAAATAAATGAAACATCATTGATTAAAAACTCCAAAACATTTCCTTATTTTACATTTATCTTATAAAACGGCTTGGGATTATATGGGGAATGACATAAAAACCATGTGAGGAATAAAGCATCATAATGGATTATGAAAAGTATTGAATAAGGTAAATTAGTTCATGTATTACATGAGGCATGTCAAGGTAACATAAGAGGGGCGAGAAACAAATTCTTGAATAATGATGCATTATATAAAATGATAGCACAAATGGTACATGGGAAAGTGGAAATAAAAAAAATAACATCATAATAATAAGTAAAGAATTACTACAATGAAAACATAACATATTATAAATAGTATAAACTACCATGCACGGTACATGTCATATCCTAAGATTAATACATTACCCAATGCATTGGATGTTGATATAATTCTGGGCCCACCCGTCAAATTCATATCATATATAGCCATACTTTTCCCACACAGATCTATCAATATAAAATAATATTTCACCCCATATCAGCACATCATTATGGAGTGTGGGTTACATAATTGATATTACCAAATAAATAATGTATATGTATATCTAGGTGGGTACCCTTGAGTGAAAATGTCTATGAGTATTCACTACACAGATGTTTGGCATGGAAATTGATTGGATAATTTCGAAATCATAATGGTTGTACAAAATTGATTTATGGAACAAGTGAATAAAAGTGAACCATGACCCTCTTAAATGTTAAATCCTATTGAAATTTTGAGGGATTTTTTAAAACATGTCCCAAATGAATAATTATTAATCAATTTAGTAACCTAAATAATCTTTATGAATAAATAGGAGAATGAGACGATCCCTTACCTTCAGAGGAAACTTCAAAAAACATGGGATGAGGTTATTAAAAAGACAGGGGAATCATGGAATGAATATAGATAGATAAATTAAAATTAATTCCATTGTATAATGTTTTTAGTGAAGAGTAACGATATTTTGGGGTGGTTAATATTGAAAAATAGCGGATAATTCTTTCTTTATTTCCAAACTCATGTTTTGGTCACTATATGATACATTAATAAAAACTAAAAACCATCCAATAGTTTTTTCAAATGGGTTTTTATAATAATTATTTTTTCCTCTTACTTTATATAGATAACAACTGAATGTATTAAAAACCTTGATGAATCGAAAGTGAGTCATATTTAAAACAATTTAATTTTTAATCCATATTATATAATATTTGTTTTGGCGGATTCATTAAGGGTTAATAAAATTAAATATTAAAATTTAAGATACACTATTTTAAAGGTTATATAGATATATTTTTTTGGATTCATGTTATGGAATATATAACCTCACTTTTGTGTCATTATGACATCAAAATACACAACATATATTTACACAATTTTTTAATTTTGTCAAAAAACCACATTCTCTGAACATTTTGAAAAAAAAACTAAAATTTCATAATTTCAACATGATGATTCCCAAAATAATGAATTTTTTTCAAAATAATTATTTAATTATGAAAACAAATATTTTTTTATAAAAAAATTAATTTATTGAAGAATAATGGATTAATTCAATAACTTTATTTTACAATTATATAAAAATAAAATCATAATTTTTTTAAACATTTATATTAAATAAAAATTATTTAATAATAAAATTTTATAAAAATATAACATATTGAAAAATATTCATGAATTTTTTGAACAAAATTTCTTCATTGCAAAAATATATTTCCTAAAAACAAAATATATATCTCATCGTATCAGAATCAAATTTTAGACATATTTGTTACATAATCATTTAAAAATGTAATAATAAAAAGGGATAAATAAAATCTTATTATTATTAAACGAAATAAAAAATTAATACTATTAGGGTCTAGATACATATCCATTTTTTACATCCGGGAATTCCCTATTGGTATGATATGTAATAATGATATATTTTTCGGGTGGTTCGACATATATGGTTTGATTCATGATATCAATGGGTTATAACATATCAATGACTTGGTTTATTTTTTATTTTTGATTTACTTATTAAATATTTTATTTGGAATGGATAAGAGTAAATTAAAATGTTATGTCTTCCATTGAAAAACTGAAAATGGTTCTCATAGGGTACAATCATATTGGTCTAGTCTAGTCCATCCTTTGTTAATATCGAAAAAAATTTATAATAACACTTAATATTGTAATCTTAAGGTCATAGTACAATTTTAATTTTAATTTTTTTATTCTAAACTATATTTAAAACTCAATAACATATATTATAAAAAATAACAAAAGTCATTGAATGTTTTTTCTACAAATAAATTACATAAATAAAAATTTACTCATTAAAAATGGTGTGTCATTTATAAATGGTTAGGTTATTTTAGGTAAAACACATTGTCCACCATACACGAGTTATTAGTGATATAATTGAACTCCCTAAGGTGGATAATGAATCCCTCATAGAGGTATTATTTTTATTGGATCAAGTGTTTTAGTTGGAGGAGATGATAGTGGATGATTTTGATATGCTTCCACCACCTCCACCCCCTTTATAAATACTATAAGTAGATGGAGACTCTAGTTAGGGTCATTGGAAAATGAATTAAATATAGGGATATGATTTTTATTTTAAATATATGGTTTTATGTATTATTAAGTTAAAATCTACTCATTCACTCATACATATAAATGTTAACACATGATATTATTTTCTTAATGTATTATTTGATTATTATTTAGGAATACCAGTAGATCCCCTTTATAGAACTCCATGATTATATACTATTATTATATTAGATCACCCACTCACCAAAAACTAATGTTAGTGCAATATTATTTTCAATAGGGGATGATTTCTTTAAATCGCATCTAAAAAACAATGTGACCTAATGAAGTGATACTCATCATGGATTTATTATCAATAGTTTAGGTAGTGGTGTATTTTTATTATCATAGGGTTATTTGTATTCATTTAGATAGGTCTATTTTCACCATTAATATTAATTGATAACTTTAGGTGGAATAAGTTAGGTGAACTCTATATATGTTACAACTGATTTCCCACCATCTAGTAATCTAGAAATTTTGTGTGGTTGATTCATCATAGGATCAGATTCCTACCATTGTAGATGAGTAATATATTATTTTAAATAGTACATAAGTTTTTACTTTTTATTAGGAGATAAATTTCAATATTCCCCATTATAAAAATTACAGACCAATATCTACAATTCTATATAAGATATCCCTACATGAGATGATTAATTTGAAGGTATAGAAATATTACATTTTTTAGGAGTGACTTGTTATTCCTCGAGTGTACTGATGGAAAGATATATTTTTTTCATCAATAATGTTGTTGGATTCTGGTTTCTTCATATAAAAAATCATAAAATAAACATGGTATTATTTAATAAGAAATACCCTCTATAATGGATTGATAATCTTTTTGATCATCACAAGTGATTAAAATAGTTCTCAAAGATCAACCTGGGGTCCATGAATCTTTAAATTTTTTTTATGAAGTGGGAATACTTATTATGAAATTCAATAATTATTAAAGTAATTAATAGTTTATATTGAATAATTTTACAGTGTAAAATTTAATGAAATTGTTATGTGGCCCTGAAATTATATTTTTCATCCTTTCTTGGAATGGATGATTTTGGTTTTCTCAATAGAACCCAAATCTATTCTTGGATAGAGGATGATAATTCAATCCATTTGAGGATTTTTATTGAATTTATTTTGCTTAATAAATTATATAGTATTGTAAAAAAAGTTATATTTATAGATTAATAAAATTAATTTTACAAGATATGTCATCTTATAGGGTGGAATATCCATTAAACCCATAGCAATTGAGGGTGTGATAAATTTTGATCCACCCTAGATAGTTCATTAGGTGTGAAGTTCACTTGGGTAATAAGGGTATTACCAATTATTAATGGTATACATCTATAAGGTTTCTTCTCCCATAATTATTCTTACTCAAATGATGGTAATTATATATTGTCTAGCCATTAATATTGATATTTAATGGGGATAAATAAAATGTTTACAATTGACCATGTTTTATTTTATCTAGAGTTTCAAGTTGATTTTGTGGTGTTTTGTGATGCCTCTAGAGTTGTGTTTTTTTTGTGATGATACATATTCAAATAGTTATTGTTTATGTGTCCACGAAACTGAGAATCTTTTGGAATAAATTTTCATCCCATGATTTAACAAACTGATCATTAGTGTTTTCCCAAAATACCCAGAGATATAACCTTCTTGGTGAATAATTATGTGTTTTCATGGATCAAAAGAGTCTCATGTATGGGAATTCTGACTTCATGATAGTATATATTCCATGAAATCGTAATGTACTTGTTTATTCACTTAGCTATAAATATAAGTCCCAACTAGATCTAGAGTGCACTAAATAGTTAACATTAATGAAGTAAGTAATGGTAAAATAAAGGGACATCGTTTAACTTCAACTTATGAGAGTAACCTTTAAACATATCCATTAGGTGAGGAAGTCTCAATTTTGAGACATTGATTAAAATATTTTACATGACTTGTTAATATTAAGAGATACATATTACGGAATTTTTTATAGTGGGGATCAATTCATCATCTTCCTAGAGAAATTTGTAACTATAGTTGGAATTTTTGAGGAGGTTATAATGGAGTTTTACACCTCCCCTTTGTGGAGCATCCTAGTGAGAAAAAATATATACTATGATCAAAATTACCATTTGTGGTGGCTAGGAATAAAGAATATTATTTTAGATTTTATTTTATGGTGCATAGATTATAAATAGATGAATGTTGATGATAAGGACTTATGTGGATTGATACAACACCATAAGGTTTTATAGTATAATTTAGATAATATATTTATGGATATAATAATTGTAAATCTATGTTCTATAAAGGATCATGATTCAAACTAGGTGATCATTTAAATATGAAAAAAATTGACTCATTTCATTCCCATTTGGGAGTATATTTCCCAGAATGTCATGGTATACATTTACATGGATGATAGAATATAGTTTCATTATGGTGACTTGATGATGATTTTTTGAGGGAGATTTTTTATTTATGTCTTAATTATAAGGAATATTATTGGACTATTTTTCGAATGAGTTTTGATTGTGTATTAATATACTTCAATAGAAGGATATTAAGATAATGATGACCAATCATATTCTTAAGGATAAATTGTAGAACTATGATCTTAATTTTATCAACATTTAGTTTTATCATGTAATTTTCATAGATTTTACATAAAATAATATATATCATTACACCATTATTATAACACATTTTGAGGCCCTATATGAGATACAATATAGGCCACTCTTATAATTTTGCGAGTTTTCTGATTCATTTTATATGACTCTCTATTTATTACTAATGATGGTAGATATGGTTTGGTGATCCAAGAGAAATATGATAACATACCATATCAATAAAAATATCTATATGAAATAATCATAAAGGCATTTATCATTCAATTATGGTGATTATTTATTCAAGGAATCAAAATGACACTATTTGTTGAGATTTTCTCTAGGAAGTGTGTTATCCCCTAGGATTATTAATGTTTACAAAATTATAATTAGAGTATTAAAAGTTAAATACAACTATGTGATTCCTCGTGGATGGATCATGTTTCTAATATTTTATATGTATCATAGCTAAAGATAAATTTTTATGATATTTTTTATATTATCAACTATAGAGTGTGGTAAATCATTGTTGAAGGAACAATTATTGAGTACCCAATAGTGATTGATGACAAGTGGGAGAGGAAATATCATTATTGTTTTTTTCCATTGGTTTATTTTTTTATTTGAATAAGACTCATTGGGAGAGATCATGAGAGAATAAGAATTATATTCCAACTTTGTACTCTAAACTATTTATGTGATTTATTCTATTTGGAATAAAAATATTTCTTTTTTAGAGTATATATCACCCTGAAAATTTCATTCAATCCATTTGAATATTTTCAATATGTTTTGAAGTGGTTTTTTCTTAGTTGGCATGTTCATGGAAGAGTTATGGGTCTTGTAAAATCATTTTTTACATTAATAAAAGTACTTTTTCATGAAAATTCAATAATTAATCATACCTCTTAAATAGATACACATATGTAAATTCTAGTATCATGGTTAAATAAAAAATGTGGGATTTTAATTAAGAGAGTTATAAATTGTAATGATCATGATTCAGGCCCCATACCAAGGGTATTTTTTCTATTCTTATTAATCATGAATTTACCTTGTATCATGTTAGAAATATGTCAAAAATCAAACCTTGAAATGGATTATACATCATTTTAGCAATGAAACCTAGTGGGAGTTTGGATTTATCATTAATTAGGATCTATCTAGTTGTTTTTAGTGAATTTTATGTGAGGTAAAGTGTACTAACATTTCATGACTATAATGGGGCACATATGATGTTCCCTGGATGAATGGAATTGTTTTTTATTACCAACAATTTTTATTCAGGAATAATTTATTTTCATAATTTTTTTACATATTCCTCATGGAATATATTAAGATGAATTCTCTAAAATTGTTAACATGGAAATAATCACAACACTGAAACCGATGATGTCCTAAAATCATATAGATTTATTTTGGATGTAGATTTCTATTATGAAAATATCCTCAATAATATGAATTGATGTCAACAATTAAATTCCTTCTTAGCTTGTGGGTGATAACCCTTCCTCATCATTTGATGAATATTATTACTCATCTCCTAATTAATAATGTATGGATGAAATTAAAAATATCTAGAATAACTCTCTTTTTATTAATGAGTGTTTTAAGGAAAAAAATTATACAAGTGATTTTTAATACAATATATTTTCTTTAAATAGATTTAAAAAATTTAGATATCTTTAGATGATTTACATGACCTCATATTATTTATTTAAATTATATTTGAATCTAAATATGATATAATTTCAGATTTTTCATTAATGAAACATTCAATGGTATTATTTATGGTGTGCCTAATGACACTTTATATGTAATGATACATTCAAGAAACATGTTTTTAATGATTTATGAGTTTATCCTTGTGATATACTTTGAAAATTGATTTTTTTTAGAAAACATGGCTTGTGATGATAGATGTAGGCTCGATCATTTTTATTTTATAATTTCTCATCTTTAGAAAACATGATGTGGTTTTATCATTAATGATTTAGTCCCAAATGGAGTTTATTTAATATAATTTACTATATTCATGATATCCAATTAACATGTTATTTAAAATACAAGGATTTTAATATAGATCTAATTAACTAGTGAGATGATTTATAATGAATAAAAAAAATAATCTAAACATTTTTTTCCCTTCTGGTGATTCCATTGGTTGAATAGAATGGAAGGTCTTCCAGGATTTGTAAATAAAATATAAAATAGTTACTCTGGGAGTTTATTTCTAAATATTAATTATTATTCCTATGTATGGTACACTATATTTTTCAAAAATAGATTTTGTATCCATATTTATTGACTAGAGACACATGTTTTGGTATGTTTGGTTATAGGGGTGATCAACCATAATTTTTATTGACAATATTGGGTGACTTAATCTAATTTTATAACGGCAATCTTATAGTTTTTTGTTTAATTTTGTTATTGTTGGTTTGGGAAAAATTAATTTTAAAGAGACATCATATTATTGTTAAATAGATAGACCGGGATGGTGGATGATTTAGTTAAACTTAAATATAGAAATAGCTACTTCCTACTAACAATAATATTATTCACTTCTATAAGAAATAATGATTACATAGTAAAAATATCTCAAGGTAGATTATTATTTTAAATTTTTTTATAAGTGAAATTTTATTTGTGTACTTTGAAATATCTATATTTATTTCATCTCACTATGGATTCAGTCAGACTTAAGATATTTATATATCACTAAAAAAATTATTTTTATCAATCTGTGAGGTTTTAATCATTTACTAGGTAAATAGAAAATCAAAATTTCATTTAATAATTTCATAGTTTTTTTGATCATCCATGTAAAATTTAGATCTTGAAAAGGTTCATATAATGGAATAATTATAATAAATAATTTACATGAATATTGAGTGACATTTTTATGTGAGTCTTTGATGATGACAAATACTTACGAAGGTTCAAATAAAAACTGATGGATGTGAATATTCAAAAACTAATTGAATATGTCCTATATAACTATTTATAATTTAACATTGACTCTAGGAGATCATTTTTTAATATAGTTATATCTCTTATATATTATCTAGTGTTATATTCTTCATTTACAATTTTTATTTTCTTTTACTAAATCCATTTTTAGTTCAGTAATATTTTACAACATGTAACCATCAAATCATTAATTTTAATAAATATGTTTTGAGGATGTGGACTTTTTTTATCGTTTCATGATATAGGTTATTCATGACTATATTAAATTGAATTTTATGTGAAATAATAAATAAATAAATGGTTTTAAATTAATCATTGAATTTTTAGTTCGTCTATTCTACCTTGTTATTACACTATCCCACATATATTGAGCATAACTATACCTTATAGTGGCCGGAGGTTCACCAATGGAAATATAGAAAGGTATATTGATCAAAAATTTGGAAATGGAAGTGTCCAATAATGTAGAGAATGCATTAGAGAACATTTTAGTAAGTGACATGATAGTGGTAGTAGTGTGGGAAAATACCCACAGGTGACTTTATGGTTGTGGGTTTGATGGGTGATGGTGTTGGGTAAACAATCAAAACCCCTAGAAACATTGTTATGTAGTAGTAGAATGAATGTCCATTAAATGTGTGGTAGTAGGGATGGGATGCTGAAAGATGGATGAAAAATTGTAGAAAACAATAAAACATTGATGATAGTGGATCATTAGTGGAGATGGGTTTTTTATTTCAATTTTTTATTTACATAATGTTTGATTCTCAAAACAAATGTCATGTGTAGTGTTAAGTGATGTCAATGGTTTCTATGATTCCATTTAATATAAATTGGTGTATAATGATTCATTATATGAATTTTCAATTAATTACATAAATCATGGTGTATAGAAGTTAATACTAAACTATCCCAAAGACAAACATATCATTTGAGAAAAATATAACACCATGTTGGAGTGAATGAGATGTGTCTATGTCCTAGGATCCATGATCAACCATTACATGTATTCTATATTCCATATCACTTCATCGTAATAACATGTAATTTGAAATCTAAAATTATATAATATAGGTGGTTATCTTGACTTATATATGGGGAAAATGTTTTGTGTCAATCGAAGCCGATGTAATGTACTATGTGACCTTTTTTGATTTTCCTATCTTCTTACCCGGGATACAAAATTGGAAAAATAATTAGGCAATTTAGATAATTATTACAGTGGATCATGATGGTGTTGAACTATTTATAATAAAAGACTATTATTGAGGAGTGTTTTTCAATTTTGGGATCTTATATTTATTTATATAATGATGAGGTCTAGTTAATGTGTTTTGAGTAAAAATATAGTCGGTACATCCTCATGATTCATAGAAAAAATATCTGGGAATAAGGATTAGGTATTAATATTATATAACACTAATGATAGTTCATTGTAATCTATATTAGTAATAGAGTTAAGGTAGTCAATTAAATTTAATGATATGGTCCTTTATAATTGTAGTCTTTACAGCATCATGTATTGGGGTACAGTCTGCTGTATGGGTAAATTACAGCCTCAATCAACACTAATATTCCCTAAAAATGTCATAGACCCCCACATAGTCTATTCACAAATAAGATGTTATATTAAAAAAATTAGTTTTGGTGATAGAGGTTTTACATAATATCGGGCATGTATGGTTTCCTTTTAGATAATAATTTTATCTATGCATTCAACATGTGATGATTTATGGAACTGGCTTTCCTAATCTATAAATTATATATGTGTTCCTTTGTGTCTTACCTTTATCTTTTATTTTATATTACATATATTTTATGTACATTTTGTTTTATAATTTTCCTAATGGGTATTATTATACACACCCCTATAATGGATTTTTTTGATACATTTTCAGTTTTTCGATACAATGCATTATTCATAATGGGATATAGTAAACAAAGATCCAGTGGTGGTGAATCTTTGTGAAAATCAGTTGATATGTATATTAATGGGGTTTATGTTGGGGGGTTGACATGATTCAATGTTCCCTTTTAATATTTTGGGGTCTATATTCAATTTTGTATGTCATGACTTTTTATTTTCCTCTACATTTTATTTTTTTCAATGTTTTGTTGGTGAATAATGTGTTTAGAATGAATTTTATAATGAAACATTTTTATACATAGTAATGCATTAAATTATTTTATTCATTATATTTTTACATGTGGGTATAATTATTTCAATAAAACCTATTATATTTGGGTAATTAATTCTTTGTTGTAGTCGCATGCGCATGGGATTTGGACGTGTTTTTATGGTGTTTCACGTAACATAATACCATCCCAGGAGGTGTCCTCATGGGTCGGGATTGGTCACAAGGATGTAATATTGCCTAATTTTTAGTGGTTAAAATATAATATCCAATGATTTCAAATTAATTATTCATATTTCTATCCATTTTATGACTATATTAATTTTATTCCCATTCTCGTAAACTATTATTCACAATATTTTATTCCAAAATTTATACAATGAAAACCATATATATAAAATAATTTTATATTTTAAGATATATGATTTTTAGTCATCCTCAATTATTTAAATTTTCATCCTCAACCTATAAATATATCCTTGACTTAATATATGATATCTTTGTGTGTCCAAACATAACATATAATTAAAAATACATTAGTAAGAATGTATTTTAAATTATATTCTACATGTTGGTTTCCTTTGAGTAAATCATTACTTTTTAATATCTCTCAATGATTTAATATGATAATATCCTCTAATATTTTTCATTACATTCTCTGTTGATAATGTTATCCATGTTTTTTATGACTCACATTAAATTCCAATTATGATAATATCTATAGTGTTGAACCATTAATAAATCAATGATATTTTAAAATATCTTATACCTATTTCATCTACTCCCTTAACATATTTATTTAAGAAATTTTAAGTTGAACATTCTTATTAGAAATTGGGATTTCCTGTTAACTTACTACTTTTTATTTAATGTCACTACATTTTATTTAATTGATTTTATATTTTTTCAATTATTCGTCAATATAGCCACTAATTTAATTTAATAGTATAAATTGATCCTCGATAATTTAGAATAATACTAATAAAATATATTTATTTTTATTCAATAGTTTTTCGATAATCAAAAATATTCTATAACTATGTAATTTTTTATTTGAAGTCATCCGTGTAATCTGAAAAATTTTCATCAATAAAATAATATTTGATTTTTTATTCATTGGATATCCAATTCTTTATGTAATCCATCAATATATACATTAATTTCAACTACACATTCTTATTATTGTTAATATTCAATTTCATGTAAGATTATCATTACCATCTAAAAATATCTACCTTTGAAGAAAAAATGTATTTTTTTACTTCTTAAATTTAATATTCCATTTTTTATTCTTATCTATGTAAAAAAATATTTATCTAATATTTGTTTTTTGATATATTTCATGATTTTAAATTCAACAGAAGAGGATATTCCATTATTAGATCATTAATAAATATGAATCTCCATTATAACCATTAATCCTCCATGGAAACCCCATTTTCATGAGATCAACCTTTCCACACTTAAAACAAGTCAATTCCATCTTGGACGAAAATCTATCATTTCATTTATTAGACATATTGGATATTTGTGATTGGGATTCATCACTCATAAATTCATTATTACCATCATTGTATGTAATTTTATGATATCCTATATTATTAAATTATAATGCATTAAATTAATTACTTGTTTTTCATATAGTTTCACATTAATCACATAAACATCTAAAAGAATTTAAAAATCAACATGTTAATGGTCTACCAAATTCCATTATTCCGATGTCGATACCTCTAGATTATAAAAAGGTGAATATATAATTTGAAAATTCATCATGACAAACCAAACCATTAATTTATCGCCAATTACATTAATTGATCCATGATCAATAATTCTATGGTTGAAGAAGTCGTAAATGTTACCATTAGGATAACTCATCAAATCATCTAATTTATTGTCTAGTACTTAATAGGTTTCCCCCACAAAATTTTTTTACATCTTATATTTGGATAAAATTATTTACAATGAATTTATTGAAATTATTGTCATAACATCATAAAAACATAATACGAAATTTATTGTATACTTTTTTTCACGAATTTGATTTAATGTTGGCAGGATTATTATTATATTAATTCAATAATATATCAATCTAATAACTTACTTGAATTCCTTGTATTATTATAGAGAAAATATATGTCCAAAGAGTTAAAAAATTCGATTTAATATTATTATTATTAAATATAATATAATCATATTCATGGAAAATTGAATAAGTATTTTCCTAAATAATGTTATAAATATCAGAAATAATCTTACGCTATATTCCCTATGAAGTAATATTTTGAATTTGATTCATCTCTTGGTAAACACAACATCCAATATATTATTTGAGGGGTAGAATTTGGGTATTATAATGATATAAAGAACAATTTAACATTTCAATTTAATCCAAACACATACACCATCCTGATTTAAAATCAAATGTACATTAATACAGGGATTATTCCTCATTAAACTTAATATAATAATTCCAACAATAATACACCAATTATGTGTAGGTGAACCAAGTAATCAAAAAACACTCTATCATGGGCACAATGATTATTATGAAAGAACTTCCGTGTAAAAGGAATCATCTTATCTCTCTAATCATTATTTTAAAATATGGATAAAAACAATATAACTATGTGGTCATTAATTTTAATTACTTTCAAAAAAACTAAATACACGAAACAAATGTAGGTTTTTTATATTAACATCATCATATAAAATATATTTAAATCTTAAATTAATTACAAGTCCTCTAACTAAATAACAATATGATATCTAGAGGAATATAATTTGATATATGTTATTCCTCACTTTTTATATATTCTCTAAAATAAATTGTTCACATATCAATATAAGCCAAAAAACATTTTATATATTTATTAATATCTGAAAACACGATATTCAACCTGACTCCACATGATTGTTTGTTAAAAAACCATTGATCATTGTATTAAATTTTAAATTAATTATTAAAATAATTCTATGATTAATATATATCCAAACCTAGAAAATGTATAATAATACAAGAAACAATATAATAATGAGAATCGTAAAAATGAAATTTATAGTTTTTAGATTTTCTTACTGAAATTAATGTCCTGATAAAATATTTAACCTGTAAAAATCATCGGTTTATAAATTTGATATTTTCACCAGATATATTTTTTAGGAAGTAATGAATTTCATTTTTTATTCGATATTATTCCCCTAAATTATGACTTATAATTACATCATAACCTTAGAGTCGTAAGAAAAATCCCAAAAATGCACTTCATAAAGATATTTTTCAGCACTCATCATAATGTTATGTTGTGAAATAATTAATATCGTTAAAAAATATATTCTTATATAATGGAGTGACCCTATGTTTTTAATCATTACTTAAATAATACATGAAACTACATCACCTAATTAATTATTATAGGCATAATGCATAATAATTTTCTCATTAAAACAATAGTACATGATAGTTTATCAATCCCTTATCCTATTTTTCCTAATATTGATTCTTTATAAATTCTACAAAGAGCTATTTTTATTATGTTTCCTTAAAAATCATTTATTAATAATTATAATATCGTTAATAACATTGTGTTATTCTTTTTACAACCTTCTTAAATATAAATCAAAAACCCGTCAATCATATCCAAATTTCTCCACACATTTACCATAAACATATTTAATCAAAATATTCTTTTACCAATAAACTTAACCATATTTTACCCTCAATAAAATATTATCATAACAATTTAAACGTATTTTTAAGAAATCACTTTTTTATTAATATATAATATTTTTTAATAAACCACATTTCAATTCATCTAATGGATTACTCAAAATGATTTGAAGTGTATTTTTTTTATTACTGACAAATTTATAAACAATAATCATAAAACAAAATTGATAAAATGGTATTGTATTATCATAGAAATAAATAACATTTATCTTTAATTTTTTTACTTTTTTAAATAAACATTATATTAGTTGGATCTGTGGTATGTTTTCAAAGATCAAGAGTGTGTTTTTTAATATTTAAATTAGTTTATTTATTTTAAAATCATTTCATACATGATAAATAAAATTATCATATTATTTTTATTTTTATTAATATATAATTATATAAAAAATTTATTAAAACAAGGTACATATTAATTCGATCTACATTTTTGTTATAATGAAAAAAATTTATTTTTTTTATTTAAAAAAAAATTATTGTTTAAACCATGAGTCTCATTTTCAAAATTGAGAAAAATAATATCAAATTATATTAAAAAGGTATAAAAATATCATTGAGAAATTTATTAAATATACAAATAGGTGTCACTTAAATGCAATATGCAGTTTGGTTTTAATGATCAAAAGAGTTCATTTAAAATTTGAAACTTTTTTAGATTTGGAATCATGCATCCAAAACTCGAATATTGAATAATATTCTTATTTTATAAAATCTTATCATAATTATTATTGACTAATATTTTTCCATTATACATTAACATCACAAAAATATTATGTGTTTTTTGGATGAAATGATAAAAATACATTTATTTATTTAAAGTCATTCATAAAACATCCTAAAACAATCAATCATAGGAAAGCCTTCATGTATTCATTAAATATATTAAAAATGAAACATAAACCATTTTTTACCTTTTGAAATGAAATTATTTTAAGTTTCATGTCCTATTTGGTTATAACACTCTAAAGAGTATCTTCAAATATCCTAATTTTTAGAATTGTCATTTTTTCTCAATGGATAAAACACTAGTAAATTGTAATGGATTGTTATAAAAACAAAGGATAACATATGCTGAATATATTTTCAAATATAGGAATAAATGATATAATATTACTAATAACTTTTATATTCATATTTAATACTTAAATTATTCATCTCAATAATTAATTATTGTTTATATTTATGTTTTCATGATCATTTTTCCTCTTCAAATCAATCTAATTATTGATAGAGGTGAAGTATTATTTTTCATTTCTGATAATATTTGTGAATTTTAATTTATAATGTACACATTAAAATAATAATTATTTTTAGATGAATTATATTAATTATGATAATGAAATAAAACATTATGGCCATATTTTATAAAACCATGGCCTTAAAATTATTATTAATATTTCATTCATCTACATATATAGATAATTATAAATAAATAAAATCATATAGATAATAATGGTTTTTAATCAAGGATATATATATAATTCACTTTGGAAAAAAAATGTTTTAATAATTATTAAACAACTATATGAAGGTGAGGATATAACAACAGTTTCAATGTAATTGTTACAACCATGATGGATCAACTCTACAACTATAATTTATGATATGTTATTTTAGATTAAAATAGTTGAAGATTTAATTCAAATTTTTTTTAAATATTTAATATCAATTGTTATATAAAAACAATATCTAGTATCCTATGACGATGGATTCTACTTCCATGGTTACATAAACCATGGTGGTAGGTTATAACCATGGAATTTATCATCATTAATATGGGATTGAATATTATAATTTGGGTAAATGTATAGTAGATATCATTGTGATTTATTATATCGATATATAATAATTTGTATAATGATATTAATTTATAATTTATAATTATTTGTTCAATTATATAAATATGTATCCGTATTTTTAATTATAGATTTTAAAATAACTATATTTAACACTATGTTATAATAAACATCATATTTGAATTGAATCCCCACAAGTGATATCATTATATATCAAAAACATTTCGACATACTATTTTTTAATAAAAATATAAGATTATTCATGAGTCATAATATCTTATATCATTTTCAACGATATCATTATCAGTATTTGAGATTCTGATACACTAAACAAACACATAACATAACAAAAATATGTATCTATATCATTATCAATGAAATAAAAATGAAAAAACCCAAAATTATGAAATTATTATACAGAAAAAAATTTACATATAATGAATATAGTGTTTTCATATTCAATTAACTCTCTCATAGATAATGAAGTAATTTGAAAAAATATTATGTAAATAAGAAAATTATATTACGTATTGAAACTGTATAGGGAATATTTTGTACATAGTGAAAATAAATTAGGTATCCCATTATTTTAAAATGGTTATATATTATGTATAAAATTTTTACTAATAAAAATATATTACATAGGTGAAATTAAGTTTTACTTGAAATATAATATATTACATATAAAATGAAAATGATATGCATGGTTTCTTTTCTACCTCAGAAACATTACTCATAGAATACAAATTATATGTATCATATAAATATATTATATATGTTGTTTTTCCAAAAGTAAAAAACATTATATATTATATATTATATTTTTTATTTATTAAAAATTCTATATAAGGTGATTTTTCTAAGGGAAATATTTTATTTATTATTATTAAATAAATGTTGAAAAATTATATGACATAATGATAAAATATATTATGTATAAGGTTTTTATATGGGAATAACGTTTTATAATATATTATATGTAACACGTTTAGAATCTAGAAAATTAAAACATGTTACTCATTGATGAAATATATTTTCTCAAATTTAAATATAATATGAATGAATATAATCAATGGAGAAAATCTTACACAAGGGTGAATAATATTACATAGGGGTTTTTTGAAAATGGAAAAACCATATGCGTTGGAAAAACAATATAATGATAAAATAAGATATGTCATATATTGAATATACTCAAGTGGAAATAACGTTTGTATCCATGAAATATTATGTATTAAAATTTATCAATGTTAAAAAAACCATATATATCATTTAAAACGTTATTTATGAAGGTTTATTAGTAGAAACCCCCCAAATATTTAAGAAAACCTCAATATGTTAAAATTTTGATACAGTAAAATCCATACATTAGAAAATATATATTACATATAGAAGAAAAACATTTCATATAGATTTTATTGTTGTGAAAACCCTTATATAATATTTACTTATATTATTTGTGGGATAAAAATCTTTTTTATCTTGGAAAATTATATTTATGTATTTTTAAAAAGGATAAAACTTTAAATTCATGGATTCCAAATTTAAAAACATACATACTATTATAAAAATCATACATATAGAGGTTTATTTTTTATAAAAATATATTATCAAAACAAAAATTTATTTTAGATACATTAAAATATTAAAAGATTTTTTCTCTTATTAAATAATGTATCTTCCCCATTATGTATCAAATGAATTCTTATATTCCTATATGGTTTCTCCCATTCTTCTAAATACATTTGTGTGGATTTTTATATAAGACATTTCTTGATTTAAATATATATTTCAATGATGATTGATTCTCAATTTATCCTCCTTTTTACATAATATTAATTTTCTCTTGTTGGGTGATTATTTTTAATTATAATTCTTCCAGATCATAGTATAATAATTAAAAAATGGAATTTACATGGACTGATTAATATATATATATAATGTATAATAATATTTTGTTTTTAGGGATTTAATGAGGTAGATCCCAAAATTGAATATATATATTGTTAAAAAGTGTTTGAAAACCCTTATAGATAAATTTAGTGAGAAATGTTGGGTTCTGTGAAATAATGGTATGGTGGGTGGTTCACAGCAATATTCACAAGGAATAGAACATGTTATATCCAACAATCTGTTTTTATTATAATTTTCCCTAAATATTTATCAATAAATTAATTATATAATAAATTTTAGTAATTGACATAAAATGTTTTGTAATTTTTGAAATAAATTTTGATGAGATTAGGTCCTTACAAATAAGGGAAATGATTGGTTTGGATTAGATAAGATTTCACCAGGGATGAAAAACACAATTTAATAGAATAAATCCATGAATGTTGATTTTAGTCCCAAAATATTTACCTAAAGTTTTGTATTTGTTTTTGAAACATGTGATTTGTTGTCTCTCCACATTCTAGTGAATAAAAATTAATTAAATTAGTTTTCTATTAATTTATCCGGATAAAATGGAATGTGTCGAGGGACATGATATATTTTTGAATAGCATTTTTATGCCTTTTTCATCAATGAATAAGGATAGAGTTATAAATTCACTCAATGAGGTACTTTCACCATTAAAGGGTATATATGAATTGAAAGGGACAAACATGGTAGAGTATGGAATGTATTCTCTATGTTCCCTATGAGTAGGGATATACGAGGATTAAAAAACAGTGGATTGAATATAAACCATAAAAATTGATTGTGATACATTATATCCTTTATTATTGTAGATTATAGATTCGAGTGATTATTCGTCCCCTATAGATATGTGAGTGACATGGTAGTTATACCCTGGATATGATTATTTTTCCATTTGGTGGGATTTTGCATGAGGATTTTGACCAAGATCGAGGATGAAAAGTAGGGAGTTTGGAATAAAATACGATTACATAACCTTGATTAGTTCCCTAGTGTTTTTTTGTGATACTACATAATGTTAAAAGGATAAATTGTTAAATTTTACTACTCAGGTCAAAAAGGACCTCCTTTCTTTTTTAGATCCTACCTGGTTAGGACTGTGTCGTAAAATTATTTCTTCCTGGAATATTCATCAGGATGGGTTAACTACTAGGAAGTTTTATAAGGTGTTTTCAAGTAAGGAAAAAACATAATAAATGTTCATGTATTGGACAATGTAGATTGTCATCAGACATATGACCCATTTGAACACATGGGTGGGCCATAGGGAAGGGAAAACATGTGTTTGTTGAGAAACTATGATAAATGTAGGGGAGACGACATACTATATTGTTAATAAACATTATTTCATGGTTTATTACTTAATGTTATATATTATATAATCACAAAAGATCTCTAAGACTGGTCTTTTGGGTAAATTAGTTTTAATGAACATTAAATCGAAACATGTAAGTAATATCAATATTCAAAAACATAGAAACATGCCCTTATATTACATAGATCTTCTAAAATTGCATAGGTTGACTTGGGGACATACATAATAATGGGGTGAGATAAAAATCCAATTAAATGAATGAAAAATACATAGTATATATTAAATAAGCCCAAGTGATTCTAGAGGTATATCAAGGAAACATAATATGGGTGAGGATCTCCATCAATAAAATGAGGTGTGACATAACATGATAATGTAACAGAAACAAAGAAATGTGGAAATATTAAAAAATATGACAACCTAAAAATAACTCATGGATAAAAACTAAGAAGACATAAAATATTGTGGTAGTGATAAAATCATGTGAACTAGACATGTATTATCATAATATAAGAACATTATCCATTTCATTGGAGGGATATATAATTTTGGTGCCACCTATCACATTCATATCATGTACATTTTTAAGTGGTCAACATAGATCATACATCATAATTATGTATTTCATCTATTTTAACCCCCATATTTTTTATTTTTTATTATATACTCATAAATACTTAATATATAATGGGTAGGTAAAACAGGGTGAATTCCCTTGATTGGAAATTGAGATGGATATTTGATACAAAAAATTTTTGTCTTGGAAAATAGAATATTAATTTGGGCAGCATAACGAGGGTATAAAAAATGTTATTTAAGGGTGGAATGATAGATAATTGGTACCCTCAGTACGTGGTAATACAAATGATATAAATAGAGATGAGTAAAAATGAATCCCAACATTAACAATTGGAAATAAAATTGCATGAAAAAAATGAAGGTGATTGAATAAATATGAGATGTTGAGGATCTGTTACATTGATATGATACTTCTAAAATCATGTGAGGATTTATTTAAAATATTTGGGGAACATTAGAAGGTATGTAGAGAAAAAAAAATAGAGTAATGTAATGATAAAAGGTTTTTATTGAATATTAATTGGAGTTTTCATGGGTTTACATAACAGAATAGAGAATGATTTTTTATTAATTTCGAATCATAGGCTTTGAAAACCATATTATAAAATAATCCATATCAAATATAATCCCATGGGTTTTCACATAGTTTTTAATAAATTGGAACATTCTTCAATATTTTACATGTTTATGAATAGAAACCATTTAAATGAAACCATTAGTGATGTACAAGTTTTTCTGGTTTTCAAAGAAATTATTTTAAAACCATAAAATATAAAGTATGTTTTATAGGATTCATTATGGGTTTCTAAAAATAATAAAAAAACCTCAAAAAACACTATAGTAATGGTTAAATATTTTACCTGGTCATAGAAACCTAATATGGAATATATTACCTCACTTTTCGGAATTATGATGTCATAATAGACAACAAATATTTATAAAAAAATTAATATTATACCCACAAATTTGAATATCAAAGAAATTTATGAAGAAACAAATTTATGATAATTTAAAAATTATTATTTAAAACATTATATTTATCTTATAAACACATTTATCTAATTATGATAATTTACATTTTTAAATGAAAACATCAATTTCCTGGAAAATAGTATTTTTTGATAATAATAGTTTTTAGACCCATATAACAACTACATGTGACTAGAAAAAATTATATTATCATTTATATTTAATATGTATTAATTAATAATGATGTTTTATATAAATATCATTTTTCTAAAAAATTATTAAATTTATCAAAATGTATTTCTTGACAAAAACTATATATTTTCAATAAATACTTTATTTTAAATTATATTAACATTAAATTCTTTAAAACTCTATATTTAGTCTTTTAAAATGTAAATATTAAAAATGATTAATATAATAATTATTTTAATAAAAAAATAAAAAAATTAATAAAATTCGGGTATAGAAAAAACCCCATTATTACACAAGTTAATTCTCTAATAGTAAGGAGTGTGATAGTGAGAAATTGTTCGTGTGGTTTGGAAAAGATCATTTGGGTTATAATATTCATGTTTCTGAAAATCTACCAGAAAAATTTTCACCCATTCAATAGCTTGTGAATATAATATTTGTCTTATTCATAAAAAAATCCTAGTGATGTTATATCCATTAGAATCAAAGATAAATGGGCTTCATAGTGAATGATCCTACTAGTCATGGACATCTCTTCTTCTTCCAATGTTAGATAGAAATTATTAGTATTCTTAATATAATATTATTAATGGCCATATTACATGTATATATAATCAATGGTTATGATTATTACTGGAATTATAAATTTGATAGTTAATATAACTTTAAAAAATAACCAATGTAGTGCATGTTTTTCTATTAATAAATATCTTAATATGTAATTTAATTATTTAGAATGGTAAATTTCATTTATAAAATTTCTGACTGTTATATTATTCCCAAATATAGAAATTTGTACCTCTAAATTTTCGTTCCATACACAAAAAGATATTTGGGTACTTCTATTTTATCACCTCTTTCACTTCCAATATCACATACATAAACATTTGGTTCTTCCCCAACACTTTTAATAGGTGAATTGTATTATTTCATTTAATAATGTATCTATGATCTATGATCTTCATTGTCTATTTTTCGTCTACATGATCATTCTCCAATGGTACCACCATTACATTGAGTACATGTGAGGTATCTTTTATGCACACCCACAAGAAGAATACATGGAAAACATCATGTACTTAAGATTGGACTAGTTGGAAGGAAATTTTATATGCCACCACATTGATGAAATCAAGGATTCCAAAAGGGATTTTTATCATGTAATATTCTTTCCCTTCTTCAAAACCTCATGAACCCATTCCATGGATATGTATAAAGGAACAATTTATCTCGGCCCTCAAACTTTATGTCTCATAATTGATTTTCTATTTTTCATTTCTGTCGACATAGAATAGATTTAATATGATGTGGAATTTTTTAGCCTTTAATATCATATCATAGACAAGATCTAGTGTCATTGTATTATTCTATATAACTACATAACAATATATCGGAGTCTGAAACCTCTTCCCATATGATGACACATAAGGGTCCATTTCAATGTCAGATTGTAATCTTTTTTTACAAAACAAATATAATATGGGAAGGTGTTCATCCTAGAATCCTTTTGAATCCATTGAACATGATCTTATCACATAATGTAGTGTTTTATTGGTTATTTCTGCTTGAACATGCATCTTATGGTGATATGTAGTTCTAATGAACAATTTTGGATACAATTCTTGTTTAAGTTTTCTATAAAACATCAATGAAAACCATATATCTTGACCAGATTCAATAGATAGTGGAACAACATAATGTCTAAGAACATCCCTTATATATTTCATGAGGAGTTAGTTAAGAGAGAAATATTCCATGATAGATATGAAAGGAATTTACTTGGTATAGAAATTGTCTACCACCATTATGTAATTTTTTATTTTAGGGATCTTGGGGAGTCCTATGACAAATTCCGAGTTGATGTTTTTCGAATTTCGTACTGATGTGGCAAATGGTTGTTTCATACCTGTAGATTTATTTCATTATTAGTTGAATTATTATCATAAAAATCACTGAGATACAATCTCTCCATCTTCAATCATCAGGTTATCAGATATGAGGACTTTTTTTGTTCAAATAATTATATGTCTGTGATCATCCTAGATAAAAAGAAAAGAAGATATTGTAAAGACTTGGTAATTACATGTAATTATTTTAATTAAATGGAATTACCAAGAGTCTTCCAAAATTGATGGCACATGATTTTGATGCCCGGAGTGCCCAAAAGATATTTTTTGAACTTTTTGTAATGTATGTTTAGTAAATTTGTTGGTGGTGAATTCAATGTTTTGAACCAGTGCACATATTAAAAAAATGAGGGCACTGATTTATTCACAGTGCTAGGATTTTCTTAGACGAAGATTAACTTTTACATGAATGGGTATAATGAATAAGGCAATTTTTATAATTTATAATAAAAATAATAAAATAACACAATGAGTTATTTTAATTCTTTCTTTGTAACCGATGATCGTTGGTGGTGAGACTTATGGTCTGTCATAACATTTAATGGACAGTTACACTTTCTTGTGTAACCGCAACGTCGAAAGATTAATGGGTTCATTAATTGAATTTAATAATGAACCTCATTAATTGTGAGGTGAGTTAATCTCCTCTCATTATTTTTCTAAACGATTATTGGGAATGGGTCTTGTGGATTCGCTAGATGAACCGCTAAAAAATGTTGATGACAACATTATCCAACATCGAATGAAGATTCGACGCCTCATAGGATTCAATCTATATTTCGAAGAATGCCAACGAACATGCTAAAAATGTGAACCTAACATCTTCATCTGGATAGTCTACCAATTTATTATATGTAGGGGTTTTATTCATTTAGTTTTATAATTCTTATACTCTTGTGGATGATTCAATTAATTCCATGATATAATGCTAACGGAGAGGGTGCAGGATAAATGAACATGGCTTGGACCATCTGAGAGCTGAGATTAGAAGACGGATATGGACGTCACTATATACATGAAATTTTTCAGCTTCACGGGATTCCATTGGTGATCATTTCAGATCATGATGTTCATTTTACATATGGGTTGTGAATGGGATTGTAGTAGGAATTCATGACTCAACAATTCTTGAGCACCCCCTTTCACCTTCGACAGAGGGTCATACAGAGCAGATCATACAGATGCTCGATGACATGCTTTGTGATTGTTTCCATGGTATTGGTCATAGTTTGGATGACCAACTTCCCCTGATGGTGTTCTCATAAAATAATATCTATCACAACCCCAATAGTATGAATCTGTTTCAGGCCATGTACGAGTGACCATGCAGATCAACACTATGTTGGACAAACCCAGGGGAGTCAGCACTTATGGGTCCTGTGTTGGTATTGGCTTCCATAGAGATGGTTCAGATCATCCAAGAGCACATAAGGGCTACACATAGGTGGAATATGTCTTTCTCCGATAGAATAGGGAGGCCATTTCAGTTTCAGGAGGAAGACTGTGTCTTCATACAGGCCTCACCCCGATAAAGATTTTGGATATTTGGTCGGGGCAGAAATCTATCTACAAGGTTCATCAGACCTTTCCAGATCCTCAGTAGAGTAGGCGATGTGGAATACCACCTATCACTTTCCCCACTGATACACTAGGTGCATAATGTTTTCCATGTGTCACATCTGAGTACATATATGAATCTTACATCGCATGTTATCAACTGGGGCGAGCTGGACATTAATGATTGGGTGACATTTGCGGACTTCCCATTGGAAATAGAAGATCAAAAGGAGAGGGTTCTTCATAGATGGTTGAACCCTCTAGTGAGAGATCGGTGGAATCACATGAAACTCCAAGAGAGAACATTGGAGTGGTAGGATCAAATATTCTCTCAGTACCCCTCAGTTTCTGTAGCTTTTTGTGTAGCTTTTGGGGATGAAAGTCTATAAGGTGGGAAGAATGTAATGACTCGAAAATTCCATGTATTTTTTTAATTAAATGGTATTTTAATGATTTTTCAAAACATGATGAAACGTGATTCCAATGCCAAGAGAGCCTAGAACATATTTTTTGAACATTTTTATGGTACGTTTAGTAAAAGTGTGTGAGGCCATTTCTATCATTTGAACTGGAGCTCAGATTAAAAATATCAAGGAACCGTAGAATTCGCAGCACCTTGATTTTAATAGTAGAAGCTTAACATAAACTGGAAAGGGTCAGACGAACATGTTAATTTATGGATTTAACCCAAATAATAATAATATATCACAATGAGTTATTTTATTTCTTTCTTTCTAACCGATGAGCGACGATGGTGGGACCACTGGGTTGTTAGACCATTTAATGGCCAGTTACACATTCCTGTGTAACCGCACCGTTGGGATATTAATGGGTTCATTAGTTATATTTATTAATAAACCCCATTACTTGTGAAGTGAGTTAAACTCATCTATTCATCTATTTAAACAACACTTGGGCATTGGTCTTGTGTATGCAATAGAGGAGCATTCCACAAAGTGTCGGTGATGACTTCCTCCAACATAGAATAAATCTTTGACGCCTTAAGGGATTCAATCTGGAGTTCGATGAATGCCGAAGAACATGGTAAGAATGTGGACCCAACATCCTCATCATCACCATATACCAATATTTTCATGGTAGGCGTTTTATTCAAAGTGTTTTATAATTCATCTAGTCTTGTTGATGATTGAAATACTTTCATGTTATAATGTAAATGCAGAGGGTGCGGGCTGAATGAACAAAGCATGAACCCTCCTCTGGTCACATAATTGGTTGTTTTCTTCGTGGGAGACCAGAAACTATGATGGAAATGTTAATGAGAAGGTTGAGTTGTGTAGGCACCATCTCAGGAGGACTGTAGGCACAGACAGGAACGAAATCGGACCACCGGAGCTACATCGGTTGCCCGCAGAAGCATCTCCAGCTTGATGATGCTAGCGACCAGAGGGGGTGGCAGCTAGAAACCTATTACTGTGAGATGGGGTAGACTTCCGATGGTTTTATGGAAGTTGAAGGTGGAGGCCTGCCAGCATCATCCGCATTTGTCCTGAAAGGTGCACTAAGGCGGTGTGCCAAAGAAGAGGGTCGCGACTACATGCTGCGACAGAGGGCGGACCCGCGGTCTGCAGGAATCATAGGTGACCGGTCCAGTGGACTAGCCAAGTATAATAGTGCTTCTAATTGATGAATCCTGAACTACTTGTCCATTCTACAGGGGAGAAGACCTACACCCAGCAGGCGGGCCATGCCCAGCCAATGGGTCAGGTGGTTCCACAGCCAAGAGGGCATAGCCCACGGCCAATGGGCCTAGACCATGGCCCAACAGGCTGGCCCATGCCCATCCGAACTAGGCCAATCCTAGTAGGATAGGATGGGTCGGTCCAACCTTTTCTGACCGAACCCTGACCCATTTTAGGCCCGGTTTCACTCAAATGGCTGTAAAATCAACACTGGACCTCTATTTGACGAATCGTCTACGGTACTGAAACCCTTAGAACACAGTGAATCTTTTAAGATACTATACATTGGGTTTTGGAGATAGTATAAGTATTTCCATGTTGGGTCCGACTTGAATCAAACCGGGTCGCCAACACTAAAATTCCTATAACTTACAAACAGAGCATCTGATTTAAGTGGAATCTGTTGTGTTAAAACACTTATGACATAGTGGTTCATTGGGTTACTTCTTCATGGGACCTAATGGAGGATAAAATATAGCTGATTTATTGTAGATCAGATCCTCCGGAATCAAGCATACAATGTGTGGGAATCCAGTGGTTGGCTGTGATGTGAAGAATGAATAGCGATCTTCCGTTGTCCATCACCTATCGATCCTATGTGGGTTAACACCTAATGATCTTGTGTGGGTCAGAACCTAACAATCATTTGTTGGTAAGAAAATAGAGATATAGTGTGGGTCAACATCTAGTGATCCTCTGTGGGTTAGCATCAAGCGATCTATTGTGGGTCATTCCCTAGGGAGTCTCCATGGGTCATCACATAACGATAGTGTGTGGGTCAACACCTATCAATCCACTATTGGTCATCACCTAGCGATCCTATCTGTGTTAGCACCTACCAATCTTGTCTAGGTCAGAACCTTGTGATCCTTGGTGGGTCAGCACCTCATGTGACCTTGTGCTGTCTATCGGTAAAATCCTATCGATAAGATAATATGATCCAACTCTATGACTAATAATATTTATTCATGTTCATTATGTTATATACCAGTTTTGAGATAGGTATTTTTTATTGTGATTTGTGATTGAGCTCATGCTTGTGGTAATTCACTGTGAAATTCTGAGAGATATTTTGGGGTCTTAGGGTACCTATTGAGAATTGTTATACTCACCCCTGCACGGGGTTCTCTCACACATTGTGGTGTCTTATGTAGACGATGGGTATTTTTGACAGAGACTCGAGGAGCCATGACATGATGGTGTATGGAGGTGATAGGTGGACGTGGAGAGTCATAGTGACGATTTGTACCTACCCTTCTTATATGATCCATATTAGGTGACCTCTGGAGTTGGTTTTCCTTTTAGATGTACTTCCATTTTAGTTGGGATTGTATTCTGGCCCCTTTTACTCCCAATAAATACTTTTACACTCAGTTGGTGGTTTTAGTTGTGGTTGAACCTTTCTTCTTTCATTGTGTTATATGTGCATGCAACGTACCCTATATGTGTGCATACATGTATTAGGGTAATTCCTTCCCTTTTTAGGGATATGTCCTTCTCGTACTATTCACCAACCCATGGCCTATGGAAGGACGACTTCGTGTTGTCATGGTATGGGCCATGGGGTATAGGTCATGACATATACAAAGGCCCAAATATTATAAATAAACTTCCCTAATGATTTAATGTTTCACTATGTAATAGGGTTATGGAAAACACATGCACTTATTTGGGTTCATTATATACATTGAAATTCAAAAGACCATTAAAAATTCTTATTGTTGATAATATAGTTATTAAACAGTTGTCACATGATTAGTATAAATAATTGGCCCTAAATATCAAATTGACATAATCAAAACATTTTATTTCCTCATAAAATAGGATTGTACCCTATGAATTCCATTTAATAGAGATTATGAGGGAGAAAGAATGAAAATTAATTTCCCATTTTCAATCCCAATAAGAGATCCAACAACATAATCATTAATGAAATCATTTACTAGAGAATGTTGGTGATCTTGAGGGCCATGACACAAAGCATGTTCACCGAACGACCCCATGTAAGTCTCACCATCGCACACCTTCATCTTAGTGATGACCCCTATTTAATAAATTGATATGTATAAATACCTTAATTATATGAATATTTATATATTATATAATAATGAATTTATTTTATTTTTTTTGTAACATTATAAGTGATCTTGATTTTGATTCAATTAAACCCAATTTTATTTTTGTGTAGTATTCGAATCCAATTATAGGATATATTTTAATGAATTAATGGATTTTTGAAATAAATTGTATTTTAATAAAACTTTATTTTCAAAAAAGTTTTATTAATTAAAAATGCTCAAATATTTTTTATGAAGTGAATTTTACTTTTTATAAGGGTTTAAATAATATTAATATCAAACACCAATCATTTTTTAATCAAAACTCTAATATTTTTTAAATGTGAAAATTCACATATTTATAAAATTATTTCGGTAAAATAAGTTTTATATTTGGAATAACAACATTGAAATTATCAAATGGTGAAATATTTATATTTTTATATGATAGTTGAAATTTTGGGTAAAATTTAAATACTGTATAAATATACACTGAGTTTTATGAAATCATAATGACCCACAAATTATGTATTAAATATTATAATGGATATCTCTAAAAAATATATTTTACCACTTAAAATAATTTGATTTTATGTTTATTTCATTAATTTTATATTCCCACTTTGAATCCTCAAAAATATATAATATATTATTTGATTTAAAAACATTTCATTAAAGAGTAACTCCCCATCACATAAGTAAGGGAAATATTATAATTTTTGGGTCTTTTTTTGAATAAAATAATGAAACCCCCCCCCCCCACATTGCAAATACACATGTGAAAAAATATAGTATGTTTTTTTATTGAATATTTTTATATTGAGTCAGAAATTTATGTTTGGGACATATTAAAGAATTAACTTCTCACATCTTATATTAACCAACCAAATATTCCACATATAATCACTAAAATCCTTTTATTATATTCATAATCTTCCCTCACCTCCCAATAATCCTCATAAGGTGACTCATGATCTAATGAATCCCCTTTTCAAGCTTTAGTAGCCACTCATTCATGTTAGGGTTCATTACATTCTAATCATTATCTATAGTTTATAAATTTTTGTGAAATTTTGTTTTTAGTTACTAATGATGCGGTATGTTTTTTCACCTCCACCATACATCCCTTACAATTTATAAACGATTAGAGACCCCTATCCCTCTAATTAATCCATCCCACATACACATGTTCCCATGCCGAAATTTCTGAATCATTCTTTCCATCATTTTTTTAAAATATTATTTATTATAGTATGCCCTATTTTGATAATTATAATTTTTTTAATTAAAATTAGTCTCTATATTACTGTTTACTTCATGTCCAAATGATGAGATACCCATTTCTCTCTTATCAACCCATTTTTTCAATTTTTATGTGATGTCGTTATGCTATAGAATTTTCACCACAATTTTTCTGGATAAAACAATTTGGCAGTGAATATCATACCAATTTAAAATCTATGTTGGTCGATTAAATTCATATATACATTTTATTATGGTATTACATGTTTTTATTCCACAATCAATGATCATGGAATAAATTATTATGATGAATTATTCCATGTTTTATGAACTATATGGCATACTTAAGTATGAAAATGAAATGAATGTGAGTTGTGTTCCCATAATTATATTTCACTCCAATTCATTGTATACTGTTTAGTATCAAGATATGTCATTTTGGGAAATGGTTTTACCTAATTCCCTTTGGATCATTATCCACTATGAATTCTTGTTGGTTTAGTCATGACCTATGATGTGATATTTTAAGTTGTTTCCGTTTTTCCCAAGTTATGATTATTATTCCATATCATGAATTATTACTCATGTTATTTTATACCTCATTAAAAGAAACTTATAATTCATATTATTAGCTAAATTTTATTCCATTTTAATTTACTTACTGGTATTTAGGGATCACGTCTTTCTTATGAATTTCCAAAGGTTATCCATTGAAATTGTAAGCTCAAGCATGTTAAAGATAGTTTGTAGTAATATGTTGTAATTTATGTTTGAAGTTGTAATTAAATGTTACCAATTCCGATATACAATAGACACATTTATCCTTTAAATTTTATTAAGATTAAATTTTTTTAATTAAATCATGTTTTAATGTGTAATAATGATAATGTATATTATAGTTCCTATCAAAAGAAAATATTTTTTTTGTATTTTTTGTATTAATATTGGAAAATTCTTTTAAAATACTTCTGGATAATAATAATAATAATTTCAATAAATCACTATATTTTTTATGAGTATTTATTATGTGGTTTATCTAGAAAAAGAATCCTTTTCTGGATACTATAAGTTGATATGGTTCTGGCACAAATGTACCTAGGTGTAAAAAATCTGATATGGTGTTTCAGACCTGACTCGGGGTAACCTCATAAATGATAAGGGGTCGTACTACTCACCTTGTTTGAAACTACCAGTGGATATTCTATGGTAAATTATTATGATTAGGATGAACCATAATTAAAGTAATAATAAAATATCTTAAGAATATATTTTATGAAATAGATCGTGGATAACAATGTTTGAAGCCATGAAATTCAAATGTTGAGGAAATACACGTATTTTATACATAATGAATCTAATTTCATTGTATTATCCATAATTCGTGTAATTAAATTATAATATTTACCCCTAATTTTCTATTATATCTATCCAATGGATGAAAATTTGACGAATCATGTAAAAAATCATTGTGAATGGAAATGTGATGACTACACCTGTGAGATTTCCACCTTGATGGGTGCAAGAATCATCAAATTCATTAGTAAAGTCTCTCAAATGACTCATATTTTGAATTGAAATATAGTTCCTAAGGAGCTTCAAAACCCCATAATAGATAAAAATCCACAATTGAGAGCTTCATTTGTCAAGGGCATCCAACTTTTAATGGGTCATCTGATCCATAAATTACATAAAAGTGGATCAAGTCCATTGAAATGACCATATCCATCTTTAAATGTACTGATCAAGAGAGTTTTATGTTATTAGTTTATCATATGGAAGGTGAATCTGAATAATGTAGGACATTGATAAAAAATAAAAATCATAAGTAAGAGATTGAAGTAATGGTGTGGAAGGTTTACCAAACAATGTTTTCCAAAAAATATATTACCTGCACTCTCCATCACAAAATAAAAATGTATTTTTTACCCTCATGGAAAAAGAAGATGAATCAATCAAGTAATATGAGTAATAAGTCAAAGGGTTTTCATGATACACCTTATTTATTATTTTTACTCATGATTTCATGGTTGACCAATTAATTTTTGACTAAAACCAATCCTAAAAAATATATCAAGATCCTGACCTTGATAGTTATGATGATATTGTATGATGTTCCTTAAATCTCGAAATGGATATCAATGAATCTCAAGGGTGTCACATATATATGAAACAGATAGTGGAGATCAATTCTAGAAATCTGATAGAGTGATCTAATAGCTACATGGAATTTCAGTGTCCCACATTCCAAATGTATGGAATAATGAACCCTTGAAATTTCTTGTAGTGGATATGAAAATAAATTTGGGGAATCCAATCCAGTGATTACTGTAAGAGGAATCCAGATACTAATATGGAGTAAAATAATGCTTTGGTCAACATTCAGAATATTTTTCAATGATTCAGTACATGTATCAAAGTCACTTTTCAAACCAATTCACTAAGACATGTGTTTCTAGAGACAACCAACAACATCCAAGGAAGAAAGTGAGATCGTTATCCATCATTAACACCTAAGTGGATATTGAAAATGAATTGGTTATAGATACACAAGTAATTCAGTTAAGAATAGTGAACAATCATTTTGAATCCGGATCTATTACTTACTTTATATCAGGATTGTAGAGTATAACTATCCAAACACCACATAATGCATGGAAGTACATTTTTTAGGGAAAAAAATGGGGATATTATTGCATCGTATATACATAACTCCTCCCCTATCAATGTTTTTGTGATTAAAATCCTGATGAATCCTGTTATTCTCCCATTGGAGTAATTTGATTCAAATCCATGCATGAATTGGATTTTCATATATATATCAAACAGAATCTTACATGGTAATGAAATCAGATTATGTATCACGAATCAAAACATGATTATATTTAAGATCATGAAGGAAGATTAATATTATTTAGAAACATCATATAAAAGAATGGAAATTATTGCACTATAAGAAAGACTATTTCTCACAAATAAAAGATTCTATTAAAATAATAATCCATGATGATATTTCGTTGTGAGGGAATATAATGATTTGTTTCCGAAAGAATATTTTAGTCTTCCTCCAAGCCAAGATGATGAATTTTATATCGAGCATATAACTAGGGTGATTGAATTATCCAAAACCCCATATATAATGGATTTTGTGGAACTTGAAGAGTGCAATAGATAACTACAAGATACTCTCGATCACTGTTTCATTTACCCAAGTTATTCACCATGGGATGCACCAATCATCGTCCTCAAGAAGAATGATGGGTAAATTCACCATTACATCAATTATTGTGAGCTCAATAAGATCGTGATAGAGAACATGATACTTTATTTTGGATTGATGACATGTTCAGTTGGCTATGTGGAGAACAATACACTTCCAAGGTGGCTCTTGGTTTGTGATATTAACAAATTAGGGTGAACAAGGAGGATATCCCAAAAATATTTTTCTACAAGGTATGGGAAGTATGGGTTCACAGGGATTCCATTCAGATTCACTAATGCTATATACATCCTCATGGACTGGATGAATAGAGTCTTTAGTTATTACCTTTAAAATTTTGTTTTTGTCTTTATCCCTGATATTATAATATACTCTAAAATCAAGGAGCATCACTAGAAGAAATTAATAAATGTGCTAAAGAACTTACAAAAGGTTGATTTTTATGTAATGTACAACAAGTGTGTGGTCTGGTTGTACAAGGTTCATTCATGGGGAAAATCATCCCACATAATGGGATATCCATGGACCCTTCAAAGACTTAGAAAATTTAACGATGGAAGAGGCAAACATCTTTGATATATATCTATAGTTACCATTGTTTATCTAGATATAATCGGCGATTTTCTTCAGAATTTATCGGGATTTTCAAACCCTCATTCAATTAAAATTTAGAAGGGTGTAATGTTGGATTGACCTGATGATTGTGAAGATAAATTCATTGATTTTAAAAGGATGCTTATTAATGAACATATTATCACACTAACAATAAGTGTAGAGATTTTTAGTGTATTTTCTGACTCTTTTCTGAAGGGAATGGGATGTGTGTATATGAAAAATGACATGGGCATACTGTATGCTTCACGGTTTTTAATAGTTCATGAATAAAACTACTAAACACATGATATAGAGATAGATTCAATGATTTTAACATAAAAAATTTAATGGAATTATCTACATGGGGAGAAGTGTGAAATATATATGGATCACAAAAGTCTCAACTCTATATTTACATAGAAAGAGATGAATATGCACCAATAAAGATGGTTATAGATGGTCAAAGACTACAACTGCTTAATCCACAACTGTCACAAGCCAACCTGGGTTGACCCTGAAATGGTCAGCCGAGCCGGCCCGCGACATGTCCCAAGGGGCGTTCCTAATCCCCACAGGCTGGAATCTAGTGTCAGGCATCAAAACCAAACCAGAGGGAACGATTTGCCCAAATGAAAATAAACGAAGCAGTGAAAAATAAATAGAACGATGAAACTAAATAAAGGAAAACCAACAACTCAACTAACCTAACCAAGACCAGAACTCCACATGACCCTGTGAGTCACTCCCCAATACCACAACCAGCGTCACTCGAGGCGAACAACTGAAGCTGGAACCTGCAATAGAACCAAAAACAAGAAAACACAGTAATCATGAGTATTAAAACTCAGTAGGCTATCTTGATATCTATTCCCAATGCACTACCTTTAAAATAAAAGAAACATCATTTCAAGTTTGAAATACAATTTATAAAATAATTTTTTTCTACATGATTCTCAAAAACAATGTACGAGTCATTTCCCATATTCATTTCTCAAAAAACCAAGTCCTTCTTTTAGTGAGACATTATCATTTTTCAAAGAGGAAGTGATGTCTAAATTTTCAATTTTCACAAAAAGTATCAAACGCATTTCTTTGAAAACAATTTTCATAAACCACTTTAAAACCTCATATCACATTCTGGTAAAAACAACACACATGAGAACACTATAGTAGTTACACAGTAAGGGAAATGAAAAGAATATATATACTAGTACCATATTCATCACAACAAGAAACTTAAAAGTCACAAACATGGGTGAACCTAGGAGATAGAGAATAAATTAGAAGACACCAATACATTAGAAATCATCCTTGTTGACATGTCACAATGAAATATAAATTCACAATACGCTTGACCATCTTTTCTCAGGCAGGTCAAGGGAAAATCCCATAGTAATAAACCAAATATAACCACCTATAATGGGCCACTGGTCAGTACCATAACTGTCACGACCCATCCTCGGGGCCGGTTCCATGACTACCCCAAGCCCGCCTTCCATAGGCCAGGGGTTGGTGACTAGCACCAAGCCGTAAATCCCAACAAAATGGGAAGGAATTGCCTTAAAAAGTAAAAAAATACAACAGAGTAAGCCAACATAAGTAAACACTAATTTAACTGAGTACAAGGAAGTGGGGAAAGTAGATGGGCTAGAATACAAACCCAAACTGAAATTAAATTACAAATGGAAGGGGAAAACAGCAACTGAAGGGAAAACAACAACTAAAATTAAATCCCCAAAGTCGAGCCTTCCTCTGGTACTCCCACCTGAAGGGTGGGTATAGATAACCACCTCAGCTCCTCGGGTCCATCCGTCCGGTCCATGTACGTCTCACCCAGTGGTCCACCTCCAAGTACCGACCTGCTCCGTAAGCCTCAACCACGATCAGTGATGTCTGTCGTCTGCAACAAACACAACGTAGTGCGGGAATAGACCATACATGGGTGAGTATAAGCTACTCAGTAGGGACCCCGAGACCCCCGATGCTCTCCCAAAATCCACAATAGATAATCCACAAAGGAAAGATACAATCACAGAGTAATATCTCACACTACTTAGGTATATTTCCATACATATATCTAAGTCATCATTTCCAGATCGGCTCTAACATCTGAGCCCAAGTGCATCACATCCACACAGGATAGCACAACACAATCCACACAGGAAGGCAAATCAAGATTCATCTCACACATGTATACTTCTTCGTAAGATGATAGAGATGATCAGATGTAGCCACTGATTCATTTAAGCCGTTAGACCCACACAAGATCGATAGGTACTAACCCCCACAATGACCCACAAAGGATCGATAGGTAACTAACCCCCGCAATGACCCACAAAGGATCGATAGGTAACTAACCCCCGCAATGACTGTAGCTCCCCG
Source organism: Viscum album (assembly GCA_963277665.1). Classification (NCBI taxonomy): domain Eukaryota; kingdom Viridiplantae; phylum Streptophyta; class Magnoliopsida; order Santalales; family Viscaceae; genus Viscum; species Viscum album. Next base: position 1,405,941,168 of record OY728120.1, on the reverse strand, counting down.
ACCCCAGCTACCCATAGTCGGTGCATTACTTCGTAACATTGGCATGATCACAAAAGATCAAGTCTCGAAAGACTGATTAGTTTAGTATCCTTGGAAACACTAGATACATTCATAAATGTTACATTACATCATAATGTGAAAAATACAATAACAAAGTCTCCATAGTTCACACTCATATCCTCTTCTGACTATCCCTGCAGGTCATTCATAAAATACTTCTTCACATCCTGGAAAATATTAAAACATTGAAAGGGGGTGAGCTCAGATGCTCAGTAAGGATAACAATATTGCGGAATCTTTCATAAATAAACATAAACATTTAAGGCAATGTATAACTAAAACAAAAGCTTTTTAAACTTGATCTTCAACATAATATGGAAAAAGTAAAATGCGATAATGCCATTTACTTATTCACATGAATATTCTACTGGTCGAATAATCACATGCAATATCAATAACCACTTCCATAATGATGGAATGCATAATGCCAGACTATCATAACCATGTAGCCAAGGCCTCGTGCCAAGACCACAAATAAGATTTTGTTAAGGCCTCATGACAAGACACTAGTTTGTCTCATGAGACCTACCGATGCATCGAGGAGCTATAGCGGGATCCACCCTTCACTTATTAAGTGCAATGCATTCCACATATGAATAGGTTTAAACATATCATAAACCATAACATAATCATATAACATAAAACATGCATAAAGGAAACATAATATTTCCACATTTCAATCACAAGATATCAATACAACACATTGATATAATAAAAACACTTTCAAAACCATTTTCAATACCAAAATAAAAGAATGTAAAAAATTTGTATTTATTTTTCATTAAAAAAAGTTATGGCTTGTAGAGGAAGCCGAAACTCAAATAATGGTCATGGCGGCGGAGAAGTCGTTGTCGCCTCATATGTATGGAAAGAAAAACATTCCCTTTTTTTTCGTTTAGTAAAACGCTTTGTATAAAAAAGATTCCTTTTTAATAAACATAAAAGTCAAAGGGGTTTATACACAGTATAAAAAAAGTTGAGTATAAAACAAAATATGCCTCAATGAAAGGAGATTGAGACGGAGACCCTTACAAAGATCATTTTTTAAAATAAAGTAGATATATTATGTTTATCCACTATAGGTACACATAAATAAAGTACAAATAAAAGATAGGACATAATAATATAATGACATAATTTGAAAGTAGGAGATTAACCCAAAGAATGGAAATCGGGTTAAGAAGTTCCTTTACCTCGTGTCCAAATTCACTCGACCGTACTATGATCTCCTGAATAATAAACTAGAGTTAATCTATACCTTCTTAAGAACCTTTTAATGTTCATTATTCCTTTTATATCACTTATTACCATGTCATGAACATTATGTAATTATTTAAGTTTATAACGGTCGTTTTGTCGATCTTAGGTACTTGAGTCAAAAATAAACTTCTTATAATTACAAGTTATTCATGTGGTGAAATATCCATTATATCCAGAATTATATTCATTATGTAGATATCATATATATCATATATATCCAGTATATACATTCATTTATAATATTAAAAAACATTTAGAAGTAAGAAATGAAATGCACCGTTCATGGAGATGGTAAGCCGTACGTACGCATTAACGCTACTTTCATTTCTATTTCATATTTAATGGAATGAAATCATAATAGTATAAAGGTTTATTTTAATTCCAGTATAATATCATATACAATATCATTTACTCTGTCCTTTATACATCCCACATATGTAATTAACGATTCAAATCACATTGAGGGGGCGGTAGTCCGCACTTCCTAAAATGAAATTATCGTGTTTACCCATAATGGAAATCATAAAGTATGCCATAAATCGGAAATAAAGAAGCATAAGGAAAACATAAACATAATTTATATATCATATATGAAAATAGTGTCATCAAAATGGCCACCATTAGAGGTGTTTAAAGAATATTGAACAATCATCGTTTCGTGAGGCAGTATTTCGCCACCCACAGAAACAGAATGGTCTTTAACCATTAGACGAAGGTGTGTGTAATTTTAAACCAAATAATAATCATAACAACATCCTAGTATATTTTAGATACTGGTGCTGTTACAAAATTATGGAATAAAAAGTGTTTAAGGGGTTGGATTAGAAAAATAAAACAAAATAACATAAGAGAAGACATTACGTTAAAATCGGGTAACTCTTTTGATTTGAGCCAAAGGCTTCCTTGGGAAGAATTCTGCCCAAAGTGAGACTTCTAGGAGTAAGGGAGGGATGTTGGGAGAGTATTTGGGCAGAGGTTGGCCAAGCCAAAAGGCTTTTAAAGTGTGAGTGAGGTGGTAGTGGTGGGGGCCTTTTATAAGTGGAGAGGAGGGGCACTCTTGGAATGTAATAAAATGTTACTTTATTATACAATGGTTTTTGGATTCTAAAGGGCCCAAACTTATATAATTCGAGGCTATGGTGATAAGGGTTATAAATATTCTCATCCAATATTCTTTGGACAAATGTAATTCTTAGATTTTACATTATCTTTTCATTTTAATTAAATCGTTACTTAATGAGGTAATCGCTGCATCATCATGGTGTCATAAAGAATTTAATTTATTTAATGTCTAATTTTTTTAAAAAAAATATCATGATGAAGAAAATTATTTTATATTTCTAATTAATATTTATAGTCAAAAATATTTCTTGTATAACCCCATTTAAAAATTGTTTTAGTAAAACAACTCTTGTTTTGACCTTTTTATTTTAACATTAAATAAAAAGTTATTTATGTCATTTTCCTGCCAAAGTGGCTCCATGGGGTCCCCATGTTGACCCATGGATTTTCTTGGTCGACCATGACACATAAAATAGGGGTAGGGAAAGTGTAAATGTATTTTCATATTTTTATAATATCATTTTTACCTTAAATTTCAGTAATTTCCTTTAATAGCGATTAATTAAACTTAAAAGTTACTATTCACCAAAAAATTATTTTAATCCCATTGAACCACATTTTAATTTATAATGAGAACCATGTATGTCGGATCTTTGAAAATCAAATTACATAAGTGGTAATGATTCATTTAAACGAAAAATCAGTCTTTTAACTACCACATAGTGGTTTCACTATTCATCAAAAATTGACGTTTTTCAGAACAATGCCAAAATTTCACCCTAAGAGATAATTGATATTCCGAATCCAAAAATGATGTCTATTTTACAAAATTCCAAACATATGAGTTGCATTAGTTAATTTTATAATTAATTCTTGTTGTCACAAAAAATAGCGTGTTTTTAAGAAACAATATAATCAAAAGATTGACAATTGTTTATGTCCAATTTCAAAGTGAAATTAATTCTAATGACCACCATTGGATAAAATAGTAAAAATATATTATAAATATACTTTAAAGCCACTTAATAGTATAATTTATCACTATAAAATACTTTGATTAAAAAAGTTGTTTTTACGTATTTTTCACTATTCATAAAAATTGGAAGTTCTCAGAAAATTACAAAAAATTCAACTTTGGATAATTTTGATATTACGAATACAAAAATGAATTCCATTTTGAAATATAAAATTTCTATAATTTTAAAAAGTAGGTACTACTATTCATAACGGCGACTTTGATTAGTCGCAGTGTGTTAGAACTCGAAGTTGCATACAATGCAAGCTATTGCATTATTGAATGAGAAGCGTATCGTGGAAGCTCGGGGGGTTACATTCTCCCCTCCTTAAATAAATTGCATCCTCGCAATTTGAAATTTTTCATTGAAAATAAAAGGTTGAAAATAGAAAATACCTTTTGTGGAAAACCCACATCGGAAATAGGGTTAATAAGAATATAACATTAAAAGAAATAAAGAGAAGTACAAAGGTCACCCGAGATAGCCCATACTAGGATTCTATGAAAATATGGATATGGAAGAAATACAAACCAGAAAGTTCTGATGGAGAGTTGTAGAAAACAGGATTAGGAGAAAGTTAACAATAAGAAAATCACAAACTTGTGATTGGTTAAACGGTCATTGAATCCCCAGTTGGAAAAGTTAACCGACAACATTTTTGTTTTCAGTAACCTTTTATAAAGATGAGGAATTTATTTAAGAGATTTTCAAAGAACGTGAGGTAATATACTTACTTGTCGTGTATACTTTAATTCCATAATAATTTTTTACCACAAACCCATATTTCACTCCAAATGTTAAAAGAACTCAAAAATATTCTATTTATCCTAATTGTATGAGGTTATAAATATCACCACATAACATTTAGATTAGGAAAAATATTTTTTAATATCCATGGACTTCTTGTAGGCTAGTGGTAGGTAATAAAGGCCTGTCATACTATTGTTGTGGGTTCGATTCCTACAGCATTGTCCGACGCGATGGGTTATGCCCCACCCTGCAGGTTATCTTTTTCCTAAAACTATAGTATTATAATATTCCAAAAATAATCTTCAGAAATGTTTTAACCTTAAACAATACTATTGAAAGTTCAACATAATCCATCTCAACCTTTATAGTTATCCAAAATACCTATGTCTAGACTTTCTCTAAAAGGTCTCTTAATTCCAAAATCAATTTATTAGATTCCCCAAACAAAGTAATGTTTCTCTTATTTCCACATTCTAAAAATATGATTACCTTCATCATATTAAAAACTTAATGAAAAAAACAAGTACTGTAGTACAATCCTTATATATATCACATTATCCTTATAACCAGAATATAATCCTTGAGTCCAAAAGCACCAATACATTAATTATTCCACTTCTACTGTAGTAATAGCATTAGATTGTCCTTGATCCCTTATCCTTTTTTGAGGTATGTTTTCCCTAACGCTTAGGACATTCATTTTCATAATTCCTCATTTCCCTACAATTGTAGAATTCAACATTGATACCTCTTTCTTTCCCTTACAATGACGAGCCTGGTGACCATTATCTCAAAATTTGTAACAAAGTCCCATTCCCTTTAGGCATGTACCAGGATTATTCTTCCCACAATTATCGCATAATGGAAAATCCTTCTTTCCCTTTTTCCCTTTATCTGTCTCTTGTTCCACCATTCTCTTCTTCTCTTGCTTTACTTTGTTGTCATAAGACTTAGAGAATTCCTTTTCGGTCTAGATAGAACATGATACTATATCTTCGTACATTGAGAAAGATTGTGATACTAATGCTCGACAGAGAAACGGTTTTAACCCATTAATGAAACGATTGATCTTACTTATTGGGTTACTTATATAATCTGCAGCATGCCTCACTAACCTTGTAATGATGGCCTCATACTTTGCGACATTCTCATCCTCCTTTTGTCTCAGACTCAAAAATTGTCTTTCTATATCTGCTCGATGGTCATGTGGAATGTATTTTTCTAAGAAATGATCATTGAACTCTCTCCATTCCATATTTGATACTTCTTCATCTTCCTTTGTGTTCTGAATCAGCGAACACCATTGATCTGCATCTCCAGTGAGGCAGTAGACTTCCATGACAACCTTATCCCTTTCGCAACTCCCCAAGGCATGGGATATTTTTTCTAAGTATTTATCCATTGCTCAACTACTAATGGATTTGTACCCCCGTTAAATGTTGGTGGTTGTTGCCTCATGAAGCAGTCTAACATTGATTATCCCTGTTGCGGATCAGGCTGCTCCAAACGAGTAAGGTTATTATTCATAACCTGAGTGAGTTGTCCCAGTATGGTAATAAGTTGATCAACACCAGTTGTATCTCCAGATCCACAATAATTATCTTGAGCAGGAGGGCAATCCCTACACGGAGTGCGTGCATTGATATGGTTTCCATTCCTTCCACTAGGCGCCATTTCTAAACAATGGCATAAACTAGGTTAGTTTATGAATCAAAATACATAATTCCATACTTGTAAAATAATTTACATAAATTGAATTATTTATGGATATAATCCATAAAAATGTTTTCTTTGAGGAATTATATACTCATAACCCTTCATAGTGGTTTGTAAAGAAAATGAGAATTATCCAAAGCATATGCCCCGGGAGTGTCGTAACCAAGAGTGCACCAAGGCCCGTTTTCATGCACCAGTTCCCGTTCGAGTCTAGCTCAAAGCGGTGTCTTTGGGTTTTACCCCTAGGTACATCTGTGCCAGAGCCTCCTCTACATGCTTGTATCCAGACAGGGATGTATTGCTCGGATAACTCACAAAATCTCTATAATACCAAAATTCTAGGAAGTTCTTCTATACTAATCCTCAAATTATATCTTCGTGCTACATGCTCTAATCAGAGTTTATCTAAATCTAGCTTCCAAGGTTAGTACTAAACTACCTCTAATACCAACTGTAGCACCCCGACCCTAGCTTCCCAGTGTCGGTGCATTACTTCGTAGCATTGTCATGATCACAAAAGATAAAGTCTCGAAATACTGATTAGTTTAGTAGCCTTGGAAACACTTGATACATTCATAAATTTTACATTACATCATAATGTGAAAAACTACAATAAAAAATTCTCTATAGTCCACACTCATATCCTCTTCTGACTATCCCTGTAGGTCATTCATAAAATACTTCTTCACATCCTGGAAAATATTAAAACATTGAAAGGGGGTGAGCTCAAATGCTCAGAAAGGATAACAATATTGTGGAAGCATTCATAAATAAACATAAACATTTAAGGCAATGTATAACTAAAACAAAAGCCTTTTAAACATGATCTTCAACATAATATGGAAAAAGTAAAATGAGATAATTCCATTTACTTATTCACATGGATATTCTACTGGTCGAATAATCACATGCAATATCAATAACCACTTTCATAATGATGGAATTCGTAATGCCAGACTATCATAACCACGTAGCCAAGGCCTCCTGCCAAGACCACAAAGAAGATTTTGTCAAGGCCTCATGCCAAGACCCTAGTTTGTCTCATGATACCTACCGATGCATCGAGGAGCTATAGCGGGCTCCACCCGTCAATTATTATGTCCAATGCATTCCTCATATGAATAGGTTTAGACATATCATAAACCATAACATAATCGTATCACATAAAACATGCATAAAGGAAACATAAAATTTCCACATTTCAATAACGAGATATCAATACAACACATTGATATAATAAAAACACTTTCAAAACCATTTTCAATAACAAAATAAAAGAAAGATAAAACTTTGTATTTATTTTTCAATAAAAAAGGTTATGGCTTGTAGAGGAAGCCGAATCTCAAATAACGGTCACGACGGCAGAGAAGTCATTGTCGCCACATATGTACGGGAAGAAAATCATTCCCTTTTTGTCATTTAGTAAAACACTTCATATAAAAGAGATTATTTATGAATAAACGTAAAAGTCAAAGGGGTTTATACTCCATATAAAAGAATGTTGTATATAAAACAAAATATGCCTCAATGAAAGGAGATTGAGATGAAGACCCTTACAAAGATCATTTTTTTAAAATAAAGTAGATATATTATGTGTATTCACTATAGTTACACATAAAAAATGTACAAATACAAGATAGTACATAATAATATCATGACATAATTTGAAAGTAGGATATTAACCCAAAGAATGGAAATCGGGTTAAGAAATTCCCTTACCTCGTGTCCGAATTCACTCGACCGTTCTTTGATCTTCTGAATAATAAACTAGAGTTAATCTCTACCTTCTTAAGAACCCTTTCAAGTTCATTATTACTTTTATATCACTTAATACCATGTCATTATCATTATGTAATTATTTAAGTTTATAACGGTTGTTTTGTCGATCTTAGGTACTTGAGTCAAAAATAAACTTCTTATAATTACAAGTTGTTCATGTGGTGAAATATCCATTATATCCAGAATTATATTATTTATGAAGATATCGTATATATCATATATATCCAGTATATACATTCATTTATAATATTACATAACATTTAGAGGTAAGAAATGAAATGCACTGTTCATGGAGACGGTACGCTGTACGTATGCATGAACGCTACTTTCATTTCTATTTCATATTTAATGGAATGAAATCATAATAGTATAAAGGTGTATTATAATTCAAGTATAATATCATATAGAATTTCATTTACTCCATCATTTATACATCCCACATATGGAATTAACGATTCAAATCACTTTGAGGGGGCGGTAGTCCGCACTTCCTAAAATGAAATTATCGCGTTTACCCATAATGGAAATCATAAAGTATACCATAAATGAGAAATACAGAAGCATAAGGAAAACCTAAACATAATATATATATCATATATGAAAATAGTTTCATCAAAATGGCCACCATTAGAGGTGTTAAAATAATATTGAACAATCATCATTTCGTGAGGTAGTATTTCGCCACCCACAGATTCATTATGTTCTTTAACCATTAGAAGAAGGTGTGTGTAATTTTAAACCAAATACATATCATAACAATTTCCTAGTGTATTTTAGATACTGGTTTTATTACAAAAGAAAGTAATAAAAAGAGTTTAAGGGGTTGGATAAGAAAAATAAAACAAAATAACATAAGAGAAGACATTACCTTAAAATCGGGTAACTCTTTTGATTTGAGCCAAAGGCTTCCTTGGGAAAAATTCTGCCCAAAGCGAGGCTTATAGGAGTAAGGGAGGGAAGTTGGGAGGGTATTTGTGCAGAGTTTGGCCGAGCAAAAAAGCTTTGAAATTGTGAGTAAGGTGGTAGTGGTGGGGGCCTTTTATAAGTGGAGAGGGGGGGGGCACTCTTGGAAAGTAAAAAAATGTTACTTTATTATACAATGATTTTCGGATTCTAAAGGGCCCACACATATATAATTCGAGTCTAAGGTGATAAGGGTTCGAAATATTCTCATCCAATAGGCTTTGGACAAGTTTAATGCTTAGATTTTACATTATCTTTTCATTTTATTTAAATCGTTAATTAATGAGGTAATCGTTGCATCATCATAGATTCATATATAATTTAATTTATTTAATGTCTAAAAATTATAAACAAATATCATGATGTAGGAAATCGTTTTATCTTTCTAATAAATATTTATAGGAAACAATATGACTTGTATAACCCCATTTATAAATTGTTTTAGTAAAACAACTTTTGTTTGTGACCTTTTTGTTTTAACATTAAATAAAAAGTTATTTATGTCATTTTCCTACCAAAGTGGCTCCATGGGGTCCCCAAGTTTACCCATGGATTGTCTTGGTCGGTAATGACACATCCAATAGGTGTAGGACAAGTGTAAATGTATTTTCATATTTTTATAATATCATTTTTACCTTAAATTTCACTAATTACCTTTAATCGCGATTAATTAAACTTAAAAGTTACTATTCACCAAAAAAATTATTTTAATCCCATTGAACCACATTTTAATTTATAATGACAACCATGTATGTCGGATTTTTGAAAATAAAATCACAGAAGTGGTAATGTTTCATTTAAAAGAAAAATCAGTCTTTTAACTACCATATAGTGGTTTCACTGATCATCAAAAATTGACGTTCTTCAGAACAATGCCAAAATTTCACCCTAAGCTATAAATGATATTCCGAATAAAAAAATGATGTCTATTTTAACAAATTCCAAAAATATATGTTGCATTAATTAATTTTATAATTAATTCCCATTGTCACAACAAATAGCGTGTTTTTAAGAAAGAATATATATCAAAAGATTGACAATTTATTATGTCCAATTTCAAAGTGAAATTATTTGTAATGACCACCATTGGATAAAATACTAAAAATATATTCTAATTATACATTAATACCACTCAATATTATAATTTATGACTATAATATACTTTGATTAAAAAAGTTGTTTTAAAGTAATTTTCACTATTCATAAAAATTGGAAGTTCTCAGAAAATTAAAAAAAATTCAACGTTGGATAATTTTGATATTACGAATACAAAAATGAAGTCCATTTTGAAATATAAAATTTCTATAATTTTAAAAGGTGGGTATTACTATTCATAATGGCTACTTTGATTAGTTGCGGTGTGTTAGAACTCGAAGTGGCGTACAATGCAAGCTATTTTATTATTGAATGAGAAGCGTATCGTGGATGCTTGGGGTGTTACAATGAACCACAAAGGATCGATAGGTAACTAACCCCCGCAATGAACCACAAAGGATCGATAGCACTGATCCACGTAGGATCTTTGAGTGCTGTAGTCGTCGACGTCGAATCCATGGAGGATTTTTGTACATTCGCCATCGTCATCGCAGTCGCTGCCAGCTCTAGGGTTCCCGCACACAGCAAGCTCGTTCGGCAGCGTCCGCTCCACGAGCCGAGCGGATGATACATCAACTGACACGTAGTCTGAAGTTGATGTATCCAAAAGTTCCGCATCGTCAATAGGAACTCAACGTCACAGACGGCGCATGAATCGGATGCCTGGTCTGAGAGTTATTGGCTTTTTCATCCCAGGGGCCCGATTGGTTATTAAGACAAAACCAACCCGAACATACTCAAACTGCATCCAAACCTTGAGCAGAGTAATCCAAAAGGTCTGACTCACTAATAGGAATCCATCAAAGTCGACGGCATGTCAATCGGATGTCCGGAACTCAAGTTTTAAGCCTTTCCGTTCCGAGGGCCCGGTTGGATTCATGTACGAACCAACCCGGCCGAACCCAAATTTATCCGAAACCTTGAGTGTAATATATCGAAACGACCGTCTTGATCAAAGGATCGCATCTTAGCTAATTGTGCATCGATCGGAGTTCTATAGCCAATGTTATGGGAAAAAGACCGTGAGAGGTCTGGTATTAGGGGGTTCAGGCCCGATCCGACCCGGATCGATACCCCCTGGGTCGGCCCGAACAGGGTCGACCCGACCTGGTTCTGGGTCCGGCCCATTAAGGCGCAGCCCGGACGGGCAGCTCGGCCCGGCCAGCGAGCCAGGAGGCTCGGCCGTAACAGCCGAGCGAAGAGGGTGGGGGGAGCGATGCCCTCCCCCGCGTAGAGAAATTGCGGCCCTCGCACGGGGGGCCGCTTCTGCTGGCCAGCCGGGGGTTACGACCCCCGCCGTTTCCCCCTGACCGACCTGCCCACACAGGTCGTCCGGCTGCTGCCTCAACGGGACCGGCATTGGCCGGTCCCCCTGCTTCGACGTCGGCACTGGCCGGTCCCCCTGCTTCGACGCCGGCAGCCCGGAACTGGCCGCCGGTCCCTGCTCTGCCGCGGCCTCAGGCGGCGGCCTTGGTCCGTCCGGCGTGGCGTGACGGCACCGCGACCCCACTCCGACCGCGGTGTTTTTGTGATTCTATGGCATGGAACGACGGTGCCACATCTTTGGTTCGTCTTCAACGGTGCGACACGACGGCATTGCGCTTCTCCCCCTTCCATTAATATTTCCCTCGTGGTTCTTTGACACCGCGTTGCCTTGATCGTGACGCAAAGAACATCAAACATCCAAAGGGGAGACGAGGGTTGGCCATGTTTTTGAAGAATGAACTACACCATTTATTGCGGTATCTGGAGGCTCAAATTGAAATAAAGAAAGGTGACAAAAGAATTCATGATCAAACAATTAAAATAAACCCCTACCTCGTCGAATTTGTTGAGCGAGGATTCATTGCTGAATTAACTGCCGCGGAAGAAGGCGTCGCAGAAGGAGGATCATCGCGTTGCAGAGAAAGTATTCTCTGGTGTCGCATCGTCGATATCCAAGGATCCGGAGTTCTTTTCGACCTTCGTTGGAGTTCGGCGTTCTTCGCGTTCTTCACGTTCTTCGCATTCTTCGTCGAGAAAGGAGGGCTCCACGACTTCAGTGAATCCTCCCAAACCCTCTTGCACAACCAACCCCTAGTAAAATAAGAGTTGTCTTATTTTATTAACGCACAAGCCAACATATTTGAAATTCAAAAAGGAAACAATCAATTAAAATAATTAAAGGAAATGTTTAAACCACCCAAAATAATTGAGGCGTTTCATAAACGGAAAAAGGCAAGGGTTGACTTCCACTTAGGGGTGTGGGTGTGTTACCTTAATAAAAAGGGGGTTTAGAAAGTTGAAAGAAATGGTGGGGCTTGTGTGGGCCCCACCTCACAAATATCCTACCTAGTGGGTAGGATATTGTGGGTCTCACACAAAACACTTATCTTAGGATAAACAACTTTATGTAAAATAAATATTGGTCGCCCCATTTTTATTTTATTCCATTACCTAACCAAAAAAATTAAAAACCACACCCGAGAAAACGCAACTCCGGAAAAGGTGTTTCTATGCAATTACCGGTGTTAGGATTCCATCGGTGCCCCCAGTATTCGATTCCAATCACCAGTTCAAAAGTTAGAAAAAACTCACTCGTTCGTTCATTTAATGTACTTGAGAAAAACTTCAGAAAAATATTCCGGGCACACCGGGCCTCGGAATCAGGTTCTGTCAGAAATTGTGTTCTTGTAAAATCCCAAAGAAAATTAAGAAAAAATTTCCCTTGTATTTTACGGGTCTTTACATCACTCCCACCTAAGAGCTTTACGTACCCGTTATGATGCATCATAAACTAGGGGTACAAATATGGGTACTGAGGATGCATCTGAGCCTCCCGCTCCAAAGTGCTCTTTTGGATGTTCCCGTGCTGCCATCTGATATGAACTAGAGGAATCAATCGTCCACGTAGGACCCTCTCCTATCGATCCTCGATCTCCACTGACACCTCCACCAAACTCTCCCCATCATCAATATCCATCTCCCCATGGACAATGATATGCCTTGGGTCGTGCAGGTATCTCCTCAGATGAGATACGTGGAAGACGTCATGCACACGGTGCAACTGAGGTGGTAGAGCTTGGCGATAAGCCACCTCACCAATCCTGTTGAAGACCTGGAATGGTCCGATGAAGCATGGAGATAACTTTCCACCTCGGCCAAATCTCTGAAATCCATGTCGATGTGAGACCCGCAACAAGATGTGGTCGCCATCCTCGAACTCCAGTGGCCTCCGCCTCCTGTCACCATAAGACTTCTGACAGCTCTGACCTGTCCTCATCCACTCATGGTTGACCTGGACCTTCTCTGTCGTGGCCTGGACTATCTCTGGTTCCACAAGTGCTGACTCCCCAGGGTCTTTCCAGCATAGGTGTGATCTGCAAGGCCGACCGTACAACCCCTCATATGGTGCCATCTTGATGGTGGAGTGGAATATATTGTTGTATGCGAACTCCACCAAGGGTAGGTGGCCCTCCAAGCTGCGACCAAAGTCGTGGACACATGCGCGGAGCATGTCCTCGAGCGACTGAATGGTCCTCTCCATCTGAACATCCATCTGAGGGTGAAAGGTGGTGCTTAGATGTAGCTACGTCCCGAATGCCTCCAGCATCCCCTTCCAAAGACGGGAAGTAAAGCGAGAATCTCGATCAGATTCGATTAATGATGGAACACCGTGAAGCCATAAATTCTACGGAATGTAGAGACGTCCCAAGCTCTCCATTGATCCCTGCTCTCTGATGGGTAAGAAGTGAGCTGACTTGGTGAGTCAGTCGACAATCACCCAAATGGAGTGGTGACCTCTGGAAGTGCGTGGACTTCTAGTCACGAAGTCCATAGATATCCCATCCCACTTCCACTCCGGGACCTCTAAGGGTTGTACCAAGCCTGTTGGTACCTGGTGCTCTGCCTTCACCTGCTGGCAGGTGATGCATCGAGAAACGAACATTGCCACAGCCTTCTTCGTGCCCGGCCACCAGTGCTGTCATCTGAGATCCTGGTACATCTTCACCACTCCAGGATGTACTGCCAAAGGGAAAGTTTGAAACTCTCTCAGCGCCTCCTCCCATAAAGAAACCGGTACCATGGTACGTCCTCTGAAAAGGACGTTGTGCTCTCCTCTTAAAGAGAAACCATCAGGTTCCTGTCCTAAGGATATCTGCACCCTCCACGTCTCACAGTGGGCGTCCCCACGCTGTGCCTCTCTGACCCACTACAGTAGTAGAGGAGTGACTGTGAGTGACTGAAGGAAGGCTGCCCCATCTCTATCCATGAAGGATATCTGAAAAGTGGATAGCTGCTCTGTCGCCTCCCCAAGTAGCTGAATTCCCGTCCTCTTGCTGAGGGCATCAACTACTACATTCTCCTTTCCTAGAGTATAAACTATCTCAAAGTCATAGTCCGGGAAGAACTCGAGTTATTGCCACTGTCTCAGGTTTAGGTCCTTCTACGAGAAGATATACCTGAGACTCTGAGGGTTAGAATAGATTGTAAGGCGCTTACCCATCAGATAGTGTCTCCATATATTTAGAGAAAAGACCACTGCTACTAACTCCAGGTCATGGGTAGTGTAGTTCTGCTCATGCTGCCTCAACTAACGCGATCCATAGGCGATCACCACCCACTCATACATCAGGACACATCCGAGTCCAGTCCCTGATGCATCGTAGTAAAATACGTACCCTACTCCCTCCTCTCGAAACCTCAAGATATGCGCGCTAGTCAATCGTTGTATCAGCTCCTGGAAGATCTGCTGACATCTGTCTGACCACACAAAGGGTTTTCCCTTCTTCGTCAAAGATGAGAGTGGTTCCACAACTCTGGAAAAGTCTGGCACGAATCTCCGGTAGTACCCAGCTAGCCCCAAGAAACTCCACACATCCGTCATGCTCCTGGGTGGCTCCCAAGCTGGCACTGCCTCGATCTTCGTAGGATCCACCGTAACTCCCGCCTCAGATATGACGTGTCCCATGAAGTGGGCCACATGTAACCAGAACTAACACTTCGAGAGCTTTCCATAAAGCTGGTGCTCTCAGAGTGTGTTTAGTACAACCTGAAAGTGGTAGGCGTGCTTCTCCTCAGTGGTCGAGTAAATCATAATGCCTTCAATAAAGACCACGACAAATCGATCGATGTATGGCCGAAACATTCTTTTCATGAGGCCCATGAACACTGCTAGAGCATTGGTCACGCTGAAGGGCATAACCAAGAACTCATTGTGGCCATACCGAAATCTGAAGACCGGAAGGAATTGCCTTAAAAAGTAAACAAACACCACAGAGTATGCCAGCAAGAGTAAACACTAAGTAAACTGAGTACATGTAAGTGTGGAAAGTAGATGGGCCAGAATAAAAACCCAAACTGAAAGTAAAGTACAACTGGAAGGGGAAAAAACAACTGAAGGGAAAACACCAACTGAAAGTAAAGCCCCAACGTCGAGCCGTCCTCTGGTACTCCCACCTGAAGGGTGGGTACAGATAACCACCTCAGATCCTCGGGTCCAGCCTTCCACTCCATGTATGTCCCACCCAGTGGTTCACCTCCAAGTACCGACCTGCTCCACAAGCCTCAACAATGATCAGCGTTTTCTGTCGTCTGCATCCAACAAAACGTAGTGCGGGCATATCCCGTATAGGGGTGAGTATAAGAAACTCAGTAGGGATCCAGAGACCCCAAAGGTCTCCCCGAATCCACAAAGTATACTCCAAAATGGAATGATACAATCACGAAGTAACATCTGACACTACTTAGGTATATTCCTATACATATAACTAAGTCATCAATTCCCGATCAGCTCCAACATCTGAGCCCAAGTCGATCACATCCACACAAGATAGCACAACACAATCGATATACAAAAGCAAATCAAGATTCATCTCACACAGGTATACTTCTTTGTAAGACGATAGAGATGATCAGATGTAGCCACTGATTCATCTAAGCCGTCGGACCCACACAGGATCGATAGGTACTAACCCCCGCAATGACCCACAAAGGATCGATAGGTAACTAACCTCCGCAATGATCCAAAATGGATCGATAGGTAACTATCCCCCTCCATGTCCCACAATAGATCGATAGGTAACTAACCACCGCAATGACCCACAACGGATCGATTGCACTGATCCACATAGGATCACTGAGTGATGTAGTTGTCACCGTCGAATCCACGGAGGATTTCTGTACAGTCGTCATCGTCGTCGCAGTCGCAGCCCGCTCTAGGGTTCCCGCACACAGCAAGCTCATTCGAGAGGGTCTGCTCCAAGAGCTGAGGGGCTGATACATCAATTGACATGCCGTTTGATGTTTATGTATCCAAAAGTTACACATTGTCAACAGGAACTCAACGTCACATACAACATGTCAATCGGACGCCCGGTCAGAGAGTTATTGGCGTTTTCGTCCCAGGGGCCCGGTTGGTTTTTAATTCAAAACCAACCCGACCATACTCCAACTGCATCCAAACCTCGAGCAGAGTAACCCAAAAGGTCCGTCTCACTAAGAGGAATCCATCAATGTCGATGACACTTCAATTAGACATCTGGAGCTCATGTTATAAGCATTTCCGCTCCGAGGGTCCGGTTTATTTTGTGTACGAACCAACCCGACTGAACCCAATGTTCTCTGAAACCTTTAGTGTAATATACTGAAACGACCATCTTGATCCAAGGATCAAATCACAGCTGACGGTGCGTCGATCTGAGCTCTTCAGCCCATGTTATGGGAAAAAGACCGTGATAGGTCCTGAATTAGGGGGTTCGGGCCCGGTCCGACCCGACCCGGTACCCCATGGGTCGGCCCGAAACGGGTCGACCGGACCTGGGTCCGGGTCCGACCCATTAGGGTGCGGTCTGGCCTTGTGGGCATGGCCCGGCCCGGCCTGGGCGTGGCCCGGCCAGCGAGCCAGGCAGATCGGCCGTAACGACCGAGCAAAGAGGGTGGTGGGGCGCGCTTCCCTCCCCCGCGTAGAGAAAATGGGGCCCCGCACGGGGGGCCGGTCCTGCTGGCCAGCCGGGGTTACGACCCCCATCCTTTCCCCCTGATTGGATGGCCCGCACCAGCAGGATGGCTGCTACCGCCACGGGACCGGCGCTGGCCGGTCCCCCTGCTCCGACGCCGGCGGCCCGGAACCGGCCGCCGGTCCATGCTCCGCCGTGGCCTTGGTCCGCCGGTCGTGGCGAGATGGCACCGCACCCCTCCGTCGCAGCCCCGCTCCGGCCGTAGTGTTTTTGTGATTATCCGGCATGGCGTGACGGCGCTGCGTCTTTGGTTTGTCTTCAACGGCGCGGCGCGACGGTGCTGCGCTTCTCCCCCATTCATTAATATTTCCGTCGCGGTGCTTCGGCACTGCGTTGCCTTGCTCGTGCCACAAACAACATCAAACAACCAAAGGGTAGAGGAGGGTCAGCCATGTTCTTGCGGTCCGACCTCCTCCCATTATTGTAGTATCAGGTTGCTCAAATTGAAATGAAGAAAGGAAACAGAAGAATTCACGACGAAACAATTAAAATAAACCACTATCTCGTCGAATTCGTTGACAGAGGATTCTTCACGGAATTAACCGTCGCAGAAGAAGGCGTTGTGGAAGGAGGATCATCATGTTGTGGAGAAAGGATTTGTCGGTGTCTCATCATCAATCTCCGAGAATCTGGCGTTCTTGTCGACCTTCGTCAGGGGTCGGTGTTCTTCGCGTTCTTCGCGTTCTTCTTCGATGAAGGAGGGCTCCACGGCTTGAGTGAATCCTCCCAAACCCTCTTGCACAACCATCCGCTAATAAAATAAGAGTTGTCTTATTTTCTTACGCACAATCCAACATCTTTAAGATTCAAAAATGAAACAATCAGTTAAAAGAATTAAAGGAAACGTTTAAACTGCCCAAATTAATTGAGGCATTTCATAAACGGAAAAATGCAACAATTGACTTCCACTTAGGGGTGCGGGTGCGTTACCTTAATAAAAATGGGGTTTAGAAAGTTGAATGAAACCATGGGGCTCAAGTGGGCCCCACCTCAGAAATATCCTACCTAGTTGGTAGGACATTGTGGGTCTCACACCAAACACTTATCTTAGGTTAATCAACTTTATGTAAAATAAAAATTGGTCGCACCATTTTTATTTTATTACATTACATAACCCAAAAAATTTAAAACCACACCCGAGCAAACACATCTCCAGAAAAGGTGTTTCTAAGAAATTATCGGTGCTCCGATTCCATCGGTGCCCTCGAAATTAAATTCCAAGCACCGGTTCAAAAGTTAGAAAAAACCCGCTCGTTCGTTCATTGAACGTACCCGAGCCAGACTTCTGAAAAATATTCCTGGCACACCGGGCCTCGGAATCAGGTGCCGTCAGAAACATCATTCTTCTAAAATCCCCTAGAAAATTAAGAAAAAATTTCCCTTGAATTTTAAAGGTCTTTACAATAACCAACTAGTGCAGCAATCATTCATAGAATATTCTCTCAATATGTCATTCTCATGTCTCAAGTGTTTCGAAAGGGGTGAGACAACTGATTCCAACCGAGCATCCATCATATATATATATATATATAAAGCACAACATGAATCACATCCAGCCACTCCATGGAACAACGTCTTTCCTTTAAATTACTCAAGTTCCCTGGAACGTCTATGTACGACCTCCTAAACAGTAAATTGAAACCAAGGAAGGAGAGTTGTCCTTGGAGGGTTTTTATCAAAACATTTTCATCGCTTTCCATTATGTACCAAACGAGAAATAAATACATTTCACAATCAGTACTGAAAAAAGAACCAAAAATATTTTTCATTCTTGAGATAAATCATTTATCATTAAAACCAGAACAACATTTGAAATTCTGTGAGTTATGTTTAAAGGGAAAAAATGCATTATTTCAATACTGGGTTTCTGCTTGTCAAGAAAATGTTTTAAGTGTTGTGTATAAAATAAACGGCTCATTTTTACACCAAATAATAATTTTAAAATTAATTATCTTTTATTATCTCAAATTTATTAAAATTAATAAAATATTTAATCTGAATAAATAGTTTGTGAAAACAGAAGGAAACAATGTTACTTAAAATTTAAAAATAAGTGAAATGGGAACTTACCTCAAATCGCTGTCCAAACAGAATGACACATCACGCCTCGCACAGATGCACAAACACCGCACAAACACACGCATGCCGACAATCAGAGTATCGTGGGTATTCCTAGCCGACACGCTGCAACAACCGCATAACTAAAACTGCATAAACATTGACTTAAAACAATTCCAATGAATAAACAGTACAAAAGAACCACCTCGACATGTTTTCAAAACACAAATCGCAACCTCCATATTATTTACTAAACCCCTTTAAAATCTACAAAGTGATTAAAAAAACCACGCAACACTCAAAATAAATAATCAACCTTCCCAACTTAGAAAACAATATTAATTAACAGAACAAGGGTCGATATAATTAAACGCAACCAAGTGATGCAAAGAGGGTTTTATATTTAAAACATGCCCCATTCCATGTAAACATAGATCTGGAAAATCAATTGCTCGTCATAACCTTTTAAAGATATAATTCACATAACTAATACAATATAATAAATTTCTACACTGTTGAAAACCAAAGTCGATACATACAGAAGATTTTTTTCTCATTGGAAACCAATTTTTAACACATACACCTTTTAATACCCTTGAAAACATAGTTCGCACCATCCAAATGTTCCCTAAAACCATTTGGAAAACGTTGCACCAAAACAACACAAAAAAATCCAACCATTTCCTGAAAAAACACATTAATAAAAACACAACAACCAAAAAAAACTCACCAACCATTTCAAACCAAAAACACCTTTCGCTCCACAAAAACAAATCAATTACCGCATTAATAAATTCAATTAATCATATTAAATTCATCAAACGATTTTAATTGGTGGAACCGCCTACCTCAAACACTGACAGACCTCCCAAAAATGGTGCAAATCCCCGTTCGCACCGCAACCGCACCTGTGGGAAGCCAAAACCAACATACCAGATAAAATTGCACACACAAAATGTATGGTATAACATAAAACAGTAACCCTAAAAATGGATAACCTAAAAACAACAAAATCTCACCACAAAAGGGATTCATGGTTGGCTGTCCAGGGGTTAGGTTGATGGGCGACGCACGTAAGAGGCGAGCAGGGGGTTCGGGTTGCCGGAAAGGGGTGAGTAGGGGGGGTTGGGTCACCGGAAATGGATGAGTTAGGTCAGATGGTCGGGAGAGGGGGCTCGCCGGAGGTGCGGGCCGGCGACGGGGGTGTTGTGCGCTACGGGGGTAGCGCGGAGCAGGTCGAGGTAGAGCC
The DNA here is from genome assembly GCA_963277665.1 of Viscum album. Lineage (NCBI taxonomy): Eukaryota > Viridiplantae > Streptophyta > Magnoliopsida > Santalales > Viscaceae > Viscum > Viscum album. Next base: position 1,405,921,162 of record OY728120.1, on the reverse strand, counting down.
GGGGGGGTCAAGCAGAGCATGGCCAGGGGGGAGGTGGGGTGGTTGGGGCTACGCATGCTGCTGGTGGCAGTGGAGAGCAGAAGGCGGGCTGGTTTCACGAGGAGGTGGGTGGGAAGAGCTGCGGACGAGGGGAGGTCCCAGCGGCGGGGGCGGTGGGTGAGCGAGGCGGGGGAAACGTCTGGGGTAGCTGCAAAGAGCCAGAGGTCAGAGGGGAAAGGGGAGGGAGGATCACACAGAAGATGGGGAGAAAGGGGGGGATCACGCAGGGGATGCGAAGAATGGGGGGGGGGTTAGTTTAGGTATTCTTAATTTTTTTATCCATTTTATTATATTAATAAAAGTAATAATAATAATAATATAAATTGTTATATTAATAATAGTAATAATAATAATAATAATAATACCAATAATAATAATAATAATACCAATAATAATAATAATAAAATTAACATATGTAAAGGTAATATTAATACAATTTATTAACAAAAATATTCATTATAAAAATAATAATAATAAGAATAATGTTAAAAAATAAAAAAATAAATACCTAATTAATAATATTATTATTAATTACATAATAACATAATTATTATCAAAAATTAAACATTCAACTCATCTTATCTACATAAATATTTATTTATTCTATATGAAAAGCATTTTCGCGGGCACCTAGGCTGACTGCATAGCTACCGCTCACCGTGTTGTGACCGTCCACGGGTCCAAAACCCACTAAAAAGGTTAAGCGATAGAAAATTTTAAGTCGGGACCCAGCCCGAACCTTGGAGTACGAATGAGGAGGCCATAAATAATTAAATAATAACATTAAATTAAATTAGTAAGTCGGGGTGTGACAATTCTCCCCACCATAGGCACTTTCTGCCCCCAGAAAGTCACCCAGCCGGACGATAGACCAATCAAGAACTAAGGCCCGAAAGAAACTAAAAGAAACCAAGATACGAGAGAATATGAGAACATGAAAGGGTTCTCCCCACCATAAAACTCATCTAGAGTGGAAAATTAACTCCTAACCATAGCTCCCTAGGAAGGGGGGGAAATGCAGGAACTCCCAACTATCCCAAACTAACCTTAATAGCATGAGTGAATCAAAACCACTGCTGAAAATTGTAACTCTCTACCCATACCAAAACCCCGAACACTAGAGAAAATCCTTTGAGAAAACTTGATTCCAATAGTGATCCCGATTATAACTACAAGCCTTAACTCCTTCGAAGGAACTCGCATCTCCAAACTAACAACGCTAAACAAAGATCAACTCAGAAAATGGCCAATCAAATTTTAAGATAACACATGATTTAGAAAACCATAATCAGACAAAAAAAACTGTTTAGATTACAAACGAACACGCTCATCCCAACCTCACGAAGACACAATAAAACTAAAGCAATGCAAAAACTTTAACAGTGGATGGACAAGAACAGAACGACTTTAAATGTTTTGCTGCCAACTCGGAATACGAAACCCGAACTGAGGCATCAAAACCCCAACAACTGCTGACTGCGTGCGAGCATCACACCAAGATCTGCGGTTGGGGTACTGATGGATGAAGCATATTCTGCCTCACACTCAGGCACTAGAATCTTCTGGTCACAGTGTCTTCCTCAGATGACGCTTCCTTCCAAGCTTCTCAAGATGATCCAAACACCTGCAATGCTGGCACGTCTTCGGAGGGGTGAGACATGACAGATTCATGTGCCCGAACCGGCCACACTGGTGGCACACCACAGAATAGTCTGAATAACTAGAATCCAATTTCACTATAGAGGGATCTTTAGAAACAAATTCACCTAACACACTCTGCTCGTCAGATGGGGGACCTTCACGAGAAAATGGATATTGTGGATTTCCAACCATTTGAACTCTGGAAACCAACTCGGCTAAGAGCACCTCATGCACCAACTTCTCAAAATTTATGCTCCCAAAAAGGGAGGTCTTGCTCCATGATCTCTGGATGAAGACCCCTGATGAAGGGAGAAGTCTTCATCCAGTCCTGTGACACAACCCCTTGAAAAAGAGACACAAGATCCTTGAAATGGTCAACATAATCTTTCACCATCTACGGGCCATGTTGAACACGCATGAGCTCTTCCATTTTATTCGTCTCCACCTCCACATTTATAAACCATCGAACGAAGACGGATTTAAAGACATACCACATTATTCAAACATGAAGTAATGGTGGAGAGAACAACTATTACTTGTCTAGAGCTGGACCTTCGAACAGACCTAAAATAGCATGCACTCTAACAGCTTCGGGAGTTACCCATACCTTGAATATGCACTCGACCTCTTCAATCCACTCCACTATCTCTAATAGACTCCAATCACCATGAAGGACAGATAACATCTGAGAAAGACCAAAAAATGGGCATGACTCATCAAAACTTTGGGGACCTTTCTGGGTGGCATTTCTGAAAAACATATGTAACACCAAGACGAAACCAATATCAACCAAAGAAACATCAATAAATCACCCTCATCAAAAAACAACCTACTCAAAAAAACAAACAACCACAAACACAACCCGAAAATCCCTGTCCAGAATTCCCATTCCATTTTATATTCCAAAACCACCTTTTTTTTATTTCAAAACAGCTTTTTTCAAGACCACTTTCCACATACCAAAACCAGCTTTCCAACCAAAATCACTTTCCAAAACCATTTTCCTATTTAAAAGACAATTTAGAAAACAATGTCAAGCCATTAATTTCAAACACACCCAAGTACTCCCATGAACCGTTGCACATGTCTTCATTCTCATTCATTCATATTCACGAACACGAACTTTCCACGCATCCTCTCACATGTGAAAACGTTCATAAAGAGTACCTGAGGTTTCACCCCAAACCATTCTCGAACAATTTCCAAGAAAACACCAGTTTTCCAAACCAAAGGCTTTCTCTTTTAAAACCGATTTCATAAATTTAAAGTAATTTAAAAGAAATTAGCCCCATTTTAAAAAAACCTTTTTTTTCAAAAACACACTTACACCAACCAGAACAAAAACTACACTCAACTTTCACCAATCCATCAGAGTGAGGGACTAGAGGTCACACATAACCTAGCGACATGTTAGTGGGCCATGCCCTAAGTAAGCATCAACAACTAGGAGGAATTCAAACCGTGTAACCAGACTCCACATGGGTCACTACTCCATGTGAGATCACGATGTTACATCGGTTTACCTCTGTTGTCATCCCCCAATCCAAAACAAACCAGAATGAAACAAAGACACAATTCCCGGACTATCCCAAGCGAGTCGAGGTGAGGAATGAGCGAGGGTTCATGATGTCCTTACCATACCAACCTCTCGAGTCCCGAAAATCCTAATCTCGATCTACCAGACACCCTAATTAATAGGTGCCACCTTTGATACCATTTTGTCACGAACCAACCCGGGTCGACCCTGAACTGGTCACTCGAGCCGACCCGCGACATAGCCCGAGGGGCATTCCTAATCCCCACAGGCTGGAAACTAGTGATGGGCAGCAAAACCAAATAAGAGGGAACAATTTGTCCCAAAATAAATTAATCTAAGCTATGAAAAATAAATAGAATGAAGAAAATAAATAAAGGACAACAAACAACGCTACTAACCTGACCATGACCAAAACTCCACGTGAACCTGTGGGTCACTCTACAATACCCCAACCAACGTCACTCAAGGCGAACAACTAATGCTAGAACCTACAAAAAAACTAAAAACAAGAAACCACTATAGGTGTGAGTATTAAAACGCAGTAGGCTATCCTGATATCTATTCCCAATGAACGTCCATTAAAATAAAAGTAACCTCATTTCAAGTTTGAACTACAATTTATAAAAGTGAGGTTTTCTACATGTTACCCAAAAAAAAGTACGAGTCATTTCTCCTATTCATTTTTCAAAAACCTAGGTCCTTCTTTTAGTGAGATAGTAGAAATTTTTAAAGGGGTAGTGAGGTTTACATTTTCAATTTTCAGAAAAAGTATAAAATGCCTTTCTTTGAAGACTGTTTTCATAAACCACTTTAAAACCACACATCACTTTCTGGTAAAAACACTGCACATGAGAATGCTATAGTAGTTATACAGTTAGGAAAATGAAATGAAAATTTATAAAAGTACCATATTCATCACAACAAGTAACTGAAAAGTCACAGACATGGGTGAACCTTGGAGATTGAGAATAAACCAGAAGACACCAATACATGTGAAACCATCCTTATTGACATGTCACGATGAAATAAAAATACACAATATTCTCGACCATCCCCTCTCAGGCAGGACAGGGGGAAATCCAATAGAAACAAACCCAATATATTAACCTACTATGTCCTAATGGTCTGTACCATAACCTACCAGTGAAACAATCATTCTTAGAATATGCTCTCAATATGCCCGATTCCCATGTCTCATGTGTTTGGAATGGGGGTGAGCCATCTGATGCCAACCGAGCAACCAATCATATATATATATAAAGAAAAACAGGCATCACCCCGAGCCACTCCATGGGACTACCTCTTCCCTTTAAATTAATCAAGTACTGGGGAGCCTCTAAGCGCAGACTCCCAAAAAATTAATTATGACCAAGGTAGGTGAGTTTTCCTAGTAGGGTTTTTATTAAAACATTTTCACCACTTTCCATAAAGTTCCAAGTAGGCATTAAATACATTTCACAATCATTATTCTAAAAAGAACCTAAACTCTTGTTCAGGCTTAAGAAGAAATCATTTATCATTACAACTAGAACTACATCTGATATTCTGGGAATTATATTAAAAGTCTAAACATGCAATCATTCAATATTGGGTTTCCGCTCGTCAGGAAAATGTTTCATGTGTCGTGTATAAAATAAACAGCTCTTTTTTACACCAAATAATCATTTAAAAATTAATTGTCTTATATTATCTCACATTTATTAAAATTAATTAATTATTTAATCTAAACAAATATTGTTCCCAAACAGCAGGAAATAATGTAACATAAAATTTAAAAAGATGTACAATGGGAACCAACCTCGACTCACTGTCCAAACACAATGGAACATCACGGCTCATACAGATGCACAAACACTGCAAAAACATGCGCACCCCGACAATCGCAGTATCGTGGTTCTTCCTTGCTGACACGCTACAACAACCGTACAACTAAAACCAGATAAAAAAAGACATAAAACAATTAAAACGAATAAATAGCACAGTATAACCACCTTGACATGTTTTAAAAACACAAATAGAAACCTCAATATTATTTACTTTACCCCTTAAAAATCGACAATGTGTTTACAAAAACCCCCGCAACACTCAAAATAAATAATCAATCTGCCCAACGTAGAAAACAGTATTAAATAACAGAATTAGGTCGGACAAAATGAAACACCACCAAGTGACGCAAATAGGGTTTTATATTAAAAACATGCCCCATTTTATGTAAACAAGGTTCTTGAAAATAAACCTCCAATCATAAAATTTTCTAGATAAAATTCACATAACTAATACAATCTAATAAATTTCTACATAGTTGAAACCCAATGTCGACACATCCAAAATATTTGATTCCCATTGAAAAACAACTTTTTAACACTTACACCTCTTAATACCCTTGAAAACATAGTTCTCACCATCCAAATGCGCCCTAAAACCATTTTGAAAAAATTTCACCAAAACAACAACAAAAAATCCAACTATTTCCAAGAAAAACACATTAATAAAAACACACCAACCCAAAAAAAACTCACCAACCATTTCAAACCAAAATAACATTCTCTCCAGAAAAAAAAAATCCAGGAACACATTAATAAATTATATTAAGCATATTAAATTCATCAATCAATTATAATTGGTGGAATCGCCTACCTCAAACATTGAAGGACCTCCCAAAAATGGTGAGAAACCCCATTTGCAACCCAACTACACCGGCGGGAAGCCATAACCAACATACCAGATAAGATCGCACAAACAAAATTAATGGTTTAACTTCAAACAATAACCCTAACAATGGATAACCTCAAAACAAAAAAAAAATATCACTACAAAAGGGGTTGTGGGTTGGCTCTCTAGGGTTTAGGGTGAAGGGAGACGCAAACAAGATGTGAGAAAGGGATTCAAGTTCTCGGAAAGGGGCAAGCAGGTGGGGTTCGGGTCACCGGAAAGGGATGAGGTATATCGACTGGTCCGGAGCTGGCGCTCACCGTAGGTGCTTGCAGGCGACATGGGTGCTGGGTGCTATGGGGGTCGCGCAGAGTAGGGTGAGGTAGAGCCGGGTGGTTTAGCGGAGCATGGAGAGGCAGAGCCGAGGAGGTTGGGTCTGCGCAGGCTGTTGGTAGTGAAGGAGAGAAAAAGGCGGGCTGGTTGCACGAGGAGGCAGTGGGGGAGAGATGTGGACGAGGGGAGGTCCCAGGGGTGAGGGTGGCGGCTGAGCGAGGAGGAGGGAATGCTAGGGGTGACTGCGCAGTGCCAGAGGGCTGAGGGGCAATGGGAGGGAAGATCTCGTAGGGGATGGGGAGATATGGGGGGGCAGATCACGTAGGGGATGAGGAGAATGGGGGGGGGGTTAGGTTAGGGATTCTTATTTTTTTGTCCATTTTATTTTATTAAGAATAATAATAATAATAATAATAATATAAAGGATGATTATGATAATAATAATAATAATAATAACAATAATAATAATACCAATAATAATAATAATAATATTAAAAGTAAATATAATATTAATACAATTTATTAACAATAATAATAATAATAATAATGACAAAAATAATAATAATAAAAAAAAAACACTTCATTAATAATAATAGTATTAATTATATAATAACATTATTATTATAACAAATTAAACATTCAACTCATCTTATCTACATATATATTTATTTATTCTATACGACATGCATTTGTGCGGGCACCCGAGTTGACTGCTAAGCTACCGCTCACCATGCGGTGACCGTGCACGGGTCTGAAACCCCCTAAAAATGATAAGTGACAGAAAATTTAAGTCGGGACCCAACCCAGACTTTGGTGCGAGAATATAGAGCCGAGATTTAATAAAAAATAACATTAAATTAAATTAGGAAGTCGGGGTGTGACAACTACTATTGTTAGAAAATGAATAATGTGGTATATTATCTAATCTTTGAATTCTCTTATTACTATGAATTTATAGGGATCTGATCTTACAATATTTAGAGATGATGAAAATTGGAATCATAAAGTAAGGAACATTATCAATCCTTCCACAAATCATTTCTCAATCAACTCTTCTTGTGAATTTAATGGATTTTTAAAGAGTTGATGTTGGAATTAATAATAATTTTATTGATATAAGGAGAGGGATGCACTCAAAGATCAATGGTAACGATAAATTTTTTGTGATATTTGGTTCAAGAGTATGTGTACCATCAAATCCTAAGTTAATGAAGGAGCTGTTGGATGATGCACATTGCTCAAAATTCCCCATCCACCAAAGATGAACAAAGATGTATCAAGATGTCATGGAACACATTTCATGGGACAATATGAAGAAAGAGATCATGAAATGTTAATAAATATGTATTGTATGTCAGCAAGTGATAGTTGGATGGTTGAATAAAAGGGGTGATGGAAACATTACATGTACCTACATTGAAATAGGAAGACCTCACCATGGAATTTATCATCATTCATCCAATGACATCTGGATAAAACAATGCTATATGGATTGTGGTGGATTTTATTACAATAATTTCACACTTCATTATGGTATGAGATGAATTACAGCTCGACCTACTTGCATGGATATACATCTGGGAAGTGGTCAGGCTATATAGAGTACCACTATCTATTGTATCTGATCGAGATCAAAAATTTACCTCCATGTCCTTGAAATGTCTTAAGAATATCTAAAAAAAGACATGGACATAATAATAGCTTATCACCACAAAACTAATTTTCAATCTGGGTGAACGATCCAAACACTATAGGGAATGTGGAGATCATGCTCAATTTACTTTAAAGAACGATGTGATAAACCTCTTTCCTTGGATAGTTAATTTACAAAAACATTGTCCACTCGAGCATCCAAATGGATCCCTATGAATCCCTTTATGGGAAGTGGTTTTGGACACCTCCATGGTGGGATAATGTTGGGGAATGAAAATAGTTAGGTCTTGAAATGATCGAGGAAATGGTTGCAAATGTTAAGAACATTTGCAAACACATCTTGGCTGCTCATAGCCAAAAAAATATCTAGGATAATAATTATCAACGAGACCAATAGATTGGTGTTAGATACATAGTATTTCTCTCCACATATACATGGAAGAATGTTTTGAGAATTCGGAATAAGGGAAATCATAGTCCAAGGCACATCAGTCCCTTTGATATTCTTGATCACAACAGAGTGGTGGCTTATCAACTTGCACTCTCACCTAAACTATATCATGTTCATGATGTATTCTGTGTATCACCATTGAGGATGTATATATCTATACTCTTAGATGTACTCAATCCAAAAGTGGTACTATTAGATAATGATCTATCCTATGAGGATAATCCGCTGATGATCATAGATTGTAGAGAGAGTGTTCCATGATATATGAAAATGAACCTTATCAATGATCTGTGTGAAGATCACAAGTTAGAAGAGGCAATGAGGGAACCAAAATACGTGATGAGATAGAATCACCATCTAATTTTTATGCTAGGGATAGAAAAATTAGGAGGGTAAAATTTCTCTAGGGGGGGGGTGATTGTAATGACCAAAACTGTTATAAATAAAACTCTATAATGATGTTATTTTTTATGAAATATGGTTATAGAAAACACATGATTTTTTATTTATTTATTATATCTGATTAGATTAAATATCAATTAATAATATTTACCATTGATAATATATCCATTAAACATTGATCACATGATTAGTATAATTAATGTTCATTAATGAATCTAATTGAACCAAAAAAAGGAAGTGATAGACTCATCTATTAGGACTGTACCCTATGAATCCCATTTATCAGACGTCCTAGGAAGATATTTTCATGACCCGTCACCCAGGGCCCATGCCCTGACTACCCCAGGCCCACCTTCCATAGGCCAGAAGCTGGTGACTAGCACCAAAAGGAGTAATCCCTAAAAATGGGAAGGCATTGCCTTTATAATCTATAAACACAGACAACCATGCACACAACAAGATTAGAACACAAGTAAACTGAATTGTATACAGAGTGAGTACAATATGTAATAGGGTCTAGAATACATGCCCAACTGGAAAGTAAAATAAACTAAAAGTACATGTAAACTGGAGAAAAAAAGAATTCAGTTGTTGGGTCATCCTCCAAGGATTCCACCTGAAGAGTATGTATAGAACACCTTATCAGAACTCCGCATCCATCCATGTCCTTTATGTATCAACTCCTCTTAAGGTACTCCTCCAAGAACCATCCAGTCCTAGTACCCTTAGTTTAGATCAACTCTGTCTATTGTTTTCACCAAACACAACAATGTGCGGGCATAGCCTCTGCAGGGGTGAGTATAACAATACCGAGTGGGGACCTCGAGACCCCCAAGGTCTCACAAAATCCACAAAATATTAACCTAAAAGCATGAAGTCAACTATCAACCCTTATTAGGTATATGACCATACATATACCTAAGTTATCACGTATACCCATCTCAAAGAAGAGGAAAAACACTAGGACCAACTGAAAATCCAAAGCTCACCTATTTCATAAAATATGGAAAACCAAAATGGTTTTACCACAATGTAAGTACCGCACAGGTACCAACTCAACTCACACCAGGTATAACATAAGTACAATAGTAGATATAATTACATGTAACTACTGAATCATCTTACTCTATAATGAAGCTGACCCACACAGGATCTCTTGGAGCTGATCCAGATAGGATAACTAGGTTCTGACCCACACAGGATCACAAAGAGATGACCCACGCAGGATTTCTAGGAGCTGAACCACACATTATTTCTAGGTGATGACCCACACATGATCAAAAGGAGATGACCCACAAATGATCGCTAGGAGTTAACCCACATAGGATCACTAGGTGTTGTCCCACATAGGATCTCAAGGAGCTGACCCACATAGGATCTCTAGGATAATACCCATATATGATCTCTAGGTGCTGACTCACACGGGATCACAAGGAGATGACCCACATAGGAATGCTAGAAGATAACCCACATAGGATTTCTAGGTGCTAACCCACACTAGATCATAAGGAGCTGAAACACACAAGATCGCTTGGAGTTGAACCACACAGGATCGCTAGGTACTTACCCACACATGATCGCAAGGATCTGACCCACACATCATCACCTGGTGCTGACCCACACAAGATATCAAGGATTTGACCCACACAGGATCCCTATTCATTCTTCTCATTATAGCCAACTACAGGGTTCCCACACTAAGATTCTTTATCTCTAAGGGGATCTGCTCCACAAGCCACTGGTCGATATTTCAACTTCCATTTAGTCCCATGAAGTTGTATCTAAAAGGTCCACCATTTCATGGGGGTCTCAATGCAATAGACGGTGTGCCAATCCGATTATTGCTCTGTGAGTTATTATCCTTTTAGTCCCAAGGTCATGGTTGGATTCATGATCGATCCAACCCAACCATAACTCATCTTTACCCAAAAGACTAGTGGGGTATACTCAAAGGGACTGTCTCTCTCCATGATTAATAGAGCTGATAACGGTTCGTCAAATGGACTTGTGGTTCCAATGTTATGGCCCAATTAAAGTATAGGTTCGTATCAGGTCTGGGTCTGATCCTACCCTGTTAGACCAAACTGTCCCAAACCTGGCCTAGGTCGACCAGATTCATGACGACCCATCCCATGGTGTGACCCATCCCGTAGGGTGTCATGGCTCACTGGGTGTTCTAGTAGGCTGAGAGGCCCACGAGAGGTCACGGAGGCCACGAGTGATGCGGGGAAGTAGAGGCCACTTGTTGAATCAGCTGTAGATAGAGGCTCACCCGTGGGGCGTGCCACGAGGGAGCTGGATGGTTCGGCCCGGACCAAGGCGGCTAGGTGGGGAGGTGCCGTGAGGGAGTGGGGTAGTGTGTCCTAGCCCGGGGTTGCTCGTCTAGGATGGAAAATGCTACGGGGAAGCCATGTCAGGGGGTTCCATGAGGGCCCAGGGCAGTTCGGCCAAGAGAGAAAAGGCTGCGGGCGGCATGTCGGGGCCATGGATAGAGGCATCAGCATGATTGTCAAGGCTATGGGTGGGGGCTCTGGCAGCGAGGCGGTGGGCGGCGCGGCGGGGCTGCGAACGATGGTGGCAGCTAGGGTGGCGAGGCCAAGTGCGGCGGGGCATCCACAGACTATGCCGGAGGCTCAGCCATGGGGCGCGGAGGTTGAAGAGGGTGGAGTTGTGGGGTGGAAAGCCACCATGCCTTCGTCGGCAGCTGGTTAAGCCATCCTCTCTCTTCGTTCGTCCTTGTGGTGTAAGACACCTTCTTCGTCGGGAAGAACACAATATGATAGAATTGTGGAGGGGTCATGCCATGTTTGTTTTCCCCCTGGATATTAGAGTGGTAGAAAGTGGTTCACCATTTTTGAAATAGGAACATGTATTGATGATATTTAAAAACATCAATTCCCACAACCCTCATGAATAATAATTACCTTCAATAAAAAAATAAAACATTCGTTCTTTTATTATAAGGAAAAAACATGGGAAAACGATCATACAGAATTTAAATCCCTACCTCGTGTATTTGTCAACAGCGGTTGTGAGGAAAGAGATGAGGTCGTTGGGGATAGAAGAACATCAGTGAATTCGGTGCTTCCCCAATCTTTGGTTCTTTGACGTTGATGACATTTCTCATCAACTAATGTACCTTGGAAGAAGTCGAAGTCAAATTCGGCGTTTTTTTTTGGTGTTCTTCATTGGAGAGATTTCTCCCAAAGCACCTTCCTCCCAATCCCACCAAAATGAAGAGATAAAAAAATAATAGATTATGTTATCTATTATTTATTTTGTTGTCTTAGATTTAAAATTGGATAAATTAATTATGGGTTGGCTTAAATATTTACAATCATTCAATGCAAACAGAATGAGTTAAAAAGAATGAACTTGGTTTTGTGGTTTAGTTTTGGATTCAATAATTATTCTCATTTATATGTTGATTTTAGTTTGATAATCCAAACATGAAATCTCATGTTTGAATCATTAATATTTTTCAGAATATAAATATTTTCAGTTTCATGTCATTGGGGGCCATCACCCAATCGGGGACATTCGCCTCACCAATGCATGATACTCAAATCTACCACAAAAAATATAACAAACATTAAAGAAAATTAATTAATATCATGACCTCCCCCAATCCAAGTCTCGAGTTAGCCTCTCAATTCTGAGATTATGAGATTACACTGTGGATTGGGTGTAGTATGATTGAAATATTGGGAGAGGGAGAGAGAGAATGAAATAAATAAAAGATGAAATGTGGATGGAGAATCCCAGATGCATGGATTAATAAAACTAAAAATAAAATAAATTACAAGTAAAAATGAAACGAAAAAAAAAATAAAATTAAAAATAAAATAAAAAAATAAATGAGGGGGGAAGAGAAGAGTAGCAGTGACCGTTGCCCCGGTGGGATCCCTCCTTGGCATTGGGTTTCGAGCTGATGATCTTGGAAGGAGAGGAGGGCCTCCTTTTATAGGTAGCATTCTATCCTCTGAAAGTTTGCACATTATGTACACAAAAAATGCAGGATTAACGTGTGGAACCCTTCTTCAATGTTGTGCATAAATGTGTTTTCCGTTCACCCACAAAATTTCAGTGCATTTGGACATGGGATGAAGTCGTTATGAATTTTTCATTTAAGGCTTCTGTTTCTAGACGAGGCTTCCAGGAAGGTCCCTCCAAAAGTATGTCATTAAATGGAAGCCTTAATGAATTCAAAACCCCAAATAATTTAGCGTGGAGACAGACCTATTTGTCTTAGTTTTATCTCAGGTGGAATCACTTCATTTGGATATGTGTAGGTCGAGTTTGGGTTGCGTTACTGTGGGGTGCTCCACGCTGTCTGCCTGAAAAAATGTTAAACTTCAATGAATTTTTAGAAACACTATATTGCCGAATCAGCTCCAGGTCTAGCAGAAAAAATATGATGAAATAGAATCAGGAATCAAAAAAAAATTCATCACAAAATTGGGTCATATATTTTATGTGAAATGACAAAAATACCCTTGTGGTCAAAATCTGTCCAATATCCTGAATTATACATTTTTCTCAATTTTTCTCATTTTCATTCTAAAGTTCAAATTACCCATTATTTTAATAAAACATGTAAATACATGGGGTTTATCATTGGAAAACAGTAAGAAATACTCACTATTTGATAAAAAATATTCACGTAAATTTGCTCTGTCAATTACCCCTACACTTAAACTATGCTTGTCCTCAAGCATTAAATCTCAATATGGAAATCAGAGGACACCAATATTACCAATATTAAAATTTCAATGCAATAAAATAAAACACTTTTTAAAATAAAATCAAACATTCAAAAATCTGCATAAAATATCAAATTATGTTCCCATTTTTCAATGAAACCAATAATTCACATATTTTACTTTTCCCATTGGAAAATTGATGGAACTTATCTTTTCATTAATTAATGCTCCCTGATTCATCATTATTAAACATACCATGTCATGATTTACCTCACTTTTGATTTTTTTCATCACTAATGATACAATTCAAGTAGAGTTATGCTCATATCATTAGATCATTTTCCTTATCCATATGCTTCTAAATGAACTACTTTCTCCACTTTGTAAAGAAAAAAGGCACATAAAATCACGAGGACTTGTAATAAATGTTCAAATGACTCTGAGGCTTAAGGTTGGTTGGATTTGAAGCTTTAAAAATTATGGCTCAAGGATGTGGCTTATCTCTAATGTACAATTCATGATATTAAAAGTAAAAGTGTAATGAAATTATCCCCTTCAATATAGAAACACCCACTTCCCGAAACATAATGAAAATGCTATGATCAAGTAAGCATAATGAACAATTTGTGCACCCTCTTGAGTTTCTTTTATTTAGTACTTTTTTTCATTTTTTGAAAGTTATGATTAGATAAAACGTCACATCCATCACCTAACCACATAAAATAATGAGATTGTCGGTATGGAATATGGTGATTTTTGGTTCTCTAAAATCAAAACCCTATTTTCTATTTTTTTTCATTTTGTCAATTTTTTTCATTTTGTTTAATTCAAGAGGGGAAAACAATAGATTTTAATGAATGATTTCAAAACCTTTTACAATTAACACAATAACACCCCCACACTTCTTCCTCACAATGTGTACCATCCTGTCCACCATGATTCCCTTTACCCCACACTTCAAATTTAAAATATCATGAAAATACCAAGAGTTGGGTAGTAATGGATAAAAATGGCTTCGAACATGGAAAATCCATATAAAGGTCATTCATGGTCTCTATTGGCTAAACTAATGATTGACGTAAATGTGGTATTTTATGGAAATGTAGATTTTCAAAGGATGCCTCAATCATTTTAAATGTTTTTTTTTCACAGTCATAGCCATTTCAAGTTTCAATACATGATTTGGTTGGTTACATGTCCCAAGATCACTTAAGAAATATTCTCAATAATAAATAGGAAGTACGTGGTCTAGAAATCCTCTCATGAATGAGAAATATAACTTTGGAAAATAACTCATGTCATGAATAATAATAATAAATCAATTCACGTATATTTTAGAAATTCAATGAATGAAAGATGGTTGAGAAATTCCATTTAAATGAATGAATTAATTCCTTCAAATCATGAGTCATAATTTCAATATCAATGATTCATATTTAAAAATTCAATTCTGCATTTCAATCATTTAATCATATAAACTTCGAAATCTTAAACATGACATCACTGGGTTCCTAGGAAACTCATGTCTCTAAGATAAGTCGAGTAAAACATTAATTCAATTATGGGAATTAAATTTTATCTTTAAATATCAAAACATTTTTTGGACTAAAATATGGAGATTTTTAGAAGATAGAGAATGAAAATGAACTCCCTTTTGAAAATAAATCTCCGGTCCTCATCCTTCGGTATTTGGGGCTTCCTTCTACAATCATGATCCTACAAAAGAAAACAACTCAATTAATCTCAAGGATCATGTCATTAAAGCTCAAAAAGATATAGGGAGTGGGATGAATGCTGTACTAAATCTAATAAAATAAATTTAATTCTAAATTCCAAGAAATCATGTCAAGCTAAATATTGGTACGACCCCCCAAGTGGGTCTTGAATTTTTACTGCCTCCCGAGAGCAGTACTAGCTATTATCCAAAATCTGATGGAGGATGAAGCATATTTTATTTTAACCACCACAAGTGGCTTGTCCCATCTTGTACTTCATTCTTACAGGTGAAGAATGATCCATGGGTAGAGTACAACAGATCCTCCACCTTCACAATGATGTATAGCTTGCATGGTGGGGTAAAATGAAGTATGTACCATCATCCTTATTTTTGTTTACTACTTTTGCAACCTCTTCATCTATATCCAGTGCTTCCTCAAGGTACACTGCATCCAAATAATAGTCAATGGGAATGTCATAGTGCTATTCTATTTGAATAAAAATAAAACAATAACTATTAAGATCTAATTCTTCCCCATAAAAGTAAGCATCTTTTTTCATGGTCTCCTTAGGAAAATCCACTATAATCTCTTCACGAGCTTCATTCAATAAATATTCAACTTTTCCAAGGAGCTCCATATGTTCCTTAGTAGGTGCACTTACAGGTACTTCATCATCCTCCAAGGCATAGCTGAGATTTTCTGAATCAATATAATCAAAATAACAATGGGTGATGTAGAATTCATATTCAATAAAATTAGAATAGATAGAGTCAATGAATGGTTCAACTCCCTGAGTCAGTTCCGCCTCAATCTCTGCCTCAGTGGTAAGTTCCTCTTGGAAGAGACTCTCTGAGGTTGGAGGCAGGTAGTTGGGCTCTTTCATTTTAACATCAAATTCCACCACTTTGGTGGTTTCTTCCTTCAGTGGTGATGGCTTTTCATCCTTGTATTGTATGGGGAGATCAGGAAGTTCCTCATATTTAATCAAAAAATCATCAAATCCTTCTTGATCTCCCACTTATTGCTTAGCAAGAAATTCATCATCCTTTTCCACCTTAGGTTCATGATCTTTCTCAGGGTTGGGTTTCTCCATTAATGCACGAACATAGTCAAATTCTCTTTCATCTTATCTCATCAGTTGTCCAATGCTTTCTCTATATTATTTCACCTGATTCCTTCTAAAATCTTCTTCATTTTTTTGTTGTTGATGCACCTGTGAATAATCTATCCGTGCATAATAATATGAATTTGAATCCATCATGAATGTTTTTTTAGTATTTTTAATTTTTTATTAAAAAATGAAATCTACCTAATATGTGAAAATAGAAAAAATAAATAAATGAATAACTAATTGGATCCCCGACAACAACACCAGTTTTGATGCACGCCTGCTGTGGGGCATGGACAAAAGCAATTATATTTTGATTTCCTAGTGCAGCACTATGGCTGACCAGGGTTATCTCTCTTGAGGAGCCTTTCAGTTTGGATCAATTACTTTATTTTAATTCACCTAAAATATCTCTTTTTGTGGATTTGTTTTTAAATGAAAGTGATGATTTTTTTTTGGATTTTTGATTTAAAAATATAAACAATCATGCAATGAATTTAGAATGAGTTAAGAAGAAATAATATGGTTTTGTGTTTAGTCATGGATTTAATCATTATTCACCTTTATATGTTGACTTTAGTTTGATAATCCAAACACGAAATCTGATGTTTGAATCACTAGTCTTTTACAGAATATAAATAGTTTGAGTTTCATGACATTGGAGGTCGTCACCCAATTAGGGACATTTGACCCACCAATGCATGACACTCAAATCTACTACAAACAATAAAACAAACTTTAAAGAAAATTAATGAACATCTTGAACACCCCCAATCCATATCTTGAGATAGAATCTCATTTCCGAGAGTATAAGATTACTTTGTCGATTGGGTGTAGGAAGAAAGAAATATTGAGAGAGAGAGAGAGAGAATGAATGAAAAGATGAAAAGTGGATGGGGAAACACATATGTATGGATTAATAAAACTAAAAATAAAACAAATTACAACTAAAAAAGAAAAGAAACTAAAATTAAAATGAAAATAAAAATACAAGAATAAATGAGGGGTGAAGAGTAGAGTAGGAGCGGCCCATTCCCCAGTGGGATCCCTCCTTGGCTTTGGGTGTCGAGCTGATGATCACGGAAGGAGGGGAGGGCCTCCTTTTATAGGTAGAATTATGTCCTCCTAATGTTTGCACATTGTGGACTTAATAAATGGCAGATTCACACATGGACCCCTTCATAAATTTTTTGCATAAATGTGTTGTCCGTTCACCCCCAAAATTGATGATCATTTGGACACAGGATGAAGGAGTTATGAATTTTTAATTTGAGGCACTTGTTTCTCGACGAAGCTTCCCCATAGGTCCATCCAAAAGTATGTCGTTAAATGGCCGCATTAATGACTTCAAAACTCCACCAAATTTAATTTACATCAGGCCCTTGCTGTTGTAATTTTATCCCAGGTAGAGTCACCTCATTTGGATATGTGTAGGCAGAGTTTTGGTTCCGTTACAGTGGGGTGGTCCACGTTGTCCACCTCGAAAAATGTTAAATTTCATTGAATTTTTAGAAACATTAGATGTCTGAATTAGCTCCTAGTCCAGAAGAAACAATTGGAGGAAATACAATTAGGATTATAAATAAATTTAATCAAAAAATTGGGTCATATATTTTATGCGA
The DNA here is from genome assembly GCA_963277665.1 of Viscum album. Taxonomy (NCBI): domain Eukaryota; kingdom Viridiplantae; phylum Streptophyta; class Magnoliopsida; order Santalales; family Viscaceae; genus Viscum; species Viscum album. Next base: position 1,405,903,303 of record OY728120.1, on the reverse strand, counting down.
AATGACAAAAATACCCTTGTGGTCAAAATCTGTCCAAAATCAAGAATTATTCATTTTTCTCAATTTTGCTTGTTTTCATTCTAAAATTAAAATTACAAAATATTTTAATAAAACATGTAAATACATGGGGATTATCATTGAAAAAAAGTAAGAAATACTCATTATTTGATAAAAATATGCACATAAATTTGCTCTTTCAAATACCCCCACACTTAAACCATGATTGTCCTCAAAAATTATATCTCATCATGGAAATCAATGGACCCCAATGTTACCAATATTCAAATTTCAATGAAATAAAATCAAAAAATTTTCAATATAAAAAAATATTCAAAAATATGCATAACATATCAATTCAAGTTCCCATTTTTCAAAGAAACCAATAATTTTCATATTTTACTTTTCCCATTTGAAAATTGATGGAACTTATCTTTTCATTCATTCATCCTCCTTGATTCATCATTATTAAACATGCCATGTCATGATTTACCTCACTTTTGATTATTTTGTCAGTCATGATACAATTCATGTAGAGTTATGCTCATATCATAAGAACATGATCCTTATCTAGAGGAATGCAAATGAACTACTTTCTCAGCATTGTAAAGACAAAAGACACATAAAATCATGAGGACTTTAAATAATGGTTCAAATGACTCTGAGGATTAAAGTTGGTAGGATTTGATGCTTTAAAAATTATGGCTCAAGGAGGAGGCTAATCTCTGAAGTACAATGAATGATATTAAAAGTAAAATTGTAATGAAATTCTCCCCTTCAAAATAGCAACACCCACTTCCCAAAACTCAAAGAAAAGTTTATGGTTAAGTAAGCATAATTAATGATTTGTGCACCCTCTTGATTTTTTTTATTTAGTAATTTTTTTCATTTTTCAAATGTTATGATTTGATAAAACCTCACATCCATCACCCAACCAAATACAATCATAAGATCATCAGTCTAGAAAATGGTGATATTTTGTTCTCCAAAATCAAAACCCATTTTTATATTTTTTTTTGTCAATTTTTTTCATTTTTTTAATTTAATAGGGGAAAACAATAGAGTTTAATGAATGATTTCACAACCTTTTACAATTTACAAAATAACACCCCCGCACTTCTTCCTCACAATGTGTATCATCCCATCTACCATTATTCCCTTTACCCCGACACTTGATCTTTAAAATATCATGAAAATACCATGAGTTGTGTAGGAATGGATAAAAATGGATTGAAACATGGGTCACCACTATAAAGGTCATTCATGGTCTCTATGGGCTAAACGAAGGATTGACATAAAGGTGGTATTTTAAGAAAAATTATCTTTTCAAAGGATGAATCAATCATTTTAAATGTGTTTTTTGCACAGTCATAGCTTTGACAAGTTTCAATACAAGTTATGGTCGGTTACATGTCCTAAGATCACTCAAGAAATATGCTCAAGAATAAATAGGAAGTACTTGGTCTATAAATCCTTTCGAGAATGAGAAATAGAACATTAGAAAATCACTCACGACATGAATAATAATAATAATTCAATTCACATAAATTATAGAAAATAAAAGCATGCTAGATGGTTGAGAAATTTAATTTAAATGAATGAATTAATTCCTTGAAATCATGAGTGATCATTTCAATATCAATGATTTATATTTAAAAATTCAATTCCGTATTTCAATCAATTAATCATATAAACATTGAAATCTAAAAAATGACATCATTGGGTTCCTATGAAACCCATGTATCCTAGATCAGTCGATTAAAACATTAATTCAATTGTGGGAATGCAGTTTAATCTTTAATGCTCAAAACATGTTGTGGAATAAAACTTGAAGAGTTTGAAAAGATAGAAAATGAAAACGTACTCCCTTTTTAAAAAAATTATTTGGTCCTCATCCTTCAATTTTTGGTGCTTCCTTCTACCATCATGATCCTAAATAAGAAAAAAAACTCAATTAAAATCAAGGATCGGGTCGTTAAACCTCAAAAAAATAGAGGGAGTGGGTTACATGCTTCACTAAATCTACGAATATAAATTGAAATCTAAATTTCTAAAATGAATGTAAAGATAAATCTTGGTATTATCTCCCAAGTGGGCCCTGAATTTTTACTGCCTCCAGAGGGCAGTACCAGTTGTTATCCAAAATCTAATGGAGGATGAAGCTTCTTTGATTTGAACCACCACATGTGGCTTTTCGCATCTTATGCTTCATCCTTATGGGTGAAGAACGATCCATGTGTAGAGTACACCAGATCCCCCCCCACCTTCACAATGATCTATAGCTTGCATGGTAGGGGTAGAATGATGTATGGACCATTATCCTTCTTCTTGATTTCTACTTGTGAAACCTCTTCTTCTCTATCCAGTGGTTCCTAAAAGTATGCTACATCTAATGAATAGTCAATGGGAAAGTCAGAGTGCAATTCTATTCGAATAAAATTAAAACAAGAATTATTAAGATCCAAATATTCCCCATCAAAGTAAGCAGATTTTTTCCTGGTATCCTTAGGAAATCCACTATCATCTCTTCGTGAGATTCCTTCAATAAATATTAAACATGTCCAGGGAGCTCCTTATGTTCCTAAGCAGGTGCACATCCAGGTTCTTCATCATCCTCCGAGGCATAGATGAGATTTTCAGAATCTATATAATCAAAATCACAAGGAGTGATGTAGAATTCCGATTTAATAAAATTAGAATAGATAGAGTCAATGAATGGTTCAACTCCCTGAGTCGGTTCAACCTCAATCTCTAACTCATTGGTAAGTTCCTCTTGGAGTAGACTCTTTGAGGATGGAGGCAGGTAGTCGGGCTCCTCCGTCTTAACTTCAAATTCCACCACTTGTGTTGTTTCGTCCTTCAGTGGTGCTCGCTTTTCTTCCCTGTATTGTATGGGAGATCAGGCAGTTCCTCACATTTAATCAAAAAATCATCCAATCCATCTTGATCTCCCACTTGTAGCTCAGCAAGAAAGTCATTATCCTTTTCCACCATAGGTTCTTGATCTTGCTCAGGGCTGGGTTGCTCCATTAATGAACGAACATAGTCAAATGCTCTTTTAGATCTTCTCGTTAGTTGTTCAATGCTTTCTCTAAGTTCTTTCACCTGGGTCCTTCTAAAATCTTCTTCTTCTTCTTATTGTTGATTAACCTATGAGTAATTTATCCATGAATAATAATCTGAATTTGAATCCATCGTGAATGTTTTTTAGTATTTTTAATTTTTTATTAAAAATGAAATCCACCTAATATGTGAAAATAGAAAAAAAAATGAATAACTGATTGGCTTCTTTTCAACGACGCCACTTTTGACGCATGTCTGTCATGGGGCATGGACAAAAGCCATTATATTTTGTTTTCCTAGTGTAACACAGTGGCTGACCAGGGTCGTCTCTCTTGAGGAGCCTTTCAGTTTGGTTCACTTACTATATTCTAATTCACATAAGTTATCTCTTTTTGTGGTTTTTTCAAATGAAAGAAATGAAAATATTTTTTGGGTTTTTCATTTAAATATTTAAACAATCATTCAATGAAAACAGAATGAGTTAAGAAGAAAGAACATGGTTTTTTGGTTTAGTCTTGGATTCAATCATTATTCTCCTTTATATGTTGATTTTAGTTTGATAATCCAGACATTAAGTCTCATGTTTGAATCACTACACTTTTCCAGAATATAAATAGTATGAGTTTCATTTCATTGGGGTCCGTCACCCAATCGGGGACATTCACCTCACCAATGTATGATACTCAAATCTACCACAAACAATAAAACGAACATTAAAGAAAATTCATGAATATAATGACCTCCCCCAGTCCAAGTCTCCAGTTAGTCTCTCATTTCAGAGTGTATGATATTACTTTGTGTATTGGGTGTAGGAAGATAGAATGATTGAGAGAGGTACAGAGAGAGAAAGAAAGAAAAGATGAAAAGTGGATGGAGAAACACAGATGCATTGATTAATAAAACTAAAAAAATAAATTACAACTAAAAATGAAACGAAACGAAAACTAAAATGAAAATAAAAATAAAATAATAAATGAGGGGGAAGAGAAGAGTAGCAACATCCCATGCCCCGGTGGGATCCCTCCATGGCTTTGCGTGTGGAGTTGATGATCTTGGAAGGAGGGGAGGGCCTCCTTTTATAGGAAGCATTCTGTCCCTCAAATTTTTGCGCATTGTGGACCCAATAAATGGCCGATTCATGCATGGAACCCTTCTTTAATGTTTTGAAAAAATGTTTTGGATGTTCACCCCAAAAACTGTTGAGCATTTGGACACTGGATGATGGAGTTATGCATTTTTTTAAGGATTTTTTTACGATGAAACATCTAGGAAGGTCCCTCCAAAAGAATGTCGTTCAATGGACACATTAATGACTTAAAAACTCCACAAACTTTTTTTTTGTATCTGGAACTCTTTATCATAGGTTTATCCCTGGTGGAATCACCTCATTTGGACATGTGTTGGCCGAGTTTTGGTTCCCTTACATTGGGGTGGTCCATGCTGTCCGCCCGGAAAACTATTAAAATGTAATGAATTTTTAGAAACACTAGATGGACGAATTAGCTCCTGGGCCAGAATAAAAAATTAGAGGAAATAAAATCAGTATTCTATAAAAAATTTAATCACAAAATTTGGTCATATATTTTTTTAGGAATGACAAAAATACCCTTGTGGTCAAAATCTGTCCAAAATCCAGAATTATGCATTTCTCTCAATTTTTACCATTTTCCTACTATAATTCAAATTACCAATTATTTTAATAAAACATGTAAATACATGGGGTTTAGCATTGAAACAAAGTTATAAATACTCATTATTTGATAAAAAATCTGCACATAAATTTGCACTGTCAGGTAGGTACCATAATGTGAATTGCCTTGAGTTTTAATATAGATTATTAGTCACTTCGCAAATGTTCTCCATGAAAATCATTGGATAATTATATAGTATAACAAGGGTACATAATGGTTTATATAAGGGGAGAATAATTGTCAAAATTAATCATCTCAAATTATGAATCATAATGAGAGTAATAGGTATGTGTTGAAACATATACCTACTTGAAAAATGGATATCTAAATGAATTACATAAATTTGGTGCATGAATAAAGGGGAGAAGGTTTTGATCCCTTACCTTGAGAGGATTCTAAAAAACATGGAAGGATATTATTAAGATCATGGAAGAAAAATGGGATGAATATAGAGTGGTATTGGAAAATTATTTAAATAATCCAATGATTATGAGTTCTGAGGAATGTAATTTTTGGTGGGTTTCGATAAAAAAGGTAGCATAATTCTATATTAATTTAATAATAATGGTTTTGGATACTGTATGATAATGGAATAAAAACCAATAACTATCCCATGGAGTTTTTCCATGATTTCAAAAAATTGGAGTGTTTTTGTAATTTTACAATTTTATGAATCGATGTCACTAAAATAAAAACCTTGGTGATGTGTGTGTCATGCTTAATAAATTGAATTTAAAACATTAAAATATAATATTTGTTTTAGAGGATTCATTATGGTAATATTAAAATATTAAAATATCACCAAAAAAATTATTTTACATTTGAGATATATATTTTATCATGAAACCCTTTTATGAAATATATTACATCACTTTGAGGTAATTTTGATATTTTAATAAATACATTATATTTATATGGTGTATAAATTTTACCATGAAATTGATTATCTTATTTAATTATGAATGAAATAGTTATTAGCTAATATCAGCATTATAATTCAAAAACATTATCTTTATTTTATCAAAATAATTATTTATTCATCGAAATTATATATTTTAAAGCAAAATACCTTCTTTTTGAATAATAATGTGGTTTTGGAAAATTAAAATTTTCTATCCTATATAACAATTAAATTTAAATTAGTAAAATTATAATAACAGCTGTATTTATTATATATCTTTTATTAAAGTTATTTTATTAAAATTTCATTTATATCCAAAATAAAAATAATTCAAAAAAATATAGTCTTCATGAAAAATACATATTTCCCAAAAATTCCATTTTTGTTTCATGGTATCAAAATATAATATTTATCAAACTCATTATTTAATAATTAAAAAATGTAATATTAAAAAGTATATAAATCATGATTATTTTAAAAAAGAATAAAAAGTCATATTATTATGTTCTAGATACATAATGCTTTATTATACAAGTAAATTCCCTAAGTGTATGGTGTTTATTTATAAGACTTTGTTACAATGGTTCAACAAACATGGTTTGGGACATGATCTTTGGGATCATGAACATCTCCCATAAATGGGTTTCCCCATTCTCATGTTATGGAATCTTGTCTTGGGATTGGTTATGGTAAAGTCATAGGGATTTTATTTTCCTCAGAAGCTCCTGTAAATTTTCATTTTATGGTATTCTTATACAGGTTGAGGCCATCAATTCTTCCATCTATGTGAAATGGAATTCAGATTAAACCTTAATATTCTAATATTAATGTTTACTATATAATTTATATACTATCAATGGTTTTTATGATAAATAGTATTTAAAAATTTAAAGACCATCCCAAATTACAAATTTAGTGATTTTGTTTTATATAAATTTATATATTATTAAGATATTAATGCTTTTAAAAAGGGAAAATACATATAGAAAAGTCAGGGGCATTAAATAGGAACAATTGTTTCATTTTGTATTATAATAGGAACCCAACTAGAAGAATGATGGAAATGATTTAGTTAAGATAGAGAGTCTACAACAAGAAAAGTTTTCACAAAAAATGGGGGATAATGTAATACCCCAAATCATAATGGGATAAATGGTAAAATGTTTCAATTAATGTCAACAATGTGGACTATTATTTTTATATGTCTATTTGATTATAAACAAATAGTAAAATAACTTTATCATGTAGAAGTGAATATGATGGGTGATATCCTAGAAATTTTTTCTTTATGAGTTCTAGTGAGGAAAAAGAATGTTCAAAGATCATGGGTCACCCTATTGGTGTCTTTGAGTCCCAGTTGTTATATATGGTTCGCGTATATTATGTTATTAAAGAGTGACTAGTGAAAGTGATGTGTTGTGACCTTTACAGGCCCACTCATGAGGCATATGATGTGGTTGGGAATGTCTCCAAACCATGATGTGTGATCTGATGTTTTGTGCTGATCTTGTGACCCTTTAATGTGTATCATTGAAGAGTTATTACCAAGACTAAACATTCCCTCAATTATTATATGACACATGATTGGATTGTTGTTGTACCCCTATGATTATATGAGAAATTATATGGTGTATATTAGGCCTCAAGGATTATATAATTTTTTACTAGTTTTATGCTTCACCTAATGGATATATGAGACATTATGTTGGGTATGATAGACTTTCCTGACTATATGATATATTAAATGGTGAATATTGGCCCATGATGTTAGATGATATTCGAGGTGCGATTTAGCTTCCAAATTTTCATATTTTATGAAATATTAAAATATGATTATCATCCCATAATTACGTTAACTATTATTTTATGTAGGGATGGGATTTCCCCAGATTAATTTTTATGATATTACTTATGGGTAAGATCATCCCCTTGGTTTCATTATCCAGGTTCTAAAGGTGGAGCACATTGCACCCCCAAAGGTTGTATATATGATATTATTCAGGAATGCCACATTTCCCTTAAGATATTTTATATAATTATGCATATACAATCATAAGATTGTGGGGAAGGACATATATAACCCTAATGATTATGTGTTTGGATTAAATATTTCTGGAGGTGGTGGATGTCATTATAGTCAATCTTTAGTTTCACCATAGAAATTATTGATTGATGTTATGCATTTTATTTTGTTATAATTATTATTTATATCTAATAATATAACATATTCATAAAAAAATTCACATGTATGATAGAGACACTATTAGTGGTGGCCTTCTGGGTTATACACTCTCCTTTCATGGGAATCCATGAAACTCTAGTAAAAAATGAGGCCTTAATATTTGAATGTTCATGCAGGTTATATGCCTAGTGTTTAATGGTCATCCTAGATATCATGGATGTGTATTGGGATGCGATGAGTTTTGGGGATGTTCATAGTGAATCCTTGAATTTAATTATCAATTTTTTCAGATATATATGCTCATCTCAGAAAAATATTAGTCAAGAAATGTGACTGAGTGATTCTAAATTTATATTTATGTATAATAATTATTGTTTATTGGATTTTATAGAATCTAATTGTTAATAATTGACGTTCTGTTGATATTTTCTCAATATTTTCAATGTGATTTCATGTTAATGTTTCCTAATAGTATCACCATAGACCCTAATTGTGGATCATTAGCCTTTGGCATTTCATGAGAGATTCCTATGATCACGTAATAATCAACATAAATTTTTTTGGGTGGTCTCAATCCATGGAATTAAAAATGTTATTAGAGCATCATTGTCATTATCATACTAATTTTTTTATGGTAGATATAGAAAATTTATTTTTCATATCATTTTGTATAACTTCGACTGGCTGCATGAATTCCTTTTTAAGGGGATTTCTATGTTTCCAGATATATGGGATTGATAATTTTTTATTTTTATCAAATAATTACAATATTTATTTTAATAAAAATTGTTTATTTAATATTTCTATTTTTGGTTTTGGGATGAAATAACATTGAAAATAGGCCTATGTATGTTCATCATGTTTTATATATAGGATTCAAATGAAATCCACATACTTGTCTATAATTTATATCACTAATGATATAGAAAAAAACTATTTAATGTGTCAACAACAACATCAATGGTGTTTCACAAAATAAATTTCTCATCAATTTTTTACATTGATGAACCATGATATTTTATTCTAATGATAGGTTAAATGGATTCCATGTGGAATATTCCATGATGAAGAATTTGTATTCCCTCTTTTTATATGCAGTATAGGGACCCCAATTGGCCTGATAAAAGAATTTGATATCATGATAATTAACACCTTTTGGTTGAATGTGGTACTATTTTTGAATTTATAATGGAGTATTATTTCAGAATGTGTCAAAAAGAACCTCTATTTTTTTTATAATTCTTCTTGGTGTAATTATACCTAACTGAACAATATTATTATGGTTTTGCAAAAATGAATCAACACAAGATGAAGCCATTATATTTTCTTGTGTGGGTCCAGAATACATGAGGGCCAATCTTGTATGTATATTATAATTGATTATGGGAACCCAAATGTGGGTGGGAGACTTGGCATGTCATGCTTGGTGAGGGTGTGTTTTATAGAGAGAGGGTTTGAAATATAGATTTTGTGTTTTTGAATGTGATTTTACTTGGGATATTTTTGGATTGTGAAAATTTCCAGCCCAATGAGTTCTAGACTATGTGAGACATGAATTATAAGATAAGTGTGAGATAGTATAGCCTTGATAATCTACTCAGTATATTGCTAAATCTTGTGAAATGAATAATTTTAAATATTATTTCATATTTTTAGTAGATATGGATTCAATATATGTGGGTGATATATGATTGTATCATAAGAGAGTGGTTAGACCCGACATGTGAATGCCATAGATATGAGAAAATTGGATTAATTATTAGAGGTAAGCATATTCTAACCATCCTTATTATTTGCTTGTGGTGAATAACTTTATCCATAACTATGAAGGTCTTCCTCATCCCCTAGTGATCCTCCCATATAGAAGATACAATGTCTTTATATTTCATTCCTTTACAATATCTGTTAAATCATCTTCCTGAGCATGGTAAACACCATTAAATTTATGTTAGCAATATCATTGTCTCGTTTCTTCCTATGAAACTATGAGAAAGAAATTGAGTTATGATCCAAATTTCCACAAGAAAAAAATTCCATAAGAGTAGTAGATGGGTATGATTAAACCTAAATATAAAAATAATTATATTCATTAAGGTCACTCATATCTCCCTATTTCAATTGATTCATATCATGTGCAATCAATTTAATAGTAAAGGGTGAATGATTTTTCATCCATAACTAAGTTACAAAGATAAATAAAACTAGGTAAGTGATAGATATTTTTCATTTAGAATCAATGATGAGTCATTCCTCCCTCTATATATTCTACCCCATATATTATGATCATCCTGGAAAAAAAATTATTTTTCAAAAACATTACAGTTATCAGGTGTTCCTCTCATATAAAATTGTCTTATGGAATTTCAACCAATAAAATAATCCCTGCCAATAGTCTCCATATTTGTCTTTAATTTGGATTTCCCATATAATTCACATATTCAAACATTGGATACATAAACAGAAAATTATCAAAAATATTACCTCTATTTTTTCTACTATATTATCACATAACCATTAGATAACCTTTCATTAGATTCCAAATACAATGATAATTAATTTAAAAAGTTAGTAACAAGATAATATACAATTGAAAGGTAAAAGTAAAAATATCCACATATAATAAATATAGTATAAATAATAATATAATAATGGTCAAATTGAATATGAAATTTTGAATAATTCCCATACCTTTCCAGGTCAGTTTCCCATTCAAATTTTATCAGTAATTTCATGAATGAGGAAAAATACCAGATAATATGACATTGTCATAAAAACTTGTATATCCACCTAATATTTATCCAAGATTATGTAGATTAATTTATATAAGAGGAATGCTCACTCCATGGGTCTTACTCTTGTAGTCTCAGTTTTTCCTTGATAATGATTAATGTAATTAAAAATCTATGCCCTATATCTGAGATCTTATGGGAAATGATGATATGAAAGAAACCCATATCAATTACGAGATTCCACCAATCATCAAAACCCCAAGCCTGATGAAAAAAATTCATAAATACTAAATATTCCATATATTACCATTTTATTTTATAGATAATCATGAAATGATAGATTTTATTCAATCCTTGATCTTATATTTATTGAATTTGAGGATAGCTTCTCATAAATGTAGAGCTATTTTCTTTGTAATATTACTCTTTAAAAATTTCCCATCAACATGTGAGTTAAAAAATAACCAGAAATTCAGATATTTAATTATATTTAATGCAAATTTTATCAATAAAATTGATAATTTCATTTTTAAATAAATATATATACCTTTACAGATCACTTGTATTAGAAAATCCTATAAACATATTATTTCTATAGGGGTAGACAAACACCTCCTAAGGACAAAAATAACAATCAAGGTTGGAGCACATTAAATCAATTTCCTAGATTCCATGATGAAAAATATAGAGAAGCCCTCAATTTATCATCATTTCACCATAACATTATGATTATGTTAGTAAATAACCTAAAATGGATTTAACCTTAAAAACCTTTACATTTTTTTGTCATTATGTCATCATGTAATTACATTAGTTCAACTTTTATAAATATTGTTTTATCATTGGTAAATTTTGTCTAGTTTTAATATACTTATAAACATATACCCTCATTATATCTAGAAAATTATTCCTTTATAGAAATTTTTAAAGAGTATATGATTAACCATAGTTCATCCCACATGATTGTCTCCAAAGGAGTGTAAAATTTTTCTCACTCAAAATGCATAAATAATATCATTGATTTATTTATAAAACAACCCTTTTCACGATTACCACCCCAATTAAAATCAGTTCCATAACATTATCCACATTCTAGTATCCCGACAGGTTGGTATTATTTTGAATGTCATATATCATTGTCATTAAAAAAAGATGTAGGATACCAAATGATTAGTCCTATATAATTTAATTATCTCTAGTTCTTTCTATCTTATCTTATAATCCTGATATCAAAAAAATAAATATACCATTTTTTTTATAAAATCATTGGGGAACCGATCCTTATACACATATTTTATCATAATTATTAACATAATTTTCCCACAAAAACAATTAAAGGATCTAGAGGTCTAGTGTCTTTCAACGATTAGGCATATAAATTCAACAAAAAATACATAAAAATACGGTTTATTTAATACAAAACATAGTTATCCTAATCCCTATAGATCTTATAAAACAACATAGAATACACTGGGAAAAAATATTAGTAAACGGGAGAGCTAGAAATATCATTATGGGAATAACCTGGACAATAAATCATAATATGGAGTCAAGAGTCATAACATGATATCATAATGAATATGATCATAATAATGTGGCAATTTTATAAGAATCCATTTTCCTAATATCAAAACCATGCGAAAACAACATAAAATAATATATCATAGAAATAGGTCAACGGTCACACCCATTATGATCTTAAAAATGTTGAAAAATTTATATGGTCTATTTTGGTTTACCCCGAATCCATAACATAAATATCATGTGACATAAATCATTACCCAATGATTTGGAGGGATATATAAATATGTTTCCACCTATCATATAAATAAAAATAAAAATATTCATTCTAAATAAATAAAATAAACCATACATAAATCAAATGGATGTCCAAACCCATAATAAATAACCGGGTTACATAATTATAATTCATGTAATAGCCGTATGATAAATCAAAATGATTCCCAAGAGAAGAAATAATTAAATAATTATGATTTTTTTTATTTTAAAAGGAAATATAGGCCATTATAATTGATTTAAAAAATATATAATTAAAAAGATGTATCATGTAGATGAAATAATAAAAATTTACCACTTTATTATGATTTATATAATATCTGAAGGATATTTTTATATTAAAAATGTCTTTTGTTTCAATAAAACCAGAATTTAAACAATATGTTTATTTTTAAATTTTTGAGGTAATTTTTAAGCTATTATGGTTATAAAAATATTATATATGGGTGATTATATGAATATTATTGGAAATAATAATTTTCCCTTAAATTGGGTATACTAAAAAATTGACATCATAAGGAAATTAAAACATATATTACCCCAAATATGAAAATGAAATTTAACTAGATATATATGTATTGGACCTTTATAAAAAATAACAGTGCAATATGGGATGAATATTTCCTTAATTTGTGAAAATTAATGAGAACCTGTTACAAAATAGTCATGAAGGAGGTTTGAAAGATTTCATAATTTGTTTTAAAACACCCATGTTTATATTAACTCATTATAAAAATAATAACAAAAAAATAATTTGAATGGATGGGAAAGAAGATTTGAATTTCAAATGAGAGAACACATAATTATGAATATAATTACAAATGATTATATTAGCGGGAATGGATATTATAGACAAGGATGGGAAAACATAATTTAAATGGACAAGAATTATTTTTAATGTAGTTTCTTTTTAAAAATGTATTAGTACTTCAAAAAAAATTGAATCGGTGAGATCTCACAAAATTAAAATATTTTATACTATATCAAATTAAATATTATACTCAGGGAGAAACATTATAAATCAACAAATTAGATTGAGTTATAAAAAACATTATATTTTATAGAAGACGTCTATTTTTACAAAAATAAGAGCATGAACGGATGTGATGGTTAAATTTTAACAATAATTTATGATATCATAAATCATGGGGGATGTAGATAGAGAATAAAAATTAACACTGGTTCTTTATATTCAATTATGCTTTAATTAATGTTTACTTAGACATAACCCATATAGATTTAGTAATTTTGAATCAAAGGTCATTGGTATATTGAAAATTATATGGATAATTAAATAGCTTACATTAAATATTGGATTATTACAAATATTATCTTGCTAAATATATAAATATTATAAATTAAAAATTGTAAATAACATTAAAACATTTCATAATGTTGAAAAATTGATAAGAAAACCTATAACTTGTTCCGTATTTATTCTATACATGCACCCAACATCTTGAAAAAACAAATTATGTCTCCTGGATGCCTTATTAGAAACATTATTATTCATTAATTAATTTAATATAGATCATTTATTGTAATTTTTTTATTTATTATATATTATTATTTCCTATAGCGATTATTTTATGTTGTTCGTTCAATTGTCATGTAACTTCATATGTTTGATGACCATGGTAATAAGAGTTGTAAAATATATATATAATATATAGAATCATAATAGTGTTATGTGTTGAGTCAAAAAAATGTATGACATTTGCATTACGTCTGTTTTGGACATTAGAGAATATTTCTTCAATAGTAAATATTTGATTTTGATCTCTTTTATGTCCAATGTAATTTAGAATGTTTTTTGTAGAAAACAAAATGATTTTGAAAATATTTAAACTATTCTAAAGTATTCATGAATATTATCTAAACCAATCTCAATACAATTATTATATTGAATATTAAACTGATAATAATTGGAGTCCCTTATATCAAATCATATATAGGTCTTTTTATCTTGACTTTGTACTGAAAATAGTATTCAAAATAAGACTTTTTATAGGAACAGAATAAAAAATCATATTTACACATATAGAAATTATCATATTGAAATTCCATATGAAACCCCGTCAAATTAAATAATTTTAAATTCTGAAAACAGAAACCTAATTTCTATCATAATGGAATATCTTTTACAAAGGAAATATGTAAATTGAAATGAAATCATACTTTTTGTTATGATATAGACATTGGGGTGAAATCTGCCCATGCCATTGTAATAAACTCTAAAAAATGGACAATTGAGAAGGAAATATGGCTGCTGGGGATTTTCATATAAATACTCAGTCATATGAAGGGGTTGGAACAAGTGTTCTGAAGATAAATTTCATTTTCTATGGTCTCTTTCATGATTAATGTAAATTTTAAAATAATAAACATCTTGTTTTCAGTTGTAGTAATCATTTAGAGTCTTTTTTTATGGTATTAATTATGTCTGATTTGGTTAATATGATCAAGGGATTATGAGGATAGGATGGTAGATATCTAATCCGTTGGGTCTAGGTCTTGAGGGGATAGGAAGACAGAATATAATCTATCGATTCGAGGGATCATTGGGATATATAGATAGACATATATTCATATCGAGGTATTAACCTATAATGTAAATGAAATGTTTTTGTACAAGTATAAAATAAAAGAACATGATCCTAGGTTATTAAACACCATACTCATTAGATTAAAACAAGTGTATTCATCTCTATTACTTTTTTTATAAGTCGTTTATTTTTGTTGCATGTAATAGAAAGTGGAACTATTATATACATATTAGTATTTTATATTTTTTTATAATAATATATTTTTTAATAGTAAAAATATTTTAGTATATAATACTATCTGGATATGAAATTATATTGATATTTCATAATAGTCTTGATTATGATATTATTGTATATACTCTGATTAAATTGTTTCCTTTTGAAAATAAAATGACAGTATGATTATATAACCGCTAAATTCATAATACAAATATATATGGTGTTATGATATAATTAATTTATTCATATAACTTGTGGAATTATGTATCAAAATATAATTTATTGTGATTTCTTTATTATCAAACCCACAGAACATGCTTTGTTGCCATTAAAATACCTAAAAGGTTTTGTGATTATGAATTTTTTAACATTCATAAAAAAATGTTTCTTTTCATGATAAAAATAAAATATTTTAAGCCTATAATTCACCCCTATGGTATTTACACATACACATATACATTACCATCCTAAAATTGGTATTATATAAGGTTTCCACTGATCGTATACTTGTAAACCTTTTTTATCATCATAATAATAAGTAAGATAATGATTATTATAAACATTTTCTATATAAATAATTATTAAAATTAGATGATTTATGGAATAAAATTTATTTATTTATTTTAAATATGACATGACTCAATGTCGGATCAATAGATAACCTCAATCCAAATATATCCATTTTTTGATGGCTCTAATGTTTTTATTGGACTGAAAAAATGAATACATTACATATAAATACTAGAGTTTAAAATTTTGTTATATTAATCAAAGATTATAAGATCCCTAAAATATAAGTGACTACTTTTATAAATTGGGAAAACAAAGAGTACCAATTGAATTACATAGTTAACAATCAATTATTATGTTCTATGACAATTATAATTTACAGTCTGATCTTAACATGTGAATTGGAAAATATTTCTGGAAAAAGATATATATAACTCATTTTGGAATTTATAAAGTGGTTAAATATAGAATGTAATTTCATAAATCTAACTATCATGCATTTTAATTTTAATTTTGTAAACCTATATAAAAGGTATATCAATTGTTTGTGACAATTTTTCATAGTCTAATGCAGGAGTTAGAATGGATTGTAAGATTAAATTCTTGTTGAAATGATAATCGATATCATTCCCAATGAATGAAAATCCATGATAATAGTTTTTTATAAATCAAGAAAGATAAAACATTTCACAATAGATTATTTATTTAGAACTATTTTTCAATACAAGGGGAGATTAAAAATATATATTGAGAAATAAAAAATTGAGAATGATGGATTTTATATTAATACTACATTATTTCCTACTAAATCCATAACACCATAAAAGATTGTTATTTAATATATAAAGGGAAATATTTTAATTTAATATGAATCTAATGGTTCTGAGAATTCCTTAATTGAGAAATCTATTATTTCATAGAGGATGAACAAGATAGATTATATTAGGGACATTTAGGGTAGACATAAGAAAAATGAAAAGGATATAAATTAAAAGATATTTTTATGGAACTTGTTATGATATTAATAAATATGGATACATCAGACATGATTATCCAAAGATGAAATGAAAAAATATGATAGGAAGGAATTATGGGAAGATTAGTTGAATGTTTTATAATTAAATGATTAAGAATTTTCTCAATGGATATTCTTCATAGAGGAAAAGTGGAGGAGATTATCTTGATGACTCTTCTAATTGGGAATGTTTTGTATTATGGAACGTATGTCTTCCTTCTAGAATACCAAATGACAATATTTGTCTAATGGCTATGTTAGGAACCACTGATAACCATTAATACTTATCATCAAATAACATGTATCATGATATTTATGTTAAGAAGGAATCTAAATTATTAGATTAATAATTTTCCTTAGTAGAAGATAAAACTCTTCCTTTATATAAAGATAATTATTATTTTATAAAACCCTTGAATTTGGAAATTGAATTGTTTTTAAAAAACATGATAATAAAAAAGCAAGGATAAATGATATAATAAGTATAAGAAATTTATTGAGATCATGGAGGTGCTATTTTTTAAAAATTTACAATTTTAGAATTCACATAAAAAGTTATTTTGGAAAGGATTAATTCACAAACTAGTAATGAAAAACAAAATTCTGAAACTATTACTCAAGAAGATATGAATTTATTTGTGAGAATGTTGTCTAAAATTTCATCTAAAATAAAAAATTTATCAAACATTACTTATGGTAATGATGTTTTTGATATAATTTATAAAAAAATACATCCTCATGGTACATATTCTGGTATATGGTATACTCATAAAAACTGGTTTTTTTTGTAATAATTATATTTTCCGAAAAGCATACAATTTTGTAAAAATTTAGAAAGTGGTGGTTAGTGGAATTACAATTGTTCTTAAATATATTACAATACCTAGGTTTCCACAAATATTAAATTTTAAAACCAAAACTAGTTTTCCAATTTTTTTAAACATTTTCGGACCCAAGACGACTTTGTTTTGAAAAGTATAATTTATTGTTTTTAGAAAAATAAATGAAGTTCCAACAACCAGGATACATTTTATAAGGATAGTGATTATTTCCATCCTATGGTTGGAATTAAATATTTCATTAAAAATGTAATCAATATAAAAGGGTAAAATGTTACATTCAAAAATAATGATCAAGTATATGTGATTGATATATGTAATATTCTTATTCTCAAAAAATCCTTTATTTCAAATGTATTATGTGTTAAATGTCATAAGAAATACCATATAAACAATCAATTATGTGATTAAGGTTACCTTGTCAATTATATAAATTGAAAATGTGTAGTACATAATTTGAATGAGGAATTCATTATTTTTTCCCATCATCATGAGTATGTATACAAAATAAATATATAACATCGTAGGAGTCAATACTTACCCAGCCTTAGAGAAATGAATGATCAATCATTTATATTGAATATAATTTTAGGACATTGTATCCTTATAAGCTAATGAACATTATCTATGAAAATTATTTTTAGTTATTTATTAGATCATAGATTAGATTCTTTTATAGTAAATACCCATTGGAAATATGGTAGGCATCATATGTCCTGATTTAAATCAATTTTTTAATTCTAGACATATGATTCATTTTAGTTATTTCACGTGAAATTATTTGGTCATTCTCAAAATGAGAGTATTACGGGAATGTAATATTTATTGTTTTTGAATATTATTACACTAGATACACATTTGTTTGTTTTACAAAAATGAAATTTGAAGCCTTGTGTTTTTTCAAAACTTTTGAAGCTAATGTTATAAAGGAGACAATAATATCCACTTGAAAAATATTCATAGTAATTTTGGTGGAGAATTTTTAATTTCCAATTTGGAAACTATTTTTAGTAAAACAATAATTAGATATTACTTTTTAGGTCTGATAACTCCTAAAAAAAATGGTGTTTTTGAAAGATGAAATTATATTCTTCATGAAATAAAAATACCCATGTTGTGCGAATACCTAATTTCTAAACATTTTTTGGATATTGTGGTTAATAGTTATTGTTATACTATAAATCAAGGTTTTATTATACCTTTTTTTAATAATATTCATTATGATTTTTTGAGAGGAAAAAACCAAATCATTCTTAATTGAGAGTATTTGAAAGAAAAGTATTCAACTTGAATACAAAAGATAACTCAAAAAAATTTGAACCCAAATATGATGGAAGCATATTTTTAGGATATTCCACAAATTCTATGTCAAATATATTATTTATTAAAAAATATGGTACTGTTTAGGAAATAGTCCATGTAAAATGTAACGATACAAAACCTTTTATATTTAAATTGACCAAACAAACATCCTCATATTTTTCTTCAAAAACCAATTTTCAATATATTTTAAAATATTCTTATAACTAACCAAAATATAAAGAAATTGTTTTAGAAGTATTTTCCCAATAAAATTTCATATCTTAAGTGGATGAACATGTTTTAAAAATCCTATGTCATGTGTTTTTTTTGGAGTCATCCTAGTGATAGTATCATTGGTGATGTGGGTCAACAAGTGAGAAATAGAATCTCCTTAAGAAATAAAGTGGAAAATCATTCTTTTCATTCTTAATTTGAAAATAAAATTTTGATGAGTATTTAGGTTATGAGGACTATATTATGATAATAAAATATTATCTAAATTAAAAGGAGATAAATAAATTATAGACTTTTATTGACCTTACAATAGAAACAACCATAATTGGTGTAAAAACATTCTTCAGGAAAAAATACTTGATGAAAAATGAATATCATAAAAAATAAAGAAATAATTATTGTTAATGTTATAATAAAAAGAGGGAATATATTATGAATAAACTGATTCAACAATTTCTATATATTAATATATTAATAATATACTAGACATTGCAAAATTTTTCAATTTAAAACTTTTTTTAATGGATTTTAAGTGTTCATTCATTAACATTTTTGTACAAGAGGATGAATTCGTTAAAGAATAACCTAGTTTTCATGAAAAAATATATCCTAAATACATTTAATATCATACCAAAGAACTATATGAACATAAAAAATCCCAAAAAACTAGATTGATAGATTAATAGAGTATTTTTTACAAAATAATTATGTTAATGGAATCACTAATCCACACTATTTTATAATGATAGAGAAAAAATACATTACAATTGTGAAATTATATTTTTATGATATTATATTCAAATAAACTCATCAACCATTAATATATTCCTTTACAAATATTATGGAATCTATGTTTGAGATGAGTATAATGGGTGAGTTAACATTTTTTTTGTTTTTCAAATTTCTCAAAAACCTAAAGGTACATACATATATATAATAAGTATTTAATATATCATCATAAAATGTTTGGGTAAAAAACTAATTTTTCTTGTACTCCAATATGAACCATATATACACTTGATCATGATGAATGTGGGAAACCAGTTGATCAAACTACTTTTAGTGGTATAATATGATATTTTATATCCAAAACTTCTAGTTAACCATACATATTGTTTTTGAATGAATATATGAATTATATCAATATATTATAAAGGAATCTTATTAAAAATCTATGAAATGTATTTTTTAAATCTAACGGTAACCATGGATTTAAAAAAAATTCATCATGAAAATATTTTTATTTATAATGTTTTTCTAATGCTTACTTTTGTGGTCGTTTAATGGATTATAGAAGTATATTCCAAACATATTATTTCATAGGAGACTCATTAGTTTCTTGGCCCTATATGAAATGAAACATTGCATAACATACCACTACTGAAGATGAATATGTAACAGACAAATGTTGTTGAACAATTTTGTTATGAATGCAACAAACACTCAATGATTATGGCATAACTTTTATGAGAACCCAAATTCTATTTGATAATAGTAGTGTTATTTCCTTATGTAAAAAACCATTCACATCCCTATTTTTAAAAACACCTATAGATTAAGCAACAATTTTTTATGTGTCACACACATAAAAGAGATATTATTTTACAACTCAACAATACATAAGAAGAAATTGATGATATCTTTGTAAAACCACTACCTTCTAATAGATTTGAATACATTAAACAGAATATAATAATAATCATTTTAATGTTATTATTCATATACATTAATAATAGCATTAAATTACATTACTCTTCATCATCGGGGTAGTACATAAGCATGTTATTTTTTAAACATTTTAATATTTAATTTTTTTTTCCTAAAATTAATATTTTAGAATCATGTTTCTTTTTGGAGTCCGTTTTTTACAACAAAACACATAAAAATTTAAAAACATTATAAGATCTTCTTTTATAATATCTTTATTATTCGAATTTTTTTCATAATATATCAACATAATTATTTTTGAAGAATCTATTTTCATACTAATAGAACCACACACTAAATGGTATCCTTCTATTATTTTAGGTTTTTTAATTATTACACTACATTCAATCATTATCATCATTTTGGTTTTATTTATTTCAAGATTTTGTAAAAAAATTCATTATTTGGTTTTACAAAAGAATCCAATCGCATTTACATCCAATTTAATAAAACTGTCTAGAGTAAAAATTATTACAATTTTTCTCTGGATCAGTATTAAATATCAAATCTGATAAGATCATACAATAATTTTTTGATTAGATCTAAAATATGATTCCTCACACTCAGAGCCTATATAATGGGGGACCCCTATGACCCACAATGATAACATCAAAGTATCTACCAAAAAGAAATTATAAATTAAAAATACACCACTCTAATTTAAATTTGTCTAAATTTCAGAATCAAATTCATCAATGAAAATGATGCCAATAGAACTGGATTTAAAATAATGGTTTACCTTTAGGGAATAGATAGTTGATATATCTTTTTATGATAATTATTATTCTCTTTTGAAGAAAATCATATAATATTGTGGTTGGGAATCCTTATGTGTAACAACAATTTATGAGGATTAGGATCTAGTAATTTGTGATATAGTCTTAGAGTTTTATAAAAATGGTGTTTCTAGTTGAACAGAGAAAACAAAAGATTATTTTCAAAATTTATAGAAAATGATATCATATTTCTTATATAAAATAATCAAATCATCTTGAAATTCTTTTGGATGATGATGATTTATTTCCATCCCAGATGTTACCCAATAGTATGGGATAGTTTTATTATAATTAATACAAGGATTAATTGTTTTGTAATTTTGGGTATATCCAGAAAGAAAGATAACTAAATGAAAAAAAATCAATTTATTTCATTCAGGATTCATGGATTCCTAATAATGATAGAAAGGGGCCATGATAACCTTGATTTAATAAATATATTTTCCTTTTATTTCTTTATAAACAAGAGAAATATAGGATTAATTGGATAAATCTCTCTCCAAATAAATAAATTGAAGTCAAGATCTAGAAAATATCATATAATTATATTTACAACGATTTTGACAAAAATATGTCTTATGTTCATAAACTCATTCCATGATTAATACAAGAAAAAAATGAAGAAAGTTTAATTTATTATTTTCATTTATGACAGTCTCAAAATGACGATGTTTACCTTTGATTAATATACATCGTAATTTTTTGATATGTTGGGTGAATCTTCTCCTGATTATGAAAGATCCATCAAACCAAAGAAATATATTTAGAAGAAGAAGAAAAATAAAAATGCTAAAAATGATTACGAGAAAAATAATAATGGGAATGCTGAGGAGGGATGTAAATGTATAAAAATAAAAAAAAATCCTCAAAAACCCCAGAATGGTAAGAAAGCAAATTTATCCCCTCATAATATAGTATTAGAATGGATGGAGAATACATCTGAAAGAAAAGAAGGAGATTCTCATTTTAGACTCAATATAGCTGAACCATTTTCTGTAAGAATATATGGAGATGAAATGTTATAGAAATAAATAAAAAAATAAAAAATAATAATATGACATTGGAAGAACGATTGTGTGATATGTTTATGAATGGAGTAGAAACAACTTTTGAAAATTATATATTTTTGGATTCTACATGATCTTTCCATGAAATAGTTGTTGTGCGTACTGATGTTCCCTATATAGTAGATAAAGCGAAGGCAATTGCTATAGATAAAGAATCAATTCTAGTTGTTAAAAAATTTTATGATCTATAGAACAACTTGTTGATGTGTTTTTTCATGAAATTGAAGAAGGAGACGAAAACATTGATGACATTAAATAATATTCATAAGTTCTATAAGAAGAATGAACTGTGGTAGGATGATAATAAAATAATTGTAAAGAAGAAGTATCCTGTGTTTTTAAAGTTAGGGAAGGTGAATGTTTTCATATTGAAAATGAATACACAGTGGATGAAGATGTTAATGAAAATAATGATAATGATAAATATGTTTAGTTTGTTAATTTTTCCATAATATCACCTCAAACATATTTAAGATAATTTCCTCCATTAGGTAGCCAAAAAAATTCCAAATTTCCAGAGAAAAAAATGTATCATTCCATTAAAATAAGATGAATATTCATCAATGAATGATGTAAATGTTAACACTTTGAAGGAAGAACCTAGTAATGAAACTTATGAAAATTGATATGATGATGATAAAGATATTAGTCAGATATCTGATGGAAAAATTACTAGAAAAAGAACGTAAAAATCAATGTCCATTGAAAATAAAAAGGGAAAATAAGAGAATATTGAAATCAGAAATATTTATCATGTCACAGCTAATTTAGACATGGAATGTTATTCAAAAATATATAATTATATTATTTATAAATTTAATAGACATGGGAGTCCAATTTTTTTAAATATCATTATTCTCGATTCAAGTTGACTGATGAATTTATCAATAAAAAAATTGGACTCAATAAGTATTTTGATAGAAATGATAATCCATTATGAAGTATAGATCATAACCCATATATAAATATATCAAACTCATATAATGTTTAAAAAAGATTTTACATCCTGGTCTCATGATGTTAATAAGGATCTAAAAAAATATGAAAATTTTGATCATGTATAAAATTAAATAAACGGGTCTATAGATTCCAACAAAGGGACATCTAAAATGTGTCATATACGATGATGTCTGTGGAATACTCCAAATATTATGAATTTAATAACATAAGTGGAAGACATAAATTCATTCACACAAATACATATAGACTCTACACTTATAAGGCCAAATCATAATTTTGATGAATCATATTTAATGCTTGTAAGAATTACATCAAATACGGTAAAAGAAAATAATATCACAAGATGAAATAAATGAATCTCTCGAAGAGGAATTGAAATATTTCATAATGATAATGGCCATCATTATATTTCATTGATGCCAAATAAATAATCATTTTCCCTCTCAGAAATATTTTTTTAATTTCTATTTTTTTCCAAAAATAAATAATATTTTCTTATCATTATGAATTGTTTGAATGTATCTCAATTATAATTGGTTAGATTTTATTTAAAATTTCTATAAGATAAGGTACATTGTTATATTATTTCATATATATTTTTCTATAACCCTTTTCAAGAAATCCAATAAATATCACCATTACTTTTTTAAAATCACAATGTTGTAGATTTTATAAAAGTGAAGAGGTTTTTATAATAGTGGGGTGAAAAAAATCATAAATAGTATATCTAAAAGATAATATAATGTGATATTTATTAGGAGTAATTATCCTAAAAGGGATTCAGTTATATTAAAAAATAAATTCAAAAGAGTTATAACTCATGGGGATATAAGTTTTAATGTATAATTTTGTATGTTAAGATCTTAACAGAATAATGGGATTATGTTTATGAATGTTTTTTTATTTCAGCTTTGTGTTTTGGGGTTTCCAAAAAGGGGGATATTATTTTTTCAAAATATTCATTATGAATTTTCCATTATTTCTAATTTTTTAATAAAAACATCTATCTTTAGTTTTAAATATTTGATTGATAACTCTTTTATGTCCAACATTCTTCCAGAATGACTTTTTTTAAAAAATAGACACATTTTCCATATATAGAAATAATTTTAAATTTTTCATGAATACGAACTAGAAACTTTTCATTAATATTATTATATTGATTATGTAACTGATAATAATTGGATTACCCTTTATCATATTTTATTTAAGGGTTTTTATCATGACTCCATACTAGCAATGGTCTCCATAATAAAACATGATATCAAAACTATTAAAAATAAGATTCACACTCATATAATTTATCATAATGACATTCTATAATAAATTAAATCAAATTGATGAAATTTTATATTTAGAATATAGAAAAATATTTTCTATCATATTGGAATATATTTTACATACAATTGTATAAATCAAAATAACATTATACTTTTTTATTTTTATATAGATGTTGGAGTAACAATAGTCAATGTAGTTTCAAAAAAATCAGAAAAATAAGAATATTGATAAAGAAATATAGCTGATGGATATTTTATTATAAATACAATGTCATTTGAAGAGTTCAGAGTGAGTATTCTAAAGATTTATTTAATTTTAAAATTTATCATTCAAAAGTTCTCTAAATATTGAATGTATGAACATCTTTTTCACTGTTGTTGTAGTCATATATAGGCTTTTGTTTTCTAGCCATTATGATCTATTGTGTGAATACGATTGGGGGATTTTGGGGATAGGAAGACAGAGATATAGAGAATTTGATCCAGGACTAGTGGGGATCAAAAAATGTGAATCTGATCCATCATATTGTGGGTGTGATGGGAAAACGAGACATATCGATCTTTGTAATGATGGGTTACACTAGTAATGAAATGACATAAATTCATATATGTATAAAATAAGGGACCTTTGTATTAGGTTATTGGATACACTTAGATTCGGGTTATTATAAGTGTATTCACTAATTTTAATTGTTTTTTTTAAAACCCTTTTATTTCTATTTCATGTAATAGAATGTGATAATTTTATATACATAATTATAATTTGTATTTTGTAAATTATAGTTTCATTTATTATGATAAAACCTTTTTATTGTTTACTACTCAATTTATTTCAAATTACTCTAATATACCATCCCCATTGTGATTATGATATTATTAATTATACTTTGATTAAATAGTTTTCTTATGTTAATATAAATAAACACTGATTATGTGACCACTTATTTATGATTATGATTCTATACAGTATTAATATATAATCATTTTCTCATTATAAACTGTGGACTTACGAACAGAAATTTATATGATTATTATATTTATATAATCAAGACCAATGTCTAATTATTATTATCATTTAAATACTTAATATGGTTTGTGAATATGATTTGTTTATGTTTATTGAACAAAGTCACTATTATGGTTAAAAACCAAAATTTTAAACCCATAATTCCCCCATATTTTATTTATCCACATTAATATAAATTATGATACAAAAATATGGATGTAATTTTTATATATTAAATATATTTTTAAGGCCATCCATGTGGGTTGGTGATGAATGTTGATAGTAATTTTACGTGGAGGTGTTAGTTTTCCCTTGCAAATGATTAATGTTTCTATCTCAACATTGATGAGAGGAAATAAGATAAATGATAATTTAAAACTTCCTAATCATATCTGTATTATATATATCATAAATTTTCATCCATTATATCATTTTGATCAGCCATGAATGGTAGTGACAAGAAATTGAAGATGTCACTTTGAATAGACATTTTTCTGTGAAACCCATTAACCACACTTTTGATTTTCTTAATGGATAGAGAGTAAAAAATAATGGTAATTTCATAAATATAACAAATTTCTATTGAATATATCATATTACTTTAGTAAATTTTTATATATATATAATTTATTTCAAATTTAAATATTAGTAATAAAAATTATGAAGAAATTAATACTTTATAGTGATTTCATCATAGGTAAAGGACATAAACTAATGTATACAAACATTAAAATTAATGCTCTATAAATTTATTATGGGAGATGAAATTTTTTCCATGGAACATGAAAAATTATAATGGTATGTTTAACCATGGAAAGCTATAAGTGACCACTTTTATAGTTTATGAAAACAACTCTTTAAGAAATACCCTTTTACCTTCCAGGATATCAATAAAAATATTTCGTAGTCAATACATCCAAAATAATTAATAATGGGGTATGGGGTGATATTGGGTTGATAATGCCACAAACCAGACATTTACCACAATTATTAAAAACATTCTGTGTTTTTTAATATCATTCTATTACATTTTACTGTTTTAATTTTAAACAAGGTAAGTAGAATTTAACTATGTATTTTTTTATTTTATATTAAATTTAAAATAACCCATAAACCAAAATTATAGATTTAATGAAAAAAAATTAAACAAAAATTTATATAATTAAATTTCTAATATCTACTAAATTATCATCTAATTTAATAATCTGTAGAAAAACTCTTTTAGTAGAAATTGATTTTATGATCACCATGGATTATTAATATTATTTCATATTTATTAGAAATTGAATGGATTTTATTATCATTATATATATATATCTAAACAAAATATTATTATAAACTTATAAATTTTAAAATTTTAATTGATTAAATAAAAAATTAAACAACAATAAATAAACAATTAATTAAATACTATTTTACCATTATCATGATATTTAACACTAATTTTACTACATTTATATGCATCCTTGAATATGAAATTGAACATTCTATATAATATTGATATTTTTAATTAAAATATAGTTAATTTTTTTAATATTAAATTTATAAAAGCATAAAATTCTTATTTTTGTTGTAAGTGCGTAAAACCAATTTATTGTTGTGAAATACTACTTTAGATTAAAAATTCAGAACATGTGATTTTTAAATTCAAAATAATGTAACTAAATGTATTTATATTAATTATTAAATATATCTTTTTTATCATATGGGATTCTTAAAATTTTTACCAAACATTTATTATGAAATTTATAGTTTTTTGTAAAAATTATTATTTTCACTATTCACCAATACATCTGTTACTTATGATATAATATAAAAAATTATTCCATATCTAATATTGTTTTTATAATTAAAAAAATTATTAAATAAATAAAATATTCCAAAATTTATATAGTATGATTTTAAAAAAATTGAATTAAATGTTTTACTATATTTATTGAAAAATGAATCTTTTAGGTGTTATCTGTTTATAATAATATTTCATTTTGATTTCTAATTTACGTTTTTTTAATATATTATTTAATATATAATATAATATTAAGTTTTAAATTAATTTTTTTTTGGATAAATATTCAACAATTTGTATACTTCACTTTGAAAAGAAATATTACCTGAATACTAAATATGATTTAAAAATTATCATTATTCAATTATATATATTCTAAATATTATTTGTTGGTTCTCCATTGATATTGTGAAATTTCCTTCAATTTTATATATAAAATATAACATATTTTAATAAAATTATTATTAATTATATGTATAAGAGATTTATATATAATCATATTTTATTTCCATACGATATATGTTATTTTCTATTTACAAATTAACACTACCCAACTTCAGAATACTGATTGGAAATATGATAAATGACTATAATTTCAATGACTATATTTTTAGTAGACATAATTTTAATTAACATATTTAATATTGAAATATTTTATTCCAATATATAGACTACTTAAATAATTTTCTTATTCTTCTCTCACTTCACAAGGCATGGTTCTTGTTTAATATATCACTTATTAAATTTTCCTTCCATGTTCTTCTTTCACGTAATTGGTTTTCATTGGCTGTTGGAGATTCTCAAGGTTAAATATGATCCAAGAAATTTCATATTCATAATGATTTTATTAGATTCTATATATTTTCTCTTACTGAAATTTACTCTTTTTATGCCCATACTTCATCCATGGTGAGTAATAATAAATGATCTACAATGCATAATTTTCTGTTCTTTTTATTATAATATGCTACTTGTGAATAAATAATGTGTATTTATTTTTGTTCATATCTTATAGGGAAATTTTTCTAATCATTTTTCGTTTCTTTTGAAATAGAAGATAAACATTATTTAAAAATATAGACATAAATAATAATTATTGTTGTATTTTTATTACATTAATAATTATAATAATGTCTCAAAATCATTTTGGAGTTACAGTCCCCCACCCTACAACACCCCTAAATTATAAAACATAAAAATCATGTTATATAGCATATAATATAAGTAACACCAATTTAATCATATAATGTAATTCTAAATTACTTGATGACAAATTTATTTTTTAACAAATTAAATCTTGTTTATATCTTGTGATGCACAAAACACCGAGTTTAAATGAAACACAAAGCTCTACTAAATTATAATTATTTAAAAAAATTTTATTATAACCTATCCATTAAGTTATATGTAATTAATATGTAAAAATTATTTAATAAAATATGTGGTATACACATTTCCATTGGTTATATATTTATTATAATTAACATTAAAAATATTTATTTATAAAAAAAATTCTTTGAAAAATGTATTTCTATAATTGGCTGTCAAATCTCCATTTGTAACAATTATTTAAAAATATTTTTTAGTAATTTATTGAAAATTTATTAAATAAAATAACATTAATTTTTTAAATCGGAATAAAAATATTAGTTTATGATTAATTTTTGTGATATTTCTGACAAAATTATATTGTGATGTATTGTGAAAAAATTCGGATTTTAATCAAAAAATCACTTTACATTTAAATTTTTTACAATGACAATTTATATTTTAAATATTTACAAATAAAAATATTTTAATTGTATTATTATATATATTATTTAGCTCATTTTGATCAATTTTATATTGAATTTTTGTACTATAAAATTATACACATAAGAAACATTCATCATTGGAAACATGAATTTTTCACATCTATGTGTTTAATTTTAAATTGCATTTAACTAATTTTGGTTATTTCATTTGAAAAAAGATATTTAAGGTTTATAATAAAAATAATAAATATTACCTAATATTTTCATCATGATTTTCCACTATTATGAATAGAAAAAGTAATAAAAAGTAATTATCATGATTACGCTAAAAACTGAATTTCTGGGAGTCAAACTAAAAAGAGAGTGGTTAAAATGAAAAAAATTACAAAAACTATTATATAGAAATATTTATACATTATCACCAATAATTTTATATAATTATAGATATTTTTAGGTATTTTCATGATAAAATATTAGTGTGTTTTATTCCTTTTTAAAAATCTATCAGTGTCCACTCACTCACTTATAAATGGCCACCCCCTATTTTCCTCTTTTCGAACATATAAATAAATTTTTTAGAATAATTCACGAAAAAATAATTTTCTTACTCAACATAATTTATCCTAGATCCCTTTTATAACATTCATACTCCCTTGGAAGGATTTTGGTAAAAACCTAATGATGTTTTCCAAAGAATAGGAAATGTTCACATACCAGTGTTTACATTTTAATTCATCATAAATTTCCTTAAAATAGTAATTAAAAAAGTATATATATGACCAAAATAACATTAATATAAAAATATATAATTATGTTATGTTTAGAATCTATATACACTTCCACTACCATCAAATAAGAAATTGAATCACCGAGTGTGTGTATCGTGGACTACTGCATTGTGAACAGATGTAATTCATTTTCAATGACCATCATTTATGGCAGGGTACAACAAAAAATTTAGAAAATTTATACTCTATTTATGATATTATTATACTTATATGATTTTAATATCTTGTATAACTATTTTTGTTCCATTCTATTTAAAATATGATAATGTATTTGATCTGTATGGGGGACTACCGACTCACGAAGCTATGTGATTCATGTTTCACATACACGTTCTACAGAATCTAATAAGGGTAACATAAATGTATATATTCTATATATGTGAAATAATTTTTTTAACAAAAATGAAAATATCAACCACTTATATACCCTTTTACTCTTTAATATAATGATATCATCACTCATGTATACGTAGGGCCTACCATCTCAATGAAGTGATATGATTCTTTTTCAGTGTAAAAACATCCTGAATGATTTCAAAAATTAATTTAATGTGTAAATATAATATTTATAAATTTAATATAAATTTTGAGATTACGTATTTATACCATATACTCCAGAACAAGAAAATTCTTGACCAAATGCGCATGAGAAAACCAAGAAATTATCACCTAAAACAATGAAAAAAATGAAATATTTTTAACAAATGTGATGTAAAAGGTAAAAAGGGATAATATTTGATAATATAAACATTAATATTATAATTTTATATATTAATTATATTCTGAAAACCATTATATAGGATTTTATGTCATGTTCATCACAAAAGAAGTTTAATGTATGGGACTTCGTCTCAATTTGTCTTCATTAGGGAATATTGCAATGTTATTCACCTAATATCAATTATATGGTGTATATAATGCCCATATTCGTATAATATTAACATTAAATTATAAATCATTTTATATTATGTTTTAATTTGATCTATTTAATTCAAGAGTATTTTATATAAAAATTACCAATTGGAAAAAAAATTATAACTCAATTTATTTTCATTACATTATATTATATCATAATTTTGATTGAAATTATATGATTTTGTGTGTAAAGACTTTAAAAATATTAGTTTCTTTATAATTTTTATATGTATTTAAATTTTATTATCATAATTTATTAATTGATATATTATCATGTCAACATTATGATCTTGGTAAGTGTTGATTTCACAGAATATTTCTAATCGAAATTGTTTAAACATCAATTTCTATTGAGAAAATAGTTTATGTTACTTGTCTATTAAAACCATTAAATATTATTATTCTATGTCTATTAGTGATATTTTTAATTAATATTAACATATTCCATTACTTGGAACTTAAAATGTTTTTGAAAATGTTTTTAATAAAATTTGAATTTAATTCTCTCGTTAGTCAAAATTAATTTTTATTTCAAAAACTATTTCTTTTAAAAAGGATTTAATTTTTATTAAAGTTTTACTTATGAAATATTAATGAAAAAATTTCACATCTTTTAATTTTTACAAAAAATGTCAGAGGAATCCTCACATTAATTTCCCAATGAGGATAATTAATATTTTACAAAAAATATGAAAATAATCATTGTTTTATACATAATTCATATATGGAATTTCTTTCCATCATAACCATTAAATGTTTTGAATATTAATTTCTATGTTTAAAATTTTATTATCAAAAAAATTATTATTATATTATTTTCTCGAATTTTAATTTTAATAAATTAATTTCAAAATCAATATTATATTTTTTTCGTCAAGAATTTTTTAATGAAATATTTATGGTATTTCTATTTATAAATTTTATTAAAATTTTAGTATACATAATATCCACATTGGATATGTTGTATTGATATAATACATACTATTTCATTGGATGGTTTATAATTGGTTTGACCAGGGAATGTATTGACATTCTCATTCCAGTTTATTATTTTTATCATTGACTTTCCCATGAAATATTCACAGTTTTGTTACTATTGGACATTAAATTTATCCTAATTATTCCTAGGATTTATAATATATATAATTATGAAATAAAAAATATATTATTTCTATATATATTATTTTACATTAAATGTAATATTATTGAATAGGGTAATTATTTCTAATCACTATTCTTTACTCGATATAGAAATTTTTTGCTAAAAAAATATAGGGAATGAATTAAATCAATCATTAAATATATAAGGATTTGTATGGATATGTAGATATCATTGGGACTTGGTTATATATTTTACCATGATGAATTGATTGTATCATGAGATGAATCAATTTTTTAAAGTTAGTTAAATGATTTTTAGTTTATACATACCCATCGATTTTAAACTGTGGTATTAGATGTCTTGACAGTAAATGTATCCTCATGCCTTATATCTTGGAAAAACATTATTCAAAATTTCCATAATTAAGAATTTATAATTTATTTTCCCTATATTTATACCAATTATATTAACTCTAGTTGCGTTTACAATTAATATTTATCAATTATATTACATTAGTTTTTAGTTATTTATGTAGTTATATTATTATATGTTATCTGTTAGTGATAAAAAATATATTTAAATGGAATGTGTTTTAAGTTATATAAAATGAAATATTGATTTTTCCATATTTAATCATGATGGTCAAGTTGTCGATTAAATTTAATGTCTGTTTAGATATTTACATTTCCATGTTGATTATTCTTGGTGCATTATTCTTCATTTAATCATCATAACATCCGATTTATGTTAAATTTTAAATCATTTGATATCAAAAATATTTTTTTCTTCTAAAGAATATAATAAGTGTAATATGAATGATATGAAAGTATATTCCTGATAAAAAAACTATATTATAAAGAAAATTCTTTTGCAATTGTTTCATTCAAAATGAAAATCAAAAACATATATGTATCTAGTTTACCATGACTAATAAACTATTTGGTTATTAATACTATGATTCACTATATATTTTCCCAATTTAATAAATTACAAATTGGATCTAGGTTACTAGGGTCATGTTCTATACAATTGGTATTAATGTAGGTTTAAAAGAAACATTGGTAATTAGAATTAAGAATACATTGATTAGAGAACATGACCCTATAAAATAATTTTAGGATAATTATAAAAGAACATCCTAATGTTTTGGAAATTTTTATGTTTTTTGGCATTTCGTGGAAATACATCCTTATTTTTATATTACAAGTGGGTGTCGTAATAGAAAACTTGTACCTAAGGGTAATAACTCCCAATAAGGTGCATCAATAATGGATCTAGAAATAACTTGTAGATGGAAATGGGGTAAATGATTTGTAGGTACGTAGGGAAGATCATTGTGATTAAAACTAATGCCAACACCAAGACCTGTTTTTGGTAATCGTAGTTCATGGTAACAGAATCCAAAAAAATGAATAGTTGGTGAGGGAGATTTTTATAGTGGCTAGATATTGGAATTTTTAGAAAAAAATTACCAATTCCATCATAGAGTCTCTCCTAGAATAAGATTGGGAATGATGGTCTGCACAAGAGGTATAATTGTCGAACTGGTTCCACTCGTGAAAAAATGGGATGGCTCACCATCGTTGAGATGTTTATGGATTCCACTCCTACTCCATATAATTTACAGAGCCACATTAGTCTACGAATTTGGGTGATATGGAAGCCTCCGACAAGAGTACTCAATATGAATGTGAATGGATCATGTATTTCTATGATAATTTGGGATGGAGGTGTTGTTCAAAACAATCGAGGAGTAGGGGAAGCTTCATGTTACCTGGAACATCAATTATATTATACAAATATATAAAAGGAATCTTGAATAATGGATGAACATTAGTCAGACATGGAGTGAGGGGATCAAGGTGTAATATCTTCTGGATTCTAGGGAAGATAATAAATATCATGGATTAATGTTTTCTAGGTTGGATTCCCTTCTCAGTATATATAGTAGTTTGGGTATGGCATACGCTCTTGGGGTCTATTACTTCAGAAATACTTAATTTTGTTTTATTGAGGGTACTTCCCATAACATAAAAAATTTAAACATTAATATTAATAACAAAACAAACACTTACACTCTAATAATAATATATTAATGGATTTCACTGAGATCTTGAGTGGTAGAGACCCTGGCAGAAGGAAGGCATAATTTCTTTCATGTCATTTAAATTGAAACAGAAACCCAGAAAGGTGTCTCAATATAATGCAATATTTTGTGTCTGTGGAGTATCTGAGAATCAACAAATAAATTTTCCATGAAAACTATGTGTATGATGGATAAAAATAAATATCTTCCTAGGGATATATTTGTAGTTAATTATCTTAAATATTTTCAACAATGAAAATATCAGAGTAAATTACCTCTTATAATGGTAAACCGCTAGTTAAGGGAGATAAAATGATGAAATAAAATAGATGAAGTATTAATGTATTGGGATTAAATAATTAAATTTCATAGGTATTTTATTTTTTCAATTGTAAATTGGTTATGATAATTAATAAACATTAAAAACTGTGTTAAATTTTATATGCATATATATATATATATTGATTAACTGAATAATTATGGATACAATCATGGGTTTAAAAAGTTTAATGTTGATCATAATTTTAAAGTATTAAACATCCCTTGATAAAATTTTCGATGTGGGAATATAAGATAATTAAGGATATTTTTTGAAACAAAATATTTGAATACAACTTATTGGTTTAGTAAATGAAAAATTTATGTGAGGAAGAATGAGCATACATTTTTCTTACTGTTAAAAGTATTTGAAACATTTGTGATTTATCTTACCATTAGTGTTTTAGTAATTATGGGTCGTCGCAATTTGGGAACATTATTGGAATCATATTTATATTATTTTATAAAAAAATAAATATATTCGGTGAAAAATCATCAAATTTGTAAAGGCCACGATGTATGAACCCACAAATGAAGGATGATAATGGTTTCACACATCCCACTAGCTTACATTTTTTCCTGGTTAATATGTCATATTTTTTACATAAATTATTTTATGAAATATCATTTATAATGAAAATATATTTTTATTGTTGATGATTTGAGATTAAAAACATATTCTAAACATTTTGGTTTCAGAAAATATTTTGAAATGGGTTAAAATATTTTTCAACTTTTGTGGATATTAAAATCCAATAAATGTTAATATAATTTCTTTGAGGAAAAAATGAATTGCGGATATTAATTTACTAGATTATGTGATGACTTGGAAATTTATCAAGAAAAAAAGCAATAAATTGTTCTCAAGATATAGAATGATATAATATATGTATATTTATTTATACTAATAGATTGAAAATGAATTACTAAACAATTGAGAAAGGATATGGAAAATAATAATATCATATTAATTTAATATACGATGACTGAAATAATATCCAAAATAATAATATATTTACAGTTTTTAGGTCCTTAACATTCCATTGATCAGTGAGATTCTTGTGATCAATGATTTATTTCACTCTTTTTAATTATTTATTCTTTTCATCTAGGTCCACATCATCACATTCCACCATATTTTCCTAACATATAATCATTTTTAGGTGTTATGACATTTTACCTTTGTTTGTACCATTATATTTTATTATGTGGATGTTTTACTAACCCTTTTATAATGTGTTTTTTTAATATATTAATTTTAAAATTTCAATACTTTTATTTATAAGTGAAATTTCAAATTACAAGAATACAATATATTATAGGTGGGGAGAAAGTGACCCCCAACGATTTAAAATGAATAACATCATGTTCAATAGTGTATATGAAATGGAAAATAAATATTAGAAGAAACCATTACACTTTTAAAATTTAAAATATATATAATATTAAATAGACTAAGTCAATTTAGTAGCTTTTGATTCACGCAACATTGAGTATAAATGATACACAATTCTCTATAAAAATATTTTAATTTAAAACATGGCCATTTTAACTTATTTGTTAAATTAGTGTGTAATAATTAGAAAAAATAATTTATAAAAATATATATTTTATATATTTTTCTCGGTTATCTATTTACTATAAATAAAAATAAAGATCATTTTTAACAAAAATAATTTTATTCCTATAAAATTGTAATTTTCAAAATGATGGTTTATTTTCACTTTCGATATAAAATATAAAATAAATTTTTCCCAATTTTAATAAAATTATTATTGAAAATTACATTAATATTTTTATATTATAATATCAATATTATAATATGGTGAATGTTTTGAATTTTTTCTGAAATGTTTCATTTATCAATTATTAGTGATAATTATTTATTTTTATCAACAAATACGTTTTGAGTTAAATAATTTACAGAGGTGAAATATATTAATTTTTTTTTTCTAAAGTAAGATTATATTAATTATGTTATAGTAGTAAAATTTCAATTATTTGAGAAAATTTCATTTTGAATTTTGATTCCAAAAAACTACACTTCTGAGAATAGTTTCTTTGGAAGCCTCCTTTTTCATCGCAACTACTCGTATAATTCTATGTTGGATTATTCCACTTCTATGAAATAATTTTTTTAAATTAGATTAATATTTTGAATCATAATAATTTATATTATATAAATTTTAAAATAATTTTTTATAAATATAATAGGAAAATAAGAATAAATTAATTGTTCTGGTTATGGTAAAAAATGATTTTATATGATCGTGTTAAACTAAAAATATAGGGCCGAAATGACTTATCAACTTGTAGAAAACTCATTTTATGGCCATATTTAAACATTATAACGTTTAAATTTCTATAATTACGTTATTTTTATTTTTTGTATTAATAAAAATATGGGTCTAATTAATTTACTTCAAAAATTTAGTGTCTTACCTCTCCACCACTGATAAAAGGTTACTGCATCTTCTCACATATTCACACTCCCAAAGATATTTATTTGTTCCAGGCATAGAACAAATAACTTCTGTAATCCCTTAAAAACCTCATATATCCCAATTTTTATCATAAAACAACACTAAAAAGCTTGTTGGTTAAACCAAAATGAATTTTATGTTGAAAATGTAACATTAACAAATTATATTTTTTTATTTTGTTTCTTTTTCCACCTCCAAAAAATATTATGAAACAATGTTTATATTATAAAAAAATAACTCTAACAAAATGATATTTTATTATGTAAATTTAATGGTGTATATCCATCACCTCTTTTCAACGAATTAATAAATGAAACTGTTGATCATGTGTATATCAAACTACCGCCTCACAAACTATTGTGATTTATTTTCAATCACCATCATTATTGGAAATACATATTGATGTATCTAACATATCTATATGATATATATTATATTATTATACTTATATAATTTTAATATCACAAATACTATATTACGTTCCATTCCTTTAAAAATATGATAACATCTCTTGTGTGTTCGGCAAACTACCCCCTCACAAAGCGATGTGATTAATTTTTATCAAACAAAAAACCTGGAAAGTAGTACTTATAAATTTAATTAATATATGTCATATAAATGAAATTATATTGATTCTTTAAAATTAATATATCACCAACATTATTACCCTTTTCTATTAGTAGATTTATAATATCACTCATGTGTAAATACAACCAACCATTTTCATTATGCGATGTGATTAATTTTCCATGTACAACCATAAATACTGATTCTAAATATATATATATTGTGTAAATATTATATTTTAAAAAGTAATAATTTTATTTATATTATGGATATATATCCTATACCCAAATATTAGAACTTTTCTGAAAAAACAAGCTTGAGAAAACAAAATAATTAACAGCTTAAACAATGATAATAAAGAAATATTATATAATGAATGGTGGAAAAATTATATTAGATGATCATATACTATTTTACAAATATTAATAGAGCTAAATTATAAATTTATAACATTCTTAAAATCAATATGCATGAGTTTACATAATTTTCAACCAAAAAGAAGATTGAGGTGAAGAATATTGTTCAATTTCTCTTCATTGATGAAAATACTATTGTTGTGTATATAATTTCTTTTATATGGTGCAAATAATGTGCCTTTTTTAATTTAATATCAGCAATATATCATAATTTAGGGTATGTTATGTTATAAATAGAATTATTTCATCTAATTAAATTGGACACGAAAATTACTTAGTGAAATGAATTTCATAAATCATTTTATTTTTGTTGGGTTATATTAATTATTCATTATCATTGATAGTATAATTATATTTGAAAAATTATATTTTAAAATATTATATTTATTTTCAATGTTTTTATATGGATTAACATTTTAACCTCATAAATTATTCATTTATAAATTTACACTCAAATGATATGATATTTATAATGGTTTATTTCAGATTCTTATTTCATCAAAATTATTAATAAATTCATTTACACTAATGTAAATTATGTTACCACTTTCTAATAAACTCTTTTCAGTTTATTTTCCATTTTCCCTTATTATTTTTCATGTAATAGTACCATTATCCTCTTTATAGTAGTCAATATTATTAGAAAACAGTTTAATAAAACTCATCTTCAATTCACACTTCACTAGAAAATATTTTCCAATTACCTTATATTCTAAAAAATTAAAAAAAACATTTAAAATTTAAATTAATTATTAAAGAAATTTTTAACCGTATTTTAATGTTTCTAAAATACTTTCCAAAAAATCATTAGTTGTTTTTAAAAACAAGTCATGTATATATTTTAAAAAAAATCTATGAAAAATATCTATTTTAAAATGAAAGGCATGTAGATAATTTCCCATTATTCTAAAAAATAAAATTTTTAAATAATTATTTATAGGTTTCATTGTATACTTTCTAGTAAAATAATTTTAAAATAAATTTCGGATGTTTTTGTTTTTTAAAAAATGTTGTGTGAAAAAATATTTTCTCCACAATAGATTTTTGATTAAATATTTATGGTATTTTTATTCACTAATAACATAAAAATTTATTTTAATTTGGATCCATTGGAAATATGTTGTATTGATATCATCATTATTATTTATTTCAATTGTTTATGATTTTTTAGAAAAATGAATGTTTTGACTTTATCCTTCTTGATTAGTTTTTATAACCATTAATGATTAAATGAAATATTACTTTTATTTTAATCATTTGATATTAAATTTAACCTAAATATCTATATTAGTTATCATTGATATACATATTACTTAAATCTTATGTAATTTCTCAATATGGTTTTTTACATTGAATGCTATATGATGGACTATGGAAAATTTTTTAAACATCATTCCTTGCTCAATACTAAAATTTATTAACAAGTAATAAATATCAAGAATTAAATCAATTATTCAATACTTGAGTGACACATTTTACTTGAGGTCATGGATTTTTCCTTGTAATATATAGCCCCAAGATGCACCAGTAGTCTTAAGAGATGGATTAGTCGGTACCCTTCATTAAATTGGTTTCTTATGTATACCTATAAAACTATTTTAAAAATATCATCTCAAAGTAATTGATAAAGGAGATGTCATGATACATGAGATCATTACATTCAATAATTATGCATTTCCATTATTATTAATTCAGTAACTATTTCCCATGTTATTTTCACAAATATATTATCTCGTGTTTCAATTTTACTCTAAATTTATGAATTAAATGGAACATTTTTTAGTTATTTACCATTCCATATTCATTATGACTCGTCTATTAATTATACTAATGTTTTGTAAATTTCATGTGTGTCAACTAATTTACCACAATATATAGATGATTATCTATATAAAATTTTTTGTAAAGTTGTCGATTAAATTACATATCTATTCAGATCATAACCATTCTCTATTTTGTATTCCTTACTGATTATTCTTCATTTACTCATGATAAAATCCTCATTATGAAATGATTAAGGATAATTTGAACTCGCCTTTAGTTTAAAATCATTACCTATAATCTAGGATGTGTATTATGAATGATATACAATGATATTATAGAATAAATAATGATATTATTTTAAAAAATAATGTATATTTTTTCAATTGTAATAGAATATGGGAATCATATATTAACCATATTTATAAAAACAATTAAATCATTCGGTCTATCTAGATGTGATTCATTGTATATTATCCTAATATGACAATGTATACATCATCTTCAGTTCACTAGAGTATGGGTCTCTACACATCCCATATATAATTTTCACCATGTATATTCATATTATTACTTACCAACAAGGTTATCTAAGGATATATATAAGAATGATGGATATTTAATTTCTAGAGTGATATCAACATTTAATATGAATATAAGTTATATTTTTCAATATAATATTATTATCCTTGATATAAAATTTTTTATGACTGTTTAGTAAAGAGTTTATTATTATTCAATATTGGGAATAATAAAGTATAATTTTTTAGTAAATTGGTTTCATAATCATTCTTTTATAGACTATCATATGTTGATTAAAAAAATTTCATTCTTCTCAATATTTTTACCTCTTTGTGGATAGAACCAATATATTTCCTAAATCAAATTAAAATTATCATGGAAGGATAATAGTATTTTCATAATGCAGATTCCCATAAACATCATCATGGAATAAAATAGTCATACCATTAGAATATTTTACTAATAATTCATTGTCTACATATTGAGGTGATGATTAAATGTATTTTAAAAACACTATGGGTATAGAGGAGTGGTTTCAAAAAGATATAAATATAATACTCATATTTCATGATTGGATGATCAATGTTCATCCCTCCAAAAAAATTTATATATCAATTTCATAGTTTTGATTACATATAATTTCTATTATTCTCATTGAATTGGATGTTATTAATGCATATTAACCTTTATATCCTATAGATTTTGTAATTGACTTAGATAATTTCCATGTTTTCCATACATAAGGGATTGGACTGTTAATTCTGATTTTGCATTCATTATTTAAACTCCCATTTTTCTATGAATCATCTTCTTATTTTTATGTTTGTTCGATGCTAAATTAACCCATGTTATACATGTAATGAATTTTATATTACCCTAATAGTAATTTTCTTTTAGGACACTTCCAAAAAATTTAATTATTGTAGTTGAATATTGTTTCCTTCATTATCTAAATGGAATGAATTTTTATGATCCCTGCTCATTAACTTTATTAGAAAACATATAATTTTAAATATGGTTACATAATTACTCATGTCTTGTGATATCTTGTTTTGGAATAATCACCGAATTTCCCAATACACATCCTGAAATTTTTTTTATAATTTTGTTAATTGGAAAATTTTCCCTCACACATAATGTTAAATATTTTTTTTCTAGTTTTATCCATAACTAAAACAAAAATATTAAACACAAATGATAAAAATAATTGGGGAGTTATCATAATTAATAACATTAAACATATACAAAAAAACACGTTTTAACCTTCTTCATCATCATATTAGTTCATAGTTCCTTAGGTTCAACCTATATCAATCATATTTTATACTAGGTTAATTTAATTTGGGAAGTCATATACTTCTCAACTTATTCTCTCATGGTAACTATAAAATAAATCTTTATAGTGGTAAATAATTTGTATATTATTAATCGAAGAATATCCACCAGGTGTGACTCTCCCAGTGTGCAATATTATGATCACGCTTCATGCATCATTGTGATTATTGGGAAAATTATCAACTCACACTTTTATGTTTCCTTTATTTATTTTAATTTGGTATATATCTTTATCAACTTTCCAATATCCTAACAAGAGTTTATTTATTCTAAAACCAAAAAATCTCAACTTTACCAAAATATTAGGATTTTATCTAATGAATTGTATTATCCCCTGTACATTCCCTAGGGGTTTCAGTAATGTAATCATATTCTTATATCCAAAAATAACTAGCAATTCCTCTAATACTAACTATTATGACCCAAACCTTAATCACATTTTATATCACAATTCTTAATGCACATTAACAAAAAAATAAAATCAATGGATCCAGACATCTATTATGTTTGGTATATTATTCCTAAAAAATAAATCAAAAAACACCATCTTTATTTAATAATCCACATAGCACTCCTAACTCCAATATTTATTATAAATAAATATATGATATTCTAGGGAAAACATAGTGAAAATGGAGATCTCGAAAGATATGTAATGGAATAAATATGTAAATAAAGCATAAAATGTCAATAAAGTGGAATATCATGTCATCATAAAGAAAATAATCATAAAAATAGATACATGGAATAAAAGTGACTTTTTTAATATCATAAAAACTTTTAAGAAATATAAAAAATGATATCATAAATATATGTTAAGGCTCACTCATAAGATCATCATTATGAAGTTGACAAAGTCCCATGGTGGATTTTTCTTCACTCCTCAATCCCATACATAATTGTTCAGGATATATAAATCTATTTACAATTATTTACATGAGTATATAATTATGTTTCCACCAATAACACAAATTAAAATCATACATATGAATAGAACATGACAAAAGTAAACCATACATAAATCATAAGCATGATCAAACCAATGTGATGGATGTGGGTTTCATAATTATAATTCAAGACATAAACAAAGGATAGATAAAATGGATTACAAAGATATGAATTAATCAAATCAATTAGATGATAATATTTGGAAATTAAAAATATTTATCTATTATTGAAATCCAATATATAGATATCTTGATAATTATTTTAGAAATTAAAGAATAAAAATGTACCACTTAGGTAAAGCTTTATCAAATAAGTGAAGAATATTTTTAAATAATGGAATACATTATTTTGTTTCATAAAACCATAATTAAACCAATTGGATTCTCAAAAAAATAATTATTTCATAGGTGATTTTAATGGTTTAAAAACATCTAATTTGGTGTATATAGATGTGATTCAATAAATATGAATGTTCCCTTAAATCGGGTTTAATAAAAATTGATTATTTGAATGGAAATTTATAATATGTATAAACACAGAAAAGAATAGAATATTTAACTATGAAAATATTTATGGTACCTATATAAAAAATAGAAGAGGTTTGCGAGAATAATATTTCATTAAATAGAGATAAATAATGGGAACTTGTAACTCACAAGTCATGATGATTGTAAAAATATCTCTTACTATATTTTAAAACTCCTTTTTATACAAACACATCATATAAATAATAGTAAAACATTATTATTAAAATGATAGAAGATAAATATTAATTTTACATGAGATAAAACTTTCTTTGGTTTCCAATTAATATGGAGACCATTGAGATGAATAAAAATTATGGACAAGGAGGAGAAACCATTAATTAAATTGATGGGAATTATTCATAATGTATGCGCATTTTCAAAAATTATTAGAAATAAATAACGAAGAATATTTTCAAAATAGTGATATCTCAAAATAAAAAAATGGTATACCATATTAAATTAATGAAAAAACTAGTGAAGATACATTATAACCCATGAAAGTAGATTTTGTTATAAAATACCCATACAATTTAAGAATGACATCAATTATATCCCATGTCAAAAAAGATCATGAATGGAAGTTATTTTTCGTAGTTAAATAATAATTTATTAAATTATAATGCAGTTTGGAAGTGGATAGAAAATAAATATTAAAAATTTTATATAAAATAAAATATTTCCTCAATAAAGGGTGATTCAATAGGAACCCTTATAACTTTAATAATAATGAATCAAAGGTCATAGGATTCCCTGAAATCATATAGTTTCAAAATATAATTCATTAAATAATTTATTATTCATTAATACACTCATTTTTAGTTTATACACCATATAGAAAACAAATTGTTTCATAACATTTAAACATTTCGTAATAAATATAAATTGAGATAAAACATGTTACCTTATTCCAGATTTGTTCTTCGTATGAGCTTAACATATGGAAGAACAGAAATATAGTTATTAGGTAAAATATTGTAAACATTATTCTTATTGATTTAATTTTATAGGTACCACTTTAATCATGTTCTCTATATTTTTTATTATTATTTTTTCACTGTATTCTTTTACATTCAAACTATGTAACTAGTTTTTCACTAAGTGATTTTATATTTTTATATCAATATAACATAAAACATATAAACAAATTTTATGTTATGGAAAGGCATTTAACCTCTATATAGTCTAGTTATATTAAAATGTTTTATATAATTGACTTTTAAATTATAATAGGTAATGTGTATAGATAAAATTTAATAGAAAAATTACATTTTGACCATTATGTATTTTTAAAATTATTTTCTACTGATTGAAAATTTAATGTGCATAATTATAGTTTTATATTTTTCTAAAAATTATATTTCTTTATAAATTTATTTTAGTTCAATATTATTGATTAAATAATAATTATATGATATTAATAAAACAATTATTTAAAAAACATTACTTATCATTATCACAGCAGTTAAAACTAATCATACTAAGGATATCATTATCCTAAACATGAATACATCAAGAGATTTCCCTAGGTCCCATTTTTTTCAACCCCCTATTGGATTCTAATTTCATACATTCAAACATTCCTATTGTATGAGGATTTCATCACATTCATTAGTGATGTCTACTACTTAATAAAAACAGGTTGATTGGATGTCAGTTCGTCCCTCCGTTGATTCGTCATTAGAGTTCATTTTTTATTTACAGTCTCACTAATATATCTTATTCATATTCGTGTAACTCATTGCTAATT
Organism: Viscum album; assembly: GCA_963277665.1. NCBI lineage: Eukaryota > Viridiplantae > Streptophyta > Magnoliopsida > Santalales > Viscaceae > Viscum > Viscum album. The sequence goes on along the minus strand of OY728120.1, from coordinate 1,405,858,427 downwards.
CCATATATATTTGGATGTTGGATATGTAAACTACATCTCTATCAACAGTGTGCCAAACATTGTTCAAAAGAGTAGTCATGTTGGGAATCTCCTGAAATGTCTATAAATTGGATTTAATGGTCACCTCTACAACATCCTCATTGGAGGGTGTCCCAAATGAGGCATTATTGTTGAGGAACCAACGGAATCCTAATTTGATCATAAGTTAATTGAAAATTGGGTAATATTTCTTCCCTGAATTTTTACCTCAATCATCCCATAAATATTCATGGGGAATCTATTATGGACTAGGCAACAAGTTTAACTTATTATATATACATTCATAAGATTATGGTCTTATGGGTTTAGGTTGGTTGAAGGTATAATGTATTGTGACGAAATTTATGTGGATTGGGGAATCTCATTATGGTGGATCAAGGAGGTGCATCCCAAAGAGGGAAGTTGTGACACCTCGGTTAACTGATGGAATGGATCATAATTCCCCTTAAGATGGATATGGGTGATTATTCCATTAAAGTAAAGACCAAGGTGGATTGATCAATATTCACCCTGATATAGATCCATAAGCTGCATCCCATGGTGGAATATTTTCATACATGGGTTTTGGATCAGAACACGCTTTGAGGTAGATCGATAGGTATGTCCCTAGGCAGGAATCTTTCAAACTAAGTTTTAACAGTGGAATGGATTAGAACAACCCTTTAGGTGGATCCATAACATGTTCCCCAAGGAGGGAATAACTTGGTGGATATGTCAATATTCCATTTGAGGTAGATATGAGTGGTGCATCCCTTGGAAGAATCAATGGGTGATAGATCAGGACACCCCTTTATGAGGATACATAATGTTCATTTGTATGAGGAATTATTTCACACCATGGATTACCATTTTAATGGAAGAGAATATCCATTCTGATATATTCTATATATACATAACAAGGAGCGATGATATGGGTTGATGGATTGGGATTCCCCATGACGTGGATCCAAGAGGTTTTCCCCAAGGAGGGAATACATATGTGGATAAACTAAGATACCCCTTGAAATAGATTCAAAGGGTGTGGATGAAAACAACCATTGTGGAGGATATTGGTGTTGCATCCCTACGAACGAATAAGTGAATCTTTGGTTTATTGATTACTAGATTAAACCTCCAGGAGGTTTTATTTATACAATATTATAGAGATATGGACAAAAACACAAATAGTTCAATGCCATATTTTAAGGCCATTTGACCATATCGATCCATATAGGATAACATCACGTGGTAAGGATGCTCTTATGGAGAAAGGAGTTTATACGGGGGATGGTGGGGGAATTACATGTGGAATCTTACTATAATTGGTTCCATATATGGAGGTCATGAAATATTGTGTCATGAATGTGAATAGAATCGTTCTGGTATTGGAATCATATCATACAGGTGGGGGGAGGTGACATCCCATGAAGAATGTACATAGGGCATTATATTCTTAACACATGGTGTAAGGATACAATTTTATGTCATTTCCTAAGAATTTTTCATATATTTTAATGTCATATTACTACAAACAAATATTTAGGATGTTTTATGTGACACAACTCAGATGTGGTAGGCCTGACTTCTTAAGGTCTTCCATGTGATGTCAAGAGGAATATTTGGCACAGGAACCGTAAACCCAAATTGGTGTGTAGTTCCACACAATGATGCCACACATTGGGATCATGTGACCACTAATCATGAATCATTGGGAAGGGAATAGTATTGATTATATCATGGAGGAATATCCAATCCGGGGACCTTTTTTAAGGTCTCAATGAATTGGAGAAATAAAAAATAGGTTACCAATTCTTAAGAGAAACAGGTAAAGTGATGAATATAAAAGAGTCCTAGGGAACATTAGTTAGTGGACTAGGAAGTCATTTTACTGAAATATTTTATGAACAACATGCATTAAAATATGGAACATTGGTGGAGCCAAGAGGTGTAGTTGTGCTCATGTTTTGGATTTTCATGCATATCAGGAAAACACACTGTTAGATTCTATTTGTGTGCACTCGACCATCTTTATGTGTACATGTGAAATGATCCCTCTACCACAGGACATTTCATGTTTGTTCCCATAGGTACAATGTATAAAAAACATTAATATGATTAAGAGTCTGTAATCCATGGTGTTCCATTCTGTCATGGAATAATTAGGGTTTTGAAAAGAAGAGTGTAATTTCTTCTTCTGGAGATCCTACACTAGGGTGGTAGGTATGATTTGGTTTATATAAGAAGTCCTTGTCTATAATCACATTAATCCAATGATTAAGAACTACATTGTTCATTTCACTATCCTATTGTACTAGGTGTTGGATGTAAGAAACTTCTAGAATGATTTCACCATTGGGTCATAACAGGATGGTTAGGCATTAGAGATAAGGGGAAGCTTGTTTCTTATGTGAAATACACATTTATTGCACGCATGTTCCTTTGCCATGTCATAAAAATTTACAATATACAAGGAAATATAATTATCCATTCTCTGTAAAGTATATTGTAAATGAAATTCCATCATTGTGTGCAGTCCCTGAATCTTACATGCAACATGTATACTTAACACTTAATGGTCAATCAGCATGGGCTACAGAATCAGTTCACCAAAAACTAGCCTTCTTAGGTCCGTAATGAGTTTTTATTAAAAAAAATCCACCTAGATTTTGAGATGGATGTGGACCAAAATTTTGGGTTTCTAGGAAAACACCGAAGAAACTGGTTTATTTTAATGTCATACCATAACCATTGCTTCTAGTCATACAACAATATTTATGTGCTTCCAAAGACATGATGGGTTCATCATATAAGTAGTGTTCCCCCCTGTAGTGGTCCATCCAGCCAATGAAGGATGAGACAAAATCTATTTCTACCTATCTAAGGGATAAAAAACAGGAAACCTAAGGGATTCCTAAAGAAGGGAGGGTTGTTTCAAAAAATTAGGCACTATTGGGTATGATTACTAAAGCCCATATTAATTCCCAATGATAAACTTTCTTCTGTTGTATAATTTTGTGTTGATTGATGTGGAGAAAATTTTAGGAATTGAATTCAACATGGCACACTATTGGTTCACACATAAAGGCAAGTTCAACTAATGGAACATCATAATTAAAGGTCACCCTACTCAGGGGCATTGTAACATAAACATATAAACAAAAGGTGGATATATGAGGAGAGTTACCTGGGTTAATACTAAGACCATATAGTTCCAAGCATTGTTTTCCAACATTCATCATTACACTATTCATGAATATAGAAAGTGTTTTCATAAAGGCAGATATCTGTGGGATGAAATTAATTTCATCAACAAATGGGCATGGTTGTACTTGGTAAACTGTTCTTAAATTGTTTAGGGGAATATTCTATGATGTTTCCATATATATGAGGTAGTTTGGTTGTCCTAATTTCATATATACAACCAACAAGAGATATATTAAAATCTAATCATTTTTTGGTATCCAGACACCAAAATCGTCCACCTTAACCATTTGGAGGTCGGAACCAACCTATGGAATTTTCACTACATCTGTGGAATCCCATTGAAGGGTTTTAATTATGACTAGTTTCTTCTGAGGTAAAGAGTTTGGTTATACATGAAGCATACCCCCTGCAAGTGTGATACATTCTGAAATCTTTTGTAGTAATGAGGGATCACACTTTCCCCTAACACAGTGAAATTTCATTCAATACTTGGTAGGAAATGTTATTAAATAAGGGCCCAAATCTAACAAGGGAATTCATTTTTAGTGGTAAAGTCATTACAAAATAACCAAGTGGCGTGGGGGACCCAACTCTGAAGATACCAAGGAGGCCGAAGTAGTGTCAAATGTTTTTTCAAATGAGAATTTTTTTTATAATATTAAAAGGTTCTAGAGGATAGGATGTACGAACAATGAGCCTAAAACATTGTATAATATTAGAAGATACTATTCACCTTCACTAAACTCCTTGCCACATTCCTCAATTGATGGATTCTTCCCATCAGATACACCTACATAGTTTTATGTATGGGTAAAAGGGTGATGGTGGAAGTCATGATATCCAACAACTTGGTGAACCTATGAATACCAGTGTTTTCCTTAAGCTACATCTAGTTGGAAGATGTGGTAAGAGGGCAAATTACTATGTATATTTTTCCCTTTCTAGTTATTGTATGTCTAGATTGAGGAGAACTTTAGTAACTATTATTTCTTTAATTTCACTAGCTTACCAAACACTGGTTTGAGACCCTCCCAACTCAACATTCGTTGTTTCTTTTTTTCTCAATGAGACTAAGATTATTATTTTCATTTGAAACTAAAAAAAAATCCACTTACACGATTTCTCAGTAACATTTGATGCAGTTGTGGAAAACCTAGAGGGTATATTTGAGAAAAAGGCATAAATTATAACCGTACAGGGTGGAGTGTCAGTGTATATAATTTATGAAAACAAATATTGTGTTACATAGACAGTTTCCCCATTCTCCTAGTAGATTTTATGCATGCAGTTAAAAATGGGGAGTGTATGTATGGTGTTAGTGAAAATAATAATCATTTTCCCCTTCTTTGTCTATGGAAGGTGCTGACAGTCAATGGAGTAGGGGAAACTGTCATACTACTAATGACTAATTTGATATATTTATTATCATAGGTTTATCACAACATCTAGATAGAAGCATACCTTGGTGGGATTTGGTATCAATGCATAAGAGTTATTATTTCGGTTAACGAGGCTTTGAATTAGTAAGGAGTCAGGTGGGATACTCTCCAAGGGGAATACTATGCATTAGAAGCATCACACGATTGAGTAGTATATGTGTAAGTGGAAGTAACATTGGAATCCTATACTCCCATAGGGGAGCTCCTTCCCATGAATTAATAATGAGAGATGGCAGCGGGCTCTCATGCTTGGATTAGAGGATCCCATGAGGTCATGGGAGAAAATATTCAATACATCACACATAAATCCATTGATGCAACATTCCCCATAACAAGGGTGACCTATGGAAAATTAAGGATACACATGATAGTGGGGTAGCTGTGGAAGATGGAAAATCAGTATGTGAGGGATCATATAGAGAGAGGTCTCCACCAGATCAGGGCCAAGGTAACATTTAAAAAAATGGTTCAATTATTAGTGCCCTGAATAACTTATCCATCCCACAAGGTATGTCTGATATTCATCATTGTTTGGTGGATATGATGTTTGTTGGTGATCCAGAATGTGAGGAGACCCCACCTATCAATTATTCAAAAGATTAGGTGTATACAAATGATGTCATGTACAGATTCAGTGATGAAGAATCCTGGGGGTCATATGCTGATCATGTGGGTCCTCCTGAGAGGGGTTAGAAAACTCATTAAAATGATTAAAACAATGGTCACTTTATCAATGTAAGATCATTAAATTACATGTCCATTTTAGTGCTTAACCCTTTTCATAATCAATGTCACAAATATTACATCTGTAGGAGAATGCATAAAATGAGAATGGATTCCTTATTGTAGGGAACAGAGGTGCTCCCCCAAGTGATAAAGTGAACACTATAAGGCATAATCCAAAGGATTCTAAAACTATAAGGAATTCCAAATAGGTATGGATTATATCCTCTTGACCTATATTCCTCCTGATCATCTGTAGGGGATCTCAGCCTAGCATCTTAATGGGTGCGTCCACTACTGATGAAGCTACCCTATGTGGGCATATCATCATTAAGACCCCATTACTCATGGAATGATTAAATCTCAATCCACATAAACATCTTCTCAAACATTTCATGTATAATTTTCATCATCCTGATTTTTTGTTCTCAGGAAGATCCTACTCAACCTACAATGGGGGTGTTTGGTGTTATTCATTAATGAGTCAGCTAGAATTGAGTGGTAACCAATGGGGGAACACCCCAAAAGGTTCAAGGAAGTAGTATTTATATTTTTATTCTATGAATGTATTTCTCTCTCATATGATTCATTCTTTCCAAATTTTCAATTATTGATCAAACTAATTGACGTTGTCTTGTATCAAGCAGTGCTCAAATGGGTGTGCTCCTATAAAGTTTTCATGGATTGAGTATATGGGGACACATTTTTTGTAGATTAAAAGGACTAGGATGAATCGTTAATATGATATGAAACTATAATGGTACTAGGAAAAAAAATATGGTCATGTGTGATGCAACTGTTGTGGAAAAGATAAGGATTGGTGGAGTAGATGATGTTGGAGAAGGGTTAGATGAAGATGACCAACCACATGAAATGGATCAACACCCATCCAAGAGGACCCTGAATTAAAACCCATATATTTATTTAATTGTGTGTTTCCCAATAATATGATCCTCCAATAACAAAAGATCAATAATGCTTGATTTTTATGTCACAAAAGAGAACTATATCTTTCAGTGCAAGGTGTAGAGAATTCTGTAGAATTTCATCACCTAGAACCCAAACCCAAACCCAGTCATCAAGATGTTGTATCTTCACCACTAGATTTAAAACCATTTTACCATTGGGGTGGATTATTGGAATCTCCATGATCTGGACCATGACTACCTCACTGTGGGGGTGCATGCAAAGAAACACTATTTAGACATCATTTGGAATAATTAAAAATAATATAGAATTTGTAAGCTCTATGAGTCCAACCATGTAATTAAAAATATAAAGGAGCATGAGAATGAGAATTATAAATTCCTAAATTCTATATCAAGGATTGTCAACTATTTTATTTCTAAACTGGAGGTGGCTAATGATTATGAAAAAAACTAAACATCTAAAATAAATAATTAAAAAAATGATACAAAATGGGTGAAAATAAGTGCTAATGAGTATCATCCTATGGATGATGAGATGGAGGTAGAGATCAGTAGGATAATTATACCCTTAAACCTCACAATAGAGGATTTTAGGACTAGAGTGCTCAATTTCTAAGGTAGATCCATATTGGTAATTTTTTGGGTCATAAAAGAGGCTCTATTTTATTGATGAACCTCTCCAATTACATTTGTTTCTTTATTTAAAACACTCTTCAATCATGAATATATTTCATTTACCACCCCTTATTATTTAACATCATTCATATTCATGAAACAGCTATTAATAAATCCTTAAGCTCATGTGAGTCGTGCATGGTGTGAGAAACAAAGGATGAATATGTAATTTTCATCTATAATGAATATTTCAAAAAATCCAAGAACACCATGTTTATATTATTGTTGACTGACCACAATGACTATTCAAGTTGATATATGCTATGTTTTGAGAAAAATAAAGGACTCTATGAATGAATAACTTTATTTTCTAACATTCATTAGTGGATGAATGGTGTAACATCGAGGGTGGTGAATTATACCCTAACAAAGAGGAATGGATACCTAAAGCCCAGTTCCCAAAATCTGAATCACGAGGGGTGTGGTGTGATGACATATGATAATTATTGATTTTTTTTAAAATAAACATCTATATAACTTATCTAGTAATATAGAGAAACAATTTTGGGTCGATTGCTGTCCATTTTCTTAACATAAGAAGTATATCAAAATGTCATCCAATGTCTTCTAGGGACTGATATGAGAATGGTAGTTCAGCTAGTTTTTCAAGGAAATTATATATATTTGGCCCATTCATACATGGAGGAGGATGATGATTAAAATTATGGGACATAAAAATCATGGATATGGAGTGACAAAATGAACTAATGGAGTCCAACACCATTAAAATTATTCCACCATGTATTTGAAAATATTTCTTAGGAATATCAGTATTTGTAGAAGTCAAATTAACTTTCAAGGGGGATCATCATCTCAATTATTGAGCAACAGTTGAAGATTGTGAATGATGTGGAAGGTGAACATCAGTAGAGTGAATTGATTCCTAAGAAAGGGACTACGATACCTTGTAGAATTAGATCACAAAAAGTGGATGATAGAAACATGGTTTAACATGATATGGTGATGATATTAAACATACATTTTAGCATCATAAGGTGAGGATGATGTATCTCATAGTTTAGTATCATGTGATTTGGATACAGTATTTTATATATTAACATCATGTGATTGGGAAATAGCATTTTGGGATTATGCATTGATCTGCCCAAAAATTTAATCCTCGTGATGTGTCAAGAGGGAATACCATTTCATTTCATGGTGTAGGGTTGTCATTTAATGACATAAAAATGGATGTGTGTGAATAAAAGCGAATGAAACATTCCTAGAAATAGTGGTAGAGCATATAGAATGGTAGCATGATTTAGATACTCCCAATAGAAACCAATAAGTTAAATCAGGTGTAGGAGACCCTATACTAAGAATAATCTAGGGAGACTCACATGTTATTTATAGTTGTGTTGATTGGACTATAAGCATTAAAATATATTATTATATTGATTCATAGACAATAGCCTTTATTTTAAGGTTATAAAGCATAGAAAATGTGTTTCTTTACTCAAAAGGATAGGTTATTGATGAATGGGTGACAAACCTCTTGTAAATTGATGGATATGGATTCTTAATTCCACACAAAACATTACTATTGACACATTCATAAATCCTGGAGTCCTAATGTTTGGACACTAGCTCCTATTTTATTCTCATAGAACTCAAACCATTTGGTTATCATGGGTATCAACCTTTTTTTTGGATTTCCTCATCTTGACTCTAAAGCCCACAAGATTTATGCTCAATTTAAGAAATAAGGATTTGTATGGTGTTCTTGTGGTCTTCACGGGACAACACAACAACTAGAAAAAGGTGGATGAAAAATATATTTAGAGTGATTCTAACTTTAAGATATAGATAATTATATGGGATAATCAATTTATAGGTAAAGACTATTGACCATATGAAAAAACCAAATTCATTTTCCCAGTTAGATAGGGACGGGCAGAAAATTGCAAGATCAACATTTGATTGTGTTTGGAACATGGATTCTCTTGTTATTTCTAAAGATCCTTCATGGTGTGAGTAGATAATGGTAGGTGAACTAGTGATTCATAAAAATATTCTATTAGGAAACTTATTAAAATCAATATGATAATGATTTTACAAATCTAATAAAGTGTGAAAACTATAATAATTTGCAGGTAGATGTGAATCAAGGTTATCCTAGAGGTGAAAGATCAAGAGGTGAGTCAACAATAGGGCTATGACCATGACATTATATGAATATGTGACTACATATCCCATAAGTATTGGAATTAATCCATATGTTTTTCTAGAACATAGTGTTTTAGAAGACTGGAACTAGTAGGTTTACATCCTCTCTAGTGATGATATCAAATTATCTCATATTAAGAGGCATCCTAGTTTCATATAGGGTAATGTTTGATTCATCCCATGCTTATCATATTTTGAATACCGGTTTAATATGGTATATTTCATGAAATCCCATACCCATCACAATAAGAAACTATATTTCAGATTGGGTGGGATTGTATTTTAAAATTATGAGTTGAGGATGTTGGGATTTTTCTTATAATGTCTGACAATTCGGACTAGGGCTACTGCTAGTTTAATTTCATAGAGCATGGACTATAATGATGGTTTCTAGTTTAATGCCTCAAAACATTAACTGGAGGGGATTGGTGTCCCAATGAGATTCGCATGACATGAAAGTGTGCTAACCAGAGGAGAATAGAAGGTGAAATTTACACTCCATCATACAAGAAATTACAAACCTTACATCGAGTCAACATCATCACTTTGGTGTATGAATGGACCTGAAATGAGTCGATGAAGAAATATAGGCCAACTATAATGCATCTAGACATCACTACATTTCCATTGATGAGGTTAATAGAGCCTCACATACTTTAGGAAATGGCATGGAAAGAGACCGATACTAGAAAGGGGCTACCCTCATGAATGGTGATATTGAATCTTCTCATACTTGGATATGAGGAATCAGGAATCCATACATATTAAGGAAATAATTTAATATCATATGAAGAATATGTTGTTTTTTCAACCAATATATTTCATATGGATCATCCAATTTTGATAAAGTGTAAAATTATCTCAAATTATAAGGAATCATGAATTTATATGGGGTATGATCATAGTTTAACATAGTGGAGTGAGTATGTTGGGGGGGTCTTGTGAAATGAACAATTATTTCATTCCATTAACATATCAAAATATGAGGTAATATTTTAATGATAAAGGGGATAGGTAAATAAAGTCAATATATACCTAAAATGAGGCCCATTCAATCATTTGAGGTGACATCACAAAAAGGAATTGAGAGTTTGGTAGTGAACTTGTGGCCAAGACCAGAGTGAGAATGTCATGGTGTCTCTACATATATCCTATGGATGGGAATGAAGACCGACATATTAATGGTTTTTTATGGAGGCATGGGTTCTCTTGAACACTAATAATGAATCAAACCATCAAAAGGGTGGTGAATGCTTATAGTTTTGGGTCATAGTTCTAGGACTGGGGTTCCTTGTTTTGAGGTCATGGAGCATAGAAATACTTTCAAACTGAATAATGTTTTAATGGTTGAGTGATGGGTAGGGATATTATATGATGATAAAGTGGTTATAAATAGTAAAAACCTATGATAATGGAGAAAAAGAGGTCATGTTCCATAAGTAGTGATTCCGATGTCAGTTTCACACATTTTAGAGTCATGATTCTTGGAATAGAAGAGTGTTTGTTAAAAGGGTATTTTCATAGAAAGTACATGGTATAATCTAACGTGGATGATGGGAATGTATTTCCACATTATTCACAATTACCTGTAAATAAATGAAACATAGTATATAGTGAATATTCTTGGAATGTGGTCATGGTGGTTGGGGAAATAGATTACCTTTATGATGTCTAAACTGGAACAGTGATGGCCTTAAGTGTATCTGAGAGGAATGAAATTGGTAAAACCGGATGTGAATGGAGCCAAGGATGCTGATGTTGCACATGAACACTGTGAGATGAACTACAGAAAATTTACATTTGTGATTCTAGGACTGTAAATTGGTATAGTGTCCTAAAGGATAATAAGTTTTCAGCTAGACCCAAATATCGAAATTACATTCATTACTATATACCACATGAATATGGGAATCAAGAAACACATAGAACTAGAATATGGCATGATATAAGGACAATTATAGTGGGGGGAAATCTTCTCCAGTGAGGTAATTGAGGAATCCTGTAGTTACCATGTAGAATCTAATGTTTGGGGATGGGTTAAAGATTTTTCCTTGATCACATAATACATATCATATGAGACATCCCAGTTATATATGGGGTAAAAATTCATGGATAATACCGTAATTATTATATGAGGCATTCAAGTATTATAGGGTGTAAATAATCTCTTGTAAATAGGAAACATGGTTTTATATGATGTATGATCATTTTTACCATTATGCACTAAGGATGTCAATCATTATAATATATATTCATACAAATTGGACTATAGGTTCCCTTAGTTTACAGTCATAATTCCCATTTTATATAGGTTGTAAATAGTATAAGGTCATATTGCTTAGACCATTGAAAATAGTTTATAGTCATTCCACCTAAAACATGGATTTCGTTTTATGTTCATGAAATATGGACCACATGGGTTCTATTACTGTATGTTTATAAAACATGACCCTTTGTAAATAGTTCAAGTTCATGTTGTATAGTCCATGGATTTCATTTTAATTTTAAAACACCATGACCATTATTTTTGGGTGGCATGACAACATGGCTACATATCCTCCCAATACTTCTATGCTCACATGAATCGTTATTGGTGTAGGAAATAGGAAGTGGTGTTGGGATTTCCCTGACCCATGGAAGTGTAAAGTAGTGTCAGGGAGATGTCATGTTGAGAATCATCCAACTACACTGGCCATCATTATCAATGCGCACAGATGCACAGAACTGTAAAAACATGGGTATTAGAATTCCACCAAATAATAACCAGGTGGAAAATATGTAAATCATTACTGTGGGAATCACCTGTTTTGATAATCCCAAATCATGCTTAACCATTGATTATGATATATTAAAACCTTGCATTAATCTTATTATTCTATGCTTACACGTATTTTATTCCTACTCTCATAACTTTACAGTAACAGCTTACAGTAGCATTTACATAAGTTTGGTATTGTTAGCCAACAGTCAGAGTTTTCTTTTCAAAGTCACAGTTACAGCTAACTGTCACCTTAAGTTACTGTTGCAATAAGTTCACAGTTACAAGGTTACAGTCGAAGACTAATACAAGCTTACAGTCACGAGTCTACCGCTATCTATTGTGAAAGCTCACAGACGAAGGTCACAGTTACAAGAATTCTGTTCAAAGTTTTCTCTGCTCAAGTTCACAGTCGAACAAGTCTACAGTTGGAACAAGTTCGCAGTCGAACAAGCCTACAGTCATAAGTCTACAGTCAAGGTTACAGTTAGACAGCTTCTGTCGACTAAGTCTACTGATGATCGAGGTCTACAGTTGACAAAGGTTACAGTTCTACAAATTTGATGTTACAAGTCTACAGTTAGAGAGGCTACAGTTACATGGAGTAAAAGCTACCATTGCAAGCCTACAGATATCAAGCCTTTTGTTGAAGTCAGCAGTCAGAAGGAAGTCCACAGTTGGAAGACCACAGTTGAAGTCCACAGTGACATACATTCTCGACCAGTCTATTATTATTATATTTCTACTTTTTTCTTTACCAATTTGATTAATACTAATCTAACGGTCATGTCTAGACAAATTAATACACCTAACATTATTTATTGATATTTGCAGACATATCAAGAAATAATACAATGTACGAGGAAGATTGCACGTGTAACTCAAGACTATTTATCTTGTCGGCCTCGGGTGAACAAAAAGGGCATATATGGAGGAGTATAAAAAGAAGAGAGAAGCATTCAAGAAATAAGATGAATGGAAGAGTCTAACATCTACAACTGAGAAGGAGATACGCATATACACAAAAAGAAGAACTCTCGAGCATTCATTCTGAAGAACAAAAGAGTCTCAAGTGAACCGACTGAAAGAACCGTCTCCTAAAAGCCATGCTGTGAAGCACTCAAACTCAAAGAAGCTGATCACTTGAACATCTGGAAGTCTGGAAATCACGACACTCTGTTTTAGTGTCAACATACAGAAAAAGGACCAAAGCTTCAAGTCACTCATTCCTACGAGTCCAGAACTGATCTGCCAACACTATAGAGCACTCTAAACCTTCTTCTTTCTATCTCTTGCTCTACTGTGTTTTAGTTTTCTACATTTTGAGCAGTGTGTGTTATCTGCTGTATTAAACACACACACTGACTCCTGTACTTTCACTGGAGGATCTGTAAATCCTCAGCAAACCCTTTTACACTTCATTTCCCACTGTGGATAGTGGTAGAGGTCTTGTGACCTGGACAGCTGGCTGCTGTTGTTTGTTTTCCCACGAAGAACTGTGGTAGAGGTCTTGTGACCTGGACAGTGGACAGTGTGTTCACTGTTGTTAACCCCGATCCAGGGTGTGGATCATTTTTATATAAAATTTTGAGAGGACTAAGTCTCGGCTTGAGACTGAACCTCTTGGTTAATTCTCTGTGTTTGTAGTTATACTCTATATCCATACTATACATATTTATTTCATATTCCGCTGCTATTACTTTGAAATATAATCTATCTTCAAAGCTACTTTGATAATTAAATTCGCAAGTGTTTCTATTTGTTATAAATCAGTAAGTTAGTTTCAAAAGTTAATTTAATCATAAGATTAAGTTAACTGAGAATTAATCAATCTTTGAGAAACTAATTGAACCTTTATAATCTATATAAATTCACTACAGTTTAATTTGTTTTTGAAATTGGGGGATTTTAATAGAAATTGTTTTTAACAGAAATTTTAATTGGAACTCAATTCACCCCCCCTCTTGAGTGTCCACTCCGACCAACATTTGGTATCAGAGGAAAGTTTATCTCTGTTATACTTGCTCAAAGTTTTATTTTAACTCTCTGTTTTTAAACTGTGATTGTAGTTTTATCTAAAAGATCATAAATTTCTGTTAGTTATAAATTTTATCTCTTTAAAACATCTTCTAAAATTTCCTTATGGATAATAGACTAGAAGGTGCTGCTACTAACAGGACACCCTTCTTTAATGGTGTAAATTATGCCCAATGGAAGCTCAAAATGAAAATTCATTTGGAAAGTATGGGTTTTGATATTTGGACTGCTATAGAGTCTCAATACAAGATTCCAGAAACTGAAAGAATAACTTGGGATGAACCTACTAAGGTAGATTACAATAATAATTGTAAGTCTGTGAATGCTCTCTACTGTGCTCTCGGAGATGAGGAGTTCAATAGAATTTCTGCATGTAAAACTGCTTTTGAAATCTGGGACACCTTAGCTGTTTCTCGTGAAGGAACAACTAATGTCAAGGAAATGCGGTTAAATACTTATACTATCAAATATGATAACTTTAAGATGAAAGTTGATGAACCTATTTCTGATATGTATCTCAGGTTTAATGAGATAGTCAACACAATGAGCTCACTCGGAAAGATTGTTCCAGCAAAGGAGCAAATCATGAGATTATTGATATGTCTGCCTGACAGATGGAGAGGCACATCCGTTTCAATTAGAGAATCCTGTGATATTGGAACTTTTCCTGTCAAGGAGTTAATTGGTAAGCTGATGATGTACGAAGAAGAGCTCAAGGTAAATAAAGAGGAAGATGAGGAACCAAAACGAAAATCTGTAGCTTTTAAGTCTACTGCATCAAAGAGCAAAGACAAGGAGAAAGTGCATATACCAACTGAAAGCTCATCTAGTGAAGACATAGATTCTGTCAGTGATGCCGAGATGGCACAAATAGCAAGGAGATTCAAGAAGTTCTATAGGAAGAAGAAGTTCTTCAGAAAACCAAACTACAAGGGTAAGTATGATAGACAAGGTAAGTGGAAGAAAGAATGGAAGAAAACTGATAAAGAAGAAGACATAGTTTTCTATGAATGTAAAAGGAAAGGACACATCAAAGCCGACTGTCCTAAGTTAAAATTCAAGAAGAAATATGAGTACAAGGACAAGAATTATAAGAAAGCTATGAAGTCCACCTGGAGTGCTTCAGAAGACAGCACAAGTGAATCAGAGTCCAGTGATTCTGAAAGAAATCGTGCTAATATGTGTTTCATGACAAACACATCTGAGGTAACCTTAGACACTCCCACTTTAAACTCTTATTATTCTGAAGGTGAAGTAGAATCTGGTTCTGATTATGAAAACATGTCTAAAGATGAATTAATTGAATACTGTAATATGCTGGAAGAAACGTGTAATGAACTAAAGGATAAATACAAGTCTTTAAAGAAACAGCATGCTCTTACTGCAAGTGTCAAGTCTGCACTTGATGTAGAAAAAGAGAAAAATGTTCAATTATTAAAGGAGAATACATAACTGAAACTATCTAATGAACAACTTAGAATGGACTTAGAAACATTCACAAATGGAAAAGATACTCTAACCCAACTGCTAGGAAAGCAAGTTGCACCTAAGTATGCTACTGGTTTGGGATACCAACCTGGACAAAGACAGTTTACTAAAACCCGATTTATCAAGTCTGGAAAAAATCCTGCTAGTTCCAGTTTTGGAAATTCGTATGCCTCAACTGGTTATTTAAATAGTTTTAGATCAAAAAAAGTATATCTCTCTAAATCTGTTGCATCTATTAATTGTATGGGACCCATAAAACAAATCTGGGTACCTAAATCCTTGATTGCTAACATATCTGGACCCAAGAAAATCTGGGTACCAAAGTCATTTCCTGTCTAATCTGTTTTGTAGGAAATCTGTTTGAAAAGCAATTACAAGAAGGTATGGTACTTAGACAGTGGATGTTCAAGACACATGTCTGGGGACTATTCGTG
The DNA here is from genome assembly GCA_963277665.1 of Viscum album. Taxonomy (NCBI): domain Eukaryota; kingdom Viridiplantae; phylum Streptophyta; class Magnoliopsida; order Santalales; family Viscaceae; genus Viscum; species Viscum album. Next base: position 1,405,842,556 of record OY728120.1, on the reverse strand, counting down.
CTTCAAAAGCTTAATAAAGGTTTATGGAGGATATGTCACTTTTGGTGATAACTCAAAAGGAGAAATCATCGGCATAGGCCAGATTGGTAACACTGACTCAGTATTAATTTCCAAAGTTTTATTTGTTGATGGACTTAAGTACAACCTACTTAGCATTTCTCAATTGTGTGATGATGGCTTTAATGTCAAGTTTGAAAACAATTCTTGTGATGTTTATAATTCCAAAAATTCTTTAATATTTTCTGCCTTAAGAAATGAAAATGTTTATGCTGTTGACTTAAACACTTTAGCTAAACATAATGTTACTTGCTTAAATGATTTTCATAAAGAGTCTTGGCTGTGGCATAGGAGATTAGGACACTGCAACATTCACTCACTTAGAAAACTCTCTAAGAAACACCTAGTTAGAGACCTACCTAAGCTTGAATTCCCAAATGACAAAGTGTGTAATCCCTGTCAAAAGGGAAAACAACACAAAGTTTCTTTTAAACCAAAGAAAGAAGTTTCAACTTCTCAACCACTTGAACTGGTTCACATGGATTTGTTTGGACCATCAAGAATTTCAAGTCTAAATGGGAAGCACTATGTTTATGTTCTTGTAGATGACTTTTCTAGATATACTTGGGTATACTTTCTAGCTCACAAAAGTGAAGCCTGCTCTTCCTTTGTTAAATACTCTAAGTCTGTTGAAAATCTTAGTGGACTTAAGATTAAGACCTTGAGGAGTGATCATGGCCGTGAGTTTGAGAATCAAGAAATTGAATCTTACTGCTCACACAATGGCTATACTCACATTTTTTCTGCTCCTAGGACACCTCAACAGAATGGTGTAGTGGAAAGAAGAAACCGAACCCTGCAAGAAATTGCAAGGACTATGCTTAATGAATATGACCTGCCTGTTTACTTTTGGGCTGAAGCTGTAAATACAGCCTGCTATGTTATTAATAGAGTCTTGATTAGACCGGTTCTTAAGAAAACCCCTTATGAGTTGTGGAATAATAGGAAGCCTAAGGTTAATTACTTTAGAGTTTTTGGTTGCAAAGTCTTTATTCTGAATACTAAAGATAATCTTGATAAATTTGCTCCAAAAAGTGATGAAGGAATTTTCCTGGGTTACTCTATGTCTAGTAAAGCCTATAGAGTGTTCAATAAGAAAACCAAATGTGTGGAAGAATCTGTTCACATCAAGTTTGATGAGACTGATCCACATGAGTCTAAAACTTCTCTTGAAGATGTTGAAGAAGACTTATCTGTTCTGGACCTAAATGACAAATCTAAAGAACCTGTAATAAAAAAATCCAGTTCTGGACTTTTTCTAGAATCTTCCTCTGTGGAACCCAAACCTATAAATGAACCTGAAATCTCTAGTCCAACCTTTACCAAATCAACTAGGATTCTAAAGAATCATCCTTTAGATGCTGTTGTTGGTAATCTTGATAGAGGAACACAAACTAGAGCTTCTCTAAGAAATCAGGTTGAACATCAAGCTTTTCTTTCACAACTTGAACCCAAAAATGTCAATGATTCTATCAGTGATGAATTCTGGGTAATGGCTATGCAAGAAGAACTAAATCAGTTTGAAAGAAACAAAGTTTGGGAATTAGTGGAAAGACCTAAAGACACTCTTACCATAGGCACTAAATGGGTGTTTAGAAACAAAGTTGATGAGTTTGGTAATATAATCAGAAACAAAGCTAGGCTAGTTGCACAAGGGTATAGTCAGGAAGAAGGAATAGACTATGAGGAAACCTTTTCACCCATGGCTAGACTAGAGGCCATTAGGATATTACTTGCTTATGCTGCTCATCTGAATTTCAAACTATATCAAATGGATGTTAAAAGTGCTTTTCTAAATGGATATATAATTGAGGATGTATTTGTGGAACAACCTCCTGGTTTTACAAATCCCCATTTTTCTAATCACGTTTTTAAACTATCTAAAGCTTTATATGGTTTAAAGCAAGCTCCAAGAGCTTGGTATGATAGGCTCAGATCTTTTCTTATTTCGAAAGGATTTACTAAAGGGATAGCTGATCCTACTCTTTTTATTAAATGGATTTCTGAAGATGTCATAATAATACAAATTTATGTGGATGATATTATTTTTGGATCTTCCAAAAATTCTTTATGTGTTGATTTTTCAAAAATAATGCAAAATGAGTTTGAAATGAGTTTAATGGGAGAACTCAAATTTTTCCTTGGATTTCAGATCATTCAAAATAAAAATGGTATTATTTTGAACCAAAGTAAATATATTAAAGATCTTCTAAAACGTTTTTCTTTGGATGGCACCAAAGGCAGTGACACACCTATGAGCACCACTTGCAAGTTGGACAGTGATGAAACTGGTGAACCAGTGGATCAAACCAATTACAGAGGTATGATAGGTAGTCTACTGTACCTTATTCCAGTAGACCTGACATCATGTTCAGTGTATGCATGTGTGCTCGGTTTCAAGCCAATCCAAAAGAGTCTCATTTGACTGCTGTTAAAAGGATTTTCAAATATCTAAAACATACTCCCAATTTGGGATTATTTTATCCAAAAGGACAATCATTTGATTTATTAAGTTATTCTGATGCTGATTTTGCTGGCTGCAAGTTAGATAGAAAGAGAACCTCTGGAACATGTCACATTTTAGGCAAGTCACTAGTATCTTGGTGTAGTAAGAAGCAGAATTCTGTCGCATTGTCTACTGCCGAAGCTGAGTATATAGCTGCTGGTAGCTGTTGTGCACAAATCTTGTGGATGAAACACACTTTACTAGACAATGGATATCAATTCAAACATGTCTCTATAAGGTGTGACAATACAAGTGCTATTAACATTTCTAAAAAACCAGTATCTCATGCTAGGACAAAACATATTGATGTGAGACATCATTTTCTGAGGGATCATTATCAAAAAAGTGATATCACTCTTGAGTTCATTGGCAATGAACATCAGTTAGCTGATATTTTTACAAAGCCTTTGAATTCTGAGAGATTAAGTTACATCAAACATGAGTTAAGTATGATTAATTATAGCACAGTTGAAACCTCACAGTTGAAACCTCACAGTTGAAACCTCACAATTGAAACCTAACAGTTGAAACCTCACAGTTGAAACCTCACAGTTGAAACCTCACAGTTGAAACCTCACAGTTGAAACCTCACAGTTAGACCTCACCGGTGTACCTCACTGTTACATCTCTCTGTAGGCTATTTCGCTGTTTAACCTTATTTTATTTTTGCGGGAATTCGAACCGTTTCTTTTCTTTATTCTTTTTATTTATAAATCCCTAAATGATAAAACTTAGAACATCGAACATATCTCAATCCACTCATCTCGACCCTTGCTCTCTCAAGTCCTAAACCCTAAACCTTCAACCGAACCTCGAAACCTCATTCAGTTCCAATGGACAGAACAAAGCGACCCCCGACTGTCAATGAAGATGCACCAATGCCAATGAGGACTCGAGTCGAATCCAGTGGCACCGGGAACGCCTCGATAAGACCTGTTAATCCACATCTGACTAAGAGAGAAATAGTTGCTGAGAAGGAGCTAAGTGAAGAGTGGATTTTATCGAGCAGATCATTAGTACTGGCAGTGCTTAATGAGCAAGGATGGACCTAATGTTTCGCAAACAATAATGGACCGTACTACCCGAAGCTGGTGAAGGAATTCTATGAATATCTACAGTTCGAGGAAGAGGATGATCTGTATAGACTGGTATCCAGATTAAATGGCAATGAGGTCAGTTTTTCATCTGTTGAATGGGCTGCATGTTTAAGAGTTCCTCATGAGGGTATTTACAACTACTATTATGGAGCGGCTCCTCCAAATAGTAGAATCTTTGATCATGAGACGGCTCTGGAAGAATTGACAGGCAACGGCACAGTAAGAAAGATTATTGCTGCTGAAATGAGTGGAGAGGACAGGCTTCTGTTTAAGTTTATTCAGCATGTACTGAGTCCTAGAAGAGGAGATTTTGCAACTCTGAAGCACCAGGATATTTACCTGATGTACTTATTAAAACATGGAAGGAAGGTAAACCTTTGTAGGTTGCTGATGGCTCAGATGGAGGACATGATAAAGGCAAGCTCAAAATCAAGTGCCTTGTTCCATGCTAAACTCATTTCGGTTATGTTGAAAGTGAAAGGTGCAGCTGGAAGTCAGGAAGAGTTGATAGTGGCAAAGAACAGTGTATGTATCTCGAAAGTAATCTGCAAATTCTTGAAGATCAGTTGGAATCCCTGGAAGAAATCATGGTTGAATGATGAGGAGATAATCTATGAGAAATTTAGCCCTTCTACTCATCCCTCTAGACTGGGAGATAGGAGAGATCCAGGCTTAAAGCCTGATGAGCCTGAACCTGTATACTCAGATGATGAACAGACTGCAGTAGTTGGTAACTCTGCAAGAGAGAACACCCCAATTGATGAAGGGAGTGATACTGATACTACTCACAGTCCTGTCAGGACAATGACGTTTGGAGCAGCAAGCCCTCCAAAAGAACTACCTAGTAGAGAACCTGTTCTAAGAGACAGTGAGACTGAGTCTACTGAAGAAGAAGAAAAAGAATCTCAATATGATGTCAAGAACACCTCTGACGAGGATGATACAGTCGAAGCAGAAGAGGCTGGAACTTCAAATGAAAATCAAGAAACTGTTGCAGAAGAACTTAGTATGAGCCCTCTGATAGGGTATACAGAAAAGTCAGTGTCTAACCAGGAAGCAGGAGTGGTCTCTACTACTGTTGTCATGGAAGTGGTTGATGACCCAACAGAGAGGGAGGCTAACCTCACTGCTGAACCTACAGAGGAAGCAAATATGGAACCTGCTAGAGCTACAGAAGAGCACTTAGAGTTACCCAGAGTCGAGCAGATAGTAGAAAATGTTCAAGAGGGAGCTCCAAGTGAGGGGAGCGTTTTGGTTCAGTCTCTGTACTGTATGATATAGAAGGATGGACCTTAGATCCAGGATACATGGTGTTAGGACTCAATTATGAGGATTCAGATGAGGAAAACCAACCACCAAGAAATCCAGTTATCCTAACTAACAGCTCTCCAGTGTTGGAAACTGAAAGTTTGGCCACCAAGGAAGACCTTGAATCCTTAAAGAATGAAATGAAGGAGACCATCAGACAGTCTGTTGCTGAATTGAAAACCAGTCTTTTTGATGAGCTGAAAAATGTAGAACAATCCTTAGAATTATCTCTAGGATGTGTTGTGGGAAGTCCAATCAAAGAAGTGATGGATGAAATGAAAGTGTGCCACACTCAAATTGAAAGCTGGACTGGAGCAGTAGTGGCCCTCAGACAATCAGTTGCCTCTTTAACTGCCCTGAGAAGTTCTCAAACACAAGTAGCCAGTGAGATTAGATACATGAAAGAAGTGGTCAAGCAGTTTGTGGAAGTATTTGAGGCTTTCAAGAAATCAGTAAAAGAACACTTTAGCAATCAGGATGCTGTCATTCAGAAAGTGATTGGAAATCTGACTCAGTCTTTCAAGGAGACAGTGGAATTCTCAGTCAAGTCCCTTCCTTCATCTAGCTCTCCTGTGGACCTTGAGCAGTTTAGAAGCCTGCTCAGAGACGAGCTTACTTAGGCCCGTGCAAATGACACATCAGACCTACAGATCCTTGCTACTACAAGAGAAGTCAGTGGCTTTGTTCGTGAGCACCTGCAGGCCGCTACTGCTTCTCAGGAGGCCATCAAAAGTAAAGTGGATCATTACTTTGATCGGATTTTCACCAAGCATCAGTTGAACCATCACTTCAAGCTCATGCTAGAAACTATGAAGCTGCCTCCTGTAACTCACGCTTTCAAAGAACAAGTTAGCAAGCTACGAGAGTTGACCCCGGCTTTGGATAAATTCTTGGAAAACAAAAATGACTTCTTATCTGCCATGGACAGAGGAGGAAACATCATCATGGATTTCAGAAATCTGCTCCTACCTTTTCTTCATGTGGACTGCACACCTGTTATAGTTCCTCCTGCCCTACCTGTCTCCAACCCCAGTGTTTCTTCAGTAATGTCTCCTGCTGATGCCCTCAGAAGCCTTAGACCACTGATACCTCGGCAAGCTACTCACTACAGGCCTTCATGAGCATCTGTTGTGGCCCCTCCAGACATTCCTGCTGCAATTCCTCAGCCTGTTGATCTTTCACCTACTGCTCCATCTTCTTCCTCCAAAGGAAAAGATCCCTTACCTACAGATGAAGAGGATTGAGTCTGTTTATGTTTTTTTTGATAGGGATCATGTATTCACGTTTTGGGTCATGTAATGTACTCATTATTAATACACTGTTTATTTTCTCTCTCTCTGTCTTTCTTTTTGTTAATCACAAAGGGGGAGAACTAGGGAGAAATAGGGAGAAATAGGGCAAACTCGGGGGAGAAATGAAGCTATAAAAAGAGGGAGAAATCCTTGAGGATTATACCTAATTTTTGTGCTCATATTTCTAATACTGTGTTTTGCACACTTCTCTCTGATACATCTATATTTCATTACATACTGACATAATTTGTGATTATCAAAAAGGGGGAGATTGTTGGAATCACCTGTTTTGATAATCCCAAATCATGCTTAACCATTGATTATGATATATTAAAACCTTGCATTAATCTTATTATTCTATGCTTACACGTATTTTATTCCTACTCTCATAACTTTACTGTAACAGCTTACAGTAGAATTTACATAAGTTTGGTATTGTTAGCCAACATCAGAGTTTTCTTTTCAAAGTCACAGTTACAGCTAACTGTCACCTTAAGTTACTGTTGCAATAAGTTCACAGTTACAAGGTTACAGTCGAAGACTAATACAAGCTTACAGTCACGAGTCTACCGCTATCTATTGTCAAAGCTCACAGACGAAGGTCACAGTTACAAGACTTCTGTTCAAAGTTTTCTCTGCTCATGTTCACAGTCGAACAAGTCTACAGTTGGAACAAGTTCGCAGTTGAACAAGCCTACAGTCATAAGTCTACAGTCAAGGTTACAGTTAGACAGCTTCTGTCGACTAAGTCTACTGATGATTGAGGTCTACAGTTGACAAAGGTTACAGTTCTACAAATTTGATGTTACAAGCCTACAGTTAGAGAGGCTACAGTTACATGGAGTAAAAGCTACCCTTGCAAGCCTACATATTGCAAGCCTTTTGTTGAAGTCAGCAGTCAGAAGGAAGTCCACAGTTGGAAGACCATAGTTGAAGTCCACAGTGACATACATTCTCGACCAGTCTATTATTATTATATTTCTACTTTTTTCTTTACCAATTTGATTAATACTAATCTAACGGGAATGTCTAGAAAAATTAATAAACCTAACATTATTTATTGATATTTGCAGACATATCAAGAAATAATACAATGTACGAGGAAGATTGCACGTGTAACTCAAGACTATTTATCTTGTCGGCCTCGGGTGAACAAAAAGGGCATATATGGAGGAGTATAAAAAGAAGAGAGAAGCATTCAAGAAATAAGATGAATGGAAGAGTCTAACATCTACAACTGAGAAGGAGATACGCATATACACAAAAAGAAGAACTCTCGAGCATTCATTCTGAAGAACAAAAGAGTCTCAAGTGAACCGACTGAAAGAACCGTCTCCTAAAATCCATGCTGTGAAGCACTCAAACTCAAAGAAGCTGATCACTTGAACATCTAGAAGTCTGGAAATCACGACACTCTGTTTTAGTGTCAACTTACAGAAAAAGGACCAAAGCTTCAAGTCACTCATTCCTACGAGTCCAGAACTGATCTACTAACACTACAGAGCACTCTAAACCTTCTTCTTTCTATCTCTTGCTCTACTTTGTTTTAGTTTTCTACATTTTGAGCAGTGTGTGTTATCTGCTGTATTAAACACACACACTGACTCCTGTACTTTCACTGGAGGATCTGTAAATCCTCAACAAACCCTTTTACACTTCATTTCCCACTGTGGATAGTGGTAGAGGTCTTGTGACCTGGACAGCTGGCTGCTGTTGTTTGTTTTCCCACGAAGAACTGTGGTAGAGGTCTTGTGACCTGGACAGTGGACAGTGTGTTCACTGTTGTTAACCCCGATCCAGGGTGTGGATCATTTTTATATAAACTTTTGAGAGGACTAAGTCTCGGCTTGAGACTGAACCTCTTGGTTAATTCTCTGTGTTTGTAGTTATACTCTATATCCATACTATACATATTTATTTCATATTCCGCTGCTATTACTTTGAAATATAATCTATCTTCAAAGCTACTTTGATAATTAAATTCGCAAGTGTTTCTATTTGTTATAAATCAGTATGTTAGTTTCAAAAGTTAATTTAATCATAAGATTAAGTTAACTGAGAATTAATCAATCTTTGAGAAACTAATTGAACCTTTATAATCTATATAAATTCACTACAGTTTAATTTGTTTTTGAAATTGGGGGATTTTAATAGAAATTGTATTTAACAGAAATTTTAATTGGAACTCAATTCACCCCCCTCTTGAGTGTCCACTCCGACCAACAATTACTTATGAGAGGTGTTCCATGAAATGATGGTTACTAAACAGTAGAGAGGAACTGTTTCCATTTTTGGAAAAGAGGATCCATAAAACTGTCAATCTTTTATTGGGTGATAAAATGTAAAATCAACCATTTCCCATTATCAATACAGGGGAACTATTTTTTTTAAATTATATTCATCAATGTGTGTCCCCAATATGAAATATGACCCATTTTGGATAGGTAGTATCACTGTTTGGGGGCCCATTCAGGGTTAATGTATGATGATGAACCAAATCCAAGAAGAATCACTATGTGGAGGTGAATTCAAGGAAATATCATTTTGGAACTCAATAACCCATATTTTACATGATATTGAATTTGAACTTGTAGATGGTGAATATAAAAAATTTATAGTCAAACCCATTCTCAAGGATGGGTTTCATAAGGTAGACTAAGTATTGGGACAGACCCAAGTGGCAAGACATGTGTGAATCTATTTATTGCATATAATACTGAATCAATCCATACATTGTTATTGAATGTGATACAATATAATAATTGACCAAATGTTGGTAACTACATTATGTAGGGTATCATGACAACATACAATATTACATCGTGTGACAATGATGTTGGTATTCTTGGTTTAAAGACAAAAAATTCAGACTATAGTACAACTTCTTGTTTATAATCCTTGAGCATAGACCACATGATTACTCTTAGTTTATAATCATAATGCTCAGTCCCCTTCAAACAGTTTAATTCCATGTTTCATAGACCAATACTCTAATTTTATGGTTATTGAATTCATACTAGTGGGAATATAGTTTAATGTCATTGTTATTGGACCAGTGGGATCTTACATTAGGGTTATATAGTTTTTCCAAATAGGTCTTATTTTAATGTCATAGAGTTTTTAGAAATGGGATGAATATCTCAAATGGATATGTGTATTGTGGAAGAGTGACACGTTTGACATGAATTAAGGGAAAAATAGGCACATAACCACAAAAAAAATTCATTGGGGGTCCCTAAATGCAGCTTAATTTTCTGATCCAGGGACATAAACACCTCATGTGAAGTAAAGCATAAAAAACCTATCTTTGGTGGGATTTTTTATATTTTCCCATTACATGATGATAAAAGAGTATAGTTCATTATAATATACCTTATGAATTATTTATGTTCTTTCCAAATTGAGCTCCATAAATGGTCATTTTTTAAGTATCATTAGTTTTTTGAGAGTCAATATCATGTCTCCATTTATAAAGGTGAGGAGGAAATCCATATTCTTTAAAGGTCTTGTTATCATATTATAGAACCTCTCTAGATTGTTAAATGTTTGGAGCCATTTTTCTTTGGGAATATATCATATCTAGATAGAAAACGTCCATTTTTTATACTGTATGGTGATCATAGAAATATATGTATATAAAAAAAATTAATGGGAAGGGATTCTGTTGATCTATATAACATGTAGTACTAGGTCACCTAGGTGGAATTCTGAGTCATTGGACGATAGGAATAGAGGGTTCTATGGAATATTTTGATCACATCTTCTTTTTTTCTCCCTCCGTATTCTCAATGACATTTCATAAGAGTTTATTGAACCTATAAATCATCCATTTTTTATGTCAGTGGTAGTTGGACGAATTATTGTACTGAAAATATTACGTGGAGTACAATTTCATCAGCTCAACACTCTAAAAGATAGTGACATTTTTTGTGAGAATATAATTAGGGAATCCCAATTAATTGATTATGTGAGAGATAAAAAACATGATCAATGATTATGATTTTAATTACTAGAGGGTAATTTCTTATGTGTGTTTTGAGAGTAAGACCATTGCGATTAGAATATTTTTTCACTTGTGAGTTATCATTACTAGGTATGGCCCTATGATGTCGAGTCCCCAGACAGAAAAGGCATAATAATCAATGGGGGTGGGAGGATATTTAGTAGTTAATGAATATAGATTTCAAGGTTCTAACCCACGGGACACCTCTTGGAGAAATCGATGCAGTCATGGACTATTATGTTCCATAGGAAATCAAATCAATGTGAATTTTTGGGAGATTTTTAACCCCACCATAGGGGTTCCATAAGACCCATCATGGACTTCTTGAATAAGACCTGGAATCTCATATCCTTGTATGTAAAAATATATAATTCCATAAAAATATATTTAGATAGTTTTCTCAATTTTAGGACAACTCTTGAGGTTAAACAATGTTGCACGTCGATGAATTCGCTCAGACATCGATTAGTTTGGTATGATATTGAAATTCATTAGATACATGAAAAATGGAGATTTATAGTTTAGAATTTACTCTTATGTGGGGGACTTGAGGGTCTAGAAATATAAGAAGAAAAATCATGTTGGCTTACTTGTTGACTATTATCATCACCTTGAATGGTGGGGAAATGATCATTGGATGTTCCACATGAATGATTTGGCTATCTTGGTCAGTTTTTATAAGAGTTTAGGCTAAACATTCAAATGCATGGGAATGACCTTTCTTTGATAGAGGGACATGTGTCACTTCTGAATGAGTAGAATCCTATGACATCACATAATGGGTGTCCTCCAATAGAGAAGTGATCTCTTGTTTTTGGATGATATAGTAACCATTGATTTGATTGATGACTACCTTAGAGTCACCCTTCACATATAAGTGGGGGACATCAATATCAAGGCACTACTCGAGGGAAGTGATGAGAAAATAATACTCTTCCTAATTTTATGTATTTAATTTTGAATCATGGAATGAGTATTCTAGGATGGCCATTTTTTCAGTGATGAAAATGATCCACATGCCCACTCTTATGATCTTAATATTACTAATCCATATACTAGTTGGGATATGGGAGGCACCATCCAAATATATTTTCCAACACATAATGGATTTTTCCACTGGTTTGATAGCCTCATATTGGAAATAAACATCTATGGGATATTTTTATATATAAGGAAGGGTGGGTAAAAATTCATCCAGTGACTATCCTTTGATGTCCCTCTACCAAAGAAACCTGGTGTTGAACTACTGGATGATCTCCACCAAACATACCAAGCATACCATCATCATGGAGAGATTAAGAATATAATTTATTGGGTACACTCAGGATGTCAGTTTTATCTCGTGATTCTTCAAATAATGTTCCATCATATACAATACAATATTTTGTTCATGGAATAAGTACATGGTAGGGGATTATCTAGTATCTATGTCACGGTTCATGAAACGAAAATATTTTTTTTCATCTATATCATTGTTTTTATGTTATAATGGTTGTGAGGGACCATTCAAAGGAACTCGCGTGGAGGACCAATAGATTCTTGAAGACATGTGGCATTAGAGCTAAATTCTATAGAAGATTTAGTTTTATATCCTCAAATGCAGTTTGGAGTTTGATATCCCACTGCTAAACAAATACTTTCTTAATGATTCTCTATAAGTTTTTACACTTACTAGAAATATTTTTTAAAAATTTGTGTATTTAGTCTATGTGGCCTTGGAGACCATGCATCTCTTACAGGTTTTCATTGGGGTGGTATCAAAATTATGTAATTTATCTTCTCTGGTTCTATCGCAATGCATCTTTATCGTCTGATGAATCCAAGAAAATACCTATGTGTAACAAAAAATGAACACATCAAGGGGTTCATATTCAACTGTCATGTGCAGAAGAAGTTGAGCACTTTATCATGGTCCTCGAGATGGTCATGAAGCTGAAAATAGATTACCACCAAGTCTTCAACAATGAATTACACAAGTTTACTAAGGATCAGTTTGATGATATGGTGAATGACTCTCAAATAGGATTCCCCTAAATTATTCATGCCAACTAGAATAACTTGATATAATAAAGTCTGTTGAAGTGACATACTAGAGGGGGAATCCTCATCCTTGGAGGCCATCCAAATAAGGATGTACCTAGAATATCTAACCATAGATTAGAGGTCCTGAACACATTAGAAGCATAAATAGAAAATTCTATCACTAAAATGTGAAAATCTTCTTGTAGAAAATGGTGATTGGGATCTCATAAATCGATACCATCTCTGATAAACCTATTCAAAATCCATAATAAAAAATGTATTCTATCCACCTAGGGAAATGGAATTAAAATTCCATTATTGATTTGATAAGATTCTCAACCACAGAATCAATCATAGCACAATGAGATTGGTGCATATTTTTTAGAGGCATCTTGAATCTGTGATTACTCAATAAGAGACCATAACTGTTAATGATGACCTATGGGTTGAATCCATTAACATTATCATAGCTCGATATGAATACATCATGATTATGTTTCTAGAAAGCCACATACTATTTTTTCTCCTAATAGACATGGGCACAATAATCAGATTCAGACTCATTTCATCCTCAATACCAAGGATCACCATAATTTATGCATCTATTGTGATTTAGGTACCCTATTTAAATAATGTAGTGGAATTTTCTAGATACTCTTCATTATTATAGGTATAGAAATTAGTGAAACAATTTTTTTCTTCTAGGATACACAAATCAGGGGAGCACTAGATACTTATTGGGTGGAAATTGAATCCTTAGTACGGGTCCTTTCCTTATTAAAATTGTGGGGAAAGAAACTGTATAGACAATTCCACACAACCTTAAACCACAAGGTCCATTAATGATGTTGAAGAAATGGTGATGCATTGGTTTTTTCTAGGTCATCCCTTCTCTGTAGAACATCTGGCATTCGAGAAAATGGTTTCCATGGTCCGAAATTCTTGATAATTCTTATGTGTAGGTTCATCTGGAATAACCCAAGCATGCCTAGTGTAAGAGAATATTATAATCATCTATAATTTCTATATATTGGGTATATAGAACTAATTTTCATATAGAAATTAAAAAAGTAACACGATTATGGATTTGTGTCCTCTAAAAAATATGTGGGAGAAAAAAATATTATCTATGTCTTCCAATTGACTGATTTCAATGGGTTTCAAATCATTGGGAGAATTGATTTTCTCAACCCCATTGTTATGAAACTACTTACCCTATATGTTTTTTTATCAAAAATCTAGATTGTGGTTTTTATAAGTGTCAAATGGGGAAATTCATCTGGAGTACCCCTACTTGAAAATTGAGAGATTACATTCTGAAATGGTGATACGATGAGGGGACTCATGCATGAAAATGAATCCAAAGATGACCCAACTGTGTGATGGAGGTGGTATCTTATGAGACTACCATAAATTCGGTTCATGTAGTAATGACACCAAACTAGGTCATCATATGAACCACTTAATGTGTTTTATAGTCTCTCTTATCATAAAGTTGATCGATTTGGTTGGAGGGAGTCATATCATTCTTATTTAGTCCCATATTTTGGAGTGGCTGGTTCGTGATGAGGATAATTTTGGAACTATTATCCAATCAGATGTGGTAGACCCCTATGTTATTGAATTATCTCGTAATGTAATGTGGGCATATGTTCCCTTGCATGAGGACTCGATAATCATCCTAATAAAGTGATATGATGTCTTGGATGAACCCTTTGTCATTCTTTTCCTCACATTATGTCTCAATAAAAGCTTCCTCTACTTCAAACTAGAGGGGGATTTTTAAATCTTCTACAAGGGCCTTAGACATTCTCTTAAACTAGAAGAGGGCCTAAAGGATTGAAATCTATAATGGTATGCCGAGGAGTGGGTTCAACAAATAGTAATTGAATTCCAAGGGATTTTTTTAACCCATCTAGGGTTTATTATTGACCTAAGGAATGATGGATAATATTGGTTATGCTTCTTGGTTTAGACTACTTCTAGAAACATTCTGCTACTGACTATCTGACTTGCTCTAAACCACTATTGGCATAATATTTGTTTGATGGGGTTGGGATCTAGCTATATGTAGATAACATGGGCATTGTCAAGATTTAGATGTTTACATAACTAACATGGAAGGCTATAGAGGTGAACCTAATAAAGCAGAAATAAAATATAGTGACTTATGAGATCAACTAAAATATATGCTTCTTTGTCTAAAATCTCATACAACCTAATTTGTGGAACCGTCTTGATAATTATAACAGTTTTCATTTCCATAGCCTTTCCTCTAATGATTTCGGTTGATGAAATTCGAGGGGGGGGGGGGGGGGTCATGTAATTACATAGTATCAGTAGTTGAGAATATGTCTTCTAGAGCTATAGATTTTAGGGAGGTTTACTTCTACTTATCATAAAAAAAATATCTAGTATTAGGTTTACCCTGAGATCACCACCCATATCATGGGTCAGAAATTTACTAATATAGAGAGATGTATTTAGCACTATTTAGAAGGATCTATTTTCTATTGTCCAATCATAACATGTGCTTATAGTATATGGAATACTTTGATAATGATGATGAAGTAGTGGTTGATGGGGGTGTGGAAGACACAAGTTTTTATAACCTACAAATGAATAAATGGATTATTCCATGGGTGTGAGAGATTTCATGTAAATCCAACAAAACATCATACTTATATATCTAGAAAATATGATCATTCTTCCATTCACATGATCCCTTACAATCACTATCAGGGTCATGAGATAAATTCATTACCTACACAGTAACAACAACCAAAATGAACAATCCCTGATCTAGATGGTACTAAATACAATTTATGAATACATATATTTATTTAATGGTGTGTACTAGGATATCTTGGTATAGAAAATGATCAGTTCTACTAGTATTTTCAGCCTCCTGGGGCCTCCTTCATTCTAAAAATATCATTATTCCCTTCACTTGGGAACAGATTATATATCATGGGACATATGAATCTAAAATGGATTTAGTTTTGTAACTAATATTTGGAAGTGAACTATGGGAGCCTAAACTTGAAGAGGATATAGTGTCACATTCTCCCATTTATGCATCTTCACTTGGAGAGTTAGTTCATGTAAGGGATGTGCATGGAGTGGTTGTTCTTGGTAATTATGTTTCTCTTAGTTTTGATCTTCAAGAAATGGTTAAAATAACTATACAATCTCAGGTACCTCTCTATTGGTAATAGTTTCAGTCTCTACCATTGAAATACTTCTCATAGGATCTAATAGAGGAAACATGATTGACTATTGTCTTGGATGTTACAAGGATTCATCTAGAAAATATGTCTTATAAAAAAACACACGCAATTCAACTAGAATGTTCTAGGTGACGAGTGTAGGGGCCATATCACTTGGGATTTTCCCCAAGAACAAATTCATTTTATGTTCCAATGAATGTAGAATATCAAGTGAATAAGTGAGGCCATTCCCTTGGGAGACAATGTCTGCGAGTCACTCATCAATCCTCTACATGAATAGGATGTTGTCATCAATAATTTTCCTGAATTTAGTGGGGATGAACATGTATATGAAAATTCTTCTAATTCTTACCCATCCAGAAATAGACTCTATGGGTAGTTGTCTATACTAGATGAATGTGGGTCCTACTGTATCTGAAAAAACACTATTTCATGGAAGCCTCCACTTGTTTTGTGTCCCCAACATAAGTATGCACCATGATATAAGTGGTCAAGGTGCTTCATTGACTAACCCATCTAATTGGACAAGGAAATCCTAGAATTCTATAACTATAGGGTTGCGGAAATATTGTCCACCCTTGATGTGTATGGCTTCTCTTCATATAGTATTTACACTTTTTTCATCTCTAGGGACATACACCATTTAGTTATTGAGAATACCATGTTTTAGTTGTGAGGTACCATATCATGGAGAGTCTCTATGGCCACCAATGAATTGAAATTATCATCATCTTAGGGAACATTCTTCTAAACTCTGACAAAGGCACAGTCTGGTTTTGATGGAGTATAATTACACTACATGGGTGGGTTTGGGAACTTATTCCAAATTCTCTATCCATATAACCCATCTTCAACTCAATATAGATGTTTTGGGCCACTAATATCTAGATTTTAATATTTATAAGGGGGAAATATTTCCCCATTATATGATATATGGGGTCATAAGGGGAATGTCCATAATTCAGGTTATCCTCAATAATGAAATCAATGATGATCCTTTTATTCTCTTTGAGCTGCTAGAGTAAGAAAATAACCATTGTAAGTATTTCTTCTTTTAGAACAACCTAAATTTGATCATAGGGTTTATCATTCCACTATACTAATTGTTATTATAAATGGTAGGTAGAAATTCCTCATCAATGGGATCTCCAAGGTGGTGTTCCTGACTCTACTAAAGAGTGACGAAACCTTATGAAATGTCTGCATGGCATTGTGACATCCCATTAGATAGATCATCCTAATTATCCCCTTTTTTGTTCCCCTATCAATCTAATCATATACTAAGTTTTTAAACCAAAATTACCTTGGTATAGTTAGAGCTAAATGATCTTCATTAGTGGATATGACAGGTTCCACAAGATATGGCTGAAATGGATAGTAACATACTATCCATATCGTCTAATCATTACATTTGGAGAAACTTATTCCATAATTTGGTGAAGAAATATGAGTATCTTGATTCATATTTATTAATAGTTCTAGTGGTATTCCTATGAATCATGTTAATGATACATTGGGAGTGTCGTAATAGCATCCCTTCCTCAGTACAGGTTGATGGCATTGAGGTGTTTCATGTTCCCAGGGTTGGATATCTGACTATATTGGATGTAGTGAAATGTAATGTAGATAATTTGGTTGAAACACACTTCCTAATACTCTCAAGAGACTCTAGGATGTATTTATTTGAAGCTTCATTTGTCTAAAACTCAAAAAAATTTGTTCAACATCTAGAGCATGCCACATACACATTTTCTCAAAGGATCCTACACTAAGCTGGACTAAACCACAATTGGTGAAATTTGAGATATGGGTGGTGAAACATACATAGAACAACTATACTACTATATTACTAGTAAAAGATAAACTTGTGATTAAAATGTTCACTCCATGTTGGAACATCTCTCAGGGGTGGTTCCAAGAGCATCATCACAACCCTATACGATGTGGTCTTCACCACTGCCTCTTTCTAGAGGGAAGAATCGTCCATATATTCCTCAATGATGTTATCACCATATGAAGGTGTATTTTCAAACATTAATATATTACCAAAAACAATTTTAGAGTTATGGAGATGTTAAAAATGATCAAATGGGGATGTATTCATTAGAAGCCCCTGGAAGGGGGCTGGAACATCCACTACATGCAACTACCTACTACGGGATCTGGGGATCTTATGGACCTTAGCGTTTGGGATCATGAATCAAAATTTTCATGCCACTACCCAAGACTCCTTGATCTAGATGGAGAGATCCATTATTTATTGATATCTCCCCTTAAAATATGATATATTAATGAAGTTAATGATGATGTGTAACATCCCATGGTTTTGATTCTGAAGACTAGTATTGGACCAATTACCATGGGATTGTTCTTTAATGCAGGAAAAATATTTTTCATGAGGAGGACCTTTGTACTTGTTGATTGTAACATTGGTGGGGCATATTCTCTAGTTGATAAGATTACAGGTAATACCTCCATACAAAGTTTCAATAATGTGCGGAGGACCTCTTCCATGGTTGAATAGACCACATGGTTGAACTCCGTTCTAACTGTCCTGGGAGTGGGGAGGACCTCCGCTGTGGTCAGTGAAGTCATAGGTAGGAACTATGTGATGATTTGTGGTAGAATGGGGAATACATATACACATCCTCACCCACTAAATGGACTATATGTAATGACTATCAGTGGTGACGATGATAGAGAGAGTAAACATGGCCTACCTATGAGGTGGTTGGGGTCTCATTACCAATTTGGAAACGGTGTGTCCCTGTTATCCTATTGTAGGGATCTGGTAGGATACATCGATAGTTCTAGGGGCCATATATGTTGTGTAAGATTATCCTTTTTGGAAGAATCATCATTCATCCCTTGATTTTGGAATATATTTCTTTGGACCAGGTCTTGCAGAGAGGTGGGAAAGATCACACAATATTTAGCATGTTGGACCGGTCAATGATGGCCTTGATTAGGCCTAGTGGGATCCCTACAAGGTGGTTCATGGGTGGTAATCAAAGTCAGTGGGACTCAAACATCCCCTACTTCATCAAATTAGGGGAGCAATTTGTCATAACACCTTGGGAATAGACTCTCGTTGCTGTTCAATATTGGTACGATAGGTGGTTTCCCCCATCACATCCATTGTGGGTGGCGATATCAATGAGGCACTAATGCCTCCAGGTCCTAGTGGGATATGTCCTTCATCAGTATTCCCACCTAATATATGTACCAGAATATTACGGTTTCGATCACCCTCCTCTTGATGATCCCAGAGGGTGATATAGGGCATGGGCACATTGTAGTTGAAGTTATGGTGGATGTTTTAGTAGATTCATTGTTGGGAGGGAGAGTTAGATCAACGCTTTTATACCACATCACATACCGGAGATGGGATACTAGTTCCCCATTACATGATTCATTATATTTATGTGGATTTATCTATTAGTATTGATACATGAAATGTGATTCCTGATTCCAAAATTTCAGCCTATATTTTATCGATTGAGAGAGATCCATGTTGAAGATGTCACTGACTTGGGATGGCCAATGTGACCATCTCCAATTCACAAGTGAGTGAAATGTTGAGCTGACCATTTTCATGGTGGTTCCTAGTTCTGTATACCATGATTTGGTGCCTTTATAATCATATATTTCCCTATACTTGACTATTCCCCATGATTAGGATAATCTTTTCCCATTGTGTTCACTATTTCTATTTCTAACACTTTATATAGGGCCTTCCATTGTGTCAATGGGCGCTCAAATTCTATTTCCCCAAATTCCAACTATAAAATGGTGTGTTTCATTCATATAATTAATCATTTATATCTTCTACTTTATCAAAATAGGATGATGTAATATAATTTCCTCCCTCTATGGATTCCACTATAAAACTAATTCCCTAGTCTTTTCTCCATCATTGATTTGAGTCATGTTTTTAGAACTCAGTCGCAGTTCTATCACGCTGTTGAAAAAGGTTAATTTAATTTTTTAAGTATCAATAGAGTATAAAACATTGGTAGGTGATTATTCACATTAATAATCTCTAGATATTTATAGACATTGGGTACATTGGTAACTTATAAATCATCCTCTTTTGAGGTAATCTTATATGAGGAATCTTAGGCATGCAACCCACAAAATCTCATATAGATAATTATGTAGTTGATGCTATGGATAGAAGTCATCAATAGATTTTTACCTCAGGAATAACATACATTTTCTTAGGATAGGTCATATGTAATTGGTCAAATGTTATGAATCATGTCGAGATTGTAGCTAGGAGAAGGTCTTGTGGGGATAAGTTAGTGGCAAGTTAATGTTCTTTTATGGGTAAGTTTGTAGATCATATAAATCCATCGATGTTGATCATGGAGGTGAATACCAACAAGGGAATCTGTCACAAATTATTTTACCAATGTAGTTGATCATTATCCCCCATGAGGTTGACCTGGATGGTCCATCCATCATAGGAATGAATTGAGTGGATAGATCGGGATGCCCCTTGGGGAAGATTCAAGAGGTGAATCCCTAAGAGGGAGTGTGTTACACATATGTGGTGGATAATAAACACACTTGAGTTAGATCTTGAGGTTATTCCCTTAGAATTAAGATGGAATACCTTGTTCCAACATTGGAATAGATCGGAATTCCCCATAAAATAGATTTGAAAGTGTCATCCCTATGAGGGAAGACTGAGATGGATAGACCATGATGACCCATTATGCAGATCCTGGTGTTGCGCCCAAAGGAGGAACGACCAGGGTGGATACATCATAATGCCCCTTGAGGATGATCTGATATTTATGCCCCTAGTAAAGAATATGTAACACCTTTCTGTACCATTTGATTGAATAAAAATTCCCCTTATGGTAGATCTGAAAGGTACATCTTAAGGAGATATAACCTATGAGGATATATTTTGATGCCCCTTAAGGTTAATATGGGGTCTCAATCCCTCTGAGGGAAGAACTAGCTAGATGGATCATGTTGACCCTTGTTGTGGATCTAGGAGGGGCGTCCCTTGGAGAGAGGATGTCACACCATTGTTTACTAATGTCATGATTAATCATTAGCGAGGCACCCAATGATCATTTTTTATGAGATAGTGATAAAAATCATAGTTAGATGCTATAGTTTAATGTCTTATGGAAACAATGTTCTATGTAGTTTAGAGTCATTCATTAAGGATGTTCATGTCGCAAAAGGGGAGTCTATGATGGATGGTTTGGGGCTTACATGTTGAATTTTCATGTAATGGTTATCCTATATGATGGTCGATAAAGAATGTGTGGGGATTATATATGGAATATTCCTTTTATGTTAGTCACATCCTAAGAATGGGTGTAAGGAGGAATCCAATAATGATCATACATTGGGAATCAATTTTTATCACAAAAGGACAAGCTAATGTTTAAAATCATGTTATTAGGATTTTTTCATTCAATTTAACATCATATGACTATGATCTGGAGTTAGGAATTTTTATGTAATGAATCTTGTATATTTGACGGATCAATATTTTAGTGGAGCAATGTCAATGTGAGTATAAGATATGACATAGGGACCATCACCAAATATTGGTGGATATTTCTTATTGATGATACCATAATATTGGCTTATAAGACCACTACTCATGCACATTTGGGTTTGGCATGGAATTGGATTATCCGTTGAGGAGTGGTCAATTGAGAAACCGGCGTTAAATACACACTTTTTTGGGGAAATGTGCATTAGGGTACATATGATTTTGAATAATAGGATAGGTAATGGAGATACTAGAAGAAAATGGAACATTAGTTACGGGATTGGGATGTTTTCTAACAAACCATTTTTATGTTGTGAGAAAAATTCTCTCAAGAAGGGGGCTGTAAAAAAATTAAAAATAAAGGAGTCAATATGCATAAATCATGATTTTTTTTAGTTTTAAACATATCAAGGTTGAGTGTATGAACCATCTCTTTTGTCACAACCAATAAAAAATAAGATTATTTTCATGAGGATTCATGTGTCACGACCCATCCCTCGTAGCAGGTGTCGTGACTACACCATGCACGCACTCTATAGGCCAGGGGCTGGGAACAAGCACCGCAAGGTGTATTCCCTAAAAATGGGAAGGCGTTGCCTTTATAACTTGTAACCTCACAAAACTAAGCACAAAGTAGGATATATGCTCAAAGATAATCTATATAGTAAATAGGATGTGTACTGAATGTAGAAGAGGCCAAAATACTAGTCCCACTGTAATTTAAAAGTAAACTAAAATGTTCAAGTAAAACTAGAAATAGCTCCAATGAACACCCACCAAGGATCCTACCTGAAGTGAAGGTACATCTCTCGAAAAGTCCTCTCTGTGGTATGCCACATCTAAAGTCTACCTCTATCATACCTCCAGTCTTGATACCCTCATCATTAGTCAGTGATGTCTATTATCTACACCAAAAACAACAAGATACATGCATAACCAGTGTAGGGGTGAGTATATTGATTCTATGTAGGGACCTTGAGACCATGTAGGTCTCCATAGTTCCACAATGAAAATACCACAAATTAAGATCCCAACTCAACATAGGTATATCCCCATACATATACTTAAATTATCAATCCTTACTCATCTCATACATGTGGGAAGATTACCACGAAGGTAACACCATGAAGGTGAAGTATCACATAGCATAACCTCAATCACATGGAAAAAGTAAGTACAACTCCCAAAATCATTTATTCTAGGGTTATTAACATGTAACATCCCAATTCACATCATAAAACACCTCGTATAATAGATAAATTCCCCTCTATCAAGAAAAGTGGGCCTGTCACATATCATAAAGGTGCTTCCCACAAATCTTGGACTCCTGAGGTACTCCTCCATTCGAGTACCATGGGTATACCACATCACAAAGAGGCTCTCCCCACCATGGGTCTTCCACCTCACACAAAGACGCTACCCCTCATGGCCTACTAAGGTACTCCACCTATAGAGTACCTTGGTTCTACCGCATCACATATAGTCTCCCCCCACTAGGCCTTTCAAATCTCTCTGAGTCGTAATGGGAAGAAATCGTCAAATCTTATCCATTTGTAGGGTTCGACACGCATTGTGTTTGGGAGAAACTCTCCCCATTCCATAAATAATACCTCTGACCTCTTGAAATTCAACAATGAAGAACACCAATGGTCCTTCGCATCAAAAGAGAACCAACACAATAGACAACGTGTCAATTAGAGGTCTGGTATGTTAGTTATTAGCATTTATGCCCTGAGGTCCTGGTTGGATGCAGGGGTTTTATCCAACCCAATAGTTCTCCAAAATCATCCAAAATTCATGTGTAGTATAACCAATGGACCATCTCGATCCAAGGATTCTGGTGCCATAGACGGTTCGCCAAACAGCCACCCGGTTCTAAAGTTATGGCCAAAAAGGTGAAATTGGGTTCCGAAGGGCCCAGGTCCGATCTGACCGGGTTGGGCCTACCGGTTCTGGGTCCGGCCCGTGGAGGGTGCAGCCCGTCAGCCCTGCCCTTTAGCGCAGCATGTGGTGCGGTCTGTCGTGGGTTGGTGGTTTGCCCACGTCATAACAGGGGGAAGGGGGATGTTCCCCCTCAGTAATCCAAATAGCTCATTGGTCATTTGATCAGCCTACTGCCACACAGGACCGCTCAGAAGTCCCACATGGTGTGCATAGGCTTTCTGGAATGGTCAGTCAGTTCTCCTTCCAGCAGCGCGATGATACCACTGTCCACCTGCAACCGGCCGGGTGTTAGTAGCCCTCCAGCCTCCACATCAGCCTAGTGGTCGCAGTGTCCTACTCCAGTGGAGGAGCGGACGCGGGCCGCCGATCTGCCATGCGGCCAGTCGGATGCATGCCGCCACGCAACATTTTCGTGACCGGTGGCACGGATGCGCATTTCCCATTCTCCCTTATGGCAGGCCGGGTTCCATCCTCCGCGTTATTCCACGATCCGTTGCGGCTTCGTTCCAGGCCTGAAAAGTAAAGTGATATCATATTCGCGTTCCTTGCATCGAGGGCTCAATGTCCATATATTGTGATATCTGAAGCTCCGTTTTTCCAAGGTCAATAAATATTTGGCCACCTGCATCTGCGAGTCATTGGAGTTTTGTTCCAAGCACGAAAAATTAAATGATCACATATTCTTGATCCTTGTGTCTAGGGATCCTTGTCAATATATGATGCTCAACAATTTTCCATGTATCAAGAATCTATAAATATTTGTCGTCGAATAACGCACGAAGAATGCTCGAAAAATAAAAATAAAAAGGAGAAAGGTTAATGTACAAGATAAGAACCATGTTCATTTGGCCATCATCATCATGAATTTAGGATATGAAAAATCAATAAAATTAAATAATATTAAAAACAAACCCCTACCATGTTTCTTGGAGATGGTAGGAGGAAGAAGAAGAAGTCAATAGAGGGGACGCCATCATTCTTCCCTTCGACAAGACGCTTCTATTCTGGGCTCAAACACATCGTCGTTCTTCGTTGGATAGTCTCCATTATCAGAGAATGAATTCTAAAATGCTCTCCCTCCATGTTCTCTCCTTTCCAACTATTCTCAAAACCCAAATGAAGGTGAGGATCCAACATATATATTAAACCAATTGTGTTGTCGCAACAATTATGTTTAGGTTGGCACAATTAATTCAAGGGATAAACTAAGAGTCACCTCCCACATTAAAGAGGGAGTTCAAGTGTCGGGTGGTCCCCACCATTATGTTCATAATGGGTGGCTTCATTCTTGTGTGGTCCCCACCACAGAATTTAAATTGGAGGTTTCACAAGGTAAAATAATATAAATGATGTTTTATTTTATTTTTTTCCTTTTAACACTCCCACCAAAACGCCGCTCGCGCGTTTACTGAATGTACCCGAAAAAATGTTCAGAAAATTATTATCAGTCACCCCAGACCTGTGCGAGTTGATGTTCTGCTCTTTCTAAATGAAACATGCCCCAAATAATCCAATGATACTGTCGGATTTCTAATATGAGTTACCATTTAAATTTTACTCGCATTTGAAAAATAAAATAATTTATTAAATTATTTTAATTATAGTTATGCCATTTTTAGTTTTTCTCACATTATGTCAGTACCGACTAAACATAAGTCATAAATAGGGTAAACTGTCCATCCTAAATGCAACGATTCCCTCATATTTTTGATCCAAGTAACCATTTTATGTGTTATTAAACTTTTTCAAGAAAACACTTTACACGTGCAATGTAATGTTTAACAAAAATTCGACGGACCATTCCAGGAACTCCGGGCCTGGGAATAGTGCACCGTTAGATTTTTTGGTATCGAAATAAATCCATTTAATTAAAAAAAATAAACGGAATTTCTGATACATTACATTCTCTCCACCGTAGTGCTTTATGTCCCCGAAAACCACAACAAAGGAAAAATAACCAATAGAGGTTACTGACCATGAATCTGAGCCTCCTGCACCCATGTTCTCTCCAAGATGTTCTCATGATTCCAGCATACGTGGACCCAAGGTATCGACTTCCCATGAAGGACCTGCTCCTATCAACCCTCATTCTCCACTAGAACCTCCATAAACCTCACCCCATCATCGATTTCCAGCACGTCATGATCGATGATGTTTGATGGGTCATGAACTTATCTTCTCAGTTGGGATACGTGGAAGAAGTTGTGCACCCACTTCGTCTACGGTGGAAGAGCCAAGAGGTATGCTACCTCACCTATCCTCCGAAATATCAGAAAATGACCAATGAACCTCAGTGATAACTTGTCAACTCGGCCAAATCTCTATAGTCACCATCAAGATGACACTCGCAAGAATACGTGGTCCCCGTCCTGGAACTCCAAGAGTCTCCATATCCTTTTATCATTAGACTTATACCAACACTGTGTAGTCATCACTTACTGAAAAGTGAGATCCTGGTACATCTTCACCACTCTAGGATGTACCGTCAGAGGGGACGTATAGATCTCCCTCAACACTTCCTCTTATAGTGCTACTGGTTCCATGGTACATCCTATGAAGAGTATGACATGCTCTCCACCTTTAGAAAATACACCAGGTGCCTGCCCTATGGATATATGAGCACGTCAATCCTCGCATTCAGTGTCCCCAAGCTATGCCTCCCTGGCTCACTGAAGGAGTGGGGGTGTGACTATCATAGACTAAAGGTATGCTTCTCCATCTCTATCCATGAAGGGTATCTACAATATGGCTAGCTTCTATGTCACTTCAATCATAAACTACATACCAGAACTCCTACTGAGTGCCTCTGCTACCACGTTCTCCTTCTCAGAAGTATAAACTATCTCAAAGTCATAGTCCTTGAAGAATGCAAGCCATCTTCGATGTCGCTGGTTCAGGTCCTTCTAAGTGAAGATATACAAGAGACTCTTGTGATCAGAGTAGACTACAAAATGTTCTACCATCAGGTAGTGACACCACATCTTTAGCTCAAATACCACTGCTACTAACTCCAGGTCATGTGGAGCGTAGTTTTACTTGTTAGTCTTCATCTCATCTGATGAAAGCTAAGCTGAAACTTCTCTATCCACAGGAATATATCTACATTTTTCATCAATGCTTTCAAGGGTACCACTACCCTAGAGAAGGCGGGTACAAATATCTGGTAGTACCTATCCAAAGCATACATTCCTCTCCTTTTGGGGAGTTAATGATAGAAACATCATTTGAAATGATGTCCCCAATGTCTATCACTCATTTTTAGAACTAAAAACACAAAACTCCTATGACCAGGAGGGTATGTTTGTCCTACTCAAGAGTGACTGAATGTACCCTCCTATGCATGAGTTTATCATCTACTTCCTGGGTTTCCTTTTTCACCAACCAAGGAAAATCCAATTCCAATGTTGTAGGTAGACCAAAACCCTTTTTTCTAATACATTGAATCTAAAAAAAATTGTATATGTTCAGTCTATACCCCAACTAACATCGTAAGGCCACGACGCAGCCACCAAGAGGTCCCAACCGAAACTCTCGCCTCAATGGTCTGATCACACAATTGGAGTAAGTGTGATTATCGAGTCCCCTCACAAAGGTATCTCCAGATGTGAGGGTCAAGTTAACAGCCTAACTGGAAAATCTAGGTCTTGGACATGATTTGTGGAAGGAAGGAATTATTTTTACCTATGTATATTAATACGACAACTAGTAGTAGACATGAACCATTCATTGAATCATTCATAGAGCCCTTGGGTCACACTTCTTGACTGCATGCAGTATCTCTCTTTCCCTATCCTCCAGCTCCCTGAGCCTTGTGGGGATCTCATTGAGGTGGTGGTTGTAACATGTCGAAATATACACCACCTCAAACTAAATTCCTTGCTATACTCCCACATCTGCAACCCTATATATTTTTCTGTCCCCATCACATCCTCTTCTTGAAACGTTTTATACACCCAAGTCTCTGATACTGCCTCTAGTTTCCTACTTTTCTTCTACTACCATTCACTGGATGTATCCACTCAGCAAATGAATATTCAACCCCAATGGATCTCTCTAGCACCCTAACATAATTAGGGATACATAGAGGAATAGTAATGTATCTGATGTCCCTAGACCCACCATGCATGGAGGTCTGTGCCCTGAAGCATTGACCATACTGTATTCATCGAGTACCTAGGTCGGTCTGTACACCTCGAATAATACTCAGCTACGGAGATATTGTCGTTAAAAATCTATAGAAGCTCTAGGGAACACTCATCCCTTAGCTCTTTATCGAAAGCGACCCCCTTCCCTGAGGAAGATTCTCAAGCTTGTCCACAGAAAAAGTCTCCTCTTTGCAATATCAGGGTAATATAATCCCTGTCATCATGTTGCAGAGGAACGTTAAGGCTATCTACTAGGACCAAAATCTTATTGAATAGTGACCTATCTAGATGGAAACTTGGAAACCTCCTCAAAACAATCCTTAGCCCACTATGAGTTGGGATCTCCTCAGAACCTGAGCGGTATCTGATGAAAAAACATATGTAAGGAACAAATCTTAAATGTGTCCACTAATGGTACAACCAGTTGTAACTACTGACCAATGGGAACTGACATATCTAGAACACTACCTAAGGGTACCATCTCAAGAAATGGTCCATGTACCGAATCCTCATCACTATGCAGACCATCCTCATGGTCACTCACTGGAAAAGAGTAGACGCTAAGATCACCATCTCCTCTAATTGTTTCCCAACTAGGATGAAGTTTCTAGGCACATTCTACATCCAGTCATCAGCTGCTTGCAGGTCTATATTTCCTTACAACATTGGAGGCCTCTTCCATTGAAACTCATGTAATTAGCTCAGTCGGCATGCACCCTCTTCTAGTGGGATGGTTGACACGACTTCCCCACAGGTAGTGGTGATACTGGTACACCACTAAGTGGTGCTAAAGCTATAAGACACTAAGGAATCATCGCTCAGTTGGCTATCAGCGCGCACTCTCTCAGGAAACAAGGGTGTCTATCTTTGTGGCATCATCCTGATAAGGAACAGGTGAACCCTGGTCATTAAGTTATACCTAATGAGATTACTCCAATGAAATAAAAAGAAAACATTTTAAAACATATGTAATAATTGTTTTCATGAATTGAGTCAGAAATCATAATTCAAGGTCCTTGTGTATGGATACATCGACCACCGCACAAATAGTGGATTCCCTAAATTGAAAACCACACTCATACCACATAACAATATTTCCACATAGAAATGATCAGTGTTCTAATTCTTTGGTAGAACCAAACTACTCTGATACCAATTTTTTACGAACCATCACTCGGGGGACATGTTTTTACTACCCCAAGCCCTCCTTCTATAGGTCAGGGGCTGGCAACTAGTATCGAAAGGTGTATTCCCTAAAAATTTAATGGCCTTGCCTTTAAACATTTAAACTCACACAACTAATAGCAAAGTAAAATACAAGCTCAATGTAACACTATATTGTAAACTATGTGTGTACAGAAATTAATAGGGGATGAAATACAAGCCCAAGTGTAATGTACAAGTTAACTAAAAGTGGAAGTAAAATTAGAAACATCTCCTGTGAACACCCGCCAAGGATCATACCAGAAGGGTAGGTTGAACTCTTGAATGGTCTTCACTGTAGTATGCCTTGTCTAAAGTCCACCTCTGAGCATCCTGTAGTACTGATACAGTCATCCTCAATCAGAGATGTCTGTCATCACCACCAAACACAATAAGGTGAAGGTTTATCTTTTGCATGGGTGAGTATAACAATACTGAATAGGGACACAATACCCTTTAGGTCTTCTAGATTTCCACAATGGAGTCAACACAAAGAAAGATCCCAACTCTACTTAGGTATATGTCCATACAACTACCTATTATATTAATTTATACACATCTCATACATGTGGGATGTATACCACGAAGGTAACACCACGAAGGTTAAGTATCAAATAGAATAACCTCAATCACAAGAATGAAGTAAATAAAACTCACAACGAGATTTATTCTATAGGTAATAACAAGTAACATCCCAAGTCACTTCACCAATCACTTCAGTAGTTAGAGAACTACTCTTCTATTGAGTACATTGGGCCTGTCATGTCACACAAAGGTGCTTCCCACTAATCGTGGACTGCTGAGGTACTCCTTTTGTCGATTACCATGGGTATGACGCATTACATAGAGGCTCTCTCCACCATGGAACTTCTGTTTCACACAGAGGTGCTCCCCACTGGGCATATCGAATCACTCTGAGTCGTAATGGTCAACAATTGTCAGATCACATCCAGTCGTAGGGTTCCGCACATACTATGCCTGGGAGAATCGCTCCCCAAGCCAGTAGTCATACCTTAACCATCCATAAGTTCTTTGAAAATGTACCCCAAATTTCTGTCACATCAAAAGGGACCCAACTCAATAGATGGCGCATCAATTGGATTGTCGGTCTGTTAGTTATTATCGTTTACGATCCGAGGTCCCGGTTGGATTTGGGGTTCGATCCCACACGACTATACCCCAAATTTATCCAAAAATGAAGTAGAATATACCAAATGGACTGTCTAGATCCAAGGATCCCAATTCCATAGATGGTTTGTCAATCGGATGCCAGGTTCTTTGGTTACAACTAAAAAGGTGATACTGGGGTAACCTCGGGAAAATTTCTCAGATTCATTGTACGCCATCATGGTATCATGGTCGATCCTGATAAGACAATGTCAATCCTTAGTATGTCACATCCTCGAAATTTAATGTAATTTAGAGGACTTCAAGGACACTTGTCCTATATTCGGTGTTTCATCGCCAATTTGGAAGGCAAAAGTTTACCTTTCATCAAATTGATGAAGAAGGGTGTCACTTATAAGTGGGCTGAAGAATGTCAAGAAGCATTCGATATTCTTAAGAAATATCTATTGAGTACACCAGTGTTAATGCCACCTGTTTAAGGAATACCACATATCCTCTATGTGACAGATCTAGAGCGATCATTGGGTTCCTTCCTTACTCCGAAGAAATATGCTAGGAAAGAAAACGACCTTTACTATCTTAGTCGGACTATACATGAAGAAGAAACCCTATACTCAAATATTGAGAAGTGTTTCCTAGAATTAATCTTTGTAGTTAAAAATTTGAGACACTACCTGCAAGATCACGAGTTCCAATTGGTATCTCCCAATAACCCGCTCAACTTCATCCTTAGTCGTCTAATGCTTACAGGACGTCTGGCAAGGTGGGCAGTTATCTTGCAGCATTTTGATATTCAATATGTGTCTCAAAAGGCAATAAAGGGCCACGCTCTGGCTGATTTCCTTACTGAGCACCCTTCAGTAAAAGGCACATCTTTAGATATTGAACTCCCTGATGAGGAAGCCTACTCTATTCAAGTAAGTCTTCAAACAAGGGAAATGTACTTTGATGGTGCTTCCAGAAGTCCAACAGGGAGGAAAACGGAAAATCTTAAATTCAACACAGTTGGGTTAGGAGTTTTAATCATTTCCATAGAAAAGGTATTTCTACCTTATTCCTTATCATTATTGGGGGGGCGGTACAAATAATGAAGTTGAATACCAAGCTCTTATTGCATGATTTGAGTTGGCGCTTCAAGCTCAAGTGAATCACTTAAAACTGAAAGGTGATTCATACATGGTAATCAAACAGGTCAATGGGGATTATGCAATCAGAAAAGAAGAACTAATCTCTTGGTATGATTACATCAGATATTTAATGGTGGAGTTTCCTTCCGAACCGGCATTTTCTTATATCCCAAGGTCACAAAATGCCCAAGCTGATGCACTGGCTAATATAGCCACAGCTCTGGAAGATCCAAATTAGGACGAGACAACCATCAGTATTGTTCATTGTCGTACAATTTCGTCTTATGTTTAAGCCAGAATCGAAGAAATCAATGAAATTTGTCCCATCTATGAACCATATTGTCATACTACAGGATGGATGACACCTATCAGGGAATACATTCAAAATGGAACACTTCCACCTGATAGAGTCGAGAAAGAACAAGTCCGGAGTTGTGTGGTAAATTTCACTCATTATGATTGCCCAGATCACATAGAGAAATTTCTCTACAAATGTGGTTTTGATGGAGTTATGTTCATATGCATTGATGGTGAAGAGACAATGGCCGTCATGAAAGAAGTGCATGCAGGAGCTTATGGTGCCCACCAGTCTGGACACAAACTATCTGATCAAATTTGAAGTCTTGTATACTTTTGGCCATCAATGATACAACATTGTAATGATTTGACAATGATGTGTCATTCATGCCATGTACATGCCAACTTCATTCATCAAACCCCATAGTTTCTTCATATAGAAAAATATTCATGGCCATTTGCAACATGGGGAATGACTGTTGTGGGACCATATCCTTTGGCTACATCCAAGCAGTTGATGTATATTATTACTTCTACTGACATCTTTTCCAAATGGGAAGAGTCAATACCCCTAAAGAAGTCAGTTCTAAATGCATTTTTAGCTTCATCAAGTCTAGCATCATTACCAGATTTGGTGTCCCTCATACCATATTGATGGACAATGGCACCAACTTCGGTTCATCCGAGGCGAGGAAGTGGTATCAACAATACAACTACAAATCCAATCATTTATCTCGGTATCATGTAGTGGCCAATTGACAAATAGAAGCTTTCAACAAGACTCTATCAAATATACTGCAAATGTTGGTGGATAAAGAAAATAAGTCATGTCCTGATAAACTCTTTCATGCTTTGTGGACTTATCGGACCACCACCCGCACTACAACGTGGTCAACTCCATATTCATTGGTATGTGGAACGGAAGAAGTGTTTCTAATTGAGGTTCAATTACCTTCGCTCAGAGTATCCATTTGAGATCAATCATCTACATATGAACAATCTCAAAAGAGATTGGATGAATTGGAACGGTTAGATGAGAATATATTGTGCACCCTGCACCACAAGGAAGTCTACCATAATATAATAGAACGAGCTTTCAAAAAAATCGTTCATCTTCGTTCATTAATTTAGGGAGAAATGGTATTAGTTATCAAAACTCCAATGATACCACGATAGAAACCTCCCAAGCTTGTGCCAAAATGGGAAGGACCTTATTCAATACATAAGGTATACTCTAATAGAGCATATTCTTTAATCTCAATGGATGGAGAACTCATCACTACTCCAACCAATGCTAGATTTCTGAAGAATTATTTTGTGTAATGCAAAGAAACTTTACGTCAAATATGACATTAAACTGTGACATTGTCCACTACGACATTAAACTGCAGCACTAAGGGTCCATGCATACGACTTTAAACTATTGGCAGTTACGTCCAACATGATAATAAACTGTGACGTCATAACTACATGACGCTAAACTGTACAGAAGACCCTTAAGTCTAGCAAGACATTAAAATGCATAACCAACATTCCATACATACTACCTTAAAATATTCGCAATTTCGTCCAACATGATGTTGAACTGTGTCCCTTTTCATCGTCCTATACGATGTTAAACTATACAGTTACGGTCCATGCATATGACCTTAAACTATTCACACCATCGTCCAAACATGACGCAAAAATGTATCATACTTTTTTCATCCAACATGATGTTAAACTGTGGAAATGTCCCTAATACATCCAACATGACGTTAAAATGTGTCCTCTTTTGTCCTTACTGCATGACATTAAACTGCACAGTCCCCCTTTCGTCCAACATGACGTTAAACTGTATTTTGTCCCTGCTACATGACACTAAACTGTGCATCACAAATTTTCCTAACTGCAAGACATTAAACTTCATATTCCCTTCATACGTCCTACATGACGTTAAACTGTGTATCGTTAAGTTTGTTGCTAACTCTTGCTTCTCACACCGAGTATGATTCACGTGAGATTAGAGTAAAATTCAATTATAACATCTTCTCTGGGCTGCTAACCATGTGTAAGTACCAACATAATTTTCTTGGGCGTTTTCCCCAAGAACAACTTAAACAATAATTCATTCTTTAATTTATCAATGTAGAATTTGATCCTTTCCTTCAAGGCTGGGTACGTAGGCAACCTCATGAGGTTCAAGCCCAGAACCAATCTCTTCACATTGGTTCACCTTTGTCCTTTCTACATGACATTAAACTGTACAACACATTTGTCTTGTATGAAAATAAACCACAACATTCTCTTTTCACTCTCAATTGAGAGAAAATCATTATTTACATTGATCTCTGATCATGTTATATTTCAAAGACTACGTGTGTACATGAAAATACCCAAACCATTTACCTTAGGTTAAACCATCATTGCACTAAATTACCCTTTCACCCTTCACATGTATGAACCAAATTTGTACAGAGGGTATTTCTAGAACAAAGTGGGCTTGATTCCAATCCTTATGGGATAAGTTGTAATGTTCAAGCATCCCTTGAATCCAGCCCCAAGTCATCGGACCTAACCCCAAATTCCACTTTCAGTACCCTGGCTTTAAAATCCCCATGAAAACACACATTGTGTATTAATTATAATGGTCCATGTTCTATGACCCTAAACTAAGATCTCTTACACTTTTGTCCCACATGACGTCAAACTGTATTTGAAGAACTATGTACGTCTTGATTCCCATCCTTATGGGATACGTAGTGAAGTGCAGCATTTCAATTTAGTACCCATCCACTACATGATTATGGTTAGTATTGATCTGTGTATCTCTATATAAATTGGAAAATACCCATTTTTAGGTGTCATAATCCTGACCATAAATACTTCATGATCTTCATAACCTTTTTCTTGACGTCTAGTCACAAAATGTCCAATTTCTGAGAGTTCTTTTGCCTGAATATGTTGCACATGCCATTAGGCAGCCTTGCATAAACACTCCACATAATAGACTTGTCACCTAAAAGATACTATTATTTGACTATGCAGCCAATTCCCTTAGGCGGCCCTGCATAATTCAACCCCCTAACAGGTTTGTTAAATAATGGTATCTTCATTCTTGGAATGAAAACTTCTTTTGTCCTTATTTGTTTTAATGACAATATGTAGGGATCTTTAAAAAATGGACATCCTTTAAAAATATGTCCCATATTCTTTTTGATGGTCTGAAATTATTCAAGTATATGGTTTATATTTCTCTTCCCTATGTTTGTCTTAGAACTTCGTAGGAGTGACATTCATCCTATTCTTAAAAAAATATTTTTTGGAAATATCTTCTCCATATTCATGTACCTCTATCAATACAGAAAACTGTATGCTTTGGAAAATTTGAATCCCCATAAACTCCCACTGGCTTTTTAGCAGTAGAAAAGTAAATTTCTAAGAGTTATGTTGCCTTACTATGCAGCACGTGCCCTTAGGCGGCCTTGCATAAACAGTCTACATAACTGAATTTTCAACCAAAAGATACTATTATTTGACTATGCAGCCTATTCCCTTAGGTGTCCCTACATAATTCAACCCCCTAATAGGTTTGTTAAATAATGGTAACTTCATTCTTGAGAACTACTTCTTCTAATTCCTTTTTATCTCTTTTTCATATCATTCCTCGAATTCAAAATTTCATAAGTTATAGTTTACATGTTTTCCTTTGTACTTGAGTGTGGTAAAATGTTTTCAGACAAGTTGTCAAAGAATTGAGTCAATTTTAACCCATTAAATAAAAGCTATTTCGACCTTAAACATTATCCTTTTTATGTTTGATGTGCATGACTTTAAACTTCCCACAAAAGACAAAGGGAACTCTGAATAAAAGTCATGTTCTAGCTCACTAAACTTACATTTTGTATGATTTAGGTAATATTGAAAAATTAAAATATTGAAAGTTTGTTGGGTAATTTATATTATAATAAACCTAGTAAAAATCAAACTATTCTTACTAGGCCCATTTTCATAGGTAAAAACCTAAAGCCAGTGTGCCTAAAGCCAGCGCTCTCAACACCTGCGCGCTGCCCTCTGCGCGATCAATACTTGTGTGCTGCCTTTCCTTTGGTTTTCATATTTTCCTCGGAGTCACATACTCATTTATTTTGGATCCAACTCTGAGGGGGACTTTTTTTGAAACTCCATTCCATCTCAGAGTCTAAAAATGAAAAGTTAAATGACTTAGCATAAATTGATTCATCCTTTGAAGAAAATAGAAAAAAATGACAAATTAATGAACTAGGGTTCTTTTCTCTTTGGGCCGTGCAAGTTCCCTCATAGTCACGCAAGTACACTTGCACGCTGACTAATGGTCCCGTAGGTGACTTGCAAACCCTTTTTGAAATGTCGCCTAGGGTCTCCCTAGCCTATAAATACCCCCGTGGGCCCCCCATTAAAGAAGAAGAAAAATTCCAGAACCTCGCATTTGAGCTCCCGACGCCCTAGTCTCTCCTCAGCCTCCGAACACTTCTAATGCAATTTCTTACCTCGAATGGAAGATCTAATGAGAGGGAGGAAGGCCTATGTGTTGAAACTCATCAACACTTGCAGGCCTATGTGGCCAGACGTTAAGGGAAATGGCCACACTTGCGCGCCGCCTTACTCCTTCCATATAACTGGAACGCCTCTCCTATGGATGTCTATATGGGTAGGATTAAAAGCTTGAGCCAAGCATCGCCCATGTTCTACCCTAAGGATCGAATGTCGCACAAGTACCCATATGCCGTGCAGGAATACCTACGCGGCCAGGTCTTGCACGCCCACGCTGTACTTCCACTCCCACGCAGTACTTGCGCACCCCAATCTTTTTGGGTTCCCTTCCTACTCATTTCACCCCTCTTACACCTATCCACCTCTCCTCTTCAAGAATAAGCCTTAATAATCCTCTCCAAATCCATTCATGGAATGATTTTCTTGTTGGCTTCCTTATCTGAAAGGAATTCTGTGGAACATCTCTCAAAACCTAGTGATTTAGACATATTTATATCACTAAAGATAGAGAGTTCATTAAATCAACCTCATCCTTTAAGATGAGAGAATCCTTAACCTAGTCCTCCTTTTCGGGAGTAAGCCCCAGTCCAAATTTTCATTAATTTTGCGCATCCCCTTTAGGAGTAAGCCCCATGTCCTCATTAATTTGGGCATCCTCCTTATGTGTAAGCCCCATTCATAATTCCCTTAACCTGGGATTCCTTCTTATGAGTAATCCCCAGTCTTAATGTTCCCAAATATGGGCATCCTCCTTAGGAGTACGCCCCAAACATGGTTCTCTTAACATGGGTTTCCTCTTGAAGAATAAGCCCCTGTCTAAAAGTCTACAAATATGGGCATCCCCCTTAGGAGTAAACCCCATGTCCCATAACATGAGCTTCCTTCTCAGGAGTAATCCCCAGTATTAATTTCTCTTAACCAGTCTTAATCTACTTTTGATCTGGGCTTCCTTCTCAGGAATAAAACTCAATCATGAGTCCCCTCCTAATTAGGGCGTCTTCCTCAAGAGTAAGCCCCAAGTTTGAGTACCCAAATCTATATGAAGTACATGTACCTTTATGGACCTTGTTCCTGGGTTTCTTCCAAGAAGTAAAACCCAGTACTCATCTATTTTGGGTAGTTATACATACATAAACCCCACATCATTGCATCATTCTGGGAAAAATTGTCTGGTTTCACCAATGCCTCTTGTTTCTCACACCGAGCATGACTCACGTGAGCTTAGAGTGTTAATGTAATCATGACATCTTTTCTTTGATCCATCAATCAGGAATAACCATTATAATCCCTTACTCAAACTACGTGGGATCTTATTCATTTTCTAAATAAAGGATACATAGGTAGCCCATCTGAAGGTACGATCCCAACTCTCAAATAATCCATGTACTTCTAAATGACAATAAAACTTCAAGTGCCCCACTGAGTGGCTTTAGAACCATTATGGTCAACATAAATGACCAAGAGACTTTTATGTAATGAAGGGTACCAATGACTAAGAATCTCTAAGAAATATAGATGATTCTCTGTCAATAAAAAACCTCGAATACATATAAAAGATTCTCTAAATTTCTTACATATCAATCATTGATTGTCAGATCTAAAGGGGGGGTCATTTTATACTTGGTAATGTAATAAGGATTCATGAACATAACTTAAATATATAAAGAGAGTCCCGGAGTAGACAATAATTCCACTCAAAAAGGATTGATGATTCCGACCTCCCATCCTCTTGACCAATGAAAATTCCTAAGCCTCATCACTCCACAACTAATGATCGCCTACCTTTGGAAAGTAGGTCCAAATGGATATGGAATCATTGGATGTTTCTGGTTCTTCGAATAAACCCGTTAGAAACCGATTGGAATGTTTGAACCATTAATCAACAAGGTCATCCCAAATTCAAGCGTAACCAGAGACATATAAATATTTTAGTGGATTATATTGTTGTATGATAACACATCCAACGGTATATTATGATCCCATATTGATTTTAATTTTAAATAGAATGATCATAAAACATTTTTGAGCCTCTGAATAGTCATTTCAGATCGGCCATCAGTTTTTTGGGTGATAGGTTGTTCAGAAAATTATCTCAGTTATCAAATCATGTTGAAGACTCCTCCATAGTTTAGTTGTGAACCTGAGTTCATGATCGAAGAAAATAGATATTGGAACCCCATGTAGTCTAACCACTTCCAGCACAATTATATTTTCAATTGGTTCAAGATTGATATTTTCCCAGATAGGGATAAAGTGGGATGTATTGGTGAGCTGGTCAACCAAAAACCAAATTAGATTATTTCATTTGGATGATTTAAGGATTCCCATGAGAAATCCCATTATGAAATTATCCAATTTCTACATGGGTATTGGAAATTGATGCATCATCTATTTGGACTCTTGTCACTTTTCATTAACATGATGACATATGCACCACCATGACATATACTCTATAATATCCTTCTTCATGTGGTCCCACTAGAAGTGTTCTCTATCATCACTGTACATCTGGGTACCCCCAAGATGGATAGATAGATTTTATCTGTGTTCCTAATACAATATCTCTTTCTTTATCAAAGGTGAGGAAGACACAAAAGGCTTGTTCCAAACTGAATCACACCATCGTCATTTATATGGCAGTCTTTCAGCTTCCCTTCCACTACATCACTCACCATTTTTTTTAACATTAGACCATACCTTTGTACCTGTTTAATATTCTCTTGGATTGAATGTTGGGACATCATTTAAGAAAGGTATTATTTATTCCCTATCATTATGAATTCTAAATCCATTCCCTTTATATCCATCAAGATAGGTTATTTCTCAATCCACTACAAGGTTTTAGTAATAGGTTATTTTCTGCAAAGTGAATCAACAACCTTATTCTCATTCCCAATATGATAGTGAATAGATAAATGGTAGTATTATATTATCTCTATCCATATTCATTGGTTAACATTTCACTCCTTTTTTGTGAATATATACTTTTTCTCTTGCGATCAGTATACATATTACACATCTCACTATAGAGGTTATCCTACTATATTTTCAATGAAAAAAATCCCTACTACTAATTCTAGATCACGTGTCTGGTATTTCTTCTCGTGGATATTTAACAATTATAAGGTATATGACACAACATTATCATTTTCAATGAGTATAAAAACCAATCATTTCGTTGAATCATCACAGTATATCACAATAATTTATCCATGTCTTAGTAACGTGAGTATATGTGTAGTGATCAACCATCACTCTATATCCTTAATTATTTCCTCACATTATTCTGTCCAGACATAATTGGCCCATTTCCATATTAACCTACATAGAGAGCATGAAAATCATGATTAATTTCTAATTTTTTTTATAGTTCCTTATTAAGAAGAGATAAATTTGGGATTCAATGACACTAGAGGGTCTAGGACATTCCTCATTTACCATTGTTTTTTAAGTGTCCATGAAATTCCATGATGTTTTACCAAATGTCCCAAGAAAATGACGTGATACATCATAATGTGACACTTTTTTAACTTTTCACACAACATATCCTTACTAATTGTCTCCAATAGAAGCCTTAATTGTTCTCCATGTTCATCCCGAATCGTGGATTAGATGATAATATCATCGATAAAAACTAAAATAATTTCAAGGGATTGTCAAAAGATTATATTCATCAAATAAATGAAGATGGCAGGGGCATTAGTAAGTCTGATGTGAATCCCCAGAAAACTCCTTGTTCCCAGACTTTGTATGGAAGGAAGTCTTCTAAATATCTTCTTTATCAATCTTTATCTGAATATAACCAAAATCATGATCCACCATTAAGGTGTACATAGCTCCCAAAAACTGATCAAACAAGTCATCAATCCTTGGAAGATGATACTATTTCGTTATGGTGATCTTATTGACTTCAAAATTATTTTTATACACCTGTATTGATCCATACTTCTTCACGAAAAATAGTACCAGAACACCCCATGTTGATGAACTATAGTGTATGAACCCTTTCTCCAAATTCTCTTGTAGTGGCTTCATGATGTCCTCCAATTTGATAGGAGCCGTCTTATATGGACACATTGAGACAGGAGTAGATCCCTTTATGAGTTCTATTGAGAACTATACCTCATGATCAGGGGGAATTCAATGTAACTATTCTGGAAATACATTAATGTATTCCCTTACAGTGGGTATTTTTACTAGTTTGATTCCTTCATTTGACTCAACCATGTGATCAAGGTATGATTCTTTATAAGGAATAAACAACCACATTGTTGAAGGATTTTCCAAAGTAGATTCATGATCTTCCATTCATTTTTATAGGACCATGGGATGGTTTGGAATATGTAATGATATTTCCCATTACTCCAATATGTGTTTTTTTGGATATCTCAACATTGTGGTTTCAGGGATTCAATTCAATAACTCTAGAAAACATGCAAGATTTAAGGCAACAAAAAAATAAAAGAATAATAATTCTGTTCATGAGTGAATATGATTTGTACCTTATACAACATATTTTTCTTTCTCCACATAAGAAGTATTGATGCCATAATCCATGAAATTATCATTTGGAATTGGTTGATGTTGAAATTGATTACCCTAACGGACTCAAGGTTTAGTGCACTGTATTTCGTAGTGCCTTTTCTCTAAAAAATTATAACATTGGACCAGGGTGGTGCTCTGTTTTCATCCACCACATTGTCCTAATTCCTCATGTATTTTTTACATTGATGATATTGGTTTCCTTTTCTGCCACCATTTATGAATTTCCCCATTAATTTTAGGTAGTTCCCATTCATCTTCATCAAAAAAATTACATCTGGGTGATTAAGTTTTCTTTCAAGCATTCTCATTAGATCATGTAACGTGAAACTCCATCTTTTTTCATGTATCCGAATATCATTTGGTTTATTCCGCCAAATCTATCTCCAATTTGAGATAAAAATGGAAAATATATTCATTAATTCCAATGTCTCTAATTAGAAGTTCCTTTTTAAGGTTTATTCATTTACCAATAAAGAGTCTATAAGTTTTTCTATCATTGTTGATAACAAACTCTGATGCATACCTTGAAAGTCTTGTGAAAATTTGATCATAGGCTATGACCAATTATCCATCCTTTTTCATCAGCTCAATTAAAACTAATTCCTTATATGTATGAACATATATATGGAAATACAAGTTAATGAACATTATTTTAATGTCTTCCCCCTCTATATCTTAAATTTAATCCATTATCTTCGTGTTCTTAATCAAATCCCACCATTGGTCGGCCCCTCCATCATGATGATAAACAGTGAGATTTAACATCTCCATCCAAACATAGTGAAGAACATAAAAGATATTCTCCATTTAATTTACCAAAAATTCCACAACTAGTTGACCTGAATTCCCACTAAACATTGGTGGTCACTGCTACATAAAATTCTAGATTGTAAATTTCTCCCTTTTAGGTGATGGTGGACGTTCAACCTTATTCAGGTTGTTCATAACCAGATACAATTGGGAAAGAATCAACAAGATATTTTGAACTCCGCCACCCAAACCATTGGGGATGTCATTCAAGAAATCACTAGATACTCCCTCACATGAGTTGTTGGCTTGGTTTCTCCCAATTCCCCCAATTTTCAAAAATAAAAAGTGTTTAAACTGAACTGATGTTAACAATTCTTGAATAATTTATTTATTTTATCAATTAATTATAATGGAATATCATGGTGGGTACCTATTTTTATCATTTTACAGAACAATGATTCTTGGGATCTTATTTATATATAGTCTCAAAATAAATTTTTTCACTAAGGATTTCTAATATTAATTCCAAAATTAACTAAATTGTTTTTCGATACAAACTATAGCGAACATAGATTTTTTTACACTATAATTACATAATTTTAATGATAAGAAAAAAAAAATAAATACACGAATAGGATCCAAACATTATCTATCTTATTAAAATTAGGGCCATACATAAAATTTACAAAATACAACATAAAAATTTAATTAATTCATTTTTCCTAATATTCTTATGGGTATCCATGTTTTTTTAGTTTATATAATCATGTTAGGATATACATATGAAATATAGGTGTGTATAATGACTACTGTGAGGATATGGATAGAAATGAATAAATGTTACATGGTTTGAGCATAATCACTATAATAATAACATATTAAAATGATCATAAATAAGAGGTGAACCATTGATAAAATCCGTGGAATGTGGAAAATCATAGAAATGAAACATCGTGATTTAGTGGTCAACTACCACACATTGATGGAAAAAAATATAGATTTACGTTTACAAATATTTTAATTTACTCATCACATAAATCAAAATACCCAATTCCTTGGTGTGCTATATAATTCAGGGTGATCTCCTCCAATCATAACATTTACATTACACTATATAATTCTGAGTTTAACCATCATATCATAACATTTACAATATCTTGCATACCAGATAGAGAATATATCAATCATGGACATAAAATAACCTATAGAAATGAATTTTATTCATTTATAAAAGGATAGATAATAAACATTATGTCTCGCAATAAATGAGGGAACAAAAAACTTGGTATATGAATTATCACCCTTAAGTGAAGAAGAATCAATCATGAGAAGTAAGTGGGATGTTTTTTTTAAAGAGGGGTTGATATAGAATTTTAAAAAAAACAGAATTAAAATATATTTAATTACTATTAAACGTAATATAATTACTAATAAATTATATTTAATCAATATTTGTACTAAAAATGGGCCGAATATGAAAAACCCATTGTAAGAGAGTAGGATTCATGAATTCTCCCATCCATCTGTCAAGAAGCTCCCTTTAGGTTAATATCCTATATAATCATACTAGAAATAGTAATTAACATATAAATAATGTTTTATACAGGAATTTGATTCATTAGGTTTTTATTATATTAATTTATGACATTTTATATGATTTATATAGCTTAATTTAATAATTCTGGAGCATTCATTTATATTGGTTTCCTGATTTGTTTACTTGTATACAAGAATGGATGTTTGGAAAAAATGTTGATAAATATGCATAATTATTATTATATGTTATTAATGATATTCCATATTATTTAGTGGCCTTATAAATATTTTTTTATTTGGAAGGAGGATGAATAATTAGGCAAAATTTAATTATGATCTTTAAAAGTTAATTTTAACTGATTTTCGATCACAACGAACTCATTTGGGTTTATTATTTATTTTTATGTAAATTTATTACATCATAAACATAATAGGGGTTTCAATATAAAGTTAAAATTAATTTTAAAACATTATAATGTTTTTGTTATCATCCTTGAATTATTTAAATAAAATTGAAAGCGCATCTCCCACGATGTGGGTAAATTGACATGTCATGTACGGCGATTTCAATATTAAATTAAGATAGATGGGTGGGGAGTTGGACTATGTATTTTCCATTAACATGATTTAATTACATTATATAAAATATAATAGATTTATAATACATTTTGGATAATATAACGTGATGTGAATATATGAAAATAAATTAAATTGAAATTAAATTAATAAAAAAGGGAAGAGGATTTTACATCTTATATTTTTCCTCCTTTAGAACCTCTATAGGGAAATGGATTTGGAATATTATTTAGATCAAAATATTATGGATGTGGAAGAGGGGATGGGGTACAGTTTTGGGAAATATGTAGAAATTTTTCAAGGATTTAGAGGTTTTTGGGGAAGAGGGTGTGAGGGGTGGTACATATAATGGGGTGTGAGGAATTTTATCATTATTATATTAATTTATTTATTATTTTTTCTCAATAACATGGATAGATTGATAATTTTTTATAAATAATTTAAGATAATGAAGGGTATTTTGAGATTTATGTGCTTACTTCATCATTACATCATCAATTACTAAATAATTCTTCTATATATCATTTATCGAATACTATCGTCTTTCACTATTCATAATAAATTCAACAATTCTAGAAAATTTCAAAGAATTCACTAATTATTTATGTGAATAATAACATAATTAAATAGATCATTTAAAAATAGTTTTCTAAATATGAGTGATTTTATTTTTAACTAAAATAATCAATCACTTGGAAAAAAATATCTTTTAAAATTATGACATAATTTTTAACACATTGAAAATTCTCAAAGGCATCATCAAATTGTCCTAAAATCATAAGATATCAAAATATTTTTTTATGTATAAATTTTATTAAGGAAATATTTTAAATTATAAAATGTTTCATTAAATTGTAGTCAATCATATGAGATATAAAAAAATAAAAACACTTGATTACTAAATATTAAAATATTTATTTACATATATTATGATATAATAATATTATATTATAAGATATATGATCAAAATATTTTCTTTATAAATTTATTGGTGATGTTACTATTTCATTTTCCAGTTTACTATTCATTATAGACACATTATAAATCCAAATTTCATGTTACCTTTTCTATCGGTATGGTTTTTTACCTTCTTGAAAATCCTTTTATTTCATTCATTTATCTTTTATATAGTTTTATTTGTGATCACAATGTGAATTTATGTTACTATAATATATGACATAATTATTAGAAGGTAATTTCATTAAAAAATGTTTTGGTTCATTATAATAAAATCATTCACAGGCTACTCCAATGAAATAGAATATATCATCTTCTCTGGATTCACATACATCCCTACTTCGTAAATAATATGCTCTAAGAAGTAGATTTTTTTTATAAAAGTGGTGCTTTTTTAGCTTAGAACATTTTTTGTTCTCTCTTAGTGCACAAAATTAAATATCAATATTTTTGGCATGATCATATCTATTATGAGAGTATACTATGATGTTGAGCACAAAACAAATGAATAAAGAATCCAAATACATATGGAGGACCTAATTTTTCATGGACATAAATAATATTGGTTTATTTTCATGCCTAATGGAATAATTAGTTATTTTTAAATTCCATATCAACATCAAAGTGTTTTACATTGTATTTATAGCATTCTAAAATAAACATGATGATATAAAATCTCAAATAAATATATGAGAAGATCATAGATCCTTGAATATTGTAAAAGAGTTCATCTATATGTGAAAGAAT
Source organism: Viscum album (assembly GCA_963277665.1). NCBI lineage: Eukaryota > Viridiplantae > Streptophyta > Magnoliopsida > Santalales > Viscaceae > Viscum > Viscum album. The sequence continues at coordinate 1,405,798,050 of OY728120.1, read as the reverse complement.
ATTTTTTTTTCAAACATTCAGATGAAATGACTACCATAAATACATACATAGACACATGTTACTATATTAATTCTTTGTGAAAAAATAGGTGAACCCGATGGAGATTTATTGGGTTGTATAAGTCTTTTGGGTTCCAGTTCCTCTATTTATCTCTTGTATTCTTGGAGCATAGTAAGAGTCATGAAATTGAAAGGAATAGAATCAATTTCAATTCTTATAAAAAGATCAATTATATACTCTACATCTCCCTCGTGTGTCATCCAAAAAACCCTTTAGGAAAGACATATATGAATTGGTTCATTAGAAGTGGATAGAAAATATTTTGTAATTTATGATCATAAAATAATGTATATAAATCTGGAATGACCCTCCACCTATCATAAAATTCTTTAGACCATCCATAGATTCCTAAAAATCACATTATCCATCGTTATGATATATACCACCCTTAGGTAATTAAAAAACACCCTCCAATGATAAAATCAATGTGCAATGAAAAAGGTACCATCCATTATATTATAGTAATTAGCCCCAATCCAACAATAATAATAATGAAAATGATACATAATAAATATTAGTTTAATATCATAATAGTACAATCCTTGCATTTAAAAAACACTCTATACCATAATCCCAAAAGTGCATTAGGATAAATTTTCCCACAAAGTTATTCAACCTAAACTCGAAGAATATCTATTATTTTTATAGATATAAATTATCATGATGTTCTTGAGATAAAAAAATATTGATACTATATTTGATGATATTAAAATAGTAACTCATATAATAATTGTTTTAGAACACCACTACTCGTGTATAGGTATAAATATAAATGATTTTACAAAACCATGGCCTTGAACTATAACCTAACAACTTGGAGTATTTATTCAATTCTAGTACTGAAAAACCTATCTCTATATTAATCAACCTCAACTACCTCAACCACCTATATGACATGAAATACTATATAATCATTCATAGTTTGGATTTATTGATAATTTTCATGAATTAATAACCAGGGTAGATCCTCTATCACTGGAAACTAGTGGAATGGTCCTTCAAAATCACTATAGATAGACCATTCTTTGGCATACTCAATGCTCTACAAGGTCTATACTAAAATGGGTCTTAATGTGACCCTTAATTACACACATATGAAATACCCAATAACAACAAGGGAATACACTCTACTAATACATATTTTCTTAAAAATATCAATTTGCCACTTCATTCCACTAGAAGATGCACTACCTGGTCAAAAAGAAGAACCATTATGTCCTAATATTTCATAACATCTCAAATTATTCTTATATATTAGTACATGGTTTACCATCTTAGATATGGTAGAATATTGGAAGACGTTCACCTACGATCAGATGTTATTGGGATGAACCTTCTCATCTGACTCAATAAATGTAGCCTAACTAGTTGTCACACGACCTCTAGTATCTACAACCTCCCCCTAATATTACTGAGGTTGTCAACATGCAATGAGGGTTATAAAAATTATGTTGTAGAAACAATACCTTCATGATTAGAGTGGTTCATAGTAGAACCTTAATAATAATCAACAATGAAATAATAATGAATATATAAACAACAATTTAATAAATATATTATAAAGATACTATAAATAAAATGACAGAAACAATGTCTAATGTCATATAAATATTTATTTTGATCATTCCGTGCAATAAAAAATGAAATAAAAGGAAAAAAGAGTAAAAAAATAAAGAGTATAAACACAAACAAAATGTTATAAAAATGAAAAAATTAAAATACTATCTCTAATATCATTATGAGCATAATCATGATCTAATACTCCCATAATTCATCCATGTATATAGAAATCATGCCTCCATTGTATGATGGTTTCCATTATACCTACCCATATCAATGATGTTTTTATGGATACTAATCAGCAGCTTGAATATGATGTGATATATAATCTGTAGCCCTCCACTAATGATATATAATTACATCTATTACATGACTATATAATGATGTATTTTGAATGTAATAATAAATATTTTGAAAGGAAATATGTGATACCAATGTTGGTCCATGTCACAAATGGACACTCAATGAATAGTACATGCATTTCCATATTCCAAAATACTATGAATTATTACAGATTTATGATTTTATTTACAAAATTGTCTTACGATCCAGTTAATATCCTTGGCATTCCCCATTGATCAAATTTAGAATAAGTGACGTTCATGTCCCATAACATTACACTTGATAAAAATATTATTACCAGGTCATCATATAGATAATCTTTTAACTGAATCCAAGTATATGGAATGACATTGAAGATGTGTCACTTGATATTATTAATTTAGTAATTGATTCTAGTCTTAATATATTCCATGGAGTTCAATATGAGGAGACCGAGTATTGTTCCATGTGATCTTTGAACCTCCCACCTTAATAGCAAATCCATGGATTTTCATATAGGATCCCGAGAGTCACTTTTATAATCTCATAAAGACATCACCCATTAAATATGTCTTTGTTGATCCAAGAATAAACCCCATGTGTCACTTGTGGAATTTTATAGTGATCTTTCCAATGACTCCATACTTTGAATTACATTATGTGAAACCAAACATCACCATGGAATAACATAATCTACCAACCATGTGTTCCTATCCAGTGAGTTTATATAAGAAAACATGTATCACTAATGGTTTTAGATAAATATATTGAAAATTAATTATAATTCAGAAATCCAAATGATTTTGTCAATGGAATTCTCATTCGGGACTAATATATCATCCTAGGAAAGGAATAATGAATGGCTAGGGGTTATTGAACAATCCATGAATTAAATATCACATTTAATAAAATTTATTTATATAATTTCTAATAATAATTCTAAAACCCCTCATATAGTAGTGTAATTTCATATCATTGGTTCAAAATTCCTAGCATGTCATAATTCATTCTATTCAATGTAATAAGGAACATAATTTAATAAATTTAACATCTTTATTTCATAGGGTTAATCATGAACAAAAATGGTGGATTAATTTAAGATTTAATAATTTACACCAAAGATAATTTAATTTTTTTCATCATGGGGTGCCTTTAACAAACGATCATAAACCACCTTGGATGATTATATTTTATATAAAATAGACTAATACATTTTATTTAAGAAAAAACTCATTACAAGAGTTGAATCATGGATGATACATCATGTGGCACAACAACAAAATATATACATCACTATAATTAAGTAAAAAGTTTTATAAAAACCACATTATATGTGTAGTGTATGTCTCATCAGTTATTTGACTCTAAAAAAATCTAGAATGGGAGAGATTAATGAAATAGATCGAATATGAATATTTGGGTAGGATAGATCAAATGGATTATTCATTTCGTAAGTAAATATATTCAGTGAAAGGAATTGATAGGATTCAAGATCTTAGTGATATGGATCCAACATTATTGATAATGTATGATTCTATGCTCAGACAAAGAAGGTCATCCTAAGGCTGGTGGAGGAGAACATGGGATCTTTCAAGCATGAAGGAAGCTATGTGTCAGGAAGAAGATAAATGGGATGTTAAAAATATATGACAAGAAGATTAAGATGTTAGTTTTCCCATTGTAAAAATTGATACATGGTTTTGATTCATGTTATTTTTCAAATAATATTCCAACCATATGGGGTTGCTACCTATGTAGAACTACTCATGCATGATAGGACCACTGTTATAAAATCCATGTGAAACTAGTGAATATTCCAAATTAACTTTCATTCCATATCCTCATATAGATGTGTTGCCTCAACAACATAAATATAAAAATTTTGAGCGTCCTCTTATAGTTCATCACAATTGAGCTCCACAGTTACTCCTAAATGTGTGTGTGAACTATGCACCTCAGATTGTTTGTCCAAAAATAGAAGCTTTTGGATCTGAAGAAGCCTCAGAGTCTTCTGAACCATTTCATAAATCATTACTAAATTCTATTAGAAGCTAATATATATATATATATATATATATACTATAATTTAAAGTGGTCATCAACATAAAAAATCTAGGATCTTACAATTTCACTTTTGTAAAACAACTCATCCCTCATTTTCACTTATTTTGATGGTAAAACATCATTAGAGAGTATCTATGACCACTAAACACATAAATCAGCCTATCTCTCCTACTTCTCATATTTTAATTGGTCTTGATACCATATCACTTGTACTAGATAATCCATCCTACCTCAAATAGCCTTCATTCTTGAAATCAACAATATATATTGGATTCGGCTCAAAGGATGCATCATCCCCCATATGAACCACATGAGGATGAAGAATATGAGATGGATCAGAGTGATAATAGAGAAACTGAGTTATGTGGAAGATTTACTGCATGGATTGGTAATTCTACATTAACTATAATTTATGGGATACCATTCCAAATATCTCTAGAAACATGAAAATCATGACATAATGTGGTGAAAGATTATACTATCTCAAAATATTTTTGTAACCTAGACTTTGTGAATCATACAAGATTAACTAATACCCATCCTCAATCTCAAGAAGTCACCTATAATGATTGGAATAATAATTATTTAGATTATAATTAGTATCCATGTATTTCCTAATAAGTTTTACTAACTCCAAAATATCCTAATTTAGATGAGGTCTAAGTAGTGATGCCTATCTTGTCTCAAATTTGAAGAGGGGTAAATTGAATCCTATACCATATAAATCATCTTAAATATCCATATGTATATCCTTTTTAATGGTTTTATTGTATGTGAACAAGGTGATAGGTAGGAATATAAACCATGAACCTCTAAAATATAACATTCATAACCAAATAATTCCTTCTAACACCTAGATCATATACATGTACTGATTGTTTGTCTATGGGTTATTGTTTTTACTCAATAGTAACTATGAACCAAATTCCCTTTGGTACCCCTTACCGAACAACAATATAAATCAAGAACCTCTATCTAATATACTATTATAAGGAACAATGTGATGTATTATCATCTCTCTTACATATATCCTTCATATATTATCAACTAAAAAGGTATATTTGATAAACTATAAGTGGGTGTCCTTTTTCAATTTTTCAATGATGACCCAAACTACATCACAACCTGTAGGTGACCCATGTAATGCTATAAAAAAACCCATATTGAGAAAATAAAATTTAAACATAACAAGGGTTAATGTCTTAAAAATACATAGTGTTTAATAGTGTTCTACCTCCACCTTCTCATGGGTGGAACACCATGTCATGATAAAATATATATCACATTTTATACTAGATCAAAAATACTGGAGCCATAAATTGTGGTACGTATTCAAAATACCATGATTTATTTCCTATTTTGGGGAATACTCTCTCAATAATTCCTATAGGATTTTATCAAGAACTCATATATGTCCATGAATGTTCAAGACATCATTCATGTTAACCAACCAACAAGGCTTTGGTACCCCACCTGAAACACTCTCCGATAAGACCAATCCACTAGGATAAAAAATATTTCTTTATTATCACTACATCCAAATGTGAATTGGTCACTTCTAAAGATGTTATCATAGGCTATCAATGATACTCATGGACATTAATGTGATTCTAAGAAATGAGTTTCATCTAATGGAACTCACTACTGGCCTACTAAACTGTCTATTTCTAAGTCACCTCACATTGATAATCAATAAAGGAATATCCATCACAAAGTGTATAAGTAATATAAATATAGAATGAACAAAAGTATTAAATATATATATATATATATTTAGATTTAATTTGTGTCTTGAATATATACACTTTAGGAATCACTGGCTCAAATACAGCATTACAATTTCTCCCTATAAGTAATTCCTAAAACAATAGAAGGTCTAAACCTGAGCTTCTTGTTTCCAATCATGAATAATTTAATTATATTCCTAATGCCTAAAATTTTTATAGATTTATTACATGACACAATCACCTTATATAATAATTATCCCCAAAACTATTCTTGATGGATCATAATATTGCATTCATATGTCCCTATCTATAGCCCTATTATACATGATGACTACCCTAGGTAGGCCTGTAATATTTTTTTGTAAATAATATGTCAGGATACATATTCCATGACAACCTCCTCAATCTATTTTTTTTGTAGCACAACAGCTCCCCAGCTTGTGAAGTTCTATTGACCTCAAACCTAAATGTAGATTTGTTGTATATAATCTCTCACAATCCACTATAAGTAAAAATATAAAAAAGTTCTTATGATGAACCATATTTATATAATCTTGTCAATCCACTAGATACTTCATAAGTTAGGTTTTCATATTCCTTTTACTAAAAAACTACAAACAAATCACTAGGTTAAATGAGTGCATAATATGGCTATTATTGTTCTAATGAAAGGACTCAAAACGATTCTTTCTTCATCTATTTGAAGCATTTCTACATTTATGAGTCAAACAACCCAAGATAACACCTTCATATCTCTTAGACTATGATCAATAATGAGTGTCTAATTCATTATAGCCTATATGTGATTCAATTAAAATACATTCAAATGTAATAAAATTTTACAAATGTTACCATATTTGGATCTCAAAGAGATGTATAGCTTATCACAAAAAAGGATTGGTATGATGTTTTGGAGGACACTGAAACAAGTGTATTGGTCTATAATTAATAAAGATACCAGATCCATGTGTTTAATATATCTAGCTCTATAATCCCTCAACATCATGGGATATATATAATCTAATAATTCCATTTCTAAATCAATCCAAACAATATCCCAATGAACATATGATAAGGTAACAACATCTCAAAATAGCATGGAATAATCCTATAGAGTTTATGTAATATACATAACTCACCTGTCATGATTTGACATATTATTATAAAAAATAGTCAGCATGGCCTCCATCCATGACTCTATAGTAAGTGGACTGTCGTCCCTTTAAAATGTGGGAGGATGTTGCTACTGAAATTTTTGGGTAAATTCATTAATATAAGGTGAAGGCCGTTGGGATCCATGAACATATTTAATGATCAAGAACAACCCCTCTTAAACTTGGGAGCTAGTTCCCTAGTTTTATATAATATGAGATACCAATAGAGACACTACAAGAGGTAATAATGGTATCTCAAGGTCTACCACCTCTAGAACATGTTTTTCACCACCATAATAGTGGATGAATATAGGGAATCATGGTGGAATTACTCTATAAATTCCAATCACACAAAGTAGTTAATTTTATACAAATTATAGGATTACAAATCAAAAAATAATATAGATACCAGACTTTCTATATTAGATTCCTAATCTTCTAGATTCTCTTAAATATTGGTCTCGGTGATGTATAAAACTATAAGGAATCACTAGATATACATACTGTTTCCAACTATTAAGTCATGTAAGGGGTCAAGTTCTCTTTTTCCAATTATGGTTTTTGGTATACAACATGTCAATTGAATGTTATAGAGGAATACACCATTTATGTTATAATTGGAATCACTAGTTTGAAAATAACATTTTTTTTAAGATTCTAGAATCAACTGCTCTTACTCATTTAGGTTTATAATGATCCATTTAAATGAGGCACCATTCCAAAATTATAAATTATTAAACATTATAAATTTCTATTTGAATGACATTTAACTATAACCATACATTTTACATTGGAATAAAAATTCAATGAGTACCTATATGATTGTTTGATTAAATGAAATACCCTCCCTAATTTATATTATTATAATGAAATTTAAATTTTGATATTGGATTTTATTTAATAGTACCCATAAATATTTCATCCCATGTAACCAGGGGTCCAAGGACAAGGAAATTCATAATTGTTTAATTATGTTATGAAAATCATGATATATGGGGAAAACATTTAGGATGATGAAAAAAATTTAATAACTAATGTCCAATCATGACTACAATAAATATTGTTATCAGAAAGAAATAATACTAGAAAACATGCATGTGATAATTCATGAGTCTAATCACTCTTCTCTATACCAGGCCTGAGTAAAAGCAACTCTATATCAACAATATTAAATGTGATATATCATGTTTATCTCTTAATTTTGAAATAAATCCAACTATAATAATCATAATTAGAAACATCAATTCTCTTACCAAGTATTTTGGAATTTCCATATACATGGGATAACACCTATGATCCTCAGGCTCATTACCAAATGCCAACACATTCCTAGTCTCATATATATTATCCCTGATAGAATGAAACAATGTTAAAAAAAATTTATGATACACCTGTATGATTTCCCAACACATGTCACTAGATAACGTTAGTTGATCAAGTGTCCACAGAGCCTCAAGACTTCCTCCCCATATGCCAGAGGCTATCAACTAGCATCAATTATTTATAATAGTATTGTGGGGAGACAATAACCACATTATTAAAGTGTGTCATGGAGGAATCATAATATCAATGAATAAAATAAGTAGTATAAATAAATAATTATCAATTGAATGTGTAAATAATCTAGATACCATAAATAAACCAGTAGAACCCATATCTAATGTCATATAAAAAATGATGTTGAATATTTCGTGCTATAAAAATGGAAATACATGGGAAATAGTGTGGATTGAATATAAAACATGCTATATTAAAAATAAATAAGATACAAAAGATATGTCCAATAAAATCGTGAACCTAATATTGATCATCCTCTCCTATAAGCCATCATAGTAAAGAGAAATCAAACAACCGTAGAAGTTCACATTCCCTTGTCCCTACCCACATCCATGACGTCTATTCTATTACTAATCTATGGCTTCATTAGGTTTTGAGATATAATTTGTACCCGACCACCGATGGTGTCTAATCTCATCGCTTCGATTATTATATATAGAAGCAGTATGCATGTAATAATGAATATTGTAAAGGAAATATGTACTGAAAATATTGGTCTTTGTTTCAAATAGGTAACTTGACCAATACTAACTAATTTATCCTATGAAATAATGTATCTCATAGATAAAGCAATTATGAATTTTTATAAATGAGGATTGTGACCAAAGTCATATCCAAGGTGTCCCCTATTGACCATACTCAGTTGAGGGGATAAAAATGTAACTTTTTATTAGTATTAATAAAGTATATATAATTGGATCATATATCTTATAAGTATATAAATGAATAAATGAATTTTATTTGACATGGAAAATTAATCACATAAATTAATTATTTAATTTATTTACTAAGAACCTCTGAAAATCTAATTAATTCCAAGTGAGGAACCCACATATTACTACCAATGTACTCTGAAGTGATCACCCAAAAAGTATGTTAATTAGATTCCTTATAAGAGCCTAGATATCAATTTTATATAGGGTATACAGATATATCCCTCTATATCTGTCCTTGGATATCCATGTAAGAAACTCAAGTGCCACTCCTGGTAAAATATAGTGAACACCCCTTTGAAAGTATCCATGGATTTTCATATTGAAAACCCATGTGTCACTCATGATATAACATAATCAACCTTCCAAGTGTTCTTATATCTAGAGTTAATATAGGAACACATTTATCAAACATGGTATGATATAAATATATTTATGACTCATTTTAATTCAAAAAACATGATGATTAAATTATTGCAATTTTAATTAAATACCCATGTATCACCATTGTCCTAGCGTAACACATGGTCATCATATCTCAAAATGATCACACCACTTAACATCATATTTAATCTACTTGATCCATGTTTTTTATAAGGAAGATTCTATCCCACCACATAAGGTTGTATAATTTAATATCATAGTCTTGGATTTCCAAACATGGAATAATTTATTCAATTCAATATAATAATCAACTTCATTTTATCAATTTTTACTTACCAATTACCAATGGAAAATGAAAAAATTAAAGGGTGTATTAATCATGATTTAAACATATTCACATAATATAATTAAATACTACAACCATAGGTTTTTATATAATTGAGTTTAACATCTTCTATCGATTATTGGGAATCAGATAACATAGTATCATGATTTTGATATAAGAGAAATTACATTTTAAGAGGATATACTCAGATTGTCTTGGGAATAGCACGGAAGAAAATATACATCTTTAAACATCTTGGGAGAAGCAAGATACCAGCTACCGTGGACATATAGAGGATGTATCATCCATTATTGGCCACTTATCTACACATAAATGAGATATATCAATGAAAAAAGAAATTACCATGAAAATAGGAAAGAATAGATGACATGGATATATAATTGCACATGGTAATATAATTAGAGACAGTATGAATGTGGATTAAAATGATTATTGACATGGATCCAACATGAACCATGGTAAATGATTCTCAACTTAGATGAAGATGATCTACCAAAGACTAGGAATATAGATCTAGTGATATCTCAAGCTTGGATATGTCTTTATGGGTAGAGGAAGCTAAATGTGTGGAGAAAATTAAAATAAAAACACGTTAAAAGGGTAATATCATCATTTAAAAGAGAGTCACATGATTTGACTTCATATCTTGAAATATTTTCCCCCAACCAGGTGGGGTTATGACTATGTGGCACTACCCTTGTGGGCTATTTGTATGGTAAAAACCATGAAAATCTCATGTATATCCCCTATATTGATTATCTTCATCTTCATAAAATGTTTTAAAACATATTTTGCACATTTAAACTAACCTTTCAACTCCTCTTATATGGAAAAATAATAATGTTTCCCGGTTACTCTTAAGGATGAACCAACTATACGACTCACTCTTTTTGTCTAAAAACTAGACCTCCAAGCTCTAAAAACTCCCCGGATTCTCCTAAACCTTTCCTTAACCATTAATGAACATCCATTTAAATAAAACATAAGATTTATACAAAAAATTAATGTGCAAAAATTATTAGAGAAATTATTATCATTCAGGTATACCAGATTCCAGTCTAAAAACATATTTCCCATGATATCTCACTATCAATAAGAGTGGGTGAAATTTTTTGAACCACTGTAATGAATCGTGATTAATAAATAATAGATATTGTTCATTATTCATTATGAAATAACTAAATTTCTTGAAAATATCTCTCTATATCTAGGAAAATGTAATCATATATGGTTGTGTATAAATCCCATCAAAACATTCCGCAATGATTATCTTCTTCTGTATGTACATCCCGAAATTTCGTTGAACATCTACGTATCATGTAAACATTGAGATTAACCCTATATTATAGAGGAATATCTGAATGATTAAAGATAATAAGTATATGACCTATCCAAGACACAATAGCTAGGGGGCCACCATACCTAGATAATCTAGGTGGGAGATACTATTGAAACATCCAGATCAACTCTATCATAGTTGATGTAGGTCATGAAACTCCCTCCATAGAATACTATATACATTTAAAACAATCTCCATGTGGAGCATCAATTCCATTCCATGAACAACATGTGGTAACATGGGAGGTTCCACATGATGAAATGTAGTCAGTTGAGGTCCCACAATCTTAGGAGTATGGTCACTAGAACCTTTCTATTGCATGACATGAGGCCATTAAAAAAGATTATATCTACAATTCCAAGAAAATTTCTCAAAAAATGATATAGAAAAAAAATTATAGATAAGAATACAATGGCTGGCTCACATCCTTAGTGCATAAGAGATACACTAACTAAAGTGGTAGTTTCTAAGGCGATGCCAGAAAGTAATATTCCATGTTTTAATTGAATGGATTTTGTTATATGGGGATAAAATTACAAGTTATAGAGGCAAAAAAATAAAAATGTGAAGTTTTAAAAAACATTTAAAAGTAATAATTAGTGAGGATTTGAAAATAAATATTAGTAGATGTTCATATAATAGGTTAATTATATGGATTTACATTCCCAATTAATAATGACACAATCATTATAAATTATAATATCTATTCTATTTACCAACAAACAAACATTTTAAATTCTTTATTAGATTTAAACAAGTCCGTATAAGATTGTTAAGTTGTATATACTTCCATTCCCACATTATATGGGCATAATTAAATGAATTTTGATTTTCATCCTACTTAACTGCATCCAAATTTTTTTAGTGTATGTAATCAATGTTATGTAAGTTAAACCATATAGAAATTCGTTAAGAAATGTGAAATCATAAAAATATGTTTGAAAACCCCATTTATGAAGATTTAGACACTTTATGTGACCATTATTAGTACTTATTTTCCTATATGAAATTCTATCAAATATAGCCCTATAAATTAATTTAAAACAATAATAAATTACAATAATTGGAAGACATGGTTGAAGTAAACCATCTAGATAATAAATGATCGGTCTATTTGTACATAGGATCGTAAGACTACCTCATCATATGCCATAGGGTTTTGATTTGCAGTGAGGGTGGATGTTTGTACTATGGGGAGACTATACCTTCCTTATCAGATTGAAAAACATTGGTAGTAGTATATTAGTCATAATAAAGTAAGGAAATTTAAATTAACCATCTAGATAATAATAATTAACATAAATCAGTATCAAATTACACATATAGATGATGTCATGAGATGATACAAAAAATATAAATAGGAAAACCTAGATGAAGTAATACAACTGTAACAAAATATCAAAATGAGACAAGAAAACGAAATGTAATTACCACCATGAGCATCCCAAGCACTATCATAGTCCAATGCTTGCAGACCAAAAAGACACTAGGATTCTATAGCTTGGAGCTTCCCTTTAACCTTACCAATATCCATGAAATTTTTCTCGGTACCAAATCGTGGCCCAAAATAGGATATTAGTAAAACATAGTCCACCACAATTAATTGTATCTAATGAAAATCCATCTTCTAAAAATTTTATTTAATTGTGTACATATCAAATAAAAATATATTATTATGTTAGCTCAGATAGGTGCCATCATATTTTGATCATCAAAAATAATTTTTATAATGTTTTTAATCACTTTTATTTATTTGATAAGGAAATGATTTTCTAGGAAAATTTGAAAATACATATTTAGAGCTAAATAGTTCACTATATTACATTTTTTACTTCACCTTAAATTATAAAAAAACTTCTAACTATAATTCAGATGAAATTATGTTTCCTAAGTCAAAAACTAACTAGAAACTGAATGAGTGAGATTTCTGTATGCTTAGAATCAAGATACTGAATATACAGTCAAACATCAATAAGATGGGTTGTATATACTATGTACCTGTCTGTATGAATATGTGAAGGGACTTCATGAACGAGATTACATTCCATATGAAAGAATCTAGTTACCATGCCATGTTATCAATAATTTTTCATAATTTAATATATTGATTGTGCCTTTTAATATAGTGACCACATGAAAAACTACATACTACATAAATTCATGAACCTACCACATTTACAAATGAATAAACCACATGAAGTGAATAACCTATCATGTCACCTTCAAGAATCAAATGACCATGTCATGATTTTATGAGCTCAATTACGAATTCCTTAAATGAATACATATTTTCATGTATATATTTGTATAAGACATTTTCAAATCACCATTGGCTATATTTTTTGGATGAATTAAATGATGATCTGATTCATTAATGAAGAATGGTTATTCTCTTTTGGATATATTTGATGATGATATATTTAAGAGATATATTCGATCATGTGGGTTAGTTGAGTGGTGATGAAAACATTTTTCTATTAAATATATAGTAAAATAGGTATATATACATGTTTTCATATTCTAAATAGAAAACTCTATGGTGATCTATTTGTAATAAATTTTCAAGAATATTTTACATGCTCCTCTTAAAGATAAATTTAATCGCTATGGGAAAGCAAAGCTATTTGGTTCGAGTATTTTACAGTTTCCTATTATTAATATCATTCTCTTTTTTTATAATTAAACATTAATGTATTGTTTTATATATCAATATTAATCTATAAAAACAAATTTCCCTATGATAAAAAAGAGAATACCTGATATTATTTCAATTTATTGTACTTATAAAACCACAAATAACTATGGAAGAGGTGATGTATGACCTGGTATCTATTTCAACTCGTATGTAACATTGACTAATTTAATATTTATTGAAAATTTAGATTATGGTTTTTTTATTAATAAATTTACTAAAATCTGTTTACTAAAGAGTGGAGGGGGGATTAGGTCTCATCATGAAACAAAACCCTTTGTTTCAATTCCAATGTGATATTTTCTTTTTTTTTTTGTTTTATTTTCAAATTGGATTATAATTTAATAAATTTAAATAAAATTACTCTTATAGTTAGTCATTATTTATTATATAACGTTAATTATAATGATATATATTTTAAAAAATAAAATTATTTATATATTTCTTCAATGGAGCCTTGAAACCACTTTTGAGAAATTATATAAAATATCAAATTTAAATATTTATATTATTTGTATCTACTTTAGTTTTTATGAAATTTTTCTATTCATATTTTTTTCGTAAGACAAAAAATTTATTGGAAACTCAATTCACCCCCCTCTTTATTTATATACTCTTCCCATCATTTGGTATCATTAGTTTTTCAAAATGTCTGTTTAACAATTATTTAGTTGAATTTAAATATCTTTAACATATATCATTTCTAAATTTATTTAATTGTGGAAAAATTAGTCAGGAAGGATATAACAATAACCATATTCCATATTTTAATATAAATGATTATTCTAAATGGGGGTTCAAAATGAAAATTTTGATAGAATGTATGGGGTTTGATATCAGGATGGAAATTGAAGATGTATATGAAAAAATTCCAACTTCATTATCATCATGGAGTGATTCCTCTAAAGAAGTATATGATTTTAATGGTAATTATATAAATGTATTATATTTTTATTTATGTGTATATGAAATTATTATAATATCTAATTGTTTAGCATCATTTGAATCTTGGATAACATTTCTATTTCTCATGAAGGAAATAAAAATGATAAAGAAATGAGTCTAAATACATACACTAATAAAAGTAATAATTTTAAGATGAAGACTATTGAATCTATATCTAAAATATATCTTGGGTTCACTTAGATTGTTAATATGATGCATGTATTGGGAAATATAGTTATTGAAAAGGACTAATTTATATATCATATAACGTGCTTACCAGAAATATGGGCAGGAACACAAGTACCCATCCAAGAATATTGTGACATTAATAAACTACCACTAAAGGATCTAATTTGAATTATAATTATAAATAAATTAGAAATATAAGTTAATAAGGGGAATTGGATGAACCGTAAAATATTATTGTAGAATTTAGGACTTCTAGCTCCAAACAAAAATGATAAGATAAAAGATAAAAGTTCATGTGATTAATAAGCAGTTGATTAATGTGATGAGATAATACCACATCTAGTTAAACATTTCCAAAATTTATAGAAAAACAATTATTCAAGAAACCCAATTTCAACTGTAATTATGGAAACAATGATTATTGTATAATAGGTTTGAGAAATGATGATTAAAAAAATTATGTAATCTACTTTGAATATAAATGAAATGGTCACATCATAGAATATTTTACAAAGTATGAATAAATATTAAAAGGTCACATCAAATAATATTTTACAAAGTTTACATTTATGAAAATGTATGAAGTGAAAAGAAAAAACATTAATTTTTTTATAAAACTACATAGAGTTCCTTAGTTGATATTTAATGTGATTTTCACTCATGTAGTGGAGAAAAAAATAATAAATCTACTTTGTATTTTATGAAAAACACATCTAACATATTAATATTTATTAAAATTCTTTCTAATTTTTAAAACCATTTTCAGACTAAAACATATTCATAATATATATTCAGTTATGATTTATTGGAATATGGTTAATTTCCAGAATATAAATTTAATGATTTAAAATATTAATACAAAATTTTAAAGAAGAATCATTATATGTCATCTCAAATTAAAAAATAATTTATAACAGAAAAGGATAATAATTCTCAACTAATTATGGAAAATAATGAACATAAAATAACTAATGATAAATTAATGAATGATCTAGAGAGGTTCTCTTAGGGAATAAAAAATCCTTACCTTGATTGTTGGTAAATTTATTACCATCTTGGATAGAGGAAAATCAATAGAAATAAATTTGATCAATGTTCCAAATATACTAGTAGTTTTATTTTGTATTTCCTAATAATGTATTTAATTATACGATTATAAGATTTGATTATAAGAAACTAGTAATACAATTATACATTTCTAAACCACTAATTTCTATCATATATAGACCTAATAAAAAATAGTCGATGAAATAATAATAGTTTTAAATATATTTTTTAGTAAACCATCATGTCTATTTATAGTAAAAAAATAAGGCACCAAGATAGTGGAAGATCCAGAAACATGATGGGGGAGTACTAAATATTCAAAAACATGATAAAATTGGATGAAGGACATGTCACATTTGGTGAAAATAATAAATGGAATCTAATTTGACAAAGTCAAATCGTTAACTCATGATCAATATTAATTTCAAATGTTTTATTTTTAGTCCGGTTAAAATATATCCTTTTCAATATTTCAAAATATTTTTTTTATGGTTTCCATGGTTGGTATTTAAAAAATTATTATATTTTTTAAATTAAAAAATGATTTATTTTTTACTAATAAAAAATTAATATGATTATAATGAAGGTTTAAATTTCATATTTTCACAAAATGTTTCTTTTGTAAGTGTCTTTCAAAAAGAACCATCGAATTGGAATAGGATACTATGTCCTAGAAATTTTCTCTCACTTATAAATAAATCTATAAATTCATTAGATAATGATATATTAAATCTATAAATCCCTACATTCGAACTCTAAAATCCCTATTTAAGTGGAAAGTAGTACAATATTTACTTCCAATTGAACAAGGAACTTTCAACATCTCATCCTTTAGAGTTGGATATACATGTAATTTTTAGGCCCAATATAGTTTTTAGCTTTTTAATAACACATTATTTATATGTTATAGTGAATGTATTTTCCTTATATACATGTCTAACAATTAATTCTCATAAAATTGATGTTCTTTCTATTTTATCAAAATATTATAGTTCTATAGAATGTATTAGTTGAATTTGAAATAATGACAAAAGAAGTGACCAAGGTCCAAAGCCCTAAAGTCAAGAGTTTGAATAGTTATTCTCACTACATGGATGTATTAATAACTTTTATACTCTTTTGACCCATAGCAGAACAGTTTAATAGAGAGATAAAATTGAAACATTAAAGTGATTACATGAACCATACTCAATAAGTATGATTGACCTATTTATTATTCAAATATTTCTTTTAAATACATAATGATATAAAATTACTTTATTTTTAATTATACCACTTTAAAATAATACTCTTTATTAATTATGGAATGGTAAAAAACTAATGGTAATTAATGTATGGTTTTTTTGTAAAGTCTTTATACTCAATAGAAAATATAATTTCAAAAGTTTTATTCTAAATGAGACAAAAGAATTATTTATTAATATTCTATAGAAATAAAATCATAAATAGTGTTTAATAAAAATACTATGATTGTAGAAGAATATATAAATATCATATTAGTTGAAATAAACCCATATGATCTAAATAAAACATTATAAAATCTTGACAATGACTTTTCTAATTTGGATATAAATGCAATATCTAGTGGAAATATTTCTAGACCTCCATTATATAACCCACCCAATTCCAATGAAATTCTAAAACCCACACCAATAGATGAAAATGAGGTGTCAGAAAATTTTATTCCTAGAGATGTTATGAATCTTAGATATAATTTCATTGATTTTACTGTTAGTGATGAAGTTAAATGAACTCATACTAGAGTGTCTCTAAAAAATCGGGTTGAATGTAAATATTTATTATCACAACATGAACCTAAGAACATCAATTATGAAATTAATGATGAATTTTGTGTAATGGTTATTCATTAATAAAACAATCAGTTTTAAATAAATAGAGTTGGGTAATTAGTTGAAATACTCAAAGACTACATAATTATTGGAACTAAATGGGTGTTTAGAAAAAAAGTTGATGAGTCATTCACAATAGTAGAAAACAAATCTAGATTGGTTAAAAAAGGATATAGTCAAAATGAAGGTATTTCCTGTGAGGAAAAATTTTATCTAGTATCTTGAACTGTATCCATTGGAATGTTGATTTTATATTCATCACATTTTAATGTCAAATAATATCCAATAGATGTTCGGAGTGAATTCATAAATGGTTATATTGATGATGAATTTTTTAATATCCCCTAGATTGAAAAATAATACTTTCAAAATATTTTTTTAATTGAAAAATATTTATATGGTTTAAAAAATCTACTATATATTAGTATTATAATAATTTATGATTTTTTATTTGAAAATGTAGTACTAAAGAAATGGATTAAATGTTTTTATTTATTAAAAAATCTGAAATTGTGTTTTAGTAGTACATAAACATACTGATAATATAATTTTTGAATCAACAAGAAACTGTTTATGTATAATGTTTTGAAAAAAATTTGTCAACTGATTTTTAAACGAGTTTTATGGGTGAACTTAAAGTGATTCATGGTTTTAAATATTTATTTAAATTGGTAAGGAATTATCTTTAGTCATCATAACTAAACAAATGATATTTTAAAATATTTTTTCTTACATAGTAAAAAAGGTAGTGATACTCTAATAACAACTAGATTCAAATTATATATTGATGAAACTAAAAAGTTAGGAGATCAAACCACTTTTAGTGTTATGATTATAATTTTAATATAAATTACAGCAAGTTTGAATGATATAATTTTTAGTGTGTGTACTCTATCAAAATTTCTAGAAAACGTTTCGTATTGACTGGATAGGAATGGAATCTTTATACACCTCTATAATAAAAAATAAAATTGGATTTAATTACCCTGTAGAATAAAAAATTAATTTTTTTATTTATTCTGATGAAATTATTAGTGGTTTTATGTCAGTTATAATAATAAAATATAGAACATGTCACTTTTTTGAAATGCCTCTAATATCATTGTGTAGTTAGAAAAATAATTTTACTACATTATCCACTATTGAAGCTCAGTGCATTGTTCTAGGTTGTTTTTGTGAATAGTTTTTCTGAATGAAACATGCATTATGAGACTATGGATATCAATTTCAACATGTCATTATGAATTGTGATAATACATGTTCTATAAATATTTTTAAGAATCCCAAATAGCATTCTAGAACAAATCTTAGTGATATATGACATCACATTACGATATATAATTTCCATAAAATGTATATTACTCTGGAATTCATTAGTTTTGAACATCATCTTTATAAAATATTTAAACATCCTATAAATGTTGATAGAATCAATCATATCATAGATGAATTAAGCATTATATACAATGTATAATTTTTCAATTTATTTATATTTATTAATTCTCTTATAAAACTGTGTAATTTTTATTCTTTTATATTTTCAAGAACAAACTATGATGTATGCATCTCATAGTCATTAGGAAGACCATTATTTTTTTATATGATCTGTATTCCTACTATTAACACTATATCATGTGGTCAATATACTTATTATAAATATATACTGACATTGTTATCAAGAATTCCGTGAAAAAAACGTTATACATTTAGAACATACATACCATGAACTTTATTTCAATATGGCCAATATATATACCATAAAAATATGGTTAGAATTCAGATAATTATTTTTTACATATATATCCACAGTTAGTGAAAAGACCATGTCTATTTACATTGAATTTTTTTAGGAAAACATTATAGTGGGATTTATTTCAAATATTTTTTTATTTTATTTTTCAAATAATTTAAATTAATATCAATTTTGGAATACAATCCATTACTTGTGTATTACTTCACAAATCCTCTATCCATTTAAGATCTTTTTAGTGGATCTATTTTTCTTTTCTTGATCATATTTATCTCTCCGACCCAATCCTCACTATTTTTCCACCCATTTTCCAACCTTCATAAATCGTGAATCAATCCAAAATATCAAGGATGAAGAGACTATAAAAAAGGACATTTTCTTTTTCAATCAAATCCATTGAATTAGATGATGAAGTTGAGATCCCACTTGAGTATTTCGGTGAAACTGAAGAATCAACACCTTTAAGATCATCTGGTTTCAATAGAAAAATAACTCAGAGCATAATTGTTGAAATCAAGAAGATCAAATGTATGAAATATGATTCCAAATTAGGGATGATATAATTGGTTTAATGAAAATGGTATAAATTTATATACAAATTGTTTCAAAAAAAATTATATGAACCATGAGGTATTCACTAGAGAGAAGATAGATATAGTAAAATCAAGGATAAATTGTTATGTTTATATATATTCATAAAAAAAATATTGTATTTATGATATCCATGTAGAGGATAATGAGAGGAATATCAATGGTCATCTTATATCAATAATCCTAATTTTGAGTTTCAGAATTCCATGGACGAGCTCGCTGAAAATGGAACCCTCATGAGAGAGTGATCTTTTTAGTTAAATGGATAATGTAGCATACTAGAAATGTTAATTCCGTAAGTAATATGTCTATATATATGATACATTAGTATCCTACAGAATCCAATCATAATTTTTTTATTAAATGATTGTGTCCAAATAAGGAACTTTAGATATGTCATGAGAAATATTATTTATGTATGAAAACAATATTTGTGTAATAGTTCATTAAATTATACTTACCACATTTCATCATTTATAGTATGAAATGGATAGGTTCCACATTGGAATGAATGAATAAAATAATCTAGTGGTTCATTTATGTCCCAAAAAAATTGTAACAAAATGATATTTGACTATATTCCATGGTAATATGAATATGTAGAAGACCCAGTGATGTTATATGGAAAATTTAATAATGTAATGTATCATGTTAAGCATATGTATTTTGTGGATCAAGGCCATGAACCTAATAAAATTTTTGAGTATTCATATGAGTATTTATCTCCTTAAAGATACGAATAATTTGATGCAGTTGTTAAGGAAAAAGATAAACAAGAAGAATCATAAGTTTTAGACCTTTATAAATAAATTAGAATATTTTTTAAGGATGAACCGGAATCGGATAAGTCTGGTGAATCCCATGATGTAAGTGATAATTCTTAAGGAATTCCAATTAGTGTGAGTATTCCATGATTTAATAAACAATGTGAACATTCAAATGTCGATAAGTTCCCTGGATCTCTATTATTATGCATAGAGTATCCATATTCGGATGATGAAGAAAATGGTGGATTTACACCTGGACATAGTGAACATACTGTTATCTATTTTAAAAGAAAATTAGAAGGATCATTGATTTATGTGGTTTACATTCATGAGAGAATTGAGGATTCAAAACTTGTATTCCATGAAGACATAAATGAATATTCTGATAAAGATTAATTTAATGTTTTTTATAGAACTGAGGATAAATCTATAATAGATAGAAAAATGGAGGATGTAACTATGGTTAGTTGTGGGAATCAAGAATGTGATACATATTTGTCTGCTCATGTTGCCTATATTCTATCAAAATCAAATTTAAATAAATATTAAACAGATTTATTGAAATATTAAATTATAGATATATTCATATAATTTTTGGTTAATATGGATAAATAATTTTAACAAGTTAAAAAATTATATTTCTAAAGATATGAATTTCTTTATTAATCATATCCAACCCACATATAGCTTCAAAATTGAGATTATATATAATGGGAATATACATTGGACACCATAGGATATTTATATCCACGATTTTGAATCTAACAGGACGATTCAATTAGATTATAGATTTAATAATTTTGTGTTTCAACTTCCTCTTATGTCTTATGATCCTCCTATTTAGTCAGTAGTGGATGATGAAAGGATCAAATATTTAATACCATATGATTTTAATGATTTGTTTGAAGAGTTCAATAATACCCATGAGGCTATGTATGATGATTTTCAAACCTATGCTTCTCTGACTATATCTTTTGAATTTGATGATGTCAAACATACTATTCAATAATGGGAAACAATCAATAGATTAATCGATTTTTATCAAAGAATGATCTTTACAAAGATAGATCTGAATGAAATGTTTAGACCTCTCCAGGGGGACTTGAATATTACATCTCTAACCCAAGGTATTAGACCACATGATGAAAATATTGGATCTTTGAATCCTATTTTAGAATACTTCATAGAAAAGAAGGATCATTTTCCTCAAGCTCTATAGAATTTTTCTCATACTATCAGTAATTTCATTTAATTGATGGAACGTTATATTTAAACCTCTCGGATAGTTTTTCCAACCCCATCATCCATTACATTATCTCAAAATAATATATTCTCTACTATTAATCCTTTGGGAATAACTGTTTCTTAATCCATTCAGTATCTTAGACTATTTTCTATGTGTGTAGGTATTGGATAACCTACATATTCATCAGCTCTTGTGACTACCTCTTCTACAACCACTATATCTAATGAAATTGATACAATCCTTTATATAGCATTAAAAGATGGATATCATTTGTATTTGTATTTGTATTTTTAGAAAGGAATTATTTATAAAATATTTACAACATTTTTTACCATATATTTATGTATTAGTGGGATGCTATCTTTTATTATTATATATCTTTTACCATATTCCTTATTTCCATTCTTTTTGATATTCAAAAAATGAAATAATTGAGAAATAATTAATTATTGATTATGAATAATTTAATATAAATTGAATTCAATGAAATAATTCTTGATTTCAAGAACCTGAAAATCATTTTTTATATCCCCATGAAACTTACTTTTAATGCATTCAATTCATTAAAATATAACTGTCCTGATTTTTATCATTAAAAGTAGAGTTTTTTTAGATCAGACCATCACCTTCTTATTTTGATGATTGAAAATCATTTTTATAATGTTATTAACGACTTTCATATTTTGGGTAGAAAAATGGTTTACTAGAAAATATAAAAAAATGGATTTCTTGAGCTAAATGTATCACCTTACCACACATTATACTTCACCATAACGAATGAAAAAAATTCATTTCATATGTTTGATTAAAAAAAACTTCTTATGTCATGAATTGACCACATATTGAATTATTGTTCATAATATACAATTATAATCACCGTACTAAATATAAAATCAACCTAACATATTATATAGTTGTACAAACATTTACTATTAGAACATTAAACTTTTTCGAAGGTAATTTTTAATGTAATTTAATCTCAAATGACCCATAAAATAGAAGTGTGTATCACAAAATTATTTTTATGACGATTAACCAAAGATATTTTTATCCAAGGGGAACCCTTCCATTGAGAAAATATTTTACCCATTACATTTACATTTGTATTTTAAAATGGATTTATCCCCAATCACAAATAATAATAAAAATTATAAAGCATAAAAAAATTAAAAATATTAAAATAACTATTCATAATATAAATAAATATAAAAATTATAAAAAAATTAGAGAAAAAAAATATATATATATATATATACAATAAAATAAATCACAATAATATAAAAAATTAAAATATATATAACTATATATATCTGAATAAAAAAAATTAGAAAAAATATCTGTATTCAACTATTAATCATATTAACTATTTCAAATATACATATATCACTAAGGAGGGGAGGATCATATGGTGGAGGTGGTTGATGGAAAACTATCCCAATACCATTTTCCTAGCTTCACACATACTCCATAATATTATATTATTGTTTCTCATTAACGCAACTCTATTCCATTTAATGATGCACATGATTCCAATGAAACTCATCTTAAACCCTACAAAGGGTCTTTATATCTTCATATTTAGACATAAATTGTCCAAATACTCAATATTATTTGATGATCAGTCTCCGAAATCTCCCCTTGAGATATATTATTAAAACAAAATAGTACCATAATAATATCCATGAATTAATCTATAATTTAATCCAATAACTAAGGCATTCTCTAAAACATACAGAGCTTCCTGCATCCATGTTTCATTATAAAATACTACAGTACTAGTGGCCTAGCCCATCATCCCAAAATATCTGTCATAATCATTGTGAGAAATCAAAGCCTCATATGACCCCTTTAAATTCAATTTTAAGATTAAAAAGAAAAAAATATTATTTTAAATTAGTTTTAATCAACAAAAATGTATACTGAAAATAATCTGACACTATTGACCACCAGTAATATATCCAGTGATAATATCAATCTAAATCGTTTTGTAAATAAAATTATTCCCCCAGTATAATAAATTTCTATATGAATTTCATATTTATCATCTCATGTAGGTTAATATATATATTTACCTGATCAATATCAGCATAACTATCGACCCAGAATTATGGGGTGTCATCATCTTTATTAACATATCTTCATTAAAAATATTTATGGGGAGATATATCTTAAAATTTTTAATTTAATTCCACATCAATATAACTACATTCAAATTAAATAAAATTTTTATTATGGGATTTTATTTTTATATTTACCCACTAATTAGTTAACTCTCTTGAAGAAGCATAATTATTTGTAAAAAAATATGATGTCTTTGAATATCCAAAAATTGGTTCATTTACTACTAGGATATTATATTTAATTTATTAGATTCTATGGATACGATTAACATTAAATCCTAAATTAGTAACAACCTAATTACATTTAAAAATCATTACATAATTTTGTCTCAGATAACATAGGTAAATTACTTTATCCATCATTCCATAAAAATGAACTTCAATTTCTCTTTGATGATATCTTCTCAAGAAAACACAATTATTTATTGTATTTTTATTCACAATTTGAATTTTTATGAAAAAAAAATCCAAACCACATAGGAGTTATAATATTTAACAATTTTGGATGTTTTTATACTCAATAAACATAATCTGTTATCAAATTTATCATCACATTTGGATACCTAAAAATTATAAAAATAAATAGAAATATAACATATCAAATATTGATTGCATATGTTAAACAATAATCAATTTACATTACCATTATATGAAATTAGAATAAAAATTTATGTTTTCAATTTTTTTTAAGTAATTATAGTATAATTTGTTGAATGTTTTTTTTGATATGACCATCATATAATCTAAAAGACTAATAATATTTTTTAATTTAAAAAAAAAGAATAAGGGATTCTAGATGTTTAACATCCAAGGTTTTTATAGAATAATATATTTTTAAATCCATTAATATTTAATAATAATATATTAATTTTATGTTAAATGTGATGATTTTTTAATAGCATACATGACACGTAACAACGAGTGTCTCTGAATTCTTACATAGCACACAATGTTATGTTATAATAAAAAATAATACAATTATTATGTTAAATGGTAGTTAATTCATAATTATGGTATTGAATGGAATGAAAAAAAACAATTTAAAATATGATTACACGTATTTTATTAATTTTTATTAATTTCTCCAACAAATCAGGGAGTATTAAATTGATAATTAATCCATTTTAGCATAAAATACTCTACATTTTCTAAAAAATGTTGTCTTATAGCCTTTTGATAGAGATCCCATTTTAAATATAATAATTTACACTTTTATATGTTATATTTCAAAAAATTATATTCTTCTTTTGATGTGGATATCGAAATATTCTTTGGTTTAAATTTTGTGATTTTTCTTATAAAATAAATATTTAAATGAATACTAAAAAATAGTGCATCTTAATTCAATAAATCCTATTCTTTTAATATATATATATATATATATATTTTCATTTAAATTGTTTTAAAAGTTTTATTAAATTATGGGTTTTTCATTTAATCCAATTATGGCCTTTTAATGTAATTTGTCTTTGAAATTGGCCATAAACACAAGTCAATCTGTTGATAGTTTTTACTTCCTAAAAACCTAGTTTCTGGTTTTGTCAACATGAATTAATTATCAATTATTTTTTCCAATTATATGTTTTTAATTATGAAAAATTATATCCATATTCAGAATCATGAGGTATTAATTTTTTAAATTGTAACCTTTTATTTTTTGAGATTATGAATAGTAACATATGTCGTTATTTATATTTACTATGGTTATAAGGTAAATCATGTAAGTAATAGTAAAAAATATTATTATAATAATATAAATCTAACTTTATAGGTGTCTTAATCATATTATATGAGATATTACTGACCATGATCATCCTACCATCGATTTTATGACACCATGGATCCACTTGGTTGTGATAATGACATGTTATAATCACTAATTTAATGTAAAGAGAAATAAAACATAAAAATGTATCTTTTAATAAAACATTATTAATATAGTGTTATATAAATAATATATATGATAATAAATAGTCTTTATAAATCTAAAAATAAATCTTACATCAATGAATTTTAAATATAATTTTTATATATTACATAAAAAAATTTATTTATGACACAATGATGATATTGTGATTACATTATTAATGAATGATTAAAATAAATGATATTAAAAATATTAAAATAAAATTTATTTGAACTTTTAAATTCTATCCACGAATTTTATGAAATTTTATGAAATTTTATAATTTTGTTAATTTTGTTTTTTGGAATGTATCATATTTTTATGGATTAAAAAATCAATTACTAAATAGTGTCAAAATTGAAAAAATGTGTTTTTAAAACAAATGCAATTTAATTAGATGATACAGTAGTCCTAAAAGGATATGATTCAACCAAAATACTTATATAATGTTAAAAATATAACTAATGATCCACTTCAGGTTCTATTGGATTTTTATAGTCACCTTAATAACCATATAGCATAAAAATACAAGAAGACATGGTAAGAGTTAATTTAATTAACTACGTGATAAAGCTAAACTATAAACATAAAATTGTAACCTAATAATGTATAAAACGTATTTTTTAGAGGTTATTTACCCATAATCAATTTAAACATGAAATATATCACTTTGGATCCATTATAATTTTGAAAACAATTTATAATAATATAATATTTCAATACTTTCCAAAAGTGCCCCTCCTTCTTCTTATAAAGGGCCACCACCTATACCCACTCACTCACACATCTAAAGCAACATAACACAATCAAGTTATGATCAAATAATCTCCCAAAATCAATAACTTCGTACTAGTGTCATTACCATGATGATAAGTTGATCGAGGGAATCCTTTTGTCTCAAATCAAAAGGAGTTACCCGATTTAGATGTAACATCTTCTCTCAAGATAATTTCATTTATATTCATTATCCAACAAAAAAAATATCTTTATTTCATAGAAAATAATTATAATTATACTATTATGTTTTTATTATAGGGTTTATGCCTATAATTATTGACACATCCATCTAATTGAAATAGAACACATTGTTTCGGTGTACAACAAACTACTTCCCCGAGAAACGGTGATTGCCCAATTTGTTCCCACCACCTGTCATGGTATAAATTGTGATGGAGCTATATATATATATATATATTATATATTATTATTCTATTATCCCTATTCTTATGTAATTTTTATTATGAAAATATATTTACTCATTCCATGTTGTGTAAATAAAAAACATTGTAGGATGTGTGGACAACTGACCCCTCGAAGCCATGTGACTCGTTTCCACTATACAAGGAATGTATAAATTATGGTTTTATTAATAATATGAGACATACAAGACATTAATATAATACTGGAATTATAATATACATTTATATCATTTGATAAATATTTTTTTATTAAGACAATGTAATGAATGTAGCGTTTTTGCATACATACGACCTACTTTCTCCATGAACGGTTCATTTAATTTATTATATTAAAATATTATGATATAATAAATGCATATATACAGGATATATATTATGTTTAAATCATCAATAAAATTCTTAGGATTAAGGGTTTTTTTTCAAAATAGAAACTTTTTCTCAAAACAAGTACATTTTCTACTCAAGTATCGAATCTCAACAACACGACTACCATGAATATAATTTATTATGTAAATATTATAACATGGTAATAAGTGATATAAAATAAATAATAAACTTTAAATTTTTTTTTCAAACAAGTATAAATTATCCTATTTTTATTATTTAGAAACATAATAATTGTACCTGATGAGTCATATTCAAGGTAAGAGAACATCTTTACCCAATTTACATTGTTTGGGTAAAACATCTACTTCATGATTATGTCGTACTATGATTATCTGAGAAATTAATTTTTTATATATATAATTTTTCTTACACTTTATTTATTTATATTGAAAGTTAATATGAATAATCAATAAATTTTATTAAAAAATGTTTTTTGAAAAGTGAAATCATAACATAATTTACATTCATTGAGTTAAATATCCATGTCATTGGTTTTGTTTTTTCCAGAATATGTGTGAATGACATATTATTATTTCTACACTAAATGTCAATTTATATTGAGTATATTTATATTATTTCTCAAATAATTATTTCATTGATTTATACAAAATCTAATGATATGATATTTATAAGGGTTTGTGTCTCAGTCCCCTTTCATTGAGGCATATTTTGATCAAATATATCATCTTATTTTATACAGTGTATAGTCATCCCCATTGACTTTTAATTTCATTCCAATAGAATTATATTTCTAAAAAGCATTTTACTAAACCAAAAAAGGAATTTTTTAACGTATATGGAGATAAAAACTTCTCCACCACAACAATAGTTATTTTATATTTAGCTCCATTTATAAGCCTTAATGATTTTTATGTGAAATGAAATCCCTTATTCCATTTTTGGATATTTTATTATTGAAATTGGATTTGAATGTGAAATTAAAATTTCAATAACTTGAAAGTGTTTCTTCTATTTGGAAATTAAATTTAATGAGTGAAATGTTGATAATTGAAATATTTTATGGGTTATTATAATATAATACTACTTGGACATTTTGATGGGTGGTTACATGATAAACCAAAGATAAGAGGTTAAATGATAAAAACAAGATGGGTAGTTCCATGATAAACCATTGAATGGTGGTTATGTTATATCCTCTAAAGAGTTTGGTATGGAAGACGACCGTATGTCCATTCCATTAAGTGATTTGTGTGGATTACGACATTATAGTTATTCCATTTAAATATATTTATATCCCAAGTTACTTTTATAAGATATATATTTCTTTATTTGGTTTTTAGAGTAATATTTTGTTTACAAAAAGGTAATAAATAAGATTATATTCAACAAAAAATTTACTACTTCCTAAAGGTAAAAATTAATACTTTATGATAATGTATTCACAGTTTACATGTTTTCAAAAGACTAACATTTTTTATTTATTATGTATCCCATACTAATCATTTATGCTCATCCCAAATTTTGAAATGTTTTTAATAGGACATAAAGATGAATAAAGTCGTGGATGGGAACTCGTAAAAGTTATAATGTTAAAACATCACACGATGCCATGTTTATTTTTAAATTTTTTTTAAAAAAATGGATGCCAAGATGAAATTTCTATTAATAATATTTATGTTGTTCTGTATGAGTTATGACCGGATTCTCAAAATATCTAAACCTAAAAATATATTTGTTGTAAATTAATTTCAATTAATTAACATATCTCTATATTAACTAATGTTTAAGGTTGGGTCCTTATAGTTGGTATCAAATGTCGATTTAGATAACATTAGAGGTTAGCTGGTTATTTTAGAATGAAAGAAAACATGTATATAACTACAATGTTTAGCATATTAGAAATATTCATAATTATTTTATAAATATTGAACAATATTTAGATAACATGGATGACTATATCTATGTTTTTATCTTTCTCTTATGGTAGTATATGATGATTAACTGATATACTCACACTAACATTTGTGGTTTCAGTAAATGGAAGTATCTCAAATGCAAAAAAATCCACAATGGATGTGAATGAATCATTGATGGTTTTTAAAATAAGAAATAGTATTAAATTGGATCTGAAATGATAACACTTATGTTTATCCAAAATAAACTATCTGAATTCCTAATTGACAACCTGAACCACATAGATATTTTAAGGCATCATATATGTATGAAACAATTCCCTGTGGAAGTTTAGGTAATAATCATAATGGTATGTATATTAAAAAACAATGTGATAAGGATGTTGAATGGAACACCTAGGGAAATGATTTAAATGATTGAGAATATGTTATAGATGTGGTAATGATGGTCATAAATAAATATCATATCAAGGAAAAAAAGTGTTCAGTGGACTTCAATGAAGGGAAATAAGTTCTCTTTGAGTTATAAGTTGAATGTTTTAAATTTGCAGAGAATGGTTATTATGAAAATATATTTTCATTGAAGAATTTTCAAGAAATATGTATGTATGACCATATAAATATATGTTTAGAAATACATATTTCAATTAAAATTGAATTCAAGAAACTAAAAATGAAAAATGAAATGTATGGATAATTTCTTGTCTCACGTTATGAATTTATTGAATATTTGGACATGATTCTTGTTTTCTATTTACAGGAATGAATTTTTGAGGAATAAGAATGAAAATCATGGTTAGGGTATCATGATGAACGTTTAACAATTAATATTTATACGTACAATCAATTAAAAAAGTTATAGTAGATTGTTGGAGGATGAAATGTTTAACAATATTAATTCTCTTTTGATAATGGGATTACATTGGATGAATTTTTATAGTATGCTTAAACCTCTAATTTGTTATGTGAATTTTTTTTTCGAAGAGTAATTATCTATTATTTTGTGGAAAAAATTATAATGTAACGGATAAAATTTTTCTTATCTTTGATTTTGTTGTAATTATGAGATATTAATTTTTGGGATACAAAATGAAGAATATGAGAAAAACATAGAGATAAAAATATGTAATGATAATTTTTGAATATTTTATATCATTTAAGTAATGATATATGAATTATATAGCTTTTGAAAATGAGTACACAAAGGAAGGGTGACAACCTATAGCATTGGACAAGGTTGTGGAGATCAAACCCATATCTAAAGAGCAACTAGGATATACCGTCGACCACTAGCCTACATGAAGTCCCATGATAGAATGATTTTTCGTTTTAGTTATACAAGGTGATGGGCTATGAATAATTATATTTTGGAAAAAAAACTATTTATCTAATTTATATCCTTGGAATAAGAAAATTATCTATGGATTAGGTGACAAATGTTATTTTGGAAAATATTCACTAATTTGAGATCCGTTTATTCTAATGATAAAAAGATTACTATGGAATTTTATTTTGAGGAATAAAGGTTATATTATTTTAGGAGTAATCAATGAATTATTTATTTACTTATGAATCTTTGGGTTATTATTGGAAATGATTAAACTATAATTGTGAATATTTGATTTTGTAAATTAATTTTTGGCATGAGCCATTAAGGGTGGTGGATTTTATTTGGAGATAAACATTAAAATTTTTCTTGGAATAATATGTTAACAAACCCTTCTAATATTTTGGTTTCGAACATATTTTAGATTATTTTTTATGAATTATATGGAAAATTGTTTGATTAATCGTATTTTTTGGCCTTTGGGTATTATTTTTTCTTTTTTAGACTAAAAGTAGCCTTCTTTCATATAAGTGGTTATTCTTTTTGGGGACTTCTCTTATATTATCATGAACATTTCAGTTCTTGTTAATGTTTTAAGATAGGATAAATATATTTTTAATCATTTTAGGATTATTTTATTCTATAGAAGTTGATTCAAGTGCTTCATGTGTGAATAATCCATTTTTAGTAGTTTTTTTAGAGGAAAAACAACATTGTGGTAGAAATTTATTAAATGATGAAATTTTAATTGACAGGTAATTTGGTTTCCTTATGTTCTTGTTGAAGCTAATAAATAAATTTATCAAAATTATTAAAATGACCTTAAATAAAAAAAAATTCCTGTTTACATTTCCTATTGATAAATTGATGACTGTTTAACCCATCACATGTTTTTTGTTATATGATTATTAACTTTATCGTTATGATGTTTTCAATCTCCCTCCATCAGAATGATAATATTAGTTTTTCATATCTATTCATGTTTCATTAAATGTAATCCTACTATGTTTTATCTTGGATTACCTTTATTATTTTCTTTAATTATTTTAATTTTGTAGTTTTATTGACTCTTTTTATGATGTGTGATTTTCAATGATGGTACTGAGAAAAAATTTAAATTTACCAGAATGAAATTTCCAAAAGTAGTGAAGGATGTAACATACCATATATTTAAAAAATTGTATATCATTATATATATTAATATTTATGAATTTTTTATTAATTCTACATTAATGGGTATTCTTTTTCCGACATCATACTCGCGACACAACAACAGGTTTCTCTAAAATCTTACGTTTCACACAATGTTGAGTATTACTAAAAAATAATACAATTCATATTTTAAATGGTAGTGAACGCCTAGAAATTTTATAGGTAGGAATGAAAAAAACTAAAAAACATGATTAAACATGTTTTTTTAATGTTTTTATATTTTTTCAATAAATTTTAGAGGCCTAAATAGTGAATGAATGTATTTTTAAGCACAAAATACTCTAATTTTTTTAGAAGGTGGCTTTTTTCCTTTAAATGGAAAATTATTTTTCAAATAGTTTTTACCAAATTTATATTTTATATTTAAAAATATTTCTTTCTTATTTATAATTTAGATATAATATTTTAATTTGGATGATATTTTGATATTTTTATGATAAAATCATTATTTAAATGAACTGTAAAAAATACTACATTTTAATTCCAAACTTCCTTTTCGTCTAATTTATTTATATAGCTATATTTTCATGTTAATTTTTTTATTATTAATTTGATTATTTATTTATCATTTGATTTATGTTTAGTAATTTATTTTATTTTCAAGTATTAATTGGGCACAAACTCATTTAAATCTTTTGATGGTTTTTACTTCATAAAAACTCGATTTTTGGTTTCAACAATTGGAATTTTTTTATTTTAATTTCATCCAATTCAATGACTTAAATTTGAAAAAAATATATTTTATATTATTAATAATATGATACCAATTGTGAAAATTGGTAAATTCTATTTTTGGATATTATGAATAATAAATTGAGTAACTATTTTCATTTACCATTGATATAGGGTAAAACAGGTAAATAAGGGAATAAAATATTATTATAATCAAATAAAACTACTAGAAAAAGTATTTTATTCATATTGGATGAGATATGTCCAACCATGAGAATACATGGGCCTATTTTAGGACCCCATAGAACCACTTGGAAGTTATAATTATATGTTATAATAATTAATTTAATGTAATGAGAAATATAACATAACCAAGAATGTTTTACTTAAAAAATTGAAATATAGTGTCATATAACTGAACTATTTACCTATAAATTTTAATTATAAATATAAAATGATTTCCTGAATCATGGTATTTTATTTAAATTTTTTGTACATTAAATAAATATATTTATTTATGACCCAATGATGATGTACTGATTACCTTCTTACTGAAAGATTCAAATAAATTATATTATAAATAATAAAATAAAAATAATTTGATTTTTTTTATTCCATACACGAATTTTAAGGATTATTATGACATGTTATATTTTAGTTAGTGTATTTATTTTCAATGTATCATGTTTTTATGAATTTAAAATAAACCATTTACTAAATAGTGTCCAAATTGAAAAAAACAAGTTTTAAAAAATAAAATTTTATTAAATTATTTAACTGTCATAAAAATATAGTATTAGGCCAAATAACTTATTTTATGCTAAAAACATCATTAATTATCCACAATAGGTTCTATTTTAATTTTATTGGAACCATATTACCCATCTATTTTTGAACTACAAGAAGGAATGAAAAAATTAATTTATATAACTTAGTGTTAATGGAAAAAGATAAGGATAAATTAGTGAACTAAACTTGTATAAAACCTATTGTTTGAGAGGATTTGGAACATAATAATCTTATACTATAAATATATCACTTTTAATTAATTATAAAACTAAAATAAATATATAATAATATAATATTTGAAGACTTTCCTAAGGTGCCCCACATCCCCTAATAAAATGCGACCACCTCAATCCACATATTCACACCTATAAACCCCCATTGGATCACAAAAAATATGCACAAAGAATGTCCCAAAATACATATATTACTCATATAATCCTTACATTTGGAATAAGGGAACTCAATTTATCCTTTTGTCTCAAATCAAATGTAGTTAACTGAACTTGACGTAACATCTTCTCTCAATATCCAATCATTTATTTTCTTCTCCATCCTACAACCCCCTATTTTTTACATTGTTTTATAAAAACACAATTATACTCAGTATAAAACTATGTTGGTATTAAAATGTTCTTATCAAAATTTACTCACACCTCCATCTAATGGATATATAACATACTATTTCTACGTACGATGAACTACTTCCTCACAAAACGATGAATGCTAAATTTTTTCTATCAACTGGCATACTGGTCATTATGATATAACTCTATTTATACTTGATATGTATTATATATATGTTTTCCATATTCTTATGTAATTTTTATTTATAACATAACTTTATCCTTTTCATGTTGTATAAATACGACAATTCTATTTGAGGAAGTGTGGACTACCACCCCCTCCAAGCGATGTGACTCATTCCCTCAAATCATGGAAAATATATATGATTGTTTTATTAAAAAATGATAGAAAAATTCAATTAATATAACACAGATATTATAATATTTATTTATATCATTTTACTTTTATTCTTTAACTTTGAAAATAATGAAAGTAGCATTCATGCATACGTATGGTCTACCGTCTCCATGAACAGTCCACTTCTATTCATATATCTAAATATTATGGAATTATAAATACATATATACTAGATATATATATATATATGAAATTTAAATCATTAATAATATTCTAGAGATTATTTAATTTTGACTACATGGACAATTAACATCAAAACAAGTTCATTTTCGACACAAGTACCGAATATTGAGAAAATGTCCGATATGAACATAAATAATTATGTAATTTTTATAACACAGTTGTTAATGATATAAAAAAGATAATAAACATTAATAAGGATCCCAATATAGTTTAAATTAAAATAAATTTATTATTTAGGAACATAATGATTGTATGTGATGATTCAAGGTCCAGATAAGGGAACTCCTTAACCGAATTTCCATTAATTATGTTAAAATTTCACATCCTGATTATGTAGTACTATAATTTTTTGACATAATAATTTTCAATATCTAATAATGTATTTATAATTTCAATATTTTTATTTATATTTAACACACATTATTGTTCTTTTTGATAAAAAAATAAAATTTATAAGGGAAATCATAACTCAATTCTTATTCATTGAGTAAAATATCTAGGTCATTAATTTAGATTTTCCAAGAATATGTGTGAATGAAAAATTCTTTTCTTACCTCGAATATAAATATATATTGAGTGTATTTATATTTTTCACACGTAATTTTTTTATTTATTTACCATTAATCTATTGATACGATCTTTATAAGGGGAATTGTCTCAATCTCCATTCATTGAGGCATATTTTGATAATATACACCGGCTTATTTTATACATTTTATAATTATCCTATTTTATTTATGATTTTATTCGAATGAAATATTTTTCAATAAATCATCTTACAAAAAAGGAATGTTTTTTAAATATATATAGAAAATTAATTCATCTCCACTATAACAGTTATTTCTATAATTTTCTTCTTGTATAAGACATAATGTTTTTAAAATGATAAGTAATCACATATTCAATTTTTGGGTGTTTTGGTATTGAAATATTGTTTGAAATAAGATTTAAAATTTCAATATCTTGAAATTATTTCTTGTGGTTGCAAATGAATTTTTATGAGTGAAATTTTGACAATTGTAATTTTTTATTTGTTACAATTATATAATGGTGCATCAAAATTTAATAGGTGGTTAAATGATAATCCAAATACGGTTGGCCACATAATAACCCAAATATGGGTGTTTCCATGATAATCCATGCATAGGTGGTTACGTTATAACATCCAATTCATTGGGTATATAATTACATCGTAAGGCTATTCCATTTACTGATATCTGTAAAAGTCAACCATTTAGTTATTAAATTTATGTATGTTTATGTCCCATGTTACCTTTACCTTTTATATAATGATTTATATTGGATTAATGGTAATGTTTTTTTTAAAAGGGTAGGCAATGTGATTGTATTCAATGATGTTTTTTTTGTACATCTTAATGGTGAAAAGTATTACAATATGATAATGCATTCATGGTTTACATGTTTTTGCAAGAATACCATTTTTAATTCATTATGTATAACTTACTAAGTTTTTATACTCATCCCATGTTTTGAAATTCTTTTTATATGACATAACTAATAATATAGTAAAGGATGGGATCAAGGAAAATTTATAGTGTTAAAACATGAAACGATACCTATATTCTTTTTAAAGAGTTTTTTTGTGTGAAAAAAGTACAGTTATTAGAACTGTATTCTTGTAATATTTAAGTTGTTATGAATTAGTTATGACCTAATTCTATAAAACACTAAACCTAAAAATAACATCAGTAGGAATTAAAGTCACATTATTAAAATATATCATGATTTAGTGATCTTTATGGCTGGGGAAATATATGTTGTCACTGTAAAAATCATGTAATTGATTCATAGTGGAGAAAAACATATGTATAATCCTTGTGATGTTCATTATTATAAATATATCGTTTAGGAACTCCACTAAGTCTAATTTCATGATTATTAAAAATTGATAAAATAATTTTTAATGAATTATTAAAATTTACCTCATTATAACAAATTTAGTTATATATTAATGAATATATAGGTTGTAAATAATCATAGAAGAAAAAAATAAATTTCATTATATAAATATGCTTCTATAATTGACCCTTCATTTGATTCTTCAATACATAAAATTTTCTTTAAATATTGAATGTATCACTAATATGTATACATCCATAATAATAGTATTGACCCTCCATATTTAACATCATGTGGAAAATGTATCACTAATATGTCTACTATGTCATCATAGTCTGTTTTCACTACCCACAATTCCTGGAAAAAATATATCATTTAATTTAGCACATCCCAAATTTAATAATTCACCAAATATCTTGATATAATTGGTAGAATTATTTTTAATATAACTTATAATCAAGACTATTTAATCGTGTAATATGACTATTTCAGACACATCTTTCTAAATTGAAAAATAACCATCTGGAGGACTCAAATCCTCAACCAACTAACCAAATAACAATAAAATATTCTTTGGAATGTGTTTAAGCCTCTTTTTCATTCTTTAACATCTATTATATATAATTTTCAATCAACTAAAGTTATTGTCCTCTATAAATTTTTGAATGTACTAATCATTCATTTATATTTTCATTGGTATTACCTGGTGTGTACCAAACTATTTAAAATATATTTCTAAAATATATATTCTCAATTTACACACTTCCAAAATTATATATATATAAAATACAGAACAATATGAGATATCTAAAAAAATATTCTGCTTAATCTAATTGTGATCTCTTCCAATTCCATCTATTATTTATTAGTTTATAGTTGGTCCATGGTTAATGGGAGAAAATGGGGAGAATATAGAATTTAAATAAATAACTATGATTATTTCTTTAGTTCTATCTATTTTATTTGTACTTATTCAAAATGATTTTTTTTTCTTTCAAAAAAGATGATCACCATGATGAAATCATTAATGGAATTTAAAAAACAAGGTTTTCTCATACTAAAGAGATTAAATTATTTGATGTCATTCATAAAATTAAGAATATATTTTTATCCATGTGTACCCTATCTAGATAACATAACATATACTGTGAAATCACAAATTGTCCAAAATAATCGAACATTCATTATTATATTATATTTCAAAAAAACATTATTTCTACTAACACCATTTATCCATAGTATATTTAATTCATCAATCAATTTTTTCAAATAGGAATCAATATTATTTTTTATATTTCATAGACATAATAATGTTTAAAATATATAGGTATTTTTCATCAATATCAATGGAGTTATCTTATATAGATTCATAAATATTGGACAATATTAATATTGACTATTGTAATAACCAAAGGGATGAAAACCATCCATATAAAGACCCAATCAAATGATACATACTTATATAGAAAAATAAGAATATAGTTGAAAAAATTGTTTCCTTGAATATCCATCACTGGGATGATTTAATATTTTACCTGTTTAAGTATTGGATTTGTTCCATGTCATCAAAGATGTTGTGTTTTGAGACATAATTTAACACTGCAATATTGGTGTTGGATGGAAATACCTAAATAGATTAATGTGAACCAATATAGACATCCAATGTTGAGAATCCTTATAACATGATTTCCACATATATGACAACAAACTAACTAGTCATTTTCAATATAAATATAAAATAATTTGAACATGTTTGATTATTATGATAACTATGACCTAAATTACAAACCAGCCTCATTATCACAAATAAATTTGTATGTATCACATTTCCATCGAGTAACAATGACATTAATAAAATATATTGTCAAAAAATATATTTAACATTAAATTATATGATTTCATATCCAAAAATTTTTTAACAACTTCAAATTTTATTACCTTGCAATCAGGATATATGAACTCTTAAACACACTTCATCAAATAATAAAATCAATATGGTACTAACACATGAGTTAAATAAATGTCATTTTCCATTTCTATTTTTTGAAAATAGGTACCTGTATCCTAATGTACTAATTATCTAACCCCTGATAGAAATGAAAAAAAATTAGTATATTCTCTAGAACTGTGGCCCCTTGTTGATTAAAAAAACATAATCCTTCAAAAAAACACAATATAAGAACCCCAAAATTTTCAAATGTTTCAAATAACCATAAATAACATTTCACACATGTAATATTAATTTTCCCTTCTATAAAAATTCTCTTTTTTATCTATAATGATAAAAAATAAACCCCATCAATAAAAATTTTGGATTTATATTACAACCTACTGGATTCCTATAATGAGTTATCCAATGATTATCATGTAATAAATATTTTTACCTACATCCTTATTCCATATTTCTCTAAAAAATAAAAAATAATTAAATTATATATTATTAATCAGATATATGGAATATAATATCCAATGAAATTATAAATTCAAAAAAAATTAATATTTACTTTTAATTATGATCAATTCAATCAAATTATGTCTAATGGTTTTTATAAATATGAAAATTACAACTCCTATATTCTAATTACATAACATTCATTATAATTATTAATAGAGTAAATATAAGTCCAACCTATGTTCATAAGGTGATAATAAAGTGGGGAGTGTGAAGTTGATGACAGAGTGAAATAATTCCATTGCCCATGCATGCAGACAATTTGGAGGAGAGGTAATTATTGGTAAACCTACAAGTTTACCCATGTCGACCCTCCTTCTAATAGTTTAAATTATGGGGCACTGGGAATATTTATCATTATCCTTGCATTCATTCCCATTACTCTCTTCTTCCATTAAGGGTAGTATGGAGTGGATGGGATTGAATCGATAGTAAAGGAAAATAATTTTTTCACCGTTAGGTTCAAACTATTGGAGGATATATATGAATAGATGAACTTATGAGTGAAAGAAGTAGAAGAATATGCGAGAGATAACAAGGTCAATAATATTGGATTATTTAATTTTTGAGATAAATCAATCATCATTATAAAATAATGTTATACAAATAATTTTGTATTTACATAAAAATTATCATAATAACATTTTTATCTCATGAACTGAGATTGAACCCCAAAAAGGGGAAAACATGCTAAACATTTCACTGTTATCTCTATCATCTATTTAATCTGTCAAGACATATAGGTTTAATCATTATTATCTCCTCTCCAAACACTCTTAACTCAGGGGGGGTCTGACTTCATTCACTCTATCATCACATTCATCCCCTCTGATCCACACATCCCTCATGCCCCACGGTCGACCTTAAGTTATTAATTTTTGTTAATTATGATTCAAAATTTTAAATTATGGTTAATTGTGATTAATTATTGTAAATTGTGGTGAATTTTGATAATTATATATCATTATAGGTATTTTTAACTAATTAACACTTACTACAGCTAAATATTACTAATAAGCACTCATTACCAGTAATGTTTTCTAATTTCCACTCATTAGTAGATTTTTTTTCTAATTATCACTTATTACAAGAATTTTATTTATTAATTAATACTTATAAACATTTATTTTTACAAAATACCACTCATTACCAGTACTGTTTTCTAATTACCACCCATTTAATGTAATGATAACTTGTTATTGATCATTATAGATAATTCATACTAATTAATTCTCATTACTAGTACTTTTTAATAATTAATGATCATTAATGGTATTATTGTATAATTATAGATCAATAGTAGTTTTTTTACTAATTAATACTTATTATGAGTGTTTTTTTACTAATTATAGCTATATATAAGTATTTTTTACTATTTAAAGCTCCATAAAAATATTTTTTACCAATTACCACTCATTATCAACAATTTTTACTAATTAATGCTCATTAACAATTTTCTTACTAATTAATGCTCATTAACACTGATATTTACTAATTATTTTTAATTACCTCTATTTTTTACTAATTCCCATGGTTTTACACTAATGCTTACTAATTAACGATCATTACTAATACTGTTAACTAACTACAGCTCATTATAGTTAATTTTAACTATCTAAAACTTAATTATACTAATTTTATCTATCTACCAGTTATTTCGAATAATTTTAACTAATTAACACTCTTTATTGGTAATTTTTACTAATTAATACTCACTACGGGTAAATTTTATAAATTACCCATCATTAATGGTAATTTTTTTAATTAAAGATAATTAATCATATTTTTTTACTAATTACAACTCATTGCTGCTAATTTTTACTAATTACCACTCATCATCGATTATATTTACTAATTACTTCTCATGGACACTTATTTTTATTAATTACCACTAATCAACACTAATTTTACTAATTATTTCTCATCATCCATAATTTTCACTAATTAATCCTAATATACATAATCTTTTACTAATTAATGAACATTTCCAATAATTTTTACTAAATACCACTCATTTTTGAAACATTTTACTAACTAACACTCATTATAGGTAACATTCCTTAATGCTCATTACAATTATTTATTATTAACTACCAATATTATATGATAATTTTAACTCATTAACACTCATATGTGAAAATTTTAACTAATTAACTCTCTTTTCCACTAATTTTAACGAATTGATGACCATTTTCGCTAATATGTTGTAATTTCCAATCATTTCTACTAATATTTACTAATTCGCACACATTTCATGCCATTTCTTCTAATTCTAGCTCATTACAACCCATTAATACTTATTCTACATCATCTCCAATCATTTATACTAATTACTACTATTTTCTACTAATTAGATGTCGTTTCTAATAAATATCTCTAATTTCATAAAATAACTGATACTTTTTCATATTAATACCAATTTGTTCTGGTTAACGCCATATCTTACTCATTATTATAAATTATTAGTATTTACCAGTAATTAATTAATATTAGTGTTTAATAGTACTAATTTATAATTAATGTTAATTATTTCCAATAATAGTAATTATCACAAATATCTATGAATAAATACTATGTTTAATATATTAATACTATACATCTATAATTTATAAGCAGTTATTACTAATAAATACTAATTAGTGATAATTGAAACTAATTTTTAAAATTATATCTAAATACTTATAATTAAAAATAATTACAGTTAATTAAAACGAAATAAATCTAATTAAAAATAATTCATACTACATATATCTAATTATTTATAATTATAATATATGAAACAAAAAAGTCATTAAAAAATACCACATGGTTAAATATTTTATTAGATATAAATTTGAATGTTTTCAACCCTATAAAAATTACTTATTTTTTAAAAGAATTTAAAAATAAATTGGTACATAGAAGAGAATATTAGTGGTCATATCAATGTTGAATCTAAGAAAAATCATGTGGCATACATATATATAGGTTATATTAGAAGTGGTATAGATATTTTTTTATAGGATTCCAGTCACAAATAGTTTTTTCTAGTATATAGACTATCATAAAAAGTTTTCTTTGCAATGAATCCTATTGAAAACATTACCCACCTTAAATAACAAAGTCATCAAAAAATCATTTTTAATGGAACCCAATGCAAAAACTATTCATATAACAAATTATTTACAAATTGATATATTTTTTTCACATAACTATTTTGATGAATGGTATTTGCAATAGGAGAAAAATACCCATCATAAATAAAAGTTCCTTCCATTTGGGGTGAAATCATGCCAATGGTATTTATGATGACAAAAATTTCTTATCATAAATAATATTTTAATAAGGGTTGCTTATTATGGGAAACAAATCACATTAATAAATATTCCCGCCATGATGACTATTTGCGATGGCTGACAAGCCCATCAAAATAGCCAATCAAAAAGAATCTTTTTTTTTTCATTTAGTGTGTGTACCTAATTGTAAAAATATATTAATTGAATTCATAGAGGGAATTGCTGTAAATATTAATAGATCATGTTTCCATTCAATGATATGTGTAATATTTCATAATCTAATATATTGACAGAGACCTTTAAATTCGTGACCACATGACGAAACCACCAACCTGATGAAGTCATGAACCTATCGTATATACAAAATAACAGACTGCATAGAGAGATGAACATACTATGTCACCTTTCCACATCAACTAACCATATAATTCATCATTATCTCAAGTTACCATGCCTTATGTGAATATAGAATGTTGTTTCTGCATTAGAAGTGGGGTGTTTTAAATCTCAAATGGAATTTTTTTTCCAAAAAATAAATATATATAATTTTCATTAATGAAGAATGATTATTATCTGATGGATAATTAGGATGATGTTCTCCATAAGATATGTATGCGATTGAGTGGAGAGGTAGAGTAGTGATGAAAATATTTTTCCCTTACACAGATACTAATAGTGAATCTTATACCTATGAACATGTGCAATTTATAGGATTTTTTTTGTTTACGTTTTAAAATTTTTTTTTCCAGAAAACGCTTCCGGCAAAACAAATTTTAAAAATGCAGCTCAAAGGCGGCATCCGGGATGCCGCCTTTGCATTTCGGGGCAAGGCGGCATCTGCGATGCCGCCTTTGTCTTAAAAATATATATATTTTTTAAATTCTTATTTTTATTTTTTAATTACATTTATTCATTATAATTTTTAATTACATTTATTCATTATGATTTTTAATTATTAATTAGTAATTATTAATAATTAAATATGTCATAATTAACTAGTTAATTAGTAATATTATCATTAATTATAGAATAATTAATTATTAATATAATTATTACATATATAATAAATATTTAGTTAATTAGAAATACAATTAATAATTATAACTAATTAATTAGTAATTATTAATTATTAATTAGCTAATTAGTAATATAAATATTTATTATAATTATTCATTATAATTAGTAATTAGTAATTAATAATTATTAATAAGTAATTAGTAATTATTAATTAGTAAATTAGTAATATAAATATTAATTATAGCTATTCATTAAATTATTAATTATTAATTATTACTCCTTAATTATTACTTATATAATAAATAATTAGTGAATTATTAATATAACTATTAATTATATAATAATTAATTAGTTAATTAGTAATATAATTATAATCTTTCAAAGTCATGTACTTGAAACATTTTTAAGTTTCAAGTAGGCGGTTTTGAAAGCTTATGAATTATTTTTTATTAACATTTTTTTGTAAATTTCTTTTGTTTTAAACTATT
The DNA here is from genome assembly GCA_963277665.1 of Viscum album. Lineage (NCBI taxonomy): Eukaryota > Viridiplantae > Streptophyta > Magnoliopsida > Santalales > Viscaceae > Viscum > Viscum album. Next base: position 1,405,754,006 of record OY728120.1, on the reverse strand, counting down.
TTTTATATGTTTAATCCATGTTTTACGTTTCATTTATATTGGTCTTCTATTTTATGTTTTATGGTCTTTCAAAGTCACGTACTTGAAAAATTTTATGTTTCAAGTATGCGGTTTTGAAAGCTTATAAATTACTTTTCATCAACTTTTTTTTGGAAATTTCTTTTGTTTTCAACTATTTATTATATGTTTAATCAATGTTTAAAGTTTCAATTATATTCGTTTTATAGTTTATATTTTACAGTCTTTTAAAGTCACGTACTTGAAACATTTTTAAGTTTCAAGTAGGCGGTTTTGAAAGCTTATAAATTATTTTTCATTAACATTTTTTTGTAAATTGCTTTTGTTTTAAACTATTTTTTATATGTTTAATCCATGTTTTAAGTTTCATTTATGTTGGTCTTATAGTTTATCTTTTATTGTATTTCAAAGTGACGTACTTGAAAAAATTTAAGTTTCAAGTATCCGGTTTTGAAAGCTTATAAATTACTTTTCATAAACTTTTTTTTTGAAATTTCTTTTGTTTTCAACTATTTATTATATGTTTAATCAATGTTTAAAGTTTCAATTATATTCGTTTTATAGTTTATATTTTACAGTCTTTCAAAGTCACATACTTGAAACATTTTTAAGTTTCAAGTAGGCAGTTTTGAAAGCTTATAAATTATTTTTCATTAACATTTTTTTGTAAATTGCTTTTGGTTTAAACTATTTTTTATATGTTTAATCCATTTTTTATGTTTCATTTATGTTGGTCTTATAGTTTATCTTTTATTGTATTTCAAAGTGACGTACTTGAAAAATTTTAAGTTTCAAGTATGCGGTTTTGAAAGCTTATAAATTACTTTTCATCAACTTTTTTTTGGAAATTTCTTTTGTTTTCAACTATTTATTATATGTTTAATCAATTTTTAAAGTTTCAATTATATTTGTTTTATAGTTTATAATTTACAGTCTTTCAAAGTCACGTACTTGAAACATTTTTAAGTTTCAAGTATGCGGTTTTAAAAGCTTATAAATTATTTTTCATTAACATTTTTTTGTAAATTGCTTTTGTTTTAAACTATTTTTTATATGTTTAATCCATGTTTTAAGTTTCATTTATGTTGGTCATATAGTTTATCTTTTATTGTATTTCAAAGTGACGTACTTGAAACAGAATCCCACATCGGAAATGCAGAATCTACTGCACAGTAAAGGTAGAACCTGAATTCCACATCGAAAATGCAGAATGATTTTCAGGGCAAACCCTCTTATAATGAATAATTATAATAAATATTTATATTACTGGTTAACTAATTAATAATTACTAATTACTAATTAATTAGTTATAATTATTAATTATATTTCTAATTAACTAAGTATTTATTATATATGTAATAATTAAGTATTATATAATTGATAATTTTATTACTAATTAACTAATTAGTTATTATATAATTAACGATTAATAAACACTAATTACCAAATTACATATTATATACTAATTAATTAGTTATTTCGTAATATAAATATTAATTATATACTAATTAAATAGTTAATTAGTAATAGAATTATTAATTATATAATCTGTAATTAGGTAATTAGTAATTATTAATGTTTTATTATTATGTTTGTATGGTTATATAAATATATATAAATAAAACCTAATTTACCCCCTCCTGAGATTCCACTCTGACCAACTAGTAATGATGTTTTTAGAATTTATCTAATTGTATGTATTCAATATCTTATGCTAATTATTATGATACTATAAATTTGTTATAGAACAGGTATCTAAAATATCCTGCATGTTTAGATTGGGGTTTAGGTTGGAGGGTTTAGGGTTAAAATTTTTAATATTAACGTCCGAGAAACATGTTAATGGGTTAACTGACATACACATTTCAATATGGGTTATGTGTTCTGCTTTCGGAGTTTTGAAATAAATTCTATTATTTCATATTCAAAGTTATTTCTTGAAAGCATGAATATTAATATGAAATAAGTTATGTTATCTAAAATATTGAGTCTTGAATTTGGTTACACATATTTTGGGGGAGCTTTGTGATTAACTACTTACGGATTGGATTAAGATAAACCATGTCAATTAGTAATGATGTTTTTAGAATTTATCTAATTGTATGTATTCAATATCTTATTCTAATTATTATGATACTATAAATTTGTTATAGAACAGTTTTCTAATATATCCTGCATGTTTAGATTGGGGTTTAGGTTGGAGGGCTTAGGGTTAAAATTTTTAATATTAACGTCCGGGAAACATGTTAATGGGTTAACTGACATACACATTTCAATATGGGTTAAGTGTTCCGCTTTCGGAGTTTTGAAATAAATTCTATTATTTCATATTCAAAGTTATTTCTTGAAAGCATGAATATTAATATGAAATAAGTTATGTTATCTAAAATATTGAGTCTTGAATTTGGTTACACATATTTTGGGGGAGCTTTGTGATTAACTACTTACGGATTAGATTAAGATAAAGCATGTCAATTAGTAATGATGTTTTTAGAATTTATCTAATTGTATGTATTCAATATCTTATGCTAATTATTATGATACTATAAATTTGTTATAGAACAGTTTTCTAAAATATCCTGCATGTTTAGATTGGGGTTTAGGTTGGAGGGTTTAGGGTTAAAAGTTTTAATATTAACGTCCGGGAAACATGTTAATGGGTTAACTGACATACACATTTCAATATTGGTTAAGTGTTCCGCTTTCAGAGTTTTGAAATAAATTCTATTATTTCATATTCAATGTTATTTCTTGAAAGCATGAAAATTAATATGAAATAAGTTATGTTATCTAAAATATGGAGTCTTGAATTTGGTTACACATATTTTGGGGGAGCTTTGTGATTAACTACTTATGGATTGGATTAAGATAAACCATGTCAATTAGTAATGATGTTTTTAGAATTTATCTAATTGTATGTATTCAATATCTTATGCTAATTATTATGATACTATAAATTTGTTATAGAACAGTTTTCTAAAATAACAGATAACAACATTTAGTTTACAATATGGGAATGTCACAATGAAGACAATACATCATTATGAATGAGACTGTGAAGTCGACCCAACAACGTTAGGGTATCGCTTCCGGTTATGACCTTCTTTATGACATATTGTGCATCGCAAACTCTGCCCTTGTTCTTGAGGCCAGTCCATCTCATTACGCATCCTACTCGCCTTTGGTCTCCCACGAGGACGTAACCGATTCATGTCAGGTATCACTATCGGCTGTCCTTCAGGCATTGGGAAATAACGATACTCCCCAATAGGTGTCCATGGTGCAGCATAACAGTTGGCAATGATATCCATCTGGTACACTAGATCAACATATGCTTCCCATGAGATGTTCACAGAGGCACATGCTGCGATGACGTGTGTATATGGAAACCGTAAGGCCTGAAATTTTCCACATTGACATTGCCTTGTTTCCAGTAATACCACCATTTTTTCACCGACGTGATTTGTGATGGGGTCTGAACGCTCTTGAACTTCAAATCGGGAGTCTTCTCTTCGAAATAGACATATGTGATAACCAGAAGCTTCTTCAATATTTTTTTCAATCTCTCGTTGAAAGTGTATTCCATATCTTATCCCTTGATGTATTCTGTCTGATGCTAGTTTTTGTCTATCCACAAAGTACTTCACGCATCGATATAATGTCTCATGAACGAATGCGGATATAGGTAGCTTGCGAAGTCCTTTGAAGATACCATTGATGCACTCCACAATGTTTGTCGTCATGTGTCCATACCTCTTTCCCCCGTCGTATGCCAATGTCCATTTCTCTTTTGGAATCCGCATCATATAATCATAAACTTCTTGATTAGCCTGACGAATTTGTTCAAAACGTTCTTCAAATCGTCGTTGGTCCGACTCATATCCTACAAAACGTAGAAGATATTTCACATAAATTGATTTTATATTTATATTGAAACAGTAAAACAGAATGAATAAAAAACGTACCAAGCCTCGTGATTGCCTTCTTCATCGGTTCGTTGTGGAATTTTTTATGTACATTTCTAGCAATGTGTCTAATGCAGAACTGATGATGTGCATTTGGGTATCTCCATGTATCAGGATCTGCATTGATTGCCTCATTAATTGCTCGATGACGATCAGATATCAAACAAACTCCCTGAATGTTGGTGAAATGGTTGCTGATACATGCCAGAGACCAACTCCATGATTCATAGTTTTCTTTCTCTATAATGGAAAAGGCATGCGGAAGAGGTGAACGGTTTCCATATTGGGTTTCCGCAATCAACAATACGCCCTTGTATTTTCCATACAGAAATGTTCCATCAATCTGAATAAATTGTTTGCAAAAACGAAATGCAGAGATACAAGGAAGGAATGCCCAGAACAACCGATGAAATTGAACACGAGATGGATCAAGTCGATTATCAGGAGACACATGTTCGTTTGTATCCAGATGGAATACAACATGGTTATGATGCCTCAGTATGGCTAGCAATTGCGGCAATACTCGATATGAGTCATCCCAATCACCATATACCTTCACAATTGCCTTCTGTTTCGCCATCCATGCCTTATTATAGGAAATCTTATAACCGAATGTCTGTAGAATCCTCTCTTGCACAAGGGATATTGGAACATCTTGGCATTTCCTAATCATCTCAACAACAATAGATGACACAAATTCTGCATCCAATGAAGTACGATCTTGTGTGAGACTTGGCTGAACGCAACTATGAGCCGCCTCAATCCTTGAGATTCTCCAACCTCCAAATGTAATGTCTGGAATAGCCCTTAAGAGAAATCTACAATCATCCCCATACTTCACGCACCGTATAACATATTTACTAGGACATGATTCGTGAACTACATAGTTGAAGTTTCTCTCAATATGAAATCTCTTTAACGTGCTTTTTAAGGCATATTTACTGGGAAAATTCCTTCCAATATATAAGGTTTTGTCCACCTCACTAAACCTATCTGGTACAACTCCAGGGAACTCAGTTGCCGGTGTGAGAACAGTATTATCGAATTCAGGCATGCGTGTCATGGCTTCTGACCAAGATGAAAATAATGGTGGATGATTTATTGACCGAGGTTGATGTACAACAACTGCATTTCTCAAAACCACCTCTCTATCTTTTGTTGGTCCCTCCTCATCAGCACTGTTGTCGCCATCCGATCCATCATTACGAAACTCCTCATCAGAAGTCAGATTGACATGTATATCCGGAAGATCATCTAGGTTGTCCTCTTCGGCTGCATCATTTGGAATAGGCTCAATGTCATGGGGTAGACTGTCTTCACCCACTCTTGTATTTCTACGTCTTTGTACAAGTGGATGTTGTTGTTGTACAGTAGCAACAACAACATATAACTCCATCATGGTACCATCTAACCGTTGAGAAAATAAATTAATTGCTTGGACCCACTGCGCATCAGCAACCAATGGACAAGCTATATGCCACATTGTTGTTGGAAATTGCAAATGTCTATAGCTCATAGACATTGTCTCTTGATCGGGTCCCAAATTTAAAGAAACATGAATTCTCTCTTGAAGGTCACTTATGGTAACACAATCCACTATACTAACCACCGTAATTGGTTGTGTACTGTAAGAAGCTCCTTGCTTAGTTTGAATAATCTCCCCATAACAGTACACACAGGCATACATGGCTCTCTACGTCAAAAATGTGTTCTTTCATCAAAATTATGATAGTGTAACAAAATATTAACAATTATGTTTGACGATATGATGTTTATTATAATGTAATTTTATTGCGCCTTTCTATACCATAAACTTTTCTACTGATGTTTGACCATATGATATTTATTTGAATGTAATTTTAGAGTGCCTTTTTATTTAGTTTGTTTGTTCTTATTCATTTCACTTTATATGTTCATTGGTATCGTTAGCTAATCATTATATGAATTCATGTTTTAATCCTATGTTATTTATTAATTATTCTAAAATTAACTAATAATAACTAATCGTTAATTATTCTATTATTCTATAATTAACTAATAATAACTTTAATTTGTTAATTCTTATGTCCTTATTTGATTCCACAACATTATACTTATCATTTATCATTGATAAATATTCTGATCATTAGTATCGTTAGCTAATCATTATATGAATTCATGTTTTAATCCTATGTTATTTATTAATTATTCTAAAATTAACTAATAACAACTAATCATTAATTATTCTATTATTTTATAATTAACTAATAATAACTTTAATTCGTTAATTCTTATGTCCTTATTTCTTTCTATAAAATTATATTTATCATTTATCATTGATAAATATACTGATTTGCTTTTTCTTCTCTTAGAAATTTTAGTACTTTATAAAGAAAATATGAATCATCATAAGCATATTCCCCGGGAGTGTCAAACCAGGATGCAGCAAGGCCCGTTATCGTGCACCAGTTCCCGTTCGAGTCTAGCTCGAAGCGGTGTTTTCGGGTTTTACCCCTATGTACATCTGTGCCAGAGCCACATCCACTTGTTTGTATCCAGATAGGAATTTAATTGCGTAGATAACCACATAATATTTAAGCTACCAAAATTTCTAAATACTTAATCTTAAGTTAATCTATACTTAATCTATACTACCTAACAATAATTATTTAAAACTATATATAACTAATTACAAAAACTAAATAGCCAAATATTAAGAACTACCTAAACTGCTTAACAAATGAAAGATTTAAAACTAAACAAAATTAAATTAATTAAATAAAAACATAAAATTAAATAAAGAAACATACCTCTAAATGAAGCTTCGTAAAAGCTCGCACAGCAAAAAAAAATTAGAGAGAGAGAGCAAATTGGAGAGATAAGTTATAATGAACAAGTGAGGAGAGGGGGGGGGGTGGCTTCCCTTTTATAAGGACTTCAGGCAAAGGCGGCATCGCGGAAGCCGCCTTTCGCCTCTGCGTATGGCCAAAGGCGGCTTCCACGATGCCGCCTTTCACCTTACCCTGAGCCGAAAGGCAGCCTCCTCCCGGCCGCCTTTGCCATGTCATCGATCCGGGCCAATGGCGGCGCGGGGGAGCAAAGGCGGCATCTCAGATGCGGCCTTTGTGCGCTAAAACAAAGGCGGCATCGCAGATGCCGCCTTTGTAGCGTATTTTTAAAAAAAAATTGACCTAGGCCGTTTTTCAGAAAAAAATTTTAAGACTCTATGATACTATGCATTTTAAAATTTTGTTTTTAAATTTTCCAAGATCCTTAAAAATTCTAATTCAAGGACATTGGTCAAGCTAATCTATTCAAATTGAGATGCTTCATATTTTTTACATTCTTATTCTCTTTTTGTTTTCATTTATGCAAAAGCATTCTATATATGTTTTCTATTTCTCTGTCACTACTAGAAATCTGAGCTATAGAAAAAATATCCTCAATTTATAATAATCATGGCTATATTTAACTTATCGCCATAACATGAATAGTGGTTGTGACTATAAAACCCATTTCTCAGGCTTAATCTGACCCATCACCCTCCATCCTTCGTGATGCATTTCATTCCTTCCCTATGATCCCTCCCCTTTCTATTCCTCCTCCCCACCTCCCCACATCCACGATGACATGGCCTCCTCAAATCTCTGGAGACACGGATCTTGCACACCCATGCCATCATCTCACCTATGTGGCCTCCCTACCACTTTTTCTACTTAGCTATGACAACCCTCCACCACACTGCTACGATCCTCCTCCACCGTGGCTTGCCACCATTCAACGCTTCTTCATCAAAGCTACACCACCTTCCAATTTCCTCTCCAGATGTGGGCACCCCCTACCCGAGATCCTTCTCCTCTGATCTTTCCACCCCACCCCCATATAATTTCTACCATTGGATTATTTGACTTCATATCATCGACCACTTCAATTTTCACTGGTAAGATTTAATTGTTTTCATTTATTAAATTTTTCTGTAATTTAAAATATGATTCTACATTAGGTCTAAAAAAATATGAAATTGAGATGACGGAAATGAATCAAAAGTTCCAAAAGGTGACACTAATGTATATTGTGATGCCAATGGGAGAGGGAGGGCGTGGGATAGGGCTGGAGGGAACAGAAAGTGATGGAGATGGCACATTCGAATGCTTTTCCATAAAAGGAAGAGGCCTGCAACATCCAATTATTCTGCACTAAGAAGAGCATTGATCTAAAAAAGTGTCTGAAATGGATTCTAATGATGAAAACCTGCTGTAATGACTGCAAGGGAAAATAAACACATTGTGGGTCAATTTCTAATCTTATGAATCATATTTTAATGTAAATATAGAGCAAATAGAGGATATAATGAATCATTATAATGTATTTGGGTTCATTTAATTTATGGAAACATTTTCTATTTTTAATTTTTTTAAAACATTTTAGATTAAAAATATTGAATCTGAAAGTGTTATCATAAACCAAAAGCAGCCTACCAATTACATTTTTCCTTCTGTTTCCTTTTTATTTTTTTATGTAAGAAGTTTTTTGTAGACTTATATTTTATAACAATTTATGTTATGTGAATGAATGTATTTGTTTGAGTTAACAAATTTCATTAATGTTGTGATGCGAAATGGTTAATATATAAAATGGAAGATAATTTTATAAAAAAGTAATGATGTTGATTAAATATTGAATATGTTTTTGTTACTAATTTTTTTGAGGAAGAAAATTAAATATTTGATGATTTTTTGGATTTATATTAATCCTAATCAATGATAAGTGTGTATTCTTAATGTGACAACTGTGAATTAAATGTTCATACTATGTTTTAACTGATTCCATCCTTGTTTTTATAATGTATGAAAATTAATGTTGAAAACTGAACTACACTTGGATGACGATGAAGAAGTTTTGTTTAGAATAAAAAGTTATTTTGTATGTTACAATTATTAAAGAATCATTATCTATATAAGGATGTTTTTATCAATATATTTATGTAGAAAATATATTGATAGAATATGAATTTTCAAGAAAGGAATAATGATCTCATGGAATTAGTTCTAAAATAATGACGTACTGAGAGGATTTATATTGTTAAAAGATGATACAAGTAGTTAAATTGAGGTGTATTTGAATGATGTGGTTATGAGAATATTATTAGTGAGTTTAAGATAGATGTTAAAGACCTATAACTATCTATGAGGTTGGTATTGGACTCATGTATCATTTATCATGTACAATTGAAACAATGATCACATATATTTAATAAGTATTTATATCTCACATATTTCCAAATATTTCATTTTGGGTGGATCATATGATGAAGCCAGTTCATTCCTCCACCATCAGTGATAGTGAGTTCGACAATGGATTTAGGTAAGATTTCTTTAGTTTTTTTCTTTGGATCAATTTTAAATAGTGCTTTTGGGATTTTTTGGGTCCTATATTTTTAATGTGTGTTTTGGATCATGTTGAGGTGGATTTGAGCCACTTGTCCAAGGTGACTCACCACGTATTCATAGTTAAGAATATATATAATAATATATCCCATTATATGTATGTATTATCATGGAAGCGTTATTAAATATAAGGTGTTATGTGTTCTTATATATATATATATATGGAAAATGAATATGTGGGTGGGTGATAACTGGATTATGTATGTGTGAATATATATAAGGATCCCCTTGTGTGTGTTGAAGTCCATGCGGACATGTACATACGGGTCATGGAATCCTTATGTATATGAAAAAGGTGCATATATTTGGAGGATATATGGACCAGTTCAGAGTTTTTGCTGATAAAAGTGTCAACTGACGAGTGTGGCTTGGCTTCTTTGAGGTATGGTCCCTCTCCCAGCCTATTTAATTAAATAATTTTTTAGATTTCATTCAGATAACATGTTAATTATACTTTTTAATACTAAATTGTAATTTTTTAGGAAGTGTTAGTTAGATAATATATTGGTTTAAGAAAGAAGTCATGGTTTTGTAATAAAAATCCTCTAACCGAGGTGCACTATCTGCGAAAACTCACAGCGAGTCTTACATCATGGTAGGATTTTGTTTATAATCGATCAATCATTCAATCGATCGTTTTTATGTTGTTCTATATTATGCTTTTCTTATGTTTGGTGCTTCAATTGGATTGTAAAAATGTACATTTATTGAAATTGTTTTATTCGAAAAATGGTTTTGGGGGCTTATTTGAAATGTATTTGGAATATCATGTATAATTTTTTCAAGAGTAGTAATGCTTGAAATAAAATTTTTAAATTATTTAAAAGGAAAATACATTTCATGAAGAATTTTAATTTAAAACCTTGTCAGTGATTAATATAAAAATGGGACTTCTGGATGACTATGAGGATGATTCTTCTAATCATTTGATATAGCTATTACTGTTATAAACTTTTCATAAATATCTAATGGAGTGGTAAAGATGGAGAATTACCTATATTTTGGTTTCCTGATTCAATGTCTTATGTTTCACAGTGATTGAGGTTAACTGTAGGATTAAGAGTACTTTGAATCTGACTTGACAAATCTGAAAATTGTTGTCGAGCCCTTGTCTTTTTTATGGTTATCAATATTTGAGTCATCAATTGTATTAGGTCTTATTATGGTATTGACATTAGATATAACCAGAGAGGGGGGGGGGGGTTGTGTTAGGGTATTGTAGTCAAAACCAATGTAAACACATTACCTTAAATATCTAACCGCTTTGTTTGGATCTTGACCTCTTAATCTTAAGGGTCACCCATTATTTATATTTTGATTAAATATATTCAATTACTAATTCCCTTGACACCTTATTACTATAAATTCATATTTTTTTAATAACTCAAATTTTGTGTGCATGAAGTGTCCCATGTTTTTTTAGGATGCCGAAGGGGATACTTCTTGTGTAGCCCGAAATGGAGGGTGGTCATGGATTGGGGGAGGGGTGTGTTGGGGAGGGGGTAGGGGGTGCAAGGGGGGAGGGGGTTTTTCGTGGGGAAGGGATGTGTGCAGGGGGAAGTTGGGTGCATGGGGAGGGGGGGTTGTTGCAGGGGGTAGGGGTGCAAGGGGAGGGGTCTTGTGTTGGGGAACATGGTGTCTAGGCTGAGGGGGTGCAGTGGGGAGGGGGTAAGGGTGTGTTGGGGTAGGGGTAGTGGGGGTACAAGGGGTAGGGGAGGGGTGCATGGTGGGGAGGGGTGTGTTTGGTGTAGGTGGGGGTGAAATGGGGCAGGGTTTGGGGCAGGGGGTACGGGTGTAGGGGAAGGGGGTGAAAGAGCATCTTGATAAAAAATTGATAAGTTTTTAAGAATAATATAGATGATGAGGATTCAATTCATGGGAAATTCATTTTTGCTTAAATAATTTTAATTTTATCTGAATGATTGATGTTAGAAAAAGAAAGATCTCTATTAATGATCATGTTATTTAGTATTGGGATGTAAATATCAATCGGAATGTTATTTTTTCATTGTTATTTATAGATTCATGTATCGTTTATCATGTACAGATGACTCACTAAACTCATATATATAAGAAGTCATTATATCTAATTTCATTTCCCACTATTTTCTTATAGGTCGGTTCATATGATGAGGCTGGTTCTATCCACAACCATCGATGATAGAAAGTTCAACATCAGATTTGGGTAAGGTTTATTCTATTTTTATTTTTTTGCACAAATTTAATTATACATTTTTTTATTTTTGGGTTCCTTATAATTTTTTGTGTGTTTTAGATTTTATGGAGGTGGATTCAATTTACCGTTGACAAAGGCTTACTTGTGTATTCATAGGTAGTCATATACATATATATGTTCCCCCATTATATATACTCACTCCTAGTATTATGAATATATATATTGGGGATAGGTGTGATTTATATAGATGTGAAAAATGTATACATTTTTAAGTGTAAAGATGTATATTTATGTATAAACATATATCTAAGGATCCCCTTTTTCATATTTGGCAATGAAAATCTATACATAGGGGCTAGGTTTCCTTATATATATGTGAAGTTTAATATGTGTGCAAGTGAAAAAAAAAGAATATTTGAGTGGTCATCATCAAATGTAACACGTCATGAGTTTGAGGTTGGTTCTATTTCCAAAACGTTTAATTTGAATTCTATAATTGTCTAATTGTATTAAAAACTGGTTTCCATAATTGATTTAATATTTTAAAAAATGGTTTTCTAATAAATTCATTTTTTGTCAAGGGTGAATATGAATATATTCATTTAAGATATTTATATACCTTGTTCAATGTGGTTAAAAAATCCCAGTAGGTTCTAAAAACAAGAATTAGATATCTAAAAACCATACATTGATCATCCTTAGATACATTTGTGATCTCATTCAACCTCCTATTAAATTTATCATTAAAGACCACTACATAATTTAAGGATCTATTAGTGCCAATACCAAGCTTCCTTATATCTTCCCTAGTATCATTGAACTCACCCATACTATTCCACTTAAAATCTTGCATAAGGAATGGTGTGAACATATCACACTATAGAGACTGAATCTATAATGATTCATAATTAAATTTTGAGCCACTAATTCCTAAATAACTATCATTGTGGAATATGAGTTGGGAAGGGGGTGTGTAGGGAGATGACTGGGGGAATGGGGTGTGCTGGGGAGGGGAATGGGTAGGGGTTTCTGGGAATGACATGTGTGAAAAGGCTATTCCCAAATTTTAGGCATACAAATGACATTCTGTCGGTATAAAATATTATAAAACTAATCACATTATGTGTTATAATTATGTTGGGAATGGTGAATTTCCAATCCCGGGTCACACTCACTTCTTTGGTGACACTATATTTCTGAGTCCCACATTAGACATTAGTGAAGAAATCCACATTTTCATCACTCCACATGATAGATATATTACCTTTAATGTCATGTTGTACAAACGTATACCAAACCCACTAGTTCATGAATAATTCTTAGTTCCACCTATCACTAGGTTCTTATTTCCCCATCACAGAATCCCTTAGTACTAGTGTTTTGTTCCTCATTCCCAACACATTGCTCGTTGCAGTTGATAAGGTTCTTGAGGTAAGACCAGGAATGTTATCTTATTCTTCTCTACTCACCCTATGTTTTTCAGGAGAAAATAATTTTTTAGTTTTTTTAATAGATTTAACATACATAAATCATGAAATCTGACACTTTATTGTAACAGTTGAAATGAATGTATTCATGGAAACTATTTTTTTGACCTACAGTTCTATAAAAATTTGTGTGTTTATTGAGAGTTATGATGTTTCCAATAAATATAAGAAATAACCAATTCAATTAGTGGATACAGAAGAATATCGATGTCATCAGTGCCAATATGGACACATCATCATCCCCATCCTATTCTCATCAATTAGGAAAACAACATTCAAATAAAATTTTCAATATTTTCTCAGCAGTTCTTAGACACTCACCTACCCCCAGCACAACACCTCCCGCATTATTCTATAAATTTACAACCCAATCCCATGTTCTCATGATCTGGACTCTCTTGAAATTACATCTTTTACTCAAGGTGGAAAGACTAAATAATTAAAATAGAACTACCACCTTCTCATAGATTATAAATTTCTTAATACATTTCCATATTCTACTTTAGAAAACAAAAACACCGACCTCCTCTATTGAATTTTTCAGATGATATTTCAACAATATGGTATTCCTTTTCATATTTCATTCCAAGATAGTGGAAAAAATCTCTCAATGAGAATCTGAATTTTAAAAAACACTCTATTTTTTATACCTATTGAAGCCTAATGTTGGAGGTGTTGTTCTTAATAACTTATTTTCGAGGCTCTCTTATCTTCTTATAATTTAATTATTCTTCAACAACACTCTAAAACATAATCTACTTCCAAAATAATTCCCCATTTGTATTTCATTTCAATTTCACTATTTCATGTTAACCAGTACCACAACCATACATGCACTATTAGTAGGGTTTTAATGGAAAAAACTAATGAAAATAGAAAATTAAATCATATTTTGTATTTGACATTGATATAATGATTAGAAACATTAGGAGTTATGAAATCTATAATTCCTAGAGAAACCATAACACTCCTGTTTAAATTGTAAATTTTACTCAGCAATAATTGCGTATTCATTCCAAAATTTATGAACATATAGGAATCTGAAGTGATCTTTCTAGAATATTTGTCTAATTTTATTATCAAAAGTGAGTTATCTCTAAAACTATTACAATTTTTTAATATTTATGAACCATTTTATTTTTGAAAATACAATTCCTAATGGGGCATATTCTATTAGGAATTTCCTAGATTTCTTGTTGGATCTGTGGTTTTGAACTGTGGTATCCCGAAGCTAAAAAACTAGACCCGCATGTTCTTAATCACATCCCTTAATATCCTTATGTTTATAAAGGATATTCCCTTTCATATATTTATTTTTGAAATCACCACAAATATCAAACCAATTTTTTATCTGCATTCCTAGAGTAGTTACTACCACACCAAAAAACATCCATACTAGTCATATTTGCCAAAGAAATCTTCAATTGGACTCTAAATTCTACTAGAACAAATATATAAAAAATTAATAAATATTTACATCAAGATTTACATTATTTTAGAACTAACTAACAAACAATAGTATTCTAAAAATACCCTTATTCCATATAAAATAATTTATAAATATGATGAAACTCTTTTCAGTTCATTGGTCTTGATCCTCTATACATTCCCTTAAGTACCATGCCATTTTGTTCTCAACTCACAACCATTTAAAGAACATTACTATATCATTTTTATATTCACCTCACTCCCAAAATTCTTCCACCACATTGAGATATTTATATACATATATATTCTTTATAGGTATTATCATCATCCAAATTGGTTTCATAATTTCAGAAATTGGTCATTAGAATAAAAACTTCATAAGATCCTATTGCAATGTCATAGTTGAAAAGATAGCCTTTTGTGCCCCACAACACGTATAAGTAATCCAATATATGCATGATTATATGAAAAAATAGTAGTAACATGCATTGAAGTATATATATTCATCTACACTTTCCCCCCATTTATTCATCTCAGACTACAATGTCGAAGAAAAAGACTGATCGTGGTCACATTTTTGTTCAGTAGTATCATGTTCTAGTTCAAAAACAACTTTCTATTCCTTTAACTGCATCTGTACAGGCTCTATATTTCCTATACCACACACAGTTTAAGTATCTCTTGTAGTTTTGAGTTCTTTTTTTCATCCATAGCCTCTAATTATTCCACTACCACACCTCCTAATATATTAATTGACACTACTTTTAAGTGAATCCATGAAGGACCATTCTATTTTAGTTCTAAAAATAAATAACAATCCTAAGAAGTTCTATGCATAATTAATTATTCCTTCAACAACATCATTATTTAAAATGTTTTCCAATTTGAGAAATTTTCCTCTATTCTTCCAATTAATTGTAACCACACACTAGACACCATTTATGAATGTATTGTTTTTGTGTTTATTTCATCTGTTTTGTGAGTAGATAACTACTCCAACAATTGTGGACATTATGCCACTATTAATTCTCCCCCAAAAAATGTATGGATGATAGCTTGAATCAACTAGGGTGGAGGGGGGTTATATCCAAGGGTCAATCTAGGAGTGGGGGTCTTTCAAAGAGTGGGGTGTGAAGTGGGGATTTTCAGAATGGATGGTGCAAGGTGGTCTAATAGGGGTGGTGCAAGGGGTTCCATCAGGGGTGGTGTAGTCGGGGGTAGCAGGGTGTTTAAGGGGACAAGTGTGTGCTAGGTTCTGAAATGGGTTTTGTAGGCGGTGGCTAACATGGGTGGTGCATGGGGGGTCTAGTAGGTGTGGTTCAAGGGGTGTCTAGTAAGGGAGGTGTGTCTATCCAAGAGGGGGGGGGGGGTCTATCAAGGAGGGTGGGGTTGTCGAGCGTGGATGGGTCAAGGGGGTGCATCAAGGGTGGTGCAAGGGTGTGTGTGCAAGGGGACAAGGGTGTGCAGTGGGGGAGGGGGCTAGTAGGGTTAGTGCAAGGGGGTCCATCAGGGGTGGTGAAAAGGGGTTTGTGCAAGGGGACATGGGTGTGGAGTGGGGGTCCAATTTGGGTGGTTCAAGGGGGTCCAACAGTGGGATGCAGGGGTGTGAAAGGGTGAAAGGGGGTGTGTGCAAGGGGACAGGGGTGTGCGGGGGGGGGGGGGGGTAAATGGTTATTTTAGGGGTGGTTCAAGGGGGGATGTGTAGGGGGTGTCTAGAAGGTGAGGTATGAGGGGGTTCTAGTAGGGGTGGGGCAAGGGGTGTCCAACAGGGGAGGGGGTCTATCCGGGGGGGGGGGGTGAGTGGGGGTATCCAGCAAGGTGGTGCAATGGGGCCTAGTACTGGTGGTGTAAAGGGGTATAGGGGGGTGTGGTAAAGGTGACATGTGTTTGTAGGGGGTGTACGAGCTATTTATGGGGGTGCAAGGGCGGTTGTGCTGGGGGGGGGGGGGTGCACGAGGGGTTGTTCATGGGGGTTTCTAGTTTGTGTGTTGAAAGGGGTTCCAATAGGGTAGGTGCAAGAGGTGTGAAATAGTGGTGTGCATGTGTGCAAGGGGGGTGCAAGGGGACCAGGGGGAGGGGTCCATTAGGTGGCACTAACAAGGGTGGTGTAGGGGTTGTCCAAAAGGGGTGGTGCAAGTTGTGTAGGGGGGTGAAAGGGTGTTGGGGATTACAAGGGGGGTTGTGCAGGGGGGTTCAAGAGGGTATATGGGTGTGCGGGGGGGGGGGGGGATGTTGTTCAGGCGGTGTCTATCCAAGGTGTAGTGGGTTGTGTAGGGGGTGTCTAGAAAGGGTTTCTATAAGGGGGACCCGTAGGGGGTGTGCAAGAGATATGTTATGGGGGGTCCAAGGGGGGTGTGCGGGGGGAGGGGGAGGTGGTTGTCTAGGGGGTGGATGTACAGAGGTGGGAGGGGCTCCGTCCAGGGGGTGTCCAGGAGGGGGCGTCTATCTTTGGGTGGGGTCTGTTGTCTAAGAGGGGGGAGGGGGGTCGGGGGGTGTCGAGGAGGGAGGAGGGATGTCTAGGAGTGGGGGGGTCTATGGTGTGGGTTTTAGTTCTATGGGGGGTTACATGGGATGTGTAAGGGGTGCATGGGGTTTGTGTTGGGGGAGGAAGGGGGATGTGTAAGGGGTGGGGTGAAAGGGATGTGGGGGGGGGGGAGTTGAAAGGGTGGCTCTGTAGGGGGTAGGGGAGTGGGAGGTGCTGTGCAGGGGGGTGGATGTCTAGAGGGGGGAGGGGGTCTATCTATAGGGGTGTCCAGGAGGGGGGTGTTTTTCATAGGGTGGGGGTGCTATCTGTGGGGGGGGGGGGTGTATTAGGGGTGTCCATTTGGGGTGGTGCAAGGGGTGTGTGCAAGGGGACATGGGTGAATGGTGTGTGTAAGGGTTTACCGTGTATCCATTCCATGTCTATAGTTTATAACCATGGTTTATTCATCCATGGATGATATTGGTGTGGATAAAGGGTAAACCCTATAGCCACAGTTCCAACTCTGGCTACATGGCCTTAGCCATTGTTCAAAACATGGCTACAAGACTTTGGCCATGGTTCCAAACTGTGCATATAGGTTTTACCCTATAGACACACCAATACCATCCACAGTTGAATAAACCATGGCTATAACCTATATCCATGTTTTTTGGGCCTATAGCCACAGTTTAAAATCGTGGATATAGCCTAGATTTACAATAGTGTATTTATCTATAAAAACATATTATCCTATGTTAAATTATATAATAATCCATATTCACTCTTATTAATTTCATTTTATCCTCATTAATAACATTATAAGAGGACATGTGTGATCTAGTATATTTATCATCCAATGTATAATTGTGGATGCAGATGTATGCTTGGATGAACTTCTGTGTTGTTGATTATAAAACCCAATCTTTTTTTTGATCAATTTAATTTATAATATAATTCTTGGCATCATATGATTTCCATGTGAAGGGTATTAAGACTTTTCTTGATACCAAACCCATTTTATAAATTGTGTTATGTGATTTAAAAAAGTATTTTTTATTTTCAAATGATTATATTTTTTCTAAACAAGTAAAAAAAAATTATGATAGTTATTCATAATAGTTTCAAAATATACTGAATTTAAATTATTGTAAACTAATACAAGGTACTTCTCATGATAAATTATTTTAGAGATCAAATTTTTGTATTAATAAAGTTTTGATTAACTCATGTTTTTATTAAATTAGGGGATTAAAAATTTAAATTTTTTTATACATAAATATTATTCAAAGCTAAATTCACCCCTTGATATTTCTACTCTAAACAAAATTGTAATAATAAATGAGAATCACATTGATCTGATGATCCTCATGGGATACTTGGATGACCCTTCTTTCTTGAGTGTATGATGAGTGTATCTTGAGATATGACATTTCAATTTATCCATGGGCGTATGTAACATAGATAGGGAATTCAATGATATGAAACATAATGGATCCAAAGATATTCTATGGTATCCATGACCATTAGTGGTCGATCCTACTCAAAATAATCAATGATGATGTTATTATATGGCGTTTTAGTGAATAAAATAGATGAACACATAGTATTCAACTTCTAAGAGTTTCTAACCAATCCCATGGAATATGTACATGGTAATATCATAAAAGATAAGATTAAATTATATAGAGATAATAAATGGTATACAATTTTTGAGGTCATCAAGAAAAATCCTAAGAGCTTATCCTATGAAATAAAATTTTCCAAAGTTTGAAGGTGAATAATTTTTTCTGACCGAGGAATTTATAAATCTATGATAGACCAAATCATTGTTGGGTATACTACATTACTAAAACATAAATGAATTGGTCAGTGTCCATTGATTTCTCCCAATGAATCCCTGGTCGGGGATCAAAATCTTGATCATAGAATTCCATAACTATAAAATTTTGTTGATGATCTATAAAAATTGTAATGCATTATAAATAAATTGATATTAAGGCCAAAATAGTTTCGATTCAATTTTATAATTTTTGTTAATTAAACTCGGTCTATATTTTTTTAATTCACCAACCAAACTCACCCATAGGTGTATATTTGTTAATAATAAAGATATGTTTTCTAAGATATTTAAAACAATCACATTACAAGGGGTTGGTCAATTTGAGGTCACCATCCACAAACATTATCAAGGGGTCTCAGAGACCATAAATCATAATTTATAGGTGATTAATCTATAGATTCACAAATTTTAAGAGTAATTAATTGAAATTATGTCATTTTTCATAATGATACAAGTTATAAACATCGATATATTAATGTAAAATTGATAGAAAACTTACAATTTCTATATAAAAGAATTCTAATTCATTATCGAAGTAGAAATTATAATGGAACAATGAATAACGATACTAGAATACATCCATAAAAATTGTATATTAACTCAAACATATATAACACCAAATGTGGAGAATGAAATGGAGAAAACATGGTTATTGAGTGTTAGAATTCCTAAGGGAGATCCAATGTGACCAACAGTAAAGGAGACATATATCTGATTAGGGAGGTCCACCAAAACACATAATAGGGGAAATGGAGAGATTATAATCTCTATTTTGTGAAAATGGTGAGAACGCATGAGTTAAAAATATATAAAGGTATGGTGTCTAAACAATTAAAATCCAAATTTTTTTAATATGGCACATGTTTAGCAATAGATTATGCCAAATCATGCACCAGACATGCACACCAATTTTCTAGGAGAACTAAATCATGCACTTATGTGCTAAATTACTAGGAAAATATCGTAAAATCCATGAAATATGGACTTATAATATATTAAAATGGTTTCATGGTTTATTGCCCCTATTAACATGGATAAAATTATTTTTCCTGTTCTTTTCTACAACAAAAATTGTTGGTGAACAGTTATCCAAATGTTGAAATACTATGATCCCCGACCTTATAGTCTAATAACATTACCACTAATACCCTAAATCATTATTAATTATCTTTAAATATAAACTAATCTCTTGATCACTTATATCTTAAAAAATTATATCTTTTAAGAATTAAAATGGTTCCATCCATTGATTGAAAAATAAAAAATTTACAACCTATGATTCTGAGTGCAGACATTCATACCCCTATAACATTCTATAAGAATCTATGTAGGTTTTATCGTCCCCCAAATTGCTTTTTTGGAGATTATTGGGTGGCCCAATCATTTATATACCCTAGGTTTTCATATATGATAAGATCTCGGAAACCAAATTCACCCTCCCTCACTATGTGAATGTATATAATAATGAATATACATTTATTTCTTTTTTTGGAATGGTATTTATCCCATGATGATTATTTTAAAAGATCAATTTTATCTGGACATATTGTAATACGGTATAGATGATCCCTTTTTTCTAACACCCTAATATTTTCATTAAATATTTCTCTTTAAATAAGTTGATTTCTATGGTGTCTTCTGTTGCATACAAAACTAATATTAAACAAATAATGATATATTATTAAAATATTAATATTTTATCATGACCATTTTATCCTAGATTTTTGATTGTATGTTATGAATGTGGAAAGCCATTATCTTAAATATATTCACTAATATAAAATGAACACATAATTTTTATTAATATTTATTTCCTAAAATATCTTCTCAAAAAAAATATTTTATTTATTTCTATAAAAGAAGTACTATAAATAACTTAAACAAATTAATAAAATTAATTTTCAAAAAAACAAAATTTTTTAATACATCTTGTCACAAAAATTCATAGGTTGAATATTTATATATTTTTTAAAAATGTTCTAAAATTTAATGAATTGTAAAAAATATTTATTTACATTGAAAAATAAATTTTCTATTAAATAAAATAAAAAGTTAGTGTCTATTTTATATTATATTTTAACATATATTATTTAATTTTGGTTACAAATAATCTAATTTTTCTCTTTTAAGTTGGTTTTATAATTGAATTTACTGTAAAAATATTTTTATACTTAAATGGAATATTTTTGGGAAAATAGTTATTCGTTTCATTTTTACTGTGTTATTTAAAATGAAATTCTTCCACATATATGTTTAGAATTTTAAAAAAATTGATTTATTTCATGGAATAAAAATTTAAATATTTATAAAACATGCCCCTCTTAGTTTGTGTCAATATGAATAGTAATCTTGGTAAATTTTATATTCTTACTAATGGAAAGATTGTGTAAATATAAAAAAAATCTATAAGGCCATTAATATTTATCTTTATTAATATTGGATTGATTTAATTATAACATAATCACTTAAGATTCAAAATTGAGTTATTTAATGGACATGTTTCCCTGAAAATGACATAAATTTTTTTATATTAAGTGAGAAAATGTCACACTATTATTTTTAATAAGTATAATATTTTTAATTAGGGGTTAACCATAATATATAACTGAATACAAATATTATTTGGAAATATAAATATTGATAATAATTAGGTTATTTTATATAATAATTTTGGAAATTAAATAAATAACCTAAATTCTTACACAACCGTGAGGTAGTAATTATTTAATTAATGGAAAAATAAAATAAACAATAATATAGAAGATAAAAGTAATTTTATTGTAGATATTTACGGTTATCCAAAAAATATTTATAAGGAATTGAAATTATTAGGATATACTATAATAGTTTGATCTTATTTTAACTGTTTTATTTATTTATTAAAATATAAAAATATTTAATAGTATCAAAATTCATAATAATGACATTTTATAGGATTAATATTTTATTAAATTGTTAAAAAACATAAATATAATTAAACAACACAAATTAATTATGAAATGTCTTAAAAGTACAAAAATATAATATATATGATCTATTTCACATAATATATGTTAAAATTACTACATTATAATAGTGAAAAAGTTTTTATAGTAGTTAAAATTAAAATTAGGTCATCTAAAAATTAATCAAATGATAAGTTTTAATATAAAGAATAATTTATGAGTATAATTTCATAATGAGATTATAAAATTATCTTATATTATCTTATCTTTAATTCAAGGTCATTTTGTTTTATTTTAATAGAAAATGATTTTTTTGTAATGTAATATTTATAGAAATTTTAAAAACAGAACTCTCTTATATTATAAATACCACCATCACAACCTATTATTCATGCACCTTCAAATAATATAAGAACTAAAAATATATTCCACATACCCTCTTAAAAATCTATGTATATCAGTGTTTTTATGTTTTAACCAAAAGGCCAATTATAATTTCATAAAGGGATCTCTCAAGTAGTTGATATTCAAGAGGTCACTTTATTTAACCACCTCCAATAATTTATTTTCATCTTCTATATTATCCTAACCTGATCAATCCATAAAATTTGTAACTTCGAGACCATAATAACCCTTAAAAGGGTGTCCATACCGGTATCCACTTGACCAAAAGAACAACTTCATGTACACCAAATTCTGCTAACTATAAGTGAGTTTTAAATGGTGGAATGGGGGGGAGACTATAACCACATTTTTAGAGTCATAAAGTATTATAATAGATGTAAATCAATTTATAATAGTGGAATTAGTAATAATAAACTACAATAAGACAAAGAGAAATAAAATTATTGATTAAAAGTAAATTTCAAATGCTAATACATATAAAAATAAATGTATGTCCCAAAAATGCTTCAAGAAACAAGATAGAGGTATTATTGGAAGTTAAATACACTAAAATGGAAATGATACAAAAGGATATCTCCAATAGCATCATGAGTACAATATCATTCATATTCTATATACCTCCCAAGTAAAAAATAGATCACAACAAATAAATCCATTGGCCTCCAAATATGAAGATCTGCATGGGATCCCTTTTGAAATGGTGGCCCAAGAATGTTGTGAGATATAATCCTTGTAGGCCAACAAAAATAGTTCATAGATCAATTAATATCGTTCAATATACAATTATTAGTGTTCCCACATAGGTAGGTACAATTAGAAAAATAAATAAATAAATGACAGTTTAGTCTGGAATTCTTGATGGATGTTGAACGTATTTTACATGCTTAGGACTAATCTGGATGTATGAACCAATGGATCCTATTGAGTTAATATGGTAATATACATGGAATCAAATATATGTATCAAAAAATTGTTCCAACACCACTCTATTTATTTGGGTTAGTGGTCAGACTCCTTAGACATCATTCATGCATTAAATCAACATAATTACAAAATAATAATAATAATAATAATAATAAAAATAATATAGAACCACTATTTATCTAATAAAGAATCCATAAAATCCTATAATGGGTTCTTACTCCCATCCATGGTGAACTAAAAATAAATCAAGAGGTCTTTTATAGGATCTCACTCTACAACCAATACCACTACATCATTTCAAGGTGATACATAATAAAAACCCCCTGTCACTCCTAGAATAGTAAACTCTGACTCTATTCCATGTATCTCTCATAAGGGATTTAATATCACTCGAGGCATAGAATAACCATATTTCCTTCGATCATTTTAGAGAATTAATCCTAGGGAACCACTGCCACTCATGAGTACAAAAAAACCTAGAGAGACCGTCCATGTAATGAAAATGGATTGGTCATGGTGTCTCAACTACATCCATGAAATGCATAAAGACTCCATAAATAATGTTCTCAAATCAGGACTCATGTTCTCTCATAGCCTGTAGAGTGAGGAATAACATTCACTACCAAATTTCATCAATGTGGAAATCATTAATAAAATGTAAACATGTTAGCCCAAACATTTCATAATAACCCTGAAGTTATTAAATTAGTCAAAAGGATACATACATAGAGTCTAGGAATATGCACAATGCTATAAATCAATTCACATATTTAAATGATCAGAATATCAAGGATTAATCATAATAACAAGTAATTTATAATAGGTTATTAAGAACAAAGATAAAGTATAAACAATATGAAATAAGTATTAGAAATGAGGAAAAATCATTAAAATTTAACAACATTCATAATGTATATGGAACATGGTATATGAAATAATTAGTTAAGAATATGATATTTCATTATTTTCGATCAACCAATTTACATATATTCCTTTAATTCTAATAGTTATATGGTGGAATTAATCATATTAATTATGATCAAGGTACTAACTGATGGCCAACAGTCCACATTTAGTAATTTCATTAATGTAATTAGTTTATTATGGAAGAAAAAAATCCTTCAAGGTGTTCAAAAAATAATGGTTTATGGTAATTAGGCCAAAAAGAAGGAATCCAACCCATTGAAGTAGAAACTTTCAGGTGATTACCCAATGTTGGTATTCACCACTCACATGGTTTGTATAATACATGGTAATGCGATAAAATTAATTTATTTTACTAAATATAGGCATATCTAGGATGATCTAGATTAGGGAACCTCAAATTCCTATAATAAACATAAAAAACTCTTGGATATGATCTATAACAACTTCTTTATAAAAATTACATCCAAAATATCAAATATGATGCTCTGATGTTTTCATGTTTGAGATAATTTGGAGAAATAGAAATACTTGCTAAAAATACAAACAATTTGGCTACAGCCTAAAATCATTATTGATATAGGGATAAACAGAAAAAAAAGTAGTGAGACATATATATCACTAAGAGGAAAATATAGAGTCCATATAAGAAAAATCAAACTTCAAACGATGAAGAAAACTCCATGCCTAGCATGGTGAAGGAGGAGATCCAAAACAAAAACTGAGGAGTGTCACATGGATAGGGGAAGAGAATAAAATTCTACGATTTAGAAAATTAATTCCTTAAGGGAGAAATCAAAATTTCTCCCATCATACATGGGCACATTGTTTCTCCTCATGGTTGGCCAAACTGTGGGTCAACATTTTACAAACGAACATCCCAAAACCCCCTTGACTGAGTTGACTACATGGTTTTTCTAACCTTGCGTAGCCCATTAAAAACCCACTGTCAAAAAACAATAGTAGGTTGAATAGATGAGGTGCAGTTTTTGAAAAGTTTTCTTAGAAAATGTTGCACTTCACATTCCACTGGACTAGGTCTCATGGTTTATTTTCAGGGACACATGGACTTAGGAAATCTATTAACCCATCCTAATTCTTCTATAATGTGGTACATTATGCCACTGTATCACTTAAAACATGGGAAAACACCCATGTGTACCACAAGTACCTTAAGAATGTCTAAAAAAATTATGTTTTTTAACACTCAGAATTTCATTCAAAATATCTCTTTACAAAATAGACCAAAAAACAAACCAAAAATTCAAATTTCTTTTGAATTTAATCTTTTCAAAAAAAACATAGAATCATAAAATATACCATCCTTAAAACAAATAATCCTTAATAAGCCTTGTGGAAATGAAGTGACCATCAATTGACCAAATTTGGTGATGAATTCTTCTTTAAATGAGTGTTTTTATTTAAAAATTCCCAATTCACCTCCTTGCATAAATTTAATAAAAAGTACATAACCCCTTGAAACTAAATCAAATTCATGTTTTTTTAAACTGAACTATTGAGATGGTACCTAAAATATCCTATTATACCTATGAACTAATCACATCATCATCTCCTTCCTCACCATGATGTATAATGTATAAGAAAGGAAATTGTGTTACTGTATTCTGTATATTTAGGCATTCCCTTAGCACGCCCTTGGTGTACTTTACATGGTTCACAATTTAATTATCGATAACCTCCTAATCGAACATAGAAGATTGTTCAAGCACATTTTTTCATAAAAAATATCTTTTGACATTCTACTAACTTTCCTCAATGTTTAACATTCAATTAAATGGTTCTTTACTAACCACATTCGACAAGAGAGTGGAATACCCAATCTAAAATTAGTTAGTAAACCACACACAATGAAATCAACATTGACCATCAGAGTACACCAAAACAAGGAGTGATTCATTTTGAGGGGGGAACCTATAAATTTCTCGATGATTCATCTTTGAATCCTATAACTATTTTTCAGTTATATCTCTAACTAAAACTAAAACATTAAACTGTCATGATCCAACACAAACATGGTTTCAAACAAGATGTAACATACATGGATCATTATAATTTAAACATATGCATTTGAGCCCGAATGTGAGTCATGGGTAGTCTAAAAATTAAGAACATGGAACTGAGGATCTCTTTCTACACCTTCCATACATTTGTGTTTATAATAGATACATGGATAAAATTATAAACCTTTACATAAAAAAAGTGACCAAACTCGAAGTGGAATTCGCTAAAAGATCATGACATAGGAAATAGTTGGAGTCCATGAGTCTATCAGTGTCATTCCAATATGGAAACCCTTGTATCAGATAAGAAAAAACCTACCTCTAAGGAAAAGAACAATTCTAGAGTACACCATGATATAGACCAGTTAACAAGCCCAGTGAGTTGTTTAAATTTTCATAGTGTATAACTGATGCTCAATTAGTGTACCAATATGAATTCAACATATGAAACATGATCTTCACATAGGGTAGAGTACACTAAGAATAATTTAATGGTTCCTAAAAAGGACCAGGAACACTCCACAAAGGGATGATGTTGTTTACTATATAGAATGCTAACATGATCATCATTTCTAGAAATATTCTACAAATCATTAATTTCATAAGGAAAAATGTTACTCTTAAGCACAATGTTAAATGTCCCTCCCTGACTAATTGTGTTTAAAAAAATTTCATAAACATTCATCTAATTATCGCTGCGTTTTTTTTTTAAATCATTAACAGTAAATGAGAGGGAGAGCCATGCATATCGTCATTTTCATCAAGACATACCATTCTCAAGGTGGTGTATCTTGGAAGGGTGTCTTAATTAAAAAAGGACATGTTTATCCTAAATTGAAATGATCCCCCCACCTTAGCTGTGTTCATATCAATGAATTTACAATGAAAGTATGTTATCCCATGGAACAAAATCCATTTAACACTAATAATGGGTTTTCGGTGTGGGTATCATGCATTCAACAAGTTTTTACAAAAATGGGAAAGAAACCGGTCACTTAATAGTGTGCTTGATCAGTTATTCAATAGGAATACCCATTATGGTTCTCCGAGTCACATTAGAAAATGTTACTGAAATTGGTGAAAAATCCAAAAATATATATCAACTTGTTAAAACACATAATCCTAATTAACACACCATCAGAATAATGGTATATTTTTTATTTTGTAGAAGAACAAGTCACTATACTATTGATATGACCCGTGAATGTAGTGAAACTGATCAAGGCATAGACGAGTACCACCAAAAAAATAAATTATTTTCAAATTTTATAGTCTCGACGGTCACAACATGTATCAAATATTGTTGTCCTATGATTCCACTACTAATAGAACATCTAGGATACAATCCATTTGATTATCAATCCCATATATTCTAGTATCTGATGACCGAAAAATAAAAAAATCACAGTCGCACCAATTCATATGACTAGAAAACTAACTAATGACTGCATGATCCTTTTGACATTAAAATGTAAAAAAGGAAGGGTCACACGAATGACTATGTAGTTGACCATGGTCTAAGCTTGTTTATACCACTGAAAAAGATAATTACCTAAGGATCATGCCCAAAATTGTGCTCCACATTTCTAATTAACACTTTTCAAGAAAAGGATTCTGACATAAAAAGATAATGAGTCCAAAGAAGGAAAAGGGCACTCGAACAATTCTTTACACCATTAAATACTCATGAGAAACTAATAAGTCTCAAATGAAATGAAGAAGCTACCAACAACATCATAGAACCTTACCGAAGTGGAGAGTGTTCACCCTAAAATAGTTTATTCCTATAAAGGGTCACATCACATATAGAATAATCATTTAGGTTTGTTCCATAATATAAAAGGCCTACCAGTAAAACTCATTCTCCCTATCCATAGAAAATGTCAGAAAATACTAAACTACCATTAATCAAGGGTTAACAATAATAACACCACATATGGTTTAATTTTATGCCGAATTCCAATCAATAAATTAATAAATTAAAAAAATTATTTTTAAGTCTTAATGAATAAAAAATACCTTTATTATGGAAAAAGAAAATAGATAAGACCACGATGAAAAAAATTAATTTTATATTAAATATCCTTTTAAATATTTATTTATTTTTGAGATGCCTCTATATTTATGTTATTCATTACCTGAACCCCAATTCATCATCCTTCATTCATGTAATAAAATTTATATTATTCTAGGTTATGTAAAATTAAATTTCATTCTAAAAATAAACATTCATATTAGGATGTAATATGAATTTTAAATAATCCAATTCATCATATATATAGAGCTCATGGAAATTTAAGGTTCTTCAATTAGTTAAATAGGTAGTAGTAAAAAAGGATCCCACCTTATTTTTACATGAAAATATTTATATATATCTACAACCACATTAAAGGACCACCAACACAAATCATAATATTCCCTCGAGAGGTTAGGCATTAAGCCTTACCAAAATAAAAGGTAACCTATTGGGGTAACCTTAATCCATATTAGGTTCAATTAAATGAAATCCAATCATTTTATAAATAAACTTTTAAACACCCATATCATTTAATTTCTTATTCATCATGCCCCAAATGACATAATTTAGTCTATTTGAGTATTTAAAGGTTTACTCATATGGGTCAATAATCCTATAAAAAATAGGTACACACCCAAAATATGGAATCCAATTCATTTAAAGGGAAACAAATTCATAATTACATACCACTATCTATGTATAAGGATTATAATATATTGTTTGTTTTTTATGATTTACCCCCTCTCAACTAATAAATATCCCAAAAAAATTACATGTTATAGAACTCCCCCATTAAACCGCATCCATTT
Source organism: Viscum album (assembly GCA_963277665.1). NCBI lineage: Eukaryota > Viridiplantae > Streptophyta > Magnoliopsida > Santalales > Viscaceae > Viscum > Viscum album. The sequence goes on along the minus strand of OY728120.1, from coordinate 1,405,725,157 downwards.
ACTCAAAATATAATATGAATTTTTTCCACACTATAATTTTTTCAAAATATATTATATATATAAGGATAATTTAAAATGTTTCTTTATTTGGTCCACCCTACTCCAATTCATAAAGTACCCTTAACCATAAAATGTTGAAAAAGTGGCTCCCATTTAACCACAACCATAATCTTTCGTCCCTTGGAAAATATGGTTCATGGATCAAAAATGTAATCGTTTATTAGTGAGGGGTGTCCATCCTTAAAAAATTTCACATTTTAAAACATAACTAGTCATTATAAACACAATAATTTAAAATAAATTTACATGGTAAAGGAATTGGGAAACATGATAATTAACCATCAAATAAAAATACATATACAGGGAAGAACAAATAATATAGTAATCATAACACTAAAATTGTCAAAGCCTGGATTAACAGTCAAGGAAATAATATTATTTAAATAATTAAACATGTTATACACAAGTATATAATATAATACATAAGTAGTTTAAAGCAAATCATATTACTAAAAGTACATAGAATGGAATATAATAGGTAATAAAAAAACACCTAGGGAATATGAAAAATTTCAGACGAAATAGCGATGAAATCTACATGTCAGGTAATACACATGGAATTTGATTCGATATGTACCTAAAATGATGAATGTAATGCAATATCCTTACCATACAAAGAAAATGGAAAATGATGGGAATATTATCAATCAATATGATATAGAAAATATTTTAATCAGTCAAGGTGAAATCAAAATAAACTGTAATAATGAACCTCATGAACAAAATTCCCAACTCAAACCAGATGGTCTTTCCAAATGTGTGCGTAGATCACTACGAGTCAAATAAATTTACCAACTGCCATAATAATTGATGTCTCCTGTCAACAATCTCAAAAGAGTAGTAAAATGTGAGAAAATATCTGATACCACCTTTTAATGTCCAAACCCAATAGACCATTAAGTTGTTATTTGGACCAATGGCCACATTGCCTCAATAGAAAGGGTATTCCGGCTAGATGTAAGGGTCTAATAATGTAATGGTGGAGAGACTATATCCTCATGGTCGTTGTTTTATAGCGGTATATCATTTATTAATTAATGGACAATAATTAAAGATTTAATTATAAAGAGATATCATTAGATGATAAATTCATTGAATTAGTAAATGTAAATGGAAAACACTAATATTTATAAAAATTCAAGCATGATGCAATGACGCTAAAATAAAGAGGAGGGATACACTTTAGGAAGTATAATACAATTATATAAAAAATATCCCAAAGGTCATCTCCAGGAAAAGCATGATTACTTTCTCAATACTAAGCTCCTTGGATCCCAAGTACGTAGAACAACACTAGAATTAAATCCATGGACCTACAAACTTAAATATCTTATTGATTAACCCAGTCGTATAGTTTCCCGATCAACATGTGAGTTGTAATCACAATAGGAAACAAACAATAGATTCCAGATCAATCCAATTTCTACATGATAGAATGTATATTGATCAAACATAGGTATGCACATGTGGATAAATAAATAAACAAATGAAACTGCGGTCTGGGTTCCTATTTGAATTCTCAACCGGTTTTACCCTCTATGGGATATGTCAGATGTCTGAACCAAGGCAGACTATAGATATAATATGGTAATATAAATTGAATCACATACGATGAAATAAATGTGGGCTGACCCAAATCTTGTTCTTAGGCATGACAATCACACCCTTAGGACATCATTCAATCATTATATAACTTTTATAATAATAATAATATTAATAAGACGCAAAATGTGATCCAAGATGGCCTTTTTCAAATTCAATAATGGCATCTTCAGCCCATCCAATTTGATCCATAATGTTTTCCCAAGGGTTATATAAGATCCCTCGATATAACCAATACAACTGAGTCCTTCCATGTCAACCTATAAATACATCCATTGTATTAATCCTGGATTAGTAAAAAATAATTTCATACTAGGTATCTCACATAGGGGACCGTGTAATACTAGAGGCAAGGTATACCACATTTCTAATGATCTCATGCATGGTTTATCACCTAGGGAACTAATTTCACTAATATGTAAAAATAAAACACCATTAGATCCCATCCACAAAAATCCAAAGGATCTTTAATGTTGAATCATGTATATTCATCCTAGACAAGCTGAGTCCATCCACGATGACTTTATATCCGGATATGCGTTCTCTCTTATCCTCCAACATGTGAGTCATAACATTAAAAGTCACATTTTATCAATGAGGATGGTGTTAATACATGAAAAATATGATATCCCAATCATTTCATACAAGCTATGAAATTATGGAATAATGTAAATGACAACAGGAATAGTGTCTATGAAAAATCACAAGGTTACATGGTAATAAACACATGTAAATCTGCATAATAACAAGTATTTAATCATAATAACACAACATTTACCAATGGTAATTACTAAGAAATATGAGGCATAATTCATAATAAATAATCAGGATATATAGACTATTGGGAATACATATTTTAAAACTTTAATAAGAGATACAATACATGGTATAGAGAATAAGTATTAAAAAATAAGTAACTTCATTAGTGGATTCATCTAATTTAATAAAATTCATTTCATTATAAGAGTTCATCCCTGGAGTTAATCATATGAATTAAATTTAGGGGACTAAACCATGTCAAAAAATCTATATTAATTAAATTCATTAATGGTAAAAACTTATTAAGGGTGAAACACAACCGCAAGGGTGTTCAAAGAGTAATGTCTCAATGTTTTTAGGCGTCAAATAAGAAAACACACCTATCATAGTGGATAAATTTATGGAGATCAATCAAAGTGGTGATTTTCTAATAACAACCATCATACAGGACATGGTAACAGGTTCAATTTGTTTAACTTGACAAAAGATATGAATCACTAAATGTGTATGGAAGGTGGATCAACATCACACCAAAATAAGAATAAATAATCATTGGAAATGAATCTAGAACATTTATGTTCTTCAAAGGATGTCATGAATGTCCGACATCAAGATTTTATTTGGCCTAGTTCAACTATAATTATAAATACATATAAACACCCTAAAAATATAGTGAATTAGATCGCACAATGATGAAATTATAGAGAGTGATATATTAAAATAAAAAGGTTGAAGTGGGATATAAATCTCACTCAGTGGAATACATATATTTTTATGAATATTAAATCAGACTTCAGATGAGGGAAAATCACTATTCCTAGCATGAGGATGGAGGAGCTCTATGGGAAAAGAAGATGATGCTGACATAATATAATGAAAAGAAAAAAATTGGGGTTAATAAATTTGGTTAATTAAGGGATAAATTACAATTTCATTAAATATATAATGGAACATTGTTTGGATTCATGGTTGGATAAACAATGTTCTAAATATGCGTTATAGAAGTCCCTAAGAACTAACATCAAGTGTTAGCCATGTAGTTTGGATAATACTTCTTATAAAATGAAAAAAATACCCCATTCCCAAAAAACAAATTAGGTTATACAACCTTGATTCTAATTTTTCATGTTTTGATAAAACCAAGAGTCACTTTCATATCTAATGGACTAGTTTTCATAGTTTCTACTATGGGCTGTAAGTTTTTAAAAAAACTACGTGTGTTTGATTTTTCCTTAAAATGGGCCTTCAGACCCCCAAAAATCCTGAAACCTGGAGGACCACCGAAAAGACCCATCAGGTCATTTATCCATGTCTATATAAATAAATTTCTTTTTTATTACTCTCTTAATTTCACTTCAATTATTGTTTTAGAAAACAGACCTCCCACCAAACAACAAAATTCAAATCCCATTAGAATTTCATCCGGTCAAAAAACAAAGGATTCTAAAAAAGGATAATAACTCTAGTATAATTTATATAGTATAATTTAAAATTTTTAAGGGAATATTTTCTATCCATCCATTTTTCACATCTATTATTTTTCAATGAATTGAAATCATTTTCCAAATTGTGGTGATTAACTATCGTTGTGGATAATGAGTTTCTGATTTTTAATACCGCTTTATAGACAAGTCAGAAAAATGTTAGTGAAGTTAAATTATATTTTAATACATATATTTAAACATATTTATTATCCTATAACAAATATTTAGACATAATATTAAATAAAATTAAAATAATGTGCAATGGTTGTAAAAATAGCAAAAAATAATGTAATCATTTATAATAAATTTTTTATCATATCTATCATCTTTTTAGAAAACAAAATGATATATGGGACCATTTATCTATATATATTTGTAATACTACCATTTCATTCCATATATGGAATATTATTTATATTCTACGTGTCTTATTATAATTTTAAATAAGCGAACTGACCATGAAACAATAAAATTAAGACTCACAGAATGACACAAAATTAGCATTATAACTCAATAAAATGGCTAATAATTACTTAAAAAATTATATTAATTAAAAAAATTAGCATGTTGCTAATTTTTATATTAATGAATATAATTTTTTTTATACATTATATTAAGTGAAATGGATGAACAAATTCATATATAACATACGAGATCACTCTTAACCGCTAATTTTTTTCTTTAGGTTACACCTTTTCCCTCTTTGCCTAAATTTATATTATAATTATTTATTTATTTATCCCCTATATTCTATGTTTCTATACCAAAAAAAATTATTAATCTCAAATAATATTTCATTGATGGGTAATTACATGTTTTACAAGGTTCCCTTCACAAATCCTCTTGATAAGATAATTTTATTAAAGGGAACATCTATTTTTCATACCCTTTTTCTATTAAAATACATATACTATATACTAAATATAATTTTTTTATAAAATAAAAAAATTTATCATGAAAAATTAATTTGGTTTGTATATGGTTTTTAGGATATGATTATGAAAATTTTCTTCTTAAATATTGTTTATTAATTTACATTAAACAGTGTTTAAGTGGCAGATTTAGAAAGATACATAAATGATATTATTAATATTTTCAGTACAATAAGAATTTATTAATCATGTTATATTCGTATGTTTCATTTTTTTAATTACCATGACTGGTTTTAATCCATTATTTTGTGGATACTATTGTTATATTTCGTTTGGTTATGCCTTATGACTTGACTATGATAACCATTTCTAGTAATGGGTATCATTCATATTTATTCCTTATGATTAAATATTTATGTGAAACACATATGCATGAAAACATTATGATTATTTCACCTTGATAGTTCCTTAGTGAATTTTTGTTATGTTTTTGTCTCATGGTATGTTATGTATGGGATTAAAAATTATACCAAATCAATTATGGGATTTTTTCCACCATTCGATATAGTCTTGACTGTTATACATGGGTAATGTTTTTCCATGTTATATATCTCTTCTAAATTCCCATATTATAGTGATGACATTATTTTCTTTTTTGTGTGTTATTACATCATATTTTTTTCAAGATATATGTGGTTTTTAGAAATCATTGTATTATTTTTAATTAACGTGATATGCTACATTTTTAAGTTTATCCCCTTATTAGGACTTTTTGCTCATCCCATTATTCTATATTTTTCCCAGGTTATCATATATAATTGTATTATCATAAATGGTTTTAGTATATCTTTAATAATATTAATAAAAATAGGTTTTATTCTAATTCAATTTTTCCATATTGTATACCATGTATCTCAAAGTCCATATAGATTATGATCCATGGTTTGTATTTTTATTGATAATTATGCATATAATCGGGTTGTAATATTTGTAAAAGAATTATATTTATATAATTTTTATTATAGTAAAATCTAGGATTCCAATCTATAGAAAATCTCACATTTTAGCATTAGATGAAGCATAGCTCTATGTCCAATGGATTCATGAGGAAAGGGATTCCACAAGGGATTGTGGTGTGTCTCGACAAGGAGGTGTAGCCACTCCTGGAGTTCCCAAAAAAGTATCATTTATAGTCCAATGGACATAATTCCATACAAATATAGTTGGTATTATATCATTTTCTATTTATTTATTGGCGATTAGGATCAGAAATGTTAATTATGGACCAAACTATTAATTCTATAACCAAGGGTAACCAAGATTGAAATTACGGAATCATAAGTATAGATGTACTTTTCATTTATAATTTAATCCTTTTATGATCCTACATTACCCTCACATATTTTCCCATTAGTATATAATTGTAAATTTTAGGGTGAAATTTAATTAGGGGTAATAGAGTAACAACCTGATATTTTTATGAAATATTTCTCTTTAAATACTTTTATATATTCAGTACCTTTTGTTACATGAAACACCGTGTTTTAAAGACCCACAATTTACTATTAAAATATTATTAGTTTGACATGAAATATATAAATTATCTGCTGAATTCATAGGTATAAATATACACAACCATTTTATATAATATATTTATTAATTTGAAATAAACACACAGTTTTTAGTAAAGACATTTTATTATTTAAAAACATAATTTCATCAAAAATTAATTTTATTTGTCTATATGAAAAAATAACATTAATTAATTATGGTAGTTTTAGAAAATTTATTTGATAAGGAAACACAATGTTTTAGTTCATCAGGACTAAATTACATTTAGATGTTTTTTTAGAATTTTATAAATAAATTGGAATTTAAATGAATATTGATAAATACTGAATTCCATTGAAAAGTGTATTTATAATGAATTTACAAAGTAAAATAATATATTTGAATTTTTTAAACTTAAACTAGATCCTTTTATTTTAAATAATCTAATTTTGGTCTTCTAAATGAATTTTATACATAACTTTTGTATAAATTTTTTTATTCTTACAATGTGAATTTTTCTGGAAAATAGTTTTTCATTCCATTTTTTCTTTTTAATTTACAATTAAATTCCTCAACATAAATATTTTTTATTTTGAATAAATGTGTTCCTTTATTATAATTCATAGGTACAAATTTATTATATATACATTATTTATTTTTTGTAAAAAATAATATTAACCGTGGTAAAATTTATCATATCGATAAAGGGAAATCAGGTTAATCAAAATTATAAATATGTAATATGGTCATTTTTACCTTTCAAAATTTTTTAGAATAAATAAAATTATACCATTAATACTCATGGATCAAAATTTAGAATTATAAAGGACACTTGTCTGTGAAAAATGAATTTGACATTATTAAAATCATATAATGTGAAAAAATGTCACACACTAATTTTAATTAAGTATAATAATTTTAATATGGGGTTAAATAGACAATATTTTTCTAATAAATATTCATTTTATAGATAAAATATTTATATTAACTATTGTACTATATTTAATATTTTTTCGGAATTAAATAGTTTCCTTAAATTCAGACAGAATGTTGATGCATTAAATATTCAATTGAAAAGAAAATAAATTGATTAAAAATAATTATACTTAATGATATATAATTTTAGGTATTTTGTATGATATAAGAATTCTATAAGTGATGAAGAATTTTGTTTGGAAATAGTGAAATATTATTCTCTAAATATAATTTTTTTTCTTAATGTTTTTAAATCTTAAAATAAGTCAATAGTATCAAAAGTGATAACAATGATATTTTATGGGATTAATATTTTATTTAATTATTGTAAAATTTATAAAAAATATATAAAAAATAAATATAAATTATTATATGACCTAAAATTTCATAAATTGGAAATTATTATCATCAAATGACTTCATCTAATTAAAAATATCAATGTTTTAATATTGAAAATGTTGTTACGATAGATAGAATTAAAATGGTCATATAAAATCAATTCAAAATGATAAGGTTTTAAAAAAAAAGGAAAAAATGTATAAATTATAGTTTTTTATTAAATCACAACATTATAACATATTATCTTCAATCCATTGTCCATTTCAAGTATTTGAATAGAAAACTAATTTATTATCATTTATATTTTTTAAAAAATTCAATAACACCCCTCTCCTCCCTTATAAATATCACCACTCAACCATTTATTCTCACACCTTCTGAGCCATAAAACCATAAACATATCGATAAAAATGTATCTGTCCCACTCTCCTTACATACATGTCCTTCTAGTCTCACCAAAATACCTATTCCATTTTCTTAAAGGGATCCTTCATGGGGGTGATATTCAAGATGTAACTTTCATTGACCACCTATCTGAATTTCTTTTGTTCTTCTACCATATCACCGAACAATATATCAATAAAATCATAATAATTATAATGTCATGTATATACTATAATTTCATATTGATAATGGAATACTTTATATCCATCCATTTTCTTATCTCCTTTTTTTCAATGAAAGGAAACCATTTCCAAATTATGGTGATTAACTGTTTCTGTGGATAATGAGTTTACATTTTTCAATACCACATTCAAGGATGGTGATAAAAAATGTTTTTATGTTTAAATAATACTTTAATATTTATATAATAAATTATATCATGTTATGGATCTAATATTGAGGGGAAATATAAAATAAAGTGATACACATTTATGATGGTTTGAAAAACCACCAAAATTAAATAAATAATTATCTTTAGAATTTTATCAAATGAAACATCATAATATTAGAAAAAAATAATGATATATGGGAAATTTTAAAATTCAATATGTTTATTAATAAAAATTACTTTCAGTTCTATAATAGTCTTTCATTTTGATAAGAACTTCCATAATTATACAAAGGTGAACCAACCATTAAACCATAAAACTAACACTCTTGAAACGATGAAATTAAACCCTATAAATCATAAAATGGCCATTATGTAACTTAATTAAATTATAATAAATTAAATAAATGTGAAATTGGAACTCAATTACATGTTTTTTATTGGTCCGTTATCAATTACTCTGGGTAAGTAATCCTAGTTGTAGTAACCTCTCTTATTCTCAGTAATTTTCAAAAACACTTTATAAAATATATTAAGCATCTAATATTTTGTCTATGATCACTACATTTATCATGAACAAATATTTTATATCATTTAGGGATATATGTGTTGAGTCAATAAGGTTTCCTTATGACTTTTCCATTCCTTCATTTTTGGGGATATTGTTGAGTCAGTAAGGTTTCCTTATGACTTTACCATTTATTCTTATTTTGAAAATCCCAAGAACCTTTAAATAAGGAAAATTTCATTTAACCTATATTTTACTTTCATAAGGAAAATTTTCCTTCATCAAGTAAATTTATCCTTTCTATGTTTTTCATTGTTCATTTTGTCTCTATGTATAAAATTCAGTTTCATATCCCAAACCTCAGAATCATATATATACTTAGATATAAAGAATTCTATTTTTCAGGAACTAAATTCAGCTTCCGAACTCTCTGAATTCAGACTCCGAACACTTGTGCGTTCTAAATCCGAGATCTCTAAATTTAGACTCCAGAGACTTCTGAGTTCTAACTCTGTGATCTTTGAATTCGGTCTTCGAACTCTTCTGAGATCTGACTCCGAGTTCTTTGAATTCTAACTCAAAACTTTTTTGAGTTCTAACTTTGAGTTTTTTGAATTCAGAATCCAATATTTGGTAAGTTCAGACTCTGAACTCTTATGAATTCATACTCTGAACTTTTAACAGCCCAGAATACAAACACTTATGAATTCATACTCTGAGGTTTTGATAGTCCATTCTCCTAACACTTATTAATTTAGACTCTGAATGCTATAGAATTTAAGACTCTGAATTTATTTTGAAATTCAGTCTCCAGATTTCTATAGAATTCAGGATCCTAATTCCTTGGAAATAATAATCCAAATATATATGTATTAAAGACTCTGAATGTGTTTTTGGTTAGACTCCACACTATTTTTTTTCTTACACCTTGAATAATGTTTTTGGTTAAGTAACCATATTATTTCTTACTCATGTTTTCTTTATAAAATGATATCCTGCATTCAGTTACTATCCAACCATTGTTTAAGTGACACGTGTACAGGTCCCTCTGAAATTCAAGGAGGAATATGAACCTTAGAGGAGGGATATGACCTTTAATGATGTGACTACAAATAGGATCTCATTTTAACAAGCTCAATAACTATTCTATGAATCTATATATTACATGTTGTTGATGTGATATATAGATAGAGACTCTAATGCTTAGTGCGTACTAAACGTCTTGTTCATATTTGATTTGTGTGACTTTGAATGTTTTTAGTACATTTGAGGGAATCCAGGGATAGGAAGACATAGGATTCGACTACCTTAATGCTCGAGGACTTCCTTGTAGAGGAAGACAGAGGTTCCGACTACCTTAATGTTCAGGTCCTGTGGGGAAAATAAGACAGACAACGATCTTCGTATCGAGGGATTACCCTGGTGTGGGTAAGACAGACTTTATTGAAATTATAAATCAAATGACCTTTATCCAAGGTTGTTTGATACCATTCTCTTTGTGTTAGAATATTTAGTACTTGTTACATGTTTGTTTCATGTTTTCCAGTGGTTTCTGTTTGTTAAGTATAGTATAACAACATTATACATCCATACATTTTTACACTCTGATTTAGTGATATAATATGAGCTTTAAGGTAGAATATTTGTCTTTGTAAACTTTTGTTATGTTTCACTTCTAGAACAATCTATCTAGAATTACTTTATCAGAATCACATAACTACAATCAAGAAAGTTAGTAAAACTAAGAGGTTTTGTGAATTTACCTTGTTTAACCATGTTAAATAATAGAAATTTTTCTATCAAACATTAAATGTTACGAAATTATATTTAAAGTATACAATTCACCCCCCTCTTTTATATTGAGCATCATATGATAGTACAATAAGTATTGTCCATTATTTTGATCCTATATCTGGTATCTAAATAGAATATCATTCTCCATAACATCTCAATAATTTTTTTCAGAAGATTGGTTCAATCTGAATTAATCTCACGATTAGATTTAGAAGACAATTCATCTTTTCTTTATATTCATAATAAGTTTTTTTAAAATAATAGGTCTAGATTCATATTTTTATAGAGACAATATTCTCCTATATTCTCCTTTCTTAGGATATTTTGTTTTCCTTGTTTAATATTTTTTACTAATAAGTTTGTTTGGAATTAATTTATTTATGATTTCTGGAATCTATGTTTGTTCCATTGACAACAAAAATCCAACTAGACCACCTATTTTTGAAGGGAATGATGTCAATTATTGGAGATATTTCATGAAGAAATTCACTTTCAATACTGGAGTGGAAAATTTTGTCATGCTTACTGGAGGATATAAAATCCATGAAAAGGAGGTTAGTACTTTCACCAACCAAGAAAAGCATGAATATCAACTGAATTATAATGTAAAAAATACATTACATTGTTCCATGACTATAAACATATATATCCAAATTTCATCTTTGGAAGAAACAAATTTTATATAGAAGATGCTTGAAGTTACTCGCATTAAAATTTACAATGCTATAGAAACTAGAAGAACCATTCTCAGTGATGAATATCATGGTTTTTGATTTCTTTATGGAGAAAACATATATAAGGTGCAATAGAGATTCATGACTATTGTTAATAGTTTATAATATATGGTTGAGAAAGGATTAGATGATGAAGATATTGTAGATAAAATCATAGACATCATGCCGAATTAGTGGGAATCCAAGAGAACTGCTATTGATGAGAAGAGAAAGGTTACTCATATTTCCCTTGTTGAACATTTTGGAACTCTTCTTCAAAATGCGACTAGACTGAAGAGTGATGTTGATAATATTATGAAGAAGAATAGAAATGGCAGTGTTGATTTTCCTAAAACTTCAAATCATATGAAATCCAAGACTCTTAAGAGAGTTACTAGATCCAAATCTAAGAGGATCGATATACAATCTGAATCCAGTGGATGTGAATCTTCAGAAAATGAGTTAACCAATCTTGCATGAAGGATGAACATGATTGTTTGAAAAAACAAAAATCAATCCTAATATAAGATTAAATGAAGGAAAGATATAATGTTTTCAGAAGTCACAGGTTATGAATGATAGAGTGCTAGACATTTATGAAATTATTGTCCTATGTTTAAAAGAAAGGAACTAAAGAAAAAGAATTCTGAGAAAAACAGAAAGAAGTACAATAAAGCTAAATCTATGAAAGTCTGGATAACTAATAACACATGGAGTGCCAGTGGTGGTGACTCTTCAGATGAATCATCAGAGTTTGAATCTTCTGGGCATAATAATATTGGTTTAGTATCCATACTACCAATTGAAAATCATTTCTTAAGGGCTAAGGTACACAACGTTGAATCTATGACCAATGTATCTTGAAATTCTAACTATAGTGATAGTAAATATTTTAACTCTCTTGATGAATAATCTTCATCTAATAATGATAAAAAATTACCTACCTATGAATAAGTTTCTAGGTTTTCTAAGCATTATGAGAATGAGAATTAAAAACTCAAGAAGAATCATGATAAAGAAAATTCTTGGAATACTATTCTTACTAAGAAAATATCAGATTATTCTGAAGGTCTTGATAAGAAAATTTCTTATTTCAAATGTTTTTCAAAAAACATTGAGGATGTAAATTCTGATAAGGATAAACTTTTAAATGATCTAGAAAATTTAATTTCTATGAAAAATATTTTTGAGCCTAACTCTAGTTCAAAAAAAATGTTTTGGAAGATAAAAACATAGTTCTCAAATTAAAATCTGAAATATTTTCCTTGAGTAAGTGTATGTCAATCATTACCATAGGTATGGAAAATTTTGGTAAAATGTATTCTCAAATCCAACCATTAAGGAACAATTTTGGGTTTTCTTATACGACTTCTAAACTTATTTTTGTAACAATTATTTTGTTCCATAAAGTGCTCTATTCTGTACTAAATGTCAGTGTGGTGGGAATTGGGAAAAAAAAATTCCCAAAACAAAAGTCAGTCTTAAATTTTTATAAAGAATATTTTTCTATGAAAATTTGGATACCTATGATTTTGCGTTCTGAAATTTCTTGATCTATGAAATTTTGGTTTCCAAAATTCCTACATTCTTATTTTCAGGAAAATAATGAATGTTCCAATAAAAATACATTATACATGAATAGTGGATGTTCCCGGCACATGGATGGTAACAAAAACTACGTTGAAATGATTAACAATTAGAAATGAGGATAAGTAACTTTCAGAGATAATGCTAATGGAGAAATTATTGGTATAGGTAACAACGTTCTTCTTTGAAAAACATTGATTTCAGATGTTTTATTTTTCAAGGGTCATAAGAACAACCTCATTAGAATAATTCAATTATGTGAAGAAGTTTAACTACTAAAATTTTATGAATGAAAAGTTCTTAGTAAACAATTCTAAGAAAGAGTTTATTCTTTCTGCCAATAGGCATGATAATATTTATACACTAAACAAAGAATAACGTAAGTTCCAAGACCTACCTTTCCTTATTGAAATAGAAATTTATTATTGGTTGTTTCATATATGTCTAAGACACTATAACCTTAAGAACCTATTAAAAAATGTGATCGGTGCCCAGTTCATTAGGTAGCCTAACTCTAAGGGTTTAATATAGAAAATGTTCATGACTGTGTGTCTCCCATCTAGGGAAGCATCTCCATGTTTTATCATAAATAGTTCCTTGGTGATCTCAATCAAATCATCTCTATCTCCCTCCTGGTAATGGACAAAAGGTGCTAAATATTTCTATATGACTTCATTTTTTGTGTGATTTAATTTTATCCTTATACATAGTGCAAAGAAGAAAGCTTTTCAAATCCATAATGTCACTCAAATGTTTTTCATTGAACTGGAAATCAACATCAATTTCTTCCTTAGTAGGTAGATCAATCATTTAGGATTTTAGAACCTATAATTTCTATTAATGGTGTTGCATTACTCGAAGAAATCTAAACCATTCCATGAAGTTACTTCCAGTTAACAGGTATCCTCTATCTGATATAGATAATTGGGATAGTGTGGAAGGTGATATTTCCCTTTTAATTTAAATTGAAAATAGAATTTTGTTAATACATTTCGATGACTAAAAATTATGTGATAAATTATAAATTAGTGGATTTTATTAAATCTATCTATATTTTATCATGTCTTAGTATACCTCACCATTGAATATGTAATTTCTTGTTTCTATGATATTTGAGTGGAAAGGATTCATATTACCCTTATCATAACCCAAATGAGTGTCAGTCAAGCTACATGATGTTATTTATGTAGGGATGTAATTGATAAATGTGGGCTTGTAGATCCATGATCCCTTGAGGTGATTCTCATATCCTAAAATCCTTTCTTTGATTTCGTCAATACTTTCCACCAAGTTACATCAAGTCTTGATAGGGCTTCTTCTCTTTATATAAGATGACTAAGTCAACCCATAGCCTTCTTGAGAACTCCAAATTATATATAAGTGTCACAAAGAGGGTTAGAAAAACACATAGTTCTCTGGATTTCAGTCCGAATCAAGTATTTTAAGGTTGAATATTGCTTAATTAATAATTGAGAAATATAAATTTATTATGGAAAATTTTTATCTTGATTTATCATTTACATGTCTTGATAATATTATGTGTATGTATCTTATTTAATTAACCATGTATCTTAAAACATTTAGGCATAATTAATTAATTTATTTTCATTCTTTGATTATTAATTCATTTATTTGTGGTATCATGAAAATGCATCATTAAAAAAAATTCCTTCAATAAAATAAATAATTTAATAATTCATTTATATCATTATATATCGTTTTATTTAACTTTTATACGTTAAGTAAATTTTTGACCTACGATAAATAAATCATGTTGTCAATCATTTCATTAGTTACAACATTAAACTTTTCCACATGTGTAATACCATGGATGAAAACATTATGGTTCCATCTTGAACCCCATGAAATCACATGAGGGGGGAACTAAAAAAATTTATAAATGGTAATTACATAAATTTTCTTTATACATTTAGGTAATACATAAAAATAGATGTAGGTATGACTCACGTGCCCCCCTTTTTTAATTTAATAATAATAAACTGAAAACCAATTCATTAAATTAAATTAAAACATCCAAAACATTTACATGTCTTGGTCAAGAAAATGAACATTCATACATGAAATGTAAATGAAAATGTAAATTACTAACATTCCTTTATATATTATTTATTTTTTATTAAGAAAAAGACTCAATTAATTAATTAATTTCCTTTTATCTTAATTAAAAACAAAATTTTATTGGATATAACCATCATAATGAATTTAATGAAAAATAAAATATAAAACCAACAGTTTCATATTTATTATAAAAAATTAAATGATCATTAAAAATTAATAAAAACCCTTAATAAATTTTCAAACACATAATGTTCCAATGAAACTAATATTTTTTTAATGAAGTAAATTTTAAATTCACTAAAATTAAATTTTTCTAGTAATTTAGAGAATACATGGAATGTATTATCTTGATACACAGTGCACAACATTGATTTCATCAATCTATGTCACATTCCTGGGGATTTGGAATGATGAATATGCCAGACTATGAAGTGTGTAGATGCCAACTACATGTTTTCTATACACATTCTATGTTCTCGAGACACTCATTTGTGTAATTGGAATGTTGCCCAGCTTATTACACGTTGTGTAGTCCAAATACATATTGTGTGATTCAAATTTTGTGTGATCATTATTCCCACAAAAATAATGACTCTGTTCTACATGAGTGACTACACGATGTGTGAAATCCATCTACACACAATGTATCTCTAATTTACATTCTAGGATAACTTAGTGTGTATATAAAAAATGTAAATTAATTAACTAAACACTCTTTAAGCTTCATAAAAAATGTGTATAACTTAAATGGTACTAGTTTTCAATATCTTGTTGTTTGATCATGTATAATTACCACAAATATTGTGAAATTTATGATCTTGACCCATGAAGACTAGATATTGTATATGTTGATACACGATTTATACTCCAAAAAACATTTTCCAGTTTAACTGGAAAAAATATGGAATAAAACACATGTAATAACTATGCGGAATTTCATTTATCCCATAGCATGGATGAATGCAACATGCTTTGGTAAATGACTTCTATTTATGAGTACACACAATGTAGCAAAATCTTACTGGAAAAAATTAGAGGCTAATAATGGAATATGTTGAAGTTATTCATCATTTCATAGACTATTAAGAAATTATAACATTGAAAAAACATGATTTATTTTTCAATAATATGTAAAACGAAATAATATTAATGAGAAAATAAAATGAAATTATAAGTCAACCTTTATTGTGTATAGATCAAAAATGAAATAAATAATTATATATTTAAATCTGACCCATATGATAAAATTTATGAGTTCTGGGTGATGCCAAAATGTTCAGTCATAAGTTATATATTAAAATTTCATCTAATAATCATGTTTCTTGAAATCATGAGAAGCGAACGTGAACATAAAATTTATAATTAATTTATTTAATGTTGATAAAAATGCATACCTGGGAATAAGATTGCTTTTCAACTAAAATTTTGATCATTATAAAGGACCCTTTTAGATTTTTCATTGTACATTGAGGACCCAATTATTGAATATTTCTAGTGGTTGTTCACATTTACTCCTTTGATCGCCAATAAATATCAATTTATCTCTGGGTGCTAGCATGCTGAATTGATTATCTTGTTGTGTTTGTCTTGATCACTGAACCATATGTCACAAAGGAATAACGCATGTGTTTTTTTATCTTCGGAGGAGGAAGGAAGGAAGAGTTGAGAGAGAAATATTTTTTTGTAGTAATTCTCCATTTTTACTTCACCAATCATTTGTCTCAAAAAATTGACATAACAGTCTATTTAATGTGATTGGGTTTACATTAAAATAATTATATAATTTCCTATCGACCCATAAATAATATTTTACCTTTCAATAAACACCATGTATAATAATAATAATAATATTATTATTATTATTTGTTAAACACCATATTTTTCATTGTAAAGTATTATTTAACCAACATATTAATAAATATTTTCCACTGGAAACAAACATAGTTCATTCGATATCCTCTAGCATTTATTTAACATTTAAATATATATTTAATTTATATATTCCTATAATCAAAAATAATTTTTGATCAATAAATCATGAATGAAATTATCCCTCTATCATCCGAATAAAATTTAAGCAATTAATTGAATTCAAATATAATTTAATAATTATCATAAAATATAGTTTTTTGAGATATTTTATGATTCATTCTCATTTAAATTAGGTGTTCCTTCCAAAATAACCAGATCAATGTCTAGAAATCTGTTATGGCCACCAAGAGAAATAACTAAATGTTGTAATGATGACAACCAAATACATATTATCCCTGTGTAATATAATCTCATTGTCACAATATCTCATCAATCAGGTTTCACATAAAGGTATTCATCCTAGATGTTCGATACGTATTTCATTTGCAATCTTAAATAAATTTCATTACTCCATGGTCATGGAATTTAAGGTTATTCTTCTATTTCATTCAAATGATTGATGTATAAGATTATATAAAAATGGAAGGGAAATATCCTTCTTCAACTTATCTATTAATGAAATTTCAAATGTGAATCACCCAACATACCCTACCTCATAATGAATATATGTATTTCTGATTTTCATCACAAAATATATGTGTTCATGTCATGATATGAATTTTTTATAATCATAATGTCTAATAACTGTTAGAAACACCCACAAATAAGAATATATAATGACACCAAAACATATAGAATTTCTATCAAGGGTTCTATTCACGTAATCTCCCATCATGAAGATTACCAAGTTCATACTTCATGATAAGAAGCATCATCCTATTATGTGTACTTCCACATAAGACCCTATGTGTTATCTGTTTGATCATTTTAGGTTATCTAACAAACAATAATTATTTAGGAAAACAATTATATAATATCACGGTTCTTATCCTAGGTGGGATCTACCATGACCCTATAAATACGACATATACTCTATGAAATTATTTTGATAGATTCATAAATAATGAAAAAAAATATGTAATAAGATTATGTATTAATAATCAATAAATAAAATATACATGTAAAATAGTTATAAATGTTGTTATTAATACCCCAACCCCAACATCATGTTTGTAGATTAAATCAAGAGATTATCCTATAGTTGATATTTTTTTCATGTTATGGTCAAAGAAGCGTCTAAAAATATAAATAAAATTTCTCATATATAATTATATAATTTTCACTCATTGATTATTCAATTACCTAACTAAAATATAATTAAATGTGATCCTCTATTATTATTTTCTTCATAGATTCATTGTTACCAACCTCTATCAATATCTATACAACACATTTATCAATCCCAAGAATTAAATGACTAATAATTCCTAGAAATAATTTGATGAAAGCAATGATTTTACAATAATATCTTGATAAATATTTTAATACTTCTGTAAACCATGATAATAATCATGGTTTATGATTCAATAATTAGTGTAATGAAACAAGGGTAAGATCATGATGTTCTTCAACATTTTTTTATTCTTATTCTATGTCCCCAACAGATACCTTAAATTAAAAATGTTCATCATAATCAATATTTTATTCTATAAATTCTAATTTTTGTGGAAGAATTTATTGATAAAATTCAACATCTCGATGACATGTCAAATCCTGAGGATATTTCATTGTATCTTGGGGCTATGGTGGACCAATATCCACTTCTGATAAATCACATTTTAAATTATATATAGTAAAAAAACTATAAAATTTAATCTTTAATTTATTTAATGACCCATGAAAATAAATATTCTATGACCTCACTATTATTAATTGAATAAACTGTATTCCACTGCAAAATTTATAAATTGTATATCTTATCTCACCTGGTTGTCCATGAGTATTAACCGTCGATGCATTTTTATATTATGGTTTATTAATTTTGTACAACCCCCAACCATTTCCACTAGTTTTGGTTTCCCACTTTAACTATGTCCATATCTAGTATCAAATAATTGACTATTTTCATAAGGATATACAACCATATCTTTGTCTACCACTATACTTAGTTGTTTTTTATATCTTATTAAAAAAATAATTAGATTTTAAAATATTCTTAAGTTTTCCTTTAATTATCAATTTATTACAAATATGATCCTTATAAATAATTTAATACAATTATATTACATTGTGTGTTTGTTGGAGAAATGTGAAGGTCAATCATTCAAATAAGGTCTCCTGAGAGTGTTAAATCTAGTGTGTAGTTAGTTATTTTTTTCAGGAATCTAGTGGTGATTGAGTTGATTCAAAATCCTTTCATTTTTAGGATTACTTCTCCTATTTGAATCTATGTCAGATCCTACATCCAATTGGTTATATATTGAGAGAGATTTCATTTATATTATACTAGAAAATATTACCTAAAATATTAAATTATTTATTTATTTTGAGTCGTATCCCTATTGGTGTTTTCACTAACATTTTCTAGTCCGGATTTCAATATTCTTAATAATATTAAAAAATATTTTAACTTTTATTGTGACTATAATTATTCTACCTAAAGGAATATAAATATATTTCATAGTGAATTTAGTTGAGTAAATATAAAGAGAATCATGAAAAGAAGATACTTTGGGAGTGTTAAAACATATTTGATGTTATTCATCACTATTGTGCACCTAGTGACAATTGAGTTAATATCAAATATTCCTCCCCTTAAGGAAAATACCATTTGGTTCATTTTTGTCAATATCATCATAAACATGTTTGGGTCTAGAAAAAATGATTCTTTATTAGGAGACCATACACTATTTACAATACAAAAAAATTTTGGTTTTCTATATGTTTAGACATATCCATAAGGTTTCCATTAATTTCACAGATTTATGAATTTAAAAATTCAATTCTATAATATTTAAAAAATAATAATTACTAATAATTAAAACATAATAAATAATACATTAACCTGATAATTATAATATTGTATTAGTAATTAAACATGAAACATAATTAAACAAGAAATATAATTTTTTTAATCATGAAACCTATTTGAATTTTTACAAATTATCATAGAGTACTAAATATTATAAAATTATATAAATAAACAATTAAACATTCAATTTTACTAATGATGAAATTTATTATTATTAACTAAAATTAAACACTCAATTTAATTATACTCCTTCTTAATCATTCTAATAATAATTTATTACAAATAAATATTAATGATTCCCATGCTATATAAAGTATCATCTCGTCTTATGGTGATTGAAATCCCCACCAACTCATCTTCTCAAACTTATAGTAGTGTCTCCATTTCCAACCCAAAGGTCCCAACCTAACGACTTTTTTTATCTACATGCCCGAGCTCATTTTATCAATAGTTCTTGCTCATTCACCCCACTACAAATTATCCAAATTAGACCCAACCTCATATATCACAGTTTCCATTTCCTAAATAGAACACTCACTACCACAAAAACAAATTTACATCGTTCCCCCTTTATCGGTGCTAAAAAATGTTTATAAAGTGGGTACCATTATCATTGCTAAATTGTATTGATAAAAGGAAATTTTTATAGAGATAAAAATGTTATGATAAATGGAAGGTCTTCATAAGTTCTTTTTTCAGTAATGATAAATATACCCCCATTATTAGCTCTTTATTAGTTCTTTTAAAAGAAACACCTTTATCCGCATGGTTTTAGTAGAGATTGTATAGAGGATTATTTATCAGAACATTTTTTACTAGCATTTATAATGGCTATTTTAAAAATAAAAATAAAAAATATATTAGTATATATTTATATTTATATTCATACAAATATAATATATATTTTTTAATTATGTTTTATATAAGTAAATTGGAATTAATACATAATATATAAAATAATTAGTGAAAATGAATTATAAAATAGTTATAAAAAAATAAATTTTTTTTTATTATTAATCAGTAGTAGTATTTTCAAAAAAATTATGATAAAAATCGTAAAATCAATAATAGATCTAAAAATAGATGAAAACATAACTTAGAATTCAAAAAACGATAACCTTTGATTTGGATGTCGGCTTGGGCTCTACCACATATCAAATCGATGCTTGTGATGTGATTTATGACCTAATTATAGAGGAAAACCCTATGTCACATTAATCAAGCCAAAAAAGTCTAAAAGTTCCCCAAAACTATGTTATTTGATGGGTAACCCAAATATTATAACATTTGAAGGAATTTCAACCTCATTTAAGGGTGGTATTTTTACCCATTCTGAGTTCATAATATATTCATTTCTAGGTCTTACATTCATATTTCTATAATTTTTTTCAAATATATTCATATTAATTTTTTTTATAATCGAATATATAAGAAAATTCACTTATTTTATATATATTTGTAAAAAATAATTTTACAAAAAATTATTTAAACATATTGACATATATAATCTATTTCTCAATATATAATCATTGTTATAAAAAATAACCATTTTATTTTAAAAATGTATGAATATTTATAAACAAATTAAATTAATTTATACTTTATTTTTATGTATATATACAAATTATTTGTTTGATTATTGAAAAACATATACATTTATCAATATATTCTAATATATGTTTATAAATTTCAAAATATTCTATATAAAAATAAATATAAATTTAATAATTATATTTATAGATTCACACACACACACAGATATATATATATATATATGTCTATATATATGTACATATATATGTATGTTTGTAATTATAAACACATACATACATAGGAAATATTTTATATATGTATTTAAATATAAGTATATGGATAAAAATGTATCAAAAAATATAAAAATATATAGATATATCATACATTAAAGATCAGAAAAATATAGGTGAGTGACAACAGAATGAGATTATGAGTGTGTGGTCTTCGGATCAAAACCCATAAAAGGCTAGGGAGCATGGGAGGGTGTGGTAAATCTCTAGCATTATTAAAGGGGGTGGTATTTCTATAACTATTAGGGGGTGGACAATCACGGTAAAAGGGGGGAGGATTCTGATAAAAGGGGAGTTTCTCTACCCTCAGAATTTGAATAATTTTTAAATTTTTTTTTGAATATAATTATTTCTAATTAAAGGGGTGTTTATCAGTTCTTTTTAGATCTGATAAATGGGATCCCATTTTTATAGAACATTTATTATTAATGTTTTTAGTACTGTTAATTCCCTTTTCACAATTTTATGGACTATATTGGTAGTAGTGACCTCATCCCAAATGAATCTCTTCATAAATCGGCTATCTCTTCTACAACATGCATCATGTTGATAAAAATTACTCATGGGAAACAACTCAAAGGTTGACAGGGTACATTTCCAATAAGAGGTCATCCCACATAGTCACCATCATCACTACTAGTCACCCTACATATACCTTTGACCACTTTTTCATGTAAAACACATTCACCGGAATCCTAATATGTACATAAATAAATATATATTTAAATAAATACAAATAAATTAATTTATATTTATATAATTACAAATTAATAGATATTTCTAGACTTATATTAATAAATTTTTAATTATATCCTAAATATATTTATGTTATTATAAATATAAAGGAATAAATTTAAATTTCTAGAAACTAAATTTAAATAGTAAATATATATTTTAAATATTCACTTTTTTAACTCATATTTATTTGTTACAATATTTACAAATTAATATGTATTTATAAATAAATTTTTAATTTTTTTTAATGTATTAAGAAAAATTATATTTATATTGTTATAAATATATTTATGAACACATATTAATATAATTATTAATATATGTATATTTATTAGTTTGTGTGTGTGTGACATTTTTTTCTGTTTACCTTTACATAACATGGTTTAAACCTTACATAAAATTCATTTTCCATTTTATAAACTTTTTTTAACCTTTAATTATTTTTGTTTCATCCTTTCATAATATTAGTTTACTCATACTTAACCTGTACAATTTTTGGCTTACCCTCATATTTATTTAACCTTAATTAACATAAGCTTACCCTTACATAACTTTTTTTACACTTACCTATCTTTACATTATCATGAAATTACCTATATTAAATTTATATTTAAACTTACCTATATTTAGTTTACCCATACTTAAATTTTTTTTACTCATGCATATCATTAGTTTACCCTTATATAACCTATAAATGTTTTTTTTATCTACACATAACATTGTTCAGTCCCTGCATTATAATAATTTAACCTCATATAAATTTAGTTTACCATTAATTAACTTTAGTTTACCCTTATATATATTTATAATTAAAAATATATACTTCTAATTATAATTATAAATAAATATATTAATATTTACATTTATATAATTATTGATATATTAGTTTATATATAATTATATACCTATGAATTCATAAAAATATTTATATATAAATATATTAATAATTATATATAATAAATATATATTGTATGTATTTTTAATAATATATATATAAATTTATATTTCTATATAATTATTTATAAAATTATTTTTATAAATTTTTTCTTCAATCAATATTATTCAATATTTATAAGGAAATTTTTATTGATTAATATTTTTTATATATTTATATATATAATAAATATATATTTATTAGAATATATTTAAAAGTTTATTATTATTAGTTATTATGCATGTTTAGAAAATGTTTAATATATTTAATTATATCATTAATATAAATTTTAATATATAATTTTAAATTTATATTTAAATTAATTGTATTAGTAATTGTATTATTAATTTTTTATTATATAAAAAATTAAATGTAAAATTATTAAATTTTATTAATCTCGGTGAGTCAATCTAGTTTTTTAATGATATAATTTTAATTATTCTTTTTTTTGTGGAACCCTAAAAATATATTTGAATAAGGCATGAGTTTTATAAATATTGATGAAACCGTTTCCGTTTAACAATTGAGTATCGATTTTAACTGTAATGTTATATATATATATATATTTGTAATTATATATTTATAATTACATATATATATTTTTATAATTATATTCATATTTTTAATTTTGAGTAATATATATATATATATATATATATATTTGAAGATAAAATTATAATTAAATTATTTGTCAATGGAGGGGGGTGAACTCCTCTTCAATTGTTGCTCACTATTTTTCCAAAATGACCCACATGATTTATTCCTTTTGAACAAAAAATCCATGGGCCATATAATATGGAATTTAGAAGTCCCTTATTCCAATAAAACATAATTAATGAAATACATTATTACGTAAACACATCCATTAAATTTATCCAACTTTTAATTTTATGTTGTTTAAATCATTTCTTCCACTGTTTTTATTTTTTATACTTATTGAAACATTCTTGAACAAGGGACATAATAATTTTTCCTACTATTTGATACAATGTAAATTAAACGATTCCTGAGTCTCTTATTTAGCATCTACTATTTTATTTTAATTCCTAATTGTATTATTGGATTTTGGAGTATATGAAAAAGTGTTTTCTCATTTCTTCATTTCTCATTTCCCCTTATAGTCATTAGATAATTTTAATTCCATTCCACTAAATCATTCAATATTTGAATCTTATACTGAAGTCAGGTTAATAATGACACTTGAGATGTGACTATGAAATTGGGCATTAGAATAAACTTGTGTGTGGTGTGTTATGAGTGGTTCATCTTGGAGAAAGTGAGTGGTCGGTCTCGTTAGAGAAACACTCAATCATGTAATTCACCCACAAATTAAATTGAATGGTTTTTTGTGAAATGTTATTGAATCTTATAATTTTATTTTAATATTATTAATATATAGAAAATCAACATTAACTAACTTCATCTATTGGTCGACTGATTCTCTGCATTTTTATTCCTTTATTCTCACATTCATTTCATTAATCATTTTGTTCTATCATAATTTTCACAATCAATTAACCATTTATTTTTCCCACATACATTAATAAATTAATTAATGAGTGACAAATAATTCAAAATTTTTTACTAATTAACTACCCTGATTGAGAGACAACCTATAGATGTCCACAAGGCTATATCATTATTGAAAACAAATATTATTTTTATACGGACCCCATTAAAAATTTTACTCATAAGTATCCACGTTTAACAGTGATAAATGTCATTATTAATGTTTAGAAGTGTTAAATTTAGACTTATTGATAACCATGTGTTGTATTGATCCTTATATATATATATATATTTATTTCTCCCTATCTCTCTTGAGATTTTAGAGGAATCATTCTTCATATCCTTATTTGTTTTTCAGTTATCTAAATAAATCATTTTATAGTCATCCCTATGTGGAAATTCTTTCCCACAAATGTTATATCTGTGTAGATGACACACAATTTAGGTGTGACCTCAATGGATGTGAAGTTGGGGTAGTTAATTCACGTTGTGTTTGATATATTCAATTATGGTTGTGGATTATATGATAAGGCATTGAAGTGAGGAGTGGTTTTAATTTTCCATAGATCCATCATAATTTGTGAAATTTTTCTATTTATTTTTTTCTATAGAGTTTACCCATATTGATTTTTTGGGATAACATGTTTTATGTTAATAAAAATTACTCAATAGATAGTTGGTTATATATATGTTATAATCAGTTGTTTATTATAATAGATACATTAGTTATATATGTGGTATTATTGGCTATCAGTTGTCTATGGCCTCCCATGTGTGACAGGACCTCTTGGTGTGCGTTAGTAGCCTCTATCCAATTAATTATGATCTTAGTATGAAATTCCTAACCTAACATCTAGTTCTTGTAGGACCCTAATAATATTATTCCATGTCAAGATAAGAGTTAATTGATAATTTTATTATTTTATATAAGTATAATGTAGGGATTTGTGAAATATAGTTATTAAATGTAATTTAAAAGTTTTTAGTAACCATATGGGGTAATATATATGGTAATGGAATATGAAAATTAATACCATCCATAAAATTATAGATACTATACTTCATAAAACAATAAATTCATATCTATTTATCAATTTTTTGTAGCACATAATTAAATTAAATAATCATTATATTTTTACTTATAATATGTTTAATATTTTTTTGATGAAAATGAAGTTTTTATGTTTATTTTATATATTATATTTTACTCATAATAACTATCTTATTAATAATATGAAATCATTTTTTAAAATAGGGTATTTAAATTAGGTAATGTTTTTTACATCCCAACAATTCTTAAAAAGATTTACAAAAATTATTAAAAGAATACAAGGTAATTTTTTAACAATGGATGACAAAACACCAGATTACAAACTCAAGGGGATCCTATGTGAATGTTATACCCATTACTTACCTAGATCCAACTTGCTCAACCAATTCTATCCATGATGGTGGCACTACAGTGATAAGAATAATGCTTATTAATCCCTTTAATTTATCATCCACCTTCTCTTAATATAGTATCACGCCACCCCTGATCACTTAATTGGGTGGGGAATCATATATGTGACCCATAATAATGGGTGCCAGGTCTAGTTTTTCATATATATATATATATATATATATAGAGGACCCCCAAATTCCAAATTTAAAATGCATTTGAAAAATAAGAGGAAGAGGAGAAGTAATACTATTTTTAATGCCCTAATACTCTATGATATCCAATTTATTAATTATTAATGAAAACATAATAGAAATTTGTGAAAAATTGCGATGCTTGTGTCATCCTAATGTTTCGTGGGAAAGACCCTCATCAAATACGTTTTCTCTTGGTCTTTACATAAACTAGGGTCATGGATACTTATGATGGGGTTATCTTGGTAAGAAATTCCGGATACATTTTTCCCATGTGCCATCAGTTCATGCCTAGAACCTAATGGCTAACGTTGGTTTAATTACCACTAGGTCCAAAAAATATGTAAAATATCATTATTTATTCTTAATATCTTATATAACACTAGTGGAACCATCTATAACTCTTTTATTTTGTAACATTTATATTGTTCCTATACCACTACCTCTAAATATATACCTCCATTATTTGGTCACTTTCGGCACAAAAGGGGCCCCTATGATCACATATTCATTTAATAAAAGCAAATATTTCACCCCGTAGGTTATATCCCTTGAGGGATCCCTATTAATAATAAGGATCCATAATTAATTTTCAATCATGTATTACATTTACACTAAATAACAGTCATCGTGAGGTACTAATGACATATCTTCTGTCATTTCATTTCTCTATTATTATTAGATGGTGATCCAATAGGCTACCCATCTTGGTTTCCCTAGCTATTCCCCACCTCTTGTAGGTCTATAGTTCCCACTAAAAATTTATTTTCCATTTTTTGATTGGTATAAATAAGATTCAATTTCGGTTCAAGAACACATGAATCAACTTATATCATCTTCTAGTAAAAATAGTGCCACTAATGTGTTTGTTTCACACTAAAAAACCATTATTAGGGACCATTTCTACAGATTTCATTATCATAGGATCTTATATATTGATACAAAATAGTGATGAATATTATAATTTATTCACTAATCATAACTACATTGAAATATGGATTATATATATTCAATGTCTTGAATATAAATAAAATTATTTTCTTATGATGAGTTTTATTCTATGTATAATTAATGTGATAATTTCATTAGTGTATCTTTCAAATAAAAATGTAATAACGTGTCCCTATTATTATGAGGTCATTTATGTTCTTCAGAAATATTCAAATATGTATTATATATTTCAAATAATAAAATGATATTAAGGGAAACAATTGATATAGTGTCTCATTTTTAGAGGCTCATAATACATTGAAACTTCATCTCATAATTTTTTCACATCATAATCTCAAAGGGAAGTGATTTTGAGAAATTACCAACCCATATGCATTCAAAATATTTTTGGTGTCATGGGATATTCATATATGTCTACATGTTCACATATTTTTATAATTTTTATAATTATTAATTAATATCATAATTTATGTACATAGATATACATACCTAAACTGTAACAACATATTATTACTTCAAATTATGATACATGGAGTTTGCCACCAGTGATATAAAAATTATGAATAAAAAAATTAAGTATTTTCCCTTCTAATTTAATGAAAGAAATTATTTCATGAACTATGATTGTGATATAACTATTCAATTAATTCTATGGCCATATAATTTATATTGATGAGTTTTTTAAGAATTTCATAAAATAATATCAATCACATAGGTTTATAAAAAATTTTTTGAATCATTTTTTATGTGATTTGAGAAAATGAAATACCACTTCCCAGTGAGAATCCATATGAGGTTTTTCTCAAGGAATAATTAATGATTTTTTCAATGGGTGTCATTACATGTTTCCAAATACTGATTATATACCTTAATAAATTTATCATAATTCCTATGATAATGATTATTAGAGGGTCACTAACTAAGTGTATCTAGAACAAAAAATTTACTATATTAGAATCTAATATTATAATAATCATTATTCTCTAATTTCATGGGATAATAATTATTCAAGTTAGTTTGATCGCATATTGTATGTTTCTAGTTATTTTAAAATATATATATATTTAAGTTGAATATTAAATATAAATATCCAAGTTTAACATTATATCTTTTGTAAATAATTAATGATTCTATCATTATGAGAATATATAAATATGTGTAAGGAAATGTGGTATGAGGTGAGTAATTTTATTCCATTGAAATTGACAATGGATAAAAAGGTTTTTTATTAGAGATCAGATTTAAAAGGATCATGACATCAATAATAAATTTTATTATTGTAGATATGATCTTTAATAAAACCAATGACAAGTGTGTTTGGATGAAAATATGTTGTCTAAAAAAATTGAACATATTTTGATATGATTTGGCTATATAAGATATTGCAGAATAACTAATAAATAAAAAAACTATATTAATGTGTTGTGAACCATCTAATGGTTCTTAAAGATAAGGGATTATAAAATTACTAATATATGTCTTTAGATAAACCCTTTAGTTGATTTGTAGTGATTAAGGATTCTTATAGTTGAATTAACAAATCTCTTCCTTGATGTGACTATTTCTAGATTTTTGTTATGTAGTATAATTTTAGATAAATAAAACATTAGAAGAGTATGCCAGAACATTAAATGAAGTAAGATATTAAAAGTATAAGTAACTCGTGGTAAACATAGTGAAACTAAGAGTGTTTAATAAACTAGAATATAATTTATGATAATGAGATAATTGAATGGTTTTCATTGAATTATCCCTATATCAGAGAAAATGATTTTTTTGATTAAATTATGCCAATCTATTAGTAGTAAAGAACCTATTTTTTCTAAAATTGAAATCAAATTTAAGGAATAATATAGTTCAATTAATGATGTTTCTAAATGATTAAAAGTATTTAATATTAAAAATAAAATAATTAATGAATGAAAAAGAGATGTATCATGAATATAGTTAATAGAAACTAGCCAATTCGAAAAACTGAATTGAAATAATTCAATTAAAATTATCTGAAATATATTGAAAAAATTAGATTAATCTCTATAAAAAATTATATTAAATAATTATAAAAACAATAATAATCAAATAGTAAGAAAATTATTTGAAATGTTCATCATTTTTGTGGTTTGAGTAAATAGTTGAATAATATAATTTTTTAGTTAATCAAATAGATGAATGGAAGTCCCAAAAATCCTGGAAAACAAATATGAAATAGAAAATTCTACAACTGGTGATTCATAAAAGGTTAAAATCAGGAAATAAATAAACTTAAATTTTAATGATCCAGTACATATTTTGGTATGAAAAAATGATACATTATTTTTGTTCGAAATGGAGAACAAACAAATGTGATAACTTCTTGACAACATGATATTTTTATAGAAAAATATGTTATTGATGGATATTTTTTGAATCATGGAGGCATTAATTATAATAAAATAATGTTATTATATAATTATCAATATAAAAATAAGTCTAAAATGTATTCAAGGTAGTATTTAAGGTGGATTCATTCAAATAAAAGATGAAAATTTCAAAATAAATTTAATTATTATTAATTGAAACATAAGAAAAAATTTAAAAATTTAGAAGACAATTATGGAAGGTGTGCTAATCATTGTAAATATTTTATTGATCATCTAAGGAAACTAATTGTCCAATTGACTATGTATTACAACAATAAAATTTCTCAAAAGAAGAAGGATTCATCTAAATAAAAATATCATTTTGAAATATTTCACATAATGGGCAAAGAAAGATTCTCCATGGATTCAAGATAATGGTTATTAATCTGACATGCCACAAAATTTTAAAGAATATTGAATCATTAAAATGATTTATTCGTGAACATTGGAGACGATGGTTCACATAAAACCATAGATCATGGATCAATTATTATTAGAAATTAGACACTTTATTCTAAAAAAAATTTATATATTTATAGGATGAAATAGAATCATATAACTGTTTCATTGCATTGTAATGAAGTAAAAAATTTATTTTTATGAAATAGGGGGTTTTAGTAAAAATCCTTAAATATGGTAGTTTTTATATATATAAAAATAAAAAATAATATATTTTATGTATGTAATTATCAATATTCATGCTACATATGTGTGAAATAAGAAATAAAAAATGAAATAGAATTATTTTTCAACATGGATAAAGGAATATGACAAATCCTACCAAAGGAAGAAATGTTTATTATTTTACTATAATAAAATGTGTGGAATTCAATATTATCCCTCTTCCAAAAAGGATGTGTATTAATTGTCCACACATGTGAGTGGAGAATAATACCAAATATCCATTTTATTTTATAAATTTTATATTATATGGTCCCATGGGAATGAAGTAAAATAATTAGGTGATTTATTTTAATATCATTATTTAAAAATTTTCACACATTACATTTTTTATTTTTATGAATAACTAATCAAGGGCTCAAAAGATGTTCAATAGTTTTAATAGAACTACTAAAAAGTAGCGTGGTTACTCCACAAATAAAATATAGATAGATAATTGTTCTAAATATACTAAAGGATGATCTAAAGAATGTATTAATATGAACGAAATTCATTATATAATCAATAAATCATATACACCAAAAAATGTTAGTTGTGGATTTTAGATCCATATATTGGTGGAGAAGACTCTGAAAATACTGATAGAACATGATTATTCATATTATTCTTGTATATAGGATATTGGAGAAATAGTTCAAATTAATAATCAGTACATATAAATAAAAATTATTAAAAATTCAACATATTAGTAATATTACAATAAAAACCCAATATTGATTTTGTTAAGAATAATTTTATTTTCGTACACAATAAATGTTTTGGGAAGAAATCATGATAAAATTGATAGTTGATGTGTCAATGGTATATTTCTTGATTAACAATAAAATGGAATATTACTCCAATATTAAAATAAATAATCAAGGAATATTCTTAGCATAACTGATGCAAATGATTTGGATCACTTGTATAGAGAATATATTAATGAAGAACCATGTTATTTATGTGATATAGATGATTTTTTCATTTATACAGTAGGATGAAGATTCTTAAAAATGTGAATATTATGAAATTTTAGAGGTTATATATGTTGATTGGATTAATTTAATTGATAAATAATAGAATTTATCAACTCATACAAGGTCTAAAAAATAGGCTAAGGTCAAAAAATCATTGGAGAAGAAATAAAATAGTTTCTCGCTAAGAGAGATTTCCGGATATAAAGGCATACCACGCATTTTTTTCAGGTTAAACCAAAAGATTATAACGATTTAAATCATAAAAATTTTCTTAATGCTATGAATAAATATTTGGGCTAGACTGATAAAAATGACACCTTTGAATGGGTACCCAAGCCTGAAGATAATATTGTTATTAGAAAAAACTGAGTGTTTTGAAAAAAATTGAATGATATAGGAGATGTTATGAAAAATAAAATAACACATGTATTTTTAATATTATAAGGATGATGAAATTTATTTTGACACAAAAAAAATTTAATTTTTAACTACTTTATTAGACAGGGCTTAATAAAAAAAAGGAAAATAGAAAAAATTGAGAAATTGTTTTTTATAAACAACTACTAAATATTTTACACTTCATAAAAAAATAATAGCTCCCCATCAAGCCCCCGTTATCATCCCTCCCCTCAGTCCATTCCACTAATCCAATTTTCACCACACCACCTCTCCTCGTTCCACTTTTCCATTGGTCTGAGCCTAGTCCTCCCTCCCTCCCCATGATCCCTCACTCCCTCCACTCCCAGAGGCCCCAGCTCCTCCCATGAACCTTATCCAATGGTCCCATTTCCCCCTCACCACCTCTACCAAACCAATGTCTCCATTTATTCCATTAGGCATCATCACCCCTCCTGACCATTCCCTCATGACCACTCTGCAAACCCTCACCAATTCCACTCCACAATACTTCTTTGATCGCTCACCAATATTCATGGTTCAGCCATTCCTCGAGCCCCTAGTCCATCATAGTTCCCTTATTGTCCCTCACCACACTCCCTGAGCCCTCACCCCTGCACATTTATCCATTCCCCCCATTCTTCCTAGACACTCTATCCATGCTACCGAGGCCTCATTATTGAGCCCTCATTGTCGAGCTGCTGAGCTCTCACCACCACTTTTAAGACCTTATGTTCAACCCCATGTTCTTTCATTATTTCCTTTTCCATTTGAATCTTTATTCCCCTTCTCTATTAATTCTTCACTATCCCTATTTTTTGGGTACTTAATTATTTGATATTTTTTAACGTCATAATATCATGTCCAGTTTATATTTTCAAATCATTAAACTTAATAATAGAGAAGTTGTATTTTAATGATGTATTATATATATTATAATTAAAATAGAATAAATTTTTTTTTGTTAAAAAATTAAATAAAATTAAAAATCATGATGATTTTTTATACTTTCCAATTCAAATAAATTTGAATTTTTTTAAATTGAACAATTTTTCTTATTAGTTTTAATTTTTATAATATATGTGTAGGAAATTTTTTATATATTAATAAAAGTGGGATACCAATACCGAGGAACACATCACAACATTCTAAGGGTTTTTTGGGGATTTTTAATATGATTCAATTTCAAATTGATCCGCTGATGGGAAATAAATATTTTAATGACGTAAATATATATTTAGAAAATGTTAAATAAGAAATTTTGTTTATGATAACTTGATATTGATGAAATTCTCTGATAAAAATTTCTTTTGAATTTGGCATGAAGAATAGAATGTCACATATTGTTTAAAAATTGATGTCAGTCAATAGAATGAGGACCGTACATCCTCAACAATGGATAATGAAATGGTAAAACTATAAATGATGAATTCTTAATTAAAAAACATCAAAATCAAAAAAAAAATTAGAACAAATAGTTGAATTATATAAATATAGTGAAATAAAAGATTAATTTTTTGGGATTACATGACATCATGATCATGATTTTGACATTTAAATGGATCCTCTAATTGATTTCACAGAGGCTAATTTAATATATACCATTATAGAGTAATAAAATCTATTATATAATGTATTTGATGAAGGAAAACATGAGATGTATTGTGGATGCAAAAAATATTAAAAATGTTTTTCTATTGATATTGTACATAACAAATGATTATAAAGAATAAAAAATTAAGTGATGCATAAGATATTGGAATTGTTACATGACAAAATTCTTAAAGCTCATATCACTATTCATTTTATGATATAAAAAAAGTTTTAAATGTTGTAGTAAATTATATTAAAATACATTTTTGTCCTAATTATTGTATTCCTTATTATAGAGAGGATTCAATTAGATGAGATTATTAAAAGTCATCTTATTGATGAGAGTAAATGAGATTATGTTATATGTTTGAATCAACATACTAATAAAAAGAGTAATAATTAACAAAACATAAGTAAATTATTTTCAGTAATACCCTTTTAAACAAATATTGTGAAGACTATTAATGTAATAAAAAACACTCGCACACATAAAGTGGAATTATATAAATAATAACTATACAGGGTTAATGTGGAATACAAGGGATTCAAAATCATGGAAAAAAATTGATTTATTATATACATATTTATTATCTAATCTTAGTAATGTTCTATTTGGATTAGCAATCAATTGATTCATGCCAGTTGGGAGTTCATGTACTAGTTATAGAATTTGGGTGGTTGTTTGGATCCAGTAAAATATAATTACATCTATTTATATAAAAGAATAATATTTAATCATTTTGACGATTTCCCCTAGAATAAATACACATAAATGGGATATTTATGTATACATAGGTCCTCTAATTGATATTTTATAAGAGGTATGGATTCACGTTATTGAGACATTTGATGAAACATGTATACTTTTGTAAAAAATGCATGATGCTTTAATATAGAACATTAGTGTATTTCTTGTACATTGGAACATATCTGGCTAAAAAAATTACATGGTTTTGAATATTTCTATTTGTAACATTTATTTAGATCCTAACTACTTCCATAGTGTATAATGTTGGCCATATTTCAACATCATATATTTCTCAATGAATCTCATAGATTTCTGGTGACTAATTCAAAATTCAATGGGACTATTGATCATAGACCACATCCAATGTTATTTATTGGTTCTGCAATATTGCAAAAAATTGTAAATAGACAAACTGAAAATTTATGATGGTGCATCATTTTAATGATATGGGGAATTGATTTTGAAGTGAACCATCAATTAAAATCAGAACACAAAAATGGTATAAAAATTATAATCTTCAAACATCTTTACTGGGAATTTAATATCTTTCATCATAATCATCATGTCATGTATATTTTAAATAATATTTGTGTCAATTTGATATATAAGTTACTTAATAATTATGTATACTCAATGGAACATCATAATGATAATATTAAAATTAAAAAACTGAATATAAATCATTATCTATGGCTTGATGAAAATGGAAATAATGATATTTAAATTTATGAAATGAAAAATAAGGATAATGAAACAGTAGTTTGATCAGTAAAACATATGAATGTATCTTATGGGTATTAAAGTTAAATAGCATGGTGTGTTTTCTTAAATCATTTTTAATTAAAATTATTTAAATAGAATGATTGATATATTGTGTTATATTAGATATTACAATTGTAATTTCATAAATTGTTACCTAAAAATGTTACAGTGGTTGCACAATAATATTTCACCTTATTCCAAAAAATATGTGAGAATACTCTATAATGAGATGTTCTCAAAACCTTCAGGACATCTTTTCACCACCAATTTTTTCTAGGGAGATTATCTTTCCACCTTTATTTCTTACTATCTAGATTCATTTACATATAAATTTGGTGTAGGAAACTAAATTAGTAAGTCTTGCACATTATTGATTGATGTATCCAATTACGATGTAATTTTATTATATGTATTCCATAAAAATTATTAAATCATGAAACATTATCAAATAAAAAAACATGTTTTATGCATTTTTTTCCTAGATACCTTATTAATTTAAATTCCCACATGAAAAATAATTCTAAACATGCTGTCTCAATTTTTGGACGCTATTTAGCATAGGGTGTGTAAATTAATTTTCATAATATATAGATGATATTTATGTAATATTTAATCGAGTTTTATTTTTTGATGGCATATTGACTCAATATAAACTATATAATATATAAATAATCAATCCTATTATTAGTAGATCTATTATAAAGATCTAAAATAATACACTGAAAAAATTGAATTATTGAAGTAACAAATATATGTGATACATAATAGTGAAATTGAATATCCATTAATTGATGATCTCAAGATTCAAAAAAGGAGAAGAATGATAATATAAACTCAAAATGAAAATTATATAAAAAAATTTATTAATAAAGAGCATATAAAATGATGTATACATTACATGAGTTCAAAAATATTGGAATAAATATTGATATTAGATTAAAATATATATTTTAAATATAATAATTTATATTACTTTTTATATATCATGAATATTGATACTTGGGTTTAGTATTCGAGATATTTTATGCTTATAAATCACGATCCTCTTAAATAGGCTATAATTTTCAAAGCTTACAATGGGTATAACGTCAAATTTTGATATATTTGATTTGTAAGAGCATTTAAATACATTGAATAGTAGTATATTTATTGATTATATGTCAGATACCCTGGAAGGTTTACTTAATTTATTTAATTAAACAACCCCCATCATTTATTAGTTGTTTTATTCAAATGTGAGAGGTTCTATTTTAATAAGGGTATTAAAAGATATTACATGTAATTTACATTTGGGAATATATTAATATTGATGGATTTAGGTGACTATGAAAAAAATGACTTGTATATATTCTCATTGAAATAATAAAACTCTATATTATTTTAATGATGTCATGGATGAAGGGTAGAGTGTAGTTGTCCACATAAAACAAATTGACTTGTATGATATTGGTGATGATGTGGATTATTTGACATATGACATTGAATCCCATTAACACTAACAAATAAGATTATTTTTACATCATGAAATTGAAAATATCACTCTTCAAAGGTGGATGAAGTAGATGAAGTTGTGATGGAGTGGGATAATGATTTGATTGAAGGGAAACAATTATTATGTGTGCATTTATCAATTAAAATATCAACCACCTCTGATATATGTTATTTAGTTATTGTACAGTGGATCTTCAACCTTATTTAAAATAATTTTTAGGTAGTATTTGTTTAATTTTGAATAATTAATTGTTATAATTTTTATTTGAAATCATTCATTACCATACCTATATATATTTTGTTTTCCAGTAATTTTCATCAGTTATCATCTCTAAATTTTTGTCTCTGCATGATTTCTTCAAAATATGTATTTTGATGATTATTTACATGTTTAAATTATAGGAATTATA
Organism: Viscum album; assembly: GCA_963277665.1. Taxonomy (NCBI): domain Eukaryota; kingdom Viridiplantae; phylum Streptophyta; class Magnoliopsida; order Santalales; family Viscaceae; genus Viscum; species Viscum album. The sequence continues at coordinate 1,405,688,196 of OY728120.1, read as the reverse complement.
AAGAAGAATTTTTTCATAGATCCCAATCAACTAATACTTAATGTTCCCTTGACCACACGAACAACAAATGATCTATTGATCTCCCTCCCTATAGCATTTAGAACACCCACTATCTTCCCATTTAGCATTTGGGACCCCCACTATCACCCTTCCTTCCAAATCTGGAAAACCATCAATATTTGTACAATCAGAATATGGATCATTGCATCCTAATTATGTAGGTACAGCACCTAGTGACACAATAGTGATAGAATATGTTGTTAGTAATATTTCATGATGGGGATATTGGATGGTGGTGGTTAGACGTAAAATTTAATGTGCATACAGCTATTTCATTTATTCTACAAATAAAATTATTTTCATAAAATATGGAAACAATGTTACTAAAATGATAAATATTAACTATTTAGATTTCATGAATCTAAATATATTGAATATTTCTGTCCCATTTTATTTTTATGGAGTCCCATAGATTATACTACAAGATTATTTGGTCCTATTCTAGTCTAGTTGGTGGTTGAGTCAGATACCCTTTTAATTACATTTTCCAATTTGAGACATATGACTCAATAATATAAGAATTATGTCTTTGATTCTCATATAAATGAAAATTTAATACATTATTATTCAATTTAATTTCATCATATAATTATATTATAGTATTTTAAAAATGGATAACTTTATACAAATGTTATTCCACTTTACTATTTTTGATCTTATTACCCAAAAGTGAATGTTGAAAAATTTGGGTAAGAAATTAAATGATTATAAATGAGGATTATTGAATGAATTCAAAAATTCATCATTGAATACTCTTCATCTATATGATAATGTACCTGAAGGGGATCCCATAGTGTTGTTGAACATGTTTATTGATATCCATAACTCTGTGAAGCACATTGTATTAAAAAATAAATCACTATATTATTCTAATTTTAAATATATACATGAATATGATATGTTGATTAAATTAAATAATATACTATTAAATTTTATTTTATTTATTTAAATATGTTTCTACAAAAATTGATTCAATTTGAACTAGAAAATTGATCCCCCACACTATCGGGTCTATTGTTTTTCTGAGAAACAGATCGACTGTGGTAATATTATAAATAGATTAAATATTTATAAGATAAAATATATGTATCATATATTAAATATTTAATTCTATTTATTTAATGTATTCCAATAAATTCGGTCCCCAAGCCTCACTAATAAAACATTATACAAATTTTCTTATTAAATATGATGAATGTTACATGAATGATCATTCCAAAGAAGTTGGGGTAAAAATTCATTTTAAATTTTAATAACTTATTACCAATTGACAATTTTTTTGTATTTATATATGAATATTTGATTTCTATTTTATCTATACGTAAAAAAAATATAACTATTGGATTCTAATCATTTATTATCCTTCTCCATGTCCTAAGATGATCCAGTTTGTTATTTCCAAGCAATGTAGCATCACGTACTCATGGATAGAATGTGTTTGAGACCACTAGCCTCTAATTTTATTATAAGGTCACCTAGGAATGAAGCATCATCCATTACTATTTTTAGTTACTCCCTTACTTTTGATTTTAAGAGGAAGATTAATATAATTTAAAAAATAATTCATCAATAAGGGAGAAAATCCAGCAATTAGTGGATCATATACAAATATAGTATTAGAAGGTTGTCTTTCTATAAAAAGGATTTGTTTAATTATATTATAAGTTGACTACATGGGTTCCCTGTAAAATTGCATTGATGGAAGGTTTGAGTGATTCTGTATATCAAACAGCATCATAATCATTAAGTATGAAAACATTTATGTGTTTTATGTTTAAATTTAAATATTCATCATTATCTAATATTATGTAAAACGTTCTTAAAGGTTATATTAGCTACGATTGTAGATGGATTCGTATATGGTTTTGGACATATTACATTGGGTAGTGATGCAGGTTTAATTTCGATTTGGTGACAATGATGTTTAAATAAAATCATTAAATTCTATCATTATAAAACAGTCGTTGAGAAACTCTATTTTAGATTGAGGAATGGGATATATTTAATTACATTTCATTGAATAAAATCTATATGTTTCTTTGATTTGAAAATCTTTCATCTGATTTTTCCTTTATATTTATAATTCTTAGTATATTTTTGGTTTATTTGGATGATTCCATTTAAATTCTTTCATTATTGATTGATTACATTTTTCCATTTCATAAATTTTATATTACTATTTTGATGGATAACATATGATTATTTAATGAAGCATGAATTTTAATAAGAAAATTTTAGGAGGTAGTGATAGGATGCCCATATAATGTAAGGGTTATAACTAGGTTATGGTTTTATACATTTTCGGTTTTATCAATTGTTTCTTACATAATAATTTTTATTGTTTTTTGGAATGGGTGTGTTATCGGGTTTCCAAAATTAATGTGTGGTTTGAGTATCATTTTAGGATTGATAGTGGAATGGTCAGTGAGATGATAAGGTGTTAGTTTATTATTATCTTGTTTTGTTAAAGCATTATGATGGGAAAATTAGTATAGTAATAGATTTTATTTCTATTTTTTATTGGTCATGTTTCTGACATTGTTTTTTGATAATGTGGTAATGATTTATGAGGATGTGTGGTGGCATTATAAAAGAGGTGTGCAATGGATATTAATAGGTGGGGATGTTGTAAAATAAAGTGTGATGTTATGTATATATAGATGGGTTATGTTATTAAATGGTGGTAGGAAATGATGCTTTAATATTATGGAATTTCAATACATGTATGTATGGATAATGTAGAAACATGATGAGGTTTTTGTGTATTTATTTTACGATCAGTACTTTTTTATTGATTTAAGTGGAGGATTTTGGTGTTATGATAACGCATTTAATTCATTTGTATTTGATCATTCATTATAAAATTCTAATACATTTATAGAGTATAATATTAAAAGATTAATTGGAAAACATTTCATATATTTTTATGTATAATTAATTTATTTTATTTTTAACCTTTCCAAATCTGATTTTATATTTACTCATATCACAGACATAGTTAATCCTATTTTAACACTCTTCATGTTCTTATTATTTATTATCATTTCATATTAAAATTTATTATATAAAATATTTCATAATTAGTTTTATATAGTTATATATTAGAATTTGTATACATTTTCCTGGTGTTTTGATTGTATTTTAATTGAATCTCCATTTACAGTTAGTCTGTTATGGTTTTTAATATGTTAAAATGTTTCAATTTAGTTTTCAAGTGGAAGACATTTCTTCTATGATTTGTCAACGGATTTTATAATCATGTTAATTCCATATTTTTTTATATTTTTATATGACTATTGATTATTATTTAATATTTTATGTAATTTTTAAGGTTTAATATTTATTTGGTATACTTTTTTAGGGATATAGATTCTATTTAATTTTCTAGAAACTATATATTGGCGTGGTTTTAACCACTTCCTTATATGGTACATGAGTTTTGGGTAGAATTTTAAAAGGCCAATATACGTGGTAATATTTTATTGTGGCGGTTTAAACTGATGTATAATATTATTAAATATAGTGGTGGTTTAGACTACCATGAAATCCTTAGTAATTTGAAGAGGAAAACCCACTGCTAAATTATTAAATTGCCACAACTATAAATAATTTTGGGACACTTGACACAAAATGATTTTAAATTAGTGAAGCAACAGTGGCTTGGATATCAACACGAGATTGGAAGATGGTTTAAAAAAAATAAAGAACCATATGGATGTTGTTCAACCCATCATCCACATAAAAAATCGCCACTATTCCCCTATAGTTTGTAGTGTGATGAGAACTTTTAATCAATTAATAAAATATAATCCCTTATAATTTTTCATTCTTTTTAGACAAATTGATATACAATTTTTTATAAATATATATCTTGTAATTAATTCATAATGGATTGTTGGAAGAGGGGGTTTGAGAATTGTAGGTGATTATTTATCTTTAAAAAAAGAACAATTTTTTAATTATTTATTTCTCTATATGGGTTGGTACATTCCCAAGGAGAATGGTATTCAACATTAGATACCTATTTGAATAATTTAATGTTTTAAAAATGATGATAACGATTCATTTAAAATGTACAAGATTAGTGAAATGAGATCCTTTTTGCGGATTAAAAATTTTTCAATAGGAATAATATATCTTCCTTTATCAATAAAAATAATCATTAAATATTCTAATGATGTTTGGGAAGGAGGATTCAAAACCAATTTCTAGACCTATCTCATAGAGAAAAAATTTTCAAATATTTGGAAGGAAATAAATTTTACTCTAATGACTTCATGAACTTATTAATTATTAATTTTACCTGAAAATAAAAAATTATATATTTTATATGATTTATCACTTTGTTCTAGGTTTCAATATCAAAAAAATATGTATCTTCATTGGGATAAGGAAATAATTATGAGATATATAAAGGTCATTATAGACTTTGGGTTGAAGTATAACAATAAGGAAAATATTAATCTATGTAGCTACGTATATGATGATTGGGAAAATAATATTAATGATATAATAACAATATTTGGAGGAGTTTTATTTTCAAGTGTATTGTGTTTATTTTTTCACAAAAGGAAAAAATATTTTTTATCCTTTTGTATTAATATTGTAAGATATAACGATGCAATATAAGCCACTACCTAAATAATGTGAATGAAAAATTAGTTTGATGATGTAATGGTAGAAGTGTTGCTACAACTAATTCTTCACTATAATAATTAATATTATATTTTTTTAATATAGGAATTACATTAAATATTCATGTACCATGAACATTAATTTCCTATATTACATCATCAATGTTATTTGTGAGAAAAATGTGTTGATGTTGGAATTTATTCCAACCATAGAGAAAACAGTAGATGTTTTCACTAAACCTTTACCAAAATATTTATTTTAATGATTGAAGTTGAATATTAGAGTTCAAAATTCTTCTTCTAAAGAATAATGTATGGTACCTCTATCCCTTTTCACTTCATGTTATCAAGATATTATTATCAATGGGTGACAATAATGAAAACATAAAATTCATAATGTTTATTCCTTAATTCATTTAAAATGGGTGAGAAAATATATTGAGAATGTTAATTAAATATATATATTACCTTATGGGTAGGATATCTTACATTTATGGGGATCAAATTTTTATAGAATGATTTTATATGGGGAATGTTGTGATATTAGCATGTGTCTGTGAGTGTTGTGTTGAGTAGTGAATGTTGTAAATATTTTATGCCTTTTACCACATGTTTATGTTTGTGTTTGTTATAATACAAAAGTTAATAATTCTAAAAAGTTTTGATGTTAGTTATAATATGGAAAACATTATAATAATTATAAAGCACTTATTAACTCACTTTCATTTATTTCACTCATCTTGTGGGTTTATTTTTGGAAGAAAAATTATAAATTAGTTTAGTGAATACAATATTTATTTATTTATTGAATGAATAGTTTAATGAAATTTATTTATTTAGATAAATTGTTTTTATTCATGGTTTTCTATATTATGTGGATTATTGATTGGGAATGTTAAGGTTCTAGAATCAAATATAATTAAATATCCATGAGTTTTACACATTTCAAAGAAATATTAATCATAATGGTAACATGAACAACCAAAATAATAATAATAAAAATAACAAAAATAATAATATATTATTATTATTATTTCTATTCCATCAGGGATCATCATAAAATTAAGATCTGGGTATAAGAATTTATATAGTGACCAATTCTCTGACCTATTTATATAAAACAGATTATATAAGTTCTAGGGTGAATGATTTGTTTTGTGTAATATTTATCTATTGATAATTCTCTCAGTCCTCGAGAGAACATTCTCAAGAACTCTCTCATGAAAGGAGGGAATAGACCCTCCTACTATCTACCATGTCTAGAGATTATTGGATATAATATTTCATTCTCGGTAGGTATTCTTATGGAGATATATAATGAATGTCATGAAATGATAGAATCTCCCACTCCGACATTGATTATTCTATATTGATGTTTGAAGACATATTTTTTCTGAATAATTCTAGAGTAAATATACACATAGATACTTAATACTAATGATGGTACAACAAGGTTTTCCAATATATGAATCAATAAAGGAATAATTTTAATAAAATGTAATTTTATATTTAATGTAATTGTAAAATATATGCGAAAAGTTCCTTAATTTGTATCTTTTATGTTGTATTTCTTCAGGTTTTATAGACTTATCTGAAGAAAAATATTTTTTATTCTTTTTTTTAGAATGGGGTCTTAAACATATACTTATCCCTTTCTCCATTATGTTGTATCATAGTTATCAAATATTAATTCATAATTATAAATTAATCATTTAATAAATTAAGATTTTTTTAGTTTTCATTTCAATTTATTTATTTAATTCAAAATTAAATATAATATGATCATTAAATCTGATATTACAATGTATATGACAAGAAAAGATAAATAATTTTCTAAGATATCATCTAGTTGTACTTGAGATTCTAGATAGAATACATGGATACACAAATTTTAACAGAAAAATGAACATTGTGCGTCCATGTTCACCACACTTGGATGAGTTGTAAAAATATGGCATGTTGTGTGTGATAATAGTATGTGACATTATTACACATCATGTGTTGATTAATATTGTGGAACATGGTTCGATATAATCTACCCCTAATGATACTCCTCCTAGGCTAGTAATGAAGGAAGAGAGAAAATTACCCCGGAGTCCCACCTTAATTAGGGATCGTGGTTGCAAGTATCACCAAGGGTATAACAATATCACATATGGAAGGAATTACCCACAATTAGTTCACAAGGATTGGTACATAGAATGAAAAATTCCATGAAACCACATCCCATAAGGTGAAAATTGAAAACAAAATCATCCATTAATGTGATTATAAAGTAAATAAATACAAATATTGTCTCAAAATAAGAAATAGAAAATATAATCCTAGAAAAATGAATAAAAAACACTAATGTCTTTTTTAATAATATCCATATTAATTTCCAATGACCATATTAAACCTAGAAAATAGTATGTTTATGCGTAGTGTGATTATAACATATATACTCAGTAGTATCATACCGAAGGTCTATTGTACTCATGCGAAAACAACATAATAATATACCAGTGGAAGAACAAAAGAACAAAACAACCCATATGTAGGTCCACAACTGAATTCCACTATCAATATAGTACACTCACCAAATAAATACCCAATTATAATAACATAATAAGAACTATATCAATAAAGTTAACCCCATAATAGTTTCCCACTAATTTTAAATTCTCATTCCCTAATATCTTATATTATGTACCTCTCATACATTACATAACAACCTTACACATGACAGATGGTAAATTACAACACATATCACTTTTAAACACCAGGACAACCAAATAACATCTCCCTTGAGGAATCCTTGTAAAATGAATCACATCTCGCCTAACGACACCTAGGGAAACAGATTTCACCACTATAGTTTTCATATAACTATAATATTAGTTTACCATGATCATGAATGATATCAACCTCATTCCATCTTACAACCATGATCAACCACCACTGTAAAACACATCATCCTCTCATCAATTATAACCTCTAGTGAACATTTTTATTCTAGAAAACCCATCAAGTGTGTATTGATATCATCTAGAAGAGAGAGCAGGGAAGAATGGGTTTCCAACTCTCTATCAACTCCATATTCAATGTGTTGGAAAAACATATATAACCAAATAAAATTAGGAATTTTTTTAAACACTCAACATGGTTTGGGTGATTAAAAATTTAAATGAAAGTATATGATAAAAAATTACACATAATACAAACATAGGGGGTTACAAAAATGGAACTAACATAACTCACAACCCCATAGTAGTGTCTCAAAAATTCCACCGCTATCCTTTACACATTTAAATGTTTCACACCAAACAATAAATCCTCATAAAAATCATAATTCATAATTCAATTTAAAACAATCCAATTTATATTTTTTATTATTACTAACCATATTCATTCATCAAGCTCACCCTTTTTTTGGAGTTCAGACCATCTATTTTCCATCTTGTACATTACTATACTAACAGAAAATTAATTTACACGCACATTTATTAATAATTGCAACACATTCAATTTCATTGTCCATGTCATATTTTAATGTTTTATCCATTTGTACAAGACAACTACACAACACAACTTATCCATATAATTCTATAAAACATCACTTCACAACCACTTTATAACACAAGTAACACAAGTCACATCCACTATAAATCTCAACCACCAGATGACACCACCTACACACACCTCAACCACTAAAATTCACCACCATAGTTTTAACAAAGTCCGTTCCTCATAATTACTTCATTACTATCAAGGTTATTATCCGAAAAAAACCAATATTTCCATCAAATACCAACTTATACAACAGATATACATTCCTGTCCTTTATTGTGTGTGTATTTTAATCAAGAAAACACAAAAACACACAAATATAATCACAGTAAACAATGAAAAATAGTAAGAAAAACCATATAGGAAAATCAAAAGAATAATTAAAAATCATGTTATTTCTCACATACCATTAATTTCAATTAATCTAGTTAATTTTCATTATTATGTTGATATGTAATATGTACCCAATTAAAAAAATGAATGAAGTCCCCACATTTACATATAAGAAAAGTTGAATGATCCCCTACATCAATGATGCTTCAAGAAATAATCCTACCAGAACTAGTGAAGGCCCACCATCAATATCACAAGAACACCACTATATCATATATACAACAATATTTATAGTAAATACACTGCAATCCTAGGTAAACTCCAACCACATTTAACTCAAAAAAATATAATGAGAAGGAAGTGATAAAATGGAAGGAGTTGTTTACCTCGAACTAATGAATTCTAATGTAAACAATCCAAGACAACCCATGGTGTTTGAATCACTAATGTTGGGGACTATAGAGGGGGATGAAGAGAAGGGGTTGACCAAGGGTAGAGGGAAGCTCTAAATTTCGAATGAAGATGTAGTAAAAATCATATTTACCAACTCAGAACAAATACCCTCACCATGGTTTGTTGAAACCCCCAACACAATGTGGTGACCCTATATTGAAACATTATTTAAATCTCTCATGTTAGATCAACATTTTACTTCTATTTTAAAAATGGGACTTGAATACCACCACAACCTAGACAATAACATGGTCAAATTTGAGGTATGCCATCTATTGAAATACATTTATAGACACCGGGTCTTTGTGTCGACCACCAAATTTTTTCCCCATAACCATGTTGAATTCCATTTAATGGTGATTACTATTTCATCATTTTTATATCTTATCCTCCAATGAACAATTCAAATAACCACCCCCTAAACATAGAATCGTTGGACTAGATGTTTTTTGTAGGGTTCTCTCCTGACCAACAATCCCCTATACCACACCCACCATGAGGGTGTGTCGATTGATACAATAACCTAATTCCTACTATAAGACATTAGAATACCTAGAAAATCCTCATTGAAACCACTCATCATTAGGAAATGACACAAGTAGGTTATGAAGAAATGAACCATTACAAATTGCTTCAGGGGTTATAGGGAATGTACATAAAACACACACTTTATAACCCCACATGGTTTGGAATAATTGAAAACCTAGAATCCATAAGTTTTATTTGAAAACCATAAATTATTTACAAATCACGTATTTACTAACAATCATGCAACATTATCTTAAGAAGATTACATAGTGTATAAAGGATTTCACATACTAAAACACAAAATTTTCCACATAAAAACATGTTGAGTCCCTATGTGTATACTGTAGATATCTAGATAATGGAGTACATGGTGTGTAGTGGGTTGTACATTTAATTTAAAAATACCCTATTAACATAGTGTATAGGTCGATACTTGTTATACATCATGTGAATTAATTATTTTGAATTGAAATGATTTTCACTTTAAAAAAAACTACATGGTGATAAATACATTATATTCCATTACATTATAAAGGATAAAACCATAGATCATAGTATTTATTTGGAACATGTAAAAAAAGCTTCCAATTATATCGGAGTTCTAATAAATAAAATTTGGTAGACATAAAAAGATATATTTAATAGTTGTTTCCCTTGAGATATGTGGTGTAAATTGATGTAAATTATTGATGAAATTTGAGTCCATTATTTCGATATTATGGATTCCACTCAATGGATCAAGAATCCGTGAGTTAAATCCAATAAAAATAACCACAACCAAAATAATGTAGAGTAATTGACAAGATCATATTCTCGGTAATGATAATGGAATTTTGGATCCTCATCTCTAGAATATCAATGATAAATGATATATTTATGTCCAATGATGATAAATATTATGATTTGATAATATAGTATGAGGCAAATAAATTATATTTAATATATCAAATTTTAAAAATCAGGATATATCTGTATAACATGATACTATATTTTCATAGATAATTTAAGATAATATGATATCAAAATAACACATAAAATTTACATTATATAATTAAAATATCATCACATGATGAACATTGATTTTTTTATGAAAATAAAACATAAGAAAAAGATATAGGAGGAATAGAAATGTTCGGGGGTATGATTTGATGTAAGCCAATGGGAAAACCATTTTTGATGGAGGTAAAACCCATTGTAAAATATATTATGATCAATAAATTGATGATATTAACATCCAGATAACCTTATTATGTAAGAAAAACAAAATCTGTGTTTCTATCCCTCCATGTAAAAAAGAATATATATGTCCAAATATAGGCTACCCTGAAAAATCCTAGTGGAATAGAAATTTCTCTGGTGGATTAAGATTATTCCCAAGAGCTATTAAAATAGTATAAATGAACCAAATTCAATATAATAAATGTATCTATTATAATACAAGAGTAGGGAAAGGCCAATATGAATGTATTTATCCTCTTAATAAATTGTAGTTCCTTATCGTTAATTAGTTGATAAATAAATGGAAATTGAACCACATGTATCACGGATGAGGCCACCTCTACCCATGACCCATTAGAATGATGACCCATTGGTTATATGTTTGAGGCCAATCCATGGGGCCTTCCAATAAACCCAATCACCATCATCCCTTGATCCATGGGATCCATCATTAAAGAATTAAGGAAACTAAGAAAAAAACACCATACAACATGGTATCTCCTTTAATAAAATTTTAAGTGATTAAATATCATATTGCATTCTATATTAAATGTAGCCATTCATGGGCATGCTATCCTAGTGATGGATGTTATTTTGTGTTTTCCAAATAACCAAACACAGAGTAATGATAAAAATTACATGCTTGATGTTGTGAAGTTACACACATTATGGAGATAAAATATAGTTGGAAATGAAATTATATAGTGAGTCATATGTAAGAACCTGATTTTTTAGAAACGGTTCAAAGACTAGCCCTATTTAAAATTTTGACTGGTTTTTGAGATGCCTGGAAAATCTGGGTAGTTTTTGGAAATTTCCAGACTACACGCCATGTACTTTAAGTACACGCCGTGTATGAGTTACCCGAGTAACCGGTCGTGTGCTCTCCGAGTACATGTCGTGTGAAGACTGTGTAGAACATTCCTACTACACGACATGTATTTATAGACATGCCTTGTATCCCTTATCCGTGCGAGGCCAGGTACATGTTGTGTGGTTCCCAGGTGTAAATTTCCATCTACACAGCGTGTAGCCTTCCTTGACACGCCGTGTACCCTTGCCATGTAGCAGCCGAGACCCTGGTCGTGTGTTGACCATGTACACTGTCCAGGCTATGTGCTGGACTCCGCTTAAGTCAGATTACGGAAACACATATACACGGCGTGTACATTGTAAATACACGCTGTGTACTTTTTTTTATTTAACCGATCGAGGTGTCACCATGCCTCATTCCATGATTTCCCTTCTTCTTTTCCATTGGGCGAGAAGTTCATCTGAGAACTCCCGAAAAACTCAGACCCTTCCATAATCTCAGTATGACCTCCGTTCTTCGATCCATCAGTGGCAGCGGGACCATATCAGAAATGCTAACCCTGACCACCAATCTTCGTCCATGATTCCTCACCTATTTCTCTGTAGATTCCATCCGAATGGAATTGCCGGATTTGATGGAAACACAGATCTATCGTGACTCAGTCCGATTCAAAGGCTGAAATCAAAGGAGTGTCATCGTTCAACTACGAGGTATGTGGTGCATACCTTATTTTGTGTTTTCGTAGAAAATTTGGGGTTGTGACCTTCGGGTGTGATTTCAAGTGTTGAGAGGGACTATGTTTGTTTGCTTAATTTAATTATCTTCATTGTGGAATGCCTCTGGGTATTCCCTAACCACGTTGCGATCGAGCTACAATGGGTTAGAGGTCTTTGCTCGTTTGGGGAAATTCGGCCGGTGGTGCCGAAATGCGTGTGAATTGGACCATTGTTTAAACTACTGTGTTATACTTCTTATTGAATGTCTCGAGGTAATCTGTTTAGTTTAATTGTTAAATCGTGAATGAGTTAGGTGTTGTTATGGGATAGCACATGTTACTTCAATTTGACTGTTTAGTAGTTTCCTATTTTAAAGTGATGCTTCCAAGTATGAATATGCAATGTGTGATATTTCCTGTGTTGAACTGCTTGTTATGTTGGGTGTGGACCAAATATATTATTGAGTTATGGGGATCATAGGATGGGGCTTTGGCTCGGGATACTTTAGGTGGTTGCTTCCATGGGATTGGGCATCGTGGACGTCTGTTGAGGCAGTTGGACTGTTAGATTGGGCTTTGGCCAGAGTAACTGGGTAGCGAGGCTATCTGACTTAAGCGACATGTTAGCAGGGACATGAGGTGTCAGTGGTGTTGTGGCTTGAGATATACGAAGGTGATTACCGCTCATCGAGTACTTTTGAGTAGTGTGCACACAGATAGACTCTGAGATGAGGTGGTACGACCACTCGCTGGGTAGAGACCCCGTGTAGATGCGGTTAGGTATAATTGGTTTGGAGATTATTTCCATAGGAAGCCACGTGGAAGGTGAGGAGCCTTTAGAAGATAGCTTTGAGGCGGTCAGGTTGGGGGTAGAGGCTCACCGTGATTTGAGGGAAGACATCGTTGTCCCTCCAGTTATCCTTTGAGGTTAGGTATCGTTGTTCCTCTGGATGTTGTTCCATGGGTAGGTATAGCTTTCGAGCTGGGTTAAAACGGTTGAGCGTGCCTTCAGGATGTCGGTACTTGAGACATGTTGTGTCAGGTGGAACGAGGTGCTGGGTTGCAGATCAGACTTCCGACATTGGCCGAAGAAGATGACACTTACAGGTGGCTACTTAGCACTAGTGAAGTCCTTGTTTACTTTTGGGCATTGCACTGTTTACTATTTTTCTTATATAATCATGTCTTCCTAAACACTTATATTAGGTACCCACCTCTGGGTGGTATCCTACTGAGACTTGTCTCACACCCTACACGGGCCGTTTAGGATGCATGTAAACTTTATGAAACTGCGTGAAGGTAGAGGGTCACCCTCTAGAGCTGGACATTAGTGTTGTTGACTTGGAGACTGGCATGGACCTTGAGGTCATGCCGTACTGGAGTAACTAGTTCAGTATTCATTTTCTTGAATCATCATGTTTACTCTATATGGTAGCTACTACTGGTTATCCATTGGCGCCATTATATATGTATTGATTTGTACGACTTTCTTGGATGCATGCTTGGTTGATTTAGAGGTTATTGCAGTTGATTTCGAGCGTGATGTTTTGTTACAATCTGCTGATGTTTTTTCTATATTGCTTCCACTGTTTATTGTTATTGAATGTTATTCCGATCTGTAGGTATGGTTCGAGTCTATTGAGTCATTTATTTTCGCTGCATATAATAGTTTATTACTTGGACCAGCACCATTAATTCCTCTGAGAGGGTTTAGCCTCCCCACTATTACTATTTAGACCCTTGCTGCTAGTCGACAGTCTTTGGAATTCAGGGGAGGTGCACCTAAGGTAGTAACACCCAACCCGTTCGGCACTGTTCGGGTGGCTGGCTGGGTCAGGGGCATTACAAAGTCATATCAGAGGAGGTTTTCTTGACAAGGATTTAATAGCGTTTCTTTGCTGGAAACTAATGAGTTTGAGTCTTTTGTTTTCATTATTTTCTGGTTTTACTATTTGGGATATGGTAGACTGGAGGTAGTTTATTGTTGGAACTAGATTTTTGAACTTGGGCTTGGGTGCCTATAGCCCCATGTATGAGAGATGGATTGAGTTTCCAGGGGTGGGAATTGTTGTTTGATTTTTGCTCAGATTACATTTGATATGACTTCCACCTCAGTGGCTAACTTGTTGTGCGATGTTATTGATTATGGTATGTAATCCTTGGCCGGAATGGCAAGGGTTTATTTCTTGGATTTTTATAGGCACATTTTAGGGTATTTCAATTTCATAACTGCCTGTATGCTTTGTGAAGTGATAATACCTTGTGAATAAAATAAATTTCCATGCTATGTATGCTCTGAACTGTGGATAGGTCAAACTCATGATAGAATTGATTGTTTATAGAAATGTATATGTCATGCTTGGTATTTTTGTAGAATTGCATGTTGCATGATATCTGGGTATGGCTCACATGAGAGAAGACATGTATTGTGGATGAGGCAGTGTAACTGTCAGGATTGGGCGACTCGGTCGTCGGAATTGAGGCAATGTTGTTTGTCAGGATGGGATGACTTGAGGTACTAATGATACATGGCTCTGTTCAGGGCAGGTAAGGAGGCCATGAGGTCGGGATGTCGTGGGGCATGGGTAGCGGTTATGGGGATTAAGTGTAGTTTTTATGCACTTCCTTTTACTAATTTCCTCATCTCCATAGAATATATTGTTATATAGATTTATGTGGGATGTCTGACCATTTATGGTATTCATTGGGTTACTTATTCACGACACGATGGAGCGACAGGCAGGAAAGGATATGGTACCGCAGTATCAGGTTCAGAATCCGGTGCAGGCAGAGCATGAGCCGTAGGTACTGGCTCAGGGATAGGATCAGGTTCCGGATCCAGTGCATGGAGGGCAGCAGCCGAGTTTGGCAGCGTTTGGACCGTGGCTTGACGAGAAGCTCCGAGCTAGACTAGTACGTGTCTTGCAGGGGATTAACAGAGGCATGCATGGTACAATGCCTTTTATGGCATATCTGAAACGGGAGTTCTAGTCGCATAACCCGTCTCTTTTTCAGGGTGAGGGTGGTCCACAAGCAGCAGAGAACTGGATAGAGAGTATGAAGATAATCTTCGAGCAGCTTGAGACACCTCCAGGGTGGAAGGTAAAACTGGTGACGTACATGCTGAGAGGACCGGCGAAACTTTGGTGGGATGTGAAGGTATAGGCTCGTAGGCATGAGGGACTGGCGTGGAAGGACTTTGAGGACAGGTTCTTCGAGCACTTTTATCCAGAGATGCTGAGGGCAGAGAGAGCTCGGGAGTTCTTGAGTCTTCAGCAGGGTAATATGTCCGTCATGGATTACACAACCACTTCCACAGAGTTGTCTCTCTTTTCACATGGTATGGGGAGAAATGATGCAGATAGGGTGAGGTGCTTCGAGGAAGGCTTACGACACACCATTCGGGTTCAAGTAAACATCTTCAGGCTGGGTTCCTTTTCCGAAGCAGTGAACCATGCGCTCATAGCCGAGGTCAACGAGAGAGAAAAATCTCATTTTGATAGGGTGGCAGCTTCAGGTGACTATTCAGACAGCAGGAAGTAAGGGAGAGATGAGTTCCAGTATGGCAGGTAGGCCAAGGACTCAGCAAGACCACCTCGTGGCAGTTCAGCAATGATTTTCTTTCAGTGCGGACAACCGGGACATGTTCGGGCGCAGTGTGATAGGCCCCCGACGGAGTGTCGGGCCTGTGGACATGTCATGCATCTGGAGAGGTTTTGCAGGAATCCATCTCAGACAGTCGGAAGGCAGGGACCAGGACAGACTGTGGCGTCAGGAGCTGGTTCAGGTTCAGTACAATGAGAGGGTAGTCAAAGTTCAGCTGCATGTAGAGGACGTGACCGGGATAGTGGGATTTAGCTAAGGTGCCAGTGGCCAGTGACTAGAGAAGCACCGCTGGGAGGTCATTCATCAGGCAGTCAGACTTCAGGCCAGGAGCACAATGTGGAGATTCCATGGATTGAGCAGGCTGGAGAGCCGACGAAGGTGGTAGGTACACTGCGGGTGTGGACGTGAGTTTCTTTACATTCAATTGGCATGGCCTCTTGAGGCATGTTAGTTTGAGTGCACAGGCTGCACATGATACTTGTTGACTTACTAGATGCTAGTTAGTGGGATTGGCATCATATCAGATGTGTTTTATTTTTTATTTATATATTTGAGATGCATGGCATTTGGAGCATCAATGATGCAAGTTATTTGAGGTGTCGTGGGCAGTGGGGCATCATCGATCAGGTTACTTGAGTTTCATGGAATTAGGTTTGAATTAAGAATCTATTAGATGCAGGACCTCAGGGAGGCAGACACTGATGCGGTGACAGTTACGTTGGGTGTCGGAAGCAACAAGTGAGCACCGAGGAGGTGAAGGGTTGGCGATGCGTCACGGGAGGACCATGGGTCTGGGAAATACGTCGTTGCACCTTGTTTGTTTATTTGTTTTCATTGAGCTTTGTTCGGGTTGACGCCGAGTAGTTGATTCCTAAGGCGGGGATCCCTTTTTAGGAATTTAGCTAGAACCTTGAGATCGGGGTAGTCTGGGTTGTTTAACCGGGATGGGTGTGTTCGGTTCCATCTCCTGGTTTCGTTTGGTAGCTCGGGGATGAGCTACGTTAAGGTGGGGAGTTTGTAAGAACCAGAGTTTTTAGAAATAGGTAAAAACCCGGCCCTGTTTAATCTTTTGACTTGTTTTTGACATGTCTGGAAAATCTAGGAAGTTTCCAGAAATTTCTAGACTAGACGCCTTGTACTTTAAGTACACGTCCTGTATGAGTTACCCGAGTGACCGTCCGTGTGCTCGCCGAGTACATGCCGTGTGATGACCATGTACAACCTTCCTATGACACGGGGTGTATTTATAGACACACCATGTATCCCTTATCCTTGTGAGGTCAGGTACATGTCATGTGGGGCCCAGGTGTAAATTTCCATCTACACGGCGTGTAGCCTTCCATGACACACCATGTACCCTTTTTGTGTAGCGACCGAGACACTGGCCGTGTGTTGACTGTGTACCAAACTCCACTTATGTCGGAGTATGGAAACACATATACACGGCTTGTACATTGTAAATACATGTCGTTTACTTTTTTTTATTTGACTGATTGAGGCGTCTTCGTGCCTCATTCCATGATTTCCATTCTTCTTTTCCTTTGGGCGAGCATTTCCTCTGAGAACTCCTGAAAAACTCAAACCCTTCCAAAATCTTCGTACGACCTCCGTTCTTCGATCCGTCAGTGGTAGCGGGACCACATCTAAAAGGATAACATTGTGCACACTTCTTCGTCCTTGATTCCTCACCTGTTTCTTTGCAGATTCCATCCGAACGGAATTTCATGATTTGACGGAAACACAGATCTAGCACGACTCAGTCCGATTCGGAGGCTGAAATCAAAGGAGTGTCATTGTACGAGTATGAGGTAGGTGTTACAAACCTTATTTCATGTTTTCGTAGACAATTTGTGGTTGCATCCTTCAGGGGTGATGTCAGGTGTTGAGCGGGACCATGTTTATTTGTTTTATTTAATTATCTGCATTGTGGAATGACTCTGGGTAATTTCTAACCCTATTGCGATCGAGCAAGATTGGGTTAGAGGTCGTTGCTCGTTGTGGTAAATTCGGCTGGGGATGTCGAAATGCGTGTGAATTGGACCATTTTTTAAAATGTTGTGTTATACTGCTTATTGAATGTCTCATGTTAAACTGTTTAGAATAATTGTTAAATCGAGAATGAGTTAGGTGCTGGTATGGGATATCACAGGTTAGTGAAATTTGTCTATTTAGTAATTTCCTATATTAAAGTGATGGTTCCAAGTATGAATATGAAATGTGTGATATTCCATGTGTTGAACTTCTTGTTGTGTTGGGAATGGAAAAAATATATTGTTGAGTGATGGGGATCACAGGTTGGGGCTTTGGATCACGATAATTTGGGTGGTTGCTACCACGGGATTGGGAGTCATGGACGTCATTTGAGGCAGTTGGACTGTCAGGTAGGGCTTTGGCCCGGGTTACTTGGGTGGCGAGGAAATCTTACAGGAGCGACAGGTTCGCAGGGACACGAGGTGTCAGAGGTGTTGTGGCTTGGGACATACTGTGGTGATTACCGCTAACCAGGTACATTTGAGTAGTGTTCACACATATAGACTCTGAGATGAGGTAGTACAACCACTCACTAGGTAGAGACCCCCAGAAGATGCGGTTAGGTATAATTGGTTTGGGGGTTCTTTCCATAGGAAGCCACATGGAATATGAGGAGCCTTCGGAAGATAGCTTTGAGGCAGTCAGGTTGGGGGAAGAGGCTCACCGTGATTTGAGGGTAGACATCTCTATCCCTCAGGTTATCCTTTGAGGTCAGGTATCGTTGTTCCTCCGGATATTGTTCCATGGGAAGGTTGAGCTTTCGAGCTGGGTTACGACAGTTGGGCATGCCTTCGGGACATCGGTACATGAGACACATGGTGTTAGGTGGCTAGAGGTGCCAGACTGCAGATCAGAATTTCCAACGTTGGCCGAAGCAGGTGAAACTTCTTGGTGGCTGCTGAGCACCAGTGAAGTCCTTGTTTACTTTTGGTCATTCCACTATTTACTTTGTTTCTTATATAAGCATGTCTTCCTAAACACTTATATTAGGTACGCACCTCTGGGTGGTATCCTTCTGAGACTTGTATCACACCCTACACGGGCCCATCGAGGAGTGTGTAGACTTTATGAAACTATGTGAAGGTAGAGGGTCAGCCTCAGGAGCTGGACTTTAGTGCTGTTGACATGGAGACTAGCATGAAAATTTTCGTCGTGCCATACTAGAGTTACTTGTTCAGTATTCTTTTTCTTGCATCAACATGTTTACTTTATATTGTAGCTACTACTGGTTAGCCATTGGTGCCATTATATATGTATTGATTTTTTTTGACTTCCTTGGATGCATTCTTGGTTGATTTATCATATATTGCAGTTGATTATTCGAGTGATGTTTTGTTACTCTCTGCTGCGGTTGTTTCCATATTACTTCCACTATTTATTTTTATTGAATGTGCTTCCGCTCTGTGGGTTTGGTTCTAGTCTGCTGAGTCATTTATTTTCACTACATATTTTAGATTATTACTTGGGTCATCACCTTTAATTCCTCTGAGAGGGTATAGCCTCCCCTCTTTACCTATTCAGACCATCGCTGCTAGTCGGAAGCCTTTGTCATTCAGGGGAGGTGCGCCTAAGGTAGTAACACCTGACCCGTTCGGCATTGTTCGGGTGGCTGGCCAGGTCCGGGATGTTACATCATACAAATACATATTTACTATATGTGAGTTAAAAATTTAAAAATCCCAATACTCTACCACAACCAAATGAAAAATGCATTCAATTCTGGTTGAGATATAATAAGATAATTTCAAAAAAAAATTGAACACCATTCATATGGACTTTAGAAAATGAGGGAATTTCATTTTCACATAGACAAAACAATATAAAATTTTGTTTGATGGGAATTTTCTCACCAATGTAAAATTTTCATGGATTCAGTGGGTTTCGAATCATGAATAATGTCATGGATATATGAAAAGTGTAATCCTGTTGAGGGAGAGAGAGTGAAGGGGAGATAATCTATAGTGTAGTCTAGTTAGATGCTGTTAACCATAGTATGTTTATTATCACTGAGAATTGAATATAAAAACTAAGGTAAGGAAAAATACTACTTATTGGTGAGCTCCATGGAAGAGAAACCAAAAAAAAATTCATGAATATCCTTTAAAATTTTTCAAACCAAATTGAAATGTCACTACAAGAAATGATCTCGTGAGAGATTTCAATAATACTTCTAATACTATTTTGAATACATTTCCAAATGTGAGATTAAAAGTACATAATTACATATAATATTATATTTCCCATTTTTTTATTTGATAAATATGGCCTATATAAAATTCCATGAGACAGAATCTAATGTGAGTATTTTCTCTATGAAAATGAAAATTAGAGGTATGTTTAAGAGAGTATTTCTCCTTCAGGAAGAATCTTATCCAGCCTTTGCAAAATAGTATAGTGATGTCTCCCTTCAATATGATCATCCCATAAAAAGGTGTTAAGTGTTTTATCTATATTTATTATAATATTACATAGATCCTTACTAACTGATAAGATGGCTACATTAATAGAATAACATATACTATTAACCAATTTTATTATACATTTGAAGGAAAGAAATTTTATTTTCCTATTGGGGATTCATCACATGATTCTATTACAGATCCACGAAAATTGATGGATTCAAATTACTAAATTGGAGAAAAGGGCACCAATGTACTTCATTGGGAACTAATTTCAAGATATTTCAAGCCTATCATCAATTATTGTTGATCACATATTTTTATATGACTTGTAAATGAAGATAGTAATTTTGGATAAAATGATGAGATGTCATCTTTTGTTATTTAACGAACTCAATATTTATTTATGTGGATAAAAGAACATTTTATTCCATTAATAATGAATATATGGTCATCATCATTGACATAAATTTCCAGGGGTAGTATATTCCATTATAATAGGTGGAAATTCTATTTTCTGGAGACCCATTTTAGAGATAAGGTTATTTATAAGGAGGCTGATGAGATGGAACACACTATCTTATAGAAGAATGTAGATGATGAATTGGATTTCATGTTACTCAGGTTATCTCTATTTATAATGAGATCCAAAATATTTTCCTGAAAAATTGATTCATATTACATGTTTCCACATCAATGTGATCATTAAGAGGAGATGTAAAGATAAGAGAATTACAATACCTTCAAGGAATATTTCTCAGGAAATAATTGTTATGTTCCACCTGTAAGACATGAAATATAAAAGATAATTAGTTATATTAATAATTTTGATATATTTGGTTTTATTCTACCTAATGATTTTTACTCCAACCTCACATTTCCTTCCTAACATTATATCTTCACTAGTTTTGCTGAAAACTATAATATGAAGAATATGGTAAAGTAAAATCTAGATCTTCTTATACAGATTTTATAAGTAGATAAGGACAGGATGAATGAAAATACATTAGCCCTTGTGGTAAAAAAGATTATGTGAAATGTTATATTATCAAAGACTAATTACATGTCTATAGATTATTTATACCACCCAACCAGAAGGATAATAATCAAATGGAAGGCAATATAATAAGAAATATAATGGTTTTCATTTGTAAAGGGATCTAAAATTACCATAAATTAAATATTACATAATGAAGTTTATTTAGACAACATTTCATGTCATTTCAATCTAAAATATCATTAAGGATTTGGGGTTTATAGAAATAGGCGATAAATAATACAAAACATTACCAGATTTTTCAATGTGTACATTTCAACATAGTATCCACCTTTCTAATTATATAAAGAATTTAATGTAAAACATGATTTATTTTCATTATAAATTTTCATGAAATTAAAGATTAATTTATTTATTTCTTCTCAACCATCATTAATTCTGGTGATTTTTTAATACATGGGATTAAAAATGAAATCATATTAAATGATATAAACTAATGAATGATTGAAACTTGTTAATCCATGAATACTTATAAAAGTATTATTTGTTAAAATAACATTTTTATTCAATATTAAATTTTTCTTACCCAAGTAATTAACATCTATACCCAAATATATTAATAATAAAATTTATGAATAATTTTATTGGAAAATAAATATCATAAGTGTTTCTTTTTAATCATGAAAATCTTATACCAATTGATTCACCAAGTTATACATTTTAACCATAATAAGCTTCATATACTTATATTTAAAACATAAAATGATTAGATAAAATTAAAAACATAATATCTCTATGAAAAAATATATAAATAATAGATAAATCATTTTGGTAATTTGGGAAATCATTTTCCTTATCACTCCTTCAAATTGAATAGCCATATAGTTGACTTTCATACCGAATGCTTTGGTGGGATATAAGGGACACACACTTCCTTGGTATAAAATGGGACCAACCATCCTTGGTTAATTATTCAACCACCTATCCATGGTTTATAATGGAACCGTAAATCCTTTGATTATAAAAGAACTACTCATAAACAAACAAAATTACCAATAACCCTAACATAGTTATAAAACATGGAAGTTTTACTTTTGATTACTATTGTAACAACCTAGTTTTTATCATAGATATTGATCCTATTAAATTTGGTATAATTATTTAATTGATACATAATTTGAAATCCCCATGATGATACAATGTTTTATTATGGTATTTGTGGCTTCTTTGGAGCTCACAATCCTGACTGGTGGGGAAACAAACTGGGTTTTACGGTTAGTTGAAACCTTGAGACCCATCCCATAATGTCTCTCCAATCCATTAGGGGAAGGAAATTTTGGTGAAGAATGGTGAATAATTATAGCAAATCTTGTTATAGGGGCCGAAAACTTAGGCATAATTTTTGTAATTAGCAGTATAAGTGATTTACTTGTTTGGAACATGATTTCTCTAACCGTGTAGTTTTACCATGCAGGTACCCTCCCACGTACTGAGCCACACATGGTTGGAACACAGTTTTGACAACTATGTGGTCAAACCATGCACCATTGTTTATTATTATGAAATTATGAAAATTCCATTAATGATATTTTTAACGCAACATCCATCCTCCATGTATTATAACAGTGGTAAATAAGCTCATCCATATAACTTTATGGATGCCTATGTTCCTATTGAGTAGTTTTTTATCCTAATCACTAATCTAACGTCTGATTCAATCCTTATTCACCATGTTGGATGCACATAAGTATATACTTGATTCCTGATGATTCGTTTATCATAATTAATTTCATAGATTATACAATTTTTTTATGAAAATATTCCATATTTTTCGGTGTTTAGCCATTCTTCATATTTATTCTAATCCATGACAGTCTGAAGGATGATTCTAGAAGAGGAGTTTCAAATGAGATTAAGGTATCCAGTCTATGAATCATCCATAAAGTCTCATCATTTAATTATTTTCTATAGTGTGTGCCCTCTGATTTTATTGGGAATTACTTATTAAATCGATGTGCTTTTTATTATAATCATATTTCTCAAAATCTACCATCATTTCCATGTAGTATCATCACTTCATAGAAGGATGAGACTTCAACATGTTCCTCCACTAGTAGGTTGGTGACAAATAATTTCCATTATTGTTTTGTTGTTATAGACTACACCACTTCTCACGTGTGTTCTGGATTGAAATTAGTAATGGTATGACCATCTGCAAGAAAATGGTTTTTGAATTTTATTGGTTATCCCTTAAATATGTAATATCACATAACAATTATGGGGTAAATGATTCATTAAATTCATGAATCTGAATAGTATTTGGAAAGTATATATATATATATCTCTTGGTCTATTTAAATGTAAAAAAATAACATGATTTGAAATACGTATCACACATTTCCATGCTTATGGAAGGTATAAAAGTGAACATAATAAAAGATTAAAATTTTTCTATACAATATGGTTGAATGCTTTTTTATTCCTTCACAAACTAATGAAAGGTAACATCTTAAACTAAATGACCTCTTTTAAAAGAATGTATATTACATGGACATAATGAATTAATGAAAATGAATACGGTTCATATTTTATAAGGGTCATGATATCATTACAATATTGGTCAGCCTCAATCTATCCTTGATTTACCAAGGGAATTCCATGACCAATCATGGATTCAATTCCAATTCAGGGATATTAGTTTCCATTCTTGATACCCACCTTGTATCATAATCCTTATCTACTATTGGAATTCTTGAATGATTTCAATGGATCAATTAATTATTTTCACTATATGACGACTTTGATATAATATTTGTACCCAACATGACATCTATAAAGATCAGAAACAATGGATACCCCCATAAGTCTCAATTATATCCAATCCCATATTACATTGGATAAATTTCTTGGACTCATTTAGAATCATATAAAAGTGTCATTATTTTGGAGATGTCATTTGGAGTACACGTATACCTCTTATAGTCAATATACATGTTATTACAAAGTTGGCTCAACCCCTGAGGTCAAGGATTCCATGGTTATTACATATGATCCCTGATCATGGTTATCATAATCATTGATGCCTTGTTATAACCTGAATCCTTTATTATTGTTATCATGACATGAGTTTGGTGCTGGTTATACCTAACATGACTTGATTTATAAGTTAAATTTTAATTAATAAATAAAATAATTTCTTATTTAGATAGAAGAATACGATGAAGAAGGTACTAGGTATTTACATTACTATACCACTTTAAATTAATATATGTATGTATGAACACTAATCCAGTTTATATTACACAGACTGGATATTATAGCTTTTATTGGTGGTGGCCTACTAGTATTTAGCACACACCAAACTCAGTAAGTTATTTTTATCTGAAAATATTACATGAATTGTGTTTTTGATAATGAGATGCATCCCAGATTGGAAGCATGATATTAAATTATTTCATTTGGATGAAACATGGTAGTAGATAACCGAGTTGGTTCCTGGGATGCTTGGATAGATGTCTGCATCATTTTTCTTCTTTTTTAGCTTCTTTTTTTGACTTCAATCTATACATGATTTCTAGTTTTTTAGAGTAAATACATACATTATCATCATACATTGAGTAATACTATATGTTTATTTTTATTATTATTATTTATGTTTTCTTCTACTATGATGGATTATTTTTCCTGTGTCTGTAGTATCTTCCTTTTCTATGATATCTATATATCTTAATGGTTTCACTATTTTCTTGTCATATTACATAACTATTGTTTTACTCATGTATATTGAGGGAATAGTCTCCCCATAAAAACACCCTAGGACTTAACATCTAGTCACTATCCTTTGGCATTTATGGAGATGTGTTTGAGTCCATGTGTCCAACCAGGTTCAGGAAACCTTTGAGTACCACCTGTGTACTGTAAATCAGAAAGCGGTATCAGAGATTTATTTTTCTTCATTCCAATTTTGAGATATTGGACATGATATTAAGAATTGTTTGTAACTTTTTTATATGTTGTGATTGGTCATAGATAACCCATGATTGGGTTAAATGTCGAGTTTATGGATTAATAATTGTGGTTCTTATATTTCCGCTTACAAATGATATCCTTCCACTATTTAGTGAAGAAAATTTTATGTGAATATTTTTATTTTTATTTTTATTGAGGATTTAATTTCCATCTTATCCTAATTAGATGAGGCCAAGGATGAGTTCTACATGTGTCTCCATAGGCACCTAGAATTCACATGTCATGCATATGTCAATCAATATATGCATATTTCACTACATGAATTTGTTTGATTTCCTACTATTGTTTAAATATGTTATTGTAGTTATATAATTCCAATGTAGATATTTGGATGTGATTGAGTGATTTCCTGTTTAAATTCATGAGGTGTATGGGTACTCATGGCATGGAATAAGTAGTTTACCATGTCATCACATCATACACGACACATCATATTCTGAGAGTGAATACATATAGAGTTATGTTGAGATTAAATGGGTTTCTATTTAAGTAATAAGGTATATGTTAACTAATTAACATTT
Organism: Viscum album; assembly: GCA_963277665.1. NCBI lineage: Eukaryota > Viridiplantae > Streptophyta > Magnoliopsida > Santalales > Viscaceae > Viscum > Viscum album. Next base: position 1,405,662,309 of record OY728120.1, on the reverse strand, counting down.
AATTTTAATACATTGTAATCATACTTTAATATAATTTTATAATCAAATGGAATATAAAAAGTAAAACATGGCTTAAAAATAATTGGATTTCAGTAAATGAAGAGGTGAGGTACAATTGACCCTTCACATAATGGAACCCTTGTAAATTATAATTGAACACTTAATAACAACTGAACATATATGTGGGAGTTTGGTTGTTATATATTTGTTAGTGACACTTTATTCATAGATTATTATTAAAAAAATATAACTATCATTTTAAATTTTTTTCTAAGGTGTGTTCTTGGAATTTGTAGATCAATGACACCATGATGTCATCTGGTTGTGTGGTATGAGGATATCAATTATCACACTCGAGATATGGGGCATCATGAGAAACTAGTCTTACCCCCTAGAGTGTCACTAGAGGAACCACAATATATACCTTATCTAGTCACTAACACTTAGCATCATGATATATTCCTTTGTCTGATGAAGTCCATTGAGGGTATTCCATATCTAGAACCTAAAATGTCCAATATATCATGTGAGTTATAGAAGCAACATCATCCCACATTTTTTAGGTATGGAGATACACATGATACAATATATTGGCCAGAGGACACCCTATCTATCATTGTGAATATTTATACACACCAATATTGTATTTTCATTATTTAAACATACATGATACAATATTTAGACAAGTTCTTGTGAGATCTAATTACCCAAGATGGCCATCAACAAGGCATGGAATGAGAGTATTTTCAGAATACTTTCTATTATCTCTACTATCCTCAGACATTGATAGATAATATAGACTCATATATCATGCATCTAGAGTAGGGTGTTATTTCATCTATGGTTTATTTAGCTCATTTTTCTGATTTGTAGTGATTTCAATAACTTTTTAAATGGTGATTTGCTTTCTATGTTTTTGATGCTTCAAATAAGGGATCCAATTTTCAATATGTACTCAGGTGCCCATTTTTTTCTAACCTACATTATATTAAATTTTTAGTAAGGATATTATAATGGAGAAGAACCATAAATAAGGTGATACTACCAATCATAGAGGATCATTGTTGAGGTAGTTTAGTAAATCTTCCTATAGAATGAAATGTTCCCTTGAAAATTCCCATCAAATTTTTAGAAGTTATAGTAACCACCCCATAAGCTCTTTTGTATTCCATTAGTTTGGATGATAGGGGAACATGATGTTTCAGTGAAATTGAGTCCCAATGGAGTGTCATCATTGTGGCCTTATAGGGAATCATCATAGATTCTGTTTGACCATTTGATCTATATCTAATTTAATATGATCCACACCATGTCTTCCATCAAGGGTAGTCTCTATTATTCAATGTCGAGTATGGAGTTAGATTATAACCATCAGTAATTGTTGATGAGGAGGTCATTGTCACTGTTGTTATAATTCTTGACATTTTCACCATCTAAGAATTCATACATTGGGTAGTCTAGGTATAACATTTGACGATGGATCTAACCAGTTTCATGCTTTATACATGATACCCAAGAATCAAAGTTGATGACCTTATAATGTATGAGGTACTATTATAGTAGCAAAAATTATAGTATTTTAAATATAGGTTATTTAATTACCTTCATATATTTATATATCAAAAAAATTCATGTGTTGTAATTTCATTAATATGGTTGTGTAGTGACCCTGGATACACTATTTGAAATATAGTCCGAGGGAATATGAAAATTAAAGGATTATCCTCAGGATGTAGACAATTAACCTTTCTTCTGGGAAATATTTTTTCTTGAGATTTCTAGAATCAATATCATTCTTAGGATTTATTGGTTGGTTTTATATAATATCATTATAATCTTCTATCACCATACAGTATTGTTCACATCACCACATGAAAAAAAACTACACAAGAGATAGTTGGATATTGAAGATATAATAGTTGGACTAGAGTATCATGAGATATGTGGTGTCATTGTAAATATTTCTAGTCTATTCATATTGGATTAAGTATTACACCAATAATATTTTACTTCATTTAGATCATTTTCAGCACATCTTTCAATCAATTTTTTCTCTTACCTCCTGAGAGAGAGGTAGAGTTTATGATGGATATAATTATAAGAGAATCTCCAATGTCCATTTCATGATAAATGATGAAAAATATAAAGCTGTTGTATCTCAATTTATAGTTATATTTTTTTACAAGATAATGTTTTTATATGACATAACACTTCCTCTTGGCGTTAACATGTGAATTTCACAATTACGTAAGATGGTACCATTCATTTATGAATTTATTGTATATTGTTGAGAAAAATTAATTTTACAAAATGGTATCCACTACAATAAATAGGTGATATAGTTGATCTGACTTGAAGATCCAAGGTGTTTTCAATGATAAACATGATATCATAGTATCATTATGTGCGAATTAGACCATCGTACATACCACATATAGCTATCCATAATAGGTGCATTATTTTTTTCTATCTTTTTATTTTATTTTTTGTCCAACAAATTTTCATACTAATTTCATGGATTTTTTGAATAGGGTCTTCCACCCCTATCTGAATTCTTATTTCATTGTTTTTTTGGATAAAAATTTAGTGTATTCTTAGACTCATAGAAATCATGATGTGCTCCTAAATATCATTTTCAATACATTGATATATCATAATATTTATTAATATATTTATATGTGACACTTATTGATTGAAAAATAACATTTTTGGGTCCTATTATCTAGGAATATTTCATATTTGTTTACCTATAGAAGGCTAGAGATGTGGTTTTGTGGGATATCCAAATAATATGTTTGATATACATATTTTTTTGGGGATGGGCGGATATTATAGGAAATTCATATAAGACTTATCCTTAATTTTTTAACATCATACTAGTATTATAAATAATGGTTTTATGTTCTTATGGTAAGAAAATTGTGAGAAATCCGTTCATGAGATGAATGAAAGGCATATTTTGTCACTTATTTTGATTCATCTTCATCCTGGAAAAGACTATATAGTGTTTTTTGAAACATCCATCATCGAGCATGTTGTTTTTTTTATATATGAGGATAAAATCACTATTAGTGGATCTATATAGCTTAGGAATCATGAGTCAAATTACCTAATGTCTAACCTAGATCAAGTAGAAGTTGTATGTGCCTTACATTGTGGGATGCACTATTAGATATGTGTCATTTTTTAAGGAATACAGAACACATGAGGGTGAAAAATATGTTTACATAGTGTGAATTTATTCTTAAATAGTGATGATTATTTTAATATATTCATTCCATCAATTTTGATCATTCCAATATGCCTATAAAGGGCAATGGAGTAGCTGATGAACAATATTAGAATACATAGGTACTTACTATATGGGAATCCAATGAAGAATGGAAATTAATGACCCACATATCGTATCTACATATGATGTTTCATGATAGTAATATGAATGTTTATCTCTCAGCATTGATAGTAATCTATTCCCTATATGATATTATGAGGAGTATGAAATTTTTAAATCCTAATGTCCTAGATATATATGAGAGTATTTTAAGAGACAGAAATCCTCTGGATTGGTCATTTAATAGATACAAAATCGTATTTACAAAGAGACAAGTTTGGGTTCCTACAGATATGAGTTAGGAATTGATGAATGTTCCACACTTTTCAATGTTTGGTTCAACATGAAATCTGCAAAATGTATCATGATATATGATTAAAATATTAACGTCCTTGGATGAAATGTCAGATAGGTGGTTTTATTTCAAGGATTTCCACCTATCAGTAGGTTAAGTTGAATCACTAGTGACCTTAAGACATGGAATATCTACTTCCAGTCCTAAAATGGATAGGGTAAGATGTTTCCATGTACGTTTTATTCAATTTAATAAGTTTATATCGAGGTAGTGATTCAATTTTGGTAGTCGTTGATAGACTGATAAATGTAGCCCACCTAATTCACATCCTAGAGAGCTTCCCTCTTAATGAATTTGGATGAATTTTTGTCCCTGAGATCACTCTTCTATAAGTGGTCCCTCATTCTATCATTTCATATAAAGAGGATCATTTTAAATTAATGTTAAAGAGAGGTTTATTTAATGAAATGGGAACATAGTTTCTTCTGAGTAAATCATTTCACCATCAAACTGATGAATTGTTGGAATAAAGGATACATGTGTTAGAAGACATGTTTTAATCATGAATCATTGATTTCAATTATTCTAAGGTGAATCATATCAATGTCATTGAGTTCTTATACAATAATACCCTTTAAGAGAGATTTTAGATGGCTCCATTTGAGGATTTATATGGTAGGCCAGGCCATTCACTCATGTTCAGGCTAGAGGTATGAGTAGAAGCCATACAAAGACCCCATCTACTTTATTTCATGTTGTAGAAGGTAATGATATGATGGAATCTTATTTCCACTACGCATTCTATACATAAATAATATTTCAATCAGCATAGACGACCTTTAGAGGTTGAGGTTGAGGATCGTTTCTTCCAATGGGAATCTCCCATGGTTGGGAATAGATGGATAAAGTGAAAGGGAAACTATAAACAATCATTGTGGGTCCATTTTAGATTCTATAAATAGTTATTATGGTTTCATATTAGTTTTTATAACCATTGAGACACTATTCCATGAATGGGTTTTTCCATGTTTCAAAACGTCACTATTATAATGTGGAACTGTCTCATAATTTTGATCCAAAGGAGGTTGCGTTAAATGGTCATGATAAATTTTAGGAGTATCATATACATATCATTGATCAGATCATGGAGTCTCTCCATGGATGGTATGTCCCTCTAGTATTGTTTTTTGTTGATGTATGGGCATGAAAATAAAGATATTTGGGAGCGAGAGGGTGAAGTATGTGCACAGTGGCCGAAATTGTTCTCAAGAAGCATTTTTTTCCTTCGAAAGGTGAACTCATGGATGAGTATCCGTATGGGGAAAATTTTAAGAACCATATTTTTATATAATGGATGGATCATCTTACATTTGGTATAATTCATTATTTTGGAAATATTTGGGATTCCCTGTGAGGATAAAAGTGTTTCTAGGGTGTGTGATGCTTATTCAGAGCTTGGAACCCAAACCGGTGGCAAATACCAATAGGCTTCATGGTTAGTAGATATTTTTCACCCCAAATTTCTTGGACTCCCATTATTGTTAGGGGATGGATAATGGGGTGATTAAAGGAATATAACTTTCTCTAACTCTGTTATATAACTTGAAAACCCATGTTGAATATTTCTAGATTTTATTATAGTTTATTCACATGGTTCTCACATTGATTCCCTAACTGTTTGGACTAAAAGTGTGGGTTACCTTTATAAGTAGTGATCCATGCATGGATGGTACATAGTTTGGTTAATAGTGTGGAAAAACAATTAAACACCATTTTTAGGTGGAATTAAAAAAATCATTTAATTAAATCTTCATCTCATAATAATTTCTCTTTGGATCGTTGCAGCAGACAATAAGCTCACCCCCCCATTTTTAATTTCCATGTGGAATTGCAATGATTTTGATATTAAGCTCAGATCTGAAATCAAATTTCAACCCCATTCCTTACATTGGATGCACGTCGGTATGTTTTTAATTACATTAATTTTTTTCATCATTATTCATTCCATCAATGATGATACTTATATGATATCCCATATGCCATATTTTTATAGTTTTGATCCCTTCATTTGATTTATTCGAATACAAAACAATATAAAGGATGATATTGTATGTTGAGAGTTTTATGAACTTTATATATGGGGTTTATGATTCAACCCACACACATAACTATTTTTTAAAATTAGATAGTGTGTGCCCCTTGATTTCACCATGTGTGTCCTGTAAAATTCATGTGTATTCCTTATAGTCAACATTCTCATATTCTAGATCTATTTTAATGTAGAATGATCACAAAATTGGTGGTTGAACCTCAGTGTATTCCACCCCAACTATAGAGTTTCTTAAAATAAGTATTTAATGGTCTGTTGAGTTCATATACACTGCCATTCAGGTGTGATATTTCCAAAAAAAATATTAATAACAAGACCTACAATAATAAAATTAATGATTAATTTCAATGGTCAACACTTAAATATTATATTTCACCTGACCCTTCTAATGTAAATTATTCAATTAATTTAGGAATCTAAATTATATTTTGAAAAAATATCTATCTATATAATGTTTTATATTTAATATTTAATGAATAACTTGGTTACACATCTTTAGACCAACATTCCATCCATACGGAAGTCAGTGCATTGAATCTAAAAAATGAATTATTAAATTAATTTCAAAATGGTTTTTTTATTATGCCTTTTCACACAAATGAATGTCAATATATTGAACATAATTTCCTTTATAAATAGAATGACCATTACATTGAAAAATTTTTAACTATTCAAGTATAATGTGCATTTGGTATATGATCCATCACATATTTATATGAGTGGTCAGACTTTAGCTAGTCTTGGATCACTAGGGGAATTCCTTATGAACACATTGATTCCATTTCAATTAAGGGATTCTGGTGTCCATGGTTAATATCCACATTTGAAACAGATCATTTTATACTAAATGATGCTTTAAACTATATTGTATGACCTTTCCATTACTGTTATTAAAGGATGCCTCACATACACTCTTTGGATCAAACATGATGTCAATGGACATGTGGTAGCATGGATACCACTATTCGGCCCAGTAAATACTTCTCTCGTTTACCTTGTATGAATTCCCCATGAGTCATTTAGATTCATATTATAGTTGAATGAATTGAATGATGTACCACATATTATATTTAGACCCCTTCTCTCTAGGATACATGTTATTATTGAGTTCACTCGACCCTTGAAGTCTAATATTCCTTAGTTTTTACTAAATACCCTCTTTCATTATTAACATCATCATCATAGATTCCTTAGTATTACTTGGATCCTTTATTTTTTTTATCATGATATAATTTAATTGATGGTTATACCTCACATTACTTACTATATAAACTCAATATATAATTAATCATTGAAATGATTCAATGTTAATACACTAGATAAGGATGAAATAGGTACTGGGTACTTACATTTCTGTGCATATTTACTTTTATATATGCATACATGCACAATATTTCAGTTTATATTACATAGATTGGATGTTCGATACATCATTGGCGGTGGCATAATGAGATTGATCACACAAACTATATAATCCTTCATTGGTACCTAGACATATTACATGTATACAACGGTTTACAAAGTGAAGTATCACATCTTTTCTATATTTCATTATGATGAATCATGGTAGTAGATATCATTGTGGGAGAATGGGTTTCGTGGATAGGTTTTGTATTCTATTTTATTTTTGTATTACATATAATTTTTTCTTCCATGAATACTTGTTATCCTCTATTGTAGAGACATTAAATTATGCATCACTAGGTTTTGAGTATTACTATCATTTTCATTATTTGTTTATTATTTCTATTTTCTTACCCTATAAGGGGTTACAAGTCTCATTTATATATTTTCATATATTCAAGTGATATATATTTATCATACTACTTCCACTATTTACATGTTATATTATTTATCTGATGTGATACAAATTGGTAATGATGGCGTAGTCTCCCTACAGACACACTCTACGTCCTCACTACCACTTAGCAGCCTCTAGAATTTAAGAAGTTGGACATTAAGACATGTTTCCAACTAGGCATGAGGAACCATTGAGTGGAACCTAGGTTCATGATCTCATAATTTCACTTAAAAAATTATTCTTTTCACCAATAAGAAAACTTATATAGATTTTGAAATATTCATTCCATATAAAAAACATTTTTGAAAATACATATAATAAAAGAAAAGAGAGGATTTATTTAAATAAATATGAAGGATCTTAAAGGAATCGAAAAATAAAATAATCGTTACAATGAAGGGAAATGTCATTGTCATCGTATATTATAAAATAGAACAATCCTTTAATATTTTTTAAAGCACATCAATATTTTCCCTATGAAATACATAAAAACACTCCTTTTGAAAACATTTTTATTATAGATATATAATTCCCTTTATAATACAGTATGTGTATATAAATATACCCACATAATATTTTTCAAATATATGTATATGGAAGAAGAAGAGTTGTAAGATAAATTTTAGAATAAGATTTTATGAATAGAAAGTATCTTACCTTCTATCAGACTCATCACATACAATATTTATCTTCCAAAATAATAAAATAAAATTACTTTTTATTTTCTCATGAAACTTTTTATGATTATTATTTTTATTCATTTTATCTCTAACTATGATATATTAAATTATTTAATCAATTAAATTCATTTCATATGATTTTATTATATTCGTTTCATATGTAAAAAATTAGTTCGGTTGGATGACTATAGTCAAAGTGGTCATTATTCCATAATCCAAAAAATTCAATCATGAAAAAAATTATTATTTATATACATCAATTTTATATATATATATAATATTTAACAATGTCTATGAATAATTAACTATGTTACAATAATTATGATGGTAGGTTGTATGTATTCAAGAGTAACATTTCCATTTTTTATGATCATTATGGGAAGAAGGTATGTATTAATTTTTAATTAAAAATGTTCAAAATTATATTAAATAAAATTATTTGTTTAAATACACTCATATATATCTTCCATGTGATGTGGTGATGTAAAATAAATCACATCCCTCTATGAAATTGGTAGTCCACACGTACACATGAACGATTATATCATTTTTCAGTGAATGAAAAGGTATGCAAAAATGTTATGTATAATATTTGAATAATTATAAATATTTAGTTATTATAATATAAATGTATATATAAATTAAATAAGACATTACAAACATCCTTCAGAGGTAGTGATGGAAAATTAATTACATTGGTCTGTAAAGTGGGAGTCCAACAATAACAATAATGATGGATACATTTTCCATTTGATGAGGGTGAGAGTTTGATATAATTTATGAAAATAATATTATAAAATTTAAATTTATGTTAGAAATTTATTTAATTATGTCATCTTGTTTGAGAAATATATTAAGGATATGGATTGAAAATTAAATAAAAAATTCTTGGATAATAATGATACCTTTTCTTCAAAAAGCCTTTTAAGGTTTACACTAAATACATTTATATACGGGCTATCTCATCAACAAATAACGATTATATGTTTTGAGGGGGTGTAAAAAAAGTATTTGGTAAGGTTTTGACCAAATAACGGTTCATTATCTATGAATAAATGAGAATAGTAGAACCCCTTTTATAAAAAAGGTGAGGGGACTATTGGAATTTCATTAAATATTTAATTAATATAACATATTTTTTTGTCTAAATGGATCAAAATTGATTACTTTATAATATGAGGTCATTATGAGTCAAAATAATATAATATAATACAATATGACAAGTTTAGATCACATTATTACCCTTATAATTTTTTAAGAATTCCTTAACACTGTTGGAAATTATTATGATATCATTGATTTTTACTATTAGGGTTTTAATATTGTTACTGTAAAAGAAAAAATATAAAATAATTTGAACACGGTTGTTATATTCAACAATATAATAATCAGTTATTTTAATATATTATTTGCAGTCATTTTAAATCATTTAATAATATAATATTTATTATAAATTTTCATTTATGAAAAATTTAAAACTGCTCACATTCTATAAATTTAATGACTTAAATAAAATAATGGAATTATAATATAAACATTAAAAAAATATAAAATAATTTATAATTATATAAAATATGCATGTGATACTGTAACTCACTCAATTAATATCATTTTTTATATTTTCTAAAATTCATTTTATTAATTTTCCACTATGTTCAAAGACACTATGTCAGTTTTTGCATAAGAAGTTTGGGTAATTCTTTCATTAGTAAAAATTAGAAATATATTAGAATGATTAAAAAATATATTTTAAATAAATAATTATAATATATTATCAATTGTTTCCCCCTATTACAAATATTCATGATAATGAAACAATGAGAATGAATATTTTGAATTTTCATTATATAAAATAATATAATGCTCTAAGTAATATCCAAATGGAAACAAAAGGACATATAATAAACTTTTGGTTCATTATAGAAAATGTGTAATTATAAAATTAAATTAATTCATGTGTTAGGGAAATTTTTTAGTTCCTATGATTTTATTTGTAACATTACATACTAGATTTACCCTTTAAAATATTGACAAAAATAGTTATGGTTACTATTCATAATTTGAAAAAGGACTTATTTACCATCATTGTACAAAATTAATAAAAATTTGTAATAAATTTACCATGTTTCAAAAAACAGAATATTCATAATGAAATTTAACATTATTAGCACAGAACATGATGAAATATTTTTTTTCAAAACAAATTCTTTTGTAAGTATAAAAATGTTATTATTTTATAATTCAAAATAAAATTAATTTCAATGAATATAATTGAATTAATATTAATAAACATTTAATTTTTAAATTTTCAAACTAGTCAATAAATGAATTTAAAATTTTAAATACATTAAATGAATACACAGTTTTCAAAAAATTTTTGTATCTTTACTTTTCATTAAAAAATTAAACTATTCATAAAATATAAATATTTAACCATAAGATAATTTTTAAATAATTATTTATTAAATAATATCTTATTTACATGATTAATTGCATTAAAAATCAAAAAAGTAATTATAAAATATTCTCGTGAATCGTAAAAAATAGTTAGAATTTTTTTGAAATGAAAATATATTTATGAATACAATGACTAATAAATATTGGATGATTATTTAAAAATAATTAATCAATAAATTGTTATTTATCAGGATAATCAAGTATATATTTAAAAATTATCTTATTAATATTCATAGAAACCAATTCAAAAACATCTATATATAAGTCATATTTAAGTAATAATATTTTTCGTTCATTTAATAATGGTGTTGTTTGTTATATATTATATCAAAAATTATTTCATTATTTAAAAATCTCAGGGTGCTAAATTATCCCCCTTTAAGAAACTCCATCTTTATAATTTTTACTTTATCCCTATAATCAATGTTTTTCAATCTAAAAATACATTTTCTGAAATAAAACATCATTAAAATTGGTTACAAAACTTCTTAATAAAAAGAGGTACAGGAAAATATGAATATCATCTGAAATTACCCAGAATTATTTTTTCTAATGAGAGAACATTATTGGGATGTGAAAATATAGACAAAGAAAAGAAAATTAATCCGAAGTATTAATATAGGGTGATAGAGAACATGGATAATATAATGTTAATGACAATAAAACGAAATCTTTTATTAGTGAGGAGACCATAAATAAAATGGAAATTACAGAATAAAAGAAAACATTTTTCTATGTTGGTCATTTTCCCAAGATTTAAGTAATTAATTTTAAATATATAATTAATAAATAAGGAAATATACTATATTAAAAAGTATAATTTCAACCTTGAATAAATTTCCACCAAAATTCCATCACTTTCTACAATTGTTGGGTATTCATTGAGAAATTTTCTACCCTAAATCACAAATATTAACATCTAATTGATTATGTAATCAACAACACATTAACAATATATTCGTATAATATTTAGGTTTTTCCAAAATGATTTTTTAATAATATAAGGTAACTCCCAAAATGAATAAACCTAAAATTTTGAAATTAAATATTAATCTATAAAGCATCATCAATAACACATAAATTGAATCTTATACCATTCAATAAATGACAATAATTAATATTTACCCCTATATTCTTGACGAAAAGAAAAAAAAATCTTATGGACTTGGTCACAAATAATTCCTACATTAATTTAAAATATATAATCAATCAACATTTTTTATTAATAATGTAATTTTAAAATATATATTCCCTAGCCATATAATCTAAAAAATATGAAAATAATTCTCAAAATAAGACTATGTCACTATATTCTCACATTAAACACATACATTATCCCAAAATATAATTCAATATTTATTCCTAAAATAAAATCCAATTATATTATGTTTAACATAATAATAAAAGGTTCCTACCGTTTTGTATTTCCCTAAGTGGGAAGAGATAGGCTCTCTAGTATCTCTCTTATGCCGATTACTTATCCCCCATGCCACTAGATTCTACGCCCCCTCTTTATCGGAGGGGGGTATCTCAAGACCTACTCCATATGGGAAGAGTAGGTCCTTCACCTCAGATCTCCCTTCCCTTCTACCCTTCCCCAGAATCCCTTTTTCGCTGAAGGTCCCAGATCTCTTCTGTGAGGCTTCTCAACATTCAATTTTCCCTGAAGGGTTCAACAGTGCCACGTATCTGTGCGTGCAACCCATGGTGGCCGAGTTCCATCTCCATCAGCCATCGGTTGAAGTGTTTGATCAATCTGTCTCTGAATCATGAGAGGTATAGAAGTGTGCGATCATCAAATTTCCTGACCAGAAGCACTTTATTATATTGTTTGGACCAGAAGAAGATTTTATGACTTCCTATTCTAGGTCCCCAGGAAGATTCAATGTATCTCCCTTCTACCTATTTCACCAGAGCATTGGAATTTATAAGTGGCATGAACCCTCGACGATTGTGACTTGTGTAAGCCTTCCTGATCTATATCTCTCTTAACAAATTTATTCCATTATTTGGGAAACTAGAAATATGGTAAGGAAAAATCTTTATTCCGATCATCATATTAAGGTCATCTATCTTACAAATATTCCTAGAAAATATGATGATGTCAATGTTACTATCTCACCAGTCCACTTTATGTGGATCATGGATGAGAAGGTGTTCCTTTAGAAACATAATGTTTTGTATGATTCTTGGATGCATTATTATGTTTCCTATAACATCAATGGTCACATGGTGTCTATTTTTTGTGTTAGGGTGAGTGGATTCTCCTTGGTGGTAGAGAGGAGGTACATTGATGGATGTGTTTCCACTATGTTGTATTAGAAATTGGTGATGAGTAACAATGAAGTCACATTGATAGGGAGAAGGGATGTGAATGGGGATTGCAGTAGCCTTGCGAGAACACTAGATGTGTCAACCATGGAGGATATCCTAATAACGAAGTCCGAGTGGGAGACAAATTACATGGTGGTGCAGTGGTTGAAGAGAAATTGGATAATGTTGTGGTGAAGGAGGAAAGACATGATGAATTAATAGAGGATCCAGTTTGTATTTGCAGAATTAAGTAGATGCATGTGTCTTTAAATATCAAAATGAATAAATAATATGATAAAATTAAGAGTGATCATGGTGTTGGGAAGTAGTACTCACCAGAATATGTTGTTGGTTTTTTTCAATTGTAGTCAGGTCCTAGTTCTATGGAGCCTTTGGAAAGTGCAGTTTTGTGAATATGGAGATCTTTAAGTCAATGTCTTGACATGAAATATTTTCAATGGAATTGATATTGAGGAGGTTCCCCTTATGGTTGAAGGATCTCATTTTGATGAAGAAGATATGATTTATTCCATAAATCAAGTGGTGGATATTGAGGAATTAATGGATAAGGTGTCATATGATGGCCACAGAACTGTGGAAGACACCCAATATCATTTCCTAACTGACCATAATGGGAATTAATTAAACTCACTAGTAAATTGGTAAATGTTTCTAACTGTGATAATGAAAATTGAAGAGCTATCAGACATTGATACATTGTCATTGTTCAAGGTGGATGGAACAAGATGTCTAATAGTGATGGAGTTATAACTGCTCTATAAAGGAGAAGACCCAGGAAAGACTACTGTAATATAGAAACTCTGGTGGCCACCATTTCCTCATCTAAGAGGGAAATCGAGGATACCCCTATTTCAAGAAAGATTCATGTGAAATCCTCTCAGGATTATTCATCATTGGAGGAGTTGAATCTTATAAATAAGTACGCCAATCAATTGAGGAAATATGAAATGTCTTCATAGTGGGAATTGTATACTGTAGAAAAATCACATTATTATTGGTGTGGTAAAGGGTATGATTATTATGACATGAATATTTATCCTTCTATACTTATATCATTGTTTAATAAATTGTTATGGGGTTTTTCCTCTAACTTCACATGTCACGTAATCATATAATGTTCCTAAAATAATGTACAACTTCTGAAATAATTTTAATCACTTAATCAATGAATCACTTTTCAATCCAATGGTTATCTAAAAAATAATACATATTTATCCAATTTTTTATTTATAATTATCTGTTAAATCTATTAGGTAATGAAATTAATTTCATACTAAACAGGACATCGCATAATCTAGTGTTACGTGATGCACCCTTGTCATACATAAGTTGTGGGTTCAAGCCCAATGACCATGATTGGTTTCATGGGTTGTCTTCAGGTTTATGAGTTATCCTTTTTTAAATAATATAATAATATAATTATTATAATACTCCCATAAATATGGAAAAAATTTCCTGAAAACAACATTAATCCTCAATGGTCATATAAACCCTAAATGTTGTAAATATATTTATACTTTTTGAAATATAAATCTTCCACAAATTACACATCATGATGAACCTATGTGTTATAAAAAAAATCAACCCAATAAAACATCCCACTAAATTTCATTAATCATGTTAAATTAAAATAACATAAATCATAAAATGGGATTTTTAAAATTTTAATTATATGATCAACCCTAAACTAAAAAAACTATTATTGTATCTATAAATAATAAGATAACATCACCGTAAAAATTCTAATCTCTGATGTTTTTAAAACCGTATGTTGATTCCAATGGTAAGAAACTGACCAAAAAAAATTTATATTTTACAGTATTTAGACTTGAATTAATATTAAATAATTCTCAACTATATTTTAGAAATATTTGTTTTTGAATTAGTTTATAAATATAACATAACAATACTATATTTTATTATGTGGTCACTTATACTCCGAATACATTTTTCCAAAATGTAAAACATTTAATGTAAAACATTATTTGTTTCATATAAAATCATTATGAATTTAATCATGGCTTATTATATTCTAGTACCAATCCTTAAACCCTATGAAAAATAGTTATAAACAAGTGATGATCCAAAAAATATTAGTAAAGAACATAAAATGAACCGAATTAAGAACCCCATTAGTCTATGAGTACTTAAAAAAATATGTATTTCAAAATAAACATTCGGTATAAAATAAAATTTTTCATAAAAAAAATTATCTATAGAAATAACTTAATTAAACATTTGATTATTATGTAAAAATAAATAGAGAACTCATATTTTTTTGAACATGAAAATTTTATGAAAATATCCTACCAAAGATATACTTTTCACCCTGATGAAGTAGAATATACATTACTTAAAAAAATATCTTTAGATTAAAATTTCAAATAAAAATATTTCAATAAAACTCATGTAAATAATAGATTAATAAAATTGAAAATGGGCGAAATAATTTTATATATCACTCATAAAAATTTAATAATCACATAATCAATATCTATAAACAATTCATTATAGGGCTATCAAAGACCCACCCATCTATAGTTTTTAACAGAACCACCAATTGTTGGTTAATAGTGTAACCACATTTCCTTATTTTTCAATTGAACGACCTATAAATGGGTTATAATGTAACGAACCATCATCATAAACAATTAAAAAGAACTATATTGTAATTATAAAAAAATAAACTTGAATTTTCATCTTTATACTCAGAAATGTATTGTTTGAACGAATCAATATACATTTCTAAATATTAACTTATCAATTCTATTTTCAATTCCATTTCTAAAAAATATAAAAAAACCAATGTTATATTTTCATTGAGTAAACATGAAATATTATAATTTAAAATAAACATTAAATAATATTTCTAGAGTAATAAATTGTTTCTGTCACTATATATGTTATAATAGAACATTAAATTTATTTTAAATGATTCATTTTATATAAATAAAAATATTCATTTCGAAATGCATAAAATAAGGGATATAAAATTTCATTTATTATTAATTACGTATATATAAATACATCCATAAAATAATTTTTTAAAATTTTAACATTGAAGAAAAAGAGTTCAAAGTGAAACATTAAATAAGATTTCTTAATAAAAGTCTATTACCTTGAGTATGAATCATAACATAAATTAATTATCTTCATAAATAATAAAATTATATTAAATAATTATTTATTAAGAATAAAATTTATTTTATTATTTCTTATTATCGTTTCTCTTACAATATCATATATTATCAATTAATTATTAAAATTCATACAAGACATTTTGAAAATATTCAATTCATATACCCTTAATGACTTCAAAAGGTTGACCATGGTCAGACAAGTCACTAATCCATAATATCTAAAATAATTAACCTGAATTTATTATCATTTCGTAAATTTAATAATAATTGTAAAACCAATCATGAAATATGGTTGTGAAAAATTAAATATGTTACAATCATTAAGATGGTAATCCAAAGATATGCATTATTAACACTTCCATTTTTTAATGATCGTTATGGAAAGAATATAAGTATTTTTTTCAAATGATAATAATTTCATAAATACCAGATTATTTATTTATAACATATATATATATCTACCATGTAAGGTCGTGATTAGAAAAACATATCATAGTATAGAGGTGGTAGTCCACACGTACTGATAAATGAAGTTATTATTTTTCAGTGAATAAAATTGAAAAACATAGTTGTCATAATATCATTAAATATTGACTAATATTCCTTTAATATCATATTTAATAATAATATATATCATTATAACCATTCACGAGTGACGGTTATGGAAAAAGAATTACATTAGTTTGTGAGCTGGTAGTCCACCATAAACATGAATGATAGATTCCAATATAATTTGATGGGGTTGGATATTGATATATGACATTATATTAATATGATAACATATATATATATTATAATTTTAGTATTATAACATAATTGTTGTGTTAAATTTTATTAATGTAGAAGAATAAATAAATAAACACAGTTAAGAATTATACATCTTTTTCGAACTACCTCTTCTGGTTTACAGGAAATTATTTCCTACCTTGGTGGTCTATTATGAAAAACGAGTCATGTATTTTTTTACATATTTAAGTAATGTATTTTTTGTGATAATTTCTGAACCTAGTGGTTTTTTTACGGTTTATAAATGATAATAACATGTTCACTTTTATAATATATGGTAGGGGATCTTTTGGTTGTTAAAAAAATGTATATTTGTATAAATTTATTTTGATGCGAAACTTTCCCCAAATTTATTAGAATAGAGGACAAGATGGGGATGATTGAAAATATTCTCATAAAATAAAATTTGGGCGTGGTTAGATAATACTTTCACCATTATTATTTTTTGAACTCTACCTTGACCCTTTTGACAATTACAGTGATTTCCACATTTTTAACTCTTAATGTGTTAATATAAAAACTATAAAATAAAAAACTAACCATTAATGGAACATGACATTTTTTAACCCATATAATAATAAATTTAAGAGAGATATTATTTTTTATAATTTTAAATAAATTTAATAGTTATTATTAATTATATAAATTAATTAATGCCAATTTTAGAATAATTAATTTAGGTTGACTTTAACTAAATCAATAAAAAGTTGTATATTGAATCTAAAATTTTAAAATTGATTCAATATGAAATAATTTACTAAAAATTCATTTGAAATTATAAATAACCAAACAAATATTATATTTTTAGTTATGTAATTCATTTTATTAATTTTCCACTACTTTCACAAGAATCGTGTTAGTGTTGGTTAATCATTTAAATTAATTATTTCATTATAAAAAATTATTAAATATATTACATGACAAAAATATATTATTTATCATTAAAATAAAAAATTATAACTTATCATATCCTCTCTTTTACACTATAATAAAATTTAAATATAATAAAAGAAATAGATTCTCATATTTCAATTTTGGTTATATAAAATAATATAGTGGCGAAAATCATAGAAAATTTTATAAAATACATATACATAAAATTTTTATTTCTATGAATAAAATATAATCATAAAATTAATGTAAATTATGTATTAGTGTCATCTTATTCCTTATAATTTTATTTTTTAAAATTAATTACCAGATTTACCCTTTACTATGGTAACTATAATTTTTAAGGTTATTCTTCTTAAAATCCCAAAAGTTGAATATTTACATATTTTTGATCCCTTGATTCAATATTTTTAATAAATATTTTAATATTAAAAAAATATATTATTAATATTTATATTTAAAATTATACTCAGAAAACATTATGAAAAACAATTTTTTTTATAAAAAAACATTTTTAAGTAAAAATTTTATTTGTAAATTGATGTATACAATTCGTTAAAAAGACTATAAATATAGAATTTTTATTCAATATGAACTATTAAAATTTCAAAACTATTACCAAATATAATTTTTCCTTGCAAATACTGTAAAAGGAATCATTATTTTGAATACAAAGCATTAATTTTTAGTATTCATTGATAAATAAAACTTTTCGAAAAAATATAAAAGTTTCACCATATTATTATTTTGTTATGATTATTTATAAACTGATATAATTTTAATAAAATAAATTTTCTAAACATTCTATATATCAATTACAATATTTTTTTATGAAAAACTACTTTTGGTGAGAATGATTTTTGGATGAATGAAAAGAAATTATTAAAAAATAGATTATTATTTATTATGAATTAATAAATACAGATTTTTTATATAAACCTAAATATATATATATATATATATATTTCATAAAAATTGGTTAATCCTATCCACACATAATAATTAAAAAACATGGTTATATTGTTCACATTTAAATAATAATATTTCATGGCTCCTTTAAGCATGACATTGCATGTCGTATACACTGTCAAATATAATTTAATTGTTTATAAATATCAATGAGTTATAAGAGGCCACCGGAATAAGAACTACAAATTAATGAATAATACTATATTTATCATGGTTAGTATTATCACTTATATTTATCAAATAGTTATTCAATATAATTTATATCTGAGTTAAAAATTATTTTAATATTTGTTCACTATTTGTTTGAATGTAATATTTTTTTATTTCTTTATTAAATAAAATGTAGTGAAATTTATTTATATAAATATTTATTTATTTTTCACGTATTGATAAATTTTTTGGAGGATCAACTGTCCAATTTAATGTTTTAGGATGAATGATATATAAATATTGATTAGTTTATTAGATGTCATTTTATAATAATCACAATATATTTTTGTCAATATTTGATGTGGGGTTCATTTAAAATTAACTAATTGGTTAAGGTAATTTAAGATATATCAAATTATTTTCCCTAAGATAAATACATGATTATATAATCTATACAGTGAACGATTTATTATTCACAACATTTATTTTTAGATAATTGTGTCACTCCTAGTGAGAAATAATCAATTGTTTATAATAATTCTGGCTAAAACATAAAGATTTCTCAAAT
Source organism: Viscum album (assembly GCA_963277665.1). NCBI lineage: Eukaryota > Viridiplantae > Streptophyta > Magnoliopsida > Santalales > Viscaceae > Viscum > Viscum album. Next base: position 1,405,642,797 of record OY728120.1, on the reverse strand, counting down.
TATTATATAATGTTCATGGGGCACATATTGATACCACTAGATTGTCATAATAAATGGGTCATTACTCAAAATGAATGTATTACTAGATAAGTCAATAAATTCAACTATAAAATAGTAATATCAAGAATATATAATTCTTATTTACGTGAATTAATTAACAATTTTTTTTGAAAACATACTCTCTTGGAATATTTTGGCTATTAGTTAATTTTTTTGAAATTTATTCAAATAGATTGATGATATTACATGGTTGGTAATGAATCCAACAACTTCTGCTACACCACTGAACCTTCACTGGCTGTAAGAACATTAAATTCTCCATATATATCATGGACTCATAACCCTAAATGGAAAAATATTGTCTTAGATGCATGAAATTAAGGGGAATGACGCCATGAATTGTTTTATAATCATAAATAGAATAACAATGGTCATGTATATATGATCTTAAAATTAATAATTATAAGGACCCAGCCTTAAACATTACATAATCATGAGTTATTTCAAGAATACATATTTTGGATCATTTCAGGTTTAGAGTTTTAGTTAATTACATCATAAATCTTTCATTACATTCCACATCTAAACAAAGTGGTTACATAAAAGAAAATATTCACTTTTCCCATTAAAGGAAACATATTTAAAATAAAACATGGATTTGTTCTTGACACTTTCTCGACACTATCATCACATCATGTGCCTTTCCCTTGACTTGTGGAAAACATTTCAAAAACATGGGATGAGCATAAAAAGCTCAGTAAGGGATATAGAAATAAGGAAAGAAAACCTTAGTCCTTATATACATAAGAATAATTGAAAACAAACTTTACTCATAAACATAATCACTTTAACATACCTCATGAAATCATAACATTTATGAATAACTCATAAAAATCATAACACATAAATGTAACTTGAGTCATTCATAACATTCTTACGTAGGTAGTAACCATAATGGTTACATTTGGAATACCCATTATAGTATATTCCCCAAATCTCTTCAGAGAAAACCTTAGTGTTTAACTCCTTTGTGTTACACAATTCATTAGAGAGATATATCGGGCTCAACCTCCCGTAGTTTATCATGGAACCACTTGTCTTCATAAACAATGCCCAAGAACCATAACATACTCAGATCACATAAAACATGCATAATGGAAACATAACATTTCCACATTTCAATCACAAGATATCAAAAAAAAATTAATATTATCAAAAAAAATTCAAAACAATTTTCAATAGAAAAATAAATGAAAATTAAAACATAGTATTTATTGTTCATTTAAAAAAATTTATTTCTTATAGAGGAATCCAAAATTCAAATAATGGTCAAAGCGGTAGAGAATTCATTGTCACAGCATACATGAGACAAAAACAGTCCCTTTTGTAGTTTAGGAAAAAACTTCATATAAAAATATTCCTTTTGAATAAAAGTAAAATTCTAATGGGTTTATACACCGTAAAAAATAATGTTGGGTATAAAACAAAATATGCCTCAATGAAAGGAGATTGAGACGAAGTCCTTTTCATCGTGTTTGAGTTTAGTCGATCGTTCTTTATTCTCCTGAATATTTAACTACAGTTTATTTCTACTTGAATAAGAACTTTTTTCAAGTTCATTATTCCTTTTATATCACTTTTTTTCATGTTACGAACATTATGTAATTATTTATGTTAATAACAGTCATTTTGTCGATCTGTGGTACTTGAGTCAAAAATAAACTTCTTACAATTACTAGTTGTTCATGTGGTAAAATATCCATTATATCCAGAATTATATTATTGATTTAAATATCATATATATCATATATATCCATTATATACATGCATTTATAATATTACATAACATTTAGAAGTATGAAATGAAATGCCCCGTTCATGGAGACGGTAAGTCATACGTACGCATGAACACTACTTTCATTTATATTTCATATTTAATGGATTGAAATAATAATTATAAAAAGTTATATGATATTTTCCATATAATATCATATATAATATCATTAACTCCATCCTTAATATGTCTCATATATGTCATTAACGATTCAAATCACTTTGAGGGGATGGTAGTCTGCACTTCCTAAAATGAAGATATTGTGTTTACCCACAATGAAAAATATAAAGGTATGCCATAAATGAAAAATACAGAAGCATAACGAAAACATAATAATAATATGTATCAAATATAAATAGAGGGACATCTTAATGGCTACCATGAAAGGTGTTAATAGAATATTGAACAATATCATTTCGTGACGTAGTAATTCACCACTCACAAAAACAGTATGTTTTTAACCATTATACGGAAGTGTGTGTGTGTTTAAATAAAATAATTCTCATAAAAAAATTCTAGTATATTTATGAGTCTGGTGTTGTTAAATAAGAAAGTAATAAAAAGCGTTTAGGGGGTTGGAGAAGCAAAATAAAACAAAATAATATAAGAGAAGACATTATTTTTATATCTAGTAACTCCCCTTGGATTGAACCAAAAGGGTTTCGTGAAGTGATTTCTGCCTAAGGTAAGGCTTCTATGATGAATAGAGGGATGTTTAGAGATAAAATCAGTATTTTTTGGCTGATTAAATGGCTTTAGAGGTCTGGGTACGGTGGTATAGGTGGGGGCCTTTTATAAAAGGGAGGAGGGGCACTCTTGGAAAGTCATGAAATGTTAATTTATTACAGAATGATTTTCAGATTTTAAGGATCCCACAATGATATATTTAAAAGATAAGGTTTTAAGGGTTCGAAATCAACTCATCCAATAGGTTTTTTACAAGTGTAATTCTCATATTTTACATTATCTTTTCATTTAATTTAAATCGTTCATTAATCATGTAATCACTACATCATCATGGTGCCATAAATAAATTTATTTATTTAATATATAAAAATTATAAAAAACTACCATGATAGAGGAAATATATATATATAATTCCATTGACTATTTATAGTCTAACAGATCATATATGTAAACAAAATTAAAATAGTTTTACTTATGTTTTACACACTTTTGTTATATTTAACTTTCATTAAAAATAAAAATATAAAATGTGACTATCACACAAAAGTGATTCAATGAGGTCCCAAAGTTTGGAATAAGGCATCCCATGGTTAGCCATGACACAAAAAGTATAAATAGGACACATTTTGGGGTCATTTTATATTATTATGATTTTATTTTATAACCTTGAACTACCCGATTACTAATTAATCACGATAATTACTGATAATTACCGTCGTTACTATTCATAATATCCAAAAAACAAAAGTCTTAATTACATAATTTGGAACCTATGATTAAAAATATTGAATCCATTTTACCAAATTCCATACACAGAAATTGTAGTAATTAATTTAAAATAAATCCCATTGTCAAAACAAATAGTGGGTTTTTTTTGAAATGATATCTATCAAAAGTTTGACACTTGTTTATGCACAATTACAAAATAAAATTAATCACAATGACCAACCTTGGATTAAATGGAAAAATTATATTCTAATTAAAATTTAAAACCAATAAAAAAGTTAATCTAAACATATAATTAAATTTGATGAAAAAGCAGTTTTGAAGTAAAATGCAGTATTTTTCACTATTCATTAGAAAATGAACATTGTCAGAAAAATACCAAAAAATTATCAAAAGTAAATTTCAATGCCTCAATCGTAAATAATATGTTTATTTTGAAAAATAGGGCTTATAAAATTTTCAAAATATATATTTAAAAATGGTTCTCCATCAATAGGCGGTAAAACAATCTTTCAAAAAATATTAGAGAATTCTATGCTTTTGATTGGATTTATTCTCATTTTAAGCCTCTAAAACACTATCTAATTCCTAATTAGGCATAGATAATAAAACACATAATTCTTTACTTACATGGGATGTTACATCCATCACCCTTTTAGAAAATTGCATCCCCGCAATTTATTTACTTATCGAATAAATGGGGGTATTTATCCTTCATTACATTTTCAGATTCACATGTTCCCTCTTCAATCATGTGGTTTTTACAAAATACCTTTACATGATGAATCACCTTATTCTGCAATACTTTCTCCCTATAGTCAAGAATCTAGACCGGTTGTTCCTCATAATATAGATTCTCTTCCAGCTGAACTACCTCTGAACTCAAAAAAAGAGATGGATCTGGCATGTTCTTCCTTAACATTGAAACATGAAAAACATTGTTTACATAAGATAAACTCGGAGGTAAAGCCATTGGGAATGGAACTGATCCAACTCTATCTAGAATTTCATATGTTCCAATGAGCCTTGTACTCAACTTTCCTTTCTTAACAAATCACATCACACTTTTCTATGGTGAAACATTGAAGAAGACATGATCACCTACCTCAAAAGAGAGATCCTCCCTCCTGTTGTCTGCATAACTTTTCTTCCTGCTCTGAGATGTTCCCATGTGTTTCTGTATTAGATGAACTTTTTCTTCCAACTCTTCTACCAATTCTGGTCCCATCAACTTCCTTTCACCCACTTCATCCCAAAAAGGTGGAGTTCGACACTACTTCATATATAATTCCTCAAATGGTGCCATCTATATACTGGAATGAAAACTGTTATTATATGAAAACTCAACCAAAGAAAGTTGTTGGTCCCAAAATCCTTGTAAATCCATTGAACAAGCACATTTCATATCCGCCAATGTCTGAATTATTCATTTTTACTTCCCATCTGATAGAGGATGAAAAGTTGTAATAAAATTTAATTCAGTAGCCAACGACTTCTGAAGGCCTTTCCAAAAGATAGAAGTTAACCTAGGATCACATTCAGATAAAATAGAGAGGGGAACTCCACGTAACCTGACTATCTTTTTAAGATACAAACGAGAATGGTGATCTAGGGAAAATGTATCTCGTATAGCAAGGAAATGAGCAGATGTAGTCATACGATCAAAAATAACCCAGATTCCAATATTACCTTGAGGTGTATTTGGAAAACCCACAATGAAGTCCATGGATATATTCTCCCACTTCCACTCTAGTAATGGTAAAGGCTGAAGAATCCTGTTCGGTAACTGACGCTCTTCTTTAAACTATTGACAGGTCAAACACTTTAAGGTAAAATCAGAAATATCTCTTATCATTCCATCCCACCAGTAATACTCCCGAAGATCTCTATACATCTTAGTACTTCCTGGATGAACTGAAAAAAGAGAACTATGAAATTCACATAACAACTCTCTCTTCAACTTTGAATCACAAGGAACCCACAATATCTTCCCAAATATCAAAACAAAATCATTATAAATGTTGAATTTAGGTAACAAACACTTCTAAACTAGCTCTACCTATTCCTGCAACTCATTGTCTTGCTTCTGAACTTGCTTAATTCTGTTAGATATGGAAGATTTCACTGATACCTAAAAAAAACAGAAAAACATCCTACACCAAAAACTTCTATGCCAAATTTCATCAATTCTTTAACCAAAGGATCATGTTCCAAACGTAACATGATTAATGAAGCATTACTTTTTTGACTCAAATCCTCAGCAACATTATTTGATTTTCTCGAATAGTAATGAATTGTACAATCATAATCCTTGATTAATTCTAGCCATCTACTCTGTCTCATGTTCAATGTTTTCTGAGTGAATATTTACTTTAAACGTTTTTGTTCAGAATATATTTCACACTTTACACCATACAAATGATGCCTTTAAATTTTTAAAGTGAAAACCGCAATAGAAAATTCCAAATCATGTGTATGGTAATTTACCTCCTGAGTTTTCAATTGACGTGAAGCATAAGAAATTACCTGATCATTCTGTATTAGGAAGAAACCAAGCCCTTTCAATGAATCATCACTATAGATAAAAAACTCACCATTCATGGAAGGTAGTGTCAAAACTGGAGAATTCACCAATCCCCCTGTCAATTCCTGAAAAAAATCATCACATTCTTTTTTCCAGATAAACTTAACACCCTTCCGAGTTACCTTAGTCACTGGACTAGATAACCATGAACTTTTTTCAACAATCCTTCGGTAATAGCCTACCAAACCAAGAAACCTACGAATCTTGGTTACATTTGTGGGTTTTGGCCATTCTTCAACAACCTTTGTTTTTTCAGGATCAATAGTTATTCCATCTTTAGAATCAATGGAACCAAGGAATGAAAGTTGTTGCAACCAAAACTCACACATACTAATTTTCCCATACAATTTATTTTCTGTTATGGTTTAAAAAATTACCCTTAAATGACATTCATGATCCTCCTTTCTTTTAGAAAAGATGAAAATATCACCAATGAAAACAACCACAAACATATCAAAGAACTCATTGAAATTTATATTCATAAGTTCCATGAATACAACAGGTGCATTGGTTAACCGAAAAGGCATTACTAAAAATTCATAATTGCTGTATCTTGTATGAAACACAGTCTTCTGAAGATCTTCTTCCTTTTACATTCAACTGATGGTACCCCGATCTCAGGTCAATATTTGAAAAATACTGAGCTCCCTGGAGATGATCAAACAACTCATCAATACGAGGCAAAGGATATTTGTTTATAATAGTGATGTTATTCAAGGCTCTATAATCAATGAAAAGTCTCATTGAACCATATTTCTTTTTAACAAATAAGATAGGAGAACCCCGTGGTGATGTTCAGGGTTGAATGAAACCTTTCACTAATAAATCTTGAAATTGATCCTTTAACTCTTATAGTTCAATTTGAGCCATTAAATCAGGGGGTTTTGAAATTGTCTTAGCATCAAGAACTAAGTCAATAGTAAATTCAACTTCTTGATCCGGTATTAATCTAGGAAACTTGTCAGTAAAAACACCAGGATACTCATTTAACACTGGCACATCATTTATCTGAATGGTTTCTTTGTTTTCAAGAATATGTTCAAGGTAACATTCATTTCCATATTTTACATGTTTCTCAGCCTCTTAATATGTTATCAACAGTAAGGGTTCATTCTTGAACATAAACTGAATATCATTCTGAAAAGATACTTCTTTAGCTCTACAGTCAATCTTAGCATGGTAAATAGAGATCCAATCCATACTCAGGATATCATTAAACTCTACTAGAGGTAAAACAATAAGGTTTTCAAGTAGGTTTTTTCAAAAGATAAGGATAGGAAGATTTTTATATATTCTTTTTTCCTCATCATTTCCCCCAGGTGTTTTTACCACAAGTTCATGTGTCATTTCTTAAGATGGAATTCCTAATTTACTAGAAAATTTTCCAGAGATGAAAGAATGTGTAGACCCTGAATCAAACAACACATTGGCATAATCTGAAAAAAGAAAAAATGTACCTGATACCACTTCATTTGATGGCCCAACTTCCGCTGAAGAAGTTTCAAAGTATTTCACCACACCTTTCTGCTTGTTGTCTGACTGCTTCCCGTCATTTGAGCTCCTTGTCGAACACTCATTTTCATAATGACCCATCTCATTGCACCTGAAACATTTCACTAACTGTAAATAAAATTTGGTCTTACCATCAACATGATCTTTTTCAGTGAAATCACGAGCCTTATGTCCCATCTTACCACATTGGTAGCACTTTCCAAAATATAAAATACATTCCCCAGCATGCTTTTTACCACATTTATCACAAACTAAAAACCTAGTTTTCTTACCATCACACCATTTTGATGGATTCTTCCTTTTATCCTACAATCTAGGTCACTTCTTCTGTTGGTTGTTATAGAACACTTGATCATTGGAAAACTCCATTTCCACCTTCTCGTCACATCTAAAAAAAATTCATAACTCTTGAATTTGGAAGAATCTAAATCTCTTCGATATTTTTTCATTAATCCTGAGTAAAAAATGATTGATTCTACTATCAAGGACTCAGATAGAATTTGGAGCATACCTTTCCAATCGAGTGAACTGTTCTTCATATGCAGCCACTGAGTTATCCTAATTCCTCAATTACAAGAATTTGTTTCCATCCTAGGTCGAACATCCTTAGGAAAATATTTCTCAAGAAGCATACCATTGATTTCATCCCAGTCAAGAGCATCAATATCCTCAGTGTCCCTGATATTTTTAACCATCGACCACCACTGATCTGCTTCACCCTCCAAAAGGTAAACAACAAGACTAACCTTTTGATTGTTTGAACACCCCATGACATCGAAAATATTTTCCAGTTCTTTAATCCACCCTTCAGCTAGCACAGGGTCAGATGATCCTCTGAATGATGGGGGATGTTGCCTCATGAAATGTTCCACCACTGACATGTTCCTCTGCGGTTGATCTAGCGGATCTCGTGCCTTGATACAACCACCATTTATTGCTTGAGTCATTTTTTCCATTACTACAACAATTTGTTCATTTCTAATTCAAACCATCTCAAGATGCTGATTTGGAAGGTCATTTCATTTTGTATTCCTTCCTAGAACTGCTTCCCTACTTCCTCTTCTAAAAACCATTTTGAAAATACCTGTCTTAGATGAAGCAACATTGTAATCTTCAAAATCTATATCCTTTCAATTTGACCATAAAAAAATATTTTTGGATATTCATTTAATAGAATTCTAACTCCTAAAGTTATCCAAACCGGCCTCTGATACCAACTATTAGGCCCCAGCCTTAAACATTAATTTACCTTGAGTTATTTCAAGATAACAAATTAAGGATTATTTCAGGTTAAGAGTTTTAGAGAATTAGATTATAAATCATGCATTAAATTCCATATTTAAACAAGGTGGTTACATAAAAGACAATATTCAATTTTCCCATCAAAGTAATCATATTTATAATAAAACATGGATTCATTCTTAACACATCCTCGACAATATCATCACACCATGTTCCATTCCCTTGACCTCTGAAGAACATTTAAAAAACATGGGATGAGTATAAAAAGCTCAGTAAAATATATAAAAATATGGAAATAAAACCTTAGTCCTTGTATATATAAGAATCATTAAAAACATACATTACTCATAAACATAACCACCTTAAAATACATCATGAAATCATAATGTTTATGAATAACTCATAGAAATCATAAGACATAAAGGTAACATGAGGAATTTATATCATTAATACGTAATTAGTAACCCTCGTGGTTACATTTGGAATACCCATTACAGTATATTCCCTAAATCTATTCTGATAAACCTTATCGTTTAACTCTTTCATGTTACACAATGCATTGAGGAGCTATATTGGGCTCACCCACCCTTAGTTTATCACAGAACCACCTATCTTCATAAACAACACCCAAGAACCATAACATAATCGTATCACATAAAACATGCATAAAAGAAACATATCATTTCAACATTTCAATCACATGAAATCAAAAACACATTGATATAATCAAAAAATTATCAAAACCATTTTAAATACCAAAATAAAATAAAAGTAAAACATGGTATTTATTTTTCATTTAATATATGTTATGGATTGTAGTGGAAGCTGAAACTCATATAATGGTCACGGCGGCGGAAAAGTCGTTGTCACCGCATACGTAAGACAAAACCATTATATTTTGTCATTTAGTAAAAAACTACATATAAAAAGATTCCTTTTGAATAAAAGTAAAATTAAAATGGGTTTATAGACCATATAAAATAAATTTGTGTATAAAAAAATATGCCTCAATGCATGGAGATTGAGACGAAGTCTTTTACCTCGTGTCCAACTAGAATAGACCGTTCATTAATCTCATGAATAATAAACTAGAGTTAATTTATACATTCTTAAGAACATTTTTCAATTTCATGATTCCTTTTATATCACTTATTACCATGTCACGAACATTATGTAATTATTCAAGTTAATAATTGTCATTTTTTCGATCTTTGGTACTTGAGTCAGAAATAAACTTCTTATAATTACAAGTTGTTCGTGTCATAAAATATCAATTATATTACGAATTATATTCATGATGTAGATATAATATATATCATATATATCCAGTATATTCATTAATTTATAATATTACATAACATTTAGAGGTAATAAATGAAATGCACTGTTCATGGAGACGGTAAGCCGTTCGTACGCATGAACGCTACATTCATTTATATTTTTTATTTAATGGATTTAAATATTAATGATATGAAGGTATATTATATTTCCAGTATAATATAATATATAATATCATTAACTCCATCCTTTATATGTCCCATATATGGAATTAAAAATTCAAATCGCATTGAGGGGGCGGTAGTCCGCACTTCCTAAAATGAAGATATTGAGTTTACCCATAATGGAAACCATAAAGTTATGCCATAAATTAAAAATAAAGATTCATAAGGAAAATATAAACATAATATATAACATATATAAATAAAATGACCTATTAATGGAAACCATTAAAGGTGATAAAATAAGATTGAACAACCATCATTTTATGTGGCAGTAATTTTCCAATCACAGAAACAGTATGTTCTTTGACCATTAAACGGATGTTTTTGTAAGTTTAAATCGAATAATTCTCATAAAAACATCCTAGTATATTAATTATACTGATTTAGTTACAAAATAAAGGAATAAAATGTGTTTAGGGAATTTGAGAAGCAAAATAAAACAAAAGAACATAAGAGAAGGCATTACCTTTGAATCTGGTAACTCCTGTTGGATTGAACCAAAAGTGTTTCTTGAAGAGATTTATACCCAAGGTAAGGGTTCTATGATGAAGATAGGGATGTTGAGAGATAAAATGAGCAGATTTTTTCCAAGACAATGGCTTCAGAGGTGTGGGTATGGTGGTATAAGTGGGGGCCTTTTATAAGAGGGAGGAGGGGCACTCTTGGAAAGTCAAGAAATGATACTTTATTATAAAATGAGTTTCGGATTTTAAAGGTCCCACAATGATATATTTTGTGGATAAGGTGATAAGGGTTCGAAATCTACCAATACAATAGGTTTTTGACAAGTGTATGTCTTAGATGTTACATTATCTTTTCATTTTATTTAAATCGTTCATTAATTAGGTAATCACTACATCATCATGGTGTCATAAATAAATATATTTATTTAATGTCTAAAAATTATAAAAAAATAACATGATGTATGAAATATTATTATATTTACAATTACTATTTATAGTCTAAGAGATCATTTATTTAGACAAAATGAATTTTTTTTACTTAGGTGTTACATCCTTTTGAATATTTATCTTTCGTTAAAAATAAAAAGATAATATGTCACTATCACACAAATGTTATTCCATGGGGTCCCAATGTTTGGAACAAGGTATACCATGGTCATAAATGACACAACCAGTATAATTAGGACACATTTTGGGGTCATTATATATTATTATGATATTATGATATTATTTTATTACCCTTCACTACCAGATTACAAATTAATCACGATAATTAAAGATAATTACCCTCGTAACTATTCATAATGTCCAAAAACAAAAGAGTCTTAACTAAATAATTTGGACCTTCTGATTCCAAATATGGAATCCATTTTACCAAATTAGAAACACATAAATTTTAGTAATTAATTTAAAATAATTCATATTGTCAAAACAAATAGTAGGGTTTTTTTTGAAACGATATCTATCAAAAGTTTGACACTTGTTTATGCCCAATTAATAAGTGAAACTGATCACAATGTCCAACCATAGATTAAATGTTACAAATTTATTCTAATTATAATTTAAAATCAATTAAAAAGATAATCTAACCATATAATTAAATTAGATTAAAAAGCAGTTTTGATGTAAAATGCAGTATTTTTCAGTATTCATTAAAAATGAACATTGTTAGAAATATACCAAAAATTAATCCAAAGTAAATTTCAATGTCCCAATCCTAAAGAATAATTTTATTTTGACAAATAGAGCATATAAAATTGTCAAAAGATATATTTAAAAATGTTTTTCCATCAAAAGGCGCTAAAACAATCTTTCAAAAAATAGTAGAGTATTTTATGCTTAAGATTGGATTTATTCTCAATTTAAGCCTCTAAAACAATATATGATACATAAATAGAAACGGGTATTAAAATCCAAAATTCATTACATACTTGGGATGTTACAATAATAATTTTAAATCCCTGATTTTTTCTGAATAATTATTATTTTAATTAATATAATCTTTTTGACGTTTTTCATTTCACACAACACAAAAAATGGTAAATTTTATAATAAATCAGAATGTTTTTCTTGATTTATACACAACACCAATATAATAATACACTACACCCAAAAAATTCATTATAATCTCTAAATGGAACGACGGTGTCAGCTTGTATTACACGTAATAATTACTTTCCTTGATGGATTATGTATCACACATGACATATTTTTATAGAACATTAGTATATCTTAAAAATAATAATTTTTAAATTAATGAGTTATGTCATTGTTGTTAAATTAGATGTTATGAATTATATTAAATATATATTTAAAATATTTCTTTTACAAAAATATAAGACGAATTCATTGGTTGACCATTTAATTAGAAATGATTATGGAAACAGATTGATTATAAAAGAAATTGTTTTTATCTACATAAAAAATCAAATTATCCCCAATAAGTGAGTGATTTTAATGTGATATATATTTTATATATTCAATAAAATATTTATTATATTCAACCAATAGATTCTATAGTCAAAAAATAATAACAAACCTATCTTTATGAATAAATACATATATTTTTTGTATAAAGGTGGTTTTACCTCATTCAAATGGTGAACACATTTTAAATCAAATATTTGGAAATTTTATAGATTTTATACATAAAAATAAATTCCATTATTGTAAAATAAACATAATATATACGTTATGATAAATTTCTGAAATTTTTCTGTAAAGAATCATTTTTTAAATAATAGTGAAGAATACTCAATTTTAGTTCAAAATTTATTTTCCTTATAATTTATTTATATGGTTACATTATATTTTAAATTAGCTTAATTGTATAATTATATAGTTGTTTTAAATTAATCCAATTTAGGTATTTTTATACAATTTCACAATGTAATTTTATATAAAAACTTTGAAAACATTTGATAATTTTTATATTAAAAACTCGTATTACCATCCATTTAGAGGGGCTAATTAGAATTAATTTCTTCCACTACTTTTATTATAATTTAATAAAATTGATTCCATATTTGGAATAAGAAAATTTAAAACATTCAAATATTGTCAATTTTTTGACAAACAATATTATTGATTGTAATTAGAATTAATTCCATCAATTATGGAAAAATTAAATTTAACTAAAGAAAAACCATACATTTATGATTCAAAATGACCAATAAACTAGTTCCAGAGCCATTGGATGGTCATATAGTGATGCTATAATCCATTTTATCTACTTGGGATCATTATGGGATCCACATTCAGCATGAAAAACACAGGTTTAATTATTTTTTCATGTAATTTAAAGAGTACAACTCCTCTTACACAATAACAATCCACCGCCTCACCCTATAGTTAAAACCAATAAATTAACTGAGGTTAGGCCATTATTTTCCCAATAAACTTTCAAAAATCCATCACTTACTCCTTTAATCTAATTATTTGTAAGAAATCATTCGAAAAAATCATTTTGACATAAACCAAAAGGAGTTACCCAATTAAGAGGTAATATCGTCTCTCAATCTCCATTTTTCTATTTTCCTTCCCGACAACCTCCTCTCTCATTATAAATTGATTCTAAAAAATCATTATATATGATTTTATAGGATGTTTTTATGCTATTTTTTCAACTTACAATTACAAAAACCTCCATATAATGTGTGGTGAATCTAATTTTTACATGTATGGTGAACTGCCGCATCACTAAACAATGATTCTTCATTACTCCATTACCGCCCCTCATGCTGGACATTATGATGGAAACTATAATTTTAGATGTTATATGATATAAATAATATGTAATCAATATTTTTTATTCCTTTAAAAAAATATGTATTCATACTTTACTTTTTTTGGTAATATGATAATTCAATTTGAAGAAATATGGACTACCGCCCCCTCAATGCGATGCCATTCATTGAAAAAGAAAATAGAATGTATTAACGATTATATTAGGGAATATATATTTTTATTATGAAATAAAAATATTCATTAATAATTATATATATATATATATATATACATATATTTATTTTACATTCATTCATTCAACACGACAATTAAACAAAAATATCAATCATGCATATGTACAACCTACCGTCTCCATGAACGATGTATTCTATTTCATACATATATATTCTATAGATTATTACAATACAAATCAACCACAAATAAATTATATTTATATAATGTTTTACATTTTTTATATATTTATATAAATTATAATTATAATAGATATAAAAAATCAAGACACACGTGAAGAATAATGAAAATATTACCTGAAGTGAATCCTTACCTTAGGATTGTTAATAAGAAGTTAATATAAGGACAAAATAAATAAATATATTTTATTATATATAACAATATGGTTATTTATATGATGAATAATATATTAAGATTTTTTATATTAGTGGTTTTAATGAGTACAACATGAGTCAAGACACAGGGTTAGTGGATTTCATCTCACTTTTTTACTTCCATGAGATTCATTTTATGTTTTACACTCTTTACATTTTTGTGGTTTATTTAAATACCATTATTGTCTTCCATGTATCATATAATTATATTTATGTGATTTAAAATATATAATTTATGATATTTCCTTCTTGGGGTGTATATTTAAAATGTTACCAAATCAGTGAAATAGTTTGGTCTCAATTTTTCTTCTTTTTGACTCATATTTTTTTATACACATAAATTCTGTTTTTTGGTGTATATAATACCATTTTACTTGTTTTTTCCAAGATTTATGTATTTTTATGAAATTTTTTTCAACAAAAAATCTAATTTTCTTACACAGATAGTATGAATCTATGTTACCAATTTACTAGAGTTTTTTGAGATAATCCTAACACTTATAAATATTTTTTTTGTTTATTATTACTTGGATGAAATATTTTGATCCATCTCTCAATTAAAATCATTAATTTTCATAACATATGATAATTAATGATTTATTAATATATTTTTAATTTTTCTTACACTCATTTGTACATAATATTGTTAGTAGTTTTGTTTTCAGAATGTTTGGTTTTATCCTCTCTTCGGTCCAAAATCAATGTTCAATTAAAATAATTTTCTTCAAATATAATTTCCATGAATATTATTCATTATCCTATTATAATTAACATATATTATTACACTTTTTTATTCTTTTAATGTTTTAAGGGGAAATTCTTAAATTTTCTGAATTATGAATTTTTATAACATCATTATCATTAAAAAGGAATGTTCTTTCTACCTCATATAACATGTACAGATTTATCCTCCATAAATCTAAAAAACCATTATTTTGTTGTTTAAAGGTTAATTTATAAGATGTTTTATAAATGATATATTCAAACAAAATGTTACAGAAAATATTTTCAAACATATTTAATATTTTTTTCATGGAAAACGGGTTTCAAAATGATTTCTAGGTGCATTTATATGTTTAAAATGATTTATAAATGAAATGGGGCCAAATAAAATTTCATGATCCTTGGATAATTTTCATGGAATTTTTTTTAAAATGGTTTCAGTGTTTTTTTATGATTTATTGTAATTTTTATTAAAAATATTTTTAACGTTTTCATGTATTTCTAAAGGAAATTTTTTTCAAAAGTATTAACGTTTTAAGGAATATATTTCAATTAATTAAAGATATTTACCTAAAGAAATATTTTCAATATATCCTTCCATTTTATTTTTAATCAATGTTGAAATTTGTTGATGATACTCATTATCTTCTAGGAAATTATCCATATAATCCATTTGTATTATTTATTGAGCGTTTTTTGTTTGAATGAAATAATTTTCAAGACACTTGTTTCCCTTCCAAATGTTTTATTATTTTGATACCTACTTCATTTCACATTTTAGGATTTCATGAAGTGATTATAAAACCTATCTATTTTTATTGTTTTTGATGTTAATAATGTTAATGATACCCATATCATCTCATTGGTTATGATTTGATGATTATATATATTATCTCTTTATATGTGTAATGATATGATGAAAGTTTTATTATACTATGAAACATGTATGAATTATTTTATGATGATATGGATGGGAACTATATCTCCCATCAATTCTTTGGGGAATGATAATTTGTATATGATCTCGAAGGATTCATGGATGGCATCCAAATCCCTAAAACATGTAGGTACATGGGTTGTAGCCTAATCCCCAAAGAAATAAACTAGACATGTTGAATTCCAAGACCTAAAACATTAAGGTACATGTGATATAGTCCAAGACTAAATGAAATAGGGTACACAGGATTTAGGACAAGGCCATAAATAAGAAAGTACATGGGTTGTAGCCAAAGCGTAAAAGTAAGAGGGTTAAAATTTTGTATCCCAATCCAAAAAACAAGTAGGTACATTTATTTTAGACCATTCATATAAATAGAAAGATACATGGGTAATAGCCCAAGACTAAGAGAAAGTGGGAACATAGGTTGTAGTACAAGCCCGAAAACATGAAGGTACAAGGGTTGTAGACCATGTTTATAATTGAGATAGTATACAGGTTGATAGGCCAAATCAAAAGAAGGTACATGTGTTGTAGTCCAATCATACCATGTTATTATGGTATTGGTATGTATCCTTGACATAAAATTCTGTATTTTTATTTGTGTGCCACAAATCATAGGACATATTTATCAATTACGATTTCATGGCTCGTGTTGTTTATTTCATTATTATTCAGGTGTTATGAGATGTAAGGACTCAGACTTAAACATTAAATAATCTTGAATTAAATGGATAATTCACATTGAGGATATTTTCATATTTAGAGTTTTTGAGAATTAGGTCATAACATTTAAATATCAACATGAATATTACATGTAGACAATTCTAATCAGTATCCATTTTTCATAAAATGAAAACTCTTGAAAAAAAGTGTTATGTCGAGTTCTATGTTTTAGATAGCATGACTTTTTGTTGATCCCATCCTTGAAACTTATTCATATTTATGTCATGCGGAAAACATTTTGAAAACATGAGATAAGAATAAAATAATTATTAAGGGATATAAAAAAAGGAATGAAAAAATTAGACCATAAATAAGTACAAAACAATTAAACCATACTTTTCAATCATAACATACCTCATTAAATCATATGATTTATGAATTACCCACAAAAATAATAAATCATAAAGTTATCTTGTGGAATCCATATCAAACATACATTGTAGATATGACAACTACTTAGGAAGTAACATTTGGAATACCCATCACTGTATATTCCCTAAATATCTTAGGAGAAACATTCAAATTTACCTTTGTCACGTTACCCAATGCATTGGAGAGCTATCTTGGGCTCACCTGCCCTATGATTATCATGAAACCACTCATATAAATGAACAATTACAATATCCATAACATATTTATAAACCATAAGACAAAAATAATGTAAACATAAAATATCCACATTTCAATCACAACATTTCATTTCAAAATATTGACAGAATCAATGCTTTTATCAAACCATTAAAAATATTAAATAAATAAATTTCTGAATCAAACTATCCCATACCACATTGAATCTATTGAAACAAATTTCAATTTAAAAACATTAATTTCCATATGAATTAATCCTCAAAACCATTTTTAAAACATGGACATTAATGTGAAAGATATAGAAGAATAAACCTTTAAATAAATTAAAACAATATTTTTATTGAAGAGTTTTTATCAAAATGAGAGATCCTAGAATTGAAATAATTGAGAAATAAAATTTAATAATAACATAATAATTTCATGAGAATAAATTTAGTCATGATATAATATTCCAAAGGAAAGTATATACAACTTATAAGAGTGAATTGGTGCATTTCCACAATGAATTTCCAATGGAAATGTAAATTGAGACAAAATACATTATTAAAAAGGTATCATTTGATTAAGGATAAATAATTTAAATAATAATTTGGGACAAATATATATACACCCAATATTATTTTATATTATTTGTAAAACAATTATTGGTTATTCACACATATTCATAGCATTCCATAATCAAGAAGTAAATGTTTAACCCAAAAATTGAAATTGGGTTAAGAAGTTTTCTTACAGAAATTCGACAGCCTAACATTGTCATATTAAAATTATAAAAATAATTAGATGATAGATATAGGGATATCTCATCACATGGGAATAAAATTAACGTTAATAAGGATATTTAAGAACATATACAAACATAATAAGATTTAAATTAAAGGACAAAACAAAAAGAAGTCTTTTAAAAAGAGGAGGGTGAAAGGGTCCCTTATAGATTTTGTAACTTACGAAACATATACCCCATGAAATAAAGATCAAAAAATGAATATGTACAAATCAATAAATTAATGTATATTAAAAAAATAATGCAATCATGGTCAGTACATCCACTACAACAATTTAAATAGGGGCTAATATAGCATGAATCTCACATGAATAAAAAGCGAGATGAAAAACCATTACCACGTTTTAATCAATAGAGTCATATGAGAAAACGTTAATAAGAACGAAATGTATCACAAAATTCCATGAATATAAATAGAATCATGATAATATATATCAAATGGAAGTACACTATACACCACATGAAATAAATAATTGGTGAACAATAGAAATCTCATGAAATTAAAAGTGAGATAAGAAATCACTTAAAATATGTCTAACATGACTCGATCAGTATATAATCTCCTGAATAATTAACTAAAGTTATTTTACTCTTCTTAAAAACATTTTTTAAGATGATTATTCCTTTTATTTATGATATTACCACATTATAAACTTTATGTAATCATTTAAGTTATTAAAGTTGTTTCGTCGATCTTTGGTACTTGAGTTAAAATGAACACCTTATAATTTCAAGTTGTCCATGTCATCAACAAGAAATTATCTCCAGAAAGAAATTAATTATTTATATATCTTAAAAATCATATATATCCAGTATATATATGTATTTATAACAGTACATAACACTTGGAGATAAGAAATGAAATTCACCGTTCAGGGAGACGGTAAGTAGTACGTACGAATAAACGCTACTTTCATTTCTATTTCATACATTAATGAAATTAAAACATAATGATACATATTTATATTATAATTAAATTATAAAATCATATATAATATCCTTAACTTAATCCTTTATACTTCCCACATAAGGTATTAACAAGTCATATCACTTTAAGGGGGTGGTAGTCCGCAATTCCTAAAATGAAATTATCATTGTTACCAATTATTGAAACCATAAATGTATGATATAAATGAAAAATACAGAATAATAAAGAAAACATAAGAATAATATATATCATATATAAATATAGTGCCATCATAATGGCCACCAGGAGAGGTGGTACAAGTTAATTCAACAATCTTCGTTTCATGAGTCGTTAGTTTGTTATCCACAGAAACATTATGATCATTACCTATTAAGTGGATGTGTGTATAGATTTTGTTTGAATAATTTTCATAACAACATACTAGTAAATTTAGGAAAATATATTTGTAAATAAATAAAGGAATAAAAAGAGTTCATAGGGTTGGATAAGTAAAATAAAACAAAATATCTTAAGAAAAGACGTTGCCTTTAAATCGGGTAACTCCCTTTGGTTTGAACCAAAAGGGTTTCATAAAGTGTTTTATGACTATGTTAAGGCTTATAGGAATAATATATGGATATTGGGAGCTTATTATAGAAGGCAATTTAAAAACCAAAGGCTTTATTAGTGTGATAAATGGGTAGGAAGTGAGGGATTTTTATATGGGAGAAGAGGGGATCTTTAGGAATGTTTGCAGCAATTAATTTATTATAAAATTATCTTCAGTTTCAAAAGTTCAACTAATAATTAAAGGCGAATTTAAGATGAATCATGGTCAAAATAAAATCATCCAATAAGAATTGGAGAGGTTTTGGGTATTTTTTTTATATTTATAATCTTATTTATTTAAATCATTTATTAATGAAGTAAATATTTCATCATTATTATGTAATTAATAATTTAATTTATTTGATGTACAAAGATTATAAATAAAATAAATTAATGTAGGAAGTAATTTTATATTTTCAATGAATTTTTGTAGTCTAACATATAACTTATATAACCCCACGTAAAAAATTGATTTTCTAAAATATAATTTTTATTGTCATTTTTGTCCTTAGTTTAAATTAATTAATATAAAGTGTCATTATTACTCTCATGTGGCTCCATGGGGTCCCAAATTCGACCCAATAAAGACCGTGGTAGGATATGTATCAGAAAATAGTATTATAACACATGTAGGGAAATTTAATAAAATTATAGTATTATATTTTACCCTTATTTACTTTATTTATCCTTTAATCATGGTAAATAAAATATTTACTGAAGTAAATATATAAAATATCTAAAAATAAAAGATACTTATTACACAATTTGTACCTACTGATTCCAAAAATGTAATCGATTTTTATAAATTCAAAACATAAAAGTGGAAGAAATTAATTTAAAATTAATTACAGCTATTAAAACAAAAAGCGTGTTTGTAAGAAATAATAACTATCAAAATATTGACACCTGTTTATGTCCAATTTCAAAGGGAAATTAATTCAAATTTCCAACATTTGATTAACTAGAAAAAATATATACTAATTAAACATTATAAAAAATTAAAATTTTATTCTAACCATATAAATAAATTATATTAAAAGGCACATTTGAATTACAATAAATTATTTTTCAATATTCATTAAAAAATGAACATTATCAGAAAAATATCATAAATTTACCCAAAGTAAATTTTGATGTCCCAAATCTAAAGATTAATTTTATTGTGTCAAATAAGACATATAAAAATGACCAAAACTATATTTAAAGTGGGTTTTCCATTAAAAGGTGGTAAATCGACCATTTAATGAATATTATAGTATTTATACTTAGATTCATTCACATTTTAAGCCTATAAATTTTATTGGATAAATGTAAAAATATTCAAAAGACATGTATAATAATATTTTAGTCAGTTCTATTCCTTCTCTCCAATATAATGTCTAGGTGCTTACTATCATTAAAAATAATAATAATATATTATTTGAGTGCAACGTAAGATTTCAATGAAACCCATTGTTCCGTATCATTTATTCCATAAAACATAGAATCCCCATTATAGTAAAATTAATAAATAATCCAAAAATATTAATAAATATTAAAATTTAATGTTTTTATTTATCTGTGATGTTACATCCTTCCCCCCACTTGGAAATTACTCCCTCGCAATTTTAAAATTGGGCTCAGAAATATCATATAATGTCTCACATCGTAAAAAGAGTCTTTAAAACTATCACTTTAAAATAAACATTGAGAAGTAGAAAGGTTACCCAAGAAGAGAGAAACTAGGATTCCTTGAAAACATCAATATGGAAGAGAAACTAACTCTCATTTATTAATATAGAGTGATAGAGAACTTCATCACAAACAGCTAACCACCACAATACCATAATTTTGTGGTTGGGTAAATGTCTGATGATAAAAGAGGGCTTGTAACATTATTTTCACAATGATACTTTTCATAATGTTGAATAATTTTATTAATAACAAGACTAATATAATAAGTAAATATACATACTAATCATGTAGAGTGTCATCCATTAATAAAATTCAACCAAAAACTCTTCTTTTCTCTAAATGGTAAGTATTCAACATGACTTTTTCAAATTGAAAGCACTATTATCAACTTCTAGAGAGTTACATGATCCAAAAAATGAACCGTTTATTTTTCCTATCTATATACATTAACCAAAACCAAAATTGGTTAGTACGTGATCAGATAATCCCCAAAACGATAATCTTTTTTAAAAAATGTATTACTCATAATCACCAAAATTCAACCAAAAGTTCTCAAAGTTCAAGAAAGACCATTCAATATACAATTATACTTAAAATTATTCAAAATAATCCAAAATAATATTGCAACCCAAAACTCAGAAGGATTTTATCACATAGTCTGCCACATTATATCTTTAAATTTATCTCAAAATAAAATCGACTACTCTTATTGTATTGTACTGAAGTGTAATTAACCAAATCACAAATCCTCTATGATAGATTATAAATTTCCAAAAAAACCCAAATCACTATATGTCCATAATAAAAACATAGATTCTTCCCAAATAAAATTCCACCATTACTCGTCAAATGAAAAGATAATTATTCCTTGAATAACATTTTTTTATATCAAAAATTAGTGTTACACATACTATAAAATTCTTCCAATGTAACCCCATCATAAAAAGAGCCTTAATACTTTTATTCATTTCACCATCCTAAAAAATACCATAACTCTTGAATCCATTATATGTTTACATCTTACCCATTCAAGGTTCTTCATGATCTATTAACCATTAATTACCAACTTATTCTGAAAAACATCTTTCCTACAAACAAAATTATGAAGATATTCTATGATTCAATAATGTCAAAACAAATGTTAAGAAATAGTACATACCTTTCATTGGCCATTGTCAGTTTCTTTATACTCATTTGGAATGGAAATATGTATTGGTAATCATATATTTGTACATTCATGTGGATCCAATTCATGAAATTTCATCATAGGAAAAATGTTTGCATAATGACCATGCACACCACATTTAAAACTCTCAATAGATCCCTCAGAATAAACTTATTTCCCTTTCATAGATTCATCTAGATGTTTCCATTCTCTATGGAAGGTTCTTTCTTTATGACCTTCACATCCACATCTATTGCATCTTCACGTCCCATTGAAACATTTCCCTATTTGTTTCTTTCTAACTCATTGACACATAGGATTTTGAATATACATACCTTTATGAATATTATCTTAACTTCCTTGGGGAGTTGTTTCTCGCATATATGATGCCTTTTAAAAATTATCATGGTTTAGTTTGTCAATCATGATTCCATATAGTTGGTTGAGAATAACCACAATATTCCTCAATGAAGCTCCCATTTCATTCAACTGATAATTCAGAAAACCACCACAATTATCTTCACATCCACTCTTACTTTGGGGCCTGCTAAATTCATCCATTTACTAAAACCAAAAAGGTATGTGTGACTATATCATTAAAATCATCATATAATATATTATGAGTAGGGTAGATAAAAAGATATACTTATTCATGTTATCTTAAACTTATTCACATTATCTAAAATAACTATGACTCTTTCTAAAATCCTAATCATTATGGTAATGTTACTTATGCTTAAAGAATAACCCAACCTATAAAATTATCTAAACTGATCTCTGATATCAATTTTAAGGACCCAACCTTAAAATTTACATAATGTTGTATTAAATGGATTATTAACATTGAGTATCTTTTAAGGATTATAGTTTTAGAGAATTTGGTCATAACATTTACAAAACAACAAGAATATTACATATAGATAATTCTTCTTAGTGTCCATTTTTTTTTCATAAAATAAAAACTCTAGAAAAAAATGGTTCATGTCTAGTTCCATATTTTGGACATCATGAATTTTCATTGATCCCATACTTGACCCTTATTCATCATTATGTCCTTTAGAAAACATTTCCAAAACTTGGGACTAGAATAAAAACCTCAGTAAGGGATATAAAATAAGGAATGATAACATTAGCCCATAAACAAATAAAAAACAATGAAACCATACTTTTCAATCATTACATACCACAGGAAATATTAAGATTTATGAATAACACATAGATATCACAAATCACAAAGGTAACATGAGGAATACATATCAAACATAAATGTTAGCTATCACAGCTACATAGGGAGTCACAATTGTAATACCCATCACTATATATTACATAAATCTCTTAGTAGAAGAAATCATGATTACCTCTGTCATGTTACCCAATGCATTGGAGAGCTATCTCAGGCTCACCTACCCAAGGTTTATCACAAAACAACCCATATATGTAATCAATTCCCAATAGCCATAACATATTAAAAACCAAAAAAAAAACATAATGGAAATATAACATTTCCACATTGAAATCACAATATATCATTTAAAAATATTGACAAAATCAAAGCTTTTATCAAACCATTTTGAAAACAATTTAAAATATTAAATAAACAGATTTTTGAATCAATGTGTCACATACCACTTTAAATATTTTGAAATAAATTTCAATTTAAAAAAAATCATGTCAATATGAATTATTCTGTAAACACATTTTTAAAACATGGACATTATGTGAATGATTTAGAAGAATAAATCTTTAACAAATTTAAAATGATATTATAGTTAAAGAGTTTGAAACCAAATGAGAGATCCTAGAATACAAATAATTGAGGAATAACATTTAATCAGAACATAATAATATCATGGGATTAAATTTATTCTTGATATAATATGCCAAAGGAAAATATATGCACCGTATAATAGTGAATTGGTTCATATCAATAATAAAGTCCCAATGGAAATGTAATTTGAGACAAAATACCTTATAAAGAAGGTATCCTTAGAATATAGATAAATCAATTAAGTAATTATGTGTGAGAAATAGTAATACAACCAATATCAGTGGATATTTAGTGTAAAAAAATCATATGTTATTCACACATATTCATAGTATGACACAATAAAGAAGTATATGTTTATCCCAAAAATTGAAATTGGGTTAAGATGTTTTCTTAGAGAAATTCGACAACATAACGACATCACTTTAAAATTATGAATATAAGTAGATGAGAGAGAAAAATATATCTAATAACATGGATATAAAATTTAAATCAATAAGGATATACGAGAACATATCCCAACATAATAATAAGTAAATTAAAGACATAACAAAAAGAAGTCTTTTAAAAAGAGGACGGTGAAAAGTTCACTTACAGATTTTGTAACTTACGAAACATACACCACATGAAATAAATATCACACAATGAATATGTAAATGTAAATAAATTAATTTATATTACACAAATAATACATTCTTGTTCTGTACACCCACCACACAAAATTAACTATTGGCTAATATAGCATGAATCTCGCAGGAATAAAAAGTGAGATGAAAAACTCTTACAACATTGTAATCAATCGATTTGTATGAGAAAAAGTTAATAACCACCAAATGAATCATATAATACCATGAATATAAACATAATCATGATAATATATATCAAATGTATGTACACAATACAAAACATGCAATAAATAAGTGGTGAACAATAGAAATCTCCCAAAATTAAAAGTGACATTAGAAATCGGTTACATTGTGTCTGACTTAACTCGATCTTTCTTTAATATCGTGAATAATTACATAATTCTACTTTATACATTCAGAAT
This sequence comes from Viscum album, assembly GCA_963277665.1. Lineage (NCBI taxonomy): Eukaryota > Viridiplantae > Streptophyta > Magnoliopsida > Santalales > Viscaceae > Viscum > Viscum album. The sequence goes on along the minus strand of OY728120.1, from coordinate 1,405,617,469 downwards.
AACCTTTTCCAGGCTTATTATTCCTATTATATCACTTATTACCAAGTTATAAACAATATGTAAACATAGAATCTGGTAACGGTCGTTGCGTCGTTATTTTGTACATAAGTAAAAATAAACACCTTATAATTACAAGTTTTCCATGTTGTAAAAAAATCAATTATTTCCATAATTATATTAGTTATATAGATATCATATAAATAATATATATCTAGTATATATATGTATTTTTAAAATTACATAACATTTGGAGATAAGAAATGAAATTCACCTTTCATGGAGACAGTAAGCTGTAAGTAAGCATGAACGCTACTTTCATTTCTAGTTCATACATTAATGGAATTAAGACATAATTATACATTGGTATAATATAACTACATTACGATATCATATATAATATCATTAACTGCATCCTATATACATCCCACATAAGGCATTAACATGTCATATCACTTCGAGGGGGCAGTAGTCTGCACTTCTAAAAATGAAATTATCGTGTTTACCTATTACGGAAACCCTAATTGTATGCTATAAATAAAAAATAAAGAAGCATAAAGAAAACATAAACATAATATATATCATATATAAATATAGTTCCATCATAATGGCCACAATTAGAGGTGGTACATGTTAATTGAACAATATTTGTTTTGTGAGGCGTAAGTTTTCCATCCACAGAAAAATTAGGTTATTTACCCATTATATTGAGGTGTGTGTATGTGTTGTTAGAATCCATTTCATAATAACATCCTAGTATATTTTGGATATTGATTTTGTTTTAAAATAAAGGAATAAAAATATTTTGGGGGTTGGAGAAGTAAAATAAAACAAAAGAACATAAGAGAAGATGTTACCTTTAATTAGGGTAACTCCCTTTGGTTTGAACCAAAAGGGTCTCTTGATGTGTCTTATGACTAAGGTGAGGTGACTAAAAGAATAGAGGGATCTTGGTTGATTATTGTAGCAGAGTTTTCATGTGAAAAAGGATTAAAAAGTGTTAGAAATGGGTAGGCATTGAGGGCTTTTTATAAGGGGGAGGAGGGTCTCTTTAGGAATGTTTGAAACAATTATTTTTATTATAAAAATATCTTCAGTTTCGAAAGGTCAAAAAATATTTAAAGTCAAATATAAGATGACTCATGGTCAAAATAAAATAATCCAATAAAAATTGAATATGTTTTGGATATTTTTTTAATATTAAAAATCTTATATATTTAAATCATTTATTAATGAGGTAAATATTGCATCATTATTATGTAATTAATAATTTCATTTATTTGATGTAAAAAAATTATAAATAAAATAAAATAAATTAGGAATCCATTTTATATTTCCAATGAATATTTATAGTTTAATAGATAACTTATATTACCCCATGTAATAATTGATTTACTAAAAGAAGATATTTTTGTCATTTTTTCCTTTACTTTAAATTAATTAATATAAAGTATCATTATTACTCTCATGTGGCTCCATGGGGTTCAAAATTAAACACAAGGAAGACCATGGTCGGATATGTATCAGAAAATAGGATTAGAACACATTTTAAGGTAATATAATACAATTATAATATTATATTTTACCCTTAATTACTATATTTACCATTTAATAATGGTAAATAAAATATTTACTGAAGTAAATATTTAAAAGGTATAAAAATAAACTATACATATTTACACAATTTGGACATACTGATTCCAAATATGGAATCCATTTTTCTAAATTCAAAATATATAAGTGGATGAAATTAATTTAAAATTAATTTCCACTGTCAAAACAAAAAGAGTGGTTTTAAAAATAATAACTATCAAAATATTGGCACTTGTTTATGTCCAATTTCAATATGAAATTAATACCAACATCCAACATTAGATTAACTAGTAAAAAATATATTTTAATTAAACTTTATTACTAATTAAAAGGATATTATATCCATATAAATAAATTATATTAAAAGACACATTTGAATTAAAATACAGTGTTTTTCGCAATTCATTATAAAATTGAACTTTTAAAAAAAATAAAAAATTAACCAAAAGTGAATTTTGATTTCCCGAGTCTAAAGAAGAAATTTATTTTTTCAAATAAAACATATAAAAATGACCAAAAATATATTTAACGAGGTTTCTCCATCACAAGGCGGCAAATCGACCTTTTAAAGAATATTAGAGTAATTATGCTTAGATTCATTCATATTTTAAGCCTCTAGCTTTTATTATATAAATGTAAATATATTGAAAAAAATGTATAATAATACTATAGTTATTTCTATTCATTCTCTCCAAAACAATGGATAGGTTCTTACTATAATTAAAAATAATTATAACATATTATTAGTGTGCAACGTAATATTTCAATGAAACCCATTGTTGCGTATCATGTATGCCATATAACAGAACATCCCCATTAGAATAATGTTAAAAAAATAATCTACAAATATTAATAAATATTAAAATTTCATGTTCCTCATTTATCTGGGATGTTACATCCTTCCCCTCTCAGGGAATTTGCGCCCTCGAAATTTTAAAATTGGGCTCAGAAACATCATTGAAAGTCCCACCTCGTAAAAAGAGTCAACAAAACTACCACTTTAAAATAAATGTAGAGAAGTACAAAGGTTACTTGAGAAAATAGATACTAGGATTCCATGAAAACATGGATATAGAAGAGAATGTAACTCTCATTGATTAATAGAGAGTGATATAGAACTTGATTAGAGAAAGTTAACCACCACAATACCATAAATTTGTGGTTGGGTAAATGTCTGATGATAAAAGAGGGCTTATAACATTTTTTCTCCAATATCCTTTTCAAAAAGTTGAATAATCTTATTAATGACAAGGCTAATATCGTGAGAAAATATACTTACTCGTCATGTAGAGTGACATCCATTAATAAAATTCTACCAAAAAATCATCTTTTCCCCAAACGGTAAGTATTCAAGATGACATGTTCACATTGATAGCACCATAATAAACTACTAGAGAGTAACAAGATCCCCAAAATATTAACCATATATTTTCCCTATCTCTATACATTAACCAAAACCGAAATTGTTTTGTATGTGATCAGATAATCCCCAAAAGGACAATCTTTTAAAAATAATGTACTACTCTTAATCTCTAAAATTCCACCAAGAGTTCCCAAAGTTCAATAAAGACCATTCAACATACAATTATACTTAAAAATTTTCAAAATAACCTGAAACAAGATTGAGACCCAAAACAAAGAAGCATTTAATAACATTATCGTCCACAGTAAATCTTGACATTTATCTCAAAATAAAATCGACTACTCTTAATGTATTATAATGAAATGTAATTAACCAAATCACATATTCTCTATGATAGATTAATAATTTCTATAAAAAACCCAAATCACCATATTTCCATAATAAAAACTTATATTATCACCAAATAATATTCTAAAATTAATAGGTAAAATAAAAGATAATTATTCCTGGAATATCATTTTTATATATCAATCTTTAGGGTTACACACACTATAAAAAGTCTTCCAATGTAATCCCATCATCAAAGAGAATTAATAATTTTAATCATTTCACCATCCTAAAATATACCATAACTCCTGAATCCATTATATGTTTTCGTCTTACCCATTTAAGGTTCTTCATGATCTATTAACCATTCATTACCAACTTATTCTAAAAAACATATTTCCTACAAACAAAATCCTGAATCATATTAAAAGATTCAATAATGTCAAAACATATGTTAAGAAATAATCCATACCTTTTATTGGTCATTTTCAGTTTCATCATCCTCATTTGGAATGGAATTAATTATCGGTAAACATATATTGGTACAATCCTGGTTATCCCATTCCCAAAATTTCTTCGTAGTACAAATTTTTTCTTAATGACCATGCACACCACAATTAAGACGTTCAATTGATCCCTTATAAAAAACTTATTTCCCTTTCTTAGATTCAACTTGATGCTTCCTTTCCCTATTGCAGTTTCATGCGTTATGACCTTCACTTCCACCTCTATTTCATCTTCCCGTCCTTTTGAAACATTTTCATTTGTGTTTCTTTTGTCCACCTCATCAACACATATGTTTTTGAATATACATCGCTTTATGAATAATATGTAAACATCCATGGGGATTTGTTTCTCCAATATATTATTCCTTATAAAAATCATCATGGTTCAGGTGGTCAATCATGACTCCAGATAGTTGGTTTAGAAAAACCATAATAGTTCTCATTGCAGCTGTCATCTTATTCAGTTGCTCATTCAGAAAACCATCACAGTTTTCTTCACATCCACTGTTACACTGGGGCCTGCTAGATCTAGACATTTACTAAAACCAGAAATGAAACTGTTAGTATATAAGTAAAATCATCATATAATATCTTATAAGGAGGGTATATAAAAATATATATACTTATTCATGTTATCTAAAACTTATTTAATTTCTCTAAAATAACTATGACTCTTTCAAAAATCTTAACCATTATGGTAATGTTACTTATTCTTAAAGAACACCCCAATCTCTAAAGTTATCTAAAACGACCTCTGATACCAACTTTATGGACTCGGCCTTAAAAATTACGTAGTCTTGAATTAAATGCATAATTCAAATTGAGGATCTTTTAAAGATTTATAGTTTTAGATAATTTTGTCATAACATTTACAAAACAACATGAATATTAAATTTAGATAATTCTAATCAGTATCCACTTTTTTATAAAATAAAAACTCTTCAAAAAAAGAGCAATGTCTAGTTACATATTTTAGACATCATGAATTTTCCTTGATCCCATAATTGAATCTTATTCATCTTTATGTCCATTGGAAATCATTTTAGAAACGTGGGATGAGCAGAAAAAGATCAGTAAGGGATATAAAATAAGTAATTATAACATTAACCCATCAATAAATACAAAAAAATGAATACATACTTTTCAATCCTAACATACCCCATGAAATCATAGGATCTATGAATAACACATAGAAATCACAAATGTAGTTGGGCTTTGTCTTAGTGGTAAGAACCTCATAATCCTAGAAGAAATATGGGGGTTAAAAACACATTGGGTGTAGGTTACTGTAGAGGTACTATAGCGGTACGGTAGTAGCGGTGTTACTGTAGATCGATAGGTACTGTAGCAGTGACATGCACTATAGCAGCGGCGGTACAGTGCAAGTACTGTTGGAGGCGGTTTACGATTCAGAGAATGGAAATTGGGTCAAAAAATTGGGCCTACGAGCTTTGTAATGTGATACAGGGCCTCTAGGACTTCGGGCTATGTAATGGGTCTCCCTCTACCCAGTTAAAAGTGGTCTTTAATTTGCTTTAATAATAATATGAGTCTTCAGCCCTAACCTTTTAAAAAAACATAAAAATCACAAATCACAATGGTATCTTGTGGAAGCCATATCAAACATAAATTTATCTATCATAACTACATACGGAGCCACATTTGGAATACCCATCACTATATATAACCCAAATCGCTTAGTAGAAACATTTATGTTTACATCTTTCATGTTACCAAATGCATTGGAGAGCTGTCTCAGGCTCACCCACCCTAGGTTTATCACAGAACAACCTATATACGTAAACAATACCCAATAGAAATAACATATTCATAAACCATAAAACAAACATTATTTAATGATAAAATTTCCACATTTCAGTCACAATATCTCATTTCAAAATATGGAAAAAATCAAAGCTTTTATCAAACCATTTTTAAAACAATTTAAAATATTAAAAAAAAAATTTTGAATCAAAGAGTCCCATACCACATTAAATCTTTTGAATGAAATTAAAATTTCAAAACAATCATTTCCATATGAATTATTCCTTAAAACCATTTTTAAAACATGTACATTATGTGTATGATTTATAAGAATAATCCTTTGAAACATTTAAAAAGTTGTTTTAGTTAAAGAGTTATTATCAAAATGAGAGATCCTAGAATACAAATAATAGCGGAATAAAATTTAATCAGAACATAATAATATCATGTGAAAAAAGGTATTAATGATATAATATTCCAAAGTAAAATATATATACCATATTAGAGTAAATTGGTTCATATCGACAATGAAGTCCCAATGAAAATGTAAATTGAGATGAAATCACTTATAAAGGAGGTATCCTTAGATTAAGGATAAATCAATTACATAATTAAGTGTGGAAAATATAAATACACCTGATATAAGTGGATATTATGTGTAAAACAATTATAGGTTATTTATACATATTTATAACATGACACAATCAATAAGTAGAAGATTAACACAAAAATTGAAATTGGGTTAAGATGTTTTCTTAGAGAAGTTTGACAGCATAACATCGTCACATTAAAATTTAAGAAATAATTAAATGAGAGATAAAAGTATATATCATCACATGGACATAAAATTTACATCAATAAGGATATAAGAGAACATATCCAAACATAATAATAAATAAACTAAAATACATAACAAAAAGAAGTCGTTTAAAAAGATGTGGGTGAAAGGTTCACTTACTGATTTGGTAACATACGAAACATACACCCTATAATATAAATATCACAAAATGAATATGTAAATATCCATAAATTAATGTATATTCCAAAAATAAGACAATCATGGGCTGTACATCCACCACACAAATGGAAATATTGGCTAATATAGCATTAATCTCGCGGGAATAAAAAGTTAGATGGAAAACTCTTAAGACATTGTATCCAATCGAGTCGTATGAGAAAAAGTTGATAAATATAAAGTGAATCACATAATACCATGAATATAAATAGAATCATGATAATATATATCAAATTTAAATACACAATACACCACATGCAATAAATAAGTGGTGAACAATAGAAATCTCACAAAATTGGATGTGATATTAGAAATCACGTGCATCGTGTCTGACATGACTCTATATTTCATTAATACACTGAATAATGACATAAAGATAATTTATAATTTTATAAGAACATTTTTCAAGTTTATTCTTCCATTTATATCACTTATTAACATGTTATAAACTTTATGTAATCAGTGAATCTATTAACAGTTGTTTAGTCGATATTTTGTACTTGAGTAAAAATGAACACCTTATAATTACATGTTTTCCATGTAGTGAACAATACATTATCTCAAAAATGATTTTAATAATTTCAATATCATATAAATAATATATATCCAGTATATATATATATGTATTTATAACATTTCATATCATTTGGAGATAAGAAATGAAATTCACCGTTCATGGAGAGGGTAAGCCGGGCGTAAGCATGAGCACAACTTTCATATCTATTTCATACATTAATGGAATTAAGTCATAATGATATATTGGTATATTATAATTAAATTATAAGATCATATATAATATCATTAAATAAATCCTTTATACATCCCACATAAGGCATTAACGAGTAATATCACTTTGAGGGGGCGGTAGTCCGCATTTCCTAAAATGAAATTATCATGTTTACCCATTACGAAAACCATAATGGTATGCTATAAATGAAAAATACAGAAGCATAAAGAAAACATAAACATAATATATATCATATATAAATACAGTTCAATCATAATTTCCACCATGAGAGGAGGTATGATTTAGTTGAACAATCTTTGTTTCATGGGGCGTTAGTTTTCCATCCACAGAAACATTATGTTTTTACCAATTAGATAAAGGTGTGTGTAAGTTTTGTTTGAATACTTTTCATAACAACATCCTTGTATATTTAGGATATCAATGTTCTTATAAAATAAAGTAATAAATCTAGTTTAGGTGGATGAAGAAGTAAAATAAAAAATAACTTAAGAGAAGACGTTACCTTTAAATCGGGTAACTCCCTTTTGTTTGAACCAGATGTGTTTCTTGAAGTGTTTTGTGCCTAACGTAAGACTTCTAAGAAAAAATATAGAGGACTTGGGAGATTATTTGAGTATATTTTTCAAGATCCAAAGGCTTTAACGGTGTGATAAATGGGTAGGATGTGATGGCTTTTTATAAGGGAGGGGAGGGATCTTTAGGAAAGTTTGGAAGAATTATTTTATTATTACCACATATTTGGAATCAAAAGGTCAAATAATAGTTAAAGTCAAAATTGGGATGAATCATGGTCGAAAAAAAATCATTCAATAAGAAATGGACATGTTTTTTATATTTTTTTAATATTTATATTCTTACTTATTTAAATAATATATTTATGAAGTAAATATCAAATCATTATTGTGTCATAAATAATTTAATTTATTTGATGTCCCAAAATTATAAAAAATTACCATGACGTAGTAAATCTTTTTATGTTTCCAAATAATATTTACAGTAATAATGATAACTTATATATCCCCATGTGGAAATAGATTTACTAAAAGACATGTGTTTGTGTCATTTTTGTCTTGACATTAAATTAATTAATATAAAGTGTCATTATAACTCTCATGTGGCTCCATGGGGTCCCAAATTCGACCCAAAAATGTACATGGTTGTATATGTACCATCAAATAGGATTAAAATACATTTTAGTGTAATTTAATATTATTATAATATTAAATTTTACCCTTATTAACAATATTTACCATTTAATCATGGTAAATAAAATATTTACTAATGTAAATATTTAAAACATCTAAAAATAAAAGTTAACTTTTTATACAATTTTCACCCATTGATATAAAATATAGAATACATTTTTCTAAATTCAAAACGCAAAAGTGGCAGAAATTTATTTAAAATTAATTCCCGCTGTCAAAACCAAAAGTTTGTTTTTAAGAAATAAAAACTATAAAAATATTGACAGTTGTTTATGTGAAATATCAAAATGAAATTAATTATAATGTCCTACATTGGATAAACTGGTAGAAATATATTCTAATTACACTTTATAAAAAAAATTAAATAGATATTCTAACCATATAAATAAAGTAGATCAAAAGGCACTTTTGAATTAAAATACAATATTTTTCAGTATTCATTAAAAATGAACTATATCAGAAAAATACCAAAAAATTACCCAAAGAAAATTTTGATGTCCAGAATCTAAAGAATAATTGTATTTTGTAATGTTGAACATATAAAAATTAAAAAAACTTAATTTAAAGACGGTTCTCCATCAAAAGGTGGTAAATCAACCTTATAAAGAATATTAGAATATTTATGCTTAGATTCATTCACATTTTAAGCCTCTAACATTTATTGGATAAAAGCAATAATATTCAAAAAAAACATGTATAATCATATTGTAGTTAGTTCTATTCATTCCCTCAAATACAATGTCTAGGTGTTAACTATAAATAAAAATAATTATATTATATTATTAGTTTCCAACGTAAGATTTCAACGAAACCCATTGTTTCCTAATGCGTATGCCATCGTACATAGAATTCCCTTTAGATTAAAATTAATATGTAATCCAAAAATATTAATAAATATAAAAAATTCATGTTTTTTATTTACCTGTGATGTTACACTAAATTGGATGTTTTATTACATAACTCATGTTTAGGATCATTGACATGCATGTAATGATCTTGTTGAGATATTTATTACATTTTAATACCCTTATGTTTATTATATGAAAAATCAATTCATTTATTTACCCTTTCTGAGCATCTGACCACACCCATTCCATATGATTCCATTCCCTAGGATATGATGAATGTTTTTAGGTAGATGTACTAAAGTTGGAGATATTTATGGGAGATGATGAAGATCATTCACCAATACAAAATATTTTGTTTCCATGTATCCAAATACACTATACTTGTTTGGTCCTTGGTAATTTAGTTTTGTAACATACCGAATATTCATTTAAAAGAAAGTAATATCCATGTATGTGAAGCTCAGGTTACTAATGTTGTTATCAAATGAATGGTTTAATAATCCTTTTGAAACTAGGGTAAAAAATATTAATGATATCCCTTGGAATATTTTTGAGGATATTTATTTGGATGTCTATTTAGAAAAGTATAAGGACAAGTTATTGTATAGGAAAATGGAAAGGAATTTTGGTATGAGATAGAGTGACAAATTTCCTAGAAATACATCCCTATCTGGATATTACAAGTGGATTTGGCTCTAGTACATATGTAGCTAGGGGTAACAACTCCCACAAGATGTAGCGGGCCACACTCAAGGTTATTAGGTATATAACAATGGGACCTTCTACACACATGGCTTGAAAATCCCGGGGGATATTCGTTAGGGATCTATGGGAACTTAAAAATCATTATTAACGATTTGAAGAGAATATGACATGGAATAACCTAAGATAATTCTAATGTGTCCTAGATTAAATGTTATGTTTCATGATATAAACATACAATCAGTAAATTTTCATTATTATGTGGTTTTCTTATATGATATTTGTTTCTTAACCAATTTATTTTGTTTCTAGTCAATGGAGTGAACTAGTGGGAATATGGGTAACAATTAATGTTTCAGATGGATAATGTTCTTGAATTATGCTAATCTATTTTTCATATAGAAAACTCATAATGAGAATAAGTAAGGTGGTATGTGTATTGGTTATACTTTTGAAAATAAAGATACATAAAATGACATGTGAAAGGTATATGATGTTCATCCAGTAATATTTATATTGATAATAAGAAGCATGATTACACTAAGGTTGTAAAACCATATGAAATGATTCATATTTCATATTATAGAATATAGGTAATAAGAAATAATTTGATGAATCCTATGTAATTATTTAATAATAATGTCAAATTATTTAATTATTTATGTTATGGAATAAAATGATTATGTTATATGAATCATGAAATGTTTATTTATTTTTAATATACATTTTCATTAAGAAATGAAAAGGACATGTTGAATGGTGGTGAAGACATATAAAATTGATTTCAAGGAATTGTGATATTTTGATTAAGGGAAATTAATATTTTATTAATGCGTGTAGTTGACATAATGACCATTAGAGAATGATATTTTGGGTATGAATAAGTAAATTAGATTGTACATATTCCCACTTAACATTTTATTGACAGAAGTTTATAACTTATTTGATTTGATTAATATATCCATTAGTCATTGGAATATGAAAGGATGCATGTTTTCTAAATTTATTTATGATAAATATGGTCATTACCATGATTCAAGGGAATATATTATGAGTTTACTAACATGTTTTGAATGTGACAACCTAGTGGTACTTTTTGATAAAGGGGGGGTCAACTTTAATATTATTTTTACATTATTTCTAACGATTTTAATTTTCATATATCAGAAGGGTTATGTGGTTAAAATGTATTACAAATATTAAGGTAAACATTGGAAGAAGTTTTTGATAATAATTTATTATCTTACCACATGAGTATTTATTTATACTGGTTAACCTGGAAAAAAACATCTTGTTGTTGACAAATGATGATAGATGCGATGGGATAACATGGATATCATAATCTGTTAATACTTTAGGAATGAAAAATTCAACTTCCTCTTTAGATAATGAGGTGATGTGGATCAAGGAACAACAAATGGAGAGGTTTTATTAAAATCATTCAAGTATATAATTTCATGAAAATCCTATAACTATAAGAAGTATATTATTGAAACCAAAAAATATTATTCTAGTACATATGTTTCTGATGAATTAGATGACCTTGTAGACCTTCATTGATTTATAGCCTTCTAATCATTAAAATTATCCTGTCCTTTTTCAATATCACTCTCCATAGAAACATGATAGATTGACATTTCTTCCATGACCATGTTTTCACATCTTACCTATGATACCCACTATGGAAGCCTAGTTATATGTTACTTTGGGAAACTGTTATAGTTTTAACATTCCCTTTATGAGGAAAAGTTTAATATTAATATTTACAAAGTGGGTTTCCATGAAATAAAAATTCAATTATTAAACCATTGATAAACTAGAATAATTTTTATGGAAAAGTTAATATTAAGTTGTTTAATGTATTACACCCCAAGATATTTTGATTTATTTTCTTTCCAATTAATGTAATGTTTTTGATATTTTTCATTTACTGCTATAATGAAAGTAGTTTATTATATATTAAATAACTATATTTGGCTTTCCTTATACACAAAAACAATTTAATAACACACTACATTAAATATAAATATTATCTTTCTCTACACAGAACACCAATCTTATATTGCAATATATGAAAAAATAAATTACTTCAATGGATTGCTGACACGCATGCCCGATTTGTACCGAATGATGGTATATCATTAAAATGTTATTATTTAAAATAAAAATATATGACCTAGACATTAAATTTTAAATTATTAATATTTTTATAATATTTGAGAAAGTATATGTTTTAAATAGATATAATATGAATTCATAGATTACCAATTAATTAGAAATGAGTATGGAAACAGATTGAATATAAAAGAAATTATTGTTATTATTTTAACATAATAAATTAAATTAAATAAAATTAGTGAGTGATATTAATTTAACTTATATTTTATATATTCAATAAATAAATTTTATATTCATCCAATAGATTTGATAGACATAAGATAATAAATTACCTATCATTATGCACAAAAACTTATATTTTATAAAATGGTAGTTTTACCTCCTTTTATTGGAGAACCCATTTTAAATAAAAAATATGGAAATTTTTTTATTTAATATGACAAAATAAACATGATATTTAAAAAAATCATAAAAATTATTTTAGGATAAATTTTTTTAATTATTCTGTAAGGCTTCATTTTTATTGAACATTTAAAAACACTTTATTTTAATTAAAACTATATTTTTATTTGATTTTATTAATACTGATAAGTTATATATTAAATTACTTTAAAAGTTTATTTAGAAGATTTTTTATCAAATATTCCAATTTAGGTGATTGGTTCCAATTTACTATTTAAATTGGTAATAAAATATAGCCAACATCAGATCATTTTTACTTGAAAACCCCATTGTGTAGTCCCGTCATATAAATTAATTTTAAATTTTTTTCAGTCAAATAATTTATTATTATACGTAAAATTTGATTCCATATTATTATTAATAATAATTTATAATTTCTAATAATGTTACCATATGTTTTGTCAAAAAATATTAGTGCATGTAATTAAAATATATTACATGGATTAAGGTAGAAATAATTTTAACTATTGACTAATCCTTAAATTTAAGACATAGAAAAACCTATACACATGTCCAAGATCTATATTCTTGTCATATTTAGACCCTATAATACATTTTCATGATTTTTAATCTTTGTTGGAACCACTTTCAACAAGAACAACATTAGTGTAATTATCTCTTCAAATATTTAAACAAGCTCCACTACTCCTTCCCTATAAAAGTCCACCACCCCTCCCCCTTCAACAAAAGTCTAATCCAAAATTGGTTCACAAACTATATTATCAATAAGCTTCGCAATATCCCAACCTTCCAACATGAATCCATTATATTCATTTAAAGCCTGACATGTTTTCTGTTTTACACAATCCAAAAGGAGTTACCTGATTAAGAGGTTGGACCTTCTCCCAAACTCATTTCTTATATTCTACTTTCTACCCGCTATAATATCATTATACCATTTTTAATAAAAATAATGTATCCTAAATATACTATGATTTTTATGACATTTTATCAATCTATACATTAACACATCCCCATATAATTGGTAACGAACATATTGTTTATATGGGTGACGAACAACCACCATACTAAATGATGATTGTTCATTTTTCCTTCAATGCCATTCATGGTGAACAAAAAAATTCTCCATATATTTATATATGTCATATTTTTTTATAAATTTATGATTTTATATTCCTTTTAATAAAATGTCTCTATACTTAACATTTTATGTTAATACAATAATTTCGTTTGAGGTTGTGTGGACTAATTCCCCCTCAAAGTGATGTGATTCATTCACACACTACATGGAATGTATCAAGGATGAGATTATTTAATATATATTTTATATTTTATATAATAAATATAATCTAATAATGATATATATATAAATATATATATATATTTATTTCTATTACATTCTTTCTTTCAACACATCAATTGAACAGAAATAACATTCATGTGTATCTACAACCTAGAGTCTCCATGAACTATGAAATCCATTTTATACTTAAAAATTATATAAATTATTATAATACATATATAATTTATATAAAATATATTTATATAAATTTTTAAATACTGTAAATTATGAAATAATGTATAAGTACTACATATATACCTAAATAATAGGAATGTGAAGAAAGAAGTGAATATTACCAGATTTGAAACATTAACGTAGGATTGTTAACATGCGCATGATATAAGGTCCTAATAAACAATATATTGTATTATTTATAAGTTTATAGTTCTCTAAATTAATTATAATAAATTTATATTTATAATAAATGTGTTTTTAATGAGTAAGATGAGATTCAAGACAAAAGGTACATGGATTTCTTCTAACTTTTTATTTCCGTGAGATATAAGCTATCTTCGCCACTATTTAATTTTATTTTGTGTATGTACTTAACATGATTGTATTATATTTATATTATAATTATATATAATGTTATTCACATATCCCTTTTATGATATTTCTTTAATGGGATATATGATTAAATTGATAACAAATCGGTGGAATAGTTTTGTCTGAATTTTCCGTCATGGAGACTATGGATTTATTTTACACATAAATTCATGTTTGAGGTGTATATTCATCCATTTTTCATGTTATATAATAATATTATTTATTTTATTAATATTTTAGGATTCATTAAATTTTATTTTCTTTAATGGATAGTATGTTACCAAGTTACCAAGTTATAAGAGTTTATTAAGACAATCTTATCAATTTTCAATATTGTTAATGTTTACGCTTCCATTGATAAACAATTACGATCAATATCTCAATAAAATTCATTAAATTTATTATTCAATGATTATTTATTATATATTTAAATATTTATATTATGTATTCCACACTATGGTAAATAATATATTAAGGAATGTATTTTTAAGGAAGCTTGAATTTACACTCACATCGGTCATGAATTTGTGTTCTTTTAAAATCATAATTTCTAAATGGGGTTTCCAAGAATATTATAATTTTATCCTATGATAATTAAATTATATTTTTCCCCATTATACTTTTTCATATTTTTTCAATGGAATATTTTTTTTATTTTCAAATTAGGCATTTTTCTATCATTTTTATCATGAAAAATGAATGTTCATTCAACTTCATATGTCATATAAAATTTTATCCACCATTAATAATTTAATGATTTGTTTTCATGTTGAATGGGAAATGTTGATTAACTTTTTAGAAAAATACATCCCCAATGAAATGTTTTTCAAAAAAAATCAAGCATCTTTTGTATTTTTTCAAGGAAAATTGTTTTCATAATGTTTTCAAGCTTCTTTTGTAAATTTTAAAGGAAAATATAATTCAAAATTATTTCAAGCCGCATTTATAAGTTTGAAATGTATTTTAAAAGAAATCATTTTCAAACCATTTTTAATATCCTTTTCAATGATTTCATTAATAATTATTTTCAATATTTTTCCATCATTATTTCTAGGTTTTCAAAAAATTAAAATATTAAATGGTTTCAAAATGTTTGTATTTTTTAAATAATTATTTTCAAATAAAAATGGATATATTCATAAGGAAATATTTTTAAAATGTCATTCCTAGTTATTTTTTATCTAATATGAAATCAGTTGATGCTACTCATTCCCTTCTAGGAAATGATCTCATGGGTCAATTCAAATTATTTCTCAAGTGGTTTATGTTTTTATGTAATGATGTATAAGATAACCATATCACATCCAAAAGGTTTGATCTTATAAAACTTCATTATTTTCAGTGGTTATGATTTCATGGAGTTATTATAAACACTATCTCTATTCATTGGTAGAGATGTGATGAAATTTTAATGATACCCATTTCATTTCATGGGGTATGATTTGTTATTTGTAATACCTATCTCTTTCCATTGTTTGTGATGTGATAAAATGTCAATGATATCCATTTCATTTAATGGGCTGTGATTTGAAATTTATAAAACATATGTATTTTTATGTGTCATGATATGATGAATGTTTTATTATCTTGTGGAACATGTATGATTGTTTTTATTATGAAATGAGTGCGACATATATTTCCTTCCAATTTATTGGGTAATGATAAGTTGTATAGGAACTTAGAGGGTAAAAAGGTTGTAGCTCAAGCCCAAAAACAATAAGGTAAATGTGTTATATCAAAATCATAAAATAAAGAGGGTAGAAAAGATTTATATAATTCTGAAACACTATAAGGTACATGGTTTGTACCTGAATCCTAAAAGAAATTGGGTATGTGTGTTATATCCCAATCCCAAAAATAAAAATGTAGTTGTATTGTTGCCCAAGCCTAAAAGAAATATAGTAAACATGTTTTAGACAATTCCAAAAAATGAGACGCTGCATGGGTTATAGCCCAAGACAGAAAACAAGAAGGTAAATGGGTTGAGGCACAAACCTAAATGAAATATGGTACATGGGTTTTAGCCCAAGACAAAAAAACAAGAAAATAAATGGGGTGTAGCTCAATATTATTAGTATGATGGTACATGGGTAGTTAGCCTAATACTAATGTAGGTGCATGGGCCATATCCCATAAATAACATGTTATATAGGTGTTAGTCAGTATCATTGACATAAAATTTTCTATTCATAAATGCATGCTAGAAATCCTATGTCTAATTACTCACTTATGATTTCATGGATCTTGATGAATATTTCCTTATGAGAATTGTATTATAAACTACCATTATTTATAAAATAACTCATGTTAAGGATATTTGATGTGTATGGTATGATATTCTAATAATATTGTACATTTTATGTACCATTATTTTTATTATATGCATAAAAATTTTATTTGTTTACCTTAAATGAGTATCTAAGCTCATCCTTTTTATATATTTTCTTACGCCATGTCTTGAAGAAGGGTTTTTGTTAGAAGTAAAAAATGTGGACATCTTCGTTTGATATTTTGATGGTCATTCACAAGGATAAAATATTTATATTCCATTTATCCCAAGACACTAAACTGTTAAGGTACTTGGGAATATATTTTTGAAATGTAGTAAATATTCAATTAAAATGATATAATATCAATGTATGTTATGACTCGGTCACTGTAATATTGGTCTTTGATCTTGGATTCATCACCATAAAATATAAAAATTTTATCCTATTCAAAATTCCTTAAAAGGCTATTTATTCTTTATAATATGGATTTGAACAATGATATTGAACTCTGAATATTTTTATTCCCCTTATATTGAGGAGTATAAGCACCTTTTTGAGGTCTGATATATATATCATGGAACCTTCCACATCCTTAATCAATATAACCATTCATGATGGTATTATATTCTATAGTTCCTATATATATTTCAACTATAGTAAAATTAACAATGTAAAATTATAATTTACATTTTTGATGTGCCCTATTGAGTTTATTATTGTAAATCAATCACTTTAATAAAATGGTAAGAGTAATTTTTATTGTAATGGATTACAATAACATATATTAAATTAATAAGGGATTCATATTATAGAAAATAATGATCTTTTCTAGATTATTCAAACTCTCATGATGTCAATTTTGGTACATACAACCTATGAAAATAAAAATATGGTTGTGTGATCAAAATATCTTGAATAACAATATTAATATCATTATTAATACATTAGGTAATAAGGATATTGATTAACTATACACTATTGTTTTATATAACACCTAAATAGGTTTCTTATTTTAAAATTTTATATTGAATACAAATTTTTTCCCTTGTTAATGGATAATAACATTTTTAGGATCCTTAGAAAGATGGGGGGATCTGATCAAAGCTATGGTTTTTAGAAACTAAAAATTAACAACACAATATTCTTACATAACCACTACCATTACTATATCTATGTCAACTCTACGGAACTAATATACACTATCACATCCTGTGAGATTGAAATATTAAGTGGTGGATGAAATGGTGAAAGAATAATTATATAACCTAATCATTCTGATCATGTAAATAGACATTGATTATTGGTAATGGATAAGGAAATAGAGGCTAAGACAACATCGATATACTAGTAGTGGGATATATATTATTATTAATATATCAAATTTTTCTATGATTCTCTATCTATTGATATATAACACTAATATTCCCTAACTAAAAATATTAAATATTATATTCCATATGTCTTAGTAAGTACCTCAAAATTCTAATTTGGTGTTCCCAAAAATCATGTTACTTTTCATTATCATACAACCTCAAACCCAGATATGTTTTTAAATAATGCATATCCCATATCATTCAAAACATGGAAATCACAATAATAATCCATCATGGTCAACCACCAACGTTAGATATGGAGAAGGTAAATGTCTTTAACAAAAAAATCCACCCTAAAAACTAACATCATTTCCCAGTAGTAATGTGGGGGAAATTTAATGTCACCACAACCAAGAATCATTCTACATATTTTTGTTAGAAATTGATGATCCCATAAACCATCCATTAAACTATTATGTAGAATTTTCAATTCTATAATGTTCCACTCTATAGAAACATATCGAGAAACCTTAGAGGTTCTCCCAAAGAAACTGGTTATTATGATCCTCAGAACAATAAAAATTATATAGTATCAATTAACGTACTCATTATATTAGCATACAAACAAACCATGGAGTTCCTCCCCATAGTAATCATCAAGAACACAAACACCATAGTGGTTCTCCTTATGGTAAGGAAGAACAATGTTTCCCCAAATGTCCCCCATGTGGCGCTAAATATATATGCCCACCACATTAAAAATAATAGAGTTGAGAAAAGGTAAAAAACATACTGAAACTAAAATCATCATAAACTCTATAGGTCCTCCCAAGAGTATTTTCCCATAAAATCCTCCTTTTGATAAAAAATAACTACTTAACATAGAGATCCTACCTTTATTGATACATATTAAATTTCAATAAATGGATTTACACCCAATGATATCTAACATGGATGTCCTCCCCCATGATAAAAATAAATAATTGAGTAACAATAGATGTCCAAAATGTGACATTGGTTTTAAATATCACCTTTTTGATAAAGTATTTATATACAAGGATTTCCTATATATTTTAAAAATAGGTAATTCAGAAAACATGAAGGCCATATCCATAGAAATACCCACAACACCCACAAAGTTCATCTTCATAGTACCTTCCATGAATGTTATCCTTAATGAGACACGTCTTATTGATATGAAGGCCATACCCATGATGAAATGGTTCCCATAATACCCTCTCATCCAAATGTTTTCAAAAAACCGAAAACCCAGTTTCATCATAATGTATTTCATCATTTGGATATGTTTCCTCTTAACCAACAAGAATGTAATAAGAAATATCATCATTAATTACACAAACCAATATATGTCACATTGAAGAAACAAAATATATAATTAATGAATCATCCTGAATTGTGAATCTAGCATTAAATATTCCACTTTGGATAAATACAATTGGTGATATATTTACAGAGGATGAGAATGAATCTAGTATTACATGAGTGTATTTTGAAAATGATAATATTCTAGAAATATTGTAAAACATTAATACATATTATTAAATTATTATTGAGAACCACAAGGAAGAATCTTTAAAATTATTTTCCCACAATATGGTGTATATATTCCATCAATTATACTGATGAATATTACCTGATCAAGGATAAACTAATCATCTCATGGAGTTATATTTCCTATATATCTAGATTTTCTATACCAGCCATCTCATAGTATGAAACCCCAATACTGGAAAACGCATGAGAGTATATGAAAGGATAATTTAAATATATGAATGTATGTTTCATAGATAATTAATAAATAATCATCCCATGTGTAAATCAGGGGTTAGAGAGAGTTTAGATATTTCATTTTCCCCACTAGATTCTTAAAAACATAAATATTACAATGAATATAATAGAGTTATAGCGTTCAATAATTTTCCCCATATGAATTATATAAGTGTTTGTTAACCAGACCAACAAAACCACCAAAACTCCAATGAATATTGAAAATGTAATCAATGGGATTGAAAAAAACACATTTATCACCATTATATGAATGTAAAAATATTATGACAACTATTTTAAATAGAACATATAACAATTGAACCATCCAATGTGATTGAAAATTATGAGTCTTAAAATTTTCAAGAACAAATACAACAAATTTTTCTTATAATATGAGTCTAAGAATTGATGAGAGCAGCAACTATAGCTGAAACATCCATGTGGAAAGCACGGTCTATATGGATATGGGTATCATTACTCGAAAAATTTTCCTAGTATCATCTATCAATAACAATGACTATTAGGTTATTAATAAATATCTTCCATGGAAGTAATTATATTATAGTTTGGGTATAATTCAATATATTTCGCAATAAAAAATTCAGAAATTGATTTATTTATTTAGATCTTATTTGGTGTTGATCAATAAAGATTCTCTCTAAATCACCTTCCCATAACTGGTCATTATTTAATCTCAATGTGAATAAAAAAAGGATAATTTATAATCAAATAATAGTTGTAAACCTGCTGAACACTCTTAGAGGAATGTAGCAATATATGATACTGAATGGATATTTAATTATTATTTTATTGCATGTGAGTGTATATACTTATCAGATTCAAATTATTATTTAGTTTATGTGATAAAATAGTACATTATAATTGTTTATGCTAAGGGAAATATTAATTCCATAATATATGTTAGAATTAATGAATAGGAATACTAAGAAATGTCCATGGATAATATCACTTTCATTAAATTATTAGGAGAAAGATTTATTACTTAAAATCAAATGTAACCCCTTGATCATGGATCATCCCTTGATCATCCATTACCAACCACTTGATGATGTATTTTTATCAATAAGGAAAAATATATAGTAACAAGAATAGCCTAGTAACTATTTAAAAGTGGTGATATTATTTCTATATAAATAAAATCACCCATTTCCGTCTTTTTCATGTTCAGTGATTTGTTTTTCTTTATCCATGGAATTAAGACATTATTGGTGCAATCCTCCATGAATCACATATTTTCTTTTGAGAAACATTTTCATTGTTGAAGTCTCCAACAGTCACAACCCTACTCTGATCTTGCGTTTCACCACTCCTCGCTTAGTTGGATTAGGGGCGACGGTAACACAATGGTTTTGGGTGATGGGTTTCATCGGTCATTAGTCCTTCTGGTGTTTCTGTTTTGGCTCCATCAGTGTTCTAGATTTTTTTTCATTCTCTCCATGTTGTCGATGATTGGGCCCCACGACTGCACAAATCCCTTCCATGTCTTCACGAATCTATGCTTCTCTCCAAGTTGGATTTGATTTGGCGTTTTCACAATGGTTTTGGGAGGTGGGGTTCAGCGGACGACAGGGCCCTCACACGGTATGTGTCAGTTTCAGTAGTGGTTTGTTTGATTTATTTTCATTGGAATTCGTTTAGTTTGATACCTTCTCAGTAGAGGTTATGATGCATGTTTATGGTTTGGTATTGGTCTATTTTGAAAATTGAAGAATCTGTCAGTGGTTTACGATGGTTTTATTTCTGGTTAAGGTTTATTTCATTTTGTCTTTTCATGATGGGTGTTCGATGCATCCTATTGTTTTTTCTGGCCTGTGATGGCATGTTTGTGGTAGTTTTAGGATGGTAATGGATGACTATGTTGTTTTCCGGTGACCAGTGTGTTTTTGGGGCGGTGACGAAGGTGGCAGAATTGGAAGGAATCGATGGTCAACCTGATTGGATGGTGTTGAAGTCAGTGGTCTGTTCCATGAGTTTCTTGTTCAATTTTAACCTGCAATTTCCCACTTTTTCTCTACTCCTAATCTTATATTTTCCCAATATTTACTTGTTGGAGCTACACGGTGATCTTCAAGGCTCTTTGGGTTGTGATCTTGAGGCGGTGACTATGGGAGTTAGAAGGTGATGTCATTTTGACTGCCGACGATGAGGATGGGTTTGACTCCGATGATGATGATGAC
Organism: Viscum album; assembly: GCA_963277665.1. Lineage (NCBI taxonomy): Eukaryota > Viridiplantae > Streptophyta > Magnoliopsida > Santalales > Viscaceae > Viscum > Viscum album. The sequence goes on along the minus strand of OY728120.1, from coordinate 1,405,595,403 downwards.
AGAAGGGATAATAGTTGGCTCATGGTCTGAGATGATGATGATGCCCACTTCTAAATTTTGAAAATTGGAAATCTTTTTGTAGTTTGTGATTTTTTAAATTTTCAATGGGTAGGGTGGTGCAGTGAGTGGGATTCTTAGATGGTTGGTTTTTGTAACAACTTGGAGTTTCTTCAGTTCACACATACCCTAATGTGTCATTAGAAAATAAAAAATATGCATTTTGGAAACCAACCTGATACTAAATAATCCTATTTAGTAAATTTATTCTCTAGTTAACTACAAACAATTTCCTCAATCGGAAAGTTATCAATATCAATATTTTTATTGAGCCCTCATTGTCGAGCTGGTGAGATCTCACCACCACTTTTAAGACCTTATGTTCAACCCCATGTTCTTTCATTATATCCTTTTTCCATTTGAATCTTTATTCCACTTCTCTATTAATTCTGCACTATCCCTAATTTTTGGAAACTTAATTATTTGATATTTTTTAATGACATAATATCATGTCCAGTTCATATTTTCAAATCATTAAACTTAATAATAGAGAAGTTATATTTTAATTATGTATTATATATATTATAATTAAAATAGAATGAAATTTTTATTGTTCAAAAATTAAATAAAATAAAAATCATGTTGCTTTTTTATACTTTCCAATTCAAATAAATTCTAATTTTTTTAAATTGAATAATTTTTCTTATTAGTTTTAATTTCTATAATATATGTGTAGGAAATTTTTTATATATTAATAAAAGTGGGATACCAATACCGAAGAACACATCACAAGATTCTAAGGGTTTTTTGGGGATTTTTAATATGTTTCAATTTCAAATTGATCCGCTGATGGGAAATAAATATTTCCATGACGTAAATGTATATTTAGAATATGTTAGATAAGAAATTTTGTTTATGATAACATGATATTGACGAAATTCTCTGATAAATATTTCTCTCGAATTTGGCATGAAGAATAGAATGTTACAGAATGTTTAAAAATTGATGTCAGTCAACAGAATGAGGACCGTACATCCAAAACAATGGATAATGAAATGGTAAAACTATAAATGATGAATTCATAATTAAAAAACATCAAAATCAAAAAAAAATAGAACAGATAGTTGAATTATATAAATATAGTGAAATAAAATATTATTTTTTTGTGATTACATGACTTCACGATCATGATTTTGACATTAAAATGGATCCTCTAATTGATTTCACAGAGGATAATTTAATATATACCATTAAAGAGTAAGAAAATCTGTTATATAATGTATTTGATGATGGAAAACATGACATGTATGGTGGATGAAAAAAATATTAAAAATGCTTTTCTATTGATTTTGTACATAACAAATGATTATAAAGAATAAAAATTTAAGTGAGGCACAAGATATTGGAATTGATACTTGACATAATTCATAAAGCTCATATCACTATTCCTTTTATGATATAAAAAATGTTTTAAATATTGTAGTAAATTATATTAAAATACATTCTTCTCATAATTATTGTATTCTTTATTATAGAGAGGATTCAATTATATGAGATTATAAAAAATCATCTTATTGATGGGAGTAAATCTAAATGTTGTATGTTTGAATCAACATACTAATACAAAGAATAATAAATAACAAAACATAAGTAAATGATTTTCAGTAATACCTTTTTAAACAAATTTTTCGAAGACTATTAATGTAATAAAAAACACTCGTGCACATAAAGTGGCATTATATAAATAATAACTATGTAGGGTTAATATGGAATACAAGGGATTCAAAATCATGGAAAAAATTTGATTTCTTATATACTTATTTCTTATCTAATCTTAGTAATGTTCTATTTGGATTAGTAATCAATTGATTCATGCCATTTGGGAGTTCATGTACTAGTTATAGAATTTGGGTGGTTGTTTGGATCCAGTAAAATATAAATACATATATTTATATAAAAGAATAATATTAAATCATTTTAATGATTTCCCCTAAAATAAATACACATAAATGGGATATTTATGTATACATAGGTCCTCTAATTGATGTTTTATAAGAGGTATGGATTCACGTTATTGGGACCTTTGATGAAACATCTATAATTTTTTTAAAAATGCTTGCTGCTTTAATATAGAACATTAGTGTCTTTCATGTAAATTGGAACATATCTCGCTAAACAAATTACATGGTTTTGTATATTTCTATTTGTAACATTTATTTCGATCCTAACTACTTCCATAGTGTATAATGTTGTCCATATTGCAACATAATAGATTTCTCAATGAAACTCATAGATTTCTAGTGTCTAATTCAAAATACAATGGGACTATTGATCATAGACCACATCCAAAGTTATTTGTAGGTTCTGCAATATTGCAAAAAATTGTAAATAGCCAAACCAAAAATTTATGATAGTGCATAATTTTAATTATATGGGGAATTGATTTTGAAGTGAACCATCAATTAAAATCAGAACAAAAAAATGGTATAAAGAAATTATAATCTTCAAACATCCTTACTGGGAATTTAATATGTTTCATCATAATCTTCATGTCATGTATATTTTAAATAATATTTGTGTCAATTTGATATATAAGTTACTTACTAATTATGTAAACTCAATGGAACATCATAATGATAATATTAAAATTAAAAAACATAATATAAATCATTATCTATGGCTTGAAGAAAATGAAAATAATGATATTTAAATTTATGAAATGAAAAATAAGGATAATAAAATAATAATTTGATCAGTAAAACATATGAATGTATCTGATGGGTATTCAAGTTAAATAACATGGTGTGTTTTCTTAAATTAGTATCAATTAAAATGAATTAAATAGAATGATTGATATATTGTGTTATATTTTATACTACCATTGGAATTTCATATATTGTTACCTAAAAATGTTACAGTGGTTGTACAATAATATTTCACCTTATTTCCGACAAATATGCGAGAATACTCTATAATAAGATGTTCTCAAAACCTTCAGGACATCTTTTCACCACCAATTTTTTCTAGGGATATAATCTTTCCACCTTCATTTGTTACTATCTGGATTCATTTAGATATGAATTTGGTGTAGGAAACTAAATTAGTAAGTCTTGTACATTATTGATTGATGTATCCTATTATGATGTAATTTTATTATATGTATTCCATCATAATTATTAATTCATGAAACTTTATCAAATAAAAAAATATGTTTTATGTATTTTTTTCCTAGATACCTTGTTAATTTAAAGTCCCACATGAAAAATAAATCTAAACCTGCTGTCTCAATTTTTGGACGCTATTTAGCAGAGGGTGTGTAAATTAATTTTCTTAATACATAGATGATATTTATGTAATATTAAACCGAGTTTGATTTTTTGATGGCATATTGACTCAATATCAACAACATAAGAAATAAATAATCACTCTTATTATTAGTAGATCTATTGTAATGATCTAAAATAATACGCTGAAAAAATTGAATTATTGAAGTAAAAAATATATGTGATATATAATAGTGAAATTTAATATCTATTAATTGATGATCTCAAGATTCAAAAAAGAATAAGAATGATAATATAAACTCAAAATGAAAATTATATAACAAAATTTATTAACAAAGAGCATATAAAATGATGTATACATTACATGAGTTTAAAAATATTGGAATAAATATTGATATTAGATAAAAATATATATTTTAAATATAATAATTTATATTACTTTTTATATATCAGGAATATTGATACTTGGGTTTAGTATTCGAGATATTTTATGCTTATAAATCATGATCCTCTTAAATAGGCTAGAATTTTCAACGCTTACAATGGGAATAACGTCATATTTTGATATATTTGATTTGTAAGAGCATTTAAATACATTGAATAGTAGTATATTTATTGATTCTATGTCAGATACCATGGAAGGTTTTCTTATGTTATTTAATTAAACAACCCCCATCATTTATTAGTTGTTTTATTCAAATGTGAGAGGTTCTATTTTAATAAGGCTATTAAATGATATTACATGTAATTTACATTTGGGAATATATTAATATTTATGGATTTAGGTGACTATTAAAATAATGATATGTATATATTCTCATTGAAATAATAAAACTCTATATTATTTTGATGATGTCATGGATGAATGGTGGAGTGTAGTTGTCCACATAAAACAAATTGACTTGTATGATATTGGTGATGATGTGGAATATTTGACATATGTCAATGAATCCCATTGACACTACGAAATAAGATTATTTTTACATCATGAAATTGAAAATATCACTCTTCAAAGGTGGATGATGTAGATGAAGTTGTGATGGAGTGGGATAATGATTTGATTGATGGGAAAAAATTATTATGTGTGCATTTATCAATTAAAATATCAACCACCTCTGATATATGTTATTTATTTATTGTACAGTGGATCTTCAACCATATTTAAAATGATTTTTCTGTAGTATTTGTTTAATTTTGAATAATAAATTATTATATTTTTTATTTGAAATCATTCATTATCATACCTATATATTTTTTCCAGTAATTTTCATCAGTTATTATCTCTAATTTTTTGTCTCTACATGATTTCTTCAAAATATATATTTTGATGGTTATTTACTTATTTAAATTATAGGAATTATAAGGAAGAATTGTTTCATAGATCCCAGTCAACTAATACTTAATGTTCCCTTGACAACACGAACAACAAATGATCTATTGATCTCCCTCCCTATAGCATCTAGAACACCCTCCATCTTCCCATTTAGCATTTGGGACCCCCACTATAACCCTTACTTCCAAATTTGGAACACCAGCAATATTTGTACAATCAGAATATTGATCATTGCATCCTAATTATATTGGTACAACACCTAGTGACACAATAGTGATAGAATATGTTGTTAGTACTATTTCATGATGGGGATATTGGATGGTGGTGGTTAGAGGTAAAATTTAATGTGCATAAAGCTATTTCATTTATTCTACAAATAAAATTATATTTATAAAATATGGAAACAATGTTACTACAACGATAAATATTAACTATTTATATTTCATGAATCTAAATATATTGAATATTTCTGTCCCATTTTATTTTTATGGAGTCCCACAGATTATACTACAAGATTATTTGGTCCTAATCTAGTCTAGTTGGTGGTTGAGTCAGATACCCTTCTGATTACATATTCCAATTTGAGACATATGACTCAATAATATAAGAATTATGTCTTTTATTCTCATATAAAGGAAATTTTAATAAAATATTATTCAATTTAATTTCATCATATAATTATATTATAGTATTTTAAAAATGGATAACTTTATACAGATGTTATTCCACATTACTATTTTTGATCTTATTACCAAAAAGTTAATGTTGAAAATTTTGGGTAAGAAATTAAATGGTTATAAATGAGGATTATTGAATGAATTAAAAAATGAATCATTGAATACTCTTCATCTATATTATAATGTACCTGAAGGGGATCCAATAGTGTTGTGGAACATGATTATTGATATCCATAACTTTTTGAAGCACATTGTCTTAAAAAATAAATCACTATATTATTCTAATTTTAAATATATACAAGAATATTATATGTTGATTAAATTAAATAAAATAATATTAAATTTAATTTTATTTATTTAAATATGTTTCTACAAAAAAAATTTCAATTTGAACTAGAAAATTCATCCCCCACACTATCGGGTCAATTGTTTTTCTGAGAAACAGATCGACTGTGGTAATATTATAAATAGATTAAATATTTATAAGATAAAATATATGTATCATATATTAAATTTTTAATTCTATTTATTTAATGTATTCCAATAAATTCGGTCCCCAAGCCTCACTAATAAAACATTATACAAATTTTCTTATTAAATATGATGGATGTTAAATGAATGATCATTCCAAAGAAGTTGGGGTAAAAATTCAATTTAAATTTTAATAACTTATTATAAATTGACAATTTGCTTGTATTTATATATGAATATATGATTTCTATTTTAGCTATACGTAAAAATAATATAACTATTTGATTCTAATCATTTATTATCCTTCTCCATGTCCTAAGATGATCCAGTTTGTTATGTCCAAGCAATGTAGCATCATGTACTCGTGGATAGAATGTGTTTGAGACCACTAGCCTCTAATTTCATTAGAAGGTCTCCTAGGAATGAATCATAATCCATTACTAGTTTTAGTTACTCCCTTACTTTTGATTTTAAGAGGAAGATTAATATAATTTAAAAAATAATTCATCAATAAGGGTGAAAATCCAGCAATCAGTGGATCATATATAAATGTAGTATTAGAAGGTTGTCGCTCTATAAAAAGAATTTGTTGAATTATATTATATGTTGACTACATGTGTTCCCTGTAACATTGCATTGAAGGATGGTTTGAGTGATTCAGTATATCAAACAACATCATAATCATTAAGTATGAAAAGTTTTATTGGTTTTATGTTTAAATTTAAATATTCATCATTATCTAATATTATGTAAAATGTTCTTAAAGGTTATATTATATACTATTGTAGATGGATTCATATATGGTTTTTGACATAGTACATTGGGTAGTGATGCAGGTTTAATTTGGATATGGTGACAGTGATGTTTAAATAAAATCATTAAATTCTATCATTATGAAACAGTCATTGAGAAACTATATTTTAGATTGAGGAATGGGATATATTTAATTACATTTCATTGAATAAAATCTATATGGTTCGTTGATTTGAAAAGGTTTCATCTGATGTTTCCTTTATATTTATAATTCTTAGTATATTTTTTGTTTATTTGTATTATTCCATTTAAATTATTTCATTATTGATCGATTAAATTTTTCCATTTCATAAATTTTATATTAGATTTTTGATGGGTAACATATGATTATTGCATGAAGCATGAATTTTAGTAAGAAAATTTTAGGAGGTAGTGATAGGATGCCCATATAATGTAGAGGTTATAACTAGGTCATGGGTGTATACATTTTCGGTTTAATCAATTGTTTCTTGCGTAATAATTATTATTGTTTTTTGGAATGGGGGTGTTATCGGGTTTCCAAAATTAATGTGTGGTTTGAGTATCATTTTTGGATCGATAGTGGAATGGTCAGTGAGATTATAAGGTGTTAGTTTATTATTATCTTATTTTGTTAAAGAATTATGATGGGACAATTAATATAGTAATAGATTTTATTTCTATTTTTTATTGGTCATGTTTCTGACATTGTTTGGTGATAATGTGGTAATGATTTATGAGGATGTGTGGTGGTATTATAAAAGAGGTGTGCAATGGATATGAATAGGTAGGGATGTTGTAAAATAAAGTGTGAGGTTCTGTATATATAGATGGGATATGTTATTAAATTGTGGTAGGAAATGATGTTTTAATATTATGGAATGTCAATACATGTATGTATGGATAATGTAGAAACTTGATGAGGATTTTGTGTATTTATTTTATGAGTGCTACTTTTTTATTGATTTAAGTGGTGGATTTTGGTGTTATGATAACATATTTAATTCAATTGTATTTGATCATTCATTATAAAATTCTAATACATTTATAGAGTATAATATTAACATATTAATTGGAATAAATTTCATATATTTTTATGTATAATTAATTTATTTTATTTTTAACCTTTCCAAACCTGCTTTTATATTTACTAATATCACAGACATAGTTAATCCTATTTTAACACTCTTTATGTTCTTATTATTTATTATCATGTCATATTAAAATTTATTATATAAAAGAATTCATAATTATTTTTATATAGTTATATATTACAATTTTTATACATTTTCCTGATGTTTTGATTGTATTTTAATTGAATCTCCATTTACAGTTAGAATGTTATTTTTTTTAATATGTTAAAATGTTTCAATTTAGTTTTCATGTAGAATACATTTCCACTATGATTTGTCAATGGATGTTATAATCATGTTAATTCCATATTTTTTTATTTTTTTATACGACTACTGATTATTATTTAATATTTTATGTAATTTTTAAGGGTTAATATTTATTTGGAATACTTTTTTAGGGATATAGTTTCTATTTATTTTTCTAGAAACTATATATTGGCTTGGTTTTAACAACTTCCTTATATGGTACATGAGTTTTGGGTAGAATTTTAAAAGGCCACTACACGTGGTAATATTTTATTATGGTGGTTTAAACTGATGTTAAATATTATTAAATATAGTGGTGGTTTAGACTACCATGAAATCCTTAGTAATTTGGAGAGGAAAACCCACTGCTAAATTATTAAATTGCCAAAAATAAAAATAATTTTGGGACACTTGACAAAAAATGATTCTAAATTAGCGAAACAATAGTGGCTTGGATATCAACACGAGATTTGGAGATGGTTTAAAAAAAACTAAATAACCATATGGATGTTGTTCAACCCATCAGCCACATAAAAAATCGCCATTATTCCCCTATAGTTTGTACTGTGATGAGAACTTTTAATAAATTACTATAATATAATCCCCTATAATTTTTCATTCTTTTTAAAAAAATTGATATATGATTTTTTGTAAATAGATATCATGTAATTAATTCATAATGGATTGTTGGAAGAGGGGGTTTGAGAATCGTAGGTTATTATTTATTTTTCAAAAAATAACTATTTTTTAATTATTTATTTCTCTATATGGGTTGGTACATTCCCAAGGAGAGTGGTATTCAACATTAGATACCTATTTGAATAATTTAATGTTTTGAAAATGATGATAACGATTTATTTAAAATGTACAAGATTAGTGAAATGAGATCCTTTTTGGGGATTAAATTTTTTTTAATAGGAATAATATATCTTCCTTTATCAATAGAATTAATCATAAAATATTCTAATGATGTTTGGGAAGGAGGATTAAAAACCAATTTCTACACCTATCTCATTGAGAAAAAAAATTCAAATATTTGGAAGGAAATAATGTTTACTCTAATGACTTAATGAACTTATTAATTAATAATTTTACCTACAAATTAAAAATTATATATTTTATATGATTGATCACTTTGTTCTAGGTTTCAATGTCAAAAAAATATGTATCTTCATTGGGATAAGGAAATAATTATGAGATATATAAAGGAAATTATAGATTTTGGGTTGAAGTATAACAATAAGGAAAATATTAATCTATGTAGATACGTATATAATGATTGGGGAAATAATATTAATGATATAATAACAATATTTGGTGGAGTTTTATTTTTAAGTGTATTGTGTTTATTTTTTCACAAAAGGGAAAAAAATTTATCCTTTTGTATTAATATTATAAAATATAATGATGCAATATAATCCACTACCTAATTAATGTGAATGAAAAATTAGTTTGATGGTGTCATGGAGGAAGTGTTGCTACAACTAATTCTTTACTATAATAATTAATATTATATTTTTTAATCTAGGAATAACATTAAATATTCATGTACCATGAACATTAATTTCATATATGACATCATCAATGTTATTTTTGAGAAAAATGTGTTGATGTTGGAATTTATTCCAACCATATAGAAAACAATAGATTTTTTCACTAAACCTTTACCAAAAGATTTATTTTAATGATTGAATTTGAATATTATAGTTCAAAATTCTTCTTCTCAAGAATAAGGTATGGTACCTCTATCCATTTTCACTTCATCTTAACAAGATATTATTATCAATGGGTGACAAAAATTACAACATAAAATTCATAATGTTTATTCCTTAATGCATTTAAAATGGGTGAGAAAATATATTGATAATGTTAATTAAATATATATATTACCTTATAGGTAGGATATCTTACATTTATGGGGATCAAATATTTATAGAATGATTTTAAATGAGGAATGTTGTGATATTAGCATGTGGCTGTGAGTGTTGTGTTGAGTAGTGAACCTTGTAAATATTTTATTCCTTTTACCACATGTTTGTGTTTGTGTTTGTTATAATACAAAAGTAAATAATTCTAAAAAGTTGTGATGTTAGTTATAATTTGGAAAACATTATAATAATTATAAAGAACTTATTAACACACTCTCATTGATTTCAGTCATCTTGTGGGTTTATTTTTGAAAAAAAAATTATAAATTAGTTTAGTGAATAGAATATTTATTTATTTATTTAATGAATAGTTTAATGAAATTTATTTATTTAAATAAATTGTTTTTATTCAAGGTTTTCTATATTATGTGGATTATTTATTGGGAATGTTAAGGTTCTAAAAGCAAATATAATTAAATATCCATGATTTTTACACATTTCAAGGAAATATTAATAATAATGGTAACATGAACAACCAAAATAATAAAAAAAATAAAAACAATAATAATATATTATTATTATTATATAAATTCCATCAAGGATCATTATAAAATTAAGATATGGGTATAAGACTTTATAAAGTAACCAATTCTCTTACCTATGTATTTAAAACAGATTATATAAGTTCTAGGGTGAATGATTTGTTTTGTGTAATATTTATCTATTGATAATTCTCTCAGTCCTTGAGAGAACATTCTCAAGAACTCTCTCATGAAAGGAGGGAATAAACCCTCCTATTATCTATCATGTCTAGAGAAAATTGGATATAATATTTCATTCTCGATAGGTATTCTTATGGGGATATATAATGAATGTCGTGAAATGATAGAGTCTCCCACTCCAGCATTGATTATTCTATATTGATGTTTCATGACATAATGTTTATGGATAATTCTAGAGTAAATATACACTTAGATACTTAATCCTAATGATGGTATGACAAGGGTTTCCAATATATGAATCAATAAAGAAATAATTTCAATAAAATGTAATTTTATATGTAAATTAATTATAAAATATATGCAAAAAGTTACTAAATTTGTATCTTTTATGGTGTATTTCTTCAGGTTTTATAGACTTATCTAAAGAAACATATTTTTTATTCTTTTTTTGGAATGGGGTCTTAAACATATACTTATCCCTTTATCCTTTATGTTGTATAATATTTATCAAATATTAATTCTTAATTATAAATTAATCATTGAATAAATTAATATTTTTTTAGTTTTCATTTCAATTTTTTTATATAATTCAAAATTAAATATAATATGATCATTAAATCTGATATTACAATGTATATGACAAGAGAAGACAAATAATTTTCTAAGATAACATCTAGTTGTACTTGATATTCTAGATAGAAAACATGTATACACAAATTTTAACAGAAAAATGAACATTGTGCGTCCATGTTCACCACACATGGATGAGTTGTAAAAATATGGCATGTTGTGTGTGATAATAGTATGTGACATTATTACACATCATGTGTTGATTAATATTGTGGAACATGGTTCGATATAATCTACCCCCTAATGATACTCCTCCTAGGCTAGTAATAAAGGAAGAGAGAAAACTATCCCTGAGTCCCACCTTAATTAGGGATCGTGGTAGCGAGTATCACCAACGGTATAATAATATCACATATGAAAGGAATTACCCACAATTAGTTCACAAGGATTGGTACATAGAATAAAAAATTCCATGAAACCACATCCCATAAGGGGAAAATTGAAAACAAAAATCATCCATTAACATGATTATAAAGTAAATAAATACTAATATTGTCTCAAAATAAGAAATAGAAAATATATTCCTAGAAAAATGAATAAAAAACACCAATGTATTTGTTAATAATATCCATATCAATTTCCAATGACCATATTAAACCTAGAAAATAGTATGTTTGTGCGTAGTGTGAGTATAACATATTACTCAGTAGTATCATACCGAAGGTCTATTCTACTCATGCAAAAACCACATAATAATATACCAGTGGAAGAACAAAATAACAAAACAACCCATATGTAGGTCCACAAATGAATTCCATTATCAATATAGTACACTCACCAAATAAATACCCAATTATAATAACATAATAAGAACTATATCAATAAATTTAACTCCATAATGGTTTCCCACTAATTTTAAATTCTCATTCCCTAATATCTTATATGATTTACCTCTCATACATTCTATAACAACCTTACACATGACAGATGGGAAATTATAACACATATCACTTGTAAACACTAGGACAACCAAATAACATCTACCTTGAATAATCCTTGTAAATTGAATCACATCTCGCCTAACGAAACCTAGGGAAACACATTTCACCACTATAGTTTGCATATAACTATAATATTAGTTTACCATGATCATGAATGATATCAACCTCATTCCATCTTACAGCCATGAACAACCACCACTGTTAAACACATCATCCACTCATCAATCATAACCTATAGTGAACATTTTTATTCAAGACAACCCATCAAGTGTGTATTGATATCATCTAGAAGAGAGAGCAGGGAAGAATGGGATTACAACTCTCTATCCACTCCATATTCAATGTTTTGGAAAAACATATATAACCAAATCAAATTAGGGAATTTTTTAAACACTCAACATGGTTTGGGTGATTAAAAATTTAAATGAAACTATTTGATAAAAAATTACACATAATACAAACATAGGGGTTTACAAAAAGGGAACTAACATATCTCACAACCCCATATTAGTGTCTCAAAAATTCCACCGCTATCCTTTACACATTTAAATTTTTCAGACCACACAATACATCCTCATAAAAACAATAATTCATAATTCAATTTAATACAATCCAATTTATATTTTTTATTATTACTAACCATATTCATTCATCAAGCTCACCCTTTTTTTTTGGAGTTCAGACCATCTATTTTCCATCTTGTACATAACTATACTAACAAAAAATTAATTTACACGCACATTTATTAATCATTGCAACACATTCAATTTCATTATCCACGTCATATTTTAATGTTTATTCCATTTTTACAAGACAACTACACAACACAACTTATCCATATCATTCTATAAAACATCACTTCACAACCACTTTATAACACAAGTAACACAAGTCACATCCACTACAAATCTCAACCACCACATGACACCACCTCCACACACCTCATCCACTAAAATTCACCACCATAGTTTTAAAAAAGTACATTCATCATAAATACTTAATTACTATCAAGGTTATTATCACAAAAATCCAATATTTCCATGAAATACCAACTTATACAACAGATATACATTCCTGTCCTTTATTGTGTGTGGATTTTAATCAAGAAAACCCAAAAAAAAACAAATATAATAAGAGTAATCAATGAAAAATAGTAAGAAAAACCATATTGGAAAATCACAAGAATCAGTAAAAATAATGTGATTTCTCACATACAATTAATTTCAATTACTCTAGTTAATTTTCATTATTATGTTGATATGTAATATGTACCAAATTAAAAAATTGAATGAAATCCCCACATTTACATATAAGAAAAGATGAATGATCCCTTACATCAATGATTCTTCAATAAATAATCCTACCAGAACCAGGGAGGGCCACCATCAATATCACAAGAACACCACTATATCATATATACATCAAGATTTATAGTAAATACACTGCAATCCTAGGAAAATTCCAACCACATTACACTAAAAAAATATAATTTGAAGGAAGGTATAAAATGGAAGGAGTTGTTTACCGCGAACTAATTAATTCTAATGTAAACGATCCAGGACAACCCATGGTGTTTGAATCACTAAGTGTGGTGACTTTAGAGGGGGGTGAAGAGAAGGGGTTGACCAAGGGTAGAGGGAAGATCTAAATTTCGAATGAATATGTAGTAAAAATCATATTTACCAACTCAAAACAAATACCCTCGCCATGGTTTGTTGATACCCCCAACACAATGTGGTGACCCTATTTTGAAACATAATTTAAATCTCTCATGTTAGATCTACATTATACTTCAATTTTAAAAATGGGACTTGACTACCACCACAGCCTAGACAATGACATGATCAAATTTGAGGTATGCCATCTATTGAAATACATGTATAGACACCGGGTCTTTGTGTCGACCACCAAATTTTTTCCCGTATAACCATGTTGAATTCCATTTAATAGTGATTCCTATTTCATCATTTTTATATCTTATCCTCCAATTCACAATTCAAATAACCACCCCCCTAAACCTAGAATCTTTGGACTAAATGTTTTATGTAGGGGTCTTTCATGACCAACAATCCCCTATACCACACCCACCATGAGGGTGTGTCGATTGATACAATAACCCAATTCCTACTCTGAGACTTTAGAAAACCCAGAAAATCCTCATCGACACCACTCATCATTAGGAAATGACACAAGTAGGTTATGAAGAAATGAACCATTACAAATTGCTTCAGGGATTATAGGTAATATACCTAAAATACACACTTTATAACCCCACATGGTTTGGAATAATAGAAAACACAGAATCCATAAGTTTTATTTGAAAACCATAAATTAATTACAAATCACGTATTTACTAACAATCATGCAACATTATCTTAAAAAGATTACATAGTGTATAGAGGATTTCACATACTGAAACACAAAAATTTCCACATAAAAACATGTTGAGTCCCTATGTGTATGCTGTAGATATCTAGATAATGGATTACATGGTGTGTAGTGGGTTGTACATTTAATTTAAAAAATACCCTATTAACATAGTCTATAGGTCGATACTTGTTATACATCATGTGAATTAATTATGTTTAATTGAAATGATTTTCACTTTAAAAAAACTTCATGGTGATAAATACATTATATTCCATTACATTATAAAGGATAAAACCATAGATCATAGTATTTATTTGGAACATGTAAAGAAGCTTCCAATTATAGAGGAGTTCTAATAAATAAGATTTGGTAGACATAAAATGATATATTTAATAGTTGTTTCCCTTGAGATATATGGTGTAAATTGATGGATATTATTGAGGAAGATTGAGTCCAGGATTTTGATATTATGGATTCCACTCAATGGATCAAGCATCCGTGAGTTAAATACAATAAAAATAACCACAACCAAAATAATGTAGAGTATTTGACAAGATCCTATTCTCCGTAATGATAGTGTAAATTTGGATCCTCATCTCCAGAATATCAATGATAAATGATATATTTATGTCCAATGGTGATAAATATTAGGATTTGATAATATAGTATGAGACAAATAAATTATATTTATTATATAAAATTTTTAAAAATCAGGATATATCTGTAGAACATGATTTTATATTGTCATAGATAATTTAAGATAATATGATATCAAAATAACACATAAAATTTACATTATATAATTAACATATCCTCACATGATGATCATTGATTTTTTATGACAATAAAACATAAGAAAAAGATATAGGAGGAATAGAAATGTTCGGGGGTATGATTTGATGTAAGCCAATGGGAAAAACATTTTTGATGGAGGTACAACCCATTGTAAAATATATTATGATCAATAAATTGATGATATTAACATCTATATAACCTTATAATGTAAGAAAATCAAAATCATTGTTTCTATCCCTCCATGTAAAAAAGAATATATATGTCCAAATATAAGCTACCCTGAAAAATCCTAGTGGAATAGAAAATTCTCTGGTGGATTAAGATTATTCCCAAGAGCTATTAAAATAGTATAAATGAACCAGATTCAATATAATAAATGTATCTATTATAAGATAGGCATAGGGAAAGTCCAATATAAATGTATTGATCCTCTTAATAAATTGAAGTTGATTATCCTTAAATAGTTGATAAATAAATGGAAAATGAACCACATGTATCACGGATGAGGCCACATCTACCCATGACCCATTAGAATGAGGACCCATTGTTTATATGTTTGAGGCCAATCCGTGGGGCCTCCCAATAAACCCAATCACCATCATACCTTGATCCATGGGATCCATCATTAATGAATTAAGGAAACTAAGAAAAAAACACCATACAACATTTTATCTCCTTTAATAAAATATTAAGCGATTAAATATCATATAGCAGTCTATATTAATGGTATCCATTCCTGGGCATGCTATCCTAGTGATGGATGTAATTTTTTGTTTTCCAAACAACCAAACACACAACAATGATTAAACTTACATGCTTGATGTTGTGAAGTTACGCACATTATGGAGATCAAATATTGTTGGAAATGAAATTATATAGTGAGTCATATGTAAGAACCCGATTTTTTAGAAACGGGTCAAAACCTGGCCATGTTTAAAATATTGACTGGTTTTTGAGAAGCCTAGAAAATCTGGGCAGTTTCCGAAAATTTCCAGACTACACGCCGTGTACTTTAAGTACACACCGTGTATGAGTTACCCGAGTGACCGTTCGTGTTCTCTCATAGTACTTGTCGTGTGAAGACCGTGTAGAACATTCCTACTACACGACATGTATTTATAGACACACCATGTATCCATTATCCGTGCGAGGCCAGGTACATGTTGTGTGGTTCCCAGGTGTAAATTTCCATCTACACGGCGTGTAGCCTTCCTTGAAATGCCGTGTACCCTTGTCGTGTAGCGGCCGAGACCCTGGTCGTGTGTTGACCATGTACACGGTCCAGGTCGTGTGCCGGACTCCACTTATGTCGGAGTACGGAAACACATATACATGGAATGTACATTGTAAATACACGCCATGTACTTTTTTTATTTGACCGATCGAGGCATCTTCGTGCCTCATTCCAAGATTTCCCTTCTTCTTTTTCATTGGGCGAGTAGTTCGTCCGAGAACTCCCGAAAAACTCAGACCCTTCCAGAATCTCCGTACAACCTCCGTTCTTCAATCCATCAGTGGCAGCGGGACCGTATCAGAAAGGCTAACCCGGACCACCCTTCTTCGTCCATGATTCCTCACATATTTCTCTATAGATTCCATCTGAATGGAATTTTTGGATTTGACGGAAACACAGATCTATCGCGACTCAGTCCGATTCAGATGTTGAAATCAATGGAGTGTCATAGTTCAACTACGAGGTAGGTGGTGTATACCTTCTTTCGTGTTTTCGTAGACAATTTGGGGTTGCGGCCTTCGGGTGTGACGTCAGGTGTTGAGCGGGACAATGTTTATTTTCTTAATTTAATTATCATCATTGTGGAATGCCTCTGGGTATTCCCTAACCTTGTTGCGATTGAGCTACAATGGGTTAGAGGTCTTTGCTCGGTTGGGGCAATTCGGCCGGGGGTGCCGAAATGCGTGTGAATTGGACTATTGTTTAAACGGATGTGTTATACTGCTTATTGAATGTCTCGAGGTAATCTGTTTAGTTTAATTGTTAAATCGTGAATGAGTTAGGTGTTGGTAGGGGATAGCACATGATACATCAATTTGACTGTTTAGTAGTATCCTATTTTAAAGTGATGCTTCCAAGTATGAATATGCAATGTGTGATATTGCCTGTGTTGAACTGCTTGTTATGTTGGGCGTGAACTAGATATATTGTTGAGTGATGGGGATCATAGGATGGGGATTTCGCTCGGGATACTTATGTGGTTGCTACCATGGGATTGGGCATCGTGGATGTCGGTTGTGGCAGTTGGACTATTAGGTTGGGCTTTGGCCATAGTAACTTGGGTGGCGAGGCTATATGACTTAAGCGACATGTTCGATGGGACATGAGGTGTCAGAGGTGTTGTGTCTTGAGACATACTATGGTGATTACCGCTCACCGAGTACTTTTGAGTAGTGTGCACACAGATAGACTCCGAGATGAGGTGGTACGGCCTCTCGCTAGGTAGAGACCCTCGGTAGATACTGTTAGGTATAATTGGTTTGGAGATGATTGCCATAGGAAGCCACGTGGAAGGTGAGGAGCCTTCGGAAGATAGCATTGAGGTGGTCAGGTTGGGGGTAGAGGCTCACCGTGATTTGAGGGCAGCCATAGTTGTCCCTCTGGTTATCCTTTGAGGTTAGGTATCGTTGTTCCTCCAGATGTTGTGCCATTGGCAGGTTTAGATTTCGAGCTGGGTTACGACAGTTGGGCGTGCCTTCGGGATGTCGGTACTTGAGACACATGGTGTCAGGTGGAACGAGGTTCCATGTTGCAGATCAGACTTTCTGGCGTTGGCTGAAGAAGTTGACACTTACTGGTGGCTGCTTAGCACCAGTGAAGTCCTTGTTTACTTTTGGGCATTGCACTGATTACTGTTTTTCTTATATATGCATGTCTGCCTAAACACATATATTAGGTTACATACCTCTGGGTGGTATCCTACTGAGACTTGTCTCACACCCTACACAGGCCCTTCAGGATCCGTGTAGACTTTATGAAACTGCGTGCAGGTAGAGGGTCACCCTCTGGAGATGGACATTAGTGCTGTTGACTTGGAGACTGGCATGGACATTGAGGTCATGCCGTACTGGAGTTACTTGTTCATTATTCTTTTTCTTGCATCATCATGTTTACTTTATATTTTAGCTACTACTGGTTATCCATTGGCGCCATTATATATTTATTGATTTGTATGACTTTCTTGGATTCATGCTTGGTTTATTTAGAAGTTATTGCAGTTGATTCTGGGCGTGATGTTTTGTTACACTCCGCTACTGTTATTTCTATATTGCTTCCACTGTTTATTGTTATTGAATGTTTTTTCACAATGTAGGTCTGGTTCGAGTCTACTGAGTAATTTATTTACGCTGCATATTTTAGTTTATTACTTGAACTAGCACCTTTAATTACTCTAAGAGGGTGTAGCCTCCCCGCTATAACTATTCAGACCCTCGCTGCTAGTCGGCAGCCTTTGGCATTCAGGGGAGGTGCATCTAAGGTAGTAACAGACAACCCGTTCGACACTGTTCGGGTGGCTGGCTGGGTCAGGGGCGTTACAAAGTCGTATCAGAGGAGGTTTTCATGACAAGGATTTAGTAGCGTTGCTTTGCTAGAAACTAATGAGTTTGAGACTTCTCTTTACATTTTTTTTTCTGGTTTTACTATTTGGGATATGGTTGACTGGAGGTAGGTTATTGTTGGAACTGGATTTTTGAACTTGGGCTTGGGTGCCTATAGCCCAATGTACGATGGATGGATTGAGTTGTCGGGGGTGGGAATTTCTGTTTTATTTTTGCTCAGATTACATTTGATATGATTTCCACCTCGGTGGCTCACTTGTTGTTCGATGTTATTGATTATGATATGTAATCCTTGGCCGGAATGGCATGGGATTCTTTCTTGGATTTTGATAGGCACATTTTAGGATATTTCAATTTCATAACTGCACGTATGCTTTGTGAAGTGATAATACCATGTGAATAAAATAAATTTCCATGCTATGTATGATCTAAAATGTGGATAGGTAAAACTCCTGATAGAATTGCTTGTTTATGGAAATGTATATGTCATGCTTGGTATTTTTGTAGAATTGCATGTTGCAGGATATCTGGGTATGGCTCATATGAGAGCAGAAATCAACTATGGTTGAGGCAGTGTAACTGTCAGGATTGGGCGACTCGGCCGTCAGAATTGAGGCAATGTTGGTTGTCAGGATGGGCATGGCTTGAGGTACTAATGATACATGGCTCTGTTGAGGGCAGGTAAGGAGGGCATGAAGTCAGGATGTCGTGGGGAATGGGTAGCGTTGAGGGGGATTAAGGGTAGTTTTTATGCACTACCTTTAACTGCTTTCCTCATCTGCGTAGAATATATTGTTATATAGATTTATGTGGGATGTATGACCATTTATGGTATTCGGTGGGTTAATTCGTCACGACACGATGGAGCGACAGGCATGAGAGGATATGGTACCACATGATCAGGTTCAGAATCCGGTACATGAAGAGCATGAGCCGCAGGTACTGGCTCAGGGACAGGATCAAGTTCCAGATCCAGGGCAAGGAGGGCAGCAGCCGGGTTTGGCAGCGTTTGTACCGTGGCTTGGCGAGCAGCTCCGAGCTAGCCTAGTACGCATCTTGTAGGGGATTAACAGAGGCGCACATGGTATAGATCCTTTTATGGCATATCTGAAACGGGGGTTCCAGTCGTAGCACCCATCGTTTTTTCAGGGTGAGGGTGGTCCACAAGTGGCAGAGAACTGGATAGAGAGTACGCACATGATCTTCAAGAATCTTGAGACGCCTCCAGGGCGGCAGGTCAAACTGGCGACGTACATGCTGAGAGGACTGGAAAAACGTTGGTGGGATGTGCAGGTACAGGCTCGTAGGCATGAGGGACTGGCATGGAAGGACTTCAAGGACATGTTTTTCGAGCACTTTTACCCGGAGACGCTGAGGGCAGAGAGAGCTCGGGAGTTCTTGAGTCTTCAGCAAGGTGATATGTCTCTCATGGATTACACAGCCACATTCACAGAGTTGTCTCGCTTTTAACATTGTATGGTGAGCAATGATGCAGCTAGGGTGAGGCACTTCGAGGACGGCTTACGACACGCCATTCGGGTTCTGGTGAACATCTTTAGGATGGGTTCCTTTTCCGAAGCAGTGAACCATGCGCTCATAGCCGAGGTCAATGAGAGAGAAAAATCTCATTTTGGCAGGGTGACAGCTTCGGGTGACTGTTCATACAGCAGGAAGCGAGGGAGAGATGAGTTCCAGCAGGGCATGCAGGCCAAGGACTCAGCAAGACCACCTCATGGCAGTTCAGTGGTGGTTTTATTTTAGTGCGGACAACCGGGGCATGATCAGGCTCAGTGTGATAGGCCCCCGACGGAGTGTCGGGCCTGTGGATAGGTCAGGCATCTGGAGAGGTTTTGCTGGAAGCCTTCTCATACAGTCGGAAGGCAGGGACCAGGACAGACTGTGGTGTCAGGAGCTGGTTCAGGTTCAGTACAAGGAGTGGGTAGTCGAAGTTCAGCTACATACGGAGGACGTGACCGGGATAGTAGGATTCAGCTAAGGTGTCAGTGGCCAGTGACTAGATCAGCACTGCTGGGAGGTCATGCATCAGGCAGTCAGACTTCAGGCCAGGTGCACGATGTGGAGCTGCTAGGGATTGAGCAGGCTGGAGAGCCGACGACGGTGGTAGGTACACCACGGGTGTGGCCGTGAGTTTCTTTACATTCTTTTGGCATGGCCTCTTGATGCATGTTTGGTTGAGTGCACAGGCTGGACAAGATACTTGTGGACTGACTAGATGCTAGTTTGTGGGATTGGAATCATATAAGATGTTTTTTATTTTTATTTATATATTTGAGATGCGTGGAATTTGGAGAATCAATGATGTAGGTTATTTGAGGTGTTGTGGGCATTGGGGCATCATGGATGTAGGTTACTTGAGTTGCGTGGAACAATGTTTGAATTAAGAATCTATTCGATGCAGGACCTCAGGGAGGCAGATGCTGATGCGGTGAGAGTTACGTTGGGTGTCGGAAGCGACAAGTGAGCACCGAGGAGGTGAAGGGTTGACGATGCGTCACGGGAGGACCATGGGTCCGGGAAATACGTCGTTGCACCTTGTTTGTCTATTTGGTTTCTTTGAGCTTTATTCAGGTCGAGACTGGGTATTTGATTCCTAAGGCGAGGATCCCTTTTTAGGAATTTAGCTAGAACCATGAGACTGGGGTAGTCTGGGTTGTTTAACCGGGATGGGTGTGTTCGGTGCCATCTCCTGGTTTCGTTTGGTAGCTCGTGGATGAGCAACGTTAAGGTGGGGAGTTTGTAAGAACCCGAGTTTTTAGAAACGGGTCAAAACCCGACCTTATTTAAACTTTTGACTTGTTTTTGACAAGTCTAGAAAATCTAGATAGTTTCTAGAAATTTCTAGACTACACGCCGTGTACTTTAATTACACGTCATGTATGAGTTTCCCGAGTGATCGGTCGTGTGCTCGCCGAGTACATGCCATGTGAAGACCATGTAGAACCTTCCTACAACACTACGTTTATTTTTAGACACACCATGTATCCCTTCTCCGTGCGAGTCCAGGTACATGTCTTGTGGGGCCCAGGTGTATATTTCCATCTACACGGCGTGTATCCTTCCTTGACACACCTTGTACCCTTTTCATGTAGTGGTCGAGACACTGGCCGTGTGTTGACCGTGTGACGGACTCCACTTATGTCGGAGTACGGAAACAAATATACACTGCTTGTACTTTGTAAATACATGTCGTGTACTTTTTTTTATTTAACTGATTGAGGCGTTATCGCGGCTCATTCCATGATTTCCCTTCTTCTTTTCCTTTGGGCGAGCAGTTTGTCTGAGAACTCCTAAAAAACTAGAACCCTTCTAAAATCTTCATAAGACCTCCGTTCTTCGATCCGTTAGTGGCAGCAGGACCGCATCTAAAAGGCTAACTCTGCGCACTCTTCTTCGTCCTTGATTCCTCACCGGTTTCTTCGCAGATTCTATCTGAACAGAATTTCCGGTTATGACGGAAACACAGATCTACCACGACTCAGTCCGATTCAGAGGATCAAATCAAAGGAGTGTCATCATACGAGTAAGAGGTAGGTGGTACATACATTATTTCATGTTTTTGTAGACAATTTGTGGTTGCAACCTTCGGGCATGATGTCGGGTGTTGAGTGGGACCCTATTTATTTGTTTTATTTAATTATCTGCATTGTGGAATGACTCTGGGTAATTCCTAACCCTGTTGCGATCGAGCGAGACCGGGTTAGAGGTCGTTGCTCGTTTGGGGAAATTCGGCCGGGGGTGCCGAAATGAATGTGAATTGGACCATTGTTTAAAATGTTGTGTTATACTACTAATTGAATGTCTCAAGTTAAACTGTTTAGATTAATTGTTAAATCGTGAATGAGTTAGGTGCTGGAATGGGATAACACAGGTTAGTGCAATTTGACTGTTTAGTAATTTCCTATGTTAAAGTGATGCTTCCAAGTATGAATATGAAATGTGTGATATTTCCTATGTTGAACTTCTTGTTGTGTTGGGCATGGCCCAGATATATTGTTCAGTGATGGGGATCATAGGTTGGGGATTTGGATCGGGATAATTTGGTTGGTTGCTACCACGGGATTGGGAGTCATGGACGTCAGTTGAGGTAGTTGTAATGTTAGGTAGGGCTTTGGCCCAGGTTACGTGGGTGGCGAGGCAATCTGACATGAGCGACAGGTTCGCAGGGACACTAGGTGTCAGAGGTGTTGTGGATTGGGACATACTGTGGTGATTACCGCTCACCGGGTACATTTGAGTAGTGTGCACACAGATAGACTCTGAGATGCGGTGGTACGACCACTCACTGGGAAGAGACCCCCAGAAGATGCGGTTAGGTATAATTGGTTTGGGGGTGATTTCCATAGGAAGCCACGTGGAAGATGAGGAGCCTTCGGAAGATAGATTTGAGGCGGCCAGGTTGGTGGCAGAGGCTCACCATGATTTGAGGGTAGACATCTCTATCCCTCAGGTTATCCTTTGAGGTCAGGTATCGCTGTTCCACCGGATATTGTTCCATGGGAAGGTTGAGCTTTCGAGCTGGGTTACAATGGTTGGGAATGCCTTCGGGACATCGGTACATGAGACACATGGTTTCAGGTGGCACGAGTTGCCGGACTGCAGATCAGACTTTCCAGCGTTGGCCGAAGCAGGTGACACTTCTTGGTGGCTGCTGAGCACCAGTGAAGTCCTTGTTTACTTTTGGTCATTCCACTGTTTACTGTGTTTCTTATATAAGAATGTCTACCTAAACACTTTTATTAGGTATGCACCTCTGGTTGGTATCCTACTGAGACTTGTATGACATCCTACACGGGCCCTTCGAGACGTGTGTAGACTTTATGAAACTGTGTGCAAGTAGAGGGTCAGCCTCAGGAGCTAGACATTAGTGCTATTGACTTGGAGACTGGCATGGAAATTGAGGTCGTGCCATACTGGAGTTACTTGTTCAGTATTCTTTTTCTTGCATCAGCATGTTTACTTTATATTGTATCTACTACTGGTTAGCCATTGGCGCCATTATATATGTATTGATTTTTATGACTTCCATGGATGCATTCTTGGTTGATTTAGCATATATTGCAGTTGATTCCTCGAGTGACATTTTGTTACTCTCCATTTCGGTTGTTTCTATATTACTTCCACAGTTTATTGTTATTGAATGTGCTTCCGCTCTATGGGTCTGGTTCTAGTCTGCTGACTCATTTATTTTCGCTGCATATTTTAGATTATTAATTGTACCATCACCTTTAATTCCCCTGAGAGGGTATATCCTCCCCACTATACCTATTCATACAATCGCTACTAGTCAACAGCCTTTGGCGTTCAGGGGAGGTGCGCCTAAGGTAGTAACACCTGACCCGTTCGGCACTGTTCGGGTGGCTGGCCGGGTCCGGGATGTTACATCATACAAATACATATTTACTATATGTGAGTTCCAAATTTAAAATTCCCAATCCTCTACCACAAACAAATGAAAAATGGATTCAATTCTTCTTGATATATAATAAGATTATTTCAAAAAAAAAATTGAACACCATTCATATGGACTTCAGCAAATGAGGGAATTCCATTGTCACATATACAAAACAATATAAAAATTTTTTTGATGGGAATTTTCTCACCAATGTAAAATTCTCATGGATTCAATGGGTTTCGAATCATGAATAATGTCATGGATATATGAAAAGTGTAATCATGTTGAGGAGAGAGAGTGAAGGTGAGATAATCTATAGTGTAGTCTAGTTAGATGTTGTTAACCATGGTATGTTTATTATCATTGAGAATTGATTATAAAAACTATGGTAAGGAAAAATACTAATTATTGGTGAGCTCCATGGAAGAAAAACCAAAAAAAATGCATGAATATACATTAAAATTTGTCAAATCAAATTGAAATGTCACTACAAGAAATGATCCAGTGAGAGATTTCAATAATACTTCTAATAATATTTTGAATAAATTTCCAAATGTGAGATAAAAAGTACATAATTACATATAATAGTATATTTCCCATTTGTTTGTTTGATAAATATGGCATGTATAAAAGGCCATGAGACAGAATCCAATGTGAGTATTTTCTCTATGAAAATGACAATTATAGGTATGTTTAAGAGAGTATTTCTCCTTTAGGAACCATATTATCCAGCCTGTGCAAAATAGTCTAGTGATGTCTCCCTTCAAGATGATCATCCCATATAAAGGTGTTAAGTGTTTTATCTATATTTATTATAATATTACATAGATCCTTACTAACTGATAATATGGATACATTAATAGAATAACATATACTATTATCCAATTTTATTATCCATTCGAAGGAAAGTAATTTTATTTTCCAATTGGTGATTCATCCAATGATTCTATTACAGATCCACGAAAATTGATGGATTAAAATTACTAAATTGGAGAAAAGGGAACCAATGTACATCATTGGGAACTAATTTCCAGATATTTCAAGCCTATCATCAATTATTTCTGATCACCTATTTTTATATGACTTGTAAATGAAGATAGTACTTTTGGATATAATGATGAGATGTCATCTTTTGTAATTGAAGGAACTCAATATTTATTTTATGTGGATAAAAGAATTTTTTATTCCATTAATAATCAATATATGGTCATCATCATTGACATAAATTTCTAGGGGTAGTATATTCCATTATAAATGGTAGAAATTCTATTTTCTAGAGACCCATTTTAGAGATAAGGTTCTTTATAAAGAGACTGATGAGAAGGAACACACTATCTTATAGAAGAATGTAGATGATTAATTGGATTTCATGTTACTCATGTTATCTCTATTTATAATGAGATCCAAAATATTTTCCTGAAAAATTGATTCATATTACATGTTTACACATCAATGTGTTCATTAAGAGGAGATGTAATGATAATAGAATTACAATACCTTCAAGGAAAATTTCTCAGGAAATAATTGTTAAGGTCCACCATTAAGAAATGAAATAGAAAAGAAAATTAGTTATATTAATAATTTTGAAATATTTGGTTTTATTCTACCTAATGATTTTTACTCCTACCTCACATTTCCTTCCCAACATTATATCTTCACTAGTTTTGTTGAAAACTATAATATGAAGAATATGGTAAAGTAAAATCTAGATCTTATTATACTGATTTTATAAGTAGATAAGGAAAAGATGAATGAAAATACATTATCCCTTATGGTAAAAAAGATTATGTGAAATATTATATTATCAAAGACTTATTACATGTCTATGGTTTATTTACACCACCCAACCAGAAGGATAATAATCAAATGGGAGGCAATGGAATAAGAAATATAATGGTTTTCATTTGTAAAGGGAGGTAAAAGGACCATAATTAAATATTACATAATGAAGTTTATTTAGAAAACATTTCATGTCATTTCGGTCTAAAATATCTTTAAGGATTTGGGGTTTATAGAAATAGGCCACAAATATTAAAAAACAATACCATATTTTTCAAAGTGTACATTTCAACATAGTATCCACCTTTCTAATGACATAAATAATTTAATGTAAAACATGATTTATTTTCATTATAAATTATCATGAAATTAACGATTAATTTATTTATTTCTGCTTAACCATCATTAATTCTGGTGATTTTTTAATACATGGGATTCAAAATTAAATCATATTAAATGACATAAACGGATGAATGATTGAAATTTTTTAATCCATGAATATATATAAATGTATTATTTGTTAAAATAACATTTTTATTCAATATTAAATTTTCATTACCCAAGTAATTAACATCTCTACCCAAATATATTAATAAAAAAAATTTATGAATAATTTTAAATGGAAAATAAATCTCATAAGTGTTTATTTTTAATCATGAAAATCTTATACCAATTGAGTCACCAATTTATACATTTTAACCTTAATAAGATTCATATACATATATTTAAAACATAAAATTATTAGATAAAATTAAAAACATAATATCTCTATGAAAAAATATATAAATAATAGATAAATCATTTTGGTAATTTGGGAAATCATTTTCCTTATCACTCCTTCAAATTGAATAGCCATATAGTTGACCTTCATACCGAATGCATTGTTGGGATATAATAGACCCACACTTCCTTGGTATAAAATGGGACCAACCATCCTTGGTCAATTATTCAACCACCTATCCATGGTTTATAATGGAACCATAGTTCCTTTGATTATAAAAGAACCACTCGTAAACAAACAAAATTACCAATAACCCTAACATAGTCATAAAACATGGAAGTTTTAATTTTGATTACTATTATAACAACCTAGTTTTTATCATATATATTGATCCTATTAAATTTGGTATAATTATTTAATTTATACCTAATTTGAATTCCCCATGATGATACAATGTTTTATTATGGTAGTTGAAGATTCTTTGGACCTCACAATCCTGACTGGTGGGGAAACAAACTGGGTTTTATGGTAAGTTGAAACCTTGAGACACAACCCATAATGTCTCTCCAATCCGTTAGGGGATGGAAATTGTGGTGAAGCATGGTGAATAATTGTAGAAAATCTTGTTATAGTGGCCGGACACTTATGAATAATTTTTTTAATTGGTAGTAAAAGTGATTTACTTGTTTGGAAAATGATTTATCTAACCGTGTGGTTTTACCATGCAGGTACCCTCCCACGTACTGAGCCACACATGGTTGGAACACAGTTTTGACAACTCTGTGGTCAGACCATACACCATTGTTTATTTTCATGAAATTATGAAAATTCTATTAATGAAATTTTTAACGCAGCATCCACCCTCCATGTATTATAACAGTGGTCAATAAGGTCATCCATATAACATTATGGATGCCTATGTTCCTATTGAGTGGTTTTTTATCCTAATCACTAATCTAACATCTGATTCAATCCTCATTCACCATGTTGGATGCACATAAGTATATACTTGATTCCTGATGATTCGTTTATCATAATTAATTTCATAGATTATTCTATTTTGTTTTATGAAAATATTCCATATTTTTAGGTGTTTATCCATTCTTCATATTTATTCTAATCCATGACAGTCTGAAGGATGATTCTAGAAGAAGAGTTTCAAATGAGATTAAGGTATCCAGTCTATGAATCATCCATAAAGTCTCATCATTTAATTATTTTCTGTAGTGTGTGCCCTCTGATTTCATTGGGAATTACCTATTAAATCGATGTGCTTTTTATTATAATCATATTTCTCAAAATCTACCATCCTTTCCATGTAGTATCATCACTTCATAGAAGTATGAGACTTCAACATGTTCCTCCACTAGTAGGTTGGTGCCAAAAAAATTCCATTAGTATTTTGTTGTTATAGACTACACCACTTCTCACGTGTGTTCTGGATTGAAATTAATAATGGTATGACCATCTGCAAGAAAATGGTTTTTGAATTTTATTGGTTATCCCTTCAATATGTAACATCACATAACAATTATGGGGTAAATGATTCATTAAATTCATGGATCTGAATAGTATTTGGAAAATATATATATATATATATCACCTGGTGTATTTAAAAGTAAAAAAATAACATGTTTTGAAATACGCATCACACATTTCCATGCTTATGGAAGGTAGAAAAGTGAACATAATAAAAGATTAATAATTTTCTATACTATATGGTTGAATGCTTTTTTATTCCGTCACAAACTAATGAAAGGTAACATCTTAAACTAAATTACCTATTTAAATAGAATGTCTATTACATGGACATAATGAATTAATGAAAATGAATATGGTTCATATTTTATAAGGGTCATGATATCATTACAGTATTTGTCAGCCTCAATCTATACTTGAATTACCAAGGTAATTCCATGACCAATCATGGATTCCATTACAATTTAGGGATATTGGTTTCCATTGTTGATACCCACCTTGTATCATAATCCTTATCTACTGTTGGATTTCTAGAATGATTTCAATGGATCAATTAATTATTTTCACTATATGACGACTTTGATATAATATTTGTACCCAACATGACATCTACAAAGATCAGAAACAATGGATACCCCCATAAGTCTCAATTATATCCTATCCCATATTACATTGGATGAATTTCGTGGACTCAGTTAGAATCATATAAAAGTGTCATTATTTGGGAGATGTCATTTGGAGTACACGTATACCTCTTATTGTCAAGATATATGTTATTACAAAGTTGTCTCAACACCTGAGGTCAAGGATTCCATGGTTATTACATATGATCCCTGATCATGGTTATCATAATCATGGATGCCTTGTTATAACCTGAATCCTTTATTATTGTTATCATGACATGAGTTTGGTGCTGGTTATACCTAACATGACTTGATTTATAAATTAAATTTTAATTAATAAATAAAATAATTTATTATTCAGATATAAGAATATGATGAAGAAGGTACTAGTTATTTACATTACTATACCACTTTAAATTAATATATGTATGCATGAACAGTAATCCAGTTTATATTACACAGACTGTATCTTATAGCTTTTATTGGTGGTGTCCTACTAGTATTTAGCACGCACCAAATTCAGTAAGCTATTTTTATCTGAAAATATTACATGAATTGTGTTTTTGATAGTGAGATGCATCCCATATTGGAAACATGATATTAAATTATTTCGTTAGGATGAATCATGGTAGTAGATAACTTAGTTGGTGCCTGGGATGCTTGGATAGATGTCTGCATCATTTTTCTTCATTTTTAACATCTTTTTTTGACATCAATGTATACATGATTTCTAGTTTTTTAGTGTAAATACATACATTATCATCATACATTGAGTAATACTATATGTTTTTTATTATTATTATTATTTATGTTTTCTTCTTCTATAATGGTTTATTTTTCCTGTGTCTGCAGTATCTTCCTTTTTTATGACATCTATATATCTTAATTCTTTCACTATTTTCTTGTTATATTATTTAACTATTGTTTTACTCATGTATATTACGGGAATAGTCTCCCCATAAACACACCATAGGACTTAACATGTAGTCACTATCCTTTGGCATTTATGGCGATGTGTTTGAGACCATGTGTCCAATCAGGTTCAGGAAACCTTTGAGTACCTCCTAAGTTCTAGAAATCAGAAAGCGGTATCATAGATTTATTTTTCTTCATTCCAATTTTGAGATATTGGACATGATATTAAGAATAGTTTGTAACTTTTTTATATGTTGTGATTGGTCATAGATAACCCATGATTGGGTTAAATGTCGAGTTTCTGGAATAATAATTGTTGTTCTTAATTTTCCTATTACAATTGATATCCTTCCACTATTTAGTAAAGAACATGTTATGTGAGTATTTTTATTTTTATTTTTATTGAGGAT
This sequence comes from Viscum album, assembly GCA_963277665.1. NCBI lineage: Eukaryota > Viridiplantae > Streptophyta > Magnoliopsida > Santalales > Viscaceae > Viscum > Viscum album. The sequence continues at coordinate 1,405,565,252 of OY728120.1, read as the reverse complement.
TTGATTTCCATCTTAACCTAATTAGATGAGACCAAGGAGTAGTTCTACATGTGTCTCCATAGGCACCTAGAATTCACATGACAAGAATATGTCAATCAATATATGCATATTTCACTACATGAATTTGTTTTATTTCCTACTATTGTTGAAATATGTTATTGTAGTTATATTATTCCAATGCAGATATTTGGATGTGATTGAGTGATTTCGTGTTTAAATTCATGAGGTGTATGGGTACTCATGGCATGGAATAAGTAGTTTACCATGTCATCACATAATACATGACACATCATATTCTGAGAGTGAATACATATAGAGTTATGTTGAGATTAAATGGGTTTCTATTTAAGTAATAAGGTATATGTTAACTAATTAACATTTAATTTTAATACATTGTAATCATACTTTAATATAATATTATAATAAAATGGAATATAAAAAGTAAAACATGGATTAAAAATAATTGGATTCCAGTAAATGAAGAGGTGAGGTACTATTGACCCTTCACATAATGAAATCCTTGTAAATTATAATTGAACACTTAATAACAACTGAAAATATATGTGGGAGTTTGGTTGTTATATATTCTCTAGTGACACTTTATTCATAGATTATTAAAATCAAAATATAACTATCAATTTAATATTTTTTTCTGAGGTGTGTTATTGGAATTTGTAGATCCATGACACCATGATGTCATCTGGTTGTGTGGTATGAGGATATCAATTATCACACTCGAGACGTGGGGCACCATGAGAAACTAGTCTTACACCCTAAAGTGTCACTAGAAGAACCACAATATATACCATATCTAGTCACTAACACTTAGCATCATGATATATTCCTATGTCTGATGAAGTCCATATAGGGTGTTCCATATCTAGAACCTATAATGTCCAATATGTCATGTGAGTTCTAGAAGCAACATCATCCCACATTTTTTAGGTATGGAGATACACGTGCTATTATGTATTGGATAGAGGTCACCCTATATATCATGGTGAATATTTAAACACACCAATATTGTATTTTCATTATTTAAACATACATGATACATGATTTAGACAAGTTCTTGTGAGATCTAATTACCCAAGATGGCCATCAACAAGGCATGGAATGAGAGTATTTTCAGAATACATTCTATTAGCTCTACTATCCTCGGACATTGATAGATAATATAGACTCATATTGCATGCATTTAGAGTAGGGTGTTATTTCATCTAAGGTTTATTTAGCTAATTTTTCTGATTTGTAGTGATTGTAACAACTTTTTAAATGGTGATTTTCTTTCTATGTTTTTGATGCTTCAAGGAAGGGATCCAATTTTCAATCGATACTCAGGTGCCCATTTTTTTCCAACCTACATTATATGAAATTTTCAGTAAGGATATTATAATGGATAATAACCATAAATAAGGTGATACTACCAATCATAGAGGATCAGTTTTGAGGTAGGTCAGTAAATCTTCCTATAGAATGAAATGTTCCCTTGAAAATTCCCATCAAATTTTTAGAAGTTATAGTAACCACCCCAGAAGCTCTTTTGTATTGCATTAGTGTGGATGATAGGGGAACATGATGTTTTAGTGAAATTAAGTCCCAATGGAGTGTCATCATTGTGGCCTTATGGGGAATCATCATAGATTCTGTTTGACCATTTGGTCTATATCTAATTTAATAAGATCCGCACCACGTCTGCCATCAAGGGTATGCTCTATTATTCAATGTTGAGTATGGAGTTAGATTAGAACCATCAGTAATTTTTGATGAGTAGGTCATTGTCATTGTAGTTATAATTCTTGACATTTTCACCATCTAAGTAGTCATACATTGTGTAGTCTAGGTATAGCATTTGACAATGGATCTGACCAGTTTCATGCTTTATAAATGATACCCAAGAATCAAAGATGATGACCTTATAAAGTCTGAGGTACTATTATAGTAGCAACCGTTATAGTATTTTAAATATAGGTTATTTAATTCCCTTCATATATTTATATATCAAAAAAATTCATGTGTTGTAATTTCATTAATATGGTTGTGTAGTGACCCTGGATACACTATTGGGAATATAGTCAGAGGGAATACGAAAATTAAAGGATTATCCATAGGATGTAGAAAATTACCCTTTATTGTGGGAAATATTTTTTCTTGAGATGTCTAGAATCAATATCATTCTTAGTATTTATTGGTTGGTATTATATAATATCATTATAAACTTCTATCACCATACAGTATTGTTCACATCACCACATGGAAAAAATATCTACACACAAGATAATTGGATATTGAATATATTATAGTTGTACTAGAGTATAATGAGATATTTGGTGTCATTGTAAATATTTCTAGTCTATTCATATTGGATTAAGTATTACACCAATAATATTTTACTCCATTTAGATCATTTTCAGCACATCTTTCATGCAATTTTTTCTCTTTTCTCCTGAGAGAGAGGTAGAGTTTATGATGGATAAAATTATAAGAGAAGATCCAATGTCTATTCCATGATAAATGATGACAAATATAAAGCTGATGTATCTCACTTTATAGTTATATTTTTTTACAAGATAATGATTTATATGACATAACACTTCCTCTTGGCATTAACATGTGAATTTCACCATTAAGGAAGATGGTACCATTCATTTATAAATTTATTTTATATAGTTGAGAAAAATTAATTTTACAAAATGGTATCCACTACAATAAATAGGTGATATAGTGGATCTGACTTGAAGATCCAAGGTGTTTTCAATGATAAACATGATATCATACTATCATTATGTGCGAATTATACCATCGTACATACCAAATATAGCTATCCATAATAGGTGCATTATGTTTTTATATCTTTTTATTTTATTTTTTGTCTAACAAATTTTCATACTAATTTCATGGATTTTTTGAATAGGGTCTTCCACCCCTATCTGAATTCTTATTTCATTGTTTTTTTTGGATAAAAATTAGTGTATTCTCAGACTCATAGAAATCATGATATGCTCCTCAATATCATTTTAAATACATTGATATATCATAATATTTATTAATATATTTCTATGTGACACTTATTGATTGAAAAATAACATTTTTGGGTCCTATTATCTAGTAATATTTCATATTTGTTGACCTGTAGAAGGCTAGAGATGTGGTTTTGTAGGAGTATCCAAATAATATGTTTGATATACATATTTTTTGGGGGATGGGAGGATAGTATAGGAAATTAATATTGGACTTATGCTTACTTTTTTAACATCATACTGGTCTTATAAATAATGGTTTTATGTTCTTTTAGTATGAAAATTGTGAGAAATCCATTCATGAGATGAATGAAAGGCATATTTTGTCACTGATTTTGATTTATCTTCATCCTGGAAGAGACTATATAGTGTTTTTTGAAACATCCATCATCGGGCTTGTTTTATTTTTTATATACGAGGATAAACTCACTATTAGTGGATCTCTATTGCTTAGGAATCATGAGTGAAATTACCTGATGTCTAACCTAGATCAAGTAGAAGTTGTATGTGCATTACATTGTGGGGTGCACTATTAGATCTGTGTCATTTTTTAAGGAATACAGAACACATGAGGGAGAAAAATATGTTTACATAGTGTGAATTTATTCTTAAATAGTGAAGACGATTTTAATATATCCATTCCATCAATTTTGATCATTCCAATATGCCTATAAAGGGCAATGGAGTAGCTGATGAACAATATTGGAATACATAGCTACTTTCTATATGGGAATCCAATGAAGAATGGAAATTGATGACCCACATATCGTATCTACAAATGATGTTTCATGATAGTAATATGATTGGTTATCTCTCAGTATTGATAGTATTCTATTCCCTATATGATATTATGCGGAGTATGAAATTCTTAAATCCTAAAGTCCTAGATATATATGAGAGTATTTTAAGAGACGGACAACCTCTGGATTGATCATTTGATAGAGACAAAATCATATATATAAAGAGACAAGTTTGGGTTCCTACAGATATGAGAGAGGAATTGATGAATGTTCCACACTTTTCAATGTGTGGTTCAACATCAAATCTGCAAAAATGTATCATGATATATGATTAAAATATTTACGGCCTTGGATGAAATGTCAGATAGGTGGTTTTATTTCAAGGATTTCCACCTATCAGTTGGTTAAGGTGGATTACTAGTGACCTTAAGACATGGAATGTCTACTTCCAGTCCTAAAATGGTTAGGTTAAGATGCTTCCATGTACTTTTTATTCAATTTAATAAGTTTATATCGAGGTAGTGATGCAATTATGGTAGTCGTTGATAGACTGATAAATGTAGCCCACCTAATTCACATCCTGGAGACCTTCCCTCTTGATGAATTTGGATGACTTTTTGTCCCTGAGATCACTCTTCTATAAGTGGTCCCTCATACTATCATTTCATTTAAAGAGGATCATTTTCAATTAATGTTAAATAGTGGTTAATTTAAAGAAATGGGAACATAGTTTCTTCTGAGTAAATGATTTCACCATCAAACTGATTAATTGTTGGAATAAAGGATACATGTGTTAGAAGACATGTTTCAATCATGAACCATTGATTCAATTATTCTCAGGTGAATCATATCAATCTCATTGAGTTCTTATACAATAATACCTTTTAAGAGAGATTTTATATGGCTCCATTTGAGGATTTATATGGTAGGCCAGGCCATTCACCCATGTTCAGGCTAGAGGTATGAGTAGAAGCCATACTAGGACACCATCTATTTTATTACATGTTGTAGAAGGTAATGCTATAATGGAATATTATGTCCACTACACATTCTATACATAAATAATATTTCAATTGGTATAGACGACCTACAGAGGTTTAGGTTGAGGATCATTTTTTAATATGGGAATCGCCCATGGTTGGGAATAGATGGATAAAGTGAAAGGGAATCTATAAACAAACATTGTGGGTCCATTTTTGATTCTTTAAAGTGTCAGGATGGTTTCATATTAGTTTTTATAACCATTGAGATACTATTCCATGAATGGGTTAATCCATGTTTCAAAACGTCACCATTATAATGTGGAACTGTCTCATAATTTTGATCCCAAGGAGGTTGCGTTAAATGGTCATGATAAATTTTAGGAGTATCATATACATATCATTGATCAAATCATGGAGTCTCTCCATGGATGGTATATCCCTCTAGTATGGTTGGTTGTTGATTAATGGGCATGAAAATGAAGATATTTGGTAGCGAGAGGGTGAAGTATGTGCACAGTGGCCAAAATTCTTCTCAAGAAGCATTATTTTACCTTCAAAAGCTGAACTTAGGGATGAGTATCCTTATGGGGAAACATTTAAGATCACTATTTTTATCTAATGTATAGATCATCTTAAATTTGGTATAATTCGTTATTTTGGACATATTTGGGATTCCCTATGAGGATAAAAATGTTTCTAGGGTGTGTGATTATTATTCAGAGCTTGGAACCCAAACCGGTGGAAAATACCACTAGGCTTCATGGTTAGTAGATACTGTTCACCCCAAATTTCATGGTCTCCCATTATTGTCTGGGGATGGATAATGGGGTGATTAAAGGAATATAATTTTCTCTAACTCTGTTATATAACATGAAAACCCATATTGAATATTTCTATATTTTACCATAGTTGATTCACATGCTTCTCACATTGATTCCCTAACTGTTTGGACTAAAAGTGTGGGTTACCTCTATAAGTAGTGATCCATGCATGGATGATACATAGTTTGGTTAATAGTGTGGAAAAACAATTAAACACCATTATTTAGGTGGAATTAAAAAAATCCTTTAATTAAATCTTCATCTCATAATAATTTCTCTTTGGATCGTTGCAGCAGACAATAAGCTCCCCCCCCCATTTTTAAATTCCCATGTGCCTATTGCAATGATTTTGATATTAAGCTCTTATTTGAAATCAAATTTCATCCCCCATTCCTTACATTGGATGCACATCGGTATGTTTTTAATTCCATTAATTTTTTTTGCATCATTATTCATTCCCTCAATGATGATACTTATATTATATCACATATGCAATATTTTTATAGTTTTGATCCCTTCCTTTGATTTCTTCTAATACAAAACAATATAAAGGATGATATTGTTTGTTGAGAGTTTTACGTACTTAATATAGGGGGTTTATGACTCAACCCAGACGCATAACTATTTTTTAAAATTAGATAGTATGTGCCCCATGATTTCATCATGTGTGTCCTGTAAAATTCATGTGTATTACTTATAGTCAACATTCTCATATTCTAGATCCGTTTTAATGTAGAATCATCCCAAAAATTGGTGGTTGAGACCTCAGTGTATTCCACCCCAACTATAGAGTTTCTTAAAATAAGTATTTAATGGTCTGTTGAGTTCATCTACACTGCCATTCAGGTGAGATATTGCCAAAAAATATTAATAACAAGACCTACAATAATAAAATTATTGATTATTTGCAATGGTCAACACTTAAATATTATATTTCACCCGACCCTTCTAATGTAAATTCATAAATTAATTCAGGAATCTAAATTATATTTGGAAAAAATATCTATCTATATCATGTTTTATATCTAAAATTTACCGAATGACTTGGTTACACATCTGTAGACCAACATTCCATGCATACGGATGTCAGTGCATTGAATCTAAAAAATGAATTATTAAATTAATTTCAGAATGGTTTTTTTATTATTCCTTTTCACACAAATAAATGTCAATATATTGAATAGAATATCCTTTTTAAATAGAATGACCATTACATTGAATAAAATTAACTATTCATGTATAACGTGCATTTGGTATATGATCCATAACATCTTTATATGAGTGGTCAGTCTTTAGTTAGTCTTGGTTCACTGGAGGAATTCCTTCAGAACACATTGATTCCATTTCAATTAAGGGATTCTAGTGTCCATAGTTAATATCCACATTTGAAACAGATCATTGTATACTAGATGATGCTTTAAACTATATTGTATGACCTTTCCATTACTGTTATTAAAGGATGCCTCATATACACTCTTTGGATCAAACATGACGTCTATGGACATGTGGTGGCATGGATACCACTATTTGGACCAGTAAATACTTCTCTCGTTTACCTTGTATAAATTCCCCAAGACTCATTTATATTCATATTATAGTTGAATGAATTGAAAGATGTACCAAATATTATATTTAGACCCCTTCTCTCTATGATACATGTTATTATTGAGTTCACTCGACCCTTGATGTCTAATATTCAATAGTTATTACTAAATACCCTCTTTCATTATTAACATCATCATCATAGATTCCTTAGTATTACTTGGATCCTTTATTTTTGTTATCGTGATATAATTTAATTGATGGTTATACCTCACATGACTTACTATATAAACTCAAAATATAATTAATTATTGAAATGATTAAATGTTAATACACTAGATAAGGCTGAAATAGGTACTGGGTACTTCCATTTCTATGCATATTTACTTTTATATATGCATACATGCACACTATTTCAGTTTATATTACATAGATTGGATGTTAGATACATAATTGGTGGTAGCTTAATGAGATTGATCACACAAACTATCTAATCCTTCATTGGTACCTAGACATATTACATGTATACAACGGTTTACAAAGAGAAGTATGACATCTTTTCTATATTTCATTATGATGAATCATGGTAGTAGATATCATTGTGGGAGCATGGGTTTCATGGATAGGTTTTGTATTCTATTGGATTTTTGTATTACATATAATTTTTTATACCATGAATACTTGTTATCCTCTTTTGTAGAGACATTAAATTAAGCATCACTAGATTTGAAGTATTACTATCATTTTCATTAGTTGTTTATTATTTCTATTTTCTTACCCTATAAGGGGTTACAAGTCTCGTTTCTATATTGTCATATTTTCAAGTGATATATATTTATCTTACTACTTCCACTATTTATATGTTATATTATTTATCTGATGTGATACACATTGGTAATGATGGCGTAGTCTCCCCACGGACACACTCTAAGTCCTCACTACCAGTTAGCAGCCTCTAGAGTTTAGGAAGTTGGACCTGAGGTCATGTTTCCAACTAGGCATGAGGAACCATTGAGTGGAACCCAGGTTCATGATCTCATAATTACACTTAAAAAATTATTCTTTTCACCAATAAGAATACTTATATAGATTTTTGAAATATTCATTCCATATAAAAAACATTTTTGAAAATACATAAAAGAAAAGAAAAGTGTGGATTTATTTAAATAAATATGAAGGATCTTAAAGGAATCAAAACATCAAATAATGGTTACAATGAAGGGAAAAGGAATTCTCATCGTATATTATAAAATAGAACAATCCTTTAATACTTTTTAAAGAACATATATATTTTTCATATGAAATACATAAAAACACTCCTTTTGAAAACATTTTTAATGGATATATAAAATTCCATGTATAATTTAGTATGTGTATATAAATATACCCACATAATATTTTTCAAATATATGTATATGGAAGAAGAATAGTTGTAAGATAAATTTTAGAATAATATTTTATGAATAGAAAGTATATTACCTTCTATCAGACTCATCACATAAAATATTTATCTTCCAAAATAATAAAATAAAATTACTTTTTATTTTCTCAAGAAACTTTTTATGATTATTATTTTTATTCATTTTATCTATAACTATAATATATTAAATTATTCAATCAATTAAATTCATTTCATATGATTTTATTATATTCGTTTCATATGTAAAAAATTAGTTCGGTTGGATGACTATAGTCAAAGTGGTCATTATTCCATAATCCAAAAAATACAATCATGAATTTTTTTTTATTTTTATACATCAATTATATATATATATAATATTTAACAATGTTTATGAATAATTATCTACGTTAAAATCATTATGATGGTAGGTCGTATGTATTAAAGAGTAACATTTCCATTTTTTAATGATCATAATGGGAAGAAGGTATGTATTAATTTTTAATTAAAAATGTTCATAATTTTATTAAATAAAATTATTTCTTTAAATACACTCATATATATCATCCATGTGATGTGGTGATGTAAAATAAATCACATCCCTCTGTGAAATTGGTAGTCCACACGTAGACATGAATGATTATATCATTTTTCAGTGAATGAAAAGGTATGAAAAAATGTTCTGTATAATATTTGAATAATTATAAATATTTAGTGATTATAATATAAATGTATATATAAATTAAATAAGACGATACAAACATCCGTCAGAGGTAGTGATGGAAAATTAATTACATTGGTCTGTAAAGTGGGAGTCCAACAATAACAATAATGATGGATACCTTTTCCATTTGATGAGGGTGAGAGTTTGATATAATTTATGAAACTAATATTATAAAATTTCCATTTATGTTAGAAATTTATTTAATTATGTCATCTTGTTTGAGAAGTATATTAAGGATATGGATTGAAAATTAAATAAAAAATTCTTGGATAATAATGATACCTTCTTCAAATAGCCTTTTAAGGTTTACACAAAATGCATTTATATACGGGTTATCTCATCAAAAAATAACGATTAGATGTTTTAAGGGTTGTAAGAAAAGTATTTGGTATGGTTTTGACCAAATAACGGTTCATTATATTTGAATAAAGGAAAATTGTAGAACCCCTTTTATAAAATAGGTGAGGGGGACTATTGGAATTTAATTAAATATTTAATTAATATAACATATTTTTTTGTCTAAATGGATCAAAATTGATTAGTTTATAATATATGATCAATATGAGTCAAAATAATATAATATAATATAATATGACATGTTTAGATCACATTATTACCCTTATAATATTTTAAGAATTCCCTAACTCTGTTGGCAATTATTGTGATATCACTGATTTTTACTATTAGGGTCTTAATATTGTTACTATAAAAGAAAAAATATCAAATGATTTGAACACGGTTGTTATATTCAACAATATAATAATCAATTATTTTAATATATTATTTGCAGTCATTTTAGATCATTTAATAATATAATATTTATTATATATTTTCATTTATGTAAAATTTAAAACTTCTCACATTCTATAACATTAATGACATAAATAAAATAATGGAATTATAATATAAACATTCAAAAAATCTATAATAATTTATAATTATATAAAATATGCATGTGATACTGTATCTCACACAAATAATATCATTTTTTATATTTTCTAAAATTTATTTTATTAATTTTCCACTATGTTCAAAGACACTATGTCTCTTTTTTCATAAGATGTTTGGGTAATTCTTTCATTAGTAAAAATTAGAAATATATTAGAATGATTAAAAAATATATTTAAAATAAATAATTATAATAAATTATCATATGTTTCCCCCTATTGCAAATATTCATGATAATGAAATAATAAGAATAAAAATTTTGAATTTTCATTATATAAAATAATATAATGCTCTAAGTAATATCCAAATGGAAACAAAAGGCCATATAATATACTTTTGGTTGATTATAGAAAATGTGTAATTATAAAATTAAATTAATTCACGTGTTAGGGAAATTGTTTAGTTCCAATGATTTTATTCGTAACATTACATACTAGATTTACCCTTTAAAATAGTGACAAAAATAGTTATGGTTACTATTCATAATCTGAAAAAAGGTCTTATTTACCAACATTGTACAAAATTAATAAAAAATTGTATTAAATTTATCATTTTTCAAAAAACAGAATATTCATAATGCAATTTAACATTATTAGCACAGAATATGATGAAATATTTTTTTCAAAACAAATTCTTTTGTAAGAATAAAATTGTTATTATTTTATAATTCAAAATAAAATTAATTTCAATGAATATAATTGAATTAATATTAATAAACATTTAATTTTTAAATTTTCAAACTAGTTAATCAATGAATTTAAATTTTTAAATACATTAAATGAATACACAGTTTTCAATAAAATTTCGTATCTTTACTATTCATTAAAAAATTAAACTATTCATAAAATATAAATATTTAACAATAAGATAATTTTTAAATAATTATTTATTAAAGGATATCTTATTTACATGATTAAATGTATAAAAAATCCAAAAAAGTAATTATAATATTTTCTCATGAATCGTAATAAATAGTTAGAAATTTTTTGAAATGAAAATATATTTATGAATACAATGACTACTAAATATTGGATGATAATTTAAAAAGAATTAATCAATAAATTATTATTTATCAGGATAATCAAGTATATATTTAAAAATTATGTTATTAATATTCATAGAAACCAATTCAAAAACATGGATATAAAAGTCATATTTAAATAATAATATTTTTCATTCATTTAATAATGGTGTTGTTTGGTATATATTATATCAAAAATAATTTCATTATTTAAAAATTTCAGGGTGCTAAATTCTCCCCCTTTAAGAAACTCCATCCTTATAATTTTTACTTTAGCCCTTTAATCAATGTTTTTCAATCTAAAAATACATTTTCTGAAATAAAACATCGTTAAAATTGGTTACAAAACTTCTTATTAAAAATAGGTAAAGGAAAATATGAATATCATCTGAAATTACCCAGAATTATTTTCTCTAATGAGAGAACATTATTGGGATGTGAAAATATAGACAAAGAAAAGAAAATTAATCCTAAGTATTAATAGAGAGTGATAGAGAACATGGATAATAGAATGTTAATGAAAAAAAAACAAAATCTTTTATTAGTGAGGAGACCATAAATAAAATGGAAATTAAATAATAAAAGAAAACATTTTTCTATGCTGGTAATTTTCCCAAGATTTAAGTAATTAATTTTAAATATATAATTAATAAATAAGGAAATATAATATATTAAAATGTATAATTTCATCCTTGAATAAATTTCCACAAAAATTCCGTCACTTTCTACAATTGTTGGGTATTTATTGAGAAATTTTCTACCCTGAATCACAAATATTAACATCTAATTGATTATGTAATCAACAACACAATAACAGTATATTCGTATAAAATTTAGGTTTTTCCAAAATGATTTTTTAGAAATAATATATGGTATCTCCAAAAATGAATCAACCTCAAATGTTGAAATTAAATATTAATCTATAAAGCCTCATCAATAACACCTAAATTGAATCTTATACCATTCAATAAATGACAATAGTTAATATTTCCCCCTATATTCTTGACAAAATGAAAAAATAATCTGATGGACTTGGTCACAAATAATTCCTACATTAATTTAAAATATATAATCAATCAACATTTTTTATTTATAATGTAATTTTAAAATATATATTCCCTAGCCATATAATCTAATAAATATGAAAATAATTCTCTAAATTAGACTATGTCACCATATTGTCACATTAAACACATATATTATCCCAAAAGATAATTCAATATTTATTCCTAAAATAAAATCCAATTATATTATGTTTAACATAATAATAAAAGGTTCCTACCTTTTTGTATTTCCCTAAGTGGGAAGAGATAGGCTCTCTAGTATCTCTCTTATGCCTTTTACTTAGCCCCCATGCCACTAGATTCTACTCCCCCTCTTTATCGGAGGGGGGCGTCTCATGACCTCCTCCATATGGGAAGAGTATGTCCTTCACCTCAGATCTCCCTTCCCTTCTACCCTTCCCCAGAATCCCTTTTTCGCTGAAGGTCCCAGATCTCTTTTGTGAGGCTTCTCAACATTCAATTTTCACTGAAGGGTTCAATAGTGCCATGTATCTGTGCGTGCAACCCATGGTGGCTGAGTTCAATCTCCATCAGCCATTGGTTGAAGTGTTTGATCAATCTATATCTAAATCATGGGAGGTATAGAAGTGTGCGATCATCAAATTTCCTGACCAGAAGCACTTCATTATATTGTTTGGACCAGAAAAAGATTTTATGACTTCCTATTCTAGGTCCCCGTGAAGATTCAATGTATCTACCTTCTACCTGTTTCAACAGAGAATTGGAATTTATAAGTGGCATGAACCCTCGATGATTGTGACTTGTGTAAGCCTTCCTGGTCTATATCTCTCTTAACAAATATATTCCATTATTTGGGAAACTGTAAATATGGTAAGGCAACATCATTATTCCGATCATCATATTATGGTCATCTATCTTACAAATTTTCCTAGAAAATATGTTGACGTCAATGTTACTATCTCCCCAGTCCACTTTATTTGGATCATGGATGAGAAGGTGTTCCTTTAAAAACGTAATGTTTTGTTTGATTCTTGGATGCATTACTATGTGTCCTATAACATCAATGGTCACATGGTGTCTATTTTTTTGTGGTAGGGTGAGTGGATTCTCCTTGGTGGTAGAGAGGAGGTATATTGATGGATGTGATTCCACTATGTTGGATTAGAAATTGGTGCTGAGTAACAATGAAGTCACATTGATAGGGTGAAGGGATGAGAATGGGGATTGTAGTAGCCTTGCGAGAACTCTAGATGTGTCAACCATGGAGGATATACTAATAACGGAGTCCGAGTGGGAGACACATTAAAGGTGGTGCAGTGGTTGAAGAGAAACTGGATAATGTTGTGGTGAAGGAGGAAATACATGATGAATTCATAGAGGATCCAGTTTGTATTTGCAGAATTAAGGAGATTCACGTGTCTTTAAATCTGAAAATGAATAAATAATATGATAAAATGAAGAGTGATCATGGTGTTTGGAAGTTTTACTCACCATAATATGTTGTTTGTTTTTTTCAATTGTAGTCAGGTCCTAGTTCTATGGAGCCTTTGGAAAGTGCAGTTTTGTGAATATGGAGATCTTTAAGTCAATGTCATGACATGAAATCTTTTCAAAGGCATTGATATTGAGGAGGTTCCCCTTCTGGTTGAAGGATCTCATTTTGATGACGAAGATATGATTTATTCCATAAATCAAGTGGTGGCTATTGAGGAATTAATGGATAAGGTTTCATTTGATGGACACAGAACTGTGGAATACACCCAATATCATTTCCTAATTGACCATAATGTGAATTCATTAAACTCACTGGTAAATGGGGAAATGTTTCTAACTGTGATAAAGAAAATTAAAGAGCTATCAGACATTGATACATTGTCATTGTTCACGGTGGATGGAACAAGATGTCTAATACTGATGGAGTTATGACTACTCTACAAAGGAGAAGACCCAGGAAATACTACTATCATATAGAAAATCTGGTGGCCACCATTTCCTCATCTAAGAGGGAAATAGATGATACCCCTATTTAATGATAGATTAATGTGAAATCCTCTCAGGAGTATTCATCATTGGATCAGTTGAATCTTATAAATAAGTTCAACAATCTATTGAGGCAATATGAAATGTCTTCATAGTGGGAATTGGATACTTTAGAAAAATCACATTATTATTTGTGTGGTAAAGGGTATGATTATTATGACATGTATATTTATCCTTCTATACTTATTTCATTGTTTAATAAATTGTTATGGGGTTTTGCATCTGAGTTCACATGTCACGTAATCATATAATGTTCCAAAAATACTGGACAACTTCTGAAATAATTTTAATCACTTAATCAATGAATCACTTTTCAATCCAATGGTTATCTAAAAAATAATACATATTTATCCAATTTTTTATTTATAATTATCTGTTAAATCTATTATGTAATGAAATTAATTTCACACTAAACATGACATCGCATAATCCAGTATTTCGTGATGCACCCTTATCATCCATAAGTTGTGGGTTCAAGCCCAATGACCATGATTGGTTTCATGGGTTGTCTTCAGGTTTATGAGTTATCCTTTTTTAAATAATATAATAATATAATTATTATAATACTCCCATAAATATGGAAAAAATTTCTTGAAAACAACATTAATCCTCAATGGTCATATAAACCCTAAATGTTATAAATATATTTATACTTTTTGAAATATAAATCTTCCATAAATTACACATCAAGATGAACATATGTGTTATAAAAAAATCAACCCAATAAAAAATCCCACTAAATTTGATTAATCATGTTAAATTACAATCACATAAATCATAAAATGGGGTTTTTAAAATTTTAATTATATGATCAACCCTAAACTAAAAAAACTATTATTGTATTTATAAATAATAACATAACATTACCTTAAAAATTCTAATATCTGATGTTTTTAAAACCTTAAGTTGATGCAAATTGTAAGAAACAGACATAAAAAAATTTATATTTTACAGTATTTATACTTGAATTAATATTAAATAATTCTCAACTGTATTTTAGAATTAGATATTTTTTAAATAGTTCATAAATATAACATAACAATACTATATTTTATTATGTGGTCACTTATACTCCGAATAAATTTTACCAAAATGTAAAACATTTAATGTAAAACATTATTTGTTTCATATAAAATCATTATGAATTTAATCATGTCTTATTATATTCCATTACCAATCCTTAAACCCTATGAAAAAAAGTTATAAACAAGTGATGATCCAAAAATTCATAGTAAAGAATATAAAATGAACGGAATTAAGAACCCCATTAGTCTACGAGTACTTAAAAAAATATGTATTTCAAAATAAACATTCGGTATAGAATAAATGTTTTCATACAAAAAAATAAAATTATCTATAGAAATAACTTAATTAAACATTTGATTATTTTGTAAAAATAAATAGTGAACACATATTTTTTCGAACATGAAAATTTTATGAAAATATCCTACCAAAGATATACGTTTCACCCTAATGATGTAGAATATACATTACTTAAAAAAATATCATTAGATTAAAATTTAAAATAAAAATATTTCAATAAAACTCATGTAAATAATATATTAATAAAATAGAAAATGGGGGAAATAATTTTATATATCACTCGTAAAAATTTAATAATCACATAATAAATATCTATAAACAATTCATTATAGGGCTATTAAAGACCCACCCATCTGTAGTTTTTAACAGAACCACCAATCATTGGTTAATAGTGTAACCACATTTCCTTATTTTTCAATTGAACCACCTATAAATGGTTTATAATGTAACTAAACATCATCATAATCAATTAAAAGGAACTATATGGTAATTATAAAAAAAATAAACTTGAATTTTCATCATTATACTCAGAAATGTATTGTTTGAACCAATCAATATACATTTCTAAATATTTATTTATCAATTCTATTTTCAATTCTATTTCGAAAAAATACAAAAAAACCAAAGTTGTATTTTCATTGAGTAAACATGAAATATTATAATTTAAAATAAACATTAAATAATGTTTCTAGCGTAATAAATTGTTTCTGTTACTATATATGTTATAATAGATCATTAAATTTAGTTTAAATGTTCCATTTTATATACATAAAAATATTCTTTTCGAAACACATAAAATAAGGGATATAAAATTTCATTTATTATTAATTACGTATATATAAATACATCAATAAAATAATTTTTTAAAATTTTATCATTGACCAAAAAGAGTTCAAAGTGATACATTAAATATGATTTTTTAATGAATGTATATTACCTTGAGTATGAATCATCACATAAATTAATTATCTTCATAAATAATAAAATTATATTTAATAATTACTTTTTAATAATAAAATTTATTTTATTATTTCTCATTATCTTGTCTCTTACAATATCATATATTATTAATTAAATATTAAAATTCATAGAAGACGTTTTGAAAATATTCAATTCATATACCCCTAATGACTTCAAAAGGTTGACCATGGTCAGACAAGTCACTAATCCATAATATATAAAATAATTAACCTAAATTTATTATAATTTCATAAATTTAATAATAAGTGGAAAACCAATCATGAAATATGGTTGTGAAAAACAAAATATGTTACAATCATTAAGATGGTAAGACAAAGATATGCATTATTAACACCTCCATTTTTTAATGATCGTTTCGGAAAGAATATAAGTATTTTTTTTCAAATGATAATAATTTCATAAATACCAGATTATTTATTAATAACATATATATATATATACCATGTAAGGTCGTGATTAGAAAAACATATCATACTATAGAGGTGGTAGTCCCCACGTACTGATAAATGAAGTTATTATTTTTCAGTGAATAAAATTTAAACAAATAGGTGTCGTAATATAATTAAATATTGACTAATATTCCATTAATATCATATTCAATAATAATATATATCATTATAACCATTCATGAGTGATGGTTATGGAAAAAGAATTAAATTAGTTTGTGAGCTAGTAGTCCACCATGCACATGAATGATAGATTCCAATATAATTTGATGGAGGTTGGATATTGATATATGACATTATATTAATATGATAACATATATATATATTATAATTTTAGTATTATAAAATAATTTTTATGTTAAATTTGATTAATGTAGAAGAATAAATAAATAAACACAGTTAAGAATTATACATATTTTTCGAACTACCTCTTCAGTTTATAGGAAATTATTTCCTACTTTGGTGGTCTATTATGAAAAACGAGTCTTGTATTTTTTTACAGATTTAAGTAAAGTATTTTTGGTGATAATTTCTAAACCTAGTGGTTATTTTATGGTTTATAAATGATAAAAACATGTTCACTTTTCTAATATATGGTAGGGGATCTTTTGGTCATTAAAAAATTGTATATTAATATAAATTTATTTCGATGCCCAACATTCCTGAAATTTATTAGACTGGAGGAAAAGATGGTGATGATTGAAAATAATCTCATAAAATAAAATTTGGGCGTGGTTAGATAATACTTTCACCCTTATTATTATTTGAACTCTACCTTAACCCTTTTGACAATTACAATGATTTCCATATTTTTAACTCTTAATGTGTTAATATACTAACAAGAAAATAAAAAAATAACCATTAATGGAACATGTCATTTTTTAACCCATATCAAAATAAATTTAATAGAGATATTATTTTTTATAATTTTAAATAAATTTAATAGTTATTATTAATTATATAAATTAATTAATTCCAATTTTAGAACAATTAATTTACGTTGACTTTAACAACATCAATAAAAAGTTGTATATTGAATCTAAAATTTTAAAATGGATAAAATAAGAAATAATTTCCTAAAAATTCATTTGAAATTATAAACAACCAATCAAATATTATATTTATAGTTATGTAATTCATTTTATTAATTTTCCACTACTTTCACAAGAATCGTGTTAGTATTGGTTAAGCATTTGAATTAATTATTTCCTTATAAAAAATTATTAAAAAAATTACATGACAAAAATATATTATTTATCATTAAAATAAAAATTTATAAATTATCATATCCTCTCTTTTACACTATAATAAAATTTAAATATAATAAAAAAATAGATTCTCATATTTCAATTTTGGTTATATAAAATAATATAATGGTGAAAATCATGGAAATTATTATAAAATACATATACTTAAAATTTTTATTTCAATGAATAAAATATAATCATCAAATTAATGTAAATTATGTATTAGTGTCATCTAATTCCTTATAATTTTATCTTTAAAATTAATTACCAGATTTACCCTTTACTATGGTAACTATAATTTTAAAGGTTATTCTTCCTAAAATAAAAAAAGTTGAATATTTACATATTTTTGATCCCTTGATTCAATATTTTTAATATATATATCAATATCAAAAAAATATATTATTAATATTTATATTTAAAAGTATAGTCACAAAACATTATGAAAAACAATTTTTTTATAAAAAACATTTCTAAGTAAAAATTTTATTTGTAAATTGATGTATACAATTTGATAAAAAGACTATGAATATAGAATTTTTAATCAATATGAACTATTAAAATTTCAAAACTATTACTAAATATAATTTTTCCTTGAAAATACAGTAAAATGAACCATTATTTTGAATAAAAAGCATTAATTTTTAGTATTCATTGATAAATAAAACATTTCGGAAAAATATAAAAGTTTCACCATATGATTATTTTGCTATGATTATTTATAAAATGATATAATTTTTATAAAATAAATTTTCTAAACATTCTATATATCAATTACAATATTTTTTTATGAAAAAATACTTTTGGTGAAAATGATTTTTGGATGAATGAAAAGACATTATTAAAAATTGGATTATTTTTTATTAAGAATTAATAAATAATAATTTTTTATATAAACCTAAATATAAATAAATATATATATATATATATATATATTTCAAAAAAATTTGTTATTCCTATCCACACAAAATAATTAAAAAACATGGTTATATTGTTCACATATAAATAATAATATTTCATGGCTCCTTTAAGCATGACATTGCATGTCGTATACACTGTCGAATATAATTTAATTGCTTATAAATATCAATGAGTTATAAGAGGCCACCGGAATAAGAACTAAACATTAGTGAATAATACTATATTTATCAAGGTTAGTATTATCACTTATATTTATCAAATAGTTAGTCAATATAATTTATATCTGAGTTAAAAATTATTTTAATATTTGTTCACTATTTGTTTGAATGTATTATTTTTTTATTTCTTTATTAAAAAAAATGTAGTGAAATTTATTTATATAAATATTTATATATTTTTCAAGTATTGAAAAAATTTTGGAGGATCAACGGTCCGATTTAATGTTTTGGGATGAATGATATATAAATATTGATTAGTTTATTAGATGTCATGTATATAATAATAACAATATATTTTTGTCAATATTTGATGTGGGGTTCATTTAAAATTAACTAATTGGTTAAGGTACTTTAAGATATATCAAATTATTTTCCCTAAGTTAAATACATGATTATATAATTTATACAGTGAATGATTTATTATTCACAACATTTATTTTTAGATAATTGTTTCATTCCTAGTGAGAATTAATCAGTTGGCTAGAATCATTCATGCTAAAACCTAAAGATTTTACAATTATTATCTAATGTTCATGGGGCACATATTGATATCACTAGATTGGTTTATAAAAGGGACCTTACTCACAATGAATGTATTACTAGATAAGTGAATAAATTCAACTATAAAATAGTAATATCAAGAAAATATAATTCTCATTTACGTGAATTAATTAACAATGTTTTTTGAAAACATACTCTCTTGGAATATTTTGGCTATTAGTTAATTTTTTTGAAATTTATTCAAATATATTGATGAAATTACATGGTTGGGAATGAATCCAACAACTTCTCCTACACCACTAAACCTTCACTGGCTGTATGAACATTAAATTCTCCCAATATATCATGGACTCATAACCCTAAATAGAAAAATATTGTCTTAGATACATGAAATTAAGGGGAATGATGCCATGAATTGTTTTATAATCATAAATAGAAAAACAATGGTCATGTATATATGATCTTAAAAACAATAATTATAAGGCCCCAACCTTAAACATTACTTAATCATGAGTTATTTCAAGAATACACATTTTGGATCATTTTAGGTTTAGAGTTTTAGAGAATTAGATCATAATTCGTGCATAACATTCCACATTTAAACAAGGTGGTTACATAGAAGAAAATATTCACTTTTCCCATCAAAGGAAACATATTTAAAATAAAGCACGGATTTTATCTTGACACGTTCTCGACAATATCATTACATCATGTACCTTTCTCTTGACCTGTGAAAAACATTTCAAAAACATGGGATGAGCATAAAAAGCTCAGTAAGGGATATAGAAATATGGAAAGAAAACCTTAGTCCTTGTATACATAAGAATAATTGAAAACAAACTTTACTAATAAACATAATCACTTTAACATACCTCATGAAATCATAACGTTTATGAATAAGTCATAGAAATCAAATCACATAAATGTAACTTGATTCATTCAAAACATTCTTACGTAGGGAGTAACCATCATGGTTACATTCGGAATACCCATTAGAGTATATTCCCCAAATCTCTTCAGAGAAAACCTTAGTGTTTAACTCCTTTGCGTTACACAATTCATTGGAGAGATAGATCGGGCTCAACCTCCCTTAGTTTATCACGGAACCACCCGCCATCATAAATAATTCCCAAGAACCATAACATTATCATATCACATAAAACATGAATAATGGAAACATAACATTTCCACATTTCAATCAAAAGATATCAAAAAAATTAATATAATCAAAAAAAATTTCAAAACCATTTTCAATACCAAAATAAATGAAAAATAAAACATAATATTTATTTTTCATATAAAAAAATTTATGTCTTGTTGAGGAATCCAAAACTCAAATAATGGTCACGGTGGCGGAGAAGACATTGTCACTACATACATGAGACAAAAACAGTTCCTTTTGTAGTTTAGTAAAACACTTCATATAAAATGATTCCTTTTGAATAAAAGTAAAATTATAAGTGTTTTATACACCATAAAAAAGAATGTTGGGTATAAATCAAAATATGCCTCAATGAAAGGAGATTGTGATGAAGTCATTTTCCTCATGTAGGAGTTGACTCGATCGTTCTTTATTTTCCTGGATAATAAACTAGAGTTTATTTATACTTGAATAAGAACTTTTTTTTCAAGTTCATTATTCCTTTTATATCACTTATTTCCATGTTACGAACATTATATAATTATTTAAGTTAATAACAGTTGTTTTGTTGATCTTTGGTACTTGAGTCAAAAATAAAATTCTTATAATTACTAGTTGTTCATGTAGTAAAATGTCCATTATATCCAGAATTATATTCTTGAATTGAATATCATATATATCATATATATCCAGTATATACATGCATTTATAATATTACATAACATTTATATGTATGAAATGAAATGCACCGTTCATAGAGACGGTAAGCCGTACGTACGCATGAACGCTACTTTCATTTATATTTCATATTTAATGGAATGAAATAATAATTATATAAAGTTATATGATATTTTCCATATAATATCATATATAATATCATTAACTCCATCCTTCATATGTCTCATATATGGCATTAATGATTCAAATCACTTTGAGGGGGCGGTAGTCCGCACTTCCTAAAATGAAGATATTGTGTTTATCCACAATGGAAAACAAAAAGGTATGCCATAAATGAAAAATAAATAAGCCTAACGAAAACATAAAAATAATATGTATCAAATATAAATTGAGTGACATCTTAATGGACACCATGAAAGGTGTTAAAAGAATATTGAACAATATCGTTTCGTGACGCAGTAATTCGCCACTCACAGAAACAGTATGTTCTTTACCCATTATACGGAAGTGTGTGTAAGTTTAAATAAAATAATTCTCATAAAAAAAATTCTAGTATATTTATTATTCTGGTGTTGTTAAATAATAAAGTAATAAAAAGTGTTTAGGGGGTTGGAGAATCAAAATAAAACAAAAGAATATAAGAGAATACATTATTTTTATATCGAGTAACTCCCCTTCGATTGAACCAAAATGGTTTCGTGAAGTGATTTCTGCCTAAGGTAAGGCATCTATGATGAATATAGGTATGTGTAGAGATAAAATCAGAATTTTTTGGCTGATTAAATGGCTTTATAGGTGTGGGTATGTTAGTATAGGTGGGGGCATTTTATAAGATGGAGGAGGGGAACTCTTGGAATGTCATGAAATGTTAATTTATTACAGAATGAGTTTCAGATTTTAAAGATCCCACAATGATATACTTAAAAGATATGGTTTTAAGGGTTTGAAATACAAACATCCAATAGGTTTTTGACAAGTGTAATTCTTATATTTTACATTATCTTTTCATTTTATTTAAATCGTTCATTGTTGAGATAACCACTTCATCATCATGGTGTCATAAATAAATTTATTTATATAATATATAAAAATTATAAAAAAACTAGCATGATATAGGAAATATATATATCTTTCCAATGACTATTTATAGCCAAAAAGGTCATATATTTATACAAAATTAAAATATTTTTACATAGGTGTCACATACTTTTGTTATATTTATCTTTCATTAAAAATAAAAAGATAAAATGTCACTGTCACACAAAAGTGATTCAATGGGGTCCCAAAGTTTGGAATAATGCATCCCATGGTCATAAATGACACAAAAAGTATAATTAGGACATATTTTGGTGTCATTTTATATTATTATGATTTTATTTTATAACCTTGAACTACCCGATTACTAATTAATCACGATAATTACTGATAATTACCGTCGTTACTATTTATAATATTCAAATAACTAAAGTCTTAAATACATAATTTGGGCCTTGTGAATAAAAATATTGAATCCATTTTACCAAATTCCATACATAGAAATTTTAGTAATTAATTTAAGATAAATCCAATTGTCAAAACAAATAGTGGGTTTTTTTAAACGATATCTATCAAAAGATTGACACTTGTTTATGCACAATTACAAAATAAAATTAATCACAATGACCAACCTTGGATTAAATGGAAAAAATATATTCTAATTAAAATTTAAAACCAATTAAAAAGTTAATCTAATCATATAATTAAATTTGATGAAAAAGCAGTTTTGAAGTAAAATGCAGTATTTTTCACTATTCATTAAAAAATGAACATTGTCAGAAAAATATCAAAAATTTATCCAAAGTAAATTTCAATGCCTCAATCATAAAGAATATGTTTATTTTGAAAAATAGGGATAATAAAACTGTCAAAATATATATTTAAAAATGGTTCTCCATCAATAGGCGGTAAAACAATCTTTCAAAAAATATTAGAGTATTTTATGCTTATGAATGGATTTATTCTCATTTTAATCCTCTAAAACACTATCTAATTCCTAAATAATAATAGATAATAAAATAAATAATTCTCTACATACATGGTATGTTACATCCATCACCCATTTAGAAAATTGCATCCCCTCAATTTATTTAATTAGAGAATAAGTGGGGGTATTTATCCCTCATTACATTTTCAGATTCACATGTTGCCTCTTCAATCATGTGGTTTTTCCAAAATACCTTTACATGAAGAATCACCTTATTCTGCAATACTTTCTCCCTATAGTCATGAATCTGGACCGGTTGTTCCTCATAATATAGATTCTCTTCCAGCTGAACTACCTCTGAACTCAAAAAAAGAGATGGATCTCGCATGATCTTCCTTAACATTGAAACATGAAAAAAATTGGGTACCTGAGATAAACTCGGAGGTAAATCCACTAGGAATGGAACTGATCCAACTCTATCTAGAATTCCATATGTTCCAATGAACCTTGGACTCAAATTTCCTTTCATAACAAATCACATCACACTTTTCTATGGTGAAACTTTGAGGAAGACATGATCACCTACCTCCAAAGAGAGACCCTCCCTCCTGTTGTTCGCATAACTTTTCTTCCTACTCTGAGATGTTCCCATGTGTTTCTGTATTAGCTGAACTTTTTCTACCAACTCTTCTACCAATTCTGGTCCCATCAACTTTCTTACACAAACTTCATCCCAAAAAGGTGGAGTTTGACACCGCTTCCCATATAATTCCTCAAATGGTTACATCTATATACTGGAATAAAAATTGTTATTATAAGAAAACTCAACCAAAGAATGTTGTTGGTCCCAACTTCCTTGTAAATCCATTGAACAAGCACGTTGCATATCCTCCAATATCTGAATTTTTCATTTTCACTGCCCATCTGATATAGGATGAAAAGCTGTAAGAAAATGTAATTCAGTAGCCAACGATATCTGAAGGCCTTTCCAAAAGTTAGAAGTAAACCTAGGATCACATTCAGGTACAATAGAGAGGGGAACTCCATGTAGCCTGACTATCTTTTTATGATACAAACGAGAATGGTGATATAGGGAAAACGTATCTCGTATAGCAAGGAAATGAGCAGATGTAGTCAACCGATCAAAAATAACCCAGATTGCAATATTACATTTAGGTGTATTTGGAAAACCCAAAATGAGGTCAATGGATTTATTCTCCCACTTCCACTCTAGTACTGGTAAAGGCTGAAGAATCATGTTCGGCAACTGACACACTTCTTTAAACTATTGACAAGTCAAACACTTCACAGTAAAATCAGCAATATCTCTTATCATTCCATCCCACCAGTAATACTCCTGAAGATCTCTATACATCTTAGTACTTCCTGGATGAACTCAAAAAATAGAACTATGAGATTCACATAACAACTCTCTCTTCAACTTTGAATCACAAGGAACCCACAATATCTTCCCAAATCTCAAAACACAATCATTATCTATGTTTAATTTAGGTAACAAACACTTCTAAACTAGATCTATCTTTTTCTGCAACTCATTGTCCTGCTTTTGAGCTTGCTTAATTCTTTTAGATAGGGAAGATTTCTCTGATACCTGAAACAAAACAGAGAAAAATCCTACACCAAAAACCTATATTCCAAATTTCATCAATTCTTTAAATAAAGGATCATGTTCCAAACGTAACATGATTAATGAAACATTAATTTTTCAACTCAAAGCCTCAGCCACATTATTTGATTTTCTCGGATAGTAAGGAATTGTACAATCATAATCCTTGATTAATTCTAGCCATCTCCTATGTCTCATGTTCAATGTTTTCTGAGTGAATATATAATTTAAACTTTTTTGATCAGTATATATTTCACACTTTCCACCATACAAATGATGCCTCTAAATTTTTAAAGCGAAAACCACAATAGCAAATTCCAAATCATGTGTACGGTAATTTACCTCATGAGTTTTCAATTGACGTGAAGCATAACCAATTACCTGATCATTCTGTATTAGGAAGAACCCAAGTCCTTTCAATGAATCATCACTATAGATAACAAACTCACCATTCCTAGAAGGTAGTACCAAAACTGGAGAATTCACCAATCCTCCTTTCAATTCCTGAAAACAATCATCACATTCTTTTTTCCAGATAAACTTAACACCCTTCCGAGTTAGCTTAGTCACTGGACTAGATAACCGTGAATTTTTTTAACAATCCTTCGATAATAGCCTACCAAACCAAGAAACCGACGAATCTCGGTTACATTTGTGGGTTTTGGCCATTCTTCAACAACCTTTGTTTTTACAGGATCAATAGTTATTCCATATTTAGAATCAATGTAATCAAAGAAAGAAAGTTGTTGCAACCAAAACTCAAACTTACTAAATTTCCCATACAATTTATTTTCTATTATGGTTTGAAAAATTACCATTAAATGACATTCATGCTCCTAATTACTTTTAGAAAACACCAAAATATAACCAATGAAAACAACCACAAAAATATCAAAGAACTCATTGAAATTTCTATTCATAAGTTCCATGAATACAATAGGTGCATTGGTTAACCGAAAAGGCATTACTAAAAATTCATAATTGCCGTATCTTGTATGAAACAGAGTTTTCTGAACATCTTCTTCCTTTTGCCTTCAACTGATGGTACCCCGATCTCATTTCAATATTTGAAAAATACTGGGCTCCCTAGAGATGATCAAACAACTCATCGATATGAGGCAAATGATATTTGTTCTTAATAGTGATGTTATTCAAGGATCTATAATTAATGCAAAGTCTCATTGAACCATATTTCTTTTTAACAAATAAGATAGGAGTACCCCATGGTGATGTTAAGGGTTGAATGAAACCTTTCACTAATAAATCTTGAAATTGATCCTTCAACTATTATAGTTCAATTTGAGCCATTCAATCAGGCAGTTTTGAAATTGGATTAGAATCATGAACTAAGTCAATAGTAAATTCAACTTCCTGATCCGGTATAAATCTAGGAAACTTGTCAGTAAAAACACCAGGATTCTCATTTACCACTGGCACATCATTAATCTGAATGGTTCCTTTATTTTCAAAAATATGTGCAAGGTAACATTCATTTCCATATTTTACAAGTTTCTCAGCCTCTTGATATGTTATCAATAGTATGAGTTCATTCTTGTTAATAAACTGAATGTCTTTCTGAAAATAAACTTCTTTAGCTCTACAGTCAATCTTAGCATGGTAAACAGAGAGCCAATCCATACCTAGGATATCATTAAACTCTACTAGAGGTAAAACAATAAGGTTTTCAAGTAGGTTTTTTCAAAATATAAGGATAGGGTGATTTTTATATATTCTTTTTTCCTCATCATTTCCCCCAGGTGTTTTTACCACATGTTCAGGTGACATTTCTTGAGAAGTAATACCTAATTTACTAGAAAATTTTCCAGAGATGAAAGAATGTGTAGACCCTGAATCAAACAACACATTGGCATAATCTGAAAAAAGAAAAAATGTACCTGATACCACTTCATTTTATGGCCCAACATCTGTTGAAGAAGTTTCAAAGGATTTCACCACAACTTTCTGCTTGTTGTCTGACTGCTTCCTGTCATTTGAGCTCCTTGTCAAACACTCATTTGCATAATGACCCATCTCATTGCACCTGAAACATTTCACTAACTGTAAATCAAATTTGGTCATACCATCAACATGATCTTTTTCAGTGAAATCACGAGCCTTATGTCCCATCTTACCACATTGGTAGCACTTTCCAGAATTTAAAATACATTCCCCAGCATGCTTTTTACAACATTTATCACAAACTGAAAACCTAGTATTCTTACCATCACACCATTTTGATGGATTCTTCATTTTCTCCTACCACCTCAGTCACTTCTTCTGTTGGTTGTTATAGAACACTTGATCATTGGAAAACTCCATTCCACCTTCTCGTCACATCTAAATAAAATTTTATAACTCTTGAACATGGAAGAAGCTAAATCCCTTAAATATTTTTTCTTTAATCCTGAGTAAAAAATGATTGATTCTACTATCAAGGTCTCAGATAGAATTTGGATCATACCTTGCCAATCGAGTGAACCATTCTTCATATGCAGCCACTGATATATCATACTGCATCAATTACAAGAATTGTTTTTCCATCCTAGGTCGAACAGCCTTAGGAAAATATTTCTCAAGAAGCTTACCTTTGATTTCATCCCAGTCAGGAGCATCAATATCATTAGTGTCCCTGATATTTTTAACCATCGACCACCACTGATCTGCTTCACCCTCCAAATGGTAAACAGCAAGACTAACCTTTTGATTGTTTGAACACCCCATGACATCGAAAATATTCTCCAATTATTTAATCCACCCTTCAGCTAGAACGGGGTCAGATGATCCTCTAAATGATGGGGGATGTTGCCTCATGAAGTGTTCCACCACTGACATGTTCCTCTGCGGTTGATCTAGCAGATCTCGTGTATTGATACAACCACCATTTATTGCTTGAGTCAATTTTTCCATTACTGCAACAATCTGTTCATTTCCAATTCCACCCATCTCAGGATGCTGATTTGGAAGGTCATTTCAATTTGTATTCCTTCCTAGCACTGCTTCGCTGTATCCTCTGCTGAAAACCATTCTGAAAAAACATGTCTTAGATGAAGCAACATGGTAATATTCAAAATCTATATCCTTTCAATTTTACCATAAAAAATATTTGTGGATACTCATTTAATAGAATTCTAACTCCTAAAGTTATCCAAACTAACCTCTGATACAAACTATTAGGCCCCAGGCTTAAACATTAATTTATCTTGAGTTATTTCAAGAAAACACATTGAAGATTATTTCAGGTTAAGAGTTTTAGAGAATTAGATCATAAATCAAGCATTACATTCCACATTTAAACAAGGTGGTTACATAAAAGTCAATATTCAATTTTCCCATAAAAGGAATCATATTTATAATAAAACATGGATTCATTCTTAACACTTCCTAGAAACTATCATCACACCATGTGCCTTTCCCTTGACCTGTTAAAAACATTTAAAAAACATGGGATGAGCATAAAAATCTCAGTAAGATATATAAAAATATGGAATGAAAACCATAGTCATTGTATATATAAGAATCATTAAAAACATACATTACTCATAAACATAACCACTTTAAAATACATCATGAAATCATAATGTTTATGAATAACTCATAGAAATCATAAGACATAAAGGTAACATGAGGCATTTATAACATTAATACGTAATTAGTAACCCTCATGGTTACATTTGGAATACCCATTACAGTATATTCCCTAAATCTATTCTGAGAAACCTTATCATTTAACTCATTCATGTTACATTATGAATTGGAGAGCTATATTGGGCTCACCCACCCTTAGTTTATCACAGAACCACCTATCTTCATAAACAACACCCATGAACCATAACATAATCGTATCACATAAAACATGCATAAAAAACATATCATTTCAACATTTCAATCACAAGATATCAAAAACACATTGATATAATCAAAACATTATCAAAACCATTTTAAATACAAAAATAAAATAAAATTAAAACATTGTATTTATTTTTCATTTAATATAATTTATGGCTTGTAGTGGAAGCTGAAACTCAAATAATGGTCACAGCGGCCGAAAAGTCGTTGTCACCGCATACATAAGACAAAAACATTCTATTTTGTCATTTAGTAAAACACTACATATAAAAAGATTCCTTTTGAATAAAAGTAATATTAAAATGGGTTTATAGACCATATAAAATAAATTTGTGTATAAAAAAAATATGCTTCAATGCATGGAGATTGAGACGAAGTCATTTACCTCGTGTCTGACTAGAATAGATCATTCATTAATCTCATGAATAATAAACTAGAGTTAATTTATACTTTCTTAAGAACATTTTTCAATTTCATGATTCCTTTTATATCACTTATTACCACGTCACGAACAGTATGTAATTATTTAAGTTAATAATGGTCATTTTTTCGATCTTTGGTACTTGAGTCAGAAATAAACTTCTTATAATTACAAGTTGTTCATGTCATAAAATATCAATTATATGAAGAATTATATTCATGATGTAGATATCATATATATCATATATATCCAGTATATTCATTAATTTATAATATTACATAACATTTAGTGGTAAGAAATAAAATGTACCGTTCATGGAGACGTTAAGTCGTTCGTACGCATTAACGCTACATTCATTTCTATTTTATATTTAATGGATTTAAATATTAATTATATAAATTTGTATTATATTTATAGTATAATATAATATATAATATCATTAAATCCATCCTTTATATGTCCCACATATGGAATTAAAAATTCAAATCGCATTGAGGGGGCGGTAGTCCGCACTTCCTAAAATGAAGATATTGTGTTTTCCCATAATGGAAACCATAAAGTTATGTCATAAATTAAAAATAAAGATTCATAATGAAAATATAAACATAATATATAACATATATAAAGAATGTTTCCTATTAATGGACACCATGAAAGGTGATAAAAGAAGATTGAACAATCATCATTTCATGTGGAAGTAATTTTCCACTCACAGAAACAGTATGTTCTTTTACCATTAAACAAAAGTTTGTGTAAGTGTAAACCAAATAATTCTCATAAAAACATACTAGTATATTAATGATACTGATTTAGTTACAAAATAAATGAATAAAATGTGTTTAGGGGATTTGAGAAGAAAAATAAAACAAAAGAACATAAGAGAAGACATTACCTTTGAATCTGGTAACTACAGTTGGATTGAACCGAAAGTGTTTCTTGAAGAGATTTATACCTAAGGTAAGGATTCTATGATGAAGAGAGGGATGTTGAGAGATAAAATGAGAAGATTTTTTCCAAGCCAATGGATTCAGAGGTGTGGGTAAGGTGGTATAGGTGGGGGCCTTTTATAAGAGGGAGGACGGGCACTCTTGGAATGTCATTAAAATGATACTTTATTATAAAATGAGTTACATATTTTAAAGGACACACAATGATATATTTAGTGGATAAGGTTATAAGTGTTTGAAATCTACCAATACAATATGTTTTTGACTAGTGTATGTCTTAGATGTTACATTATCTTTTCATTTTATTTAAATAGTTCATTAATTAGGTAATCACTACATCAGCATGGTGTCATAAATAAATTTATTTATTTAATGTCTAAAAATTATAAAAAAATAACATGATGTATGAAATATAATTATCTTTCCAATTAATATTTATAGTCTAAGAGATCATTTATCTAGAAAAAATGAATTTTTTTTACTTAGGTTTTACATGCTTTTGAATATTTAACTTTCGTTAAAAATAAAAAGATAAAATGTCACTATCACACAAATTTTATTCCATGGGGCCCCAATGTTTGGAAAAAGGTATCCCATGGTCAGACATGACAAAAACAGTAGCATTAGGACACATTTTGGGGACATTTTATATTATTATGATATTATTTTATTAACCTTCACTACCAGATTACAAATTAATCACGATAATTAAAGATAATTATCGTCGTAACTATTCATAATGTCCAAAAACAAAAGAGTATTAAATACATAATTTGGACCATCTGATCCAAATATGGAATCCATTTTAACAAATTAGAAACACATTAATTTTAGTAATTAATTTAAAATAATTCCTATTGTCAAAACAAATAGCAGGGTTTTTTTGAAATGATATCTATCAAAAGTTTGACACTTTTTTATGCCCAATTACTAAGTGAAAATGATCACAATGTACAACCATAGATTAAATGGTAAAAATGTATTCTAATTATAATTTAAAATCAATTAAAAATATAATCTAACCATATAATTAAATTAGATTAAATAAAAGTTTTGATGTAAAATGCAGTATTTTTCAATATTCATTAAAAATGGACATTGTCAGAAATATACCAAAAATTAATTCAAAGTAAATTTCAAAGTCCCAATCCTAAAGAATAATTTTATTTTGACAAATAGAGCATATAAAATTGACAAAATATATATTTAAAAATATTTTCCATCAAAAGATGGTAAAAAAATATTTCAAAAAATAGTAGAGTATTCTATGCTTAAGATTGGATTTATTCTCAATTTAAGCCTCTAAAACAATATATAATACATAAATAGAAATAGGTATTAAAATCCATAATTCTTTACATACATGGGATGTTACAATAATACTTTTAAATCCCTGATTTTTTGTGAATAATTATTATTTTAATTAATATAATCTTTTTGATGTTTTTCATTTCACACAACACTAAAAATGGAAAATTTTATAATAAATCAGAATGTTTTCCTTGATTGATACACAACAACAAGATAATAATGCACTACACCCAGAAAATTAATTAAAACATCTAAATGGAACGATGGTGTCAGCTTGTATTACACGTAATAATGACTTTCCTTGATGGATTATGAATCACCCGTGACATATTTTTATAGAACATTAGTATATCATAAAAATAATAATTATTAAAATAATGAGTTATGTCATTGTTTATAAATTAGATGTTATGAATTATATTAAATATATATTTAAAATATTTCATGTACAAAAATATAATACTAATTCATTGGTTAACCATTTAATTAGAAATGATTATGGAAATAGATTGATTATAAAAGAAATTGTTTTTATTTACATAAACAAATTAAATTATCCCCAATTAGTGAGTGATTTTAATGTGATAAATATTTTATATATTCAATAAAATAATTATTATATTCATCCAATAGATTCTATAGTCATAAAATAATAACAAACCTAACATTATGAATAAATACATATATTTTTTGTATAAAGGTCGTTTTACCTCATTCTAATGGTGAACACATTTTAAATCAAATATTTGGAAATTTTATACATTTTATACATAAAAATAAATTCCATTATTGTAAAATAAACATAATATATACATTAGGATAAATTTCTAGAATTTTCCTATAAAGAATCATTTTTTAAATAATAGTGAAAAATACTCAATTTTAGTTCAACATTTATTTTCCTTATAATTTAAATATATGGTTACATTATATTTTAAATTATCATAATTGTATAATTATATATATTTTTTAATTCATCCAATTTAGGTATTTTATACAATTTAACAATGAAATTTGATATAAAAACTTTGAAAACATTTGATAATTTTTAAATTAAAAACTCGTATTACCATCCATTTAGAGGGGATAATTAGAATTAATTTCTTCCACTACTTTTATTATAATTTAATTAAATTGATTCCATATTTCGAATAAGAAACTTTTATACTTTCAAATAATGTCAATTTTTTGACAAATAATATTAGTGATTGTAATTAGAATTAATTCCATCAATTATGGAAAAATTAAGTTTAACTAAAGAAAAACCATACATTTATGATTAAAAATAACCAATAAACTAGTTACAGAGCCATTGGATGGTCATATTTTGACGCTATCATCCCTTTTATCAACTTGGGATCATTATGAGATCCACATTCAGCATGAAAAACATGAGTTCAATTCTTTTTTAATTAAATTTAAAGAGTACAACTCCTCTTACACAATAAAAGTCCCCAGCCTCACCCTATAGTTAAAACCAATAATTTAACTGAGGTTAGGCCATTATTTTCCCAATAAACTTTCAAAAATCCATCACTTACTCCTTTAATCGACTTATTTGTAATAAATCATTTGAAATAATCATTTTTACATAAACCAAAAGGAGTTACCCAATTAAGAGGTAATATTGTATCTCAATCTCCATTTTTCTATTTTCCTTCCTGAAAAACTCCTCTCTCATTATAAAATGATTCTAAAAAATAATTACATATGATTTTATAGGATGTTTTTATACTATTTTTTCATTTTACAATTACACAAACCTCCATATAATGTGTGGTGAATATAATTTTTACGTGTATGGTGAACTGCCGCATCACTAAACAATGATTCTTCATTACTCCATTACCGTCCCTTATGGTGGACATTATGATGGAAACAATAAATTTAGATGTTATATGTTATAAATAATATTTAATCAATATTTTCTATTTCTTTAAAAAAAATATGTATTCATACTTTACTTTTTTTGATAATATGATAATTCAATTTGAAGAAATATGTACTACCGCCCCCTCAATGCGATGACATTCGTTGAAAAAGAAAATGGAATGTATTAATGATTATATTAGGGAATATATATTTTTATTATTATATAAAAATATTCTTTAATAATGTTATATATATATATACATATATTTATTTTACTTTCATTCATTCAACATGACTATTAAACAAAAATATCTATCATGCATATGTACGACCTACCGTCTCCATGAACGATGTATTCTGTTTCATACATATATATTCTATAGATTATTACAATTCAAATCAACCACAAATAAATTATATTTATATAATTTTTTACATTTTTTGTATAATTATTTAAATTATAATTATAATAGATATAAAAAATCAAGACACACGTGAAGAATAATGAAAATATTATCTGAAGTGAATCCTTACCATAGGATTGTTAATAAGAAGTTAATATAAGGACAAAATAAATAAATATATTTTATTATATATAACAATATGGTTATCTATATGATGTATAATATATTAAGATTTTTTATATTAGTGGTTTTAATGAGTACAACATGATTCAAGACACAGGGTTAGTGGATTTCATCTCACTTTTTTACTTCCATGAGATACATTTTATGTTTTACACTCTTTACTTTATTGTGGTTTATTTAAATACCATTATTGTCTTCCATGTATCATATAATTATATTTATGTGATTTCAAATATATAATTTATGATATTTCCTTCATGGGGTGTATGTTTAAAATGTTACCAAATCAGTGAAATAGTTTGGTCTCAATTTTTCTTCTTTTTGACACATATTTTTTTTATACACATAAATTCTATTTTTTGGTGTATATAATACCATTTTACATGTTTTTTCCAAGATTTATTTATTTTATGAAATTTTAATCAACAAAAAATTTAATTTTCTTACATAGATATTATGAATCTATGTTACCAATTTACAAGAGTTTTTTGAGATAATCTTAATGATTTTCAATATTTTTTTGTTTATTTTTACTTGGATGAAATATTTTGATCCATCTGTCAATTAAAATCATTAATTTTCATCACATATGATAATTAATGATTTATTAATATATTTTTAATTTTTCTTCCACTCATTTGTACATAAGATTGTTAGTAGTTTTGTTTTTAGAATGTATGGTTTTATCCTCTCTTTGGTCCAAAATCAATGTTCAATTAAAATAATTTTCTTCAAATATGATTTCCATGAATATTATTAATTATCGTATTATAATTAACATATATTATTACACTTTTGACTTCTTTTAATTTTTTAAAGGGGAAATTCTTAAAGTTTCTGAATTATGAATTTTTATAACATCTTTATCATGAAAAATGAATGTTCTTTCTACCTCATATAACATGTACAGATTTATCCTCCATCAATCTACTATACCATTATTTAGTTGTCTAAAGGTTAACTTATAAGATTTTTTATAAATGATACTTTCAAACAAAATGTTACAAAAAAATTTCAAACATATTTAATATTTTTTTCAAGGAAAACGGTTTTCAAAATGATTTCTAGGTGCATTTATATGTTTTAAATATATTATAAATGAAATGGTGCCAAAACAATTTTCATAATCCTTTGATAATTTTCATGGAAATTATTTTTTAAAATAGTTTCAGTGTTATTTTTTTATGTTTTAATGTAATTTTAACAAAAAATATTTGTTAGGTTTTCATGTATTTCAAAAGGAAATGTTTTTCAAAAGTATTAACGTTTTAAAGAATATATTTAAATTAATTAAAGATATTTACCTCAAGAAATATTTTCAATATATCCTTCAATATTATTTTTAATTAATGTTGACATTTGTTGATGATACTCATTATCTTCTAATAAATTATCCAAATAATCCATTTGTATTCTTTATTGAGAGGTTTTTTTTGAATGAAATAATTTTCAGGACACTTGTTTCCCTTCCACATGTTTTATTATTCTGAAACCTACTTCATTTCACATTTTGGGATTTCATGAAGTGATTATAAAACCTATCTATTTTTATTGTTTTTATGTTAATAATGTTAATGATACCCATATCATCCCATTGGTTATGATTTGATGATTATATATATTATCTCTTTATATGTGTAATGATATGATGAATGTTTTATTATAATATGAAACATGTATGAATTATTTTATGATGATATGGATGGGAACTGTATCTCCCGTCAATTCTTTGGGGAATGATAAGTTGTATATGATCTCGAAGGATTCATGGATGGTATCCAAAGCCCTAAAACATGAAGGTACATGGGTTGTAGCCTAATCCCCCACGAAATAAACTAGACATGTTTAATTCCAAGACCTAAAACATTAAGGTACATGTGATATAGTCCAAGACTAAATGAAAGAGGGTATACAAGATTTAGGCCAAGGCGAAAAATAAGAATGTACATGGGTTGTAGCCCAAGCGTAAAAGTAAGAGGGTTGAAATTTTGTATACCAATCCAAAAAACAAGTATGTATATGTTTTGTAGACCATTCATATAAATAGAAAGATACATGGGTAATAGCCCAATACTAAGAGAAAGTGGGAACATAGGTTGTAGTACAAGCCCAAAAACATGAAGGTACAAGGGTTGTAGCCCACGTTTATAATTGAGATAGTATACAGGTCGATAGCCCAATTCAAAATAAGGTACATTTGTTGTAGCCCAATCATAACATTTTATTATGGTATTGGTATGTATCCTTGACATAAAATTCTGTATTTTTATTTGTGTGCCACAAATCCTAGGACATATTTATCAATTACGATTTCATGGCTTGTGTTGTTTATTTCATTATTCTTTGGGTGTTATGAGATGTAAGGACTCAGCCTTAAACATTACATAATTTTGAATTAAATGGATAATTCACATTGAGGATCTTTTCATATTTAGAGTTTTTGAGAATTAGGTCATAACATTTAAATATCATCATGAATATTACTTGTAGACAATTCTACTCAGTATCCATTTTTCATAAAATCAAAACTCTTTAAAAAAAGAGTTATGTCGAGTTCTATGTTTTAGATAGCATGACTTTTTGTTGATCCCATCCTTGAAACTTATTCATATTTATGTCTTGCAGAAAACATTTTGAAAACATGAGATGAGAATAAAATGATTATTAAGGGATATAAAAAAAGGAATGAAAAAATTATCCAATAAATAAGTACAAAATAATGAATCCATACTTTTCAATCATAACATACCTCATGAAATCATAAGATTTATGAATTACCCACAAAAATCTTAAATCATAAAGTTAACCTGTGGAATCCATATCAAACATACATTATAGATATGACAACAACTTAGGAAGTCACATTTGGAATACCCATTACTATTTATTCCCTAAATATCGTAGGAGAAACATTCAAATTTACCTTTGTCACGTTACCCAATGCATTAAAGAGCCATCTTGGGATCACCTACCCTATGATTATCATGAAACCACTCGTATACATGAACAATTCCCATATCCATATCATATTTATAACACATAAAACAAAAATAATGAAAACATAAAATTTCCAAATTGCAATCACAATATATCATTTCAAAATATTGACCGAATCAATGCTTTTATCAAACCATTTTCAAAACCATTAAAAATATTAAATAAATAGATTTCTGAATCAAACTATCCCATACCACATTGAATCAATTAAAAGA
Source organism: Viscum album (assembly GCA_963277665.1). Classification (NCBI taxonomy): domain Eukaryota; kingdom Viridiplantae; phylum Streptophyta; class Magnoliopsida; order Santalales; family Viscaceae; genus Viscum; species Viscum album. The sequence continues at coordinate 1,405,527,747 of OY728120.1, read as the reverse complement.
AATTTCAATTTCAAAACATTAATTTCCATATGAAATAATCCTCAAAACCATTTTTAAAACATGGACATTAATGTGAAAGATATAGAAGAATAATCCTTTAAATCAATTAAAACAATATTTTTATTGAAGAGTTTTTATCAAAATGAGAGATCCTAGAATAGAAATAATTGATAAATAAAATTTAATCATAACATAATAATTTCATGAGAATAAATTTATTCATGATATAATATGCCAAAGAACAGTATATACAACTTATAAGAGTGAATTGGTGCATTTCCACAATGAATTCCCAATGGAAATGTAAATTGAGACAAAATACATTATTAAAAAGGTATCCTTTGATTAAGGATAAATAATTTAAATAATAATTTGTGAAAAATATATATACACCCAATATTATTGTATATTATTTGTAAAACAATTAGTGGTTATTCACACATATTCATAGCATTCCATAATCAAGAAGTAAATGTTTAACCCAAAAATTGAAATTGGGTTAAGAAGTTTTCTTATAGAAATGCGACAGCCTAAAAATGTCACATTAAAATTATAAATATAATTAGATGAGAGATATAGGGATATCTCATCACATGGAAATAAAATTAACGTCAATAAGGATATTTAAGAACATATCCAAACATAATAAGATGTAAATTAAAGGGGAAAAAAGAAGTCTTTTAAAAAGGGGAGGGTGAAAGTTTCCCTTACGGATTTTGTAACTTACGAAACATATACTCAATGAAATAAAGATCAAATAATGAATATGTAAAAATCAATAAATTAATGTATATTAAACAAATAATACAATCATGGTCAGTACATCCACTACAAAAAATTAAATAGGGGCTAATATAGCATGAATCTCTCAGGAATAAAAAGCGAGGTGAAAACCCCTTACCACATTTTAATCAATAAAGTCATATGAGAAAACGTTAATAACAAAGAAATGTATCACAAAATTCCATGAATAGAAATAGAATCATGATAATATATATCAAATGGAAGTACAATATACACCACATGAAATAAATAATTGGTGAACAATGGAAATCCCACGAAATTAAAAGTGAGATAAGAAATCACTTAAATTGTGTCTAACATGACTTGATCGGTATATAATCCCCAGAATAATTAACTAAAGTTATTTTACTCTTCTTAATAACATTTTTTAAGATGATTATTCCTTTTATTTCTGATTTTACCTCGTTATAAACTTTATGTATTCATTTAAGTTATTAACGTTGTTTCGTCGATCTTTGGTACTTGAGTTAAAGTGAACACCTTATAATTTCAAGTTGTCCATGTCATCAACAAGAAATTATCTCCAGAAAGAAATTAATTTTTTATATATCTTAAAAATCATATATATCCAGTATATATATGTTTTTATAACAGTACATAACATTTGGAGATAAGAAATGAAATTCACCGTTCATGGAGACGGTAGGTAGTACGTACGAATGAACGATACTTTCATTTCTATTTCATACATTAATGGAATTAAAACATAATGATACATAGTTATATTAGAATTAAAGTATAAAATAATATATAATATCCTTAACTTCATCCTTTATAAATCCCACATAAGGTATTAACGAGTCATATCACTTTAAGGGGGTGGTAGTCCGCAATTCCTAAAATGAAATTATCACTGTTAGCCATTATTGAAACCATAAAGGTATGATATAAATGAAAAATACATAAGCATAAAGAAAACATAAGAATAATATATATCATATATATATATAGTTCCATCATAATGGCTACCAGGAGAGGTGGTACAAGTTAATTGAACAATCTTCGTTTCGTGAGGCGTTAGTTTGTTATCCACAGAAACATTATGATCATTACATATTAAGTGGATGTGTGTGTAAGTTTTGTTAGAATAAGTTTCATAACAAAATCCTAGTAAATTTAGGATATTATTTTTGTAAAAAACTAAAGGAATAAAAAGAGTTCATAGGGTTGGATAAGTAAAATAAAACAAATGATCTTAAGAAAAGATGTTGCCTTCAAATCGGGTAACTCCCTTTGGTTTGAACCAAAAGGGTTTCTTAAAGTTTTTTATGGCTATGTTAAGGCTTCTAGGAATAAGATATGGATATTGGGAGATTATTATAGAATACAATTTACAAGCCAACGGCTTGATAAGTGTGATAAATGGGTAGGAAGTGAGGGCTTTTTATAAGGGAGAAGAGGGGCTCTTTAGGAATGTTTGCAACAATTATTTTATTATAAAATTATCTTCAGTTTCAAAAGTTCAACTAATCATTAAAGACGAATTTAAGATGACTCATGGTCGAAATAAAATCATCCAATAAGAAATGGTTAGGTTTTGGATATTTGTTTGATATTTATAATCTTATTTATTTAAATCATTTATTAATGAAGTAAATATTTCATCATTATTATGTAATTAATAATTTAATTTATTTGATGTCCAAAAATTATAAATAAAATATATTAATATAGGAAGTAATTTTATATTTCCAATTAATTTTTAAAGTATAAAATATAACTTATATAACCCCAGTTAAAAATTGATTTTCTAAAATATATTTTTTATTGTCATTTTTTTCCTTAATTTAAATTAATTAATATAAAGTGTCATTATTACTCTCATGTGGCTCTGTGGGGTCCCAAATTCTACCCAATAAAGCCCATGGTAGGATATGTATCAAAAAATAGTATTATAACACATGTTAGGTAAATTTAATACAATTATATTATTATATTTTTCCCGTATTTACTTTATTTATCCTTTAATCATGGTAAATAAAATATTTACTGAAGTAAATATTTAAACTATCTAAAAATAAAAGATACTTATTACACAATTTGTACCTACTGATTCCAAAGATGGAATCCATTTTTCTAAATTCATAACATAGAAGTGGAAGAAATTAATTTAAAATTAATTACATTAGTTAAAACAAAAATCGTGTTTGTAAGAAATAATAAATATCAAAAGATTGACACCTGTTTATGTCCAATTTCAAGGGGAAATTAATTCCAATTTCCAAAATTTGATAAACTAGAAAAAAATATATACTAATTAAACATTATAAAAAATTAAAATGTTATTCTAACCATATACATAAATTATATTAAAAGTAACTTTTGAATTACAATACATTATTTTTCAATATTCATTAAAAATGAACAATATCAGAAAAATATCATAAATTTACCCAAAGTAAATTTTGATGTCCCAAATCTAAAGATTAATTTTATTATGTCAAATAAGACATATAAAAATGACCAAAATTATATTTATTGTGGGTTTTCCATTAAAAGGTGGTAAATCGACCATTTAAAGAATATTATAGTATTTATACTTAGATTCATTCACATTTTAAGCCTCTAAATTTTATTGGATAAATGTAAAAATATTCAAAAGACATGTATAATAATATTTTAGTCAGTTCTATTCATTTTCTCCAATATAATGTCTGGGTTCTTACTATCATTAAAAATAATAATAATATATTATTTGTTTGCAACGTAAGATTTCAATGAAACCCATTGTTGCGTATCATTTATGCCATAAAACATAGCATCCCCTTTATAGTAAAATTAATAAATATTCCACAAATATAAATAAATATTAAAATTTCATGTTTTTATTTATCTGTGATGTTACATCCTTCCCCCCACTTGGAAATTGGTCCCTCGCAATTTTAAAATTGGGCTCAGAAATATCATGGAATGTCTCACATCGTAAAAAGAGTCTATAAAACTATCACTTTAAAATAAACTTTGAGAAGTAGAAAGGATACACAGGAAGATAGATACTAGGATTCCTTGAAAACATCGATATGGAAGAGAAACTAACTCTCATTTATTAATATAGAGTGATAGAGAACTTGATCACAAACAGTTAACCACCACAATACCATAATTTTGTGGTTGGGTAAATGTATAATGATAAAAGAGGGCTTGTAACATTATTTTCACAATGATCCTTTTCATAATGTTGAATAATTTTATTAATAACAAGACTAATATAATAAGTAAATATACTTACTAATCATGTTGAGTGTCATCCATTAATAAAAATCAACCAAAAACTCATCTTTTCTCTAAACGGTAAGTATTCAACATGACTTGTTCAAATTGAAAGCACTGTTATCAACTTCTAGAGAGTTACATGATCCAAAAAAATGAACCGTTTATTTTTCCTATCTATATACATTAACCCAAACCAAAATTGGTTAGTACGTGATTAGATAATCCCCAAAACGATAATATTTTTTAAAAAATGTTTTACTCATAATCTCCAAAATTCAACCAAAAGTTCCCAAAGTTCAAGAAATACCATTCAATATACAATTATACTTAAAATTATTCAAAATAATCCAAAATAAGATTGCAACCCAAAACTCAGAAGGATTTTATCACATAGTCTTTCACATTATATCTTAAAATTTATCTCAAAATAAAATCGACTACTCTTAATGTATTGTACTGAAGTGTAATTAACCAAATCACAAATCCTCTATGATAGATTAAAAATTTCTAAAAAAACCAAAATCACTATAAGTCCATAATAAAAAAATAGATTCTCCCCAAATAAAATTCCACCATTACTCGTAAAATGAAAAGATAATTATTCCTTGAATAAAATTTTTTTATATCAAACATTAGGGTTACACATACTATAAAAATTCTTCCAATGTAACCCCATCATCAAAAGAGCCATACTACTTTTATTCATTTCACCATCCTAAAAAATACCATAACTCTTGATTCCATTTTATGTTTACATATTACCCATTCAAGGTTCATCATGATCTATTAACCATTAATTACCAACTTATTCTGAAAAACATCTTTCCTACAAACAAAATATTGAATATATTCTATGATTCAATAATGTCAAAACAAATGTTAAGAAATAGTCCATACCTTTCATTGGCCATTGTCAGTTTCTTTATACTCATGTGGAATGGAAATATGTATAGGTAAACATATATTTGTACAGTCATGTGGATCCAATTAATGAAATTTCTTCGTAGGACAAATGTTTGCATAATGACCACACACACCACATTTAAAACGTTTAATAGATCCCTCAGAATGAACTTATTTCCCTTTCATAGATTCAACTGGACGATTCCATTCTCTATGGAAGGTTCTTTCTTTACGACCTTCACATCCACATCTATTGCATCTTCACGTCCCTTTGAAACATTTCCCTATTTGTTTCTTTCTACCTCATTGACATAGAGGAATATGAATATACATACCTTTATGAATATTATCTTAACTTCCTTGGGGATTTGTTTCTTGCATATATGCTTCCTTATAAAAATTACCCTGGTTTAGGTGGCCAATCATGACTCCAGATAGTTGGTTGAGAATAAACAAAATATTTCCCAATGAATCTCCCATTTCATTCAACTGATCATTCCAAAAACCATCACAATTTTCTTCAAATCCACTCTTACTTTGGGGCCTGTTAGATCCATCCATTTACTAAAACCAAAAAGTTATGTGTGACTATATCATTAAAATAATCATATAATATATTATGAGTAGGGTAGATAAAAAGATATACTTGTTAGTGTTATCTTAAACTTATTCACTTTATCTAAAATAACTACATCTCTTTCTAAAATCCTAATCATTATGTTAATGTTACTTATGCTTAAAGAACAACCCAACCTCTATAATTATCTAAACCGATATCTGATATCAACTGTAAGGACCCGACCTTAAAATTTACATAATATTGTATTAAATGGATTATTCACATTGAGTATCTTTTAAGGATTATAGTTTTAGAGAATTTGGTCATAACATTTACAAAACAACATGAATATTACATATAGATAATTCTTCTTAGTGTCCATTTTTTTAATAAAATAAAAACTCTTGAAAAAAATGTTCATGTCTAGTTCCATATTTTGGATATCATGAATTTTCAATGATCCCATACTTGACCCTTATTCATCATTATGTCCTTTAAAGAAAATTTCCAAAACATGGGATGAGAATAAAAATCTCAGTAAGGGATATAAAATAAGGAATGATAACATTAACCCATCAACAAATAAAAAATAATGAAACCATACTTTTCAATCATTACATACCACATGAAATCTTAAGATTTATGAATAACACATAGATATCACAAATCACAAAGGTAACATGCGGAATCCATATCAAACATAAATTTTAGCTATCACATCTACATAGGGAGTCACATTTGGAATACCCATCACTATATATTACAGAAATCTCTTAGTAGAAGAAATCATGATTACCTCTGTCACATTACCCAATGCATTGGAGAGCTATCTCAGGCTCACTTACCCAAGGATTATCACAAAACAACCCATATATGTAATCAATTCCCAATAGCCATAACATATTCAAAACCAATCAAAAAACATAATGTAAATATAACATTTCCACATTGAAATCACAATATATCATTTAAAAATATTGACAAACTCAAAGCTTTTATCGAAACATTTTGAAAACGATTTAAAATATTAAATAAACAGATTTTTGAATCAAAGTGTAACATACCACTTTAAATATTTTGAAATAAATTTCAATTTAAGAACAATCATGTAAATATGAATTATTCCTTAAAACCATTTTTAAAACATGGGAATTATGTGAATGATTTAGAAGAATAAATCTGTAACAAATTTAAAATGATATTATAGTTAAAGGGTTTGTAACCAAATGAGAGATCCTAGAATACAAATAATTAAGGAATAACATTTAATCAGAACATAATAATATCATGGGAATAAATTTATTCTTGATATAATATTCCAGTGGAAAATATATACACCATATAATTGTTAATTGGTTCATATCAACAATAAAGCCCCAATGGAAATGTAATTTGAGACAAAAGACCTTATAAAGAAGGTATCCTTATAATAAGGATAAATCAATTAAAAAATTATGTGTGAGAAATATTAATACACCCAATATAAGTCGATATTTAGTGTAAAAGAATCATATGTTATTCACAATTATTCATATAATGACACAATAAAGAAGTAGATGTTTATCCCAAAAATTAAAATTGGGTTAAGATGTTTTCTTAGAGAAATTCGACAACATAACGACATCACATTAAAATTCAAAATATAAGTAGATGAGAGAGAAAAAGATATCTAATAACATGGACAGAAAATTTACATCAATAAGGATATACAAGAACATATCCCAACACAATAATAAGTAAATGAAAGTCATAACAAAAAGAAGTCTTTTAAAAAGAGGAGGGTGAAAGGTTCACTTACAGATTTGGTAACTTACGAAACATACACCACATGAAAAAAATATCACACAATGAATATGTAAATATAAATAAATTAATTTATATTACACAAATAATACATTCTTGTTCTGTACATCCACCACACAAAATTAAATATTGGCTAATATAACTTGAATCTCACGGGAATAAAAAGTGAGATGAAAAACTCTTACCACATTGTAATCAATTGATTTGTATGAGAAAAAGTTAATAACCACCAAATGAATCAAAGAATACCATGAATATAAATAGAATCATGATAATATATATCAAATTAAAGTACACAATACACAACATGCAATAAATAAGTGGTGAACAATAGAAATATCACAAAATTAAAAGTGAGATTAGAAATCAGTTACATTGTGTCTGACTTAACTCGATCTTTCTTTAATATCGTGAATAATTACATAATGTTAATTTATACATTCATAATAACCGTTTCCAGGTTCATTATTACTATTATATCACGTATTACCACGTTATAAACAATATGTAAACATAGAATTTGTTAACGGTTGTTTCTTCGATATTTTGTACATGAGTAAAAATAAACACCTTATAATTACAAGTTTTCCATGTTGTAAAAATTCTAATATCTCCATAATTATATTAGTTATATAGATATCATATAAATAATATATATCTTGTATATATATGTATTTATAAAATTACATATCTTTTGGAGATAAGAAATGAAATGCACCGTTCATGGAGACAGTAAGTCGTAAGTAAGCATGAACGCTACTTTCGTTTCTAGTTCATACATTAATGGAATTAAGACATAATTATACATTGTTATAATATAAGTACAGTATTATATAATATATAATATCATTAATTTCATCCTATATACATCCCACATAAGGCATTAACAAGTCATATCACTTCGAGGGGGCAGTAGTCTGCACTTCCAAAAATGAAATTATCGGGATTACCTATTATGGAAACCCTAATAGTATGCTATAAATGAAAATTACAGAAAATAATGAAAACATAAACATAATATATATCATATATAAATATAGTTCCATAATAATGGCCACAATTAGAGGCGGTACGAGTTAATTGAACAATATATTTTTTGTGATGCTTAAGTTTTCCATCCACAGAAACATTATGTTATTTACCCATTATATGGAGGTGTGTGTATGTGTTGTTAGAATAAATTTCATAATAACATTCTAGTATATTTTGGATATTGGTGTTGTTATAAAATAAATGAATAAAAATATTTTGGGGTTTGGAGAAGTAAAATAAAACAAAAGAACTTAAGAGAAGATGTTACCTTTAAATCGGGTAACACCCTTTGGTTTGAACCAAAAGGGTCTCTTGATGTGTCTTATGACTAAGGTAAGGTTTCCAGAAAAAATTGAGGGATCTTGGGAGATTATTGGAGAAGAGGTTTCATGTGGCAAAAAATTAAAAAGTATTAGAAATGGGTAGGCATTGGGGGATTTTTATAAGGGAGAGGAGGGTCTCTTTAGGAATGTTTGAAACAATTATTTTATTATAAACATATCTTCAGTTTAGAAAGGTCAAAAAATATTTAAAGTCAAATTTAATATGACTCATGGTCGAAATAAAATAATCCAATAAAAATTGAATAGGTTTTGGATTTTTTTTTAATATTTAAAATCTTATTTATTTAAATCATTTATTAATGAGGTAAATATTGCATCATTATTAAGTAATTAATAATTTAATTTATTTGATGTAAAAAATTTATAAATAAAATAAAATAATTTAATAATCCATTTTATATTTCCAATGAATATTTATATATGAATAGATAACTTATGTAACCCCATGTAATAATTGATTTAGTAAAAGATAAATTTTTTGTCATTTTTTCTATTACATTAAATTAATTAATATAAAGTATCATTATTACTCTCATGTGGCTCCATGGGGTTCCAAATTCGACCCAAGGATTACCATGGTCGGATATGTATCCGAAAATAGGATTAGAACACTTTTTAAGGTAATTTAATACAATTATAATATTATATTTTACCCTTATTTACTATATTTACCATTTAATAATGGTAAATAAAATATTTACTAAAGTAAATATTTAAAAGGTCTAAAAAAATATACATATTTACACAATTTTGAAATACTGATTCCAAATATGGAATCAATTTTTCTAAATTCAAAATATAGAAGTGGAAGAAATTAATTTAAAATTAATTTCCACTATCAAAACAAAAGGCGTGTTTTTAAGAAATAATAACTATCAAAAGAGTGACACTTGTTTATGTCCAATTTCAATGTGAAATTAATACCAACATCCAACATTAGATTAACTAGTAAAAATATATTTTAATTAAACTTTATTACGAATTAAAAGGATAATATATCCATATAAATAAATTATATTAAAAGACACATTTGAATTAAAATACAGTATTTTTCACAATTCATTGAAAAATTGATCTTTTTCAAAACAAATAAAAAATTAACCAAAAGTGAATTTTGATTTCCTGAGTCTGAAGAATAAATTTAATTTTTCAAATAAAACATAAAAAAATGACCGAAAATATATTTAACGAGGGTTCTCCATCAAAATGCGGCAAATCGACCTTTTAAAGAATATTAGAGTATTTATGATTAGATTCATTCATATTTTAAGCATATAGAATTTATTATATAAATGTAAATATATTGAAAAAAATGTATAATAATATTTTAGTTAGTTCTATTCATTCTCTCCAAAACAATGGATAGGTGCTTACTATAATTAAAAATAATAATAATATATTATTAGTGTGCAATGTAATATTTCAATGAACCACATTGTTGTGTATCATGTATGCCATATAACAGAACATCCCCTTTAGAATAAAGTTAATAAATAATCTACAAATATTAATAAATATTAATATTTCATGTTCCTCATTTATCTGGGATGTTACATCCTTCCCCCCTCATGGAATTTTCGCCCTCGAAATTTTAAAATTGGGCTCAGAAAAATCATTGAAAGTCCCACCTCGTAAAAAGAGTCAACAAAACTACCACTTTAAAATAAATATAGATAAGTACAAAGGTTACTCGAGAAAATAGATACTAGGATTCCTTGAAAACATGGATATAGAAGAGAATCTAACTCTCATTGATTAATAGAGAGTGATATAGAACTTGATTAGAGATAGTCAACCACCATAATACCATAAATTTGTGGTTGGGTAAATGTTTGATGATAAAAGAGGGATTATAACATTTTTTTTCGCCAAGATCCTTTTCAAAAAGTTGAATAATCTTATTAATGACAAGACTAATATCGTGGGAAAATGTACTTACTTGTCATGTAGAGTGACATCCATTAATAAAATTATACCGAAAACTCATCTTTTCCCTAAACGGTAAGTATTCAAGATGACATTTTCACATTGATAGCACTATAATCAACTTCTAGAGAGTAACAAGATCCCCAAAATATTAACCATATATTTTCCCTATCTCTATACACTAAAAAAACCGAATTTTTTTTGTACGTGATCAGATAATCCCCAAAAGGATAATCTTTTAAAAAAATGTACTACTCTTAATCTCCAAAATTCCACCTAAAGTTGCCAAAGATCAATAAAGACCATTCAATATACAATTATACTTAATTTTTCAAAGTAACCTGAAACACGATTGAGACCCAAAACACAGAAGGATTTAATTACATTATCTTCCACAGTAAATCTTAACATTTATCTCAAAATAAAATCGACTACTCTTAATGTATCATAATGAAATGTAATTAACCAAATCACATATTCTCTATGATAGATTAATAATTTCTATAAAAAACCCAATTCACCATATTTCCATAATAAAAACTTATATTATCACCAAATAAGATTCCAAAATTAATAATTAAAAGAAACGATAATTATTCCTTGAATAACATTTTTATATATAAATATTTAGAGTTACACATACTATAAAAAGACTTCCAATGTAATCCCATCATCAAAAGAGACTTAATAATTTTAATTATTTCACCTTCCTAAAATCTACAATAACACTTGAATCCATTATATGTTATCGTCTTACTCATTCAAGGTTCTTCATGATCTATTAACCATTCATTACCAACTTATTCTAGAAAACATCATTCCTACAAAAAAAATCCTGAATCATATTAAAAGATTCAATAATATCAAAACATATGTTAAGAAATAATCCATACCTTTTACTGGTCATTTTCAGTTTCTTAATCCTCATTTGGAATGGAATTAATTATCGGTAAACATATATCGGTACAATCCTGGTTATCCCATTCCCGAAATTTCTTCGTAGTACAAATTTTTTCTTAATGACCATGCACACCACAATTAAAACGTTCAATTGATCCCTTAGAAAGAACTTCTTTCCCTTTCATAGATTCAACTTGATGCTTCCTTTCCCTATGGCAGTTTCTTGCATTATGACCTTCACTTCCACCTCTATTTCATCTTCCCGTCCCCTTGAAACATTTTCCTATGTGTTTCTTTCCACCTCATCAACACATATGTTTTAGAATATACATCCCTTTATGAATAATATGTAAACATCCATGGGGATTTTTTTCTCCAATATATGATTCCTTATAAAAATAACCATGGTTTAGGTGGTCAATCATGACTCCAAATAGTTGGTTGAGAATAACCACAATAGTTCTCATTGCAGCTGTCATTTTATTCAGTTGCTCGTTTAGAAAACCATCACAGTTTTCTTCACATCCACTATTACTTTTAGGGCCGGCTAGATCTAGACATTTACTAAAACTAGAAATGTAACTATGAGTATATTAGTAAAATCATCATATAATATCTTATAATGAGGGTAGATAAAAATATATATACTTATTCATGTTATCTTAAACATATTTAATTTTTATAAAATAACTATGACTCTATCAAAAATCCTAACCATTATGGTAATGTTACTTATTCTTAAAGAACACCCCAGTCTCTAAAGTTATCTAAAACGACCTATGATACCAACTTTAAGGACTCGGCCTTAAAAATTACAAAATCTTGAATTAAATGGATAATTCATATTGAGGATCTCTTAAGGATTTATAGTTTTAGAGAATTTTGTCACAACATTTACAATAAAACATGAATATTAAATGTAGATAATTCTAATCAGTATCCACTTTTTTATAAAATAAAAACTCTTGAAAAAAGAGCAATGTCTAGTTACATATTTTAGACATCATGAATTTTCCTTGATCCCATACTTGAATCTTATTCATCTTTATGTCCAGTGGAATACATTTCAAAAACGTGGGATGAGAAGAAAAAGATCAGTAAGGGATATAAAATAAGTAATTATAACATTAACCCATCAATAAATTAAAAAAATGAATACATACTTTCAATCCTTACGTACCCCATGAAATCATAGGATCTATGAATAACACATAGAAATCACAAATGTAGTTGGGGTTTGGCTTAGTGGTAAGAACCTCATAATCCTAGAAGAAATATGGGGGTTCAAAACCCATTGGGTGTAGGTTACTGTAGAGGTACTGTAGCAGTATTGTAGTAGCGGTATTACTGTAGATCGGTAGGTACTGTAGCGGTGATAGGCACTATAGCAGCGGCGGTTCAGTGCATGTACTGTTGCAGGCGGTTTACGATTCACAGAATGGAAATTGGGTCAAAAAATTGGGCATACGGGCTTTGTAATGGGATACAAGGCCTCTAGGCCTTCGGGCTATGTAATGGGTCTCCCTCTACCCAGTTAAAAGAGGTCTTTAATTTGCTTTATTAATAATATGATGCTTCAGCCCTAACCATTAAAAAAACATAGAAATCACAAATCACAAAGGTATCTTGTGGAAGCCATATCAAACTTACATTTATCTATCATAACTACATACAGAGCCACATTTGGAATACCCATCACTATATATTACCAAAATATCTTAGTAAAAACATTTACGTTTACATCTTTCATGTTACCCAATGCATTGGAGAGCTATCTCGGGCTCACCCGCCGTAGGTTTATCATAGAACAACCTATATACGTAAACAATACCCAATAGCAATATCATATTCATAAACCATCAAACAAACATTATTGAAAGATAAAATTTCCACATTTCAATCACAATATATCATTTCAAAATATTGAAAAAATAAAATCTTTTATCAAACCATTTTCAAAACAATTTAAAATATTAGATAAACAAAATTTGAATCAAGGAGTCTCATACCACATTAAATCTTTTGAATGAAATTAAAATTTCAAAACAATCATTTCCTTATTAATTATTCATCAAAAACATTTTTAAAACATGTACATTATGTTTATGATTTAGAAGAATAATCCTTTGAAACATTTAAAAAGTTGTTTTAGTTAAAGAGTTATTATCAACATGAGAGAGCCTTGAATACAAATAATAGAGGAATAAAATTTAATCAGAACATAATAATATCCTGGGAAAAAAGGTATTCATGATATAATATTCCAAAGTAAAATATATATACCATATAAGAGTAAATTGGTTCATATCAACAATGAAGTCCCAATGAAAATGTAAATTGTGATGAAATCACTTATAAAGGAGGTATCCTTAGATTAAGGATAAATCAATTACATAATTAAGTGTGGAAAATATAAATACACCTGATATAAGTGGATATTATGTGTAAAACAATTATTGTTTATTTATACATATTTATATCATGACACAATCAATAAGTAGAATATTAACACAAAAATTGAAATTGGGTTACGATGTTTTCTTATAGAAGTTCGACAGCATGGCATCAAAACTTTAAAATTTTAAGACATAATTATATGAGATATAAAATGATATCTCATCACATGGACATACAATTTACATCAATAATGATATAGTAGAACATATCCCAACATAATAATAAATAAATTAAAAGACATAACAAAAAGAAGTCTTTTAAAAAGAGGTGGGTGAAAGGTTCACTTTCTGATTTGGTAACATACGAAACATACACCCTATGAAATAAATATCACAAAATGAATATGTAAATATCCATAAATTAATGTATATTACAAAAATAACACAATAATGGGATGTACATCCACCACACAAATGGAAATAGTGGCTAATATAGCATTAATCTTGAGGGAATAAAAAGTTAGATGGAAAACTCTTACGACATTATAACCAATTGAGTCGTATGAGAAAAAGTTAATAAACATAAAATGAATCACATCATACCATGAATATAAATAGAATCATGATAATATATATCAAATTTATGTACACAATACACCACATGCAATAAATAAGTGGTGAACAATAGTAATCTCAGAAAATTGGAAGTGATATTAGAAATCATGTGCATCGTGTCCGACATGACTCGATCTTTCATTAATATACTGAATAATAACATAAAGTTAATTTATAATTTAATAAGAAAATATTTCAAGTTTATTCTTCCATTTATATCACTTATTACCATGTTATAAACTTTATGTAATCATTGAAGCTATTAATAGTTGTTTAGTCGATATTTTGTACTTGAGTAAAAATGAACACCTTATAATTACATGTTTTCCATGTAGTCAACAATACATTATCTCCAAAATGATATTAATTTTTTAGATATAATATAAATCATATATATCTAGTATATATATATATGTATTTATAACATTTCATATCATTTGGAGATAAGAAATGAAATTCACCGTTCATAGAGATGGTAAGCCGTACGTAAGCTTGAGCGCAACATTCATTTCTATTTCGTACATTAATGGAATTAAGTCATAATGATACATTGGTATATTATAATTAAAGATTAATATCACATATAATATCATTAAATCAATCCTTTATACATACCACATAAGGAATTAACGAGTAATATCACTTTGAGGGGGCGGTAGTCAGCACTTCCTAAAATAAAATTATCGTGTTTACCAATTACGAAAACCAAAATGGTATGCTATAAATGAAAAATACAGAAGCATAAAGAAACCATAAACATAATATATATCATATATAAATACAGTTCAATCATAATGGACACCATGAGAGGAGGTATGATTTAATTGAACAATCTTTGTTTCATGGGGCGTTAGTTTTCCATCCACAGAAACATTATGTTTTTACCAATTAGATAAAGGTGTGTGTAAGTGTTGTTTGAATCCTTTTCATAACAACATCCTTGTATATTTAGGATATCGGTGTTCTTATAAAATAAAGTAATAAATCTAGTTTAGGGGGATGGAGAAGTAAAATAAAAAATAACTTAAGAGAAGACATTACCTTTAAATCGGGTAACTCCCATTGGTTTGAACCAGATGTGTTTCTTGAAGTGTTTTGTGCCTAAAGTAAGACTTCTAAGAAAAAATAGAGAGGTCTTGGGAGATTATTTGAGTATATTTTTCAAGATCCAAAGGCTTGAAAAGTGTGATAAATGGGTAGGAAGTGATGGATTTTTATAAGGGAGAGGAGGGATCTTTAGGAATGTTTGAAACAATTATTTTATTATAACCACATATTTGGAATAAAAAGGTCAACATATAGTTAAAGTCGAAATTGGGATGAATCATGGTCGAAAAGAAATCATTCAATAAGAAATGGACATGTTTTTTATATTTTTTTAATATTTATAATCTTACTTATTTAAATAATATATTTATGAAGTAAATATCAAATCATTATTGTGTCATAAATAATTTAATTTATTTGATGTTCCAAAATTATAAAAAAATTCCATGACGTAGTAAATCTTTTTATGTTTCCAAATAATATTTACAGTAAAAATGATATCTTATATATCCCCATGTAAAAATAGATTTACTAAAAGATATGTGTTTGTGTCATTTTTGTCTTGACATTAAATTAATTAATATAAAGTGTCATTATAACTCTCATGTGGCTCCATAGGGACCCAAATTCGACCCAACAATGCACATGGTTGTATATGTACCATAAAATAGGATTAAAAAACATTTTAG
Organism: Viscum album; assembly: GCA_963277665.1. Lineage (NCBI taxonomy): Eukaryota > Viridiplantae > Streptophyta > Magnoliopsida > Santalales > Viscaceae > Viscum > Viscum album. The sequence goes on along the minus strand of OY728120.1, from coordinate 1,405,511,516 downwards.
TGTAATTTAATATTATTATAATATTAAATTGTACCCATATTAACAATATTTACCCTTTAGTCATGGTAAATAAAATATTTACTAATGTTAATATTTAAAACTTATAAAAATAAAAGTTACCTTTTTATACAATTTGGACCCAATGATATAAAATATAGAATCCATTTTTCTAAATTCAAAATGAAAAAGTGGCAGAAATTTATTTAAAATTAATTCCGGCTGTCAAAACCAAAAGTTTGTTTTTAAGAAATAAAAACTATCAAAATATTGACACGTGTTTATGTGAAATATCAAAGTGAAATTAATTATAATGTCCAACATTTTATAAAAAGGTAAAAATATATTCTAATTAAACATTATAAAAAAATTAAATGGTTATTCTAAAAATATAAATAAATTATATCAAAAGGAACTTTTTAATTAAAATACAATATTTTTCAGTATTCATTAAAAAATGAACTGTATCAGAAAAAATACCAAAAATTTACCCAAAGTAAATTTTGATGTCCCGAATCGAAAGAATAATTGAATTTTGTAAAATTGAACATATAAAAATTACCAAAACATAATTTAAAGACGGTTCTCCATCAAAAGGAGGTAAATCAACCTTTTAAAAGAATATTAGAATATTTATTCTTAGATTCATTCACATTTTAAGCCTCTAACATTTATTGGATAAAAGTAAAAATATTCAAAAAACACATGTATAATCATATTGTATTTAGTTCTATTCATTCCCTCAAATACAATGTCTAGGTGTTACCTATAAATAAAAATAATTATATTATATTATTAGTTTCCAACGTAAGATTTCAACGCAACCCATTGTTTCCTAATAGGTATTCCATCGTACATAGCATTCCCTTTATATTAAAATTAATAAGTAATCCAAAAATATTAATAAATATTAAAAATTCATGTTCTTTATTTACCTGTTATGTTACACGAAATTGGATGTTTTATTACATAAGTCATGTTTAGGATCATTGACATGCATGTAATGATCTTGTTGAGATCTTTATTACATTTTAATACCCTTATGTTTATTATATTCAAAATCAATTCATTTATTTACCCTTTCTGAGCATCTGATCTCACCCATTCCATATGATTCCTTCCCCTAGTATATGATGAATGTTTTTAGGTAGATGTACTAAAGGTGGAGATATTTATGGGAGATGATGAAGATCATTCACCATTACAAAATATTTTGTTTTCATGTTTCCAAATACACTATACTTGATTGGTCCTTGGTAATTTAGTTTTGTAACATACCGAATATTCATTTAAATGAATGTAATATCCATGTATGTGAAGCTTAGGTTACTATAGTTATTATCAAATGAACGGTTTAATAATCCTTTTTAAACTAGGGTAAAAAATATTAATGATATCCCTTGGAATATTTTTGAGAATATTTATTTGGATGTATATATAGAAAAGTATAAGGATAATTTATCACATATGAAAATGGAAAGGAATTTTGGTATGAGATAGAGTGACAAATTTCCTAGAAATACATCCCTATTTGGATATTACAAGTGGATTTGGCTCTTGTACATATGTACCTAGGGGTAAAAACTCCAACAAGATGTAGCAGGCCACACTCAAGGTTATTAGGTATATAACAATGGGTCCTTCTACACACATGGCTTGACAATCCCAGGGGGTATTCGTTAGGGATTCATGAGAACATAAAAAATCATTATTAACGATTTAAAGAGTATATGACATGAATAACCTAAGATAATTCTATTGTGTCCTAGATTAAATGGTATGTTTCATGATATAAACATACTATCAGTAAATTTTCATTATTATGTGGTTTTCTTATATGATATTTGTTTCTCACCCAATTTATTTTGTTTCTAGTCAATGGAGTGAACTAGTGGGAACATGGGTAACAATTAATGTTTCAGATGGATAATGTTTGTGAATTATGCTAATCTATTTTTCATATAGAAAACTCATAATGAGAATAAGTAAGGTGGTATGTGTATTGGTTATACTTTTGAAAATAATGATACATAAAATGACATGTGAAAGGTATATGATGTTCATCCAGTAATATTTATATTGATAATAAGAATCATGTTTACACTAAGGTTGCAGAACCATATGAAATTATTCATATTTCATATTATAGAAAATAGGTATTAAGAAATAATTTGATGAATCCTATGTAATTATTTAATAATATTGTCAAATTATTTAATTATTTATGTTATGGAATAAAATGATTATGTTATATGAATCATGAAATTTTTATTTATTTTTAATATACATTTTCATTAAGGAATGAAAAGGACATGTTGAATGGTGGTGAAGACATATAAAATCGATTTCAAGGAATGGTGATATTTTGATTAAGGGAAATTAATACTATATTAATGCATGTAGTTGACATAATGACCATTAGATAATGATATTTTGGGTATGAATAAGTAAATTAGACGGTACAGATTCCCACTTATCATTTTATTGACAGATGTTTATAACTTCTTTGATTTGATTAATATATCAATTAGTCATTGGAATAAGAAAGTATGCATGTTTTCCAAATTTTTTTATGATAATTATGGTTATTACCATGATTTATGGGAATATATTATGAGGCTACTAACATGTTTTGAATGTGACAACCTAGTGGTACTTTTTGATATAGGGGGGGTCAACTTTAATATTATATTTACCTTATTTCTAACGATTTTAATTTTCATATATATCAGAAGGGTTATGTGGTTAAAATGTATTACGAATATTAAGGTAAACATTGGATGAATTTTTTGATAATAATTTATTGTCTTACCACATGAGTATTTATTTATACTGGATAACCTGGAAAAAAACATCTTGTTGTTGACAAATGATGATAGATGCGATGGGATAAAAAGGATATCATAATTTGTTAATACTTTAGGAATGAAAAATTCACCTTCCTCTTTAGATAATGAGGTGATGTGGATCAAGGATCAACAAATGGAGAGGTTTTATTAAAATCATTCAAGTATATAATTTCATGAAAATCCTATAACTATAAGAAGAATATTATTGAATCCAAAAAATATTATTCTAGTACATATGTTTCTGATGAATTAGATGACCCTGTAGACCTTCATTGATTTATAGATTTCTAATCATTAACAGTATCCAATACTTTTTCAATATCACTCTCCATCGAAACAGGATCGATTTATTTTTCTTCCATGACCATGTTTTCACATCTTACCTATGATACCCACTATGGAAGCCTAGTTATATGTTACTTTGGGAAACTGTTATAGTTTTAACATTCCCTTTTTGAGGAAAAGTTTGATATTAATATTTACAAAGTGGGTTTCCATGAAGTAAAAATTCAATTATTAAACCATTGATAAACTAGAATAATTTTTACAGAAAAGTTAATATTAAGTCGTTTAATGTATTACACCCCAAGATATTTTGATTTATTTTCTTTCCAATTAATGTACTATTTTTTGATATTTTTCATTTAACGCTATAATGAAAGTAGTTTATTTTATATTAAATAAATATGTTTGTCTTTCCATATACACAAAAACAATTTAATAACACACTACATTAAATATAAATATTATATTTCTCTACAGAGAACACCGATCTTATATTGCATTATATAAAAAAATAAATTTCGTCGATGGATTGCTGACACGCATGACCAATTTGTACTGAATGATGGTATATCATTAAAATTTTATTATTTAAAATAAAAATATATGACCTAGAAATTAAATTATAAATTATTAATATTTTTAGAATATTTGAGAAAATATATGTTTTAAACAGATATAATATGAATTCATAGATTACTAATTAATTAGAAATGAGTATGGAAACAGATTGAATATAAAAGAAATTATTGTTATTATTTTAACATAATAAATTAAATTAAATAAAATTAGTGAGTGATATTAATTTAACATACATGTTATATATTCAATAAATAAATTTGATATTCTTCCAATAGATTTGATAGACATAAGATAATAAATTACCTATTATTATGCACAAAAACTTATATTTTATAAAAAGGTAGTTTTACATCCTTTTATTGGAGAACCCATTTTAAATAAAAATTATGGAACTTTTTTGATTTAATATGACAAAATAAACATGATATTTAAAAAAATCATAAATATTATCTTAGGATAAATTCTTTTAATTATTCTGTAAGGTTTCATTTTTATTGAATATTTAAAAACACTTTATTTTAATTAAAACTATTTTTTATTTGAATGTATTAACACTTATAAGTTATATATTAAATTACATTAAAAGTTTATTTAGAATATTTTTTATCAAATAATCCAATTTAGGTGATTGGTTCCAATTTCCTATTTAAATTGGTAATAAAATATAGCCAACATCAGATCATTTTTACTTTAAAACCCCATTGTGTAGTCCCGTCATAGAAATTAATTTTAAATTATTTTCGGTCAAATAATTTATTATTATAAGGAAAATTTGATTCCATATTATTATTAATAATAATTCATAATTTCTAATATTGTTACCATAAATTTTGTCTAAAAATATTAGTGCATGTAATTAAAATTTATTACATGGATTAAGGTAGAAATAATTTTAACTATTGACTAATCCATAAATTTAAGACATAGAAAAACATATACACATGTCCAAGATCTATATTCTTGTCATATTTAGACCCTATAATACATTTTCATGATTTTTAATCTTTATTGGAACCACTTTCAACAAGAACAACATTAGTTGAATTCTCTCTTCTAATATTTAAACGAGTTCCACTCCTCCTTCCCTATAAAAGTCCACCACCCCTCCCCCTTCAACACAAGACTAAACCCACATAGGTTCACAAACTCTATTCTCAATAAGCTTCCCAATATCCCAACCTTCCAACAAGAATCCATTATATTCGTTTAAGGCCTTACAAGTTTTTTGTTTTACACAATCCAAAAGGAGTTACCTGATTAAGAGGTTGGACCTTCCCCCAACCTCATTTGTTATATTCTACTTTTTTACCCCCTCTAATATCATTATACCATTTTTAATAAAAATAATGTATCCTAAATATAATATGATTTTTTATGACATTTTATCAATCTATACATTCACACATCCTCATGTAATTGGTAACGAACATATTGTTTATGTGGGTGACGAACAACCACCATAGTAAATGATGATTTTTCATTTTTCCTTCAATGCCATTAATGGTGAACAAAATGATTCACCATATATTTATATATGTCCTATTTTTTAAAAAAAATTTATGATTTTATATTCCTTTTAATAAAAAGTCTCTATACTTAACATTTTATGTTAATATAATAATTTCTTTTGAGGCTGTTTGGACTACTTCCCCCTCAAAGTGATGTGATTCATTCACACACTACATGGAATGTATCAAGGATGAGATTATTTAATATATATTTTATATTTTATATAATAAATATAATATAATAATGATATATATATATATAAATATATAAATATATTTATTTATATTACATTATTTCTTTCAACAAATCAATTGAACAGAAATAACATTCATGTGTATCTACGACCTAGAGTCTCCATGAACTGTTCAATCCATTTTATAATTACAAATTATATAAATTAGTATAATACATATATAATTTATATAAAATATATTTATATAAATTTTTTAATACTGGAAATTATGAAATAATGTATAAGTACTACAGATATACCTAAATAATATGAATGTGAAGAAAGAAGTGAATATTACCTGATTTGAAACATTAACGTAGGATTGTTAACATGAGCATGATATAAGGTCTTAATAAACAATATATTGTATTATTTATAAGTTTATAGTTCTCTAAATTAATTATAATAATTTTATATTTATAATAATTTTTTTTTAATGAGTACGATGAGATTCAAGACAAAAGGTACATGGATTTCTTCTAACTTTTTATTTCTGTGAGATATATGCTATCTTCGCCACTATTTTATTTTTTGTTGTGTTTGTAGTTAAATTGATTGTATTATATTAATATTATAATTATATATAATTTTATTCACATATCCCTTTTAGGATATTTCTTTAATGGGATATATGATTAAAATGATAACAAATCGGTGGAATAGTTTTGTCTGAATTTTCCTTCATGGAGACTATGGCTTTATTTTACACATAAATTCATGTTTGAGGGGTATATTCTTCCATTTTACATGTTACATAATAATTTTATTTATTTTCTTAATATTTTAGGATTCATTTAATTTTATTTTCTTGAATGGATAGTATATTACCAAGTTACCAATTTATAAGAGTTTATTGAGACAATCTTATCACTTTTCAATATTGTTAATGTTTACACTTCCATTGACAAACAATTACGATTAATATCTCAATAAAATTAATTAAATTTATTATTCAATGTTTATTCGTTATATATTTAAATATTTATATTATGTATTCCACACTATGGTAAATAATATATTAAGGAATGTATTTTTAAGGAAGCTTGAATTTACACTCACATCAGTCAGGAATTTGTGTTCTTTTAAAATCATAATTTAAAAATGGGGTTTCCAATAATATTATAATTGTATCCTATGATAATTAAATTATATTTTTCCCCATTGGACTTTTTCATATTTTTTAATGGAATTCTTTTTTTCATTTTCAAATTAGGAATTTTTATATCATTTATATCATGACAAATGAATGTTCATTCAACTTCGTGTGTCATATAAAATTTTATCCACCATTAATCCTTTAAAGATTTTTTTTCATGTTGAATGGGAAATTTTGATTAAATTTTCAGAAAAATACATTTCCAATGAAATGTTGTTCAAAAAAAAAGCAGGCATCTTTTGTATTTTTTCAAGGAAAATTGTTTTCATAATGTTTTCAAGCATCTTTTGTAAATTTTAAAGGAAATTATCATTCATAATTATTTCAAGCCTCATTTATAAGTATTAAATGTATTTTATAAGAAATTATTTTCAAACAATTTTCAATATCCTTTTCAATGATTTCATTCATAATTATTTCCAATATTTTTCAATCATTATTTCTAGGTTTTCAAACTATTAAAAAATAAATGGTTTCAAATTGTTTTTATTTTTTAAATAATTATTTTCAAATAAGAATGGATACATCCCTAAGGAAATATTTTTAAAATGTCCTTCCTAGTTATTTTTTATCTAATATGAAATTAGTTGATGCTACTCCTTCCCTTCTAGGACATGATCTAATGGGTCAATTCATATTATTTCTCAAGTGGTTTATGTTTTTATGTAATGATGTATAAGACAATCATATCACATCCAAAAGTATTGGTCTTCTAAATCTTCCTTTTTTTATTGGTTATGATTTCATGGAGTTATTATAAACACTATATTTATTCATTGGTAGAGATGTGATGAAATTTTAATGATACCCATTTCATTTCATGGGGTATGATTCTTTATTTGTAATACTTATCTCTTTCCATTGATTGTGTGATAAAATGTCAATGATATCCATTTCATTTAATGGGTTGTGATTTGAAATTTATAAAACATATGTATTTTTATGGGTCATGATATGATGAATGTTTTATTATCTTGTGGAACATGTATGAGTGTTTCTATTATGAAATGTGCGCGACATATATTTCCTTCCAATTTATTGGGTAACGATAAGTTGTATAGGAACTCAGATGGTACAAAGGTTGAAGCTCAAGCCCAAAAACAAGAACTTAAATGTGTTATATCAAAATCATAAAATAAAGAGGGTAGAAAAGTTTTATATAATTCTGAAACACTATAAGGTACATTGTTTGTACCTGAATCCGAAAAGAAATTGGGTATGTGTGTTATATCCCAAGCCCAAAAATAAAAATGTAGTTGTATTGTTTCCCAAGACTAAAAGAAATATAGTAAACAGGTTTTATCCAATTCCAAAAATTGAGAAGCTACGTGGGTTATAGCCCAAGACAGAAAACAAGAAGGTAAATGGGTTGAGGCAAAAACCTAAATGAAATATGGTACATGGGTTTTAGCCCAAGACCAAAAAAACAAGAAGATAAATGGGTTGTAGCTCAATACTATTATTATGATGGTACATGGGTAGTTATCCTAAGACCAATGTAGGTGCATGGGCTATATCCCATGAATAACATGTTATATAGGTGTTAGTCAGTATCATTGACATAAAATTTTCTATTCATAAATGCATGCTAGAAATCCTATGTCTAATTACTCAGTTATGATTTCATGGATCTTGATGAATATTTCCTTATGATAATTGTATTATAAACTACCATTATTTATAAAATAACTCATGTTAAGGATCTTTGATGTGTATGGTATGATATTCTAGTAATATTGTACATTTTATATACAATTATTTTTATTATATGCATAAAAATTTTATTTTTTACCTTAAATGAGTATCTAAGCTCATCCTTTTTATATATTGTCTTACCCCCGGTCTTGAAGAATGGTTTTTGGTAGATGTAAAAAATGTGGACATCTTCATTTGATATTTTGATGGTCATTGACAAGGATAAAATATTTATATTCCATTTATCCCAAGAAACTAAAATGTTAAGGTACTTGGGAATGTATTTTTGAAATGTAGTAAATATTCAATTAAAATGATATAATATCAATGTATGTTCTGACTCGGTCACTATAATATTGGTCTTTGATCTAGGATTCATCACCATAAAATATAAAACATTTATCCTATTAAAAATTCCTTAAAAGGCTATTTATTATTTATAATATGGATTTTAACAATGATATTGAACTATGAATATTTTTATTCCCCTCGTATTGAGGAGTATAAGCAACTTTTTGAGGTCTTATATATATATCTTGGAACCTTACACATCCTTAATCAATATAACCATTCATGATAGAATTATATTCTATAGTTCCTATATATATTTCAACTATAGTAAAATTAACAATGTAAATTAATAATTTACATTTTTGATGTGCCCTTTTGAATTTTTTATTGTAAATCAATCACTTTAATAAAATGGTAAGTGTAATTTTTATTGGAATGGATTACAATAACATATATTAAATTAATAAGGGATTCGTATAATAGAAAATGATGATCTTTTCTAGATTATTCAACCTCTCATGATCTCGATTTTGGTACATACAACCTACGAAAATAAAAATATGGTTGTGTGATCAGAATATCTTGAATAACAATATTAATCTCAATATTAGTACATTAGGTAATAAGGATATTGATTAACTATACACTATTGTTTTATATAACACCTCAATAGGTTTTTTATTTTAAAATTTTATATTGAATACAAATTTTTTCCCTAGTTAATGGATAATAACATTTTTAGGATCCTTAGAAAGATGGGGGGATCTGATCAAAGCTATGGTTTTTAGAAACTAAAAATAAACAACACAATATTCTTACATAACCACTACCATTACTATATATATGTCAACTCTACGGAACTAATATACACTATCAGTCCTGTGAGATTGAAATATTAAGTGGTGGATGAAATGGTGAAAGAATAATTATATAACTGAATCATTCTGATCATTTAAATAGTCCTTGATAATTGGTAACAGATAAGGCAACAGAGGCTAAGAAAACATCGATATACTAGTAGTGGGATAGATATTATTATTAATATATCAAATTTTTCTATGATTCTCTATCTATTTATATATAACACTAATATTCCCTAACTATAAATATTAAATATTATATTCCATATGTCTTAGTAAGTACCTCAAAATTCTAATTGGGGGTTCCCAAAAATCATGTTACTTTTCATTATCATACAACCTCAAACCCAGATCATGTTTTTAAATAATGCATATCCCATATCATTCATGACATGGAAATAACAATAATAATCCATCATGGTCCACCACCCACGTTAGATATGGAGAATGTAAATGTCTTTAACGAAAAAATCCACCCTAAAAACTGACATCAATTCCTAGTAGTAATGTGGGAGAAATTTAATGTCACCACAACCAAGAATAATTGTACATATTTTTGTTATAAATTGATGATCCCATGAACCATCCATTCAAAAATTATGTAGAATTTTCAATTCTATAATGTTCCACTCTATAGAAACATATCGAGAAACCTTAGAGGTTCTCCCAAAGCAACTGGTTATTATGATCCTCAGAACAATAAAAATTATATAGTGTCAATTAACGTACTCATTATGTTAGCATACAAACAAACCATGGAGTTCATCCCCATAGTAATCATCAAGAACACAATCACCATAGTGGTTCTCCTTATGGTAAGGAAGAACAATGTTTCCCCAAATTCTCCCTTGTGGCGCCAAATATAGATGCCCACCACATTAAAAATAATAGAGTTGACAAAAGGTAAAAATCATTCTGAAACTAAAATCATCATAAACTCTATAGGTCCTCCAAAGAGTAGTTTCCTAGATACTCCTTCTTTTGATAATAAATAACTACATAACATAGAGATCCTACCTTTATTGATATATATTAAATTTCAATAAATGGATTTACACCCAATGGTATCTAATATGGATGTCCTCCCCCATGATAGAAATAAATAATCTAGTAACTATAAATGTCAAAAATTTGATATTAGTTTTAAATATAACCTTTTTGATAAAATATTTATATACACGGATTTCCTTTATATTTTAAAAATAGGTAATTCAGCAAACATGGGGGCCATATCCATAGAAATACCCACAACACCCACAGAGTTCATCTTCATAGTACCTTCCATGAATGTTATCCTTAATTATACACGTCTTATTGATATGAAGGTCATACCCATGATGAAACGGTTCCCATGATACCCTCTCGTCCAAATGTTTTCAAAAAACCAAAAACCCAGTTTCATCATAATGTATTTCATCATTTGGATATGTTTCCTCTCAACCAACAAGAATGTAATAAAAACTATCATAATTAATTACACAAAACAATATATGTAACATTGAAGAATCAAAATATATAATTAATGAATCATTCTGAATTGTGAATCTTGCTTGAAATATTCCACTATGGATAAATACAATATGTGATATATTTACAGAGGATGAGAATGAATCTAGTATTACATTGGTGTATTTTGAAAATGATAATATTCTAGAAATATTGTAAAACATTAATACATCTTATGAAATTATTATTGATAACCAGAGGGAAGAATATTTAAAATTATTTTCCCACAATCTAGTGTATATATTCTATCAATTATAATGATGAATGTTACCTTATGAAGGATAAACTAATCATCCCATGGAGTCAGATTTCCTATATATCTAGATTTTCTATACAAGCCATCTCGTAGTATGAATCCCCAATACTGGAAAGCACATGAGAGTCTGTGAAAGGATAATTTAAATATTTTAATGTATGTTTCATAGATAATTAATAAATAATCATCCCATGTGTAAATCAGGGGTTAGAGAGAGTTTAGATATTTCATTTTCCCCACTAGATTCATAAAAACATAAATATTACAATGAATATAATAGAGTTATTGCATTCAATAATTTTCCCCATATGAATTATATAAGTGTTAGTTAACCAGACCAACAAAACCACACAAACTCCAATGAATATTGAAAATGTAATCAATGGGATTGAAAAAAACTCCGTTATCGCCCTTATATGAATGTAAAAATATTATGACAACTATTTTAAATAGAACCTATAACAATTGAACCATCCAATGTGATTGAAACTTATGAGTCATAAAATTTTCAAGAAAAAATACAACAACTTTTTCATTGAATATGAGTCTAAGAATTGATGAGAGCAGCAACTATATCTGAAACATCCATGTGGAAACCATGGTCTATAAGGATATGGGTATCATTACCCAAAAAACGTTTCCTAGTATCATCTATCAATAACAATGACTATTAGGTTATTAAAAAATATCTTCCATGGAAGTAATTATATTATAGTTTGTGGAGAATTCCATATATTTCGCAATAAACAATTCAGAAATTGATTTATTTATTTAGATATTATTTGGTGTTGATCAATAAAGATTCTCTCTAAATCACCTTCCCTTAACTTGTCATTATTTAATATAAATGTTAATAAAAAAGGATAATTTATAATCTAATGATAGTTTTAAACCTACTGAACACTCTTAGAGGAATGTAGAAATATATGATACTGAATGGATATTTAATTATGATTTTAATTCATGTGAGTGTATATACTTATCAGATTCAAATTATTATTTAGTTTATGGGATTAAATAGTACCTTAAAATAGTTTATGCTAAGGGATATATTAATTCCATAATATATGTTATAATTAATGAATATGAATACTAAGAAATGTCTGGTGGTAATATGACCTTCATTAAAGTATTAGGAGAAAGAGTTATTACTTAACATCAAATGAAACCCCTTGATCATGGATCATCCCTTGATCATCCATTACCAACCACTTCATGATGTATTTGTATCAATAAGGGAAAATATATAGTAACATGAATAGCCTAAAAACTATTTAAAAGTGGTGATCTTATTTCTATAGAAATAAAATCACCCATTTCCTTCTTTTTCATGTTTAGTGATTTGTTTTTCTTTATCCATGGAATTATGACATTATTGGTGCAATCCTCCCCGAATCAGTTATTTTCTCTTGAGAAAAATTTTTATTGTTGAATCCTCCAACAGTCACAACCCTACTTTGATCTTGCATTTCACCACTCCTCACTAGGTTGGATTAGGGGCGATGGTAACACAATGGTTTTGGGTGATGGGTTTCATTGGTCATTAGTACTTATTGTGTTTCTGTTTTGGCTCCATCAGGGTTCTAGATTTTTTTTCAGTCTCTCCATGTTGTCGATGATTGGGCCCCTCGACTGCAAAATTCCCTACCATGTCTTCACGAATCTATGCTTCTCTCTAAGTAGGATTTGATTTGGCGTTTTAATAATGGTTTTGGGAGGTGGGGTTCAGCGGATGACAGGGCCCTCACACGGTATCTATCGATTTCAGTAGTGGTTTGTTTGATTTATTTTCATTGGAATTCGTTTAGTTTGATACCTTCTCAGTAGAGGTTATAATGCATGTTTATGGTTTGGTATTGGTCTATTTTGGAAATTGAAGAATCCGTCAGTGGTTTACAATGGTTTTATTTCTGGTTAAGGTTCATTTCATTTTGTGTTTACATGATGGGTGTTCGATGCATCCTGTTGTTTTTTCTGGCCTGCGATGGCATGTTTGTGGTTGTTTTATGTTGGTAATGGATGAATATGGTGTTTTCCGGTGACCAGTGTGTTGTTGGGGTTGTGACAAAGGCGACGGAATTGGAAGGCATCAATGGTCAACCTGATTGGATGGTGTTGAAGTCGGTGGTCTGTTCTATGAGTTTCTTGTTCAATTTTGACCTGCAATTTCTCGATTTTTCTCTACTCCTGATCTTAGATTTTCCCAATATTTCCTTGTTGGAGCTACGCGGTGATCTTCAAGGATATTTGGGTTGTGATCTTGAGGAGGTGACTGTGGGAGGTAGAAGGTGATGTCATTTTGACTGCCGACGATGAGGATGGGTTCGATTCCGATGATGATGTTGACAGAAGGGATAACAGTTGGCTCATGGTCTGAGATGATGATGAATCCCCCTTATAAATTTTGAAAATTGGAAATCTTTTTGTAGTTTTTCAATTTTTAAATTTTCAATGGGTAGGGTCGTGAAGTTGGTGGGATTCTTAGATGGTTGGTTTTTGTAACAACTTGGAGTTTCTTCAGTTCACACATACCCTTATGTGTCATTAGAAAATAAAAAAATTTCATTTTGGAAACCAACATGATACTAAATAATCCTATTTAGCAAATTTATTCTCTAGTTAACTACCAATAATTTCCTCAATCGGATAGTTATCAATATCAATATTTTTATACTAATCTGGGATAAACCACAACAAAGTATTTTTTATCAAATGTAGAAATTATATATGTCACTACTTCTCAATTAGAGGCTAATAAATATCAAAACAGAAAATAATGACCAAGGATGAAATGAAATATTGAGTGAGTGGTAATGACTCATCCTCTACCCAGCTTTTTAAATCGTATCTATAGAAAATGTAATTACATAAGAGATATTAAACAACATATCACTCATTTTACATCTGGATGTGGAATAATTTTATGATCTATATAACATAAGAAATAACCCTTATTATATTGTTTATACTGACATTATAGGGTTCTATATTTTTCTTATATAATAATCTTAATGATATATAGATATATTAATAATTTGGTAAAATTCTATGTGATATTAATTTATTATTTATAATTTATTTTAAAAAAAAACAGTATAAGAAATAATTTTTATTATAAATAGAATTAAAATGTTAGATTTTATAATTAATTACCTAAAGTAAGGGTTGTATATACATATTCTAGATAAAAATACATTAAGAATATTTATTGGTCATATATTTGGAATCTTTTTAGGGTGATAAAGATTCCATTATTATCCCCAAAAAGTATCCCAGTCGATTTTGAGAGTTCACTATAAAATAAAAAAATTAAAGGAAAATTTTTTGGTGGAATAATAAGTCCATGGAAAACAATACAATAAAAAATATGTAGTTTTCGAAAACTAGAAACAACCATTTTTTCTATCAATCAAATAGAATAATAACTCACACAATAAATATAGTTATGTTAAATGAATTGTACCCACCAAAAGAACAGTTGTTACACTTTATCAATAAAAAATAGTCAAGATGGAGATAAGAAGATTTGGAATAATGACTTATTAAATATAATGAAATTATCTTAATCCTTCTAGAATGGGTATGTTATAATGTATTTTTTATTTTCCCTAGAGAGTTTATTGAGAACATTTCCAGAGGAAAAAAGAGAGATAAATTTGAGATGAATGATTACTAAAATTATTTCTCTAACCATAAAATATTATATTAAAAAATGTTATATTATTTTATCCTCAATGACATTTTAAAAATGTTGGTTGAATTTTTTCAAGTGTTTTTTGACATCCTTGATGAACATTTAACATTTGTGTCAACCAGAATTCTAGAATAATTAGAATAATTAAAATAGGTACCAAATAGAAATATATATAGGTTTGAAAATTATTTGAGCCAAATTTTAGTGAATAATGTGTATAACATCATCTTGGTATGCCATTATCAACCAGTCATGACCCCAATTCCATCTACAACATTTAAAAAAACACCTCCTACATTTTATCCTCCAATGAACTAATATTGGTGAATCAGGAAAAATAGAGTGCAATTATGGGATAATATAAGGGTATTTAAACTACTAAAAACTATATTGAAGATTATATCACCAATTATTGGAGGATGTATAATAACACACAAAATATAACCTTTTACATATGACAAACACTAAATCACTGCTATCATCATCATCATCTGAGAAATGGATATTTATTCCAAGTGAGAATATATTTATAAAACAAGATCTCATAATAGTTTTCACTAAATCAAAAATAATAAAGAATTTAATGATTTATGAAAATGATTCATATAACAGGTTATACCTTATTATATAATAAATTTTTATAAAACTATGTGAATATTATTCTAGTGTGTTAAAATATTGCATTAGTCTGACCCTAAACACTCTAATTCTCATCCTTCTCTTATTAGACTAGTGGATCAATTGGATAACAAAAAAATCAGTTAGTAGGACATGAAATACAATGAAATATATCCATCCAAGCTGAGAAATAAAAAAATGTCTCCTAATTCTATCCTATTGATATTATATGAATATTTTGATTAATTTTATTCCCTGATCTTATAGATTAGACTATGTAAATAAGTATAAGAATATTTCTAAAAAATAGGAAATGTGAAATCATATTTCCCTAATTCCATGATTTTTTACATCTTATAAAGAATTCAAATCTTTAAAGAGTTAACATAGTTTATCATCGAGGTTATATCAAATCCTAAAATGTTTGTGACAAAAATGGACACCACTAACACATATCAGACTATGCCTAGAACAACTAAACACCATATAGTCATAAATTTTTATATGAAGATAGGTAATAAACCATACAAGGGATTGTTGATCCCTTATATGTATAAATAAATATCAATGATTTTATTATATATCCAACAATGATAGACAATTATTCCTAGTTTAACCTCATTCCATCTTTAACTGTCTTTCATTTAGTATATATAGAAGGGATCCTAGGTCTTAATAATCTGATAATTCAAGAATATGAAAGGATTGTGTATGAAATATTATATAAGATTAAATATAAATAAAAATTAAGTGACCTTGTAATTATTTATTGGAAATACTATGGCTTCATTTTCATATAACAATTCTCTATTCATACACAAAATTTCTGAAATATGTCATTGGTGGAAAAATTATAGCCGAATATAGTCATATCTCTCAATTGAATTATTTTAAATCATAATAAATTGATACTATGTAGTATAAAATGTATTTGATTTATCAAACATTGGGAAAAAAATAAAAGCTTATAACTCCTAAGAGGTTAGTATATAACCCTCTTAACCCTTGGAGAAATTTGAATGTAAAATATTACTCTCTGTCTATAACGTGGATGAAATAAATAAAAATTTATGTACTAATAAAATCCTTTTATACTAGGTAAAATGACATTATATCAACTTATTTTCTAAAATCATTTGAATTTATTGAACAAAATCTATTTACATGTGATATAAATACTATTTGACATTTGATAAAAGGCTCTAAATTTGTGCGGATATATATGAATTTACATTTTACAAATACCAAGTAAGCATACATGTGAATAATTGAGGATATAGGATATACCTTGGGTAAAAATCATAAGGGTTATATACATTAATATCCCTTAAAAATATTTCACCTATGACCAAGGAGCATTCACATAATTTTGATTTTTGTAAATATGTCAGAGATAATGAAATTCGTATGAAACATTTTGAATCTATAGAGGTTAGTATATCATTTATCCATGATTTTTATAATGTAATGTAGATCATATATGAACCATTTTCATTTTATGATGGTGTATCCTTTTTTGGAGATGATCTAAATATAAAAAAATTGGTTATAGCGAAAGAACCATGACCAATGATAATTAGTGAATCTATGTTCAATATTTTTTTATAAATAATTTCCTGGGTAAAATTGAATAAAATTAAAAAATTACAAGTTTAAATATTTATGTAACGATTCATCACCATGGTTTACCACCTAATAAAAATGGCTACATTTAGTAATTTTTTTTATTGAATCCATATCATTGTGATAAGTTTGATGTTGAGGTGGACCATTTTTTCAATGAAAAATTTATTCAAGAATTTCAATATTTTAAATGTTCTTCCAAATTCTCCTAGTTTAAATTAAAAAAATGATAATTATAGACTATATTGGATTCAAGGGCTGGAATATTTTTTTTCAAAAATGATGATTTCCTTACCTAATCATAGAACTATTGATTGATGCAGAATCTCGTTTTTATGTCCTCTCATTAAAGGACATGTATTCAAGCTAAAAGAATCAAAATATATCCAAATAATTTATAGATCTGTGACCTCATAGCCAATATTTTGTATTTTATTACAGGGTGATAGAATTTAGTATAAATAATCTTGGGTTCACATATCAAAGGGTAACACACCAAATATATAATCAATTTCTTGAAAATATTTTTTAATGTCACATTCATGATCAATTGTTATGTAACAAGATTGTATATATATTTTATTTATTCTAGAGTATATGTTTTTCCAAAATTTATCAGGTAATTTGAAGATATATTCATTGTAATGTGAACTCAGTGTGATGTTATTTAAATTTCATGGTTTCTTTCTCCATCACTATATGTCATGGTGAATTTAGTGAGAATTAAAACCACACTTTAGATTCCATCTCCTTGAAATATTTTCTAATTTAGATGAATTCATGAGAGACTCACTTATATTATATTATATATCACAATATTAACTAGAAAATGAATAAACATTATAACGGTAAGGAATAAAGGCATGATATAACAATGAGATAAGGACTTTTAGAGTGTGTTAGATTTTTTATGGAAATATATCATACTCCCTCCAGTTTTGATGCATTAAATGGAATAAAAACACCTTTTACTTTGTTGGATAAATATAGAGTAGCCACATTGTTCCCTCATAAATCATATAAATTTTTTTGAGACTATACAATAATTTTTATTACCTTAATATAATAATGTTGGAGACTAAATGAATACACACCCTAATGAAGAAATTTTTTCCCGTTTACATTCTTGGGATAAAAGTAATAAAATTACATACATTATCTGGAAATCAAAATGATATCCTTAATTGATCGTTTGAAATATATTCTTAATTACCCTATGTTGTTTTTACACTATTCTAAGTGGGTTGGAATTCTTCAATAGTTTTATATTTTTTGTATATGAGAGAAGGAAATCAAGGGATACACATCAATAGAATTTATATTTTTGCATCCATCAACAAAATAATTACCTCTAGATATAATAATTCCAAGTAAATATGTAATCTATATCGATGAGTTCATTCACACATAGGAAATATATATTTTTTATCTTATGTTTCTACTGTATAAATTCGAAGTGGGAGGAGTGAATTAGTGTGGCTTGAATTTTTTTTTTCTATAATTAAAAAAATGTGTTCTTATATTCCTGTTGTAAATGACCCCCTGACTTATTATTATATGAAAAATAAAATTTAAAAATATTAAAAGGAAAGAAAAAAAGATTTCAATTTGTTCACCTATAATGGGATACATTCATGGATAATATATTAATGATTTTTTTTATATTTACATTTACCACTATTCAATGGTATGTAATTATAAATTTAAGGTGACCTCAATACTCATCCAATTCCATTGAACTCTTACTATATAAAAATAACTACCTTAAAAATGGGGGTTCAAAACCCATTGGGTGTAGGGTACTGTAGCAGTATTATAGAGTGCTGTAGTAGCGGTGGCACTATAGCAACATCAAGCACGGAATTGGTGGCAGGTCACTATAACAGCTGCAGAGCACTATAGCGGTGGAGGGTATTGTGTTGTTCTATTTCATGTGAGTACTTTAACATTACTATTCACATATTGAGCATTGGGAAAAAAATGAGCTTACAGAACATGTAATGGGATAAATACCCACAGGACCTTCGGGCTGAGTAATGGGTCTCCCACTATCTAGTTAAAGAGATATTTGTTTTGATTTAATAATTAATTAGGGTTAGACCCCAAATTTTTATAAAATATACAAGGATTAAAATATCACAAAGATATTAATCTTTGATAGAAAAACATTAATAGGTGTTCACTATTTTATTATATTCATCAATTACACATCATGAATGATAATCTCAGCAACTCTTTCTTCCATTTTATATTATCAATGGAATTAAATTTAGACACAAATTATATTATATAATATAGATATTAGATATATTATATTATTAAAATACTCTATTAGTTGTTCTTCAAAATCCTCTATATTATTATGTATGTGTTAATATTTTTTTCTACAGATCCACCACTACGTATACTCTCAAGATATTTAAATTTCATTTTCAAAATTCATTTATAACTAAAATTCGAAAAAAATATTTAATTCCCACCATTATATTATTTCTATGTAAAACTCAATTGTTAATACTATATAATTTAGTAGATAAATTTACTAGATGATACTCTGATTACATGACTTATCTACATTATTAAATAAACATGAATTCCAAAATTCCAGTAATCACGGTTTGGGAGACTACCACATGGAGTGATATGAGGGTTTCTCACATAGAATACCTTAACATACAGTTAATTCATGGAATGTAACAATTATTGATCGTGTTTATATAATTTGAGTATAAAAATATCCTAAATATCCAAAACCATGACCCTATTTCTTCCTATACTAGGTATTTTTTACACAATTCCTTCAATAATATTTCCAAATTAAGCATGTTGCATCATGAATTTTCCTCCACAACATGAGAATATTTAATTTTTTAGAAGCACAGATTTGACCCAAGAATACATATCAGGGTGATAAAACATTCCATGTCACGTATAACTCTATGAAAAACCATTTATGTTCATCTATCCATAATGACATCACCACATATAGGTTATATTGTGTAACTCAAAACATTACATATAAAAATTTAAGAAGTTTTAAATTTCATTTTGGTTGAATCTTATGTTTTTTAAGATATCCCTTGAAAATAAAATATCGTTTAATTTTGTGAAATTGCAAGGGAATTTTAAATTTTATATTTTCAAATTTATTATTGACATGAATTTTATGTTAAAATCATGATTTTCATATCAATACATAATTTAGGATGAAACTATTACTTTCATGGTGTGAGATGATCTCCTTAAATCTAGTTTCTTCAAAATATCACTCCATATATATATAAATACTTCAAAACAAATTTTGTGTCTTTTAACTAGCATTGAATTGATATAAAATCAATTAAAACAACATGTGGGTAAAATATTCACCTCTATGGACTTTATTTTCAATGCGACACTTCTGAATTTTATCACCCTATGATAATTAATCATCATATAACTTTTTTCTTAATTAACTTTTGAGGCATCATCATCCTTGATTTATTCCACAAATTTAAAAATATAATTAAAAATGTCCATCAACATCAATTCATACCATCTTCACATATCCTTGACCATTACACTATGTTAAATATAAATAATATAAATTATAATAATTACTAAGAATATGTGATTAAAATCATAAAATGGGAAGAAAAATAAATACTTTTGTGCAGTAATGATATGTAATAATGAATAAAATTACCAACACTTAATTCATTTTCTAAATACTGAGTGATATTGTCTCCCCTATCTATATTCACCCAATAAATTTCATATTCCAACAAGATTAAATTTAATAAAAATATATCATTAAATAAAATGGGGATACGGGTATCCAAACATCTATAGATTGTGGGATTTATTTAAAATACATGGATTAACCAGTTCGTATGAAAATATAACATTAAATACAGTGGGGAGATGGGAATCCTACAACCTGATGATGTGTTATGATAAATTTAATTTTAGTAATATTTCCACCACCTTCTCATTTAAAATGATATAATAGATATCTATTTTTTCATGATTGTAATGTACTAGATTCTTATTTAATTCAACGGATCATTTATTACTGTACCAATTTATGATTGGTTGTTTTACTTTAGCACTAAGAATATATAATTTATTCTTCTTCTTCCATATTATCTTTTTAGGTTCATTGGTAACTGAATTATATTTTACTTTTCATTCAATCAATGAAACACAATACTATTTATTAAAAAGCTAGCTAATATAGTTTTATTAATGTAATTATATTTACTGCTTTCAAATTTTTTATCCATATTTTCACTAACCCAATAATCAAACGAATAAGCCAATAAATCCTAATTTTTTCATCCAGGAATACAAAAAAATAATTTAGGGTTCTATGAATATAAATCATTAATAAATCCTCATCCTAGAGTTGATATTTCTTAAGAAAAAATTTGAATCAAACTACCAATCATGAATTATAGAAAGTACATGCCTTGTTAAGATAATATGATTTTAAATTCAATAGATTCTACTATATAGATTTAATTATACACCTGTAGTGTCATCATGATTTCTTAGTTTTGTTATAACATATATCATAGTTTAAAAAATATTAAACTCTTTTATTTGGAATATATTTAACACTTAAATTTTATATTTTACTTATGAGATGAATATACCATCATAATTTTCATGTTTTTGTAGCCACAAAAATTAGATCATTTCAATAATAAATGACATTTAAAAAATAAAATTAATTAATTGAGATAAAATTTCCAATTAATTATACATGTTTACACTGAATATGATTTCATCAACATATGTCATCCCCAAAAAATATTAATATTCTAAACTTTTTATAGATAATTTACGATCAACCCATAGTCTCATGAACTCAATATTTCATATTATGCAACATAAATATGTATAAAATGTATAAAGGGAATTTTTTAGGAAATACAAATAGGTTTTAAATCCATACAATGGTGAATCATAATATAAAATGAAAAACTAACTAGATACTCTATATAATTATATCATTCAATATTCAATTTATATAATTTAGTATTGAAATATATATATATATATATATTTATATTTAATTTATTAGGAAAAAATATTGGAAAGGTAGTAAGACTCAATGATTTTCACAAGTATAAATATTTAATCAATATCATCTCCTTCAACAGATTCATAGTATTCACATACCAACATTATTTCACCATGGTTGTTTTTAATTGCCTATTTTATACTAATGAAATTTTGATGTCTATGTCTTCCCAGAAACTCTAATGTTTTCTTTTTTCCAATTTAATAAAAGAATTTCTTTATTTGTGGATTTAAACCATGACTAATACTTTACTTATTATTTTAAGTAAGTGGGATAAGTTTTTTTATACAATAGTGTGATCCAATATCTATATCCCATGATTCTCTGATAGAGGAAGTTTTTTTTGTAAAATTATTCGTTTGATTAAATTGACCTCTTTTACATCTTAATTGATTCATAGATTGAATCTCAAATTCAAATTTAACTTTTTAATGATTCATCTTTTGAATCATATTCAATCAAAATATTTTTATTTTCATCCAAATATACATTTATATCAATATCATCTTCAAAAAAATCTTTGTGAATAATATATTAATAATTTTGTTTATATTTATACTCAAATAACTTCACATAACATTTCTCTATAATATTTCTGAGCCTTTTATTAAAACAATAATTGAGATTAAAATTTGAAGAGTTTTTTAAAAATAAACCTTTATATGTTGCATCACCATATTTATACTAATTACTCTTTTATTTTGAATTAATAAATGTCTATGGATCCCATTAAAATGATCTTGTTGGGGATTTTTTTTGATACATTTCATATGACTTCATTTCTACACCTAGACTGAGTAATTATTTGTTATTAGTAAACGTTTTCAATTTTATCAATTCATTACTGTAGTTTTTTATATTCAAAATTATATTAATGAATTGGTTTCCATGTTATTCACTCTATAATTTATTATTCTAATAGAAAATATCCACCAGGGAGTCTTAAATATAGATTCTTTATATTTAATACCATGTTTTCATGATTAATTTCAACCTTATAATATGTTTACTATATTATGTTCTTTTATATCATAATCTTACCTATACTTATAGTTTTATTTTGTATCCCTTCTCTAAAATAATTTTATACAATACAAGACATCCATATTTGATTTGAGAAACATGGGACATCCTATTGTTATATAATCATAATAAATATATGATAATTCATTTCTCACAATATATTTCATCCTAATAAATTACACCATAGAGGATTGTGTCATTCATATTTAGAAAACATATGGATCACTTCTTCTCATATATATTGAAATTTCAAACCATATTTCCATTAATAAAATCATCTCAAATATTTTAACAATCCTACATCAATTTACAAATATCCAATATAGATATTAACAAGGAAAAGTTCTCCAAATATTACTAATTAATGTGATTTATCCCCTAGTGAAACAAGTTTTTTTCTTATTCCACTATTTAGGGACTTGTACTATATTTTTTATCTTCTAGATATATATTTCTATTTATCCTCTTACTTTTCATATGATAATTACTAGTTTATCCATTGATAGTGAAGCCTTAAAATTGAATTTGATTTCTAATATTGAGTCACAATGCTATAATACACTAAATAAATTGCAAAAAAATAAACAATCATAGAGGTATTCATTAATCGTTAAATCATTTCTAGCTAACTATGTTAGTCCTCATTTTATAACAGTTAATTGTTTGTCATTTCACAAATGGATTTCTTTAATCTCAACAATTTACATTCTTCAGCATATTTATATTAACTATCCGATGAGATGAATGCCTACTATCCATAATAAAGGTGGTACATTTATATAATTCTTATATGAAAATATTAGAAAAAATAACCTTCTAAATCTTTTTATTTCCTTGAAATATATTCCCAAATAATTTTAAACATTTTTTAATATCATACCATTTTTATCAACATAAGAAAATATGATTGAATTCTAATTCTTCAATTTTATATTTCTAATATATCTATGTAAATATATTGGATTCACTATAATCCATTATAATTTTATATACATAAAGTTATCCACCTATATTCCTACTATAATCTATTTTTATGATGAAAATATATGTTGTTAATATAGAAACAACAAAATGAGTTTCTACTATAATTTTAATAATTTTTTTAACTCTCTTTTACTAGCCTCCTATATCCTATCTTGTTAAATTAATTTCAAATTCCCTTTAATAAGAAAAAATATGCAAAATAAAACCACAAAATTGACCCTCCATCGATAAAAAAAGTGATTTCAATTATTTATCCAAAAATAAACTGCATTTGAATACATCCTTGATTATTAATATGTTGTTTATGATTAAAAAATTTATTCTCTCATCTTCTTCCAATTAATCATCATCATCATCAAATTCTTCTTTTAGGTTTCACCATTAAAACCAAGACCATATTTACCCATTCCACCAGTCATTGAGAACTACTCATTTACTGAATGTTATTCTACATCAATATAAAATTTATTTTAATATATTAGTGGATTATTTTCATAAAGGAATCTTATTTTTTAAACTATCTATTTTAATCATTGATTAAACTAACAATTTTAATCATTGATTAAACCTTCTTTTCAAAACCCATATATTTTTTTATTTTTTCTTCAATTAATTAAATCTTTTCCAATTTTTTTCATTTCAATTCATTGTGAGTATAACTTGTGCTATATGAAATAACGAAGTTATTATTGTTTTTTATAGTATTCCATGTTAATCTTACAATATGTTTAATAATTTTTTTTGTCACGCATAGTGCTAAATTATTTTAATAAATTTTGTTACATGGAAGGACATGTTTTCCCACATTTAATGTCGAACCTATTGTAAAATAAAATTTTTATTCATTTATAAATTTTATGTTTCAATATAAAAATAAATTTTGAATTTATAATATCAAAATTAGAATATTATGAGTTTTTTTTTATTTTTTTCTGATGTTTCATTTTTTGATGAAAATTAAAAAATGCTCCATTTTAGTTCGAAACACCCATTTCTGTTAAATAATAATTAGCATGAAATTATTTTTTATCTTTTATTGAATGTAATAATATATCAATTATAGATATATTAATTTAATTTATTTCATTTTTGTCATTTTTATTTTAAATTTACCTATTGAAATACAATAAACCTTTGAACATTTTTTCTTTTAAAAACATGCTTTCATACCATATCTTCAGGATTATGATTAAATTTAATTTATCATCTCCTGTGAATTTAATTTTGAAAAAATAATATAAATATTCAATTAGTATCATATTTATAGTATAATAATATAAATTTACTTTTTGTCATTAATGTTTTTAAATTTATTAATATTTATTAGAGTGATTAAACAAATATTAAGTTTTATATGGGAATAATGATTAAAAATGAAGGAAAACTGGCCTATAAACATATAAAAACAACCATTTATACCCTCATTTTGAATATATCCATAAATGTTTTTAATTGTATGAGTTGGAGTGATAATATTCAATAGACATTTCCAATTTCAAAGGTTATGTGATGGAAAAAAGAAAAAAAGGAAATTTATGTAACTTTAATATTTATTAAAAATTGAGGTATCCATAAAATAACATAATATTTTTTGTGTTGTGGCCATGTTGGATATATAATGATGTATGATGTTATTTCTATTAGATATTGTTGCCTTTTGTTCTCAATGAAGATAAATCAATTCAATTTGTAATGGACATGAAAATCATATGATGACTTACTAATTTGTATTTAACAAATACCATAAGTTAGTATAACTTGTGATAATAGCCTAATGATGAAACGAGGAGTAAGGGTGATTTCATCTATATTTTTTTTTATTTGAAATAATGATGCAGCCAAAATATAGTGAAGTTATAGTACTTCATGTTAAATATATGACGATGCTAATTATGTTCGATCAAAGGATACATTACATGATAGTGGATTTCAGGATGAAATCCAAAGAATGGTTATGGGATATAGTATAGATATAACATGACAATGGAACAGAAGATCTAGTGCTGGCCTAAAAGAATGGTTTATGGTGGCGTTGTTTCCCGGTGTTTTCCAAATATTACGGCCAGAAATTTAAAAGATAGAGAATTGTTTTTTTTTTTGAAATGGATGTTGCGTGCAAGATTGAATATGGCTTGTTATGGTGCATGCAAGTTTAATACCATGATCCAAACATCAAAATCTAGAAAATGAGATGCTTGTGCGAAAGAGTGGGGTTTTCGCGCAAGATTAAAGGTAGTTTGGAATCTTGCATGCATGGCATGATTCGAGGTCCAAACATCGAATGATGGAAAAGGAATGAAGTATGAGAAAGATTCAATAATTTTTCAAATGAAGAGGTTGGAGAGAAAGAGACTTACCTACCCAATCTGAAGTCAAATGGGGTTTTGCGCGAAGTGTCATGATCTTGCGCGACGCATCAGGGTTTTTGCGCGCAGGGGTCAATGATGTCTATAAATATGAAGTGACCCCTCACACTGTTAGTGATCAAAACAAATAAAAATACTATGCTCTAAGGTGTGGAAAAATATAAATTATTGAAGAGTTAACGAATGAAATAGGCTAGCTCAAAATAAGGAGATGTTGCACGCAATGAGAGAGTTGCGTGAAAGATTGAAGTTTCAGGAAAAAGGTGTTTCGTGACGAAAGATAAATCTTGTGCACTTGGCATAAAAGTTTCACTCAAGACACCTTAATGGGTGTGCGAATGATTTCGTGTCTTTTCACCTATTTAGTTGTGAATAAGAGAGTTATTATCAGCTTATTGGTAAGAAATGGAACATTTGAACTTCAAGTAATACACCATCTCAATTGTAACGGAGAACTGAAATATTGTAATTCCATATTTGTGATAAGAGGGTGAACACACAATTGCATATTGTTTTCCATGTGATACACGAGTGTAAGGGTATATCTTACAAGTTTTATTCCACATAAAAGGATTGTTTTCTAGTGGATTGTGTAATACTACATTATTTATGTACAATACCAATGACGTAGCTACTATTGATGAGTAGTGACCCTTATAGATCTTGTGATCTTGTTGTTGTGTGCGTTCAGTAGAGAAGAAAATATATTATAGGAGGCGAAGATGGTTTCAAAAAGAAGGAAACATAACTAAGAGAAAGACATCATTGATTCACCCCCTCTCCCTCTCATTGATACATAAATCTTGATTAGGAACTTCATGTTGTAGATATCATTTTGAAATATTAATGATTTATTCCTATCATAATTATTAATCATTAGTTTTTATATATGAATTAATTAGATTAAACTCTTAACAAATTATAACACATGGATTATTTAAGTTATAATTTAGCTAAATAAATGATGAGGAAAAAATTAATAGTAATATAAATTTAATGAGTTATTATGTAATGTATTTTATTAATATCTCATTTTTCACGTATGTAAACATAATATATTTTAATTAAAATAAATAATTGATAATTTTAAAAATACAATTAAATAAATAATTTCAAAATTGAAATTAATGTTATTTTATAATAAGTTATATGATTTAAAATTTATAAATTCCATATCTAATTCCATGTTATTTTTAAGTATATGAAAATATTATCTATTAATGGAATAGTATTATCATTTATAACGAAAATAAGTACCTTTAAATAGTAAATAAATTGTCACCAGTGTTTGGGTTAATGTGGTGTTTTCGCAAGTTACATGCACTTTTTTTAAAATTAATTTCCTAATAATATGGGATTTTTATATTATAAACTAAATAAAATATTTCAAATTAACTAGGAAAATATTTTATAATTAATAAAAAACTATTTTAACCTTCACTATTAAATTACATATCTTGGAAAATTAGTTACATAAATGAAAACCCCAAAATAAAAAATTTAAGGAAACATAAAGACAAAGGAACAAAACTATAAAAACAAACATATTTTTATCTATTTGATATTTATATAGAACATAAATTCACCTTAACATGATATTTATCCATTTTTTGGATCATTTGGTATGTTATTTCCAGAATGGCCCGAATGCCTTCATTTTGTTATTATTTTGATAATCCACCATTCAAGGGGTGAGGTGGAACCTTTACAAGGCCTAGAGGTTTATAGTCAATTACATGACCTTTAGGTCTTAAAGGGACACACCCAGGAAAGACAACATTGATCTTCTCCTCTCTATCATATGTCATGAAATCAGCATTCCACCTTCACAGGGTTGGTCGGCTAGATGTCATATGCAAAGCTACATAGGCCTGGTACAGATGGCCAAGACATACCCTCTCATTCATCCAATTCTGTTTATCTCTTCTCCAGGGAATGTGTCCACCCTGAATCCTCATCTGAAGCCTTGTCCCTTATAGTCTGATTGGTACTTCTTCATTCTTATAGCTCGAAGGCCTTGGGGTGTCTTTAAGGCCTTAAGGTGGCATGAAGTCCTTGAGAAACAACTGGTATGAATGCCTTGGGTGCCCCAAAATCCTTACAGGACTGAGGACCAAACTGGTGGATCATAGTCCCTGATGGATGAATAGTTTCGTCTCTTACAGTACCGAACATATGACTATTACAATACTTTAATAGTACTGCTATAGTAACCCCCATAAATTCACCTCCACATATTGTATCTTAGGCCTGATGGATGCACCTACTGAGTCCATACCAACCAAGCCGAGGCTTATGTTTTGGATCATTAAGTCTGTTATCCCTCCCATTAGTTTTTAACTTTTGGTGTTTATATGAACAAACCTCCTCCTATACAACAAAAAGAAATACACACTTCCCCTTCCTCACACATATAAATAAAATTTTATCATTAAAATAACACCAAATATTCTCCCAAAATTCCTCTACTAATCCTTGAATAATCTCTTTGGGAATACATCCAACTGAGGAATCTCTTTTGTGAAAACCAATAATTGTTACCCAAATAATAATTAACATCCATGCTAGAGGTCCTTTGTTTTAATTTCATTCACCAAAACCTCAAATATTATAATTACCTATTAATATAAAAACATATTTGGAATAAATATATTGATTTTTTATTCTAATGGTTCTACAAAAAATTATACACACTTCTATCTAATGGATAACAAACATACCCTTGTGTGTATGGTGAATGACTACCCCACAAAATGATGTTGTTAATTCCTACTTTACCACCTCTCATGGATGGGAATTATGAAGCAAAAAATATACTTTTATATGATATATATGATATTTAACATATATTTATTCTTCTTGAAATAATATATAACACATAACATCATACTTCCCATTTTGTGTAAATAATATAATTTCATTTTCGGATGATTGGATTGAGGCCTCCTCCAAGAGATGTTATTAATTCACATTCAACATTGAATGTATTAAGGATGTTAATAGTTAACATATATGAAATATATTAAATAATTACTATATTTTAATTATATTATATATATATGTGATTCATTTACATTCTCACTTTCAAAATGAAAATAAAATTGAAATAGTGTTCATGCGTACATATGTCATACAATCTCCATAAACGGTGTATTTCATTTCATATTTCTGTATTATATGGACTGTTATAAATAAATATATGATAAATTTATGTGATATTTATATAATTATTTACATTCTATATCTACGTAAATAATGATATATGTTTGTTGATAAATAATAACAAGCCCAAATATATATGAAAAGCAAACCATATATTGTGAAAACCCTAAATTAACATGGATTTGTTTACCAAAACATAATATAATGTCCTAAATAAATCATATATGTTATTATATATCATAGTATGTTTATGTTCCCTATGTCAAATAATCATATATTTCTGATACATGTGGTTTGAAAGTGTATAATATATTTTAATAAATATGGTAATAGTTTTCTCATCATGCATTTTATATCCAATAGATATATTCGATTTTCACCACTAGTTATTTTTGTTGTGTATATAATTAGCATTAATGTATTCAATGATACGTATAATTGAATTTATTATAACATAAATATAAATTTTATTATCTTTTATCATGGGGTTTATTTTTCAAAATCTATGAAATTGGTAATGTAATTTTGTCACAATTTTTCTTCTTTATGACAGTAGCCATGTTTTTCACCTACACATTTCAATGAGGTGTATATACTACCATGACATGTTAAATCCTGAATATAGAAATTTTCTTGATATTTGAAGATTAATTAAATGAAATTATTTCAATTATAATAAGATTCAATGTTACAATATTCATAATTGGTTATTGTCACAATCTCACCTTCTATCACCATTGCTCATGATTATGATTCCATTGATAAAATCGCATAATCAATTTATCCAGAAATCTTATGAATTTTCATTAAAATTTTAAGTTCATGTTATATTATTCTAATTTTAACATTTTTTTCTTTTTTATTATTATGATATATATGAATGTATTTTTAAGAAGATCTTATATTATTCCCCCTTTCAGTTGGAAATATGTGTCCTTCTATAATCGTGTTTTCTAAAAACTGTTTCCAATTTTTTTGCAGTATTCATATGATATTTATAGGAATTTATTACTCATTAGATGCCTTTTAAAAATCATTTCTAAAATTAATCGTTTTTTTATCAGGTCACATTTCTAAACTTTTATGGGGAAACAATAAATGTTCATAATGTATAGGCATAACTTCCATCATTGTCGTCAATTACATAATAAATTAATTGTATATTTATAAAGTTATTTTTTCAGAAGAGTAAGTTTTCGCAGATTTTAGTGTCCCTGAATTTCCATGAAAATGTTTTTAATTATATGGAATTATTTCAATACTGTAAATTCTGACGGATCGTGATTGTAAGGAATGGAGTTCACAGAATGATCTCCCAATGTTTTGTTAAGTATTAATTTTCGTGTGTATCCATTTTTCCAGAAAATGCGTAATAACTCATAAATGATTTCCTGGATCATAAATATGACATCACAGCTTCATTTAGGATGGCGGTTTTATACTAGGCACATCTTATGTTTAGTCGACGCAGACCTCATTTGTGAAAACCAAAAAATGGAAAAACTGTAAATAAAATAATTAAATGAAGTTATTTTATTTTCCAAATTCATATAAAAAATGAACGGAGACTCAGATAAAAAATATGAGAACACTACTAAGCTCGTAACAATATCCTCTCTTTAGGGATATACTATCATTGGTCGGTGCGGGCTAGTCATGAATGATAGTTTTCTTCCATAAATAAAATAATTAAGTGACAATTATTTTATTATAAAAATACATAACATATAAATTGTATCTCAGATTGATATTATGAGAATACTGTTGAGTTTTTGGGGGCGTGTTTCCCTTAGGTAGAGCCTCACCTCGACTAGAATGTGTTTGAGGGTGACTATTAATAATTTTCTGATCATTTTTCCGAGTACGTTCTGTAAATGCATGGGTGGCTTTTTCTAACATTTTAACTGATGATCAGATTAAAAAACATGAGGGCACCATTGAATCCTCCACACCGAGATTCTCTTAAGAGAGATATCATATTGACCATGGAAGGACTAGAGAAAATTTAATGTTTTGTGACTTTATAAACGAAATGAAATAAAATAATAAAATAATATTATTTTTTCCTTCTTCTCCACCAACGAACAACCAGAGTGTGGAGCCAGAGAAAAGTCAAGAAAATAACTTGCATGACCTATAAATCATATGTAACCATGATATTTGGGAATTAGTATGGTTCTAAATTTATGATCCCCTATTAATTCCACACATTTTTACTTACCCTCCCCCTCTTTTATATATATGGAGCCTGGGGTAGGGTATCGACACAGCCTCACCCATCAATGAAGTGATGAAGGAGTTTTGTGTCATTGAAACATCAGAGGATAAAAATTATCCTAGCAGGAGGTGATGGGTGACACCGAACTAGAGGATTATATACGAGCGGTGTTGTTGGAAGCATATAGCGGGAACGAAGAGAAACAACCAGCTTTCAAGACATGGATGCTCTCCAACGGGTTTATGAGGTACTTTTTTTAAATTATAGTTAATTTATTGAACCCCCTTTATCCTCCACCTTGTTTATGAGCTAACATGGAGAAAACGGGCCTAACGAACACATCCTAATCCCTCCGCCACTTTTCTAATATTATGCCCTCAATGGAAGTTCACTGGCGTGGAGGCACTGATCGACTACGAAGGAGGTCGTGTGGTGACACACACTGCAATGGGAGACAACGTCACTGATCTGTGGCGGTCATTGGAGTGGCCGACACCAGCTGGATACCGAGGTGGTGTGTAACGACATCATGCAATGACGGTGAGAAAAGGGAACTGTCTCGTCAGCCATGGTAAATGGAGAAGGAAGCGGGCATGATGGTCAGTCGTGGAAAGGGAGGTGGTGCGACCACATCTCCATTGGTGAGCGGGAGGTAGCACGACTAGCATTCTTCCTATGAAAAGAAGCTGCACATGATGCTGCTCTGACTGAGCAGTGCCCACACATCACTTCCACCACACAAAACGAATGTTCCCTAGGTCGTTCGGTAGTTTGGGAGACCTCCCCCCAAGCCCACCCTACTAGGGAAGACCCCACAATGGTCCATGCCCCCCCTTGGGCCAGACATCACCCCCATCAGGCTGAGCAGTGCTCTCCCTCATTCCGAACTGTGCCTCACCTTGGGTCAGGAAATACTCCCCCTTAGAATGGTCTGTCTCCCTACTAGGCTTCTGCCCTAGTGTGTTGCTGCCTTTCTAGGCCGTTGTCCTACCGGGATGCCAACTTGTGGAATGGGTTTCCCATTTGTAGGAACTCTTATACGGGTCGAGTAGTGCCCCATACAATCCATGCATAACCTTGGCCCAGTGGGCGGAGTCTGCCATGGCCTAGCCCATACAGGGTTGGGCTAGGTCAGTCTGACAGGGTCAGACCGGACCCGGGCTAGACCAGACCCAAAAACCACTAATGTGCCATAACATGGGAAACAAAAGACCGTTTGAAGAACCGTATGTGGTGATGGTACCCTTGAATCGAGAATATCCTTTTTGTTTTACTCAACTTGAGTTTTTGAGAGTGTTGAAGTACGGCTGGGTTGGATCGAACCAGAATCCAACTAGGCCACCAGAGCTAAAATGTTTTTAACTCATAGACCGGTCGTCGGATTGATGCCCCATCTATGGAATTGGAACCCTTATGACACAGCGGTCATTTTGGTTACTCCTTTTTGGAGCTTATTGGAGGTCGAGGTATGACTGATATCTCACGTGATAGACTCTACAAAACTCGAGCGCGCTGAGTGCGATGAATCCCACGGCTGGTACTGAGGTAAATGTTCGAGAAAGATCATACTGAGGATAGTACTGGGTGATCCTATGAGGATCATCCCCTAGAGGTCCTATGTGGATCAGAACCTAGCGGTCATATGTGGATCAGACCATATTGGACCTCTGTGGATCTGCATATCGCATCCCGATGAGGACCAGCCTTAGAGCGGTCCATCGTGGTTCAGTGATGCATCGATCCTCGGTTGATCATAACATGTTTCAGTCATTTTGGGGATTATTTAACAGTTGATATTTTGTGGGTCAGACTCTGTATGGTTATCAGCAATGCCTCTTGACAGAATAATATGATCGGGCTTCCTGACTAATCTTCTTTACTTCTATACATCACTGAAAACTTAGTATGATATGAGAATATATTTGATGTGTGTGTAATGTTTTGTGTTTTGAGATTGAGAACATGCCTTCTGTTTTTCCTTTTTGGAATTATGAGAGACCTTTATGGGTCTCAGGGTCCCTATTAGGTATTGTTAGACTCACCACTACAAGAGCATCGCCCACACCTTCTTGTGTCTTGTGAAGAAGACGAGCAGTTGGGATATGTTTTGATAAAGCCTTTACTAGGTGGTATGGGGAGGAGATGGGAATACATGGATTTATGTGGAGGTGATCTATACCTACCCTTCATGTATGATAACCAATTGAAAATCCATGAGTTGTTTTTATCTTTTAATTTTTACAATTACTTTTTCGAGTTGGTATTGTATTCTATCACCCTTCACATTCAGCAATATTTAATACAATAGTTAGCTTCGTGGTAGCATCTGGTTGCATTTTACTCTGTGTGATTGAAAAAGTTTAAAATTAATGGCATCCCATTTTAGGTACACTCCTTTTCTACACTTATTGCCAACCCCTAGCCAATAAAAGGAGTGTTTGGTGTAGTCATAGCCTAGGCCGTGGGGATTGGTCGTGACAAAGTTTTATCAGAGGATTTGGTTCTACTAACGAACTATGGCGCTAATATTTTCTATATGGAAATAGTGTTGATGGTTATGAGTGGTCATTTTAGATTGGGAATCCAGTGTTGGTGTGCCGGCCGACGTATCCATACACCAGGACCCTGTATTTTGATTTCTGTCTCAGTGCATGAAAAAAATGATTACGTGTGGTTTTGGAAATGTTTCCTTTTGATTTATTTGAGTCAACTCACTAAGAATAACATAATGGCCGATGCACACGTATTCCATATCGGGATTCCACAACGTAGACAATGAACTTGGATTCCCAAGAGATTAAACAATGACGGCCCACCGTGTGATGAGGCTCCAGCATAGGGAACTCTTACTATATTGGCACCTTCTTGTGTTGTACCTGAAGCACGACCACCTATTGGGTAGCAGTTACCACCAATCACATTTGCAGATAGTGCACACCGAATCAGTTCTTTTGAAAAGTTCCAACAACAGAGGCATCTGAGGATTCAAGGCAAGGCAGATCCTCAAGCAGTAGAGGACTAGCTGGAGGCTATGACTAGAGTTTCTGCCTAGTTATGGACACGAACTTATCAGATAGTGATCCTAGATACTATTATTTATCATTGTATGTCCATTAAGATGGTCTTCATGGTGATGAGGCTTTGGTACATTTATAGTTTCATGAGATTGTTTCTTAGGGTAGTGTGCCAGCTATATCTCTACATGTTTGTCAGTAGTTACAACTGGCGGTACTGGTAGAAGACATATGTAAGCTCGGTGCCTTACACGTGTTTCAGAATCAGATACCCCTCAAGTTCTGAGGCGAGCCCAACTCACAAGAAGCTAAGGATTGTATTGAGGAGGTGTCTGAGATTCCGGATAACTAGGGAACCATTCGATCAGATGGTGGTCCTGGTAGAGAGCCTTCTATGTGTCTCAACAGGATGATGATGGGGTTTGGATTACCCTGTTCTTCTGACGAGGTTACATTTTAGTGTACAAGCTTGAGAACCTTCTTCAGAGTAGGGGGTCTCTTTCTTTAATGAGCTATGGGTTATGAGTTCCCTATAGCTTTTACATATTTGGCAGGACGACATTTCGATATCTGAGTATTCATCAAGGTGTACCGACCATCCTAGGTACTCGATGAATACAATATGATCAGCGATTCCGAGCATGGACCTCCAAGTGAGGTGTGTTTATGGAAATTCAATCCAACATTATTCCTTTATGCATTACTACTATTTATGGGGTTTTGGAGAGAACCTTTGTGGATGAATGTTCTTTGGATGAGCGAATACAACAAGTGAAGGTTAGCAGTATGAAAGCTAGAAACTGAAACCAATCTCAGAGACTGGGGCGCGTAAAATTTTGCAGGGAGAGGAATTGTTAGGGACAGTTGAATCTGCAGGGAAATAGACATGGAAGTGGAGCTTAGAGAGAATCATGATTTGGTATAATTTTCGACATGATACAACCACAACCCAATTTGGTCCCCACCAGGATCTGAGAGCTAGAAGAAAACGGAAGGGAGTAGCTGCATGTGGTCAAGGAGTGTGACCTAAGGGCTCTAGGAATTATTAGAGGTATGGTATATGTCTACTACTAGCTACTGTATTAATAGACATAGGAACTATTCATTCATTCCTTCCACAAATCTTTTTCATGACCTAGAGTATCCAGTTAAACCGTTGACTTGACCCTTACATCTAGAAATAGCTTTTGGAGGAGAATCGATAATCACACTTATGTTGACTGTGTGATCTGACCAATGAGTTGAGAGTTTCATTTGGAACCTCTTAGGGGTAGCGTCGAGTCATTATGACATTTTTTTGAATATTGATTAGATCCACAGTTCATACTCAGATTTATTATATTAGAAAAAAAGTTTGTGTTTTATCTACAATGTGGGAATGGGGTTTTCCTTGGTTGAAAAAAAGAAAACACAGGCCGCATTGGATAAACGCATGCATAGGTGGTTGCAGCCAATAACTATTGAGTTGACAATCCTTATCCTCCTGGAAGTAGGAGTTTTCAATTTTAAATTCCCAATAGGAGTGGCAGAGTGTGGGGACATCCTTTAAAAAGAGGTTTCTAGGATTACCTCAATGAAAGGAGAGGGACTTCTGCTTGGTCTGGGTACTACCAGAGTTTCGAAATAGTCTTCTCCAAAGTAGCAACACCCTTTTCAGCCTTGATGAAGAAGGGGTAACCATTATTGTGGATGAAGAAGTGTCAGCATAGCTTTTAGATTTGAGAAAGAGACGATGGATAGAGATCCTCCATTACTATTTTATTAAGATATTCTATACTCCTGGGAAGAGGAATGTCGTAGAAGATGCACTCAGCAAGAGGTCTGGTCTACAATTGCTTTGTGAGGCGTTAGTGAATCTAGCAACGGTGTGGATAGAATTTGTGGAAAGTGATGGAGCACCATACCTATAGCCTATGACTATCACTTTACCAATTCATTAGTGTGTCCAGGAGGCGCAACATGGAACATTGACTACGAGGCCCGACATGCTCAGATATCATCAGGACGGTCTCCTGAATGATTTTCTGAAGGTGGGGAGCACATCATCCTCTATAGAGGACACACCACAGTACCAGGGATGTTTTGAGAGAAGGTGTTGAGGGAGTTCCATAAGTCCCCTCTAGTGGTACATCCTTGTTTGGTGAAGATGCACATGGTCCTATAACATTAGCACTAGTGTCTAGGATTGAAAAAAAATAAGTGGGAGTGTTTGTTTCACAATGCCTCACTTCATAGAATGTGAAGGTTGAGAAACAGGTTCCAGTAGGCTTGGCACAACCACTAGAGGTGTCAGAGTGGAAGTTGTATGGGATCTCCTTGGACTTTGTTACATGGCATACATGTATGTCTAGGGGAAATGATTCTATATGGGTGATTATTGACGGAATCACCATGTTGGCCCTTTTCCTCCACATCTGTGAGAAGGGATCAGTAGAGGGTTTGGGATACAGCTACGTATAAGAGATTGTATGACTTCATGGGGTTCCATAGATGATCGTCTCTGACTGTTATTCACATTTTACATTCCAATTGAGGAATGGATTAGAGGAGTCATTCATGATTTTTCTATGTTTGATCATCACCTTTCATCCATAGATGGATGCTCAGACAGTGGGGATCATTCAGACACTGGAGTTCATGCTATGAGCATGTATCCAAGATTTTGGCCGTAGTTGGGAGGATCACATTCCCTTGCTGGGAATTCACATACAATATTAGTTATCACTCCACCAAAGGTATGGCACAGTTCGAGGCCCAATACTTTTGACCGTGCAGATCACCTCTATGCTAGACAGACCCTGGGGTGTCAGGAAATATGTGTCTAGAGTTGGTATGGGCTACCACAGAGATGGTGCAGATCATCCCAGAGTGGATGAAGACTCCATAGAGTATAGAGAAGTCTTATACTGATAGGAGACAGTGTCCTTTGGAGTTCCAGGAGAGGGACCACATATTCTTGTGAGTCTCCCCTCGGTAGGGACTACAAAGATATGTCTGAGGTGGCAACATATCAACAAGGTTTATCGAACCATTTTATATACATGGGACGATATTAGAGGTACAATACCTCTTGGTACCTACACCGTAGTTAGAGAGGGTGCATTACGTCTTCCACGTATCCCAGCTGAGGAGGTACGTGCATGAACTATCTCACATCATTGACTAGGGTGAGTTAGACATTGATGATGAGTAGAATTTTAAGGAGTTCTCGCAAGAGATATAGGATCGATATGAGCAAGTCTTATATAGATGGTAGATCACAATGTTTCATGTTTTTTGGTATCACGGGGACCTCTAGGATTGCACATGTGATAAGGAGGCACATATTTTTTCCGAGTACCTTCATTCGTTTGATTTACCTTTCTTTTGGCATTCGGGGACATAATGTCCTAGTGTTGGGAGAATGTAATATCCTGAAATTTCTGTATAAATTTTGTTTTAGTTATATGGAAATTTTTTGAGAGAGTGAAATCTGACTATGCGTGATTCCGAGGCCCGGAGTGCCTGGGATGATCCGTTGAAGTATTATTAAGATTTAATTTGTGTGTGTAACCTATTTTACTGGAAAAGTGGAATTACTATTAAATGGTTTCCCGGATCAGAAATATGTGGGCACCGTTAAAATGAAGACATCTGTTTTACCCTAGGCATGACTTAAGTTTAGTCATTACAGTTCTCCTATGAGAAAACCCAAAAATGGAATAACCGTAAATAGAATAATTAAATAATGTTAATTTATTTTTCAAATTTTTATAACTGATGAATGGTGACTCAGATACAAAATCATAGACTACCACTAATCTTGTGATGGTATGCAGTCTTTATTAAGATACTAACATTTGTCGGCGCAGACCACGAGGAAAATATTTTCTTTCCTGTAAATAAAATAATTAAGTGATAGTTATTTTATTGTAAAAATATATAACTTCTAAAAGGAATCTTAGATCGAATATATGAGAGCAACGCTGTGTTCTTTGGGGCGTTTTTCCCTTATGAAGAGCCTATCCTTGACTATCAGGGGTCGAGGGTGAATGTTAATAATTTTTTGAACTTTTATTCGGGTACGTTCAGTAAATGAACAAGCAGTGTTTTCTATCATTTTAACCGATGAATAGATTAAAAACATGATGGAATTATTGAATTCCAAGCGCTTGGATCCCTTAACAGATATTTCACCTTGATTACACTAGGCCTAGATATAAAGTTAAATTTTTTGACTTTTTTAAATAAAAGAAATGAAATAATTATATTCTTTTTATTTTTTTCTTTCTTCTCTACAATCAGACTAGTAGAGTGTGGGACCAGCATTGTCTCATGCCAATAATAGACTTAACATTCCGATCCTATGTAACGATGTCATTGGGGAATTATGAAGGTTCTTAATTTATGATCCCTATTAATTCCCCAAGTTATTACTTACCCTTTCCTCTTTTATGAATATGGAGTTTGTGGAGAGGTATCAGCACAGCTTCACAAAGCAACGAAGTGCTGAAGGAGTGTTGTGACGTCAAACTATTAGAAGAAGGAGCTGATCCCTGTGAGTGGTAACATGCGACACTGAACCGGAGGATGGGGTATGGGCGATGATGTTGGAAGCCTGATGCAGGGTTGAAAAACACCTACCAAACTTCATGCTATGGATGCTCTCCAATGGTTTTTCGACGTTGGGGTTTTGATTTCATGTTTTGAATTCAAGTGAATTTATTGATCCCCCTTTATCCTCCACCATGTTTATGAGCTAACATGGAGGGCACATCGCTAACGATCATTGCCCGAACCCTCCTCCACATTATTAATCTTATTCCCTATATGGAAGACCATCGGCGTGGCAGCACCGATCGGCTATGAAGGAGGCGGTGTGCCAAAGCACACTGAAAGAGGAGGCCATAGCACATAGCTGTAGCGGTCATCATAGAGGCCAACACAAGTTGGAAGTAGAGGGGGTGCATAGCTACATTGTATGCCACTGGTCTACAAAGGGATGTGTCTCATTAACCAAGGAAAATTGAGGAGGCAGTTGAAAAGTAATAAAATGGCGTAAAGGGAGGCAGCACGACCACTGTGCCGCCGGGAAGCGGTCAGTGGCACGACCAGTGCGCCGCTGGCGAGCAGAAGTTGTGGCTGAAGCTGTAGAGAATTCTGATCCTATGCCTCTAGGGTGGACCCCACATTAGTCCAAACTCCCTCTGAGACCAGACCATGTCCCCCTCAGGCTAGCCCACACTCCCCCTTGAAATGGACTGTGCCCCACCTCATGACAGGCTGCGCTCCCCCTTGAATCGGGTGGCCACCCTCCCGGGCCACCGCCTCTCTGGGCCTCCCCCTTATGGGATGGGATGTTCTATATGGGTCGGGAAACCCTTGAGTGTTTCCCCCCTTGCGGTTTTTCCTAGACTTTGGCCCAGCAGGCTGAGTCCGCCGCAACCCAGGCCAAACCGGGGCATGACGGCTCAGTCCAACAGTGTCGGACCGTACCCGGGCCTAACGAGTCCCATAAACAGTTAAAGGGCCATATCTTGGGAACTAGTAATCCATTTGACAAAAAAATATATGGCTCTCAAATCCTAGTATCGAGAAGATCCTTTTTCATATACACCAGTTGTGTTTTGGAGATAGCTGGACTATGACCGGGTTTGGTCGAACCTATACCCAATGAGGCTCCCTGAACTAAAATGCTTATAACTCACAGACCAGTCGTCTGATTGACATGTCTTAAATCGCATTGGATCACTTCTGACATGGAGGTCCTTTGGATTAATCCTTTTAGGAGATTAGTGGTGGTCTAGGTATGACCTATATCTTGAATGAAAGACTCTATAAATCTCAAGCGCACTAGGTGTGAGGAATCCAATGTGTGGCAGTGAGGCGGAGGTTGGAGATAGTTCATAGAGAGGTTAGTACTGAGTGATCATGTGTTGGTCAGCACCTATAGTACATATGTGGATCCAAACCTAGTTGGCCTAGGTGGATCGGCACTAGTGGTCCTTTGTGGATCAGTACCTCACGACCTGACAAGGACCATCCTTAGAGTGGCCCATCGTGGTACATCGATATATAGATCCTGGACAGCACAAATCATGTATGGTTCATTTTGGGGGTCAGTTACCTATTAATCGTGTGTGGGTTAGACTCTTTAGGGTCATTAGTAGTGCCTCTTGATAGAATAATATGTTCTATCTTCGAGATTAATCATTTTTACTTGTATACTTCACTGAAAACCTGGTTGGAGCTGAGACTCTAATTGAGCTATGTGTAACGACCCAAAAATTCATTAATAGAAATACCTCTTGATCTAATTAAATATCTCATTATGTAAAATGTTTATATAAATTTTCAACTTATTGGGTTTTATTATGATTATTGTGAATGTTTCTAATATAGTTGTTGAAAAGTGATGATATGATTAGTATAAATATTGGGTTTTAACAACAAAAATTTACTCAGACAAAGGAATCCATGGCCTTATCCAGTAGACGTGACCCAGACGAAGCCCATTTGTCAGAGCTCTGAAAGTAGGTTGCATCTTTGGGATTCTATCTTGACCATTCCCTAGCCGATCTTGAATATGTTAATCTCGAGCAGGACCACCTATGAGAGATGTTAATGTTGATTGAGATAACCACATGTGCCATGTTATCCGAGCCACCCCAAGAGTCTCTCACCATCGCTCACCTTACCATTAGGTCTTATGCGGCTATTTTCAGGGGTTATGTAAAAAATCACTAGTACTATAGTTATGTACATTATTTCTGTATAGAATATTGAATATACTTTCATTTTATTATTATTACCTTATAAATAGTTTTTGAAGAACAAAAAATATTTTTAGTTAATGTTCAACTAAGAAATCTATTTTGATGAATTAATGTATTTTTAAACTAAATAATATTTTAATAATTTTTTATTATTATTATTATTAAATTAATTTTTATTAAATATAAATGATCTTATAATATTATAAATGCAATTGTAATTTTTATTAAGGTTTGAAAACCAAATTTTTCAAAACTTTTGAATTTTCGATAAATGACGGTTTTTATTTTAAAAGTGAAAATTAACATATTTATAAAATTATATAGATAAAATGAATATTATTTCTGGATCAGGATGTCGAATTTATCCAATAGTGAATTTATCATAATTTTCTGAGATAGAAAGATTTTTGGGGCCATATCATCAAAAGAAATGGGATATTTGTGGATCCCAACATATTAGATGCAATTGATGGATGGCAGAGTCCAATGTCAGTAAAGGATATCCGTAGCATTTTTGGGATTAGCTGGATATTATCGACGATTTGTGGAAAATTTCTCATTATTGTCCAACCCTATTACCAAGATAACATGTAAGGGAGTAAAGTTCACATGGATTGATGAACATGAAGAAAGTTTTAAAGAGTCGAAAAGAAGGCTTATTGCTATGCCTCTTCTCAATTTACCAATAGGTGGATAACTTTTTGAGGTATTTAGTGATGAATTGAAGAAGGGTCTGGGATGTATTTTGATGAAAATGAAAATGACTTTTCATATGCGTAAAATTAATTGAAATTTCATGAATAGAACTATCCAGCACATGACCTTGAGTTGGTTGTAGTGTTCTTCGCTTTGAAAATTTGGTGGCATTACGTCATTTTGGAGAAGTGGGAAATATATACTGACCACAGAAGCCTCATGTATATATTCACCCAGAAAGAGTTAAACATCCTCCAACAAGGATTGATAGAGCTAATCAAAGACTAAAACTACTCAATCTATTACCACACTGGGAAAACGAACAAGGTCGCATATGCCCTAAGTAGAAAGGACCCAGCGATTCCATCATTGATGAGAATTGAAACAAATCCAATATTCATAGATCTGGTGAAGATGGATTGGGGAATGATAAAGAAGGGAACCTAATCAATAATTTTACAATTTATTGCTCAACCATCACTTTTTCACAGGTTAAAGGAAGCTCAATATTATGATGTGGGAATTCGGGAAAAAGTGGAAGCTATTAAAAAAGGGAAATACATGGAGTTTAATGTTAATGTAAAAGGAATTATGAGATTTGGGAAAAGATTATGTGTTCCATCGAATCTGGAGGTGAAAAAAGAACTTTTGGATGATACACATAGTTCAAATTTCTCTACTCACCTAAGAAACACAAAGATGTATCAATATCTCTAAGAAAATTATTTTTGGGATAATATGAAGGAGGATATTGCTGAATAAACATCAATGTGCCTGGTGTGTTAGAAAGTGAAGGCAGAGAGGCATAAGTCTAAGGGGACAATGCAAACATTTCCCATACCTGAATGGAAATGGGAGAACATCACCATGGGCTTTGTCACAATACTTCTGAAGACATCCAAAGGCAACAATGCAATCTATGTTTTTGTGGATTTTCTTAAAAATATTGCACACTCCATTTCTATTTGGGAGGATTTCTCATTGGATAAACAAGCACGGATATATATCAGGGATGTGATAAGGCTTCCTAGAGTACCACTATCTATTGTGTCCGATCGAGATCCATGATTCACCTCCATGATTTGGAAGAGTCTTGAATATGCTCTAAATACTAAAATGAAATTTAGTACAACCTATCATTCTCAAACTGATGGCTAATCCCAGAGGACTATCCCAACACTTGAGGAAATGCTGAGAGCGTGCTCAACGGAAATTAATGGAGGATGGGATCAACATCTTCATCTAGTTGAGTTCTCTTATAATAACAGTTTCCACTCGAGCATCCAAGTGGCTCCGTATGAATCCCTTTCGGGGAAAAGGCGCAGAACATCGGCATGTTGGGATGAGGTCATTGAGCATAAGATGCTTGGACATGAAATGGTCGAAAAATGGTAGAGAAGGTGAAAACTGTTTAGTAGAATATCAAGGCTTCCTAGAGTCGATAGATGGGTTATACAAATAACAGTCAACGATACCGTGAGTTTGAAGTTGGAGACATGGAATTTCTAGGCATATATCCATGGAAGAATGTCACGATGTTTAGATGTAATGGGATGTGAAGTCCAAGGTACATCAGCCCCTTCGAGATTCATGACCGTGTCAGGGTTGTGGCCTATCGACTAGCACTTCAACCTACCGTGGCCAAAGTACACAATGTCCTTCATGTATCCCTCTTATGTAAGTACATACAAGACCCTTCACATGTACTCTCTTCATAGGTGGTACTTTTAGAGGATGATCTTTCTTATGAGGTGAAACCAGTGAAGATCATAGATCGTAGAAAAAAAAGTTCTACGAAATAAGACAAATCCCTTAATCATGGTGGTGATGTGAAACCACATGTTTGGAGAAGTGACATGTGAATCAGAGAAAATGATGAAGAAGAGTTACCCACATATATTTTTTTGTGGGAAAAGGAAATTTCAAGGGAGAAATTTCTTAAGGGGGGAATATTGTAATGACCAAAACATTCATTAATTGAAATCCATCTTGATCTAATTAAATGTACTTTTATGTAAAATGTATATATAAAATGAAAAAAATTGGTTTTATTTTATGAATTTTGACTATTTATTATATATTCGTTGAACCCTGATCACATGATTAGTATAAATATAGGGGTTTAACAACCCAAATTTTCTCATACAAAGGATGTGATAGCCTCATCCAGTAGACGTGCACCATTCAAAGCCC
This sequence comes from Viscum album, assembly GCA_963277665.1. Taxonomy (NCBI): domain Eukaryota; kingdom Viridiplantae; phylum Streptophyta; class Magnoliopsida; order Santalales; family Viscaceae; genus Viscum; species Viscum album. Next base: position 1,405,466,887 of record OY728120.1, on the reverse strand, counting down.
ATTTGTTAGAGTTCGGAATGGAGGCTTCCTATTTGGGATTCTCTCTTTACCAAGCCCAAGCTGAGCTTGAATATGTTAAGCCGTAGTGGGGACACCAACGATAGAATTGGATTATGATAGAGATCACCACACGTGTAATGTTATCCGAGCCACCCCAAGAGTCTGTAACCATCGTGCACCTAACCCTAAGGTCTTATGAAGTTTTTTTAAAAGGTTATGTAACAAATGAGTATTAATATGGTTATGTACATTATTTTTTAATATGATAATGAATATAATTTCATTTTATTATTGTTACCTTGTAAATAGTTTTTAAAGAACAAATAGTTTTTTTAATTAATGTTAAACTATAGAATATATTTTGATGAATTAATGGATTTTAAATTAAATATTATTTTAATTAAATATTATTATTATTATTATTAAATTAATTTTTATTAAATACAAATGATCATATAATTTTATGAATGCAATTGTAATTTTTATTAATGTTTGAAAACCATATATTTCAAAACCCATGAATTTTCAATAAATGTCGGTTTTAATTTTAAAAGTGAAAATTAATATATTTAGAAAATTATTTAGATAAAATGAATATTATTTATAGAATCAAGATGTCAATGTTATAAAACAGATAATTTTTCATAATTTTCTTAAACAGCCAAATTTATAGAGAAAATTTAAATACCCTTTAAATATATAATGTGTTTTATGACATCATAATTACAAAAAAGTTATTTAATAAAATACTATAAACAATATGTTCTGACATTATATGTTTTACTATTAAAATAGTTTTTTTGTTTGTTTGATTTATTTTACAATGCTTTAGTGGACCCTTCATGAATTATTAATCTTTTTGTCTTTTTAAATTGTTTTGCTTGGGATTTGGACTCACCTCCACATACACAACACCATTTTTTTAGAATTTCGGACTTTTTCAATATAAAATATTGATTTCCACTTCCCTTTTCCAAAAACTATGGGAAAAATCAATGGGATGTTTTGTGGTTTGGATTAGTTTAATGTTAGGGTCCCAAACATTAATAATTTAGAATTCCCTCACCTTTCCTATATGAACACACCCTAGCTCCCACTTCTTCCTCACTCAAAGCCTTTGGAGTTAGTCCAACCTCTTATCTCTTATCTCTATAATCCTATCATGGTGTCCTAAAATCCCAATAATCCTCTCTTAAGCATATCTCAAGCCTTTGGTAGCATACTTCTATGTAAGGGTTTATCTTCCTTTATCATTTTTTTCCAATTTTTTTAATGTTGATATTCCCTTTTAATTTCAATTATAAATTTTGAGGTATGGGTTTTTACCAATCCAATACATATATCATTATGTTTTAATGATTGGAGACCCATTTCTACCTCATTAAATGCCTCCCATGTTCACCTGTTACTATGCCGAAATTCAGAAAAAAAAATCTATTTTCTCATTTACATTCAAGCAATTATTTTGTATCTAGAATATAATTTCCATTTCATTTGTTGGTACATGTATCTATATGACCCCCATACTTTCCATGTCATTTAAATATTATGAGACACCCCTTTCTCTCTCAACAACCATTTTTATGAATTCTTATGTCACGCCATTATGCAGCCAAAATTGCACTGATTTTTCTAGACAATGCCATTGTGTAGTGAATGCCATGACCATTTCTCTATCAAGGGTATTCACAATTCTGCACATTTAATTATTTATTATGAAATTTTATGTATGAATTCCGGATTTCTTTATCTTGTAATAAATGATTATTTTTTATGAATCCATGTTATATGATCCATGTGGCACAATAATGAATGAAATGAAAGTTTTAAGAAGGACGCATCCTTATAGTGCTCCAACGCATTGGGTAAAGTATAGTATCATGATACGTCATTTGAAATAGGTGTTTAATCATGCAAATTAAATTGAAATTAGGTTTTACCCATGATTTATGTTCAATGAGGATTTACTCATGCTTCATGTGCAATGAGCCTTGGCTCATACTAATTCCATGTTAAGTATTGTTGCCACAATTCCAGGATATGATTAAAATGAATTATCATGACTTTATGTTTATTCTTCTCTTGTGATATATTGATATTCCTAGTTTCTATCATTTATTTTATTCCTCATTTTATTCTATGAATATTCTGATACTGGTATTTGTAGCTCACACTTGTTTATGCATATCCTCAGTTTATCCCATGTAATGCCAAGAATGAGATAATATAGTGGCCATGTAAAGGTTTTTTTCAATAAATATGTTGTTTTTAATGTTTTAAGTTGTTATATAATGATTCTAATCCCCAAATACATTAGACCTCTCAATCTTCTATGTTTTATCAAGTGATGTTTATGTAATAAAGTATGTTTAATTGTTTAAAAAAAGAGAAAGAAGTCATAATATGTCTACTGCATTGTGTTTTACGATTGAGATATTGCTTTGTGGTTAATCTTTGAGGAATTATAATAGATATTTTTGGGGTCTTAGTGTCCATACATGGTATTGTTATACTCACCCCAGCATGGGCTTCACCAGAACCTTGTTTTGTCTTGTACAGATGATGAGCAGTTGGGCTGAGGATTGAGGGAGCGAGGACTAGGCGGTATGCGGGGAAGATGGGCGGATGTGGAGTGTTGTGGAAGTGATCTATATATACCCTTTATGTAGGATCCTCAGTGGATGATCTAGGAGATGTTTTTTTACTTTTAAGTTGTACATGTACTTTTTCTAGTTGGTCTCGTATTATGTCCCCCTTCACATTCTCCACACTTTACTACATCATTTTACTTAATGGTAGTATCTTGTTGTGTTCTACTCTCTAAGTATGTATGGGTTTAAAAGAAATTCCTTCCAAATTTAGGGATACGCCTTTTCGGTGCTAGTCGCCATCCCCTAGCCTATAGAATGAGGGCTTGGGTTACTCATGACATGGTCCCCGGGGGACGGGTCTTGAAACTGATATTCTAGAAGTGCGATGATTCTAAAATGGTTTCAATTGAAAAAGTGTTTAAAAAATTATTATTTTTAAAAATTAGTATCATTGATTTTAAAGTCTTCCTTTATATTTTTTCAAATTTTTATTTTCAATGAAATGGGTTTCGATGATTTCAATGATTATTTTTTGATTATTCAATTAAATTTCAACGAAAATGGAAATAAATATTTTTGAAGGCCCTTTATATTTTTCAATGTCATTTTAATAAAATATGGTCTTCAAAATGTATAATTTTTTTGAAATTTTTTTTCCAAATAATAAAAGTTATTTTCTCATAAAATGTTTTAACCAATTGATTTAATATTTTTAGCCATAATAATATATAGTATTTAATAATTTCAACATAATTATTAATAATTATTATTACAAAAATTAATAAAAATTAATTAGCATGGTTGTGGTAAAAAATTATTTTTAATGGGTTAAACTAAAAAATATAATGGTTAAAACAACATAAAAACATATAAAACCCCTAATAAATAGATTTATTTAGAAATTAAATCATATAAGGGTATATAATAAACCATTTTTAGGATTTTATAATTATAATATTGTGGGATTAATTGAATTGCTTTAAAAAATACATATGTGTCCCCCCCCCCCCACGTAAATAAGGCCACCCCTTCTCCTCCACTATTAACACTTAAAAAGAAATTATATTTTTCCAAGATCGGTCTAAATCAGTTCTTTAATCCCCTAAAAAAACATACATTCATTTTTTTGATCATAAATCCATCATCGAAATGAATTTTGGGAAAACAAAAATAAGTTTCCTGAAAAAGATGTAATGTTTTTAACAAGAATTTTCCATTTAAATCATCTTCCACCATTCAAAAATATTATTTAATCAGGATAATATAATAATTGTATTATTTAAAAAAATTATTATGAAATCATCAGAACCTATATTTATCTTCTCCTTCATCAAATGTAATATAAAATAGTCTATCTTGTTTATGGGAGACTACTGCCTCATGAACCTATGTATTTCATTTTCCTTCACCACCATTTAAGGGAGGATATTATGATGTTTTTATAAATTTAATAATATTTTTATGAAACTATTATACATATTTAATATTGATATCACACATAAATTATTAACTTACATTCTATTTACATTACGATAATGTCGCACTTGTGTATGACAGACTACAACCTCACGAAGTGATGTGTTTTGTTTTTCTAATACGATTTGAATGGAAATAAATAAGAGAAAGATTTAATGAATATATGTGATAATTATTATACAAAATTATTTATATAAAAATAATATATAATAAAATTATGTCCCCTTTAACCTGTTGTGGTAATGATAAAATCACATGTGCATACATATGACCAATCGTTTGTACTATGCGATGAGATCCATTCTCAATTTAAAAATTTAAATATTGATTTGAAAAATGCATCTAAAAATTATATTTATAAAATGAATTTAATTAGGTATATGAATTATCTATATCATATACCAAGGAACAAGAATATTCATGACATAAAACGCATGAGAAGACAAATCAACTAATGTTCAACACAATGAAATGAATGAAATATTATTAGGAAACGGGTAATAAAAGGTAATAATATGATCATATATGATATTATAAATATGGATAAATTTATGATATAAATTATAAAACATTCTAAAGACGTTTTATAGGTGTTTAAACCATGTTCAATCAAAACAAATCATGAGGTATGGTATATCGTCAAAATTTTCCTTCCACGAGGCATATATTATTATTGTGCACATAATTTCATTTATTTAGTGTGAATAGTGTCACTATTAAATGTAATATCATGAATACTTAATAATTTAGTGTTATTTATATTCCAATTATAATTATTTCATCCAATAATATTTTACACAAACATTATCAAGTGGTAAGGAATATCATCTTAATTTCAATTTCATTCTGAAATATATGTTAATACGAATAGATTCACTTTTGTACTATATATATAATACCCCTTTTATGAATTTAACATTAATACCTATTTATTTATGAATATTAATTATTTTATTAATGTTTATCCTCCAGGGGGTAAAAATTTAAATGTTTTAAAATATGTAAAAATAATTTTACATTCTCACTTTGATTTGTGATTGTAAAATTTCTATTAAAAAACATTTTATGATAATTTTCCTTGGTCATTAAATTTTTCATAAATAATTATATTATTGTTGTCAAGTATATGATTATTTCCTAAAATATATCCCATTCTAATGATATGTAGTTTCCTTTAAATGTAATTTGAATAACATGAGAAATAATTGTAAACTAGAATATGTTACTCAATAATGATATTTCATAATAATTTTAATTGTTAATGAGTTAAACAAATTATTTGATATATGAGTAATTATTTGGACATGAAAATATGGGTGGTGTCTAATTTATATTTCCCCTTGATGTATCTGTAGTCTCATGTGATTAATTAACCAGATAACATTAATTAAATGAGTTTATATTGTATATATGCACATTATTTTAAATCATTATAGAAAAAAGGTATCAACGATATAAGTATCATGATTCCTATAATTATGAAATCAAATTCCAATGAATTTAAAACGTTGAGATTTCAGTTATTAATATCTTTTTAATTTTCAAGATTTCATTATCTCTAGATGCATTCCATTCTCAGTTTATAGATAAAATTGAATGTGTTTATAGTTATTGACCTTTCCTTATTTATTATTCATTATCCTATTTTGATATTTATTTTATTTATTCAGTTTCATGTGTTTTATATTATTTACCATTACATATTCATTATTCGTTCTCCATATATGATAGTAATGTTATTTTTCAACGTAAATTTATTTTCAATAATTTACCTATCAATATTTATTATGATGGTAAAAATATTTATAAGTAATGTGTTTTTTCATATTTAATTATATATTTTTATTCATATTGGATCATGATATATTCCTCTATAGTTAACACTTACTGATAATTTGATCCCACCTTTTTTTTCTTTTAGTTCCTAGGAATATAGTAAGTTTACTATAAATAATATTCAAAGATATTGTTTAAGAAATAATTATATTTCTGAAAAATTATTGTATTTTTTGTATTCAAATGTAATATAGTAATCCTGTATGTCTCTATTTTACCAATTATATGATACTATTTAGTCCTTTGTGGTGTGATTTTTTATATATTATTTCAATGTATTAATGTAAGAACCTAGAAATGAGTATATGGTTTAGTGTTATTATAGTTGAAATTATGGGAATTTTAGTTCAAACCCTAGGAAATATATTATGGAAAACATATATGAGATCATATAACCTTGTGATATGCATTGAGGATAAGAGTACAAGAACATTCTAATATTTTTTAAGATAAATATTTTTAGGTTTTTAATAATAATACAATATATATGGATACTATATGTTGATATAATTCTTTTATAGTTGTACCTTAGGGTGAAAAATTCAAAAAAGGAACGTTGGTCTTGAACTTATAATCTCGTGGAACATTACTATAGTCCTTATTTTCAACTTTTGTGGAATCTCTCAGGGGATATTCTTTAGATAATACACATATTATTTATAATCATTTTCATAGATTTGAATAGATAGTGAAAATTACTTTCTTATTTTAATCCTATGTAGTCTTATATTGAAAATTATGTGTAATGGTTTAGATATTATATTAATGATTATATAGCTTTAATACTAAAATTATTGTTTATCATGCTATTATTTTTTTAGTAAATGGTTGGAACCCAATGGTTTCATGATAACATTGAATATGAAAGACATGAAGGTGACCATGAAAAATAAAATGGTTTAATGATATGAGTGAATTATGTCAAAATTTTGTATAATTAGTTATCCTGAAATTTAATAAAATCCCTATAACTTGACTTACCCTTAGAAAAACCAAAGAATATATTGTTTCTGTTCTCTAAGAGCTTGAATGATAGAGGCTATATAAGAAATATTGTTCGACTTTATATATTTTATAAATATGGAATGACATACCAAGGAAGATGTCTCAATGTTTTACAAAAATGTTTTCTGTGTTGAAAAAAGGGTACACAGAAATGAGTTTTAGTGATAATAGTAAAAGAATGATAGATGGAAATAAATTTAATTATAATTGTCCATTTATAGTTTTATTTATTAAAATTGGAGATCATTGTCATTATTAAAGTGAATTACCTATTATAATGGTCAAACCGTATAATAATGATAAAAATACAATGAAATAAAATCGATGAAGTATTCATGTATTGGGATCAAGGAATTAAATTATAGGACTATTTTTTTCAATGGTAATTTTGTGATAATAGTAATTAAAAATATAATTATTGTGTTAAATTTTTGGAGTTTACATGTCTTCATTAACTTATGTTTTATGGATACCATCATTGGTCTATGAATTTATGGTTGATGATAAGTTCAATGAAATAAAAACAACCCTTAATTTTTTTTGAATGATACATGATTAAGGATATTCCTTTATAACATTTATGGGAATAAAACCCAGTAGATTAGTGTATGATTCATTAAACAATTTTTAAGGAAGAATTCCCTTACTTTTTTGGAGTTAGTTTAAAGGTATTGGTATCTTTTAGGGGTTATCTTATCATTAATATTTAATTAATTACATGTAATTAAACATTGGGAATGTTTTATTAATTATATTAATATCTATTAAGAAATTGGATAACCCACATACCGAGTGAAAACAGGTTGCATCCAACAAGAGAATTGGGATTGAACCCCCAACTAATGGATGAAAATGGTTTTGTGCATACGAATAGCCTACAATATTTTATGTTTAATGTTACACTATTATTACTAAAATTATTTCAACAATAAATATTAATGATGAACTAGTGGTTTTACTATTGATGAATAGAGATTAATGTATTATATTGGGTCATTAGGGATAATAACTTTGGTTTTGGTAAATAGTTAGAGATAAAAGGAAAGAAATGAAACTATTTAATAGATATTAAAATCCATTAAAAGTGAATTTCAGTTCTTCAGGAATAAAAATCTCATTTTGGGATATTAATTTTTAGAGTAAGGAGAGAATTGTAAATTCATCGAATGATAACCAAAGGAAGAAATTATTCTTATTAAATAGAAACTCATCATGTAATTATATTTTCATATATTATTAGAGTGTAATAGAATAACACAACATTAGTAAAAGGATATTTAAAAAACATTTTCCTTTTAAATTCATATTATATGAATCAATTTTTCTTTCAAATCATCAATGATTTCTATTATTTAGTTCCTTAACTTTCTATTATCTATTCACTTTCTTGTGGTCAATGACTACTATTATTCACTATAATTGTTTACTATTTTATTTTAAGTCCCTATATTCAGTTTCCACCAATGTAATATTTCATAAAAACTTAGTTCTGTTATACTCTATATGTCCTTTTTAATTACCATTATCTCTTATTAGGATTATGTTTTATTAACGAATTTCTAAAATGTGGATTTTGAATGATGGAATTATCAAATATCAATCCCTTTATTACATTTCATAAGATAAAATTTAAAGGATCTAGTTTATTTAATGTTAAGACAATATGACAACATAAAATTTTAAAATAAGAACATTTTGTTCAATATAACATTTCATACTTTATACCTAGCTTATACAGTACATAATATATAATTATATAATGTTACTCTGTATGATATCTTCTATAAAAAACAGCACTATGTCAAAATAAACTATAATATAGTATACAATTATAAAATGAAAATTAAATTGGAAGTGAATAATATTATGAATTTTTTTAAATTATGTTTATTTGATGACTATAAATAAATTTACTATCATTTAAAATAAATGTAAATGTTTACTAAAAACAATATTTTTTCTAAAAGACGTTTTAGTTTCAAATTTTACACATAAATTGAAATGAATTTCTAAAACATTTATAAAATTTATATTATAAAATAATCTTTATTATTTAAATAATTATATCTAATTTATATTATGGTGAAATTTTAGGATTTTTATTAATGTATTTATTTTTTCAAAGAATAATTATATATACAAATTCTATTTGATAACTTCTTTTTCATTTTAATAATTCAAAAGGATAATTTTAATTTTAATTTGGATTTAAAGAAAAAATAGTTCAATTATATTTTATTTTAATTATTTTAGGTCATATTAATTATTTTTATATTAAATATTGATAATAAAACATTCTATAATTATGATAATTTTACTTTTGAAAACCCATTCTTTCATCAAATCTATAATTATAATTTTTAAATTGGATTCTTCCACATCTGTGAATTGAATCCAAAAAAGTGGAATCCGTATTTGGAATATGAATAATTTATTTTATATAATAAGTAAAAAATATTTTTTTACCATTATGTATAGTAAAATTAGTGAACATTAAGTACATCGATTAAGAAAAAAATTGATTTACTGGGGGGTTTAACTAAAAGGATAAGGGTTAAAAGAACCATCCAAAATTAAACAAAAAATCTATTATGTGTCCACATATAATCCTTATAACATATAAGGTTAAAAAATTATTCATTTTTAGGCTTTTTCATGAATAAGGAACAATAGTAATGTAATCATATAAAAAATTCAACATGTATCCTCTACTGCACTAATAATAAGCTACCCCATTTTTCACTTACTTCATATAAAAAAGTTCATTTAATTGGGAAAAACATATAACATCACTTCAATACTTCCCAAAAAAATCTAGATCCCTTCTTTTATCAAAAATCCATCTGAGGAATCATTTTGGTCAATGCCAAAATAAGTTCCCTGATGAAGAGGTAACGTTCTAGAATAAGTTTTTTCATTTCATTTTGTTTTAAAAAATCCATAAAATCAAATTCAATAATGATAATATAATTAAAAAATTAAAATAAAATAAATTTTTATTTTATTGTGTTAATATATTTACTTATGTATATATCTTCTTCTATCAAATGGGAATTGAAAACATTGAATGTGAGTATGGAGGACTAATACCTCAGAAACTGTTATAATTCATTTTCAATCACCACCATTATATATTGAACTTAATTATTTATTTAAGACATTTTTATGTTATTTATTATATTTTTATACTTATTTTATTTTCATATTACATATTACTTTTTAATATAAATCCTTTCAAAATATGATAACATCACTAATGGATATGATAGACTACCCCTCTTGTAGTTATGTGATTAATTTTTCATTTATTCATTACATGGAATGTAATGAGGGTAAATTTAATAAATATATATAAATTTTTTTCATGATATTGAATATGGGAATTTAATTTACCATAAAATTCCAAACCCTTACACCCATTAATGGAATGATAACATCCCTCGAGAGTACGTATGACCAACCATCTCCATAAAGCAATGCGATACATCCTCCAAATTCAATATTATATTTTTATTACAAAAATTTATATACTAAAAAATTTGTATTTATAAAAATAATATCTCTTCATAAATGATGGATCTATATCATTTACCCTAGAAACAAAAATTTCATGAAAATAGTTCTTGACAAAACAATGTAATTCGCACCTGAAACAATGAAAATAAATAGATAATATTAGCAAAAGGTGTGGTTAAATGTTATAAAATTATTGTATATAATGTAAAAATATTAATATAGTTTCATAAAAAAGTAATTAAATTTTTAAAAACATTATACAAGAGGTCAAAACATATTTAATTGAATGGAAATGTAAGGTAAGGGACTTCTTCTAAATTTTCATTCATTGAGGCATATTTTTTTATAGTGCACATAATTATTTATATATGGTATAAATACAACCCATTTTTCATGTAATATAATGAATACAATATACTTCATTTTATTTTAATTTTCCATTTTATTTTTTTCAACCATGTTGATTTTATATGAATGTTTCCAAGTTGTAAGGGATTTCATCTCAATTGCAATTTAATAGAGACATATTTATAAATATGCACATATTCTATTTCATGTGGTGTATATAATAGCCCTTTTATTTTTTTATATGAATAAATATTTATTCATAATGATACTTTTTTTACTTTGTGTATATTTTTCAAGGGATAATATTTTAAAAGTTAGAAAATAGGTAAAAATTATTGTACAATTTTAATTTCTATAGTGATTATTAATATTCTATTGAAAAAAAATATATGTGATAATTTTTCATTGGTCATTATATTTATCTTAAATATTCATATTATTTATATTTTGGATATGTTAATTTTCAAAACCATATACCATTTTACATGAATTTTTTACATTAAATGGTATTTGATTAACTAGGGAAATATTGATAAATATGTATACTTTAATCAATATGTATATTTCATAATAATAAATATTTTTTAGGAATTTAATTGATCATTAAATATATCTTGATGGATTTTGAAATGTATATTTTGGTGGGGACCAATTGTATATACCCCCTCGATTCATTAGTATTCTTCTGAAAAAATCAGTTGGATGGACATAGTTAAATTGGTTTTTGGTGTATATATTCCCATCAATTTTAGATTCTCTTCATAAAGGGTTTAATATAATTAGTATCATGATTTTATGAGATCATGGAATCTAATAACTAAATATTTAATTTAATTAAAATTTAGTTATTATTATCAATTTGATTTTCACAGTGATATTATCTTTGGACTCATTTCATTGTCATTTTATTTATCAAATAAAATCTGTTTTTATTTATTTACCTTATCATATTGATTATTCTTTTCCTATTTCTAGTAATTAAATTTTTAATTAAATTTATTTTTTATAACTTATTAACCATTCCATATTGATTATCCCTTATCTAGATATGATAATCATGCTATTGATTAAATAATTTGTTTCCCTTAATATATTGATTATGCTTGACTAATTATTTACTTAGAAAGTGAGGTTATTTATTTACCAAAGCATGAGTAGTTTTAATGATTCATGATAACTTCCAATATATTTAATTGGTACTATTCTTTTGATCTTAGCCTTATTTTGTTTCTTCTCAATATAATTTAGGAACTGTACTATGGATAATATTAAAGGATATTATAGGGGAATTAATGATATTATCCAAACATATGTTTTTATATGTGTTTTTATATTTACTATGGGAATCATGTATGTATCTCTTATATTAATTTCACTACCTATTTAGTCATTCGGTATATGATTCCTTCAATATTATTTCAAAAATAGTAAACTAATACCCTAGTTACGGGTTAATGAGGTGAGAATCTTAATATATATTGAATACTTAAATAGATTAAATATAAAGAGAAAAATATAATATCATTAAATAACCATAGAATAAACAAATTATTTATACTATTGAGAGGTCTATAATAAAATTTCATCATCATAATTTTAATCATAAATAATCCAAATAAGCAATTAGATTGTAACATAAAACATTGACCACATTGGAAACATTTGAATCATGGTCCACAAGAAATTATAACATAAAATATCGTGAATTTTAATATATTAATGATATAACATTATAATGAGATGTAATTGAACCTCTTTAAAATTATTATTTCCTATCATGACATATGTCTCAAAGAAAACAATTTGTATGGATAACAACTTTAACTCAAGTTTGAATTACTTCTTTTGTGTTTTGAACTTCAATAGAATAATCATAAAATTAAAATATTTATTTAATATAGTGATTTAAAAACTTATACTATCATATATGATCCACTTATAACATTTAAAAACTCATTTATTAATAATTATTTATTAAAATATATGTTTCTTCGTGTTAAATGTTTCATTTTTCTTGTGAATTTCAATTTGGTAGTTCAATCCATCTACGTTGATCACAGTTCCTTAATTTATAAAATTATAATAATTAAATAAACAATATTTTTGTTATATATATATATTAATTTATATTAATCCATAATGATATATATAGAAAAATGAATGACATTGCCCATGGAGATGGTTTTTTTTATATATGGATGAAAACAATTTTCACTTATCAATGGATGAAAAAAATGAAAGATAAAAAATAGTTCACCTTTATATAATCTTTTAATCATATATATCATATATATTTATTAAATATGTAATTATTAAAATATATTAATATTGAAAATGAAAAACAATTCACATCATTTATGGAGGTGGTAGTTCACACACATGTACATGCGATATTATCATTTAGCAACTGATATAATGTTATGATGGAATATATGATATAATAATTACTGAAGCATAATTATATCATAAATATAATATATAAATATTAAAACCATCATAATAATGATCCCTGAATAATGGTGGTGGAAAATTAATTGAATCACTATGTGGAAAATCAAATCCACACATACACAGGAGCAATACATTAACTTCTCATATGGTGGAATATAGGGTGGATATTGATAGTTACATAATCATAATAAAATTTTAGTATATATACGATAGTAAATATATTTTTTATGATAAAAACCACTAATTTATAGGAATTATAAGAACCTATAAATAAAAATAGTTCGGTTTTGAAGATTATATTTCCTTCAGTTGGCATATTTTGGAACCTCTCTTAAGAACTCTAGGAATGGTATTTTATGAAGCAAAACACATATAATTCATTAATATGGAATCATTAACATTATATGGTAGATTTTGTTTAATCTATATTGATAAATGTGGTTTAAAAAATATAATGGTGGTGTACTCTTTTATAAGCAAGGGGAGGGGCTCTCTTGGAATTTCTTAAGAAATAGAAATAGAATAATGTCATCAACAATAGAAATTCTTCCAAATTGAAATAGATAAAAATAAATTTTCATATATTGTTTAAATTACGTCAACAAATAAAATTTTTATATTTTTATTTGACATTTCAAAACATGTCTTTTGGTTTAATTTCTTAGTTAACCAATATAATCCTTAATGGTAGTAATAACTATTTCGCTATTAACGTGTTATAATATTACATAGAAATAAAAAATTCGATCATAAATTTCAATGTGATGATATTTTACATCATTTAATATCATAATTTTTCTTATTTCATTATCTTTATTATATTTAATTAATTCTATATAATTATATTTAACAAAAACATATCATTAATGTCATGTTTACACTACTTATTTAATTTTCCATTATAGACAACAATACTGATAGGGAATTTTTATTTAACCCTTATAAAAGTCCATAATATTTCATTTCTATATAATTTATTCATGTACCTAAATAAATAATTCATGTTACATTACTCTTCACATATTTTTAATTATTTCATTTTATTTTCTGTTAATTGTATTAATTTAGTATCGGCATTGCAAAAGCATACAAGTTAAATATTTTTACACTAAAAATAAAAAAATTAATTAAATATACGAATAAATATTTCAAATAAATGTTTAGGTCTCAACATTTCCTTATATTATCATTATATAAAAATTAAAACAATAAAAGTTATGAGAGTCATATTTTGGAATTTTCTTTTATGTAAACAAATCTAAATTTCATTATCAAGGAAACAAGGCACGAAAATATCTTATATTAAATTTTTTTATTACTATGGTAGAATATATCCCATCATATGAAGAAATGAAATGTGTTGGGTTGATTTGGAGACATTATCTCATGTTTAAACCCTAATTAACCCATTTTTTCATTACCATTGTACAACTTTTTACTATGGTACCTATTAATATTATACAAATATGAATGTGGACTACTAACCAAATTCTGACATCATAATTAAAAATAATGAATTTATTTTCTAATATTCAATTTATAGATGTTTTTAGAAAATATGATATGACAACAACATAGAATGCAATGAAATTCAATTTTTCAAAAAATATGTCTGTTTAAAAATATAAAAATGTTTTAATTCCAAATTCATTCATTACATTTATTTCAATTAAATTAATTATATCATTCATAACAAAATAGAACTATTGTTAATTTAAAAACAAATTAAACAAAAAGGTACTTTTTAAATTCCTGAACCAACAATACATTTTTTTAATGAAAATCATCTTTTTCCACATTTTTATGGACGGTGTGTTTTTAAAAAATTTCAAAAATCCCGCTAAAAGAAAACATTGAAATGTTGATCTTAAAAATAATGATGATTTTTTCAAATACATTATCTATAATTGAAAAATGTTAATTATAATATTTTATAATCAAATTCTACCAAACCTTTTGTGAAGAAAAATTATTTTTGAATAATAAAATGGATTAATTAATAATTTGGTGTTTGTTTAAAAAGACATAATCAATAAATTTTGGTTCCGTAGTTCCTTTGTATATATTTAATAATTTTCTCAATCCTGTTCAAGCCTGCATTTTTATTTGCTATTCTATAACTATCATTAAATAAAAATATTTCATGGATTGTTTAATCTTGTTGTAGGGTATTGAATCCACTATCAATCACAGTCTTCTTTTATAATCTATGTTTGTTAAAAATTAATTTCAAATTCAATCTATAATTCTTCCATGTAATTTTTGTTATAAAAGTTTATGTTAGGTTATTCCTCCTAGATTAACACTGAGGTACCCCCTACACCCACTATGAAATATTGATTTCTCATGAATTATTGAAAAGTTACTAATGTTATAGTACTTTTATAAAACTATTTGTAACATTATTATTTATAAAAAATGATATAGACTTTCTCTTGGATATTTTATTTTTGGGCTAACCATAAATTCCCCTTTCATCTCATTTCTCATTTAAAACATCCTTGTGTATTGCCCTATAAATTCATGGTAGGTTTTCATTATGATTCCATCATTAGGATAATAAATTTTTTAAAATTTTATCCCCTATACTTTTTATAGTCACATATTTCCACTATATTTCATTCCCAATTGATATAATTTACCCAAGGTGTTTAACCAAAAAAATTCACATTGGGTTTCCTATACAAGTCTAACACATTGGTGAAATATCACCTTAACTATAATAATATGTGCGTTGATTTATATTAATATTTGATATAACATTATTCATAAATATCATATTGAAGTCTCAAAATAAAACTTTCATCCAATTTTATATCCATATTATCACATTCTTCCAAGATTATTCGATTGCATCAATTTTAGAGCATAAATAATAAAATTAACCACTTCCCTTATATATAGAATACATCGTTCCTTGAAAAATTAAATTACTAAAAAACATTAAAGACTATTTTTAATTAGTACAATTAATATTAAATAATCACCTTTGGTAGGATGACAACATAATCACCACATATATTTATGGGTTATAATCAGTAAAGTTAATACATTCTATTGATAAGTACTATGATGTAACCCATCATTCAAACATAGTAAAAAAATACACCTTAATGTATTTCTTCAAAAATATCTTAATGAGACCATTATTTTTACATGGTTAGTGGTCATCTCATTCAATTAATTTATTTTCCCCCATACCCATAAAAATATCTCAATAATTGATTTAAATCAACTAATATAATTTTGATCAACGAATTGAATATTTTTTTGAATACCATTCTTCATTTTGGTTTTCACATTATAATCGTTACCAAAACCATGGTTTCATGAAATATGATTGGATTCTACATTCATATCATGTAATTTAGGATAATATTGGTAACATAACCCACAAACCACAATCTAAACTATATGACCATAAACTAGGAGTCAATCTATTCAATTAAATCTTTGTAAACATAAACATTTACCACCTTTGGTTAATTATATATATATACATAAATAGTATAAATATTATTTTTTCTAACCAATATTTTGTATATTATAATGTAAGAATACATAAAACATACCAAATTAGAAATATGAACATGTTTTCCTATGAAAAATTATAATTTTCACATACTAAGACATATCATGTAAGGAATTAGGAATAATATAGAGGATGAAATAAAAAGTAATATTTTAGGGGGCCAATATTTGTCACCAATAAGATTAAATTAATGATCAAAATGTTTTTAGATATTTTTAGAAAAAAAAAATTTAATACACTGTTTCTCCCTCTATATTATTTTCCCATTAAAATAGAGAATAGTTTCTTATATCAATTATTTATTTCTAATAATCATTTTTATATTGATGATAATTCTCCAGAAGTACATAAATTATAGTTTAATATATATAAATATTAACTAGTATCCATATTTAAATAAATGATTCATTTCATTTAACATTAGTCCCTATTGGACAAATAGGTATGGCCATAAACATCTTCTACCTTTAGTCAAACTCATATTACTTCATATATTATCCACAATCTTTCCAAGCAATATAGCCTTAATCTACTTCCATATATCACTATATTTTAGGTTTAATATATTTTAATAGAGTATATTATCTTTTTTGGTTCGTCTCAACCATTTTTATTGATATGAATCCCCCTGGTTAAAATTTTGTAAACATAAACATTAGACCCAAGAAAAACTCAGAGTGGTATGCAATTTAACTACTAAAAATTAGATTTAAAGACATCTCAATTTGAAACCCCAAAAGGTGTCTTTAGATAATAAATTTACGCTTAACACACTAATAATAATAATTCAATGGTTTATAAAAATATTAGAGGGTAGAAGGAAAATAAATATAATGCTTATAGGGACAGACTCTTGTACATGAAAAAGGCTTGAACCATGCTAGAAAAATCTAGGGATCTAGAAAATCTGAATCCATTTTTAATTTTTTCTCAAAATATGTTTTTATTTTTTTCTAGAATGAAATTTGATGATAAAATATGAAAAAAAATCATTAAATGATTTATAATATATTAAATCATAATTAAAGACCCCATAACATTAAAAATCTTACTCAATTTGTTTTTGGAAGCATGAATTCTTATATGGCACTAATCAAGGGGAAATTAATACCACTAAATATATTTCAAAAATACATAGTATAAAATAATGGAATCCTTATCCTCAATATTTAGTAACTCCTCCATGTAAAATATTACCTTTATTTAACTAGTGGAGTAACATTCAGTCTTCAGAATTAACCCAATGCGATGGATTTTTTTTGAAGTAAATTATTTATTTTTTAAAAAAATCCTATTGAACATTTCATCCAGTGAATGAATGGTAAATTAAGTTCCCACAATATATATAGTGTGAATAATCATTTCTTTATTTTTTCTACATAATGTTCATTTCTATAATTCCTTTTAGAACCAATGTAATTTTGTATATGACCTTATTAATTTCTAGCCTCATGGAGTAAAATTTGAATTTATTCCTAAGATAGAATGGATTCAACAACAAGATTAGAGTGTTATGTTTTCTACAAACATGGAATGTATAAAAAATTTAATTAAGGGATCATGGATATATTCTTTTTTACTCTCTCATCTATTCTCTCTCATTCATACGAGAATACTCCAATATAATAGGTCCAATTACCTTATTGATAACATCATAATTGGTGTATGTAACATGGAGTTTCATCTTCTTTGTCATTATTTATTCTACTTTTTTACTGAGTACACCAACATATTAGAGCTCATTTCCTTCCATTTTATCATTACTGAATGTTATTAAACAACTTCTTGAATAAATTACTTTCTATATAATAGAGCCCTGAGATGGTCATTAATATTTTCATTAAAATCAATTATACCTCGTACTCTAATAAATGCATCTATCAGGTCATATTCATAAATATTTCCCTTATAATGACTCATCATACACCATATAACTTCCAATTTATATTCCACATATTCATTAATACCCAAATATGCATTTCCTAGGTTTTCAAAGTGTGGTCTCAATTGTATTCTCATTGAGGACTATTGTTTATCATTTATTTGGGTATTTAATATAATGATCACCGCTATGACCATGTAATTAACATATATATCTACTTAATAAAAATAAGAGAAAATATTATTGAAATGATCACTAACTTTCCCCAACTAATGAATATATTTGGTTATGATATCATGTTGTAAACCACGCAAGCCTTCTAGATGGGTGACCTTGATGCATGTGTCAGATAGTTAAATCCTTTATGAAAATAACTGATATAAATATCTTCCAATACCCCCAAATATATAAATATATCTAGAATTTACTACCTCATGATGGGTACATTGATTAACCCATAACATACATGAGGGTTTTATAGGATTTCTAGCTGATAAGTATTTGACACACCAATCATTTTGGAAGCCCCAACCTCTAATATCACCGCTAGAGAAGTGTGCATTCTATTACATGGATATGATGTCAAAATAATTACAGATTAAATATTCATATTTATATATTCTTACTGAAAATACTCCATCACATCCTAGTTAAAAACAAAAACAATTGAATAACAATTATAGAAACTACTCTTGGATCAATTCCCATTCCCATTAAATTCAGGGGGACATATACTAGGAATGATTTTTAACATCCTACATATAGATATTATAATTCACTATAAATACATAATAACATAAAGTTTGTATTAAAAACATTATCCCACACATAGATATAATATGTAACTGAATGAAACTTGGATTGGGTTCTTCTATATGAGAACAAAAAATGGCTACATTGATTACCCATCATTTTGTTGATACATGGGCAATGAAATTGGATTGTTTGAATTGGATTGTTATACCAAATCTCATAGAAAGGTGAATCGTGATTCTGATGGAAATAAAATTTTCATCTGATTATATGTAATCAAATGGATATGAAAAAAATGGGGTGCTCCATACTACATAAGTAAAAAATTATAATCATTCTAGAAGTGAATACGATTGTTATGATAATCGACCAGACCAACTATAGTGGGATTCCATAGAACCAAAAATTCATCATTATACTTATTAAAAGAATAAATACACGCTCTATGATGTACATATAACTCAATAAGAGAAAATTTGATAAGTGTGGACACTTATGAGAGTTCTGATTGAGCTATTAACATTGAGGAGGAACTATTAAAGAAAATGATAAACATAGAGTATAGAGTGATATTCAAATAAATATGATATGGTAGAGGATATATGAATGTGATTAATACAAGAGGGTTAATCATTCAATCCAAATGGGTTTTTGTAAAGACCCGTAAATTTCGCGGAAATTTTATTCTTCATTTTCTTTGGAATTTTACAAGAGCGCAGTTTCTGACAGCACCTGATTCCGAGGCCCAGTGTGCCCGGAATCATTTTCCGAAGTTTGGCTCGGGTACGTTCAGTAAACGGACGAGCAGGTTTTTTTAACATTTGAACCGGTGCCCGGAATCGAATTCTGAGGGCACCGATGAAATCGCAGCACCAGTATTTACTTAGAAACGCCTCTTCCGGAGTTGCATTTTCTCAGTTGTGGTTTTTAAATTTTGGGCTGAAAGTTAAAAAATAAAATAAATTGTTCGACAAACTTTATTTTATTTCACTTAAGCCACTTGGAAGCCACTTGAAGCCACTTAAAGGTGGCTTAAGCTGAGTTGATCTGGAAAGGATGCTATCTAGAAATATCCTACCCCCTTGGTAGGATATTTGTGAGGTGGGGCCCGAACGAGCCCTGTCGTTTCTTTTCCGCTAAGTAACGCACCCGCGAAAACCCTTCATTATTAATGTCAACTGACGCGTTTTCTTAAATTCTTAACGCACCATTTAATTGGGCGGTTTATTTCGTGAATTAAATGGGTGGTTTCTTTCGTTGAATTAATTCTACGAATTAATGGGTCGTTACTTACCTCTTTTTCGTTTGTTGGCGTATTAATAAAATAAGACCAACACGACTTTTGGAGGATTACACCTTGGGAGGTTTTGGCAGAAGTTCTTGTGCCTTCACCTTCTTCGTGAAGAACGCGATGAACACAAAGAACGCCGGCCTCCGACGAAGAACGTCAAACCCGCGGAAATCGACGACGCGACGCCGTGTGCCGCGACGCTGACGTTTCCTCTCCCGCAACGTTCTTCGGCGACGTTCCTAAATCAGCAACAAGAACCGTTGATCATCCATTGAGGTGAGGGTTTCCGTTTTCTTTTAATTTTTCCTTTGTGCTTTTTAACTCAAGAAAGATTTAATTATTATTAATTAAATCTTTTTGTTCTTGAACCTCGGAGTTCATTGATGTGACCCCCTTCCGCGACGACACGACGCCGGATACCGTGACGATGCGACGATCCTCAATCTGCGAAGAACCCACGACGACGACTTGACGAGGTAGGGATTTTTGTTTTGGAAATTCCCTTTTTCCCGTGAACATTTCGTTAAAATTAATGAACCGGATTCAAATGAACAATTTTAACTTATTAAAATTGTTGTTTCATGTGTTGAATTATTTCTCCCGTTGTTATTATCTTACACAGATGGTGCGGCCCAAACAAACACGGCCCGACAACCCTCCGATGTTCTTCGTTGTTGTGCGGATTTGACGGGCGACAACGGAATGTGCCGCAATAGAAATTTGATGGTTCCTCAGTGATGAACGAGTCTCGGGCGGAGCAGCGGCACAGACGGGAATGAAATCAGACCACCGGAGCGACATCAGTGGCCCGCGAAAGCCGCCGGCGGCGCCGACAGCAGGGTGCGGCGGCGCTCCGACGGATGGGCCCGCCGCGGCTGAAGCCGCGGCGGAGACGCCCACGGCCGCGCGGGTCCGGTGCAGTCAGACGTGACAAAGCCGCGTCTTTTGATCCAGCGCGGCCCCATGCGGGGGGCCGCGACATCTCCAGACCGCGGGGGCAGCGCCCCGCGGTGCACGGTCGTTCGGCCGCTCGGCCGAACCGAGCTAGGCCGGTCCGACCGGCCGGGCCACGCCTTGGCCGGACCGGATGGTGTCGGACCGGGTCGGGTCGACCCGGTTCGGGCGACCCGGTTCGGGCGACCCCGGGGGGGTCGTGCTGGGTCGGCCTGGGCCCGAACCCCCCGTCTTCGGACCATTTTCGGTAAAATGCATGTAACATGAGCTACGGGCCTCCAAACGACGCGTCGTCAGTGGCAACATGATCCTTGGATCGAGGCGGTCATTTCAGTATATCGCACTCAATGTTTCGGAATACTTTGAGTTCGGCCGGGTTGGTTCGTACACGAAACCAACCGGGCCATCGGAGCGGAAACACTCATATCTTGAGCTACGGACGTCCGATTGATGTGCCGTAGACATCGTTGAGTTCCTCTAAGTGAGACGGATCTTTTGGCTCACTACACCCGAGGTTTGGACGCAGGTGGATTACGGTCGGGTTGGTATTTCCTTAAAAACCAACCGGGCCCCTGGGACGAAAACACCAATAACTCTCAGACTGGGCGTCCGATTGACGCGCCGTCTGCGACGTTGAGTTCATGTTGACGATACGGAGCATTTGGATACATCAACTTCGGACTTTGTGACAGTTGATGTATCAGCCTCTCGGCTCGTGGAGCAGACCCTCCCGAACGAGCTTGCTGTGTGCGGGAACCCTAGTACTGGCTGCGACTGCTACTTCGACATCGATAACCGTGCAGAGATCCTCAGTGGACTGCGACAACGGCTGTGCAGAGATCCTCAGTGGACTGCGAGGACGCCTGTGCAGAGATCCTCAGTGGACTGCGACGACTACAACACTCAGCGGTCCTATGTGGATCAGTGCTACAGGTCCTATGTGGGCCCAATCCTGTGTGGGTCTGATCCTGTGTGGGTCAGCGCTCAGCGGTTCTGTGTGAGCCAGCGCCTACAGGTCCTGTGTGGGCCTGATCCTGTGTGGGTCATTGAGGGGGTTAGTAACCTATCGATCCTTTGTGGGTCCGACGACTTAGATGGATCAGTGATTATCTTTATCGTCATTCAAAGAAGTATACCTGTGTGATCTGAATCTTGTTTACTCTCCTTTGTGGATTGTGTTGAGCTATCCTATGTGGATTACTATTTACTCTCCTTTGTGGATTGTGTTGTGCTATCATGTGTGGGTATACATTTTATTTCCTGTGAGGACTGGGATGTTCTTGGGCTCGGACGTTGGAGCCGAACGAGAAATGATGACTTAGGTATATGTATGGGCATATACCTAAGCTGTGTCATATTTTACTTCGTGATTGTATCTTTCCTTTGTGGATTATCCTTTGTGGATTTCGGGGGACCTTCGGGGGTCTCGGGGTCCCTACTGAGTAGCTTATACTCACCCCTGCACGGGTTGTGCTGGTTGCAGACGACAGACAGCGCTGATCGTGGTGGAGGCTTGCGTAGTAGGACGGTACCTGGAGGTGGACCACTGGGCGGGACGTACTCAGAGCGGTCAGGTGGACCCGAGGACCAGTGGAGGATATCTGTACCCACCCTTCAGGTGGGACCTTTAGAGGACGGCTCGATGCTGCGGCTTTTTTTTCAGTTGCTATTTTTCCCTTCAGTTTTACTTTACAGTTGGGCTTGTATTTCCGGCCCCTTTTACTTTCAGTACAGCTTGTTACAGTTTTTACTTAGTGTTTACATTTCTGCTTGCTTACTCTGTGGTGCTTGTTTACTTTTCAAAGGCAATTCCTTCCCTTTTTCCGGGATTTATGCCTTGGTGCTAGTCGCCAGCCCCTGGCCTATGGAAGGCGGGCTTGGGGTAGTCACGGCATGGGCCCCGAGGACGGGTCGTGACAAATTGGTATCAGAGGTGGTCAGTTCTACCGCAGACACTGATCTTTCTTCTATATGAGGCAATAGTGTATAGCATATTGGGTGTGGTTATCAGTCCAGGGAGTCCAGTATTGGTGCGGCGGCCGACGTATCCGTACACCAGGACCTTGACTTCTGATTTCCGACTTAATGGACGAAAACATTGATTGCATGTGTGTTTCAAGTTTTCTTTGTGATTACTTGTGTCAGCTCACCAGGTATACTGTTCTGACCATGGCGCACATGTTTCCTTTTCAGGAAGGCCCCATGATGGCAGCCAGCTAGGGTTCCGAGAGTAGAGCGCGACGACAGCCCTCCGAGCGACGAGGCCTCGGTACAGGGCCCGTTGACAGCAGAGGCACCAGCGGTATCTTTACCCACCGAGCCCCCGATGCTACCAGCACCGACCGCTGACAATTCACATCGCCTAGAAGCTCTGTACGAGTTCTAGCGCTAGCGACCACCCAGGTTTTGTGGGGAGACGAACCCCAAGGCAGCCGAGGACTGGCTGGAGGCGGTCGTCTGAGTTTTCAGGCTAGTGAGGACACCAGCAGACCTCATGGTGATCCTCGCGGCGAGCCTACTGTACGCAGCAGCATGACGATGGTGGAGCTTGATGCTCCAGGTACACGATGAGTCCTCCCTCATATAGATGGACTTCGAGAGCCTCTTCCGCTCAGAGTTCGTCCCGGCCACCCTCCGTGCGGTGCGCATCCAGGAGCTTCTTCAGCTGCGGCAGGGCAGCTTGACGGTCGCCCAGTACGCGGTGAGGTTTACCGACCTTTCTCGCTACTCGACCGACATGGTACGAGAACCCTTCTTCCGGGACCGGATCATCGAGCAGGGATTGAGACACGAGATCAGGGCATCGATGATCTCCTTCAGCATCCCAACCCAGGCAGGGGTGCTAGAGCGAGCCCTTCTGATCGAGAACTTTCTGGCAGAGTCCACAGTGAGACCTACCGCAGGGCGGCAGGTAGCAGAGTCTTCGGTAGCAGGTAGCCGACGGATGACTCAGGGTTCCAGGAAGACCAGACCTTCCGAAAGACGACCTCGGGACACTGGCTCAGCAGTGCGGGGCACACAGTGTGGGGCTAGTCTTCCGAAAGGCAGGCAGTGTTACGCCAATGGCGGGTAGGGCCACATGGCTCGTGACTGCCCGACCCGCCGTATCGAGGAGCAGCAGACGGTGGAGGGACCACCCAGGAAAAGGCAGAGGGTCGACCGTGGCGGTCCGCAGGGAGGAGGCAGACAAGGCAGAGGAGCTGGCCGAGCAGCAGGTGGTGGGTGATGCTTTGAGGCTCTGCCACCACCACCACCAGGAGGTCCGCCCCAACCACAGGGAGCTGGTGGGAAGAGACATGCACAACTCCAGGAAGCGGAGGCCTATGACCATGGTGCGCTAGAGATGATTCGAGGTTCGATCTGTGTCTATTCCACCCTTGCTGCAGTTCTTATAGACACAAGAGCGAGTCACTTTTTCATAGCCGCTGCCCTTGTTCGGAGCTCAGAGATCCCGACAGAGCCGTTGGCTCGATCCTTACGGCTAGAGACCCTACGGGAGCATACTCGACGATTAAGGCACTGGTGCCGGTAGTGTGAGCTTACTCTAGGAGGCGAGAGCTTCGGCTGGGATCTTCTTGTAGCGGTGTCGAGGTCTTACGACGTCATCTTGGGCATGGATTGGTTATCTACAGCCCATGCTCAGATTGACGTTTTAGGCGCAAGGTGTGATGTGTGTGCACCGACGGGAGCAGGTTCACCTTCGCCGGAGATAAGGGGGCCTTTGCAGAACAGGATGGACTCTCGCAAAGGAGGGGACGGGCCATCACTCATCAGTTGTCTAGCCTCATCCTTGGAGCAGTTGACGTACGGAGTCCTAGTTTTCCTGCAGTGGTGGATCAGTATGCGGACGTCTTCCCCGACGACGTTCCAGGGCTACCTCCTCGTAGAGAGGTAGACTTTTATATTGATCTGTACCCCGGGACAGCCCTGATATCCACTTCAGCATATCGGATGGCCCCCGCCGAGCTTCGAGAGCTACGGGTACAGTTGGAGGACTTGCAGGGAAAGGGGTTCATCCGACCCAGTGTTTCACCCTGGGCTTCCCTGATATTGTTCGCCAAGAAGGCAGACGGGAGCTTGCGACTGTGTTTCGATTATCGTTGCCTGAACCAGGTGACAATGAGGAACAAGTATCCGCTACCGAGGATTGATGACCTCTTCGATCAGCTCAAAGGAGCACGGTGGTTCTCAAAGATATACATCATGTCAGGCTATCATCAGCTCAGAGTTCGAGACGAGGACGTGCAGAAGACAGCCTTCAGGTGTCGGTATGGCCACTATGAGTTCTTGGTTATGCCTTTCTACGTAACCAATGCTCCAGAAGTGTTCATGAGCCTCATGAACAATATCTTCCAGCCATACCTCGATCGATATGTCTTGGTCTTCATCGACGACATTTTGTTGTGCTCGACCACACAGGAGGAGCACACCTACCACTTACGGGTTGTACTGGACACACTCCGAGAGCACCAGCTTTATGGAAAGCTCTCAAAGTTCCAGTTCTGGTTACGTGAGTTCCACTTCTTGGGGAACGTCATTTTTGAGGCGGGAGTTGCAGTGGATCCCACGAAGATCGAGGCAGTACTAGTTTGGGAGCCACCCAGGAGCGTGAAAGAGGTGGAGAGTTTCATGGGTCTAGCCAGATACTATCGGAGATTCATGCCGGACTTCTCCAAAGTTGCGGAGCCACTCTCAGTGTTGACGAAGAATGGGAAACCCTTCGTGTGGTCAGGCAGATGTCAGTAGAGCTTCCAGGAGCTGAGATAGAGATTGACCAGCGCACCTATCTTGAGGTTTCTTGAGGAGGGGGTTGGATACGTAGTCTACTGTGATGCATCAGGGACCGGACTCGGGTGTGTCCTAATGCAGTATCGGGCCGTGATTGCCTATGGATCATGTCAGTTGAGGCTGCATGAGCAGAACTACGCTACCCATGACCTGGAGTTAGCAGCAGTGGTCTTCGCTTTGAATACATGGCAACAATATCTGATGGGGAAGGGCTTTACAGTCTTTTATGACCACCAGAGTCTTAGGTACATCTTCTCTCAGAAGGACATGAACCTGAGACTGCGGCGATGGCTCGAGTTCCTCCAAGACTATGACGTTGAGATAGTCTATACTCTTCAGAAGGGGAACGTAGTAGCCGATGCCCTCAGTAGGAGGACGAGCATTCAGCTACTTGAGGAGGTGACAGAGCAGCTAGCCACCTTGCAGATATCCTTCGTGGATAGAGATGGAGCGTCCTTCCTTCAGTATCTCACAGTCACCCCTCCACTACTGTAGCGGGTCAGAGAGGCACAACGTGAGGATGCTGAATGTGAGACGTGGCGTGCACAGATATCCTCGGGACAGGCACCTGATGGTTTCTCCCTTGGAGCAGAGCAGGACGTCCTTTTCAGAGGATGTACCTTGGTGCCAGTCACTTTACAAGATGAGGTGCTGAGAGAGTTTCACACCTCTGCTTTGGTGGTACATCCTGGAGTGGCGAAGATGTATCGGGACCTCAGACGACAGCACTGGTGGCCGGGCATGTAGAAGGTTGTGGCAGAGTTCGTTTCACGGTGCCTCACCTGCCAGCAGGTGAAGGTAGAGCATCAGGTACCAGCAGGCTTGGTACAGCCCTTGGAGGTCCCGGAGTGGAAGTGGGACGAGATTTATATGGACTTTGTGACTGGACTTCCACCCACTTCCAGAGGTCACGAATCCATCTGGGTGATTGTTGAACGACTCACCAAGTCGGCACACTTCTTACCCATCAGAGAGCAGGGCTCAGTGGAGAGCTCTGGGCGTCTCTATGTTCAAGAGATTGTACAGCTTCACGGTGTGCCATCGACTATTGTCTCCGATCGGGATGCTCATTTTACTTCCCGGCTTTGGAAGGGGTTACAGGAGGCTTTCGGGACGCGGCTACGTCTGAGCACTGCCTTTCACCCTCAGACGGATGGTCAGATGGAGAGGACCCTTCAGACTCTCGAGGACATGCTCTGTGCATGTGTCCTTGACTTTGGTCGCAGCTGGGAAGACCACCTACCCTTGGTGGAGTTCGCGTACAACAACAGCTACCACTCAACCATCGTGATGGCACCATACGAGGCGTTGTAAGGAAGACCTTGCAGATCTCTTTTGTGCTGGAAAGACCCTGGGGAGTCAGCACTTGTGGGACCAGAGATGGTCCGGGCCATGACAGAGAAGGTCCAAGTCATCCAGGAGTGGATGAGGACAGCTCAGAGCCGGCAGAAGTCATATGCTGACAAGAGGTGGAGGCCACTAGAGTTCGAGGATGGCGACCCCGTCTTCTTGCGTGTATCACCTCGACCTGGATTACAGAGATTTGGCCGAGGCGGCAAGTTGTCTCCACGCTTCATTGGACCATTCTAGGTCCTCAGCAGGATTGGCGAAGTGGCTTATCGCATGGCTCTATCACCTCAGTTGCACCGGGTGTACGACGTCTTCCACGTATCTCAGCTGAGGAGATACGTGCACGACCCGACACACATCATTGACTTTTGGGAGCTAGTCGTGGATGATGGGGTGACTTTTACCGAGGTCCCGGTGGAGATAGAGTATTGACAGGAGCGGGTCCTACGTGGACGATCGATTCCTCTTGTGTGCATCAGATGGCAGCACGAGAACCTCCAGGAGAGCACTTGGGAGCGGGAGGCTCAGACAACCCTCCGCTGTTCTTCGTTGTTGTGCGGATTTGATGGGTGATGACGGAACGTGCCGCAATAGAAATTTTATGGTTCCGCAGTGAAGAACAAGTCCCAGGAGGAGCAGCGGTGCAGACGGGAACAGAATCGGACCACCGGAGCGACTTCGGTGGCCCGCGGAAGCCGCCGGCACGCTGCCGGACAGGGCCGACACGGCCTCCGCGGACCCGCGGCCATGTGGGTCTGGTGCACTCGGACGTGGAAAAGCCACGTCCATTGATCCAGCGCGACCCCACGCGGGGGGTCGCGGCATCTCCAGACCGCGGGGGCAGCGCTCCGCGGCGCACGGTCGTTCGGCCGCTCGGCCGAACTGAGCCAGGTCGGTCCGACCGGCCGGGCCGCGCCCTGGCCGGACCGGACCGGGTCGGACCGGGGTGGGTCGACCCAGTTCGGGCAACCCGGTTCAGCCGTCCCAGGGGGGGTCGTGCAGGGTCGGCCTGGGCCCGAACCCCCATCTTCAGACCGTTTTCGGTCAAATGCCCGTAACATGAGCTACGGGCCTCCAAATGACGTGCCGTCAGCGGCAACACAATCCTTGGATCGAGATGGAAGTTTCGGTATATCACACTCAAGGTTTCGGAATACTTTGAGTTCAGCTGGGTTGGTTCGTACACGAAACCAACCAGGCCCTCGGAGCGGAAACGCTCATATCTTGAGCTACGGACGTCTGATTGACATGTCGTAGACTTCGTTGAATTCCTCTATGTGAGACGGATATTTTGGCTCACTCCGCCCGAGGTTTGGACGCAGGTGGAGTATGGTCGGGTTGGTTTTTTCTTAAAAACCAACCGGGCCCCTGGGACGAAAAAGCCAATAACTCTCAGACCGGGCGTCCGATTGACGCGCCGTCTGCGACGATGAGTTCCTGTTGACGATACGAAGCTTTTGGATATATCAACTTCGGACTTTGTGACAGTTGATGTATCAGCCTCTCGGCTCGTGGAGAGGACCCTCCCGAACGATCTTGTTGTGTGCGGGAACCCTAGTACTGGTTGCGACTGCTACTTCGACAGCGACGACCGTGCAGAGATCCTCAGTGGACAGCGACGACGGTTGTGCAGAGATCCTCAGTGGACTGTGACGACGACTGTGCAGAGGTCCTCAGTGGACAGCGACGACTACAACACTCAGCGATCCTACGTGGATCAGTGCTACAGGTCCTGTGTGGGCCCGATCCTGTGTGGGTCATTGCGGGGGTTAGTTACCTATCAATCCTTTGTGGGTCTGACGACTTAGATGGATTAGTGATCATCTTTATCGTCATTCGAAGAAGTATACCTGTGTGAGCTGAATCCTGTTTACTCTCCTTTGGGGATTGTGTTGAGCTATCCTATGTGGATTACTGTTTACTCTCCTTTGTGGATTGTGTTGTGCTATCCTGTGTGGGTATACGTTTTCTTTCCTGTGTGGACTAGGTTCTTCTTGGGCTCGAACATTAGAGACGAATGGGAATTGATGACTTAGGTATATGTATGGTCATATACCTAATCCGTGTCAGATATTACTTCGTGATTGTATCTTTCCTTTGTGGATTATCCTTTGTGGATTTCGGGGGACCTTCGGGGGTCTCGGGTTCCCTACTGAGTAGCTTATACTCACCCCTGCATGGGTTATGACCGCACTACGTTGTGTTGGTTGCAGACGATGGACAGCGCTAATCGTGGTGGAGGTTTGTGTAGCAGGACGGTACTTGGAGGTGGACCATTGGGCGGGACGAACTCGGAGCGGTCAGGTGGACCCAAGGATTAGTGGAGGCTATCTGTACCCACCCTTCAGGTGGGACCTTCAGAGGACGGCTTGACGCTGTGGCTTTTCTTTTCAGTTGATGTTTTTCCCTTTAGTTGTACTTTACAGTTGGGCTTGTATTTCCGGTCCCTTTTACTTTTAGCACATCTTGATAGAGTTTTTACTTAGTGTTTACTTTTCCGCTTGCTTACTCTGTGGTGCTTGTTTACTTTTCAAAGGCAATGCCTTCACTTTTTCTGGGATTTACGCCTTGGTGCTAGTCGTCACCCCCTGGCCTATGGAAGGCAGGCTTGGGGTAGTCACAGCACGGGCCCCGAGGACGGGTCGTGACAAATTGGTATCAGAGGTGTTCGGTTCTACCGTAGACTCTGATCTTTCTTCTATATTAAGCAATAGTGTTTAGCGTATTGGGTGTGGTTATCAGTCCAGGGAGTCCAGTGTTGGTGTGGCGGCCGACGTATCCGTACACCAGGACCCTGACTTCTGATTTCCGACTTAATGCACAAAAACATTGATTGCATGTGTGTTTCAAGTTTTCTTTGTGATTACTTGTGTCAGCTCACCAGGTATACTGTTCTGACCTTGGCGCACTTGTTTCCTTTCCAGGATGGACCCACGACGACAGCCAGCTAGGGTTCCGAGAGTAGAGCGCGACGACAGCCCGCCGAGCGAAGAGGCCTCGGTACAGGGCCCGTTGACAGCAGAGGCACTGGCGGTACCTTTACCGCCGATCCCCCGATGCTACCAGAACCGACTGCTGACGATTCACGTTGCCTCGGAGCTCTAGATGAGTTCCAGTGCCAGCAACCACCCAGGTTTTGTGGGGAGACGGACCCCCAGGAAGCCGAGGACTGGCTGGAGGCGGTCGTACGAGTTTTCAGGCTACTGAGGACACCATCAGACCTCATTGTGATCCTCACAGTGATCCTACTGCACGCAGCAGCAGGGCGATGGTGGAGCTTGATGCTCCAGGTACACGATGAGGACTCCCTCATCTGGACGGACTTTTAGAGCCTCTTCGGCCCAGAGTTCATCCAGAACACCCTTTGTGCGGTGCGCATCCAGGACCTTCTTCAGCTGCGGCATGGCAGCTTGACGGTCGCCCAGTACGCGGCGAGGTTTATCGACCTTTCTCGCTACTCGACCGACATGGTATGGCACCCCATCTTCCGGGCCCGGATCTTCGAGCAGGGATTGAGACACGAGATCAGGGCATCACTGATCTCCCTCAGCATCCCAACCCAGGTAGGGGTGCTAGAGCGAGCCCTTCTGCTCGAGAGCTTTCTGGCAGAGTCCACAGCGAGACCTACCGCAGGGCGGCAGGTAGCGGAGACTTCAGCAGCAGGTAGACGACAGATGACTCAGGGTTCCAGGCAGACCAGACCTTCCGCCAGACGACCTCGGGACACTGGTTCAGCAGTTTGGGGAACACAGCGCGGAGCCAGTGTTCCGAGAGGTAGTCAGTGTTACGCTTACGGTGGGCAGGGCCACATGGCTCGTGACTTCCCGACCCGCTGTATCGAGGAGCAGCAGACGGTGGAGGGACCACCTAGGAAGAGGCAGAGGGTTGACCGTGGCGGTCCGCAGGGAGGAGGAGGAAGAGGCAGAGGAGCTGGATGAGCAGCAGGTGGTGGGTGATGCTTTGAGGCTCTGCCACCACCACCACCAGGAGGTCCGCCCCGACCACAGGGAACTGGCGGGCAGAGACATGCACAACTCCAGGCAGCGGAGGCCTACGACCACGGCGTGCTAGAGATAATTCGGGGTACGATCTGTGTCTATTCCACCCTTTCTGCAATTCTTATAGACACAGGAGCGAGTCACTCTTTCATAGCCGCTGCCCCTGTTCGGAGCTCAGAGATTCCGACAGAGCCGTTGGCTCGATCCTTACTGCTAGAGACCCCTACGTGAGCAGACTCGAAGATTACGCACTGGTGCTGGTACTGTGAGCTTACTCTAGGAGGCGAGAGCTTCGGCTGGGATCTTCTTGTAGTGGCGTCGAGGTCGTACGACTTCGTCTTGGGCATGGATTGGTTATCTACAGTCCATGCTTTGATTGACTGTTTTAGGCGCAAGGTGCGATGTGTGCTCACCGACGGGAGCAGGTTCACCTTCACCGGCGAGAAGGGGGCCTTTTCAGCACAGGATGGACTCTTGCAAAGGAGGGGACAACCCATCACTCATCAGTTGGCTAGCCTCATCCTTGAAGCAGTTGACGTGCGGAGTCCTAGTTTTCCTGCAGTGTTGGATCAGTATGCGGACGTCTTCCCCGACGACGTTCCAGGGCTACCTCCTTGTAGAGAGGTAGACTTTTAAAATGATTTGTACCCCGTGACAACCCCGATATCCACTCCAGCATATCGGATGGCCCCCGCCGAGCTTCGAGAGCTACAGGTACAGTTGGAGGACTTACAGGGCAAGGGGTTCATCTGACCCAGTGTTTCACCCTAGGCTTCCCCGATATTGTTCGCCAAGAAGGTGGACGGGAGCTTGCGACTATGTGTCGATTATCATCGCCTGAACCAGGTGACAGTGAGGAACATGTATCCACTACCGAGGATTGATGACCTCTTCGATCAGCTCAAGGGATCACGGTGGTTCTGGAAGATAGACCTCATGTCAGGCTATCATCAGCTCAGAGTTCGAGACGAGGACGTACAGAAGACGGCCTTCAGGTGTCGGTATGGCCACTATGAGTTCTTGGTTATGCCTTTAGGCATAACCAATGCTCCAGAAGTGTTCATGATCCTCATGAAAAGGATCTTCGAGCCATACCTTGATCGATTTGTCGTGGTCTTCATCGATGACATTTTGGTGTACTCGACCACGGAGGAGGAGCACGCCTACCCCTTACGGGTTGTACTGGACACACTCCAAGAGCACCAGCTTTATGGAAAGCTCTCAGAGTTCCAGTTCTGGTTATGTGTGGTCCACTTCTTGGGGCACGTCATTTCTGAGGCGGGAGTTGCAGTGGATCCCGCGAAGATCGAGGCAGTACTAGCTTGGGAGCCACCCAGGAGCGTGACAGAGGTGCGATGTTTCATGGGTCTAGCCGGATACTATCAAAGATTCTTGCCGGACTTCTCCAGAGTTGTGGTGCCACTCTCAGCATTTAAGAAGAAGGGGAAACCCTTCGTGTTGTCAGACAGATGTCAATAGAGCTTCCAGGAGCTGAGATAAGGATTGACCAGCGCACATATCTTGAGGTTGCTTGAGGAGGGGGTTGGATACGTAGTCAACTACGATGCATCAGGGACCGGACTCGGGTGTGTCCTGATGCAGGAGGAGGCCGTGATTGCCTATGGATCATGTCAGTTGAGGCCGCATGAGCAGAACTATGCTACCCATGACCTGGAGTTAGTAGCAGTGGTCTTCGCTCTGAAGACATGGTGGCACTATTTGATGGGCGAGCGCTTTACAGTCTTTTCTAACCACCAGAGTCTCAGGTACATCTTCTCTTAGAAGGACCTGAACCTGAGACAGCGTCGATGGCTCGAGTTCCTATAGGACTATAACTTTGAGATAGTCTATACTCCTGGGAAGGGGAACGTAGTAGCTGATGCCCTCAGCAGGAGGACGGGCATTCAGCTACATGAGGAGGCGACAGAGCAGCTAGTCGCCTTGCAGATATCCTTCATGGATAGAGATGGAGCGGCCTTCCTTCAGTCTCTCATAGTGACCCATCCACTACTGCAGCGGGTCAGAGAGGCACAACGTGAGGATGCTGACTGTGAGACGCGGCGTGCATAGATATCCTCGGGACAGGCACCTGATGGTTTCTCACTTGGAGCAGAGCACGATGTCCTTTTCAGAGGATGTACCGTGGTTCCAGTATCTTTACATGAGGAGGTGCTAAGAGAGTTTCACACATCTCCTTTGGCGGTACATCCTGGAGTGGCAAAGATGTACCAGGACGTCAAACGACAGCACTGGTGGCCGGGCATGAAGAAGGTTGTGGCACAGTTCGTTTCACGGTGCCTCACTTGCCAGCAGGTGAAGGCAGAGCATCAGGTACCAGCAGGCTTGGTATAGCCCTTGGAGGTCCCGGAGTGGAATTGGAACGGGATATCTATGAACTTCGTGACTGGACTTCCACACACTTCCAGAGGTCATGACTCCATCTGGGTGACTGTTGACCGACTCACCATGTCGGCACACTTCTTACCCATCAGAGGGCATGGATCAGTGGAGAGCTTGCGGCGTCTCTACGTTCATAAGATTGTACGGCTTCACGGTGTTCCATCGACTATCGTCTCCGATTGGGATGCTCGTTTTACTTCCCGGCTTTGGTAGGGGTTGCAGGAGGCATTCGGGATGCGGCTACGTCTGAGCACCGCCTTTCACCATCAGACGGATGGTCAGACGGAGAGGACCATTCAGACTCTCGAGGACATGCTCCGCGCATGTGTCCTTGACTTTGGTCATAGCTGGGAGGACCACCTACCCTTGGTGGAGTTCGCGTACAAAAACAGCTACCACTCCACCATCGGGATGGCAACATACGAGGAGTTGTACGACAGACCTTGCAGATCTCCTTTGTGCTGGACAGACCCTGGGGAGTCAACACTTGTGGGACCAGAGATGGTCCAGGCCACGACAGAGAAGGTCCAGGTCATCCAGGAGCGGATGAGGACAGCTCAGAGCCGGCATAAGTCATATGCTGACAAGAGTCGGAGGACACTAGAGTTCGAGGATGGCGACTACGTCTTCTTGCGTGTCTCACCTCGATGTGGATTATGGAGATTTGGCCGAGGTGGAAAGTTGTCTCCACGCTTCCTTGGACCATTCCAGGTCCTCAGCAGGATTGGCGAGGTGGCTTATCTCCTGGCTCTACCACCTCAGTTGCACCGGGTGCACGACGTCTTCCACATATCTCAGCAGAGGAGAGATGTGCATGACCTGACGCACATCATTAACTATTGGGAGCTAGACGTGGATGATGGGGCGACTTTTACGGAGGTCCCTGTGGAGATAGAGGATCGACAGGAGCGGGTCCTACATGGATGATCGATTCCTCTTGTGCTCATCAGATGGCAGCACAGGAACCTCCAGGAGAGCACTTGGGAGTAGGAGGCTCAGATGCGTGCTCAGTACCCACATTTGTTTCCCTAGTTATTATGTATCTTTACAGGGACGTAAAGCCCTGAGGTGGGAGTAATGTAAAGACCCGTAAATTTCAAGGAAATAATTTTCTTAATTTTATTTGGAATTTTACAAGAGCGTAGTTTCTGACAGCACCTGATTCCGAGGCCCAGTGTGCCCGGAATCATTTTCCGAAGTTTAGCTCGGGTACATTTAGTGAACGGACGAGCATGTTTTTCTAACTTTTGAACCGGTGCCTGGAATCGAATTCTGAGGGCACCGATGAAATTGTAGCACCGGTATTTTCTTAGAAACGCCTCTTCCAGAGTTATGTTTTCTCAGTTGTGGTTTTTAATTTTTGGGCTTAAAGTTATGAAATAAAATAAATTCTTCGACAAACATTATTTTATTTCACTTAAGCCACTTGGAAGCCACTTAAAGCCATTTAAAGGTAGCTTAAGCTGAGTTGATCCAGATATGATGCTATCCAGAAATATCCTACCCCCTGGGTAGGATATTTGTGAGGTGGGGCCCGCACGAGCCCTTCCGTTTCGTTCCCGCTAAGTAACGTACCCGCGAAAACCCATCATTATGAAAGTCAGCTGACGCGTTTTCTTAAATTCTTAACGCACCAATTAATTGGGCGGTTTATTTCGTGAATCAAATGGGAGGTTTCTTTCGTTTAATTAATTCTACGAATTAATGGGTCATTACTTACCTCTTTTTCATTTGTTGGCGTATTAATAAAATAAGATCAACACGACTTTTGGAGGATTACACCTTGGGAGGTTTTGGCAGAAGTTCTTGTGCCTTCACCTTCTTCGCGAAGAACGCGAAGAACGCGAAGAACGCTGGCCTCCGACGAAGAACGTCGAACCCGCGGAAATCGACGACGCGACGCCGTGTG
The DNA here is from genome assembly GCA_963277665.1 of Viscum album. Lineage (NCBI taxonomy): Eukaryota > Viridiplantae > Streptophyta > Magnoliopsida > Santalales > Viscaceae > Viscum > Viscum album. The sequence goes on along the minus strand of OY728120.1, from coordinate 1,405,430,807 downwards.
CCGCGACGCCGACATTTCCTCTCCCGCGACGTTCTTCGGCGACGTTCCTAAATCCGCAACAAGAACCTTCGATCATCTTTTGAGGTGAGGGTTTCAGTTTTCTTTTAATTTTTTCTTTGTGGTTTTTAACTCAAGAAAGATTTAATTATTATTAATTAAATATTTTTGTTCATGAACCTCGGAGTTCGTCGACGCGACCCCCTTCCGTGAGGACACGACGCCGGATACCGCGACGACGCGACGATCCTCAATCCGCGAAGAACCCGCGGCGACGACTTGAAGAGGTAGGGATTTTTGTTTTGAAATGCCCTTTTTCCCGTGAATGTTTCTTTAAAATTAATGAACCGGATTCAAATGAACAGTTATAACTTATTAAAATTGTTGTTTCATGTGTTGAATTATTTCTCTCGTTGTTATTATCTAATGCGGAGGGTGCGGGCCAAACGAACACGGCCCGACAACCCTCCTTCGTTCTTCGTTGTTGTGCGGATTTGACGGGCGACGACGGAACGTGCCGCAACGGAAATTTGATGGTTCCGCAATGAAGAACGAGTCCCTGGAGGAGCAGCGGCGTAGACGGGAACAGAATCGGACCACCGGAGCGACTCCGGGGGCCCGCAGAAGCCACCGGCAACGCGGCCGCGGTGCCCGCGGCCGCGCGGGTCCGGGACACTCGGACGCGGCAAAGCCGCGTCCTTTGATCCAGCACGGCACCACGCGGGGGGCGGCGACATCTCTAGACCGCGGGGGCAGCACCCCTCAGCGCACGACCGTTCGGCCGCTCGGCCGAACCGAGCCAGGCCGGTCCGACCGGCCGGGCCGCGCCCTGGCTGGACCGGACCGGGTCGGACTGGGTCGGGGAGACCCGGTTCGCCCGAACAGGGGGGGTCGGCCTGGGCCCGGACCCCCCGTCTTCGGACCATTTTCGGTCAAATGCCCATAACTTGAGCTACGGGCCTCCAAACGACGTGCCGTCAGCAGCAACACGATCCTTGGATCGAGCCGGTCGTTTCGGTATATTGCACTCAAGGTTTAGGAATACTTTGAGTTCGGCCGGGTTGGATCGTACACGAAACCAACCGGGCCCTCAGAGCGAAAACGCTCATATCTTGACCTACGAATGTCCGATTGACGTGCCGTCGACTTCGTTGAATTCCTCTAAGTGAGACGTATCTTTTGGCTCACTCCGCCCGAGGATTGGATGCAGGTGGAGTATGGTCGGGTTGGTTTTTCCATAAAAACCAACCGGGCCCCTGGGACGAAAAGGCAAATAACTCTCAGACCTGGCGTCCGATTGACGCGCCGTCTGCGACGTTGAGTTCCTGTTGACGATACAGAGCTTTTGGATACATCAACTTCGGACATTGTGACAGTTGATGTATCAGCCTCTCGGCTCGTGGAGCAGACCCTCCCGAACGAGCTTGCTGTGTACGGAAACCCTAGTATAGGCTGCGACTGCTACTTCGACAGCGACGACCACGCAGAGATCCTCAGTGGACTGCAACGACGGCTGTGCAGAGATCCTCAGTGGACTGTGACGACGACTGTGCAGAGATCCTCAGTGGACTGCGATGACTGCAACACTCAGCGATCCTACGTGGATCAGTGCTACAGGTCCTGTGTGGGTCCGATCTTGTGTGGGTCAGCGCTCAGTGGTTCTTTGTGAGCCAGCGCCTACAGGTCCTGTGTGGGCCCGATCCTGTGTGGGTCATTGCGGGGGTTAGTTACCTATCGATCCTTTGTGGTTCGGATGACTTAGATGGATTAGTGATCATCTTTATCGTCATTCGATGAAATATACATGTGTGAGCTGAATCATGTTTACTCTCCTTTGTGGATTGTGTTGAGATATCCTATGTGGATTACTGTTTACTCTCCTTTGTGGATTGTGTTGTGCTATCCTGTGTGGGTCTACGTTTGCTTTCCTGTGTGGACTGGGTTGTGCTTGGGCTCGGACGTTGGAGCCGAACGGGAATTGATGACTTAGGTATATGTATGGGCATATACCTAAGCTGTGTTAGATGTTACATCATGATTGTATCTTTCCTTTGTGGATTATCCTTTGTGGATTTCGGGGGACCTTCGGGGGTCTCGGGGTCCCTACTGAGCAGCTTATACTCATCCCTGCACGGGCTATGCCCGCACTACGTTGTGTTGGTTGCAGATGACAGACAGCGCTGATCGTGGTGGAGGCTTGCGGAGCAGGACGATACTTGGAGGTGGTCCACTGGGCGGGACATACTCAGAGCGGTCAGGTGGACCCGAGGAGCAGTGGAGGCTATCTGTACCCACCCCTTTAGTGGGACCTTCAAAGGAAGGCTCGACCCTGCGACTTTTCTTTTCAGTTGCTGTTTTTCCCTTCAGTTGTACTTTACAGTTGGGCTTGTATTTCCGGCCTCTTTTAATTTCAGCACATCTTGTTACAGTTTTTACTTAGTGTTTACTTTTCCGCTTTCTTACTCTGTGGTGCTTGTTTACTTTTCAAACTCAATTCCTTCCCTTTTTCTAGGATTTATGCCTTGGTGCTAGTCGCCAGCCCTTGGCATATGGAAGGCGGGCTTGGGGTAGTCACAACACGGGCCCCGAGGACGGGTCGTGAGAGTTTTTTCTTTCACCTCCCCTTTCTATGGGTGGGATCATTATATAACCAATTTATAAAGTAATGGAAAAAATAAATCACCATTGAAGGGGGTGATTTTCAGAATTCTATTTCTTATTTATTTTTGGTTAAGTAATTTGTAGAAGAGAAATAGTGAAGGAATTTTATTGTATTTGAACCCTTATCGAACATTTTTCACTCACACCAAATCTATGTCAACATTTTTTTAGATTCCAATATTTTCATATTTTAATTGACCAAACTTTTCTCATTGTAATTGAACATCAGACACATATTCAACATTCCTATAAGAAGATATGAGCATATATCCTAGGGAAATATAATACTGGGTATATGTTATGTTATATTATAATTAGAAAACATGGAAATGACACATGTTCTTCATATACATTCCACATATTTCCATATTAGATCATATAACCTATAAGATAATTTAAGAAAAAAAATATTATTTTCTTTGGATCTATATGGATTAAAAAATTCTAGTACCAATATCGTATACATTTGGAAATTATAACATTTATATTAACCTTTTGAAAACTTTTATTAATCAAAAATTACAAGCTTGTATTTAGAGAAACAAAATGTTTAGGTCACATATATTAAAATAAGTTGTTGATTTATAAATGAGGATATAATATTATAAAGAAAAAATGAAAATAGTCAATAGTTATTTCAAGAAAAAAAATCATTTTAATTATTGACTATAAATGAATGAACATTCAAAATATAGATCCATTCCTAAATAATTTCAATGAATATGAAGAAAATATTTCTTGCCAAAATAAATATAATAATGAATGTTCAATTGATTCATGTATTTGTTCAAATAATTTCTATGATATATCCAGATATTATTAATGTTTTTCAACATTATAATATCTACATAATTCTTTTTATTTCTTTACATTACCTTTTATAGTGTATCATTCTACCATTTTTTTTGTTTATAAATAATTATTTTATCACCCTCTTCTTAATCTAAAACATTGGATAATTCCGAATAAATATAGAAAACAAGAAATATTTGACCATTGTTTATGGATTAGTCATTAGTTAACACCACTGTATAGAGAGATTCATATTTGAAAACCAATTAATAAATCATCATAATATGAGCCAAAAAGTTTACATCCCTGACTTTATACAAAAACATCCTTACTTATTCTCATTTACGAATTAGCTCGATCATGCCGATATAGATTTCATGATCATAAAACACATTATATACTATGGTAGTAGAAATGCGATAGGGGTGATGAATATGTCCATTATATTTACTGATTTGGGTGTGGGATGATCAGATTTTGAATATTACAACACACTTATCATCACATTTCTTTTTGGTAAGTGATAGCTATTGGATTTCAATTAGTATAAATTATATGAATTTGGATTTACTCTATAACCATCATGCATAGATAAAGTAGGACATCTAACATATATTCTACTAACGTTTATGTTTGGGATACCCTAGATAACGAAATAATTTCTTCAATACTATCATAATATTTTTTTAACCAGGAGGATGTTTCAGTTATTTTCCATGAGTAATATGTGTTAGTTTTTCTGTAATCAATTACAATGATATATGTCAAGATATAATATTAAAATAAATAAAGGATGATGTAAATGGTCGCAACCATTCATAATTCCATAACATGCTCCACTTATATGTCATAGTCAGCTAGATCAATCAGCAAAAAATTCATAGGGTGGATCCATCTTAGGATCCTCTCAAACCACCCATGGTAACTCTCTTAATGTTTCCTTCACAATTAAATAATAAATATTTAAGAATTCTATTTTTTAGGTTTATGAGTGATATCCTATTAGTTATATAAAATATTAACAATATATTTTATAAAAAATTTGGATATGTTCAGTATATAGTTTTAAATAAATAATTTAAACAGTTAAATAGGAAAATACATCTAGATAGGACTTATGACTTTCTAATTGAGTGGAAAACATTTATGGTTTTCCATTTTATATGGAAAATAATCATTGATTCTTATTATTAGAAACATCATTTTATTTATTTTATATTTACCAACATTATAAAACCTTTCCTGACATGATGACTATAGTCTACTTAGAATCATTACATTTATTTTTAAATTAAGAACCTATAATATTTCTATCATGTCTTGTGGGTGTGTCTGGTGTGTAAACTAGTAGATTTTTATCGCATTAGAGTGAGGAAAGCATGTATTCTTATAATACATATACTTTAATCATTAATAAACCCTCGTCATTCACCACAGGATGATCCTGAGAAGTTATAACATCCATGAATATAGTGTCTCATTCTTTTGAAGCCATAAATTATACTCTTAAATGATTTATAAAAAATTTTTAACACCCAATAGAGCTGTTATTAATGTTTTCACTAATTCATCTTAGCTAGTTTTTTTAAAGGGTTCCTAGTATGAAAAGGAAACTCTAAAAAATAAATGATTTAGTGTTAATATTAACATATTAATGAATAAAATTATTGAATAATAAGGATAATCCATTTTTATATAGACATAGTATTTTATATGGAAAGATAATATCTTTTTATAAATATTCTCATTACATTACACAAACACATTCTGGAGGACCATAATATTTTTGTTCTGTTGAATATTAATTACGCAGTCTTATAATTTGGTGGAAGATCATAATCATCTCTAAAAAAATATTCCTATTTAATAATCATTACAATGAAAACCTATATAAATTATTTATTCATTATCTAGGTAAAAGAAACATAAGAATGGGCAATTTCACATTCACAACATGGATAAAATTGGGAGATACATAAAATTTACCTGAACATATTGGTATGAGATCATGAGAATAAAAATTTTAAAAATACCCTTCATATTAAATATCATAATATTGAGTCACTGAATAGAATTTTTAGTTCATAAGACATGATTAATTAGTAAATCCATGAATATATTACATTATCATAAGACATGTAATTGTGTAATACACATAAGAATAGGAAATATTTTCCTTAGTAGTCAAGGTTAATTTCAACAACATATTAGAGAATGTATAGGGGATACTACACATCTTGGGTTGGATACACAATCATAACTTGTGGAACCCCTTTCTCATTGGGGAAAGTGTTTACTCTGCAAACTATCACAGTCAACCAGGTTCACATCGCGTATCATCATAGCAGACAAATACCATTACTGAACAGAGTTCACTTCTTATTATAGTCTTATCTATATCATGATATAAAAATAATTTCCCATGCATTTTTGATTTTATAGTTCCAACCCATCATTAGTTATAATGAAACCATTATCCTTGGTTATAACATAACTATTTTCCATGATTATGATGAAACCACCCAGATATAATGAAAATCATACAAATGTGTCCCATTAGATCATAAAACATTCATCATATCCTAATCCATGAAGTAGAATGGGATTAAAAAATAATTATAATAAAACATATGGAAAGGGAATAGTTTTCAAAATCATATCATCATTTCATAAATGAATATCCTATTGAAAAAGAAGTGGGTTCCATAATAAAGTTTTAGGAGTATACCAGGTGGGAGAGAAAATTGATTCATAAACATCTTGGAATACTAAAAATATACATAAACCATTCATATTAAGGAGTATAATGGTATCCAAGGATTATATTCCTAGTAAATAATAACTAACATCAATGGATGTCAGCTTATATGGAAATGTTTTAACGAATACTTGATCCATTTATTAAGAAAATTTGTCCTTCCACAATGAATAAAATAATGATAAATCATAAAACATTTTCACAATCAATTTTTTTGAAAATAAAATTTTAATATTAGACCAGAATCTTTACAAATATTTTATATTTTTTCATAAGGAAAATATCCTTTCTACATAAGAAATATTAAAATATAAAAAATTTGAAAATAATTTTCATTGAAAATAACATTGATAATTTAAAAAATATACTTTAAAAAAATTCCATGTATTGAGAGTGGAAAATTAATTACATAAGGTAGACAATAAAATAAATATTCATTTCATTGATTTTGTAAAATCCAAATGGTCAATGTTTGGAAAATAACATTATGATTAATTTATAAAAATGATATAAATTAAAACAAAGATAAAAATTCGTTTAATAAATAATTGGAATAATTTTTAAAAAAATTCAATCATTTGTAGGGATAATGGTTTTGGAAGAAAAATTGTTTTCAATGAAATATATAAATGAATATGATTTTCATAAAATCATTATTTTTAAATTTTAAGTATGTAAGAAGAGGAAAATTATTGAAAAAAACTATTATCATGAAATAAAAAATAGGGGAAAATCATGAGTTTCCTAAGAATTTCATAATAATATTTTATTATTGGAAGTATAATCATAAATAATCATGAAAAATGATTCGATGGTGACACAAAAAACTTACAAACATGGGTGACTTGAGTCATAATACCCATGAAACAATAACTTTTAATGAAACTTATAATGTTATGAAAATTAATATATTCATGATATAACATTTCAGAGGGTAGTATACACACCTCCAATAAGAAGATAGGTTCATAAAAGAACATATTTCCTAAAAAATTATAATTAAGACAAAAAACCTTTTATCCACTTCCGTTGCTTTTTATCCTTTAAAAACATGAATGATATATATTAAAATTGATATTTAAATCCCAAAAAAATTATAATCATAATAATAAAATAAATTCATGGGAGTAAAACACATAACATAAAATATGTATTTGGGGAATATGACATGTGTCTCATAGAAGTAAAAAAAGCCAGATGGAAATCACATATGGAATTTGTAATCTCTCTAACAAGAACCAATTAAAGAAAAAAACACACGTGTATTTGTAAATCCAAATAATTTTCATCAAATTAATCAAAAAAAAATATTTTTAGTATATACACTAAATTATAAAAATATTTTGTTAATATGGAATATATCACACAGAAATAAAAGTGAGACAAGAAAAACCTTATAGTATATCTTGACTTAATTCATAAAAATTCTAAAAAACTATATAATAAAATTAATTTTATTATAAATATATTAAATAACTATAAATTTTAATATATAAAACTATATATTAGTTAATTATGACTATTTAATACCCATTTATTAAGAATTATTAGTTAAAATAATGTTTCTTTTAATAACCAGTATTTTTATATATGTTTTTATTTGTTATTTTCAGTAAAATTAATTTTAAAATGTTTATATTATATCCATAGTAATAATAATGAAATATTTACCACATTTATAAATTAAATATACTTTTAATAACATTCATTAAATATGGTATTTTATGTTCATAGATATGGTGGGTCGTACGTTTACATGAGTAATGTTTAATGTTATAAAATATCATTATGGAATAAAGGTAAGTAAAATTTTACCTTTATATAGTGACATTAATATCATAAATAAATTATTATTTCTTTAAATATACTTACTCAGGACATCCATTTGGATTGGTAATGAATACAGAGAGTCACAACTCTTCGTAAAGGTGGTAGTCCACATATACATGAATAACCTTCTCATTTGTCATTGAGTGAAATGGTATGAAATAAATGGACATATAATATTTTTATAATGACAATTATTTCATTTATATCTTATTTATTTCATTTATACCATATATATTAATTATATTTGTTTTTATTATCTTTTATGTAAATTGTTAGTGGTAACGAATGACATTACGTCACGAGGCGATATTTTGTTGTGGAGATGAATAATGTTACCATATACCCTACTCAATGGAAATTAAAAATGTATATATGAGAGACTGAAAATATATTTATCATTACATGATAAATATCATATATATATATAATTTATATCCATCGTTAAACACAACCATGAGAGGTGGTAATGAAAAATCGAATGACATTTGTTCATGGGGATGTAGTCTATCATACAAAGGAATGACTATTCTATAAACAACACAAGAATTATGTCTTCATACCCATTATATGGATATGATTTTAGGTAATGATCTCATCAAAAATAATTATAATTATATAGATTATAATAAGGTTATTATATCATCATTTTTAATATGTTATTTTTAACTTGAACCAAATAAGAACCAAAAAAACAAAAAAGGAAGAAACAAACGATCATGAATATTATTTTCCCCAAGAGAGCAATGAATAATAGTTTAGTTAAAGACAAATTATTGTGTAAAAACTACAAGGAAACTAAAATATCTACTTAGGGCACCAAAACCGTGACTAGTCTAGAGGATGCATCCTCAACGAACCCCCATATTCATGAGTGGTGAACGATGATAGATGGATGAACGTACCTTTGGTTCCAAATTTTTTCATTAGAAAGTACATGACAAACCATTTGGAATCCATTGAAAATATAGGTATGTGGCATTTATAAGAATATACCCTGGGTGGTCACAATGATCATGCACCAAATCATCATTTGGAAGTATAAAATCCCAATATTATATACAATAAATCTCTCTGGACCTTCGAGCCATCATCACGAAGAAAAAACGAGATAACTAGGAGGAGATGAGATGGCATCACGTTCACTGATATACATGTGGTGTTCCCCAAAAAACATACGACACACCACGAATTCTCTGGTGTGCCTCGTAATAACCCTTTATCTAGTCAACTGCATCACATGGAATCATCTGAACAATTCTACAGTGCTCTAAAGACAGATGAATGGTTTTTTCCATAGTACATTCCCACTATAAAATGATTCAAATTAGTTACTTGATAAAACACTATAAAATCATGTAAAAATGACAGATATTACTTGTGGAAAATCACATACCTCCAAACACTTGTCACAAATAATGAAGGAGACCAAAATGGGGGAAGAGAGTGGTGTCTATGATCACTGAAGAAAAAACGACGCACGACTCGAGCCTTATTTGAGACACAACAAGACCACAGTTTCATGACTTCCTTACCTCACAAAGTCAATTTGTCTAGTCAACCTCATCACTCAGAAGAATGCATGTGCATCCAAAAACTCTATCATGATATAAAGACATATGGTAAGAGTTCAACCCTACATTATTTCATGATATTCACATGTACCATATTGGTAAAGTGAAACATGACCCAAAACTATGGTTGAAAACCGAAACATTTTTCATGAAATCTCGTCTAAACCTAGAACATTGTGATAAAAAAAATTGATAGAAAGAGAGGAGGTGAGAGGTGTCTCTGATTACTGAAAGACATGTGGCATGCCCCTGGTGACCCAACAACATGATTAAACCTCGGTGACATGTCTGTCTCACCGTGTATAATTCTTATTTCACAAGAACATGTCCAAAAATTGATCATGAACCATAAAACCCATAATGAACATGATAGGCATCACAAAAAATATAGTAAATACACTCAATACCATATGTACAATTTTATGTGATTCCCGACATTAATCATATAAAATATAATAGATAGAAAACAAATACGTAAGTAGGGATCACGGTCGCTGAAGGGCATGTGATTCACACAATTCACCCTCAGTGTGGTCCCATGACACGCTAAGAGAAGACATCCCAGAACTCATTGATTTCTTCCAATAGTCATTTGGATCTCTCAAAGACACTTGGGAATGTAAACATGATGTCCTAGAAGTCCATCAAAGTGTCGTTCCTCAATAGTCTACAATAATCTGTTAAGGGACAGATGGACTTTCAGCCACTAAAAATCAGAAACACCCTTGAGGTAGTCCACCGAAGAGACTTATGAAATCTTGTAATAACAGACCCCATGTCAACTATATCCCATACTCATGATAAAAGCCCTCCACAAACTGGATAATATGTGGATGGATATTCTTATTAATAAAATACTCCAAATCTAAAAAAGTGTTTGGTTGGTTAGTTCATTGATTGGAAAATTGAATGCTATATGTTTAATCATGGATCGTCACTACCCACATTGGCACATAGACTATGGGGTTCTTTCACACATTAGATCATGTGACCAGTCATCTTTAAACCAGGTAATACACCGGTGGACCACTGAAACTATCATGTGTCGTTCATAAAGTCCTCTGCATGGTCAATAAATGTTCATGCAATGGACATCCAGCGAGAAATGTGGAAACCATATCACATGTTATCCAAAACACTTGAGACCCAAACAAACTGACACAAAACCAAACCATGCACTCAAAACACATGGGTAAATATCTTGGATTCTTGGAGGAAAAAGCATGTAGAAGACATGATAATGGATCTTTGTATGCTTTATTTATTTAACAAATATATATGTGACGGTACCAAGTCACACCACCCAGATCTTGTGACATCCCGTTGATATGTGATCATGGATATGAATAATGATTTGAACATGTTGAGAAAAGTCTTGAATACCCTTCCCAGTCACCACTTGGATAATATAATCATTCTGTGTTCTTCACCCTATATGTGTGATGTCCTTAGGATACACCACATAACTCACATAAAAATTCCCTCTCATGTTAGTCAAGTTTCGTCGACTCATCATGACATGAAAATCTAGCTCACATGGGGTACCCCCTGGAAAAGTCATCCTGGTCCCGCGATGTCTCCCCAAGAATTCATCCATGACATGCAACACCCCCTGGATGTCTCATTCAAGATTCACGATGTCTCCCGAGGTGTCATCCAAGACACATAACATCCATCAGACCATGCCTCCATGGAACTCAAAATAGCGTCCACATTTATCGTGTTAGGTCATACAGTGACCTATATGGTATGCCAAACGGATCAAGCGACACCATCCAGATACGATGGTTTATTAACTAGAGAATATGTAGTGTGTATGCCCCAACATATCCAAGATAACTACTTTTAATATGATCCCCACCATAATTTGGAAACATAGGACACCTTTTTAAAGGGTCGATGTCCACATCAAGCACTCCATAGACTTCCCGTATAAGAAGATCCCATATCCATACTCCTTGAGGTTGATCATGCACTCCCCCTTATTTGTGACAATGATCATCCCTCACATGGTCTTATGGGGATGAAACAAACACCACATTAGGCATCAAATACCTATTCACTAGGGCAACCGTAGTGTGGAAGCCCAAATATCTCAGAGAGAACTATGAGAACTATGATTCCAGCGATAATTGGGACATATAGGACGCCTCCATAATGGCCTAATATCCATATTTATCACTACATGTACCACCCCAATATTCATATCCAATATCCATAAGCCCTGATGATAATAATGAAATCCCCCTTGTTTCTCATAATGATCATGGACTACAATGGCTTAGAGCGATACAATGAACTCTTCATTTGGCATAAAATACCCCTTCACCCATGAAGCCACAGTGTGTATTCCCCATCATCAACCGGAATATGATGAATGAGATTATTACCATACCATGGATATGTAAGACGTCTCTTTGAGACTCAATCTCAAATATTGGGTGATTTGAAACCCCCAATATTAGTCATTTCCATAAGACGTTAAACTGCACAGATCAACTGAACTATGTGGGTTTTTATTGTAGTAATATCCAAGATATGATGGATGCATCATATTGGCTCAATATAATACTCAGTACATCAACAGGCTCTATAAAATGGAGCATATCATGATGTACCTTGTCATATGGTTTAATCATATAATTTCCCGCTCATTATTGGAAAATGATAAATAACATAGGATACCTATAGATGGATTAAATATTGAGATCCTAGTCTATTGAACATATAATAAAGCTATCCCAAATCCATTTTTTAAAAGAAACTGGTTCTGCATTGGGATTAGAATGAGAATATCAAACATTTCTTAAATCGATAAGAGTTTCCATGAGTAAGAAACAATTCACCCCAAAAGGCAGTGATGAGTCTGACCTCCCATCCACTTAACCAAGGAGTGTAACCATGAATCCCTAGGCCAAAAAACTATGACGAACAATGGATAATGGAAAGATAATCCATACCATGATACAATCGGAAAATGAATTTGTAGTTTTAGGGAAATGTGACAATGGTATCACAAAAAGAGGAATCGATTAGATTCTACTAAATTCTGAAGAAAAAAATGTTCAACCTGATATAGATCTGTGAAATAAATAAATGATAATGTTATAATCCATCAAACCATTCCATTTCTCCCAATACAAAATAAGAAATGTTGAATTTGAGATGAATCCCTCTAATAATGGATAATTGTGTTATAATCCTTCAATCCATGTTTTTTTCTTCTTATACACAAACAACACTGATAATATAGATGTGAAGAACATAGAAAACTTGTATCTTTACGATATATACAAAAATGTAATATGACAACTATAAACTACGATTTCGGAAAGACCATCATGTTGATGAAAAGTCCACACAAGAAGAATGGATAAAATGGAATGAATAACAACTATGTTGACTATTCATATCTAATATATCATTATTATTGCTATGATATGGAAATTATTGGTGGTCTTGTTCATTTTTTTCATCATGATTTTAGAGCATTGATCTGATATAATGTCTTCATTTTCCAGAACTCATTTCATTAACTCATCCACCACCACAACCAACACGGGTCATAAAATGGTTTTTCCTCCCTAATGGTGTTATAATTATGTACAAAAAAATCATAATTTGGGAGTAATAATGATATTGTACAATCCTGATCATGAAAGAAAGTCATGAAATTCTACAAGAACCAAATTTCATGAGTCCGCATCTTTAGAATAAATTTTTTACTAAACCAGTGGACCCCATTTCCATAAACAATTTTTTGGTAGCCAATCCCCATATCATGAAAATAACCACCTTCCATACTTAATGATGATGGATTAGGGGTCATAACTGGTGTCCCACGGTTCATGAACCACCATGGAGGGAACTTGTTAATCACCGTTTCTAGTGTCATCATACTGCTACATATCATCCTCTTGAAAAGGGTACCTATTGATAGACAATGACCTAGGTCACCCATTCACATGCTCCGTCGAGGAAGACATATCCAAGAAAGAAGATGTTGGATTCATTAAAAATGGCTAATACCCTTACTATTGCTGACAACACCTTCCAGTATAATCTTACCGGACCCAAACATTAGGCACATATCTCTGCTCACTGAAAATAAGTCTATGGGAATATTCTCTTAGCATACATGGGGGAGGATCATACTCCTACCACATGCGTGAATCCCATCTGTATATCTCGATGTCACATGATGGACATAAGTGGGATCATATCCCCACTTCAATGGAAGATATCTATCAATAGTTCCTATAGACAGAAAAAGTGAGGGATTACATCCCTGCACACATTTTTCAAAAATTCCATTACATTTTAACAATAGGTGAATAATTTCATTGAAATATTATGGAACGATTATCAGATAATGGGGCATTTACATTATAATATCTCTATAGAAAAAAAAATCTCAACACTCGAATCATCATGATCAATTGGTTGTAATAGAGAATGCACACATTTTTTCTCCTGACTAGGAGGATTATCGGCATACCCCAATGAAGGGTGAGGCATCAGACTGGTATCATAATCATGTTCAATCTAGGGAAATCTAAGTGAAAGCATCACCCACCTCGATAAAAGGTAAGAAACCTATCGAATAAGTCATGCTGCAAAATCTAGAGGCCCAAGATTGTACCCATATACCGATTCTAGCCATGGATAACTAGGTGAGAGTGGAACATGCATTAGGATAGAAACATATTCCTACTAATGAATCAGCTCGACATACTCCAGAAGATCATAAAAGAAAGGGGCATGTTACTAAATCTTCAAATGAATGACTGTCCCAACATCATTACAAGGATATACAGGAAGAGACTCATATTACTTCGTGCATTCTGGAGGCCGGTAAGCATATTTTTTCCAAGGATTCTTATTCAGACAATACATATACTCTAGATCAATCTAGGTCCAACCAGGTGAGGGCATCTCACTTCTCATGGAAGGCTCATACTCTTACCATTAGAGACCGACGCCAAATCCCAATGGACCGAGATCGAGGTTGAACCCCTATCATGACTAAGTCTAATAAGTGAGTCTGGCACATGCCTCTAGATAAGCACAAGTCCCTATCTACAATGAGACAACTTATCGAAATATTCAGATAACTCATCAATAGTGGCTAATATCCCCACAACATTAGATGGTTATATACAAATTCCAGAAACCACGATATAGTAGGATCATATCCATGAACATCCATGAAAGACATATGATAATACTCTAACCATTACCTAGAACATGACTCATATTTATTATTATCTTATTTTTAGTTTCCTTTAGTTGGTTTTAGAAATACTCTCATCACCACAAAGTTATGTTGACTCCTCTATTAAAGTAGAAGCTAGAGATGTTAATTAATAGGATATTCCACATCATTGTCATGTTAAGATGGATTGCATGGACTCTTCTCCTGAAATCCACTGTGGTAAACCTCCCCACCAAGATAACTCCAATTGGGAAAGGTAGTACCCCATTTTCCAAGACGCCTCTGTATAGAGAGGTGAACCAAACATTGACACCTTTGTATAGAGGTGTGCTTGAAATACTAGGTTTAACTATATATAGTTCCCCATAAAAATATCATATTGCTACACTCCCGTCAGTAAGAGACCATCAGAGTCATCTTCTACGGAGTAACTAGATGGAGGTGTGTAATTCGGATGAATAAGAGGCCGAAGTTGACATATGTAATGAGTTTTCTAAAACAACCTCCCAATAATTTTTTGTCCCCTCAATACATCCATCTATGTTATCTTTGATGAGCTATAAAAGACTTTCATTCCTTATCAACACCATAATATGTGGGATACTCATCATTGATTGAAAGATCGACATCTCCCTTATCTAGAATCTGAGTTTCACATTTATACCATCTAGATATCTGTTTTCCATCTTAACCTAGATTCTATCTACATGGCATGATATCCAACAATATAAAATCATAGAAAAAATTTGAAACACACTTACTTTCATTGTATTATGAAACTTTGGTAGCTGGTCTAAGAAGCCACAACCACCATACAAATTTTCATATGGGGATAATATGGACAATTAAACGTCATTGATCCACTAGAACTACATAGAACCTCAATCATATAATCCTACAATGTTTTATCCTTCGGTGAGGTCAGGAGCCACAGAAATTATTTGGTTTGTTGGTCAATGCCATAAAATACCCCCACTCCAACAATTCATAGACAACAATGATGGGGGGATAGGATATCCAACTTGACATAAATCCAGGACCCTCATGATAATATTAGGACATTACATCCACAAATATTAATGTTGTGATCACCTAGACATCTACCTACAAGGAACGATCCACATCAAGTGATTTCATCGCACCCATCTCTCACACCACCACAACTTTGTTTCATCATGGAGACTCTAATAGAAGTTGAAATAGCATCCATACAATAATGGAATTGTTCCCCTAACACAGAGAACAATTTCCACTATATTCACCCATCAGGTGATCTGTTCCCCAAAATGTTCTGAATATGTTTGCAGTAGTCCCAGACAAGCCCTAACCGATATAGATGGGTGAATTTATATATCAATCAGAGTCTCAAAAATCATTATCCCCTAAAAATGTATGGTATAAATTATGATAAATTATTTTTTAGTACCATCCCATAGGTTTAGGGAAATTTTTATCATCATCGACAAACAAAATGGAATCCATATTCTATTTTTTATAAGGAAGAGATTAGCAATCGTCATCCCACAAGTTCCTCTATCTGCAAGACAAACCACTTTTTGTGGGCGCTCATTTGAAAATAAATACCTAAAAATCCGTCATGGTAAAAAATCATAATCCAACATGAGTGGTATATATGGTGAAACAAATTTTTCCCCACTAGGGTCAAAATCCAAACCAGACCGACATAGAAGCGGGTTCAAATAACAAACCTAATAAAAGCCTTACAAAACTGACATACCATGTGAAAATCAATTACAGTACCGCCATTTCTCAATATGAATCTGTGAAAATTGTCACTACTGACATGTTAGAAATGGATCAAGATTCAAATGTAGAGTGGAATAATAGGGAAGACATACCCTAAGAGGATAGTGATCTAAATGCACTAATTGAGGTTTCATGCACTTGGAATCAAATAAGTCACCATAATTTAGGACCACCAAATAATGATTTTTCACCTCCTTTGAAAAGTATCTCTAATTATAAAGGGAAAGAAGCAACCACACCTAGTTTTCCATCTTCATAAGAGAAATTATCTCAATATGAGAGTGCAATATGATCCCTCTAATAGCTTATTGAGGAACTACTATGGGGAAATATTCCCATTGGGAATCATCTTCAATTAGAGGAGAATGTTCTCCCTCTATTTATAGATCCACAATCCTGAGAAGGGTTAAAATATCATATTAGATCTATCATTAGAAAACCAATCCATATAAATGAGGATTACATGAATGATTTTGTCTTCCCTGGTTGTGGCGTTAGGGTTCCCCACATATGTGTAACTCCTTAGTCCAAAGATAAAAAGAGGATCAATGGGAGATGAATGTTCGGACTCCTGATCAGCCCCACCCTCTCCCTAGGGATGATAGGTGACTCAAACGAAGGTGAATCCAAAAATTATCACTACCGTTGAATCCCTGACTACTCAGATGAAATCAATGGATGGGAGATGTGCACTAGTGCAACCCAAGAAGAATCCATATACTAAATGGGATGATGATACCCTTCCTCCACCCAAATTCAGAAATCATACATTTTCCACCTTCAATGGTAAATGAATTATATAGAATTATATCTCACATTTCATTCCATAATGCAGACCAACGATGGGCCCTCAGGATCAGAAGGAGGCAACCAAGATGAGTTGTTTCATACAAACATTAATTGCACCATCCATAATATGGTATATCAATATTCCCATGTGACTTATCACGGGATGAGAAATCCTTTGTTGTCATTTAATTTAACAAATTAGTTCAACACTAAGTAATATGATGATCATCAAACTGAAAAACTACAATCAAATTATGAATGAAATGGGGTTTGACTTCATAGTATGGTGGAGGGGACTGAACTACATGCTCATCATTCCCCTCACACAAGAAACATTTATGTAACTCTATTATGAAAATCTCTAGGTTGAGATGATGACACCCCTAATCCACATGATATATCCTGGTGTATATAGTGGGTTTGTTGAAACCACACTTCATTATGATAAGGCTATTCAAAAAACACAATATATGTATTATTCTAGACCCATAGGAAAAGGAAAATACCGGAACGAATTGAAGATGCACCTGTCACCCTCAAGAACACAGTAGACCAAGAACCTGGGAAAGCTCTGAACATCCCAACAACTCTTACTGGCCGAATGTAGACACAAAACCACCCTCAGCAACAATCACAAAGAAAGTAGGACCACACAGAATTTAATGAATGAATGAACATGGTGTACTTCTTATAAAATGAAATCATTCCGAGATACTTCTTGGAATCCATGGAAAACATCATACTCAAGATTCTGAAGCCCAGGAAGCTCGATGAATTCAACCTCACCGATAATCCCAATTACTACCCCTTCCATGGAAGGTTGGGTCTTAATATCCAGAACTGATTCATCTTTAAGGATGTCTTTGAAGGCATGGTTTACTATGGACAAGGAATATCAGATGGTCCTCCAGAACGTGTGGCTAACAAAACCATTTCTTGCAAAAATGAATAGGAAGGATGGCGTAATGTTCCTACTAGGAATGCACATAATTTTGATGTCTATATGACTCTAAAAAAATATAAATCGATCTCATGTATCCCTAAAGAATAAATAAAATAAAAATTATCATTTAATAACTTTACATTTTCATCAAGTATCCACCATAGATTTTCACAAAAATTCGTCCTCTATTGGATTTATATAAAAAATAATTCTTCTATGCTGAAAATAGGGAACTTGGGAATTTAGTTTTTAGTTGTTGACTAAACCAAAATTATTTTATTTTTTGAATATTATTGCCAAATGGGGGTCGTTTCATATCCGAGTTGAGTGGCACAGGTGTAATTATTTAGAAATAATATAGTGTATCATTGTTTCTATAATGAAAAAAATCATTCAAAATAGAGTAATATCATCAATTATGCATTATAGGGTAGAAATATGGGCCTGAAATTTATTTTACAAATTTATAATGTAATTTTAACATTATCTTTTCAGTTTGACCCCACAATAAATTAGTTAGTAGATTAACCATGGTAAATAATTTTTACATTTAATAATATCCATTTTGACCAAAAATTTATTTGAAATTTTTAGATAAGGTAAATTATATAGATTAAAAATATGGAATACATTGTGTAAAATTCAATTCATATAATTGCAAAATTTTAATTTAAAATTAATCCAACAGTCGTAACGATAAAATGGGTTCCCAAATAAAATATGTTCTAAAATTTAATAAGATTTTATACAAACTTTTAATATTAAAATAAACAAAAGGAAATAAATTTTATTAATATATATATATATATAATTAAACTAATTTTAAAATATCTATAATTTAAAATATAATATATCATTATAAATAATTTAAAAACAGTTGTTTTCAATTATAATTTATCATTTTCCTTTATTCATCAAAAATTTAAACATCTCAGAAAAAATAAACCTATTCTTATTTTAATTTAATAACTAAAAAAATATTTTATTTTTCATGATTGATTTACTAAAAGTGTGGAAAAAATTAATTATAATATTATTTCACAAATGAACACAATAAAACTTTTTTGAAAAATACAGTTTTATGCATGAAATTGGATTTATTCATATCATTTTTTATAAAACACATACGGTAAATTTTAAAAAATTGATTGGATATATACTATATAAATTTAATTAATTTAGTTATCCCATTGTTTTAAATTTATTGCGGTAGAACATATTTTTTAATAAAAATATATTTCCATTGCAAGATTTCTTTTATTTTCCAATATAATTTTTCATTTTTTACTATTATGTAACCAATGAATTTTATTTATATACATTTTGAAAAATTATATTTCAAATAAAATTTAATCCTATTGATAATTTACATGAAAATTATTTTGTGATAACTATCTGATAATAGGTTTTTTATAATATGATGTGTTTCATTTGTATTTAGTGTTGAATGTAATAAAAGACAATATTAGTGTTTTGTGTAATAAAAATATTGATAATATTAAATTAATTTAGAAAATACTTTCAGGAAATATCTTGGTGTTACATTCTACCACACGTAAAAGGAATATATTCCTCTAAATTAATCACTTGGATATATATAATTGGGGATGATTCTGCCTCATTAAATTCTCATGTTTTCACTGTTTTCTCCCCAAAAAATTCACCAGGTTTGTGGTCCTGTTTCATAGAAACTTTTCTATTTTATTCATAATATATAATATTTTACACTTATGAGGAATATAATTCCCTAGTGTTATTAGTTGTGATTTTAGTACATGTCATTAAAAATGTATTTACTTCATCATAATATATACAAGGAACACATCTTGGATCTGAGAGAGGATTGGTGGAAGCACCAATTTATATGCAACCATACTAATATGCTCAAAAATTTCAAGTATACTAAAATACATAGGTTTTATATTTCCTTTATACCATTAGCATAGTTTCACCTTTTTTTGTGCATTAATACATGTCTACTTAATATTGTACTCCAAAAAATGATGGTGATTTTTTATGCCTGAAGAACTAATGGATCAAATGATAAATAATATAATGATAATGTATTCCTTCTATCCCTAATAAAAATATTTTCTAACTGGATATCCAATATTGATAAATATTCATATGGTGAAGTTAGAATTTAATCTATAAAATATCATCCAAGGTTAAGCCTAACTCACTCTTTACATGTTTATCATTATGAAACTTCCAAAATTAAAAATTTAAAAATAACCAGATTAATTTTATAAAAATCAACATTAATTTAATACCAAATATATCATAAAGTGTCTATTTATTACCACATTCAAAACATGATAATAAAATTATCATTTATTCTATTGAATCATGGAGATAACATTAATTACCAAAAAATCCTTATTAAAAACATACATTCATCCTTATTCCATGTATGAAACATTGATTATTCAATATATTACATAAATAAAAAAATTATTTATACTCCATAAATGTAACACAAACCACATTGTCTAAAAATAATTAATTAATTATCAGATCATTCATAATATCTAAATTAGTTTATTCCTATCAATCACCTTTTTATAAAAATTAATCAACATTTTTAAAACATCAGAGAAATATTATTTATTACCTTCCCATAATCATGTATTTTAAAAAATATATATATTTTCATTAAATCCCCATTGTTGGTCATCAACACCACTAATCATATTATTTCAAATCCATAATGAAAGACATATATTGAAGACTCATTTAATTATTATTAATTCCATTACATTTATAATTAAATAATATCACTTCCTTCTCAAACCATTAAATAGGATTCATCAATATTTTACATCACACCACTTTCCATTAATATTCCATTAGTATTCTCTTCATCATCAATAGAATAACCATGCCACATACATCCCTATTAACTCTTTTCATGATATTTCCCCTTAGAAACATATTTTAAAATTTCACATATATTGTAAATTTAAGACATCAAATAGTCTATCATACATTTGGTAGACTATTATTCTTATACATTATGTTAATGGAACAATTCAATTTTCCTCTGTGATTACCTTAATGTGAGAATGTTTTCCATAGTAAAAACATCTTCTTGTTACTTTGATACATTTCTTTAAGTGATTACTACCACATTATTGATATATAAAAAACATAATTTTTTTTCATCCATGATCACTACTACCTAAACTATCAGTGAAGTATATCTTTCTCTTATATAGTAGGTGAAGAGTAACTTAAGGTATATGTGGTTAATCATATATTGTGATAAAAATATCTTCCAATCTTGCCATATTCATATATTTTTTCTCATCAACACATTTTCCTTGCCATTTAATGTTACTCATGTTCCTTATGGTTCTATCTATGGAATAAAAAAAAAATTATTTTATGAGAAACACTAATAATTGTGGAAAACAACATAACCGTGAAAAATTACTTATAGAATATCTGAATTGTTAAGCATGTTATTCAATCTATGAACATTAGTTTTATCTTACGTTATTGATAGAAATTATATTTTTATTTCATTCCTGATGTTTTGTAAAGTGTTTGTGAATTTCCAAAGTATATCTCATAGGAGTGATAATCATTCTGTAAAATAAGATCTATTATAATGCACAAGGTGATGATTGAGTTCAGATAAATGTGCCCTTTTAATGGTATTACCCTTGGGTATATCACATCTTGATATACATCCACACACAGTATCTATATATGGATATAATTACATGGAAATTAATTGATCTATATTTTAAAAAAATTCCAAGACACTTTCCTATACCTTGACTCCTCCTTAAACATATACTTACATAAATCCATAGGCAAATCAATAGAAATATCCCATGCGATATCAGTAATGTTTTTACATCCTAGATTCCAATGGATAACTAAATCGTTCATTTTATACTAACTATATCACCACAGGATTTTCTTACATAGATATTACATATATTTTGATTAATATTCAGTACATAATAAAAAATGTTAGAGGAATGTAAAAATGTAAGAACCAAGTTTTTTTAATACATTATAAATCAATTATTTTCTATTTTAAATCCATGTGTTTTATATAATATGAATTCCTGGGGAGGATAAATAGGAAAGAAGGATGTCTAATTATTATTCAATTCTCGAAACCCCAATTTATGGAAGAAGTAACTAGGTCACATAGTTTTTAGAAATCAAGCCTCTTTTCCCATATATTTTATCCAAACCATGATTTTAATATCAGAGGGGAAAAACGGGGCATAATTTTCCTAAATAGAGCACCTAAGGTAGCACAGACATCTTGATTTTTTTAAAAATATAGTAGATGATTATTATGTAGATTTCGCATGTTAGTGAAAATATGCATGTCAACACTGAAGATATCCTTTAGAGATTAATTATATTGTGTGTTTGGAATACGGTTTCTCCCATAGTGCTACTAAACCTGGTTACCTAGTAAAATTGGTAAAAATTACCATTTTTTCTTAATGAGTAATATGTTTAAACAATCCTTTAATTTTCATTATTCTAGTTTCAAGATAACATCTTCTCCTATATTTTGAGATCAATCCTCCCTTAGGAAAGGTTCAATGATAGAAATATAATCTAGAATACAATTAAAATTATTTTCATATTGAATAATGTTATCTAATAATATCTATATTAATATTCTACTTTCATGGTTTGTGTTTATCTTGATGGAGTAAATAAGGTTTAGGCTCATATGACCCATTTTCTGGGCATTCATATTTTTTTTCATTCTCTCTATCTTGACCGAACCAGATTCCAATAGAAGAAGAGTTCTACTCTACAAGAATAAGTTATGTGGATTATTACCAATCCATTAAATTTGTGATGTTTTATAACTCGGGTTATGTGTAGTATCACAGTTTCACCATTTTCCCCTATATTGAATTTTACATAAATTAGTTACCCTAGTTAGGAATCTAATGAACATATTTAATCCCAAGACACATGTTAGGTCATAAAACTCAATTCATGCCTCCCCTAAGGATTTTCCCATTACATTCCCACTTGTGATAAATGGTTATAAAACCATAACACCTATGTGTGTGTTTTGTGTAGATCTGAATTGTGATAATATTAAATTATAGGGGTAATTTTTTTGGTTTATCATGGATAAAACACGTATTAATTTTAGGTGTATTGAATAAAGGTAATTGGTACGATAATCTCCTAATTAAAATAAACCCTGGTTACAACCATATTATTATTATGTGTTAATGAGTTGTAAATTAACTTTTGGAACTGATTAAATTCTTTGACTATTGTATTTGACCTAATCAAGCCTGTAGACACCTCCCTAATAATCTGGACATGGATAAAACCTATTCTAAATTTTATATGTGCATATAATACAATGTAAATTATATATATGGACATGGACTCCTTCTACAATTATGATATTTGGTCATGTCATCCCTTATATTGTTATTATGATAAGGTCATGGAATCCCAATACTATGATAATGGGATTTGTGTCCCTATATAGTGACACTCACATATGGAGACCCTTATAAATGTGATAGTTGGTACTTATGAATTGTGATATAGTCCTGGAAACCCTAGTGATATGAATTGGCCCCGTGACCATTATAATTATAATATTGGTACGAAGACCCTTATATATGTGATATTTGGAATGTTATCCCTATGATTATGATTTGAGAATGAAAATACTTCATGATACGATAATCTGAATAGTTACCCTACTATAGTGATATAGGGCAGGGAATCCCATATTCATGCAATAATGGGAATGGAATTCAATGATACTCAGGAGAGTCATGGTTCCACTTATGGAATCCTGAGTTATGACTTTGGTCAAGGATATAATCAGACTCCAAATCTATGGTTGTTGATGCCACTACAGGTATAGTCTATTTATTTTTATAGAACCGTTAACCATTTAGAGGCTTTCAATCATATCCTGAAGATTGTACTTCCATCCAAGAATCATTTTGGAACTAGTTTCCAAAATTATCAAATTATTTACTACTTATAATTATTACTTGTAAAATAACATATTATTTGCAACGATTTGAAATCAATTGAGACTATTAGTGGTGGCCTATGGTAATTATTTCACCCACTATCTAGGTAGCCAAAGGAATCATGGAATATCATGTTGATTCATGTAGATATAGAGAAATACCCCAGTAATTGGTGCATGATTTGTTGATATCAAAGGAGTTGAGAGCACAAGAAAAAGAAAAGATTGAGATGCTATTGGAGAATGTATTTTTGCGTATTTTTTCAATTTTTATACATTTATTATATAACATTATTTCATAAAAATTTTTATTAGAAACATTTCTCATCAACATTTTATATGTTACACTAGATTTTGTTTTTATTGGTTACTTTTACATTTTTATTCTTTACCTTCGGATGCTAGTTTCCATTAATTTATTATGCTTCCTCAGTTTATCAATCATTTTGAATGCTTTGATACTCTGAAAAATGGAGTATAGTATCCCCACTGTTCCACCTCAAACCCTCACTACTAGTCCACAGCAACAATAATATTGGGAGGTAAACAAGAGGCCTTGTGGCCCACCAACTCAAGGCATCATTTATTTGACATTCGGGTTTGGATGTCACAAAGTGGTATGAGAGAATTTTATTTTATTTTTTTCTTATTTTTGGGAATATTAGCCATGAAATTATGAATGTATCATAAATTTGGTAATTATTTCCTCCAGGGAGTAGCTGACCCATGTACTATGAAGGCCAAATTACCTTCTTATTATAGATGATTTTGTTTATCTATTGAGTGAGACACATGATTTGAGATGGTTATAATTATAATAGAAGATTATATAATATCATTGGACCTATATTGTATGGAATAATTATCCACACATCATTCAAGGAACCTTACAAAATTTATATTTCATGCATTATTCCACTCTACATTTATATTCCTACGTTATTTTCCAGAATCCTATTTTAGTTCTTTTTAATATGTCCATGAATTGTAGTAAAACATCATGTAAGAAGATTATGAATTATTTATTGGGATTAAATTGATTACATATTGCAGATTAGGTGGTGTGTGGGCCATTTTAATTGGTGGTGGTGGTCGATACAAGTCATCCTTAAAAAATTGATGTGAAAAAGATAATTGCATTAAATTAAAATGAAATATAAATGAAATGGTATCCAAAAATTTAGGATTTAAATTTCAATTTAATGTATGTTTTCCTCTATATATTGAAATCATAACTCTATAAACCATGAAACATATTGTTAAACACATATCATGGCCTAGAATTTGAACTTGTACTAGGTAGTCGAAACCATCTGTTCTGATCTATATATAAATGTTCTATCAGCCATATGGGGCTATTTTAATAGAGACTGGAGTGTGAAAATTATATAAGAAGGCTTTTACCAATAAAATTCATGTATCTATGACATTATCACTTTTAAATACTATTTATGGAATATTTTTTATATTTTTAGAGATTCACCACAATGATTTCCTTTTGCGAAGTGCCATGACTGTGGTGACAACCATGCTCCAAATGTAGTGGGCCCTAATCCCCCATTGATACCATTTATTAGTGAAATATATGGAACCTATTATTAACATGAATATACAAGAAGATTTTTGAGTTCATGGGGAATTTCTATGTATTATTCAATTTATCGTGGGAGCTCTGAAATCATCAATTTCTATGGGAGATCCTATGTGGGAGTTCCAATAGAAAAATTCACCTAATATTTTTATAGTTGGTATCCCCTAGGCTGAAAAGTTATCGATTTGGATGATTATTTATATATTCAATCATCTAGATACATGTTATTAGAGGAGATAAAAGCTGTATACTCTTATGAATTTTTCATTATCTAAACATTTGTGGGATTTTGTACATCAGAATGTTAAGTATCAGCAAGAGATTTTAAGGGATATACCGCAACAGTTCTGTGGTACATTATTCCCTAAGACCAAATAGTATGATCATTCTAGAAATTAAATTAACTGGAAGTAGGATTATATAAAATTTATGGAATACTAATCCAATAAATGGAGTGTCAACACTTTACACCTATATATAAAAATAATGATCTAGCGAATGAGAGATGAATCCAGGATGGCCTTAGGAATCCTAATAATTATATGGTGATTGTTTTCTAGTAAAATAAAATATATTATAAAGTGAACTATGATTTTTTCTGTGGGAAAATCAAAGAGATAGTGACAATGTAATCATTGGTGATTCTGAACTGAGAAAAGTTACTGGTTTGACTCACAGTCAAAATTGATGCATATAGACAATGTTTGTAGGTAGTGGAAGCTAGGAGACACCCACTAATAGTTAAAAGATTTATCACCATTGGGCGAAGAATGTTTATAATAATCCATAGTGGCATCAAGACCCTAATGAGTGATGAGGTTTTTAAGGATCAGGAATTTGATACTATTTCTTGACAACCATCCCATCTCTTTTGAGTGGGAGTGGGTTCAAACGATCTCAACCATTAGGATCATGAAATTTAAAAATTCGTTAGGTAGGTATATGGGGTACTAAAATCCATATTAGAATACTATAAGGTTAATAATGTTGTATATTGGCTGTAAATATATAGTTCTATCTATGAATGCCCAGTAAGGGTGGTTAGGTTATAGCAATGTGCCACGAAAGGCCATAATTATTCAAAGAATCCTAAACCTGAGGAGTAGGGTGTAAGGACAACCACTATTCAAAGAATTATTCTAGTAGTCTCTAATATTTCATAGTCTTTAGTTGATATAGGTTCATCACAATACTTCTTCTATTTATCGGTTTTTGAAATCCTTGGGCTAGATACTATAAAATTCTATGAGGTTACAAAACATGACACCCTATTAGGTTTATAGTCATAGAGTGTGTGCCAATATAGGATATATCCACTTGAATTAGGAAGCCACATTTTATTCTGATACCACTACATCATCAAGATTAAAAGATTCTATTTTATTCTCAGAATGTACCGGTTGGTTCCCTATGATTCATAAATTTATTTTAGTCACTAGAGGGTGTTGTTCACATCACTAGTGGGTGGTACATATAGTCACAAGGTTGTGTGGGATATCTAGGTAGGTAGATTTTGACTATATAATAATGTGACAGATAGAGTGACCTCCCATAGTTATACCCATTTTACTGATGATTGAGTATTACATCAAGTTATATTACCGCATATAGTCGACCGAATCTGGGATGTTTCCACCGATAAAATTTATGGACTACCACTACAGATTGAGGTAGATTTTACTAGGTAAATAGTTCTTATAGATTCTCCAATATGCATTTCTCCTAATAGGATCGTTAATAACTAGCTTTAAGAGATCTAGTTTTAGTTAAAGGATTCGAGTGCTAATGGTGTTTAATGAATGAATACTTATTCCTGGTGTTCACAAATCCATTTAACCAATATGGAAGATGGAAACTTCAGGATTTTTGTGGATTAAAAAAATTAAAATATTCTTATAGTCAAAATGGGTATCTTCTACCTTTTATTGATGATCACTTCAACCATATTTGAGGATTGAGAGTGTCTTAAATGATCAAGCTGAGATTAGGTTACCATAAGGTTTGAGTCATACCATCAGATAATCCACATACACCATTCTATATTTTTTATTGATTATATGAGTATCTACTTATTACCTTTGGTATTACAAATGAATGTTCGATTTTTATGGATTTGATGAATTGATTTTTTTATCCCTATTTGGATTCCTTTCACATGGTCACTGTAGATGGAATCTTGGTGTATTCTCATATTCAAAGACAAAATAGAACACATCTTGAGATTATTTTGACTACACATAGAGAGATAAAATTGGATCATAATGTTATTAAATTTCCTCTATATATTAACAATAATAAATTATTAGTTATAATTATCATGAATGTTGGATTATCAGCTGATCCATAGAAGGAGGGTGGTGTAGTTACCTAGGAGAAACCCTATAATTTCATTGATATATGGGGTTTATTAGGGATATCTGGTAAATATAGATACATTATTCAAGCCTTATTAAACCACGAAGAAGTTATAAAGGATTTAATAAATATGATGTAATGTTTATATGGTCATAATATTGTGATAAATCTATTTAGGAGATGAAAGAGAAATTGACTAAATCACCAATCATGATCCTTCCAGACTAGGGTAGAAGATCTATGATATATTTTTATGAATTAGGTTTTGATATAGGAGATATTATTATATAGGAATATCGATTCATTGTGTATGGGTTGTCATAGATGAGGCATCATGTACATAATTACCCAACACATGATATCGAGTTAGTAGATGTTGTACACGCCTTTTGTTGTTGGTGGATTTACCCACTAGAGGTGCATTATTTGGTTTTTACATACCCAAAAATCGTAAGGTATATTTCTCACATAGTATGGAATGAAAATTATGTAGTAATTATTGTTGAATATGGGTAGTCATTTTATTTTTATGTATCATATATTTCCATAATAATAACTTTTTCCACTGGTACATGGAATCTGATGACTCAAACTCATTTGGATTATGAGACCATAAGTGAGTGGAACCTTATAGTTCTATTTTCTTTCATGAATAAAATTTTTTTTTACTATATTGGATAATATGTACATTAATTTCTAGCAGTGACCTATTTAATTCATGGCAGAGTAATGATAAGAAGTTTTTCTGATCTTGATGGCTTGGTCATAAGAAAGTGTATCTTAGTGGATGCCTTGGAATTATTTTGGTATATCAATTATGAAGACATCATGAGTATGAATGGGCATATCTTAGTTCCCACAAATATGAGAGATTGAAAATATTATTACTGTGTAGTCCAATTGGGTATCTCCTAGATGAATCATAGTATACACCAAAAGTATTGGTTCCTTTTGATGAAATTTTAGGGAGTGGGTTTTATTACTAGGTGTTCCACCTATCACCTGGTGGAGGAGGAACAGCTAGGACCAATTGTATGTTGAAATATTTTAAATATTTTGTAACGGAAAATGTGAAATGTTACATGTGATTTTTTAATTTCACAACTGAGGTATCTATGAGGTGATGACATAGTTTTTATAGTTGTGGTTCAGCTGGAAAAGGTAGCCCACTTCTTGTATATCAATGATACATTAATAGTTGATGAGATGGGTAGATTATAATATCATCATATCATAATTCTTCATGGTGTCCCTTGTAATATTGTTTTAGATAGTTATTTACATTTCACATAATATTTTTCTCATAGGATACATATGTGAATTGGTACACAGGTCTTTCTATGCACAACCATTCACCCTATGAGCGATGTCTTGTTAGAGCAGACCATACAACTATTGGAGGACATGCTCTGGGAAGGTGTCCTTGACATTGTAGGTTATTGGGAGGATCATATTAATCTCATTAATTTCCCAAAAAATAAAATCTTTTAGGATACAATATAGATTTATCCTTATAATTCTATATACATTAGGTCATTCCAATAACCCTATTTCATGTTAGTGGTAGGAGGGGCAACACAGCTAGCTCCTTTCCTCATTTAAGAGAATTCAGAGAAGGTTCATATTATAAATAATTCTACGAATACTTCTAATTATTTATAGAAATATTATGTTGACTTTTTTGATGACCTGTGGTGTTTGTGTTCTGGGGCCAGGTATGCTTTTGGGTATCACCAAGACATGGGAATTGGGAAATACAATGGAAAAAAGAAATTATCTCCTCATTATGTCGGTCCATTTGAGATATTGGACAGAGTTGTTCTAGTAGCGTATCATTTTCTATTACATTATTTTTATCATTACATGAATCAAATTATCCATGTTACATAGATTCACTATTATCATGCCGACCAATTTGATAATTTTCATCCAATGGATGTTGAGTTGGATACCAATTCTTCTTTTAAGAGACATCCCATATGCGTCATTGTTTAATGAAGGAAGACGCTTTGAGGCTAGTATTTCCCTTTAATAAGGGTACAATGAATGTAAAAGTAGGTTAAAGATGATACTTGGGAGAATAAGGTTGAAATACATGCTTTGTGTAAGGATTTATATTCAAACCACATTTCATCACTCTTAGAAGGGCAACCCCAGGAAGATTTCCATTAAGAGGGAAGATTATAAGAAACCAGTTTCTCTATGATACATGAATCATTTAATTTATAATATTAATATTAGTTTTTTACCTAATAATGATTCCTAGTTATGATAAGGTGAAAACAATGGGGTGGGGGTTTGGGGGTTGTTTAGATCCCCAAACACTAACTAGTGGAAGAAATCACCAAACTGCGTGGTTAGTGGAAAGCATATAGCCCATCCTTCATTGGAAATCCAAACCGTGCATAGAATTTTAGAGGTAAAAAAGGGATAAATGATTCCCTAATCTGTTTCACATTGCTCCATGCTCCTACATATGTTCGAAAAATAATTAGATAGGTTATATGGTATAGTTTGGGAACAGTTATTCAAACCGTACACATGAACTATGGGGTTATCCTTTTGGTATAGTGGATATTTAAAAGTTGTCATATGGTTTGGAAACCTATGTAGATTAAACCATATAAGCTATTAGAATCGGGAAAAATTATCATTTGCAATTAATGTGTAACATTTTTAATTCCCCAACCCCATTTTCATCTTCCCAATGCGCGGATAACTTTTTATCATCCATTATGAGTTCAATCCTCCCTCAATATAATTTTGATGATAAAACTACCATCCAGAATCCCATTTAACAACATTTCATCTCGTTTTATGCCCCTAAATGTGATATTTATTCAAATTACCCATGTTTTATTTTTCTTTATCTCAATGGAGTTATTTATGTGTAGGCTCATATGTCCAAAATTGAGGGAATTCACCTATTTTCCAACATTCTCTCAATATAGACCAAACCAAAGGTCGATTCTAGTTTATTTATCCACAATAGGCATAAGGTAGTTGTTCAAGTGTTTATACCTTAAGTTCATGCTAGTTTATTAAATGTATTATCTGCCTCACATCGATTTTACCATGCATTTCCCCTAAATTGAATCATTCATAAAATGTTTTCCCAATTCAGGAACCAAATGACCATATTAAATCCTAAGACAAATTTGATGTTATCAAAATTAATGAAGTCCACCATCATGGTCATTCCCTTTACATGCCTAAAGGCCATTCATGGAAGTACCACTAGAACACATATGTGTTTCTTTGGTCATACATGTCTATTGTGATAATATTAACTAAATGAGTAATTGTTGTATTATACCATGGCTAACACACTATCAATATATGTTTAATTGAATATATGTCAGTGGTATGAGCACATCACCTAATTAAATTGAATAATGATTACTCCCTTATTATTATTGGAATTTAATGAATTATGAAATAATTGTTGGATCTATTAAAGCCTTCGACTATTTTAATCATTATAATCGGGCATAGAGACCCCTTTATTAATGTTTGGGCATGGAGAACCATGTGTTAAATTATATACAGGGAAGGAATCCCATTTAATTATTTTATAAGGGAACAAAATCCCTTATTCTATTCTGATATATTGTCATGAAATCCCTTATACAATTTTTATGATATGGTCAAGACATTATTATACAGTTATATCGGTCATAGAATCAAAATATAGTTACACTCGAGCATAGTGACCCTTGATACATGGGTATGTTGTCACATATTAATTGACTTAAGGGAATGGATACCCTACTAATATTAATCATGAATGATGCCCCTTATTATTATGTTATGTGCATGGAGACCCTTAATATTGCGATATACGAATAGTCTCCCTATGATTTTGATTCAAGAATGGAGACCCTGGAAGATATGATTATGTGAATGGTGAGACTAAAACTGTGATACTAGGTATAAAGAATCATATTCCTTTGATACATAGAATAGAATTCCTTGACAGTCATGAAAATCAGGTTACAACTTATGGATTCCATGTTTAAACAATGGGTTTAGGAATGCAGCAATAATCATATATATGGTGGCATACATCACAATGTCAATAGTCAATATATGGGTATACAAATGGTTACCATTCAGATGTTATCTAGATTGGGCTCAAGTAGGTAGTATAATCTTGGATTACTATTAGAAAAAAATATGAACATTTTCATCAAATTTAGTACAAAATATCATTACATACACACTTCTATTTTATATTCATTGATTATATATTTAGAGATAGTGGTTGTGGTTTCCTACTAAGTTTATCTCACACCATATTTGGGCCTCTAATGCTACCCAAATATAATATGTTGATTAATGTTTGGATATGGGAAAAGGACCAAGTTATTGATGTTTTATTTTTATATAGCATGGGTTTAAGAGCAAAGGCTTGTGGAATGGATCGTGAGTCTATTGGATATAGCATTTTTTTGTCTTTTTACCCTTTTTGATACAATTATTTTATAGCATTATTTAATGAATCTTTTTGTTAAAAAAAATTCTATAAAATCATTTTATATATGATACTTTCTATTGTTGTTATTAGTTATTTATTCCATTTATATGATGTACCTTCCACTATCATTATCCCTTCATTTATTATTACATGGTTATTAGTCTATCATTTTAATTGTTGTGATACTCTGAACAAGATGAAATGTATTTCAAATGTGTCCCACTATATAGGGGCACTATCTAATGTGGAATTTGGGTTGGTACATCAAAAATATTTAATTGAATTTTGAAGCAATGTGCAATCTTCTAATTTGGTGAATGATTTTCAACATCTCCATATATGATCTTATCCTTTAGTACACTTCCAAATCATAGCCTACATAATATTTTTCCTTAAAACATGGGGAAATGATATATAAAAAAGGGTGAGATCAAATTCATGGTAAGGGTAATCATGAGAGATACATAATAATAACATGAACATAAGGGTGAGATAAAATGTGCATAATATTTAAAAACCATAACACGCATATCAAAGATTGTACTCCTAAGTCATGGAATAAATATTGAATTTTAATAAAACATGAATTATAAGGAAATAAATGAATTATAACCTAGAAAAAATATATTAAATTTTTTCATACATATAATCATAGAAAATCATTTACATAATATTAAATGATCAGTGAAAAAATATTTGGGCATTCCATTGGTCGCTACACCTCTTAGACAAGACAAACCTACATCATCAGTGGTACCCCATTATCCATAATTGAATGGATTCACTCCCTAAACCCTAATAGTAGTCAAAGATCACTTTTAATTACATTAT
This sequence comes from Viscum album, assembly GCA_963277665.1. Taxonomy (NCBI): domain Eukaryota; kingdom Viridiplantae; phylum Streptophyta; class Magnoliopsida; order Santalales; family Viscaceae; genus Viscum; species Viscum album. The sequence continues at coordinate 1,405,397,229 of OY728120.1, read as the reverse complement.
ATAAGATAAATAAACTTATTGGACCGGGTTCACTCCCTATTCAAGTACGTTCTATCACATAATATATAAATAATAAACCAATGAATTATAGGGATATATAGGTCCCACCCATATTCAGTTATAACATAGACACCATTATTAATTATTACATAACCACCATCCTTGATTATAACATAACCACTATCATATAACGAAAATCATTCATATATGTTCCACAAGATTATAAAAAAATTCATCCTATTAGAACATATGAAGTGAAATGGGTTTAATAAACTTTTGATAATAAAATTACCAGTGAAAAAATTAGTTCTCATAATGACTTCACCATTTCATTAAAGAATTACCCATGAAAACTTTTGTAGGTTTTATACACTGTTTGTCATGGTATAGCCTGTGGAATTGAAATAGTTTTCCTAATCATATTTTTCATTATAATCATAAAAAATTCATAGAAATAATATGAATGGTATCATGGGATTATATCCTCATTAAATTAGAAGTAACATTAAATGATGTAGTTTTTTATAGAAATATGGTATTTATGGATTACATGGAAAATTTATTGATTAAATTTCCATTCCACTTTGAAAAAAAATTAACTTAAAATAAATATAAAATCAATATCATTGAAAATAAAATTTTAATATTATATGAGAAGTTTTAAAAATAATTTAAAAGATTTCATAAGGAATATAAACTTTACAATATAAAAATATCTTTGTAAAATAGGCGAAATATTTAAAATAATTTCTTTTTAATATATAAAAATGATTTTTTAAAAAAAAATTATGTCATTATTATAGAAAATTATATACATTCATTACATAATAAAACAATGATTACATTCACATTTATGGTAAAATAAAAATGAGAATTATTTGGAAAATTATATTAAGATTAAATTCAAAATATATCTTAAAAATGAAAACATATGTAATTTTTTTAATAAATAAATTTATGAATGTTAAAAAAATAAAACATTTTTAGAATACATTATTTTGGAAGAGAAATGTTTTTCGACTAAATAGATAAATAAATATTATTTTTCAAAAAAAATTATTTTAAATTCATGAATATATAAATTGGTTAATATGAAGGTAAACCAATTATTTTCATGATATAAATAGAGGGAAATAAAATTCCAATGTTTGTTGAGAGATAGACCATATGATTTCATCATATGAATCATAATCATAAACAACCCCGATAAATGGTTAAATTGTAAGATAAACTTTTTACCAATTTGTTAAATTTTAATTATAATACCCTTAATGATACATTAAGTATCATGAAAAAAATTATTCATGATTAAACATGTCAATTATGAGTATATACACCTCGTATAATATGATTGGTTCATATATGAACATATCTCTCAAAGAATGAAAACTGAGACAAAATATCCCTTACCTCTTAAGAAAATAATAAATGATAAAATCAATGAAAGTGAGATCCTAAAATGCTAATGTAAATCCAAATTATTTTAATGAAAACAATCATAAAGTAAATTATTTTTCGTTATACAAACATTATAAAATAAATAATTGGTGAATATGACATGTATCTCACAGAAGTAAAAAAGTGATATGATATCCCCTGTGACATTGATAGTCAGTTGATAAAGGCCAAATTAAAGTGGGAAAATACAATGGATTTATAAATAAAAACAAATTTCATGAAATTAATCATAAAATACAATCATAGAAATTATATACACTAAAATAAAATTTTGAATATGGAATATTTCTCATATAAATAAATGTCTGACCATAGAACCCCTATGGTAAGTCTCGAATTTCTTCACACATGTTAAAAAGAGATACATAATAAATATAAGTATTCATGGAAATATTTTAGAACCATAATTATATATATATATATATAACTATATATTATTTACACATTACTATTTATGACATAATTATTAATAATTCATTGTCAAAATCGTGTTTCAGATGACAATATCTTTGTTTTCGTGTATGTTTTGATTTTTGAGTTTTAGTACTCTTCCATTGATAATGGTTCCATTATATCCAGAATAATAATAATGAAATTATTATAATATTTATACATTATTTATAATATTAATACCTATCTTGTAATATGGTTTTTAGAAATAAATTATGTAATAATCAGAGAGATGATAGACCGTACATACGCTTGAGTAACATTTCTATATTTCAAAGATAATTATGGAATGAAGGCAATAAATATTTTATATTTAAATAATGGGAATATTATCAAAAATAACATTCTATTTTTTTAATATACTTATACATATCATCAATGTGACATGGTGATGAAAATAAGGAGTCACATTGCTTCATGAGGATGGTAGTCCACATGTAAATGAATGGTGTTCTCATCATACTTTTAGTGAAAAGGTAATAAATGAAATGATATATTATATTTCTATAATGATAAATATTTAATAGATTTAATAATTATTTCATGTATATTATATATATTTATATATATATTCATTATACATACCATTATTTTCTATTAATATAAAGTTTTAGTGAAAATGAATTAGATTGATTTGTGAGGCTTTAGTCTGTAATAGACAAAAATGCCGTTATCATATCCACCATGAAATTTAAATGTAAAAATTATATACTATATAATGAATACAAAGGTTTAATTATGTTATTGAAACACATATTTACTTTATATTCATCATCATATCTAATACTGATAATTAGTTTTAGAAAAATGAATGACATCAGTTCGTGAGGCGATAGTCTATGGTACACTAGAAGACTGATTTTGTTACCCATTAGATGGAGGTGGATATTGGTTTATATCATTAACATAACACAATTTTTTTACAAATATGTAATATAGAGAGGTTATTTTATCATATTTGTTAATATGTATTTAATAAGGTGGGTGAGGACATAATATAAAAACATTCAATCAAGAATGATACCTTTTCTTCAGGTATCCTCCTTATGTTTGAAAGAAATGAAGAAATAGGATGGATTTTGTGAAAAACAATGATTATATTCTGGTATTTTTTTATTAATGTGGTATGGTATTGGAATATCAATAGGGTTTGAAGCTCTGAATAATAGAGGATTTGGTTTGGCCTTTTATAAGTGAGGTGAGTGTGTCACTTTCAGGTGATTTTAAAAACAAATGGGTAACAACGTTTTTATCATGTAAAATGTCTCCAAAATGGATTATTATATCACCTAGGTAATTTATTGGTTTAAATGTGTATATAAAATATACTTTATACAACTTTTTAGGTCATTGTAACCCTTATCTTTTTAATTTAATCCCTTAGAAAATCAGTTTTTTACATAACCTTGATTGATATTTTCCAATATTTTACTATTAATATTAATCAGAAATTAATTTGAAATTATTAAATAATATAAATAATTATAATTCCAATTCACCAATATATTTCTCAAAATTCTATTTAGTAATGTGAAAAAAAATATTTTAATTTTATCTTGTAGATTTAACGAGTTTGCGAGTTCCCAATGGGAAAATGTTCAAAGTATACAATGTTTTTATAAAAAAAATCAACATGAAAATAATTTAAATAAACTAAATAACATTATTAGAATTTTAAATAAACCAATGTTACATTAAAAATAATTTAGAACATAATTTATCTTTTTAAATAATATAAATGAAATGGTATTTTTGAGTAAAATTTAATATTTTTCATTATTCATAGAAAATTTAAATTCGTAAAAAAATATAAAGAAACTCACCATGAGATAATTTTTACCGGAATATATAAAAAAATTATCTATAAAAGTGGGAAAACATTATTTTTGTTATATGTTCTTAAATGAAGAAAATAAATATTTAGAAAAATACAATTGTCATTGTAAACTTTGATTTATTCATATTTCTTATCTAGAAATTGAATAAGATAAATTTTAAATAGTTGAATGAATATATAATATATATTTTCCATTAAATTAATTTAACAAAATTTGAATTCAAATTTATTGTGGAAAAACATGTTTGATTTAAAATCACTGTTTTTAAGAGAAATATTTCATTTATTATCAAATAAATTTCATTAATTTTTAATTAATTGGTATCCCAAAGACTAATTAAATATACATTTTTATAAGATATATTTTAATAATTAAGTAAATACTTTTAATAATCTCAATCCCAATGGCCATGTGATAACTATAATATAATAATATTTATCAATATGACACATTTCATTTAATCTCAATATTGTGTGTATCAAAATCTAACTTAGTGTTAATCATAAAAAAAATTTCAACAATATTAAATTCATTTGGGAAAAATATTTCCCAAAATATCATGGTGTTATAATTTTCTTCTATGTGAATGTGTTTAGCTAATAATTTAGCATGTTACCAATGTTAAAACATCACTAATAGAATGTTTGGTCTTGTCTCCATGTTAGTCTATCCTATTATAGAAAAATAAACTAATGGATATAATTTTATTTCCTTTAGTAATATTATCTAATTTATTGATTTATTATCGACCACAATTTGATTTCTAAAATTTAATTTAATCGTAACTTTATTTTTATATTCTATATATTGATGGAATATAATTATTTATGTTCCCACAATTCCCATTATTTTTGTGAGAAGTGAAAAACTCTATATATTGATATATGACTACATGTGATCAGTGAAATGATTTAGAAATCATTTTTCTATTATTTTATTATAAATGTCCTCATAATATTCGTCTTTAGATAATTCATGGGACATTAATTAATCATCACTGATATCTATCATTTGTTAGACACACTTTTCTATGGAGTCAATATTTTCAGTTTCACATAACAATATAACTTAATCCAAAATATAGATATGGAATCCAACTATATTATTTTCAATGTGTATATTTCATTGAGATTTCGAATTCACCAGAATTAAGATACATATTCCAAAATACAGGGAAGTCAATTTATACATAATTTTGATTACAAAAAAACAATTACTCATATAATGGTAATCCTTTAGGAATGATTAATTTGTAAGGAATGTGAATATTATTCATATTTATATACTGGGGTATGCATATTTTTTGTTTAAAAAATTACATAGTTTTTCTTTTTACATTATTTCATAAATTCGTTTATTCAATTAGTATTATCATAGTTTGATTTTAAAATTTGATATCTCATCAATCAGGATCCATGAAGTGGCTTATGTGATTAGTTTTCCATGGTATATTAACACATCAATTCCAATTTTTCCCATTCTTACAAATTAAGGAATACACCTCCTTTACCCCTCAATTGATGATTTACTAACTTGATCCAAATTATATTTCGACATTTTCCTAAGATAAGATGTTATTTAATAACCAAGATATTCAGGTTATAACCTAATGTTATAATCTACTATTAGTGGTATTTGTTTTTCTTTGGTTTTCACTCTAATCATTATTAACAGTAGTTTGTTGGATTCAATCAATTGTTTCATCATATGAACCTCTATGTATGGTACTAGGTTCTATCTCTATAGGCACTGAAAATTATAATGAATATACATTGAATATAAATATTATATATAATTTCATATATTATTCTTATCCACGGTAAATATGATCCTTTCATCCTATTATTTGATATCACTTCATAATGACCTAATACATTATCTATAATAGTATTTATCCATATCCCTCTATAAATAAGAAAGATATATTTCTTATATATTTCTAAATGAATTTTATCATCTGTTATATTCAAATAGGCTGTCTAATTTCATGAAATACTGTAAAATATATGGAATGAATCATCATATCTATATTTCAAGGTGATTATAGAAATTTTATATACTTAAATAAATAAAAATCCACTATCACAACACAACAAATTGACCAAAGATATAGAAAGGATATTTTAATTAATATATGGTAAAATATAATTGGTTGATCTTGGTTGACATAAATACTAATATTAATATATATATATTTATATCCAATAGTCATTTGACCATCAAAAAAGATCTGGGTATCACACCAATGTCTGAATAGTGTACATGAAATATGTATTAACAAATCTGCTTGGTTAGAAAACATGAAATATAAACATTGGAGTCTACTTTACAGAAAACCTATCAACCGTATTTATCATATTACCACTATCCAACTATAATCCATAAGTACAAAAATATCACCTCTTGTTCTTGTTCTGGAATTTTATAGGACATTAAATGTTCATCACCATATTTATGTTTCCCTAAAAATATTCACTACCAAATCATGATAAATTATTGGTTATTCAGGTGGGGTATATATTCTTGAAATTTTAGGCCACCCTTATTTGAACAAATGATTGAGATGGTGTTAATTTGGTGTCACTGAAAGTACTATTTTTTGGGACAAAATTATTATACATATCTATAATAATAGGATCATTATATATTTTATATAGATATAAGGAAATGATCCCCAGATTATGATGTATAACCCAAAATATATTTTTACTAGGTGATCCAATAACATAGAATGATAAGAATGGATTTTTACCTTGTATAAATATATATGTGAGATCTATATATGATCATAGATTCCTACTTCACTGAGATTCTTTTTGAATTTAGTTTAAATCTTACTAAAATAGAATCCCCATTTCCATTTGGGTCTTAATCCTCCTCCAATACATTAATCATAGCTTTTGTACCACCGTTGAATTTTTTAATGAAGTGATAAGACATAGATTAATTTTTAATTGTTTGTTTTTTGTTCTGATGCATGTTTACAATAATCCAACATTTAATTCACACTACACTTTGTATAATATGACCCCATAATAAATTATATGATTTAATTATTAACATTGAGAGGATTTTCATTTAAATCAATTATTGGTGAGTAAATCATTATGAATGAAAATTATGGTCTGTAGTGTATCAAAAAACACCCAAGGTCAACCTCAAACTAGTTACTCTAGCTAGTCTGTGACATGGCCAGAGAGGCATCACCGATCCTCCTAGGATGAAAAATACTGTTGAGCATATTGGATGAATCAATTGAGAAATATTTATTCCATGAAATATAAAATTAATAAATAAAATAAAAATTTATAAAATCACAACTAGTAGTTAAAATGATAATAAAAGTAGACATACCACTATGTGACCCTGTAAGTCACTATTAACCATCGATCCAAGCTTCCGGTATGAGAAATATAATATAAGATGAAAATGGAATTGAAAGTGATAGTAAGGTAATGATAAATAGTATTGCTTTTAGGTATTCAAAAGAGAAACCACAACCTATTCCTTACCTTTTAATAGATACCATTTTAGGCTAGTTTAAAATATAAATGTATAGAGAGAGGTTTTTAAATCCATTTTAGAAAAAGTAACAAACATTTGTTTTTCTATAATAATTCCCCATTTTCTTCCAAGATATCAGTAATGAATAAATTAATTATAATAAACCATATTCAATAAGGGACATGAAAATAAAGAATTATTTATATAAGAAAACATTATATTGGAAAACCATTTTCTAAATGTGCTTCAAAATTGAGGGAAGTATTTTGTAAATAAAACATGTGTCATCATGTTTTAGGATTGGTTGGGGCGGTTTAGAACCGAGAAATATAAATTCTCTGAAATCGATACAATTTTCTAACAATCAAATAACTATAATTCCCAACATCTCCCATAGTTGTTAAAGTGTGGGGAATATCCCATAAGAAGACCAAGTCTATACCTAGGCCACTAGTTAGAGGGAGATACTAAACTAGTGTAGTATTTGTAATAATATATATATCCTAACTACCCCTAAATTCCCATGAGGAATAAATGGATGATAATTTAATCAATATATCATATATATAATTATCACATATTTTTTTCTAAAACAACCATTCACATTATCAACATAGAACTCTATATTATGTGAAACCTCTTTTCCTTTTAAAAAATACCCAATAAATCACAAGTCACATTACCAAGAATAAATTACAAATAAATTTTTTAGCGCACACCAATTTTATAATATAAGGGGAATTATTAACAAAGGTATACAGTTTCCTTGATAACATTAATGTGAAAATAATGACTTATCATTTAATAGGGAAAAATAATTCATTTGAAAAAAAATTTCCCAGGGCTCTCATGTTAAAATATCACACATCATGTTTAAACACATATACTCCAAGATATATATATATATATGTGGATACCCCTCATCTAAATGTACATCTTCCCATTTCTATGAAATAATATGTACAAAGAGGGAACCTATATATATATGTATCTATAAATTAATATATGAATATGTAATCATTAACAATTTATAGCATTTGGAAATACTTATAAATACACTTAGAAAACCAATATAGTCATCAATATTTGTTGGAAAACGATTATAAAGTCTAAAATGCCTTTGGGAATTTCTAATTCAAATGATAGAAATCATTTAGAACAACTTTGTGCATTTATAATGTTTAATACATTAGAAAAATCCTGAAAAATTCCTATATAAAAATGAAAATGAAAAATTTTAGAGGAAAACATTTAAATCATGGGATACAAAAATTATAAACATCACAATAATTGTATTCAACATACATACATCATAATATAATTAAAACACCAAATAAATACACCAATAAATAATATATTTAGAATTAAATGACCATACATATGGTAACCTTCCCCAAAACACATCACTATTAACTACTGTGTCTCAAAACTCCCTCAATATGGTCCAAGGAGTTCTAGAAATCATGAGAAATACAAAATTCACTGAATCCCAAATTCAATTTTTTTTTAAAAATAAAATAGATGAAATGATACTAGAATCCCATGGAGAACATACTTCCTAAAAAACAGTGACAGACTATGCCTTTATTCAGTCCTCATAAACCATACATACGAATAAACATAAAAAAATCATTCCATTTGGGTTTAGGTTTTTCCATGGTACACTGACCAGATAGAAGTGAAATAAAAACAAGAAAATAGGTAATAATAAGGATATAGATAATTTTAGAATCTTAACAAAGATGGACACACACAAAATAAGTAGGATATTCAGCTAAGAACCTAGGGAGAATAGTAAGGTGTAGAGCACAACTAAGGAAATATCCCCATATTTTCTAGTGTGACATTAATGGGAGAAGGATATGAGACCCCATTGGGTTTTTGTATTTTGTAAGCGGGAAAATTGAATTTATATTTTTTTCAAAAAATAGGACATGAAAAATTGTTTGGAAAAATGTACCCCAAACACACACCCTTCACTGGTTTTTTATAGATCCATGCATGGGAATAACATAGATTTTGGAAAACAAACAATTGACCATGTCATCGTCTCTATTAAATTATAGTATCTATCACACCGTTTCTGCACTATTTTAAAAATCACATTCCTTAAATATGATACATGCTTTTTAAGCATGAAAATTTAATTTTCAAGGTAAATACACTTAGTAAGGGTGGGGAATAAATAATACTAAAAAATTTTGGGTTAGGATGTGACAATTATCTCCACCATGAAACATTATACCTCCATAAATTCCCATGAGATTCAGTTGATGAATGAAAAGGAATGAAAAATTTATTAACCATGATGAGACTCAAGACTCATAGATTGAAGGAATAAATATAACCATCACTTCAAAATAAGAAAAACCAAAATGAAAATTAGTCTTACGATATAATCCATAGGAATTAAATAATCTTCCAAAGAAAAAAATACATATATCACAAAACTAAAATAATAAAATGGGAGGATAAAAAGAGAAATACAATATCATATCTCAAAAAAACCTCGAAAAAGTTATACCTTGGCCTCTAAAAAATAGATCTCCCATGAAAATCATCATGTTTTTTATGAATCCATAAGTATCAATCACATGACACACTATTCTGGTGAACCAAACTACTATGATTGGGGTCGGGTTGGTTGGGAACATTAAATCATCACATCAAGTATGATTTGTAGTTTGTGTTCACTAAAATATCATCCTATAGAGGTGTCCCCGACATTTTTGACTATTTTTGAGAAATAATTTTTTACCAAACTATAATAATCTCACGTGTTCCAATAGAAACCAATGATATATGAAATGATGAATGGAATGGTAGAACCCCCCCTTCCACCATAATAAGATCCAAAATTTCCCAAAATATCTTCACATTAAAATAAGGCTTCATAAGAGACATAGAACATCAAAAAATACCAAATAATAGACATACAAATTTTACAACCAAATAAAATTTAGACATGTATCACATCAAATCCACATTAATCCATCTAAGATAGGATGATTATTTAGGGAGTCGAACTGGATCCACATCGATCCAAGAAACACCAAAAAAATTATGTTGTAAATGAAAATAATTTTTATATGTATTAAATATATTTGTGTATTTTTTTAATTAGAATTAATTTTTCCTAACATCCCACACTAATTTAAATCCTTGAGAATAACCCTGTATGAATATGTTGAGACAAAATAGAAAAACTTTTTCATACCACTTCCCAATTGACCGGACCTAGATTTCTTCATTTTATATTTACTAGAACCACTAGAACTAATCCAAAGGAATGGTGAGACATAATGCCCCATATTCTATCTAGATAAATAACCTTCATCCTTAATAGCATACTTTATTAATTATTTATATGTTTCAGGGAATAAAGGTACTTTCCGATGATGTTTAGATCAGAGGCCAATTTCAATGAATCAATGCTTTATGAATTAATATCTAAAAACATGGAAGGTATAATAAATTATCAAAAAAACTTGTGGGATAATTTAATACTATCGAATAACCATTATTGAGACATTAAAATTCCATACCTTTTATTACCCTCACGAGTTTAATGAAATTATATTGGATGAAAAACATTTTGAATCTTGTCATTGAGTGGCTATTTAATTGTTTAACCAGAATGATAATCATCCCCCACTTTAATATTTGGTATTTTAGTATAAGTTTCCTATTATTGCGTTTAATAGGATCATGAATCTTAATATGAATATATATATCCACAATGATTCACAACGTGTTGTTTCCTTATCATTTCTCTGACTTGCTGAAGAAATGTTGAGGGTTCACCTCTCAGAATCTCTCAACTAATTAATAATACAAGGTTCTTGGATGAGAACCATTAGACTCTATATTTGGTATAAAGGATCCAAATTACATGAAAGAACATGGTGGAATATCCACTTGAAAATCCTCTCCAATATTTCTCCGAGCTTATTAGTGGTATACTTAGATAAAAAAGATGTATTGAACCAAATCAAATAACATCACAAACCAAAAATTCACATCTCAGTGAAAAAAATTAAAAAAAATATCAATATGTAACTTGAAGAACACTCCCAATATAACTGTACCAAAATTCCAAAAAAACTCCCCAAAACACAAAATAAATCACAACGAATACCCACTCATTTAAATATTAAAACCAATATTAAAACCACTTTAGAAAACTGAGTAGTACTTTTGACTTTATTCACTCACCAAGGTATCCTATAAATCATCTCCTATATCAGTATACTGATTTACACATTAAAAATCATTGAATAAAAACAATAATTTACTTACCACAAATTCACACATTTGAGATCTCTCATAAAGAGTATAAATAGACAACTAAAATGGTTAGTCCATCACAATTAATTTCTCCAAAAAATCATATGAAATTTTAAATCACCAATTTTTTTAAAAAAAATTATAAATACCCAATTCAATTTTATTTCCAAATTTTATAAATAAATATTAAAAATAGAATGTTAATTCATTTTCATTTTTTAAAATACACAATGATTAAATTTCTCAAAAATTTCTTTGATACATTAATCATCATTTTAAGCTCAAGGGAGAGAACAAAAATTTAAAATAAAAACAAGTAAACTGATGGATAGTATAGAAATAACACTAAAAGATTCAAAATTAAAATAATTTACAAGAAAAAACTATTGTTTAATTTTTTTTCCACACGGTAATCAAATCCAAGAATCATTGTGTAAAGCGAACTGGAGGTCAAATTTGAAAGCATCATGATATTTTCACTGTTTTCAGAAATATGAAAAATAATAATAAACCTTTTAAATTTGGCCTAAAATACCAACAATTATTTGGATATTCTAAAAAAAACATATTCCATCCTCAACGATCATAAACTCTTAAATAAAGACCAAACAATATAAAATAATATGAGATCCAAGCTCAGTTTCAAGATGTAAAAAACCCAGAACAACCTAAAAATTCAATCACCCTTCCAAATAACAGGTTTTTGCGAACATACCCAAGAATGAAAACATCAATTCATTTTATCCTATCTTGAAACTTTTATAAAATTACAAATAAAATGATCTAGCCAACATTGATACCAGTTTTTCAAGAACTAACATGATTCAACACCAAACTGGTAACCCAAGATTCCCCATGAAAATACTCAAGAGGTGTTACCTATGCTTCTAGGAAAGGAAATGTTTTGAAAATATAGTATTAGTCAATTGGGAAAAATTTATCCCATCAACTATAATATATATAATTAAAAATGTAATAGAAAAATAACAACAAGAATCGAAAATTGATATAAAACAATACATTTGTGACATCCTTGACATGGTTCTATATAGAGTGACCATGTAGATTGGATATAAAAACATAGTTTCACCTCCCAATATACCTGAGGTTTCTAACCTACTGCATGGATCTAAAGAATATTGTGGGGTGCCAATTACAACTGGTAATGAGTTTCAGAAAAATTGGAAACATGATAATAGACTATAAAAATAACAAGAAGAATACAAAAAAGTAATCGCACAACCAAATACGATGAAGAAAAAATTTAATAAATCCAAATAATGAATGAATAAGGTAAAGTTATTCTATAAAGTAACTAAAATTCCTTCTAGAATTAATAGAAATGATGAATAAATTGACCCTTTTAAAGACACCAATGACCCCGGTCCCAAAATTGATGCTAGTCCAATCTCTAATATCTAACCCATCCAATATGAAAACATTATCGATAATATCCTTTTCCCTTGTGCACACTGGCATCCATTTAATTTCATGGGTACCATATGGAATCATGAGTAGGGTGTGAGAAAAACATCATATTTCTACACCACCACGTCTAAAAAACCATTCTAATAATTAGTTCATTTAATAATGTGATAAACATGTGAATTAATTAATTAAAAAATTTATTACATACATAAATTAAATTCATTTTTCACCATAATAAAATTTCATTGTGGATTTAGAATATCTATTTCAACCACAACCGTAAAACAGTACGAACTACTTCGACACCATACATAAATGTCTTTGAGCATGTAATGCAACCATGCCAACCACAACAGTATATAGACGTTATAACATATAATTGGGACAACCCCCAAATATATGAATCTATGAATGTTTTAGGTCTATTCTCTGTGTATAAGAATCATATCTTGTGTTTGGGCATATCTGGATATATAATAATTGCATCATTTGTAAGGACCTTGCCAAGTATATATGCCTCACAATACATGCCATGTAATAACCTATTATTTAAGAATCATAATATGTGTTAGGTCTTATCTAGGTATGTAATCATCACAACATGTGTGAGGACCTGTCCTAATATATAAGCATCATATCATGTATTATAATTTCATATCATAATAGAATTTATTTAACAATAATAATCATAACAAAATATAACCACATAAGTCTAAATAGTTAATTCCTCTAACAATAATTTATCTTCATATTAACCCAATTATTAAATTAATCAAATAATACATTCTCAATGGTGATTATACAATTTGAAATGACATAAAAATCACATTGAGGAAAAATCATATGTAATCCATTTCCAATTAAATATTTTCATAGGAAACCACAATCCACGTTTCATTAGAATAGAACCTAGTGATTAAGGAGTGATAAAATTAAAGGATTGTCGTTACTATTTAATCCATGAATTAATGTTCACTTTGGATGGGAACAATCAATAATATTACATGAAATATAGTGATTTAAATTAAACAATATGTTACGGTTTTAAACACCCACTATAATCTTGGGATTAATAAATGACTCAATCAGAATTGAAAATAAAATAACGAAGGTGGGGAGGATTATATGAATAAACCTAGATCACATAAGATCAATATAAAAACTCAAAACAAATGCATTCAAGATATTTACACTTAAATGATAGAGACAAATGAGAGAATAGATGGGACCCTATGAAAAACAACTCACTGGGGATCATATGTGTAGTCGGGAAATCAATAATGGATGGAGAGTCACCAAAATAATATAGAAATCATCCAAGGGTAGATAGGGGGATTCATTATCAGAATGAAATAAATCAATTTCATAATATGATTAAACCCAATGATGTTGATAAATACAAGATGTGTAACTCTTTGACATCATGTATTTCATGATTTAAGAGATATTAAAAAAATAATTCACCAATGTTTAATATTTATCTCGATTTAGAAGTACATGATAAGAAATAGGTACATTATCATTAAACACATCACATCATGATACTTTTCATGACATCTATTTGCTGGTAGTTACATTTCCTATATCATTCACATGGTGTGTAATTTTTTAGTGGATAATTTTCATCCCACCATTTTCAAAGGTGCCCAAACCACCTTAGAAGCCTTCCAAATTCAAGGAATAACCTCATAATACCAATAAACATTTTAGAACCATACTCAAATATTTAAAATAAATATAAATCCCAAAACATTAGGTCATTTTCCCCTATTATTGATCTTCATATTTGAAAAATCCTCATCTGCCAAGGTTTGATGAAAACGGAAATCCCAACTAAATATGTTTAATTAAAATCTCAACGTGGTACAAAAATATAAAAAATATGCGATATTACAACCCCTACACCATATAATAGATCGTCCCCCACCTTATCCAAGAATAACTGATGGTCTAAGAAAAATAAGTATTTCTAATATGCTTATATATTTGTTCCCTCTCCCATGACTTCTCTTGAACACGCCCCTCCTACCACTACACTCAAACCAGAGTTATAGTCCTACACCAGGTACACTTCTCGCAATTGTCAAAAATGCATATTGGATAATCCTGAAATGATACATTAGAAAAAATCTAAACATCCTCAAATCCACCACTTGAGAATTTTTTAAATAATATCTTCCATGTTGTGACATGTGAAACAAATAAATCATGGAATTGTAGAACTGTTGAAAGGATAATACATAAATCATTATAATTTCCTTTTAAAATATCTGAAATAGTGTGACAAAACAAGTTGTTAGCTTTCCCAATCTCTTGATATGATGTTTCCCTAACCAAGATTAAACTCAATGAAAATCATGATACTTAAAATGTAACTCTAAATGTTCTCTATGAAGGTTATCATATGAATTTTTTCACCTTTTAATGGTCAAGAAACACATTCTCATAAACCCAACCTTATCAAGAATATCTGGAATGAGACTATCCACAACAACTACTAACTCACCAATCTCTTACAAAAAATAGGCGAATGGATTGGTCTTCAGAACACAGCCTGAAAAGATCTATATAGATCAATGCCAGAAAACAGCTATTATAGGAGAACTCCAATAGTTCCAAATGTTTCTCCCATGAACCACCAAAATATAAATGATAGGATTATAAAATATATTCTAGAATTTTAATAGCCCACTTATGATGGCCTCAATTTTGGGGATGATATGTTTTACTCATAAGAAACAGAGATCTTAGAGCCTTGTAAAGACCTTTAAAAAACTAGGACGTGAAACAAACACCTCGATCAGAAATATTATTCGTGATCACCGTGCAACTGAGAAATCTCACACATATAGAGTCTACCAAGATCATCAATAGTAAAAGTATCCCTAAATGGTAATATGATGGAAATGTTCATTATTTTATCCCTAATAAACCATACAAAATCATTATTATGAGGTGTCTCGGGTAATCCTATCACAAAATACCAAGTGAAATCATCCCATTTCCACATCAGAATCGGAAGAAGATGTAACAATATAGAAGGCCAGTAATTCTTGGTGTTTACATAATGAGATGTCAAACATCCAGCCACAAAGCATTCAAATTCCTTCTTCATTACTGGCCACCAAAATTTTCAACAAAGATCATTACCCATCTTTTTCAATATATATTTACTACCCATCTAGATGAATGAAACTCTTTCATAATATTTTCATTCATGTCAGTTGTATCCCATTCTCATCCATGGAAAAAAGGAAAATATTAACATTAAAGATACCAAACTAATGGTTGATCCCCACTATATAACATATCCATCAATGATAACCCTTATAGATTAGAAAACTACTCTATCATGATCTGGTCATGAAGCATGGTTATGATAGATGTCTATGTCAGATCCACACATCCATATGACTATTGAACATCAAGATTCATATATTCAAAGAGCTACAATAGCTTCCAATCATCAAAATATTCCCACACAACCTCTATTTTCATCATCTGGATCAAGGAAATTGAAAACACATTTCCAATACCAAGAGTGTAATCCAAATCATGGTCGAAGTACTAATGATACACAACCCAATTCTCTATCGATGGTCTATGTCTCCCTAATAAAATATCAAATTGAGGATCTTGTGCTTTATGTACACCAAAATACTCTCACCCAAAATATTGTGACTCTAGCATCTCATTGAATGAACCACCACAACCTAATACAGATCATGAGTTAGATAATTAATCTCATTTTGTCTCATCTATCTTGATCCATAAGAAACCATTATGTACTCCTTTATTAAAACTATTCCTTGTAAAAGTAAGATGCCTCATATTGTGTTTAACTCTACAATAGAAAAATCTGGATCAGTGATGTCGTCAATCTAATTTTCATCTCCATAAAAACCCTCTTACCAGTATCTATGAAAAAAAATATCACCCCTTTCTTGGTCTACATACACACCAGTGATTTCATAGAGGATATTCCCATGATAAAGTTCCAATAATAAAAAACATGAACCAAAATCGTTGAAACTGGAAGGAATTATGGGTTTTTCTCCCAAGATACCATACTTTAAACCTTATCTAATTCCATCAACACTATAGCTTCCAAGATAACATGGTCTAAGAAGTGAACTTTCTCAATATAGAATCATTATTTTTATATCTTGGAATAATGATGATGTATTATCAATGTAAATAAGAAGACTTCAAATGATGTGAATGATCATATTTGGACATAGAGTCCACTAAGATTTTTTTAAATAAACTACCACAAACCCATCATATAAATGATGAAATATTCAATATAAAATCCCATGAACACAGAATAAACATTAGTTAAATGTAATGGAATCACCCCTAATTCATATAAGCCATATATTCTCCTAAAATAATTTTGGGATATTTCTAATAGCCTCACACTCAACTAGTGGTATCATGTTCTCAGGTTGATCTAGGAAAAAATCATAGCACCTCTTAACTGATCTAAGAGATCATCAATTTGTATATGGGGATATTGATTCATGACCATAATCTAGATAAATATTATATAATCCACAAATAAAATCAATTACCAATCATCCTTCTTGGAGAAAAAAATTAGATGACCACCTGGAGAAATGAATTCCCACATAAAACCATAAGGTTATATTTTATCTAACTGAAAATTCATGTATTGATTCTCTATTGGTTCCATATTATAAGTAAGATATATATTGACTCATCCCCTAGCATCAACATGATGTTAAACTCGATATTCCACTAAAGTGGTATGATAGGGAACTCTTCTGGAAAGACATCTGGAAAATAGTCTAGTAATAGGGAAAAATTATCCTATTGTATTCCTCCCTAATCAATAATACAAAAATTAATTTGGATTGTGAGTCAATCTGATATGAATTAAATTAGTCCTCCATGACTATCCTGATGATCCAACTCAAATTGTTGTGCATAGCTACCTCTTTTAGGTGATAGAAAGGGGATTCTTCTTTTATTATAGTCAATCTGATTCATGTATATAAATAGTATATCCATACTAATAATAAAATAAAATCCTATCATTTCAAGAACATAATTATTCCAATTAAAATGATATCCACCAATTTTACAAGAATGTTTTTTAAAAAGATTAATACCCTCTTACCATAGTTCAAATGGTTTTTCAATACTAATGGCAACATCTATTCACTATGTAACCAAAACCTATCAATTTAAAAAAAAATATTATATTAAAAGGGTCTAAATGAAACCATATAAAAACTAAACTATGGTAGTTGATACAAGTATCATTATTCTGATGGTATAAGGTTATACATCCATAAAATTTCAAGAAAACTATATATAATGTAGAAGGATTACCCGTTAGACCGGGGCTCTAGTATCACTCACTCATGTTGTTCTCTATGATTGGGACTACTACTCTGGTACTAGGGTACCACTTTTCTTGTCTAGGCTTCAATGGTCAGTATAACTCTAGATGCCTCTCTCTTGAGGGGTATATGAGACCGTTTTGGACTTCGGTGTCTATCCTGATCCTCTAAATATGCTATGTTGTGGAACTTTCCACCAGGAAATTTAATGATAACATAATCATTTGCAAGTACGACACTCCAAAAAATGGTAAAAACAGTTATTCCACTTATGGAAAATCATTTAAAAATAATAGCACTACAATATAGACGATTCCTGAGATAGATAGAAACTTCAATAATTTCTATTCCAGTATTTTCTTGGGTGAAAACTATCATAGTGGCACTACATGCCTCTCAACTAATAGCACATAATTCACAATACTAAGACAATATGACTACTGTTCGAGGAATCTATCATATTCTATGCAAGGATGAGTTCATGAATCATAATGTACTAAAATCATCTCAAAATTAAAACATTATCCTATGAACTTATCTCATAGTTAATCATATCCTAAAAATTCCTCACCCTAGAGATCACATCATCATCATGAAATTTAGAAAATAACTACATGTAGATGAAATATCCATTATTGTATAGACATAATAAGACCTACTATGTTAGGTGAAAGAAATCATGATCCTTCTCATCCCTCAATGTCCTAGGTTAGATGTCTATTAGGAACATCATCTCAATTAACTTCTAAGATAAATACTCTTGATACCCATCCTTATCTGTAATTTTCCACCAACTCATGGATATTCCAAGAAGCATGTAAATAGAAAGTCTCACCTCCCCTATATGGATGTATCGTGGTGGAAAAAGACTTATCGAAATGACTCAATCTAAAACTCTTAATGTTGTGGGATTCCTCCCTAGTGAATGTAGATAGATTCTGAAACTTAAAATCCCTTTTCATCTCACACAATGAAGGTACAGTGTGAACCGTCTCCCATTCCGTGGATAACATGACCCTTAATACACATTCATGTATCTGAACATCCATCTGATTCATAGGACCATTTGGAATAAATATCTCATATTTGTTAGTATAATATAGGTTTCCACTCACCTGATTCTCTATTTAAATTGGATATGAAAGAATTTACTCTCATTAAAAACAATCACCATAGGACACGGTGTAAAAGGTGTTCATACAATGCATGTGGAAACTATAATGAATTAAGGACTCAAATTCTATGTAAACATGGATTAACAGGTGATTTATCATGATATATAAATTGATTTATTTCATTTATCAAATATAATAGGTATCTCATTAAATAGTTCATATATTAAATTATACCACATTCATGAAATATGTCTCTATAATGAATAATGAATTTCAATATATATCAATTTGTTCATTTCATGATTCATGAATACTCATATGACACCATACTGGTCCATGAGTAAAAATCTCATTAATCAATAACATCATAAAAAATTTGGATAACCCAACGTGAAATAATGACAACCATAACAAGAAAACATTTGGAACAACAAATTTATTTTCCATAAAATGGTTCGCTGCTCCCATGTACAAGATCATTAACAAGTACCGATACATTCTAATATCCTTTCTATGATCCAAAAATTGAAATTAAATAGAAAAAACATGGTTTTCTAATGTCACTTTTTAACATCCACAGCCTGGTGCTTCATCATGTAACAAAGTCAGTAAGCTATATGACCTTTGGTGTGCCCCCCCTAGAATCCAGAGGCTTCTGACTACCTATGAGGTTATAATGAATATATTAAAGATACTATACCATATTCTAAACATTTATAATGATAGAGTAAAATCTTATAAGAGTAAAAAATAGTTGAAAATTTATAAATAAACAATTAGAGAACAAAAGATGATCATGGACCAATAGAATAAATACAAATAAGGAAAGAATAATGTAATGTTTGGTGGAAATGTTACAAAAATTCAAGCTATAAGTAATTAAAATAAAAAACAAGAAATGAAAAATAATTTCTCCATTGACTCTGGTATTGAACACTATAATGGTGTTATTTCCATGCTCCAACCCATCTAGTAGGAAACCATTAAAATCATGGTCTTTTTCTCTTATACAAACCTGTATCTATGTAATCATCAAGTGAACCAATTTGAGGCCTATGTAGGGTGTGATTAAAAATTAGCAGGTCAACACCACAATTTCAAAACATACTAGTCTAATAATTAGAATATTCAATAATGTGATAATAATGTATCAATTAATTCAATAATTAATATATCCCTTCAATAAACAACCTTTTGAACAATGTCTAAATGTCTCTAATAATATACCACACATATTCCAAAAACAACAATGAAACCAAGCAACCTTCTTTAACACCATGCCATAATTTCTATATGATTTTAGCACAATCATGCCAAGCACAATATTATGCACATGGTATAATGTATCACTGGACATGTCCTCTATATAAGATCACCTAATGGGCTAGGTCCTATCCTAGTAAATATTCTTCATAGAATATATCAGGGTCAAGCCTTTAATAAAATATCATGTCATGTGTTAGGGTCTAGCTTAGTATATAAGCATCGCAACTTGTGTCAAGGATTATCTGATCATATAAGCATAAAAACATATTATAGGGAGTTACTCATCATATCGGCATCACATCATATGTTAGGGACCATCCCACTATATAATCAACATTAATTTTTTCTCATGTCTGTATCACAACCAAAAGTATATCAAAAAAATCAAAATTATCACAATATTACCACATAAGATCGCCTAGATTATTATTCTAATATCCATTTGACTTATAATAAACCCATTTAGTCAATTAATCACATAATCCAATTTTCTTGGTGATTCTACTACATGTAATCACCGAAAAAACATGTCATTATAAAATAACATGTAATCCATTGATAATTCATTATTTGCGAAGGAAACCACAAGCCCTGTTGCATCTTAATAGGACCAATTTATCCACGAAGTGATCCAATTACATGATTATCAGAACAATATAATCCATTATTTAATATTCACATTTCATTCATGTAATAATTAATATTTCATGAAAATTAACAAATAAATTTATACCATAGGGTGATGTAATAGACCCCTAAATTTATCTGTTGATTGACCAAGGCTTCCACATGGAATCTCTAATAAGAATAGAGGTGATGTTAGTCATAAGAACAATCATAGACTACAAAAGATAAATATAAAAATCCAAAAATAGATATGTCCAATATATTTATAGTAAAATGAATAAGATTATTCGTAGAAGGTTGAGAAAACTAAATAAAACATCTCAATAGGGATCATATTTTTATTTAAGATGTCTAAAATAGATGAAGGGACTCCAAAATATCTTAAAATGTTTTCTTGGGTGGAGAGGGAGAGTCTTTACCAAGGTAATGTAATATATCATATGTGTAGAAGGATTAAAACTACTAAATCGAAGAAATAATAGGTGTGTAACCCTTTCAAATTGTGTATTTATTGATTTAAGGGATGCACTAAAAATTTCATCACCACAGATTGATATTTATCCCAATAAATAATTTCAAAATGTAAACTAGGTACTCAATGTGTAACTATATAATTTCATGAAATATTTTCTGACATGTGTTTGGTAACAATTATGCTTTGTAAAAAACATACTCATCATATAATTGTAAGATGGAGAGTTTCAATCCCACCATATGTGAAACAGCCTAAAACCCCACAGAAGCCTTAAAAACTCAATAAAAACCCACAAAATACAATTTTACATTTTTATACCCATAATAATTTAATTAAAATAAACATACACCTTCATGCCTAATGTCATTTCCCCTGAAAAAGGATCTCCATCCCCAAACAGGACTCTTTCACTAGTTTTTTAAGATAATTGAAACCCCCAAAAATGTAATTTTAAATCAAAAATAAAATAATAATATACCTTCAAGAAGAAAAAATTATAAATAATACACCAGGAGACCCCAAAGGTCACCACTAACTGTGGAACCATGATCATTCCATGAGTGTCACAATCCAAGATCAACCGGAAACTGATAATAATTATATTTGTGTGAACATTGAGATTCACATAATGGATACCAAGAAAAACTATGCTATATTTTTTAACATTATAGAGGACATCATATCATACTATTTTTATATATAAATATATAAACATAGGATCCTCCATAAACATTAAAACAAGTGATAATTTGATGTTTTTATAGAAAAATTTCCACAATTTTATTCCCAAAAAATAACTAAATTATAATGTATTTAAATTAAAAAAACAAGAAAAAATTACATATGAAGAATGAATCATTTCAATAAGAAAACATAATAGTGGAAATCCATTTCATAAATGTGAATCAAAATATAGGAATGTAGTGAGAATATAAGATAGGTATAATTGGTTACTTGGAGTTGTTAGGACGGTCTAGAATATGTGCATATAAATTCACATAATCAATCACTACATATACTATATATGAACAATCATCAAACACTAACACCCAGCATCACCCTGGCTAGTTTGGCCAAGGGAAATAACTTTTAAGTAGAGTGAGTCTGTCTTAGGGAAACTACTCAATGTGAGAAACTAACCTAGTGTAGCATCTTTTCCTTTGATCGCCCTAATGACTACACAAAATTTTATATGATATACAAATGGTGGTGTGTTTTATTAAGCTACCATATATATATATATATCACAGACATTTAACTAAAACAACACTTCACATTTTCACCTTTCAACTCCCTTTATGTTCATTCCTTTTTCCCTTTCCAAAATACACAACAATTCACAAGACATTTTATATATATTATGTTTTATATCTAATACTGGGGAACATAATTGTTTTAATACATTTGGAATTCTTTATGAGGATTTTTATATCCTTATAAAATACATTATACAAAAATGGACTCATCATTTAAATATGAAATATCTTTTATTTAGGAAAAATAATTTTTCTTATGTATTTAATGTTTTGAAATAAAATATTATACTTAAACACATATACACATTGATATATATATATACTCCTTATACTAATGTATATGTACCCATCACCATTAGTGAACATGTATATAAAGGGAAACTATTGATATATATATGTATATATATGTCTATAAGATTAATTTATCTATTTATGGGATTTAGAATTACGTTGAACGATCCTAATGAAACCAAACATGACTTCAAGCCTTATAAGAAAACCATTTTAATGTCTATTTTTTTTAATTTCTAATTCACAAGTTAGAAATCATTTGGAACACCTTTGACCATTTAAATTGTTTAACACTATGGAAAATGATTGAAATCATACCATAAAAAATGTCAAATATTTGATGAAAACATTGTAAATAATGGAAACCCAAATTCCAAGCATCACAACCATTTTATATAATAGAGATAATTTATAATGTAATTAAAACACATAATAAATCCACCAAAAATAATATTTCTAAAATTATTTGATTAAGAATAGTGAAAACTACCTCAAAACATTTCATCTTTGACTATGGTGTCTCAAAACAACATCAAGATGGTACAATTCACTATAGAAAACAAGATCAACCTAGAAGTAAAAAATTAGCTACTTATAAATTAAGATAAAATGTAAAACAAAAGAATCCCTACTTTTATTCATTGGAGAATGATACCGTTGAATCTCATTGCTATAAAAAAACACAATATAATCTTCCTGAACACTGGGAACATCGAATATTCCAAAAAACACACCATTTGTTTAATATTTCATCCATGGAATATTCACCACATAGAAGAGAATAGAACCTAATAAAACATTATAGAAGAATTAATAATATATAAGGGGATGAAAACCAAGGTGAATCCATCAAAAAAATAATGTGATGAATCTTCGAAGAATAGAGGGAGAAGCAGGAGCAGTATCATGAAGATATAGAAATCTCTTTTGATGAAAGAACACGACACAAATGGGGGATAGAGAGGATACCTCTTGGAGGTTTCATTATTATAATGAAAAATGTTATTTCAATTTTTTTTTATTTTCAAAAATGTATAGGGAATATGGTTAGGTTTCATGGTATGGGAAAACATTCAAAAACCATGCACCTTATACTGGCATTCTCGAGAGCCATGATTGAACATGTTTTACTATTTGTAAAATTGTACATCGACGTTGGGTTGGATCTATTAAAATTTAATAGTTATCACACATTTCCACATTGAGTATTAAACTCTGTACTTAAACATGTGAGATGATTTTTATACAAAAAAAACACATTTTTAATGAAATTACACATTGTAATTGAGAATAAATAGTACAAAAATGAATTAGGTTAGGGTGTGACATTATGGGATTGGTGCTTTTGATTCTAGTTTATGACCATACCTAGGAATGTTGATAAATATTGGTTACTTTAAAATATTCATTGGTAAGGCCTATGTGATAAAATTTAAATATAGAATACAATGGTGGACCTTCCCTAGATTCATAACATTAATCATCATATAAATGATTAACAATATAGATTTAGTAGAATTCAGGTTTAAGGATTTTTATATTTTTTCATAGATTATTAAAAATGAGAATTATGCTTTATAAAAATATTTAAATGGTGTATAAAATTATGATCCTGAAGTATGATCATGAAACAAAGCGGGATAATTTCGATAAATTATATAATTTTTCCTAGCCAAATTTTCATAGACACAAGCATTCATCCTTGTGTTCATAGTATGGAGAACCCAACATCGCATAGATAACACAGTGCACCAATCCATTATTATAAATACCATGACCTAGTAGTGTATCACATTGAATTTTCCAAAATTATTCACGTATAATAATTAAATGTAGATAAAAATATATATCCATCATCTACATTATCTATCGATGTTGATTGATAACTATTTCGAGGTGACCCCAAATTAATAAGTCACCATATGATGTTTTTCCTATCATTTGAGCACCTAAACATTGCACAGAATACTTATTTCTAACAATCATCTACTCAAATTTCTTAGATAAAAACACACCCTTCTCCTATTAATGTATCATTATAATTTACTTTATTTAATCAATATGTGATCATTTTCATCCCAAATGAATCCAATAATGAGGCTGGAATGTATTATGTTAAATAAGTTTTGATTATATTCATGGGATGTCCAATAAAGATACTTTATCATTTTAGAAAAATAATGGTCAGCAACCTTAGTGTGAAACAAATGGGTTCCCCAGTGGAAGATGGGTGTAACTAATACTATTAACCGTCATGTGCACCCAAATCCATGTGGCATACCAATTTCACTCTTCCAAATATTGGACCTATGATTCTCTCAATGTGAGTACACCAACACTTTTTTATAGTAGTGAACCTTTTTTACACCTTTTATAAGGCTTGGAACCCCAAGCATCACCCACAATGGTGAGAATCTAGTTTTATTTTTTTCTTATATAATGGGTCAATGACCTCCCAATTCAATAAAAAAAGGATACCGAGGGAAAATTGAGTATAAGTACTATTTTAGGAACCCTAGTGCTACACAAACTTCTATACCTGATTTTTCAAATAATAAACATGATAATTGATAGTGAAAATAGGTACCAATCACATATAATGTTTCCACATATAAAACACTCAAAAAATACCACATCACCTAATCTGTAACATGATCTAGGGAAATATATGAATATTTTAATGATTTATATGAAGTAATTCCTATGATACTCCACTAGAATATTTTAATTCCCCACCAATAAGGACTAATAGGAGCTCAATGATCACCCAATTCACATATATCGGAATATCACATCTATTTAACCAAAGTGGATTCCAAAATGCTAGGTAAACCATACTTATTATGATCAACCATGCTAATGAAAATTTTTACAATCCCTATACCTCTTCTAGACTACTATCTTTAATAATTGATATTCTACCCTTATGTGGCTTCATGAACCAACTAAGGGTAATCCCTGAATTGGGAACCCTATGTAGCATATGACATACCCATGGGGTATTACCAATCCCCATGAGAATGATAAAAACACATGTGCGTTATATTATGACTAGTGGGACAAAATTCACACAATAAACAATATTTAACATGTTTTACAAACCTACTAGACTTTTGCAATGACATGTCAATATGTTAGATTTCAATTTCAAATAAATAATATTTTTCAACATAAAATAAAAACAAAAATGTATTTTAGTACAAATAAACATAAAACTCAACCTAAAAAAATACTACACACGGTATCATGTATAAAATAAATGAATGATGATAGGAAGATATACATAAATACACTATACAATAAAAAATAAAACAACTTGATAACTGCCATTATATTCATGTCACATCCCATGTCACCATATATTTGTAAAATTTAGTAACTCCATGAGTGATGAAGTGATGAATCTAAACATGAAAGATAGGATATGGGATACCAACCCTGAGTGAAATGATTAGGATGTGAGTATAACATAGATCATAGGCAATTGAATTTATATCAAATTCTTTTGATTTTTTATCATTTCATCCATGTTTGTTTTAAATAAACATATCAATGTATTATATCAATGTAGAAAAACTATAAATATATTTTCTAGGTAAAACATATTATAAAAAAATATAATTCTAAGAGATATTTTAAAACTATTCAAAAAACATTCACTATTAAAAATAAAATATAAATCCTCTTTTGAAAAACAATCTATAATCATACCAAGGATTTTACCACAAGAATAAAAGGAGTGTAAAAAAAATAGACCAACCAAATCAAAGGAAGAAGAAACAATGTATAAAAAGTAATCCAATAAATCATGTCATTAAAAACAATAACACATAATGTAAATAAACAAATAAAAATGAAGAAAACGAGAAATAAATGATATAAAATCATAGTGAATTCATAAAAATCACATGATAAGACCCCACACTCACTCTTGTTGGAACCATATTCTAGCCTATAAGTGCATTTCAATATCTATAACAACTCGTCTATCCATAACATTCATGACAAGTGGCACTTCCCAATGGACTATGTTCATCCATAACCATATTTTATTTGGTTTTTCTAATTGGGATCAGATAATAACTATCTATCATACCTCAGTAAGACATCCATGATTCCCATGAATTGTAGCAGTATGTGGTATGACACTTCAATCACATGTCAAAAAAAGTCAACATATCTTATTCACATAACCTAATCCCATATCCTTATAACTTCCAATGTGAATTTCTTATAATTTTAATATATTATAATCATATAAATGCATGATGTATTCTATTATATTGTTTCTCATATGTCAATAATTCCAAATGTTCTATATAGGCCTTGAATATAAAGGTATTGTGTTCCTTCCAAACACATTTGAAAAATAATTAAGAAATTTATTCCATTTTGAAAATCCTTTTAATGATCCAAACAACCTAATAGATGTATATAGAAAATACCTTTTAGATGTCAATTTTAACCTTAATTTTTATAAACAAGGTAAAATTAAATAATCAAAATTTAAAGAAGAATCATGGGAAATCATATATATATACACCATTATATGTGGGAATGTGTTTGAATATATATTTAAATATCCTCGTGTACACACACACACACCCATATTTCTAGATTTTATAAGAAAACCCAAAAGGGACACATTTCAAGAAACTTTCCAAAATAATTAAACCTACATTTAAAACAACTAAAGGGTAAAATTACTCTAGACAATTTAAAATGATATTAAAACATTGAAAATCAAAAATCATGTAACAAAAAACAAAATTCCAAAAAAATCATTTTGAAAAATTTAACATTCATATGGTAGGCACCTATGTTCATTGAAACTATTTTAAAAAATATTCTCATTCCCCAATCACTTTTCTATCTCACTCAATCAAATAAAAAAAAATTATGAAGAAACCAATTTTAAAAATCTCATGAATTCATGGTGTTTAACTAATCAAAAAAGGAATGTAACCACATACATTCAATGTATTACAGATGTTATGAATCTATAAAAATAGGAACAATAAGAAACAAGATAGGATATATATATATACACTAACATGAAGAACATAATCACATTAATTAAAAATCTCTCTTTGGGTTTGGGAAAAAAGATACGAATGAATAAGATTAAGGGAAAATAATAAGAAAATAAGAGTATGTTTATATGATACCTACCCAAAATATTTTATAAAGAACTAATAAATCACTAAAATTATACCATGGGTGTTATGGTGAAGGTGGAAATCAGATATTGTATGTTCTTGTGTATAGATGATTGATGTGGGGGATCAATAAAGGGGACCCAAATGAAAAATAACTTCCTTAGAAAAAACATCCCCATATTGATATGGTCTTATAGTTAACATAGGCAATTTTACCGAAAATGTGAAAAACATAGGATCCCCACTATTAAATACTATATAAGATTCATTATTTCTCAAACCACATGCCAAACAGTGAGGCCCTGAAAATGATTGAAATATTAAAAAATTCAATGGGTTTAACCAAAGATTGAGGAAATAAAGAAGTCCGATAAATAAAAAATATATTATAGTAAATGGAGGCTATGGAGTCACATGTTGTATTTATGATCGTATATTCCTATAATAATAAAAAATATTGCACCATGTGTTGAATTCCTTCCTAATATTCCATTTTAACAATATATCCTAAAAATATTTTCAATTGTATATTATTTTGATAATGAAGATCCTCTATATTGAGAAACCAATAACATATCTTTTTGAATTATGGTACTAGGATGTTAGTACTCCCAATGTTGTCCCATATACTTCCCCACTTTGGTGCTCCCATTATTTTCCACTCCTATGGGACTAACATTCTCTCCACCCATTTATTATATAATGCGAAGGATGTAAAAACTGGATAAACTTTTGGTTATAATCTCATTTACACTAAATTTTGTTTAGAACACCCAGTGAATCCAAACCATATATTCATCTAATGGAAACATTATATATATGGGTAAAGCACGGAATTTATAATGAGTAGTAATATATTCTACTGAATATTGATATAATCTATGATTGAATAATTGGGTAATAGTAATGTATACTTTTTTAAGGTTTTTTGAATTTAGATAAATGTAATAATAAACCAATTAACATTCAATACATTCATCAATACAAATATATATATAACCTAAAATATGGGATGTGCTCAATGAGATACAATAACAAACCAAAAAACCACAAAAAAGAAATCCAAAAAAATCAAAACCTAAATATATAACCACATTCCAACATCAAAAAACAAGGAGTCATATTATTCTTGGCACATATTACTTCAAAAAACCTCAGGACCTATAAGTATATAACCTATTTTGTCACCATCACACCACATGAAATCTAATGTTGTTTCATTAATATAAATGATAATAATAATCATCGTCCCTAAGAGTGAATTGGGAAGGAAATAGGAAGAACCAATAGGTAATTATTGACCCCCTCTAATATCTTTAGTGGAATCATTAATGAGACAAACAGAAAAATATGAAACATAATCCTATGTTAAAAAACTAGATGATCCATTACCATCACTGTTATGAACCATCCATCAAAAATATTTTCAACTTAATTGATATGACACACCAACAACACCATCATTTGGCCATCATGAACAAGATGGATAAAAACCCCCCCACCATCAGAAACCACAGACATTATAACTATGTAAAAAGATGATCCTACAGTGGAATCACTGGCCCACCCTCTATTTCTCAAGACCAAAGAAAATATTATAACATTGATACATTGAAACATATAAGAAAAAACCAAAATACCACGGGATGAACTTCACCGAACACTATCTAATTCACAACATACACTTCCAAAAAACCCATTAATATATCCAAAATAACCAAGATGGAACAATTGTGGTAGAAATGGATGTATGAATAGAGGATGATCTATTATATATACATGTAATAAATAAAAAACATATAATATTAATTGAAAAAAACAAAATGAAAACCAATACTGCTAAAGAACCCAGACAAAGAAACTCATCACAAACCCAATATATCATCATGTTTATCATCCTAAACTAGGATGCAGTCTAGCGTAATGAGATATTTAATAATAGAATAAAAATTGTGACTGTGATACTATGAATATAAGAAAAAACCCTAAAACCAATTCCCAGAATACAACTCAAACCCGAAGAACCAAAATAGAGTAAGTATGGCTTTTAAAGAGAGGAAAAGAATCTAAGAATTTTCTGAAATATAAGCTGATGCCTGGTGGACCAACTCCATTCATGGTTTTAGAAGTGAATTCTAGAAGATGTGATGAATTGGGGATAGAGGTAAAATAAAAAAGGTGAGATAATTTAGAACCATTTCACAATTTAATATTTAATAATATTTTAATTACAATTTAATAAAAAATCCTTATGATTACTATTAATCATGATTTAAAATAAACTTTTATTCAATTATTTATCTAAAAAAATAACCCTATTCAACCACCCCATATCCATCACTTAGAAAATAAAAACAATTTAAAATTATATATATAAACACATTATCTTAAAAATAATATACATTTTAGGGAGTTTTGGTTTCACAATAACTCATCTATTTGCTAAAATGTTTTCTTGAAAAGGGACGAATACCAAAAAAATGCAATATATTCATATATGTACTCTTTCAAATTTTATTATTTTATTTCTATTTATAGATTAAATTAATAATTATAATTCCATATTATAATTTTAATAATTATTATGTAATGTGAATATAAATTTAATGTATTGTATTATCCTTATGTTACATTTTTTTAAATTCTTCATCTAATGGTTGGTTTAACGACCAACATAAATGATCTTATTCTGTACTTATCACCACCTTCATATATTATTTTAATTAAGATTTTATTTTATAAATATAAACTAAATAATACACTTATTTTATGATTAATTTTTAGAAATGGTATAAAAAATATATAAATAATTATTTTGAAACAACTTTTAATGGACCATAAAACTACCTAAATTGATCATACTATAAAACACATATTATTAGGAAAAAATATATTATAATAATGAATAATTGATATAAAATTAATAATTTTTGAATATTATCATTTTATTAACATATAAATTTAATTATATATGATCATTTTCAATGTAATATTTAATAATTTCATCACAACAATGAAACACTAGAACTATCCAAGAAAACATTATCCTTGAAATATAATAAGAAACAAATAACAAAATATAAATAAAAAATGAATATAAATAAATTATACCATGTGATATGTATATAAGTAAGATTATTAAATAAGTAATTAATTAATAAAATATTATTATATAGGTAGTTATAAGTCTATTCTATATGAGTTAAGGGGACTCTTCTTTGTTTCATCTCTTTTTATGAAAACACATTATTAATGTATATTTTTTATTATATATATATATATATGAAAAAAATATATTAAAATTTTCTATCCCATATTTTGATACAAATGATTATTTACCATTCACCAATTTATAGATACTTACTTAATAATTTAGAATGTTGGAATGAGGATTCCTTACATAATTATTTTGTATTCATTCATTAATTTGTTAATATTTTTTAAATATTAATAATATTATATTAATTTTTTCATTAAATTTATTAAATATATATATTTTTTATTTTTCATGTTTTAATTTATAGGTTATTTCATGTTTGATTATATATTAATTTTAGTAGTATTTTTAACAATATTTTTGTTATTATTATGTAGCTTATGTTCTTATCATAGGTTAGTTATGTTATGTCATTATATTAAAAGATATTTATCATTATTTTTATTATTGAATATATATTCATCAAAATATTATGATATGATAATAAATATAAAAATTATACACCCCAATGCATTAGATAATATATATATATATCATGGTGTGTTATGAATTAATCCTTCTTGAGGATCCTAGAAAAAATTTGTTATCAATTTTTTTGCAGTCAACCCTGAATTATTCTTATGATGGAATTATGTATTTTTCCATAGATATTAATATTACCCATTTATAAAATATTATTTATATTAAACCCGTTTTTATGATCTCTTTATGTACTCAATGTTATCACCATATATCATGTTGACTGTATTCTCCATGTTGTTAGGATTATCCCTAAACTAGATCCATTTTTTTATTTAGGTTATCAGGGGATCACATATAGTGATATGAGTGTGAAAGGGTTTATTCAAAGACTTATATGAATAATAATATATTTTTCTATGTTCTTATATTAATGATTGTTATATACAACTAATAATTAAATACACGACCTTTAGGTTTCAGGGTATGAGTTATTATTTAATTTATAATGATAATAGACAAAAATTCTATAAAATTTATGTTTATGAGTTATATCCAATTATTGATGGTGTAAAATTTATATTTAATTATTTTTATGGACGATTTACGAGATTATATTTGAAAATATATTATGAATAACCATGGTTTGAAATAAATTTCAATAAGTCATAGTGTAATAATGATATAAGGTTAAATATTTTTAGTGAATCAATTTCCCTAAACAATATAATTGAATAATATAATTTATATAATTTATATTAATTAATGTCATTTTTTGGATTTAGTAAATATATTGAAATATATTTATCTAGGAAAACACTAAACATAAAATAAATTGTAATTATCTCCCCAACATTATTCCTAATGTGATAAGACATGAAGTAGAAATTTTTACGCTCTTATTAAATCTACATTCACTATTATTATATAATAAAAGAAATTTTGTAGGCTGTCTAGTTCATTAGAATAATGTAAAATTAAAAATTTATTTATTTGTTATATATTTTGATACTATAATTAAATAATAATTGATCATCTAAAAATATATATTTTTAAAATATAATCATTGGAGAAAAAGGTGGTGGTCTAGGGAGCTTAAAAATTTTAATGAATAATTTTTTTATGAAATTCAATAAATTAAACATTTTTGTGGAATATGTTGTATTAGTGAGGTACTAAATATAGGAAATGGATTATTTAAATATTATTCAAGGAGAAATTTTCAAAATAAATGACCCTCCCTATAATGTTTGATAGAATGAAATAATTTCTAGCGTTAAGTATATATTTTCATTATTTTATGATTAAATTATTTTAATTATAAAACCCGATAACCACGATATCATTTATGATTACATAACATTTATAGTTAGATTAATTTAAATATATTTCCATTGATTTTAATATGAATTTAATTTTTTTAACTGGAACACTCACTATCCTTAATGGGGTATGTATATGTGATATATATAATTGAATTAAATTATGACTTGTATTGTATTTGGATATAAAATAATGTGGTGATAACCTGAACATCTAATCTATTCATTATTAAAGTGAAATTTTATCTGATGTATGAAAAGATTTTTATTAAAATATTTTTTAATTAATGAATTCAAGGTACTGTCATATTTTTCAATTTATGATCCAATTATTAACTTCTATGTAAAATTATAACCTTTTATGATTGAAAAAGTCATTATTAGAGTTAGGGTCAAAATCAATTAATGAAGGAGTTAAAACAAAACATAAATTTTAGAATAACACAAAAAAAATTATAAATATTATTTTATGACACAATTTATAACTTAAATGGTTTTTATTTTAATTTAATGATATTAAGAATCATTTTACTTGAGAATATACGTTAATTATGTTTAAATCTTTTAAGAATTTCCTAGTGTGGAATTTTCCTCACTTATAAAAGGACACCCTTATCTATTTCCATTACAGCCCCTGAAATCATCTATCTCATGAAAAAACCATTAACATTATCTTCAAAAATGTCCAAAACATTAATTACAGGTTCTCTTATTCTTAAATGTGCATTCTAATGTCTATTAAGAATGGATCAAAAGGAGGCCTATCAGAGAAGAGTTAATGTTCTTACCCAAACACATTCATTTTATTTATTCTTAAAACCCATATAAATATATTTAATTAATAATTAAATAATATATGACATGAAATCAATAAAATAAAATATTTTTATGGTTATTTAACTACCACCATCCACCCTCTATCTCAACAAATAGGAATTGAATGCATCGCTTGTGCGTATGTGTGGACAACCATTCCGCATAGAGAAACAATTCATTATTCCTAACCATATCTAATTGATGGTAATTATGGTTATTTTAATATTTAGATATTATATTGTGGAGTTATTATTATTATATAATAATATCAGATCCACCATCTAACCATCATATCTATAGGAAAATTATTTTTCATGCATAACTGTGGACTACCACCTCCCCGAATTTATCTGATTCAATTTTCATTTATAATTTACCTTGCTGGTAAAAATGGATATATTTAATTTTTATATCATATTTATGGTATAATAACGATTATATAAATTTTTATTATTATTTATAATTCATTTTTTTATCCATGAAAATTTTAAAATAGTGTACTTGTGAGTGTACTGTTTACCATCACCATAAATGATGTTATTCACATTTCTATATATATCCTTTTTGGATGAATATAAGTATAAATATAGTCAATATATATTATTATTATTTTATAATTAACTTTATTATTATTATTGAACCATTATCAACATAAATGAACAAAGATTAGAGAACTGGAATTTTGAGGAAAAAACAATACAATTAACACCCCTGAAGGATGATTTAAATAATTATTTATTAATAAATGGATATTAATATTTTATAATTGGATAATTTATTATATTATATTTAATTGAATGAATATTTTTAATATTTATAAAATAATTAAACACATCATATAGGAGTTCAAAGGTGTTACGAATCAAGTTGAACTCAAGGTAAAGGATTTATGTTATATATTATTATATATGATTATGATTCCTATAAATAATTCAGATTATATATGTTAAAAAACACATAGATTTTATTATAATATGGTTGTATTTGATATTAAATGTTTTCCATTCATTTTCACCTCCTTAAGAACACCATACATCAAATGACTATTTTTAAGCAAAACTGTCGTTATTTTCTCTTTAGTCAAAAATAATTCTTCATCTCAGGCTATGACTTCTAAAAAAATTCAATAATTTTCTAAATATTAAATTATTATTATTTAAATTTATTTTATACATGTTTTAATTTTTACACAATAGACTAAAATTAACCTTCAAGTCATTTTACAAATTATGATCTTTTGAATTTTGACATAAAAAGTAAATTGAATCTTATTTATAACGTACAAATCATGAATGTAACTTAATTTTTTCAGGATGAATCAATAATTTAAATAATAAATTAACAGTTTACATGGATCTTTTAAAATTAAATTGTTTCCTTAATATTTGTTAATTTTCTAGATTTTAAATAAATAATTTCCAATTGAAAATGGTATTTACCTCTAGAAATGATCTAGATATCTTTTAATGGAATTTTTCAGATATGATAAAATCTTCTGATATTACTTTCACATTATCAAATATATTATCCAGTTATTCCATCGAATTTCATTTAATGGGTGTATTTTATTTATATTATTATGGTTTAATGATGAATCTCTGAAACCTATTTCATTCAATGAGTTAAATAAGTTCTGATGAAAGCTTTATGATACAAATTTCTTTTCCATGATTAATACAATGATTAAATGATGAAATATTTTTAAACCCCAATACATTTCCATGGGATATTATAGGATGAAATTTTTATGATATTTTGGAATATATATATATATTATTTTCATTACGTTGTAGGTGGGTCCAAAAATATATATCCCTCTAATTTATTTGGTATGATATATATCTGACAAGATAATAATGATTATAATGGGGAGTGAACCAAGTTCATTAAGGTACTTTTCCCAATATAATAGTCATTGGAGTAAATTATAACTAAGGATAGGATTGATTGGGGAGTAAAAAATATTCAAAATCATATAATTTTTAGTGATACTTATCTATGTAAATGATTTTGTATTATTATGTAATGTATTGAAATTCCATGGATATTTTCTCAAAAATAAAATGGGATTTTTTGAGACCATCCACTGAGACAACACATAATTATGAGGCATGGAGTGGCCAAAATGGAATTTTGACCATGTTAAGTTTATTAGTTAATCGTGCAAGAGAGTTTTTCTATATTTTGAACTGGTACCAAGATAAAAAATATTAGGGAACTGTTAAACGTAGAAAAATGGTATTCACCATGAAATGACACAACCTCAATTGATTTTGGTCAACCATAGATGTTATTTTTCTAAATTTTTATGAAAAATTTAAATATAATAAACATGATTTATGTAACCTCATTTAATAATTCAAAATAGTTGTGAAAAAACTATTTTCCACCTGAGAATAGCCGATATTCTTTTTTAGTTATGAAATAGTGTATCGATGTGATGACGCAACGTAACATAAACATTTTGTAATATTTCTCCATTAAAGAGTTTTTGGGGTCGGAGAAACAGATTTGGATCTAAAATTTCTCTGATGGATAGTAGAGGGTTTCTACCAAACAAATAACACCGGTGAATCGTGAAGTAGTGATGATTTCTTTGGAGATCGAATCTAGGAACAATGATAGACAAACCCCAAAGATGAAAGATCAACCATTCAGATCAAACATATACTAACAACGAAAATACAGAGACATTATTTTTCAGTAAAAGAACTAGAATGAGGTATGTGTTATTGTTGAATTATTATCCATACCCCATTCATGATTTATAAATGAAAACCACTAATTAACCCACAAACAGGTTGACCTATGGTTTGATCTTTCTTGATGGATGAATTTTGTTTTCCATTCATTATCTATCTAATGAGAGGGTATTAAATCCATGATGAATAATGGAGTGGGTTCATTCCATGATTTATTTATTTGATGTTCCTCCCTATTGATGAACATTCATCGTGTTCTTTGTGGAGGACAAGTGGTTGTTCATTGCACAATTTTTCATGGTGCAACAATGATGGAGGTGTGACAAAGATGATGATCGATTATTCAAGGTGGTGCGAGAGATCCCACTAGTTGACCACTTCCCAGTGGAAGGGATAAAAATGGAAATAAAAACACTATTTCCTGAAGTACATGGACTCAAGGTTCCGGAACACTCTCGGAATCGATGAACGGACCACCAGAGCTCGTCTGGTGGTCCGTAGAAATGGTATGTGGAACCTCATGTAGGGGGTGATGGTGGAAACTGCATGGCTTCTGTGTAAAGGAGATGCAGTCAAGCTGCAGGTCTTCCTGGATGAATTGATCAGCATGTGTGAACTTATTGAAAAGGTCAGGGGCATGATTTGGTACCAACTAGGGCATGGAAGATTCAGCTATGCTGTTTCTGGTCTCGAGGAGTGGACCTGGTGTAATGGGGGTCAGGTTGCTGCTAGTAGGTCACACCCATCCATGTAGGATGAGCCCGTAGCAGCCATAGCCTAATGGGACGGGTCATACCTAGGCCGGGTCAGACCCGATTTGGTTTGGTGGGACCTATGCTAGTTCATCTCGGGTCGGTCAAGACCCAAACCCCACTCTCCAATGCTTTACTAAAATGCATTTAATATTCAAACCGAGCATCCATTTGATGATCCATCTAAGGATTTAGAACCCTTGTGATGAGATAACACTTTTGAGATACTCTGTGTCAGTTTTTAGGAAATTGTAGGACATCATATTAAATTTATGTGAATCCTCTCCTTGTACGAGCAGGTGTTGAGTTGAGTCGGGTAGTTCTTTTGAAGAGATGCTAGGACAGTTACTACCTTGACGACATAGGGAGTTCATATTCCGTATCCATCTACATAGGTTGAAATGGGACTCCCCGTGTCATGGATGTGGGTTCACTTCTTTTATCTAGTTCTATCTAGGTTTATTACTCCCATGAAGTACAAGGGTGTAGGTTCTCAAAGATGTTTTTGAAGGAAGAGTAGGTACTCCCCTACGGGACTAGGTAGAAGGTCCTCGAACATTTGATTCGTTAGTTACCTTAATTTATTTGTGAGTGGGTCCTCCATATCTAGAGCATACAGTGTTAGTACTCCCATTCTAGGTAGGGATCGGGTCCTCTATTGTAGTATTCTATACATTACTATTGTTTCATGGTACATGTCCTCCTAATGCAATATTCAGGCAGAGTTAGTATTCCCCTATCATGTGAGGGATGTGGTCCTCTAGCCTTGGGTCGATACCCCCCTAACGTAATGAGTTGTAGGTCCCACAAAGTGAACAATGTAATAGATTCAGTACTTCCCTTGTACCAAGGATTGGGTCTTCTAGTCACTAAGTAGTACTCCCCTACAGGGTATGGTGAATGTCTCCCAAATATGAAGTCGTACTCCCCTATCATAATAGGTTGTAGGTCCATCTTGAGTAGTACACCGCTATTGAAACCAGGTCATGGTTCATTATTTTCATAGTACTATTCCATGCCTTTAATTTATTTATTGGGATTATGTCCTCGATATGAGATGAAGATCCCATGACTATAGGACACAACCACGAGGAGAGGTCCCCTCCACTTGATGTGAATGTTTCCCTAACAGAATCTAGTGCTACCATGAAGTATTGAGGCATGGGCTCCTTCTTACAGGCGAAATTGGGTTATCAGATGTTAGTAGAGAGCTGTGGTTTGTCAATTGATCATAGTGATGAGGAGCGTACCTTTTCACTTGGGTTTCCATAGTGTTGTGCGGGGAACAGGACTATGATTATTCGACCTCTGATATTGGGAATGAGAGTGGGTCCTAGAATAATGATCACGATGGATCATGTTCACTAGGATGTACCATTTGGATTTTTTGGACATATACCTAAGGGTGTGTGTCTCTCAAAAGGTTACCATTAGGGATGACTAAGATCATGGAGTGTGTTCCTCTA
Source organism: Viscum album (assembly GCA_963277665.1). Classification (NCBI taxonomy): domain Eukaryota; kingdom Viridiplantae; phylum Streptophyta; class Magnoliopsida; order Santalales; family Viscaceae; genus Viscum; species Viscum album. The sequence continues at coordinate 1,405,357,972 of OY728120.1, read as the reverse complement.
GTTTGTGTTTTACCTTTCAAATCATCGGTGAGAATTCTAATGTTGGATATAAGGATGGGAAATATGTTTCATATTATATGGGAGGATTATATATGGATGGCCTTTGTGTATGCATGGGATTATACCAAGGTAGATATTATAGTTCATTTTTTGTGGGCCTTCTCTTGTTTTGTACCTGTGTTTTTTTATGTCCCCTAAAAATTATTATTTTACTCACCCCTACATGGGTTTTCTAGAATTTGTTTTGTATTGTGATGATGACCAATGATTTGAAGATGTTTGGGAATGGAAAGGACCAGGTGATGTTCTTATGAGGAAATAAAGATGAGGCACACTCTAATGACTTTTAGAATCTACCTTCTACCTACCCTTCAGGTACAGTTCTCCATAGAAAAATTTCAGAGACCTTGGGTTGTACTCAGGATTTATTTTTCCATTGGTGGGTATGTATACTGGCATCGATTTCCACCATGTATTTAATTTATACGATACTCTGGTTGTGGTTTACATATTCATTTCATGTCATGTTTTACCTTTCATGTCCTTTTTTGGAATGTGGTTGTGTGTGTGTGTGTGCGTACTGGCACTCAGGAAAATGCCTCCAACATGTGGATTAATGAATTTGGAACTAGTCTTTGTCCCCTCGCCAATGGTATGTGGGATTGGGGTACTCACCACACTAGACCAATTGATGGGTCATGAAAAATCAATACCAAAGGTGGCCAGTTCTACCTCTAAGGCTTGGGGTATATTGTTTTTAATTTTGGGGAATAGTTATAACTATTTCACGTTTATGATTTCTAGATAGGGACTCTAGTATTGGGGTGATGGCCGACCTATCTATACACTTGGACTCTGGACATCTATTATCTGACTCGGTACATGGAAACACTAGTTACAGGGAAATAAAGAGTACATCATCAAGTAGGAATGGTTGTGCTTCCAATATACTCCTTGAGTCTGATCTCTAAGTATACTCTTTTAACTTTGGATCATCATGATTCATTTCAGTATTCATCGATGACGATAACTAGATAGAATTCTATAGTGTGGTCATAATGATGATCCTCCCTGAGTAGAGGCTTCTGTACAAGGCACTGATTCTAAGGAATTATCTCAAGGTTGTGCACCAGTGATTCCACCACCCATTGATTAGAAAATAATACCTACACTACTAGTACAAGAAGCACGTAGGCTGACTGTGCTACAATATTTCCATTGGTAGAGACCTCATATGTTCCACAACAAGATAGATCCATAGGTAGCCAATGATTGTCTTGAGGCATTTATGAATTTCTTCCTCCTCATGGGGAAGCCTCTCAACCAAATGGAGATCATAACCTTGATACTTATTCAGGGTTATATGGGGAGATGGTGGAGCATACATATCCATATGCACAAGGAGGTAACCACCACTTGTTTTGACTTTGTGTACCTCTTCAAGGAGGAGTTATTCCTTGTGACTTTATGATCTATGTGTATAAAAACCATGCATAACTTATGTTAAGGCAGCATGAAAATAGAATATTACTCGGTGATATCCATGTATAATTCTCTCTACTCTACAGAAATCATGTGGGACACTTATATTAGGGCTCAAAAATTCAATTAGGGACTATGTCGGGTGATTAGGGCATCAGTAATACCCATAGCCTTCTGATCTATGCTAGGGTTACTAATATGAGCCCTAGTGGTTGAGAGATTCTTGGAGGAGTAATAGATTGGTGTTACCTACAAAAGAGGAAATTAAATGGAGGAATTTATGGGTCTAGTATATAGTATGTGATAGGATCACTGAATAAGAGACATACCCATGCCCAAACACAAAAAAGTGGGTTTGTGGTATTGGAGAAGAACTATGGAGAATTTCCACCCAAGGAGAGGTGGTGTTACTCTTGTAATAGTCAGGGACATCTCAAATGTTATTTTCCACCCCTCCATGTTGATAATATAGAGCCTACGGATGATCCTTCTTCATATATGATGTTCGTGGGGAAGATAGATTTGCTTGTTGGTGGATGAGACTAAGGATCTAGATGAGTAGTAGGAGGTGGTCCATGCCTGGCCCAGGGTGTTGGTGGGCATCAGAAAGGATAGATACATGTGGTTGTGGATTATGACCAACAATATCCAGAAGATATTTGGTGTATGTTCTGTGTCTTTTATTTTGTTTACCATTTTAATAGACACATGTGTTAGTCATTCTCATTTTCATGTGATTTATATTTGAGACTTCATGGTTCCTTTTTAATTGTGTATATCACCATAAATATTATAGACTATTTCTAGAGGAGACCTATTGATCACACACTGGCACTGATAGTGTGACCTAACTCTTGGATGAACGTGCTATATTTGGGATATCATTGTTGTATCATCGAGGCCTTACAACATCATTCTGTGTATTGATTACAACCATTCATACACAGATTGACTACATTAGGAAACAAATGATTATTTTCCATAATTTTGATGAGAGGTTTTCCTTCCAGTTAAACAAAAACTCAGGTAGCATGTGGTGGAATCTCAAGAAGATTCATGCTTTGAATTATAATATGGTGGCAGATTTTGACCCCATGATGTTTCAATAGTATGGAATAATTACATACCAGCCATACTCATCTTGGATACCACTAGTAGGTTTGGATGTGTTCACATTTTGTCACATTTTATGGATGCTAGTGGTTGTAGATATAGGTCCTAGTAAGACCCATCATTCTCTTGTGGGCAGTTCTTCATTGTTTTTAAATACCACTGCGTGTTTGGAGTCAACCCTAAATGTGTAACACATTAGGAGGATTTAGGGAATTTCATCCAATGTTGGGTTTGAACTGCTTGTTTTTTGTATGTATCTATGTCACGTTTGCATGGAGGTGATCCGCTAGACCACATGATTCCAAATGGATCATAGTGCTTGGTTATTTTTACAAATTTTCACAGATAATGAAACATGTTCCCATAATTCATGATGTTGACCTAGAAATAATTATACATAACATTGGTCAGCCTCAGTGGTTACTCAAGGTGTGTTCTTATATTTAGAATAATATCCCTTGAGGAACTATGTTTTCTTCCCATGAGAACAGGCTTTTTCATTTCTGGGAAATAATTTCTTATGGTGGGGAGAATGTAATGGCCCCAAATTCAATGGATTTTTTTAAAATTAAATGGGATATTTTGATATCAGGCTCTGAAAAGGCCCCTAATTCCATGTCCTAGAGTGACCGAAATGGATTTTTGATTGTTTTGTGTTTATTAGTTAAACGTGAGAGTGGGTTTTTCCATATATTGAACTGCAATTCAGATTAAAAAATCATAGGGATTCGTTGAACACACAACGACGAGATTCACCTAGAAAGGATGTAACACCAACCAACACAGGTTGATCGAAAATGTTATTTTTTATTATTTTCAAAGAAAAAAGTTAAATAATATAATTGTGATTTATTTTATCTCTTTATAAATTATTAATTGTTTCAATGAAATAATTTTCCAACTGAGAGTTACTAATATGGTGTTTCAGTTATGAAACAACACAATTACACACCTATGCAATGTAACAAAAATGATACAAAACAATTTCTCCTTTAATGAGGTGTTGGGAATGGATAAACAGAGTTGAATCTGAAATTTATCTGATGGACGGTGGAGGTTGTTTCTACAATGAAAAATTCCATTAAATTGAGAAGTGGTGAAGACACCTTTAGGGACCAAATTCGGCACTAGAGATCAATGAACTCCCACAATGACAGATCAATGATTTTGATGAAATTTTGATGAAAAAAGGCTACACAGAGACATTTTTCTTAATTTAAATAACTGAATCGAGGTTATTTTTTTGATGAATTATTATATTTTCCCCATTCATGGTTTTTAAACAATAACAGATGATCAACCTACAAATAGGTTTTCCATCAGTTTGATCATTCTTGTGAGAAGAATTTTTCTTCACGTTCTTGATCCTTTTAACAATATTAGATTAATGAAATAAACTATGATGGAGGGGGTTCATTAGAAAATATATCTTTTTAATTTTACTCCCCCACATGATTCATATTCATATCATTCTTCACAAAAAATGAGTAGTCGGTCATTGCGCAATGGTTTTTGGTACAATGACAACAAAGGTGTGATGACGATGACGATAGATGGATTGAGGTGGTTCGAGGGATTACACCAATCGAGAACATTTCAATGGATGGGATCTATATAGATATTTGAACCCCATGTGATGAAGGACATGGAATGATGGTTCCAAATCACCATCTATATGGAAAAAAACTACAAGAGCGTGTCCGATGGTCTGTAGAAGTGGATGCGTGCTGGACGATGGGGTTGTGCTCCGCGAAGGGGGTGACGTTGGTAGTTGTGGCACCACATCTCTATGTTGTAGAGGTGTAGATGAAGTAAGTTGGGTTTCTGTTATGCGATGGATCCATGTTTGAATCAGCGGTGAGGAATAGACCCACAAAAAAGTCGTGTGCCTTTCCAGATAAATTGGTCCTCTTGAACGAACAAGTTCACAATGGTGGTGGTACCAAATGGTTCCGCCTGGTGCTAGAAGGACTAGGAGATGCCGCATCTATTCTATTGAAGTAGTCCCACTATGATGTGGTCTGGGTTGCTTCTGGTGAGCCACACCCGGCCTGGCTGGTTGATCTGACAGTGGGTTAGACCCAATGGGTCATGTTGGACATAAGGCCAAGTTGGAACAAGGGCTAGGTCAGACCTAGGTACGAGTTAGACTGGGGATCTGGTCAAACCTGGGTCCGGACAGGGAGCCCCATGCCAGGTTTGGTTGGGTCGGTCTTCCCCAGTCTAGGTCAGGCTGGGTCGCTCTTCCTGGGTCGGACCAGACCCGAGCCCCACCCACCCCTGTTTCACTAAATCACCCATAACATTCAAACATATTTCCTTTTTGATGAGCCATATATGGTGTTGGAACCCTTGAATTGATACATCACTCTGTAGATACTATAGTTTAATTTTGTGGTTTTTGGATAATCGAATATTTATTGGACGTGTAGGCTCTTCCGTTACAAGAAGACATTGAAAAATGTCGACGTATTTCTCTTGAAGTGATTCTAGGATGATTAATCCGATGACGACTTGGGGAATAGTTTCTCCTTAGACACGTAATTAGGTATAGATGGGACTCCTCACATTATTGGTGTTGGTTCCTTTCATTTGGTTACTCCCCTTTGGGGATATTACTCCCTTAAAAGTCTAGGGTGTGGGTTCTTGGAGATGTTTGTCAAGAATGAGTTGGTAATCCCCTGTGGGACTTGGGAGTGGGTCCTATATCATTGCAATCAGTACTCCAGTAATGGAATAGGATGTGGGTCCTCTATATCTTTCACGTATAGAGTTGTTACTCCCCTTATGGGTTGGGAGCGAGTCCTCTATTGTAAGATTTTGTACTCCAATTACGTTCTAGGTTGTGTGTCCTCCTTACACATTGTTCTAGTAGAGTCAGTAATACCCTTCCATTCTAGGGATCATTTCATCTAGCCTAGGATTGGTACCCCCTAATGTACTATGGTGTGGGTCCCCCATAGCGAATAAATTGACAGTGTCAATACTCCCATGGTACCAGAGTGCGGGTCCTCTAGTCACTGAGTAGTACTCCCCGACAAGGTAGGAGGAAGGTCCTCGATATACATAATAGTATTCCCCTATGAGTAGTACAATGATTAAATGATGAAATATTTTTAAAACCCATTTCATTTCAATGGGATATTATAGGATCAAATTTTTATGATATTTTGGAATATAAATATATTATTTTCATTACGTTGTAGGTGGGTCCAAAAATATATATCCCTCTAATTAATTTTTTATGTTATATATCTCACGAGATAATAATGACTATAATGGGGAGTGAACCTATTTCATTAAGGTAATTTTCCCACAATAATAGTCATTGGAGTAAATTATTACCAAGGATACGATCGATTGGGGAGTAAACACAATTCAATATCATAGAATTTTTAGTGAGCCACAGCTATGTAAATGATTATATATATATTATTTAATGGATTGAAATTACATGGATGGTTTTTCTAAAATAAAATGGTATTTTTATCAGACCATCCAATGAGACAACACATAATTATGAGGCATGGAGTGGTAAGAATGGAATTTTGAACTTGTTATGTTTATTAGTTAATCGCGCGAGAAATTTTTTCTATATTTTGAACTAGTGCCTAGATCAAAAATATTAGGGAATTGTTGAACATAGAACAATGGGATTCACCATGAAACGACATAACATCAATTGACTCTGGTCAACCATAGAAGTTATTTTTCTAAATTTTTATGAAAAAGTTAAATATAATAAACATGATTTATTTTACCACATTTAATAATACAAAATAGTTGTGAAAAAACTATTTTCCTCCTAAGAACCACAAATATTATTTTTTAGTTATGAAATATTGTAGTTATTTGACAACGCAATGTAACAGAAAAGTTGTGACATATTTCTCCATTAACGAGTTTTTGGGGTCGGAGAAACCGATTTGGATCTAAAATTTCTCCGATTGACATGTAGAGACCTGATACATGACGTACATGGACATTAAATTACTTTTACAGAATACATAGTACATAACAAAAACAGATACACAAGGACCGTAATAGTTTAGTGTCTTTGGAAACACTGAAAAAAATAATCATCTAATCGTGGTGAAAGATCTTCAACATCTCCCATAAAGATCTTCCCCTTTTTTTCTTACCTAAAACCTTTCTTTATATCCTTGGGAAAAGAAAACATATAAAGGGTGAGCTCAAATTCTCGGTAAGGTTAAGCATGGATAAAATAAAACAAATCATATACATTTGAACATAAAAACATGAACATAATGTTTAAACATCAAAATCTTGAGCAATGACATAAAACATGGAAGAATGTAAGGCTTAGATCATAAAGAAACATTAAGAATGATAAAATAGAATGGTATAAAAACATGTAATTTTGATAACCATTAAGCACATGTTATGATTTCCATAGTAGCCAAGGCATTGCTGCCAAGACCATCTTAGTGGACAAAGTCCCTTTCTGAATCAAGTTCACTCCACATTTCAGTCATGTAACACTGAACCAGATTAACTTACCATTCCATCCATGTCTATCTCATGAGATATAAATCATTACCCACTTCATTGGAGTGAAATATAGGTCCCAACCATCTCATAATGAAATAATTCTTACTTGTGCCTCAAAATAAACATACATCATTCATAATAACCCAACGAATAAAATGGGTTTCATAAACATCATCCAATCATCACATAATCCATATAAAAGAAATGGATATCATTTAATAATAAGAAATTTGAAACCATATAAATCAAAGAGAAATTATACTTGAAACATAAACATATGAAATAATGTCATCTTATATAGAAAATGGTTTTGATAAAGCACTTGAAATGAATTATTGTGGAAAATATCCTTTCATCTTCAAAATCATTTTCTTTTCACAAAATTCCATTCAATTTTAAACGAAAAGGATTTTGTTTAGAATTGTCATCAAATATTTTGGAGGATGCTTTATGAAAATAAGGCTTTATTAAACTGTAAAAATCCTTTTATGCCGTACAAGTTAAAAAAACATTCTTCTTGAACTTTTGATGGAAAAGTCAAAAAGTACCTCGTAATAGAATGATTCCATACATACCATGCAGTAAAAGACAAAAATTGGTAGAAATGACTTTAAACATTCATGAAAACATTATTAGAAAACATGGGCACGGATTATAACAACAACCCCAGTAAATACTTACGAATAATAATCTCGGATAAGAATGAGATTGCAAAATTATCCCTTACCTTAGGTCCAATATGCTTCGTACGTATCTGAACCTCCTGTATAATGATTTAAATAATTTCATTGACTTATTAAAGAATCATATTCATTATTATGATATCATATATGGTTCACTTATGACTTTATATTACCCATTCTGTTGTAAATTCCATGTTTAAGCAGCATTTTGTGTAAAATCATTACATTTATCGTTCATGTTTCGACTTGATGTTCTTGATATTATTAATTATATACTGATTTAAATAAATCCAGAATGTAAAACATGATTTTTATATAATATATATTCAGTGTATACATGTATATATGATAGATCGATAAATGGAATGAAATATACCGTTCAGGGAGATAGTAGCCAGTATGTACGCACGAATGCTGTTTTTGTTTCCTTTTTGAATTGAATGGAATTAAGTAAATAGAATGCATATATATATATATATATACATAAATAAAATATCATTATTATGTCATATATTTCATTATTATTCATTATATATACTTTATAATCATACATGAATGGTTAACATGGAGAATTATTCTCATCGCGTCGTAGAGATGGTAGTCCGTACGTACGCACGAGCGATGATATCATTCTCATGATCGTGGAATTGTATATAAGTGTATGTATAATATTTCAGAATCAATATAAAATTAAAATAATCATATATTTTAATTTATTTACACCCTTATACCCATCCAAGTAAGGTGGTGGTCAAAAACATATTACACCACGGCGTGGAGACGGTATTCAGTACGTATGCACATGTGGTTATTTCATTTTCCGTAGGATGGATAGAAGGTGGAATAAGGTTGTTTCATATTTATAATAACATATCAGTATTTGATTTATACTGATTTTTTTACTTCATAATGAAACAACTAAAGAAGAAGAAGTAGAAGAAGAAATAATTTGAAAGAATCGGTTACGGTTATTACCTCTTCTTCGACACTCCTCTTTGAAACCTCCTCTTAGGGAACTAAGATTGGCCTTTGAAGAAGATAAGAACCTCTAGGATGTTTTAAGGTAAGTGTAGAAGAAAATTTGGTAGGGGTTTTCCGAGCTTGAAGGCTCAAAGTGGTGTGAGGAAGAGAGGGAGGAGGTGCCCTTTTATAAGGGAGGAGAGGGGCACCTTTGGAAATATAAGAAATATTAGTTTATATTAAATCCCAAACCCACATAAAAACTTCCAAAATCACTCATATCCGAATATTAGATGAGATAGGGTTGTGATATCATCAACCAATAATATTTATACATGTTAGGAATTTATTTTAAAAATTATCAACTTGATTTATCCTTATTTATCAATTTAATTTTATTTGTGGTAATAATATTCTAAATTTTAAATTATTATAAATAATTACATATGTGTTGTAAATTTTCCATAATTATACACTTGATGACATTTTCTACAATATAAATTTAAATTTATAATTTTTCAATATTTTTGTGATTTTTAAACAATTTTATAATATGTTATTTTTATAAAATAACAATAGTGTCAATTTTGACACTATTAATTTAATTGTATTTAAATAAACAATATACAGAAGATATGTTCAAACAAAAATATTTAATAAATTAATAACATGTCATATTTATATAGAAAATTAGAGGATGACATTAAATAGTTCATATAATATTTATTTTAAAAATTTTAAAACCATTTATTTCATATTTCTCTTAATAAAATAATTTCAACATCACTATTATGTCAGCTTTAAGGATAATTATATAATCCCTAAAAATTATAAATAAATTTATATGATATAGATAATTATATTATATTTCTGGAGACTATTTATATCTGATTATTCATGATGTTTTTCGCTAATCTAAAATTATTATACTTATAAGATTTATGAAAGCGACATGTTGTCACTTTCTTTGGTTTTAATAATAATTAAATTATTTTCATGGGAAAAAGTCCATTAAATAAAAATAATCATACCCTTAGGTGATATTGGTCTACTTTAAGTCATCCAATAGGATTTTGGAAGGTTTTAGGGTAATTTTATAATTTTATATTTACCCTTAATTACCCGATTTTCCTTTAACTATGGTAAATAAAATTTACCTTAGTTACTATTCATAATGCCCAAAAAAAGTAACCTAATAACATAATTTGGATCCACTTATTCCAAATATGTAATCCATTTTTAAAAATTCAAAACACATAATTTGTAGTAATTAATTTAAAATTAATCCCGTTGTTGAATGAAAACGGGTTTTTGTTTAAATCATTGCAAAAGATAGAATTTATTTAACCAACGAATTCAAGGTAAAATCAATGCTAATGACATACATTGTATTAAATGGTAAAAATATATTCTACTTATATTTTAAAACCATTAAATATTATAATTTATCCATATAAATTATTATAATGAAAAAAGATGTTTTTAATTAAAAAATAGCGTGTTTTTACTATTCATTAAAATATGAAAGTTATCAGAAAAATATAAAAACACTATCCAATTTAAATTTTTATATAATAAATCAAAAGAAGAAGTCTATTTTGTAAAATTGAACTTATTAACATGTCAAAAACTTGATTTAATGTGGGTGCACCATCAAAAGGCGGCAAAACTGCATTTTTTGAAAAATACTTATTTCACCCGAAAATTATATTTTGTTCAGATAAAATGTTTTAGAAATTTTATAAAATGAATAATAATGTTATAAAATTCAAAATTTAGTTAATAATATTCATAACGGCTAGTCCATAATAATATTATTACAATATATCGTCGTTTAGTGAAACCTGGTATTGCGTACATCACACGCTATCGAGGAAGGTCATGATTGCGTGTAATGCAAGCCAAGTCAGGGTTGCGTGTTGTGCAAGACTTTTTTTTGTTGTTTTGTTATAACAGAATCCAACCATTTTTCATTTATACATTCAATATATTTATATATATGCACTCAATGTTGCGTAGAATAAATATTATCAAACAAACATGAAATTTTGCGTAACACAATCTAAGAATAGTGTTCTGTATACTGCAAGATAATACGGTGTTTCATATAGCACAAGATAATATTGTTGTAGCATAAAACACATGACATCAAATAGATTAAAAATAATACTTATCATAAAATATCGGGTTGTTACATGACAGTAGAGGGTTTCTCCGAAACAAATAACACTGGTGAATCGCGAAGCAGTGACGATTCCACTGGAGATCGAATCTGGGACCAATGATAGACAAACCCCAAAGATGAAAGATCAACCATTCAGATCAAACATATATGAACAAAGAAAATTCAAAGACATTATTTTTTGTGAAATAAATAGACTGTGGTAGGAGTTGTTTTTGAATTATTATCCTTACCCCATTAATGCTTTATAAATGAAAACCACATATCAACACACAAACAGGTTGAACCATGGTTTGATCTTTCTTGCTGGTTGAATTTTTTTTTCCATTCTTTATCCATATAATGAGAGGGTATTTAATCCATGATGAATAATGAAGTCGGTTCATTCCATGATTTATTGATTTTATGTTCCTCCCCATTGATGAACATTCATCGTGTTCTTTGTGGAGGACAAGTGGTTGGTCATTGCACAATTTTTCATGGTGCAACGATGATGGAGGTGTGACAATGATGATGATCGATGGGTCAAGGTGGTGTGAGAGATTCGACCTGTTGATCACTTCCCAGTGAAAGGGATAAAAATGGAAATACAAAAAATATTTCATGAAGTACATGGCCTCAAGGTTCCGGAACACCCTCTGAATCGATGAACGGAACACCAGAGCTCGTTTGGTGGTCCGTAGAAATGGTATGTGGCACCTCGAGTAGGGGGTGATGGTGGAAACCACGTGGCTTCTGCGTAAAGGAGATTTAGTCAAGCCATAGGTCTTGCTGGATGAATTGATCAGTATGAGTGAACTTGTTGAAAAAGGTGGTGGCATGATTTAGCGCCAACTAGGGCGTGACAGATGTGGCTATGTCGCTTCCGGTCTCGAGGAGAGGACTCATTGTAATGGGGGTCGGGTTGTTGCTGGTAGGTCACACCCAGCCAGCAGGCTGAGCCTGTAGCAGCCATGGCATAATGGGACAGGTCGAACCTAGGCCAGGTCAGACCTGGTTTGGTTTGGTGGGCTCTATTCTAGTTCATCTCGGGTCGGTCAAGACCCAAAACCCACTCGCCCATGTTATGCTAAAATGCATGCAACATTCAAACAGAGCATACATTTGATGAGTCGTCGAAGGTTTTAGAACCCTTGCAATGAGATAAACCATTTGAGATACTCATGGTCAGTTTTCAGGAAATTGTAGGACATCCTATTAAATTTAAGATTATCCTCTCCTTGTACGAGAAGGTATTGAGTTGAGTCGGGTAGTTCTCTTGAAAAGATGCCAAGATGGTTACTACCTTGACGACATTGTGAGTTCATATTCCGTATCCATATGAATTGGTTGAGATGGGAATCCTTGTTTCAGGATGTGGGTTCACTTCTTTTAGCTAGTTCTCTCTTGGGTTATAAGTCCCATGAAAGACTGGGGTGTAGGTTCTCCAATATGTTTGTGAAGGAATAGTAGGTACTCCCCTATGGGACTAGGTAGAAGGTCCTTGAACTTTTGAGTCGGTAGTCACCATAATTTCTAGGGGATTCGGTCCTCCATATCTAGAGCGTACAGTTTATGTACTCCCGTACCGGGTAGGGATCAGTTCCTTTATTGCAGGATTCTATACTTCACTACTGTTTCATGGTTCATGTCCTCCTAATGCATTATTCCGGCAGAGTTAGTATTCCCCTACCGTGTCAGGGACATGGTCCTCTAACCTTGGGTCGATACCCCTATAACATAATAAGGTGTAGGTCCCCCAAAGTGAATAAACTAATAGATTAATTACTTCCCTTGTACCATGGATTAGGTCTTCTAGTCACTGAGTTGTACACCCCTATAGGGTATGGTGCATGTCTTCCAAATACAAAGTCGTACTCCCCTATCGTAATAGTTTGTAGGTCCATCATGAGTAATACACCCATGTTGAATCCAGGGCATGGTTCATTATTTTCCTAGTATTATTCCTTGCCTCCAATATATTTATTGGGATCAGGTCCTCGATATGAGTTGGAGATCCCATGACTATAGGACACAACCACGAGGAGAGGTCCCCTTTACTTGATGTGAAAGTTTCCCTAATAGGAGCTAGTGCTACCATGATGTATTGAGGCATGGGCTACTATTTACAAGAGCAACTGGGCTGTCACATGTTATTTGAGATCTGTGCTCTGTCAATTGATCACAGTGATGAGGAGAATGCCTTTTCACATGGGTTTCCATAGTTTTGTGCGTGGAACAAGACTATGATGATTTGACCTATGATATTGGGAATGAGAGTGGGTCCTAGAATAATGATCACGATGGATCATGTTTACTAGGATTTACCATTTCTATTTTGTGGACATATACCTGATATAGTGTATCTCTCAAAAGGATACCATTAGGGATGACTATGCTCCTGGACGGTGTTCCTCTGGTTTGTGATTAACCTATAAAATCATCAGTGAGAATCCTAATGTTGGCTATAAGGATGGGAAATATGTTTCATATTAGATGAGAGGATTATATATGGATGGACTTTGTGTATTCATGAGATTATACCTAGGTAGATATTATTGTTCATTTTTTGTGGGATTTCTCTAGTGATTTACCTGTTTGGTTTCGATGTCCCCTAAAAATTATTGTTTTACTCACCCCTATATAGTATTTCCATGAATTTGTTTTGTCTTGTGATGATGACCAACGCTTTGAAGAAGTTTGGGAAGGAAAGGGACCAGGAGTTGTTTTGTGAGGAAATAAATATGAGGCACACTCCAATGACTTTTAGAAGTTACATTCTACCTACCCTTCATGTATGGTTCTCCGCAGGCGAATTTCATAGACCCTGGGTTATACTTGGGTTCAATTTTTCCATTGGTGGGCACGTATACTGGCATGGGTTTCCACCATGTATTTAATTTATACGATACTCTAGTTGTGGATTACATATTCATTTCATGTCATGTTTTACCTTTCATGTCCTTTTTGGTATGTGGTTGTGTGTGTGTGTGTGTGCATACAGGCACTCAGGAAAATGCCTCCAACATGTGGATTAATGAATTTGGAACTAGTCTTTGTCCCTTTTCCAATGGTAGGTTGGATTGTGGTACTCACCACACTAGACCCATTGATGGGTCCTTTAAAATCCGTATCAATGGTGGTCAGTTCTACCTCGAAGACTAGGGGTTTATTGTTTTTAATTTTGTGAAATAGTTTTAACTATTTCATGTTTATGATTTCTAGACAGGGACTCTAGTATTTGGGCGGTGGCCGACCTATCCACACACTAGGACTCTGGACATTTTTTATCTGACTCGGTACATGGAAACACTGGTTCCAGGGAAATAAAGAGTACATGCATCATGTTGTAATGGTTGTGATTTCAATATTCTCCTTGAGTTAGAGCTCTAAATATACTCTTTCAATTGTGGATCATCATGATTCATTTCAGTATTTCACGATGAAGATAGCCAGATAGGATTCTAAAGCGTGATCATAATGATGATCCTCCCTGAGTAGGATCATCTGTACAAGGCACTTATTCTAAGTCATTACCTCCAGCTGGTGAACCAGCGATTCCACCACCCATTGATTAGAAAATACTACCTACACTACTAGTACATGATGCCTGTAGGCTAACTGTGCAACATGATTTCCATTGGTACAGACCTCTTAGGTTTCGCAGCAAGATATATCCACAAGTAGCCAAGGATTGTCTTGAGGCCTTTATGAATGTCTTCCTTCTCATGGGGAAGCCTCTCAACCAGATGGAGATCATAGCCTTGAGAATTAATTTGGGTTATATGGGGTGATGGTGGAGCATAAAGATCTAGATGCAGAAGGAGGTAACCACCACATGGTTTTACTTTGAGTACCTCTTCAAGGAGGAGTTATTCCTGGTGACATTACGCTCTATGTGTATAAAAAACATCCATTACATATGTTAAGGTAGAATGACGATAGAATATTACTCGGTGATATCCATGTATCATTCTATCTACTCTACCGAAATAGTGTGGTACACAAATATTAGGGCCCAAAAATTCAATTAGGTATTATGTCGGGTGATTAGGGCATTAGTGATACCCATAGCTTGCTGACCTTTGATTGGGGTACTAATGTGAGCCCTAGTGGTTGAGTGCTTCTTGGAGGATGAATAGATGGGTGTCACCTACAAAAGAGGTAATGAAATAGTGGAATTTATGGGTCTAGTAGAAGGTATGCAATAGGATCACGGAATTTGAGACATACACATGCCCGAACACAAAAAATTGGGTTTGTGGTATAGGAGAAGAACTATGGAGAATTTCCTCCCTAGGATAGGTGGTGCTACTCTTGTAATGGTCTGGGAGATATCAAATGTTATTTTCCACCCATCTGTGCTGATAATATGGAGCCTACGGAGGAGCCTCCTTCATATATGATGTCCATGGGGAAGATAGTTTTGCATTTTGGTGGATGAGACTGAGGATCAGGATGAGTAATAGGAGGTCGTCCATGCATGGAACATGGTGTTGGTGGGCATCAGAATGGATAGATACATGTGGTTGTGGATTATGACCAAAAATATTCAAAAGATATTCGATGTATGATCTGTGTATTTTATTTTGTATACCATTCTAATAGACAAATGTGTTAGTCGTTCTCATTTCCATGTTATTTATATTTGAGACTTTGTGGTTCCTTTTCAAATTTCTATATCACCATAAATATTACAAACTATTTCTGGAGGAGACCCGTTGATCACACACTGGCGCTGATAGTGTGACCTATCTCTTGGAGGAAAGAGCTGTATTTTGGATCTCATTGTCGTGGAATCGAGGCCTTACGACATCATTCTATGTATGGACTGCAACCATTCATACCCATATTGACTACATTAGGCAAAAAAATGTTTTTTTTACATAATTTTGATGATAGTTTTTCCTTTCGGTTAAAGGAATACTCAGGTAGCATGTGGTGGAATCTCAAGAAGTGACATGCTTTGAATTATTATATGGTGGCAGAGTTTGACCCCATGATGTTTCAATAGTATAGAATGATTAAGTACCATCCATACTAATCTGGGATACCGCTAGTAGGTTTGGATGTGTTCACATTTTTTCACATTTTATGGATGCTTTTTGTTGTAGATATAGGTCCTAGTAAGACCCAGCATTCTATTGTGGGAAGTGCTTCATTGTTTTTAAATACCCCTGCGTGTTTTGAGTCAACCCTAAATGTGTAACACTTTTGGAGGCTTTATGGAATTTCATCCAATGTTGGTTTTGAAATGCATGTTTTTTTATGTATCTACGTCCGGTTTGTATGGAGGTGAGCCACTAGACCACATGAGTGCATATGAATCGTAGTGCTTGGTTATTTTTACCACTTTTCACAGCTAATGAAACATGTTCCTGTCAGTACATGAAGTTGACCTAGAAAGACTTGTACATAAGAGTGGTCAGCCTCAGTGTTTCCTCAAGGTGCGTGCTTATATTTATTATAGTATGCCTTGATTAACTATGTTTTCTTCCCATGAGAACATGCTTTTTATTTTCTAGGAAAAAGATTATTATGGTGGGGAGAATGTAATGGCCCCGAATTCAATGGATTTTTTTAAAATTAAGTGGGATATTTTTGACCCCAGGCTCTGAAAAGGCACCTAATTCCAAGTCCTGGAGTGACCAGAATATAATTTTGATTGTTTTTTGTTTATTAGTTAAATGTGAGATTGGGGTTTTCCATATGTTGAATTGTAATTCAGATAAAAAATCATAGGGATTCGTTGAACACACAACGATGGGATTCACCTAGAAAGGATGTAACATTAACCAACACGGGTCGATCGAAAATGTTAATTTTTACTATTTTCAATGAAAAAAGTTAAATAATATAATCATGATTTATTTTATCTATTTTATAAATTATAAATTGTTTCAATGAAACAATTTTCCACCTAAGAGTACTAATATGTTGTTTCATTTATGAAACAACACAATTACACACCTAGGCAATGTAACAATAATGATACAAAACTTTTCTCCTTTAATGAGGTGTTGGGAATGGAGAAATAGAGTTGAATCTGAAATTTCTCTGATGGACAGTGGAGGTTTTTTCTCCAATGACGAATTCCAGCGAATCGAGAAGTGGCGAAGACACTTTAGAGATCGAATTCAGCACTGTAGATCAAGGAACTCCAATAACGACAGATCAATGATTTAGATGAAATTTTGATGAACGAAGGCTACATAGAGACATTTTTCATTAGTTAAATAACAGAATCGAGGTTATTGTTTTGATTAATTATTATCTTTTCCCCATTCATATTTTTTAAGCAACAACACCCGATCAACCCATGAATATGATTTCCATCAGTTTGATCATTCTTGTGAGATGAATTTATCTTCACGTTCTTGATCCTTCTAACGGGAGTGGATTAATGAAATAAAATATGATTGAGGGGTTTCATTACACAATATATATATTTTATTTTACTCCCCCACATGATTCACATTCATATAATTCTTCTCAAAAAACGAGCAGTCGGTCATTACGAAACTATTTTTAGTACAATGACAATGAAGGTGTGATGACGATGACGAAAGATGGATCGAGGTGGTTCGAAGGATTCCACCAATCGATAACATTTCAAAGGTTTGGATCTATATGGAGATTAGAACCGAATGTGATACATGGAATAAGGGTTCAAAATCTCCCTCTATATTGAAAAAAAAACCAGAGTGTGTCCGATGGTCCGCAGAAGTGGTTGTGTGCTGGAAGATGGGGTTGCGCTCCGCGAAGGGGGTGATGGTGGTAGTTGTGGCACCGCAGCGCTATGTTGTATAGGGGGAGATGAATTATGCCGTGATTTTTCTGTGCGATTGAGACATGTTTGAAGTTGTGGCGTGGACTGGACCCACAGAAAAGTCATGTGTCTTGCGAGATAAATTGGTCTGCGTGAGCGAACTAGTTCACAAATGTGGTGGTACCAAATGGTGCCGCCTGGCGCTAGAAGGACTGGGATATTCCACATCATTTATATAGAAGTAGTCCCACTATGATGTGCTCTGGGTTGCTACTGGTGGGCCACACCCAGCCAGGCTGGTTGAGCAGACAGTTGGTTAGGCCCAATGGGTCATATTGGACCTGGGGCCGAGTTGGACCAAGTGCTAGGATGGACCTAGGGCCGAGTTGGACTGGGGATCTGGTCAAACCTGGGCCAGGTTAGGGATCCCCAGTACAAGATTGTTCAGGTCGGTCTACCGCAGTCTAGTTCAGGCAGGGTCGGTCTTCCTGGGTCAGACCAGACTCGGGCCCCACCCACCCCTGTTTCACTAAAACACCCATAACATTCAAACAGATTTCCTTTTTGATGAGCCGTATATGGTGTTGGAACCCTTGAAATGATACATCCCACTATAGATACTATAGATTAGATTTTTTGGGTGTCAGATAATAGAATATTGATTGCAAGTTTAACCTCTTCCGTTATAAGAGGACGTTGGGCAGAGTCGAGCAATTTCTCTTGAAGTGATTCTAGGATTATTACTCATGTGATATCTTGGGGAACAGTTTCTCCTTATACATATATTTCGGTATAGATGCAACTACTCACATTATTGGTGTGGTTTCCTTTCGTTTGGTTGCTTCCCTTTGGGGTTGTTACTCCCCTAAAGGACTAGGGTGTGGGTTCATGGAGATGTGTGTGAAGAATGAGTAGGTAATCCCCTGTGGGACATAGGAGTGGGTCCTCTATCCTTGCAGTCATTACTCCAGTAATGGAATTGGATGTCGGTCCTATATATGTTTCATGTATAGTGTTGGTACTCCCCTTCTTGGTTGGGAGCGAGTCCTCTATTGTAAGAGTTTTTACTCTCATGTCGTTCTAGGGTGTGTGTCCTACTTACACATTATTATGTAGAGTCGGTAATCTCCTTCTGTTCATGGTATTAGTTCCTCTAGCCAGTGTTTGGCACACCCCTAATTTACTATGGTGTGTCTCCCCTATAGAGAATAAATAGACAGAGTTAGTACTCCCATGGTACTAGAGTGTGGGTCCTCTAGTCATTGAGTAGTACTCCCCAACAAGGTAGGAGGAAGGTCCTCGATATACAAAATAGTAATCCCCTATCATAACAACATGCATAACATTCATGAGTTATACTCACCAGTTGAATACAAAGATATGGTGCACATTTACAGTGTAGTACTCCCCTGCCTCTGAGTAGAAATGGGTAGTGGGTCCACCATAATAGGTGGATCTCCCTCAACTATAGGAAACACCTATGAAGATAGGACCCCTCCACATGATGTGAACAATACCAAGAAATAAGATAATTTTCCCTGGACGGACTCACACACATGAAACTACTTACAGAAGTGACTGGGGTATCACAGGTTAGTCTAGAGAAGTGATCCCTCAACTGAGCGTAGGAAAGATAAGTGGGCCTCTTTACTTGGATTTCCTTACTTTTGTGTTGGGTTCAGTACTGTGATGACTAGACCTCTGATGTTGCGCATGAGAGTGGGTACTAAAATAATTATAAAAATGGAACACATTTTCTTGGATATACCATTTGGCATTTTTAGATCTGAACCAGATGGAGTGAATCTCTCAGCCGAGTGACATCAGGGATGGCTAAGCTCATAGAGTGTGTTCTTCTAGTTTGTGGGTCTCCTTTCAAATCATCGTTGAGAATCCTGATGTTGGATATAAGGATAGGGACATATGTTTCTTAGTGGTTGAGTTGATTATTTCATGATAACCATGGTATATGTATGGTAATGTAACTACTAAGAGATAATTGTGTATTTCTTTGTGTTTTTTTCATGTGATTTACCTATGTGGTTTCAGGGTCCACTATTGAGTATTTTTTTACTCACCCCAGTAAGGGATTTTCCCACATTTTTCATGGCTAGTGTAGATGACTTACTCATTGATAGAGTCGATGGAGGAACAGGACCATGTGGTGATTAGTGGGAGTAGACAAAAAAGGCATACTCTTATAACTTCAGGAAGCTACCCTCCACCTACCCTTCAGGTAGGGTTCTCGGTGGACGAGTTCCAGAGAGCAAGAGTTGTACTTGTGTTTTGTTTTCCTTTGGTGGTATTTTATACTAGCCTATGTTTCCACCTTGTACTTTACTTTTGGTTATACTATACTTGTGTTTTACATAGTGATTTCTTGTAGTGTATTTCATTTCCATTCCTTTTTTGTGATTTGGTTGTGTGTGTGTGTGCGTACATGTACTCAAAAAAATTCTCCCCACTTGTTGAATAATTACTTCTCTCCTACTTTCCAGCCCCTAGCCATTGGGAGGTGGGCATGGGGTAGTTTTTGTATGGGCCCTGACGGATTTTTCGTGACATATTGAGAGCATGCCCCAAACATATTACTCATACATATATTAAACTATAATTTCTCGTTATCATTTATTACTTTATGACTTCTTCCTTATGAGAATCATTAATTTATTCGATGAAAATTTATTTTCATCAATGATATGTATATTTTGTTTTTCAAATGAATAAATAATATCTTCATATTATTATGCTCATTTTATGATTCATTTATCATTAATATATCCATTTTTTGTCCTTACTAAACATATGAGCTCACAATTTCTTATGTTTTCTTTTCCCCATGTTATGAATATATATTTTATATATTATTTGTCTAATAATGGTGTTATTAGTGAATATATTAGTATGATATGATGTAGATCAATTATGAATAAGTATTTTATCAAAAAAATTTTCAAAAAACTAATCCTATATGATTCATGTGTGGATCATAATTATATTAATTGTATTTTAATCTAATAGGATTTAATTTTAATATATGAAAAGTTTGGGTTTATATAATTCGTATCATAGTAGGGTTTAGTTTCCGTAGGAAACAAGGATGAGAAAACAATTATTAGAACCCAAGGGATAATTTAAATTATAAGAAAACATAAAAAAATTAAGATAGATATTATGATATTTTATACTATGATATATATTTCTCACACTATGTTTTTTAATTTAGTGGCTAGAACACAAATAAACCATGTTAATGAAAAATTTGATTGAAAATTAAATGATTTATATCCTAAGTAACAATCTTTTATTTGAGATGGAATGTAAATTTTTGTTTTCATTCATACAAAACACTAATAATCCATGAATCAAGATCATCATCCAAATGAGAAACAGCTAGAACAACATTTTATTGAGTCCATAATAATGTTATATCTGTATTCTTATAGAGGGATTACTGATCCACTAATTGATGAGAACTGGATCACTACAACTATATATATTTTTTCCATTATCCGGTGTTTGGAACATGAAAAAAATAATTTTGGATGTTTATCTTTTAGAAATAAAATCATATCAACTTTAGACTCTAATAAAGATCATGATGAAATTGACTCCATATAATTGAATTATTTCACTAAATTATTTTTTTATATTTACTTTTCGATATTATTAATATTATAATGGAGAAGGAATTCCAGGAGTTAAAGTATATGGTTAGTGAATCTGTCCATGCATATGAGGAAAATTATACAAGACCTTCATGTTGATGTTATGGAATTATCATCACATTCAGATATATATTTTAGTTTATTAATTCGATCAATATGTTATTTTTGATGTGTAGAAATCATCCTCACCTCAATATGATACATGATTTGTCCAGTATGACTCAATGTTTCTGTTATCAGTTTAAAATCACAATTTCAGGTCAAAGTGTCACTCACCCAAAATAGAGAAAACATGCTCATATTATCATTAGAATTCCGGAGAATAATTCATTATTAATTTTTGACGTGGAGGAATTGGTATCACGTTAACCTGACAGATGTTGTGAGTAAAACTATTCAATGTGTGTCTTTCCTATTTAAAAGGTCATTTAAGTAAAAAAATATAATCTATGTACTCAAAACTGAGAAAACACCTATATATTGTTTTGTTACTTTATGAAAATGATCCAAAATTTATTTGAGATGTTTAAAAATTTATCCAAACTAAATATGATGTATGGTGTGACCGATATGACTGTTAGTGTGCCTTTTCAATATATAAATATTATTTTAGTTTAAAACACACATCATAATGCCAAAATCGAGCAATATGAAGTAAATATTTTTCAATTTATTATATATTTTATTAAATAATAATATTTTTTTATTTTTTATCATAAATTTATTAGATTAATTTCATGGAAAAAATTCATAAATATGAACAGTAAATTGTGTGACATGAAAGAATTCACTGCAAGTCAGTCTGATGTAAAGAGTTCCTTATGTGGCTCAAATTTAGTTTAAAAATAAGAGTTTCTATTACATAATTTCATGATGCATTTACTAAAATAATAATTTTTTTCTCATATAGGAGAATATTTTTCTTTATCAGAACTTATGATCAAAATAAAAAAGGAGGAATGATGTTTTTTTAATATATGTGATAATTTGTATATAAATAATTCTAAAAACCAATGATTGAAATGACTATAACATTTTTCTTGTATTTTTGTTGTATTTTTTATTTCATTAAAATCATATATTTGTACTTGATTCCTGTCATTTCATGTCCTTTTTGGTGATGTGGTGTGATTTTAGAGTGCAGTACACTTATTCCATAATGTGTTTTTATAGCACACTATAGTATTCCCTTTTGATAGTGAATTTTTAACACAGATAAATTACTAGGGGTTTTAATCTCCATTCAATAGTCAGTGATTCTCTATAACTGATAATTGTTTTATTCAGCACTATTAAATTCTATTATGTAGTACAGAAAAAAACCTAAATGTAATTTTTTAAATTTATATGTGGGTAAATACCAAGTATTTTAATGATGTTATCGTCTATATACTTCTGTAGCTATGAATAAATCATTTTAATTTTTTTTCAAGGTGTAAATAGAGATTATATTTTCCAATAATTATCATGGTTTTGATAAGAAATTAATTTTGAAATTTAAATGAAATTTCAAAAACTATGTAGTGAAGAAGATGAGAATTTTTTATTCTCCATATATGGAAATATAAATGGAGAAAATTATATTAATAAAATTTTTAAATTCATTACATCTGAAAAATATGATTGTTTGTCAATCTAAAACTAATGATATGGGAAGAAAAATCCATCTAATGGTGGAGATAAATCACCACTAAATGAACTGACCACACTCCAGTGTTTCGAATGGAATGAGTTTTAGAAATATGGTAACAAATGGTAAAATGTTATGTTTAATTATTATGATTGACAAAAAAAACATCTTAATCCTAAAGTCAAATTAAAATCTCACATGATCATTTTTACAAATATGGGGTATTATATTGAAGTGGTGAAAGGTACACTTATCATTCACTCTAGAATTAGAAATATCATGTCTGATTCTAGACCACACTAGTTTTTAATATCTAAATAATTTTCAATGGGTATTTTAATTACACACCAATTATTATATGTTGAATTCATAGTGAAAAGTAAAAATAAAATAATGATCAAATGTCATTCCTATGATTGATCTCAGTTTTTTGTTTTTGGGAATGTGTTTCCTGTATATAATTTTATTCTACCTTTAGTTGAATTAAATGTTATCTTAGGCATGGATTGGAATTATTTACATGTATACCACATAAATTACTATGGAAGGAATTCCATGATTTATATTAAAAGACATTATATTATCATGAATTAGTGTTACAGTAAATATAAACATCAGTTGGAAATTGAATCCATTGTATATGTCTTAATTCATTTTACAATGTGGTATTTATCATATAAATTTGGGGGAAAGTCATCATGGAATAAATTTCTTCGGTATAGTATTATATTGATGTATTCTAGAATAATTATATTTCCTTGCAAAAATCACAAATGTATGTTTTCAATAGATCTCATACATAACAATACACCTTTTTCAAAGACTCTATATAGCATCACCATAATAGAGTTGCATGAATTGAATAAGGAAATCCTAGGGAATATTGAAATGTAATTCAATAATCCATTTGTTTCACCATGTGATGCACCTATTCTTTTTTATAAGAAAATTTGATAGATCAATGTGATTCTACATTGATTATAAATAACATAACAAGGCCATAATAAAGAATAAGTATAACACCTGAATGATTTGTAAATAAATATTGAATACAAGAAAATCATAGTCCCATTAAAATAAAACATTTTATAATATTCCTATTCTGTACAAATTTTCCTCTACAATGTTTTGAATTTTGAAAAAAGGTCATCTAGAGTTGTGATCAGTTAGTCATTTGGAGTCTGATAGAAACAACATGTTTTTTGTTGAATAGTGTCATATGCTTATGAATAGTAATATGAATTGTAATCTGAACCTTATGAATAGTATATAATGATATTATTTTATTTTCTTAAGGTAAAAAGATAATGAGATATTAATTAATTTTTCAATGTGATATAAAACTAATTTTACCTTTAAAATTGTTATTTTTTGAATTAACTATAAATCTATTTAAAAATAAAAATAATAATATTTATAAATTCATTTTTGAAAAATTTAAGTTCATTTTTATATTATAAAAATCAAAAAATGCTTAGGGTGAATTTTTGGGATTTTTAAAAACACTGGAATTTTTTATGAAAAGTGAAATACGATAAAATACCGTATATACAAATTATCAGTTCAATGAAATATTTATGGAATCATAAGTGAGGTAAGCTCACTTGGTTCGATTTCATATGAAATTATTTCTATTTGGGGTTTCATGAAGCTTCCCAATTGGTTTTCATGAGGGAAATAATAAAATAATGAGTAAAATATTCAAAATTCACTTCTCTCCTAAACTATAAAACTCCCTAACTTCCTCTTCTATTCACTCCTATAAGCCTTGAAGAACTTAAATGATCTACCCAAATATCTTTCCCTAGTCACTCCCCGCAACCAATAATCTCTTAGTGTGAAAAAACTATCAAAACACATTCCCTTAAGGAGGATCTCAAGGAGGTTATTACAAAAGGTAAATCATCTTTCTTTTTCATTTAGTATCATTTCAATTTATATTATTTCTTTATTATATCCTAACCTTCTCTATAAAAATGAAAATTTCTACACTATAATTATCTATATAATATAATTATATCTTTTTAATGTAAGAACCATCATCTATATTCTTAATCTCTCTCTTTTATTTTATAAATGAAATCAGCATTCATGAGGATCCAATTGACATCTTTTGTGGATGATGAAGTTTATTCTTCAATTTCTCCTACATTACTCTTCATGAAACCATTTTTATTGTTTAAGAAGACTATATTGTCTTTATTATAACATATTTATTATTAATTTACTAGTATATTTACTTGATATTAAATCATTTGACCAAATTATTCATAATAATCAAAATACCGATTAAATAACTATGTGATTGTCATTATTATTACATCTAATGATTCATCATGATTCCATGTAATGAAATGATATAAATTTTCGTTTAACACATCTGGAAGTTCATAAATAATATTTAATTTCATTTCATAGTAATTTACATCCATTCCTCATGATATTCATTACATAAAAACAAGTGAACCGATTATGAAAATCAAGAAAACGAACTCTCCGGAATGATGGAATTCGATCTTATAACTGACCAATAAGAACATAATGAAATTAATATAATTATGATAAAATAAATTGATGTATAATATTTTCATAATTAAGTTATTAATAATTATAATTTCATATTCAAATACCTTAATTTCATGATGGGATCACATTCATTCTTTAGATAAGGGTTTTCCACTCGATCCTCCAATTTCAATCGAGTTTCATTTTTGTCTACTTAACATAATAAAATTATTATGAACTCCTAATATATTCTATTTTAGTACACTATACACGTTTACAAACCAGAATCATTCTTTATTTTATGGTGATTTATAGTTTTTAAATGGAAAATACGCAATTCATTCCAAAATACAAGCCCAATTCAAGGGAATATCTCAAATTCTTACCTATATTCAAGGGAACTCTATAATCTGTTTTAAGAAACCATTATCTTTATAAAGTCACTCATTTTATTATTAACATACTACCTTACTTTAGTTCTGGTTTTTATATATACTTTTCCAAAATAACTCTTCTTTTCTTAGTAAAAGGGTTTTTTCAATAAGAATTACTCAGTGATTTTAAAAGAGTTATTTCTCCCATTTCATACTTTTGTTGTTTCTTATGTTTAATTGGGGTTAATGTTTTATGATATCATCCCCTATGATTTTACTGTGGACATTCTATCTTAAAACCATTCACCAATTTACTCTTAATTGTTGGTTTATGTGCTTAAGATTCAACGAATATTATTTACATTAAATATGTTACTTTCAATATGAAAGTAAGTGGTGTTTATGTTTATCACCATTAATAAGTCTAATGCATTGGACATATTAAGTGTTGGGTGAGACCCACTACATCCCCACGATTTATCGGATGGACTCATGATACAAACTATGGTCCTGGCCCTAGGCCATGAAAAAAATGATTATTTATTTTCTTGGCACAAGCCCTTGATGGAATGGTTATGATGTCCTGCATTATGAATTCCGTCATTATGAAAATAGTATTGATGGTTCATGTGGTTATTTGACTAGTAGAATACCCATGATTATGTTTTTCTGGTATTATTTACTTATCTCATATTTCATCCATAAAGTATTCAAGTTTATTATTTGTGAAGTCATGTGTTTTCAATTATTCATTATGCCTAATATTTATGTTATCTTCCATTATATTTCTCACCCTAACTAAGATTTTGATCTCAACCCTTTATTATGCTTCATTTTCAAAATAAATTAATAATATTATTGTAAATGATAGGCTGAATTAAAATAGGAGTTATGGACGTTGTCAAAGAAATTTATTTGTTGTTTTTCATTTCAAGTTGTAATGGTGAACATTTATATGTATCTTGTTTCTAATAATATAATACTACTCGTTCGTCTTGGATTAATATTCCTTGTTTATATGCCATTGTAATCAAATAAGGCACCTGATCTAGGCTACTTGGTTCAGGTCCATATAGTTTGTATCAATAGAATTTTACTAGAGAACCCTGAAACTATATTTAGAAAATTTATATTAGGAAACAAATTTCAAAGATAGTCTTTGAGGATAGTTTTAAAAGGAAATCTTGGTATTTTGGTAAGTAATAGATTATGTGAATATTTCTAGAAAATAAATTGGTTTCTAGATACTACAAGTGGGCATGGTTCTGGAACAGATATTCCTAGGAGTGAAAACTCTGACAAGGAGTCTTGGGCTTGACCCGAGGTATCCCGGAACATGACAATGGTCTTTACTACTCAACTATTTTGAAACACCATGGGGATATGCTTATGATAATTCACATTTTCTTTACATGCCATTATTAAGGATATAAATGTAAATATTTTTCTCAACGAATCAATTTCTATGATTATGAGATTACTTATGTATAGAATATAAATTATGGTATTTATTTTTCTACATTGAGATGATACATTAGGATTCATACACTAATCATGTGTCTTCATATATTTAGAAACGACACATAGTGGAAGGAATGGAAACCACATGAATGTCTGTGAATCATATAAGGATTTCCCTCCAATGCAAGTTAATGATGTTGGCTCGGGTGTTTTGACAGGTGCTATGAAACTTATAAGTATACTGGGATATCTGACTCATGTTAGGGATAACAACCTTCTTGTCTGGAACATCTATATCCACAACATAAACAATTTATGTTAAATCTATTTATGCGACAACAACTTCCAACATTCACCTGGACTAAAAACCTGTTTGTAGATTGGTAATGTATATGTTCCTCAGAAAATATATTTCTTGCTTTGGGATGTATCAATAGAGAGAAGGTGGTCATGGTAGTATCATATATTGTGACATGCAGATCAGTGGTTGTCGTTAATCCAGAACACAATGGAGTAGGAAGATATAGAAGAGATGTAATGTAGGGACATAAGGAAATCAACCTAAAGAAATCTTTTCCTTTTGAACATCGAGCAGATACAGAATAGAAATTATTGAATCTGAGTGATAAGTAAGATGAATTTTTTTCTAATTATAATGCCAACATTACTAGGTTGGAATGCAATGTTGTGGAATACATACATAATACAAGGAGAAAAATTAATCGATTATTTTATGGTATAAACCCATTACTCCAACGGGATCTATTCTTCTAATCATTCCCATCGTATAAAGATATCGACTCAAGTTCTATTAAGACAGAAAAGAAATTTTCTATGACATATGTCATACAAGGAAAAACAAAGAAGACGAGGGTTTTCAAAAACTCAAGAAAAGGAAACAAGGAAATGGGGAATATGGGAAGTGTTGGTCTTCCATCATACAGAAATTGTCGGAAGAAATACAATGTCACATGCCTTAGGGGAATGGGAGTCTGTTATAAGTGCAGATAAAAAGGCCACATATCTAATGATTTTAAGGGGATGCAAGAAGCTACCAATGTTAAATGATTCATCTACATGGATGTTTTAAATTATCACATTAATGTACTAATATTCAAGGAAATGTTCCCCAAACAAGGACATGGGAGAAAGGACAATATTATGCAGACACAACTGTTAAGGATGAAGTTCCTAACAAAGTGGTGGCATGTAATTTAATTGTATCATCAAATATAGACAATGATTTAATTGATTTTATATCATCAAATTCATTCATATCTCCCATGATTTCCAAGAAAATAATATATTTAAAATTTTATTTAATAAGGGAGTTTTCAATCAAAACTCTCAAGGGAAGTATCATTGCCACGATGTTGTGTCAAAAAGTCCCGATTATGACACATATATGTGCTTTATGTACTTATTTTATAATGATACCTATTATTGAATTATATATAATCCATAGTATATATTGGATATCTAACCATGATGTGAAAATTTATTTCAAGAAGAATGTGGTTACAAGTGTTGAGGATGATGTGGAATCCCTTATATTTAGTGAAGAAACATCACCATCTAACTCTCATATAGATCCACCCCTAGTAGCACTGCTGAATTTAATTATTAAGGAGGAAGGGAATGAAATAACTACGGGTGAGGAGAATAATGATAAAATATAGGATTTAACTATTGTGTAATAATATGTTTATGTATTTTTAGATAATTTACAATGACATTATCCAGAGTGATAAATTGAGTTTTCCATTCATTCAATTCTTGGTTTTAGGACCATATAAATTAAACCTTATAGAATATACATTGTGGATTTATTGTAACTAATGAATCAACTGGATTAATTGAGTGAAAATGGATTTATATTCCATAGTGTTTCTCTATGGTGATCCCATGTTCATTTATTTGAAAACAATGATGGATCTATAAGGTTTTTCCTTGACTATAGGGAGATCAAAGCTATAAAAATAATGAAAAAGAATCCCCTTACTCTAATTGATGATTTATTTTATCAACTTCATGGGGAACAACATTTTTCAATGATTGTTCTTCGGTATGGATATCAACAGTTTCTTTTGAGGAAGGAAGACATTCTAGAAACACCATTTCAAACCAGGTATGGGCATTATCAATTCACAGTAATATTTTTTGGATTGACTAACTCACCATCTATTTTAGTAGATCAAATGAATATAGATTTAAAATAATATTTTCATGACATTGTGGTGGTATTTTTTGATGATATCTTGGTATACAAAAAAACCATAACTTCATGAAAGTCACTTGCGCACTTTTCTAATGTCTCTTAAATGAAATGGATTATATTGGATATTTAGAAAGTGTGAATTTTTTATTCAATCAGTTTTAATTTTGTGCCACATTATCTATAATATATAATATATGTTGATCCTATGAAGAAAAATGCTGGGCAAGTATAACCTATACCAAAAAACATAAACTCTGTACGTAGTTTTATTGATTTAGAAGGTTATTATCAGTTCTTAGTTTAGAACATCGCAAACTTAGCCAACCCAATGACCAATCATACACGTAAGGGGGTTAATTTCATATGTTAAAAATAATGTGAGGAATGTTTTGAAGAGTTGAAGATGAGATTAGTGAATTCTCTGATCCTAACTATACCATCAGGTAATGATGGGTTTGTGATATATAGATATGCATCAATTAAATGACAAGGTTGTGTTATTTTGTATTATGATAGAGTTATTGATTATGAAACAAGTTAGATAAAAATTCATCAACAAAACTATCCCACTCATGATCTGGAGTTATAAATGGTAATATTTTCACTAAATTTATTGAGAAATTATCTCTATAGAGAATCATCTGAGATATATACTGATCAAATGTTTCTGAAGTATATCTTCTCACAGAAAGAACTCAACATGTGGCAATGATGATGGCTTGAGATACTCATGGATTATGATTGTACTATACACTACCACCTATGAAAGTAAAACAATATAGTAGATTCTTTGATAAGGAATGATCCTGGGGTTCTAAAAAAATTATTATTTACAAGGAACCTTTGTACAAGGATCTAGTTAGGATGAATATGAGAATTATCAATAAATGTGAAACATCACAACTTATTCATTTAGTTTCCTCACCATGTTTATTAGAAATTATTAAAAGTTATCAGACTAAATATGGGAACCTACAAAAGAAAATTAGTGCTTTAAAAGATGGGAAGATGGCTGACTTTGTGTGTGAAGATGGTGTTCTGAAATTTGGGAAGAGGTTTTTTGTTTCATCTATACCCAAGCCAAAAATAAAATTATTGTATGAAGGCCATAGTTCAAATTTCTCTATACATCATGGTATCACTGAGATGTATAGTGATTTTGTGGAACATTTCTAGTGGGGTTACATGAAGAGGGAAATTGCATATTTTGTATCAGGATGTTTAGTCTGTCACCTTGTGAAGGCCGAATGAAAAAATCTAAAATTTGTAATCCGAACTCTACAGATTCCTACTTGAAGGAAGTAAAAAATAATCACATTTTCTCACAATAAGGTGGGATTTTACACTGGATCACATAAAAGGACTCTATATCAATGAATATGTGAGACATCATGAAGCACCACTCTCAATTTTTTCTGATCGTGACTCACAATTTATGTTGATTTTTTAGAAAATTATTCATAATGATTTGGAAACCAATATTTGATTGAGTACTAATTAGCACCCACAAACTGAAGAGAAATTATAGAGGAGGATCAAAACCTTAGAGGACATGTTGAGATCATGTTCACTTGACTTCCATGTTATGTGGGATATATACAAACATTTTCTAGATTTTTCCAACAATAATAGCTTCCATTAATGTATTCAAATGTCACCATATAAAGAATTGTATGGAAAGAGATGGCACACACTAACTTTTCATGATAAAGATGGAGAAAGGAGACATGTGGGTCCATATCTTGTGTATGAAAAAACTATGAAGGTAATGACTATTCATTAACAAAACAAAATATCTTAATGAAGAGAAAATATCCATGCTGATAATCAAGGAATCTATAATTTTGTGGGTGTGTGACCACGTTTTCTTGAATGTACCTTAATGGAAGGGCATTGTAAAATTTGGAATGAAAGGGAAATCGATCCCTATGTACATGGGTCATTTTAAAATTCTATATACAATTGGAGATATTGTATATTTTTTTGCTATTCCACCTAGACTATTCAAGGTAAACAGTGTGTTCCATGTTTCATTGTTGAGAATGTAAATTCTATACCCAACATATGTCCTCACTTATATAGGTATATAATTGTTAACTAATTTACCTTATTGTGAAGAGCCTATCCAAATTATGGACACTGGAAAACAAGTATTGTGGAATCATATGAATCATCTTGTAAAGATTCTATGGAGGGATCATAAAACCGAAGAGGAAACATAGGAGCCCGAGGAGCTAATGATGAAGACCTTCCCAAAAACAATTTGCGAGGTAATGTTCTGTAGATTTTGAGGACGAAATTTTTGAATCGAGGGGAGCATGTGACACCCCACGGTTTTCAAAATAAATATTGAAATCATGAATCATTGACTTCGTTCAAAACAAAAGAATTTATAATATTGTTGTTAAGCACAACATTTCCACTACTTTAATTAGAATTAAAAAAATCTAGTGTTGTGATCAGTAAGTCATTCGGGGTCGGATAGAACCAACATCTTCTTCGGTGAATAGTAACATACCCTTAAGAATTGTAATATTACCATTATTAATATTAAATTGTGATATTATTTTATTTACATAGGATAATAAGATATAGGGGTCTTAATTAATTTTTCAATGTGATATAAAATTAATTTTAACATTAAAATATTCATTTTTAATTAACTATTATTTTATATAAAAATTAAATTAATAATATTTATAAAACTATTTCATTAAAATGGAGTTCATTTTTTGAATTTTATACGTTGAATTATGTTTAGGATGAACTATTGGGATTTATCTGAAACACTCAAATTTTTTAGGAATAGTGAAATACGTTAAAATACCGTATGTACAAATTATCAGTTAAATACACTATTTATGACATCATAAGTGATGTTAGGAAAATATTTTCAGCACAAATGCACTTATTATTATAATGGGTCACTCGAAATAGTATTATTGGTAATCTTGAGGTAAATAATAAAATACTAAATAAAATATTCATAATTCACTCTTATCCTCTACTATAACCCCCCCCACTTCCTCATCTCTTCATTGCACTAAATCCTTGAAGCTCCTAAAATCTCATAAAAATACCATTCCCTAGTCACATTCCATGTAAAAGAATCTCTTCGGCTTTCCAAAAGGCCAAAACAACTTCCCTCAAAGAGGTACTCAAGGAGGTTATTACAAAAGGTAAATAATCATACCTTTTCATTTAGTTTCGTTTCAATTTATCTTATTTTCTTATTCTATACAAACCTCCTTTATCCAAATGAACATTATTAATACATGGTCATATATATACCTGATTAATATCATGTGAATGGAAGATCCATCATCCATTTTCATAATCTATCTCCTTTATTTTATAAAAGAAATCATCGTCCATGAGGTTCTAATTTACAACCTTCGTGGATGATGATTTTTCGTTCATCAATTTATCCTTAATTACTGGTAATTAAACCATTTATATTGTTTAAATAGACAATAATATATAAATTCTAACCTATTTAAATTTATGACCATTATATGTACATAGTATTGAATCATATGACCAAAGTAGTTCCTTATAATCAAAATATGGCTTAAATAATCTATGTGATTGTCATAAATATTTCTTCTAATGATTCATCATCCTATAATATATCCAAATGATATAAATGACAATTCAAAATTATGGATGTTCATAAATAATATTAAAATATAATTCTCGTGATTTACATATATTCCTCATGATGTCCATTATATAAAAAAAAGTGAACCGATTATGAAAATCAAGAAAACGGACACTTAGGAACAAGATGATTCAATCATATAACTAATAAATAATGACATAATGAACATAATAAAAATATTATAAACTAAATAAAATCATAATAGGTTCTAAATCATGTTATTAATAATTCTAATTTCATATTCTTGGACCTTAAGTTATAATAGAGAACACATTCAGAGATATGGTAAGGGTTTTCAACATGAACATTCATTTTCATTCGAGTAATTATTACTATCTACTTACCTCAAGGAAGTACATATGTATTATTATTTACTCCTCATAAATTATATTTTGTTTCACTATAAATGTTTAATAACTATAATACTTCTTTATTTTATGGGGAGTTACACTTTTTAAAAATGACATACACAATTCTTTCCAAAATAAAAACCAGATTCAATGAAATTTCTCAAATTCTTACATAGTTTAAAGAGAAAAATATAATATGTGTTTAGAATCCTATAAAATTCTAAAATCCGTCATTTTATAATTTAAATACAACATTACTTCATTTCTGGTTTAATACTAATACTTTTCCAAAAGAAGAATTTTTTCCATGTAAAAGGGTTTTTATAACAATAATTACTCGGTGATTTTATAAGATTATTTTCACTAATTTCAACAATATTGATGATCAATTTGATAAAATGGTGTTAATTTTTTATGATATCATCCCCTATTTTTTGACTATGGACGTTCTGTCTTTAAACCATTCACCAATTTACTCTGAATGGTTGGTGTATGTGGTTAATATTTGGGGAAAGTTATTTACATTTTTTACAATAGTTTCAATATGAATGTACATGTTTTTTATATTTATCCCAATTCATATGAGGAATTAATTGGACATAGTAAACTATGGGTGGGTCACACTACACCCCCTCGGTGCATCGGTAGGTCCCATGAAAGAAACTATGTTTTTGGCATAAGGCCTTGAAAAAATGATTATTTATAGTCTTGGCACGAGGCCTTAATTGTATGGTTATAATATATAGAATTATGAATTCCTTCATTATCAAAAATGTATAGATGGTTCATGTGGTTATTAAACTTTTACAATACCCATGATAATTTTTTTATGGAATTATTTACTCATATCATATTACTTCTATAAAGTGTACATTTTTAATATTTGTAAAGGCAGGTGTCTTCAATTATTCATCATGCCTATTGATTATCTTATCATCTAGTGTATTTTTACTCTTATTTAATATTCGAGCTCACCCCTTTCTTATGTTTCGTTTTCTCAGGAAATGAAGAATTTTATTATGAATTCCATGTTGAAATAACTAAGGAGTTATGTATGTTGTCGAATAAATTTATATGTTGTTTTTCATTTCATATTCTAATGGTGAACTTTTGATTGTATGTTGATTCCAATAATAATAAACTACTCATTTTTTTAGGATGAAAATTCCTTGTTTATATGCAAATTTCATCAAATAAGGCACTGGATTTGTGCTACTATGGTTGGATCTTTACCATATGTACCCTCTAGCCTATTCTTATGATTCTTTTTATCAATTATGAAGTTCATAATATTTTTCCAAGATTTATCTCTGAAATGAATACTATGAGTTTACAGTCAAAATTAATATATACCAATGGAAACCATTCATATTAGATATGGACGATATGAATTTATTGTGATTCTATTTGGTATTACTAAATACCATACAATCATTATGGATTTAATGAATATATTCTTCGGTGATTACCTTGATATGTTTTCGGTAGATTTTATAAACGATGTCCTTATATATTCGAATAGAATGTAAGACAAGTCAGTTCACATGAGTATTGTTATCAAGTCCTTATAGAAGGGAAGGATGTCTGAAAATATTATCTACTGTGTTTTTTGGCTATATAATGTTTCATTTTGGGTCATATAATATCAATTGAGGGAACATTAGGGTTTCATCAAAGATTGAAGTTGTTGATCATTTCCCCAAACTAACAACTTTTTCCAAGATCCCTATTTTTTTATTTGTATGGATATTATTGATCGTTTGTGGTGAATTTATTACCACAGTCTAGTATAAAAACAAATATAACTCTTAAAGGATCCAAATTTCTTTCGATTGATGAAGGTGAAGAAAATATCATGGATATGAAGAGAAGGTTAGTTAGTAAACCTATTATTATATTACACTATACTGTATGCAATTTTTTAAAATAAATTGATATTTTGATACAAAATTCGTATTTATACTTCTATAGGAAGATATGATGATAGCTTATTCCAAACACCAATTCAAGGTTCAATTAAAAATGACTCAATTCATGGCATTGGGCTAGCTCGAGAAAAATTTTCATTAAAATTATGTTGATATTATTATTTTAGAGAATGGTATGACATATATATTCTAATCATAAACGTTTAAATTGTAGAATTAATCATAATTATTTTAATATGCTCCAAAGAGTAAGGTTTAATTAGATTAAATATTAGGATTGTTAAATATATTACCCCCAAGGAAAAGTCAACAAGGTGGAGGATGATCCGAGTAAGAATGGTCATTCTTGTTTTTCCAGGTTTATTGAAATAGATACAATAATTATGGATTTAAAAAAGATTAAATTTTAATGTTAATGGAAAGATGATAGATCATATCTTTCTCAGGTGAATGTTCAAACATCTATACATGTAAGGATTAAGTAGGCACATAATAATTATGTATAGCTACAAAATAAGGCCAAAATGTTCTGATTTTAAACTATTATTGTGATTAAATGATGTGGATAAATAACCGTAAAACATACCATCAATACATGAATTGAAGAAGTATCTCTTTGACGAAGTTCATGGTTAAATATTTATTATTCATCCTCAAACTATGGAGATCAAAGAGATATAAAAGATTATTTATGGTGACACAACATGAAAGGAGTCATTAAAGAGTGTGTATCTTATTAAATGGTATGTTAGTAAGTTAAGGATTAGAAAAATAATTCTATGTGGATTTTAAAAAAATTACCCATACCGGAATAGAGATGTGAAAACTGCACCATAGAAATTTCTATCAGTCTACCCAAAATTACTAAATTCGTTAATTCCATTCAGGTTTCAGTCAATCACCTTATGAAATAAGAACTCTTATTTTTAATTATATAAGATTATCCTCTTTACCCTTATTCTATAAAATACATTAAATTTTTTGAAAGGTTTCATGGAGAACTACAGTCCATAATAACTGATTAGGACTTGATGATTATCTCAAAGTTATAAAAAATTATATTGTATACTGTGGATAGAAATTTGAGTTTTAGTACAACTTATCATCCCAAAATTTATATTCATTCTGGGAGAATCATTCATGTCCTTTAGTATATGATGAAATCTTTTTCTATGGAATTCAAAGGTTTTCTGAATCAATACCATTCTAAATTTTATTTTTCCTATAAATAGTTCTTTCATTCATGAGTTATAATGATTCCATATGAAGAACGCTATGAAGATAAGTATAGAAATCCAACATTTTGGGTTGATGTTGGTGAAGGAAGTATATTCATACCTGATCTAGCTGAGGAAAGGTCAAATAAATTAATAACCATTCAGTAGTACATTAAGGAAGATCAGAGCTGATAGAAATGTTATATAGAAAATCATTAGTAGGATATATAATGTAATGTTGGTGAGAAGGTATTCTTGTGACTTTATCTTTGTAAGGGGTTTACAAGATTTGTAAGGAAGGAAAAGCTAACACCACAGTATATTGACCACTTTGTGATTCTTGATTGAGTGGAGATGAAATCTTATTTCATAGAGCATCCACTAAATCTTTCTCATTTCCATGATGTAATCTATGAAACTATCTTAGGAAGTAAATACATGTTCCATAACATGTATTTGTATTATATATTGTACCAACAGATCATGATCTACCATATAAATAAAAATTGTCTGAAATATTATATCATAATGATAAATTACTGTAGAACAGGACTACTCACCTAGTTAACGTTATCATGAGGAATATAAAATTTGAATATGTTACATGGGAACCTAAGGATGTGAAAAAACATAAATATCCCCATTTTTTAGTTTATTAATTTTGATAAATGAATTCAGTTTATGGGGGTACAATGTATCACCCTCACATTTTATGATATATTCATTTTCAAATAAAATTTCATCGATAACATGTGATATAAGAAACCATAAGTCTAAATAAATTATAATATAGTATTCAATTATAAATTAGATATTAAATTATTCATCTTAATAGGAATAACCCAGATTTAAAAATAAATGAATATGGGTATTAGAAAAATCAAATATATAAGTACTTAAATTTTTATAATTTCATTATACTCGTAAAAATAGTTCTTCCCCAAAAATGGGATTTATTAATTTTTTTAAATATATATATATCTACCTAATTTCTAACAAATTTCCATTTTTTATGAAAAAAGGATCAAATTTTTTTAATCAAATGGTAAAAATTTAAGAGAGTTATTTTTTCAAATTGTCTAAAATAAATTATATTTAAATTTTTTTTAAAAATTAATGAATTATATTAAAATTTATATTTTGTTTTCAGGAATTTAAAATGTTCAATTTTATTATGAAAATGATTTAAAAGTAAATATAAATCATTTTTTATTTTTTAAAAATTTGATTATTTTCATATGAATTGATTTTATGTATGATTTTTGTATAGAAACTTTTTTATAATTTAGAAAACTATTATTTTTATTAAATTGTTTTCGTCATGTATTGATGGTTTGATTTTATTTTAAATTATTACACTTATAAAAATATAGAATTAAAAATGGGAACCAAATTTTTAATCAAATAGGTAAAAATTGGAAAATTTTACTCTTTTTTAGGTCTTTATAAATAGAAATTGTGGTAAATATTTATCACCTCTACGAGGGTAAAATGTGAATTATAGAGATAAAACCATGATATAAGGTCTCAAAATCATCCCAAAACATGGATTAATTTCATTTTATGGGAGATATATTACCAAATCAATTTAAAATATAAATAAATGGAATTTTGTTCCCATTTTCTACTCTTAATGACATTTACATTATTTTATGTAATGAGTATTCCAAAATTTCAATCTATTGACTTCAATATCTCTAATATCTATACATTATTATCAAAAGTATCATTGTGGTTAATAATTATTTTAAATATAAATTAATTTTTTACAAGTAATTTTTTAAATTTGTAGTGGTGATATAATTTACTTCAATGTTGACTCAATGCTAACACAGTTCTTCTGTAAGCTATAAAAAAATCATGTAAATGATTTTAAAAATAAAAAACGTTTACTTTTTTGGGTGAGTTATAGTGAAAATATAATTTTAAAAATTTGTAAAACATATTATTTATGTGTTACATGATTATATTATTATTAAATTATTATCATTATATATTTAAATTCAAATTAATTGGATCGTGTCAAAAATAAAATTAATGTTATATTATAATTTTTATTATAAATTTGTTTAAAAATAAGAAAAATAATGAAATAGTAAACGTAAGAAGGTAAATTGTAAAATTTTAATAAACTAGAAAATTATTATCCAATTATTACTTTATAAGATAAAATTTTTCCCTTTATGATTGAAAAGGTCATTAACGCAGTTGAGGGTAAACATTATTAACAAAGGGATTAAACCAGAATATATGGTTTAAAATAAACAAAATTATAGCTATCATTATTTAATGATATCTATAACAGTTACTATTTTTTAATGAATTTACAAAAAAAATTAAATCATTTTACATGATAAATACATCAATTATAAATAAATATTTTATATAATTCCAAGTGTGTCCTTTTTCTCCAATAAAAAACACCCCTTATCACTTTTACATACTCCTCCATGAGCCATCAATATAAAAAACCCCTTTTTAATTATATTTTGAACATCTATATCAACAAATTGGTTTATATCTCCTTATAAAATGAAATTTTACTAAGGGTCCATAAGAAGGGATATAATGGAGGATTACTAAAGAAGAGGTAATCTTCATACCCAACCTCTGGCAATTTATTTCTTCTTATACCACATATATTACTATTATATTTATTATTAAATAATTCATTTAGTATATCAAATCTATTAAAATGTTATTGTGATTATGGAAGTCACATTATCCACCCTTTGTTCCATAAAATTATAATTAAAAGAATATCTTGTTCATTCAGGTAGACTACTGACTTAACATAGATATACAATTAGTTTTTCTTAATAAATTTTTTTTGATGGTTAATATGATGGGATTTAATTTTATATGTGTTAATGATGAAATAATTATTCTACTTGTATCATATCCTCCATCTCATCTTCATATTTATTGAAATATTATAATGTTGCAAATGCGTACGTGTGGACTACCTCCACCACAACGTGATGCGATTCAATATTCCCTGATTAATTACATGCATAGAAATATGGATAATGTTATTGAATACATATTATATCTAGGACATTTTAATTATTCTGTAATGGTTATTTATTATTTAACATAATATTTTTTCATCCATCGGTATTTGGAAAATGCGTTCGTGCATACATATGTCCTACCATCTCCATAAACTATGTAATTCATTTTTTATATCAATGATTTATGGATTAATATATTTATATACATATATGAATAATATATAATATAATTATATCATAAATAAAATTCATGATATTATTGAACCATTGTCTAATAATAATAATTAGAACAACGAAATAAAAATTCTTTTGAGAAACGAAATAGTTAACACCTGTAAATGATAATTTTAATAATGAGTTATTGATAAATGGGTGATAAAATGTTATGAGTGGATAATTTATTAATTTATAACTTTTTATAATAATATTTTAAAAAAAATTTAATTATATTAAATTTAATATTCAAGAAGTTGATTTTTTTTGAATCATTTTGAACATGTGCTAAGGTGTTTATGTTACATTTTCAATTTTTATCAGGATTGTATATAATTACGTTTCTGATGATGAAATTTTATGATATAACTCTAATAAATCGTTATTTTATTTTATAAATTTTATTTCTATATATTATATTACTTATATTTTTTTCACCTATTTAATAATTCAATAAAAAAAGAGTATTTTTAAAGTAATCTTGATTTCCCTCTTTGATCAAAAATCGTTTTTCTTTTCATGTACATGTTTTGATGAAAAAATTTAAAGAATATTTTTCTAATTATCTATAATTGTATAAAGAAATTTTAAAAAATTATTTCCTTTTCACAAATTTTTCTTAATGAATATTATTTTCTATTTTTTAATGAGGTACTTTTTACATTTTATAGAGACTATTTAAAGAGTGTTTCTTTTATAGTACATATCATTAATGGAATTGAAATCATCATAACCTAGCTAGTATTTAAATATTCAATTAAAATATTCCATCATTATTTTTAGTGAATTATATAAATTAATATTTTGGGTAATTTATCTATTTCAAATAATTGATTTCAATGTGAAAAAGTTATTTTCCAACAAAAATGTTCTAGTGCTATTTTGAGGGAATTTATCATATTTAATAACTTCATTTGATGTTACTGACAAAATACTAGTGATATGATTCAATGATATCGTCCATGTTCATTCATTGTATGACTTGTTATGATAATAATATAAATATGATTCTATAAAACCTATTTTATTAAATAGGTTAATGATATTATAAACAATCATTTATAAAATCCATATTTTTTCTGTGGGTTATGCTATGATGAAATGATGGAATGTTAATGTAACCTTTTACATTTCCATGTGGTAAACTATGATTAATATTTTATGATATGTTGGAACACACATATATTATTTTTATTATGTGTCGGGTGTGGTTTCATTTATATAACCCTCCAATGGATTGGGTACATATAAATATCTCATGAGATAATAATTATTGGAATGGGGAGTGAACCAATTAGAGTAATGAATTTTTCCACTATTATATTCTTGGGAATGAATAAAAAATATAGATATGATTAAATGTGGAGTTTAACCAACACATTTTCATGGTATTATCTATGAATCATTTCTAAGGAAATGATTTTAACTTCTTATCTATATGAAAAATCATAAAACATATGACAATGTTATGCTCTTATAGATCATGTTCAATGATTTTATTATGAATCATGGATTATGAACTTCCATTTTTTATTCCATGACTATATTATATGTATTTTATGGTCTTCAAATGTTATTCTCATGTACATATACCCTATTTCTCATTTTATGCTTTAGTGATCATTGATAACTACCTTATTTACCCTTACTAAGAATCCTTCCTCGTAAAATATTATGTTTTCTTTTCCTTGGGATATATTGAACTATTTTATATATGATATGACAGAGATGGGTGTTAGTTTTGAAAATATTTCAGGATAATATGTAGAAAAATTATGAATAATTTGTTCATGATTTCATATCTCCAATGACACTAAACTTATAATATTATGGAATGGATCTTAATTTTATTTTTTAAATATTAATCTAAAAATATGTAATATAAATGTATGATTAGTTTGTGTCTCTATAAAACATCTCAATAAATCCATGAAATATTTTTTTTGGATTAACTAAGTAAGAATATATATTGGTGGATGGTTTGAAAAAACCATGATTGAGCCATGTGAAACTATACGAGTGGAGGTCGTTGAAAAAATCATGGTGGGATCACATTATATCAATATGTAAATATCAAAATTATGATATAATAGTTATAGGTTTTAGGTTGATATAATATCTATTGGAGCTAAAATTCATGCCTAGGAAAAATACACATGGAGAAAACTAATTCCCGAAGGACTGCTTCACAAAGCTCCTTCATGAAACCCTTCAACAACATGACCAATGTGAAGCCCATCAGCACCACAACCAGTAAAAATCCATGGCCTCTTCTGTAATCATCAAAGTATAAAAGATCCATAGGACTCTGCAATCCGTTGGAAATTAACGTTAGCCTTCATGAGCACCATATAGGAAATTAAGTAATACCCTGAACCAAGGAAGGTTTGACGGTATACTCCGTGTTTACAAAAAAATGATGAAATACGCATTTGATCACAAAGCATTATGTGGCTTCGCAACGGGATATCAAAGCATCGCGTCGTCTCTCACCTATAAATACCAGGATTCCCATTGATCCAATGAATGGATTCCCTAACCATTCACCTTCTTAGCTCCCAAATATTGAAGAATAGTTTTCTCTGAAAATAATTGTGAAAAATGATCTCTTTAATGTATTTGATCATTGTGAAATTCCTTTTTCTTTATCTTAAATAAAACCCCTCTTCAATAAGGGATTCCCTTTGTGGTTCCCATGGGTCAATTCTAAAGTTGGATCAGCCAAAGGGAACTCAAGTCTTTTCCATGAACTCATAATTTTGGAAGTACCTTCCTAGCACATGTGAACCCAATTCCATGGCTAGATCATTGTGCTTCGTGAATTACATTTCTTCATAATTCCACACATTGAAAGGCACCCATGCTACGCGAATTATTACTATGTGAAAGGACTTTCACATCGTGAATCACACGTTATATTCATGTATACACTATGGCTAGGCTAGGCCACTCCACTTCATGAAGAATACCCATTTTCGG
Organism: Viscum album; assembly: GCA_963277665.1. Taxonomy (NCBI): domain Eukaryota; kingdom Viridiplantae; phylum Streptophyta; class Magnoliopsida; order Santalales; family Viscaceae; genus Viscum; species Viscum album. The sequence goes on along the minus strand of OY728120.1, from coordinate 1,405,315,074 downwards.
TGTCTCTAAACCTTGTGGGGAAGAAGATAATTTCAAGGTCCCTCACAATGTACCTATTTTCTTCACAAACCCTTATCTTGTATGACCCTATTTGTTTGTATGAGGTGATTCCAAGAAACCTTGGGTGTTTTTAATATTGTGTTTCGTATCATCATACTTCTTCACATAGGCTTACTACTGGCTATTTCTTCTTCGTATAGCCTTGCTTATGTGAGCCACTCAATGAATCATTCCATAACTTTGTATCTACATGGCATTGCTAATTCCATCATTTCCCTATGTGTGGGTGGGTATCAGTTATGTATGTCCTAGGGGTTCAGAGTTAATCCACTTCATCTGAGATACATTATGTTAAACATTCCTGAACTGTCATTTGTAGCACATAATGATAAAAAGTAGCGTCTCCCCATTCCATATACACGGGGTTCCCCATCTCAGCCATTTTCAAGACACACTAGTCTACACGAGAGTGATATCTTCTTCAAATCTAATGAGATCCTCTTTGTTGGAGAGACATATGCTTATGGGGAAGGAAAACCATCATGGTGTTAGAAAATATCCTTTCTTGAGAGAGGTGGCTTCATTGCTCATCCTTTCTTCTTCTATGGGAAAAAACCAAAGGAGGAATGGTCACTTGAACATTCGTTACACTGTCCCTCTACCATTGTTCTTTATCACCAATGTTCCCCCAACCTGGAGTAAGTCCCAATGTCCATCTCTGTGGGCTTCCATCCATGCATAAGAACCATTCTATTCCTTGTAGATGAACCATTACTGGCATGATCAGTATGTTTTTTCTACCTCTTGTTTCTCACATCGAGCTATACTCATGTTGGATTAGAGTATTCATCGACCATGGAATCCCCTTTGGGGCTGCATAGAGTGTTAGCACAAAATACCCCCACTTCAGAACAATGGGTATTTGATCATTTCCCTCTCTAGGGATGTTACATAGAAAGAATACCTGAGGTTCAATCCCATCATCCATTTTTTTAGACCACTTCACATTTGATCACTTTTTTACCACATTATGTCAAACTATACCCCCTTTAAAAACGTGGAATTTGAACTTTTCCCTCTCTATGAAATGTGCGTCAGATTCCTCCATGAGATTCAATCCCATCAACCATCAGTCTTGAACACTTCACATTAGTTCATCATTGTCCCTCATGACATGAAACTATATCACACCTCCGAACTATGCAGGTTTTGATCCCTATCTCTAGGTTTAGGGTATGAAGGAAGCCTCCTTGAGGTTCAACACAAATACCGGCAAACTTCAGTTTCCCCTTTGTTGGGACCCACAGACTTGTTCCTCCCAGTGGTGTCAACCCAACTACCGGGATGATTACCATGCGTAGGCCCTGACATAATATTTATTTCATTGTCCTCCAAGACCACCATGATCATATGCCTCACATCAGGCCACATGGGTTTTGATCATTGTCTCTTAGTCATGGTGTGTATGAAGCCTCCTAGAGGATCAACCAAAGACACTAGTAATCCTCGGTGTCCCCTTTTTTGGGACTTGCATCCATGGTACATCCATTGGTGGCATCTGACTAGCTTATGGCCTGCTAACCACGAGTAACACCCAGCATGTTGTGGGGTCGATGTCTTATACACACACCCCAATTCAATGCCCCACTCTGAACTATGTGTACATTGATTTCCTTCCATGGGGATATGTAGGAAGACACTCTGAGGTACAAGCCTGTCATTCATGTCTCATCCTAAACACTCCCATTGAGCCTTTTCGTTTCATGTAGGTTATGCCCCTATATGGTGGTTGTATTTCTTCCAGGTCCCATCCATGAGCCCATTCTCACGTACCACCTCTTCAGGTGTCTCGTCACCCTAATAGTTCTAGGTGGAATTTTATTTTCTTACAAAGGGATATGTAGGCAGCCTCTATGAGGCTCCATCCCAATTCTACCATTATCTTCATGATGATTCCATCTCAATCTCTACCTATTTCATTCAACCCTCTTCCACCCATCCTGATTTTTACATAGACTTTCGCATTTCCATGAGATGACGACATTCTCTTGGGCACCTAACCATGCGTAATCCCAACACAATCCATGACCATCCATCCAACATTGTCCCTCACTCAAGTGATATTATCCATGTTTCTTCCCCAGCATGTCTCCAAGTTGTTTTCCTCTATGTACCCCCCATTTCCTACCCCCTATGAACTACACGAGTTTTGATCCAAATCCCCCAAGACAGGGTATGTTGGAATCCTTCCTATTATTCAATCCAAGTGGATGATATACTATGGAATCCCCTTGTAGTGACCCATGCATACTTAGATTCATCCTAATTGGAAATTTTGATCCACTCATTCAGTAAACCCCTAGTTTCTTTCTCCTAGGGATGCACCCATATGATCCAATCCTATCTGGGATATGATCTGTCTGATTTATCTCTGTTAGATGTTAAACTCACTTATTACCCAATGTAAAATATGGGAATCTAAGGAATATATCAAAGACATGCCTATGGAATGTAAATATCTATACTTGATGTGGGATTCCTCGGGCTTCCGCACCCTCTAGGAACCATATCATAATAGGATGATATCCAAATTCATCAGTGTTTCTACATCAAGACACACCAGTGATGTCCAACATTCCTACACCCTAATATAAGGTTGCATCCCAGACATGACCCCTTTGAATTAGTTCACAGAATTAGTGTAATTAACCAGAATCCATGATGATATGGAACTAGGGAAGAGTATCATGAAAAATATCTTAATCATTAAGGGAGACCCAAATTAGGTATTGGGGTTTGAGGAGAAATCCAACGAACGAGGAACCAACCTCCCATAACCCCATTTTGATCAAGGATAAACCATCTATGAATATGAAAAATATGTCTTCCAGTATTTGAAAGTCGGACTATCGTGAAACAAATAGTGCATCCACCCAGACGGATGTGCGCCACAGTGAAATCATTTGAAACAGAAATCGTGAACCTTACATAAATCACTTATCTTCAATTGGGATATTATTAGTGTTAGTGACATCAGTGGATTAGCGTGTCACCAGATCCAGTTATTTGGTGCTAGGTCCTACCAAAAAAATAGTGGGTCCGACATGAAACACACTATAGATTAGGGAAGTTAGACATTGGAAATCCCGATCTGTGATGTTGTTAGCATGGATCCCTCTTACTAATCATTAGAGATGGAATGAAGTTGGGTAATTAGATGTCAGTTTACTCCTTTCAGTGATCATAGTTGAATATCCCTACTTTTCAGCACCTAAGATGTGATCATAAGAAACCGATATCCTACCACCCACTGAAACAGGGGCTGGGGAAACACCAATGTGGAAATCCAATATGGCCTTATCTCTACTGTGATTACTTCCACATCCATGGTTTTTGGGAACTGATGACACATATCATAATCTAAACTCATTCACAGGATGGTAATCAATGACCTTGTCCAACGGTGTGAGGAAGAAGGAATTATCTCATCTTGGGATATGGCCTGAAAGGACCTAGAGGATTTTAGGCCTTTCCATCAATTCCTCCCCCATGGTCTGCGTAAAGTGAAACTAGTTCCCATTCCACCCTATAGTCATTTTAGGAGCTTCACCCCATAACGATTTGACAACATGCTCCCATTAGAAAAAAAGGTGTAGGATGTCTTGGCCAGCCCAAAAATGATTCCGTTTGGAGGTTTAACTAGGAGGTCTCCCACGGGGCTGTTTCAACACCACCACCTGACCACACATGTTTAGGAGTAGGTGAATTATGCACCTGCACCACCAGCACCAGTCTGGTTTACCCAGTGCCAATGTTAGGTGAAAGATGATGTGGGCGCCCTCCAAGGGGGCATTATCATCAATCTCTATAGAGGCACGTGCCACCACCGACGTGTGCCATCAATTCCCATTTATATTGAACTATGGAAACTATATGAATAAAAATGTTCGAGGCCCCAACTACCCCACAGGTAGGTTGTGATGATTCACTTGGTCAGTGACCCAGGTAGAGCCCATTATTTGAAAAACCACAAAAATGGCATCTAGCACGAAGGTCCTGCCCGTGCCACCACCAATGAGGTAGTAGGTATTCACTACTCCCAAGATCATTGTGGTGGTCCTCCCCATCCCACTATCAGTCCAACCGAAGGCCCTCTCTGCCAAACTAAGATCCAGTATGAAGGATTCTTCTAGAACCCTGATCCTAGATATGAATTTGTTCATCCTGTGTCAAATCTCTGATGTGAGAATCATCTTCATCTAGTCAACCATCAGCATGGGAGTCATTCCAATGTTCTTACTGCGACCGAAAAAGGTCATACTTGTCACAGAAATCATATAAGTGATGGTTTTCCATACATCAGTTTCATCCAAAACGGAGTTCTTCCTCATGTTTAGGTTGAATAGTATAAGGGCACCCTCATACCATCACTGATAAGGAAAACAAGCATGGAGGTACCTACTTTACTCACACTAGATCCAGTGGATGTCCTACCCTCTCTAACACTTCCAATGTGGATTCCCTCTAAGTGATATCCATCAAACACCGAGGACCACCCAATGTTCCCTTTGACATTTTTTCGGGTTCTCTTCACTCCCCGACTCAACTAGGAGGAAGTACTCTCCTCCCTAGAACCAGTTTCGCAAAAGGACCTCCTTGTGCCAAAAACATACCCTATTCTGATGAACTATCCATGGGCTGTAGGGCGGGTCACTGCCGGAAAATGAAGGATACTCCAAAGTTTCAGACTATGATTGAACCCTTAAACTTTTCGGATTCCAACGATAAATGATACTTGGTAATGGAACCCTCAGCCATATCCTCTATGTCGGGGCCCAGGGCCAGAACAAGGTATATCAGAATCATCTATTAGAATGTGATGTCCACCAGATTCATGCCTCCCTCTAAAGATACATTTAATTGGAGGAATATTTGGCCTCATTCTAGGGCATGTCCAGCCAATCCCCCATATTCTCAACATGATCATTATCTACCCCAACCAATGATCAAAGAGATTAATTATGGGGAGTAATAGATGAAGAACAACAGCATGTCTCGGCACCAGTAACCCCATACCATGCATAGGAAACATTAGTCATCAGTCTGACCTAGTGAGACGTGGTGGGGGGAAGTCGTTGCATTTTTCAGTTGATAGCCCAAGATACATTGGACTATCAGATAAATTTATGTATTCTCCACCTACCAGAATACTATCTCAATGGTCTACTTCAGTTCTTCTATAGGTCACACATCCGTCCCTAGTTTATGAATGGGGAAACCTAGGGCCAGACTCTGAGTCTGATCCATGTAGCTTGTGGGGCATCCTTACAATAGGCCATTTCCCCTAAATGTTATGGATAGATGCAACCATGAAATTTATTGTATCTAAATCACTTACCCTATAAGAATTCATGTTCTTTATCCAAACCATCTAGGTGATGTAATTCCTCATCCTTCATTGGTGGGTGGCATACCCCAAGTGTAAAAAACACATTGAAGATATTGACCAACAATTTTTTATGGTCTACATGGATTCGTTTCCTATGGCCCAACACCATGATTCACCCAGTCAGATTTGGACACTCCATAAATGATGTGTTCAGAACATTATAGTTCTCTAAAGAATTATTAAGGAAGCCTCTCCCCATGTTCTGATTCATGTTTGGGGGCGGTATGAAAACTTTTATTTAAATTCTATCCAGCTCCAGCCTGACATTCCTAGTGATATTGAGTACATTATTTATGGTATATTTGTGGTTTACATGGCTAAAATATCAGAGCGAGAAACTATTAAGATCTTCTTGAAGAGAACATACCCTCGGGAGAGTGCCACACTTATTGTATTTATTTGAAGGGTCTCTCTATTGCAATGAAATTTACTGGGTTTTCTCATACCTACATATTCATTATCCCTCGATCGTAATCCTATAAAGTGAAAAATTATATTGGGGCCATCGAACTATCTAACCCGTCTACCTCAGTCCAAAAGATGAGGGACGATCCCGGAAAGGATGTGTTTCATCAAAAAATCACGGAGCATAAAAAGATGATCGATGACCTCCTTTCCAAAATTGCCACAAAACACATACCAGACTTTGTGAATCCTAAACCAGGGTTGTAGGGGTTGGTACACTCTTCCCTAGTGAGGAGCCTCCCAGTGACCCTCACCATCCTATCCACATAGACATGGTAGATGTGGTAGCTTATGGAATATGGGTGTGATATGCATCTCAAAATCCACCCAAGCTACATGATAATTCTTGGGACCCATCTCAGGTTCTCCCAGATGCCCCAAATTTCATTCCCCCAATAGTCCCACATATCCTCTCTCAAGACACTCCACAAACCTTCAAGATTTCTTATCATGTTGAACAACCAGCCAACACACTGGTCTTTAGGGATCCTCTACAAGATAGAAATCCCAACCAAGATGACACAATGGCATCACTCAATGCCCGCATTGAGGATTTATAAACTCGATAGGTGGAAATCATGCTTGATGGTAAACCATACTAGGAGTGGGTGGATGATATTCCAACATCCAGGGATTTAGAAACCCATTTTCCCCCTTTAATGTGATGGCCGACCCGCTGAGCATCTATCACACTTCAGTTGGAGGTGTGAAACCATGCTAGGATCTCCAACTCATTAGGAGGCCACGAAACACAGTAGTGTCATAAAAATATTGGAACGTCCCACATTGTTCTACTACCTCAGCTATCCATTGGGTTAGTGGCTAGCTTTTAGAAATCTCATCTGCAATTTATTTACCAATTCAATTTCATCACCCAAATGATGAGTATTGCAGACCAATTCAAGTGTATGAAGATGCCTGAAAAGAATGCCACCGACTTTTTCCCCTAGTGGAAAGGCCTCACAAACTCCCTTGATATGCCGCTGACCCATGAATAGATACAGACAATATGTGTGGGAAATGTAAAAACTAAACTGGTCCCTTCTCTCTTTATCCAAAACAACCCAAGAGGATTTCTGTATTTCTCTAAAAAATCGTAGTATCTAGAAGAAGCCTTACATCATGCCATATAGGCACATTTGATTCCTCATTTAGTTCCCACATCAAGAGATTCTAAGGCCGAGCCTACCTTGGTAGAACAGTTATAGGTCCCTGGGAAGCTAGAATTATTAAATTTTGATCCACCTCCAAAGCCTCACTGAGGACCACTACCTCAAGTGCAGCCTCTAGCCCCACATTTCCCTCCTCATAATTATTAGTAATCCAAACGTAATGTACCACCCCCACCGAGGTGAGATAACCATGGTCCAACTACTCGACAGGTTCCTCCAGCCCCTCATCAAGGCAGGCCACCCAGATCACTTCCCAAATAAAAGAACCAAACATACACATCAATGTGGATAAGGACCCCAGTTACATCTGATGTTCCTTAGAACCCTGAAATCTATGGTTTCCAGAATGATGGAATCCTAAAGAGGCAGATCTCACTGATCTCCCCGATTACTTCCCCTATCACTGAATTTGAGGGCACACCCTCAGGCAGTGTTCTATGTGGTTAATGTCTATCTCCATGATCAGGTTGATAACAATATAATCAGGTTAGGTCCAACCTCAGAATTGGAGGTATGTGTATTCATATATCCTGACAAAAAAAATGACAATGAATGTTAGTGGTAGTTTTTTTGTAACCATATGTCCTAAAAATATGATGACTGGATGAACCATAAGGTAGTCTCTTGAGCCCATTGTATTATCCATGCATATTTTTACCATCCCGAGCCTTCAGAATCCAACGCATCACCTTCAACCACTTATTATGCATTTTCATCTCAGCCACCATATCCCTGGAATGAAAAACAAAAATGAACCGTTTGAAAAAAAATCACCACACCGATGTCATTGTAATCTCATACTCGTGGAGATTTCTTGCCCCTATAAATGGAAAACTCTCCCAAAATCCATTAAATGAGGGAGGATTCTTCAAATCCAGGTTACACATGGGTTAACATGGTGGGCTGGTAAACCCTTACATAATTCCCTACAATGAGGAATGGAAGACAGATCCTACCAACATCCCCATCCAATGCCTGTGTTGATGGAGCCTTGATTATGTGATTCATCAGAAATCCCCAATCAGTGATTTAATACAAGCTGTGCATTCCATCAAAACCATAAAAAAGTCCAAGAAAAGATCTCATCATACAGATTCTTCTCATCTACATTCACTAGGTTCACCTTCACCACTGTTTGTGTTACTTGATTAGGTAGATACAAAATTATCTCACTACGATCAGCAATGTTCTATTTTGGATCAGCCCCAATCATTCAACCCTCATTCGATAGTCACTCCTTTTGTTTCGACTAGTTGCAAGTGAGACATCCCCAGCATTGGTTGGCTACCAGTTCAGCCATAAGGTCCCATCATACCTCCTTTCACAGAACGAACTCTTGTAAGAAGAAGTTCATGATTGGAAAAAAAAGTATGATATATTTAATTATCATTCCAGAATTACTGTGAAGCTCTCAATCCTAAAATATATTCACCAGTTAGTGAATATTCCTGAAGCCCTTGATGAGGAATTATGAATCCCCCTTATGTTTGAGACAATGGTTGCAGCCACGACATCCTTCCATGCTAAGTCAATCAATCATGCTGAATTTCTCTCCATTATCTATTTCTCTAGAGATGATAAAGGCTCACCCATACTAGGGAATATCCACCGAATGTACATTACTATAAATTTCAATGTTGTGGATGTTCACTCCTGTCTTGTTGACATAGGGTTAGGTATTATCCTCATCCCAATCTAAACACTATGAATGATGGGGTTCTCCAAGGATGATCTAAGTCCCTTGGACCAAAAAAATCACAGTTTTGAGAGGATGGAATAGACAGTAGTTTGAATGATCCTCATGGAGGTCCAGTTCAGTGCCTTGGTTTCTAGCACTGAATTCGTGGTTGTCCAATAGGACACCACCTTCTATGAGTTATTGGGTAGTCCATGGATCCACCTACAAATTGGGTCCCCTTCTTTATATCACCAATTCCTCAAGTACCCCCTTAATAGTTGAGTATATGTACTCCAAGGTGATGCATCACCATTTTACTTCTGTGATGCCCGCTACTTGGATGACTAATATTACAAGAGAAATTATATGTACATTTAGGATAACAGTGACGAAAATGCTATGGCTGTGACCTACCTATGGACAGACCTATATGATGCCTACATTTTCCCATCCCATCGAATGGAGTCCAAAACACTAGATTTGGGGAATTAATTTGTTGTTTATAGAATGAGATAAAATCACATTACCATGTATAAGGGATGTTGGAATATCACATCAAATTCCTATACAAATTAGGCATAAGTGATCCCAGAGCCCCCTTGTCCCCTAAGGTATATGTATATCTTCCCCATGGAAACGGACACACATCATACTTTATTTTTTTTCAGGATGATATAAACTGGATCTATAAGACATGTCACTATTTCTTTAATATCCTCAAGAGTGGCCCCTTGGGCTGATGTCTAGATGAAATCAGGTTGAAAACATTCATCGTTATGGTCTCGAAAGCATAGGGGCTCCCCAATTCTGTGTCTACTACCTCCCAATTTGGCACCAGGGTCTCGTCTGGATCTGTTGACTCAGAAGAATCACCTACCGTCGAGGATCCATCCTCTATGAGTGAAGTAGAGGATTTATAGGACGGTCCTCCTACGTTCTAAGAGGGTGTCTCCACTATGGTTGATAAATTGGTACAAGTGAACATCAATATGGGACGGATCTGAAACTAACCTTGATCAATGCAATGATTCCTATGAAAGAGAAACAGTGATACAAGGACTTCTTGAACCAATATTGTGATGTGTTTTCTTGTGCTTCTAAAGAGATGTGAGGACTAGTCCCTATGGTCATTTTCCACCACCTCAGCTTCCATCAAATCATCACGGGTTCAAAAAAACTCACAAAATCACTCATCCTTGTCATGGGTGGATGTTTGTGGATGAGTTTTATAAGCTAATCTGGGAAAAATTCTTCAAGGTGGTTTAGTACCTTAATTGACTAGATAACATTATGCATGTCATGAAGAAGAACTAACATATCATAGTTTTCATTGAATTCTAGGATCTCAACTGTCATTGTCTGAAGAATTACTTTTCCCTTCCTATGATATAATTCTTAATTGACACCACCGCTGGGATTCAAGATATCTTTGTCCTAGATGGGTATTATGGGTATAACCAAATTCTAATGGCCCTTGAGGATGATGTGTCTACAACCTTCAAGGTACCACAAAGTTATTTTTGAATACCATGTGATGCCCTTCGGTCAAAATAATGTAGTTTCCACCTATCAGCGTGTCATGCATAAAATATTTAAGCTGATCCTCATCATAATGGTGGAATGTTAAGTGGACGATCTAGGGGTAAAATATTTCCAGGGCCATGACCATCTCAAAGTTCTCTAAAATGTGTTTAGATTTTTATGATCTCATAATCTGATGATGAAACCCCTTGAATTGTGCCTTCAGGGTCACCTATGAAAATCTTCTTGTCGTTTTTGGCAGATATATAAGAATCCAGATAAATAAAGAAAAGATAAAGGCAATCAATTGGATGTCTCCTCCGATCAACATTTCGGTGCATCAAGACATCCAAGACCACTTTGCCTATATACATTTTTTCATCACAAATATGGCTAGAATGTCTATGTAGTTATCCCTAATCAAGAAGAATGGTTCCAATTTTCATTGGGATGATGAGTTTTATACTTCATTTGTGTAAATCAAGAAATACCTATTATATCCTTTGGTTCTGATGCCACATTTTGTTGGAGAGCCTCTACTCTATTATGTGACCACTCTAGAGAGATCTCTTGGCATTATTATCCCCCAAATGTATAATGAGGGAACAAAAAAAGGTTGATAATATATCTACTTAATGCTCCTAGATACAGAGATCGGATAATCCTCTATCAAGAAGAGTTTTTTTGCATTGGTAATCAAAGTGCAAAAATTCCCACACTACCTGCAACACCATGAGTGACAACTAGTGTCTGGAGTGAATCCACTAAAGTACATTTCGTACAAACCCAAGTTAACTGGCCATCTATCTCAGGGGGTAGTGATTCTATAGAAGTGAGACAACATGTTTTTCACAAAAAAGATATCATGGGATAAGCATTGGTAGAATTCATTTCCACCCACACATCTCCCTCTGATGAGTCTCTAGATCTATTCATTATAGAAGATTTAATCTTTTAAGTAGATCAAGCCATTCGATGTTGGAAAATTCATTTTGATGTTGCTTCCCGGAGCCCTACCGGAAGAAAACTCAATAATCCCATACTCAACAAAATGGTCTTAGTTATCATCTTCATCACTCTAGCACAAGCTATTCTGCCATACTCATTCATATTTTCGAAAGGTTGTACCAACATTGAGACATAGCAAGAGGCTCTTATTACTAGTATCAAGCTATCCCTTGAGATTTATGTTCCACAGCTATATGTGAATGGTGAAAATGAACTAGTCATCAACTAGATTAATGGTCACTATGTTTTCAGAAAGACTGAGGTCATACCACTATTGGAACATTCCTACAAGCTGATAGACTATTTCTCATCTCAGCTGGAGGTTACTCATGTCCCTCGATCACAGAACGTTAGAGTCGATGACTTGGATAGATTGGTCGCATCTCATGAAGAACCTAACTAGAATGAGTTTATTATCCTTGTGGTGCATTAGAGAGTCATCAATATTTTTTAATTTGGCTGATAACGATGTCCTACAGGTAATCCACAATTCCATAGTTTCCTCCACTTTGAGACCCCCCCAGTCCCCTTAAATTGTTGTTGTATTTAACTCCAGACTGGAGGTCCCCCTTTGTCAAGTATCTCAATCATGGTAATCTCCCATCAGATAGAGGTCATCATGAGAAAATCTGACTCGACGCATTGTAGTTCACCCTCTTAAGTGGTCCTATTCTTGATAAATCCTCTAAAGGCATGGTTTTGATGGGATTATCCCCCGTTACATTAAAGGAGGTGATATTTCTTGGTATATGTATGAGGTTCATGACAGTTCTAATGGGGCTCACAAAACTAGTCCAAAACACTCTCACCATATACAGAGGATGGGGTATTTTTGGCCTACCATGATCTGTGACTGTATTGAGATTTCAACGAGGTGACATGAATCCCAATTCCAAGATAATTTTGTGTATTGTCCATGCGATCCTCTCCACACTACCTATTTTTATTGTCCCTTTGTGGTCTGGGGACTCGATTTTGTGGGAAAATATCCACTGGTGACAGCTCACTAGTACATGTTCATCCTGACCAATATGGATTTAATTTCTACCTTGGTAGAGGCATTTCTACTAAAAGTGTTCAAGGATGAGTCTATCATTGAACATATGAGCTTCAATACCATCTACCGATTTAGATTCCCTCACACCATCCCCATCGATACCTACACCAACTTCCAGGTATCCAAACAAAATAAGTTATACGCCAAGTACAACATCCATTCTAATCACAACCTCCAATATCATGCCCATGAAAATGGAAAGATCAATGCGTTCAAAAACCCTATCTATCATTCTGCATAAAATAGTTTTTCAAAACATGAATAGTTGTCTAGAAAAACTCTCAAAAAATCTCTGGTCTTATCAGAAGAAAACTCATCATTCCACTTAGGTGACCCTATATTCCTTGATGTATGGAATGGAGGCATTCATGCACATAGAGAATAAATTTTCATCATTTCACATAACTGTCTATGATCCGAATATACTCGATAAGGTATCTAAAATCTGTCTGGATAAACTGAATGTACATGATGATAACAAGCTTCATTCCATGCATAATCTGAAGAGGCATCAAAATAAGATAGGATGAGCATTCAAAAAAAATGTTCACCTCCTATATTTCAAGAAATGTGACACATGTTTTTCCCTGATAATGCTGATGATACCCAATAGGAAGCCACCGAAGCAGGAGCCCCAATGGGATGGACCTTACATCATTCTCATGGATTACCCCAATAGAGCATAATCCTTAGTTACCATGGAAGGTGAGTGTATCACACCTCCATCCAATTCCAAATTCCTATAGAATTACATTTCGTGAGTAATCCCCAGTCACACATGTCTCAAAAGTATCCCATCATCGCTGCATGATGTTAAACTACAAGATCCATGTAGGCTGAAATATATAAAACTACATAGAACTCGTCTTTCTTGAGGATAAACTAGGTAATTTTCAATGAACTATTACCATATCCTAGGATCTAACTATGTCCTCACTACACAATGTACAATATCATGGACCTTTAACAAATACATATGGAAAGATTTCCATCCTTAGGGGTTACGTAGGAAGGACTAGAATGTTTTTCAAAAGGCCCAACCCCAAACAACAGGATCTACCCTTGGGTCAAAACACATAGTGTGGTGTAGTCGTTGTGTTCCATCATTCATGTCGATTTTATCATTATCTCACCATGTATTCCCCACCATGGAGATCTCCACCTCTTTCTTATTTACAATATGATGTTAAACTTCACAGGTATATTCACATTTTACGCATGCAATTGGTTGGTTCATCATCAATATTCACATCCAAAAGGACTCCCAAATGGTATGCATGCTAGGCATCAGTGCTCTCCAACCATCTCTGGCCAACATCATTGAGGATTTTGAAAGAAACGTTGATAAAATTCTATCATTGTGAATATGGAAACTGGACGATGATCATTTTTTTCCCATTTTAGGTCATAGGATATGGATGATGTGTTTCAAACATGGTCAACAACTATCCTCCATCATTATCACCACCCCTAGATGTCCCAAATATTAGGTGAAATTATTCATTTTTTTCATGTTATCCCTCTGAACAATAGTGTTCCTTGAGAAGGGATGTTGGTCTAGTTAGAATAAACCCCACCCGATCTCTTGTTTTATTGTCGTGCCCTTATATACTGAGGATAACCTGATCCCATTCCTCATTTCCAACACCCTACATTGATCACATTGACTTAGGAGATTTCGTATGACGATATCCATAATAATAGTCATATAATCCAAGTATGAGAATTATGACCTTAAATTAATATTTCCACCATCCTCACCAATCGACATTAAAAATTGTGATTCGTACAAAATATATGACATAATACAACTCAAAACACATATTTCATGATGATAAAGTTCATGCTAGATAGGACATTCCATTTGTGGCCCAGAATATGGTACCTCTACCGTTTCATTCCCCTGGTCCAAGTTCTCACTTGTGACTATGTTGTTTTTTACAAACTCTATGTCCTCGTTCACATCATACTATCTTTTGAAAGTCACACACATCCCCTTAAGACACCCCTCCTTCACCATCATTCTTGCCTCAATATGTTAAACTGCACGGGTACCACCATGCAATACACATTCCATCATTTGGGTTTCCATCATCTTTCACAACCAAATGGACACCCACACTTCAGGGATGCTTGGCCTCAACTACCTCCTACCATCTCGGTCCAACATCCCTTCGATTCCAGAAATTTTTTTGATAAAAGTCATGTGATAAGAATATGGTAAGTAGTAGAAGCACATTTTTTGTTCCCATTCCATGTAACAGGATACAAATATTGTTCTTCAAACATGGTCAGAAATTATCCCCAAAAGATATTTCCATTCTGTGGTCTCCCAAATGATAGGTACGGTGATTCCCCCTTTCTTCCCATCTTTCCTTGGCACATTACATTAAATTGGGAATCTACGATCCAAGATATCTGATCATAAAATATGATATATCACATCCTTCTCAAATGATGTTAAATTGCATGGAATCATGAGAATTAGGTATGGTTTAATTCTCATCCTTTTGGGATATTTAGGAAATCCTAAACATTCCCCTTTATGGTTCATCCTGAGTTCATCTATCATTTCCCTTGGCCACATGGACATATTTAGCTTTGGGAATTATGAATGGTCTGGAAATGTGGGCTTATGTCCTCATCACACCATACCCATTCCTCATTGAGATCCCCACCAATATTCTTTCTTACCACATGATTTTTAACTACCATACACCTTTAAAACTACATATGTCATGATCCCATCATCATGAGATACCTAGGATGTCCTAGACACATTGTCTTCATGTCTATCCCTATTTCATAGAAACCTCCTCATCTCTCTGGAACATTGTTCTGAGTCCTCTGGGAGGAGGTATATGATTATTTCCTCATACAAATAGGATTTTCATTATCCATACCTTGTACCTCCCTCTTAATGGATATTCACCCCCAAACCTCCACTCATATTATCAAGTGATCTGCTACTAAATTTGGTCCCTTGACCCTCATTGAAAATATACCAAGGAGAATAGGTGAACTCTAGTTTAAGGCCTGGAGTGTTGGATTCTACACAGACATGTTTTCATCTATTTCCATGCTTCATGATTCCATTTATTTGGGATTTCATCATATTTTACATTCGAATGGATCCCTGAACCGAATGAATGCTCGACCTTAGTGCTCCCCTACTATCTAGGTACAACGTCCCTAAGTATTTTGAACAAAAAATTGACAAAAGTCCCACATTGCACATATGGTCAGCATTAGATGCTCATTTTTTATTCCCATATCTGGTCACAGGTTTTGGATTCTATTTTTCTAATAGGGTCAACAGTGATCCTCCATCATTATGCCACCCTCATTAATCCTTAAATATTGGTCATGTGATTCACATCCATTTCCACTCCATCATGTCCTAGTGGAATTTCAATAGTCCTAGTGTTGTCTCTTAGTGAGTGTTCCACATTAAGAGGACTAATCCACGGTCTGGTGTCATTCGAGTATCCATGCCATTTCCCCTTTCTCTATATTCCACCACACGTGAAGACCTTATCAATACTTGTTACCCTCTTTGAGGGTAGATCATGTGGGCCTTGCGATTTTTTAATCGTTTATTCCTTCTTGGATGTGTATCACTTACTTTGGTCTGAGCTCAACGACCTTAAACAATGAACTATTTCATGAACTATGTATGGATTTATTCCCATCGTAGGATACATAGAAATGCGATAACATTTTATCTTTGGGCCCTGCTCAGACTCCACTCATTATCTCTTATATTGGCCTTTTCACCCTATCATTTATATGATTCCAAGGTGTGGCGTATGTGGTCTTATTCCCTCTTTCATGCTGGGTTTGGAATAGAAGAACCACGTACATCTCATTTAGGAGCTATTCTCTCCTACCCTCATACCGTATGAAATTAAACATCACTCCCAGAACTACTTATGGATTGATTCCCATCCCCATGAGATATATAGGAACATCCAGACATTTCTTCTTCAGGTCAAGCACCATATCCTTTGATATATTCCATCCAATAGCCCCAAGTTTCTCCTCTCGAGTTATGTGCGGTGAGGTGTGGACCTTGTCCTCATTCACGTCGGTTTACATGATCACACATTGCACTTTCCATCAATAGCCTTGTTTTTCTGTATGTTTCAAAGCCATATGACCTTAAACTATGATGCTCAGTCCCACATGACTTTACACTATTTTGTCTTTGTTGTGCGATGTAAAAATATGTGGGAATGTCCTATCATATGACCCTATTCTATGACATTATCGTCACTGATGCATGCCAAAAAAATGGCACCTCATTGTGGTATCCCCACTCAATGGGTAATCATGTATGGTATTAGTTCTCCATTATGCCATTTTCAAGGCCTAAATATAGCATGATTCCAATATTGACACCTAGATTCTCTATCCTAGGTCTATAGCATATAAAAAAAATTCACCCTAAAGAACAAACAAGATCCATCAATTTCTGCTTCTTTTGGTGTGTGGCCCAGACCTTCATGACAATATATCCCCCAGCATTAGTACACTACCATTCTATATATTGAACTACATATGGCATGATTCCCATACTCATGTAATTTATACAAATGACCAGTCATTTTTTCTTTAGTTCCAACCTTAGTATCTCAAATCCAGCACTTTTTCAGGCCCCCTTGGAATGAATTCTGTTGGTTTCTTGTGGTGTGGTGAGCACCTCCTTTGTCCTCATTCATGTCAAGTTTTAAAACATCCACTTCTTGTTTCTCCATTTTCCATTACCTATCATTTCTGAGTTCTACAACCATGGAATAAGATCATTATTTTAGAACTAAGTATGGCTTGAGTTCTATGGGATGCATAGGAACAATCAGATGTTTAGTCTTCGATTCCTTCCCCAGGAATGCATCACGAGATGGGAGGCCTACATGGTCCTCACCCATGATGGTTTTTTACATTTCCACCCTATGAAGATTCCATTAAACTAATTCCCCTCTAACATGCCCACTATATGACCTTAAACTGTGATTTTTCATCCCTAAGACCCATACACTTGGAAATGTATTTTACTCCATCTATCAGACATGTTTCATTAGAATACGCATATTTGGTGTGGAAAAGAGCCCAGTGTTTGAAATTTGTCATGGAAATTACCTTCTTTTTTGAACATAAAACATGACACCTTTTTTTGGACCTTTATCTTCTTCCATGTCCACAAGGACCCCCTATATAGTCTGGGCTCATGCCACATTTGATTACCTACCGTCTTGGCCCAACGCCCTAGAAGATATAAGAAGACATTTTGTGATAGGTCTCGTGTTTCGATCATGGTCAGTGGTCCACCCTCATTTGTCTGTCACTAAGCACAAATAATGCCAAAGAGATGTTGTGTTTCAAAAATGGTCAATAATTATTCTCTATCATCAAAATACCATAATTGTGAACCATATCTTGGGCATCATTATTCACACAATTCCACTCCCTTATGTTCATGTTGAAATCCAGCACACTCAATATTACCCCTTTGTGCATATGTGTTAGTTAAGTAGGAAGGTAAGTGAGATTGGGATGTCATTAACCTAGTGGTTTATTACCCCTTGTGTAGTTCTTCCCTCTACCTAGAGAATCCCATCACTACCCCTCATTTCACATATTGAGCACGACTGTTGTGGGATTGATGATTTTGGTGGGATGTGAACTAGTATAGCTGAACCAAACATGCCTGTCATCACGCACCACATTAAAATGAAATATATGAACTATGTATGGATTGATTCCCATACTAATGGGGTACATAGGAACACACAGACACTTTGTCTTGAGTCCAACCAAAATTAACTCACCTGTGGTATATGGTCTAACGAATCCCATTGAGAACACGTGGTGTGTTGAAAACTTCTTGGTCCTCATTCATGTCAGGTCTATAATGGTCTTTCCACATACTGACCTTTTGGGATAACCCCTTATACTCTATGTCCAACCGTATTATGACAAACTATACAGCTCCTCCAGAACAACGTATGACTTGATTACCATCCTCATGGGGTACGTATGAACAGCTGAGCACATTCCTTAAGGTGAAGCCCTATGTTAGACCACCTCAGGTCTATGGTCTAAAATAAAATCCCATCGATAATATGTGGTTCAGTGTAGACTCTTACATTCCTCATTTATGTCAGGATATGTACTACACATCTCTTTTCCTTTCTGGACATTCATGTCCTCGACAGATGACTTGAAATTGCAGTTCTACACTTAACAAGTTTAGAATGCCTCATGATAATTATGGGATGCGTCAGCATTCTCCCCAGAGAGGATCCCCCTACCAGCGTTGATCTCGAACCTCAATGTACTCAAGACTTGTGTCTAGAATGATTCACATTTTCGTGGGACATGTAGTGACACCCAGACATTTCACCTCTGGCCGATCGCTAGGTCCATTTACACTTCAGGACCCTCATCCCCAATCATGGTCTAGACTGTATGTCCTTAAACTAGCAGACTATAGTATGATAAACATGACATTATACTGTTGTCCTCAATCCAGGATTTTTGACCATAAAACTATGTGCAACATCCTATACATATGGTGTTAAACTAATCCATGCATATTATATACTGTACGAACATAAACTACATGTCTATAGTTCTTATTGGTATGACATAAAACTATAAGTAATTCTAGTTCTTCGTCAGTCTAGCCCTGTCTAGAAGTAGGATTGATCAAGGTTCATATAGATGCTCCCACCTATGTGTTTTCATCTCGGTGGCTTGATTTCTAGTGTGATGGACTCTATTCAAACAACCCATCACTCCACCCTACAAGAATTGCATGCCCTTTTTTTGGATCCTCGTCCTCTTTTATGCCCGAAAGGACCCCTAATAGTATGGATTCTTGGCCTTTGGATCTCTTACTATCCAAGTCTAATGTTCTGATAGACTAATGGATGAAATTTCGATTCAGGCCTCGCGAATTGAACATGGTTAGTTTTTAGCCCTCATTTATAATCCCCATATCAGGCTAACGCGATAGGGGTATTGTTTTTCAAACAACGTAAATATTTATCCCTTCATTTTCATTTAATTCATACAGTGTTCCGATTGTTTGGTATTTTTATTCTGACATTCCTCTCCCCCTATTTTCAGATAGATTCTAAGTCCCGTGATGTTACTCAGCTCCTGAACTAGAGCACATTTGGAATGCAAATGTCACAACTCTGAGAACATCCCTCTCCAGTCAGGCCTCCCTCTTTCTTCCTAGAAATACGAATAGGTTTTCTAGACCCTAGATGCCAAAAAACTGGTTGGAACTCCCATATTCAAAAAAAATAATGAGGAGATCATCCCTTATTTCCCACATCGGGTAAGGTCCACATGATCTTTGTTATTGGTCAATATGTGATGGAAATGTAGAAAACCAAAAAAATAACGAAACACATGCATGAAATAAAAATAAATCAGAAAATCATGAAGGTATGTTTATGAGTCTACACATATTATTGTTCCCAAGGATTGGAACCACCCATTGATGGGTTAACCTCTTCAAATGAGCATCCCAACTCCGCCAAAATCCGGCTTGTGGCGTCTAGGATCCCTTTTCGTCTTCTAAACTCATGTTCCTCCCCAATGGAAATGGGGTGTAATTCATCAGCCTCAATCCAGGCCTAGACCTCTTCGTCTCGGATAATATCCATCTCCTCAGAGGATCACCTCATCTGTTCTTCGACCTCTGTCAGGTGGGCCTTCAGCAACTATATGAGCCTCAATTTCACATCGAGGAAAGTAGAGTGCTCTTTTTCCTATTCCCTCAGCCTTTGGATCTCATTCTTAACCACCTGGAGTCTGTTGATGTTCATGGAATTCCTCCACTTCCATCCCACACCAAGGCCGCAGTCATGATCATATATGTTCTCTTCCATGAAATCTCAGATGATCATCTAAGAAAAATGTGAATCCAAACCTCTAGTACATATTTCACGTAGATATGAATGAATCCTCTCCATATAGTCAATCCATTATGCTTCAGGGGTATCACTGATGAAGTGCTTGATCATCTTCCATGATCGGTGATGGACGGCCTTGTTGTCCTCTTCATCGAATGTTGTATCATCCTAGTACTCATGGTTGGTAGGGTCATATGTGGTGAATGCCTCCTATAAAACATTAGCAAGATCTTAATCTGGTCAATGGTTGTTTAAGATAGGTCCCATGTCATCTGAATAATCCTCATAGTTGGATTCCACCTCGATGATTTTAGGTTCGATGCTGATGATGATCCCACCTATGATCAAGAGCACTTCAGCTAGGCTACTATAGGAGTACATTTCCATGACCACCATTATTTCCCTAGGTAAGGTAGTTCTTGGGGCTCCAGTCATCTTATACAATGTCAACCATTCCATTTTAAGAACTGTGCATTTGAGAATACACAATTGTTAGTTGGCCTGATTCAATTGATAATAGTTTCAAATTCATTGAAGAATACATACAGAGATAAAATAGTTTGTCCCAACCTTGACTAATTTTTACCGAAAACCCATGGTTTGGCCTCCCATATATGGTTTTGAATCCCTTAAACTTCAAGAGAACTTCCATAGGTGTCGCGACCCAACTAGGCATGATAATCGTAGTCATCACGGTTACAGATTCTGAAGCTCCCTTAGTTGTGTCTTCTATTTCATGGGAGAGGTTTTGGAATATGAGGCCCTCTTGTATAGGTCAAATTTTACATGAGAAGTGATAAGAGTCCTGAATGATCATCACATGAAAATGGTTTAAGTTTTACCTCAGGGGCATCCGAATACTCTTCTATCTATGAGTCTGAGTTGGTGACCTCATTTTCCCCTAGAGGTATCCCAATTCCAGCCTCCCCCCCCCCCAAGGGTACACTTCCGATTCTTATGGAAGGGAGAAGATCTCCCTCAATTTAGTGGAAGATAGCTTTAGAGGTGCTATTCAATCTAGAATAACATTCACCTGATCTATCATTAGAGTCAGAGTCCCCCAAGAGTGCACATAGTCCCCCAAATCTGTGATGTATAACTATCCTTCCACCTGAATTACTGCAAAGCCAGGCCGAGTGAGATATATCCATGAAAATAAATCCTAAGATGGTTCAGATGGTTCTATATCTGGGAAGGGTTGATGAATTGTCTATTAAAATCACAGATGTCCTGGGCCTCTATGAAAACAACATCATCGGGCGTATATATGAAGCGCATATTCTTCCATGGAGCCTGATTGGGTGTCCTACATAACCCACCTGATGGACTAAAATCTGGCTGAATTTTCTCCTCTAAGAACAATGGGTCTACTTCTAGTTCCTACCTCTCGATCGGCGTAGGACTCACTAATATAGTAGCCTCTCTTACACGAGATGTTCTTGCCACATTCCGGACCCTACCTCAAGGATGAGGAGGCACCCCGTCACATGAAAGGATGGTCCATCACTTTGGCATCTCTCCGAGGTAGGCTTCCTCCCAACTCTTCACATAATCCTTCAGTTTCCCATAGATAGTTGTGGGAGGAGGTAGCTCATTCTGCATCTTACCATCCTCCCGCATGAACATGAGCCACATCTTCCACACCACACACGGATGGTCATCAGGGATTAATCCCATGTAAACACATGGGGCGAGCCACTACATGCACCATAACTTCCTCGCAAAGCAGTGCGAGTTGTACAAATAATAGAGATTCTCATGGTCGGTTCATGCTACAAGGACTCCATCTGGATAGGCCAAAAGGATGGAACAATGTTCTTATATTCCCTATCCACCATCAGTGAACATACATGCTGGAAATGGGAATAGGTGGAAGTTGAACACTTATGACTTCCAGACCTTGTTCAGCACTTACAGCGGGGTCAGCATGGTCCAAAAACTCCCCGGTGCATTAATAATGGATGGTCGGATGTCCCACCTAGGAGGATAAATTTTTTTCGGGTACCCACCTGCACCCATATGCTCTGCTATGCACCCATAAAGAAGATGGTGTGGCCCACACACCCTATGTGGCTTCTTCCCCTCACTGATATGGCACAATACTTTGTAAAACATATTCAACATCCAGATACCTCAATTGATATGTTCCCACATTACTAAAATGGGCGCCTTGAAAAACATGCTTCAACATTCTCCCATGTTTTAATCCATTACTAACAGTATCTAGAAAAAAAATTAACATGAAGATTAACACTTCCAACATAACCACTTGTTTCTTCTCAGTGTTGAAACTGAACCCCATGTCTTCTACTGGCTATCCTTTAAAATTCTATAGTAGGAGTTCTCTTCGCTATTCAGGAACTATTTCGAGAAAGTGGGAGGCATCACTGGGAACTTCCAATCTACATGGGAATTTAGGAACCACCTGAAACACAATATAAAGTGGACATCCCTCACTGACTGCTTGTAATCTCCTATAACTATGTCTTTCAATACCTTTTTCTGGGGGGGAATCTTCTCTGGGCCCCCATGTATTTTCGTCGGGGAGAAACAGATCATACATCTCCCCCAGTATCTGGATCCCTGATATTTTCTAGAGGTCCTAGAGGCTGATGTCGACCACTCAATGGTGAAAATGAAATGTTTGGGACCTCGATTACAACCTACTAAACAACTCTGAGTCCCCCATGTATTTAGTGATTTCTAAATCAAAGAAATTTAATATATAAGAATAAATAAAAATAAAATATTATTTAATATAAATTAAAAATTAAATTAAATTGAACATCATTCATTTAAATGTAATGAATTCCTTTGAATAAAAATTACCAAAATCAAACATCACAAAATGGGATCCCCCATCCGTTCAAGACATCACAAAGGATTCAACCCATCCATAAAAGGTGTGGTCATCGAATTATTATAAAAAAAATAAACATGGAGGATATAATTATGAATGAAGAACAAAGAGGGGGACGTTATCCTCTTTGATGCTTGACGCTAGCAGAAATTGGATATGAAGGAAGTAATTGAGAGGCTGGCGCTCAACTCTTTTTATAGGTAGATTCATTACATCACAAGTTGTCACATTATTGACCCATTAATTGGATGATTCACACATGGAATATTTCATAAAAGTTTTTCATACATGACTTGGACCTTCACCCTCAACATTTCTGATCATTTGACCAGCAGATGTATGAGTTATAATTTTTTTATTAGAGGTTTCATTTTTTAGCTGAATGTTCAAGGAAGATTCCTCCAAAGTGTAACATCCTATGGTAGCATTAATGCCTACAAAAATCCCTCAAATTATGTGTAGAGGAACTCCAATGTATCCTAATTCTATCCCATGTGGAATCATATTCATTGAAGGTGTATAATCCAATATGTTGTTCTATTAGTGTGGTGGGGCCCATAGTGTCCACCCAGAAAAATAATCAAATTCATTGATTTTTTATAGACTCTAGATGGATTAATCCGAAAATGGCCTAGAAGAAAATGTTGGTGGAAATAAACTAAGGATTATAAAAAAAGAATCACTCAATTGGGAATTATATATTTTTAGAAATTATCAAATTATTCTTGATATAAAAATTTGTTAAAAATCCCAAATTAAGCACTTTCAAAAAATTTGACAATTTTTTTTAATATTCAAATTTCCGATTATTTTTATAAAACACGAAAATAGATGGGTTTTATCATTTAAAATATTAAAAAAAATCCTTGTTATTTGATTAAAAATTTGCACATAAATTTTCTCAGTCAATCACCAACGCCCCCCCCCCCATCTTGGAGTAAGTCTGAATCTCAATCTCTATGGGCTACAAACCATGCCAAAGCCTCGCTCTATTACTCACAAAAACACCATTCATGATGTGATTTTCAGGTCTTTTCTACCTATTCTTTATCACATCGAGCCTGAATCACATGTGTATAGATAAGGCATGGACCATGACATCCTTTCTGGGATGCCATAGACTGTATTCCCCAAATCCCCTCAACTCCAAACTATGTGGATTTTGATCTTTTCCCTCTCTAGGCAGGGAACATAAGAAGCCTCCTTGATGTTCATTTCCATCATTCATTTGTCTCGACCACTTATCATCGGTTCACCTTTGTTGCTCTTGACGTTAAACTGTATCCCCCCTTCAAACTACATGGACTTCGACCATTGACCTCTCTAGTCAAGGTATGTACGAATCCTCCCATAGGTTCAACCCCATGATCCATTGCTCCCAACAACTTCATGTCAGTTCACCTCCATCCCAACATGATTATAAACTATATAAACCCTTTAAACTACACAGGTTTTGACCCATGTCACCCAGGATACGGTACGTTGGAATCCTCCCAAAGGTCCAACCACTATACTGATAAGCAATTGTGTCCCCTTTGTTGTGACCCACATTCTTGGTGCATCCCTTTGGCATCAGACCAATTCTCAGGATGCTAACCATGCATAATCCCCAACAATATCGTTTATTCGTTTTCCTATGAGAACACCTTGATCCTATGACACACTTGGAAATATGTGGGGTTTTATCCTTGTATCCGAGGAAGGTTAAATAGGAAACCTCCTGGGGGTTCAACCCCAAACACTGGAAAACGTCAGTGTCCCCTTTTTTGGGACTTTCAACCTAGGTTCATCCCTGAGTGGCATCACACTAGCTCCTGGGAAGCTAACCACATGTCACCCTCGACATGTTTTCGGGTTTATGTCCTCTGTGTACACCCTGAATCCATTCCCCACTCTAATCAATGGGGAGTCTGATTCCCTCCCATAAGGATAGGTTGGAATCCTCCATGAGGTTCAAGACCATCATCCATGTGTTATCCTGATCTCTCCCTATGAGCCCTTATGTTTCGGTATAGTCATGCCCCTACCTGGTAGTTCAATTTCCTTCGGGTCCCATCTTTGTGTTCATTCTCACAGGTCACCTCCATAGGTTTCCAATCACCACACCGAAATACATGGACTTTGATTTCCCACCACAGGGATATGTAGGAAGCATCCATGTGGTTCAATCCCAATAATACAATCATTTTCACGATGGTTCCATCGCATTCTCCACCCACATAATTCAACCCTACATCACCCATCAAAATTCTTACCTGGGCAGCCACATCCTGGTGTGATCACGCCATTCCCATGGGAGGGATACCATTCTTAATCCCCACACAATCCGAAACGATCCTACCATGAGTGTCCCTATTGATATGGGCCGCAATCCATTTTTAATCCCCAACATGTCTATGGGTATTTTGTCCTCTATATACACCCTGATTTTTCATACCTTCGAACTACACAGGGTTTTGATCCCAATCTCCCTGTATAGGGTACATAAGAATCCTTCCTAAGGATAAATCCATGTCAATGGTAAACTCTGACATCCCCTTTATCGGACCCCAGAATCCTCAGATTCATCCTCATTGGATGTTTTAATCCACCAATCTAGTAAAACCCCTAGAACCTCCCTCATGGGGATGCACCCATCAGATCCACTCCTATCAGTGCTCCAATTAGTCTGATCTGTCTTCGTAGACGTTAAATTCTCTACATATCCTGTGTCAAAAATGGGAAGATGTGGACAATCTTAGAGACATTCCTATGTAATATAATTCCATGCACACTACCTAGTATGGCTCGAGCTTCCTCACCCTCAAGAAGCTCTATCATTAGGGGAAGAAACCTTGATGCATCAATTTTTCAGTGCCAAGATATGCCAGCAATGTCCAATGTGACTACTCCCCAGTTCAAAATTTGCGGCCCTTACATTACCACATTAAATTTATTAACAGAAGCGATGTAATTAACCGGCTTCCATAAATATATGGAACTAGGAATGATTTTAATTAACAATGTATTAATAATTTTGGGAGACCCAGATTAGGTAATGTGTTCCGAAGAGGAATCCACATAAGGAAGAGCTGACAGCCCATCATCCTGTTTCAATCAAGGAGAAAGCATACAAGAATATGTGGTAGATGTCGGTAGCCCTGGAAAGTAGGAATACAAGTCAACAAATAGTGAATTTTCTATAAAATGATGTGCGCCCAATGAAAACGTCAGAAACAATATCATGAACACATTTTTCCATTTTTTGGAGCCTAAATATGCACTATGAATTTATTGTTCCAAAAAGTAGATTTTAGCTCCGTATTTTGAATTAAAGCACTCGTTTTTCTTCTCTAATATAATTTTATCAAACTACTATTCTTATGTAATGGATTTTTGTGATTCATTTGCATCTAAATGTCACTATTGACAAATCAATGATTGTTGGATCTGTAAAAACAATGAGAATTCTCTATTTTCTCCCATTATTCATATATATCCACTTATTTTCTTTTCCAAAACATTATATTTAATACATTATGGATATATATGATCTATTATGTGTTTTGATGAGAGATATATTGGATATATTGAAGGAAGGAGGATTCAAGTTGGTATCTAGAAGTTTATTTATGTCGTTCTGCATTGTCATCATCCATTGGAATGTAGGTTTCATATCTCCCTTATACACATATCTAGAAATTAATGCCTCTTTTTTATTTGAATAATTTCAATGTATTAGTATCAAAAAGTTTAAAAAATTTCATAAATGTAACTATTTTGTTTTACGATTTGGGTGAATGGGAATTTTAAATGATTTTGGAAAAACCCTTATTTAATAATTTGAAAATATATTTATAAAATATTTGATTTATTTTAACAAAATAAATATTTTTATTGAATTTTTTTAAAGTAATGAAATGTTTAATATGTAATTTTTTGATATGGGTAAATTTCATAAATAGATATCATGTGTGCATGTGAATTATTGACTAGGGATGGTTGAGAGTTACACCATCAATGTGGGGTGGAAAAAGGTTCTGAAGTACCACCATAAATGTGGAAAACCATGATACGACATGGACATGGGATAACTCACCACTATTTTTTATAGAAATGTCCATGTAATGTATGTGCATGACTGTGCAGATGATATTATTATTACAAGTGGTATGATACTGTAAACTAATTTGATTAATGTTTTCATACAAAGATATCATTTATATTTTTATAAAATTATTCATCATTATTCCATAAATTCTATTTAATATATTCTAACAAGTTATTATCCTGAAAACATGTGTTGGGATTTATTTACGGATTACCTATTAAGTGTTACACTCATCCCCTACATGGCCACTTTTGGTGGAATTTAAAATGTTGTTTATTGGAAAAAATGGAATGAAAAGGTTTTATACTTATCTAGTAATGAATATTGATATAATGGGAAAGTAATGTAAAGGTGGATCACGATTCTAGTTCAGAAAAAAAAATTTGGTTGACTCAATTTTTGTTTCAAAGAGCCTTGTTGCACTTTGGTCTTCTTCAGTATATTTTACATACTTCATCACTGATACATTGATATTATTATTTAATTAGTATTACCATGAGGTGTATTTAATATACTCTTGAATCATATAATTGGTTTGGATTATTACATTTAATATATTAATAATATGTTTTTTATTTAGTGAAAACAATTCCACAATGTTTTACTAAGACCAAGGAATTTATTTCCATACTATTGTATCTTGGGGAATTTTTTACGATTAGTGGCACCTATGATGTATCCCAAGCCAATGGGTTGGGTTGATATTTTTTTATTGGTATCGGTATTTATCATCCTGTCATAATGGGATTGTATCAAGGATATTTGAATGTTCTGAAGGAAATGTATTTCATAAAATGGCATTGCTAATGTCTTTATACTGAACATAAGGACACCATGGATTTTGTAGTATATAAATTTTATTAATATACATCTAATTATGTTTTTCATATCCTCCTCAAAGGTTTATCCAATGAGTGTATCATATCTTGCATTAGTAATGAGAGTTTCCACTTACGAAAAAATTTTCCTAATATATTTTTTGATTTGTTGAAATTTTTTATGTTGATTATTTCATTACTGATTTGTAATATATTCAGTATTAATTTTACTAGTTAGTGATAACTATGTGGGGTTATTGATTTTTCTATAGAAAATTTTAACCAAGTAAAAAATGTTGAAACCTCCAAGAATATTCTGTTGAAAATATAGTTTAACTCGATCCATTGGTAAACCAATATATTGTTTATGCAATTGTGAAAAATTTCCAAGATATTGATATAAAAAATAAATTTGATTAACCTCGTCTATTATATAATTGTGTGTACATTTAGAAAAATAATCATCAAGTCATTTTGAAATATTTATAACCAAAAAAGGAAAATGTTTGACAAAATAGAATGAATTGAATCATCTATTTTCAAAGAACACCAACTGACCTAATTTTCATGTTAGGAGTCAATATGTTGGATATCATTCATTCCAATAGAGTTAATTATCTATCCAAGATAATGTTTATAATGAATTTACAAGGTAGTATATTTAATTGTTTTTCAACAGAAAACTATATCCTCAAACATTTATGATAGATATTATAACATTTTTATTTATCCTAATGAAATAGAATCTTCTTATGATGTAGTATGTTTTAAATTTATATACATATTTCATTTTTCATTAAAATTATCAACTACAATATATTTCAAGGAACGTATATTATACTTTTCAAAATGAATAGTGAAAAATTGAAGGATATATTTGATCTTTATTAATGATTGTAGAGATATGGTTAATAGAGAAAATGTATAGAAAAGGGATACCGATAGAAATCTAGCGGGAGGAAGCATGTTTTTCTCTATAGTAACAGGTGAAAACACTATAATAAATCTTACCATTGGCCATGCCCTTTTTTGGGTCATGCATAACAATGAAAATATCCCATTAATTGCCAAAGTCAAGCCATGACTGTGGAAATAGGATGTTTTTTTCAATGTTCAATCCTGATCGTGGAAAATTTATTTATTCCACATTAATGAAAAAAAATTGTGAGAATTATCTTATTTCCATGACCAATCCCTACATTCATAATTGGGCTTCTCACATACCCATGTAAATTATTTTCTATAAGAACACACCTATAAGCCTAATAAGAACGTGAATATAGATATAAGAACCACAATATCCATGGTAATGTTCGAGATATTAATAAAATATATGTATTTTAAATATATAAGTATATACATTAATATATAAAAAAAATATTAACTACATATTCCAGATAAAAAGTTTTGTGAAGTGTTAATGTAGTCTACCACTTAGTGGATAGATATTGGATCAAATCCATGTAATTGAAATTTTGTAACAAATACAAATAGGCATAGACCATTTATATTTCCCAATCACCAATGAGTATACCTCGCCAACGAATAAAATGATATAGATATGGTAAGTGTCTATAGATGTAGCACGAAATGTCGGAATAAGCATTAAACATGATCAATGACTGTAGCTACAACTCTACCAACCCATATCTATAGGTGGAAGGATGTTAATACCATAATATCCTCTATATTCCATCTTGACCATGGACATTGGCTTGATCAATGGGCATGTACCATGGATATTTTAAAAAAATTTAGTAATGAAAATATAATTATAGAAGAAAGAGGATGAGAGGAACTAATTTTCAAGGAAGTGTATAATCACAGAACCATGCCATTATGTTTGTCATCTTTCATACATGGAAGAAAAGTAGGCATGTATGCATCAATTGATATTCACTTGATCATATCTTCAATAATTGTATGAAACCACATAGAGAATGTAAGAACATTAATGATATGGGAAATCATTATCATTAAAATTGTAGTGAAAATCCTTATTCTACTAGGAATATATCATATTTCTCTCATAAATTAGATGACTAGACAAGAAAATATATCCAAAAAAATTATCATCCTTCGATTAAAGTGAACTAGGTTGATTCTATGAATAAAAAGACTCCTCTGGTAATGAAATATAAGTATGTATGCAATGATCAAGGTGGATGAATTTTGAATTTAAATGGTTTTGAGAAGATGATCACAAAATCCCACTCAGGTCTGTTAACTCTATGAGGTATAATTCATCAAAATTTTACTTTAATACATATTCTATTTATAATTTTTGAATCCCACTCTATTATTTATTGACTTGCCATTAATCATATGTGGATTAATATACAGATTATGCTAGACATGGTGTGTATCCAGAAACTAATCGAGAAATGAGAGTGTAGGGGAATTAAATATGTTTATTTATCCATTTAAATCACTGGAATCTAGTTTTATTTGGGACTTTTCATTGGATTTATTTGAATTGATTTTGGGGATGCATTAAATAGTATCTTTCATGGGCCATATAGATTTTTAAACAAGATGGTTAATGGTAATATCGTCTGTTGGGATGGTGAATCATTTATAGTTAGTTAGGAAGAGAATGTCTGAAAACAAGGAACATTATCACAAATGGTTGGAACTATTTCTTATCAATTAGTTGATGTCACAATGGGGTCTAAATTAATAGTTAATATTATAAATTTCCCTACCATAGTGGGTTAATATCCTGAAATGTTCCCCAATTATATAAATATTTTCTCACATGAAATAGATGTGGAATTATTGATTGATCTCCTTCTGAGAGCCAATCCTACGTCAATTATGTTGTATATAATGGTACTAATGTAATTAAATTATTTAATGATTATATTAAAATAATTGTATTATAAAGGGTTCATCGTACTGATTATGTCTTAGTTGGCCTCTCTAGTAATTTTTCTTAAGATGGAACATTGTCTTTTAAGACTCTCTATTGTTTATCTTAACCTCAATCAATTTAAATTAATGAATCACTATACACTAAATTAGAGATATTACCTTTTTGATCAATTGAAGGGCTCTCAATCATTATTTAATTTTGATCTATGCATGGGGATTGGATAAATCTCGTTTAGTAAATATGAAATACCTATGATTGTTTTTTGGATTCATTGTAGTCGTTTATTCCCATTAGTCTTACAAACACATTGGTGGATTTAATGTTATTAATGGATCATGTCTATTAATTTTACCTATAATCTTTCATTGTGGTATTATTGGATGAAATTATGTTGTATTAAATATATCATAATGAATATGACTAACATTTATATATTTTTAGGGTCATTTATTGAGAGAATTAGTTATATGTAAAATTCTATATATGAGATTACTGGATACTAGAAGTCTCTTTATCCTTTTCATTTATGAGAACGTAATATAATTTTACCCTACAATGATAAAGGTTGTTGTATCTTGTAAACCATATCATAATTACATCTAAATTCTAGATTTCTATGATTAGTAGGTTATAATAATAATTTTCTACATCATTTCTGTTGAATTAAATCTCTAATGTTATTTGTCATGATAATGGACCATCATTTCAATTTTAATGAGGAATTCAAAAGTTTATTTTTAGCACTTAATGTTAGGATCAATTAGGAAAAAATTATTGTTTTTCGAGAATGTGGGAAATGATATTTGGTCTATTGTAGTGCATTACGATTTTGACTTGGTTGCATTATCATTAGAGAAAAAAAATTGGAAGCTAATGAATAATGGTAGTTGTGATTTTATAATTTAGTTCCATCCAATAATTTCGAATTATATTTTTCAGTCCATGCCCGGTAAAAATTATACAATTATATCAATATTGAAAATCTCGCTTTGTTAAATGATCATAAGATAGTGAAACACATATTGTATTAGTGATATATAATCCTAAAACAATGAATATGGATGAAATATGTCTTGTTGTTCAAATCTGATATGGTTTTTACATCAGAAAATTGAAAATATTTAGAAGGTTCGATAACATTAAATTCTTAAATTCAATTATCCAATGATTATTGTTATCAATTGTAATTTATGTATAATCTAATGGATGTACACATTTAATTCATTATGTAGAATGAATTAATAATATTCCCTCTAGTGAACCAAATTTTTAACATAGATGAATATGTTAATGGTTCTAAATGATCAGATACTAGTTACCATACAATAATTGAAAAAAATCAATGGTGGGGATACCATAGATAAATGTAAATAATATGGGAAAATTGCGATTTTCATTATTGAATGATTGATTTTTCATCTTTCTTGTAAATAATAATTCATTTCAACATAACACCAATCAAAATACGATGTTCATCATAGAATTTAGAAGATTTATAAGCCATTGAAAATAATTGTTTTATATTTTAGTATGAAGTGGAATGTTGAAGATTATGTATCGAGATTCATTACATGCATTAAGTCATGGATGAGCTCCAATAACCCCTAGGTATTTTTCTATATATACTTATAACCATTAGGAAATGGGATAATATAACTAAGGACTATTATAATAATTCACCATGTGTAGTTTAGAAATATAATGTCTTATGGTTTACTATGGATCAACTCACAAAGTTGGATCACTTCATACATATTAGTTAATGTATTTGAGTGGAGGTCTTAGAAAAACTCTATGTTTTGGAAGTCAAAATGTTTCATTGAATTCCATATTCAATAATATCTAAATGTGATCCTTATTTTATGTCAAGAATTTAAGGTTCTATAAAATAATATTATAGTACCAAGCTGACCAATATAATAACTTATCAATCCCAAATGGATGGAGAATTAGAACGCACAATTCTATTATTTAAAGGCACGATAAAATCATTTATTATGAATTTTAGAGGCTCGTGGGATGATCATATATGAATAATGGAGTTCATGTCAAATATCTATTATCAATCCTCAATACATATGGAAGCTTGTAAATAATTGTATTATATCCCTTTTTAGTCGTAAATTTTATGGGTAGATACTAAAGATTCATCATTATTTTATACCTAGAAAAATTTTAAGAGATGATTGAAAAATTTTATAGGATTAGGAAAATAATGGATATAAATCAAAGTCATCAAAAATCCTGTTATGAATCATAAAAAACCACCATTATTTTTTATGTGAGATATCATGTGTTATTGAATGTCTTTGTGAGAATAGGTCATAATCATTTATATAAAAAAGGTAAATTTATTCTATTGTACATAATCCCTTTTGAAATATTAGAAATATTTGGTGATGTTTATCATCAAATAAATTTATGAATACAATATGACTCTAAACAAAATGAATTCCATGTATCTTAATTGATGAAGTACTATACTAATCTTTTACACTTTATTCAACGCATGACAATGATCTGGAATCATATACTACTTTGATACATGTTCAAATTTAGATTATTGGTAGTCCAGAGAAATTTTTACTTGGAATGAGTATCCTTTTTAGTGAGTTTTATGGATGTATTGTTATATGTATGGGGCGAAATTGGAATGCAAAGACTTTATGTTGGTGTAACGATCCAAATTTTTATAATGCACCTAAAATGTACCACTTTATTTGGATTGGAGGATCAATGGGGATGATAATTTAACACCCCTACTTTTAGGTATTATTTCCAATTTATTACGTATTTTTATGTAATATAATACATGGGATTATTTTCAAGAGTTTCTGGATTTTTTTACCATTTTAGAAATGGTTTTATGGGCATTGGTTTTGGGAAAACCAGGAAAATCCTCTAAGAAACCATGTAAAAAGTCTAAAAGTCAGTGTGTTAGCCATAATTTCGTGTATTGTTTTTCTAAGTACGTGAGTCCCATATGAATCTATGTGAGTATATGTAATGAGAAAATGAATACTTCAAAAACGTTTTTCAAAGCATGTATGACTACCGTGAGAGGATATGGTTTAAGATACTAGAATGTACATAGTTAAGAAATAGGTTTCCTACTAGTACAACTTAATAGTGAACCAGGAATTTATTGTTTCAAAAACTAATTTTAACATAGATTTTTTTCCCAAAAACCTCATTTTTATTCTCCCCTATTAGTTTCCCATGATCCACTACATTCCTATGTGTTTTTAGTGACAAATATTAATCCCAGTGTTATATTTTAAGAATCCATGTAATTATGACATACAAAATCAATGATACGTCTATTTTTATCTATTTATACATACATATAATAAAATTCTCTTATACGAAATGTTATATCATTTTTTATGGATAGATCTATAATCCATGATTTATTTTTCAGAAATCATGACTAGATCTATTGATGGATGATGTTTCATTTATCATTATTTATTTTCATTGTTTGTTAAGAAGTAAGTAGATTCTATATCATTCCTACATTTTATTTAACTTTAATGAATAGTTTTAATTGAATATTTTTCATTGATTATTAACACCTATTTATAATGATTTCATGATGGAATCCATTCTAGGTTATGATTTGGGAATATATTAATATTAATGGAATTCAAAAAACATTTTTTCTAATTTTAAATTAGGGATTTAATGTTTTGGATGTGGTGAAATGTATAAATTATTTTTGATGATGATTTATAAAATGTAGAATTGTTTTATATATAATTTATTGATATTAGAACATGGAATATATGGTTATAGTGTGTCCATGTGTACTTTGGATGGAGAATGGTCATAAATCACCACCATCAATGTTGGAAAGGTAAGGTTTGTGAAGAACAATCATCAATGTGGGATACCATGTGATGACATTGTGACAGGATAACTCACCTCTATCAAGTATAGAGTGGTCCATGGAATGCATGTGGTTCTGAGTGTGTTTCTATGAAATGGGATGGTTATGACAAATTTTAATAAATAGAAAAATGATTTGATAAATGTTTTGTTACATAGAGAATGTTAATAGATTAATTAAAATACCTTCATCATCCAATAATTTATTTTTTATAAAATTTTAAAACTATTAATATTTTTTACAATGTAAGGTTCCCAGTTGAATAAATATGTTTTCCCTATGGAACATCACAAAAAAAAGTTTATGCAATGTGTTTTCCAAAAATAATAAATTTACGATTAGACCCCATATAAATGACTATTTGTGATGGGATCCCATTGTAAATAATGGATATTCTTGTAGTACAGGATGAGTGTTTCATAAAGATCACATATAAAAATATAGAAAAGGAAATGCATATTATAATTTTTTAAATATCTTAAAAATTTTATTTAAAAATTTAACTTCTAAATTCATTATAATAAATTATAATTTTTTTTCTTATAAAATATATGTTATAAATAATTTTGAATCAAAATTAATTTTTTTTACTATATGGGATTTTAAAAACATTCTTTAATTTTTGTTGACATTGCTTATTCTTAACCGATATTTAAATTATGTTGTTAAAACATCTTGTCCTACTAGTGGGAGAAAAATAATGTTATACCAATTTTACCAATGGTAGGTATTAGTAAATTCATTGGTTATTTTTTTTAAACACGACTTTGTGGTTACTTATATAAGGGGGAGATGAATGGTTTTTGAACATTATTTAGTTGTAGAAAATTAAATTTACCTTTCCAAATATTTCATAACATTGTGAGAAATAATTTTATAAAATAAATTCATTATCTAGTAGTGTGGTGTTATGAAACCTCTCATTTAATTAAATATTTTGTTTTATTATTTTGTTTTATCTATTGAGTTTATAAAAAGAGTTGTGTGGAGCAAAAAAAGTTGATTTTAGTTCCCAAAAAACTATAGGGGATATTAATGGTCCCTGTGAAGTTTTTATATGTTTGAATTTATTTTTAATCAGGTATTAGAATTAGTGGAAGTTGTATAGAATAAATTTGATTTTATTTTAGAATTTATGATCTGAATTAAATATTTTTTTTATTATTTAATCCAATACATAGTATGTATTTTTTTAAAAAAATCGATAAATACATTAATAAATAATTAATTAAACCATTCTTTCCCCCAATGAAAAAATTTCATGATTTTATTTTGGTATGAATTATTGAAAATTAATAATTCATTTTCTATTATATATTATTTTTGTGTGATTTAATATATATTTTTGTTAGAGGATTAAAAAAACAATGGACTGATGAATTTTTAAGACTTTTAGTATTTTATAAAACATTTGATCATTTTGGAATACATTCAAAGACATTTAAGACTTTTTAATTAGATAATTATATTAAACAGATGTGTACACATGACTTTATGATACAAATTATTTATTTTTAATATCACATAATTTATTGATTAGAATATTTGTAAAACAATTTTGGTCATCATTATAAATTTTTTTTAGTATAATACATTTCTATGAGTATAATAATTATTAGTTTTCTGAATTTTTACAAAGGGATTACTCTCATTGAGGAGAATAATAGTTTGATTAATCCATGTCATATTTTTTTTTGTGTCTCGTAAGACTTTATAGTTGGTCTAAAAATTGAAAATGAATGAGTCCATAAGATTTTTTTGAAATCAAAATTCATCATATGTGTTGTGAAAAATACCTTTAAATATGAAAAATTGGTAAATTCTTGTAATTTTGTAGTATTATGAACTAGAGTGATTATTTAATTTATAATATTCTATTAGCTTTTAAAATATTTAGTTCTAAAAAAAATTATCGAAAACATTAATTGAATACAAATATGATGGTTAAATACTAATCATCAGTTCAAAAATCACATGATAATCATAGTGTTATGAATCAAAGGTGAGTTTCTTGGATATTTCATCATGTTCAATTTTGTCACATTAGGTTAAAGACAATTGAATATACCAACTAATTCTGATTTAATGATGATTCGAAATAATATCACATCATGTAAATTCCATAATCTTAAAATAAATATATTTCAGAATTTTTTAATGATGATTGTTATTGGATGAATACCGAATTTTTTTTATTTGAAATAATTCAAAATATATGGAGGGAATTTTTTGAATTTTAGTAGAGACAAAAGTTAAATGAAAATGTAATATTTGGTGATCGTGGGTGATATCCCACATTAATAGAAAATTATGTAAAAGTATAAAGGATCTCATTGTATAATTATGTTATTGGAAATCACTATAATTTGATGTGTAATTGTTTTTTAAAATTAACAAATTCATCATGTATTTAGAATTGTCGATTAATGAATGTAGTCTAGAAATAACTATTTGATGGTATGAAATTGAGATATGTTGATGAAAAAATGGAGACTACATCCAAATGTTAAAAAGAGACCATAAAACATGGAGAGAATAAGTATTTAGTGAATTCAATACTATAGATTATATAAAAATGATTCTAAATGATGTGAGGAAGACTAAGTGATATGATTTCAAGAATTATTATTAGTGGTTTAATATCATAATGACGTGAAAATAATATTATTTTTTTCTTAATAACTCAAATAGGAAGCTGTAGATCACCAGTTCGTAAAGAAACCTGAATAATTATGTTACCATTATTACCATATATTAATTAAATTGAAATTATACTTGAGGCTGTAATGTTATGTGAAATGTTGTGTTGATGAGTTTTTTATGCACAAATGGATTAAGATGATTCCCATTACAGACAATCGTGTTCAGTGTGTAAAATATATAACTCATGATGTAAATTGGATCACAGTCAATAATAAGTACCCATACGAGGAAAAAGACTTATAAAAAATTATTGTTCCTTATATTTTTTCATTTATGATTAAATTAGTTAAGGATGAGATTTATACGTGAGTTGACTATGTTCCAATAGATCTAAAATTCATAATTTGGAAAAAGAAAACAAACAAATAAATTTCCCCAGATTCACCCCCCCCCCATTTAAAGTGGTTAAGTCCATTCCCAAGGAACTTCAATATAAAAATTTTAAAAATTATTAACAAATTATTTATAATACCAAAAAAATATTTTTTAACTCTAACAAATATTTGATAAATCCAAACTCCCCATTAAAAAATAAAAAACATAATTTATCACCCATGTAATTATATTACCCTTTTTATAAAATATTTTCTATATTAAATCTGACTACAATCCCCTACATTAATATTCTCAAATACAAAAATTTCATTCCATAATTCATCCACATCAAATTATTAATGAAACATATCATTATACAATTTAATCTCAGTACTCCTATAAAAAAATACATTTTATAGATGTAATCATTTATTAATTGTAGTAAAATCAATAGAATTATATTCATTAATGAGAAAAAAGATTAAAAACTATCATCATATATTAATTTTTAACCATTAAAATCACATTTTTAGTCCCTAATTTGGTTAAAAAATACGTATTTTATTCAAAATAATCAATCTAAAGATGTCATTTTTTTGTTATGACTTTATTAGCCCTATTTGACCATGTAGATAAACTAATGGGGATCTGAATCATTGTAGAAATTTTTTTACTAAATGAATAATCTCAAAATTTGACCCATATATATATTTTTGACCACTATCTTCTTTAGGATGTATTTATATTTACTATGTAAAGTCACCGCTTAATTTGGGGTGATATTTAGCTAATGAACGAAGTAGAATCCAATAGATAATTATAAATGGTTCATCCCCAATGTCTGAATCCTATTATATGATAAATTTGATTATTATCTGATTCCATAGATTCACCAGTAATAATTTAATTATTTATTAAACTTTTATATGGGAAGCTAACATCTTAAACTAATAGTTAATCCCAATCATCATTAAATTCACAATATTCCACAAGTTAATATTCACTCAATATCACAAAAGAGTTTTTCTACTACATCCTTATAATATTCAATGGTTCTTCCTAAACCACATGAACTAGTCTTTAAGTACCAAACATCTCGTTTGAAACAATAGTATAAACATTTTACTTGTTATCCAACTTCAAGAAACATTATTTACATATATATCACCTTCATGAAATTAAATTTATTGATAATTTATAGGTTTTTCATGATTGGCCTTTCATTGACTTTTTTATTCCTAAATTCCAGAAATCACTCCCTAATTCATTATAATTGTGCGTTTCGGTCCTCCTCACTCCTCTACACATCTAATCATAAATAGCATACTAATTGGATACTCCCACTATTTTGAGGTTCATAATAATCAAGTCCATGAAATATAAAAAATAAAGACTCTCAAATACTTATTCTTATATTTTCAATGGTTTTACCCCATATATATATATATATATATCCTACATCCTCCAAAAAAATTGAAAAATTTGGGGTCAGAACTTGAAACTCTCACTACTAAAATTCTTCAGAAAATATACTTTAATGCTCATAAAGATAACATAGATTGAATTACTCCAAAACTCCATATAACTATACATAGACCATCCTATACCTGTACAAACATTTTACCTAGTAACCTAAATATTTCATCTTGAATTTTGAGTCTTTGAGAATTCCGCTGAGAATCATTAAAATGACTTCGGATTTATATAAAAATAAATTCCCTTTGTATATGTTTTCTCTTCATCCACCATTCTATAATTTTATTGTTTCGGATTAATCATAGTAACAACGTCACAATAAATTTTCCATATCGATTAAAAAATAAAAAAATTCCCTAAAATTCCTTTTAATAAATTGTTGTTCATTATCTGTTGCTCCATTTTTTTTAAATTTATCTTGTAGAATCTATATAACACAACATAACATCTGATTACTTTATCATCCAATCATATAAAATCATGTACATTTTTAGAAAAAACTATCATCTAATAATGATATATTCTAATAAACTCAACCAACAATCATATTATCTATTTTATAAGTTAGACAATGAAATTAGTGATTTTTCTAAAATTTTTATGATGTTTTTTTAGTCAAACAAATAGTCATTTTATCAGCACCGAAATTTTTCATTCGGTCTTATTATATGTTTTCCATTTCATCATATGAAATCATCAAATAATATATTTTCCATTATTTATGATGATTCAACTCACAATATCCCTGAGGGTTGTTTGATTATCTTCTATTGAACAATTATTTGGCCAATATTGGTACCACCTTATCTTCTTATGTTTTATCTTATGCCTCATATTTCATTTCATTTACTTCTATTTTATATCTAATATACATGATACTCTATGTGTATCCATAATTTTAGGTGTTCACGCCTTTAATGAATGTTTTCTATAGTCTTAATTTATCCTCAACATACTGTGATTTTTTTATCAATTAAAACAATAACAAAGAATAACCTGTCTTATTGTTTGACCCATTTATTTAGATAGGTATTTAAACTATTAATTATTTAATTATTATATTATAAGACCAAATCACAATGACCAAAACACATCACTCCCCAATAAATCTCCTGCATTCTTTGAATTTTAAAATAATGGAAAACAGTTGAAGTAAATGTTCTCCTTCAGTTACTCATATCATAAATCCACCTCATATTCATATGGATAACATTGATTAAAATAGGATGTATTCTCCAAAACATTTTTAAATTTTTAATTACATTATCTTGTATTAATATATATTCATGACACCATAACTTCTAATATTTTTAATTTGGTGCCTTTTGGACATCTCAATCTCATATCATGGATAATATATTCTATAATCCCATAAACTAGTGGTCATAAAAAAAAATATACAGTTACAGACAATTTCTTGTTAATGAGTCTACCTTTATTACACATCTTCTAGATGATCCTTCAACATCACATCCATTTTGAATCCATTATTTTAGTTCTCAAATTTTAGTAATATTTTTTGCAACCTACCATGTAGTTAAAAAAGATTATTTCAGCTTTAACAGTTATTCTAAAATACCCTAAATCACAATTACCTAATTAGTAAATGTTAGGATTTAGAAAAATATAATAAACATGACACATTAATATGAATCTATGAAAATCATTAACAATAATGTATATCATTAATTCTGATGTTCAAGATCCTTATCTCATAAAAAAGTATTCGGCCATATTCTGTGGTAATATTCTCGTAGTAGAAGAGGAATATACCAATGTCTCGTTATCTAAAGGTTTCACATTATGGGGTATAAATTTATACTATGATTAACTTTTGAATACCCATAGGTCACATTAATTCTTCAATATCCTTTAATTTATTCTTTGAATTTTCCCCAATCCGTCGAAAATAAATAATATAGTTCATCGTCATAACCTATTGGGTACTTCGACACCCACCATTATATTTCTTTTAAATACTAAATATATTCTAAATTAAATGATATACCCCCTACCCACTTAATGAAAATAAATTCATTGTTTCACATTGTTAGATAACTCATCATCCATTCCTATCTTCTCCAATAATATTAATTTGAAGTTTAAAAAACATACTATTCCTTGAGAGAATGATGATATCACATTACAAAATGAATTGACAATTGATTACCTGTATTTTAGTAATATTTACCCATTAATTTTTTATAAAAGATTCATGATTAAATTGGACACAAAATCAGTCCATAGGAATATCATCTTGTGTTAACCACATTGAATTTTTCTTTTAGAGGAGGTGTAAATATTTTTAATATAATCTCTGACGAACATATAAATAAAAATATTTAAAATGTTTTACCCTAATGTCGGCTACATTCCTATTATAAATTAAATTTTCACATTTTGAAAGAAATTTAAAACATTCCCCTTAATCATAAAATTGGTTGTTATATAAGTATTTGAGAAAGAATAATTATACCTCAAGTATGAAACAATCTTCAATTTATATAATTTCAGTATCCCAAAACCCATCATCATCTTCTCGATATTTCACATTGAAAACTCTTTTATATGAAAATATAATTATTGGAACTATAATTCATTATTTATATGGAATTTACATATTCTTCTGGAACCTATATTTAAAAACCTAGAAATTTCATGGAATTTTATTTTAATTTTTTTGGAATATTGCGAGTACACAGTTTCTAACGTCACCTGATTCCGAGGCCCGGTGTGCCCGGAATAATTTTCTGAAGTTATGTTAAGCTTAAATTAACGCCCGTAAGAAGGTTTACTGAAAAAGTGTAATAACTCTTAAACAGTTTCTTGGATCAGATATATGAGGGCACCGTTGCACTCAAGATGGCGGGTTTACCCCAGGCGTGACTTAATTTTAGTCGGCGTAGACCTCCTGTGAGAAATTCCTAAAATGGCATAACCGTAAATAAAATATTTAAATAAATTTTTTAATTTTTCAAATGCTTATAACTCACAAACGGTAGCTCAGATTAAAAATCAGAGACAATCGTTGAACTCATGAGGGCATGTTATATTTAAGCAGATGCTAACTTTTTCCAATGCAGGCCACCAGAAAAAGTTAGTTTTTGGGCACAAATAAAATAATTAAGTGACAATTATTTTATTGTAAAATTTGTATCTTTTAAAAGGTAACTTATATTGAAATTCTGAGAGTACCATTGGATTCGCTGTGGCATGTTTCACTTAGGCAGAGCCTGACCTTGACCGGCGCAGGTTGAGGGTGACTGATAATAATTTTCCGAACTTTTCTTCGGGTACATTCAGTAAACGTACGTGTGGGTTTTCCTATCTTTTTAACCGGTACATGGAATTGAAATCTGAAGGCACTGATGAACTCGAAACGCCGGTAAATGCTGAAGGGGACCTTTACCACAGTTTCATTTGAAGTGGGTGGAGAATTAATAATTGGGGATTTAGAATTAAATAAATAAAATTGGTGGTACACAATTTTATTTATATGGTAGTAATACCCTACAAAGGGGAGTTAAGGTTGAGACCCATTACCACCAACTACCCATGTGAGGATAAATGAGAGATGGGGTCCACACAAGACCCTAACTCCTCACCTCCCCCTCAACTCCATAAACCCCCCTTTATCACCCCTTAAATTAATTTGTAAACTCCCCTTTAATTATGTGAACTCCTCACCTTCTTCTCTCTCTCCCATAAGTTTTGCCAAATTGATTTCAATTAATGAAATGGCTCCTCTTAGTTTTGAATTTGTTGGCATTATTAAATTAAGAGGAAGCCTTTCATTTTATTCTTGGGTATTTAATATGTGGAGAAGATTTGGAGGATTAGAATGAAAAGCTTACTTTCCACGAAGAACGCAATATTCCCCTCAGCGAAGGGAATCTCTTTCAACCGAGGCAAGAATGTGAGGTGACGCCACGAGGAGCACCGTTCTTCTATGATGCCCGACCTCCAGGATTCTTTCCTCTTTCTGCGGTTCGACGACGTGGGACGTCTCTTCGAGGTAGGGGTTTTTATATATGATTGAATTCATTTTATTGATTCTTCATATCTTAAATTCACGATGATGGTGACCAAATGAACATGGACATCATCCCGCACATAAACCATTCTTCTTTTTCTTTTTATTCGACATGTGTTCTTCATGCATTCTTCAATGCCAAATATTTATTGACATTGGAAACACAAAGTTTTTTTGAGCGCAATATATGGATGCGAACCCCTCGACGCAAGGATCAAAAATATGTGATCGTTTAATTTTTCGGGCTTGGAACGAAGCCGCAATGGCTTGCGGAAGGAGGCATCCTAATATTTATTGACGCTGGAAACTCAATGTTTCCCTGAGCGTGACATACAGACACGAAGATCTCGAGCCGAGGATTAAGGATATGTGTTCGAATCTTTATTATGAGTTAAATAGAAGTCGAAATGGAGTGTGGAAGGATCTGGAGGCGCAGCTGGGTGGGCAGCCAATGGTGGTGGCCATGCATAAAGAAGGGTGGTGCGTGAAGAAGGGTGGTGTGTGACATGGGGTATTTGAAAGAAATCAATTAATATTAATAATATAATAATGGTATTATTAATTTTGATGATAAAACACTTTTTTTTCCGTAACTTCTTCATGCTATATCGGTTTCACAAACCGTCAGTGGCAGTGCGACCATGACTTCGAGACGGAATTTTTGAGTCCAATATTGGATGTCTTTTTCGTGTTTTTGGATCGGGTACCTGAAGCGCTCGAAAAATAATAGATTTAATATTATTATTAAATCTTCGACCCACCATAAATCATCTGTGGAACGTCCGATTGACTTGCCGTTAGTGGCGATATAATCCCATCATTAATACGGTTGATTCAAATCTAATGTTGGATACTAAAGTCTAGTTCATGGTGCGGGGCCATGAAACACCGAATAATAATATTATTATTATTACGGGATCTTGTATCTGACATATCTCTCTCATACGGTGTTAGAATGACAAACCGTCTGCGACGTTGGGACCCTAGAATTACGACGGATGTTTCAAGACTAATTTTGGATATTTATGTCGAGGTTGAGGCCCAGGCCCCACGAGGCCCGGTTCACGCATGATGCGGTGA
The DNA here is from genome assembly GCA_963277665.1 of Viscum album. Lineage (NCBI taxonomy): Eukaryota > Viridiplantae > Streptophyta > Magnoliopsida > Santalales > Viscaceae > Viscum > Viscum album. Next base: position 1,405,270,657 of record OY728120.1, on the reverse strand, counting down.
AATGCAAATTTTTCACCGGCTATCCATTTGGGACCAATGGGTAGTCCATATCAAGTGTTTTTCTCTATGAATCGCAATGGTGTGACCAGTTTGGTTAACCGGTGTTATTTGAAGTACGACTGGGTTGGATCGAACATGAATCCAACCAGGCCCTCGGAGTGGAAACGCTTATAACTTGAGCTCCAGACGTTCGATTGACGTGTCGTCGAATTTGTTGGATTCCTCTTGATGAGACGGAACTTTTGGTATAATTCGCATAAGGTTTGGACGCTGTTGGAATATGGCCGGGTTGGATTGTACCCGAAATCCATCCAGGCCCCTAGAACGGAAAAGCTGATAACTTTCAGACTGGATGTCCGTTTGACAAACCGTCAGTAGCGTTGGTGATCTTGTTGAGAAACGGTCCCTTTGAGTATACCCTATGAGAGTTCGTAGAAAAATTGAGATACGGCCGAGTTGGATCGCACACGAAACCAACCGGGCCCCTAGGACGAAAAGGCTAATAACTCATAGACCAGGCGTCTGATTGACGCGTTGTCTGTTGCGTTGAGACCCCTATGACGAGGAGGTCCTTTGAGATACTTCTTCGTGGGACTTTGAGATACTTGGAGTATCGACCAGTAGCTCGTGGAGCAGACCCTCCCGGAGACGAGCGTTCGGAGTATGGAGACCGTGTAGCCGGCTGAGACCTAACGACTGCTTGACTGAAATGACTTGGAGTGAGTTGACTGGCCTAGTGGACGGAACACTACATTGTTGGGTGAAGACCCATGGCAGACGGATCACTACATGTGTGACAGTGCAGATCCGTGGTACTCATCCGTAGAGTACCTCTACAGGCTATTAGGGGGTGTGCACTACTGTGTTTGGGTTGCATACCCCGGCAGCAAGCACTACTGTGTTTGGGTGGCTGGCCCGCGGTACACGATAGTATGAGTACCTCAGCAGTCTTAGGTTAGTGAGCAGTACCTCGGAGTCGTGACAGGACCATTGTATAATCCAGAGATGGGACTCTTCAACAATTATGGTTTCGATAATGAAAATTCTGGTTTGAGCTGAGTCTATGATCTTTGTGTTTACCTAATGATTGAGACGGGTCACTTGATAACTTATTTATATGTATGGGCATATACCTACGTAGTGATTATCCGTTGATTTCATAATCTTGGTGTTTCCTCATGATTGATATGGGTTACTTGATAACTTGGGTATATGTATGGGTATATACCTAGGTAGAGGTTATCTGTTGAGATATTCTTTGTTGTTATCCTTGTTGGATTTAGTGAGACCTTGAGGGTTTTGGGGTCCCTACTGAGTATCGTTATACTCACCCCTGCACGGGCTATGCCCGCACCTCGTTGTGTTGGTTGCAGACGACGAGCAGTGCAGACAGAGGCCGAGTGTTCGAGGAATGGATGGTACCCGGAGGTGGACCTCACAACGAGACAATATCTGGCGGTGGACTTCACGACGAGACGACACTCGGAGGAGTCTAATGGGAGAGAGTGTTGTGTAAGGTATTTGTACCTACCCTTCAGGTAGGATCCATGGTGGACGATCTAGGAGCTGCGCTATCTGTACCTACCCTTCAGGTAGGATCCATGGTGGGCGATCCAGGAGCTGCGCTATCTGTACCTACCCTTCAGGTATGATCCTTGGTGGACGATCCAGGAGCTGCTTGTCACCTTTCGGCTATTTTATCTTTTTTCCTTGTACTTTACAGTTGGGCTTGTATTTTCGATCCCTTTACTTTCATCACAACTTGTTTCAGTTTTACTTAGTGTTTTACTTTCGCTTGTACTCTTTGGTGTTTTGTTTACTTTTATAAAGTCAATGCCTTCCTAGTTATCGGGATTTATGCCTTGTGTGCTAGTCGCCAGCCTTTTCTCTATGAAAGGCGGGTTTCGGGTAGTCATGGCATGGGTCCCGAGGACAGGTCATGACAAATTGGTATCAGAGGTGTATCGCCCCGACCCCAGTTACCCAGAGTCAGTGCATTATTGCGTAACATTGGCATGATCACAAAAGATCAAGTCTCGAAATACCAATTTGTTTAGTAGCCTTGGAAACACTAGATACATTAATAAATGTTACATTAAATCATAATGTGAAAAACTACAATAACAAAGTCTCCATATTCCACACTCATATCCCCTTTAGTCTATTGCTGTAGGTCATTCCTAAAATACTTCTTGACATCCTGGAAAAATTAAAACATTGAAAGGGATGATCTTAGATGCTCAGTAAGGATAACAATATAGTGGAAGCTTTCATAAATAAACATTAACATTTAAGGAAATTTATAACTAAAACAAAAGCCTTTTAAACATTAACTTTAGAAAAATATGGAAAAAGTAAAATAAAATAATGCCATTTACTTATTCACATGGATATTATACTGGTCGAATAGTCATATGCAATATTAATAACCACTTTCATAATGATGGAATGCATAATGCTAGACTATCATAACCACGTAGCCAAGGCCTCGTGCCAAGACTAAAAATAATATTTTGTCGAGGCCTCATGCCAAGACACTAGTTTGTCTCATGAGACCAACCGATGCATCGAGGAGCTATAGCGGGCTCCACCCGTCACTTATTAAGTTCAATGCATTCCTCATATGAACTGGTTTAAACATATCATAAACCATAACATAATAGTATCACATAAAACATGAATAAAGGAAACATAACATTTCCATACTTCAATCACAAGATATCAATACAACATATTTATATAATAAAACCATTTTCAATACCAAAATAAAAGAAAAGTAAAACATGGTATTTATTTGTCATTTTTTTTAAAGTTATGGCTTGTAGAGGAAGCCGAAACTCAAATAACGGTCATGGCGGCGGAGACGTCATTGTCGCCACATACGTATGACAAGAAAAAACATTCCTTTTTGTTGTTTAGTAAAAATGCTTCGTATAAAAATATTTCTTTTGAATAAACGTAAAAGTCAAAGGGGTTTATACACCGTATAAATGAAATTTGTGTATAAAACAAAATATGCTTCAATGAATGGAGATTGAGACAAAGTACCATAAAAATATCATTTTTTAAATAAAATAGATCTATTATGTGTATTAACTATAAGTACACATAATGAAATTACAAATACAAGATAGGATATAATAATATCATGACATAATTTGAAAGTAAGAGATTAACCCAAAGAACGGAAATTGGGTTAAGAAGTTCCCTTACCTCGTGTCTGACTTGTCTCGGTCGTTCTTTAATCTCGTAAATAATAAACTAGAGTTAATTTATACATTCTTAAGAACCTTTTTCATGTTCATTATTCCTTTTATATCACTTATTACCATGTTATGAACATTATATAATTGTTATGTTAATAACGGTCATTTTCTCGATCTCTGGTACTTCAGTCAAAAATAAACTTCTTATAATTACAAGTTGTTCATTTGGTCAAATATCCATTATATCCAGAATAATATTCATGATTTATATATCATATATATAATATATATCCAGTATATACATTCATTTATAATATTACATAACATTTATATGTATGAAATGAAATGCACCGTTCATGGAGACGGTAAGCCGTACGTACGCATGAACGCGACTTTCATTTCTATTTCATATTTAATGGAATGAAATTATAATTATATAAATATATACTATAATTCCTGTATAATATCATGTATAATATCATTTACTCAATCCTTTATACATCCCACATATGGCATTAACGATTCAATTCACTTTGAGGGGGCGGTAGTCCGGACTTCCTAAAATGAAATTATCACGTTATCCCAAAATGGAAATCATAAAGGTGTAACATAAATGAAAAATAAACAATCATAAGTAAAACCAAAACATTATATATATCATATATAAAAGTAGTTTCATCAAAATTTCAACCATTAGAGGTGTTAAAAGATGATTGAACAATCATCATTTCGTGAGCCAGTAATTCGCCACCCACAGAAACAGTATGTTATTTAACCATTAAAAGAAGGTGTGTGTAATTGTAAATAAAATAAATCTCATAAAAACATACAAGTATATTATGGATATTTTTGTTGTTACAAAATAAAATAATAAAAAGATTTTAGGGGGTTAGAGAAACAAAATAAAACAAAACAACGTAAGAGAAGACATTACCTTTAAATCAGGTAACTCTTTTTGATTTGAGACAAAGGCTTCCTTGGTAAGACTTATACCCAAAGATAGGCTTCTAGGAGTAAGAGAGGGAAGTTAGGAGTGTATTTTTTTCGAGGTTGTCCGAGCCAAATGGCTTTGATGGTGTGAATAAGGTGGTAGAGGTGGGGGTAGTTTATAAGAGGAGAGGAGGGGCACTCTTGGAACGATTGAAATGTTACATTATTATGAAAAGAATTTTAGGATTATAAAGGTCCCAAAATGATATATTTATAGGATAAGGTGATAAGGGTTCTAAATATGTTCAGCCAATAGGTTTTTGACAAGTTTAAGCCTTATATTTTACATTATCTTTTAATTTTATTTAAATCGTTAATTAATGAGGTAATCGCTGCATCATCATTGTGTCATAAATAATTTAAATTATTTAATGTCTAAAAATTTAATAAAATTTACCATGATGTAGGAAATCGTTGTAGCTTTTCAATGAATATTTATAGTAAAAATGATAACTTATATAACCCCATTTAATAATTGTTTTAGTAAAACAACACATGTTTGTGAAAATTTTATTTTTACTTTAAATAAAAAGTTATTAATGTCATTTTCATACCGAAGTGGCTCCATGGGGTCCCCAAGATGACCCATGGACTGTATTGGTCGGCCATGACTCATCCAATAAGTGTAGGACAAGTGTAAAAGTAATTTCATATTTTTATAATATCACTTTTAACTTAAATTTCACTAAATACCTTTAATCGCGATTAATTAAACATAAAAGTTACTATTCACCAAAAAATTATTTTAATCCCATTGAACCACATTTTACATCCTAATAAAAACCATGTATGTCGGATTTTTGAAAATCAAATCACAGAAGTGGTAATGTTTCATTTAAACGAATAATCAGTTTTTTAACTACCACTTAGTGGTTTCCCTATTCATCCAAAATTGAAGTTTTTCATAACAATGCCAAAATTTCACCGTAAGCTATAATTTATATTCTGAATTAAAAAATGATTTCTATTTTACAAAATTCCAACCATATAAGTTTCATTCATTAATTTTATAATTAATTCCCACTGTCACATCAAATAGCGTGTTTTTAAGAAACAATATATATCAAAAGATTGACAATTGTTTATGTACAATTTCAAAGTGATATTAATTCTAATGAAAAACATTGGATATAATGGTAAAATTATATTCTAATTATACTTTAAAACCACTAAATAGTATAATTTATCACTATAAATTATTTTGATTAAAAAAGTTGTTTTTATGTATTTTTCACTGTTCATAAAAAATTTGATGTTCTCCGAAAAATACAAAAAATTCAACATAGGATAATTTCGATATCCAGAATCCTAAAATGAAGTCCATTTTGAAATATAATATATATATATTTTCCAAAAGTGGGTATTACTATTCATAATGGTTATTTTGATTGGTCGTGGTGTGTTAGAATCTCGAACTTGCGTACAATGCAGGCTATTGCATTATTGAAAGAGAAGCGTATCATGGAAGCTTGGGGTGTTGCATTCTCCCTACCTTTAAAAAATTGTGTCCTCTCTATTTGAAATTTTTCATTGAAAATAAAAGGTTGAAAATAGAAAATACCTTTGTGGAAAACCCACATCGGAAATAAGGTTAATAAAAATGTAACTTTAAAAGAAAGAAAGAGAAGTTCAAAGGTCACCCGAGATAGCCTATACTAGGATTCTATGAAAATATGGATACGGAGTAGAAACAAACCATCATGGTCTGATGGATATTTGTAGAAAACTGGATTAGGAGAAAGTTTAACTACAAGAAAATCACAAACTTGTGATTGGTTAAATGATCATTGATTCCCAAGTAGGAAAAGTTAACCAACAACATTTTTGTTTTAAGTTACCTTTCATACAGTTGAGGAATTTATTTAGGAAATTTTCTAAGAATGTAAGGAAATATATATGACAACCCTGCTTTTTATTACAACTTAAGTATGCATTATTACATAAAACATCACTTGATACAACAAAGAAGATCGAGAGGTTTATAGTCTTTGGGGCTTAGGATCATTACATAAAATCTTTAACCTTGAAATACAACATCTTTATTGAAAACTTCCTTTACATGACTACTACATTCCTTCGTACTTAGCATTGCATGGGATAACCTGAGGACATGCATAAGAAAAGGGTGAGCTATAATGCCCAGTAAGGGAGTACACAACGAATAACATGAGGAGTACAATACATGTTAGGCAATAGGCATATCAATAGAGAATAAGAGAAACATGAACATAAAGGCATGATAAAGCATGATAATCATAGCATGGAAATGTGGCAACAACACTTAACATTGAATTAGCATGAGCCAAGGCTCATTGCACATAGAGAATGAGTAAACCTTCATTGCACTTGAAGAACGAGTAAACCCTCGTTGCACTTGAATTATGATGAGTAAACACTCATTGAACATGACGTATCATGATACTATACTTTACCCAATGCATTGGAGCGCTATAAAGGGCGCACCCTTCTTAAACATTTCATTTCATGCATAAGTGTGCCACATGGATCATAAAACATGGATTCATAAAACATAATAATTTATTCCACGATAAAGGAATGTGGAATTCATACATGAAACTTTATAATCAATATGTAAATGTGCATAAAGGTGAATACCCTTGATGGAGAAATGGGCATGGTATTCACTACACAAAGACATTGGCATAGAAAATCGGTGCGATTTCGGCAGCGTAACGGCGTGACATAAGAATTCATAAAAAAAGGTTGATGAGAGAGAAAGGGGTTCCTCATCATATTTACATGTAATGTACAGTAAGGAGATCATATATATACATGTCCCAACAATTGAAATGGAATTTAGATTCATGATACAAAAGTATTGCTTGAATATAAAAGAAGAGAGAGAAGTTCCTTTCGGAATTTCGGCATAGTAACGGGTGTACATGGGAGGAATTTAATGAGAGAGAAAGGGTTATCCCATAATTAAAACAATAAGAAGGCAGTATGGGAGAGGTGAAAAACCATACCCCAACATTCATAAATGAAAATAAAAGGGAAATACAACCTAAAAAAATTGACAAAAATGAGAAAGGAAGAAAACCCCTTACTTGAAAGTGTGCTTCCAAAGGCTAGAGAGAGGCTTGTGAGAGGCTTATTGAAATCTTGGGGCACCTTGAGAGGATTCTAGAGAGAGTAGGGCAGAGGTTGGACGAACTTCAAGGGCTTTGAGTGAGGAGGAAGTGGGAGCTTGGGTGGGTTTATATAGGAAAGGTGAGAGAATTCTTTATTATTTTGGTTTGGGACACCTTATATTAAAATAATCCAAACCACAAACCATCCCATGGTATTTGCCCATGGTTTCAGGAAAAGGAAAGAGGAAAAAAATATTTTACAAGTCCAAGGTCCGAACCTATTAAAAAATTAGGGTTGCTTATGTGGAGGTGAGTCACACTCCCATGGAAATTAATTTAAAAAGGGAAAGTGTTGAATAAGTCTTGAGGGCTCCATTAATGCTTTGAAAAGTAAGTCAAACAAACCCAAAACTTCATTATTTTAAAGATAAAACAAATATTGGCCGAACATAAGGATTATGGCATTTTATTACATCACCATTGGGTCATTATGATGTCATAAAATACATTATATATTTAAATGGTATTTAATTTTTACCCAAAAATTTGACTGTCTCGGAAAATTATGAAAAATTCACCGTTGGATAATTTCGACGTCCTGATTCCAAAAATAATATTTATTTTATCTAAATAATTTTCTAAATATGTGAATTTTCACTTTTAAAATAAAAACCGACATTTATAAAAAATTCACGGGTTTTGACAGAAATGGCTTTCAAACCTTAATAAAAATTTTAATTGCATTCATAAAATTATAAGATCATTTATATTTAATAAAAATTAATTTAATATTAATAATAATATTTTAATAAAATATTATTTAATTCAAAAATCCTTTAATTTAATTAAATATAATTCTTAATTAAATAATAACTAAAAACACCATTTGTACTTTAAAAACTAATTACAATGTATCAAAAAAAATTATATTCATTATTATATACAAAAATAATGTACATGAACATGGTGCTACTTATTTGTTACATAACCCCTTAAAATAGCCGCATAAGACCTAGGGGTAAGGTGTGCGATGGTGACAGACTCTTGGGGTTGCTCGGATAACATCGCTCGAGTGGTAATCTCTATCAACTTCAATTTTTCCCGTTGACGATCACGTTCGAGCTTGACTTGATGAAGCTCAGCTTGGGCTTGGTCAAGGGCAAAGCCCAAAGACGCCACCTCTTTTCTGAGATTCGAGAAATGGGCTTCGTAAGGGGAAATTCTACTGGATGAGGCCATCACTTCCTTTGTCTGAGTAGAAATGGTTTCGTTAAAGCCTTATATTTATACTACTCAGATGATCACTATTCAATGGCTATAAAAGTAACGGTCACAAATCTTAACATAAAACTAATGAAGTTGACATCTTATAAAAACGTTTTTTTTCATAAAGAAACATTTAACTAGATCAAGAGGGATTTTCCATTAATGAAACATTGGGTCGTTACAACATTCCCCCCTTAAGAAATTTCGCCCTCGAAATTTTCCTTTTTCCACACTAAAAACAAATGTGGGTAACTTAGCTTCATCATATCCTCCGACTCCCAAGTTGCTTTTTCAAACTTGTGGTTTCTCCACAACACCTTGACAAGGGGCATTGTCTTATTTCGTAGAACTTTTTCTCTACGATCTAATATCTTCACTGGTTTCTCCTCATAAGAAATATCGTCTTCTAATTGTACCACCTCGGAAGAGAGTACATGTGAAGGGTCTGGTATGTACTTCCTTAAGAGGGATACATGGAAGACATCATGCACCTTGGCCATAGTAGGTGGAAGTGCTAGTCGATAGGCCACAGCCCCAACACGATCAAGAATCTCGAAGGGGCCGATATACCTTGGACTTAACTTCCCTTTCTTTCCAAACCTCATGACCTTCTTCCACGGAGATATGCGTAAAAACACCATGTCTCTGACTTTAAACTCAAGGTCTCGTCGACTATTATCTGAATAACTCTTCTGTCGACTCTGGACTGCCTTGATATGCAGCTGAATGGTTTTCACCTTCTCCACCATTTCATCGACCATTTCTGGTCCAAGCAGCTTACGTTCACCGACCTCATCCCAACATTCCAGTGTTCTACACCTTTTCCCATACAGGGCTTCATATGGTTCCATTTGGATGCTCGAGTGGAAACTATTATTATAAGAGAACTCAACTAGAGGAAGATGTTGATCCCATCCTCCTTTAAAGTCCATTAAGAACGCTCTCAACATATCCTCAAGTGTTTGGATAGTCCTCTCAGATTGGCCATCAGTTTGAGGATGATAGGCCGTACTGAAGTTCAGTTCAGTATTCAGAGCATGTTGAAGACTCTTCAAAAACATAGAGGTAAATCTTGGATCTCGGTCAGACACAATAGATAGTGGTACTCCATGAAACCGTACCACTTCCCTGATATATATCTGTGCCAGTTGATCCAAAGTGAAATCCTCTCGAATAGAAATGAAGTGTGCAGTCTTTGTAAGACGATCCACAACAACCCAGATTGCATTGTTGCCTTTGGATGTCCTTGGAAGTCCAATGACGAAGTCCATGGTGATGTTCTCCCATTTCCATTCTGGTATGGGAAATGGTTGCATCATCCCCTTAGACTTCTGCCTCTCTGCCTTCACTTGCTGACAGAGCAGGCACTTTTATGTATATTCAGCGATCTCCTTCTTCATATTATCCCACCAGAGGTTTTCTCAGAGATATCGATACATCTTTGTGCTCCCTGGGTGAATAGAGAAATTTGAACTATGTGCATCATCCAAAAGTTCCTTCTTCAGCTCCGAACTTGATGGAACACATAGTCTTTTCCCAAACCGCACAATTCCTTCTTCATTAACATTAAACTCTGAGGATTTTCCCTTTTTGATAGCTTCCACTTTTTCTTGGATTCCTGCATCATCCTTTTGAGCATCCTTTAACCTTTCCAAAAGAGATGGTTGAGCAATCATTTGTGAAAGGATTGATGATGTTCCCTTCTTTATGATTCCCATGTACATCTTCATCAAGTCTAAGAAGATTGGATCCTTCTCAATTCTCGTCATTGATAGAATTGCTGGATCCTTTCTACTTAGGGCATCTGCCACCTTGTTCGCCTTCCCAGGGTGGTAATGTATTAAACAGTCAAAATCCTTGATGAGCTCTATCCATCTTCTCTGGCGCATATTAAGCTCTTTCTGTGTGAATATATATTTAATACTCTTGTGTTCAGTATATATCTCACATTTCTCTCCATAGAGATAATGCCGCCAGATTTTCAAGGCAAAGATCACCGCCACCAACTCCAGATCATGCGTTGGATAGTTTCGCTCATGGATTTTCAACTACCTTGAGGCATAGGATATCACTTTATCATTCTGCATCAGCACACATCCTAAGCCCTTCTTCGAAGCATCACTGAATACCAAAAAAAGCTCCCCACTTGTGGGTAAAGTGAGCACGAGTGCAGTGATAAGCCTCCTTTTCAACTCCTTGAAGCTTTCTTCGCATTCATCACTCCAAGCAAACATTACTCCCTTTTGAGTTAGCTTGGTAAGAGGGTTGGACAATCGTGAGAAATTTCTCACAAATCGTCGATAATATCCAGCTAACCCCAAGAAGCTACGGATATCAGTTACCGATGTTGGCCTCGGCCATCCCTCAATTGCATCTGTTTTGGAGGGGTCCACAGATATCCCATTGCTTGTGATGATATGACCCAATAATGAGACTTCCTTCAACCAAAACTCACACTTGTTGTACATTTCATAGAGCTTCTCCTTGCGCAACGTCTCTAGTACAGTTTTTAAATTCTCCTCATGGTCCTCCTTGGTTTTGGAGTATATTAGAATATCATCTATAAAGACTACCACAAATTTGTCTAGGTAATCTCTAAAGACTCTATTAATCAAGTCCATGAATATTTCTGGAGCATTGGTGAGTCCCAAAGGCATTACTATGAATTCATAGTGCCCATACCTTGTACGAAAAGCAGTCTTGGGGATATCTTCCTTCTTCACCCTTACTTGATAATATCCCGACCGCATGTCGACCTTGGAGAAGTATTGTCCTCCATGAAGCTGATCAAACAAGTCATCGATTCTTGGGAGAGGATACTTGTTCTTTATTGTGATTTTGTTAAGTTCACGATAATCGATGCAAAGCCGCATTGACCCATCCTTCTTCTTGACGAAGAGGACTGGTGCACCCCATGGTGATGCACTTGGGCGTATAAACCCTTTATCCAGATTCTCCTGTAGTTGTTTCTTCAGTTCTTCAAGCTCAACCACAGCCATTCTATATAGACTCTTGGATATTGGTAGCGCCCCAGGTATAAGTTCAATTGAGAACTCAACATCTCTTCTTGGAGGAAGACCAGGAAGTTCCTCAGGAAATACTTCAGCGAATTCCCTCACAATGGGAATTTCTTCAAGGGTGGTTTCTTCCTGGGACTTAATCATCTGAGACAGATATGCATGCTCATAAGGCAGTAATATCCATTCTTGAGATGATGGAGCTAAAGGAGATTCATCTTCCTCCTGACACTTGTAAAGAATCGGGGGTCGATTCTCCATATGGAGTGTGATTTCCCTCTCCCGACAATTTATGTTGGCTCTATATAAGGAAAGCCAATCCATGCCAAGAATTGCATCAAATTCCACCAAAGGGAGTATGAAAAGGTTCGCTAGGAAATTCAATCATCAGATTATAACAGGGGAGGACTTATACTCATGGGATGCAATGATTGCCCCATTTGTCGTACTCACCGACATCTTTACTTCCATGATTTGTGGTGGTGCAGAGATTATTCTACTAAACTTTTGAGATATAAAAGAATGCGTAGAACCTGAATCAAAAAGTACATTCGCTATTCTTGAATGAATAACTAGCGTACGTGTCACCACTTTGTTGTCGGGGTTCACTTCGGCAGAAGTGATGGAAAAATCTCTTCCTTGCTGTCTTGGAGGTTGTTGATTGCCTCCGATAACCCTTGGATTAGGGCACTGATTCGCAAAATGACCCGGTTCTTTGCATTTGAAGCATTGAACAACACGTTGAGGTTCGAACGGAGCATTCCTCTCCTCTGTCGCAGCCGCGGGTCCTTCTTGCTGACAGTTAACAGCTAGGTGCCCTTCTCTTCCACACTTGAAGCATTTTCTTGTCCCCCTAAGGCAATTTACAGGGTGCTTCTTTCCACACTATTGGCAAGTGGGGTGCTAGAATTTCTTAGCACCATTGGATTTATCCATCGGACCACCAGCATTGAAGTCCACCATCTGCTTCTTGTCCCCATGATACCCATGTGATTCTCTGATCTCCATTTCAACCTTGAGGGCACATCGGACAATTTACTCATAGCTGTCGAAGTCACGGATCGCTAATGCTTTCTGCAAGCTAGGCTTCAGCCCACCAAAGAAGCGGTCAACCTTGCATTTGGGGGTAACGACAAAGCCAGAAGTGTATCGTGCAAGCCTTGTGAAGTTTGCCTCGTACGCTCCCACAGATTCCTCATATTTCTGCTTGAGGGAAAGGAAGTCCCTTTCCATCTTAAGACGGAGGGTGGGTGGAAAATATTTATCGAAAAACATCTTCCGGAATACCTTCCATTCCAAAGCCTCGATCTCCTCCTCAGGCTTCGTATTTTTGATCAACGTCCACCATTGATCAGCTTCACCCTCTATACGATAAGCTGCCATGAGAACCTTCTCTTTTTCAGAGCATTAGAGGATGGAGAATATCTTCTCACTGGAGTTGATCAATTGTTTAGCGATCGTGGGATTAGATGATCCACTAAAAGTAGGAGGCCTTGTCTCATGAATCTTTCAATAGCGACTTGTTCTTTCTTAGGGGGGGGGGGTTGAACGTTCCTCTTGCCAAGTGTTTCTATTCAAAACTTGAGTTAGCTGAGAGAGAAGCGTGACAAAGTTCGCGATTCCCTCTCCCATTGGATTGGGCATCTCATAAGTACAATCATCACACTGATCTTCACAACGGTTGTTAGCCCGAGTTCTCCTATTACCGGCCATTGGCTGGAATAAAAGAAAGTTAGGGGTAACACATAAAAGTTAATCCAAAGACAAAAGTTTATGACTTATAAATAAACTTTAATCTCATTAACTCATGAGTCTATAGGATTCAATCCAGGATTTTCATGATCTTCCTTCTAAAATATATTCTTAGGGGCATTTTTCCATTAATAAGGGTTCATACTAAGATTGTGAATTCATCAAAATATATCCCCCAGGAGTGTCGTAACCAAGAGTGCAGAAAGGCCCGTTTTCATGCACCAGTTCCCGTTCGAGTCTAGCTCAAAGCGGTGTTTTCGGGTTTTACCCCTAGGATACATCTGTTCCAGAGCCGCCTCTACCTGCTCGTATCCAGACAGGGATGCATTTGTTTGTTAAAACACTTACATAGTATTTACCAAAACATAGGGATGTTTTTATTATGCTTAGTCTTGTATATAAGGCTTTACTAGGGGTTCCTAATCCCAAAAATAACTAAACCTATCCTCTGATACCAACTATGACAACCCTGCTTTTTATTACAACTTAAGCATGATTTATTAAATAAAACTTCACTTGATACAACAAAGAAGATCGAGAGGTTTAGTGTATTTGGGGATTAGGATCATTAAATAAAAACTTTAAACTTGAAATACAACATCTTTATTGAAAACTTCCTTTACATGACCACTACATTCCTTCGTACTTAGCATTGCATGGGATAACCTGAGGACATGCATAAGAAAAGGGTGAGCTATAAAGCCCATTAAGGGAGTACACAATGAATAACATGAGGAGTACAATAAATGTTAGGAAATAGGCATATCAATAGAGCATAAGAGAAACATGAACATAAAGGCATGATAAAGCATGATAATCATAGCATGGAAATGTCGCAACAACACTTAACATTGAATTAGCATGAGCCAAGGCTCATTGCACATGGAGCATGAGTAAACCCTCATTGCACTTGAAGCACGAGTAAACCCTCGTTGCACTTGAATTAGCATGAGTAAACACTCATTTCACATGAAGTATCATGATACTATACTTTACCCAATGCATTGGAGCACTATAAAGGGTGCACCCTTCTTAAACATTTCATTTCATGCATAAGTGTGCCACATGGATCATAAAACATGGATTCATAAAACATAATCATTTCATCCACGATAAAGGAATGTGGAATTAATACATGAAACTTTATAATAAATATGTAAATGTGTATAAAGGTGAATACCCTTGATGGAGAAATGGGCATGGTATTCACTACACAAAGACATTGGCTTAGAAAATCGGTTCGATTTCGGCAGCGTAACGGCGTGACATAAGAATTCATAAAAAAGGTTGATGAGAGAGAAAGGGGTTCCTCATCATATTTAAATGTAATGGACAGTAAGGAGATCTTATATATACATTTCCCAACAATAGAAATGGAATTTAGATTCATGATACAAAAGTATTGCTTGAATATAAAAGAAGAGAGAGAAGTTCCTTTCGGAATTTCGGCATAGTAACAGGTGTACATGGGAGGAATTTAATGAGAGAGAAAGGGTTCTACCATCATTAAAACAATAAGAGGGCAGTATGGGAGAGGTGAAAAACCATACGCCAACATTAATAATTGAAAATAAAAGGGAAATACAACTTAAAGAAAATTGACAAAAATGAGAAAGGAAGAAAACCCCTTACTTGGAAGTGTGCTTCCAAAGGCTAGAGAGAGGCTTGTGAGATGAATTTTGGGAGATTGGGGCACCATGAGAGGATTCTAGAGAGAGTAGGGCAGAGGTTGGACGAAATTCAAGGGCTTTGAGTGAGGAGGAAGTGGGAGCTTGGGTGGGTTTATATAGGAAAGGTGAGATAATTCTTTATTATATAGGTTTGGGACACCTTATATTAAAATAATCCAAACCACAAACCATCCAATGGTATTTGCCCATGGTTTCTCGAAAAGGAAAGAGGAAAACAATATTTTATAAGTCCAAGGTCCGAACTTATTAAAAAATTAGGGTTGCTTATGTGGAGGTGAGTCACACTCCCATGGAAATTAATTTAAAAAGGCAAAGTGTTGAATAAGTCTTGAGGGCTCCATTAATGCTTTGAAAAGTAAGTCAAACAAACCCAAAACTTCATTATTTTAAAGATAAAACACATATTGGCCGAACATAAGGATTATGGGATTTTATTACATCACCATTGGGTCATTATGATGTCATAAAACACATTATATATTTAAATGGTATTTAATTTTTACCCAAAAATTTGACTGTCTCAGAAAATTATGAAAAATTCACCGTTAGATAATTTCGACGTCCTGATTCCAAAAAAATAATTATTTTATCTAAATTATTTTCTAAATATGTGAATTTTCACTTTTAAAATAAAAACCGACATTTATACAAAATTCACGGGTTTTGACAGAAATGGCTTTCAAACCTTAATAAAAATTTTAATTGCATTCATAAAATTATAAGATCATTTATATTTAATAAAAATTAATTTAATATTAATAATAATATTTTATTAAAATATTATTTAATTCAAAAATCCTTTAATTTAATAAAATATAATTCTTAATTAAATAATAACTAAAAACACCATTTGTACTTTAAAAACTAATTACAATGTATCAAAAGAAATTATATTCATTATTATATACAAAAATAATGTACATGAACATGGTGCTACTTATTTGTTACATAACCCCTTAAAATAACCTCATAAGACCTAAGGGTAAGGTGTGCGATGGTGACAGACTCTTGGGGTTGCTCAGATAACATCGTTTGAGTGGTAATCTCTATCAACATCCATTTTTCCCGTAGACGATCACGTTCGAGCTTGACTTGATGAAGCTCAGCTTGGGTTTGGTCAAGGGCAAAGCCCAAAGACGCCAACTCTTTTCCGAGCACCGACAAATGGACTTCGTAAGGGGAAATTCTACTGGATGAGGCCATCACTTCCTTTGTTTGAGTAGAAATGGTTTCGTTAAATCCTTATATTTATACTACTCAGATGATCACTATTCAACGGCTATAAAAGTAACAGTCACAAATCTTAACATAAAACTAAAGAAGTTGACATCTTATAAAAACATTTTTTTTTCATAAAGAAACATTTAACTGGATCAAGAGGGATTTTCCATTAATGAAACTTTGGGTTGTTACAATATATATACTTATCATGTAGAATTTCATTCGTTAATAAATTTTTACCACAAACCCATCTTTTACTCAAAAAGATAATAGAACTCAAAAATATTATATTTTTCCTAATCGTACAGGGTTCCAAATATTAACACATACCATTCAGATTAGGATAACTATTTTTTAATAACCAGGGACATCCTGTAGGCTATTGTTAGGTAATAAAGTCTTGTCTCACTATGGTTGTGTGTTCTATTCCTACAGCTTTTTACGACGTGATGGGTTATCCCCCAACCTGCAGGTTGTCCTTTTCCTAAAAATATAGTATTATAATATTCCAAATGTAATCTTCAGAAAAGTATTAACCTTAGACAATACTATTCAATGTTCAACTTAATCCATCCCAACATTTATAGTTATCCAAAATACCTCTATCCAGACATTCTCTAAAAGGTCTCTTAATTCCAAAATCAATTTATCAGATTCCCCAAACAAAGTAATGTTTATCTTATTGTCACATACTAAAAATATGATTACCTTCATCATATTAAAACCTCAATGAAAACAACAAGTAATGTAGTAAAATCGATATATATATCACTTTATTCTTATAACCAGAATATAATCCTTGTTTCCAAAAGAACCAATACATTAATTATTCTACTTCAACTGTAGTAATAGCATAAGATTGGCCTTGATACGTTGGCATTTTCTGAGGTATGTTTCCCTGACACTTAGGACATTCATTTGCATAATTCCCCATTTCCCTACAATTGTAGAATTCAACATTGATAGCCTCTTTCTTTACCTTGCAATCACGAGCCTGGTGACCTTTTTCTCCACATTTATAACAAACTCCCATGCCTTTTAGGCAAGTACCGGGGTGATTCTTCCCACAATTATCGCGTAATGGAAAATTCTTCTTTCCCGTTTTCCCTTTGTCTGTCTCTTGTTCTATCATTCTCTTATTCTCTTTCATTACTTTGTTGTCATAAGACTTATAGAATTCCTTTTCTGTCTAGATAGCACATGATAAAATATCTTCATACATTGAGAAAGATTGTGATACTAAATCTCGACGGAGAAATGGTTTTAACCCATCAAAGAAACGATCAATCTTACTTCTTTGGTAACGTATATAATCTGGAGCATTCCATGCTAACCTTGTAAAGTTATCCTCATACTTTGCGACATTCCCATCCCCCTTCTACCTCAGACTCAGAAATTGCCTTTCCATATCTGCTCGATGGTCATGTGGAAAGGATTTTTCTAAGAAAACTTCCTTAAACACCATCCATTCCATACTTGATACCTCATCATCTTCCTTTTTTTTGAATCAATGAACACCATTGATCAACATCTCCAGTGAGGCGGTAAACATCCATGATAACCTTTTCCCATTCACTACTCCCCAAGGATTGGAATATTTTTTCTAAGGAATTTATCCATTGCTCAGCTACTAAGGGATTTGTACCCCCATTAAATGTTGGTGGTTGTTGTCTCATGAAGCGATCTAACATTGATCCTCCACGTTGCGGATCAGGGTGGTCCATATGAGTAAGGTTATTATTCATAACTCGAGTGAGTTGTCCCAGTATAGTAATAAGTTGATCAGCACCAGTTGTATCTCCATCTCCACAACAATTATCTTGACCAGGAGGGAATCCCTACACGGAGTGCGTGTATTTATACAATTTCCATTCCTCCCACTAGGCACTATTTCTAAAAAATGGCATAAACTAGATTAGTTTATGAATCAAAATACATAATTCCAAACTTGTGAAACACTTAACATAAATTGAACTATAATCATAAAAATGTTTTCATTGAGGAAGTATATACTCATAAAACCTTCATAATGGTTTGTAAACAAAATGAGAATTATCCTAAGCATATCCCCCGGGAGTGTCGTAACCAAGAGTGCAGAAAGGCCCATTGTCGTGTACCAGTTCCCGTTCAAGTCTAGCTCAATGTGGTGTTTTCAGGTTTTACCCCGAGGTACATCTGTGCCAGAGCCGTCTCTACCTGCTCATATCCAGACAAGGATGCATTGCTCGGAAAACTCAAAAAATATCTATAATACCAAAATTCTAGGAAGTTCTTCTATACTAATCATCAAAGTATATCTTTGGGCCATGTTCTATAATCAGAGTTCATCTAAATTTAGCTTCCAAGGTTAGTACTAAACTTCCACTGATACCAACTATAATGCCCTGACCCTAGTTACCCAGAGTCAGTGCATTATTGCATAACATTGGCATGATTACAAAATATCAAGTCTCTAAAGACCGATTTGATTAATAGAAAACACTAGACACATTCATAAATGGAACATTACATCATAAAGTGAAAAACTACAATAACAAAGTCTCCATTTTCCACACTCATATCCCCTTCAGACTATCCCTGCAGGTCATTCCTAAAATACTTCTTCACATCCTGGAAAAATTAAAACATTGAAAGGGGTGAGCTCAGATTCTCAGTAAGGATAACAATATAGTGGAAGCTTTCATAAAGAAACATTAACATTTAAGGAAATGTATAACTAAAACAAAATCCTTTTAAACTTGAATTTTAGCATAATATGGCAAAAGTAAAATTAAATAATTCCATTTACATATTCACATGGATATTTCAATGTTCGAATAATCACATGCAATATCAATAAACACTTTCATAATGATGGAATGCATAATTCCAGACTATCATAACCACGTAGCCAAGGCCTCGTGCCAAGACTAAAAATAATATTTTGTCAAGGCCTAGTGTCAAGACACTAGTTTATCTCATGAGACCTACCAATTCATCGAGGAGCTATAGCGGGCTCCATCCGTCACTTATTAAGTCCAATGCATTCCTCATTTGAACAGGTTTAAACATATCATAAACCATAACATAATCGTATCACATAAAACAAGCATAAAGGAAACATAACATTACCACACTTCAATAACAATATATAAATACAACACATTGATATAATAAAACCATTTTCAATACTAAAATAGAAGAAAAGTAAAACATGGTATTTATTTTTCATTTTTTTAAAAGTTATGGCTTGTAGAGGAAGCCGAAACTCAAATAATGGTCACGGCAGCGGAGACGTCATTGTCGCCACATATGTATGACAAGAAAAAACATTCCTTTTTTCATTTATTAAAATCCCTTCGTATAAAAATATTCCTTTTTAATAAACCTAAAAGTCAAGGGGGTTTATACACCGTATAAATGAAATTTGTGTATAAAAGAAAATATGCCTCAATGAATGGAGATTGAGACAAAGTACCATACAGAGATCATTTTTCAATTAAAATAGATCTATTATGTGTATTCACTATAAGTACACATAATGAAATTACAAATACAATATAGGATATAATAATATCATGACATAATTTGAAAGTAAGAGATTAACCCAAATAACGGAAATTGGGTTAAGAAGTTCCCTTACATCATGTCCGACTTGACTTGATCGTTCTTTAATCTCCTGAATAATAAACTAGAGTTAATTTATATTTTCTTAAAAACATTTTTAATGTTCATTATTCCTTTTATATCACTTATTACCATGTTATGAACATTATTTAATTATTAAGTTAATAACGGTCATTTTGTCGATCTTTGGTACTTGAGTCAAAAATAAACTTCTTATAAGTACAATTTATTCATGTTGTGAAATATAAATTATACCCAGAATTATATTCATGATGTAGATATCATATATATCATATATATCCAGTATATACATTCATTTATAATATTACATAACGTTTAGAGGTAAGAAATGAAATGCACCGTTCATGGAGACAGTAAGCCGTACGTACGCATGAACGCTACTTTCATTTCTATTTCATATTTATTGGAATGAAATTATAATTATATAAAGGTATAATATAATTCCAGTATAATATCATATATAATACCATTTACTCCATCCTTTATACATCCCACATATGTCATTAACGATTCAATTCACTTTGAGGGGGCGGTAGTCCAGACTTCCTAAAATGAAATTATCGCGTTTACCCATAATGGAAATAATTAAGGTATACGATAAATGAAAAATACATAATCATAAGAAAAAAACATAATATATATCATATATAAAAGTAGTTTCATCATAATGGCCACCATGAGAGGAGTTAAAAGAAGATTGAATAATCATCGTTTCGTGAGGCAGTAATTCGCCACCCACAAGAAATAGTATGTTCTTTAACCATTAGACGAAGGTGTGTGTAATTGTAAATAAAACCCTTATCATAAAAATATCCAAGAATATTGAGGATACTGGTGTTGTTAAAAATTAAAAGAATAAAAATAGTTTAGGGGGTTGGAGAAGCAAAATAAATCAAAACAACGTAAGAGAATACATTACCTTTAAATCGGGTAACTCTTTTTGATTTGAGCCAAAGGCTTCCTTGGGAAGACTTATCCCCAATGTGAGGCTTCTAGGAGTAATATAGGGAAGTTGAGAGAGTATTTGGGTAGTGTTTTCCCGATCAAAATGGAATTGATGGTGTGAATAAGGTGGCAGAGGTGGGGGCCTTTTATAAGAGGAGAGGAGGGGCACTCCTGGAAAGATTGAAATGTTACATTATTATGAAATGGTTTTCGGATTATAAAGGACCCAAAATGATATATTTCTAGGATAATGTGATAAGGGTTCTAAATATGTTCATACAGTATGTTTTTTACAAGTTTATTCCTTAGATGTTACATTATCTTTTCATTTTATTTAAATCGTTAATTAATTAGGCAATCGTTGCATCATCATTGGGTCATAAATAATTTAAATTATATAAGGTCAAAAAATAAAAAAAATTACCATGATGTAGTAATTCTTTTTATCTTTACAATGAATATTTATAGTATAATATTTAACTTATATATCCCCATGTATGAATTGTTTTAGTAAAATAACACATGTTCGTGACAATTTTATTTTTACTTTAAATAAAAAGTTATTAATTTCATTTTCTTAACCAAGTGGCTCCATGGGGTCCCCAAGTTGACCCATGGATTGTCTTGGTCATCCACGACTCATCCAATAAGTGTAGGGGAAGTGTAAATGTAATTTTATATTTTTATAATATCATTTTTAGCTTAAATTTCACTAATTACCTTTAATCGCGATTAATTAAAGTTAAAAGTTACTATTCACCAAAAAAATTTAATCCCATTGAACCACATTTTACTACCTAATGACAACCATGTATGTCGTATTTTTGAAAATCAAATCATAGAAGTGGTAATGTTTCATTTAAACGAAAAATCAGTTTTTTAACTACCACTTAGTGGTTTCACTATTCATCAAAAATTGATGTTTTTCAGAACAATGCCAAAATTTCACCGTAAGCTTTAACTGATATTCCGAATTAAAAAATGATTTCCATTTTAAAAAATTCCAAACATATATGTTTCATTAATTAATTTTATAATTAATTTCCATTGTCATAACAAATAGCGTGTTTTTGAGAAACAATATATATCAAAAGATTGACAATTGTTTATGTCCAATTTCAAAGTGAAATTAATTTTAATGACCACCATTGGATAAAATGGTAAAAATATATTCTAATTATACTTTATTACCACTAAATAGTATAATTTATCACTATGAATTATTTTTATTAAAAAAGTTGTTTTTAAGTATTTTTCGCTATTCATAAAAAATTGGAAGTTCTCAGAAAAATACCAAAAATTCAACATAGGATAATTTCTATATCCCAAATCAAAAAATGAAGTCCATTTTTAAAAAATATATATATATAATTTCATGAAGTGGGTATGACTATTCATAATGGCTATTTTGATTGGTCGCGGTGTGTTA
The DNA here is from genome assembly GCA_963277665.1 of Viscum album. Taxonomy (NCBI): domain Eukaryota; kingdom Viridiplantae; phylum Streptophyta; class Magnoliopsida; order Santalales; family Viscaceae; genus Viscum; species Viscum album. The sequence goes on along the minus strand of OY728120.1, from coordinate 1,405,248,421 downwards.
TAATCTCAAACATGCGTATAATGCAAGCTACAACATTATTGAAAGAGAAGCGTATCGTGGAAGCTCAGGGTGTTACAAGAGGAGTCGGTTCTACTGCAGAACATATAACTCTGATATTCCCTTTCTGTGAAGAAATAGTGTTAAGGGTACCGAGTGTGGTTTTTAGTTCAGGGAGACCAGTGTTGGTGCGGCGGACGACGTATCCGTACCCCAGGACCCTGACTACTGATTTTTGACTTTGTGCACGAAAAACACTGATTGTGTGTGTGTTTCCAAGAGTTTTAAAAACAAATCAAACAAGGTCATCTCACCAGGTATAAATCGTTGTCCGTGTCGCATCTGTTCAGGATGACTCCACGCAGATAGTCAGTTGGAGTTCCCAGAGAGTACTCGATGACGGCCCACCGAGCGACGATGCTCCGGTGCGGGGCCCTTTTTACTATGTTGGCACCCTCGGGTGGTGTACCAGCAGCACCACAGCCTATTGGGCAGCATATGCCACCAGATAAACTATCGAACTATGCACACTGGCATAGTGCGTTGCAAGAGTTCCAGCAGCAACGGCCTCCGAGGATACGAGGCGATGTAGATTCCCAGACAGTAGAGCACTGGATGGAGGCGATTGCTAGAGTTTTCTGCCTAGCTAAGACATCAGTAGAGTGGATGGTGGACTTGGCCACTAGTGTTTTCCATTGAATGACCATGAGTATGGTCCGCATAGTGATGAGGAATCAGTACGTGGACCGATGCCTGAGATAGTGCCTTCGGGTAGTGTGTCAGCTATACATCACTACCTGTTGGTCAGCAGTTACAACCGGCGGTACCGGTAGGTGACACATGTAAGCTTACTGCCTTACACATGTTCCAAAATCAGATACCGTCATGTTCCGAGGCGAGACCGACGCACAGGTAGCTGAGAACTGGCTTGAGGAGGTGGCTGAGAGTTTTTCTAGAGCTTATACAGCTTCAGTAGGACGATGTTTCAGTAGCTGAGTAATCATCGAGGCATACCGATCGTTCTTGGTACTGGATGAATACGATATGATCCGTGATTTAGAGCTCGGACATTAGAACGAGGTGTGTTTAAAGGATATCCGAGTAAGCACTCTTTTATCTATGCATTCCTACTTATGTTAATTTTCTAGAAAGAACCTTTGTGGTTGAATGTTCTTTGGATGATTGGTTTTAGCCAGTGAATGTTAACAGTGGGAAGATGCGAACTGGTGTCAGTCTCAGAGACTTGGACATGTAAAATGTTTCAAGAAGAGGAAGTTTCAAGGAATGATGAATCTGCAGAGCAACGGACGTGGAAGCAGAGCTAGGAGGGAAGTATGTGGTTGTGTACATTTCAACATGTTACAACCACCCGCCTTTGTTGTCCCTGCCAGGCTCAGGGAGCTAGATAGAAGGGGAAGAGAGTAGCTGCATGCGGTCATGGAGAGTGACCCAATGGCTCTAAAAATGTTTCGAGGGGCAGTTTGTGTCCACTATTAGCTGTCTTAGTAACAGACGTTGATACGAATCATTCCTTCCTTCCACGAATCTTGTCCCATACCTAGAGTTTCCGATAAGCCGTAGACTTGACCCTTACATCTGGAGATACCATGGGAGGAGTCTCGATAATCACTCTTACACCGACAGTGTGATGTGACCGACGAGGTGAGAGTTTCGGTTGGAATCTCTTGGTGGAAGCGTTGAGGCCTTAAGATGTTGGTCTAAGTATGGATTGGATCCACAGTTAATACATGGATTGACTGTATTAGGCGAAAAGGTGGTGGTTTATCTAAAACGCTGGGAAGGGGTTTTCCTTGGTCGGTGAAAAGGAAAACCCAGGCAGCACAGGATGGAATCATGCATAATAGGGTGCATTCGATCACTCAGGAGATGGCCAAACTTACTTTTGTGCCAAAATTCTCCAGAGTTGTGGAACCACTTCCAGCAGAGCTTTCAAGAGATGGGTTGATCAGTACGCCCAACCTGTGGGCGTTGGTTACATAGTTCACTACGACGCATTAGGGATCGGACTCGGGTGTGTCCTGATGTAGGAATGGGCAGTGATCGCCTATAGATCACGACATATGAGACTTCACAGAGCTAAAAGAGAGACCTCTAGAGTTTGAGGATGGCAACCATGTTCTTATATGGGTCTCACCTCGACGAGGTTTACGAAGATGTAGCTGAGGCGGTGAGATATCTCCGAGGTTCAACGGATATTTCTAGGTCCCCAGCAGGGCAGGCGAGGTGGTTTACCGCTTCACCTTTCCACCTCAGTTGCACCAGGTGCATGAAATCTTCTACGTACCTTGGCTGAGGAGATACAAGCATGATCCTTCACACATCATCGACCTCAGGGAGTTGGATGTTGATGACAGGGCGACATGCACGGAGGTTCTAGTGGAGATCTAGGATCGACAGGAGCGGGTCCTATGTGAACGGTCGATTACTTAGGTGTGCTTTCACTGGTATCATAGGAACCTCCAGGAGAGCACATGGGAGCGGAAGGCACAGATTCATGATCAGTAACACTTTTGTTTCCCTAGTTTGTGTTATAGATTTACGAGGACGTAAATCCCTGAGGTGGGAGTAATGTAAAGACCCAGAAATTTCAAGGAAATTTTTTTCTTAATTTCTATGGAATTTTACGAGTACGCAGTTTCTGACAGCACATGATTCTGAGGCCCTGTGTGCCCGGAATAATTTTATGAAGTTTTGTTAAGCTTAAATTAACGCGCCTAAGCAGGTTTACTGAAAAAGTGTAATAACTCTTAAATAGTTACACAGATCAGAAATATGAGGGCACTGTTGCGCTCAGGATGTCGGGTTTACCCTATGTGCTACTTAAGTTTAGTCGGCGCGGGCCTCCTGTGAGAAATTCCAAAAATGGCATCACCGTAAATAAAATAATTAAATTTATTATTTTATTTTTCAAATGTTTATAACTAACAAATGGTATCTCGGATAAAAATTCAAATACAACCACTGAACTCATGAGGGATGGTTTATTTAAGCAGATACTAACTTTGGCCGAAGCGGGCCACCCGAAAAAGTTTTTTTTTTGGCCGCAAATAAAATAATTAAATGAAAATTATTTTATTGTAAAATTCATATCTTTTAAATGGTAACTCAGATTGAAAATCCGAGAGTACCGTTGGATTCGTTGGGGCGTATTCACTTAGGCAGATCCTAACCTTGACCAGCTCAGTTCGAGGGTGACTGATAATAATTTTCCGAACATTTTTTCGGGTACGTTCAGTAAACGTACATGTGGGTTTTCATATCTTTTGAACCGGTACTCGGAATTAAAATCTGAGGGCACTGATAAACTCGAAGCACTAGTAAATGCTTAAGGGGACCTTTACCGCAGTTGCGTTTGAAGTGGGTTGAGAATTAATAATTGGGGATTTAGAATTAAAAAAATAAAATTGGTGGTACACAATTTTATTTATATGGTAGTTATACCCTACAAAGGGGAGTTAAGGGTGAGAACAATAACCACCAACTACCCATGTGAGGATAAATGAGATGTGGGTCCACACGAGAACCTAACTCCTCACCTCCCCCTCAACTCCCTAAACCCCCCTTTATCACCCCTTAAATTAATTTGTATACTCCCATTTAATTATGTTAACTTCTCATCTTCTTCTCTCTCTCCCATAAGTTTTTCCAACATGATTTCAAATAATGAATTGGCTCCTCTTAGTTTTGAATTTCTTGGTATTATTAAATTAATAGGAAGACTTTCATTTAATTGTTGGGAAATTAATCTGTAGAGAAGCTTTGGAGGATTAGAAGTAAAAGCTTACTTTCCCGAAGAACACAATCTACCTCTCGGCAAATGGAATCTCCTTCAACCGAGGCAAGAATGTGAGGTGACGCCCCGAGGATCACCATTCTTCCGCGATTCTCGTCCACCACGATGCTTGCCTCTTTCCGCGGTTCGACGACGTGTGACGCCTTTTCAAGGTAGGGGTTTTTATATAAGATTGAATTCGTTTTAATGATTCTTCATATCTAAAATTCACGATAATGATGACCAAATGAACATAGACATAGTCCTGCACATAAACCATTCTCCTTTTTACTTTGTATTCTTCATGTGTTCTTCATACGTTCTTCAATGCCTAATATTTATTGACTCTGGAAACACGAAGTTTTTTTGAGCGCAATATATGGATGTGAAGCCCTCGACGCAAGGATCACAAATATGTGATCGTTTAATTTTTCGGGCTTGTAACGAAGCCTCAATGGCTCACGGAAGGAGGCACCCAAATATTTATTGACGCTGGAAACTCATTGTTTCCCTGAGCGCGACATACGGAGAGGAATATCTCGACCTGAGGATCAAGGATATGCGTTCGTATCTTATTTCTGAGTTAAATCGAAGTCGAAATGGAGTGTGGAATGATCTTGAGGCGCAGCTGGGTGGGCAGCCAAAGGTGGTGGTCATGCGTAAAGAAGGGTGGTGAATGAAGAAGGGTGGTGCGTGACATGGGGTATTTGAAAGAAATCAATTAAAATTAATAATATAATAATGGTATTATTAATTTTCATGATAAAACACTTTTTTGTCCTTAACATCTTCGTGCAATCTCGGTTTCAAGAACCATCAGTGGCAGTGCAACCATGACATCGAGACGGAATTAATGAGTCCAATATTGGATGTTTTTTTCAGGTTTTTGGATTGGGTACCTGAAGTGCTCGAAAAATAATAGATTTAATATTATTAATAAATCTTCGACCCACCATAACTCATATGTGCGACGTCCGATTGGCTTGCCGTCAGTGGAGATATAATCCCGTCATTAATATGGTCAATTAAAGTCTAATGTTGGATACTAAATTCTAGTTCGTGGTGTGGGGAACGAAACACCGAATAATAATATTATTATTATTATTACGGAATCTTGTATCGGACATATCTCTCTCATATGGTGTCGGAATGACGAACCGTCTGCGACGTTGTGACCCTGGAATTATGACGGATGTTTCAAGAATAATTTTGGATATTTAATACGAGGTTGAGTCGTGGGCCCCACGAGGCCCAGTTCGCGCATGATGCGGTGAAATGAAACTTTTTCACCGTCTATCCATTTGGGACCAATGGGTTGTCCATCTTGTGTGTTTTTTTCGCATGGATCACAATGGTGTGACCGGTTTGGTTAACCTATGACATTTGAAGTACGACTGGGTTGGATCGAACATGAATCCAACCAGTCCCTCGGAGCGGAAACTCTTATAACCTGAGCTCCGGACATCCGATTGACGTGCCGTCGACATTGTTGGATTCCTCTTGATGAGACGAACCATTTGATATAATTATCCTGAGGTTTGGATGCTGTTGGAAGATGGCCAGGTTGGATTGTACCCGAAATCAAATCGGGCCCCTGGAACGGAAAAGTTGAAAACTTTCAGACTGGACGTTCGTTTGACGAACCGTCAGCGGCGTTGGTGATCATGTTGAGAAACAGTCCCTTTTATTATAGCCTATGAGAGTTTGGGGTACAGTTGAGATATGGTCGGGTTGGTTCGCACACGAAACCAACCGGGCCCCTGGAACGAAAAGGCTAATAACTCACAGACCAGACATCTGATTGACGTGTCGTCTGTTGCGTTGACACCCGTATGACGAGGAGGTCCTTTGAGATACTTCTTCATGGGACTTTTAGATAATTGAAGTATCAACCTGTAGGTCGTGGAGCAGACCCTCCTGGAGACGAGCTTTCAGAGTATGGAGACCGTGTAGCCGGCTGAGACCTGACGACTGCTTGACCGACTAGACATGGAGTGAGTCGACTAGCCCAGTGGAAGGAGCACTAATTTTTTGAGTGTAGACCCATGGAGGACAGAGCACTACCTGTGTAACAGTGCAGACCCGCGGTACTCGTCCGGAGGGTACCTCTGCATGCTATTAGGGGGTATGCACTATTGTTTTTGGGTGGCATACCCCAGCGGGAAGCACTACTGTGTTTGGGTGGCTAGCCCACTATACTCGATAGGAGGAGTACCTCAGCATTCTTAGGTTAGTGAGCAGTACCTCAGAGTCGTGACAGGACAACTGTACACTCCAGAGACAGGACTCTTCAGCAGTTACAGTTTCGATAATTAAAATCCTGGTTTGAGCTGAGTCTATGACCTTTGTGTTTAGCTCATGATAGAGATGGGTCACTTGATAACTTAGGTATATGTATGGGCATATACCTGGGTAGTGATTATCTGTTGATTTCACAATCTTTGTGGTTCCTTATGATTGAGATGGGTTACATGATAACTTGGGTATATGTATGGGCATATACCTAGTTAGAGGTTATCTGTTGAGATCTTCTTTGTGGTTATCCTTTTTGGATTTAGTGAGACCTTGGGGGTTTGAGGGTCCCTACTGAGTATCGTTATACTCCCCCCTGCACGGGCTATGCCCGCACCTCATTGTGTTGGTTGCAGACGACGGGCAACACACACAGAGGCCGAGTGTTCAAGGACTGGACGGTACCCGGAGGTGGAACTCACGACAAGACAATATCTGGTGGTGGACTTCACGACGAGAAGACACTCAGAGTAGGTTGATGGGAGAGAGCATTGTGGAGGCTATATGTACCTACCATTCAGGTAGGATCCGTGGTGGACGATCCAGGAGCTGCGCTATCTGTACCTACCCTTCAGGTAGGATCCTTGGTGGACGATCCAGGAGCTTCTTGTCAGCTTTCAGATGTTTTATCTTTTTTCCTTGTACTATATAGTTGGGATTCTATTTCCGGCACCTTTACTTTCAGCACAACTTGTTTCAGTTTTACTTAATGTTTTACTTCCGCTTGTACTCTGTGGTGTTTTATTTACTATTATAAAGGCAATGCCTTACCAGTTATCGGGATTTACGCATTTGGAGCTAGTCTCCAGCCCCTGGCCAATGTAAGGCGGGCTTGGGGTAGTCACGGCATGGGCCCCGAGGATGGGTCATGACACTATATGATTTACAGAATCATCAGCTTTAGTTTCAGTTCCCCTAACTAAGTGAACTCCATTTTCTATATTAATTATGGATAATATTTACTAATGTCTTCCATATGAGAAATATACTATATAAAAAAGTTATAATACTCAATTATGTATATATTTTGGAATGTTCTTAGATTTTTATATCATGCATTACATAAAATCACCCCCCATAATTGTACCACCTTTAATCTTTTACTTTTAATGAATAAATTTAAAACAAACTATGAAATAAGAGAGATTTCCCTCGGGCTCGTATTTATAGAAATATGATTGATGGTGGTTTCTCAATATATAGACTCACATGATATCGATTCATTTTTATTCAATTTTTAGTTGATTTTTTAGGATGTTTCCACCTTGGAAAGCTTGACATTCTTATGTATATCCTAAATATTCACATTTAGTTTATTATTCTTCTTGATATCTACTAGTAAAGAACAAACCCTTTTAAAAAATTCTTTTTTCTTTTTCTATGATCATCATTTACACCTCATGTTATTTTAGATATCCTGTTATGAAATCCATCAAAAAAAGTTCAAATATATTACTATAATGGTGAACATTAGTATCTTTGGATTATTCCTAAAATTTTTCACAATATTATCCATACCATATACCATTTTAAAAAAAATTAGGGGTGTGTTAATAATTTTTACACCTTCCACATAGCATATTGGAATTAAGTAATTTTCTCATCATTTGTAACTTCCAATGATCACAAAATTTTCCTTTTAAAGATTAATTCATCAATCCACAACCATTATATTACTTTTGTATTTATTTCATATATAATTATACATTTATTTTATTATATTGAATGTTTATAGTATTTTTGAAATAATATATAATGAAATATTTTCATCTAAAATATAATTACATTTTCATTAGTGTTAAAAAATCCATTTATTTTTCCTTGACTATGTTTTTTAGGATAACTTAAATTTATTTTTAATTCAAGGTAGACTTAAATAACATAATTTTTTATAACCATCACATTTTTTCACACTTTATTATATTTATAATTGAATCCTGATTTTTATATGTAACCCCAAACTCATCATAAAGGTTTACATTTCTACAACAACATTCATAGAGGATGTCATGATTATCACATTTATTCAATATAAATTGTGTCCCATTTATTGATGAATTTTATCCCACTTAGTATGAATTCATTTTAAAAAAGGATTCATCTCATTTTTGTACAACATATATATTTTTTAACAAGTTGTAAATTATTACAATAGACTATGAATATGTCTCTAAACATTAGATAACACCATTAGTGTCATGTAAAACTAGGAATATTCTGTTTTGTTATAATGTTTTGTCTTTGACATTTTTTTTCAATTGAAACTCTTTCATTTGTAATACTTGTGGGGAACTCTCTCTTCATTATTTCCATTCATTAACATTGATGAAGATAATGGTTGTCCTAATTTTCTCCACCCAATAATGCTTTGATTTATATAGAAAACATATACTATTTAATGAATTATGATTAATGCAGTTATTTATAGAAATAATATAGGGTCATGATTTTTTTATTCCCCTTGATGATGTGTCATTCACTTTTTCAAAGACCCTATTCTACTAGAATATTTATTTCATGATGTAAAATTTTCCTTTAAAATGTTTAAAATTCTTATTTTCTTATATTTATATGAATATACATCTTTTATAAAACCAATTTTCATCAAATTTACATAAAACACAAGTTCCTTTATATTTAATGTGGTTTTTATATCTTAAATTGATAAAAAGTATCTAAAAATTTCAATTTCTTCTTTTAAATGAGAACATCATCAATGTTAATTTCTTCGTTTAAATTGTTTTATGATCCATTATCCATTTATGTTTAACATTCAGAAGAGAATTATTGACATAAATAGTATATTCGAATTCTTGAATCAGTTCTTTAAAAAATACCACACATAAATATTTTATTCTGAACTAAGTTTTTTGTGAAATTGTTGTAAAAAAAAATTATAGATAGTAAACACCATAAAAATAATTAAAACAACCTAGATTTAAATTGAAATTTAAAATTTTAAAAAATATGAATCCAAAAACCAATCACCCTTAACCAATCAGGTCATTACACAATAATGATATTTTTATTAGCCGGACATCATTTATAAAAATAAATATTATCGACAACTACTATAATGGTGAGAGTATCCCACTATGAATCTAGGTCAATATTGATTCTAAATGAAAAATACACACACTACCGAAACCCATCCAAGACCAGATAAAACCACCATTAACCATTCCGGTACAATATCCACCTAGTATGATTAATCTCATGATTTTATCACTACACATCATATGAGAGCCTAAAAAACCCAAATAAATGGATAGATCCTAAAGAAAAAAATATATCTTGGGACCCTATTAAAATCTTCATAAAAATCACAAAAAATTATTTAAAATCATAAAACTAGACCAAATAGGAATGTAGAGATTGGAAGATAATATATAATATATTTTATTGAAATAATGGACTCAAAATAAATCCATAATGTTTAGGAGGACAACCACATTGTTATATAATTTCGTCCCACAATGAGCTGGGAAAACATAAGTGAATTACTGATAATCATTCCCATCCATTGTTGAACATGAACTGAATATCATCATGGAAACAAAAAACACCAACCACATTCATTTACCAAAACCAATAAATAATCAATAAAATGGAAAAAATGTATGAAAATTGAGTGAAGTAAACTAGATGAAGAAACTCAATTACATACCACACCACAAAAAATGTGATTCAATGAGAGGGGAAACACTGATGAAAAATGCACCACTGACACTAAATTAATTACCAACATATACCTAGAATTTCCATAAACTCCTTAATAATAGTCCATGATGGGGCCCTTCACAAATTGATATGAGGAAAAAATAGAAAAATGGAAAATATTGATACAATAATGATCATTAAAAAAAACAACGAAAAAACAATATTATATGAAAAACACAAAAAAAAATAAACCATTAAAATGCCATAAATAAGTGATGAATTCCACCATCAGCACCATAATAAACAAGTGAATAATATTCAAGAAAAAAATGAGGATTAAAATGATATTTTTTTGGTGATATGAATAGATATTTCCTTATTTAATGAACTCATAAAGCAATTAAAATCATAAACCAACCGAAAAATGGATAGGAAAATGTAACACCCAAGATTTTTATGAGAAATATTTTGTTTTTATAAATCATCAAAGGAATATTTCACTAAACACAACACAATCTTATCTTTCTTTACATGAAATCGCGACCTTCCTCTATATCTTGTGTTGTTCGCAATACCGAGTTTCACTAAACAACGATATGCTATTAACATATTATTAAAACTAGCCGTTATGAATAGTAATACACACTTTTTGAAAATTTATAAATTTTATCATTCAAGATAGACTTCATTTGTGGACTCATAATATCAAAATTACCCTAGGATGAATTTGTGATATTTTTCTGAAAACATTAAATTTTTGATGAATAGTGAAGACACCAGGTTACTATTTAAAAACCGACCTTTTATTTAAATAATTATTTATTTAATTTAAATTTATTATATGTCAAAATTGATACATAATACCTATATAAGTTCTATTTAATTCATTGGATTCATTTTATAATAATTTTAGATATATAAAAATTTTATAGAACTTGTCACAGTCTTTTTCCCGCCTCCAAGGAGAGTTTGGAAATTTACATAAAACATAATTTTACCGCTTCTGTTAGTGGAATTTCAAAAATACACGATACACAGTTGATATCATTATGTAAAGTATGGTTCAATGAGATGAAAATATTTTTTTGTGAATAGTAACTTTTTACTTTTATTTACCACGGTTAAAAGAAAATAGGGTAATTAAGGGTAAAAATGATATTATTATTACCATAACACACATCCTAATTCTATTGAATAAGTTTAATTAGACCAAAAACAACCTTAGGAATAAAATATGACAATTTAGGTCCACTTGGATTAGATTAGGACATTTAATATTATTTTATTTAAAGAATAGTTAAAATAGTTAAAATCAATGTTTAATAATTAAACAATTTTTAATATTGGATTATAAATAAGATAAATTTGACTATAAATATTCATTAGAAAGATAAAAATATTTTATATATAATGGTATTTTATTTATAGTTTTTAGACATTAAATAATTTAATTTATTTATGACACAATGATGATGTAATAATTACATTATTAATGAAATATTAACATAATTGATATTATAAATACCCAAATAAATGTAATTTGAGACCTTTTAAGAATTACACTAATTTTATAGGTTAATATGACATATTAGTGTTGATTTAATTAACTTTTTTCGAACTAATAATGTTGTTAAGATTTTCAAAAAAATCAATTACCAAATAGTGTCAAAATTGACATAAAATAGTTTTTAAAACAAATATTATATTATTAATTGTTATGTTATTCCTAAAAATCTATGGTTTGTCCAAATGACTTAGATAAGATTATATATATATATTAATAATGAACCACTTTGGGTTCGTTTGGCTTGTTATAGTAAGTTTATTAACAATATAGTGTTAGAAAACAAGAAGACATGAGAAAAGTTATATTATTTAACATAGAGTTAAATCTAAATGATAATGTTAAAATAGTAACCTAAACTGGTCTAAAATAAATTGGTAGAGAGGATTTCGACCCATACACACTTTATCTTCTAAATAAATCAAATTTGAGCTATTAAAAACAGAACATGACTTTATCATAAAATAATATTTTATGTTTCTCCTAAGGTTCCCTTCTCCTCCCTTATAAAAGTGATCCTCCTCCCTCTCCTCCTCACACCACTTTTTGCATTAATTCTTGGCCAAACCCTGCCAATTTATCTTATAGACTTCACTAGAAACATCCTATTGGTCCTGGTCTTCTTCAAATACCATTTTTAGTGCCCTAAGGGGAGGCTAAGTAAAGGCGCTTCAAAGAAGAGGTAATGTCTGTTACTGATTCCTTCAACATTATTTATTCTTATACTTACTATTATTTATTTGTTTAATTATGATATATTAACATAAGTATAACTCATATACTGATATTTTATTATAAATATGAAAAAAACCCTATTTCGCCTTATATCCATCCTATGGAAAATGAAATCACAGCACGTGCGTACGAATGGAATATCGTCTCCACGCCATGGTGTAATCTGTTTTGCACCACCACCTTACATGGATGCGTATAATGGTGTAAAGAATAACTCTATATTATTATTGTAAAGTGATATTAATTCTGAAATATTATACAAATACTTCAATATAATTCCATGATAATGGGAACGATATCATCGCTCGTGCGTACGTATAGCCTACCGTCTCCACGATGTGATGCGAATCATTTTACATGATCTTCATGGAATAATGATTATATAAATGAATTGAATGAATAAATATGATATATATTAGACTAATAACTTTCTGTAAATGAGGTTTCTAGAACCTAAAAATAAGAATAATAATTTATTCGACAAAACACGCATAAGAACAAAAAAAATAAACACCCGAATAACAAGTAAAAATGAAATATTACTAATACAAATCTATGAATATGACCATATATGAAATTATAAAAATTATTATGATTCTATAATAAGTCAATAATAGTATTTAAATCATTATACAGGAGGTTCAGACACGTATAAAGCAAATCAGACCTAAGGTAATGGAAAATCCCGCAGTCTCATTTTTATCTGAGAGTGTTTATACTTCATAATTTTATGGGGAATATTTATCTTCCCCATCCATGTTTCCTCAATATTTTATATTATTTATATCCTCTTACAATTCATTAAATCCAATTTTACCCTTCGGTTTTTTTAGTAAAACATATGAATGGAATCTTTTTTCATTTTTAGTATGTGGTACCTTTTTGACTTTTCTGGCCAAAGTACGAGAAGAATATTTTTCTTTAACATATACGACATGAATGGATTTTTAGAACATTATTTCCCTGAAGATTCCTTTACATTGTTTCAATTTTATTATTAATCAACTTCTTTTAGTTTAAAATTTTATAACATGTTATGAAAGGAAAAATGTTTTTGAAGTAGAAAGGATATTTTCCTCAAGAATGAAGTTCAAGTGTTTTATCAAAATTATTTTACATCTAAGATATTATAATGATCTGTTTCTATACCTACTGTTACATTGATTTGATTATTTTATTATGGAATTATTTTTATGATGTCCTTTTATCTTATATGTATTGTGTTTTAATGACATGATGTTTAAGAATCCCATTCTTATTACATGGGTTATTCTATGATGTATGATTTATGATCTTGTGTCACAGATAAGAATGGTATCATTATGAGATGGGTGGGACCTGTATCTCCCTCCAATGCATTGGGTAACGATTTATATCCCATGAGATAGACATGGCTGGAACTGTAGGTTAATCTAGTTTAGTGATACAGGACTGAAACGAGGAGTGAACTCGGTTCAGAAATGGACTTCGTCCGCTAAGATAGTCATGGAAATGAGTCATGACTACTAAGAAATGATTCTCAATGATTATGTGTGTATTCCACAATGTTTCATGTTATGATTATTGGGATTACATTTCACTACTATGATTTATCCCATGTTATGAAATTATGATCTCTTTTACAGGTTAAGATTTCCAAAATGTTATGTTCTTGTGAATATGATGTGATTAATATTACTTTTGTTTACCCTTACTGAGAATTTGAGCTCACCCATTTGTATGGTTTCTTTTCCCCATTTCAGGAAGAAGGGTATTACTTAGGATGTGCTAAAAATGTATTCTAGATATAATGAAATAAATTGGAGAAAATGTAGATGCTTTATGAACCAGTTGTTTATGTTTCCCTGTTTCTAAAGACAATATTCCTATACAGTCCTATTGGTTTTTTTAAATGTTGTAATAAGTGTGCTTCCATTTTGAGGTAATAACAATGTATGTAATGTATGGGTCATTATTGTTGGTATCAGAGGAAAGGTATTGTCAACCATTGGAAACTATGATGTGAAAGACTTATTAATAACCCTAAGGTTTTATCTAAGAATAGAACACAATATTAGTGTTTTAGAAATTTCCATGAACAACTTATTATAAGACCTTAAGTGTGAAATTTTATTCTTGATTATGTGGTTTTCCTGTTATAATTAGTGTTTCTCACACTATTCTTCTTGGTTTTTGTCAATGGTTGGAACTCAAAGGAATCATTTTAATGCGGAATGCGATGGAAAATGCAATGATTGTCCCCCTGAGAAACCAAACATTATGAGAGCTGGAATGCAAAATCTTGTAGCAATGCTTGAACAACCTCCTCAAGTTATGAATCATGTAGGACTTCCAAAGGAGAAAATTAAGGAGAAACATTCTGTTAAATCCATCATGAGGCAGCATCCACCTTCATTTAGTGGGTCTACTAATCCATTAGTGGCAGAATAATGGATCAGTACCACTGAAAAGATATTTTCACTTCTTCAATGTTCTGAACATGATAATGTCATCCTAGTACTATATCATTTGGAAGGTGAAGCTTATCAATGGTGGAATCATGTCTAGAATACGGGGCCAAGAGATGAAATTCAGTCAATGGAATGGGATGAGTTCAAGAACTTATTTTTCAAAATGTACTTCCCTCATATTCATCGAACAAAGATGGGGGAGGAGTTTCTTGAACTGAAGAAAAAGGATGTTCAGTCTGTTGGTACCTACGAATCAAATTTTACAAAAGATGCAAGGTCGCTTTTAGAATTATTATCCAACCTGAGAGTAAGATCGATCGATTCTTTAGTGGCTTAAAACCATGTCTTTAAAGGGAATTATCCATATGGGACTTCAATAGCTACGAGGAAATTGTTCGATGTGCTCTTAAGGTTGAAATAGAGATTAGAGTAACCCATCAGTCATATGTGTTTGATAACAAGAGGAAAATGTAATTCAAAGGGAAATCTAAAGACCACACTGAAATGAATATTAGTTTCCTTTATGCTAAATGGGTGGAAAGAAACATAGATGGATTTTTCTTAAAGGGACATGTAAATGTTGCGAATTTGGAAAAGAAGTTCATCGGGAATTTGAATTCCACAATGATGGAATGAAGAAGTACAGTGATACGAAAGAAGAAAAGCCTACACAGAGTTCACCTCCTATGATTCAATGTTAAAAGTGCAAGGAAATGGGGAATTATGATAATCAATGGCCTAATACAAGGGTTGTTGATGATGACCGACATCAACAAACTCTTAAGGCTAAAGACAAAGGAAAATCACATGAAATTCCTATCAGCGATGTGGAGTACGATAACGAAGTGGTAAAAGGTACACTTACCATCCAATCTAAAGTAGAAAATGTGTTATTTGATTCTGGATCCACCCAATCTTTTATTTATGAAGAATTTTCTAAGGGTATCACCGTATTACCTCAACAATTAGATGTTGAGTTAGCTGTGACAACCCCTAATGGCACAACAGTCACATCAAAAGTTTATAATTCTTCTGCAAATGAAGTTTGTGGGAAAGTGATTCATGTAAGTCTTGTGATCCTTCCTATAGTGGAATCTGATGTGATTCATGGCATGGATTGGAATTCCTTACATGTATCTCATATCAATTTCCAACAAAGGGAAGTCACATTTCATATTCCAGATCAATCTATGATCATCTATCGATGCATGGATGAACATAACCTTCCGGTGGAAATTTCATCCATCTTATGGGTCTTTATTACACTAAATAAAGGTTATTTATCTCAAATATTTGGATGGAAAATCACGATTAAGAATATGTCCATTGTATGAGAGTTTTATGATGTATTTCTAGAGGAATTTCTAGGTCTTCCACCAAATCCAGAAGTTGAGTTTTCAATAGAACTCATACCGGGTGTTGTGCCTATTTCAAAGACACCTTATAGAATGGCCCCAATTTAGTTGCATGAATTAAAGAAGAAACTACAAGAGAATCTTGATAAGGGATTCATACGCCCTAGTGCATCACCTTGGGGAGCACCTGTTCTGTTTGTTAAGAATAAAGATGGATCAATGAGACTCTTCATTGATTATCGCGAACTTAACAAGATCACTGTCAAGAACAAATTTCCACTCCCATTCATTGATGACTTATTCGACCAACTATGCGAAGCTCAAAAATTTTCCAATATTTATCTTCATTCAGGGTATCATCAATTAAGGGTCAAAAGGGAGGATATATCAAAGACGGCATTCCATACAAGGTATGGACACTATGAATTTATAGTGATTCCATTTGTTCTTACTAATTCCCATGATATCTTTATGGATCTAATGAATAGAGTCTTTAGAGACTATCATGATCAATTTATGGTATTCATTATAGATGATATTCTTGTCTATTCAAAGAGAAAGGAAGAACATAAAGATCACTTGAGAATTGTATTGATGACCCTGAGAAAGGAGAAGCTTTATGAAAAATTTAACAAGTGTGAATTTTGTCTTAAAAAAGTTTCATTTTTGGGTCACATAATCTCAAAAGATGGAATATCTGGGGTTCCATCAAAAATAGAGGTTATCGAAAGATGGTCGAGGCCAACAACAGCAACTAAGATCTAATGTTTTCTTGGTTTGGCTGGATATTATCGACGTTTTGTGAATTATTTTTCATGATTATCTAATCCACTCATCAGGTTGACTCGAAAATGAGTTTTGTTTTCTTGGATAGAGGAGTGTGAAGAGAATTTCAAGTAGTTAAAAAGAAGGTTATCTAGTGAACCTATCCTCACACTTCCTGGTAGTGGAGAAAGGATTGTGATTTATAGTGATGCATCCAAGAAGGGATTGGGGTGTATTCTCATGCAAAATGATATGGTGATAGCTTATGCCTCACGACAGTTTAAAACCCTTGAGAAAAATTACCCAAAACATGATTTGGAGTTAGCTGCAGTAATCATTGCATTAAAAATTTGGAGGCATTATCTTTATGGTGAAAGGTGTGATATTTATACTAATCATAAAAGTTTAAAGTATATTTTCACAGAAAATGAGCTGAATATGCGCCAAAGAAGATGGTTGGAGCAGATTAAGGAGTATGACTACTCAATTCATTATCACCATCGGAATGCTAACAAGGTGGCAGATGCATTAAGTTGAAAAGACCATGCTAGATTTTCCATGATGAGGATCACAAAAATCCAATATTTATGGATTTACAAAGGATGGATCTTGGAATTATAATGGATGGGGAGAAATCTTATCTTTCTCAAATGAATTTTCAACCATCTATACATGTGAAGATTAAAGAGGCTCAAAAAGAAGATGTAGAGTTAAACAAGAAGGTGATACATGTTCCTGAATTCAACCTTGATTGTGATGGGATAATAAGGTTCAGGAATCGGGTTTCTGTTCCTCCCATCCCAGAATTAAAGAAGGAGCTACTGGATGAGGCTCATAGTTCTTAATTCTCTATTCATCATGGAAGAACGAAGATGCATAGAGACATAAAAGAGTACTTCTGGTGGGACGAAATGAAAAGAGATGTTGCTGAATATGTCTCTCGATGCTTGGTTTGTTAGAAAGTTAAAGCTGAGAGATAGAAGTCTAAGGGGATTTTACAACCATTACCCATACCCAAATAAAAATGGGAAAAAATCACTATGGACTTTGTCGTTGGACGTCCTAAAACATCCAAAGGAAATAATTCTATTTCGGTCATAGTTGATCATCTTACAAAGTCGGCACACTTCATTGCTATTAGAGAGGATTTATCTCTAGATCAGCTTTATAAGATATATGTAAAGGAATTGGTAATATTCCATGGAGTAAAACATTCCATTATATTTGATTGGGATCTGAGGTTTACCTCAATGACTTGGCGAAGTCTTCAGCATACCTTGGATATAGAGTTGAGTTTCCGCACTTTTTATCATCCTCAGACAGATGGTTAGTCTGAGAGAAAAATTCAAACTATAGAAGATATATTATGAGCGTGCTCTATGGATTTCATAGGTGGTTTGGATCAAAACCTACATTTGGTGGAATTTTCTTACAATAATAGATTTCACTCCAGTATTCAGATGGCTCCTTATAAATCTCTCTATGGAAAGAAATGCAGGACTCCAACTTGCTGGGATAAAGTTGGGGAAAAAATCCATTAGGACATGATCTTGTTGATGAGATGGAAGAAAAGGTCAGATCTATTCAACAACAGATTAGAGCAGCTCAGAGTTTACAAAAAAGTTATGCTGATAACCGAAGAAGATACCTTGAGTTTTAAGTGGTTGATAAAGTGTTCTTACGAATATCTTTTTGGAAGAGTGTAATTTGATTTGGAAAGAAGGGAAAGTTGAGCCTTAGGAATATTGGTCCTTTCGAAATACTGGATCATGTTGGGAAGGTAGCTAACCAATTGGCACTTCCACAAAATCTCTCTCAAGTTCATGATGTGTTCCCTGTATCTCTCCTGAGAAAGTACATACCTGATCCTTCACATGTACTCATCTCAGAAGTTGTACCGCTAAAGCAAGATCTTTCATATAAATAACAGCTGATAGAGATTCTTGATTGTAGCGAAAAATTCCTATGGAATAAGACCACTCGCTTGGTGAAAGTTTTATGGAGTAAACACCAATTAGAAGAAGCTACATAGGACCTTGAGGATATGATGAGGGAGAGGTATCCCTATCTGTTTATCAAAAATTGAAGAATTTTGAGGGTGAAATTCATTTTAAGGGAGGTAGAATGTAACACCTGATATTTTTATGAGAAATATTTTGTTTTTATACATCATCAATGGACTCTTTCAATACACACAACACTAGCTTGTCTTTCTTTACACGCAATCACGACCTTCCTCGATAGCCTGCGTTTTACGCAATACTGAGTTTCACTAAACAACGATATGCAATTAAAATATTATTAAAACTAGCCATTATGAATAGTAATACCCACTTTTTGATATTTTATAAATTTTATTCTTCAAAATGGACTTCTTTTTGTGATTCTAAATATCAAAATTATCCTAGTGTGAATTTTTGGTATTTTTCTGAAAACTTTCAATTTTTGATGAATAGTGAAAACACTGGGTTCCAATTTAAAAACCGACTTTTTATTTAAATAACTATTTATTTTATTTAAATTTAATTTTGTTCAAAATTGATAAATAATACCTATATAATTCCAAAGTAATTCATTGGAGTCATTTTATAATAATTTTAGATACATAAAAAATTTATTGAACTTTTCACCGTCTTTTACCCACCTCCTAGGAGAGTTTGAAAATATACATAAAACATAATTTTACCGCTTCTCTGAGTGGAATTTCAAAACTCCAAGAGACACGATTGATATAAGTATGTAAAATTAGTTTCAATGATAGGAAAATAATTTTTGGTGAATAATAACTTTTTACTTTTATTTACCACGATTAAAAGTAAATAGGGTAATTAAGGGTAAAAATGATATTATAATTACCTCAAATGATGTCCTAATTCTATTGGATAGGTTTAATTCGACAAAAAAAACCCTTTGAATAAAATATGACAATTTTGGTTAACTTCGATTAGAATTACACATTTAATATTATTTTATTTAAAGAAGAGTTAAAATAGTTAAAATCAATGTTTAATAACTAAAACATTTTTAATATAGGGTTATAAATAAGATAAATTCAAATATTTATATTCATTAGAAATATAAAAATATTTCCTAAATAATGGTATTTTATTTATTTTATTTAGACATTAAATAATTTAATTTATTTATGACATAATGATGATGCAGTAATTACCTTATTAATTAAAGATTAACATAATTAATGTTATAAATACCCAAATAAATGTAATTTGAAACTTTTTAGGAATTAAACTAATTTTATAGGCTAATAATAAATATTAGTATTGATTTAATTAACCTTTTTATTACTAATAATGCTGTTATGATTTTTACAAAAATCAATTACCAAATAGTGTCAAAATTGACATAAAATAGTTTTTAAAAAAAATATTATATTATTAATTGTTATTTTATTCCTAAAAATACATGGTTAGGACAAATGACATAGATAAGGTTATATATATTAATAACGAACCACTTGGGGTTCTTTTGGCTTGTTATAGTATCTTTATTAACCATATTGTGTAAGAAAACAAGAAAACATAATAAAAGTTAAATTATTTAACTTAGAGTTAAATATGAATGATAAGGTTAAAATAGTAACCTAAAATTTTCCAAAATCTATTGGTTGAGTGTATTTCGACCCATCCCCACCTTATCATTCAAATTAATCAATTGAGAGCTAAATAAACCCAAATATGACTTTTTAATAAAAAAATATTCTAAGTTTTTCCTAAGGTGCCCCACTCCTCCCTTATAAAAGGGAACCTCATCCCTCTCCTCCCCACACCACTTTGAGCCTTCAAAATAGGGAAACCCCTTACAATTTCTCTTATCCACTTCCCTAGAAATATCCTAGAAGATCTGGTCTTCTTAAAAAACCGTCTTTAGTGCCCTAAGAGGAGGTTAAGAAGAGGTGCTTCAAAGAAGAGGTAATGTCTGTTACCGATTCCTTCGACTTTATTTCTTCTTATACTCCCTCTTATTTTGTTTTTTCATTATATAGTAATAACATAAGTATCACTCATATATTGATATTTTATTATAAATATGATAAAACCCTATTTTACCTTCTATCAATCCTATGGAAAACAAAATCACCGTGCGTGTGTACGTACGAAATACCGTCTCCACGCCATGGTGTAATCTGCTTTCCACCACCACCATACATGGATGAGAATAATGGTGTAAATAATAACTATATATTATTATTTTAAAGTGATATTTATTATTAAATAGTATACATACACTTAAATACAATTCCACAATCAAGGGAATGATATCATCGCTCTTGCGTACGTACGGTCTGCCATCTCCACGATGTGATGCGACCCATTGTACATTATATTCATTGTATAATGATTATATAAATGAATTTAATGAATAAATATTATATATATTACACTAATAACATTATGGAAATTAGTCATCTATAACATAAAAAGAAGAATAACAATTTATTCTACAAAACACGCATAAGAACAAAAACAAATAAACACCTGAATAACAAAGAACAATGAAATATTACTAATAAGAAGATATGAATATGACCATATATGATATCATAAATATGAGTACGATTCTGGAATAAGTAAATAACATTATTTAAAACATTATACAGTATATTCGAAGAGGTACGAAGAAAATCAGACCTAAGGTAAGGGAAATTCTGGCAATCTCATTTTTATCCGAGATTGTTTATAATTCAGAATTTACTAAGGAATATTTATCACCCCCATCCATTTTTCCTCAATATGTAATATTATATCTATACTAATAAAATTGGTTAAATCCAATTTTACCCTTCGGTGAGTTTTTAGTAAATGATATGAATGGAATCTTTTGTCGTTTTTAGTACAAGGTACCTTTTTGTCTTTTTCGGCCAATGTACAAGAAGAATGTTTTTCTTTAACTTATACGGCTTGAATGGATTTATATAACATTATTTCCATGAATCATCCTTTAAATGTTTTCATGTTTATTTTTAATCAACTTCTTATTGTTTTAAATTTTATGACATGTTATTAAAGGAAAAAATGTTTTTGAAGTAGAAAGGATATTTTCTTCAAGAATGAAGTTCAAGTGTTTTATCAAAATTATTTTACATATATGATAATATAGGGTTCTCTTTCTATCCCTATTGTTACATTTATTTGATTATGTTATGATTGGAATTATTTTTATGATTTCCTTTTATCTTATATGGATTTTGTTATGATGGTATGATGTTTAAGATTCCCATTCTTATTACATAACTTATACTATGATATATGATTTACGATCTTGTGGAACACATAATAATGGTATCATTACGAGATGGGTGGGACCTATATCTCCCTCCAATGCATTGGGAAAATATTTTTATCTCACGAGAAAGACATATCTGGAATGAAATGTTATTCCGGTTCAGTGATACATGACTGAAATAAGGAGTGAACTCAGTTAAGAAATGGACTTTGTCCGCTAAGATTGTCTTGGAAATGAGTCTTGACAACTAAGAAATGATTCTCTATGATTATGTGTGTATGACACAAAGTTTCATGCTTTGATTATTGGGATTACATTTCAGTACTATTATTTATCCCATGTTATGAAATTAAGATCTCTTTTGCAGGTTATGATTTCCAAAATGTTACATTCTTTTGAATATGATGTGATGGATATCTATTTTGTTTACCCTTACTGAGCATTTGAGCTCACCATTGTGTATGTTTTCTTTTCTCTAGGTCAGGAAGAAGGGTATTAAGTAGGATATGCCAACAAGGGATTCTATATATGATGAAATAAATGGGAGATAGTGTAGATAATTTATGAACTAGTTTTTTATGTTTCCATGTTTCTAAAAACACTATATCTATACTGTCCTATTTTGGATTTGTTATACGTTGTAATAAGTGAGATTAAATTTTGAAGTAATAACAATGTATGTAAATTATGTGTCAGAATAGAAAAACCATAACAAGGAGTATGTCAAAGAGAACATACAAAATGAGAAAAATAGTTGGAACAATAGAGGTGTGAAATGAAAACTCAATAATGAAAGTTATTAACAAGAATAAATACACATTAAAGGGTCATTTATATGTAATTTATAATCTATTAAATTCTACATTTCATCGACTTATAATTCCAACCAAACCATTTCATATTATTTTCCCTTTATGATTTTTAGAATGTTTATCATTACTTCATCAATGAAATTATTCATATATTCCTTGATTTTAAAGAAAAAAAATCCAATAGTATTAAATAAATAAAACTCTCCACTACGTGATCTCAATTATTCTAGAAGATCAATCATAATTGATTTAAAAAAACATCTTCCACACAATTAAAATTTTGGTAATGGTTGGTACTCTTCCCATTTAATTTAACAAGATAGATTTCATTAATTTTAATTATAATTCCCCATTTTTTCCCAAAAATATTGTTCTAATGTTCAAAAACATATCTTTTATTTTCTTCACCAGTGTCATTATCCTCCAGATTAAGAAAAACTATACATTATTGAAATCTACACTTCCTAAAAATACAATAATAAATGGAATGAAAAAAATTATATCTAATCATTATAAATCCACATTGAATGATAAGTTCCAATAAATATTTTACACACACATAGCGGGTTAATCAATGTAGAAATTTTTTATCAAATAAAAAATATTAAACTTTTACCCTTTTTTATGTTTTTCCGACAACTATTTTGGTTATGTTGTATGAATAATGATTATATAACAACACCGCTTAATGTTTTATTCTTTGATAATAATGAAATAAATATAACCATATACAGATTTTAATTAGGATCAAATCCATTATTAGAAACCTAATCTACCATGTTTTTTTATTATCCCAAGACATAGATTCTATACTAATAATTCTGCAATCAATTTCAAGTGGTGTGGTGAAGTTATCATCCTAAAACCATATTTCATTCTACACTTCTAAAACATTAATTTATTACACAGGTGAATTAACACAATATTATGTAATATAATAGTTCTTTATACAACCTCATTATTAGTCTATAATGGTCACCCTTTAAATCCATTAACATGTATTTGAATATAAACCTTATACACGGGTACAAAAACATAAACATTGGATTTATTCTACAATATTCCGACCCCTAATTTTTGGAGCTCCAAATTACAATAATTTTAATATCTTGATCCTTTTCATGTTTGTCTTGACATTGGCAATTTTCTATATCCCAGATTCCAAAATGGGAGATATCACTCATGTATCCTCAAAATAGTACATTCCTGTATTCTCAAATGTTTAACCCAATTAATCTTATATAATTTATTAGTTAGATACTCCCTCTCTTTTATGATTCATAATAATATCAACAATAAAAACTCAATAATTTGGAATATATACTACATTTCATACCTTTTTCAATTATATTCTTAGTTTATATAGCCACACATCCTCAAAAAAATTAATAGGAACATGGTGTCATAATTTGGAAAACTAGAAAAATCAATATTTTCCATCAATTGCATTTAATTATGTTGAAGATATTAGATATTTACTTCATAGAAACCTTCGAAAAAACATAACATCGTACTTTTTATAAATATTTGAAAATATCAGATAGTATAAACCATGTTCCTTAAAAAATATTGAACCATTTAATAGTGACCTTGAAATCCTCAAAATGAGTTATAGTTTAGATACATGTAATGTATTCGGTATCTTAATGCCTTCTATACACTATTATATTACTTTTCAGTTATACCTAATCAATGTCAATATAACTCAATGTTTCCCATTTCCTAAAAAACATTTAATAGACCCAAATATATCTTCTATTTATTCAATGTTCCCCATATATTCCTCCATTAATTATTGAAATTTTATTTTGTTTTCTCAATGAAATTCAATATATGTCCCAAAATCCATATCTTTCAATCATATAGATGTAGGATATATTTTATGTCTTGAAAAATTTGGTGAATCAATTTTCAAATTAAATCTTATTATAGTCACCCTCTTCATTTTTAATATATAGATACTAAATTACTGGATTTTTCTATGTTTTAATGAATCTCTCCTCAGATAAACTGAAAAATAATATTCTCAACACATTGATAAGTCCATCAAACATTTAAAAAATATTCTTTTTCATTAGCCAATGTTAGAATCAAATCATAATACCAAAATATTCCAGATGTCAACTAATAATGTAACCCGTGACTTTTCATCCATATTCAAATTTTTCTAGATTTGTGCTAATTTGATACCACCACATTGCATATGGATTTAAATTAATCCTTATCTTCATTTTTATGGATTTCAGGGTCATTACTAATCCAATGCTCCTTGAGAATCCATAATTTTTTATATTCAATAATTTTTATGAATCTCAGTTAAATTATAGTCTATGATTAATATACTATGTCATGTATTCCATAGAATGAACATAATTTCATCACATGACACATTATTTAAACCATTTCGATATTTATATTTTCATACTTACAGTTCCTACAATAGGGTCTTATATTTTTTATGTGGTATAGATTCATGATATCTAAACATCTTCTTTTAAACTAATGAATGTTCCTATGTTTTTTATGTAGGATTTGGGAGAATTTAGACTCTTTCTAAGCCCATAGTTTTAGTACATAGACGAAACATTTGAGGTTCGTTTTTAGTGCATGCTTAGTTCTAATCATGTAACTCAACCATATGAACCATATGGTGTTCCATTAGTTTATTATAACATTTTTAGTGTTGAAACACGACCATATTGAAAATATAATAATTTGTAGATCCAAGGTACACAGTGTGGGAATATTTTGTCTGACTATACATCTATACTGTGTAGGGTGTAAGTGGTGAGACAGTTCCAAAAATATTTATTTCACATGGTTAATTAACATTGTTCACAAACAAATAATGTTTTTTCTCCTAGGTAGCGTGAGCTTCAGGTTTGTAGCATGGTTTGGAAAACCATGTGAAAAATTCATAATACCCATTAAATGGGGGTATTTTAAATTTTCCGTCCTTGATTTTAAAGCATTATCCTTCTATTATTCAACATTAAAATGATAATCAACAAACTCCAATTAGATGAACTCCTCCTATTCAAGTAATATTTTTTTGATACTGTTTAGTTGAACAAAAATTGAATGTCGTTCATCTCGTTGGATCAATATTGGTTAGTCACTCAATCATCTTTTTTTGTTATCTCATTTTCTTGGATTCCATGTTCATGAGAGATCATATTCCTTATTATTTGGGTGTTTTTCTGGATCTTATGATTTTTCTCATTCCATCAATAATCAGAGGAAAACACTCGATGAGGATTCTACTAAAATTATTATGTACTTGGTCTAATATATTTCCATAAATGATTGGGTGTTTATATTATTTCCACATTCTTCAAAAAATTAGTGCTTATGGGAATCACTCCTAAAATTTATAATCCCTTATATTAATTGTTTAATCCTTGAAATGTAAATGATATTACACTAGTATACTTGGTTAGAGTTTGATGACTATAACCCAGACCACCACATGGGTGGGAAAGATCATATTCCTTGATGCCTTTTGTTCCCCTTGTCACCAAAAGATCACTGTGATGTGTTTGTATTGGTATTGGCCATTGAACTATTTTATATTGACACAATGAAATATTTTTTGTAATGACAAGTTTAATGGACCACCTAATCACTATTAAATGAGTTAAATTAAATGGTAATGGTAAAAACATGTCACATGACCCTAATTAAATTATGACATATGTACTGCAATATATTTTCTCTAGGTTTTATAACTCAGTAAGAATTTTAGATTACAATTTCATGTTTTTATTTACTTTTAAGAGTCATGTATTTAATTAATGAATTAAATTCATATATTGCAGTGATTATATTTATTGTAATTGAGTTGTGATAATTCATTTATGTGATCAGTTTTTTAATTTTTGGAATGAAACATGTTGTTCCTCATTGGTAATTTTAATATTGAACATGGAATTCCTAACTTTTCATAAAATTTAAAATACACAAGATCACTTGTTGTTAATTAGAATTTTTAACATGATGTTCCTCATTTTTTAATTTTAATTAGAGGAAATGTTTCTCCTCATTCTTAATTTTAAATATGGACTAGTTTATTTAGAATTAATAGAAATGATGTTGCACATTTTTTATTTAAAATTAATGCGCATGATGATCCAAATTGCTTATTTTTTAATAAATGTTCATTAAATTCCACATTTATCAGATTAAAGGTCATCAAATTATATATTGATTATAATATAATACATGTTAAGAAAAAAATTTTATTAGTTATAAAAAATATATATCTAATGGGTTTCATATGGGTTTCCGAAGAAGAACTCTGTTTATTTATTTCGTTTGTTTATTTTTTTATCATTACATGAACAATTGATTATTAAGTATTTATATAATTGATAATATTATACACCATTGGTGGTGGACAAAATAGTTTTAATCACTCACTATTTAGGCCATAGTTTTGTATATAGAATGACATCATGGATGTAAATTGGGTTAAAGGAAAATTCCAAAAATTGGAAGCATTATTTCATTACTGGTTTTGGATTCGAGGGGAGAAGAACGAGCTAATGCTCATTATTTCCTTCGAAATTAGATTTTGTTACGTTGAGAAAAAAAATAATAGATCAATTGTATTCATGATGCACAATACCATTATGAACCATCTTTTTATATCATTATGTCATCAACATTTTTATATGAGACTGATTATTACTCAGGTATCTTATTACTATAGTGATTATTTATATCACAGTTTTGATTATTATTTTTCCACTATATATCAATTTTTTATCATTATGCACCACTCAAATAATGAATGAATAACCTCTTCACTATACCCCCATAGACCCTTTATACTATTTTAAAGGCTCTGACATATGATAAGGTGAACATGAGTCCATGTGGTTAACCACATTTTTTATTAACTGGTTAACAATGCTAACAACATCCAAAAGATTTATTAGAAATTTTCCTCTTTTATTACAATTTTGGGTTTGAATAAAATGAGGCTATAACATGTCGTAATTTTTTAATGAGCATGTTCTTGGGACTATCTAACACCCATGATTTATGGTATTTTTTTCATCAGGTACTTTTACCATTGGAATGGTATGATAGGGATGTATTATTTCCTTTATCATTATTATAACATAAAGATTTATATATCATGCATATGACATTCAAAGTTATTTACACCATGCATTTCTTTATTTATATTTCTAGTTATATGGTGGTCATATCAGTTATTTGAAAACCATTAAAATATATTGAATGAAATAATTATGTGGTAAATTAATCCATATGAATCAACCTAAATGGTGCCTTCTTGCATAGCTTGATGGTGTCCCCTTAGCTAACATTATATCATATGTTTGATCTATGTAATTGGGTTTATATGAGTCATTGTGTATGTTGATTATGGTGAAATTAATTCCAATTTAAATTCATTAATTTGTTCCATTATATGATTGGTAATGTCAATCTGTATAATACAATCGTTTTTTTTCGACTTGTTACGTCATAAGATTAGAATTAATTTTTTGGCATTAATTACATGATTTTCCAAATGTATCTTATATGGATTAGAAATTTTTAACCGGAGGGTAACTCATATAATTGGAACCTGATATATATATATATTTATAACATCATGAATTATAATTCTTAAATAAAATGGTTTATGATAAATGGGGATGAAATTATATCATAATGATTTTTTCCATTATAATTATAAATAAAAAATCCATATAACAATTCCATGTGATTAAAAAGAAGACTTTCACCCTTTCCCAAGACTTAATAGTGTGTTTTTGGATTA
Source organism: Viscum album (assembly GCA_963277665.1). Classification (NCBI taxonomy): domain Eukaryota; kingdom Viridiplantae; phylum Streptophyta; class Magnoliopsida; order Santalales; family Viscaceae; genus Viscum; species Viscum album. Next base: position 1,405,219,960 of record OY728120.1, on the reverse strand, counting down.
GTTTTTTCTTATGAATTTTGGAATTTTACAACCCTATACCTTTATTATCCTTTACATTTATCTCTTTTTTGTGTTGTGTTATTGTAAATTTAGATATATTCCCCCGGATAGCCTCAGGTCATTCCCTATGAAGGTGGTGTCGACCATGCTCTTAATGTGGTGGGACCTAACCCAGTAGTAGTTCCACCTATTGAACCTCCATTTATACCTCTATTTGCATATAATATGTGTTAGTTTTCGTGACCTATGTATAAAAATATGATCTTAATGTACATATACATTACATCACATTTTTTGATAATATAAAACATTAGAAAAATACACTCCCAAAGATTGTATTAGTATAGTGCCTTTGGAAACCTGGAAACATTAACACCGGTACATAAGTGATACAAATTATCTCACACTTGGTTTTTCAGGACAAGGAACCTTATTAAATACATCATACATAATACATAACTTCTTAATGTGGGGAGGAAACCTAAAAAAGAGGTGATCTCAAATGCTCAGTATTGGTAAACATGGGAGACATGTGTATGTAAACATGAACATAAGATTATATTAAAATGAGATAAACATTTGAAAAACATTACTTATATATAAACTATCCTAAAATTGAATCATCAAAAAATATTGACAGTTCATAAGACTTGTGTTATAAAGAAATAAAGAACATGATCCACGAAATAATAATATAAGAATAAAACATGGAATTTTGGAAGACGCACAAGCATATATAAACGATGTTTCAAGGATTCCAACAAGGTCCTTATAACATGTTACGCATGGGATAATCATTGGGATACCTATTTCAATCATGGTATAGCCTCTCATGTACCTTCTTGTTTCAGGCTTGGGATGTAGCACTCATATGTTTGTATGAAATATTTTCTATAAATAAATTTTATTATTTAATAAGATTCATTGCATGAAATCTTGAGATTAAATGGACAACAATATGAACTTAACATAAAATGACCATTATAACCTAGCTGTTAGGTTAGCAAGAATAAATATAACTGACTTATAGAAATGTATAAATAATATATATCGATTAAGTATTTTTATATTAATTATTTGAATTTCTATTAGTAAATTAAATTAATGAAAAGAAAATTATATATACTTAATTTTTATTAGGTTCATCCAACGGTTATTTTTTTCATAGTGTATTAATAAACCCTATTTTATATATAGAAAAAAAAAATTTATACGGTTATTTTTACTCCAATTAAATGAGAACCCCTTCTAAATTATGATTTTGATACATTAATAATATTTATAGTCTAATATAATCATTTTCATTGGATGTGGGATATAAAAATTCTCAATGGATGTAATTTTAATATTTTTTTTATAACATTCAAATTTTGATGAATAGTAAAAATACTATTAATTTTAATTAAAAACAAAATTTTTATTCATAATAAATTAAATTGATAAATTATACTATTAAATCAGATTAAATTATAAATTAAATATTACTTTATAATTCAATTTAATGTTTTCCATTAGAATTAATTTTACATTGAATTAATTTGTTAAAATATCTCAATCATTCGTAATGTTTTAATGTTTAAAAACTCATTCTCTCTATCCGAAAATGGGATTATTTTTTATTTAATTACTAAAACTTATGTGTTTTGAATTTTTAAATAAGTCGTAAATATTTTAAATAATTAGGTTCAAATTATTTAAATAAAATTGTTTTATTTTTTTTATATTAAGAATAATAATTTTGATATTTTTTATCAATATGATAAAAGGGTAAACAACATAATTAAGGGTAATAATAATATTATAAAATTATCCTAAAACTTGTATTAATATAATTGGATGAGTTTTTTCTACACAAGTCATCCTTGGGTAGAAATGGTGTCCTTCAAAAGCCATAAGGACGAGGTTATGACATTGAATTTATATTATTGAATGAAAAGATAAATATTTGTCACACAAATTTTAATAAATATATATTTTTTATTTCAATTTATTCAGTAGATAAATTCAATTATAAATAGAAATTTAAAAAAAAAATTCGCTGTCATGGTGATTTATTTTTAATTTTTATATAATAAATAATTACCATCAAACATATACATTGATGATGAAAAAATGAATTAATTTTAGGGAAATCAATAAAATTATTTTTATTAGAATATAAATAATCATCAAAGGATAGAAAGCATGACCAAATCAAATTAGTTTAGTACATATAGACTATAACCATCCAAGGATATAGTTATTTACAATTTGGAGCCTTATATAAGTGATTGTGAAACTTTTATTGTTTTATTTAAAGCGATGTTACAGTTGTCAAATTAATAATTTAATAAATATAACATTTCTAATGTTGAATTTTCAAGATGATAAATTTGACTAATTTTTTTCTTCATAAATCTATTATATTTATATTCATCATAGTATTAAATAATTTTATTTTATATAAAAAATAACAAATTTAATTAACTACACAAAAGTGATGTAATAATTATTTTATATATTTAGATATCAAATTAATGATATTAAAATTAATAAAATAAATATAATTTTGGTTAACTATTATTACAAATGGTTTTTATACATTACCATGGAATATTATTAATATAATAAAAAAATTATGTTAAAATGACATCTTAATATTTTTAAAAATCAATGAATTGAACAATGTCCAAATTGACAGTATTGATTACTAATCAAAATAATGAACTATTAAATTACTTAACTATCATAATATTTTTTAAAAATATATAATAATTAAGAGAAGATAGAAATGTTCTATGGTACATATTTATGGTCTAATTTACATCAAATAAGTCAATATCTCACCATTTTAAGATTTAAATATTTTTGTATCTTAATTAAAATTAAATAGAATAAATAAGTTTTAATTAAATTAATAATTATTAAATTAACGAAAACACATGTCAAAATTTTATTGGATAATGAAATTACATCCCTATCTCATCTCATCGTTGAAATGTGTACATTTCTCAGTTTTTTGGGTAGGGTTTGATTTTATTATAAATTAATATTTTTGAAGATCGCAAAAGTGTCTCTCACTTCAATTATAAAATGCCACCTCCTCCCTCAACTATTAACTTCACTTTGATCCTTCAAGCTCAATATTCTTATGAAATTCTTACTTATATAATTCTATAGTTACATTGTGGGTTTTTTTCTTATTATTAAACTAACGTTATTGCTCCAAAAGGAGTTTTAGAGGAGACACATCAAAGAAGATGTAATCTCCTATAATAAATCATTCATAATCGTTTCTTCTTCAACATCCATATAGGGATTTGTTTCATAATAAATTAATAAGTAAAATATATTTTATATTATTATATTTTATTATAAATTTTAAACAGCCATATTATATCTTTTATCCATCCTACAAATAATTAAATCACTGTGTGTGTGTGTACGTATTGCTTACCTTCTCCAAGACATAGTGTAATATGTGTTTCACCACCACCATACAAGAAGGGGTATAATTTTGGAAATAATTACTATATATTATTATTATAAAATTAAATTAAATATGAAATATTATATATCATCCAATTCTATACCATTCAACAAATATGGGAATGATATAGTCCCTCGTGCATACCAAAGGCCAACTGTGTCTACGATGTGATGTGATTCATTCTATATGATATTAATTAATGCATTGTTATTTAAATTAAAATAATGAATAAATATTGTATATATTATGTAAATATCATGTTTAATGATATAAAATTTACCTAATAAGTAGAACTAGAAGACATTCAACAAAACTTACATAAAAACATAAAGCGGTTAATACCCGAATAATGAGTAACAGTGAAATGTTAATAACAAACAGATGATCATATGATTGTATATTATACAAAGAAAAATGAATATGATTCATTAATAATTCAATAATATTATTTAAATCATTATACAAGAGCTTTGGATACATTGAAAAGATATCGTATTTATGGTAAGGGATAATTCTGAAATCTCATTATTATCTGAGATTGTTTAATCATAAGTATTATTGTGGAATATTTATCATCCAAATAAATGTTCAATAAATATATATTTATGTTTATATTCTTCAAAATAAATTTCATCTCAATTTTACCAATTAGTGAATTTTTACTAAAATTTTGGGAACGGATTTTTATTATTATTTAAAATGAGGTACTTATTGGCATTTCTAGAAAATTACAAGGAGAATTTTTTTATCTAATATGACAGGAACATATTTTTAAGTGTTTATAATTCCTTATTTACAAGAATATTATTATATATGATTTCATTTATATTTTCAAATAATTTGTTTCTTTTATATTTGTGTGACATCTCGAGAATGGAAAACATTTTTAGACAAGAAAGGATATTTTTCTCAAGATTTAATATGATTTTTTTTCGCAATTATTTTCCATCTATGAAGTTAATATTTAATAAGGTTATCTTTGTATAGCTATTATTACTATGGTTTAATTTTTTATTATGGAATGATATTTATGAAATACTTTTGGTTTATATTAATTATGATGGAATGATGTTTAAAAACAAATTTTATTCCATGGATTATGTTATTATTAATGATTTATGTTTTTGGGGAATATATAATAATTGTTTCATTATGAGATTGGATGGACCTATATCTTACTCAAATGCATTGGTTAATTATTTATATCTCATGAGAGAGATATGAATGGAACATGAAATGATCATTGTTCAGTAACAAGGGGCTATAATTTGGAGTGAAATCGATTCAATAATGGACATTTTCCGCTATAATGGTCGTGGAAATGATCCTTGAACAATATGAAATTATTTTCTAGGATTACGTGTATTGAATAAAAATATCATGTCTTATGTTATGACTTTTAAAAATCAATTCATTGATTCTTATGAACATTCATGATTTATCCCTTGGAATGATATCATGATCTTCCATATGTAGGATACGATTTTCATATTTTATGTTCTTATGTATTATAATTATGATATTATTGTTATCTCCCTTCATTACCCTTGATGATAATCTGAGCTCACCCTTTAATATTATTCTTTTCCCCTAGTAATGAAAAAGGGTATTAAGTATGATTTCTGAAAAAATATGTTTAGTTACAACAGAATAATTTGGAGACTGTAAATATAACATATGAACCAGTTATTTATTTTTCCCAGTTTATAAAGATGCTTACTTATAAAGTCCATTTCTTGCAATGTTATATTTTATAATGAGTATCCTTCAACATTATAGTAATATCAATGTATATAAATTATGGATCATTATTGATGGTATTATAGGAAAGATATAGTAAACCATTAGAAACTATGATTATTAAACATTAGTATAAACTCTAAGGATTTGTCGAAGTATAGTATAAAATCCTAGTGTTTTACAATTTTTAAGGAATAACCTTGGTTAAACACAAAATTTTCTAAAATTGAACTTTTATTCTTTATTATGTGTCTTTCACATTATTATTATTTTCACATAATGATTCATGGTTTTAAGCAATGACTAATAGACAATCGAAATGCATTAATGCAGAATGCGATGGGAGATGTAATGATTTTCCCCTGAGCAACCAAATGTTATGTGATATCGAATGAAAAATCATGTATTTAAGATAAAAATAATTCTAAATATCTGAATCATGAATGAATTATAAAAAATAAATGTTGGTAACAATATTCTATTGAGTTCTTCATGAGGCAGCCTTCACCTTCTCTAAGTAGGACTTATGATCTTGTAGTGGATGATCAATGGATCAAGGCCATAGAAATTATTTTGAGTTCTCCAATGTTAAAAACATGATAAATTCATCTTATATGTCTATAATTTGAATGTTTAATCTGAGAAAAGTGGGAAACGTGTCATGAATATGAGTCAAGGAGAAGAAATATAGTCCAATTAATGGGGAGAGTTCATGAACTTTTTTTCCATATGTACATTCCGCAAAGTCTTTAAACAAATATAGAGAAGTTAGTAATTGATCTTATGAAAAATGAACATGAATATATTGATAACTACAAAGAAAATTCACCAAGATATTCTGGGTATTCTTCTAGAATTATTATCCAACCTTCTTGTAAAATTGATCGATTCTTTAGTTTATTAAAACAATGTCTATGAAGGGAACTATCCATAAGAGAGTTCAATAGCCATGAAGAAATCAATTGATTTGATCTCCATGATTAGAAGGATATTTTATTAACACATTTATCATATAGGTTTAATAAGAAGAGAAAAATGGAATTTAGGTGAAAATATAAAGACTGTAATGATAAGAAGATAAGTTTCCCTTATGCTCAACGTGTGGAAAGAAACATGGAGGGAATTATCTTAAAGGTACTAGTAAATGTATTAATTATGAGAACGAAGGTTATTGGGAAGTTGTATAAAAAATTAATGGGAAAATTTTTTTTAATGATGAAAATAGAGAAAATGATAAATAGAATTTTCTTCTTAAAAATCAATGTTAAAATTGTAAGTAAATGTGGAAGTATGCCAGTCAATACATAATCCAAGGGTTATTGATGATTATCAGCATCAGAAAACATTTAAGGCCGAAAACAATGAAAAGTCGCATGTTATCACTGTAGGAGTGTGCAGTTTGACAATGATGTTTTGATAGGAACACTTACCATCCACTGTACAGTAGATAATGTTTTATTTGATTTAGAATCAACCCAATTTTTGGTTTCTGAATAATTTTCTAAGGGTATCACCATATTACCCCAATAATTATATGATGAGTTATCTATGATAACTCATAATAGAACAATAGTCACATCAAAAGTTTATAATTATTGGCTGGTATAACATTGTGAGAATGTTCTTCCTAAAAATATTGTGATCCTTCCTAATGTAGAATTATATGTGATTCTTAGTTTGGATTGGCATTCTATATATAGATCTCATATCAATTTCATCGAAAGGGAAGTCACGTTTAATATTCCATATCACTCTATGATTTTCTATCTATGAAAGGAAGAATATAACATTGAAATAGAAATTTCTCGTTTATTATAAGTCTTGATTCCTATAAATGAAGTTTATTTATCTCAAATGGTCGTGGAGATACATAAAATGAAGAATAAACCTATAGTTTGGGAGTTTAATTATGTCATTCCTAAAGAATTAACAGGTCTTCCACAAAATCGTGATGTTTATTTTTCAATATATCTCATACTGGATATTATTAATATTTCTAAGACACCTCGTATAATGGCCCTAATTGAGATGCAACAATTGAGGAAGAAACTCAAAGAGAATATCGTCAAGCGATTCATACACCCTAGTGTGTCTCGATGGGGAGAACATGTTCTATTTCGTAAGAATATTTATGGATCAATGAGACTCTACATTGATTATCAGGAACATAAAAATATCACTATCAAGACAAAATATCTTCTTCCCCACATTTTATACTTATTCAACCAACTACACAGAGTTCAATACTTGTCCAATACTAATATTTGTTTAGGATATCATCAATTAATGGTTAAGAAGGAGAATATAACAAAAAACATTCCGTACAAGTCATGAACTTAGGAATTTATAGTGATGCATTTTAGTCTTAATAATTGACTTTCTATATTCATGGATCTATGAAATGGAGTCCTCGGAGGATATCTGTATTAGTTTTGGGTAGATTTATAGACAATATTCATTTATTTTAAAAGAGAAAGTAAGAACATGGAGATCAATTTATAATGGTACTATAGACCCTATGAATGGATATCCTTGATGAAAAATATTCCATGTTTGAATTTTTTATCCATAGAGTTTCATTTTTGGGTCACATAACCTCAAAAGAATAAATATTTTTGGATCAAGAAAGAATACAAATTATTAAAAGATGGATAACACCATAAATAGTAACTGATATATGATGCTTTCATGTTTTGTATATATATTATAGATGTTTTATGAAATATTTCTCAATATTATATTATCCACTCACCACCATAACTTTGAGAAGATTAATGTTCATGAGGACATATGAGAGTGATGATAATTTCAAGGACCTCAAAATAAGGTTAGCTAGTGAACCTTCTCTCACACTACCTTTTAGGGTATAAATGTTTGTGATCTATAGTGATGCATAAATAAATGGTATGGTTATTTTCTCTTGTAAAATGTTATGGTGATAACTGATTTCTCATGGAAATTTAATATTCATGAGAAATATTTCCCAACTCATGATTTCAAACTAACTACAGTTATCATTTCACTAAAGATATAGAGGTATTATCTATATTATGAAAGGTGTTATATTTATTATTATCATAGATGTTTAATATAAATTTTCACACTAAAAATGATGAATATGTGTCAATGATGATGGTTGGATTGGATTAAACGTTATTACTTATCAATATATTAACCACTGGGAAAGTGAACAAGGTGGAATATGATTTGAGTCGAAAGGGCCTTGCTATGCTATCCAAGTTAGGGATCAGAAAATAACAAATATATATGGATTTCTGAAGGATGGGTCTTGAAATTTTAATGAAATGGGAGAAATATTATATTTCTAAATTAATATTTCAATAATCTATATAGGTGAAGATCAAGGACGCACAAAAGGAATATGTAGAACTACAAAATAAGGTGATAAATGCTCCTAGATTCAATGTTAATTGTGATGAAATAATATGTTTTATGAATTCGGGTTTGTATTTCTTTCATAGAATAATTAAAGAAAGATCTATTTGATTTGGATCATATTCCTTCATTCTCTATTCACATTGGAGGTAAGAAAGATGCACAAGGACCTAAAAGAGTATTTCTGGTTAGATGGAATGAAAAGGGATGTTGCCAAATATGCCTCTCAAGTTTTGTTTGTTCTGGAAGATAAGGCTTAGAGATAGAATTATAAGGGGATTTTATAACCATATTCCATACCAGAATGGAAATTGGGAATCATGATTACAGGCATTTTCACTGGACTTCCCAAAACATTTAAAATACAAAATTCTATATGGGTTTTAGTTTATCGCTTTATGAAGTCAACACATTTCATTTTTATTAGAGAGTATTTATATGATGATAATATTACCAAGATATATGTAAATGAATTTGTAATATTACATGTTGTACCACTTACCAGTATTTATGATTAGGATCTGAGTATTACCTCAATGTTATGTTGATGTTATCAGTAGGATCTGGATACCTAGATACATTTCAGCAATGGTTATCATCCTCCGAAAGAAGATTAGTTTGAGATGAAAATTGAAACTCTAGATGAAATATTGAGTTATTTATATATGTATTTAAAAATATCTTGGGATCAACACATACATTTTGTTGAGTTTTCATGAAACAATATATTTACCTCATGTTATCAGATGGCTCTTTATGAGGCCCTCTATAGAAAAAAGTATAAAACTCCAACATACATGGATGATGTTGAGGGTATAAATCTATTAGGACATAATCTTGTGGATTAAACTGTAAAATATGTAAGATCTATTCAATAAAACGTATGAGCTACTTTGATTTGACAATAAAGTTAGGCTTACAACTAAAAAAAGACCTATAATTTTAGTGGGTGACAAGTTGTTTCTATGAATATCTCTCTAGAAGAGAATAATGTTAATGGGAAATAAAGGAATGTTATGCCCTAGTAATATTATTTATTTTGAAATTATGGATTGTATTGGGAACGTAGATTTCCAATTAGTGCATCTAAAAAATATCTCTCGTGTTCATGAAGTGTTCCATGTATCAATATTGAGAAATTACATACCTGATAATTCATTTGTAATAAACATAGAAGTCATACTGTTGGAGGATGATCTTTCATATAGAGAACAACAGATTAAGACTCTAGATCGTAGTGAAAATATTAAAAGAAACAAGACCACTCACTTGGTTAATTTTATTTGATGGAACCAAAAATTTGATGTTGCTACGTGGGAACTTGAGGATATTTTGAGGGAGAGAGTTCATCATATATTTTTATCCCAATGACTAATTTCGAGGGTAAAATTTAATTTAAGGGGTGTATAATTTAACACCGAGATGATTTCATGAAATATTTTCTCCAAATAATTTAAATTCTTCAATAACCTGTATTCCCAACAATCATCAGTTTAAATGAACAGTGATACACCCTTAATATAAAATGACCATTATAATCTAGACATTAGGTTTGAGGGTATAAATATGAAAATAATATAGAAATGTATAAAAAATATAAATGAATTTTATATTTGTATTTTTCTTATTTGAATTAACATTATTAAACAAATTGATGAAATATATATGTTATACACATAACTTTTTGATATTCAGCCAATGTATATTTTTCTCATATGGTATGAAGAAACCCTAGTTAATTTATAAAACCCTATATTTTTCAAAAGATCAGCATTCTACCTTTTAATGGAGAAACATTTTCTTATTAATATTTTAACACATTAAAAATTTTATATGAAAAAAAACATTTTTTCAAAAGTGGGATGAAAAAATTTGCAATGGATAAAATTTAAATCTTTTTATGATAAATTGCAAATTTTGTTGAATAGTAAAACTGTACTAAATTATAATTCAAAAAAAATTCTTTGAAATAATATATATGGTAAAATTATAATATTGAATGGTTATAAAGTATTAATATAATATATTTTTATCATTGAGAATAATTTATGTCAATAGCACAAATTTTACATTTAATTCAGACGGAAATAATATTCTATCTTTTGCAATGTTTTTATTTTTAAAAACATGTTATATCTTTCCAAAAATGGGATTAATTTTATATTGATTAACGAAACATCTATGTTCTTAATTCTGAAAAATGGATTCCAAATTTGAAATCAGTAGGTCCGAATGAAGTGAATGCATAATTTTTTTATTTCTTGGGCATTATGAATAGAAACATCCATAATTGTTTTAATATGGTAACAGGTTAAAACAAGTAATTAAGGGTAAAATTACTATTGTAAAATTACCCACATTCATACTATTATAATTGGATTTTTTGTTTTGACCATAATCATCACTGAGTAGAAATGGTGTCCATTGGAATACACTTAGATGAGATTATGACATTTAATTTATTTTATTTTATGAAATGTTAAATTTGTCTCACTAAAATTTTAATAGAAAAATCATTTTTTATATAAGGATATACATAATAAAAATTTCATTATAAACTCTATTTTTAATTATAATATATTTTTCTTTTCCATGGTAATATATTTTTAATTTTTATAAAATAAATAATTACAATAAAAACATATAATTGGATTATGTAATAATTAATTAATTAATGAGAAATCAATAAAATATTTTTTATTAACATATTAATAACCATGAAAGGACCCAAACCCATGGAAAAATAGTATTGGTTGATTATAAATCATTCATAACCATTAAAGGGTCTAGTTGTTTAACCTTTTAGCGTTATTGAAGTTATTGTGGCTGTTATATTAATTTATTTAATGTGATGTTAAAGTTTTCATATTCATAATTTAATAAGAATAATATTTTTTTTTGTATTTTCTAGCAGATAAATTAGACTAAATATATTATTTTTAAATCTAGTAGATTTAAATTTGTCATGGTATTTTAGATTTAATTTTTATAATAAAATAAGTATACTAAATAATTACACAAAAGTAATTTAGTAATTTTTTATTAAGGGAGATATCAAATAAATGTTATTAAAAATATTAAAAAATAAAATTGGGGTCAATAAATATTAAAATTTATTTTATAAATTACCTTTTCCAATTATGAAAATAACAAAATAGTAGGTTTAATGTTAACTTGTTATCCTTATATTTTAAAAAATCAATTAATTGGAAGGTGTCGAAATTGACACTATTGATTATTAATAAAACTAATGTCTTATTAAATTAATTAAAAATCATAAAACTGTTTGAAGTTATCTAATAACTATTATATGATCAAAAATAATAAAAGGAACATATTTATTGTCTAATTGACAAGATATATGTAAATATTTCACTCTTTTAATATCACAAAATTTGTTATCCTAATTAAAATTAAATAGAATAACTAAGTGTTAATTAAAAGGGTAACATTGAAATTTACATAATAAATTGTCTAAAATTTATGGTTTGATTATATTACATCCCTATAACATCTCATATTTGAAAATGGGACATTTTTTTATGTTTTCTGGTTTGGTTTTATTTTATTATAAATTAATATTTTTGGATATCCCAAAAGTACACCTCACATCAACTATTAATGGGAACCTACTCCTTCACACTTTCACATCACATTGAGACATAATTCTCAACCATAACATACCATTTTCACATATAAAATTCACTAGTTATATTTTATAGGCTTTGGTCTTTGTAAAAGACCCACTATAGTGATTTGTGGTGGGATTTAGAGGAAGCAAGTCAAAAAAGAGAAAATCTATTCTACCGATTTTTTCAATCCTCTTTCTTATTCAACTACTTTTTCATGTGTTTTTAACTATAAAGAAATAAATCTTGTATCACATATATACATATATTTTACTATAATTTTGAAACAACCATATTCCACCTTCTATCCATCCCACAACAAATGACACCATCACCTGTGCGTATGTAAGGCTTACCGTCTCCACATCGCAGTGTAATAATTTTTTCCACCACCTCTATACATAGATTGGTATAATGATTTAAATAATAACTATATATGATTATTATATCATGATATTAATTATGAAATATTATAAACCATCCATTTCAATTCCATTCAATAAATATTATAAAGATATCGTCACTCGTGCGTACGTACGACCAACCGTCCACACAATGAGATGTGAATCATTATACAATATATTTATTAATGAATTATTATATAAATGTAAATAATGAATAAATTTTGTATATATTATATTAATATAATTTTTAATTGTATAACTATGAATTTAAAATAATAACAAAAACTTATTCTTGAATACATGCATAAGAACCTAAAGAATATAATATTCGAAAAATGAGTAACAATGAAATGTAATTAAAAATAATATGATCTTATACTCATATTTGATATCCGAAAATTTAAAATGATTCTTTACTAATCAAATGAAGTTATTTAAATCATTATAATAGAGACTCATATACATATGATGTATATCAATCCTAATGTAAGTGATAATTTTTCAATCACATTATTATTCAAGATTTTTTATTCAAAAGTATTTAATAGTTTAGATTTTATCATCCACAACCATGTTAGCTAAATATGTAATAATATTTATATTATTATAAAAAAACTAATTCCAATTTTTCCAATTTGTTAAATTTTAGTAAATGGTAGAAATGAATAATTTTTTTGTTATTCGATACGAGGTAGTTATTGATATTTTTTTTGGAAAAAATAATGAGGATAATGTTCTTATTACATATACATAAGGATTGGATTTTCACGTCTTCATAACACCTTATTTTTTTGAATGGTCCTCTACACTATTTGATGTTTATTTTCAAAGATATTATTTTTTTAAATTTAATGCTATTTTTAGAGAAGAATTCATTTATGAAGAAGAAATGATATTATCTTCAATAATGTATATCACGTGATTGATCAAAATTATTTTCAATAAAAGATGAAATTATTTAATAGGATTATGTTTATAACCCTATTATTAATATATTTTTAATTTTTTATGGAATAAAATTTATGAAATCCATTTTATATATGGTTGATGATGGAATGATGTTTAAGAATCCGATTTTATTCCTTGGGTTAAATTACAATAGGTGATTTATATTTTTTTGGAACTTGTTATAATGATTTCATTATGAGATGGGTGGGACATATATCTATCTTAAATTAATTTTTTAATGATTTAAATCTCATGATATAAACATTTAAGGGATAGGAAATGACATTGGTTCTATAATGTAGGGCTATAATGAAGGGTGAACTCGGATAAGTAATGGATTTTGTCTACTATGATGGTCTTATAAATGAACCTATACTAATATGAAATTACATTCTATTATTATTGGTATTCAAAAAATCATTATGTCTTATGTTATTACTTTTTTATTACATTCATTGATTCTTATGAGCATTCATAATTTATCCCACGACATGATATCATAATAATTTATATACAGGATAAGATTTCAAAATGTTATGTCATTATATCATATGATTATGATATGATGGATATCTCCCTTATTTACCCTTAATGTTAATATTAGAACACCATTCGTAGGATTATTTTCCCCAGGTTATGAGGAATTCTATTAAGTGAGATATTTCAAAAAGGGGTATAATAATGATGAAATCAGTGGGAGACAATGAAAATGACTTAAGAACTAGTTATTTATGATATCAAGTTTCTAAATACAATATACATATACAGTACACGTATATATTTTTTATATTTTTATTTAATATTATTCAAAATTTATATAATATCATGGTATTTAATGAATGTTCTATTATATGGGATGCCCCCTAAGGTACCCTCTTATATCGTGCTCAGGATGACCTCATGTGTATCCTCATGTTTTGGGATTAGGATGTCTTATCATGTACCATTTGTGCTCATAACTAAAAGATCATTAACCTCATAATTTTAAGGAGATATATGTCACACCCATCTTATGATTAAACCATAAATTAATGTGACAAAAAATCATAAAAAATAATATCATAATCCATGAAATTAAATAGATTTCATAAACATGAAATCACAGCGTAACCTATGGAAAAAGAAACAAGATTAATAAAATTTCATCAATTTATAACCAATGAAAATAACCAGGATTCATATAAATATTACCCATAAACATAAGTGGGGGTCAAAAACATCATGTCACTAATACATAAACTATTCAAAAAAAAAATATTAATGTAATTTTTATATCGTTTCTTGGAAATAAATTAGTAACACCAATCGATGTATTATTAGATGGGAAATAATTTTGTATGATATTATAAAAACATGTCATGAGGATATTATCATTTCACATTTAGAATATTGTTCTTAAATTTTAAAAACACATGAAACCCATTTTCATGAAAATAAACATGAATAATTATAATGAACAAATTGAAAACATTTCAAAATAAATTCTCTTTTCCAAAAGTTTATTGGATTATGAAAACAATTAAAAATATATTTTCCTTGAAAAAATTTAAAAATACACATGAAAAAAAATAAAAAAAAATTATTTTAAAAAATTAATTTTTTTAATAATTTACTTTTTAAACATGGACATTATGCGTTAAAAAAATGACAACTGATAAATACATATATGTTAAACATTAATTATGCACTATAAAATGTTATGAAATGTTCTCCAAAAAAACATGAATATTCCTATATTAAGATATTTTTTTTGAAGTATAAAAAATGGAAAAAATATGTTTTAATACTCATTGATAATATTATAATTTTTATGGAAATATTTTATAAAACATGGTTTTGATAGAACAATGACTTGTAACCGAAGAGATCGGCAATGATGGGATTTTATAGAAACACTATCATTACTATCATAAAAGCCAATGAGTAGAAAATTGTACCAATACATTAATATAATATGAATAAAAACAAGAGGAAAAAATTCATGATATTTCATAAGTGAAGGATCATAATATTTCATCAATGAAATCATAATCATAAACAATCATGGAAAGTAGTGAGTTTGAGTATTCAAACTCTTACAAATTAGTAATATTTTTCCATACTCCCCAAGAAAAAAAATACAATTAAATGATGCTTAGAATATCAGAAAATTAAAGGGATTCTTGATATATAATTTCAATGGTACTATGTACTCCTTATGGAAATATATTTTTCTTAACATAATATGTGTCTCAAAGAAGAAAAATTAGGGAAAAAATTACTATACCATTATGGTTACATTGGAAACATAAAAACAAATGAAAAATATAAAAAATGGTTACATAGAAACCCATATTTTTAATTATAATTATCCTATAATATTTCTGTGGGAATTATACACACCAAAAAATGAATGGGTAATGAATAAAACATATATCTTATGAAAATAAAAAGTGATTTAAAATTCCTTTACCTTATGTCTTAACTCTCTTCATAATCATGATGAAATCTATTAAAATAAATATATTTTTATTATAAATATATTTTATAATAATGATATTATATATTATACCACATATGATTTTATTACTACCTTATATTACATGCTTGTTAACAATTCTATGTTACAGTTTCACTTCAGGTAATATTATCTTTTTTTTCTCTTGTCTCTTAATTTGTTATATAATCAGTACATATACATACATCTGATATGAAAAATTTAAAAATAGATTTAAAAATCTAATCTAATATTTATATTTATATGATAATAATATATACCTTATATAATTACGAAATGGAATACGTCGTTCATAGAGATTTAGGTCTAACGTACGCATGAACATTGTTTCTGTCTTACTATCGTATTTGATATATCCGAGTAAATAGTATATAAGTATATGTAAATATAGATAAATAATTATTATAGTTTCAATTTTATAATATATATATATATATATCATATTATTTCACTGCATACATCCTTAACACATTCAATTTAGTGTGTGAACGAATCAAACATCTTTGAGAGGGTTTTCAACTCCTCGACCCCAGTTAACCTGAGTCGGTGCATTATTACATAAAATTGGCACGATCAAAAGGGATCAAATCCTGAAAGACTGACCCATTTAGTATCCTTTGATGTACAAGATATATTCATATGTTTTACATTGCATTATAAAATAAAAAGAAACAAAAAAATTGTCTCTATTGACCCCATTCATATCCAATATACTATCCCTATTGGTAAGTCATAATATACTTCTTCGTATCTTGGAAAAAATAAAACATTGAAAGAAGTGACCTCAGATGCTCAGAAAGGATAATAATATAGCAGAAACATTCATAAATAAGCCTAACCATTTAAATAAATATATAATACTAAATCATAAGCCTTTAAATAATAATCTTCTGTAAAATATGGCCAATATAAATTAAATAATATCATTTACTTATTCACATGGATATTCTACTAGTCTAATAATCACATTAAATATCAATGTCCAATTTCATAATGATGGAATTCATAATTCCAGACTTCATAACCAAATAGTCAAGGCCTTGTGCCAAGACTACAAATAAGATTTTTTCAAGGACTCGTTCCAAGACACTAGATGGTCTAATGAGACATACCGATGCATCAAGGAGCTATAGAAGGCTCCACCTATCACTTACTAAGTCAAATGCATTCCTCATATGAAATGGTTTTAAAATAACATAAACATTCTTATTAAAACTAGAATACAAAATATCAATACATTATCCATAAACCATGAATGGTAACAAAATAACACATCCATAGTCAAACATATCACAAAACCATCAATTCAATATGTATGTTTTGTATCATAATAAATCCACATCAACAAAGATTAAAACCCATCAAAGGATATTGACATATATGAAATGAAAACTATTTGAAAGAAATACCTCTTTCTATTTTAAAATCATTTAAAAGGCATATAATTATAAAAGAAAACATTTATTTTGAAAATATTATTATAATAATGTTAGGGAGTATTTTATGATGTTATAATGGAAGAAAATAACTGCACCCACCGTCTAAGTTAAAAAATGACATTCTTACCTTAATTTTGTCTAAAAGGTCATAATGTACCTTGTTAGGAAAATGGTAGAATGATTCCTATCAAAACATATATTGTAAAATAAAGGTATAAATTACATTAACCCATAGACTTGTAAATAGTAAGAATGTTTCAAATTACATTTTTATGAAAACATGGATGTGGATGATAAAGATGTCCCAGTAGATACTTACATATTAACAACATCGGATAACAAAAGTTATATTAGAATTAACCCATACCTTGTACATTTCCTTATTCGATGGTATATTAACCACATGTATAATAGTAAAAACATTGTTATTAAACTATAAAATAACTATATAGATAAATATTATATCATATATGATCCTCTAATTTGTCTTTGTTAATAATATTTCAGTAGTATCATCGTTTTGGGTGTTAACTGATTTGTTTTCCTTTATATTCGTGGTTATAGAAGATATGTTTTTATGAATATAATGTATTTTATTCATATACAGAGTGATATTACGTTCATAAATTTTATTTTTAATCATAAAAAGTAAATTATTATTTATGTATCATGTTAGAGAATTAACATCATCGCATTCGTGGAGATGGTAATCTGTATGCACGCACAAGCGAATATATCATTATACAAATGGTGAAAAAATATATAATATGATACTATATAATATATAAAGAATAATTAAAGTTTAATATTTATTATTTACATCATTTATAATAATTATTATACCCGTCCAAAATAATGTAGTATTTGAATAACAAAATCCACAATGACGTGGAGACGGTAAGTCGTACGTATTCTTGTATGATGGCTTTTTCATTTATAGGATTGATAGAATAATGAATATGGATGTAAAATATTTATAATAACATAATAGTATTTAGAAGGTACTATATTTGTTATTTTTTTGTAATCAAATAAAGATTAAGGTGAAGAAGAAACGAACTTGAATGAGGGTTGTGAAATTATTACCCCTTCTTCAGGTGTTTCCATTTGAGTTGATCAAAAGGGCCCCATAGGTTGGATTTTTGTTACAAGTAAGGATTCTAGGATGATTTGAAGGAAGTTGGGAGAATATTTTGTTGGGTTTTGGCTGATCTAAATTTCTTTTGAGGTGTGAAATTAAGAGAAGGAAAGTACCCTTTTATAAGGGAGCTGAGGGTATCTATAAGAAAAGGATGAAATATTATTTTGTAATATAAGTATTTTCAGTTTATAATAGATCAAAAATGATTTATTTATATGATATGGAATGGTTGTGTCTATAAACACTCAACCAATAGGTTTCACATACATTTTGGTCACCATATTATCCTTTTCTTTTAGATTTAACTCTTAGATAAATAGTTTGACATTTACCATGACTCATTGTATTTTTATATTATATGGTTAATAATTTTACAAAAAACTGCCAAGAGAACCCCAAGGGATTCATTATTAATACATTTAACCTTATCTAATTCCATTCTCTGATCCTACAATTTTTAGGAATATTATATCAATAAATAATATAGTATTTATTTTAAAACTCAATAAGGTCAATTTGGAAAATATTAAGTATTTGATTTGTTTGAAAGCCATAAAAACATCATAAATTAAAATAAAATTTATTTAATCAATCCTATCATTTCATAATAAACTATAAAATTAGTTTATTTCATCATAAGTATAAATTTATATTTATTTGGATATTTATAATATCATTAATTTTAATATTTCATTAATAAGGTAATTAGTAAATCATCATTGTGTCATCAAAAAATTAAATTATTTAATTTCTACAAATTGTAAATAAAATAACATTATATAGGAAATAATTTTATCATTGTAATTAATATTTATAGTCTAATTTATCATCTTTATAAACATATATTAAAAATGGTTTAGGTATTAATATTTGAATTTACACTTTTAACTCTTCTTTAAATAAAAGAAAAATAAATGTCCTAATCTAATCCAAGTTGATTAGAAGGATAATATTTTATTTTATGGGTTTTTTGGTCAAATTAAATTAATCCATTAGAATTAGGACATGTGTTTGGGTAATTATAATATAACTTTCACATTTAATTACCCTATTTACTTTTAGCCATGGTAAATAAAATTCAAAACGTACTATACACCAAAAATAATTTTCATCGTATTCAACCACATTTTACTTACAGATGTCAACAGTGTCTCTCAATTTTTTTAAATTTAACTCATAGAAGTGGTAAAATTATGTTTTATTCAAATTTGTAAATGCTCCTAGAAGGTGGGTAAAAGACGGTAAAATGTTCGAAAAATATTATATATCTAAACATATTACAAAACGATTCCAATTAATTACGTTGAACATATATAGGAATTATAGATCTATTTTGACCTAAATTAAATGAAAATAAAGTAACTAATAATATAAATAAAATGTCGGGTTTAAACAATAACGTAGTGTTTTCACTATTCATCAAAAATTAAAAGATCTCAGAAAAATACCAAATATCACCATAAGCTAATTTTGATATTCCAAATGAAAACACGAAGTCCATTTTGAAAATTAAAATTTAAAAAATTTAAAAAAGTGGGTATCATTATTCATAATGACTAGTTTCATTGGTCATGGTGTGTTAAAACACAATGTTGCATACAACGCAAGATAATACATTATTTTAAGGGAAACATACTCTAGAAGCTTGGGGTATTACATTCTCCCCTCCTTAAATTAATTTCCTCCTCAAAATTTCTAGAATATTAAAACATAAAACGATGTAGGTGATTCTTCATCCTAGTTTCCTCGGGTTCCCATGTTTCATCTTCAATCATATAGTATCTCTATAGATCTTTTTCCAGACGAGTCATTCGGTTCCTCATCTCTTATTCTCTGATATCATGAACATTGAGAGGATATTCAAAATATGACTGATCAAGATCACGATCAATTTCCTCATATGTGAGTACATGTGTTGGGTCACACATGTATTTTCTCAACATTGATACATGGAAGAAATCCTGAACCATGAATATACTTGAAGAAATTTCCAAACGATATACTACAACTCTAGTAACTTGTAGAATTTAGAAAGATCCTATGTACGTAGGAATCAATTGACCCTTCTTACCAAAATGTATAACATCCTCACATTGAGATACATTCAAGAAAATATAGTCTCCAACTTGAAATTAAAAATCATTCCTTCGGTTATCGGCATAGCTCTGTTGCATACTTTGGTGTGCTTTGATGTGGGTTTGGATAACCTTCACCGTTTCAATTGATTCCTCAACAAGTTCTAGACCTATGAGTTTTCTTTCCCCAACATCATCCCAACATGTTGTTTGTGACATCTCTTTCCATATAATTCTTCATATGGTGCCATATGAATACTTAAATGAAAGCTGTTATTATTGGAAAATTATACCAGAGGTAACTACTGATCCCACATACCTTGAAAGTCATGTTAACGTGATCACAACATCACTTCTATGGTTTGAATAGTCCATTGTGATTTTCCATCGGTTTAAGGGTTATATGCAGTTCTCAAACAATGTTCAGTATCCAGGGCCTTCTGAATACTTTTCTATATTATTTATGTAAAATAGGGATCACAATAAAAAACAATCGATATGGGTACTCCATTAAGCCTTACAACTTCATTAATATATTTTCTTTCCATACATTCAAGTGGTAAATATTCTCTTATTACAATAAAATTTTCCGAATTGGTATAACGATAAAAAATGACCCATATTGCATCATTCATTATAGGATTCATTGGTAGCCATAGGACTATGTCAATCGTAATATTATTCTATTTCCACTCTGGTATAGGAAGATGTTTCAGAACTCCTCTTGGTTGTTGCCTTCCATCTTTCACTTGTTAACAAACCATTAATCATGATACAAAATCAACAATCTCCCTCTTCAATATGTCCCACCAAAAATGTTCTTTCAAATCTCTATACATCATGGAGATCCCATGGTATATAGAGAAATTATAGCTATGAGCATCATAAAAAAATTCAATTATTAGATCAAGTATGTTAGGAACACAAAATATCTTCCCAAATTTCAAAATTCAATCTTCATATATAAATTCACTCAATCTCCCATCATTCACAGCTTTAATCTATTTTTGAAACTCCTCATCATCTGTCTGAGAACTCTTTATCCTTTATAGTAAAAGATAGTTTGGAAACCATTTCAAAAAGTATTGATGTTTCACCTATTATTGTTATTCCCATATCCATCTTTACTAGATCCATGAAAATAGGATCCCTTTCAACTCTCATCTTGTTCAAAACTGCCTCATTATTTTTATTCAATGAATCTTCCACATTATTGTCCTTCCCTGGGTGGTATTTTACAGTGTAATCATAATCCTTGAGTAGTTGAATCCATATTTTTTGCCTCATGTTGAGTTCTTTCTATGATAAAATATACTTCAAACTCTTATGATTAGTATAATTCTCTCATTTTTCAGCATAGATATTTTTTCTCCATATTTTCATAGTAATTATTATAGTTTCTATCTCAAGATCATGAGTAGGATTGTTTTTCTCATGATTTTCTAGTTGTCACACTGCATAGGTAATAACTCTATCATTCTGAATATGGACACCACCAAGTACTTTCATTGAAGCATCATAATAAATAACAAACCCATCTTTCCCTGATGGTAGGGTCAAGAGAGGAGCATAAACTAATATTCTATTCAGTTCCCCAAAACATTATTCACAATATTTTTTTCAATAAAATTAATCCCCTTTACGTGTGAGCTTGGTTAATGGGTCAGCCAACCTGGAAAAATTCTGGACGAAACGTAATTAATAACATGCAAAACAAATAAAACTACGTACCTGAGTTATACATGCCGGTGATGGCCATTCTTGGATTCCATTATGTATTGAAGGATCAATAAAGATTCTATATATAGAAACAATATGTACGAGGAAGTAAATCTCTTGAAGCTAGAATTCAAATTTGCTTAACTTCACATACAATTCATTTCTTCTGAGGGTTTTCAGAATAATGCATAAGTTATTTTGAGGATCTTCATAACTTTTTGAGTATACGAAGTTATAATAAATATATACCACTATAATTTCATCAAGATATTCATTGGAAATACTTTTCATTAGATCCATGAAGACAAAGGTTTAATTAGACAATATAAAAGGCATTACTATAAACTCGTAATGCACATACCTTGTTCGAAATACGGTTTTTGGAATGTCACCTTATTCACACATAACAGATGATATCCAGATCGAAGGTCCATCATTGAAAAATGTTGATCACCATGAATTTGTTCGAATAAATAATCAATGCGAGGTAGGGGATTCTCATTCTTTATTGTTATATCATTGATATCCCAAAAGTCAATGCACAACCACAATGATCTGTCTTTCTTCTTAACAAAAAGGACATGGTCTCCCCATGGAGAAACAATATGGTGAATAAATCCCTTGTTACTCAATTTCTCTAGTTTTTTCTTAATTCCACTAATTACACAACAACCATTCTATATGGGGACATTGATATGGTCCTTGAACATGGAATTAAATCAATGGAAAACTCAATTTCTCATTCTGAAGGTTTTCCAGGTAAATCATTTGGAAACACAACAACATATTTTTCGTAATAGGTATGTCCTCTATTCGAACATTCTTTCCTCACCCATTGTTATTTCATTCTCTTCATCCCCAATAATTAAATTTTGTTGAGCTACTAGGGGTTGATCTAGATAAGAATCAGGTGGTGACATTCCTGCTCTATTGATAAGGAACACCTTTTCATCATCGAATATTGTTAACTCCTTTTTCTTTCAATAAATCTTTACATCATGGTCCAAAATCCAATCCCTTCCAAGGATTATATTAAATTCAATCATGAGTATGATGATGATATCAGCAGATAAAGAATTTTTATATTCCCTAATGGGAACTGATTCAAAAAACTCTACTGTAATGATGCTTCCCTTAGGTTTTTTTGACTACAAACTTCCTTGTTAAGTCAAATTGAAATGTTCTAATTCTCTTAGAAAACTGGGAAGATATGAAACAATGTGATTATCTAGAATCCAAGAAAGCATTGGCTAAAAATTAGGAAACCATTAAATTACCTGCCACCACGTCTTTCAGAGCAACAACTTCAGAAGTAGTGATTGCATAAACTTGGTTTCCTTCCTTGTCCTTTTCTAAGGTAAATTCCCTTGGATAATAGGACATTTCTTTTCATAATGCGTTTTTTTGTACAATTTTAGAATTCATCCTTGATGGCCTCTTTATTCCCCTTGCAATCACGATCATGGTGGTATTTTCCACCACACATGTAACATAATCTCATTCCATTCAGGAAAGTAAAGGGTGTTTTTTCAGACATTTACTATAGGATGGATGTTCAACTTTTCCCTTATTCCCATTATTTCTATTTCCAGATTCATTAGCTGATCTCTTTTTCTATTTATTTTCTTTAATGTCGTAAGACATACAAAATTATTTTTTTCAGTTGATAGTGCATGAGGCAATATCTTCATACGATAAGATGGATTGTGAGACTAATTCATAGTGGAGAAATTGTTTAAAGCCATCAATTAATCAATAAATCGTGTTCCTTGGGTTATCAATATAATCTTCTACATGCCTTTCCATCCTTGTATCATTAGCCTCATACTTTGCGACATTCTCAGCCTCCTTTTACCTCAGACTCAAAACTTGACTTTCCATATCCGCTCGATGGTCACAAGGAAAGTATATTTCTGTGAAAATATCTTTGAACTCCTTCCATTCCATGTTTGATACTTATTCATCTTCCTTTTTTTGGATTATTGACAACTATTGATCTGCATCTCCAGTGAGGTGATAAACTACCATGACGAATTTTTCGCTTTCGCTACTACCCAATGTATGAAATATTTTCTCTATTGAAAATATCCATTGCTAAGATACTAATGGATTTATAATACCATTGAATTTCGGTGTTTTTTTTCCTCATGAAGAGGTCTATCATTTATCATCCCCATTGTAGATCAGGGTACTTTATACGGGTAAGGTTATTTTTCATATCCTGAGTGAGTTTTACCTGTATTGTTATAAGTTGATCAGCTCCAGTTGCATTATTAGCTCCACTATAATTATATTGACTAGGAGGGATATCCCTACATGGATTAAGAGTATTGATATAGTTTCCATTCCTTTTACTAGGATAAATTTCTAAACAATATCATATAATAGATTAGTTTTTGAGTCGCAGTACAGAATTCCGAACATGTAAAACACTTAACATAAATTGATCAGTTTATGGATATAATATGTAATGATAAAAATGTTTTGATTGAGGAGTCATATACTCATAAATCATTCATAATGGTCTGTAAATAATATGTGAATTTTCCAATTAATATCTCCTTGGAGTGTCATAACCAAGAGTACAACAAGACCCATTGTCGTACACCAGTTCCCGTTAATGTTTAGCTCAAAGTGGTGTTTTCAGGTCATACCCCATGGTAAAACTGTTCCATGGCCACCTTTACCTTGTCACGTCCATAAAAGGATGTATTTCTTTGAATAAACATATAATATCTAAATTTCCAAAATTCTAGGAATTTCTTCTATACAATCCTCAAAGTCAATCTTAGGATAATGTTATCTAATCATAGTTTTTCTAAATCTTGCTTCCATAGTTTGTACTAAACTTCTTATGATACCAACTATAACACCCTTACCCCAGTTACCCAGATTCAGTGCATTATTACATAACATTTCCATGATCACTCAAGATAAAATCCAGAATGACCGATCAGTTTAGTAGCCATGGATGTACTAGATACATTCAAAAATTTTACATTAAATTATAAAATGAAAAACAAAAACAACATTGTCTCTATTGACCACATTTATATACCTTATATTATTCCTTAGACTATCCATATAGGTACATCATAATATACTTCTTCACATCCTTGTAAAATAAAATTAAAAAATTGGTGAGCTCAAATGCTTAGTAAAGATTACAATATAGCGAAAACGTTAATAAATAAGCATAAACATTTAAGGCAATGTATAAGACTAAATCACAAAACTTTTAAACATAAACATATGAAAAATATGGACAATATAAATCAAATAATGCCACTTACTAATTCACATGGATATTCTACTAGTCGAATAAACACATGAAATATCAATAGTAAATTTCAAATGATGGAATGCATAATGCCAGACTTCATAACCACATAGTCAAGGCCTTGTCCAAAGAGTAAAATTAAGATTTTTCCAAGGCCTTGTGCCCAGTCACTAGTTTGTCCAGTGAGACCTAAATATTAATCTAGGAGCTATAGCGAGCTCCAACCGTCACTTATTATGTCTAATGTATTCCTCATTTGAAAAGGTTTAAACATAACATAATCATTCTTATTAAAACTAGCATACAAAATGTCAATACATTATCCATAAACAACGAATTGTGTTAAAATAACATATCCATAATCAAACATATCACAAAACCAACAATACATTATGGATGTTTTTTATCATATTAAATCAACATCGAACAAGTTTAAAATCCATCTAAGGATATTGACATAGATGAAATGAAATGTATATGAAAGAAATAACGATTTATATTTTGAAACCATTTAAAATAAATATATTTATAATAGAAAAAATTTAATTTTGAAAATATTTTTATAATCTTGTATGGGAAGCTTTGATGATGTTATAATGGTAGAAAATAGCCTCACCCATAGTAAAAGTTATAAAAAATACATTCTTACTGTAATTTTGTCGAAAAGGTCATAATTTAAAATGTTTGAAAAAATATGGAAATATTCATTTCAAAACATATATGGTAAAATAAGGATATAAATGACTTTAAGACATAATCTAGTAAATAGTAAAAATGTTTCAAATTACATTTTTAAGAAAACACGGATATGGATGATAAAGAGGTCCCAGTAGATACATAGGTATTAACAACCCCAGATAAGTAAAGAGATTGTAGAATACTCCCTTACCTTGTAATTTTTCTTATTCGATGGTATGTTTACCTCCTGTATAAAAGTTAAAACATTTTTATTAAATTATACAAGAACTATATACATAAATTTTATTTCATATATGATCCTCTAATAATTCATTGCTAATAATATTTCAGTAGTATCATTGTTTTGGGTGTTAACTGATTCATTTTTCTTTATATGCATTGTTACATAAGAAATGTTTATTATAGATTGGATGTATTTGATTCATATATAGAATGATAATATGTTCATTAACATTATTTTTAATCGTAAAATGATAATTACTCTTCAATGATCATGATGGAGAATAAATCTCATCACGTTCATGGATATGGCAATCTGTACGTATGCACAAGCGACAATATCATTATATTGATGGTGAAATCATATGTAATTGGATGGTATATCATATATACATAATCCTTAAAATTTTAAATTTATTATTTACTTCATATATTCTCATTATTTAACCCATCCAAAAATAATGAAGTGTTGAAATAACAATCAACACCATGACGTGGAGACGGTAGGTCGTACGTACGCACAAATGGTGACATTGCCATTTGTAGGATGGATAGAAAAAAATATGGTTTCACCATATTCATAATTATATAATAGTATATATAATGAACTATATTTATTATTTTTTTATGGAACCAAATAAAGAGTAAGTGGAAGAAGAATAGAACTTGAAAGAGGGTGGTGAAATTATTACCTCTTCTTCGGGTGTTTTCTTTTGAGTTGATCAAAAGGTCAACGTAGGATGCCTTTATGATCCACATAATGACTCTAGTGTGTAGTTATGGATGTTGGGAGAATATTTGGGAAGGGCTTGTTCAAACCAAATGGATTTGAAGGTGTGAAATTAAGATAAGTGGAAGTACCTTTTTATAATAGAGGTGAGGGTCACCATTCGAAATGATTAAAATATTATTTTATAACAAAATCATTTTCAGTTTCTAATGGTTCTAAAATGATTTATTTAGATTATAAGGTATGAATGGGTCGAAAAACTCTCAACCAATAGGTTTTAGATAGTTTTAGGACACTTTATTAACCTTATCCTTTATATTTACCTCTTAGTTAAATAGTTTGACATTTACCACGTCTCTTTGTATTATTATATTATATGGTTAATAAACATTCTCTAAACTGGCCACGGAACTGATGTGATTCATTATTAATATATATAACCTTATCTATGCCCTTTGACAGATCCTCAGATTTATAAGAATATTATATCAATTAATAATAGAATATTTTTTTTAAAAACACATATATTTCAATTTTGAAACTATTTAGTATTTAATTTTTTTTCATTGCTAATAAAACATTATCAGGTAGTAAAAATTATTTATTAAATCCTAACATGTCATATTAACCAATTTAATTAGTTTAATTCATAATAAGACTCAATTTACATTTATTTGTAAATTTATAATATCAATTATTTTAATATATCATTAATAAGGTAATTACTAAACCATAATTGTGTAATAAATAAATTAAATTAGTTAAGGTCAAAAAATTATAAATAAAATTCCATTATTTAAGAAATAATTTCTGATTTATAATGATTAGTTATTGTCTAATTTATCAAATAGATAACCCTATATTAAAAATGGTTTAGTTATTAAACTTTTAATTTACACATTTAACTCTTCTTTAAATAAAAAACATAACAAATGTCAAAATCCAATCCATGTGGACAAAAAGGATCATATTTTATTACTAAGGTTGTTTTTGGAAGAATTACACGTATCCAATATAATTAGGACATGTGATAGGGTAATAATAAAATCATTTTTACCTTTAATTACTCTATTTAATTTTAACCATGGTAATAACAGTCAAACATTACTATTCACCAAAAAATATTTTCAACTTATTGATCCAAATTCGATACACATATGTCAACCATGTCTCTTGAATTTTTAAAATTCAAATCACATAAGTGGTAAAAATATGTTTTATGAAAATTTGTAAATGCTCCTATAAGGATGGTAAAATACGGTAAACAGTTCAATAAAATATTATATATCTAAAATTATAATAAAATGACTCAAATAAAATAAATTGAACATATATAAGTATTATGTATCTATTTTTACCTAAAATAAATAATAATAATGTAAATAATTATTTTAAAAATGTTGGTTTTAATTCTACTATTCATAATAAATGAACGTTCTTAGAAAAATACTAAAAATTCACCCTAAGATAATTTTGAAATTATGAATCCAAAATTGAAATCCACTTTGAAAATTAAAATATAAAATATTTCAATAAATGGGTATTATTATTCATAATTTCATGTTTCATTGGTTAAGGTGTGTTAAAAATCCATTTTTTTACAACACAATCTACTGCATTATTCCAAGGGAAACATATCATGGAAGATTGGGGTGTTATAGGGTTGTAGCCCACACTTTCACAAAAAAACATATTTTATTATCCCAAGATGGAAATTATATGTATATATTTTTAATAATAATAATATTATATTTAAAACATTATAAATATTCCAAATAATATATAAAATGGAGTTTCTATCATAATTCCCACCATGAGAGGAGGAAAATGGAAAAAAGAATAATCATCATTTTATTAGGTGGTACTTTGTCTTACACATAAATAGTATATTTTTTACCAATTAAATGGAAGTATGTATATGTATGGGATAAATATTAGCAAAAGAACATATCTATTTATTAATTATACTAGTTTTTTTGTATAATAAAAGAATAAGAAGAGTGTAGGGGATGCAGAATGAAAATAAGATAAAGGAGATTGAGGGAAGAAGTTGCCTCAACTTTTTGTATCCCTTTTTTGTTATACCCAATTAAATTACATGGATTGAATTCTTATTAATGACATGATTAATGAATAATGTTAACTATTTTCTAGGGATGTTTTAGAAGAGTTTGTCTGAACATAAGTGTCTTGAGAGTTCTGTGGAAGTGAGAGGATAAGAGGGATTTTATAACAGAGAAGGAGTGGAACGTATATAATGTTTTGGTAAAGGGAAAACCACCCACATTTTTTATTGTATGTGAATCCAATTGTAAGAACCTAGATCTTCTTTTTATATAGGTCATTTTCATCTAGTTGTTTTCTAGAAAATGTGTAGTTTCTGCTAACATCAGGAATATATGTTGTGTATTTATAATTACACACCATTTACCTAGTTTCCCTGGGGAGCTGTGTGCTATCCAAGTAATATCCAAGAACATGGACGTGTGGGGTGACCTAGAGACCACCTAAATAATGTTTTGGTTAAGGAGAGTATACACGGTGTACCCTTGAACAACATGTCGTGTAGATTTATTTTATTTCATTAAACAGACTGGGGTCATTTCTTATTCAAAGACATACCTTCTTCTCCATATTTCTCTTCCAGGAGTGACTGTATGACATTATTCTTCTTCGATCCCCCAACATGTCATCCAATATCGGAATCGTTCATCGTCTATTGCAGTAGAATCACCACTATAATCTCTTCCTTATTCTCGATCATCGTTTCATAATTCCTCATATTTTGTGATATTTCCTTGGTTATGTTTTTTAGACATTTATGCATATCTAAAGAATTCTAGGGAGATTTAAGGCCTGAGGATCACATATATCGATCAGACAATGCTGAGGTAGGTGGTTTTTGCCTTTCTGTATTTAATCTTTGAGTTATATGTGAAAAAGTTCTAATACCCTTGTTCGGGGTTTTGTGTTTTTAGTGATTTTATCCCTATTAATACCCTCTATGTCTTGGTTTATTGAGTAGAGATATTTGATAGTGAATAGGTATATCTTTACCTTTCTAAGGATGTGTAGCCATTTTTTTCTTGATATTGACAGTTTGGTCTAGAATTTCTTGTAAGTATGCTTTGTTCTCCATGCCTAGTATTGTCAGGATAGAGTGATTGTATTTGAAATGATGTGAAATAATATAGAAAATTTATCCATGTGGCTATTGAGGTTTACATTGGGATCCATAGATCATTTGCGCATCATTGTCTTACATAGGTATGTGGGGACCTGGTGTAGTATACCATAGGGGGAATGGACGTTGTGGGATTCCCCACACTGTCTATTTACTTTTACGTTATGTGACAATAGGGGGTGGTGGACCTTGTGCTACCCCAGAATATATGTAGTTCCTCATTGAGAGACCACAATGGAGAAATAGTACATTCATTGCTTCCACGGAGTGTCTGCAGTGACTGATACGAGACCACATGGGGAATTGATAGTGAGTCCTTCCTCAGAGAGCCGATGGTAAAGCTAAACCAGAGGGGTAGACTATGAGTATTTCCTAAGGGGTTTCTTGTGTTCGATTGGCTGTACCATACGGGTTAGGTTATGAGTAATTCCCAGACTGTTACATATGATTTGTTGATTGCTATAGTAATAAATGAAAATTTATGTAATTTAAGTTTTATGATTGTTTACTTTTGAGTACATCCTAGTTTATTGATTCATTTTGCATATTGTCGGCCATATATTTATTAAATGACTGTTAGGAACATATATTTGGGTGGTTGCCTCTTCAATTCATCTTATAGTCAGTTTGGGTCATGTTTTTGGGACTAAACAGATTATATTTCACTGGTCTAGTTAAGGGAAAGGGCATGTCTACTTCAGGTACCTTATTGTTGTGGAGTTGTAGAGCATGGGACTAGGACGAGGCTTGATATGCTATTGGAGTTTATTTCTTTTCATTGTACATTGGTTTAGTACTGTATTCTAGGATTGTGACTTATATGGATATTTTTTAGACATATTTATCATGAACCTTTTATATATATGTGTTTTCTCCAATTATTTATTACATCTAGTCATCCGTTGTTTACTTATTGCATGTTATTACTACTTATGCTATTGTTATATATTTATTTCTATTGTGTTACTCTTCTAATGAGGACAAAGTTTCCCCACTATCACACCCAAGGACCTCACTTCTAGTCGGAAGCCTATGGTGTTTTGAGAAATATTCTTGAGGCCATGTGACAAACCAGGTACAGGCCTTCTCTTAGAGGATTACAGAACTATGATGTTACAATGTGGTATCAGAGAAATTCATTTCTTCTTGACTTACTGTTTGGAGCGTACAACCAGGGATAAGAAGGAATAAGTACTTAGTAATAAGCTCTGCTCAGGAATAGCTAACCCATGTATAGGTAAAATACAATTTACGTCATATATTATGATTTTTATTATTTTTAAATTATTATAGTTGATTTTATTTCACCGTTGAGTGATTCACATATTTTGAGCTATAATTGTTGATATTATTGAAGTTCTATTTTTATTTCAACTGGATGAGATGAAGGTATGCCATCTCATTTATCATATAGGCACTTATTATAGATCACATGGCATGCATTCTTGCCATAACATTTAGGGATCATTATAGATTTTCATGTTTTTTTGATAGATGTTGTGCTAGATATAAAGGATGCAGTGATAGGTTCATTGATAGAATACCTACTATTTGATAGGCTATTTCAAATATGTATGGTTTCATTAAAATGAAATCCAAACCTCAATTATTGAGGTGTTATTGACCCTCATGGACCAAAATTTGGTAGATCATTGCTCTATTTTTTTTTTGTGTCCTGTAGAATATTCCAAGCATTGATTCACATGGTATATGGGAGCCCTCATATCATAATTTGGCACTTCAATGACTTTTTTAGTGTTTTTTGGGTTCTGGAGTAGTTTCGGAGGATTGCTGTTCAGAAAAACCCAGAATACACAACCTTTAATGATAAATACATGCCATGTATCCTCCTATCAAGGAAGTAAATTTATTTCTTAATTAAATTCAATGTATTGTATGTACACTCCATGTAGTCTCTATCCATTTCATGGCTATGTGGGTGTACATACAGGGTTGGGAAATCATTGGTGGAACACGCCATGTGTCATACATACACACATTGTGTATATACCATGTGTACATTTGTGTGACAACCATCATGGGTGGATAATGGGTAGTTATTAGACGTTGTTTCTGCCATAAACACACCATGTAGAGTCCACCATGTAACTGGTTGTGTGAATAACAATACAAGTCAGTGAATTTCATCATTTACACATTGTGTTTTTCATAAACATGTCTTGTATTCTTTTTCTATGGGAACCATGTGGGTTACTTGTGTATAATAACATGTGCAGGGAAACACAATTCATTTACATGAAATTTCTTAGAGAAACACGTCGTGTGTATGGGGTGTTACATGACTAGAGTTGGCCGGAGTACATGCCCATGTGAAGGCATAAAGGAACACATCGTTTAGGGGTTATACACACCCTATATCCGTGTTTTATCCATCATGAATGATTTATTTATGTTATTACCCTTATTACACTTCTATGATTCAATCCTTGATAGTATAGAATTATGTGTGTGCTTGACCTTGATGAGTCATTCCACCGAGACATCCTTCAGTTGTACGCCAGTTATTGGGTAGTGATAAGACACTAGACATGGACAAACATGGACTACCAACAGATCCACTTATATTTCTAGTCTTTGCAACATCAGTTATTCCTGATGCAGGTGCTGATGCATAGTTCCGATAGGTATTCATGAGGTTCATGAAGACCTTCTAAGGAGTACCACATCCTTTCTATTCTATGGTAGAGATGACATGGGTTTTTCAGCAGCAACATTCTCCAATATTCAAAGGGGACAGAGGACATCATGTTGCAAAGTCATGGTTAGAATACATAAAATATATCTTCGAGCATCTATATATGCCCCCTTATAAGAGGGTGAATCTCTCTATGAATATGCTTCGGTACTCCTCCAAGAGATGGTGGGATGTGATATCATAGGTAGGAAGCTAGAAGGTTATTGATTTGGATGTGTTCCAGTGTGCCTTCTATGACTTTTCTACCTAGAAAATTTGAGGGGCGATCGGGACCGAGAGTTCATGAGTCTAGAGGAGGGTACTCTCTCAGACATGGTGTATTCTTCTTGCTTCATAAAGATTGTTTCTTACATGCCTAATATAGCAGGTGATGAGTTATTTTAGGAGAGGATGTTTGTGGATGGTCTTAGGAACAACATCCAATCACAAGTGAACATCTTCAGGTTTACTTCCATCAACTCTATAGTCAAACATGCACTAATCAGAGAATGAAATATGATGGATTCTATAGTTGAGAGCCATTCCATTTTAGCATCTGGACTTGGTACACCTCAGACTGATAGTAAAAAGCATGGAATGGAGTCTACAAGCAGAGATAGCATTAGGAGGGATACTTCTTCTGGTATCCAGGTGGTCTGCTTCTAGTGCGGGAATAGAGGGCATACAAAGCCACACTGCCCGATAGACCCAATGGAGTGTCCTTATTATGGAAAGATGGGTCATATTCTGCATTTATGTCATTTTTTATCCCTAGCATCTAGTGATAATATTTCTTCTATTGGTCCGAGTTTAGGAGAATGACCATCAGTTTCTCATCAGTTGAGATACTGGAGTTCTTCTGGACATTCAGGATGAGGTGGAGGTCGCAGCCTTGTTATCTTGTTGAACATCATTAAGTAACAAGTGGGTGAATCTACTCAGGGTGGTCAGGTAGGGTCACAGGGCCACATTATAGGACATCCATTTGTAGTAGAGCAGACCCAAGAGGAGTAGGATCCTGACCCCTCTACAGTTCAAGGTACAATTCTAGTTTCCACAGTTTTAGCTTCTACACTCTTAGACACATGGGATTCCCATAGATTTATATATGTTTTTATTGTGGAGAGCCTTTCGATCTGTATATTTTCTTCTACTAATGTCTTGACACTGTACAATCCATTGAGGATAAGATAGGATAGTGTACATCAGTGCATGGAGTTCTCTCTTGAGGTTGGTGGGTGTCACTTTTTATGGTACCACTATGTCCTAAAGATTACAGACTATTATATCATTCTCGAAATGGACTGGTTAGTACCCTTTTAGGCTGTTGTCAAATTCTACTATCAGTGGATGAGTTTCAAATCACTATAGAGTGGATCATTTTTACATAACGTTGACTGGGATGTTCAAGGAATAAAAACAGGAAACTAGAATTGTGGTTTGGGAGATGTGATAGCCCAGATTGCTACTCTATATCTGGATGACCAGGAATCTTAACAGTTGGAATATTCTCCATTGTTCTATCAGTTCATGGATTTCATTCTAGAGTACTTTTCAGGTATGCCTCTGGAGCGAGAGGTAGACTTTTCTATTGATCTTTTTTCAAGTGTATCACTAGTGTCCATTCCTAATTATAGGATGTCTACACCAAAGTAATAGGAGATAATGAAGAGGTTAGTGTTGTTGAATGAAAAGGGTTTCATCCATCCCAGTACTTCTCCTTGGTGTTCTCTTGTACTTTTTGTAATTATTGTGGACAATAACATAAGTCAATGTATGGATTATCAGAAGCTGAACTAGTTGATGCCCACGAATCGACATCCCTTTCCGAGAATTGATGATCTCTTTGATTAGCTTTGAGGATCTTGTGTTTTCTCAATGATTTTCTTGAGATCTGGTTATCATCAGTTTCACATTAGACTATCATATATAACTCTTATAGCCTTTTGGGGCAGGTATGGTCTATCTAAGTATGATGTTATGCTGTTCAGTCTCATGATTACACCTATAGTTTT
This sequence comes from Viscum album, assembly GCA_963277665.1. NCBI lineage: Eukaryota > Viridiplantae > Streptophyta > Magnoliopsida > Santalales > Viscaceae > Viscum > Viscum album. The sequence continues at coordinate 1,405,184,681 of OY728120.1, read as the reverse complement.
AATGTCACTGAGGAAACGTGTATTCCATCCGTACATGTATTCATTCATGGTAGTATTTGTGGATGATATCTTGGTGTACTGTGACACTCGACATGACAATGACACTGATCAAGAGATTGTTTTGAGTAAACTAAGAGATAATCATTTATATGAAATGATCTCAAAATGCCACTTTTAGATGGACCATATTCACTTCTTGTGACATGTTATCTTAGAGATAGGAGTATCAGTAGATCAAGTGATAGTGAGGGCATTAGTTTCTTGGGAGAAGCCGAATATTGTCTTCAATTAATGGAGTTCTCTATGGTTTGATGTTTATTACAGACATTTCGTACATGTCTTTTCACTCATAGCAGTGCCACTGATCGGCCTAACTAAGAAAGGTGTGAAGTACCTGAGGACAGATTTTCACAAGTTATCCTTTCAGGAGCTGAAATGGAGGTTGAAATCAGCACCGATACTAGTATTTTCATATATAGGAAAGGGATATACATTATACTATGATGCCTTAGGTATTAGGATAAGAGTTGTACTTATGAAGGGAGAAGGAGTTGTTGTGTACTGGTCTCGGCAGTTAAGGCCACATGAAATGAACTACCCGACATAATATTTCAAGTTCACTATAGTTGTTCCTACTATGGATTGTTGGAGACATTATATTTTGAGAGTGAATTTTGTGGTTTTCACCAACCACTAAATTCTCAAGTATATCTTCACTCAACGTGATCTAAATTTGATACATCGAAGTTGGGATGAGTACCTTATGTCATTGGACATTGATATTTCCTACACACCTGGGAAATGAAATGCAGTGGTTGATGCATTTAGAGGGAGGACTCAGATACATGTAGTTCAGGAGGGCAGTAGTGAGTGGCAGCTTATGAATCTATTCTCTAAGATGCATTTGGATGTACACGATAGATAGGAGTAGGCGTATCTTTCTACTGTAGTTATTACCTATACTCTACTTTATCGAGTGTGAATGAGGCATCTATCAGATTATGATGGCCTAGACCTATAGGAGAGTTTGTCTCGAGAGGACCCTATTCCTAGATGGAACATAAGAGATAAGTAGATCTTGAGTTTCCATGGACGTGTGTGGGTTCCAGAAAACATATTCGATGAGATGATTCTTGAATTTCATTCTTCTATTTGGGTAGTTCATCCTGGTGTAACCAAGATATATTGGGATCTGCACGGTTAGTAATAGTGTCCAGGATTGAAGAGAGGTATTGTTGGGTTTTTCAGGAGGTGTTCCGCTCGCCAGCAGGTGAAGGTGGAGCATTAGTGACCTGCATGGATTTTTTAGGAGTTACCCATTCATGACTGGAAGTGGAATGATGTCATAATGGACTTAATTCCACGATTTTCGAGGTCACCTCTAGGGAATAATGCAGTATTGGTTGTCATTGATAGACTCAAGAAGGATGCTCACTTCATGATGATCAAGGAGTATTTCAATGTTGGTTAGATGGGAAGGTTAAACTTTGAGAGATTTTACATCTACATGGGTATTCGAACACCATTGTTTCATACCGGGATTCTCATTTTACTTATCTGGTCTGGAAGGGACTACAGAAGGGTTTGAGTACATAGTGACTTCTTGAGTACATCATACCATCCCTAAATGATGTCCTATACGAGTATACGATTCAGGTGCTAGAGGAGATGTTGAGAGCATTCCTCCTCAATTTTGGTGGTTCCTGGGAGAAGCACATAACTCTTACCAAGATTTCCGTCAATAATAGTTTACAAGAAACTACTTAGATGAAACATTATGTCTCTTCGTATGGTAGGCCATTCTGATCACCCTTATGCTGGTTGGAGGTAGGAGATGAAGTGTTGGTGGGACCACATATAGTCAAAAAGACCTCAGAGAAGATATTGATGATTCAGAAGTGGATGGATACTACATAGTCACGATAGAAGTCTTATGATGATCAACAAAGATGATCTATAGAGTTTGAAGTTAATGATCAGGTGTTTCTTTGTGTCCCACTAAGGTTGGTAATAGGAGGTTTAGGATATAGTAAAATATTTTTCTGAGATATGTTGGGCGGTTTACGGTTTTGGAGAGATTCGGGCAGGTTTCCTATCGATTGATGTTACCCCAGAGGTACTAGGATATGCAAGATTTCATCCACATTTTCAGCTATGTCATTACTTCTCATGCCTGTCTCATGTATTCCATCCCGAGGAGGATGAGTTGGAGGTCAATGCCTTGTTCAAATAGCATCCTATCTACATTTTTGATCGAAGTAAGATGGTTATCAATGGTCCTTCGATTCCTCTGGTACAGGTTCTATGTCCACAGAGACTAGTACATGAAAAGACATGGGAGAGGGAAACTGAGGTATAATCGTAGTGGCCAGAACTGTTCGAGGATTGTTATTCTATGCTTCGTTTCTAGGGAAATTTGATATGAATTAAAAAAATGGGGGATTTCTTGTTTGAACCTATATCTTCTTTATTTGTATGTATTTCCTTTCGGGTTGTTTTTGCGAACAATTGTTGTTTTTTGAAATTATAGGAGTACACGTCGTGTGCTTATAAGTAAATGTCGTGTACCTAGATGTCGCGGGTATCCGTGTGATGGTTGTGTAATGGTAGAACACCTGGCCGTGTGGGGTGACCTAGAGACCACCTATAGTGAGGGCTAGTTAAGTAATGAACACACCATGTGCCCTTAAGAACACTCTATGTACTTTCTTTTTATTTCATTAAAGGTATTGTGGTCACGTCTCATTTATAGAAATACATTTTTCTCAGTTTGTCTCATCTAGGAGTGACCATTTGACGTGATTCTCCTCTGAGCCCCCAACCCTTAATCTATTCTCAGAGTTGATCACCATATATTTTGTTGGAATCACCACTGTAAACTCTTCCTTCTTCTAATTCCTCATTTGATGATTCTTCATTTTTTGTGAGATATCATCTGTTGAGCATTTTAGACATTTTTGTAGATCTATGGAATCCTAAGGAAATTCAAGGTCAGAGTCTAACATATATCGATAGTAAAATGATGAGGTAGGTTGGTTTTCCCTTTTCATAGTTATTCATTGAGTTAGATGTGAAAACATTCCTATAACATTTTTCGAGGTATTGCGTGTTTAAGGATTTTAGTCATATAATACCTTCTATGTCTTGGTTGCATGAGTAGAGATATTTGATTGTGAATAGGTTTATCTTTACCTTTCTATGGATGTGTTTCCCTTGTTTTCTTGACTTTGGTCATTTGGTCTAGGCTTGCTTGTTAGGAAGCATTGTTTTCCATGCCTAGTAATGTTTGGATGGAGGGATTTTATCTCACATGTTGTGAGATGCTATTGAATATTTAAACTTTTATCTCTTGAGGTTTACCTTGGCATCCATACATCATTTTTTCATTATTTACTTACATATCGATGTGGAAACCAGGTGTAGTAGACCAAAGGGGGGAATGGACATTGAGGGATTCTCTAGAGTGTTTGTTTACTTTTACATTGCGAGACCATAGAAGGATGGAAATTATTCTCTCTCAGAGTGTCTGTAGTTCCTCATTGCAAGACCACAAATGGAATTGGATGTTGATTTCTTCATCAAAGTGTCTATAGTTACCTGATCGAGAGCATATGTGGAATTGACGTTGAGTGCTTCCTCAGAGAGTTTGTGCTAAAGGTAAATCAAAGGGGTTAGACTATGAGTACATCCAAGAGGGTTTCTTGTGTTTGATTGGTTGAACCAGAGGGATTGGACTATTAGTACATCCTAGATTTTTACTTATTATTTGTCAATTTCATAACTAATAAATGTTAATTGATGCAATTAAAAATATAATATTGTTTACTTCGGAGTAATTCCTTGTTTATTGCTTCATTTTTCATATTTCCTGCCATATATATGTTCACTGACTATTAAGAACATATCTTTGGGTGGTTGCCTACTGGGATTCATCTCACACCCTATCAGGGTAATTATTTTCGGCCCAACAAAATTATATCGTTGCAGGTATAGATAAGTAAAAGTGCCCTTCTTCATGAGTTACTTGATTGTTGTGGAGTTGTAGAGCGTGGGACCAAGCTGAGACTTATGATGCTACTGGAGTTTATTTTTTTTCTTTGTACATCAGTTTAGTACTTTATTCTAGAGTTTTGAATTTTGTTTTTGTTTTCATATACATATGTATCATGCATCTTTAATATATATGTGTGCTGCATTTATTTATAATTTCTATTCTTCTACTATTTACTTATTGCATGTTATTATTGCTTCCTCTTTTATTATCAGTTCATTTATATTGTGTTACTCTACCAATGAAGGAATAGTTTCCCGACTATCACACCCAAGTCCCTCATTTCTAATGTGAAGCCTCTAGCATTTGTAGAAATGCTCTCATGGCCACATGACCAACCAAGTATGGGGAACCTCTGGGTGGATTCTAGAACCAAGACGGTACACCAATAATTGTCCAACATAGAACCAAGGAATATGTTCTAAATATGAACCTCTAATTGCTTTTAGAAAAGTTTCTAGGTCTTATTATGCCTTATGTTTTTATTTTAATCCATTTTTATGCCAAATTTAATCTTATTTTTTTTATTTAATTTTAATTACAATCACTATTATTTCTAGTCAAAAATATAATTGAGAATATTATAAATTATAAAATATTCTGTTTCCAAATGTAAAATCAAAATTTTAAAATTCAAATCAAATAAGTAGAGAAAATTAATTTAAATTGTATCCTACATACATAACAACAAAGTAGTGAATTAAAGTAAAAACATTCAAATGTTTTCTATGATGTTTATATCCAATTTCAGTGTGATATAGAAAAAAATGACCAACATTGTATATAATTATTAATATTTTATCTAAATAAACATTTAAATAAATTATAAATACCACATAACCTTATATAAAAATTAGGTAGAATTGTATTTTTCCGTTAAATTTTAGTATTTTGAACTATTCATTTAAAAATAAAACTTCACACAGAAACAAAAAAATCACCCTAACATAATTATTATGTTTTTATTTATAAATTTTTGTTTATTTTGAAATATAAAATTTAGAAAGTTCTAAAATTTATATTTAAAGTATGTTCTCCATCAAAAGGTGATAAAAGGGTGTTATAAAAAATATAGGTTTTTATGTGTAATAATGGGTTTATTTTAATCATTGGCCAGTAAAACATATTTTATGAATATCAAAAAAAATTGAATATGTAATATATAAATTATAGTAATATCTCTCACTAATTAATTTAATTTATTATGGTAAAATACGTTTTTGAGCAATAAAATATTTTTATCTAAAAATATACTCATTATATTCCTAGGTTCATTGTAACTAATGAATTAATTTTATATTTGTGTAATCCTTAGGTTTTAGTAAGAGAGTTACTTAAATTTATGGCTGATAGAACAATTTTCTAGGATAATTCCTAGTATATTACATAATAATATTCAAATAATATATGCAGATTTGGTTAAACGCAGTCTTCTGTGCTTCAGAAGCCGTCAAGGAAAATTAGTTTTATGTATAACAAAAGATAACCATATAGTTATCTACAGAGAACACTAACATTTATATACAATTTAAAGCAATATTAACTTCTAATTTCATATATATAATGCCATGCATTGTTCTTTAACAAATATAGAATTACTATTTTTAGAGTTTTGAATACTAAAAAACATCAAAAAGGTTAAATTAATTAAAATAATAATAATTCACAAAATCTCTAGGTGTTACATTTTACCCAACATAAAATTATCATATACATATAAATTCATCTGGAATATCAAAGGATTAATAAATGAAAGTTACATTCCTAGACACCCACATCATAATTATTAATATATAAACCTAATTTATAAAATGTTTTTTGGAAAGATGAATGTTACATTGAGTAACATATAACTATTTTTCATGATACGAGAACATAGGTGGAAAGTGAAAATATGGAATTGGAGGAAAATCATAAATATTAGGGAATAATTAATGTCATCAATCACAAAAAAAATTTAATAAAAATTATTTCTACAAAAATTATACATTAACTAGGAAAACGTGTTGGCTAGTGGTAGGTGTCAAACCCATTATTGTCATTCAATAATTGTTTCATGACTCGTGGCCTTATCGAATATGATGAATTGATTCCAAAAATAATAGATGATATATTCTAAAACTAAATTAATATGATATCAAAGATAAATATTATAGACAGCCTTGGAATAGGTTTAATCACTCGATAGCCTTTTATCAATGTTTTTCAATACAAAATCACTACATAAATACTTCATCCTATGTTTAACATATTATTTCTTTAACTGTTTAACCTAATAACCTTTCTAAAAATTAAAATAAAATATATTAGAAATAAATTTACAAAATCAACTTTATATTGGTCCTCTATATTATAAAAATTAGCTCTTAGTTGTTACATTCCAAACACATAATACCCTCAAAATATATTCAATTAAAATATTTTAATATCTTTAATTACCCTAAATAATATACAAAAACATGAATTAATTATTTTTACAATGGTTACATGATATATTCCTTAAATACATGAATATGTAAACTTCATCCATGATGTAATAGACCACTTATTCACCAATCAATAATTGAATCCAAGGTAATTAGTGATATCTGATTTATATTATCTAAATCAATTATCTCATTATCCAATCGTGAAACAATTTTCTAAAAATCTTGATCACATTATGGGTAACCATTTCCTAATAAAAATATAATTTTTCTAAGTATTCATTACCATTATTCATATCTGTCTCAATCCATAATGAATACTTATACTAAAAATACTTATATATTTCATGATTTATATAACACAGTATTTGAATTCCAAAACATATGTACTTAATTCATCCATGTTTATTCCTAAACCATTAGTCAGGATTCATCAATTTTTTCCTTAAAAAACTTTTCATAAATTCTGTAATATAAACAATTTCGTAAGGTTCCTCAACCTCAATCTAATCATGATTCTTACGATTAATGTAGGAAAATTAGATGAACATCGCTGATCATTCACATGTTTTTATAGACTCTATCTTCAAAAGTATAACCAAAACTCACACCACCTTCCTAATTGTCTTTATGATAATTAATAATTGGAAATAAGTTTTCATAATTCCCATACATTTCATATTTTAAACATTAAATGTTAACCATGTTACATATAGTTCATTGTACAGAATAAAACTAGAAAACATGGGGTGAGAAAAATATATCATTGATTAAAAACACATAATCTTGATAATCTACATATAGGATTCCAAAAAGATTGAACATATCGTTTAATTGATGAAAACATAGTTTTATCCCAAGTTATTAATAATAATCTCAAATCTAAATCTTTTATAATGGTTCGTTATGTTTTTGTGAATTTCAAAAGCATATACCATCGGGAGTGTCAAACCAGGTATGCTACAAGACCTATTCTTATGTACCAACATAACCTGAGTTAGGAATGGAACAAATTTTCAGAGATATTACCCCTATGCACATCATTTATAAAGCCACGTAATCTTGTAATATTAAGAAATGGATATATTTCAATAAATAAAATAATTATATCCTTTACCATATTTCTAGAACATTTTCCTATACCTTAAATTTCTTTATACATATCCTTAAACATGTCCTTGGTGTTCCGACTAAGGTTTTATAATCCTTGTTTACAATGTTAAACTATAAAATTTCTACAATACCAACTATAATATTCCATTATTAATGTACATTTAAATTACATCACAATTTATGAATACATAAAAGAGTACAAAACTAGATGACCAGAGACCATATTAGTCTAGTTCCACTGGAAACATGGAATCCTGAACAATGATATATAAGTGAGATATATTATCTCCCACTGGGTCCATATTTACTAGAATCCTGCTCAGACACATCATACATAATAAATATATTCATAATGTGGGGATTGGAAAAAAATGGGTGATCTCAAATTCCCAGTAAGGGTAAACAAGGGAGACATGAAAGTGTAACCATGAGAATAATTGTGTTAGAACGTGATGAAAACATTTTAAGATAATTTCTTGTATATCAAAGAACATATACATGATTCATAGAAAAAATAACAATAGTTCATAAGATATTAATCATAATGAAATAAATATATTTCCCCATGAAATTATAAAATATGAATTAGGCATGGAATTATAGAATACACTTAAAAATACAAAAACCCTTTTCAAGGCTTCTTACCAAGACCTTTGTAACATGTTATTCTTACTTTAATCATCGTTTTACCTAATTCATTATTATTATTCCCCCTTGTGTACCTTCGTTTTTAGGATGAGGATGTCCTCATATATAACTACTTGTTTTAGTCTTGGTATTTCATCCCATGTACCCTCTTGTTTTAGGCTTGGGTTTTCTTCTCGTGTGCCCTCTTATTTTGGGATTGGGATTTCATCCCATGTACCATCTTGTTTCAGGAATGATAGGTCTTCCTGTGAACCCTTTGGCCTCATAAAACATTTATCATTACTGAATTTATTAGAGTGATATAAATGTTCACCCACCTCATAATAAAATAATTCATACATCTTCCACATAAGAATAATAAATCTTATCATAACCCATGAAATCAAATCAGTTTCATAAATATGAAATCGTACCATTACCTGAGGAAATAGTTATAGGGTTTATATAACAATCCTTTTTTATTACAAACATACAAGTTATTTATTACAAAAACATGCACTTATGAAAACTATTATGATCGAGAGGTCTAGTGTTATGGGAAATTATGAACATTACATAACAATATTAAACATGAAACACCCCAAATTTATTTCAAAAGTCTTTTTCATGAACAACTCATTCCTTCGTACATAACACTGTATGGGATATCCTAGGGACATAAATAAGAAAAAGGTGTACAATAAATATTTGTACGGGAGTAAAAAATTTATAACATGAAAAATATAGTACATGTTATGAAATAGTAATATCAATAGAGAAAAAGATAAACATGAACATAAATGTATAATATAGTATGATTATCATAACATGGAAATGTGGAAACAACATAAAACATGATATTAACATTTTCTAAGGCTCATTTCTCATGGATTCGAATAAATAAACTCTAATTTCACTAGAATTAGCATGATTAAACCCTCATTTAACATGGTGTATCATGATACTTAAAATTACCCATTGCATTGGAGCGCTATCAGGGCGCAACCTTTATAATATTTTCAATCTCATTCTAATGTCGACCACATTGATCATAAAAAATTGATTCATTCAATATCATAATTTATACCATGATCAATAAATGTTTATGTAATGAATATATGTACCATTAAATATATATATGTTCATAAAGGTGAATAGCCTTTATAGATAAATGGGTATGGAATTTACTCTATGATAATTTTTTCTTGGTAAATTGTGGTGCAATTTCATCAGTATAACGACGTCAAATAAAAATTCATAAATTGGGTTGATGAGATAGAATGTTTTTTCTTGTCATTTAATCATTAAATACAATGTAGGAGGTTCATTTAACATAATATCCCATCATATGAAATGGAATTTAAATAAATAATATAGAAGAAATTTGTTAATGGAAATAAGAAGGGAGAAAAAACTTATGGAATTTATGCATTGTAACATGCGTACCCAGAAGGCATTAATGGGAGAGAAAGAGGTATATCATCATTCAAACATAATGTGCGACAAATATGGGATGTGAGATATACTACCCCAACCATTCAAATTTAAAATAAAATTCAATAACAACAAAAAGAAACTAGGATAAAAACGAGAAAGGGAGGAATACTTCATTAGACTACGTGACTTTGAAAATGTAATGAGGGGATTACTAAGACATTAGGGATCCTTGGGGGATTATAGGAGGGTATGAATGATTAAGTACGTGATAAAATGTTTTTTATTGAAAAAAAGTGGGAAAGTGTATGAGGCCTTTGCCATAAATATTATATATTCTTGAGATAATTCAAGAATTTACATTAAGGATTTATTCAGTATGGAGTTTTAGATAATTTGGCTATAAATATTATATTACATCTCAAAAAAAATACAAATTAGACACTTCTACTCTATCCAATTTATTTTATAATAATAAAACACCTTAAATAAAACAAATTTTTTTTGTTGATTTAAATCTTCTTGTATTATTGCTTTATCTTACCCTTCCTTATACCCAATGAAAAACATTTCCAAAACATGTGATGGGCATAAAAATATCAATAAATGTTATAAAATAAGGAATTAAAATATTATTCCATTAATACATACAGTCAATGAAATCATACATTTTAATCATAAAGAATAATCTCTTTAACATACCTCACGAAATAAAAAGATTTAATAATAACCCATAGAAATAATATATCCTAAAGGTAACATGTGGAATCTATAACATAAATACATTTTAGCATTCACATCAACGTAAGGAGTCGTGTTTGGAATAACTATCACTGTATAATATATAAATCTCTCAGGAGAAACATTAACGTTTACCACCTTCACATTACCCAATGTATTAGAGATATATATCGGGATTACTCTCCCTCGGTTTACCACAGATCCACCCATATACGTATAAAATACCCAAGAACCATATCATAATCATAACACATGAACAAGTATAATTAAAACAAAACATATCTACGTTGCAATAACAAGATATCAGTTCAAGATATTGAAATAATAAATCCATTATCAAAAAAAATTTCAATACCAAAATATGTAAAAAGGATTTATGGTATTTATATTCCATTCAAAGACACTGTGGCTTATAGAGGAATCCAAATATCACTATAATTACTACGACGACAGAAAGTTCATTGTCACCATGTATGTTAAAAATAAACATTCCCCTTGTCATTTAGTAAAAAGCTACATAGAAAAATATTTCCTTTCAATTATATTAGAAGTAAATTTGGTTCCTACATTGTATAAAATCATGTCATTTATAAATCAATATATTCATCAATGAATGAAGTTTTAGATGAAGACCCTTAAGAAAATTCAACAGCCTAACGGTGTCACGTAAAAATTCAAGAAATCAGTTGATGAAAAAAAGGGTCTCTAATAAGATGGACATAAAATGTAGAGAAATAATGATATATGGAAAAATATTCACACATTTAAAAATTGAAATTTAAATACATAACATAAAATAAGTATTTGACTAGAAGAGAAGTGTAAATGGTTCCTCTACAATGATTATTTTGTAAATAAAAACAATTTATTATATGTATTCACTATAAGTACACATATTTTATGTGTAATTACAAAATAATATATCAAAATTAATTTCATACATAATTATAGAATGACATAAACAATAAGTTTATGATCAACCAAAAGAATAGAAATTGGGTCATGAAGATCCCTTACGAAAACATGGCAGCCTAATGACATAACATTAATATTCAGAAAAAAATTTGATGAGAGAGAAAAGAGTCTATAATCACATGGACATAAAATGTACATAAATAAATATATAGAAGAACATATCCCAACATTTTAAAATTGAAATTTAATTACATAACTTAAATGAAGTCTTATTTAGAAGAATATGGTAAAAGGTTCTCTTACCATGTCTCAGACTTCTCTTGTTCATTCTTTATCTCCATGAATAATAAACAGAATTCAATTACACTTGATTCAAATCCTTTTTCAAGATTATTGTATATTTTATACCAGTTATTACCCTAATATAAAAATCATATATTTTTTAAAATTCATATCAGTATTATTTTTATGTTTAGTACTTGTGTCAAAAATAAACTTTTTACAATTTCAAGTTTTTCATGTGGTCAAAACTCCATAATATCTATTATTTTTTAAGTTATTTAAATATAAAATATATCTATTATATATTTATTTTAAAATATTACATATCATTTGAATATATAAAAATTAAATGAATCGTTCATGGATACGGTAATCTATACGTATGCATTAATGCTACTTTAATTTCGATTTCATTTTTAAAGGAATGAAAGCTAAATAATACATAAGAATATTGTAATTCTACTATAATATATATGTTAAATATGTTACATGCGTTCATTAATTCCATCCATTAAATGATCTATTCATATCCTAATGAGTAATATAACATTGTGGGGGTAGTCGTCCGCACTTCTCAAATGAAATTATCTTATTTATGTCTTATGGGAAGCATAAAGGCATGATGTAAATGAAAAATAAAGAATAATAGAGAGAATATAAATATATTATATACGAAATATAAATATAATATATACAAAATATAAATATTTTTCTATCATAATGGCCACCGTGAGGGGCGGTAGGAGATAATTGAACAATCATTATTTCGTGAGGTAGTAGTTCGTGATCCACAGAATTAGTATGTTCATATTCATTAGATAGAGGTGTGTGGATGTTTAATTTGAATCATTCTCATAAAAAGATTATAGTATATTTAATATTCTTGTATTGTTATAAAATAATTAAATAAAGAGATTTTATAGGGTTGGAGAAGGAAAATAAATGGAATAATGAGATATAACATTAACATAAATTATAAAACTCTTTTTGATTTAAGGAAAAAGGCCACCTTGAATTCCCTTCTTCCTAAGGTAAAAATTAGACGAGTAATAGAGGGATATTGGGATAAAATTTTAGAAATTGATGGACAAGAAAAGGTGTATTGATATGTGTGAGTAACAGTTAGAGGTGGTGGGCTTTTATAAGAGGGAGGAGGGGCACTTAAGGAACATCTAGAAATAATAATATTATTATAAATAATATTTTGATTATAAAAGATTAAAAATTCATTTTGTTCTAATATAAGATAAATATAATTAAAAATAAAATCTTCCAATAATAATTGGATAGGTTTTGGATATTTTTTATTCCTTATCATTTTTATTTATCCCTTTTTACTCTAACCCTTTTATCAAGCATTTAACTATTTGAGAATAAAAATAGTTTCTAAAATATGAAAAATATCCAATTAAAGAGTCAATAATAAAAAATTAGGCTTATGATAATTGTTTTGATGTATCATATTTTTTTTTAATTTTATAATATTTAATAATATATTTTATATTTTAAAAAACGAATTATGTCAATTTTGACACTATTCATATCATCACTTATTAAAAAATCCATAAAAATTTTATTACTTAAAAAAACATCATTAATACAAAAATAACATGTAACTATCATCCAAAAAAATCTTGGATGACATAAAAATAACTAAATTACATTTATTTTTACTTTTATAATATCATTTATTTTGATCCATTATTACTGATGCGATAACTACATCACTATTGTGTCATAATTAAATTTATTTATTTAATGTCTAAAAATTAATTCCCATTGGCAAAACAAAAAAAAATGTTTTTATGAAGTAAAAACTACCAAAATATTATCATGTGTTTATATCCAATTTATATAGGAAATTACATATTATTACCAACATTGTATTAATATAAAAATATTATCCAATTATACATTAAAAAATTTAATATTTAAATAAAAAAATATAAATAAATACGAATAAAAGGTAGTTTCGAATGAAAATTATATATTTTTAACTATTTATTTAAAAATTTACTTAACAAACAAATACCAAAATTTCATCCACTATAAATTTTTATTCCCCACTTCTAAATAAGAATATTATTTTGTCAAATAGAACATATAGATGTGAAAATACTATATTTAAATATAGTTCTTCATCAGAAGACGGTAAAACGACCTTTAAAAATATTAAAGTTATCTCCTGATTAAAATCATATTCATTCTTATTTTAAACCTATAAAATTTATTGGATAAGTGTAAAGACATTTAATAATCATATTGTTGTTAGTAATATTTATTTACACCAATACAACGGCTAAGAATTTTCTATCATTTAAAATAATAATAATGTTATATTATTTTTTTGGTATAACTCAATGTTGTGTGAAACGTAAGATTTCAAACAAACCTATTGTTGTGTATTGAGTACTCAATCAGACAAAGTGTTATCTATAAAATATTATTAATATCTTATTCATAAATATTAATAGTAGTGAAAATGTATTATTCTAAAAATACTTGGGTTGTTACATACATCCCCCATTTTGGAAATTGCTTCATCACAAATTTCAAAATGGGTTTCAAAACGTCATTGAATGTACCACATCAGAAAAAGAGTCAGTAATACCATCACATTAAAATAAAGAAATATAATTAAAAAATAAACCCAAGATAACACATATTTGTTTTCCATGAAAACATGGATATGGAGGATAAACTAAGTGTCACATTTTTATGGATTGAGATACAAAACATGATCTTGAGAAATTCAACCTCATGAAAACAACAAAAATATGATTGGTTAAAATGTCTTTTATTACCCATTAATAAAAGTTAAAAGAAATTTTTTTAGTTTTCCTTTCATAATGTAGGGGAATTTATTTATGATATTTACTAAGTACATAATGAAATATACTTACCTTTCATGTACAGTTTCATTGTTTTTTAAGATTATACCAAAATATCATCTTTTCGCAAAAAGATGTGTATTCAAGATGACATGGCCACACATGAAGTGCAAGAATCAACTTCAAGATAATAACATGATCCTTAAAAGATGAACCATATATTTAGCATGTCTAAATACGTTAACTAATTCCAAAAACGTTTGTAAAAGGTCTGATAATCCCCAAATTGGATAATAATTTATAAAAAAGAAATACTACTCTTAATCTCCCAAATTGAACAAACAATACCCCATTCTCACTAAAGGCTATTCAATAAAAAATTGTCCTGAAAATTCTTTAAAATAAAACAAACTATGTATGAAACCAAAAATATAGAAGTATTTAATTACATATTCTTCCTTGAAAATATTACCATTTATCTCCAAATAACATCGGTTACTCTTATAGTCTCATATAAATATGTAATTAACATAATCACATATTCTCCATGATATGTCAATCATTTCCATTAATAAACATAATCACCATATGTCTATAATAAAAATATTGATTCATGGAAAATAAAGTTTTACCATTACTCCTTAAATGAATTCCCATATTATTCTATTTTCCTTAGGCATATAGTGTTCCCAAAAGAACAAAGATCTTGCAAAATAACATTTTTCACATAATATCCAAATCATTTTATTATACAAATATCATTCTGATAAAACATAATATCTCAAATCAACTAATTCTGGATCAATAAAATCATTTAACTAAAAATAATAAATCATACTAACCAGCATCTTTAGGTAGGCCAGTAGTAGGCAATACGCCCTTCTCGCCCTTCGGTTGTGGGTTGGGTTCTGGCAGCCTTGTAGATGCAATGGGATGTGATCCATCTTGTGGGATGTCCCATTTTATGAAACTTGAAAATAACTTTTACATGATTTAACCAAAATGGTTCTCTTACACTTATCATTTACATCCCAACTCATTAAGACCTCAACATCTTATTGAATCCTTATATATATTTTCATTTTTATCTCCATATAATAACACTATTACCAATGAAAGAACATCATACCTTGATCGTGGTGTACACATTGTTTCGTTTCCATCTTGTTCACGTAGATAGATGGTCCATGTATTGGAAAAATGATTTAGAGATCCAAGAAAATCATCTGCTTCCATTATCTAAATACACTTCCTACAACTTGGGTCAAATGGGTGTTCACAGAAAAATAGTTTCAGAAAATAATCTTGTATGACATATAATTTCAAAACATCTAATAAAGCATGCTTTTTATATAATAGTCAGATGGTGTATGAGTTGAAACTTTCAATTAAAGGTCCTTTTAAAATATCACAAGTATGTGCTGAAAGATCTTAATTTAAAATAAAATATATGTATGTTGCACGAGGGTCTCCTCTTTCATCACCTTTTTCAAAATCATAACAGGCTTCAAAATATTGTGATAAGGTATAATATTTGAAAATTACAGGATAATGTTTACCTTTCATGAAAATCATTGAATATTGTGAAAATAGGATTTGATTATATACAACCCATGATCGACGATGGTATGGAGGTATAACGGAGTTGTTTGATATCTCAAACAATTTCTTTCAAGTGAGTTTTATGTTAAAAAATGTTATGGAATCGTCTTGACATGAATTTGTAATAATTATTTCAAGCAAGAAATTAGGAATATATATGAATGTCATCTGAGATCCTCCTTCTTCCATTTGTAAAATAAATTCCTTGATCTGTAAATGTTACAAAATAAGTATTTAATTTAAAGAGTATACATAGATAATAAAAATGTATCTTGCAAAAAATCATAATACCTATAGATTTATAAACCAACCAATGATACCAACTATAAGGCCCCAGCATTAAACACTACATAATCTTGTGTTAATTCAAATATTCCCAATGAAGATATTTTCGTATTTAGAGGTTTATATAATTAGTCCATAAGTATTACATTACATCTCAAATTATTAAAAATTATACACTTAAACTCTATCTATTTTATTTCACAATAATAAATCTCCTTAAAACACAATAATTCTTTTCCTGATATAAATACTCAATAATTATTCCTTTATCTTACCCTTCCTTATACCCTGTAAAAAAACTTCAAAAACACAGTATGAGAGAAAAATATCAATAATTTTTATAAAATAAATAAATAAAACATTTTTCCATCAATAAATACAATCAATGGAAATATAATTTTTAATCATAAAACATCAAACATTTAACATAACACATGATATCAGAAGTGTTATGAAAAACACATAGAAATCATAAATCATAAATGTAACCTTTTGAATCTAAAACATACATACATTATAGCTTTTACAGCTATGTAGAGAGTTACGTTTGGAATTTCCATCATAGAATATTCCCTGAATCTCTTAGAAGAAACATAAACGTTAACCTCTATCACGTTACTCAATTCATTGGAGATCTTTCTTTGGCTCACCTTCCCTTGTTCTATCATAGAACCCCCAGTATATGTAATCAATTCCCATGAACCAAAACATAATCATTACACATATTCAATAATAAGGGAAAGATAACATTTCCAAATTTCAATCAAAAGATATCAGTTCATGATATTGACATAATCAATCCATTATCAAAACCATTTTCAATACTAAAATACATTAAAAAGGGATATGGTATTTATTTTCCTTTTAAAAACAATACGTCTTATAGGGAAATCCAAATATCAAAATAATGCTCGTAGAGGTGGAATGGTCATTGTCACCGCGTAAGTTAAAAATAAACATCCACTTGCCATTTAGTAAAATTCCACGTAGAAAAAAATATTACATTGGATTGAGTAAATGTGGTTTATACACTGTATAAAATCATGTCGTGTCAATATCAAAATATGGTTCAATTAAATAATATTGAGATGAAGTCCCTTACGAAAATTCAGTATCAAAACAAAACCGCATAAGAATTTAGAAAATGATTTGATGAGAGTGAAAAGGGTCTATTATCACAAGCACATAAAATTTACTGAAATTAAGATATAAAGGAATATATCCCATCATTTGAAAATATAAATTTTACAATAGAACATAAAATAAGTCTCTGACTAGAAAAGGTTGGTGAAAGGTTCCCATACAAAGATCATTTTGTAAATAAAAGATCAATTATGTGTATTAACTATAAGTACACATATAGAAAGTATAATTACATGATTATATATCAAAATTAAATTCCCATATCATTATATCATGACATAAACAAGAAGTATACGATCAACCCATAGAATGGAAATTAGGATTAGAAGTTCCCTTACGATAATTCGATAGCTTAATGTCGTTGATTAGAATTTAAGAAAAAGATTTGATGATAGAGAAAATGGTCTCTTATAACATGAAAAAAATGTACAATAATATGGTTATAGAATAACATATCCAAATATTTAAATTATAAGTTCAAAGACAAAACATAAAAGGAGTCTTTGACCAGATGTTGAGGGTGAAAGGTTCCCTTATATTGTGTATGACTTGTCTTGTTCGTTGTTTATATCCCTGAATAATAAATATAAGTACATTATACTTACTTGAAATCCTTTTTCAAGTTTATTATTCCATTTATATCACTTATTACCCTGCTATAAAAATCATATAATTATTCGTGTTCATATCAATCTTTATGTCGATGTTCGTAACTATAGTAAAAAATGAACTTGTTTTAATTAAAATTGTACATGTGGTAAAAATTCCTTTATATGAAAAATTATATTAATGATTTAAATATAATATATTTCTTATATATATATATTTTAGTATATTCCATAACATTTGGATATAATAGAATGAAATTCACTGTTCATGGAGATGGTAAGTCATACGTACGGATGAACACTACTTTAATTTATTTGTCACTATTAAATGAATGAAAAATACATGATACATATGTATAAGTTAATTCTAGTATAATATCTATGTTATATATGTTACATAAGTTAGTTAATTTGATCATTTATACATTCAATGTATAGATTGAATGAGCCATATAACTTGGAGGCTCAGTAGTCTGCACTTCCTCAAATAAATTATCATATTTACACATTATGGAAAGCATAAAGGTATGTTGTAAATGAAAAATATAGCTAGTGAGATAATAAACATATATTATATACCACATATAAGTATATATCCCTCATAATTTCCACTCTGAGATGTGGTGGGTAATAATTGAATAATCAATGTTTCGTGAGGCAGTAGTTTGTCGTCAACTAAAACAATATGTTTGTATCCACTAGATGAAGGTTTGTGGAAGTGTAGTTATAATCATTACCATAATAAAAACATAGTATATTTAATTTACTTGTTTTTTATAATGTAATGTAATAAAAAAATTAGTGGGTTGGAGATGGATAAAATTTGACGAAGCTTGAAAGAAGACTATACCTTAAATCAGATTACTCTTTTTAATTAAGCTAGAAGGCCTTCTTGGATTTCCTTCTACCCATTTTAAGGTATATAAGAGTATGATATGGATGTTGGGAGATTTTTTTGGCATATTTTTAATGTGAAAAGGTAACTTTATAGATGTGAGTAAGGGTTAGAGGTTGTGGCCTTTTATAAGAGGGAGGAGGGGCACAAAAAAAATATTTTGAAATATTATTTATTAAAAATTATATTTCAACAATAAAAGTGTAAAATTTTTGTTATATATAATATAACAAGAATATAAGTCTAAATAAAATCAAAATATCACAATTGTATAGGTTTTAAGTATTTTTTAATCTTAATATTATTTATTTAACCCTTTTTACTCTTACAGTTTTATTAGGAATTTACCACATTGAGAAGAAAAATATTTACCAAAACATGAAAAATATCCAAATAAAGAGTTAATAATAAATTTTTTAATATTATTAAAACTTTTTATCTAAGTCATTTATTTATTTTTTTTGAATTTTATAATATTTAATAAAATATTTTATATTTTAAAATATGAATTATATATTTTTTGATGCTATTCATATCATTACTTTTTTCAGAATCCATAACAGCTTGATTATTTAGAAAATACCAGAATAATAAAAATATAACATTTTTCAATAATCCAAAAATATTGGATCACATCAAAACAAAAAAATTATATTTATTTTAACATTTATAATATTATTTATTTGAATCTTTAATTAATGAAGGAATCCTTCCATCACCATTGTGTCGTAATTAATATAATTCTTATAATGTATAAAAATTATAAATAAAAAACCATGATGATGGAAATATTCTTAATAGTTAAATGAATATTTATAGTCACTTATGACCTTTATATAACCCCATATAAAAATTGTTTCACTAAAATATTTATGTTTAGGTTATATTTTTCTTAACATTAAATTAAAAGTAATTAAGTGTCATTTCACACACAGGTGGATCCATAGGGTCTTAAAATCAACCCAAGGATGCCCATGGTCGGTAATATTTCATCAAATAGATTTAGAACATATTTTAGGGTAATTAAGTATTATTATAATGTTATTCTTTACAGATACTTACCCTATTTACCTTTTAACCATGGTAAATAAAATATTTACTAATTTCACTGTTCATATTGTCTAAACATAAACGTTACCTATTTAAAAAATTTGGATTTCACGATTCCAAATATAGAATCCATTTCTCCAAATTCAAAACATAGAAGTTTCAGAAATTATTTAAAAATTAAATCACCTTGTCAAAACAAAAAATCGTGTTTTTTAGAAGTAAAAAATACAACAAGATTGTGATGCATTTATGTCCAATTTCAAAGTGAAATTACATAAAATGACCAAAATTGGACTAAATGATAAAAATAAATCCAATTACACAAAAAAACAATTATATTTAATATATAACTATATATATAATTTACATTAAAAGCAAGTTCTGAATTAAAATTCAGTATTTTTCATTATTCATTAAAAATGTATTTTATCGAAAAAATACTGAAATATACCCCAATTTATATTTTCATTTCCTTCTTCTAAATAATAATATTATTTTGTCAAATATAAAATATAAAATTGAAAAAACGAGTTTTAATAAGGGTTCCCCATCAAATGGAGGTAAAACAACCTTTAAAAAATATTAATGTTTTCTAGCTTAAAATCACATTATTTCTTATTTTATGCTTCTAAAATAAACTAGATAAGTGTAAAGACATTTAATAATAATATTGTAGTTATTTTTTAATTCTTTCCAATACAATTAATAGGTGTTAAATATCATTTCAAATAATAATAATATTATATTATTTTTATGGTATAACTCAATGTTGTGTGCAACAAATGATTTCCAAGAGACCTCTTGTTGCGTATTGAATACTCTATTGGAAAAAATTTCCTATTTTTTGTAAAATAATATCTTATTCATAAATATTAATAGATATTAAAATTTATTACTCTATAAATACTTGGTTCATTACAGCTTGGGTGGGTTTATATAAGAAATGTGATGGGAATTATTTAAAATCTCAAAATCATTGGTTTTGGAATCAATATAATTAAATATTAAAAACCAAAAACCATCCAATGGTTTTTCCAATGGTTATTTCCTAATAGAATTGTTTAAAAATATTTTATAAGTGCAGGGGCCAATGATATAAAATATTTCCCTTGTTTATGTGGAGGTGTGTCACACTCTCAAGGAAATTAATTTAAAATTATAAAATATATTATACATTTTTGGGATTTCACAATGGAATTATAATATAAGTAAAAGAAATATAAAATAACATAATTATAATGTAAACACACATATTGGGTCTATAATACCCATTATATTATTTATGACATCATTTTGGGGTCATTATGATGTCATAAAACACATATTTTATTTATATGGTATTTAATTTTTAACCAAAAAATTGACTGTGTCTAGCAATTATGTAAAATTTACCTATAGAAAATTTTGACATCCTAGATCCAAAAATATTATTAATAGTTTTTAAATAGTTTTCTAAATTTTTGAATTTTAGATTTTAAAATAAAAACTAACATTTTTTGAAAATTCACAACTTTTGATGAGTATAGTTTTCAAACATTAATAAAAATTACATATAACGTTATGAATATTATATACTGATTTATTATACATAAAGTTAATTTGATAATAATAATTTATTGATTTATTATTTTTTCCTAAAATTCATTAATTCTATAAAATAATTTCTTTAATAAAACAAATTTTTATCACATAAAAAATGTAATTATTATCAAAATGATTACTTAATATTTTACATATAAGGAACTGATATAATCATCATTTATAAGAATAGTTTTTCTAACAATATTAATAAAAATATTAGATTAATATAAAAATTTATATATTTATAAAAAGTACCATTTTTACATGATGAATGAATTTATCAAATACATCAATTTTTTCTGAAAGACTATTCTCAAAAATGAATTGATGGAATAAGACTTTTATTTATCAAAAGGAATTAAACAATAGGTAATAAAACATTATTTCAAAACCCCATATAAAATCCACCCATGTTCTAAGGGGAAGGTGTGCAATGGTGATAGACTCTTGGGGCGGGATGGATAACATCACCTAGGTGGTAATCCCAATAAAACTGAACTTCTCCTATAAGAGATTCTGGTCATGTTTAATGTATTAATGCTCCGATTTGGATTTGTCAAGAGATAATCCTAGTAACCCTATGTACTGTATAAGCTCTGACAAATGATATTCGTACGGCCCGAGTCTGGCCGATGAGGCCATCCACTCCTTTATCTACGTCGAAAGGATTTTTTTAACACAATATATTTATATCAGTTGCGTGACAACTATTCAGTTGCTATATTATTAATAGTAATGACACATAAGGGTCATTTATTCCCATCAATAATAATAAAATACATCACGTGTTTTATATATCACTAATACATTAAATTAAAGGTAATTTTATTCATAAATTATCTACTCATTTAAACATTTACCCCTTAAGAAATTTCACCCTCAAAATTTCCTTTTAGCACAATAAAAAAGATGAGGGTAACAATTCCTCATCACTTCATTTGGTTCCACATTGCATCTTTGAACTTGTGGTTTCTCCACAAGAGCTTGATGTGGGGCATCTTCTTATTTCAGATTTCATTTTCTCTATTTTATAATATATTCATTGTCTTATACCAAATGTAAAGGTGATTATCTAATGGTACCACCGCTGGATTGAGTACATGCAATATTTTGGGTATGTACTTCCTCAAGAGTGATACAAGAATGACCTCATATACATGATATAGTTTCTGTAGGAGTGATGGTCTATAGGCCACTTCTATAATGATATGAAGGATCTCAAAAGGGTTGATGTACATTAGACAAATATTTCCCTTCTTCCCAAATCTCATAACTCTCTTCCATGGTGATATGCGGAGGAAAAGCATATCTCAATCATCAAACTCTAGGTCTTGTTGACGATTGTCCGCATAGCTCTATTTTTGAATCTGAGTAGTATTAATGTGGTGATGGATGGTTTTAACCCTATCCACCATTTCTTCAATGATTTATAGACCCAGACGATTTGTATGCCCAAAATCATACCAACATGTTGGTGTTCTACACCTCTTCCCATGAAGGTCTTAATAAGGATCCATTTGGATGCTTGAGTGAAAAATGGTGTTTTAAGCGAACTCTAACAAATAAAATATGTGCGTCCCATCTGCCTTTGAAGTCCATTGGGAATGAAATCAACATGTCCTCAATTATCTAGTTATTCCATTCAGATAAACCATCAGTTTGACAATGATAATCCGTACTGATGTTCTGCTACATATTCAGAGTGTGTTGAAGACACTTACAAAACATAGAGGTTAATATCAGATCTCAATTTGATACAATATATAGTGGTACACCATGAATCAATACCACATCTTTGATGTATCTTTTTTCTACTTGATTCAATGTGAAATCCTCTATAATTGCAATTAATTTTGTACTCTATGTAAGAAAATTTGAAATAACCCAGATAGCATTGATTTATTGGGAATTATTAATAAGTCTAGTGACAATGTACGTTTTTATGTTCTCTAATTTCTATGTTGGTATAGTTACTTGTTGCATCACCCCCTTAGACATCTACCACACAGTCTTCACTTTCTTGCATACGATGAACATTGATGTATATTCACAGATCTCATTCTTCATGTTATCCCACCAATAATGCTCTCAAAGATGCTGATATATATTTTTGTTCCTTTGGTGAATGGATAAATTCATTCTATGTGTATCATCCAAAAGATCATTCTTTAATTTTAGATTTTATGGAACACATAGTCCTGACACAAATTTCACAATCCAATCTGCATTAATATTGAACTCCAAGGATTTCCCTTTTCTAATAGTTTCCACTATATTCTGAATTCTATCATCATACATCATAACATACTTAATACATTTCCAAAAGATATTTTTGAGAAATTTTTAGTTAATGTGATGATTATGTTACTTTTTTTTATTCCCATGTCCTTCATCATAAAATATATGAAGATTTGATCTTTTTCAATTCAAATCAATGAATGTGTTTCTAGATCCTTTCTACTTATAGCATCTACGAAATTATTCTCTTTCCCTGGATGGTTGTTAACTGAGTAGTCCTATTCTTTTATCATCTCTAACCATATTCATTATCAAATATTCAACTATTTCTTTGTGAATATATACGTGAGGTATTTTTGGCCCATATATATTTCACACTTTTCTCCAAAGAGTTAATATCATGGAATTTTCAGAGCAAATATTATTGTAGCCTACTCCATATCATGTGTTGGATTTCACTTCTCAAGAACATTCAATTTCCTTGAAGCATATGCAATTAAATTTTCATTTTTTATCAACAAACTGCCCATGCCATTCTTTAAATCATCACTGAATTCCACAAAATGTTCACCACTTGTCGGTGATGTGAGCACAGGTGCAGTGATAGGCCTCCCATTCAATTCCATGTACATCTCCTCGCATTCATCATTATAAGAAAAAATGATTCACTTAAATGTTATATTTGTAAGAGGGTTTTATAATTGTGATGAATTTAATCACAAATTGGCATTTATGTTCAGATATCCCAAGGATGTTGTGGATATTAGTCCTAGATATTGGCCTTGATCAAACCTCAAATTCATTTGTATTTGTGGGATCCATATATTTCGCATTTCTTAAGATGATATTTATAATGAATGTGACTTCCTTCAACCAGAACACACACTTACTGTACTATGAGTAAAGATTTCCCTTTTGCTACATCTCTAGTACAGTGATAATATGATCATCATGCCCCTCATTAGTTTTGGAGTATATTAGAACATCATATATAAATACTACAAATAAAATATTCAAGGTATTCTCTAAAGACACTATTCATCATGTCCATAAATATTTCTAGAGGATTAGTGACTTCGAAAGGCACTAATTGGAATTATTAATTCATGTACATTGTAAAAATTATTCATGAGGATATCCTACTTCTTCACACTTACTTGGTATTATCCCAAACTATATCCATCTGGGTGATGTATTTTTACCAAAAAATATGATCAGACTAGTAATCAATTCTTAAAATTGTATACATGTTCTTTATTGTGGTTTTTTAAGACCATGATAATCGGTGAAATGGAATATTGACCCATACATATTCATGATGAAGAGGAATAGCCCACCCCATAGGGAAGCACATGGGTGTATAAACCCTTTATACAGATTTTCCAGTATTTTTTTTAGATCCTCAATCCAAATAACAGAAATTATATAAGGAGTCTTGGATATTGATAATTCCCTAGGTATAAGATCAATTGAGAATTAAACATCTATTCTAGGATAAAGACAATGAAATTACACATGAAACACATTAGCTAATCCCCTCAAAATATGCATCCCTTCATGAATGGTTCATTCCATAGACTCAAACATCAATGAAAGGTACATATTCTCATAAGGTTATAATATACATGCTTGAGATGATGGTTCTATAGAAGAATCATCCTCCTCCTCACACTTTTCCATAATCGGGGGTTGATTATCCATATAAAGAGTGATTTCTGTCACATGGAAATTTATGTTCTCTCTATATATGGAAAGCCAATATATTCAATTAATTGCATAAAATTACACCAATGTGGGTATGATAAGGATCTCTTGAAAGATTAATCTAAAAATTGTGATAGGGGAGGATTTAAATTCATTGGATGAAACAATTCCCCCATTTACTATTCTCACCAACATCCATAATTCTATGACTTTTGGTGGTGTTTGTATCCTTCTACTAAACATTTAAGGTATAATAGAAATAGTATAACCAGATTCAAAAACTATGTTCATTATTCTTGAATGAATAACTATTGTAACTATCACCACTTCATTGTTGGGATTCCAAAAAGATGTAGTGGGGGAAAAGATATCCCTTTCTACCTTGGATGTTATTAGATGACAACAAAAACCCTTGTCTTATGGAACTGGTTTGCAAAGTTACCAGGTTATTTGAAGTTATAGCAACATACAATGCATTGAAGATCGAACGAAGCATTACATTCCTCTGTTGGAGTAACAATTTTTTTGTCGGTAATTATTGTATAGGTTCAATTCCCTTCCCCACCTAATGAATTTCCATATCCCCTTTAAGAAATTTCTTGGGTTATTCATTCTGTGCATTTGGAAAGTGGGGTGCTGGAATTTCATAGCATTGTTGGATTTATCCAGCAGAATAAGAGAATTAAATGCCACTTTCCACTTCTTATACCCAGGATTCCCATGAGATTCACTTACCTACATTTCAACATTGAGGTCTCATCGTAAAATTAAATCATAGCTATCAATGTTAAAAATCGCTAGGGATTCATATAGGCTTTGTTTTAGCACACCAAAGAAGAGGTAAACCATGTATTTGGGTGTAATGACAATGCTAGAGGTTTATCATTAATTCCTGGTGATGTTTTCCCTATACGATTCGAGGGATTCATCGTTTTTTTTGAGGGATGGGAAGAAACATTCCATCATAAGTCGGAGAGTGCGAGGAAAATATTTATTGAAAAACATTTTCAAAAAATCATTCTATTCCAATTCCTCGATCTCTTCCTCGGGATTTATATTTTTTGTCAATGTACACCATTGTTCAGCTTTACCCTCTATATGACAAGTAGATAGAATAACCTTTATTTTTATTAGCATTAAATGGATGTATAATATCTTCTCAATTAATTTGTTCCATTGTTTGATGATTTATTGGTTTTATAATTCATTGAATGTAGGAGGAAATTGTCTCCTGAAGATCTGGATTGTGAATTATCCTTTCCTATGTGGGAGGGGGTCGGAAATTCCACTTTCCGTATGTTTCTATTCCAAACATCAGTTAACTGATATATTATCATTATAAAGTTTGAGATTTTAGCTCCAATCGTATTGAGCATCTTATTAGAAAAAAAATCCCATTGATCATCACATCAATTATAAGCATGTGTCCTCCAATTACTAGCCATTGGCTAGAAAAAGAGGAAAATTATTGGTATGTACTTCAAACTATAAAACTCATAAGTGTGATCCAAAGAAAAAGGGAAAACACATATATTACATTGATTCTATTAATATATGAATTTAGAGGCTTCAATTTATTTTATCCATGGTCTATTTACTAAAAAAAATATTTTAGGGGAATTTTTTCCAACATAATAATGGTTCACACTAATATTATGAATTTAACCAAGAATATCCCTAGAGAGTGTTTAACTATGAATGAAATAAGGCTTGTTGTTATGCAGTACTTCCCATTCGAGTCTAGATAAAAGCGTTGTTTTCTTGTTTTACCCCTAGATAAATATGTGCCACATCCATCCCTTATTTTTTCATTTACAAATTGGGATGTATTTTATTGATAAACAACAAAATATATACTCACCAAAATTTACGGATTATTTTCCTTTTATAATTCGTATCCCTAAGGCATTCACTATAGTTTTAAAAACCTAATCTAAAAAATAACTAAACTTATCATCTGATACCAACTATAACAACCCTAAAATTTATTAGTTAAAGATGATTTACTAAAAAAATTCAATTAATAAAACTCCAAGGATCAAGAGTTATTGTGTTTTGTGAAATTAGGAACATTACATAACAAATAAAAAAATGAAATACTACATCTTTATTTCAAACTTCTTTGACAAGACCAACACATTCATTCGTACTTACCACTGCAAGGGATAAGATGAGTACATACATAACATATCGGGAGCTCAAAATAAAATTAACTAATTAAATAAGGAATAAAATGAATAATTAATTACATTTTATTCAATATTCTTTTCAATTGATAATAAGATAAACATGAACATAATGGCATGATATATCATGATTATCATAACATAGATATTTAAAAACAACATGAACAAGATATAATCTTGAGAGAATGATAATTTCTCATCGATTACAATGAGAAAACCCTGATTTCAGATTAATTATCATGATTAAACCCCCATTAAACAATTATTATCATTATAATAAACATTACCCAATGCATGGGAGTGCTCTCAGGGTGCACCTATTATAATAATTTCAATCTCATGCTTAAGTGTGCCACATAGATCATATAACATGGATTCATTCAAAATAATCATTCATTCCATGAAAAAAAAATGTGTAATACATAAATTTATTTAGCATTAAATAATTATATGCTTATAAATGTGAATACACATGATAGAGAATGGGTATGGTATTCACTACATGATGATTTTTGATTGGAAAATTGTAGTAAAATGTCAGTAGCATAATGATGTTATATAGAAATTATTAAATTTTGTTGATGAGAGGTAAATGGGTATCTAATAATTCATACAAGATATAGATATTAATGGGGTCATGTTGAATAATATCCCAAAGAAATAAATTGAATTTAGATTCATAATATAGACCAAATACTTGAATGGAAATAAGAAGAGGGAAATCCCTTATGGAAATTCATAATGGTAACGGGTATACAGAAATAGAATTAAGGAGAGAGAAAGGGGTGTATAATAATTATAAAATAAGTAACAAATAATGGGGGTGGTGTAAAATCATACCCCAAAAATTTTAATTGAATATAAAATGGTATAAAAAAATACGATTTTGATAAAAATGAGAAAGGAAGGAATCCATTACATGACTGTGTGACACAAAGAGATTAAAGAGGGATATCATGAGAGATTAAGGTTCCTTGGGTGGATTCTATTGGGTGGAAAAATTGTATGGACATCCTAAAAAGATTTTTAGTGAAGGGAAGTGGGAGATTGGTTGGGTTTATATGGTAATTGAGAGGGGAACTCTTTAATATTAAACAAACATTGGTTTTCGGATATATATAATTAAACATTCAAAACCACAAAAATTCCCATGGTTTTTTTGAAAGGTTTATACAAAAAATAAGTGTAATACATTATTTTATACGTAAAAGGGATGAATATATGAAAATATTCCCTTGATTATGTTGAGGAGAGTTGCAATATCATGGAAGTGAATTTAAAATCATAAAATATATTATACATTTTGGAGGATTCACTATGGCAGTATAAAATAAGTCAAAAAAATATAAAATAAAATTATTTTAATAAAAAAAATATTGTCTATAGAATACCCATTATAGTATATATAACATCATTTTGATGTTATTATGATGTCTTAAAACACATATTTTATTAATACGGTATTTAATTTTTACACAAAAATTTAAATGTCTTAGAAAATTATTAAAAATTTCCCAGTGGATAATTTCGATGTACTATTTATAGAAATTATGTTTATTTTATCTAAATAATAGTTTATATATGTGAATTTTCACTTTTAAAATGAAAATA
This sequence comes from Viscum album, assembly GCA_963277665.1. Taxonomy (NCBI): domain Eukaryota; kingdom Viridiplantae; phylum Streptophyta; class Magnoliopsida; order Santalales; family Viscaceae; genus Viscum; species Viscum album. The sequence continues at coordinate 1,405,155,358 of OY728120.1, read as the reverse complement.
TACATTTATGGAAAAATAAAGTGTTTTGACATAAACAATTGTCAAACCTAAATAAAAATTACATTTGACTTCATAAAAAAGTATATAATAGTTTATAATAATAAAATTAAATTGATAATAATATTTTATTAAAATATTAATTATATCAAAAAGTAATTATTTCCTTAAAATAAATTCTTTATAATTACACTTTATATTTTGTCATATAAAAAATGTAACTTTTATCAAACTAATTACCTAATCATTTTCAGATAAAAACCTAATATAATTATCACATATAATATTTTCTTATAATATTATTAATATGAACTTAGTTTAATATAATAAGGTATCTTTTTCAAAAAATTACCAGTTTTACTGAAAGAATCAATTTATCAAAATTATCATTTTATATGAAATACTATTCTCATAATGTAAATGATTGAATAAGACTATTATTTATAAAAAATTACTACTGAATAAGTAACTCATACCTTAATACATAAACCCTTATAACACCCTAATAAGTCTTATTGTTATGGTGTGCGATGGTTACAGACTCTTGGGCGGCTCGAATAACATCACTCGGGTGGTAATCTCTTTTGACTTGAACTTCTCCCCCTGGTGATTCTATTTGAGATCAAAATGTTGATACTCAGCTTGGGTTTGGTCAAGGGAGGAGACCAGTGATGAGACCTCCTTTCTATGCTTCGACAAATGCACTTTATATGGATCGAGTCTACTAGATGAGGCTACACCCTCATTTGTCCGTGTAGGAATGATTTTTTAAACATTATATTTATATCAATTTTGTCATCACTATACAAAGACTATAATACAAATGGTAATGATACATAAGATTCATTTAAACACAATAAAAATAAATTAAATAGTTCATTTCTTTTCTATATCCATATGTAATTATATTAAATGATATTTTATTCATAAATGATCTGGTCTTTACATTTCATAATAATTTAATCAAATCATATACTGTGAATAGAAGAAACATTCATAGACATATAAACAGTGAATAGAATCAGGCTTCATAAACATCAATTCATCAATACAAAAATCATTCAACTAAAGAATATAAATAGAACCAGTAAATAATTTTTTAAATAGGCATAACTATCACAAATAATGTCATTTTATATGTTAAATAATTCTGATAGATCTTAAAAAATTTAAGGGGCACATATTATTTCTCTATTGAAAATTATTCATAATATATAAAACCACTTGAAAACAATTTTCATGATTATATTATTAAAAACATATATTATAAGCATTGAAATCATCTTTAAATCCTTTTTTCTTTGGAAACATTATAGAGAATCCTAAAAACCCATTGAAAACAATTATTCCATGAAACAGTATAAAATAATACTGAATTTTGTTTAAAACGATTTCTTTTATAATAACATATAAAAGAATTTTCAATAAAACCATACTTGATAAATGAAATGTAATCTTCTAAAAAATGATTATGGGTAAATCTGTAAATTGTAACATCCTTTTTTCCCTATAAAATTTTTAGAAAAGTTCTTCGACTTAAAAATGAAAATAATATTCATTTAAACTGACATTTATTAAAAGGTAAAACAAGGGTAAAAATTAATTTTATTGATCATAATAGAATATTATAATATTCTTCAAATAAATAAAGAAAAAATTATTCTTATGATACATATATTTCTGACTTGTGGTATATATAAACTAAGGCTCTCATAAAAGAAATTCCGTAAATACCTTATTTTCCAAACAGTCGGAAAATGGTTCTAATACATGAATATTTCATAAATAAATATATGATAAGAATATTATGGATGGTTCTTTTGATACAGAACATAATATTTAATATATTATTGATAAATAAAAAAACTCCGAAAACGATTAGATTGTTTGAACAATCTCTTACCACTTGGTAACTATGAACCACACAACCCATGTAAGAAATTGAAATTACATGAAGCTCAAAATATCATGATAATATTAATATTTATTATATAACATTTCAAATACATTATATACACCTTATGGAAACATATATGTTCATAAAATAGAATTTATATCAAATAAGTATAATTGATAAATAGTTACTTTAATGATTTAGTATCCTTAGAAACATAAACCCCATGGAATAATAATCCTAAAATTGATAATTAAATATCTGAAAATTAATGTAAAATAATAATAGAATACATCCATGGGATTTATACACAAAATACAAATGGAATCGGTTGTGAATAGAGCAGATACCTCATGGAAAAAAAATGTTAGATGAAATTCCCTTACCTTGTGCCGAGAATTTATATTTACTCATACAAGATCTTAGTATAATAAAATTATGTTTTTATAAATATTATAAGTGATAATATTCTTTTATATAATTACATCTATGGTTTTATTATTATCTTATATTACCCTCATAACAAAAATTCAATGTTAAGGCTTCACATTGGGTAATATCTTCTTCGTTCATCCCATGTGTCTTGGTTTGTTATATATTTTTTCCTTGTTCTAATATAGATATTTATAGAAAGTAAACCATGATATAAATATCATTTATATCCAGTATAAGTATATTATAATAATTTATATGATATATAATTATGAAATTAAATACACAATTCATGTAGATAGTAAGTTATACGTATGCATGAACGTGGTTTCTATTTTATTGTAGAGATAAAAAAATGGAAAATAAAATATAATTTTGTAAATAAACACACACACAAACACACATATATATATATTTCATTATGAAAATTTAATTATTACAACATATATATCATATAATTTCACAAAATACATACTTAATACATTCAATATAATGTGATAATGAATCAAATCTCTTTGAGGGGGTAGTAGTATACACTTCCACAAACATAATAGTCATATATATAGAGGATAAAAAATATGGATATATTTTCGATAAAATAAAAAATAATGATAATGAAATTTTAAAAATCATTAATTTTATAAAAACATATAGTTTCAATCATAATTTCTATCAAGAGGGGCAGTAATGGAAGAATTAAAAATCATAGTTTTCAGAGGTAGTAATTCATCCTACACATTAAGAGTATATTTGTAACCCATTTTATTGAAGTGTTTGTATGTGTATTTAAAAATAATATAATAAAAACATCCTAGTATATTTATTATATTAATTTCTATAATAATAGAATAAGGAGATTTAGGGTATTAATAATGAAAATAAGATAAAATAGCTTAAGGGAGGATGTTACCACTTCTTTGGGTCACTCGTTTTGGTTTTCAGGAAAGGGATTCCTTGAATAAATTTATCATTAAATAGAGGCTTCAAGGAGTAATATAGGGATTTTTGGGATCATGTTTTATAGATATTCTATTATCATAAGTGGAATTATAGGTGTGTGTATGTGGGAGGAGAGGAGGCCTTTTATAATGGAAGAGGAATGGTACTCTTTAATATTTTGGATAAGGGAAACCCCACCAATGTATTTTTAGTTCATGTGGATACAATAATGATAAAAGTTAGATAAAATTAATTTTAAGGTACATATATTTCCATAAAATTTGTTTTTGAACTTGTTTGTAGGTCATATTAGGGCTTGTGTTTTGGGTTTAGTCCCCAGTTAATCTTTTTTTAATCTCAATCGTTGTAATTAATTTTAATTACCTTTACTAATATTTTGGGATGAAAACAATGTTGATATTATTAGAAATTAAAAATTATATAGTTAAAAAATATTTAATAAATTTTTCCAAATTCATTCGTAGAAGGTGTATAAATTAATTTAAATTTAACATCATAGACAGGATGATAGAGCAGGTTTTTTAAAGCCAAAACATCAGTAGATTTATAGTTTCATATAACGAATTTCAATGTTAAATTGATTAAAATTACCTAAATTTGATAATTATATAAATAAAATTATATTATTAAACATTAAATAATGTTATAATTCTAATTTTTTCTTATAAATAAATTGGATGTAAAAATATTTTTTAGTTAAATTTCAGTATTTTTCAATATTCTTTAAAAAATGAAACATCATAGAAAAATAAAAATATTTCCCCCCAATAATAAAATTATGATTTAATTTAATAAAATAACATTATTTGGACATATAAAATATATAAATGAACAAAAATTTGGATTTAATGTATGTTCTCCATAAAATGGAGGTAAAAGTGGCTTAACAAAAATAATAGTTTTTATGTATAATATTGGGTTAGTTCATATCATATGCCAATAAAATATATTCAATAAAAATTATTTAATTAAATATATAGTATATATAAAAAAATATAACTCACTAATTAAATTAATTTATTATTATAAAATATATTTCTAAATATGAACATTGTTTTCTATAAAAATATTTCCATTATATTTTATTGGTTCATTGTAACTAAATAATTAATTTTAAAATTGAGTAAACCATAATGGTTTCTAAGTTTATTTGTGAAATTCATAACCACAATAATAATATCATGGTTATGTATTATTATATTAAATAATTATATTTTAATAATATATTATTTTTTTAGATAAAATAATTCTCGCATGTTATGCAGGCCGTCGAGGAATGTCGATCTTCCTTGTAATGTATGCTAACCTCTGTGTTTCAAAAAGATAAATATATCTTCTTTATAACAAGTTGTTCATGGTTAAAATTTAATTTCATATAATCAAATCCAAAATTAGTTCCATAAAATATATAAAATAACTATTTTTTTTTTAGAAAATGAAAAATATCCAAAAAAATAAATTTATTTGAAAAAAATTTCTGAAATCTCAAAGTGTTACAATACATAGACATTAAATTTACTTTATTATAACGTAATTTATTAGTTTTTAATATTAAAAAACTCATTATCACGTCATTATTATTCCTCAATGTTACATTTTATGTTATAATTTTCCAAGATTAGTTATTGCACTAAAAGCATATAGCCCTTCCCCACTATGATAATAGACTAGAAGTATCACAAATGTATTATTAATTTTCGTGTGCTGCTGGTTGTAATAATTTGAGGTAAAAAAATTATATATGCTATCATGGTTGTATACTAATATAATTTTGAGGCACTTTTTCATGGGGCACTCCGTCGGTAATATCTACTGTAGGATATTATGATAACGAGACATGCAAGAAGAAAATACACATTTGTATCAGTCATTGGATGTTCTTATCTATATCTGTTTTTATTAGTACATATATCATAATATTATTATTTATGAAAATTATTAGTAACATATTATTATGTGTTGAAAAAAACATTGAAAAAATATGTTCATGGTGAGGTAGGATACATTGGTTGCATCATGAGTAATATTACATTAATTAATAACATGAGAAAGGATTTGTACATTCAATTATTTAATGGAAATTGATATCATAGGATAATTGATGGAAATTATATAGCCTAAATAAATACATGGCCTTGGTGTTCTTTAATAAAGGTCTATTAATAAAATTTTAATGAATGGAACATTAGGAATATAGGTTGATGGAACCAACATTAAACCTTCTTGATCAGATATATCAAAATAAAGGGATTATATTAAAAAATAAATGTTCGTATGAGGTACTATGTCATTATTACATTACATACTTTTACTATGGGTTCCATGTCATGTTTCATGAACATAACCTTAGGCTTTAGGCTACATTAGCTAATGAAACAGAGAAAGAGGCATTGATGGCCACACAGTAAGTTTATCTAAAATCACAATTAAATAATATATTATTATTTATTATATAACAAGTTGAATAATGAATATACCCCTGGATATTTTAATAATTATTTATGTTTTCCTCATCAAAAATATTCTACCACTTGTTAGTTGAGATAATATTATGTGATGGGAATATTTAATAAATATTTATTCTTTATTTAGGAAATATAATATTTATTCATTTATTGGAGAATTATGGAGTTATAATTATTTTTTAAATAAATAGTCCTTATTCCACGCCCGATAAATATTATGGCGTAGTGGAGGACCAACTTTATATGTCCTGTGAGAAATAATATAAATTTAATATAATATTAATAAAAAATATTACATTTTAATTATCATTTCTAGTGAATATCGAGTTATAATAACAATATAATTATAATACACATGGGGAACCATAGGGATTAATTAAATAATAATGGGAAGTTGAGAAAATTTTTTTATCCCTAGTGGTTTATAAACATTGTTTTATTATTTTTAAATTGGACCAATTCATTTGTTTTTTTTTGTTTATAACAAATCTATAAAATCCTCTCAATTCCCAAGAGAGAGCCGTTCACCAAGACACTGTCATGATTGGAGACAGATCATCCACCACCTCCCACTCTCGATTCTAGATCTTTTAAGAAAATTTTTTGGAATATATTATCATGGATATTGAAGGAAAATGAATTAAGTGATATAATCTATCATTATAGCACCTGAATACTCCTACGGTGATATTAAAAAAATTTAACCATGTATTGATCACCACTAGACAGTATATGTTCTTTATTACTACAACTAAATGACGGTACAACCTAGATCCATTTTTGTGTCCATAAATAGAAAAAATAAATCATGAAATATAATTATTTATTTTCCTAAATTAATAATAAATAATATGTCGTGATCATGTGTAAACGTTCCACCTTTTAACCATTTTTTAATTCTTTTATATAAATCCATTGATCAAGGTTTTTAGAATTTTTAAAAATCTATTATTGTTAAAAATCATGAAAAAAACTAATGTTCATAATGAAACATCACATGATTCCATTGTTCCAAGAACCGACAAGTGTTATAATAGAGGTCACATAATTAATTATAATTATCGAAATATTATTTATTGATTTTCCAAAAAATTATTTTTTTCCAATTACAGATTAATCGTTCACAAATTCAAATTGGTAGATCTTATTTTTATTATTCGTTTCCCATAAATTTCATCAAATAAATTAATATCATGAATGAAATAAATTTATAGATATCATCCAATGGTGATTTGGTATCTAGATGGATAACACAAGAGTGCACACCCTGTATTGTTAAGGTATATTCTTTGTAAATGTGATTAATTAATGAAAAAATTAATATAGAAATATTTCACGGTGTGTACATTTGTTACACATAGTTAATTTAGTTATACCTAGTGTTTTTAATGTGACATCCTTGTCCTCTGTCAGTTGGAGAACTTTTTGTGTATCCTGCACACACAACATAGATCCCTTTAGTCATAGACGGGTTTTGTATCTTCTTACAAGGGCTATCAAACTGGTGAAAATTTAACTCAGAGACCCCATAAAATGTATCCCATGTATATGTCATTTTATCCACCTTCTTATATTTAATTCATAGTCACTAAGTCGATGGGGATGTTTTATTGATAGGTGGTCAGAAAACATACATTCTATGTAGCACCAATGTAAATGTTGAGTAATTTTACCAATTTATATAGAAATAAAATCAATTTATTATATTTTGAAATACATATCAACCTATACTTATTTGGGGTATTTATGTTGATTTTACAAGACATGTGATGAGTTTTAAAATAAATAAATATTATTTTATTCATATAATTTTTTTGAATCTGTGTTTCATCTATGAGTCATATTAAATTTATTACTCTACATGCACTAAATCACAAAAAATTATTGAATAAATCTAATTTGTATAATTATTATGTTGATAAAACACATCATTAATGTATGTGATATGTCTTGAATACCACATATCATATGAATAAACAATATATAAGGATAATATATGTTGGGTATTTCTAATGGGTACTCACTAAGTTTCCTCCAATGTATATTTATATACATAGTCAATTTTGAAAAAATGTAATTAATTTTTTAAATTATGATGTAAGGGAATATGAAGGAAATTCTAATGAAAATTAATCTAAAATAATTGATTAATTATAGAATATAATTAATTTATACAAGGGATATTTATCTTATATGATAATGATTAAAATTAATAGATAATTTTATTAAATGTTTAGATTGATTCTTGTAGATGATCATGATCTTATACCAAATCATTGTATGTGATTGGATTCATTTAATTTAGTATTGTATTAATTTATTGTAATGTATACCATTTTCATCTTATTAGGTATAATCATACATAACAATGGTTACATTTATGTAATCCCCTTCCATTCACCTAAATGTTAGTAAATGCATATTTAATTGATGGATATCCCATGATGGTGTAGGTGGTTCATATATTGATATGTGAAAAAATATATCCCGGAGAGATACATATGTTCCAAGGTGGAATGATGTAACATTAACATTAACTTTTTCATGATGTTTTCTACTAGGTTGATGGTTAGATTACAATATTCTAGATAATTTAACTACTATTAAATGGTCATGATCAAACAAAATTTTTATTTTATTTATATAAACTAGCATGGTCAGATGTCTCATTTCGATCATGTGAATTAATATATTAACTATAATTCATGATAGAACATAAAAATAAATTGGATTATTCATATATATTATCTAAAACATGGTTAATCACTAATTTAAATCCACATAATATTTACAAGCATATAATGATGATATTAATATGAAATATACACATAAAAAGAATAATTCCTTATCTTTATATATTGATATTGTATATACATGCACTACATTAGTCAAAATAAAACCATATTTCAATGTGAATGACCAGAAAATGTTTTAGTGCATTCAATTATATTGGAATTCAATATTGATTTATTTGGTTAACTTAACATAGTTCACATCAATTAGTGACTAATAATTTTGGAAATTGAGTTACAATGAAAAAATGTTTTAGGAATCCAAATTAAGGATTTTTGGATTGGGGAGTACACTAAACATAATAGTATATTATGACATAATGCAGTTGGAATTTGGAATACATAACAAAAACCCTTCAAATTGCAGGACCAACCTATGTTGGTGTAATGACAAGTGTAATATGGATCATTTCCACTATAATATCCATGAGACCTGATATTATAAATCCAATGGCTAAGGCTATTGGGTTCTGATAAAATTGTGGGAGATTAATAAAAATAATATCTATTTATTTGTCCAAATTTTATCAGATAATATGCAAAAAGTATACTCATCTTATTTATAGAAAAATGACATTAAACATATCACTATGATCCATACATGATAGGGATAACCTTTTTAACTAGAATAAATTTCCAAGAGTGTTATAGGGTCTTGATCATTATCCTATTCCAGGAGAGGATGTTATATGTGAGGGAAGTATCTATTCATGATGCTCCTAGTAATGAGGATAGTGAGGAAGAGGCATCTCTCAATGTGAAAAATCTGAATGATGATATAGTTGTTCAATGTTTTATGATATCATCCTTGGCCAATGATCTTTTGAAGTAAAATGAGGACACGGATTCATGTAGCGTGTTTCTCATGTTGAAAAACTCTTTCATGAAAAGATGATACGTGAGATATTCAAGATGTCTAATGCTTTTTTAAAACTAATCATTTAGAGTTTACAACATATAGGCCTCATGTAGTCATGATTGTTGGATACATTTAGAATTTAAAAATCTATGAAAATAAATCCAAGATGATTTTCACATTGATATCATACATTCCTCACTAACAATGAAGTAATCTAATATTATAGTTAATTAATTAATGATCAATAATGAGAATAGTCTTTTATAACTTATTACATTGATTACCCAGGAGGATAACACATGGGGAATGATGAAATAATTACCATTATATTGAATAAGAAAATATTGAAACATTATAAAGGGGTACAAGACTAATAATAATTAACAATGTCAAAATAAATGTCCTTCCTAGATAAATAATATCTTAAGGTAGGGAAAGGAAAAGGATAAATTAATTTTTTTGTGGAATTTAAGGGAACTAGACGAATATCTACACCTAGATGTAATGGGAAGGTAAAGGTGCATTTTTTATCGAGTGTAATAGTTAAATATCTGAAGATTGTGTATTGTATACATCTTTTGTTGCTCAAATTTGTATTAACATGTTTTTTCCAAGTATACTCTAATCAATTTCAACTATATAGGTGGATTTGAGATATACTAATATTGTGTGGTTAGAATCAATAACCTTTTTTGAATAATACATTTTATTGGAAACATGAATGATATTGGTTTTAAACAAATTTTATTTTGTACCAATGATTACCAAAAACATAATTTATATATAATTTTTTGATGAAAATGGTTTAATTTTAATGTTTGGAAATAAATGTTTCAACTTTTATTTAGAAAAAATACGTACTCATATTGTTCAGATAGATAACAAAATTTATGCATTAAATTAAAAAAAGTATGTATTGGAAATGGACAATGAATCATTTTAAAATGACTCATATAACACCCAATTATGACATCATCCTCATGGTCATGTAAAAAAGTAGTTATTTAAAAATCACTCTCAAGATGGTTTTATATAATCTTATGAGGTGAAAAAACATTAATGATGTCATTCCTGTTTACACAAAAATATGACTAAACCTCAATTCAAATGATACAGTGAAATGGACAAAGAGATTATCATATTAGTGGACACTGATGTGTGTATACCATTTTTATTAGAAGCTATATTTGGATATTCTTGTTTCGTAACATATACTAATGAAATAAGTAGATATTTAAATGTCTACAAAATGAGGTAATAGTTAATGTCGTTTAAGAAATTTAAAAATAAATAAATAATGAAACAGAGAACAATCTTGTAAATAAGATAAAGAATATTCAATCAGATTTAGGTGGTGGATATTATAAATTAAATTTTTCCGAACAGTTATTGGAGTTTGGGATTCTATCTCAACTCACTCAACGTAATACACCCGAATGTAACATAGTTTGTTAATATAGAAATCATTACTTGTTAGACTGAGTAACACTGATGATGATCCATGTAGATTATTCATTTTCCATTTTTGGATATGAATTACAATCATTGTTATTCACACTATAATAGGTAGTACTAAAGAAGAAAATAGAATTTCATTTGGTATAATGAGTTGGGAAAATACATTTTATCTCATACATGTATGAGGGGGTTTTGAGGATTTTTTTAATACATTCACAAGAAACAAACTAGAATCCCAGGGAAAAAGGTTCATATTTATAAGGAATCCTAATGAATCAATCTAATACTACCTATACAACCCCTCATTCAAGAATATAATAATATCAATTCAAGATGTCTTTATTGAGATTTAGAACATCTATAAAAACGGTAGTGGGATAAAAATTGTCTTTGATGAAGTTGATGATCAAGTTTCAAATGATGTTTTATATGAAAAATTCAGTACGACCCCATTGAATTATTTTTTCACAAAAAATAATTACTACATAGGAGAATAAGATTTGTAAGAGAACCAGGGAGATATGGTTTTCTAGTCACTAATGATGGATAATTATCGCATGATCGAAACTATTAAAACATTACACTATTTTTTCAATACCAAAAAATTGAATATAGATTTGAAAAGTACTGAATTAATCTAGGATAAAAACATTAAAACCACAAAAGTATGTTAATATAAAACAGATTCATGCGATTGTCACAAGAAAATATTGCCTAGATTTTCTAGGACAACATACAATCCTTCCTCTGAGATTATATAACCACTGAAGTCTACTGTATTAATATAATACTAACACTCATATTTATTATAGTATAGGCTATTATATATCATTATACTCAAGAATATGTTAAGTTGTTGGTCATGATAGTCATGATTCTTGGAGAACACCAAGATGTAATCTATAAATATAAATACAAACTAATCCACATACAGGTGGAATATTTTGTTCATCAAATTCATAAAAATTATTGTTGATTTCTTCATCCTTAACAAAAACATTAAGAACTTATAAATTTTATGCCTTCATCGGGAAGCATTCCTTAGTATATTAGAAGGAAAAACTCCCAACATATGATTTCATGATCTCATGTCAATCATGTAAAAAACATGATATCCCCTCAACTGGTTGAAATTATCCTCAATACATGGAAGTGGATAATAGTTTTTTTACATTCATTTAGTTCAAATATATATAATCAAAAAATATGTGTAGAGCTTTGTTAGCATTTATTGTAAAAAAACCATTGAGAAATCCAAAAGAAACATACTTAGACTAATAAATACATTATCCTATAACTATTATAGTTGACTCTTCATCTCTTGATGCTCTCTAGGATCCATTCTAAATTGTGTAATGGAAACTGGATCAACCCCTATCAGGAACTGACTAGTAGATTTCACATCTCACTTTGGTGGCACCCACGATATGTCTTGATGAAACTAATCTTTAAAATGGTCATATATGAGTAATATTACATCCTTAGTTATACATCTATCATCTAGAAAATGACTAGAAACCTGTGAAGTGAGCTCCCCCATTTGCCGATTAATTATCCCTACATGGCCTACCTAAATATCCAATTATCCAAAATGGATGAAACTTATTCACACAAGGGATGTAAGATAATTCTATTATAGTGACAATATTTGTGGGTATGGAATGATAATAACCATTTCATCACAAAAATTAGTTCAAATAATGAAATTCAAATGATTTAAAGATCCCATAGAAAATGTTACTCATTAAAATCGATAGAATTATTCTTTCACAAACAAATATCCCTCGACCAAACTCCCAATGGAGTATCTATTATCATAATACTATTCACGAGATCCACTACCAAAATCAATCCATTTACAAGTTTTTCTATATTAAATGAAACATCAGAACCATTATAAACTAAGACACTAAAAATAAAAGATAACTAAAAATAGTACATCTTATTGTCGATGGTATAGTCTCACTATCAAGTAGTGTAGGATGGACATAAGGAAATTGTGCTACCCCTCTTCCCTGTGTTAAAGTAAGATTCCAGTGAGCTTCACCAATCTGATGATATGGTTTATCATTATCAAAATTGTCATTTACACTACCTCTACCTCAATGGATAGTATAACTCTAGTTTCAAGACTAATATAGAGTATAATAACTAGTTCCCAAAAATTTATTCTTCTTAGTTTCACCTTTAATAACGGTCTATTGTGGTATCCATAAAAACCACAATGGATGTGTAATAATATTATAAGTTTGACACCCTACTACTGGTTGGGGTAACTATCTTCAGAATTATCCCACCCTTCAAAACTAGTCATAGATTGTTTCGATAATGTCATTTTTGAATAATGCTTCCCATAGATACTCTTCTTTTTCACAACTAGGACATCATGTTCCTACTGATGCTTCCTACTATTGGAAATCATACAACATGACCATTGAGAATAAACAACATGTACTCTACTAGAAGGATTTTGTAGGTTCTCCTCATATATGTGTTCCTGATTTACCACTTCTGGAACATCCATATCCATGTGATATTAATCTAGGGTTTAATCTCGCATTTATTCTCATCCTGAAAACATTTTTCTAGAGTAGCCTCATTCTTGGACGACACTAGATAAATGATCTAGTGTCTAATTAAGTGTTGAGAAAAGACAATAACGAACATGATCCACTGATTCAACCATATAAACACAGCCTATCACTTATACTATAGCGTCTCAAGTTAAATGTGCTCTCTGAAATTACTGTAAAATCTTTTCCACTCTAGATACTCTAGTTGTCCATCCCGACTCTGGATATCCCACCATTTCTTTTATTGACCACATAACACATAAAAATCAAATTTGACTCTCATAAAAGTATGAGTATCCATGTAGTATTGTATCTTATGGATATACATTATCCATAAGTCAAGCACCTCAGGTCCACCATCATAGTTAATGTAGGTGGATGTTGCAAATGAAACTACCATGTAAAATTTGACATTCTTTTCCCAACCCACCCCGGGTCTCCTTCCCTGATTTGAAAAAACCAAGCAATGTTACCTCAGAAATAATCTTTGAATTTGTCACTTGACTCTATCAATGCCTCAAATTCAACCTATGAAGGATCATTTGCATTTGTATCATCATTTGATCCCCTCAACAAGCGTTGTCATGGTGGAATATATCTATAATTCAAAACATTATTCTTTGGACACATAACAGACCATTAACACATTTATAAAACAGATTCAAAATATCCATCACAATTCATTCCAACTTTTCCCCACCACGTAGTCCAAATCAACTCAAAAATCACTACCCTTTAACATCTAATATATTGGTCATCGTTAAAAAATAATATACTCATTTAGATTGTACAAGTCTGATTAGAGACACCTTTTTTAACATTTATGCGCCATTTTTCGAAATTATAAATACTTATTAGGATCCTTTTAATTTATTTAATAGAAGAAAAGAAATGAATTTTCATTTAACAACTTACCCAAAACCTTCTCTTATCATGTGTTCCTAAAATGAGCCATGTCACAAAAAATCATGATTTCCTAGAATGATGCAGGCATACTAAAACCTTTTGACACACTGGTCCACCTGTAATATCTCATTAAAAAACAAAATTAATAATTATATAACAAAAAAAAGTTATCACATGAGGTGCAAAAACATCAAACAGTAACAATAAATACCAATAACCAAAATCCCACCTGGGTACATCGATTTTTCTCTTGAACATGTGTTTGATGCTCCCATGAATAAGATTTTAACCATGTATAGAATCATACTATTCTTATATATACATTTTATAAAGAATAAGACCAATTAAAAGAAAACAAACAAACCATCGATTCCACATTGTAACATCGCCACCTGAGTTCCACACACTAATACCACAATCAAGTCGGACACATTCCCTCTGGTATGCCTCCCATTATGCCAAAGTCTTCCAACTAGCAGTGAGTGTCAAATATCAATCATTGAAAGACTATACCCTCCTTGTCAAACTATCATAACCCTACAAATAAATAAACAATAACTAAATGATAAATCCAATATCCAAACCAGAAGAATACCACATGATGACCAAAATAGGAAATACAATATCCCAAAAAACCAATTGATTTTTCATGCCAAATATGAGTCATTTGTAAATATGTAAAACCCATAACAAGTCATAGAAAACCAACTTTTCGGTTACTAATAATGTATGTTTCCCTCACCAATTATCCATCAAAACTCTTCCATATAATGCAGTGTCCTTCCCCTTATTCTATATTACAAATATTTTATCTATTCGGGTACAGATTAGGCAGCCCAAATATGGTTTGAGTACAACTCAGTTGTCCACCACTAACACCATAAAAAACAATATACAATAAATAATATTGTATTTAGTTATATAAATAATTAAAGAACATATATAAAGTAAATTGTTTGAATTTATTCAATTACTCTTTATTTAACTACATATCTCTCAGGTTTCTGAGGATACTAGAACTCTCAATATCTTTTTCATTTCATGTTGAAGTATGAACAATATCTGATATTCATTTCACAATTCATCATAACACATGGGTTTTCATTTTCCAATTGATTTCAATTTATAATACATCCAACTGATAGAATAGTCAAAGGACAACATTTTTGGCCTAGGTATCCATTCCTAAGACCTTGTGCGTATTTGAAGCGGTAGTTATTAATAAACAACTCATTTATCAATAAATCACACTTGTTGATTTTTTAGAATCATTTTATGTCCCGCAATCATTTATCATTTTGGTATTTTGATGCATAAGACCACATCCCACACATTAAGATTAATATTTATCACTATGGTCTTATTATGAAGTAGACCATTCCCCACACATGAATGTTACATAGTTACATGAACCAAAATATCTCATGTATAAAAATATCCCAAAAACCAAGGTTAGTCAACATTAATCATATTTCACATTTCACAATAAAAAAAATCCATTAATTAATTAAAAAATTAGTTAATCCAATACATCCAATTGAGTAGTCACTATAATTTTTTTCAATTTATTCACAAATTAATTAAACCAATTCACTACTTTGAATAATCATGGAAATACCCATGAATTTATTCAACAATTAATTAATCCAATTCACAATCATAAAATCTTATTAATTGATTCACTTATTATTTACCCTAATTCCACAATCCCAATATCCTATTAATCAGTTACGAAATTAATTAAATCAATTAAAAAATTCAACAACACTAATTTAGCCTAAATTATTATCACATGGATGTTATAAAAATAAATAAATTATCAATAAAATTGTTAAATTGTGGAAATTTCAATCTCAAAATTACTTGCATGTAATTAAATCAAGACTATGGGACTATAAATTAGAGCACCAACCTCATATCCTTAATGAAAAATTTCTTAATGGAAATTACCAAAATAGAAATGGAAAGGGAAATCCCACAACAATGAATGATATCATGAATCAAATCCCAGAAACAACATCCAATGGTCTAGGATCCATCAAACCTAAATAGAGATATAAATCTAATAGGGGGTAACATGTCAATAAATGATTGTATAATAATGGGAAGGATGGAGGGAACAACTCAGGAGACGATACACATACCGGGATAGGTGCATGTATTTAATATGGGCTTATAATCATCCCCAAAGAAGGACTAAAGGGATAGGATTCCATCTGGGAGCCTCAAAATGGGATATTTCATTTATGGTTGACACAGGGTAATATTGGGATCAATACCGGTTGTTTTGGTATTGAAAATACAGTTTTCTATTCATTTAAAACCAACACAAGGTTTCGTAGGTATGGTCATATGGTATTCAAAACCATGCATCACTTGGGGGGTCACAATTACTCTTAATTAAGCAAGTGGTTATACAATTCACGCACCAACCATGTGAATACCATCTATTTGGGTTCTCATGATTAGCTTGGTAGGCCACATGGTTTCCGAAAACCATTTTTCAATTGTGCACTATGCTAGTTACTGCCAATTTTCTCTACTTTTCACCCAAATTAACCGATGTTAAATCCCAAAAAATGTATTACATGAAAAAATAAATAAGATTACCTGAAAACACGCTTGAGACATATCTTGAAAATTTATGGATTTGGAAGCACTGGATTTAATATTTTATCCATTTTATATATTAATTAATTCAATTATATTCATCTAGACGTTTATTTTCCTAAAAATCATGGATTTTTCATCGATCACGACAAAAATGAAATATTTTGAATGACCCATCACATGCAATTGTGGTTCATCGTTCCTTGAGTTTGGGAACTGGTTCCCTATACAGAAAAGGGCTCCTAAGAATTGTATTTCCTATATAAGGAGTTCCACAACCTATGTTAACTATGTAATAATTGATGTGAGGGTTACAATACTAAAATACATTACTATTGGAGGGGATAAAAAATCCATGTCATCGAGTCAATGATAGTGGCGATTATTTATATCTTTGAGAATCTATAGAAACCCCTGGACAGAATAATAAATCTCATAGCATCTATGCTTCATATTGTTAAAATGTGTTGGTGGGTAGTTATAATTTAGGAAGATCAACATAAAGATACAGTTCATAAGGATTTCTAACATTCATTTATAATTACTTATTTCAAGAAACATTTAGAGAAGAATGAGAGAGAGAGTTCATGTACCAACATTAGGGCTCTATGTTCATCATGCACAATTGATATCACTGTAATGGGGTCCAATGATTCCTAATGACTATTTTTCTAAAAAGTTGAATCTCGATTTGAGTATAGGATTAATAAGGTCAAACAATATTAGTTGAATGTTTTTAATTTGAATATCATTTTCAAATTAGAAATCCAATTCCTCATCTTCATTTTTAACATTAGGGATGGTGAAGGTGGGGGTGATGGTGGTTCTGTGATGAGGTAGGGAAGTTGTTCATTCAGTGGTAGGAATAACCTCTTTGAGATTTCTCCTATGAGTAGTAGTAATAAGATTGTGCACCGAGGTACCCAGGTTATACGCCGTCAGTGTGGGAAGCTAGGTGACCCAAAGATTCAATGTGATATAGAAAAGATTGATTAATAATCCTACTGTGCAGTAGGATATCATCAGTGAATTTTTTAGACATTCCCATCTATTCTTAGTGGGATAGTATATAAACTATATTTGTATTCTAGAGTTGGATTAGGAGATCTGTGTTTGGTAGGGATCTCGCCTAATACATGATATATAGGTTTGGGAGGTAAATAAGTTCTATGAAGACAGAAATTTAATATCCATAGTAAGTAGACAATAACTTATCAAGGTGGTCTTGTTGTAGATTACATAAATCAATTGGGATAGATATATAGATTAGTATATATACATGATGTGTATAGTTTCCATCAATCTACAATACAAGGTTTGGTTTTAGTATACACAAACATAGTAACTGCTTTATATTACAATGGCACAAAAAATTCATTCATTTCTATTATTTTAGTGACAAGCAATTCTTTTTATATAAAATACATCCATGGAGTGATGACTCTAGATACTCATTTGGGTGTTACATCATATAGTGTGCACCTAAGTAAGGATTTTCCATTATTTAAAGTTGGCCATCGATTATTCTAGATTCCATACATAATATAGATGTTTAGTTTTGAAATGATTATTCAAATGGATAGGTTGGTGACATTACACACATGTATCAATTTTTATCTTTGAAGGATTTCCTTCTCATCACCCCTGGGAAGTATATATGTTTATAAAAGGAAATATGATGTCTATTAATGTTTAGATATACCTGAACATCATTAATTGGGAAGTGTTTCATATTAGATTCCAATAATTTTCTTGATGACTATGGATTATGATAGATATAATTCCCTCCATTAGTTGAACAATTTAGAGATGTCTTCCATGAAACTTTTCTTTGATACCTTGAGAGAGTGTGGTATAATTCTCCATTGAGAGTGTTCTAGGAAAAAAATTGATATGTATTACTATATACAAGACAAATCCTATTGATAATTGGGATCTCAATAGATAATTTGATTACATTAAATTAAAATAATGTATAAAACATAATATATCTCCTTATGTTTCAGCCACTCTTTTAACCATGAAATCGGATGAGATACATGATCTTACTGGGGATTACTAGTGGTTTATCCATCATACTATTAACAACTCCAACACTCAACCATGTATAGACAATATCTTCAATAAACATCGATGATCCGAGGACCTCTTGAAGATTGATTTTAGGCCAAGAAATCTTTAGGAATGAGTTATGATCTTTGATATACCACCTACAACATTCATTAACAAATATGTCATGTATGAGTATTTGGTTATGCCATTCAGTCTCATGAACATGAACACTATTTTCATGGATTTAATGAATTGGGTCTTACACATGTACCTAGATCCCAACAAAGTGTTTTTCACAGATGATATCTTAGGGTATTACCAAGCATAAATAAAATAATTCCAAACATCTTGATAAAATATTGAATACACAAAAATGGAAAAAACATTTTGATAAGATAAAAAAATTCTACTTTTGGAAGGATTTTTTTTACAAAAGAAGATGATATATTAACCATGAGGGTCAGCAGTTACACATTCTTGCAACCAATAAGGAATGTGATCAAGACAGAGGTGATTCACACTGGATGTGCTGAAAGAAGCCAAGTGGTGGGATGCTTTTTTCCATCCCTTTTAATAAAGGAGAAGGAGTAGGTTGTGAAGCTTTGATTAAGAGCCAGGATGTTCTTGAAAAGAGGGCCAAAAGAATGGAGGCTATCATTATTAAGTCTGAGAGGAATGATGATGGTGAGGCAATAAGATTTGATGTGAATAGATTCCTGTCCTCGATCATTTGCAAACATCAGCTCGACAAGAACATCGAAGGATTCATCAACAACAATCTCCCATAGAGCAGTGTTTCATTCATTTTTGGCAGTAATTATTCGGCCGGGAAAATCTTGTGCCACAAGTCCAATTCCAACAATTCCATCAATTGAAAGAGATGCATCAATGTTGATCCTGAGGATCCCTTCTGGGGGAGGGTACCGTCTTGACGCAACTATGTGAGTGACAGAGATACCTAAATGGTAAGATTCCTTTTTCCACCCCTCAATACAGGATGTAGCCCATTCAATCTAGAACCAGGGGGATTTTAAAAGTGATTAAAGATGAAGTCATTGTGTCGCGCCCAGAAGATCCATGCCACGATGCATAATGAAGCTACTTTTTCCGCAGCGTAGGAAGACGACCACAACATCCATAGTGTCGGAAGATCTGGCGTCCTATCTAGCATAAGCTCTAACTCAGAACCCAAAAAATTCTAGATTTCTTCCACCCCTAAACACTGGGTGATCTCATGAAGAGGGGATTCAAGTATACCTAAGCAGATGGGACAATGCTTATAATACGTGACATGCCGGAAGACGAGGAAGTCCATATTGGGAAGAATACCTGTGCAAACCTGCCACCAGAAAAAACTGATTTTCGGGGGGACCATAAGATGCCAAAGGGTTTTCCAGAGACCTACCCTTTCCTCGATTTGTATATCAAGAGAAATTCTGTACCCTGAATCCACCGTAAAAGATCCATAAAAATCATTGCTCCAAAAGGGACAGTCTTGCCCCACATCCCTCACACAGGGGATGCTATGTATGATCCTTTTATCCCTTTAATTGAACCATGAGTTGATTTTATCCATACACCATCTGGAACCATGATCGTCAAATAAGCTGCAAATAGTGGCATTATCATAGCTAGGTACAGCAGGGGAGGTAGCATGTAGGCCATCATTAGGATAGGTTTTCACTATTAGTAATTTATTCAAATTTTATGATTCCTTTATACAACTATTACAAAAATGAAAAAATGACTGCCAAATTCCCTTATTTTGAAACAGGTGAATTTTTTCTTTCAGGAAATGAATGGAAGAATTACCTCAGCACCAAATTTGATTCTAACAAATCATAGTAGATGATACACCAAAGATTTTCATAAAAAAGGAATTGTACGGGGATCCATTTTTATTGAGATGGAATTATTCATGGAATACATGTCTTGAATGTTGAGACATCAAAATAAGGATTACCTAATGCATGATATTGATCTCTCTATAGTTGGTCATGAATTATGTTTTTGGAGTAATTATTTGATTGGGGAATGGTTCAGATCTTACATGTAAAATAAGAGACTTAAATAAATGATCACATAGAATAATTTTAAGAACGGAGATAGAATATGTGCTGAATAACTTCATTAATTTTAGTTTTATATTTCATAACTATCTATGAAAGGAAATGTATTCATCTATTCAATAAGATGGATTAATCAGAAACAAGATATTTATGAATTTTATATTGAGTGGTAGTGGATGATTATTATTTTTTCAGTTGAATATGTAGGTTTAGGTGTCTCACAATCATCTTTTTCATGAATAATTTGTGGTGGTCTCACCACAACATGATTTGGTGACTATAAGAATATTTTTTGATGTTGAATACATGATCCTTAGGGAAATAATTTCATTTGAAGAGTCACCACACATTTGGGTTATTGATAAGGATGATATCTTGAGAGTTCATTGATTTGTATGTGTAATAGAATAAAATGGAAAAGAAATTGAGTAAGAGTCTCTGGATTCTAGGTATGTGGTACATATTGATATTACAAAGATGATTCATGATTTATGTTGTCGATATTAGTGGATGAGGATGAGGAATAAGATAATAGGTTTTCATACTCAGTGTTCCAACCATATTTAGGTTATGGAAGGGAACATGTTCCCTAGTGATTGTTTATAGAAATTAAAAATTATATATATGAAATGGGATGAGGTTATTATCAATTTTATAAGGGGATTTTTTTTAAAATCCCGTTATGGAATTTAAATAATATGGGTGATCCTGAATTAGATGTTAAAGTTCACTTATTTCATAACTATCAAAGAGACATTATCGATAGAATATCATCAAAGAAGTTATGTACAAAAGATCATAAAACAAAATGGAGTTATTTTGACCATCATCTAAAATAGGGGAACTAATTTTTCATCATGTTTTTTAAGGGGATATATAATGCTCTGATTTCATAGGTACTTCTATGTAGATCCAATCACTTGAAGAATATAAATCAGTCAGACCATACTATATAGGATTTAGAGGATATTTCCTCCACATGAATCCTTGATTTTAGAGAATCTTGGGTGAACAAATATCACATTCTCAATTTTTATAAAATTCCAATATTTAAGTTAATATACAGATGGATCCAAATACGGCCATATATCGTAATCCACACTATTCACATCTGTGTTTGTTAGTGGAAGGGTTGAATGTGATATTCGGACAACATCGCATTCATGGAACATCAAAATTGATACAAATAATTAAAAATTATATTTATATATCCCAATATAATAAGAAGTACTATGATGATATTTTAATTTATCTTTTGGAGTTTGAGGTGAGATATTTGGTCTTCTTGTGTGTTAATCCAATATTAGGTCATCAATGAATTCTGGGACAAGGGAAACTTGTGAATATATTTTTTGGAACATTTAATATACTATAAAGAGTTATAATGGTATCCTATTGGATTGATAATACACAGAGATATCATTCCATCCATTAATTTAACCTTATTTCTCATCTTTTTCATTATCATTTTGATATGTCTCAAAAATTTTATTATGAAGAAGGAGTTCTAGTGGATGATTAATTTTGTTAAAGTATATAGTTCTTATTGTTGATCATAGCATGGTGAATATTTAGGGAGTGTAATGTCCGTTAATTTAGGATATACGGTATCATGTCCATGTACAATACATGACAAAGGAGTGAGAGGCCAACAAACATGTTTAATGGAGAAAATTATTTTCAGTTGATGATCAACCACCATTCGAAGATTAATTCAGGGATGAGTAGTTTCATAGAGGGGATGTTGAAAGATCCTAAATTTCCAATGAAGAATATATTCTAATTTCTTTTCTAAACCTACTATATAACTATAATTAATTTTTCTATGGGTTTATGGAATTATTTTAGAGAACTGAGGCTTGTTCAAAGACCTAATCATCAGGTTCTGGAGAGAAATGGTGAGGGGCATGGTAACTGCACAATTACTGCTAATCATGAACCTTAACCAAGAAAACCATATAAGGTTCTGCACAATTTGTTTAACCATATGAGAGAAGACTTTAAAAAATATAAATACTATAATAAATCAAAATTTTAAAGCTCATAAAGCACATGGTATATACAAATATGTTCCTAGGATATTCATGGTCTTGGGATTAAAATAGTTCTAAACACAATGATTGTGCATTATTATTATAACCATGTCGATGAACCATGATATGTGTGGATCCAAGAAAATTTGATCCACATGGTTGGTATATGGTATTAAAAACCATACATTCAAACCATGCAATCCTTAAAAACTCTGATACTTCAATTTTTCCCTCAAAACCCTATAAACATTAACCACCATTTCATCATCCATAAAATGAACATAATGACTCTCCTATTAAATAATGTCATACTTATTACCTAGTAATTGAGTTATCATATTAATTTTAGATTGTAATTGAATTCTAATTACCTTATTGGATCACCCTTAGTTGGTCTCTCATTACCCATATATTTTTATTTAGTTATGAAAATATCATTAATACCAACTTCTATATGATCATATGCCAAATTTTCTAGGTATCATTCTAGTTGTTTTGATTTCCCTCATTCCATCATGAATCAGATGGAGATACAGGATGGGGGATGAAATACATGTATAATGGAGGGGGTCATGTAATTTCCCCAAAAAATGGGTGTCTATATTATATAACTATTTTTCCGCACATAGGATGTTTTTTGGTGCTTCCCATAAAACTAATGAAAACATAAGTTAACTATTGGACCATGATATGTACATGATATAAATCCCTTATACTAGGTTAGTGGTTGATGAACTCATCCCAAACCACCTATTGGGTTTGTTTGATCATCTTCATTAATGAAATATGTTACCCTTTTGACTTATACATTAATAAATTGTGTTTGACTTAGCATTGGCTAGAAATTTTTTTAAATGGAGTTAATGAAGATTTTTTTAAAATAGACATTACCATGGACCACTTGATCAGTGATATATGATTATATTTAAAGGTGTATGGTAAGACAATGCCAGTTGGACCTTGTTAAATCATGAATTATAATCCTAAATATGTTTTTACATGGATTAAAATTTATTGTGGAGAATAAATTGAAATTGGCACTTTTTATTTACTTATAAGTCACGTGACTATACATGATGAATTAAATTCATGTATGGAAAGGAAGATGTTTCTTAGCATTGTGTTTTGATAATACATAGATGTGATTATATTATTTCTTATTTTATATATTCGAAATGGAATTACAGATTGTTAATTTCTATTTTAGACGCGGTGTTCCTCACTATTTATTAGAACTAAAGGACATGATGTTCCTAATTTTTAATTATAATGATGGATATAATGTTCCCCATTTTTTATAATTAATGTACATGGTGTTTCTCATTATTAATTTTAATTATACAAGATGTTACTCCTTGTTTATTTATAATTAATAGACATGACGTTCCACATTATTTATTTTGAATTAAATTACAAGACAATCCTTA
Organism: Viscum album; assembly: GCA_963277665.1. Taxonomy (NCBI): domain Eukaryota; kingdom Viridiplantae; phylum Streptophyta; class Magnoliopsida; order Santalales; family Viscaceae; genus Viscum; species Viscum album. Next base: position 1,405,130,831 of record OY728120.1, on the reverse strand, counting down.
TTATCTTTTGGATTTAATAGACATTATACTCCTCCTTTTTTATTAAGGATTAATGGGAACGGTGCTCATTATTAGATATAAAATAATAAATGTTTAGATACATTCCATATTAGTTTGAAGAATGAAATATCAGATATTTGTCCTGTGAGGAACTTGAGTCAACCAAGATTTTTCATGTTCATGAACAGATATTTTTATTATTAAATGGAAACTACTTCATATGTATTCTAAAACATCATAGTAGAAAACACTGGTAGTGGCCTATTGAATTTTACTCACACCATGTTTAGGCCTTTGTTATGTACTGAAATGGGATTATTATATAAATGTAGGGATAATTAAAATAAATATCATTTTGGATGCATGATTTATATGATAGGTTGGGGAATGGGGGTAGAGGACCGTGTAGTTTCTCATAGTGAAATTTTAATTTATATTTTATATTATATTTTTTACACATTTTTATAGAATAAACTATTGGATTACTATGAACATGTGCCCTTTAATCCAAAATTATTATATAACCATGAAAAAATCTTTTTTATGTAATATTATTTTTATCCATATCTATTATTACAATTTTTGTGATTTACTTCCACAGTTTAAATGATTATGATTCCTCTATTTATCTATTTTCTCCACTATACACCACCTGGATACTTAGGGTATAGTCTCCCCACAATACCTCCATAGACCCTCATTTTTCATCAAAAGTATTTATCATACAACGAACAATCCTTAAGGATATCTGTCCAACCATGTTTGGATACTTTTTAGTGAACTAGGATTGGGGTATCAAAATTTCCATATTATATGATAAAACCACAACATTGTGTTTGTATCCCATCATTTATTAGTATAAATGTTTTATCATTTCACTCATCATATTTTCAAAAACTACCAAACTCAAGGATATTTTTCCTTTCCTAATATCATAAATATACATTACCTTCTTCAACATTAACTATTATGTTCTCAAGGTGGTTTCTCTAACATTTTTTTAATTATTTAATTACTTCACCCATTGGTCATCTATCATCTTAACATTATGGATTTTTTTATCATCAATTAGTCAATTTTATTCATCTCAATGTATTCAAAATACCTTCTCATGTAGATTATATTTTTTGAATACATCAAATGGGGGTCATAACAATAACGTTCCACTAAGAACCCATTTGACATCACTAAAAGATCTATGAGATATCGTAAAGAAATTTATTTTAATGTAATGGTTGTGTTTCATAGAGGTACGGTATTTGTATTCATTAACTAAATAAAATTATTCATTAAATAATGAGTTTGTGGTGGGAGTTCATGGTGGTTCCAATAACATGATAGTGTGTTATGCAGGTATGGTACATTTAGTCATCAACACCCCTAATGGAGATAGTGGGTAGGGGTGATGGTTAAATGTAGGGAAAGGTCAAGAGGGTATAGCTTGAACATTACGATTAAAAATTAGTTTTGGAACCTTGATGTCGAAGCCTCAAAACATTAAAAATAAGATGAGATTCCAGAAAACATCCTTAAAACTACACCGATATATAAAATATTAAATAAAAAATGTTAATAATGGACCAAATCAGAGGGGTAGTTTTCTAGGCCGATCTCAGTTGATATTTTTTCTGAAAGGGAAGATAAAATTCTTCACATAAAATGGATGAAGAAATGGAGGAAATAAAAAAAGAATATAGGGATCCAAATTGATCTAATAATATAGAATTATAAAGGTAAAAATTATTACTCTCATTTACAAAAACAAATGGAAACAAGATCCTATAAAAAGAATAAGGGGGTGGGCTAGGACCGAATAAACCATGCTCAGGGAGGAAAAGGGACTTCTATTTGTTAGAATTACATACATGAAATTAAGTTTTTGTATTCATGGAGTGAAAACAAGGTGGTGAAAAGATGGGTGAACTCGTACTAGAGAATGTAGTAGATATGGATATAGTCAAATTAATATATGATGAGTCTTGGGCGAACACAATGGAGCTCATAAACCATTTCTATGAAGACATGGAAGAAGAGGAATATTAATTCAAAAGTAACATAATGATTATGAATGGATCGTTGGGAGAATTATTAAAGTGGACCTCAACATAAAACAATGTGATTGGAGTGATAAAAAACAACCTTTTGGCATGGGAATTCAATGAGGGTAAGACCATGGTATAATAATTTATTCAAGCATTGGAAAAATAGAATACTTTTTTGAATAAGTCACTATAAATTGTCCAAACACGTAGGATCCTTCATTGAAATAGGGGATCTATAGAGTTTATGCTTATAATTGACAGAAATTAGTTTTTAATAATTTTGAAACATATTTTTTTGTTGGTAAAATTTTTTAATTGAACTTTATAGGTTTTCAATTTTCCCATAATGAATTTTTTTAATAAAAATTTAATTTTTATTTATTTTTATTATTTATTAAATGGAATGTAAGACACCCATAGAAACAAAATATTTTTATTATCTATCCCTTCCCACTTAATTTATTGTCACACTCCATGATAAATCTTAGTAATAATATAAATATCTTGATTGGTGTTATAAAATTCATGCAAAAATATTCTAAAATATGTGTTAAAACTATTATTTTTCCACAATGTATCTCCTTGTCCATATAAGTCTCTAAGATATTTTCTGCTATCAACTATATTATAATGATTATAAATAATAGTCTCACAATATAATAAGACTTTAGTATCCTTTGTAAATTAGATACATACATGAGTCATGTAATAAGAATTAATACTGAAATAAAAACATTGTTTTTAAATATAAATAACTTCATGGATACTAACATCGTGGATAACTGTATTACATCAAGTATATCCCTTCCTATATTTCATAGTACACTTATGTGATTCCTAGGGAAATGAAACATAACAAGGGTGAGCTCAAATTCTCAGTAAGGTTAAAATATAACATAATAAATAATGAATCCTTGAGATTTATTACCATTGAAAGGTGAATAACTAAAAAAATATCACATAATCAACAAACAAACAAATAAATACAATATCAATATGTAATGGTAATTACTAAAATTTCATTAAAATTTAATAAATGAACTGAGAATAAAATTTATCCATAGATATATCGATGGTAAATATCATGGATGAATAATAACTGAAACTAAATGATAGAAATTCTTTATTATTAGACATCATGTCTCATAGGTACACGGTACCTTTAAAATCAATACATTTAACAAGACGATAAACAAAATATAGATTAAAAAATACATCTATGGAGTCCATCCCAATGAATCATCCCATGAGACTACTAATGCAACGAGGGTCTATTTATAATTGGTCCCCACCCATGTCTTAGCATTCTAAAAAACATCTTCAAATATTTAATAATCAATTTATCATTTTTCCTTATCAAATATTTGTATAGAGTAGAAGGTATAAATTTTTAAATATTTACCCAAATAATCAAATGATATTCAAAATAAACTCCAAAGGAAAATTGGTATATTGTTTCGGTAATGTACATATCCATGATAAATGATATGGATAATTAGGTGAACTTTATTGTTCAAAAGTCATAAAAATTATATATTGCAAGGGGGACTTTAAATGAAATCATTGAATTGAATATGAAAACTCTCCATTCATAAATCAGTCATAAACTATACAAAGGAACATTAATTATGGTATCATTACAATATACCCTATGTTGTGAAAAAAATAATTTTTTCATTGATGAATGGAAAATTGATAAAAATATCTTCTCAAAAACATCTTGAGGAATATATCATTATGTTTTGAAAAATATTTTGAAATCCCATATTCATTTAAAATTAATTTTAAATACATTTTCATTAAAAATTAACCATTTAAACATGAAAATGAAGCATAGAAGGAATGATAGAGGGTAAATATGTTCGCTCCACACAACGTAAAAAGAATTTTTCTTTTGTACTAAAAAAATGATAGAAAAATTCCAGGATTAGAAAAAAAATTAAGAATCAATTAAAAAAATATGTAAAATACAAAACAAATGAATTTACCAAATAATTTGAAAGCTGTCTAAAAAAATTAATTAAGATGGTTTTTAGAAGAAAACTACTTCGTTGACAAAGGGGAGAATTAAAGTCTGGGTTTCTAAAGAAATATAAAACACCTTGACTATCAAAGTGTGAAAAAATAGTACTAATACATAAAAAAGTTCATAAATTACCATTTTATAGTAAAATTACAGTTTTTATTAAATAAATAATAATTTACTTTAATATAAATACCATTTAAGGATTATTAATTTTATTGTTGTGGAAAATAATGATAAAACATTACAAATGTCCCATAAAACATTCAAAAAATTTAATTACTAAATTTCATAAAGGAATAATATAAAAAGAAAGTTTTACAATCAATGAAGATAAAATAATTCATGATATAATACATAAAACATTTATTAGATACACCAAAAAAATATGAATGCAGAGAATATGAAATTTATCTCAATGATATAAAATAATAGTTCAAAAATCCATTACCTTGTCTCTAATTTGTATCGTATGCATTTATATTCCTGAATAAAAAAACTAAGTCAGTTATTTAATTTTTTGGGAACATTTTTCAGCATTATAATTAATTTTATTTCACTTATTACTATGTTTAATACAACTACCAAATTATTTTGTTTACGTGTGTTATTTTCTCCAAATTCATTTTATGTGTCAAAAATACTTTGGTTGGTAAACTATGGTCAAAGGGTTCATTATATAATATCTCCATAATAATAATAATGAAATAATTATTATATTTATACAACAATAATAATAAATAAATCAATAATTAAATGTGGATATGAGAAATTAATTAAAGTTACCATCATGATGACAATAGGCCGTATGTATGCATAAGTAAAGTTTTCATTTTTCAAGGATAATTATGGAAATAAGGAATAAGAATAATATATTTCCATAATAATAATTATATAATAAATTTATTTTTATTTAATCATATGTAATTATATAAACAATTATTTTGACGTAAAATTAATCACAGCATGTCGAGGTGGCGGTAGTCCACAAGTCCATGAAAATTATTATCACTTTAAAATTGAGTGTCAAAAGTAATAGAAAATATATATACATATATATAATATTTTTATGAATTTTATTATCTCCTTTGTATCATATTTTTTTATTATATATTTTTACTTCAAGAAATCCTTTACACATTAATGGTAATTTTTTTGATGAATCACATTGGTTTTTGGAGGAAATAGTCCCCACATCCACAAATGATGTTATCATATTCATAAAAAATGAAAAGTATATGTGTCTGTTTTATAAAAGAATTATTAAATAATAAATAAAAAATAAATAACATATATATATAATATATAAAAAAAATTTACATCCTAATTATAACAACGAAATGTGGTAATGTAAAAAATGAACAACCATCATTTTTTGAAGGAATAGTTGGTCGTACAAAGACACAATATGTTTGTTACCTATTATATGTACAACTTTTAAGTGATGGTAGAACCATTATCATAACAAAGTCATAGTATATTGAGGATACGTCTTTTGTTATATAGTAAAATTATAATACAATTTTATGTATTAGAGAAGTGAAATAAATCTAAATAACTTAAGGAAGGACATTACATTTTAATCAGGTAACTTATTTTGGTTTGTATGAAAATAATTCCTTAGATGGAAATATTCCCAAGGGGAGGCTCCTGGGATTTGGGTATGGATTTTGAGGATATATATTTTCAGAGATTGGTCATGCCAAAGATTCATGAGAGGTGTAAGGAAGTGGAATAAGTGGGGGAATTTTTTATATTCGATGAGGAGTGGTACTCTTTAATATTGTGAAAAATGAACTCCATACACATTTTTAACATACATAATGGCTCCCATAATAGAAAAAAGTATATAAAATGTATTATTGGTGCAAAAGTGTTCTAGAAAAGGGTTGTTGGATAATTTCTAGGTTATTTGGGACATTATGTTTTAGGTTTAGTATTTTGTTAAAATTAATTTTACCTTAATCAATGTGATTATTATTTTTACATTCACAAAACATTTTTTTCAAAAACAGTTTTTATTTTTAAAAATGATAAATTATTATTTTCCAAATATGAATTCAATTTTTCTAAATTATGATAATATATTTGGCAGAAATTGATCTAAAATAAATCTCATAGGTTGGACGATAATGTGGGTTTTTATTGTAAAAACTTCTAAATGTTTTATATGTTTTTAAAATAAATTATAATGTATAATTGATTAAAATAATATAAATTCTATTAAATGATAAAAATATGATATATGTAATAATTAAAATCATTTCAAAATGGTAGCTTACCTTAAAAATAAATTATATTAATAAGATGTTTTTGATTAAAATTTATTATTTTCACTCTACATTTAAAAAGTATAATCTCAAAAAATAACAATAAGTTAATTTTTTTTATTCATATCATAATATAAATTTTATTTTTACATATTAATTTTAATAAAGGTTCAAAAATTATATTTAAAATATTTTTACCGTTAAATGGATGTAAAAGTGATTTAATATAAATATAGTATTTTTTCACAAAATTAGTTTGGTTTTTATATTATGTCAATTTAATCTGTTTTATGTTAAAAATTGGTTGAATATATATTATATTATATCTTAATATAATTGAATATTTGTAATTAATTTAATTTATTAAGGTGAAACATCTTTGTGAGAATTAAAATAAAAAATAATTTCTTTTATACTAAATAGGTTTTCATATTCATTTTTACTTATATTGTTACCAATGAAATTTTTTTTATTTATATAAAAATATATTTTAATAATATAGTTAATAATAATCATAATGGTTATTTTATATTATATTAAATAATATTATAACAATATATAATTGTTCGGTAAATCTTGGACTTGTGTGTAACGCAATCCATTGGTGAGACTTGTTGTGTATGACGTATGAAAAATCAATGTAATGTTCCTAGAAAGAAAAAAATATATTGAAAAAAATAATATATTAAATATGTTATAAATTCAAATGAAATTATTTTCTCTTCCATGATATGTTTTTGAATCTTACAGGCTATCGAATACAATATTCATACTATAGATTTTTGGGGTGATACATTTTTTCCACCTTAATTAAATTACATGCACTCAATTTAAACTCAATCGTATTGATATACTGTATTAAATTACTAATATTTAAATTCCTATATTGTGATAATTGTTCTTAAAATGTCCTATAGAAAATAGATAGTGGGAAGTACAAATGGAACATAGATAAAAATATGACTAGGTATATACGTATGAGAACATTATTGATAAGTATAGATACATACATATAAAAAAAAATATTTTTTGGATGTTATTAAGGTAATAAATAAAAACATGTGAATGATCAATATAGTGTTGAGTGAATCAATTAAATAAATCAATGATGATTTAGAAACCATCAATTCATGAAAAATTATGTTATTAGGAAAACGTATTTTTTATCATTTTCCAAATGTTGGATAACTCATTTAATACCTAAGGATATAAAGAAATTCAATTACATAATTTATTTAGATAAACACAACAAGAACCTTATGATGTTCTAAATTCAGATTTTTAGTTCATCCAAAAATTAATTTTGATGCTTGAAGCCTTAAAATAGGTTTCTGAAGGATCTAAATTCCCGTAAAAGAGTTAAAAGCCTAACTATTTGTCTCTAACTATTATCCAAAACTAATTTGGTTACTACATTAATCTAAAATCATAAAAGAAACAATTCTAGGTTATCATTAATGTTTACTATCAAATTTAATAACTAGAAACAATGAAATTTTAACTAGTACATTACATAGGTAAATATTTGGTATGAAGCCCTTATCATCATACATTTAGGAGTTCAAAACCCATAGCCTTCTCGAATTTGATTATTTGTCACATAGATTACAAGTATACAGTTAATAAAACAATATTAATATAATTTCATAAAGTAACATTGATTGGCATCATTGAAATTATGTTAATCACGAAATATCCTTTTTATAGGGGTTTTGAATGTAACACCAATTCATAAATAATTCATCCCCTTATTCTCACATAGACAATTCCATTGATTAATGATTATACATAATATATTTTTCTCAATTTATAAACCATGAAACCTTATCATTGAGCTAAATAACATTAGGATTAACAAAGAGTATGCATTGTCAAAATGATTTATAGTGGTTTTAAATGAAAATGTGAAATTACATAATTGAACCCCATGGTAGTGTCATACCTTGTATATATTAATTCTTGTTTAAAAGTATAAGGTTACACCGAGTTAGGCTAGATACACAATTTCAGAGTTGTTACTATTATATAAATCTATTTCAGAACCACATCCACTTGGAGTATCCAAACAAAGATGTATTTCTAGGAAAACTACATAATCTCTATTTAAAAAAAAATAATTATTTTTTTCTATACTTATCCTCAAATTCAACCTGAATGACATGTTCTCTAATTTATGTATTCCTAGATCTAGTTCCCAAGGATTCTACTAAACTTCATAGGGTACCAACTCTAGTTCCTTGACACTATAAGGCCTCGTAGCTGCTGTGTGCAATAAATTACATTATTAGGATTACCTGGAATCAAATCATAATAGCATGAGGGTTTAATTGCCTTGATAAAACATACTCATAAAATATTAATCTATTAAAAAATTAATACACTAATTACACTATATTTTTTTTAAATAAATAAATTCAAGGATAAAAACATAGATGGTAACTTTATTCTATCTCGTATATCCCAAAATATCATTCATTGTATGATTATTAGATTCCTCAGGAAATGAAACATAGTTAGGGTGAGCTCAACTACTGAGTCAGGGTAACATTTTACAGTATCAATAATTAATTAATGATTATAATAATCATGTAATGGTATATAACTAAAAAACATAGTAGGAAATTAAAACACTAAGATGAAAATTCATAAAAAATAAGGAAAGGTAGTTACTGGAAAAAAATTAAATTTAAATAAATGAACTAAAAAATAAATGTATCTATAAATATTTTGATACAAAATATCTTGTATGAATAGAAACTAAATCTAAATTATGGACATTGTTGATTAATGGACTCCCATATTCCAATGTATATTTTACCTTTTAGTCAATACCATTCACAAGAGGGTTTAAAACATAAGAGTTAAAAACTAATATTTGTTGGCTATCCAAATTACTCATCCCATGAGACTACCGATTCATCAAGGGTATATATATAACCCTTCCCCACCCATGTCATAGTAAAACATAAAATTTCTCATATAAAAATAATTGATTTAATAGTTTTCCTTATCAAATTTCCATAGAGAGGAGATGGTACATATTTATCAATATTTCCCAAAATAATCAAATGCCATTAAAAGTAAACACCGTATAAAAATGTTATATGGTTTAGAAATTTACATAATCAAGGTAAATTATATGTATATTTACGGGGAATTAAATGTTCAATAGTAATAGAAAATTTATTACTTCAAGGGTGATAACATGAAGGTTAATGAATTAAATGTGAATAATATCTTTGTCCAAATCGGTCATAAACCATATAACAGAATATTAAGGCTGGTATCAACACAACATACCACTAGTGGAGTTAAATAAATGATTATTTTTATTGATGAATAAAAATGTTATAAAAATATCGTTTAAAAACATTCTTTTAGAATGTATACTTTTTTGTAAAACTATTTTGAAAAACCTTTTCATTGAAAATATTTTTTAAAATAATTTTCTTACAAGAATATCCCTTTAGTCATGAAATGTATGTTTCTATGTAATGATGATGGGTAAATTGTAACATGATATATATGATAAAAAGGAAAATATTTTTTTATGGTAGGAAAGATAAAAATTTTCCTTTTCCAGAAAGATACACTAATTTTCAATGGAAAACAGTTTAAAAGTACAAAAATGGTAAAAATGTATTTAAAAAATCATCTTGGAAAACATTTTAGTCATCCCATTTTTTTTAAAGAAAACTTCTTCTCCTAATAATGATAGAAATGATGTTGGGTATTCATCAAAAATATATTTTAGTATACCCTGACTTCCAAAGAGTGGGAAATTGTACTAATACATGAAAAAGGTCACAAATTTCCATAGGAGATGAAAATTATGTTTTTATCTAAAAATAATATTACTATTTTCTTGAACATAAATACCATTGAATGATTAGAAATGTTACTATTGATGAAAAAAATTATTAAACATTCCAAAGTTTCCTATACCAATTTGAAGCATTTGAAATCTTAAACTTCATGAGTGAATAATATAAAATGAATTGTTTAAAATCCATGAAGATAAATGAATTCCTGAAATAATATATAAAAATTTTCAGTAGATTTACAACACAAAATAAATATGTTGTGAACATTAATTTTATATCATAATGTAAAAAGTGGGATTAAAAATCCAATACCATGTGTCTATTTTTTCTTTGGTCCCTTTATATTATGGAATAACATTATTTTGTTAATTTTTTAATTTCTTCATAATAATTTTCTTCTTTATAAATAATTTTTTTTAGATTTTTTCTATTCTCTATTGAATTAATTAAATAATTAGTATTATGTCAATTTTTCTGACGAAATAAAGTTAATGTGACAAAAAAACATTTCTTGGTCAAAAATGGTGAAAAGGTCAATATATAATAGGTATAGAATAATAATAATGGAATGATTATTATATTTATACATAATTTATACATTTATGACCAATAATTGAATATTTTAATTAAAAATTCAACATCCTTCAAAAAATGGAGATAGTAGGTCATATGTGCGCATGAGTAACAATCTCATTTTTCATCGATCATTTTGGAAATAAGGTAAGTATAAAAATAATTTCCAAGAAGAATAATTATTTCATAAATATAATATTATATAATCATGTATATCTATATGTTTAATTCTTGTAATGTAAAAGGAATCATGTCTTGTCAAAGAGGAAGTACTCCCCATATCCACAAACGACGTTATAACTTTTTAAGTGTGTGTAAAAAAGAAATAAATAATATTATATTTGTACATATATTTTTGATCCAAATAGTTTTGTTATGACAAAAAAATAATATATATGTGTTTTATGTCACATTTTTTTAACTAGAACCATCCTTTATGTGTTCTATTTATAGTGTTAATTAATCACATATCTTTGAGGATGTGGTAGTCTACTCTTCCAGAAACGTTGTTATCGTATTTATAAATAATGTTAGTTATTAGGGTATGTTTTATAAAGGAACAAAATAACTCTAAATAAATAATAAATACCATATATAACATATATAAAAAATGATTCCATCATAACGGACACCATGAATGGTGGTAATGGAAAAATTAAAAATCTTAATTTTGTGAGGAAGTAATTCATCGTACACAGAATAAGTCCATTCATTACACATTAGAATGATGTTTATTTATGTGTAGGTAAGAAACATAGCATAGAAACATCCTAGTATATTGTGGATACTATTTTTTATTCAAAAATAGTATAATAATTAATTACGGTTTGTATAATGGTAATAAAACTAAATATCTTAAGGAAAGAGGTTACCTCTTTGTCAAGTAACTTCATTTGGTGTATACCAAAAGGAATCCTTGTGTGGAATTAAGAAAACGATAATCCCTATAAAATTAGGTATTGTGTTGAGGATATATTTTTTGAGATAATCAAATATATCATTGAAATTTAATCTCAATTCCAATGATAAGTTGTTTATTATGTTTATATATAATGAAAAACATTTTTAAAATACATTTCAAACTGTAAACGAGGATTTTAAAAACTATATTTTTCATTGGAATAATAAAAATATAACCTCTAAAATAATTAATTTTAATAATTATAAATGTTCACTGAAATATAAAATATATATATGGATGTGATGAGAATCACCTAGTTGTTTTTTAAACCATTTTTATTCATTAATAATACGCATACATGGGAATTAGACTCTAGGATATTCCTTGAAAACTACATGATGTTTTCCATATAAAATACGAGAGATTTTTCATCCCTTTACTTCATATGGAGAAATTATTTTACGATCATGATTGAGAATATGAGAAAATATACATTAATGTTTTTTAGTCCACAAGAACCATTACATCATTTTTTAGTGTTCCAATCACTTTAACCTCTAATTTATCTCACATTATAAATGATGAATGACCACGATGAAGTTTTCTTGTTTGGGGACGAAAAATATATTTATAATGGATCATGAGATCCAAAAAATGAATACAAGGGATTCACATTATTTATAAATACCTTCCAAACACAAAAGGGGTGCATAATCTGAAATAATACCTAAAATAAATGAATGTTAATAAGAAAACATAATACACTAATCTCAAAAACCATAACATTAACAGCCAAATATTGACAAAAAATTTACAAAAATATGGGGCCCTAAAAAATAAAAAAAAATACATCTGACCTTGTTTTATTCCCACTGATTATAATTATTTCATCACATATTCATCCAAAATTAGATTAATATTTACCTGCAAAAAACAATAATTACACACAAAATCAAATATCAAAATTTTGTGTGCCCTAATAATATAACCATAAAAATATACAAGTCATTTTCCAAAATAACATACATTATAATCAAATAAAACCATTATAAAATTATATAATATTCAAATGATAACTCAATCATTATTACTTATACAATATCAATCAGTTTAATAAAAAATCACAAAATAATAAATAATATTTCATTCACCATAGTCCTATAATGATGGAAAATACTTTTTCCTAGTTATAAATAATTACCTCATTTAAAAAGGATGTTTTAAAATTAATGTTAATAAATATATTTTATCTTATGGCCCTAAAATATTAATCATTCTTCCAAGATAACAATCATAATAAATAATTTCTCAAACATAAAGGTTTCATATTACATAATGATATATTATAACACCATATCATATTCCTGAATATCATTAGTTACCATAAAATCACATAACATATAAACTGATGAATTTTATCTATCTCTTTAATATTATTATCTACCTAAAACTAATTAACCCATGATGATATCCCAAAGAAATAAAATACCCTCATTTGATAACAACATAACATGTAAAGGTAACTAATCCCAACTATAATTCTAACAATAATATCCTTTAACAAAAAAACCCAATAATTATGATTTTAATAATAAGTATTTTACATTTGGAAATTATCATGATCTTTTAGGTTAAGTTTTTTTTAGAACAGAAAAAATTAAATTTTAAGAAAAACCTATACCATGTTTATTTAATATAAATATTACGGAAAATGATGATAAATTATTATTTCATAACATATCTTCAACACATCAAATAAAATACGTCAAAAACCACTTCCATCCAAACATATATTACATAATTTCATTATTTATAATCCAAGTAAATAAAATAATAATGGTGAGATCAAATTCATAATACATGATAAACTGACGAAATAATATATAAATATCCTAAGTGACAATAATATGAGTATAAATGATTCATAAAAAAAATTTAAATTATCATATCATATAAAAATTTATTTATATCAAAAATCCTAGGTCATGCAATAAATATATATCTTATTTGTGGTAAAAAGTTATTTTAGTAAAAATTCATTAATCTAGTTAAATCAAAATTTTCTCAATAAAACATAAAAAAATACTAGAATATATCTCCAACGATAAATGTACCTTGGGATGTTTTCTTAATAATATATATTCAATTTTATTTCACTTGAAATAGATAAAATTTGTAAAAGTTAATGTCAATCCTAATTTTTATATAGAATAAATAAATACCCAATGAATTAGTAAACTATATCTCTGGTTCCACCATAAATATCTAAAATTTACTATATTTATAATTATGAAATAACACATAAGTCATTAATGTAAAACCCCCATTGAATAAAATAAATTGAAAAAAACTTACAATAGTTTTAATATTTAAAATTAAAATAAATAATAAGTTAAATATAAATTATTATCCATATATAAATGTACATATATTAATAACCCAATACATTTCTGAAAGAATCAACATTTTCATGAGAAACCCATATAATATGCATAATTATTGAATAAAAAATAACATTAATGAAATTATGTGATAAGGTTCTATAAAACCAATGGATTTCAAGGAATAATATGTAAAAAATCCATTTTCTGTGGGGTATTGTAAGTAATACTTATAAAATATAACATTGTGAATGATATGAAATATGTCTCAAGGAATTGAAACTGAGGCCAATAACAACATATAAATTTACTACATTCATATCAAATCCAGTTTAGAGTGGGAAACATAAATGAAAAAAATATACCAAGAATAATTATAAAATTATGAAAAAAAATTCAATGGGTTAGTGTATAAAACATTCCAAATATGATAGGTTTTTCATATAAAATACATCTCAAAGAATGAAAATTGAGGCAAAGAACTACTACCTTAGATTAGATCAATATCAGATTCCCAATATCTTCTAGTATAATAAATTATGATTTATTATTCATATATTTTAGAATAAAAATTATTTTTATATTAATTTATACCCTTCAGTTAAATATCTTCATATTCATTTATATATAATTCTTTATTAAAATCATTATTCATGTATTAATTCATTCATTTTCCATTCATGTTTCTATTCAGTGGTTCTATCCATTTCTCAGTGGCCATGATATCATCATATCCAGATAGTTTATGAAGGTTTTTAACTTGTTATTTATATTATTATATAGTTTCATAGTCATACCATGGAACTTGTGGAAGTGACTCACATGGAAGGATTAGAAATATCATTCTTTAGAAACATCTATTGAATAAAAATAATAAGTTTAATTAGAAAATAAATATGTTTTTACAATCATTATATAATTAAAAAATTCCAATTATTATGTAAAGACCCTGAATTTCCATGTAATGTTTTTAATTAAATGTGAATTTTACGTACCCGCGAAAAATGAAACCACGTGATTCCTAGACTCGGAGTGCCTGGAATGAATTTCTGAACATTTGTTCGGGTATGTTCATTAAACTTGGGAGCAGGGTTTTCAAACTTTTGAACCGGTTCTTGAAATTTGAATCTGATGGCACTGTTGAACTCTTAGTGCCGGTATTCGATTAAGGGGACTTTCACCTCAATGGTAGTTAGTTGATGGTGGAAGTTAGTTTTTGGGGTCTTTATGAAAGAATAGAATATAAATAAAATTGTACAACATTTTATTTTTATTTTAATTGTTTAAAACTCCATGTGGAAGTTGGGAAGTGGGGACCACCAGACCTTATCCTCCCATAACAGTTTATGGTGGTGGGGACCACCTAAGCATATTTTCCCATGAGAGGTTATGGTGGTGGGGACCACATGAGGCCTAATCCTTTTCAACGCCTTCATTAATTTGGAGGAACCTCTTGAGCATCATCCACATTAATTGTGCAAACACACTTTAATTTATTATGCCAACCCTTATCCACTTAATTATGATAATTAATTAATTAACCCAATCTGA
Source organism: Viscum album (assembly GCA_963277665.1). Classification (NCBI taxonomy): domain Eukaryota; kingdom Viridiplantae; phylum Streptophyta; class Magnoliopsida; order Santalales; family Viscaceae; genus Viscum; species Viscum album. The sequence continues at coordinate 1,405,115,266 of OY728120.1, read as the reverse complement.
ATTTTATGCCAAAAAACATAATAGATCTCATAATCTATTATTTTGGGGGCTATCTTTTAATTTGGGTGGAATTGAGGGGAGGAGGAGCTCATGGAGAAAGAATGCCAATGAAGAAAATCTTCTTCGAATGAAGAAAGATGACCCTGAATTCAAATTCTTCCATGGGACACCCTTTATGGAGGAAAGTCTTCGACTTCGATGAACCGACGCATGATCCCAAGATTGGAGGTTTGTGGAAGACATGACGATAGTCGACAACTTCACCACCTTCCATCCTCATCGACGTCAACAAACCATCCATGGAATGGGTTATTTATGAATGTTTATACATTCCATGTTCTTCCCTTCTAAATAATGAGGATATCTGTTATTTTTTTGCGGGTTAGAATAATCTTTGTTGGGGGATTATGGAGTTTTTCGTTCTTGTTTTTTGTTTTTGTAAACCACTTCCTACCGCTCTAACGCGGAGGGTGCATGCCAAAACCTCCTAGCCCGACCATTCCGCAATTTTTTTGGTGTTGAATGTGTTGAAGATGATGGTGTAATGCCGCCTCCCCTTGGCTCCTCCACCCACGGCCATGCCGCGAAGCCCATGGCTGCCTTCTTCCAGACCCAGCCGCCGCCATTTGTTAAGCCGCTATCACCGTCTTCCAAGTGTCGTCGCCATCCGCTGAGCCCCTACAGCTATATATAGTCCACCGAGAACGGCCTCCATCTGCCGAGCTGCCTCCAACGTTCGTCTTCTACCGAGCTGCCGCCTCCGTCTGCCATCCGCCCTCCCCTGCATCGCCGCCGCCTTCCGCCATCCGCAGTATGCTGCACTGCTGCCGTTTGTCGATCTGCAATCCATGACCCAGCCAACCCTCGGCCGGAATGCTAATTTGTGACCGGGCCACCGCCTTATGGCCTAATCTCTACCCCGCAGATGAACCTCCAATCCCAACCATGCTACCCCACGGCCTCACACCCTCGTGGAACCCTCCGTGGCCTCACGACCGTCCACTACCCTATGTGGCCCCTCACGGACTGTCGGGCCAGACCCAGTAGGTTGGGCCGCCCAGCGGGCCGGCATGAACCCAACTAGTCGGGCCACCATGCGGTCCAGGCCAGAACAAGTGGGTCAGACCTGGTCGACCTGAACTGGTTCGACCCAGAAGGGTCAGGCCGAGTCGGTCTAACTGGGTTGGACCAGACCCAGGCCCACTATGACCTATTTACTTCTTTTGGGCCATAACATTGGCACCAGACATCTGTTTGACGAACTATTGCAACCTGATCCTTTTACATATAACATTTCATGATTTTATGCATAATTAATCATCAGAGTACAAGCAAAGGATCCTTTAGTCTAGTGACTTGGAAGACTTGGTACATAAACATAAAACATGGGGCTAAAAATAACACATCTTTATTTAATCTCCATAACGATCACCTAACTTCCATTAAGTCCTTAAATTTGTATAGGATACCCTGGGGAACACATGAACAAGGGGATGAGCTAAAAAGAATAGTAAGGGAATTAACATTATGATACATCTCAAGCACATGAGTTAGGAGGCATGACATATTGATATCAAAAGCATGAAACATTTAAATTCATTTAATATAAGTGTGGGATCATATAAATATAGAATCATATAAATGTGGAAGAATCATAAAACATTTCCTTACTACGGTTCAAGGCTAACCTTTAATCCCATTTCCCATTTCAGTACGGGTCAAGGCTAATCGCCAATCCCGTTTCCCATTTCAGTATGGGTCAAGGCTAACCGCCAATCTCGTTTCACATCGCATCTCATGAGACTTAACCTTTCCCAATGCATTGGAGGGATATATGGGTGCACCCATCTCAATATATTCATGAATATTCTTTCCACATTAATAATCTTTCCACATAAATAATCATACATAATAAACCATATATAAACATAAGGGTACCCATGGAAAGAATTGGGTACCACAATCATGACACATAACATATCCAATGAGTGTATCACGAAAGTGTCCATGAAAGAAAAGGGTTAGAAAATACATGGGAATTCATAGGGTAATATAGGAATATAAAATATTTAGCGGTGTGAAATATAAGTGACAACATATAAATTATGTACTCTGGAAACATTATCATTAAAACATTTTTTGCGGTCTTAAGGAAAACACTCTAGATCTTTTCAAAAATAAAAGTGGAAATTCGTTAATATGAAACCAAAATTCAACCAAGAAATTTTTCATAAAAAAATACCTATTTTATAAATAAAATGGTGTTTAAAACATATTTGGGATTGCACATTAAATTTGGGTAAAAATCATGGGAAGTTGCCTTAAAAGAGGTTTTCTTATAGGAAAGTTCTAAGGAGGGAATCTTTCAAAATCATGTATATTCCCAAAAGAATGTGATGAAAGGGTATCGATATAATAATCTTTTAAATCTAACTAAAATTCATAAAACTCACATAGATAGATAATATAACACAATTTTGAAAGAATGATAAGGAAACCTGAAAGAATAAAGAAGGTTCAGGTAGAATTCGTTATGATTTTATCGGCATGGTGATGGTTGTGACCAAGAGGGATTGAGAGAGAAATGAGGTTTCTAATTACTTTTAAATATTTATGGATGTTTGGGGGAGGGTCGTAAGAATAACCAGTAAATTTATAGTACACATATAAAGCCATAGTATAGAGGACAATCTGGATTAAGAGAGAAAATGGTAGGATCCCTTACCTTAAGTCTGTTGGTGTTCTCCACTTGATATTAATGACCTGAATAGTAAAATTAGGTTTATTAATCAATAGTCACATAACCTTATATATAAGTAAAATATTTATCATAACCTTTTTTAGTTCATTTATACCCATTTTGATTGATTTTAAGGTTCAATTTCATGGGTCGGGTCCGTTTGTTTCCTTGTGTTTTAATGGTCAGTTCACTTGTATTTTGGTCCAGATAAAATATAATATGAAGGTGGTCATCCAGAATTGATTTTATATAGAATTAGTGAACATACATAAGGTTACATGGTTACAATTTTTTTTGGTTAATTGGAGTGAAAGAGAACCATGAAAAAAGACATTAATAAAAAGCAGTTGAATTAATTTTAGCGATTTTACCCATAATTAACTTGTTTTATAATTTTATTTGATATCATGAGTGTATAAGGATTACATAACAAAAAATAGGACATATATATATATAATAATCAGCTTCAACCATAACATAAAGGGTTTCATGACCAGAAACAATGATGATAAAAGAAATTGATAAACTGTTGTCCTTGAATGTGCTAAATTAGCACATCTCTAACGGTGTTTTCATTTCATTCAAATATAAGAGTGGGGAAAGAGAGAAGATAAAGAAATATACCATTTGTATTCAAATATTCCATTACATGTATGTTACTGGATTTATCTAACTATTATGGTGAAGGGAGGTGAGGAAAGAACTAAAAAGAAAGAACTTAAAGGAAAAGAAGAAATTGGGAAGAGAATATTTACCTCTTGGGACTTTATCCATTGAGAACCTCTTAAGGGAAGAGTTTTTGGTATATTGAAGTGGATAGGATCTTTTGGAAGTGGGGTATGATTTGGGGAGAGATTTGGGCAGAATTATGGATCGGAAGAAGGATTGATAGAAGTGATGAAAAGAGGGAGTAAAGGTGGGGTTTTATAGTGGAGGAGAGGAGGGATTTCATAATATTTTAATCATTAATTTTGTTATTTCTTCACAAGACAAGGAATAATAAGTATTCCATGACCAAGAATATTAAATGGGTCATGTATATTCAAACCATGGGTGGTGACATCATCCATCATGCCAGGAATATTTTATTTATCTTATAATGTATATGTATGCTAAATTGGTGTGTTTTACTATTCATAAAAAATTCAAGTATTTCAGAAAAATATAAAAAATTCAACCTAATCATTTTTCAACATGTAGAATCCAAAAATGAAGTCCAATTCTCAAAAATAATTTTCTATATATTATAATTTTAATATTTAATTAAAATCATATTTTATTATCAAAAACCAGATTTAAAACCTGAATTACCTCATTCTAAAATATAGTTATATTGTACTTCCAACATTAGTATTATTTTTATACAATCATATATGAGGTTACTATTAATTAGGGTATATCACTATTCATAAGGGTATGTTACTATTCATTAGGGCAGGTTACTATTCAACAAAAATTATTTTTTTATTAGACTCTAAAAAACATCTTAACATAACCATGTATGCTGGATTTTAGAAATTCCAAACACAGAAGTATCAAAATTATGTTTAGAGGTAACTTAGCACTTAGTAGTTCATTGGGTTGTGTTTTCATGTGATTTTATGACATAATTTTTTGAAGGTAATTTTCATTGAAAAACATTTGGTCGTTACATTCTTCCCCCTTATGAAATTTCTCCCTCGAAATTTCGTTATACATTCTTGGCTGTGAACAGGTTACAGTAACATTTCCTCATCACCTCCTCCGGTTCCCATGTTTCTTCTTCAAACATTTTCTTTCTACATATCACTTTTACCAGGTGCATTGTCTTATTTCGTAAAAATTTGTCTCTATGATCTATGATCTTCACTAGTTGTTCCTTATAAGAAGGATCATTCACCAATGGTACCACCTATGGATTGAGTAAATGTGAGTGGTCTGGCATGTACTTTATAAAGAGGGTTACATGGAAGAGATTGTGTACTTTGGACATGGTAGGTGGAAGTTCCAGTCGATAGGCCACAGCTCCCACATGATCAAGGATCTCAATGGGGCTAATGTACATGGGACTTAATTTCCCTTTCTTCCCGAACCTAATGACCATATTCCACAGAGATATGCATAGATATTCCATGTCCCCGACTATGAACTCAAGGTCTCGTTAACAGTTATCTGCATAACTCTTCTGTTGACTTTGGGCTGCCTTGATATGCTGCGGAATGGTTTTCAACTTCTCCACCATTTCTCTGACCATTTCAGGTCCTAGCAGGTTACGCTCACCGACTTCATCCCAATATGCTAGTGTTTTGCACCATTCCCATAAAGGGATTTATATGGTGCAATTCAGATGCTTGAATGGAAAATATTTATTGTAAGAGAATTAGACCAGAGGAAGATGTTGGTCCCATACTCCATTGAAGTCCATAGAACATGCTCTAAACATTTTCTCCATTGTCTGAATTGTTCACTCAGACTGGACATCAGTTTGAGGATGATAGGCCATGCTCAATTTCAACTTAGTGTTTAGAGCATGCTAGAGAATTTTCCAGAACATTGAGATAAATTTTGGATCTAGATCAGATACAATGGATAGTTGTGCTCCATGCAGCCTTACAACATTATTGATGTATATCCGTGCAAGTCGATCCAATGAGAAGTCCTCTTGATTTGTGATGAAGTGATCTGTCTTTGTAAGACGGTCCAAAATAACCCATATAGGATTGTTCCTTCTAGATGTCCTTAGAAGTATAGTGAAAAAGTCCAGGATAATGTTCTCCCACATCCGTGTTGGTATGGATAGTGATTTTTTCATCCCCGTAGGAATTTTCCTATTAGCCTTTGCTTTTTGACATACCTGACGTATTGATGTATATTCTACGATCTGCCTCTTCATATTGTCCCACCAATAGTGTTCTAGAAGATCACCATACATCTTTTTTCTCCCTAGGTGAAAAGAGAAGGTTGAGCTATGTGCATCATTTAGAAGATCCTTCTTTATCACTACATCTAATGGTACACATAGTTGTTACCCAAATATTAAAACTCCTTTATCAGTCTTGAACTCTAAGGATTTCAAATTTTTAACATCTTCCACCCTCTTTTGAATCTCCACATCTTCTCTTTGATCATCCATTATTTTCTCCACAAGGGATGGTTGAGAAATCATTCGAGAAAGGATTGATGATGTTCCTCCATTAATGATTCCCATTTCCATCCTTAGAAAATCTAAGAAGATTGGATCATTCTGAACTCTCATCGTTGATAAGGATGCAGGATCCTTCCTACTTAGAGAATCCACCACCTTATTTTCCATACCATGATTGTAGTGGATTGAGAAGTCATAATCCATAATGAGCTCTAACCATCTTAGCTGGCTCATATTAAGCTCTTTCTGTGTGAATATATATTTGAGACCCTTTTGATTAGTATATATCTCACACTTTTCCCCATATAGATAATTCCAGAAGATTTTCAACGCAAATATCATGGATGCTAACTCCAGATCATGCGTGTGATAGTTTTTCTCGTTGATTTTAAACTATCACGTGGTATAGGCTATAAATTTATACTTTTTCATTAGTAAAAATCCTAAGTGTTTCATTGAAGCAATTTATGTTTCCTCTATAATGTTAATCATTTCCTAGAATTGCATCACATTCCACTAAAGGGAGAATAATATTATTTCCAAAATGAATATTTTCAGAAACATCAACATGTGATACATAATCATAGATGTTTTCCCCAAATGATATAAAATCATTTTATGTAGAGACTCGATGTTCCTGGAAAATATTTAAGACATTATCATAGAGAATGAACTGAAATACAACATGACAGACATAATAATTGCAAAGATTTTACATTTACTTCAGTCGTCATGATATATCTCAACATTGGACATCCATTTTACCCTTGTCCTTGGAGATTGTTGATGCTCATCAGGCTTCTCATCCCTTCCAACGGAGAATTATCCTTGATAATGTTCAACTTACCCACATTCACGAAGATGAATAGTATATGGTACATTAGGTATAAAATTATCTCCATTCATCACGTTATACATTTTTTGTAGCAATTGGCTATTTTATGCCCCTCCTTCTCACAATTAAAACATCTCTTTGTTCCTTTGTGACATTTTTCTTGATGCCTCTTTCCACACTTGTTGCACAATGGAAATTTGGTCTCCTTTCCTTTGTCACCTTTATCAGATGAACATCTTTGAGATGTCATATTCCTACTACTTGATGAATTTGGGCATTAAACTATGTACCAATTGTTGATTGTGATTTTCAATAGCTGATTTGGAATGTTATCAACACATTCAAGATGGGATCCCATCATCTCAGGCATGTCATTAGGGTGGATGTCACATTTCCTATCAAATTGATTGTTGACACACATTCTTCTATTTCCCACCATTAACTAAGAAAGATGACCATAAAATTAGAGGGCCTGACTACTTTTTTATTGAGCATAAAAGGAAACTTTCAACATAAAAGGATAAAATTTTAAGGAATATGTATATCCTAACTTGTGATTCCTTAGGTTAATACCCAGGTTATCATCGATCTATTTCTTGACTTATATTTTTATGGGATTTTTTCCCTTATAATGGTTTATACTGAACTCATAAATCTACCAAAGCATATACCTCGTGAGAGTTGTAACCAAGAGTGCAGCAAGGCCCATTGTGGTGTACTAGGATACCCCGGGTCAAGCACAAAACTCCTTGTTTGAGTTTTCACTCCAAGGTACATTTATGCCAGAGCTTCCTCTACCTTCTCATATACAGAAAGGGATGTATTGTCTTGATAAACTACTTAATTTATTCATACCAATATTTAGAGATGTTTTATTATACATTGTCTCATCCTTAAGGTTCTCACTAAGGTTCTCTATTCCTAATATCCAAAAATAATGGGAATATCCTCGGATACCAAATATAGCGACACGATAATATTATATTTAACATTTAATGATTATATTCATAATTAATCATTAGAGTACAAGACAAGGATCATTTATTCTAGTGTCTTGGAAGACTACGTACATAAATAAATAACATGGGGCTAAAAAGAACACTTCTTTATTTAATATCCCTAATAAGATCCTAACTTCCTTCGAGGCCTTACATCTGCATAGGGTACCCTGGGGAACACATGAACATAGGGATGAGATAAAAATCCCAGTAAGGGAATAAACACAAGGATACATCTCAAGAACATGAGTTAGGAGGCATGACATATTGATATCAAAAGCCTGAAACTTATTAAATCATTTAATATAACCATGGGATCATATAAACATGGAATCATATAAATGTGGAAGAAAAATAAAAAAAAATTACTTGTCAAGGCTTATCACCAATATCGTTTCCCATTTCAGTATGGGTCAAGGCTAACTGCCAATCCTATTTCCCATTTCAGTATGGGTCAAGGCTAACTGAAAATCTCATTTCACATCGCATCCCATGAGACATATCATTACCCAATGCATTGGAGCGCTATCTGGGCGCACCCATCTCAAAAAATTCATGAATATTCTTGCCACATAAATAATCATTCCACATAAATAATCATACATAATCTACCAAATATAAACATAAGGGTACCCATTGAAAGAATTGGGTACCACAATCATGAAACATAACATATCCAATGAGTGTATCATGAATGTTTCCATGAATGGAATGGATTAGAACATAAATGGACATTAATAGGGAAATATAGGAATATAACATGGTAATTGGTGTAAAATATAAGTGACTATATACAAAAAATTTACTTTAGAAACATTATCATTAAAACATTTTTGTGCGGTCTTAATGAAAGCACTCTAGAGCATTTCATAAAGAAAAGAGGAAATTTTTTATATAAAACCAGAATTAAAAAAATATGTTTTTCATAATAAAAATACTGATTTTATAAATAAAATGGTTTTTTAAAACATAGGATAGAGTGCACTTGATTTTTGGGTAAAAATGTTGGGAGCTCCCCTTAAAATAGGTTTGCTTATCGGAAAGTTCTGAGGGAATATTTCAAAATCATGTATATCCCGAAAAGAATGTAATGAAAGGGACTTGACATAAGAGTCTTTTAAAACTAAATAGAATTCATAAGACTCAAATAGATAGATAATATAACACCATTTTGAAAGAAATATAAGGCAACCCGAAAGAACAAAGAAGGTTCAGGTAGAATTTGTTATGATTTAATCCGCATGGTGTTGGGTGTGACCAAGAGGGATTGAGAAAGAAATTGGGTTTCTCATCACTTATAAATCTAGTAAGAAGTATGGGGGAGTTTCATAAGAATACCCCATCATTTTCTAGAACACATATAAAGTCATAGTATAGAGGACAATCATGATTTAGAGATGAAAGGGGCGGATCCCTTACCTTAAGTCTGTTGGTGTTTTCCACTTGATATTAATTACCTGAATAGTAAAATTAGGTTTATTAATAAATAGTTACAGAACCATATATACATGAAAAATATTTATTATAACCTTTTTGAGTTCATTTATACACATTTTTATTGATTATAAGATTCAATTTCATGGTTCAGTTCCATTTGTTTCCTTGGGTTTTAATGGTCAGTTCACTTGTATTTAGGTTCAGATAAAATATAAGATGAAAGTGGTCATCCAGAATTGGTGTTATTTAGAATTAGTGAACATAAAGAATGTTACATGGTTACAAAATTCATTTGGTTAATTGGAGTGATAGAGAACCATGACATAAGTCATTTATGATAAAAGCTTGAATTAATTATAGCAATTTAACCCATAATTAACTTGTTTTGTATTATTATATGATATATTGAGTGTATAAGGATTCCAGAACCATAAATAGGATATATATCATATATAATAATCAGGTTCAACCATAACATAAATGGATTCATGACTAGAAACAACGTTGATAAAATAAATTGATAAATCGTTGTCCTTGAATGTGCTAAATTAGCACATCTCTAACGGAGCTTTTATTCCTTTCAAATAAAATAGTTGGTAAGGAGAGAAGATAATGAAATATACCATTAGTATGAAAATATTCCAGTATATGTAAGTTACTGTAATTATCATACTATTATGTTGAAGGGAGGCGAGGAAAGAACTAAAATGAAAGATCTTAAAAGAAAAGAATAAATTTGGAAGAGAAATTTTACCTCTAGAGACTTTCTCCATTGAGAAACTCTTAAGGGAAGTGGATTTGGTATTTTGAAGAGGCTAGGATCATTACTAAGTGGGGGAGGATTCAGGGAGGGATTTGGGAAATATAATTCCAAGGCACATGGATTGACATAAGTGAAGAAAAGAGGGAGTGAAGGGGGGTTTATTGTGGAGAAGAGGAGGGATTTCATAATATTATAATCACTAATTTATTTTATCTTCATAAGACAAGGAATGATAAGTATTCCATGACCAAGAATTTTAAATGGGTCATTTGAATTTGAACCATGTGTGGTGACATCATCCATGATTCTTGGAATATTTTATTTATCTTATAATGTATATATACTGTAAATTGTCGTATTTTACTATTCATAAAAAATTCAAGTATTTCAGAAAAATCTCAAAAAATCACCCTAACCATTCATTGACGTGTAGAATCCAAAAAATGAAGTCCATTTCCGAAATATAATTTTCTAAATATGATTATTTTAATATTCAATTAAAATCAAATTATATTATCAAAAACCAGATTTAAAACATGAATTAACTCATTCTAAAACATAGGTATATTGTACATCCAACGTGAATATTATTTTTATACTATCATAGGTGAGGTTACTATTCATTAGGGTATATCACTATTCATAAGGGTATGTTAATATTCATTAGTCTAGGTTACTATTCAAAAAAAATATTTTTGTTTTATTAGACTCCAAAAAACATTTCGAACACAACCGTGTATGCTGGATTTTGGAAATTCCAAACACAGAAGTGTCAAACTTTTGTTTAGAGTTCACTTAGCACATTGTAGTTCTTTAGGATGTGTTTTCATGTGAGTTTATGACATACTTATGGGAAGGTAATTTTCATTGAAAAACATTGGGTTGTTACACGAACCATCAACGATGCTGGAAATCATAGAGAAAGACAGTCTCTTTGAGTGATATGCCACTGTGTTTTGGATATGGATGGGGAATGGTCAGGTTAGAGCGAGTTCGAATCTAACAGGTCCCCCAAGACTAACAGGCTAATAACTCAGAGACCGGGTGTCCGATAGACATGTCGTCTGTTACGTTGAGGCCCCAATGATGTGGCAGAACTTTGTGACTCTTCTCTATGGGAAATTGAGGTAGATGGTGTATCGAACAATAGATTGTGGAGCGGATCCTATTGGAGACGAGTGAGCATAGTGCAAGGACCTACTTAATAATTATGTCCATACAACGTAAGGGTTTTAAATAATTTTACTATTATTTAAAATTTCTAAATAACTACTTAATAATTATAATCTTTTATAAATCAATAATTTCATCCATATTCATACATAATTTATTTAATTATATATATTTTTATAATTTTTATGAAATTTTTATGTAAGAGAGTGTCATTTATTAACCACTCTTGACATAAAAAAATAATAGTCATTTTTATGGAAAGTGGGCCAAATATTTAAATATAGAGAATATAAATGATGGTTATATCTATGAGAAATACATACTCCCATTTTATGAATATTTTTTATCTTTATAAACATTACCCTTGGATAAAATCTTTTATTTACTTTATCATTTGTCACATGGATTATATTTTATCTTAGTAACATAATTTTTATCATAAAATGTAGAAATTATTGTTATTTTCTAATTTTTATATTTTTATTTAATATTTTAAAAAATATTGCAATATTAACTTTCAAGATGTGTTAAAAATTTCATTTCATAAAAATTAATAAAATGGAAAAGAAAACGTTTTCTTGGTAAATTAATTTTGAAATTAAAAATGAATGTACACAAAAATCTTTTATATAATTAAAGAAAATGAAATTTATTATATTATTAAAAAATTAGTTAGTTAATTTAAATTAATATTACGAAAAAATATTTTGGATCATTTAAACCACTCAATTAAACTAGATGAACTAAAAATAGTTTTGTTAGAATAACATATATCATATATTCCAAAAAAGTCAATAACGATTTTAAAAATTTAAAATAATTCTATTAAATGATTTATGTTACTCCTTAAAAACATATTTCTTACAACAGAAATGATTTATAAATATTTATTTTAAGCTTGTGTCATGCTAATGTTAAAAAATTTAGGGTATTTGTAATGGTATTTTTTATTGTTCCCCAAAAAAATTATCATTTTTATAAAAAAAATTTACCCTTAGATAATTTTCAAATTAATAATTGAAAAAGTTTATTTCAACTTATTAAGTCTCCAAATTTCATAAATTTAACTTTTAGATAAAATCATTTAATACATTGAATGAAATTTTTTTATAATAAAAAATTATATCTTTTATAAATGATAAATCATATTAAAGATGCATAACTGGAAAAAATTATTTCTAAAATTTCAATAATAATAAATATCAACAAGGATTTATAGAATTAAAATAAATATAAATTTATAAAATATTTTATTATAAATTACTTTATTTTGAATATATTTAACCTTTCGATAAAACAAATTTTTGGTAAATAGTAATCACTTTAATTTAAAAAGTACAATTGTTATGGAATTGATTATATAATGTTATTTTAAACAAGTTGTAAACATATATACATGTCTTATGTATATAAATTCTTAATCAAGAATATAAATCAACCATAAAAGTAATATTTTTATGAAACAAATTATTTTCCACACTTCTTATTCATTTATTATTACCTTATTATCAATGTAGGTTTGCTCAACTGCTTGGGTTCCTATAAATAAATAATTTTTATTATAATATTTCATTAAATGTCTTAAAATAATAATTTATTTATTTTTAAAAATGGGTTGTGGTAGAAATATTATAATTAAAAATATGGAAACCTAGAATATGGTAGTTTGATAAATATTTTTTGTTATGAACTATTTTTTGGGTATGTCTCGGTGGAGGGTTATTCTATTTGATTGTATGTATGTTTTCTGATCTATATAAACTCATTGAAATTGGAATACCCTTATAATTATCTATAATGAGTAAATTGATTCTTCTTCTCTGGTAAGAGGGATAAGAATGGTGGTTGTTAAACATGAGAGTGTCATTGGATGGATGATGTTTTTTGTAATGACATTTTAGTTTAATATAGCATTTCATTTATGTGAGAACACTATTATATTTTCTACTATTATAGTGATTAGAGTTCCAATTTCCATGTAATTACCACCTGAGAATGGATTTATAAGTTGAAACGCAACTTCCCGATTAGAAAACTAGAATAACAAACTAATAAAAAAACATCCTCACACCCACTATTATATAAGGATATGTTATTTTTACATTGATGATATTTTATAATTATTATCAATGTTATAATGTAGGTTTATAATATGAAGTTAGAAAATTGGATTTTTAGTTAACGGTTGGTAGATGTTTGTTTGTTTCTACCATTAATTGTTATATATTGGTAGTCTATGAAATAAAATAAATATATTATTTGAGTTTAGGGAGTATATTTATTAGTAGATATGTTTTGTTTTAGTGGACATCAAAAATCACCATTGTTAGATTAGTTTTTTTCTATTTATATATTTATACTTTGGGTGAATTATCATACAAAAAATGTTTCTTTATTATGATTTCTGTGGAGAGACAAATTAATAATTTTTATAATAACCTGTTCATCTTCTATAAATTTTTCTCCTAGGTTCTAGTTGATGTTGTGCAATAGTTGGTTTTTTTATCTCTCGATGGTACAAAGGGAAAATGAAAATTTTTATTTCTTCTCAGGATATAAATGGGGATGTATTATCGAAATTGTCAATGAAGTATATTCATTTTTTTCTTTGATTCTTAACCAACATAAAAATATTCATTATAAATGAATATTAACACTTAATCATAAACCATTAATGATTTTATGCTTGAATGTATTATATTAATCATGGATCTATGTGTTCTGGTGATATCATAAAAAGAAAATCATGACAAATTTTAATATTGTTTACTTTAAAATTTAACAAAACAAATAAATTTTAATTTTTTTAAATAATTATACTGAAGTATTATTTACTACTATAGGGTAATTATTTTTAATAACATTAATTAATGATGAAATTATTACAATGTTAAATTTTCATTATTAAAATAGAAATATGTATGAATTTTATATATGCATGTAGCTTTTATATTATATAATTCCAAATTTTTATGTTTACCTTTAATGATGTTATTATATTTAGTGATAAGACATTAACTGAAAAGATTATCTTTCTTGAAGTAATATTTTTCCGGAAAATTTCTTTTTTTTGTTTGTTTTTAATATAGGTTTTATATGGGTTATATGATGAATCAAAACATCACAATTCTAAAACAACACATGTGTCATCCTAGCTTCTATTCATCTTCTTTTATATTCTCTCTTTTATTAGGTGGTATGGTAATAATCCTGGATGGTATTCCACTAGATATTGAGAATTTTTATAATTATTTAAATACCTTGAAATATAAATTTTCATGTTTTAGGAATTATTTGTGATTTATATAATGAAGTTAAATAATATTTGTTCCATTGATATGAATGTGAAGAAATTATTTTTCTTTAAGACATCATTTTATGGAAATATTTTTTGTGGTGGGTAGTGTGATATATTTTCTATAATATATTGATATCCATATTTAAACTTTTAAATTAGAATAATCTATTAATTTTTTTATGAGTACCTTGATTTCATTTTACTTTCTCAATGGTTGATAATTATGTGGGTTGATAATGACATTGTCAAAAACATATTGATGATTTATTAAATATAATGAGAATTTGATATAGGATTCCAATGATTATCTATTATATTTATGTCATTTGATATATGTGAGTATCATTCTCTAAAAACAACAACAGTAGTTTGGTTTTATTGAGTTATACACACCATCTAGGTTGGAAAATTAAATTTATATATTGGTAACAATCTATATTCACATAGTATTTCATACAATTATTATAAGGTTATACAAATATATTTTAATTACGATTATGAATTTCATAAAGTGATAATATGTAATGAAATTAAATTTTATGAAATTTGGAAACTAGTTACAGGGATCATTATATTCCCCTTATAATTTATATTTTAGTATTACATGTTATATTTTATATATACATTATAATTTTTAGTGTGATTCTTTTTTGATCTATGTATAGATTTAGAATTCTTGGACTATACTATATTTTGGGTGATTTTTTTATTAAATTATTTATTAGGCATTAAATTAAATAATATCATCTACCCACATTGGCTCTATATGGATTCTTTAGGAGGAACCTATGGAATAAGTTCAGACTCTCCCTTAATTACTATATTTCCTTTTTTATTATAGGTTTGAGTGGGAATTGGTATTTTTTCCCTATTAGTTTTACTATTTTATCTAACATTGAAGTTATGGTAATTTCAATTTCATAATAAGAGATATATGAGAATATATTGAAAACAATTATTTTTTATGTTCATTTTTATATATTGATTCATAATATTCATTTATATTATTTTTTGATATTATTTTGTTATCATGGTTATACTATTATTAAAAAAATTAATATTAGTTTTTCAAAAATATATATAAATATATATTCAATGTTTTTCATTATTGGTTTTCAAGAAAAGATAATTCTCCAAACTATAGTGATTTGTTGATAATATGCATGTTATCTTCTCTAAGACTATTTGTGTTGTGAATTATCTAACCCTCATACCCTCATAAATAAATTAGGAATTATTAGTTATCAAAATTATGCATGGTAAACTTTGATTAGATCAAAATATTCTAAAATAGCTATTTAGAGTGAAACTATGTGAGGATTATGATAAAAATATTTTCATAGTAGTACATATAATGTTTTTCTGACAAGATGGATAAAGAAACCAACTAAAGGACATAATGGTTAATGCAACCCATTAAAAATATCAAAATAATAAACTAAATAATATGATATATATATTTAAAATTCCTTAATGATATTATTATCATAAAGGAATAATATATTATTTAATTATTTTTTTTCATGAGGATTATTTGGGAAAATTGTTTTAGGTTAATGGAATACCTGGGTAAGATACAATTTATTCCATATCCATGGGAAAATATTTGTTGAATTTATTTTTTTTCCTTCATTCAGGTCATCCAAACATCCAAAAAAATTATATCTGATGGTAAAAAAATTATCATGACTAGTAGTCCATTAAATATTTGTGGGAATTCTGTATGGATGATGTTGTGTGGTTTAAAAAACATTATCTTGTTGAATACTACAGTCCATCAAAATTTTTCATTGAAATTATAGAAATAATTAATGTGAAATTAACTAATTATGTGGATTCAAATATTTATAAAAAATGAATACCACTATAGTATCATGTTGTTTTAACTATAGTTTTTCTCTATTTATTAGCTTAGTGTCATAAGAAGAAAAGTCTATTAAATTTTGATTAGTTATAGTGTTCATTGTTTTTTCCTCTTTTAATCAAATTTTTAAATAATTATAATATCAAAATAAATTTAATAAGAGGTTAATTATTTAAAAATATGGTAAATATATCATATAGGGTTTTTGTGTTGAATTATCATTGTTAATGGATGATTATTTTAATGTTAGAGAGAGTTTTTCTATAATATAAGTAATTATAAAATGTTATATTACAGTTTATTTTATGCTGTTTTATTAGAAAATGAGGATTTAATTATGATTCTATAGAAAATATTAAACATGTTCGAGATCCCTTAGCTGTTGTATTTTTGAATGATAAATTTTGATCATAATGTATTTGTCTGTCATTATTTTAGGCATTTTTCTATGCATCAGGTGAGTCATAATATTCAAAATATAAAAACATAATTGGTATTTTATATATGTATTGGTGTAGGACAACAAAATATTTCATAATCATATTAAATAATTAGATAAATAAATTTTCTAAAAAAATGGTGGTCAACATACAGGTTAGATGTTTTATGATGAAATAGTTGTTATGTAATGTGTTAAATTACATGGTTCATTAAAGACATTATATATGATATAATGAAAATAATTATTATATTATTCATGCGATAACAGTATATTACAACAAAAAATTATGGAGATTTAAATGTCTTTTGGGTTAGGGTTCCACTTTCATCTTCATTTTTTTATTTTAAATAGTTATACTTTTGTTTAGAGCTCTTTTTCCCATATATTTATAATTTTAGGAGAAACATATATTACTAATATATCTATTCACCATGATCTAGGTTACTTTTTTTAGGAAGACTTATAGATTTTAGTAGTGATATTTTCATTGGTTTTTTTCCTTCCTCATTATTATCGTGAAAATATTATTAGTTAGTTTTTTAGTAGAATATATTTATATTTAATTTACATATGATTAAAGAAATTTATTAAAGATTAAAATTTTTAGTGAAAAATTATATATATTAGTTTTATTAGACTCTTAGCATCACATACTTTTCTTTATATTCGATATTATGTTGTGAGTTATGTAATCTAATTTAAGAAATATTTTATATTATGTATATATGTTTTCATTGGTGGTTTAGATGGGTTTAATTATGTTTTTTATTGACAAATAAATTTAAAATTTATAGATTAATGTGTATTGTAGATATTTTAAAAGTAATATTCTTAGGTTATTAGTAATTCTTTATGAATTTTAGTCAAAAATGTTTGTTAACATTGTAAATTATCCTCAAATATGCATAAGATAGAACATTATTATATTTAATATTTTTATGATTCCAAATTTTGTAGTCTAGAGTTATTGGATATCTTTCACATGTGCTATTATTATTACTTATTATAATTTAGTTGTAAACATCAAATTTAGAGTGGGTTTTTGGATATATTTTCTACTTCAAGGTGATATTATTTCATTTACATAGGTTGTGTCTCTTTTGTTAAATAATATCGGGGTAATATTGGGATTGATAAGTGACTGAATTATATTAGATACAAATGTGGAGGAAAAATTTTAATTTTATTTGATAAAAATTAATTCCAAATATCATCGTATGTTTTAGTATGAGCCAATCCATGGTATTAGTTGTTTCTACTAAGATTTCTTGCGGTGAAAATGTGTATATTTTTATTTTTTGTTAATAAAAGTATCATATATATTATGGATGAAGGATAAAGATTGCAGGAGTTCTATTGATAAGATATTGCAGTAATTTTATAGAAATATTATTATAGGATAATCCACACATTGATTATTTATCATACAATCTATGTGAAACATTAATTTAATTTCCTCATTATCATCACCTTGTATTTAATATCAATGTCTTAGAATGTGTAATAAGTGACCATTATTTCATACACATCATTAACTTCAAATAATAATAATTTAAGCTATGTAGGGAGGAATATTTTTCAGTGTATCCATTTTCTCCCTAGTATGATTAAGTATGAACCTTTTTTCCATTATTATCATGTACTCTACATAAAAATAATCAGCATAGACATGATATTTCTAATATCATCTACACATAATAATAATAAATTTATACTGTGAGAAAATACATTAATATATTTTAAAATATACATATAATTAATAAATCGTTCTATTATAAAAAAATTGATCATAAATGAAAACATCAAAAAATAAATTGTAATTCAATTATTAATTTAATAGATAATTTATATAGAAAATTAATGTAAAATGTGTAATTTATTGAGATAAAGGGAAAATTTAACTTTAAAAATAATTATAAAAAACGATATCATGATTATGGAAAATATATCATCTATTGTACAACATATACAACCCTCATGGTGTATGAAAATCATGTGTATTTTCAATTATACGTGAAATGTGAGTGGTAAAAGGTGTTTCAAGGATTATCACGAATATTTTAGTCCTAAATGTGTTGAAATATTTAATATTATAAAACTATTTTAAATCACAAAATCATTTTAGATTCATAATTATATGTAAAAAGGCATCTATGTTCTAAGAAGATAAATACTAGTTGAGATAATTTGAGAACCTATTATGAGTAGTGGTGCATAATGAACCAAATTAGACATGTCGATACTAGAGATTTTGTGGAGAAAATGAGATTATAGAATTAATATGTTATTTATATTTATATTTGAATTACAATAAAATAAAATTTATTTACATATATCATAGTTTATAATATAAGGATAAATATAATAATTTAATTTCCAGAAATCAATTTGTAATTTTTCCACACGTAATCTTCTATATAAGAACATTAAAATATCATAAAGAACCAAAAGTGTTTGGTCTATAATCATGAATTTGGATGGAGGTTAAATTTTCATCAATGAATTATATTTATGGATTCTGATATCAATGATATTTATTTAATTCATGTGGCCAGATAATAGGTTGTTCAATTATCTTGGAATGTGAAAAATAAGATGAGTTGGAAGATAAATGATTCTACTATATACTAAAATAAAAATTACTCAATATTTGAGAAGTCTTCAGGAGATGAGTTAGAATATAGTAAACTATAATATCTTATAGAATAAATAATATTTAGAAAAATGAAATGTGCAAATAATTTATATAAATTATGACCATGTTATTTAATCAATTATTTAACTTACTGGAGGAGAATATCTTTATTCCAGAATAGATAGTATAGTAAAGGAAGGTCAAGACAATTGAAGAGCAGTAGAGAGATTCAAGACTAAAATATATGATCAATATTATCACCTATTTATTTTCATAGATAATTTACATTGGAATATTATTGATTAATATTCTTCTTAGAGGATGACCATCTATTGGCGGTATGGAAGTGACCATGTTCTGAAAAAATTAAATCATTTTATTGGTCAAAACATCTTGTGATGAGTAGTGTGATGGTAAATTCGTTTTTTAGGATATAGATATTGAACACTACAGGAATTAGTGTTAGTTTGTGAACCACCAAGGGAACATATACCAACTTCCTACTCCCAAGTTGATAACAATATTTATATTGTAAAATACATTGGTTGTGATGATTGACCAGACACATAAATGTATATGATTTTATATATTAACCTTGTAAATTTATATAATGTTTTATTTTTCCATTTCTATTTATTATGAGGTATGTTTGGGTTACTTTGTCATGATTTTGTTAGGGTAATAACAAACCATATTGGTTGAGTTTGAGTAGAGAACATGTAAAAAAATGGATCATTAATTATCCCATCCCTGTCATAGTGATCTCATAGATCCTAGATGAATTCAATTGGTATTATATAAAATGTTCTCAATAAATTAATCTAGGATATATTAAGTCATTATGAACTTGATCTTTTTAAATATTAATTGTGTTAAAATAATTTATTATGGGAAATATCATAACTAGAATTTTATGATAATTTCATGAATTATTTGTGTTAGCATGGAAGCGAGACATGAAATAATAGTGTAATTTATATTTTTAGATGAAGATTATCTAATGACCATCACTGATAAAAGAAAAATGGATGTAGATGAAAAATAAAAAAAATGAAATATTGATTTAAATATTAGGAAATTTATATACACAATTCATGGTATTTTAAACCATAATGGATATTTTGGACAATCTGAGAGGTAGTAATGATGGAAATATCAATGTGACGGAAGATAATCAACATGACTAGAGAAACATATTTTTGGATTAAAAATGGAATTCATGGATAGTATTTTTTATTAATTAAGAAGATTTAATGATATTTTAAACATAATTACTGATTTTTATGAGAAACTCATTGATTCAAACATTTTAACGAATCTAATAAGAATGATATAAATATATTGGATTGCGTGTTTTCTTCCATGGGTGGTAGGCGAGATCAATCATTTGATGAAATTCACAATATTTACATTGAATATGGTATGGAAAAAGTCACTTATTTTTATAATAATTCAAATTATTATATTGATGTTGAATCTATGAGAGAAATTAAACTCAACAATAAATAAATAATAGAATCAATTGATTATTAAAGATGGAAATATTATGTGGTATTTATTTAGACTTCGAAACATCTATTGAGGAATTCTATACCAGGAAAAAATAAAAGAAATTGAAAGAAATTACTAAGGTGATATATCTATATTTCAATTGAAAACATTGATAACAACAAAGAATACATATTTAATAATCAAGAAAATGCACTAGAATATAAATAAGGACCAAATTTTTTTATGTAGTCAATGTAATTATGATATAAATATCCATTCTCATATTGAGATATATATTTATGTCTCGTGTAGTGATGATGATGAAGAGAGGTAAAACCATGTGTACTTGAGAAAAGAATGACTAGATGATTTTTTTTGAGAAGAATATATAGATAAAAAATGATAAAAGAAATTTGGTTAAATGAAATAAATATATTACTTATAATAAAGAAGAGTATAACTAGAAGTATGAACAAATTTACAATGAGAATCATAACCGATGAATGTACCTGGATGGCCAAGAAAATATGATTGATGATTGTAAGAAATTTAGTTATAAATGAAGAAGAGTTTACAAAGATAGTGACTATATGCCTTAGATCTCAATATGAGTTTAATAAATACATAGAATCCTTTGGGAAGTTTTTAATATTCAAGGAGGATTCATTTAAGTTTTTTTGAGTTAAGGGGTTAAAAATAATCTGCTGAATTTTGTACCCAGACTATTGTAATGTAAATTTGGTTTTCGTAAGAGTTCATGTATTAAAAATAAATTCAAGGAAGTTTTTACTATAACGAAATGTTATATATACTATTCCACTTCATATGAATAGATTTAAATTTTAATAATATCAATTCCATTGTTAAAAATAATACATAACTTGTGGAAGGATGTAAATAGATAAAATTTGGATAGTTTTATTATGAAAATGAAATATTAAGGTTAAAAGGATATTTTATGTACTATAGTAGGTTTAAAAATATAAATTATTCACAAATGAATAATATATATTTACTAGGAAAGATGAATTCACCTAGGGGTGTAATAGTGATTATAAAATATTATGTCTTCATTTAAAAGAATAAATGACATAAAATCTATCAATATTCCTATGTAAAACGTATTCGAATGTTTCAATGAGACTTATGGAATATTTGATTACAAATTTCATTATGATAATGGGTGTGAGATCATATAACAAAGATATAAACATGTTCAATTAAAAATGAAGGAAATATATAATATAATAAAAGAAGATATATCAATAGAAGGCTAAATATACCAAGAAAAAATGAAAAACAATTAGGCAAGACCAACTTGGATATTGCTAAATAAATAAAGAAAATAAAAATAGATGATATAGATAAAAGAAAGAATGTTTTTTTAGAAGAGAAAGATTAATTTTATGAGAGATATCATATATGTTGTGATCTAAAAACCAATAACTGTTGTTTAAAATATGTCGATATATTGGGAATGGCACAAAAATTTATATTACAATCTTAACAAAATAATAATAATTTTTGCGGAAGTAGATTCAACTATCAAACATATATGTAACCATTGAAAATTATATAGAGAAATATTATCTTTATAGAGAAGTTATTTAATGTATGAAGGATTGTATTAAAAATATTTATGATTGTTTTATATAATTAGTTATGAAGAATTATTATTATATAGAAATCAAAATAAATGAATAGTCTTGTGTGTGAGGAAACAATCAACCATTCTGTAATCACTGAATGGAATATAGGTTCATGCTTATTCACCTAATTTTTGATGAATTTCTCTTACATTTTTGGAATTAACAGGGATGATTGAGAGTTATATAGATAGTAAAAATTAATATGTTCATCATGGTGTTTATTAACTACCATGAGGAGGAGAAAAATAGAATATCCATTGAGGGGGAGATTAAGTATTTTGGAGGCTATCAAAACATGCATTACATTAAAATATAGTATTTTGGATAGCTTTGAAATCTAGATAATGGGGATTTATTTTTTATAAATCATTCTTCAATTGACAAAAAATGATACATTGAGGTTGGATCTCATGCATAGTTTTTATGGGAAATATTGACAACCTTGGAAAATCAAACATATTTTATATAGATAGTATTATAATATATACATAGAGATCAATTTTATAATTATCTATTCTATGAATCTAATATGGTACTATCCTTATTCATATAGTTTATCAATATGTTCTTCCTATTAGAAAGGGTAGGTGAATAATTTTTTTAAATGTGCCAAAAATACTGGTTTATTAGTTCCATACACATACTTTTTATTTATCAGTATTAAGTAGGATAATATATTGATATTCATCCTATATAATTGTATTTTCTGTTTGGTTATATTGAAAATAAACGTAAAGAGGTAGATTATTGTAACCATGGTTTTAGTTGTATTTAATTTAAATATCAGTTTTTCCAATTGGGTGGATAATGGTTGGAGATTATTTTGGTTTCATTAAAGATGGAATGAACTAAGTCCAAATAAATTTGAAGGATGAATGTATGAAAACATTTTATATATAACACATTAATATTTTATTAAAATAATTTTAATTTCTTTGATTTATTTCACTACACCAAAATTCAAGTTTAAAATAATTTTTGAGTACTATTTAATACTATGGTATCCCATTAATTATAAATTAGAATTAGAAGTATTTAAAAATAATGAAATGTTTTTTTGGAAAACTATTATTTCTATGCACAAATGTGTTTCACTTCAATAAATTATAAAAATATGTTTTGGTTACTTATTTTAATTAAATATATTTATATTATATTTAAAAAAAATTTAACAACAACATAATGGGTTTTCTAGACATGTGATAAATATAAATAAAACATTATGCTTAAATGCCTTATTTTTTCAAAATTAATTTTTGATAAATCTCGAGCTCTTATTTTGAAATTAATTTTACTAAATTTTGGAAAATATATTTTTAAAACCTAAATAAAAAATTTTTAATCTACATTTCAGAATTATCTTTCTGTGAATTTTTTGAAATTTTCAAAAAAGATAATTTTTTTGTGAAGAGTGAAAAAATATGTTTTTTATTAAAATAACCTCCCCTTAGATCATATAATATAAAATATATATATTTTATTAGTATGTTTTAGAAATTAATATTAGTACAGATTTATAAATATTGTTATTATTTATTTTATTTTTATTAATTTTATATTGAATTTATATATATAAACCTTTTAATATTTTGAAATGTCTCTCTTCAGACACCATTTTATTATCACTTCAATGGGATTAATTTTATATTAAATATTTCCTCTACTATGAATATAATTAAAATAAATGGATTACATAATTAACATTATCATAATATATATTGTACAATAAGTTCAACTAAAATGTTTACCATAATGAATATTAATATGCAAAAAATGATTATTGTTGTTATGGTTAAATCAGGTTTACTAGAAGATCAACTAAAAAGATATGTGGTAAAATAAACTAGAAGCTTGTTCAAAACCCATTTAATTAACATTTTTTGACCTTATAACCACTAATTATTTATAATTGATCATTGTTTTCATGTTAGAACATGAATAATATTGGTACACTTTTTATCTATATAAAAAGTATGAGTGTACCACTAACCTCACATATTAATGGCCACTTCCTCTCCTCTCAAATTCATAATTACTAAACCAATTGGATTATAAAATAACAACCCAATTATTTTAATTAGTTCCCTCCCAATATCCTTGATTAATTTTTTATATCATAAATCCAATCTAGGAAGAAATTATATTATACCTAATGAGGTTTTTCCAAAATGTAGGTAAATTTTTTAACTATGTTTTTTTTATTTTACTACCTATTATATGTCATTGAAACATTTTTAAACTATGATAAAATAATAAAACAATTATATATAAAAACCTGATATCATATTATGTTAATTTAAAAACATATATCCGTCCCCGCTTCTATAAAATTGGATATGAAATCATAATTTCTGGTTTTGGAGGGCTACTACCTCATAAAATGATGTGATTCCATTTATGTCACATCCTCTTAGTCCTAAATATTATGATGGACATAATATTTATATTATATATTTATGATTTTATTATAATTATATATTTATAATATCACATATAACTTCCCAAATTCCTACACATTGAAAAATAATAATGTTTCTTATGTATGCGGTGAACTACCACCTTGCCAACTGAAGTGATGTTTTTTTATTTTTTATTGTTATTGTAATAATAATATGTTAAATGAATATATATGATATTTTTTCCATAATATTACTTATATAATTAGAATATGACATATAACTTTTTACTTTTCATTCCATAGGGACACAATATTGTTATTCTTGTGTATGGTATAGTACCACCTTATGAAGTGATGTGATCTGTTCATCACATACACATTACAAGGAAGAAAATAATAATATATTTAAAAAAAATACGCAATATTTATATAATAAAAAATATTGTGGAAATGTAAAATATTATTTAACATTATTTCTTTAAATACATCAAGATTATGTAAACAACGTTCATGTGTATGTATGACTTACCGTCTCCACGAACGGTTTTTTTTTATTATCTGTCTCTAAATTTTATTGATTAATATAAATAAATATATACTTGATATATATGATAATTATATAAATAGTTATAATATTGAATATTATAGAACCATGATCAATATAATATCACTTCAAAAAAAATAATAACCAACATGAAAAACAATGTTGTTATTACACAAAACATGATTTTAACAACAGTTTTTTAATATATGGGTAATTAAAGGATATAATTAAATAATATATGGTATTATTAAAAAAATATTAATTTAATTTAATATATTTATAATAAAATTTTATTTATTATACTTGTGGTTTCATTATGTAAAAAGGAAGTCAAGGCATAAGGCTATGGAGTTATCTCTAAAGTTTATTTATAATGAAACACATACCATATTCATTAGGTGTTTATTTTATATGGTTTATATAATAACAATAAATTTATTTTATAATTATTCTAAAACAATTATGGGAATTTACATATTAATTTTATAATCTCTCTTTCCTGGGTTTTATAGTTCAAAAGTTACAAAATTAATAAGGGATTTTCTATCTCAAATTGCCATTTTGGGGCATAAGTAATGTTATTAACATATCATCTTCTATTAAGTGTATATACACCCCCCTTGAAAATATTTATCATGAATCTAAATTTTTTAGTTATATTGAAAGATTCGTTTTATTTTATTCATTACTGGGTCTACAAATTCAAAAATACCAAATTTGAAACCGTTTGTTGTTACAATCTCATTATTTTTCAGAATTGATTATGATAATGCTTTTTAGGGTGAAATAATATGATATATTTATTAATAAGTTTAAAAATATTGGTATCATATTTTTATTTCATGAAAATAATTTTCTAAATTCATTTACCTACCTTTATGTACACAATATTTCAAAATAATATTTTTAAGGAAACAATACTTTATTTCACACTTCAGTGGAAGAAACATTTCCTTTCATATCTAGGTTTTTAAAAAATGTTTTTAAATTTATATATGAAAAATTATTAAATTGAATTATTAAATCAATTTTTATCCATTGTTATCATTTTCAAATGTGTTTTAAAATTAATCTTCATGTATTTATTAAAACAATGAATGTTTATATTTTAGTAAAAACATTAAAGGAATCATTATTTTAATGTGAATTTCATCAATTGTAATTTCCCTCTATCATAACAAAATAATTGTTTTAAATTTATAGTATTCTAATGTAATTATAAAATATTTTTACCTTTTATTATGTTTTTAAATGTTTTTTTAAAATTGGGAATTTTATATTCTCTTTGAAATTATCCAAGTGATCTTTGAAAATCATATTCCTTCTACGATGACATCCTTTGATGTTTCTTATGCAATACTCGGTATATAAACCAATGATAACATTTTTATTATTTCTCTATATGGTTTTTGTTTATGATGAAGACATATTTATGAATTCCATTTATTTTCTTTGATTTTTCCTATGAATTTCTTTTATGAATCCCATATAATTTTATATGTTCTGATACTAATAATTTTTTAGGATATTACAGAACATGTATGTAAAATTTTAATTATGTGATTGTTGTTACATTATAACTAAGTTATATTGTTATGTTATATCCAAATATGATAGTCCAATTATAAAAATTTATTGGTGGGTCTAATATCTCCGTATAATTCATTGGGTAATGAATTATATATTATGATCTCAATGGGTATATGGGAGGTTATCGAATGTATGAAAAGTGGAAACATGGTAGGTTGTCAAAATATTGATGTAGATACATGTGTGGTTATCTCAATCCTGACATGATGTGAATGTCTTGGTGAGTATCATTTATATATGTTTTCCTATGGTTATGTGTATTCCACAATTCCATGTCTTATTACAATGTCATGGTCTCATAGATCAAGTTATTTTATTCCATTATTATTTATGTCTTATGAACTACTACGATTTATACCATGACTCGTGTTTATGACCTATTATATAAAGGGTATAGTTTTTAATTGTTATTATCATTCAATCATTAAATTTTTATAAGGTAATACCGATATATTCATTGTTTACCTTTTTCTGAGCATCTGAGATTACCCTTGTATTTCCATTAATCAATGATTGGGATAAATTTATTTTGTATGTTAAGTCTAAGAAGAGGTCTAGTAATGATGAAAGTAGTGAGAGATTATATAACACACATATTATCAATATTTTTATGTTCCATGTTTCTATTGTCATTATACTATTACTATACTTTTGGGTGTGTTTGTGTAATGTAATAAATATTCCCATAAAAATAGATGATATTTATATCTATGATGTTTTTGGTTTTTATAGTTTGTATCGTAGGAAAGGTTTAGTTACCTGTATAAACTATGATGAAAATTTTTTTGTGAGATCCCTATATATATGACTACAGATACATCTAAGTATAATTAAATGTATAATAAAATATCCTTGAATATTAGTGAACGATATTGTGAGCGGGTTCCTAATAGTACATCCTTATTGGGAAAATAATAGTAGAGCTGATTTTAGAATAGATGTAATTAGGGGTAAAAATTATAAAGAAGGTGAGTTGGGATTTGCTCGAGTGTCACATTGTACATGACAATGGGCTTTACTGAACACCTTGTATGACACTCCTCATATATATGTTTTAATAATTCACTTACTCTTTATGAACCATCATGAATGATTTTAATAATAACCTAGGTCAATCATATGATTTCAAATATTGAAAATATGGTGTCATTATTTAGTCTTCTTATAAATTATTGTCCCTAATTTTGTGGTTTAACATTGATTATAATATTGCAAACAATAGGATATTGTGTTTTTATCAATTTTAGAAACTAGATGGAATTTTGTCATCAATTAATATTATAACCAATGTGTTGTTCTGTAACCAAAAGCTATAATCAATGGATTGAATGATATTTCTACTACCCCTAATCAGTTATCAAAAAATATGATTAAAATATTCACCTTAACCAATATTTACACTCAAAAAATAAGAAAAACAAATTGTTTTATGTGATTTTAGGTAGTGGAGACCATGGAGGAAAGAATATTTAGTTTTCTATATACTATGAATATGGGAAGAAACAATATAGGGAGTTCCATAAGGGAATAAGAAGTTCTTTATGTGTGGAGAAGAATGTCATATAGTAAGAAATTTATGAGGTAAAATGAAATTTTTAGTTAACATATTTGATGGGAATATTAGTCTCTCTAATTTACTATCAATTGGTGAAAGATTTAAATGTTGAATGTGTAAGAGTTCTGTATTTCTATATCATAATGAAAAATATCATGAAGAGATTCATAAATGAGGTATGATTAATGGTTATAATGCAAGGGATGAATTTTCCACAAATGACATATGAAATGTGTGGGATGTTCTAAAATAATTTATTGTGATAAATGTATGAATACTACTGAAATTTAGTTTGATTCAAATTTCATATTGTAATAAATGTGAATTAAGTAATTAGATGAAGTGGCCTTTTGTTTGTTTAATAATTATGTATAATGATTGAAATTTTTAATATGATAATTTACGAATTTTTTATATAAATTGGGAAATTTATAGGGATTTTCCAATATATGTTTTTCATTATAGATTTATAATAATAAGTTCCATAGAACTGATGAACTAGAAATTTGATTTAATAAAAAAGTTATATATTCTAGAAAATAAATGAATAAAGGATGATAACACTTACTATTTTCATGATATTTATATTATGGTGTCTAGTTTGGATAAATAGTTGATTGATATAAATAAATTTAATTCGATATTACTGATGGACATATAACATATTTAAGATTTTTTTGCTAAAATTATTTATGTTACAATTTATGGAGTTTGTATCATTTATGGATTTATCAAATGTGTTCAATAATCTGTGTTTTTTTAAGGAAGGGGGAAAAGTTATATTTTTAAAGAATTAATATTTTCATTAATAATATATGGAAAATGTTTTTAAATATTCAATAAGTGGCCTAATGGTCCACTTCATGCTTGTTGGGGGATTAATGATATGATTGATTTTGAAGTTTTGTGGCATTATTTATGTTTTTTTATTTAAATTTTAGTTTGGCATAGAGGATCCGTATATTTAAATATTCATGGAAAATATTAATTTGAACATT
This sequence comes from Viscum album, assembly GCA_963277665.1. Lineage (NCBI taxonomy): Eukaryota > Viridiplantae > Streptophyta > Magnoliopsida > Santalales > Viscaceae > Viscum > Viscum album. Next base: position 1,405,085,732 of record OY728120.1, on the reverse strand, counting down.
GGATAATATTGGATAACATGAGATAAAAATTATTTTTTTATTATATGTAGGGAAAAAATGAATTACCCGTATTCTTTTATGTATCAAATGATACAGTAGTTCTTTTGATATAAAAAATCATATTCATTTCTTAGTGTAAGAGATGATTTGGAAATTGATCAAAGCACAATCAAATGATGAGATTGTGGTATTAAAATATAATGAAATGAATTATGAATATCTTACTATGAAAATTATTCAATATTTTTAAATGTATCTTGAAATAAAATTTTATATATTTACCTTTATTTTTTATGAATTATTGTTCTATTACCCTATCACATATTTACTGATTTGTGGTTGTTAACATTCTCCAAACCATATTCTCTCTAAATATCCCTCAGTATTGGGATGTTTTTTTACTTTTATTTTATCATTTTTACTCCCCACCAATATTATTTTTTATGGAATTCAATTTAATTTTTATTCTAAGTTACCACGTAATATCATTTTTTCTCTTTTAATGAGGATGTTTTATAAACCCTTTTTAGTATGTGGATTTCCAAAATTGTATTTTAAAATGATAAACCCTTATTCACAAATGAACAGTTAAGATTTTGTGTAAATAATTTATTTAATTCAGATATAATAAAACAAACATAGATATTATGAATTATTATTTTTAATATAATTTAAATTTCATTGATAATTTTCACTATGTGCAAGACCATGTTTTAAAAAAAATATTTACTATGAAAATATTATTATTTAATATGATAGTTATCCATTTTATATTGGAATGGAAGGAATGAAAATTATTAAATAAATTATAAAAATATAATTTCTACATAGGTATATAAAATTAATTCTTTTTATCAATTATTTACAAATTTAAATAATAACCATCCAAATCAAAAAAAATGTATTTCATGCAAAACATTATATACACAAAATATTTTTAACTCTATAAATTAATTGAATCAATTTCAGGTGAATGATTTTAATTAAATGATTATATAATTTATAATTAAATTTTTTTACCTTCATGATCTTTGTTTCTAGATAATATATGGGAATAAAACCAATTTTTGTTTTAAAAATAGAATTTTTCTAAAAATTAGTTTTATTGAATTTTTCACAGTTATTTAAAAAATAGTTTTTCAATTTTATGAAAATTTAAGGAATAAGTTAACATAATATTTTAAAAAAACATGACTTAATATTCTTGGGGAGAAATATTTATAATTTCCTTTATATAAATATTTTTAATGAATAGTGAAAATATTGGTTTTTAATAAAAAAAGATTTTTCCTTCAAAATATTTATTAGATAAATTTTATATTAATATAATATTTAATGTCAAATTAGATAAATTATATATCTAGTAATAAAATTTAATAGATTCAATAAATTTAAATTTGAATTTAGATATAAATACTATTTATACTTTTGAAACATTTATCATTAGGAAACTTCTTTTTCAACTCGCATGTGAGATAAATTTCAAAATTCAATTATATTACTTATATAAATAGAATTTGGAAAAATTTATTCCTTATTTATTATTAGAATAGTGTAATTTTACTTATAGCGTAAATTTTTTTATTAGAATAAATAATAAAATTATTAATGATTAGTTATCAGGGTTAAGGTTAAAACAGGTTTACCAGCGGTTAAACTAATACGATAAAGATTAAAAAGTTATATAAACATTTCAAAACCCATTTTACAGAAATATTTAGATCCAATTACTAATAAGGTTCAATAATATTCCATTTTATGTCCTTTTCATGTGATAATCATTGTAAACATTCTTATCTTCAAACATTACAACTGTACGACTCACCTGTCATATAGAAAACACCCTCTTTAATCTTATATTAACACTTCCAAACACATTTCTCTCAAAAAATACCTACAAAAATATATTCCTTACATATTAAACCCCATTTTTATTCCTTTTTTAGATTATAAAACCTATCTTTGATGGATTTTTGCTAAAACTAAAAAGGTAATCTGAAGAAGAGTAAAAGTTTTAAACATTGTGTTTCTATTTTCTGTCATCTTCTAAATCCTTAATATATTTTCAAAACCTGATAAAATAATAACACAATTATCTAATATATACTGATATTTTATTATTATAATGTAACAAAAAATATATATGTATACTTCCATCAAATGGAAAACAAAATAATCATTTCTATGTACGATTTACTTCCACCTCACGAACAAATGTTATTCATTTTCCATATCCACATCCCAATGTGATATATAATGATGTAATTAACATTTATATGAGATATTGTTGATATTATTATACCTTTTGAATTATAATATTCCATATATATTATTTTTTCCAACCCATTGAAAAATAATAGTGTCGCTCCTCTTTATGATGGACTATGACCTATTGGACTAATGTGTTTTTTTAATTTCTATTTTACTAAGATTGTAATAAGGATAAAAAATGAATATATAGTAATTTTTAAATTTAATAATACTTAAATAATTATTATGTCCCATATTACTTCTTACTTTCTATTCCTTGGGGGATACACTAACGTCGTCTGTGTGTGTGAAGTACTTCTGGCTGACGAAGAGATGTTATCCTTTCATAACATATTATAAAATGGAATATAATAAGGATAAAATTAAATAAACATATGTTGTATATATGAAATAAAAATTATTATTTAATTTTAATATGTTATTTACATTTATTTCATTAAATTGTGTTTGAAAATGGAAATAATGTTCATGCATACATATAGAAAACTCTCTCCATGAATGATTTATTTCATTTTCTACATCTAAAATTAATGGATTACTAAAAATTAATATATAATGAATACATATGACATTTATATCATTTATAAAATAATATATAGTATGGAACAATATTATATTTAAGGGGATTAGAAATAAAACAAAAAAACACAAATGAAAAAAAAACAATCTTTACCAAAAACATGATCTTAATAACGATTTTTTTAAAAATGGGAAATAAAAGGTTATAATTAAATCATATATGGTATTATATTTATAATTAATTTTAATTATACATATTTTTAATAAACCAATATTTATTATATTATGGTTTAGAACTTGGAGGATTGAATTCAAGTCATATGTTAATGGATTTTTATCTCACATTTATTTTTTTGGATATACAGGACATATTCCCCATGTGTTACATTTATGTTTGGTTTATACTTAAGAAGAAAAAAATTTCAGTTAATTTTCCTTTTTTTTTCATTTTCATATTCCTTTTATGATCACTCTTTCATTGGATTTATTGTTCAAAAGTTACTGAATTAGAATAATATTTTTGTCCCAAATTGCCTTCATTGGGAAATAAGTTATGTTATGTGACTATATTATTCTATGACGTTTTTATACGACCCCTTTAACGTTTTATATCATGAATATAGTTATTTTAGTTATATTAAAATGTTGATTTTATATAATTCATTAATGGGGCCAACAATTCAAAAGATACCAATGTGCTAAATGTTTGATATTACAATCTCAGAGTTTTTAAATATTGTTCATCATTATGATTTTAACGGGTAAATAAAATTATACATTTATCAATATGTTAAGGAATTTTATTATCCTATTGTTATTTCATGAAAAAAAAGTCCATTCATTTTATACTCATTATGTACTAAATTTTCAAAAATATTGTTTTTAAGGAAAACTGACCTTATTTATCACATCGGTTGAAACCCCTATTTCTCCTATATATATGGATTTATAAAAATTATATCAAACATGGATTGACATTCTGAAAAGGATTTATTAATGAAATTTTTAAATATTTTTGACTTTTAATAAATGGTTTTAAAATGTATCTTCAGGCCATTTTTAGAAAAGACATATTTTTTTCTTACCAAAAATATTAAAGGAATCATTGTTTTAAATTGTACAAAAAAAACTAAAATTTCATATCATCATATCCCACTAAAATTTTAAAGCATTAATTATACGTTTTAAATGATATTTTTGTTGAAATATATTTTTAAAATTTTTAATATTTTGAAAATTGTATTTGGGAGTGAAAAAGTTATTTTCATCAAAAAATAATTTCCAATATTTCCAAATATTTATTTCTATTTTTTAGGGTTATATTCACAGAAAAGGATTTTGAAAATCATAAATTTTTTCATATTAGTTCTCCAAATATTAAAGGAAATTTTCCTCCTGGATTTTTTTAAATTATATTTAAATCTTCATTTATATATGACGAATGTTATTTACAAAGATAATTATTTTTCACATCTTTTTGGTTTTTGGAAATTTTTTTCTATGTGGAGATGATATTTTTTCAATAACTGTTCCATAAAATCTTTAAAAATAAATTTTCATCAAGGATTCCATTAATTATTGATAATTTTGATTTACCAGTGATATTAACTAAGGAAAAAATTGTTATTATTTCTCTATAAATATTATGTCTATGATGGATAGATTTTTATTAATTATAATTATTTTCAATGGGTAATTCACAAATGAAATGTTTTCAATATCACTTTTGTTTTCATGTATTCCTATATGTTTAAAGATTTGTTAATCTCATTTATTTTCATTGGTTATGATATTAATTTATATAATGCCCATTTATTTTTTGGGGTTCTGATATAATGAACATTTTATGTTCTTCTGGGATATTTATGTATGGTTTGAATTATATAATGATGGTATCTTTATAACTAGGGATGGTGGTTACGTTTTAATCAACGATAATGGAAATGTTATAACTAAGGATTGGTGGTACATATATCTCCCTCCAATTCATTTGGTTGTGATTTATGCACTATAAGTTCAAAGAGTATACATGAGGTTATCACAATACTGAAATTATGTTATATTAGAGTTTTTTCCATGATCAATGTAGTTACAAATGTGGTCAATACAAGACTAAAATTTTATGAATGTCCAGGAGGGTATAATTGACATATAGTTTTCTATGCTCAAGTGTATTCCATATTTCCATGTATTATCCCAAATTTTATGTTTTCATGGATAATGTTCATTGATTCCATTATGAACCATTTATGAGAATGTACTAATATTTATTTCATGTCATATAATTATGTCAATGATATGTAGGGTATGGTTTTAAAGTATTATTATCTTGTTATCTTACATTTAATTTTCATGTTATGTTCATATCATAGTTTTTTACCCGCACTGATTATCTAATATCATCCATTCTTAGGTTTCAATTCCACCAGGATATATCGAAATGTATTTTTAATGAAATGGAAAAGCATGGTGATAGTTATGAATAACATATTGTGAGATGGTATAAATCACATTTGATTAGGTTTTTTATGATTCCATGTTTTAAAAGGAATCATACCTTTAATATCATCATACTTGTGTTTGTATAATGAAATGATTATTTATCTAAAAATATGTCATATTTATGTATGAGAAATTTTGGGTCTTTATAGTTTATGTATTGTCCCTGATATGTGTAATCATAATATTTTATCTATATAAGCATAATATTGTTTAGAAATGGAAAATTATTTTTCAATGTAAGAATCATAAAATGTTTCATAAATTATATTATATTCATATAATAATCATTTGAGATATGTAGATATGAATATTTTTCTACATATCTAATATCTATATGATCTCGGTAAGAAATGCCCCTGTCTCGATAACCATAATGTGATACATATAAATATCTTCATCATAGACATGATCTACTTAAATATCATCTTCACAATATAAGAACCATATACATTATATGAAATGGAAGTTCTATAGTTTCTATTTTTTATATAATATAATATCATATAATGATACAACCATTCATCATTGATAAAAACATCATAAAATTAATTATAATTTAGAAATAAATTCAGAGGGACATTTATGGTGAAAAATCACGGGTAGTTTATGGATTCATTATATGAAATGTGAATTTATTTTTAGGAATATATAAAACTTTTTGGATGATTTTGGGACTAATATATTCTATCCATAAACATCACCATCACTCAAGGTGTATGATATTTAAATTTACGACCAACAAGTAGATAATTATGAGTAAGAAAAATGAGTTCTATGGATTTTCAAGAATAATGCATGTTTAAACATATTTAATCTAATAATTCTCTTCAATGATTGTAATTCACAAACTAATTTATGATTCTTACAATTTTTTTAAATAATATCATTGTTCTAAGAGTTGGTTTCCCAACTGAGAAAGAGGTAGAAGCTGAGGCGATTAGTGGTGTCTCATGAAGAAAATGTGTCATGTGTAAATATATATTTTTATTGAGTAGCTATGTTTATATAAATAAATTATTATATATATTAGTTTATTAGAAATATAAGAATAATTTCATCTGTTATGCATGGAGTTTCCAAATTGAGGTGAAATATCCTAAGGAAATTTTGGTATATAAATCTGGATAATGGTTCAATGGGATATATTTTTAAGATGCACACCAAAAAATATGGGGAACTAAAAGTGTCTATTCTATGACTGTAATTTTTGGATGGATGCTAAAATTTCGTAATGATATTCCATTTATGGATACTGATATCGAAGTGAGTTATTTAATTCACATGGATTCGTGTTATGATTTTATATTTATCAAAAAATAGAATAATAATACGAGTGGGAAGATAAAATATTTTGATATACATAAAAATAAAATAGGTTATGAAACCGAGATTTTTTAATGAATTATATGAGAATATATTGATCCATATGATCATGGATAACAAATAATACTATAAAAAATGTCCCTTTAAATGAATCCATGTAATGAAAAACCAGGTTAGTAATGCCAGGAGTTTACTTGTAATAAATGAATATATTCATTCATGATTACTCAATATAGTGTGGTAGATCATGACTGTTGAAATGGTGGAGATGGTTTGATACTAGGGGATCTAATCTAGAGTATTGGATGTTAAATTACATAAGGAAGAAATATGATATGATCAACGGTCTGATTAGTTAATAGTAGATGATTATCTTATGGTGGTGTGGAAGAGGACAAATACTGTAAGAGGACTCTATAATTATTGAACTGATCATCATGTGGGAAAAAAGTGATGTTTTATTCAAAAGTGGGACACTCGAGATAAAATATTTTGGGATATAGTGTTGGTTTTTAAATAAATCTTGGAAATGGTAAAAACTACCCATACCCCTTATAAATAAATATAATGATTTACAATGGTGAATCCATGTTTTGTGGTTACTAACAACCCCTGATAAGGACTATGATTCTATGTCCAAAAATTGTAAATACATTCCCCCTATGATTTTATAATTTAATGTCAGATATGAAGTATGGGTGAGTTATTTATTCCTTATTTGATTAAGGTACATACCTATCACATGGATTTTTTTTTGAGAATATAACTTGTAAAAAGGAAATGTGACAAATAACTCACCCCAGCCACTATTAAAAATTTCATCAATCCCATTTAAATTAACAATTACTATCGGTAAAAATTTATTTTAAGGATTTTCTAATATTGATAGCATTACACCATTAATTATTTAATGTGTCCAGGTGAATTCATATCACACTATCCTGATTTTTTATAATATATAAGAACCACTGAATTTTTAAGAATCATTCAGAAAAAACATTCATAATGGTGTTCAAAATTATATCATGTTTCCCTATTAAAGATTTGATATCACCCATAACCATCCAATGAACATTTTATTTTTGTTGAGATATATCATTCCAATCCTTCATTCCCTTTATATAATAACATTTATCATTGAAAAAAATAACACCAAATAGTGACCATTTTTAAAAAAATATTAATAAATAAATAATGAAAACTAATGTAAATAGCATTAAAAGTGAAAATATTTTGTATAAGTACTTAAGAGACTCAATATAAATATCACTAATATTATAACCTAGAAAATTATACATTGTATTATTAAAATATGATTATATATTAAACATCGCTATAGATTATGATAACCTAATTCAATGAATTTTATAAGTACTAATGAAAAAGAAATTGGTGGAAGATGTTTTCTAATTCATTAGGACTCGGTAATTTTACATTAACCCATTCATTCATTTTGAATAGTGCACCTTTATTATGTCCTATATTTATCATTTTTGTAGATTTTGGGTTTATTTCTTTCTCAATTTTTTAAATTTTATATATTAATTCTCATCTATGTTTACCATATTTTTTCCCTCATATTTATATTACATGTCACCATTTTTGTCTTTTTTATATTCGTGATCCAGCCAACATTAAGTAATAACCTCATACCAAATATTAATAATATGATTCAACTTATTAATAGAGTATATATATTTATTTTATCTGTATATATCCTCCATATAATTTTGTTTAGATTATTAATTAGTACTGATTATGATGAATCTAACATCATCATGAAAAGGTTATTATCCATATAATTTATATCCCTTGTAAATAAAATCACTTTATCTATATATTAACTTTATAAACCAATTTTTATAGGTTCTTCATGCTCTTTATCTGGAGTAAATTTTCTAACTTCTTCATCAATGGAATAAAAAGCATCCTCCTTATAGTAGTAAATAATCTTATATAATGATGGGTTAGTGATTTATGATTATTTCACTCTTCACATTATCAGTTGGTGGTTTAACATAATTTAAATACTAGTAAATGTAGTGTAGTGTAAACAATCATTGTCTCCATGTAATGGAGAAATTTACAATGTCACAAAGATAATAATTAATAACAGTGTTTTTTATTTATATTTTATGTCAATAAAATTATACAAAAATGTGTGGAGATTAAAAAATGATAGATGGAAAATTTATTAGGGAAACTGTATAATTGATTGTTAAATTCAATCATAATTCCTACTATTGAATTCGTTTTTCAAGTTGGTTAGTAAAGGACCAAAAACCTGAACCTCATATCTCTTGTTACCAGTAATAGTGAGTTACAGTGAATAATAATCAATAGAGAATATAATTAGTTCTTATACATATAATATTTTTTCTGATAAATCAAAAAATCATCCAATATATGAATCACTAATAACTATTAATGTACCTCCATATCGAATTGTGGTGACCTAAAATAGATATATATTATATTTTTTTCCATATGTGTTTGTAATCACAAGAACACCACTATTGAATCACTCATGATCTAAAATATAGTCTCAACTAATTATAGGGATGGGATTAATTCATATTCAATTTAAATGAAAAAAAGTAGACTATTATTGAAAATAACTATACTAAATATAGAATAACATAGCCTGAGACTGAGATTTAAAAAAACAAGGATTTGATTTTTTTTAAAAAAAAATTAATATAGTACTCTCCCCATGTGGACTAATCACTTCAGAGGAGCATAAAAAAATATTTGAATTAAAATAATCATTTAAATCATGTTTTAAAAAATTTAAATATCTAAACTATATTATATCTACTGTAAAAAAATTACCTAAATGAATGTTTTCATCCTAAATTTATATTCTTCTACTTACTCTTTGATCTTAAAATGTGAAAGCTCAATGTTTCAAATCGTCTACATGTAGAATGTATGGTCCATTCCTGAATTCATGAGTGAATGTATCACTCTGAGGATCTCAAAATACTCACACACACGCACAAACACTCTATCTCTCAAATGGTTTGTGTTAAACTAATCCTAATTTCCCAATTTAGTTAGAAAAATTGGATAGAATATTCCATTAGTTCCCACACTTTTCTCATGTTCTCCACATGAGAACTAACATGATCAAATGGATCCTCGTTTTTATAATCCATTTCCATTAATAATTTGATACACTTATAGCATTTTTTGTGGTTATAAAAACATTTTTTATAAAATATGGCATTTCACTAGAAAACTATGAAAATTCTAGAATATTTAGGCTTATATATTTTTTGGTTCTCCCATTTCCCCAAACTGATCTTGACTTTTGATTGGGTAGAAAAAATTGTCTTGGGTTAATTTTTTTAGGGTTTGTTTTAATAGTTAATTGAATATTCGATATACCAATGATTTTTTTTAGATGTTATAACACATTCATGAGTGGTACCACATTTTTTTATGATTATATCTATATTTGGGATGTGGTGTAGATTGTGTTGGCTTATGGATATAGTCTCGTATTCCCAACTATTTAAATTATTCCATGTAGATGATGAAAATCTGGGAAAAAATCGTGTTTAGATCATAATATTAAGTAGATATAAACAGTATGTTGATTTAGAAAAATGGGTTTCATTGTAACATAAAGGGTAAAATTTCCAAGGATATAATCTAGAGAGTTTTCTTCATTTTCCGTTAAGGATATAATAACCATAGGAAATTGATGCATCATCTATTAAGTGGAATACATAGTCTCGTAATGAAGAATGTCAGGTAATATTAGTCAACCAACAAATTATTTTAAACTAACATGGGGTTCTATAGGGTATAGAATATCGTTATATTTCATCCTAGGATATCATTGGCATAAATATAACTCTTTGAAGATGATGTGTGATCTGTTGCAGATTTAGAACAATCATATGTGATTGTATATGTATCCATTATAATAGAATATAGTCTTAATATTTCATGAATGTAATTACATTATCATCATTTTGTACTCTTATATCCTAACATGGTTCATATAGTATTGATATTGAGATGTAAACTTATTAATGTAGATATAATATTCTCCCCACTTGTAAAGTCATGTGTTATTGAACTCGGTGAGAATACAAATGCTTTTTTAATTTTTTTCACCATATAAACGGGTTTTTCTTTTTAAACTGATCTCTAGAATTTAATTCTGAGTGTTTTAATACATAATGGTGTTGTATTTGGACTTGCGTAATTACCTGATAATTTTCAGAGGTGTCCCAATGAGTCTCGGTAACACCGATTTCTGAAAATTCAACTTTAATGGATCTGCACAGGTAGTGCATGGTTTCATTCCAACCATTCCAGTTTTCCTTGATTAATATATTATTTAATATAATTAAATAATATTATATGAGAGTTTTAAATTAATTAATATAAGGTTTTAATAATTTTATTATTAATTTATTTATTAAGATTATTATTGTTCTTGTTGTTTAATTAAATGAATGTTAATGAATTAATTAAATAATGACTAAAGAATTTATCATGTATTATGGGTTTATCGAAGAACCATTTTATTTAAATGAAGAGTTTCATAATTATTAAAGGAAGATTTATTATTAAATGGAGGAATGTGCTAAAAATAACCATGTTATTATTATTGTTATGGTGTCGTAAATTATTTTGATGCTTTGATATTTTAATTACATGTTATAGGAGTATATTATTAATGAGAATTTAATGACGCTTTTCATATTTTCAACGAAACATTCAATAAAATGAGGAGTTTTAGATTTAATGAAACATTATTATTAAATAGTGGTTTTGGGTTTATCGAAAGTTTAAAAAATAATAATAATGAGATTATTATTATTTTATTTTTATTAATTTAATAATAATTATTATTTTGGAAAATAAATGATGGGTTATGGGTTGGTGTTTTTATCATATTAATAATATTGTAATAAATTGGGATATTCATAGTCAATTATGAAATGTTTATTAAAATAATAATTAATGAAGAAGAGTTTTTAATTCATTGGGGTAAAAAATTTATGTTAAAAGAATTTAATTGAATGTTTAATGAGGTATAATATTGATGTAAAAGTAATGAGGTATTTGGGTATCTCAATGAAAAGTCTAATTAAATAAGGAGTCTCGTAATTAATAAAGACGTTTTTTTTATTTAAAAAGAGGTGTTGGTTTTTATTAATAGTTGAATAATAATAAATAATAATAATACAATTAGTATTATTATGGTTTTATGAGTGGTTGTTATTATTATTTTGGATAATAATAATAATGGATTTCTTTTGGAGTTTCATTCTATTAAATTAAAGATCAATAGGAATTTATTTAATCACTAGAAAGCGGAGGTTTTTATTTATTTAATTCGGGTTGAGATAATTAATTAAAAAATTATGAGTTGTGAATTATTGAAGAAGGGTAATTTTAATTGGTAATATTAAATAATTAATAAATGTGGAGTTTGGTATAATTTTATTAAACCATTTTAAATTTTGATAGTAGGTTCTGCACGGGTAGTCAAATAGTGCGAGTAAGCTATGCGGTTTCTCAGTTTTTAAAATGTTTTTCATTTTATTTTAAATAAAACAAATATTTATTGGTAATAATAAAAAGGATATAATTATTATTATATTAATTTTATTGGATGATTAATTGGTGTTTTTAGAGTTAATTTGGAAACATTTATTTAAATGTTAGTTAATGAAGTAACATTATATTAAACGAGATTAATAAATGTTATTATTATTATATTAATACTATAACTTTATCAGAGATGTAATTGATAATTGGGGGAGAAAAAAAAATGGTTTCACACCACCATATTTGAGGAACATAAAAAATGCACCAGGCCCCTCCTTTGATGTGCGCTACACCCCCCTCGCCAGCTCCTCTTCGCATGATCGAATCCTCCCTGTGTCTTCCCAAATCTTTTCTATCTCGGAGAGGTGAGTCCATATGCATTTATTTTTTAATTCACATCAGCCGTTGGGATTCTGCCACTCCCTGTTTCCTTGGCCGAAATCTAATTGTCCGGGTTTTATGGTGTATCCTTGTTTCTTTGGTACTAGGGATGTTCAAGGGTCTCCTCTAGACCCTTTGGACCATATTCTGGCATCTTCCAACAATGGTGAGGCAGATGAGTTTTTTTCACTTTTCTGTCTGGTTATTGGTAAGGTTATTTAACCATGGTATTGTTTCATATCATTCAATTAAGGGTATGATAATTATTATGAGTCAATGGTTCCTAGTTAGAGATGTGTTGGTCCTTACTTCTTTGATTCTAAGTACCTATTTTAATATATTGAGTTTTATTTACATTGTTATCGGGAACACATGGGAATATATATATATATAAGGAGCACGTGCGTGCCATTTCGGACCATTTGTGGACTCGTTGCCGCAATGTATACTAAAGTGCTTCAGATTTAAAATGGTGTCACCTTGAGGTAGGGTCCCAAATCCTTATCACTTTATTTAAGAATTATAGATTTTTAAATAAATTAGGAATCTTAGTTTCATTGATTATGATATTTCTATGCATGAAAATATTTATTTTATTAAATTATACCTCCCATTTGAGATAAATGAGGACTTGAACTAGTGTTTATTTTAAGCATGTTTTGGTAATTTGGTTAATGTGATGTGATTAAAAAGTTAAATTATTTGGATATGTAGAATGGGTTATAAGATAATTAATTATATAATTAATTATCATGTCATAAGTTGGAATAAAAATAGTGTCTATTTCTAAGTATTGATAATATATAATATTTTAAATGTTTAGAATATAAATTAGAAACTGGTAATAATTAATAGATGGATTAATTATTGCATGAAAAATTTAAAATGTAAAATTAATTGATGATTGGTAAAAGAGATATGATTTAATTAATTAATTGTTGAATTATTTAATTTTAATGCATTAAATTAATATTGGGAATTAATTTTTTGTTACAATAGTTAGCCATGGGTACAATTTGTTGTATGTTATATTTCCATGCATTAAGATGTTTTGTATTGAGTTGTATTATATTATGAGATGCCACGTGAGATTGTTTCTAAATATATGGGCTTTGTTCAGCATGTTTTGTGATTATTATGACGTTCATGTAACTTGTTAAAGTCCTGGACGAATCATTGTTTGAGTGGATAGGTTCAGACTTTTTAAATAATTTGGATAATTAAATGTTGAGTAAATTATTTATTTGTCTTTCTATGAATATTTAATAAATAATTAAATATTTACTATTGAGATGTTGAATGTTTAATTAATAGCTGACTTTTGATGGGTGATTTGTGTTATTAATTAGTTTTTGATTTAATTAATGGATTGGATTTATTAATTTATGATTTAATTAATGGATGGTTGTGGGGTGTTAGAGATGAAGTTCTATAACAATTATAAATATATATTTATTATTGATAAATGGTTTTCGAGATTGGGACTGATGCTCTAAATACTCATGGGGTGCTAGACATGGAATTCTACACCCATCTTACAAGAAAATATTCTTTTATTAGTCGGAGACTGATGCTCCAAATACCACTTTGTTTTTAGACATGGACTGATGCTCCAAATACTCATGAGGGTACTAGACATGATGTTATACACCCATTAATTGACATTATATTGTGGGTCCAATTGGTCATAAATGAAATGAATTAATTTTTAAATGAAAACTATTGTGACGTTATGGTTTGTGAATTGAATATGAGAAAGGGTTCATACCTATCAATGAATTGGGTGAATCAATATTAGTTAACAGACCTAGGGGAGAATAACTATTTTTTTGTTTATGGGCTCAGATATAATATATGAAATGCATTATCCATGCCAAAGAACAAGCTTGGATTTGGTCTTTTCATTTATTACATAGAATGTCATTAGAGACATTTGTGGTGAGTGAATTATATTGGGAATGTTGGGCTCAATTTGGATCACAAGAATTGTGTAGATTAATGAGGTTTGAATAATTGATAAATGAAAATTATTGTGGAAAGACTATTGTGTATGCATGAAAAATGTATAATACAGGTTCAGACACCAGCTGAGAGCTGGAACAGGTATTTGGGTATGTAGTTACATTGTTCTACCTACCTTAATTATGCATGCTTTCACTGTTTAAATTATTTATTGAATACCATGATTTGGGGTAGACACCGGTCGTCCCTGCCTATTGAGATTTATATCTCACACCCTAATCAGGCTGCCATTGCACATGGGTACCAGAGTAGATTCTATTTGGTTTCAAGATTTTGATCTTTGTATTTTCATGGTATATAGGAGTTAAGGACCGGGAAACATCTTGGGATGCTGGAGGAGACTTTCCTCGGGGCTTGGTGTCATTTTTTTTAATCGAATGTTCTTAATACCATTTTGTTCATTGTTTTCCATTTTGTATCATTAGCATGTCATGCATGTATTTTCTATATAAATGATGTTGTCCATTTATTTGTACATGATTTATAAAATTTTCCTTCTGATGATATATCATTTATTTGACTGCTTCCACAATTGATTTCCATTCTTTTCTATTTACTTTGATATTCTGTTGTGCCACTCTAATAAAAGGGTATAGTATCCCCACTGACTATCCTTAGACCCTCGCTACTAGGTGGCAGCCCCTAATGTTCAGGGAGACGTGCTTGAGGTCATGTGGTGATTGGTCTGGCCAATGGTTTAATGTTCAGTCGTGTTGGGACATTGTAAAGTGGTATCAATGGGTTTCAATTCCTTTGTCTTACTATTTTGGGGTTGGTTGACAAGAGAGTAATAATGAGTCAATGCTTCGGTTAATAGCTGTGATGGGGACTTATCAACCAATATATGGGAAATGACCTAGTGGCCAGGGATGTGAAATAATGTTTGTACTATTAGAGGTTACAGTTGATATGACTTCACCTTGAGTGACTGGCGTATTTTCCACAGTTTATTGATTTCATGAATTTGGAAAAAAAATCTTGGCTTGATATGGAAAATAAGTTTCATACATGCATCATTATAGCCAAATAAAGATTCACATGTCATGCATATAACATTCCATGTAGTTTCATTAGTAGGATGCCTGCTAATTTTGATTGTGTTCCTTGGGTGCAATTCCATGGTTTGATCTTCTTTAGCAAGCCTCTCTATATAGCATTATTTGGTGATAGATTTAACAGGTTTTGTGATTATATGTCATATTGCCTTATTTATTAGCATTTTTTGTTGTTGTGTCCTGCTTCTTTTGTTATAATATGTTGTTTTGTTACTTCTTATTCTAACATTATATTAATGCTTTGATATATTAAAGGGTTGTTAATGTCTAAATTTGAAATGAATGTTGATTGTGATAAATGGGATCCAACTGGAAGCGATAATGAGTATGGGAACATTATCGATATTTATATGGACACCCATGTGACTAAACAAAATAACCATATTATGTTTTGAAAATTGTTATGAATGTAATACTGATGAGTTTTGACTGTAATTAATCATTTTGGGGATTCTTTTTAAGAACATGGATGAAATAAATGGGTCTTTTAAAGATCACTTTTTTTGTAAAATCAAATTTGATGCCAAATTTCCTATTTAAATTTGAAAAACCCAGAAAGTAAAATTTTTAAAGAGGATGTTTGTGATATAAAGATTATTTTTCTGTGGGGTATTATGTTGAAAACCATGTGTATTTTTGTGAAAAAGTACTTGTCTCTTTGTTGAAATTCATTCAAATGATGAAAGGTTGAAATGAATTAATTAAAATGGCCAAAATGAAAAAGGTGCTTTTGAATCATATCTTTTTGGTTTTATGTTACCAAGAGAGAGGGTAAACGTTAATGATCACAAGGGGATAACCCATGGTAGGTAGTACCCATAGAATGTTCTAGGATATTAATGTGAGTTCATCATACAGCTCCAGAGGACTTATTGGTATTCGGCTATTTTGGCACGCCGATAGGTTTATGTTGTGGATATTATGATCAAGGTTTGATGTGGTGATCATGGTTTAAGGAATGTCACACACATGTGTTTGTTTGTTCTAAAAAAATGCTTTGGGGAGTGACTAATCATTTATTGCGACGTCATGGAGAATCCTATGTTCGGTATTGTTGCATATTTTTCGGTAAACGTATCAGTAGGTGATGTCGATATTTTAGAATAGAGCTGTCTGATAATAGTTTGATAGATCTTCTTAATGACCTTGGATTATATCTTAGTACTATATTCTGAATGCGGCGAGTATGTCCCTTATACTGACTTCATCATGGAGACACTAAGAGAGTGTATCCCTTACTCCACACTACAGTTTAAATGATTTTGGTCTTGATGAGTTCCTGTTATCTGGGTTTTATAGGGATCAGTTGATTCTTTGGGATAAATATAATTTTGTTTTGGGGAATGGTTGTTTTAAAATATCCTCTTGAAGACTTGACTTGGATATTTCACCAGGGTTTGGGTAAGGACATCTTTTTACATGCAAACTATTTTGGATAAATTTTAAGGAACATTTCTAGATAAATGGAGAAATGGGGGTTTTGGTCCACAATGTCTTTTCAGGGAATCATGTGAAACCCATTTTGTTGATTGATCGATATTTAACCATTTTCATTGACGAGGTCCTTCTAATGAACTAATATATAAGAACTGGTTTGATGTTTAATCTATTAATTAAGCACTGGATCTAGTTTTAAAGGCTTATCCATTAGGGTTTTGAAGGTTTAAAGGTGTGTTTGGCGTTGGGAACACAGCACATCACTTCTAAGAAGATTAAATGACCTTGGTAGGTTGGTTTTTTTAGTGGTTCCTGAAGGCTTCTCGGGGACGGGTTGTTTTTATGGTGGTTATATTGAAAATTCATGTGTTATTGAACCACATTATAATACGAGTGTTTTTCAATTTGTTTCTATTTATCAACGAGTCATTTTGTTTAAACTGAGCTCTGGAGTTTTGGAAAACCTAAAGTTGTCGTTTTTGGACTTGCGTAATTACCCAATAATTTTCACAGGTGTCCTGATGAGTCTCAAGAACACCGATTTCAGAAAAGTCCACTTTAGTGGATCTGCATGGGCAGCGCATGGTTTCATTCCAACCCGTTCAGTTTACCCTCTATAATAAATTATTTAATTTAATTAAATAATATTATTTGAGAGTTTGTAATAAAGTAAAAGAAGGTTTTAATAATAATAACAATGAAGTTATTATTATTATTATTGTGTTTGTTTAATTAAATGAATGTTAAATAATTAATTAAATAAAGATTGCAGAAAATATTGTGGATGATGGGTTTATCGAAGAAACATTTTATTTAAATGAATTGTTTCAGAATTAATAAAGGACCATTATTATTAAATGGTTGAATGATAAAATAATAATAATGTTATTATTTTTATTATGATGTCATAAATTATTTTGATGCATTGACATTTTAATTACATGTTAAAGGAGTATATTAGTAATGAGAATTTAATGATGATTTTGAGCTTCTCAAAGAAACAATTAACAATATGAAGAGTTTCAGAGTTAATAAAGTGTTGTTATTAAATAGTGGTGTTGGGTTTATCAAAAGTATGAAAAATAATAATCATGAGATTATTATTATTTTAGTTAAACTAATGTTATTATTATTATAATTATGTTAATTATATTTGGGGTTATGGGTTAGATTTTTTATCATATTAATGATATTGTAATAAATTGGGAGTTTCATAATTATTTAGGAAATGTTTATTTAGATAATAATGAATGATGAATCCTTTTTAATAAAATGGGGTGTAATATTTATGTTAAAATATTTTAATTGAATTTTTAACGAAGTATAATATTGATGTGAATTTAATGAGGATTTTTTGAATCTCAAAGAAACATCTAATTAAATAAAGAGTCTAGTAATTAATAATGATGTTTTTTTATTTAATAATTGGTGTTGGGTTTTATCTAAGGTTGAATAATAATAAAAATAATAAATAAATTATGATTTTTATGGTTTTATGAGTGGTTTTTATTGTTATTATGAATAATAATTATAATAATAATGTATTTTCTTTCGGGTTTCATTTAACAAAATTTACGGTTAATTAGAATTGAATTAATCGCTTTGAAGGAGGGTTTTTTATTTAATTAATTTTTTTTGTGACAATTAATTAAATGATGAAGAGTTGGGTGTTATCGAAGAAGGATAATATTAAATGGTAATATTAAATAAGTAATAAATGTGGATTTTGGTTTAATTTAATTAAACCATTTTAAATTTATAAATTGGGTTGTTCATGGGTAGTCAAACGGTGTCGGTTAGCTGTACAGTTATCCAGTTTTTAAAATAATTTATTTTTATTTTATTTTAAATAAATAAAATATTTAATAATAAAAATGATATTATTATTAATATTTTATTAAATTTATTGGATTATCAATGGGGGTTTTCATAATTAGTTGTGAAATATTTATATAAATCACAGTTAATGAAGTAACATTATATTAAATGAGAATAATAAATGGTATTATTATTATATTATGACTATTAGTTTATCATGGTTGTAATTCATAATTTTGGGAGATAAAATGAAGGTGGCACACCATAATATTGGAGGAACATCAAAAACACACCAGGACTCTCCTTTGAGGGGCGTTACACCCGCCTCATCGGCTCTTCTTCACACGATCGAATCATTCCCATGTCTTCTCTAATCTTGTATATCTATGAGAGGTGTTTCCATCTTCATTTTTATTTTATTTTCATCGGTCGTTTAGCTCCTCCATTTCCCTGTTTCCATAGCCAAAATCCTATGGTTCAGGTTTTATTGTTTTTCCTTGTTTCATTGGTTCTAGGGATGTGCAAGGGTCTCCTCTAGACCCTTTTACCATATTCCGGCATCTGTCGACAAATGTGAGGAATATTAATTTGTTTTCACTTTTCTGTCATGTTTCATGTAATGTTCTTTGTCCACAGTATTGTTTCACATCATTAAATTAAGGGTGTGATAATTTTTATGAGTCCCCGGTACCTAGTAATAGAAGTGTTGGTCTTTACTACATTGATTATGATTACCTATTTTAATATTTTGAGTTTTATTTATATTGTTGTAGAGAATTTGCATGAATATAAATATTTAAGGTGCACACGCGTGTGATTTTAGACCAATTGTGGACCGGTTTCCTTCATGTATATTAAAGCATTTCAATTTTAAAATGGTGTCACCCCATAGTAAGGTCCCAAATCCCTATCACATTATTTAAGAATTATAGCTTCTTTAAACAAACTGATGAAGTGAGTTTCATTGATTATGATATGTATATGCATGACACTTTTGATGTTATTAAATGATAGAACCCACATGAGATATATGAGGACATGAACATGTGTTGATTTTAAGCATGATTTGCTAATTTTGATAAAGTGATATGATTAAACTGTTAAATTACTTGAATGAGAATAATGGGTAATATGGTAATTAATTGTATAATTAATTATCATGTAATGAGTTGGAATAAAAACCGTGGCTATTACTGATTATTGAGAATATAGAACATTTGAAATTTTTGAAATATAAATTAAAAACTTGTAATAATTAATATATAGATTAATTATTACATGATAAATGTAAATTAATTAATTAATTGATGATTGGTTAATATATTATATTTAATTAATTAATTGATGGACTAATTAATTTGAATGCATTAAATTATGATTGTGAATTAATTGTGTGTTACCACTGTTGGCCATCAATACCTTTTAATGCATGTTATATTTCTATGATTTTTGTTTTCTTGGATGGTGTTGTTTTATATTATGATATGATGCATGAGATGGTTGCTAAATATATGGGAATTGTTCAGAATGTTTTATGATTATTATGACATGCATGTAAATTGTTAATGTTCTGGACGAATCACTGTTTGAGTGGATGAGTTCATACTTGTTAAAGAATTTGGATAATTAAATGTTGAGTTAACTATTTATTTGGAATTATGTGAATAATTAATTTTTAATTAATTATTTACTATCGAGATGTTGAATGGTTAATTAATGGTTTACTTTTGACCATTGATTTATTTTTTAAATTAGATGTTGAATTAATGGATTGGTTTAATTAATGTATGAATTAATTAATGGATGGTTGGGGGGTGTTCAACATCACATTCTACACCAATGATAACTATATATGTATTATTGATAAAAGGGTTGTATGATAGGGACTGATTCTCTAAATACTTAAGGGGTGCTATACATGGCGTTTGCACACAGCTTGCAATAAAATATTCTTTTATGGGTCAGGGACTGATGCTCCAAATACCCAAGGGTTGTGAGACAAGGACTGACACTCCAAATACTCACGTGGGTTCTATAAATGATATTCTACACCCATTAATTGACATTGGACTATGGTTCCATCAAGTCATACATGAAATGAATTAATTGGTTAATGAAAACTATTGTGAAATTATGATTAGTGAATTGAATATGAGAAAGTGTTCATACATATCAATGAATTGGGTGAATCACTATTAGTGAACTATCCCAGGAGAGAATCACTATTTTTTTAGTGGACGAGCTCATATATAGTATATGAAATGCATAATCCTAGCCAATGAACAATCTTGGATTAGGTCTTAACTTTAATTACTTAGACGGTCTTTAGTGACATTTGTGGTGATTGACTTATACTGTGAATATCAGGCTCAGTCCGGATCAAGAGAATTATGTTGATTAATGAGGTTGTAATAATTGATAAATGAAATTGATTGTGTAAAGAATATTTTGTATTCATTAGAAATGTATAATACATGTTCAGACACTAGTTGAGAGCTAAAGTAGGTACATGGGTATATAGTTACATTGTACTACTTACCTTAATTATGCATTCTTGCACTGTTTAAATTATTTATTGAATGTTAAGATTTGGGGTAGAAATCAGTGGTCTAGGCCTATTGATATTTATATCTCACACCCTTCGATGGATGTCATTTCATGTGGTACCTGAGTAGATTCTATTTGGTTGCAGGATTGTGTTGTTTGATTTTTCAATGATGATAAGTGCAAAGGACCAAGCGGAAGCCCGGGATGCTCGAGGAGACTGTCGTTGGTGCTTGTGGTCGTTGTTTATTTATTTTTGTAATGAAATGTTTAGAAAGCAGTTTTGTTCACTATTTTTCATTTTTATATCATTAGAATGTCATGCATGCATCTTCTATATAATTGATGTTGGCCATTTATTTGTAATCGATTTATAAAATATACCTTCTACTACTTTATTATTTATAACACATCTTCTATTATTTATTTCTATTTATTGTTATTTACATTGATATACTTCTATGAATCATTGATAGGAGGTGATAGTCTCCCCACAGACTATCCTTAGACCCATGCTACTTGTCGGTAGCCTATGACATATAGGGAGAGATGCTTGAGGGCATGTGGTGACTAGTTCGACTACTGGTTTAGTGGTTAGTCAGGTTGGGATGTTACAACACTCCTATTATATCAACATAATTCTATTTTTTCCCTCTATCCAAACACATCCATGAAATATATAAATAAAAGTATTATACATATTTTTTTTCATTTTATCCCTAAATTTTTATTGATAAATTTTATTCATATTTGTGTTGATTAACAAAATATTCTTCATATCCATAGAAATGAGCAGCTACTATGAAAATATCAAAAAAAAAATTTGAAAATCATTTTTTTAAGGAAAAATAAATTATTAAAATTATGTTAGGGTGAATTATTTTCAGGAATCACATATACCACAATTTTTCATTTATTCATTAGTAAATAAATGTTTAAAATCTTAACATAGGTTACACATGCTATCAATTCATATTCGTGTTACAATAAGGTTATGTAAAAAGTTATTGGTTATAATGTGTATGGACAATTAATATATTAAAAAAACATGCTATCCAGAAATATTTATTTACTTACTAATATCATACATAATTAATACATCCAAATTTACCTTATTATATATCATTTCCCCTTATTTATTACTGTCTAAAACATAAAAAATTTGCCTCGCCATAGGAAAATGACGATCTTATTAAATTTCCACCACCCATGAATGTGAATAAAACTTATCATGTGACTAAAGCTAATCGAAATATTTGTAATTCAAATATCATGTATAATCCAGGTAATATATAATAATAAAGTCATGGAATCAGGTTATGGATAAATAACCCTCAAATTGATATTCCCTTATTAATGGGTTTTACACAATAAAACATTACCATCTCATATCAGGAGGATTTCCATATATGATCCATTGAAATAAATTAAATAAAGTGAAAAAACATATGGAAATTTCATTTAGGGATGCTCTATGATGTAATACATTTTTTTTTATTTTTAGATAAGAAATTTTATGATCAAATATCCAGTGATCTAACTTCAATATTAGATGCAACCAACATCATTTCAATTAAAAATTGTTTTCTTGTTTTTTTAAAAAATACTCCAATTATTAAGTGTTTCACTTGTCTTTAGATCGTAAATATGTTCATATTTTAGCTCAAAACAGTTTAAAACAATCAAAACAATCGTATAAAATGCATGAAATTAAAGAATTAAATGAAAAAAATTCCCATAATATTGAAATGAATTATTCCCCTAATTTAATGAATTTAATTATCTAAGTCTATTCTAATATTTACAATTATATTTAATAGATTATAATATAGAAAAAATATTAATCTTGGTAAATGAGGTGGATGGCCTATTGAGTTCACTTGTATAATTATTGATGAAGTTCTATCTCATCTATTGTCTTACCTACATGGAACTCAAAATGTTTAATTTTTATATAACCATTAATAATAAAATGACACTTTTTTACTCCTCATGAAATTTATACTTCAATAAAATGTTAAACATTCGTAATAAAAATATGATTGTGCCCTCTTATAAAAAATTTCTCTATCATAAATATTAGTTAGTAGTTATAAACCATCGTTGCTTCTCGATGTTGGATTCTCTCTTATATATCTCCTAGTCATGTGTCAGCCATTATTTCTTCATTACAATCATATCATTCCCAATGTATTACCTTAGAATATAATATATTTATTTTATCAATATTTTCAATAGATTTAAATATTTTTTTCAAGTCAAAATTCATCTTCAAGACTACCAAATATAATTTATGTTGTGATTCCAAATGTATGTTGAATATATTTCTATAAACAATCCTGCATGGACTCATTATAATTGATTAATTATATGTTATTCTATAATACAATGATATTTATTTCACCATTTTCCATTATCCCTTCTTATTAGTTTTGATATTGTTCATAAGAATTCATTTATCTTCTCTATTGAAAACCATAATATACACATTATTTTTAGGGTTTTATGATGTTTATGTTCCATTGTTTCTCTATATTTTTTAATCGAGAATAAATTATTGAATCAAAGAATTTTGTTCCAAGATCTCTATTGATGTCGCATGGTATTATTAATATACAAAAAAAGTTTATTCTAAAAAAAGAGAAACCAATATATGAATCAATAATTTTAGTGCCTCTTGGATCCAATAAAAATTCTAATGTCAATGATTGTCAAATTTAAAATGAATTCATGTTTTTTATTATATTTTCATGTGATGAAAATATAGATAATTTTGATTTT
Source organism: Viscum album (assembly GCA_963277665.1). NCBI lineage: Eukaryota > Viridiplantae > Streptophyta > Magnoliopsida > Santalales > Viscaceae > Viscum > Viscum album. The sequence goes on along the minus strand of OY728120.1, from coordinate 1,405,061,505 downwards.
TCTTATTTTGGATAAGGTTAATTTTTTAAATGACTATTAATTATAAAAATTCATGTTGGTGTTAGGGGTGTTTTTAGTGTTTTTTGTGGTTCTAAGAGGAATTTAAGAGTTTGGGTAGTCTTTAATGGCTTCCACCTACAACATTTTTCTAAAAATCACACCATGTACCATGTGGGGACTTTCTTGAAGTCCCGTGATCCTTTAGATCTACTTGGTAACCATAGGATTTCACTAGGAACCAGGTGGCACCATACCATATACCTGGTAGTCCCAACTCTTATATTCATAAATGTTCAAATTTCGATCTTTTTACACTCACCACTATTTCTCCCCTTTTTTGTCCATTTCCCTCATTTATCCTAATACATTTTTTTCTATATTCTAAATATTTTTATGTCTATCCATCTCCCTTATATTGTCTTACTGATTCACATTTGATAAAATTAGGTTTCTTCCCCAAAAATAAAAATAAGTCTTATATCTTCATCTCTTCCTTAATTTTCCATAGTTAAAATTTGATTTCCAATGTCATGGTTAGGTATTTTAATTCGGATCTACTGATGTCCTGGTGTAATATAATAATGATTTTAGGCATCCTCCTTTTTTTCTAATATACTATTTTGTAGGATTCTATCTATATGCAACATGTTGTTTTTGTATGAAGTGATTATGATAAAACTTATTATATGGTCTCTATGGTTTCTGTGTGAAATTAAATTTATTTTAGTATATTTTCACTGGGGATTTATAATTTTATGATTTTTTGTGTAAATTAAAAATTACATACATAGGTGTTTATTTTAGATCAACCATCTATGTTTTTGGTGGTTGGTTTATGGGAGTTAATTATTTTTATATTACAATTTTATGATTTTAATAGACGATAGAGTAAATTTTTGGTGGAAAATATTTTCCAAAATATTACGATTGGTGTATCTCATATTTACGTTAATTTTTAGGCCTTAATTGTAATATTCTCATCATTATTTCTCTATATTGATAATGAAGAATAAAAATGTATTCCAAAGTAATAAATGATTCATTTTGAAGTGATATTCTAACATATAAATTTAAGTTCCATTGAAATAATCTTTAATAATGACCCATATATTGGTTAAAATATTATATAATTTTCAGTAAAAAACATTAAATAGTTCCATCTAGAAGTAATCCTTATCAATTGTGTTATTGTACCATTTGAGCACACAAAATTTATGATTTAAATTGGATGCTCACATATATTTTAAACATATTTTACATTTTTTGCTTTAGAACTTTATAAGTGTTAATTTATTATCTCCCATGTTAGGCATGTTATTTTGGATGAATACACATTCATATTCATGATAACTAATTAATCAGGTTATCTTTGATTGTTTATAAATATATGAAAAAAACCATTAAACATAAGTTTCAAATAAGATGGCCTTAATTTTCTATACACACATTTTCATTAATATTTACATTCTGATAATAAGTTATAAAATTCCATTATATAATAACACAACTAAAATATAAAACTATGATCCAAACATAACATTTGATAAGAATTTAATTAATGGAAAGGTGATGATACTGTTAGTTGGGTGGAATAAATCAATGGCTCTTATATGTGTTTGGGACACTATTAACAAAAATTATATAGAGGAAGTGTAATTATTTTAACTTATATTTTTCATAATAAAAGTATATAGGTGGTTTGGTGGATTTGGGTCATATACCCATAACATAATTTTATGAAACCACTTATTTCAGAAGATTAAAAATTATTATTCAGAAAAAAATTATAGATTTAAATTTAATGTTTTCATTTTTTATTATTTTATTTAAATTATATAATTTTATAATTTTAAATGATTCTTCAATTTTATGTATTTTCATTCTAAATAATATTTTTTCATAAGTAGGTTTTAAATAATGATATAATTTTTATTTATGAATCCTCATTTTAAATTATAATTTTGTTCCCAAAACATGCATATTAATAAATTATTCTTCAGCTTTCAATATATATATATTAGCCATTAATAATACTATATTTAATTTATTGAAATAGTTAACACAATATGTAACCAAAATAATTTTCATAATTTAATTTATTTAGGTTGTGAAACAAATGTAGAATTTTCAGTCATTCAATCGTTTAATGTGGTAGGAATTTTATGTTGGATCTCATAGAAGACATTTTTTACCATGAATTATCACATGTCTATAATATGTTTATAATCCTTTTTTATAATAATTTAGACATGTTAAATAATAATATATTCTATGAATCACTATTATGTAATTAAACTATTGTTTCTCTATTAGAATAATGCATTTTATTCATGTCGTGTGTCTATTTATCTTTTTAAGGAGAAAGGTAATTATTATGATTGAATTTTTCTTAATCATCGAAACTGCATTGATGGTTATAATGAATAATAGAATGTTTATATATATAAATATATATATATATATATTCTAACTAGATACATATCTTAAGATGGTCTACCAAACACTGATTTATAGAAATTTTTTACGATGGGTGTTTCACAATGAATTTATATACCTCTTCACTTATTTATCAGGATGACCTGATGTCCTAAATTTCATTACACATTTATATACCCCAATTGGATGGTCTACTTCCATTACTATAGTATATGGTTCTTCAATTGGGAATGTGAATCAAGATTTCTCTTCCCCAATATGGTTTCAATCATTTGAACCAAGCTAATCAGTATCTAAATTGGTGTTCGATCTACCTTATGAATTTGTCAACATATTCTAGGGTATATTTACTTGTATAATGGGTCTAATAGATAATCATGGGGAGACTATACCCTCTATAAAATAAAAAAAAAATGGAAAAAGAAATAATAAAATATATTAAATATAATAACAATAATAAAAACTACTATGTTTACATTATATATTATTGAAATGCATATATAAAATTCCATACTAGTTATACAAGCTAAAATACATGTCCCATGGACGGAATAAATACAGAAACCAAAAAACATAAATAATGAATTCAAATTACATAATACATCAAGGATCAACATGAATATCACCAAAAAATTATCATCACATGAACAACTACCCATGTATCCACTCCTCCTCCATCCACAATGCTCTAAAATTTGATCCATTAATCAGACATAATTCACAAAACATAAAGCCTATAAATTTTCTATATGGACTGAGAAGGTTTGTGACTATGAAAATTAATATTCCTCCACCATTTAAATCACAATGATAAATCCATATATATATATATATATTTGTTATTGTGTGAGTAATTCAAAGTGCATGATTAAACAATTAAAACATGAGTGGAGCAGTTTTCTTCGCCTCATTCCAGATGATACATGAGTGATCAATTTACTTACAAAAAAATTATTAAATTGGGAAAATATACCCATAGTTTTTCATACCTATAGCAATGATGAATATATGAACAACCCTTTGCACATGGATACACATTCACTTCAAACCTAAATTCTACCAAACTAAAACAATGATCACACTTTTTTGAAAAACAATCACATATCATAGAGTCCTAGATCAACAGGCCACTAATAGGGATTTCCAGTTCTTGGCCCAAAAAAATCAATATTTCCCATTAACGAAAAAACTAACAATACCACAAATTGTGATAATAATGGCCACCCGATACACATGGTCACCTATTTCATGTCCCTCCTCTATCATAGATATTAACATCATAATCCTAAACCACTCATCCATTGATGATATTTATAATATCTAGTTGGGAAACCCACATCAGTGGTGATGTATTTGATTTAAACGACATTAATTTTCTCAACCCCATCGTGAGAAACATCATCGAAAACCTGTGAGCCTTTATTTAAACTATATTATTTGGTGATTAATTTCAGCCCATCTATTCCATTTGTAACCCATATCATCACCATCCACATGTTACACCATCCTAAAACTCACGAAGAACATGATAATCTCTGGTAACACCATAATTATTAACACACATATCGGGCCAGCAATCCTAACATATAAACGAAACAATATAACTATATATCTCAATAGTTTTACACACAGGATGACCCACATGACAATGTCAAGGACCATAGCGATCGAAGCCAGACAATAATCTTATTTGTTCACATAACCTTTCTGACGCCCACTATTAGAGAATTTACAAATATGTACATAAAATGAATAGATATGTATGGAATCATTACATATTAGCTCTAAGGAAATTCTCGTTGAATATCATTCATAGATTTGACAATGCATGTTAGAAGTTGTAGAAACTTATAAAAGGAACTAAAATGAAAATTGTAGTTAAATATCACCATAATGGTATCAAAAGCATAAATAGATGACATATAATTTCTAGCATCACTCATGAAAGCATTTACACTTAGACTGATTGAAGACGAAATGACCACATTAGTAGACCTTCACTTGGAATGGAGAGGGTGAAAAAAGAGGGGATGAGGGATTAAGCTCCCTAAGTTCGTAATATGAAATTGTGTCTCCACCTTAGTTTATATTATTTATTTATTTTATAATTAATTAATTAATTAATTTAAAAAATAAAAAACTAGGAAGAAACCTACCATGAACTCACTCACCTACCACTGTGTACCCACTTGCCACTAGGCACCCACCTGATGTCCACTGAGTGGCTGGTGGACCTCACAAGGCCAATTGCTTCTCTTGTACTACCATTGGGGAACAGATACAAATCAATAGAGTTCCTAGTTCATTATATCATTAAATGATTGATAATATCACCAAAAAGTATTCTGGAACTCAAATCCCTATCATATTCTACTCCCTATAACACCTCAAACATGTCTAATTACATAATCTTACACCACTAACAAACCTATATTTTCTCACCCAAAATACATGTTGTTACACAAATATAATTTTAAATGCAATAATATACGCTCAATTATTATAGTATAACTATGGATTACCCAGGTAAATTGTTTTATTTTTATCATTTAAATATATTGATTCTTGTTATTAGTTTTTATGTATTGTTTTATGTATTCCAACAAAACTATTCTCATCAAATATATATATATATATATATATGAGTAGAAATGTTCCCACACACACCTGATTATTCATTATTGATTTGAGGCACAATGGGATTTCCATACTGAGTTCGTATATGATCACACCCTAAATTTATACGTTAGTGTACATGCAGCATCACTTGATTAATTAGAGGTATGATAATTATCTATTAGTTGTTTTACTATACACAATATTTTTAGGAATGTGGGAGGATTCATTTTTTTGGAATCTATGAGTTTCTGGAATAGGATACCATGGATGGAATGGGCTATGTTGGCATATCACATATTACATTCTCCTTTGTTGTGTTTTTATGACATAAATTGTGTATATAGTGTATCACATGTATGTTACATTTTTTTATTCTCACTTAATTAATATATTCATTACATTATACCTCATTTCAGTTTAACTAGTGACAGACTATATTCTTGTTGTCTATGTTTACTAAATTTCTTACATAGGACTGATTCATGTAAATATTCTAGAGATAAAAAGACATGTCTTGTTTTTTTCTTTCAAGTAGGAATATTTGTAACATCCCATGTAAAAAAAATCTGAAATATTCATATTTATTAATATTTTTAAATTAATTATTAATTTTACTGTATAGGGGATGTTATGTTCTATGGATTACCTGATAAGAAACAACATGTTTTTTTGAAATCATGCGTTGCACACTAATAATATAATATAATTATTTTTAATATTAGTTAATGCCTAGCCATTGTATTGGAAAGAATGAATTAAACTAACAAAAATATTATTATAAATGTTTGTTAAATAATTTTACATTTATCCAATAAATGTTAGAGGATTTAAATAAGAAAATAATTCAATTTTATGCATAAATACTATAATATTAACTAAAAGGTTGATTTACCACCTTTTGATGGAGAACCTATCTTAAATATAATTTTGGCCACTTTTAGACGTTGTATTTGACCAAATAAAATTCTTCATTTAGAATCAGGGCAGAAAAATTTTAATTTTGGTAATTTTTTTGTATTTTTCAGATATAATTTATTTTTTAATGATTTTTGAAAAATATTCTATTTTATTTCAAATATGTGTTTTATTATAATTTATTTTTATTGGTAGATTATCTATTGAATTGGTTTTAAATTGTAATTAGATTATATTTTTACCATTTAATCTAATGGTGGTCAATGGAATTAATTTCACTTTAAAATTGGACATAAACATATGTCAATATTTTGATAAATATTGTTTCTTAAAAACATGATTTTTTAAAAAATGTTATTAATTTTAAATTAATTAATTCAACTTCTATGTTTTGGATATTTAAAAATAGTCATCATTTTTTAATTAAGAATATAAAAAATAACTTAGGCTTATTTTTTTTGTATTTTTCAGAAAAAAATCAATTTTTAATGAATAGTGAAACCATTAGTAGTAGTTAAAAAACTGACTTTTTCATTTAAATGAAATTTTAACACTTTTTTGACTTGAATTTCAAAAAAATGACATACATTTTTGTTATTAGTAACTAATATTTGGTTCATTAAGTTGAAAATAATTTTTTTTTCAACTGTACCTTTTGACTTTTATCTACTGCAGTTAAAAGTAAATAGGGTAATTCAAGGTACAAATTATATTATAATAATATAAAATTTATTTAAAACATGCCCTAACCTTTTTTTTGAGTCATTTACGACCATGGGAATATTTGGGTCTATTTTGGGGCCACATGGATCCATATGGGAGTGATAATTTCACTTTAATTTAATTAACTTAAAGTAAAGGAAAAAATGACATAAACAAATATATTTTATTAAATTAATATTTACATGAGGTTATATAAGTTATATTTAAACTATAAATATTCATTTTAAAGATTAATATGTTTTCCTACATCATGGTATTTTTTTATAATTTTTAGACATCAAATATTTAAAATTATTTATGACACAAATATGATGCAGTGTTTACCCGATCATTTATAAATATTAAAATAAAATCCCAATACTGTTCAATTGTAATTGGATGAATTTTTTTGAGCATTAGTTATTTTATCATAGTCTTTAATTAGTTTTGGACCTTTATAAACTGATAATAATTATATAATAAAATAATAATTTCACACATTCCTAAAGAACCCCTCACCCCCCTTATAAAACTCCCTCACATCTACCCCATTCCTCACACCTCTCAATCCCCTTTGGCTCATCCAAAACCTAGCCAAATAAGCATTCATGATCCTTTTCCTCTTCTTAGAGGCCTTTCCTTAGGTAGATGGAACATCAAGAAGTCCTTTTGTTACAAACCAAAGGGAGTTACCCAAATTAAAGGTAATGATTTCTCTTAACTTCTTTTCTTGTATTTTACTTCTAGGACCCCCAAACTCTTCTTTATTCCTTTATTTTATAACAACACCAATATCGTCAATATAATGTTATTTTTTTATGAGAATTATATTAACTACACTTACAAACACCCCAATCTAATGGGTGAACAATATATTGTTTTTGTGAATGGAAAACTAATGACTCACAAAATGATGATTTTTCTATTATCTCCTACCACCTCTCATGGTGGCTAATAAGATTGCACTAATTTATATATTATATATATATAATGTTTATATTTTCTTTATGATTCTTTATTTTTATGTTATATAATTCCTTTACGGTTTCCATTATGGGTAAACATGATAATTTCATTTGAGGAAGTGCGGACTACCACCCCCACAAAGTGATATGACTCATTAAAGCCATATGTGGGACATATAAAAGATGGAGTTAATGATATTATATGTTATATTATATAGGAAATATTATATACCTATGTATCATTATGTTTTAATTCCATTAAATTATTAAATATAAATGAAAGTAGCCATCATGTGTGCATACGGCTTACCATCTCCACGAATGGTGCATTTCATTTCTTACCTCAAAATGATATGTAATATTATAAATACATGAATATACTATATATAATATATATATATGATATATAAATCATGAATATTATTCTGGATATAATTAACATTTTACCATGTGAACAAATTTTAATTATAATAAGTCCATTTTTGACTCATGTTCCAAATATCGACAAAACGATCATTACTAACTTAAATGATTACATATTCTTTATAACATAGTAATAAGTGATATAATATTAACAATAAACATGAAAAAGGGTTATTAATAAATTATTTATTAACTTATGTTTATTATTCCTAACTAACACGGAGCATACAAGTCAATTCAGACATGAGGTAAGGGATTTTTTATCTCACATTTAATTCCATGAAATTTCCATTGTTCGCCACAAATTTATTGCAGGTGGTATTTTTAGTAATTCCATTTGATTTATATTATCATGATTCTATTTATTTTCAGGGTATTATGTTATTCATTTGGGGGTTATTAACTTTTTTTCATATGAATCAATTGATTACAATGTGGTAAAGGGTTTTATTTCACTTTTTATTCCCGGGAGATTCATGCTATATATGTAACTATTTCCTTTTTGTGGTGTATGTACAGCCCCTAAATTATACTATTTGTGTAATATAAATTCATTTATGAGTATTTACATCTTCATTTAATGATCCTTATTTGATGTGGTGTATGTTTCATAAGTTACCAAATCCGTAAGGGAACTTTTTAACCCAATTTTCATTCCTTGGGTTAATCATATAATTCTAAATTATGTCATGTTGTGATTATGTGTGCAATAAATATTTTTTTATTTATTTTTTAATTTCCATTACCCTTTGTTTGGATATACATTTGATACACATAATCACTCCTTTGATAAATTCTCAAGTCATCTATATGAACTTGATAAGATTAGTTTTAACTCAATTCCCATTTATTGTGTTAAACATCCATGTCTTTGGTTTTGTCTTAAAAAGAACATCTATGAATTTTCTATGATTAATTTACACTGAATATCCAATAATATTGAGTGTATTTATATTTTTCACACAATATTATGTAATATATTTATCCTTAATCTAAGGATACCATCTTTACAAGGGATTTCGTCTCCATATACATTCCATTGAGAGTTCATTGTTGTTATGAACCAATTCACTCCTACATGGTGTATATACTATACATTGGAACCTTATATCAGGAATCCCTTTTTCTCATGATTTTATAAAGTTCTTATTAAATGTTATTCCTCAATTATTTTTATTCAAGCATCACTCGTTTTTTTAAAACACTTTAACTATAATATCATTTTAAATGTTATAAAGATTTATTTTTATAAATCATTCTCATTAATGCAAATGTTTTAAAATTGGGATTAAGGATTTATTTATATGAAAATAAATTTTTTTAACTGATAATTTATTTGAAATTTTCAAATTGGTATTGAAACATTGATTCAAAAATATCATTAATAAATTTTTTAAATGATTTTGATATTTTTTTGATAAAGAATTGATTAAATCAAAATATTTAAATGATATGTTGTGATTGAAATATGGAAATGTTATCTTTACGTTATGCTTCATTAATGTGTTATGAATATGTTATGTTTTTGGGGAATTATTTACATATACAGGTGGCTCTGTGATAAACCTCGGGCAGCTGAGCCTGTGATAGATCTCTAATTCAATGGGTAATATGACATAGGTAAACATTAATGTTTCTCCTAAAATAATTATGGAATATAGTGTGATGGGTATTCCAAATGTTACTCCCTTTGTAGCTCTGATAGCTACAATGTAAGTATGTTATGAATTCAATAAGTTACCTTTCTGATTTATGATATGTGGGTGTTGTTCATAAATCTTATGATTTCGTAACGTATGTTATGATTCAAAATTATGGTTTCATTGATTTGTATTTAATGATGGGATAATGTTTCCCTTCTATATTATATTACCCTTTCTGAGCTTTTTTTTCTCAATCGATCTTTTTTGAAATGTTATCTACTGGACTTAAAATTAATAGGTCCAAGAATGGAATCAAGGAAAAGTCATGTTTTTTAAAACATATAACAAGACATGTTTCTTTTTAAGAGTATTTATTTTATGAAAAAAATGGATACTGAGTAGTAATGTATATTTGAAATATATTAGTTATTATGTAATAGTTATGACTTATTATCTAAAACACTTAACCTAAAATGATCCTCAATGTTAATTCCTGACATAATGCAAGATTATGTAATGTTTATGGCGGGGTCCATATAGTTGGTATCAGAGGCCGGTTTAGATAAAATTATAGGTTAAGGTATTCTTTAAGCATATGTGACATGACCTTAACACATAGTATTTTAGAAAGGGTTGTAGTTTTATTTAATAAAATGAATGAGTTTTTGAAAACATGAATAAGAATATCTTAGTATTTACCCTCCTCGTATGATATTATATGGTGATTTTATTGATATACCCACACTTACTGTTTTCGGTTTTAGTAAATGGCCAGATCTAGCAGGCACCAAAGTAACAGTGGATGTGAAGAATACTGTGACTGTTTTAAGAATGAGAAACTGAATGAAATGGGAGCATCAATGAGAAATATTGTGGTTATTCATAACCAAATGTCTGGAGACATGATTGACAACCTGAACCTTAGTGATTTTTATAAGGCTTCGTATATGAATGAAACAAATCCCTTCAGATGTTCAGGTAATAATAATAATGGTATGTTTGTTCAAAAACTTATGTGTCAAATATTTGGAAAGAATCAATAAGAAAAAATGATTTAAAGGTATGGGAAGGATCCATAGATGTGTTAATTAAGGTCACAAATCAATAACATTCCATGGAAAAAGGAAGCATCCAGTTGACTCTAGGAAAGGGTAAGAATTCCTTTCTAGGGGATCAATTGAATGTTTTAAATGTGATGTGCATGGTCATTATACAAATAATTGTCCAATGATGATGTTTCAGGAATGGTATCACTAGGATATTACCAATTTTTGTTTATCAACAACTAAATCCATTCTGATTGAGGATGAAGAAACTGACAGTGGCCAATGAAAGGTATTGATTATTCATAACAAATTTTTTGATATTATTGAATCATAGGATATGATTCCTGATTTTGTTTGTAGGAAATATGTATTTCAAAATAAGTTGGAAAAGAATGGTTGGTGGATCATGTTGAACATTTACTGATTATAAATTTTACATATAAGGGATTCAAGAAATATGGTAGATTTTAGGATAGTGACATACATAAAAGTATTAAGTCTCTTTGGTTGGTGGGATTACAATAGAAGAAATTTTATAGTACGTGTAACCCTAAACCTTGTTATCATGAAAATTTTATTCAAGGAATAATTATCCTTTCTTTTGTATATATAGTTATAAAGAGCCATTTGGGTTTATATGATCCTTGAATTAAGTTAATACATTTTGGGATTCAAAGTGAATGTTATTAGATAAACATTACAGCTAATTTATGTTATGGTTATTTTTGATGAATTTATCTCTTTTTGGTAATGTTATAAAATTATATAGTTTTTTAAAAAGGACTACACATAGACCGCGTGACAACCTGTCATGTCGGATAAAGATATGGGAATCGAAAACACAACCAAAGTGTGATTGGGATTTTTCACCTACCAGTGGACTACGTGATGTACCTGGTTAGTTTGAATTATTATATATAGTTCGATGAATTTATGAATCAATAGTAAGTTTATTTTGGGTTATCTATGGAAATGATTACCATATCATAGAGAATATGTGATTATGTTAATTACTTTCCAATATGATAATTTAAGAGTAATTCATGTTATTTGGAGGTAAATGTTAAGATATATCATGGGAGACTATGTGATTAAATCGTTTTGGGATTTTGGTTTCAATCATAGTTTGTATTACTTTGACTAATTTTATGGTCTTTTGTTTATATAATAGTATTGGTTAAACTTTGGGTATTTTTTTATAAATTTTGGAGCTTAAGAATAGTTTTCTTTTGGTAAAATATTATCCTTTTTTATGGATTTTCTTATCTTCTACTAAAAAATTTTGGTTTTGGTTGATGTCTAAATATAGGGGAATTATATAGTTCATCTTTTGTAAATTATATGATACTCTATAATTTGATTCTAACACATCATGTCTGACCAAGCCATCTTGAATAATTACCGCTTTGAGAAAATATGAGTTTGTTGTAGAATTTTATTAATGGATGACACTCTATACGAAAAGTATGTATATTTCCTTATGATCTTAGTCTAGTTATTAATAAAATTTATCAAATCTATGAGAATTATCTTGAAGTAAATAAATTTATAAGCTAACTTTTATCATTATTATTTTTCCCAACCACAAATTTATGGTATTGTGGTGGTTAACCTTTCGTGATCATGTCCTCTATCTCTCCCAATTAATCTATGAGAGTTAGTTTCTCTTCCATATCCATTTTTTCAATGAATCCAAATATATATTTTCTTGGGTGACCTTTGTATATATCATTCATTATTTTAAACTGATAGTTTTATTAACTCTATTTCTAATATGGGACTTTCAATGATGTTTCTGAGCCCAATTTTAAAATTGTGAGGACGCAATTCCCAAAAGGGGGGAGGATGTAACATCCCAGGTAAATAAAAAATATAAAATCATCATATTTATTAATATTTTTAAATTAATGAATAATTTTACTTTAATCGGGATGCTATGTTCTATCGCAGACCCGATATGCAACAACGTGTTTCTTTGAAATCTTATGTTGAACACTAATAATGTACTATTATTTAATAACTGTTTGTTAATGCCTAGCCATTATATTTGTGGGAATGAATAGGACTATATAAAATAAGATTATACCTGTTCGTTAAATGTTTTTACATTTATCCAATAAAAGTTATAAGGATTAAAATAAGAAAAGAATTTGATTTTAATCATAAATACTCTAATATTCACTAAAAGGTCGACTTACCACATTTTGAGGGAGAACCCTATTTAAATATAGTTTTGGTCATATTTATACATTCTATTTGACCTAATAAAATTTTGATTTAGAATCCGGACACCAAAATTTACTTTGGGTAATTTTTTGTGTTTTCTGATAAAAGTCATTTTTAATGAATTATGAAAAATAATGCATTTTAATTCAAATCTTCTTTTTAATATAATATATTTAAATGGTTATATTATCTTATTAATTTTTTTAAAGTTAAATTCTATTATATTTTTACCATTTAATCTAATTTTGGTGATTGAAATTAATTTCTATTTGAAATGGGAAATAAACAAGTGTAAATCTTTTGATAGATATTGTTTCTTAAGAACACGCTATTTGTTTTGACAATGAGAATTTATTTTAAATTAATTAATGAAACTTCTATGTTTTTAATTTTGTAAAATTGACATCATTTTTGAATTTGGAATATCAAATATAGGTTACGTATATTTTCTGTTATTTTTCTGAAAAACATCAATTTTTAATGAATAGTGAAACCACTACGTAGTAGTTAAAAAATTGACTTTTTCATTGAAATGAAAATTTACAGCTTATATGAATGGAATTTCAAAAAATCTCACATAAATGTTTGTTATTAGTTAGAAAAATGTGGCTTTGTAAGATGAAAATAATTTTTAGTGAATAGTAACTGTTAAATTTTATTTACCACGGTTAATGTTAAATAAGGTAATTCAAGGTTAAAATAGTATTATAATAATATAAAATTACCTTAAAATTTTTCCAAACCTTATTTTTTGAGTCAATTTCTACCATGTCCATCTTTGGGTCGATTTAGGGACCCTATGGTTCCACTTGGGAATGATAATGACACTTTATTTTAATGAACTAAAAGTAAAGGTAAAAATTACATAAACAATTATCTTTTAGTAAATTAATTTTTTCATGGGTTTATATAAGTTCTATTTTAAACTATAAAGAATAATTGTATAGCTAAAAATATTTCCTACATAATTATTTTTTTTATATTTTAAAGACATCAAATAAATAAATAAAAATTATGACACAAAAGCGATGCAGTGTTTACCTCATCGTTTATAAATAGTAAAATAACTTCCAAAACCTATACAATTCATATTGTATTAATTTATTTCGACCATGAGTCATATAATATTCGATGTTAAAATTTTTTGGCCCTTTAGAATCTGAATATCGTTGTATAATAAAATAATATTTTCTACACTTTCCTAAAGAACCCCTCCTCCCCTTATAAAAAGCACTCACCTCTAACCCATTTCCCACAACTATCAAGCCCCTTGGATCATTCAAACCCTACCCAAAAAAGCTCTCAAGATCCCTATCCTCCTCTTAGTGGCCTTACCTTATGCAGATGGCACTTCATGAAGTCCTTTTGGTTCAAACCAAAGAGGGTTACCCAAATTAAAGGTAATGGTTTCGCCTAACTTCTTTTCTTTTATTTTACTTCTACAACTCCTAAACTCTTTTTATACCTTTATTTTATTACAAACACTGTATCCTAAATATACTAGGATGTTTTTATGTGAATTATTCAAACTAAAAATACACACCTCCATCTAATTGGTGAATAATATTATGCTTCAATGAATGGAAAACAAACGCCTCATGAAACGATGATTGTTCTATTTTCTCCAACCGCCTCCCATGGTGTCCATTATGATGGTACTAATTTATATATGGTATATATATATATATATCATGTATATGTTTTCTTTTTTATTCTTTATTTTTCTTTTATATCATACGTTTATGGTTTCCATTATTGGTAAACATGAAAATTTCATTTGAGGATGTGCGGACTACAGCCCCCTCAAAGTGATATGACTCGTTAATGCCATATGTGGGACATATAAAGGATAGAGTTAATGTTATTATATATGATATTATATTTGAAAAAAAATATTACTATGTATAATTATGTCTTTATTCCATTAAAATATTAAATAGAAATGAAAGTAGTGTTCTAGAATATATACGGCTTACCGTCTCCATGAACGGTGCATTTCATTTATTACTCCAAATGTTATGTACGATTATAAATACATGTATATAATGGATATATATGATATATATGATATCTAAATCATGAATATAATTCTATATATAATGAAATTTTTACCATGTGAACATCTTTTATTTATAAGACGTCCACTTTTTACTCAAGTACCAAATATCAAGAAAATGACCATTTTGAACTTAAATTTTTACATGTTCATTATAACATTGTAATGAGTGATATAAAATTAATAATAAAAATTAGAAAGGGTTCTTAATCGATTTTAAATTATCTTATGTTTAATATTCAATAAGATCAAGGAACAAACAAGTCAAGTCGGACACAAGGTAAGGGATTTCATATCTCACTTTTAATTTCATGAAATATCCATTGTTTTCCACTATTTTATTTCAAGTGGTATATTTTTTTCTTCAATTTGATATATATTATCACGATTCTATTTATTTTCACCATATTCTGTGATTCATTTGGTGGTTATTAACTTTTGTTCATGGAACTCTATTGATTACAATGTGGTAAAGGGTTTTATCTCACTTTTTATTCTCGTGAGATTCATGTGAAATTTGTGACTATTTACTTTGTGAGGTGTAATTACTACACATGAATTGTAATCTTTATGTAATATACTTTCATTTATGGGTATTTACATCTTTATTTAATGATCCTTCCTTCATGTGATGTATGTTTCATAAGTTACCAAATTGGTAAGGGGACTTTTAAGCCAATTTTCATTCCTTAGGTTAATCTTATAATTCATAATGATGTCATACTATGATTATGTTGGGAATCACTATTTGTTTATTTATATTGTAATTTTAACTCCCCTTTGTGTGGATATAGTTTTTATTCACATAATCACTCCATTGATAAATTCTAAAGTCATCGATATGAACATGATAAGAGTAATTTTATCTCAATATCCATTAATTGAGTTAAACATCCAAGTGTTTGGTTTTGTCTTAAAAAGACCTTGTGTGAATTTTTTCTGCTTTATTTACACAGAATATACAATCATATAGAGTTTATTTATATTTTTCACACATTATTATGTTATTGATTAATCCTTATTCAAATTATACCATCTTTATAATTGATTTTTCCTCAATTTAAATTCCATTGAGATATCATTGTTGTTCTGCACCAATTCACTCTTACATGGATTATATAATATCCATTAGAATATCTTATCATGAATCCCTTTTTTTTCATAATGTTACATGGTTATGATTAAATTTTATTCCTCAATTACTTGTATTCAAGCATCTGTAATTTTGTTAACAACTATTTAACTAAAATATTGTTTTAAATGTTTTAATGTTTTATTATTCTAAATAATTATCATTAATGATCATGTTTAAAAATGATTTTAAGGATTTATTTAAATGAAAATTAATTTTTTTCAAATTATAATTTATTTAGAAGCTTCAAAGTGGTATAAGACACTTTGACTCAAAAATATATTTATTAAATGTTTAAAATAATTTTGAAAATGGTTTGATAAAGCATTGATTGTGTCAAAATCTTTAAATTATATGTTATGAATGTAATTTGTAAATGTTATATTTCTTTTATTCTTCATTTATGTGTTATGAATATATTTTTTGGGCATCTTTATGTATATGGGTGGTTCCGTGAAAAACCTCAGGTGGGTGAGCCCGAGATAGCTCCCCAATGCTTTGGGTAACGTGATGGAGGTAAACATTAATGTTTCTCCTAAGAGATTTTGGGAATATAATATGATGGGTATTCCAAATGTGACTCCCTATGTAGCTGTGATAGCTACAATATATGTATTTAATGAATCCCAAAATATACCTTTATGATTTATGATATGTGGGAGTTATTCATAAATCTTATGATTTTGTATGGTATGTTACAATTGAAAAGTATGGTTTCATTGATTTTTATTTAATGATGGGATAATTTTTTCATTCCATATTTTATAAACCTTACTAATATTTTTACGTTCAACCCATGTTTTTGAAATGTTTTCTACAATACTAAAAGATGAATAGGGTCATGGATGGGATCAAGGAAAAGTCATGTTGTCTAAAACATGAAACTAGACATGTTTTTTAAGATATTTAATATTATGAAAAAATAGATATTGAGTAGTTCTGTATACATATAATATTCAACTTGTTATGTAATAGTTATGGCCTAATTATCTAAAACTCTAAACCTAAAAAGATCCTCAATGTAAATTCGTGACATAATTCAATATTATGTAATTTTTAAGGCTGGTTCCTTATAATATTATTAACCAATGATAAACTCATACACAAGACAATAGTTGAAAACACCTACAGATATGTGAATACTATTAGGGTAGTAGTACATATGATCTAGGTATAGACTGAGTATTTGGGTTAATGATATTTTAAATTTGTATTAAAGTGATGTTGTGAAATTTATAATATCAAATTTCTTACTTATCATTTAGGACTATTCAAATTCCATAATTGAACAACAGATATGCCTGATAAACCTATTTATGGTTCATGGTTATGTTTTAATAGGATGTATAGGAAGTGTGTTGAAACCATTGATTGAAATGATGTTGTAACAAGGATATCATGAGTATGATGGGGTGATAAAAAAATTATTGTCTAGGGGTTCAAAAAGATCCATATTCTTATTGGATTCATTAATCTTACCACCTACTATCACATTAGTACCTGTGTATTTTATTTATACTTTAATCAATTGAAGACACAAAATTAGTGTGAGATCACTAAAAGGGGGAGGGGTGAATCTATGATCAATTATAATTTTACAAAATTTTACTTTTTCATTTCAATCAGTGTGGCTAGTAAAATGCTTGATCAAATTTTCTTAGGTCTCTGAAAATTACGTTGAATTATGCTATAAATATGTGCCATAAAAGAAACGGAATCTGAAGGTTTAGTTTGAAGTCCTAATACATTCCATTTTATTTAGACCCACTCCATGTATTCTCTACTATGTCAAATATTAACTGGTTATTCCCCCCAATTAAAATATATTTATACCCATATCTCCAATAATCCTATAAAAAATTTTATACCACTAAAAAAATTTCTACCTTAAGGGATTGGTTATTCCCACAATCCCAATCCTCTAGAAACTAGTTATACCCACCATGTATTTCCTTCATCTTCAAATTTCATGACCCAATAAAGAAATATATTTTTTATGATCCTACTCCATGAGATTCCTATATCAATCCCACTCATGTAAACCTATTCAAGATCATTTTCACCTTACTGTTCTTGTTCAAATACATCTACTAAACAATGTATGATTATATTCCTCAATCATGTCAATTTATTTAGCGTGAGTTATTTATTCTTCTGATTAATTCTTATCCTCACATGTATATGTTCAATTGATGCACTTGATTTCTCAATTGTACATCATAAATGAATTTCATGGGATTCTCCGAAAAACCCCTGAACATATCATATTATCTTTATTATTGTTCAATATGATTTCATTCAGTGTATTACAAAAAACTTCAATCGACCATAAAATGAAATATATTTGATTATATTAAGGGTATTGATGTATTATATGATCACATTCATGAACTAATTTGGCCACATAGCTATGTATTATGTTAAAAAGAGTAAAAAGTCTCTTTTTAAATCATCTTCGCATACACCTGATAGTTTATATTAAACATATTCTTTTCAAAACAATAAATAGTTACATGTAACTTATTCTATGTAAAACACCAAACCGTTGAATGGTATCTCAATAAATATGTGTATACCAGAACAACATTACAAAAATAGTTCATCATGAAAATGATGAGTATGTTATAAACTCATGTGAGTAATATTTAAAACTCCTGGTGAAATCTTAAAAAACAAAAAAATTAGCTCAACATCAAGTATCCAAATTAGTATCATGGGAGGTAATATTCAACATGTTACAATAGATATTTGTTGATGTCCTCTCCCTAAATCTATGGTTTCATGTCCAGTCATTTTTAATAAAAAAAAACTAGAGATATCAATAATAACCACATTTACCAAAGGAAAATCTAACATTTGGTATTTTTAGTCATGTATAATTACATATCCTTATTTATCATTTATTGGATTCTAACACTAATAAATATTCCATGAGAAAGATAATTTTTATATCACTGATGTTATCAAGAATAAAATTATCAATGAATGTGGGTTTCCCTATCAAGATCTTCATAACATTAAAAACTGGGGCCTTCTTTCACATTGTGTAGTTCCAATATTAAAGTTATAACTTAATTTACCTTTAAATTACCAACTATTATGTGAAACATACCCTTAAATAGATACTATTACATAGATCTAACCATTGAATTAGTAAAATCAACATGGTTCATAATTTTTTTATTCGTGAAATGTTTCGCGATGCTTTTATAGTGTTTAAATATACAAAATAGTGAAATAGAACATGAATTATTTTACATTATCATCTAAAAAACATGAAATGAAGAACAATTGATGCATACAAAAAATCCTCATGTCATGGTTTATGATTTCAAAAATTTATTCGTCAAATTAATCATAATAAATATATCAAATGAATATTGATCTTTGTATATCTTTTTATGAAGAATCTACAATGTTGTGGATTCACAATACCACATCATACTTTTTATCACTCGATCACATTTATATTATACATAGTAGATGGAACCGTTATCTTAATAAATACATACTAAATCTCATTAGATGAATTAAATAATAGTCATATACAAGCCTTAATTGTATTGTTCTAATACCATTGGAAACATAGGTAGAAAAACAACTGATTCATAAATTATCTACATAATAACCCACATTGTTATTCAATCATATAGCCTTAATTAAACATATAAAACATAGTGCATTTATTCATAACAAGGTAAAAAATTAATCATAATAAATGGTGTGCTCAAGATCATAGTAATTGTAATCAAGGTTGATTTTAATGATAAAAAATGTATAACATGAGAATAAGGGTATGTTAACAAAAGCATAACATTTAAAACTCATACCTTTCCTATCATATATCTTAAGCTTGATACATGACATTAATCATGGTAGATCATAATAAATGAATCATTAATGAATAAAAGAACATGAGTTGTAATTTCATAAAAAACTTTATGACAAGGAATTACCAAATATATACAATCATAGATTATAATTTCCATAGTATTGGGGAAAATTTTCTAAGGCTATTATAGTTTATTAGTTCACTCCCCAATCAATTTTATTTTTTAAGGTTTAATCCAATACTATTATAGTGGATATAGTCCCTTACAAAATTGGTTTAACTCTCCATTACAATTCTATTTATCTCATGAGATATTAATCATTACACAATACATTGGAAGGTTATACAATTCTTGTCCTACCCATCCTTCATTATATCATAAAAACCATCTACGGTAATAACATAATCATTTTAAATGGTTATAATGTAAGCTCCAAAACAGAATAAAAATAAAAAATATTTTTTACATATGATCATAAAAAATTATCCATATAATCATGTCATAACTAGTTCAATGAAAACGAGGTTCATAAACATTTCATCTATTCATCATAGCATTACCCCTAAAAAATACATTGGTTTCACAAACATTACATCAATAAAAAAATTAGTTATTCATAGAAATATTAATAATCTTATCATTTTTTCACACCCCTATTAAATCATAATTACATTATTGTTTGTATTCATGTATGAAAATTCCATTTAAATATCATGGGATCCTTTCAAGTGGAAAATAACCATTCCATTTTGAAAATATATTCTAAAATAATAACAATTCTAGAATATTATGGGAATAATATTATTTCAATAGATAATTGGAAACATTTAATGTAATATTCAAAAAAATTATTGGTCATCATTGATTTAAATTACATTCATTTAATATAAGTTAAATGAAACCATACCTTTCATAATACTAGTAAAAGTAACAAAAATCCATATTGGGGAAAAAGAAAGAATATTAAATTAAAAAAATTTATTTACAATTAAATAATTGGTAAAAATGAAATAAAACATTTATAAGATAATATTAAAAAACTTCTTTAAAAAAATTTAACAAACATTGATAAGGAAAAAAACTATTTTCGATTGAAGAAATAAATAAATTCGATTTTATTTTAAAATATTTAGTATATTTATTACATAAGGTGAGTAAAATGAATGGAGACAAATTATTCTTAATAAATAACCAATTTATAAGAAAAATTATTTTATTATTGAGAGATTTAACAAAATATTTCATCAGTGTAACTTATCTACAAATAATCCTGATAAAAAATGACATTGCAACATATAATTCTTAACACTTTCGTAACAATTATATCATCAGTCCCATTGAAAAAATATACATATATAAAAAAGTAAATACCAATAA
This sequence comes from Viscum album, assembly GCA_963277665.1. Taxonomy (NCBI): domain Eukaryota; kingdom Viridiplantae; phylum Streptophyta; class Magnoliopsida; order Santalales; family Viscaceae; genus Viscum; species Viscum album. The sequence continues at coordinate 1,405,040,132 of OY728120.1, read as the reverse complement.
TATTTATAATAATTTTCATTAAATTTAGTTTTTGTTACTTATAAACCACATAAAATAAATAAGTGGTGAATATGGCATGTATCTTATAGATGTAAATGTGAGATGAAAATCCATTACCATTGTTCAAGATTTAATTATATGTCTTGGAACATAATGTATAATAAATATAAGTTTCTATTAATTATATTAGAGAAAATAACTATTTCTTAAAAAAATTTGATTTATTTTTAAACTATTATCACCTATTTATTAAAAATTATTTATTTAAAAAAATTCGTGATTGAGAAAAATGTTGTTTTCTATGTGTATTTTTGTTCAGTTGTTTTAGTTCTTAGACATTTATCCTGGTTCCATAATCTATATTATTATTAACATGATATAAATATCATATATATTCAACATATTATTATTTATTTATAATAATTAATAAAATTTAGGTATATAAAATTGAATTATTCTATTCATAGAGACAATTTTTGTATGTAAGCATGAATTCATTTTTCATATTTTGATATATGGAAAGAAGTAATGTTAAATTAAAATTAAAATTTACATAGTAATTATTATATCATATAGATCATATACATTCATCCACACCATCCTTATTAACATTAATGTAAAATATAATTGTAAAACAAGTCACGCCGCTTAATGGAGGTGGTAGTCCACACGTACGCACGGGTAACGATATCATTTCCGAATGAATCAAAACGTAATAAGGTAGGTATGATACTATTATTATATAAGCATATTTATATAATAAATATTAATTATAATCATTAAACTAATCAAAATACTCATCCATAAAATATGGTTATGGGAAGTCAATTGTATCATTGCATGGAAACAATAAGTTGTATATACTCACATGTGATACATTATATTATCATTTGATCGAAAAATGTGTAATAAAGGTGTTTTCATAATAATAATAACATTTAAGTACATTGATGATACAAAATTTAATATTTTATGAAAAATTTATAATTAGTTTAGAGGAGTTAAATGAATTATTAAAAAGAATATGATCGGTTAAGGGGATTACCTCTTCTTTGAAACAACTCCTTCACTTTTCATCTCAAGGACCATTGGGTTGCAATATTGGGAATAAAAACACATATTAAATGTATGTGACGTATTTAATAAGGTAATTTTTTATGTTTCATTAAATATATATGGTTACATTTTGTGTTAGAAAGGGGAAGTAGGGGTTCCCTTTTATATTTGAGGGGAGGGGCACTATTGGAATTCCCTATAAGATTAAAATATGTTAAAGTCATTATCATTATAAATGGACCCAAATGAATGACAAATGGTAAAGGAATGAAATTTCAGAACATATATTATTCTTCATTTTCTCCTTTAATATTTATATTATATTCATGTAGTGTATTAAAAAGTCATTTTTGAAAAATATCATTATTGACGATTTATATATTATAAATTTAATTTTTCTAGAAATACGTAAAAATAATGTTTTAACTATAATATAATAAATTTAAAAAAAAACTATATTATTTCATAATAATATAATAAATATATGCACCACATTAATTCACCCAAATTATATGATTTTTTAATTTTTAAAAAAATTTTTATTATATTTTTATTAATTAGGGAAAAATTGCATAGGGGTTTCTTAAGAATTTATGTTAATTATATGAATACTAAAAATTAGAAATAAATTTTTAAAATTAAAATAATTCAATTAATATCAAAATAAATACATATGTTTTCCAATATATTTCTCTTTACCTGTGATGTCACAAAAGAGATTTACAAATTAAGAGGCTGATATTTTGTGACATTCTTTAATTTAAATATCATATAGTCTATTTTAAAGGAAAAGTGTCCATTAAACAAATTTATTTCTAGAATAAAGTGAAAAAGATCTAATTTAATTTATCTAGTAAGAATATTTATGATATCTTATGTCCTTATCACTTAGTTTTAACGTAGATTAACCCAATTAATCATTTACTGATGTGATAAAATTTTCAACAATTACAATTCATATTGAAAAAAATAAAAGGGTTGATATTACAAAATGTAAACATACTCATTAAATAAATTAATCTATTTTATAAAAATTGGTAACTATAATAGTTAAATATAAATTTTAAAATAAGTGCGCAAAACATGACAAAAACTATATATCAGAAAAATAATTTTCAATCATAAAATTAAATTGAATATTTTTTCATGCTTGGAAAAAATATTATATGAATATTAAATATAATTTATTAGAGTATATAATATATAAATTTCATTAAAATTATTCATTAATAGTGGTCAATTTATTTTATTAAGAAAATATAACATTGTGTACATAAAACATGGATTCTCAAAAAAATCATTTCTAAGTTTGAAAATGTTTCTAAAAAAATTTTAAATATAAATTTCTTCCAATTAAAATAATTTTATTATTTAAAATATCATGGAACTAATTTATAATTTTAAATATTTTAAAACAAAATTGATAATTTTATTTTTTGGAAATAAAAAAAATATTTTCAAAAAAAAATTGTTATTTTTCACCATTCAATTTAAAATAAATATGGACAATAATTATAAAAAACTAATATGGGGATAATTTTTATATGATGATTTCAATAATAATTTTAAATTTATATACTAAAATTTCTAACATTTACATAAATTAATCATAACATTTTCTCACAAAAGCCGAAAATATATTTCTTGAAAAATAAAATATTATTGTATAATGAAATGGATTTACTAAATATTTAGTGATTATTTACCAATAAAATATATAAATTTTTATTTAATGTCTTAAACATATTTATATTTCATAAATTAGTGAATCCTATTCATATACTCAAATTTAATGGATATGTTTTAAATATTATATTAAATAACATTATTTTAAAAGTATATCATGGTTCTTTTATACTCGGTGTTCCTTTTAAGGAAATATATCAAAATCATTAAATTTAAATAATAAAAAATAATTTATAAACTATAATGGTGTAACAATAATACTTCCATGAGATTCGTATATGTGATTATCTTGAGGTTTTCTCCTGAAACCACACCACGCAATCTAGATTTCATGGGCCCACCTCTCTGTTTAGGCCTTCTTACACACACTGTATTCTCTTCTTGTTGTCCCCATAGGTTTTACGACCCAAATATTACTTCACACATGAACCTAGCCATAATTCTTCTCAGTCACTTCCATTTTTTGAATGGAGTTTTACCTTACACACCAAGGTAGTGGTTCTGAGTCCCTTTGACTAGTTAGGCTGTTGGCCAATGTTTTTTTCTAATAATAAGAAAATATCTCTAAGTGAAATGAAACTCTATTCAAAATCCAAAACATCCATAAAATATCTTCCAGAAATTTCATTATCCTCAAAATTAAAACTCTTTATTTATTAATATATTCTTATTTAAATCCTCAAAAATCATCATCTTGTATATCATGTTGTAAACAAGGTGTCTATATTGAAATAAGCATTTAACATTAAAAAAGCCATCGTAGTGAACAAAAATATATGGATAATAGTAATTCTCTATTATTATTCACACCATTCTCTAATACATATTGATTGAATATTGAAAAAAATATAACTCATGTCCATTGGGTTTGAAAATCTCCCCTTTTGTTATTTTATAAATCTCTTTGATAAATTCACCATGTAAATATGTTAATTTACCTTCTTCTCCAACTTATCAATAAAAAATGTAGCAGAAAATTTATGGGTTATAACTTCAACTTCACCATCAACCTACTTATAAAACATTTTGTTTAATTTATCTCACCTTAGGGAATAAAATCACACCTTTCAAAAAATGTACTTTTAGTTAATCTACTCAAATTAAACATGAGATAACATTGTTTATAAAAAAATATTGATTCCACCAAAGAAAAAAATATATCCAAATTTTTTTTGAAATTTTATAGCACTATGACTCTCATTAAAATTATTAACATCTGAGGTTATTTGTTCCAATTTCTCAAGAGGTATCCTACACACATTATTGAAAAAATATGAAAATATTTCATGAGTGAAAATATTAATCCCCCTTAAATAACATCATTCTCATTATCCATCACCCCCCATTTATATGAGGTTTTAGATAATAAAGACAGATTATAAATTTTGATTACCATATCTCAGATTCAGTTTTTCTCCCACAAAAGTGACGCACACCATTCATAATCTTACATATTGGAGTTCTCCATGATGAAAACTCGTATCCTTAAATACTCTACATTTTAGTTCATAAAAAATTAAGGGAATACATAAGAACCTTAAAATATTTATTCAATATATTGAGGATGATAGTTCCTCCAATATATTATTTCATCTTCTACTTCTTAGGATCATCTTTGTATGATCTTTCTTTCTCAGTTCTATTCGAATGTATGATTGATTTTTCATCACTAATTGTCAATTTTTATGTGGTTTTATTTTCCATTAAAGTACTAAAAACATTTCAATAATATTAAAAAAACTTGTTCATATTACGTTCTTAGGTTGTTTTAATTTTTATATATTAAATTTAACTATTTCTATGTTTTTAATCTCATTCACACTATATAATATTCAATTCATCATCTATAGATGACGTCTCACGAATATTTACTTTTTCACCTATCTCCACCTTCATTACTTTTACATTTGAATGATTTTTATATTCTACTATTTAATTATACTTTATCAATTGGTTAGGCCAAATAACAACAAATTACTTCTTAATTTTATTATTTTTTATAAATTATCTCATATAAATAATTGTTGAATGTATCATTAATCATTTTATGAAATATATACTCATTTTTTGTCATGACCCGTCATTGGGATCCGTGTCGTGACTACCCAAAGCATGCCTTCCATAGCCCAGGGTCTGGTGAGTTTCACCAAAGGCGTAAATCCCAATAAAAATGGAATACATTGCCTTTATAAAAGTTAACAACATGATAGAGTACACAACAGAAGTAATCACTATGTAAACTAAGTAGAAATGTTTGTGCTGAAAGTTAAATGGGCTGGAATAAAAACCCAAATGAATGTAAAGGTATAACTGATAGTCTAGTACAACAATTGTAAAGTAAAGAAGCAACCACCGAGTCATCCTCTGGGAATCCCACTAGAAGGGTGGGTACAGATGGTCTCCTCAGCACCTCAAGTCCATCTGTATGTTCATTTTATGTATTACCAAGTGGTCCACCTCTAGGTACCATCACGTTCCTAAAATCTCCACCTCGATCAGTGATGTCTGTCATCTGCATCCAACACAACGTAGTGTGGGCAAAGCCCGTGCAGGGGTGAGTATACGATACTTAGTAGGGACCCTGAGACCCCCGAAGTTCTCCCAGAATCCACGAAGGATAAACCAAAGAAGAAAGATAAAATCACAATGTATCAACCAACCCTACATAGGTATATTACCATATATATCCCTAAGTTATCAACCATAGTATAGCTCCAACTCTCGAGCCCAAATACAACCCAGTCCACAGAGGAAATAAGTCAATCACATTGATGATAATAATTAAAAATCTGTACTCAACTCACACAGGTATACATCTGTCGTATAGTGATAGAGATGATCAGATATTGTCACTTCTTCATCTAAGCTATCAGACCCACAAAGTATTCAAGACCAGGTAAGCTATCAGACCCACACAGGATACAAGACCAGGTACCCTTCCAGACCCACATAGGATATAAGTACAGATGTCAATACTGTCAGACCTACACAGGATACTAGAACAGTAGTCATCATCATCAAACCCATGGAGGATTCCAGTATAGTAGTCTTCATTGTCGAACCCACAGATAATTCCAGAACAGTAGTCGTCATTGTCGAACACATGGAGGATTCCAGTACAATAGTCGACGCAGTCCCAGCCAGCACTAGGGTTCCCTCACAAAGAAGGCTCAATTCCTGTAGGGTCTTCTCCTCGAGAAAGGGGGGATGATACATCAGTTGTCACGAAGTCCAAACATGATGTATCCCAAAGATCCATCTTGGAAAAAAACCCCATGCAACAGACGATGCGTCAATCGGACGCCCGGTCTGAGAGTTATTGGATTTTCTATTCCATGGGCCTGGTTGGTTTTTAAGTTAACTCCAACCCGACCGTACTCCAGATGTGTCCACACCTCAAGTGTGTAATGAATAATGAACCGTCTCATCAAAATGAATCCAATTTAGTTGACGGCACGTCAATCAGACGTCCAGTCCTTATGTTATAAGTGTTTCCGCTCCAAGGGAACGATTGGTTTCGAGTTCGAAATAACCTGGTGGTACCCAAATTTTTCTGAAACCATGACTATAATATACCGAAAGGACCGTCTCGATCCAAGGATTCATTCACAACTAACGGTGCGTTGATCGGAGGTTTGTAGCTCATGTTATGGGAGAATGACTGAAAATGGTCCGAAGTGGGGGGTCTAGGCCCGGTCCGACCAGGCCCAACCCACCTTGGGTCGGCTCGAACCGGATCGACCCAACCCTGGTCTGGGTCTGGCCCAGCAGGTCGTGATCGAGACCGGTTCGGCACAGCCCAACCCGGCGGGCGAGGCCAGGGCCCCTGGGCCCGCCCCGGCCCAGCCGGGGGGGGGGGGGGGGTGCGTCGGCCGACCGAGGGGGGGGGATGCATCCCACAGTTCCACGTAACAGCGGCGCCAGGCTGGCGCCGCCAGTCTCCATGGATCCCGCGTGGTGCGGGATCTTCTCCATGCCACCGCGGTCAGTGCTGTGGCGGACTCCTTCCGGCGGTGCGCTAGGGCACCGCTGCCTCCAGGCGGCCGGTTGGTGCCGCCCACCACCTCCGGTCACCGACGCCACTATGCCGACAACTCGCACCGTTGCGGGCTTTTTTCCGTCCACTGAAGCCAATCTAGTGGTCCGTTTTTTCTCCCATATACACCTGCGGTCATCTAGGGACCCGGACACCATTGCGAAAGCTCCAAATCGTCGTTGCGGTCCCATTTCATCATCTCCAAACATTCTGCGCATCAAGAACAATACGGTTATGGGTCTGGACTTGTTCGTTAGTCCGTACCCACCGCATTAGTGGTTCAAATAATCACCCTAAAATTTAACACACATTCTCGATGGTATAAATCACAAAAATGAAAATATAAAAATCCCCTTACCATGCAAAATACATCGCATGTCGTCGAGCCGCAGAAGATAAGTGTCGTGGTATTCGGGCGTCGTGGAATAACTGTGTCGTCCCATCAACGAAATAGGAAGAGTCATTATCATAGGCGACTTAGGCTCCTTAATGTCGAGGTGCGTTTGAGGAAGATGTGTCATTATAAGAAGTCCTTCGAGTTCATCGCCGGGGATGTTCTTCGTCAAATAAGGATCACCGCTCTTTTAATTCTCCAGAGCCTTTCCCCAAAAAGTTACTTTCAAACGCAAAAAGAAATAAGGCTCTCCCATTAATATAATTCGCATTAAATTCTTATTAATTCAAAAGAGGCATAAACTAATTAATGCTGATATTAAATATATGGATTGGAACATTTAATGGGTGGGAGGTGCAGAGGCTCCACAATAATAAATATGAGGTGTTGTCAAAATAAACAGCAAGAAATTAATGGTGAGTTGAGGAGAGGTGGAAGGTTCGGGTTCATGTGGGTACCACCACACTAAATCATCCCATGTGAGGTTATGTGGGGTGTGGTCCCACCCTTAAATTCCTCTCTTAGGTTATAAGTACATAAAAAAAATTGTATACAATAATTTTATTTGATTTATTCTAAATCCCCAATAATTAACTTTCATCTCGCATAATACAAAACTGCAGTTGAGGTCCCCTTAAGTGAATACTAGCGTTGTGAATTCATCGTTGTCTTCAGATTTCAATTTCAAGCACCAGTTTAAAACATAGAAAAACACACTCATACGTTTACTAGACGTACCGAACAAAACATCAAAAATGGATTCTGGGCACAACGAGCCTCGAAATCAAGTTCTGTCAAAAATCGGAGACTCGTAAAATTCCAAAGCATTTAAGGAAAATATTCATTGAAATTTTCGGGTCTTTACATTACCCCCACCTCAGGATTTTACGTCATCTTAAATATAAATCACACACTAGGGTAACAAATGGGGGTACTTAGCACGCATTTGATCCTCCCGCTCCCAAGTTCTATCATTGAGGTTCTCATGCTACCAGCGAACGCACACCAGAGGAATCGACCTTCCACGTAGGACCCGCTCCTGTCAATCCTTGCTCTCCACCAGGACCTCTATGAATTTCACCCCATCATCGATGTCCAGCTCCCCATGATCGATGATGTGGGTCAGGTTGTGCACATATCTCCTCAGCTATGATACGCGGAAGATGTCGTGCACCCGATACAACTGAGGTGGAAGGGTCAGGCAGTAAGCCACCTCGCCTACTCTGTTGAGGAACTGGAAGGGTCCAATGAATCATGGAGATAACATTCCTCCCTGGTCAAATTTCCATAGACCTCGATGATGTGAGACCCGTAAGAAAATGTGGTCACCATCCTCGAACTCTTGTGGTCTTCGCCTCCTATTAGAAGAGGGCTTATATCTACTCTGTGCACTCTTCATCCTCTCTTGGATGGTCTACACCTTTTTTGTCGTAGCTTGGACCATCTCTGGTCCTACAAGGGCAAACTCCACAGGGTCAGTCTAACACAGAGGTGATCCTCAAGGTCACCCATATAGTGCCTCGTATGGTGTCATCATGATGGTGGAGTGATAGTTGTTGTTGTACGCAAACTCCACCAAGGGTAAGTGATCCTCCCAGCTGCAACCAAAGTCTAGGAAACATGCACGGAGAATGTCGTCGAGAGTCTGAATGGTCCTCTCAGTCCGGCCATCTATCTGAGAATGGAAGGTGGTGCTCAGATGTAGCTGCATCCCAAATGCCCCCTACAACCCCTTCCAATGCCAAAAAGTAAAGTGTGCATCCCGATCGGAGACGATCGTCGATGGAACACCATGAAGCTATACGATCTCCTGTACCAAGAGGCATCCCATGCCCTCTATGGATCCCAGCTCTCTAATCAGTAGGAAGTGGGCCGACTTGGTGAGTCAGTCTACAATCACCCAGATAGAGTCGTGTCTTCTGGATATACATGGAAGCCCCTTCAATAAATCCATAGATATCACGTCCCACCTCCAATCTGGGACCTCTAATGGCTATACCAAGCCTATTGGTACCTGCTTCTCCACCTTCACTTACTGACATTTGAGGCATCGCGAAATGAACTCTACTACAGCCTTCTTCATACCCCGCCACCAATGTTGTCGTCTGAGGTCCTGATACATCGTCTCCACTCCTGGATGTACCACTATAGGGGAAGAGTGAAAACCGCTCATCACCTCCTCTTGTAATGCAACCAGTACCATCCTATGTCCCCTGAAGAGGATGATGCACGCCCATCCTTCAGAAAATCCATCGGGTGCCAGCCGTGAGGATATCTGAGCAAATCATGTCTCGCAGTCAGCGTCTCCTCATTGTGCCTCTCTAACTTAGTAAAGAAGTGGAGTAGTGAATTTGAGAGACTGATTAAAGTATTACCCATCTGCATCTACAAAGGATATCTGCAATGCGGCTAGTTTCTCTTTCGCCTCTCCTAGCATCTAAATGCCCGATCTCTTGCTGAGAGCTTCATCTACAACATTCCCCTTCCTAGGAGTATATAATATCACAAATTCATAGTCCTGGAGTAACTCGAGCCATCGCCACTGTCTTAGGTTTAGGTCTTTCTGGGAGAAGATGTACATGAGAGATGGGTGGTCTGAGTAGACTCTAAAGCGCTCGCCCATCAGATAGTGAATCCAAATATTTAAGGTGAAGACCACTACTGCTAACTCCAGGTCATTGGCAGTGTAGTTCTGCTCGGGCTGTCTCAACTACCGCAATCCATAAGCGATCACTTCTCGCTCCTACATCAGGACACACCCGAGTCAGGTCCCTGATGCGTCGTGGTAAACTAGGTACCCAACACCCTCCTCTGTTACCCTCAATATGGGCGCAATGGTCAATCTCCATCTCAACTCCTAAAAGCTCTGCTAGAATCTATCTTGTAAACACCCGTAAAATTCAAGGGAAATATTTTTCTTAATTTTCTTTGGGTTTTTACAAGAATGCATTTTCTAACGGAACCAGATTCTGAGGCCCGGTGTGCCCAGAATCATTTTCTGAAGTTTAGCTCAGGTACGTTCAGTGAACGAACAAGCGGGCTTTCCTAACTTCTAAATAGGTGCTCGGAATAGAAATATGAGGGAACCAATGGAATCACAACACCGATAATTTCTTTAGAAGTCACCTTTCTAGAGTTGTGTTTTCTCGGGGTGAGTTGTTTAAATAAAGTGAGGGATAATAATATAATTATTTTACAATTATATTTTCTTTTCTTGTTAAGTGGATTAAGTGTTGTGTCTCAACACTTTTCCTACCTCTTATGTGGTTATAACCTATATATGGGAGTTTGGGGTGGGACCCACTTGTTGATAACAAGATTTGAGAGGATTAAGGTGGGGTGGGGCCCACACAAGCCCAACCCCTCACCTTCCCCTAACGTTCATAACTTTTCCCCTCTTATTTATGTAACTCTCAAAAAGACCCCCCCCCCTTTTTAATAAAGTCAACTCATTAATTGAGTAGGTTTTTCAAGTAATCAATTCATGGATTCGTTGGAATTTCAAATGAATTCTTTTGGCTTGTGTGTTAATTAAATAAGACTAAGTCTTATTTCGTGGGAGGATAGTTGGTGGTACGAAAGGATTTGGCGTGGAAAGCTCTATGTTCCGAAGGACGTTCTACCTCCTTGATGAACGCGAAGAATGCACCGTCACCGACAAAGAACACCAACCACTGATGAAGGATGACAGTGAGAGATGCCTTCCTCGGAGATCGACGACGCGACGCCGTGTACCGCGACGCCAACGACCATCTTATTCTCCGATGCCTTCTTCCATGATGTTCAATTTCCATGAGGAACCTTCGATCAACGATTACATCAGGTAGGGGTTTATTTATTGTTGTTGGTGATCTCATATGTCGCCATTCTTGGATTCAATTGGGCCTCCTATTATCGTAATAACAGGAGGAGGTCAGACCATACGAACACAACCGAACTTCCTCCCCCATTGTTGATTGGATTGTTTGCGGCACGAGCAGGGAAGCGCGGGGCCGTTGCACCACGTGGAAACGATAAAGAACGCGATGAAGATGCGTGGCGCCCTCGCACCGCGCTTTTGAGGCCAAACGAAACCGCGGCCGGAGTCGGGGCCGCAGGGAGGGGCAATTCGAAGACTTCGTAGTTTGTTGTCGATGTGGGGATCGACGGACGATGATGAGGCGGGCCGCAAAGGCGTTTTGATCCATTCACAGTGATCTTCGGCTCCCGGGAGGACCACCAGTGCAGACAGAATTAAAAACGGACCATCGGAGCAACTCTGGTGGTCCGCGGAAGGGCATGTCGGCGCGCCGCCGGGAAGGTCCGCTGCGGCTGAAGCCACGACGGCGAGCAGCAGTCCCGCGGCCGCACGAGCCAGAGGGGGATGCGTCACCGGGCCGCGTCTGCTGGCCGAAGGAAGCACCCCCCCAACCCCATGTGGGGCTGTGTTTACTCAATCAGGGGTGGCGCGCGCTTTCCCCCATGTTCCGCTCAGCTCGGCCACCCGAGCAGACCACGCGGGCCGCATCAGCGCGGCAGGCCAACCGGCCGCCGGGCGGCTGGCCGAGCTGGGCCGCACCCAAATGGGCCTGACCCAGACCTGGTTCGGGTCGACCAGGGGGGGATCAGGCCGAGTCGGACCGGGCCCAAACCCCATATCATCAGACAGTTTCTTTCAAATGCTCATATCTTGGGCCACAGACCTTCGATCGACACACCGTCAGTTGAGGTGTGATCCTTGGATCAAGACGGTCGTTTTGGTAAATTACACTCAAGGTTTAGAAGAACATTGGCTATGGAGGGGTTGGTTCGTACACGAAACCAACCGGGCCTGCGGAGCGGAAAAGCTTATATCTTGGGTTCCGGACGTCCGATTGACATGTCGTCGACATCATTGGATTCCTCTTCATGAGACAGAGATTTTGGAATAATTTTTATGAGGTTTGGATGCAATTGTAATATGGCCGGGTAGGATTGTACCCAAAATCCAACTGGGAACCTGGAACGGAAAAGCTGATAACTTTCAGACTGGACGTCTGTTTGAGGAACCGTCAATGGTGTTGGTGATCTTGTTGAGAAACAGTCTTTATGAGAATACCCTATTAGCATTCGGGGTAATGTTGAGATACGACCAGGTTGGTTCGCACACAAAACCAACTGGGCCCTTGGGACGAAAAGGCTAATAACTCACAGACTGGGCATCTGATTGACGCGTCGTCTGTTGCGTTGAGACCCCTATGACGATGCGGTACTTTGAGATACTTCTTCGTGGGACATTGAGATACATGGAGTACCGACCTGTAGCTCATGGAGAAGATCCTCCCGGAGACAAGCGTTCGGAATACAGAGACCATGTAGCCGGCTGAGACCTGATGACTGCTTGACCGACTCGACTTGGAGTGAGTCGACTAGCCCAGTGGATGGAGCACTACTTTTTTTGGGTACAGACCCATGGCAGACGGAGCACTATTGTGTGACAGTGCAGACCCGCGGTACTCGTTCGGTGAGTACCTCTGCAGGCTATTAGGGGGTGTGCACTACTTTGTTTGGATGACATACCCCCGCAGGAAGCACTACTGTGTTTGGGTGGCTGACCCCCTATACATGACAGGAGGAGTACCTCAGTAGTCTTGGGTTAGTGTGCAGTACCTCAGAGTCATGACAGGACCACTGTACACTCCAGAGACGGGGCTCATTAGCAGTTACGGTTTCGATAATGAAAATCCTGGTTTGAGTTGAGACTTTGAACTTTGTGTTTACCACATGATTGATATGGGTTACTTGATAACATAGGTGTATGTATGGGCATATACCTTGGTAGTGGTTATCTGTTGATTTCATAATCATTGTGTTTCCTTATGATTGAGATGGGATACTTGATAATTTAGGTGTATGTATGGTCATATACCTAAGTAGAGGTTATCTGTTGAGATTTTCATTGTGTTTATCCTTGTTGGTTTTAGAGAGACCATGAGGGACTCGGGGTCCCTACTTCGTATCGTTATACTCACCCCAGAACGGGCTATGCACGCACCTCGTTGTGTTGGTCGCAGACGACAGACAGTGCTAACGGAGGCCGAGTGTTCGAGGACTGGGCGGTACCCGGAGGTGGACCACATGACGAGTCAGAACCCAGAGGTGGACCACACGACGAGTCAGTATCTGGAGGTGGACTTCACGACGAGATGACAGACATAGGAGGTTGATGGGCGTGAGTGTTGTGGAGGCTATATGTACCTACCCTTCAGGTAGGATTCGTGGTGGACGATCCAGGAGTTGCGCTATCTGTACCTACCCTTCAGGTAGGATCTGAGGAGGATGACCCAGGAGCCGCTTCTGTTCTTCCAGCTGTTGTCTTTTTCTATTGTACTTTTGTTCAGTTGTAGATGTATTTTTAGTTGGGTTTTTATTCTGGCCCATTTACTTTTTAGCACATTCTTTTGTACTTAGTGTTTACTTCTGCTTGTACTCTGTAGTGTTTTTTTTTATAAAGGCAATGTCTTCCCAGTTTTCAGGATTTACGCCTTTGGTGCTAGTCGCCAGCCCCTGGCATATGGAAGGCGGGCTTGGGGTTGTCACGGCACGGGCCCCGAGGACGGGTCGTGACAAATTGGTATCAGAGGAGTCGGTTCTACCGCAGAACATATAACTCTGATATTTTCTTTCAGTGAAGAAATATTGTTAAGAGTTCCGAATGTGGTTTTCAGTTCAGGGAGTCCATTATTGGTGTGGGCTGCCGACATATCCATACACCTGGACCTTGACCACTGATTTCCGTCTTAGTGCACGAAAACAATGATTGCATGTGTGTTTTCATAGTTTTTTACCTTAAAGTCAGCTTAAACTAGGTCAACTCACCAGGTATACTAGTTTGACTGTGTCACATTGTTTCTTTCAGGATGCCTTTTCACGGACGACCAGCTAGAGCCCAGAGGGATGTGCGTACGGACAGGCTGCCGAGCGACAAGGATTCAGTACAGGGCCCTCTTGCAGTTGAGGCACCAGTGGAGGCACCAGCGTCACTACTATATGTTGGGCCACTGATGCCACCAGCCCCAGCAGTAGGCGATGCACGCCACTTGAGCGCACTTCACGAGTTCCATCAAAAGAGCCCACCCAGGTTTCGGGGAGAGACGGACCTGCAGGCGGCTGGGGATTGGCTGGAGGCTGTGGTGAGAGTCTTCGGGCTAGTGGGGACGCCGGCAGAGTTCATGGTGATCTTTGCTTCCAGCCTTCTTCAGGCAGCAGGAGGCAGGTGGTGGATCCACTTGTTCCATTTTTGCGACTGTATGACCTTCACATGGGAAGACTTCAAGACCTTCTTCAGGGTGGAGTTTGTGCCAGTAGTTCTACACCCCGAGCGTGTACAGGAGCTGTTGCCTTTGCCGTAGGATTTTTGATCAGTAGCCGAGTCATCTATGGGCAGTAGACATATGATGCAGAGGTCCAAGAGGACCATCGATTGTCGTACGAGGAGAAGGAAGTGTTATGAATTCGGCAGGAAGGGTCACCTGGCACATGACTATCCGACCCCTCGCATAGTTGATCCACATGCTTTGGAGGAGCCACCGAGGCAGAAGCAGTGGCAGATTCTTGACCAATATCCGAACAATGGACAAGCCAGTAGAGCTCTCGGAGTAGGTGGACCAGAGCGGAACTAGTGGATACATCCCTTGTACATCTAGTTCCATATTTCTGTTGTATTCGTTTCTTTGTACTATGATCTGCAATAATAAAAATACACTTATCTTTGTAATGTTTTCTTTCCAATCCTTTTGTTTGGTTGATAATGAGTGGTCCTTGTTAAGACTATTGACTTGACCCTCACTTTCGAGATTTCTACTTGAGGAGACCCAGTGACCTCACACTGATGCCGACAGTGTGACTCGACACTTGGAGGTGAGAGTGACAGTTGGATCTCTTGGTAGTAATGTCGAGGCCTTACGAAGTCATCCATGGCATGAATACATCATTCATGTCGGGATTGACTCTATTAATAAATGGGTGTGGTTCATCCAGGGGATGAGACCGAGTTTCTATTTTCAGAAAAGGAGAAATTTTAGCAGCTCTTTCAGATTGTAGGCAAAGAAGGCACAGATCATCCAGGAGCGGATGAAGACTGCACAGTGCAGTAAGAAACGAGAAACTTGCACCAGTCTTAGAGACTCGGGCGTGATAAATGATTCAATAAGAGGAAGATTAAAGGAGAGATGAGTTTGCGAAGTAGCAGATGTGGAGGCAGATCTAGGAGAGCAGCATGAGGTGGTGTACGTTTTAACATGCTACAACCACCCGCCTTAGTTGTCCCCGCCAGGCTTAGAGAGCTAGAGGGAAGGGGAAGAGAGTAGCTGCATGCAGTCAGGGAGAGTGACCCAATGGCTCTAATAATGATTCGAGGGATAGTCTGTGTCCACTACTAGCTACCGTAGTAACAGGAGTTTATACGATTCATTCCTTCCTTCCACGAATCTTGTCCCAGACCTAGAGATTCTGGTAGGATATAGACTTGACCCTCACGTTTGGAGATACCTTGGGAAAAGACTCGATAATCAAACTTACGCCAACGGTGTGGTCAGACCCTCGAGGTGAGAGTTTCGGTTGGAATCTATTGGTGGCAGCGTCGAGGCCTTACGACATTGGTTTTAGAATGGACTGGGCAATCATAGTTCATACACAAATTGACGGTATTAGGCAATAAGGTTGTGGTTTAACTACGATGTCGGGATGGGTTTTCCTAGGTCGGTGAAAAGGATACCCCAGGAACCACAGGATAAACTCATGCACAGGAGGGTGTGACCGATCACTCTTGAGTCAGTCAACCTTACCCTCATGGCAGTAGTCATTTTGAGTTTCTGTTCTAACTGGAATTGGAGACCTCTATAGTTCGAGGATGATGATCACATCCTTATACGGGTCTCACCTCAACGAGGTTTACAGAGATGTGGCCGAGGCGACAAGTTATCTCCGAGATTCAACGGACCTTTCTAGGTCCTCACCTAGGTAGGCTAGGTGGTTTACCGCTTGACCCATCCACCTTAGTTGCACCAGGTGCACTTCGACTTCCACGTATCTCAACTGAAGAGATACGTGCATGATCCTAAGAGGGTGGTCGATTCCTCGGGTGTGCTTTCACTGGCAGTACAGGATCCTTTAGGTCAGCACATTAGAGCAGGAAACTCAGATGCATGATCAGTACCGCTTTTGTATCCCTAGTTTGTGTTAAAGTTTTACGAGGACGTAAAGCCCTGAGGTGGGATTAATGTAAAGACCCGTAAAATTCAAGGGAAATTTTTTTCTTAATTTTCTTTGGGTTTTTATAAGAACACACTTTCTAACGGCACCCGATTCCGAGGCCCGGTGTGCCTGGAATCATTTTCTGAAGTTTAGCTCGGGTACGTTCAGTGAAGGAATGAGCGTCTTTTCATAACTTTTGAACTGGTGCTCGGAATCGAAATCTGAGGTCACCGATAGAATTACAGTGCCGATAATTGCTTAAGAAGGCCCCTTTAAAGAGTTGCGTTTTCTCAGGATGAGTTGTTTAAACAAAGTGAGGGATAATAATATAATTGTTTTAAAATTATATTTTCTTTTCTTGTTAAGTGGTTTAAGTGTTGTGTCACAACACTTTTCCTCCCTCTTATGTGGTTATAACCTATGTAAGGGAGTTAGGGGTGGGACCCAATTTTTGATAACTACCTTTGAGAGGATTAAGGTGGGGTGGGGCCCACACGAGCCCAACCCCTCACCTTCCCCTAATGTTCATAAATTCTCCCCTCTTAATTTTGAAACTCTCAAAAAGAAACCCCCATTTTTAATAAAGTCAACTCATTAATTGAGTAGGTTTTTCAAGTAATCAATTCTTAGATTCGTTTGAATTTCAAATGAATTCTTTTGGCTTGTGTGTTAATTAAATAAGACTAAGTCTTATTTCGTGTGAGGATAGTTGGTGGTGCGAAAGGATTTTGGGAGGAAATCTCTATGTTCCAAAGGACGTTCTTCCTCCTTGAAAACGCGAAAAACGCACTGTCACTGATGAAGAACGCCGACCTCTGACGAAGGATGACGGTCAGAGACGCCTTCCTCAGAGATCGACGACGTGACGCCATGTACAGCAACGCCAACGACCCTCTCCTTCTCCGATGCCTTCTTCCAAGACGTTCAATTTCTGCGAAGAACCTTTGTTCAATGATTACATCAGGTAGAGGTTTATTTATTGTTGTTCGTGATCTCATCTGACTCCATTCTTGGTTTCAATTGGGCTGCCTGTTATCGTAATAATGGGAGGAGGTCGGACTGTACGAACACGGCTGACCCTCCTCTCCCTTTGTTGTTTGGATTATTTGCGGCATGAGCAGGGCATCGCGGTGCCGTTGCACCGTGCGGAATTGAGAAAGAACATGATGAAGAAGCGTGGCGCCGTCACGCCGTGCCATTGAGGCTGAACCGAATAGTGGCTGGAGTTGGGGCCGTAGGGAGGGGCAATTCGCTGACTCCGCAGTTTGTTGTCGAATTGCATATCCATGAACGATGATGAGGCGAGCCGCAAAGGCGGTTTGAACCCTTCGCAGGGATCTTCGGCTTCCGGGAGGACCACCCGCGTAGAAAAAATTGAAAACGGACCACCGGAGCGAGTCCGGTGGTCTGTGGTAGGGCCTGCTGGCCGCCAGGAGATGGTGGCGCCCGGCGCGGTGTGGCTGAAGCCGCAGCAGTGAGCAGCGGTCCCGCGGCTTCACAGGACCGAGGGGGACGCGGCACTGGGCCGCATCCGCTGGCCGGAGGAAGCACCCCCCCACCACCACCACGTGGGGCCGCAGTTAATCAATCAGGGGGGCACGCGCTTTCCCCCCTATTCTGCTCAGCTCGGCCACCCGAGAAGGCCACGCGGGCCGCGTCAGTGCGGAAGCCTACCTGTCACCGGGCCGGGCCGGGCCACGCCCAAACGGGCCGGACCCAGACCCGGTTGAGTTCGAACAGGTTTGGGCCGACCCGGGGGGGTATCGGGCTGGGTCAGACCGGGCCCGAACCCCGTATCTTCAGACAGTTTCATTCAAACACTCATATCATGGTCCATGGACCTCCGATTGACTCACTATCAGTTGTGATGTAATCCTTGGATTGAGGCCGTCATTTCGGTATATTACACTCAAGGTTTAGAAGAACATTGGGTAAGGCCGGGTTGGTTCGAACACGAAACCAACTGGGCCCTCGGAGCGGAAACGCTTATATCATGGGTTTCGGATGACCGATTGATGTGCTGTCGACTTCGTTGGATTCCTCTTGATGAAACAAAACTTTTGGCATACTTTTCTAGAGATTTGGACACAGTTGGAATATGGTCGGGTTGGATTGTACCCGAAATCCAACCGGGCCCCTAGAACAGAAAAGTTGATAACATTCTGACTGGACGTCCGTTTGACGAATCGTCAGTGGTGCTGGTGATCTTGTTGAGAAACGGTCTCTATGAGCATACCCTATGAGAGTTCGGGGAAAAGTTGAGATACGACCGGGTTGGTTCGCACACGAAACCAACCGGGCCCTTTGGACGAAAAGGCTAAAAACTCACAGACCATGCGTCCGATTGATGCGTCGTCTATTGCGTTGATACCCCTATGACGATGCGGTCCTTTGAGATACTTCTTCTTGGGACATTGAGATTCTTGGAGTGTCGGCCTGTAGCTCAGGGAGCGGACCCTCCCAGAGACGAGCATTCGGAGTACGAAGATTGTGTAGTCGGCTGGGACCTGACGACTGCTTGACTGACTCGACTTGGAGTGAGTCGACTAGCCCAATAGACATAGCACTACTTTGTTTGGGTGCAGACCCATGGAGGACGGAGCACTACTGTGTGACAGTGCAGTCCTGCGGTACTTGTCCCGAGAGTAACTCTGCAGGCTATTAGGGGGTGTGAACTACTATGTTTGGGTGGTATACCCCGGCGGGAAGCACTACCGTGTTTGGGTGGCTGACCCGCGGTACTCGACAGGAGGAGTACCTCAGCTATCTTAGGTTAGTGAGCAGTACCTCGAAGTCGTGATAGGACCACTATACACTCCAGAGACGGGGCTCTTCGGCAGTTACAATTTCGATAATGAAAATCCTGGTTTGAGCTGAGACTTTGACCTTTGTATTTACCTCATGATTGAGTTGGGTTACTTGATAACATAGGTATATGTATGGGCATATACTTGGGTAGTGGTTATCCGTTGATTTGATAATCATTGTGTTTCCTCATGATTGAGATGGGTTACTTGATAACTTAGGTGTATATATGGCCATACACCTAAGTATAGGATGTTTGTTGAGACTTTCTTTGTAGTTATTCATGTTGGTTTTAGAGAGACCTTGAGTGTATCGAGGTCCCTACTGAGTATCGTTATACACACCCTTGCACGGGCTATGCCCGCACCTCATTGTGTTGGTTGAAGATAACGGGCAGTGCTGACGGAGGCCGAGTGTTCGAGGACTGTGTTGTACCCATAGGTAGACCACACGACGAGTCAGTACCCAGAGGTGGACCACACGACGAGTCAGTAGCCGGAGGTGGACTTCACGAAGAGACGACACACGGTGGAGGTTGACGGGCGAGAGCATTTTGGAGTCTATTTTTCCTACCCTTCATGTAGGATCCGTGGTGGACGATCCAGGAGCTGCACTATCTGTACCTACCCTTCAGGTAGGATCTAAGGAGGACGACCCAGGAGCTGCTTCTGTTCTTCTAGCTGTGGTATTTTTCTGTTGTACTTTTGTTCAGTTGTAGTTGTATTTTCAGTTGGGTTTATATTCTGGATCATTTACTTTTCAGCACTTTCTTTTGTACAGAGTTTTTACTTCCTCTTGTACTCTGTGGTGTTTTGTTAACTTTTATAAAGACAATCCCTTCCCAGTTGTCGGGATTTACGCCTTTGATGCTAGTCGCCAGCCCCTGGACTATGGATGGCGGGTGCGGGGTAGTCATGGCACGAGCCCCAAGGACGGGTCGTGACATATCTGACCATAGAAATGGTTTCCCCTTCTTCTTCAAAGCTGAAAGCGGTGTTGCCTCCCTAGATAAGTCTGGGAAAAACCTCCGATAATAACTAGCCAAGACCAGGAAACTCTGATCCTCCGTCACGCTCCTGGGTGGCCCCCAAGAAAGAACTGCCTCAATCTTCCCTGGATCCACTGCATCTCCCATCTCCGAGATGATGTGTCCCAGAAAGTGAACCTCTCGAATACAGAACTTGAACATCGAGTGATTACCATAAAGTTGTTTCTCTGATAGTGTGTTCAGTACAACCCGTAAGTGGTAGGCATGCTCATCCTCAGTAGTCGAGTAAATCAGTATGTCGTCGATGAAGACTACAAAAAAATGATCATGGTAAGGCTCTATAATCCTGTTCATGAGACTCATGAACACTGCAATAACGTTTATTACACCGAAGGGATTAACCAAGAACTTGTTGTGGCCATACCGACACCTGAAGGCCATCTTCTGTCTATCCTCATCTCAAACTCTAAGCTAGTGATAGCCTGGCCCGAGGTCTATCGTCGAGAACCATCATGCTCCCATATACCTTCTTGGTGAACAAAATTGAAGAATTCCAGACGGAAACCCTAGGTCAAATGAATCCCTTTCCCTGTATGTCCCCCAGCTCTACCTGCAGCTCACGAAGATTGGCAGGAGCCATCTGATATGCTGGAGTAAATATAGGTCTTGACCCGCGGTAAAAGTCTATGTAGAAGTATAACTCTCAACGAGGAGGTAGTACTTGAATTTCATTAGGAACAACATCTGCATACTGATCCACCACAACAAGAAAACTCGGACTCCACACATCAACTGCTCTGAGGATGATACTATCCAACTAGTTGTGATCAGCTTCTCTCCCCTCTGCGTAAGTCTATCTTGCGCTACAAATGCTCCCTTCTCACTGATGAAGATGAACTTGCTCCAATCAGTGCAGATACATCGCAACTAGCACATAATACAGTCAATCTTAGCATGGACTGTAGATAACCATTCCATACCCAAGATGAAGTCGTAAGGCCTCGACGCCACTACAAGAAGATACCAGCTGAACCTATCACCTCCTAGAGTAAGCTCACACTGCTAGCACCAGTTTGTAATCATCAAGTTAGCACCCTTAGGATTCTATAGACATAAGGATCTATCCAAAAACTTCATTGAAATCTTTGAGCTCCGAAAAAGGGTAGCAACAATAAAAGAATGACTCGCACTTGTGTCTATAAGAACTACAACAGGGGTGGGGTAAACACAGATAGTGCCTCGAATCATCTCAGGTGTGCTGCGGTCGTAGGCCGTGACTGCCTGTAGTTGTTCCTGCCTCTTCTCGCTAGCTCCCTGTGCTTGGGGTGGACCTCCTGGTGGTCGTGGTGGTAGATACTCAAAACGCCTTCCACCACTCACTACTCGGCCAGCTCCGCTGCCTCGTTCGTCCACACTAGGGGGACCACCACGGTCAAACATCTGCCTCTGCCTGGGAGGTCCCTCTACTATATGTTGCTCGTCTGCATGGCTGGTCGGGCAGTCATGAGCCATGTGGCCCTACCGCCGCATGCATAGCATTGACATCTCCTCGTAAGGCTGGATCTATTTCCTGTTCCCCACACAACCGAACCTTTATCCTGAGGTCGCCCACCTGATGGCCTGATCCGGTTGGACCCATGCGACATCTGTCTACTGTCGGTTGCAGAAGTCTCGGTTAGGTGTTTCCCTGTGGTGGGTCTCGCTACTGATTACTGCTCAGCGAGAAAGCTCTCCACTAGAAGGGCTCGCTCTAGCACCCCTTCCTGTGTCGGGATGTTGAGGGAAATCATCAAATCCCTCATCTTGTGCCTCACTCCTTGCTCGAAGGTCCGGGCCCAAAAGAACGTGTCTCGTACCATATCCGTGGAGTAGCGTGATAGGTATGTGAACCTCTCTGAGTACTGAGCTACTAACATGTTTCCCTACCGCAGATGTAGTAACTCCTGAATCTGCACGGTTCGAAGGGTGGTTGGAACAATATCTGAGCGGAACAGACTCTCGATGTCCATCCAGAGTAAATATGCCTCGTCATCAACTTGGAGCATCATGCTACACCATCTACCTACTTCTGCGTGCAGGAGACTCGCATCAAGGATCTCCATAAGGTCGGTCGGTGTCCCTAATAATCTGAAGACTCTGACGATAGCCTCTAGCCAATCCTTGGCTGCCTTAGGGTCCGTCTCTCCGCAGATCCTGGGTGGCCTCTATCACTGAAACTCATGAAACGCACTCAGGTAGAATGCACTCTCTACTGTTGCGGCTGGTAGTATCGGAGGCTCAGCGGATAGTGGTATCGCTGGTGCCTCCACTGTGATGGGGCTCTGCACTGAGGCCTTGTCGCTCAGTGGGCTTCCATCTCGCACATAACTCGGAACCCTAGCTGAATGCCTTCGTGGGGCCATCCTAAAAAGAAACAGGTGTGCCACAGTCAAAATAGTATTCTTGTTGAGCTGACACAAAGTAATCACAAAGAATCATTTTTAGGGGAAACACACACGCAATCAGTGCTTTTGTGCACTGAGTCAAAAATCAGAGGTCTGGGTCCTGGTGTATGGATACGTTGGTTGCCACACCAACACTGGACTCCCTGGATTGAAAACCACACACAATACTCTTAACACTATTTCTTCACAGAAAGAATGATCAGAGTCCTGAGTTCTGCGGAAGAACTGACTCCTCTGATAACAATTTCTCATGACCTGTCCTCGGGGCCCGTGCTGTGACTACCCCAAGCCCGCCTTCCATAGGCTCGGGGCTGGCGACTAGCCCCAAAGGAGTAAATCCTGATAAAAAGGGAAGGAATTTCCTTTAAAATAGTAAACAACATGACAGAGTACACAACTGAATTAAAAACTAAGTAAACTGGGTACAAAAGTAAGTGCTAAAAGGTAAATGGGCTAGAATAAAAACCCAACTGAATGTACATGTACCACTGATAATATAGTACAATAGCAGTAATGTAAAGCAGCAGCCACCGAGTTGTCCTCTGGGAATCCCACCAGAAGAGTGGGTACAGATGGTCTCTTTAGCACCTCGGGTCTGTCCATCTACTTCGTGTATGTCTGGCCACGTGGTCCACCTCCGGGTACCGTCCAACACCTCAAATATCCACCTCGATTAGTATTATCTGTCGTCTGCATCCAACACAACGTAGTGCGGGCAAACCCCGTGCAGGGGTGAGTATAAGATACTCTGTAGGGACCCTTAGTCCCCCAAAGGTTTCCAAGAATCCACAAAGGATTAACCCCAGAAGAAAGATACTAACATGAAGTAACAACCAACCCTACTTAGGTATATTCCCATACATATACCTATGTTATCAACCATAGTACGACTCCAACTCTTGAGCCAAAATACAACCCAGTCCACATAGGAAATAATTCAATCACATCGATGATAATGATTGAAAATCATTACTCATATCACACAGGTATACATCATTCGTATAGAAATAGAGATAATAAGATGTAGTCACTGATTCATCTAAGCTATCGGACCCACACAGGATACAAGACCAGCTAAGCTGTCAGACCCACAAAGGATACAAGACCAGCTACTCTGTTGGACCCACAAAGGATACAAGTATAGAGGTCAATACAGCTGGACCCACACAGGATACAAGAACAGTATTCATCACTCTCCAACCCACGGAGGATTACAGTATAGTAGTATTCACTGTCGAACCCATAGAAGATTCCAGTATAGTAGTCATCACTGTTGAACCCATGGAGGATTCTAGTACAGTAGTCGACACAGTCGCAGCCAGCTCTAGGGTTCCCACACATAGCACGCTTGATTCTCGGAGGGTCATCTCCTTGAGCAAGGGGGTTGATACATCAACTATCACGAAGTCCAGAGTTGAGGTATCCCAAAGTTCTGTCTCATCAAAAGAAACCCAACGCGACAGACGGTGAGTCAATCGGATGCCCGGTCTGAATGTTATTGGCTTTTTTGTTCAAGGGGCCCGGTTGGGTTTTAAGGTAAAACCAACCCGACCGTACTCAAACTATGTCCAAAAATCAAGTGGTTTATGCCAAAATAACATTCTCATGAAAAGGAATCCAATTTAGTTGATGGAATTTCAATCAAATATCCGGTCCAAAAGTTATAAGAGTTTCCGCTCCAAGGGCACGTTTAGTTTTGGGTTCCAACCAACCTGGACATACCCAACAGTCACCGAAACCTTATGTGTAATATACCTAGACAACTTCCACGATCCAAGGATATATACGCAACTAAGGGTGTGTCAATCGGAGAACTGTATCTCATGGTAAGGATCAATTACCGAAACTCGTCCGAAGAGGGGAGTCTGGGCCCGGTCCGACCCGGCCCGTACTGAGGCGACCCAACCTGGGTCCAGGTCTGGCCCGATATGGCACGGCTTAGCCCGCCCTGGCCCAGCCGGTGGGGGGGGGGTGCTTGCTTGGCTAGCCAGTCAAGCGGGGGGGACGTGGCCCCCTGTTCCATGTAACGACGACACCAGGCTGGCGCTGCCTGTCTCACTAGATCCCGCGCAGCGCTGGATTCCCTTCACGCCGTCGTGGCCGGTGCCGTGGTGGACTCCTTCCGGCAGCGTGCTATGGTGTCGCCGCCTCCTCTGGTCACCGGTGACCTATGCCGCCGCAGGATTCCCTTCACGCCTTCATGGTCGGTGCCATGGTGGACTCCTGCCGACGGCACACTACGGCGCTGCCTCCTCCTCCGGTCGTCAGCGTCCTACGCCGCCGCGGTCTTCTGTGGGCCCTCGGAGTCATTCTGGAGGTCTGTTTTTTCTCCCGTCTACATCTGTGGTCATCTCAGGACCCAAACTCCACTGTGAAAGCTCCAAATCGCTGTTGTGGTCCCGTTTCATCATCACCAAACATTCCACGCATCCAGAACGATACGGCGATGGGTCCGAACATGTTTGTTAGTCCGTACCCACCGCGTTAGTGGTTCAAATAATCACCCAAAAATTAAACTCCCATGCTCGGTGGTATAAAACACACAAATGAAAATATAAAAATCCCCCTTCCTCGAAAATGACGTCTCATGTCATCGAGCCGTGGAAGACGAGCGTCGTGGTAGTCGAGCATCATGAAAGAATGGTGATGTCCCGTCAATGATGGAGGAATAGTATTTGTCGTAGGAGACGTAGGCTCATTGACGTCGAGGTGCATCCAAGGATGATGTGTCCTTTGGAAGAAGTCTTTTGCATTCTTCGTTGGGGATGTTCTTTGTCGACGAAGGATAACCTCTCTTTTAATTCTCCAGAGCCTTTCACCCAAAATTGATTTTCAAACACAAAAATAAATAAGGCTCTCCCATTAATTTAATTGTCATGCAATTCATATTAATTCAAAAGAGGCGTCAATTAATTAATGATGATATTAAATAGATGGGTTGTAAAATTTAATGGGTGGGAGGTGGAGAGGCTCCACCATAATAAATATGAGGAGTTTTCAAAATAAATAGCAGAAAATTAATGGGGAGTTGAGGAGAGGTGGAAGGTTCAGGTTCATGTGGGTCCCACAACACTAAATCCTCCCAGGGGAGGTTATGGGGGTTGTGGGCCCACCCTTAACTTTCTCTTTTAGGTTACAACTACCCAAAATAAATAAAATTGTATACAAAAATTTTATTTGATTTATTCTAAATACCAAATAATTAACATCCAACCCGTATAAAACACAACTGCTGTAGAGGTCCCCTTAAGCGAATACCGGTGCTGCGAGTTCATCGGTGTCCTCGAATTTCAATTCCAATCACCGGTTCAAAAGATAGAAAAACCCACTCGTATTTTTACTGAATCTACTGAACATAACTTCAAAATTTGATTTCGGGCACACCAGGCATCAGAATCAAGTGCCGTTAGAAACAGAAGAATCGTAAAATTCCAAAGAATTTAAGAAAAAAACATCCATGAAATTTACATGTCTTTACATTTATATTATGATCTTTTGTAATCTATAATATATCCCTTAATATCATAGTTCGTTGTTGTTTTTTACCAGATATAACAAAAAACATCATTTGTGGACTTATATGTGTTCGTTTTTTGATAGTTTAGATGATTTCTTGGTCACATGAATCTATATATAATAATATGATTACACCTATATATAATTTCCCTACAAGATTTTAGACTCAACATTATTAGTGACCGGTTATACCAAATGAATAATACTTATGAAAAAACATAATACAACGCCAAAAATAGCTTCTAAATCTTGATATTCCAGATTGATAGTATATCTACTCTAAAGATTATTATTGATTTATTTTCATAGATTTTGGGAGTTTTTCTTGGGAAGAACCCTAATGTATAAATTACTACACTCTTCATTTATATTATAGGTTTTCATATTTCATCGATTGGTGCTGAAATTTTTATTATTACCACATAAACCAATAATATTAGAGATAATAGGCCTCATTGATACTGATTTGGAGTAAAATCAACATGCCTCTATTAAACCTTCAAAATAAAATCTGGTGTTTATTCACATTTATGTTCAACTACTCTTCTGAAATCTTGTTTCATAATTTAAACTCATTATTAGCTTAAAGGCTCATTGACAGTGTCTTTGTTAAATCTTCAACTTAACTGAATTCATTTTCACCTAGATCATTCCCCATATTCTAAAATTAAACTATCTTCTGCATGGTTTGTTTATTTTCATCAAGAAGTGATTATTCAACCTTTTTAAGCTCTTCCTTTCTAGTTATTTTTACTCCAATTTTTTTTAGTATTTGGTCTAAATAATTCAACATAATATTATTTTCACTTATTTCATTAGTATGTGTCTGTTCATTCATGATATGTTCTTTATTATCAATGGTTGTCTTATGAATTTATTTCTTCTTATTTTTAATTCTTTATTTTGATATTTTCAACAAGCATATAATTCGGGTTTTATTTTAACATCTATTCATGTTTAGTTCTCTCACCACCATTATTACCATCAAATGAGACTTTAGATTTCATTGATTTTCTAATAAAACAAAAATTATTATTCTAATATCTTCCATTTTTTTGAATCACTGTTTTTATATGAAAATTTATCCATATCATTTCTCAGTATTCATTAAATCATGAATTAAAACTGCATATTGAGCATCTTCCACTTTCTTCTCTAAAAATTATTATAATCTTCACATGATTCTACAGAAACAACCTTTTTCATTGTAATGTAACCATAAAATGACCAATTTTTTAAAAATTACACCAATTTTGTGATAATTTGGAATGTACATTTAATATTACGCTTTTTTAAATTCATTTATGAAAAAAATCATTTTATTTAAGTCCTCTTCATCATTCTCGTCCTTTGAATCACATGATTTAGGTTTTTCAGTGATTCTTGATTTAAATATTTTATGGAAAAGTGTAATGTCCTAGAACAAAATATCCTATAGTTGGTTGTTTCATTATTACATTGGAACAATATACATGGAATCATATCCAGAAAAATTGAATAGTTTAGTGTTTTTAGAAAAAAAGTTAAATATTTTAACCTTACATTGCAATTATAAATATAAACCAAAACATAAAAAATCCCTTGAGAACATCATTAATCACTTATCTTAATCCCATATATCACTCATAAAAATATTCAGGGATTATAATTGAAAAATAATACATAAAAATGGGTTGATGTCTAATTCATAGTAAGGGATAAGTACAATATAAGTTATCATAAACAAGTAATTACTATTATGGAAATGTAAATAACTGAAACACGTGACTATAAATCTATAACATGAATATTAGATGGAAAAACATATAGATGATAAAATAATTCCATAGAAATAATCACCTGATCTTGAAATATCATCCATGGATACTCCACTAATTGAATAATCAATGGAAATCAGTATATAATCTCATAATTTTAGAATTCATAATGCTAGATATAGAAAAATTATCGTCGTGGCCTCATACAAGAAATATGAAAATAAATGGGTAATGCTCGGCCAAAACCCAAACAGTGTTGTCTCATAAGATTTTTTATGCTTTAAGGGGATAGAGTTTTCCCAAAATATCAATTTCTTCATATAATTCATCCCTCTGATGAATTAATAACATAACTGATTAAACATAAATAACTATAAATATTGGATGAACTAGTCATACACTAGATTAATAACACCGGAGTCAAAATGATAATAAATAAATAAAAATAAATATGTTTTATAGTGTTATTATAGTATATACTTTTAATAATATTCAACAATGGATGTTTATATAGGAACAAAAATTGTAAAGAGATTACATTAATATTTATTGTGTAAATTGACAATATTACTTTCAAAAAAACATTAAAATATAAAAATTGTGTACATAATAATTAAATTAAATTAAATTAATATATCATTTTAAATTTTTAAATATATCTTCATGTTTTAAGACAATATGATTAAGGGAAAACCTTATCATTATTTTCTAGTTTAAAAAACATTCCTTCATAATTTTTTCCAAAATTACTCAAGAACCATAATATAGAAAATGAAAATATATACAATTCAAAATAATTTTTATAAGTACATTAAAAAGTAAAAATAAATTTTAATAAATCAAGTTAGAATTTTAAAAACAAACTTTTAGACATTTTTATAAAACATGGACATGTAATAAAAAATTATTTTTAAGGGAAACATTAAAAAGTAAATCTCTTAAAAAAAATCATATAATTGAGGTAGAAAATAATAAAATGAATCAACCATTGTAATCCACTAAAAATCCAAAAATAATGTTTAAATAATACATATAGTAATCAAAATTAATTTAACTAGTAAAATTAGCATGAAACAAACAATGAAGTCAGAGTTTATCCTAATGAATGAAAATTTAGTAAATAATTCTCTTACCACATTGTAAACCATCAAGTTTTATTCCCCGTAAAAGGAATACTTATCAGAAAAATTATTAAACATTAAGAATATATTGAGGATTTTAATATCATATATAAAATGGATGTATATTTACACCACATATAAGGAATAAGGGTCGAATGAGGCATATATCCCATAAAAGTAAATGTGTGATAAGAAAATTATACTTCATGATTAAATTTAGTTTTTTATACTTTATCCTCTTGTATATTGAATTAAATATTATTATTATGTAATTAAAAACTGTATTAATATATATAATTATTTATTTAATTTTTTATATCATCTTTTTTCGCATTCATTTAGAATATTTCATTATTTTCATGGTTTCATGTGTGTTCATTTCAGGGTTTCATTATCGATTCATTTGTCTAAAATTATTTTTTTTTATAGTGGGATTATAACTCCCTATGTTGAATGAAATAGTATTATTTAAATTCGATATGTATAAATTTTACCTTATATAGTCTTTTTCTCTTGTATGGGAATAATTCATTTGATAAAATATTAATGATAAATGTTTAGTTGGTGGGGGGCTTCCAAACACCATGAACTAGATTCGTTTTAATTACAATTATGGGTATATAATAGTTTCAAAAGATAAAAAAATTTATAATAGAACTTTTAACATAATATTTAACAATAAAAATATTTTTATAACCATGAACGATGGTGGTGATGGAGAAAAAAAATATATTCATAGAGGGTATTAACCGGCTTAATTTGGGAAATAGTTTCGTTTAATTGAACAAGAGGTGGAAATAGAAGGGTTATATATAATTTATGCCATTAGAAACATAAAATTCCATCATGTAAATTATTCTAAATTATTATTCACATCTGGATGAAAATTATGAGGATAATGTAAAAGAATACAAGAAAATAATAGATGTGTTTTGAGAAAATGTCATCTGGAATATCACCTCCTTATAAGACTCTTTAAAGACCTTGAATATAGTGTTGTTGTGATAACATAAGAACACATACATTGGTAGAGTGAGGATGAGAGTTTTGGGAATATATTTTCAGATCACCAAGGATTTTTGGATGAAATGGGGTGGTGAGGGGTGGTATTTATACTTTAAGAGAGGTGGTTTTAAGTGAACAATATAATAATTATTTTATATTTTAAGCCATCCACATTGCGCTAGTAATCATTTCAAAAAATTTGGATGAAAGTTAATAATTTATAATCTGTTTAAGATCAATAAATTCCTCAAAGAACCATTAAATTTTGTATTCTTTGTTATATTAATCCATTAACTTTTTAATATGTACTTTTTTATTATTTACCTACATAGCGTTATATAATATTTTTACCATGGTATGTTTTGTAATGAATAAAAATAAAAAAAATTCATAAAACCTACTTTTGAACTTATAATTCCAAATATTCAATTTATTTTACCAAATTAAATTCACATAATTTGAAAAAATATACTTAAAATTAACACTACTAATAAAATAAAATGTCGGTTTTTATGTATGAAAAATTCCAAAGCTTCAATTGTTTTTATACCCAATTTCAAATTGAAATTGATTAAAATGTACTATACTGGTTTTAATTATTTATTATTAAAATATTTATACTTCAATATCTATTTAAAAAATTATTTATATTTATAAATAAATTATATGTTAAAGTGGTTTTCAATTGAAATTAAATATTTTTCACAATTAATAAAAAATATAAACTGCTCTAATAATTATACAATTTTCATCCTTTGATTAACTTAATGTTACTAATTATTGACGTAACTTTATTTTTTCAAATAAAACTTATAAATGTGTCAGAATTAAGATTTAAAATGTTTGATCCCTTAATAGGTGGAAAATTCCCCTATTAGAAAAGTACATCCTTTAGGATAAAATGATATTTATTTCTTATCTTCATCCTATAAAACATATTATTATATTTTATATAAAACAATATAATATAAAAAATAAAATATTCATTGTTATCATTCTATAATATTAATTAAATAAAATTAATAAAATTAATTTACATTGTGGGAAAAATATATTTCTCATAAAAACACAACCATTATGTTCAATTGGTTCCCAATTTTATTTATAATTAACTGGTTACCAATGAATTAATTTTATAAAATATGTAAAATATAATTTTTTAATTTAGTTAATTTCATTCCTTACCGTCATCCAATTGCTATGTGAAATCTATCTTAAATATTTAATAATGTTTAATCTTTTGTTTAATCTATGTGTTCAATATATGGATGAAATTGAATTTCTTTAATAAAGTACATACCATAAAATCACAAGGTTTGGAATTCTCTCTAAATTCAATAAATTTCATCCTCTAAATTTAAAATTTCTCTTCGAAAATCAATGTTTAATAATTGAGAATCTCTTTGATGGAAACCGACATCGAATATAGTATTACAAAAACTTCCCCTTAATAACTGGGAATTGGAAATGAAATGTTCACCACAAAATTAGGCTTTTGAATAAGATAGATTATTCCTAATTTAAAAAAAGTACAAAGAAGTGAAATCTAACTATGAAGATCTTATTTAAAGTGATATAAAATATGGCCATTAGAAAAACTATGATCACAAAATTGAAAGTCTATGATGGGTTAAAGATGCCATAGATTACTCAATATGATAATTAAATGAATCGAATTTTCAAGCAATAATTCTTTTCTATAGTTGATAAATTCATTATAAATCTAGATATATGACATGAGAAAAGAAAATATTGATTCTATTCTTTGTCAGATGCATATTATTATCCTTTTCTTATTCGTCTATATATTTATAAAAACCCTAATCATTATTTCACATGTAAACCTAACTTATTACCTAAAATCATAACTAATTACACCATAGAATATTGATATTTATAATGTCTTTGGGTCATATTAAAATTAAAAAACAACTTTAAACATGAAATACACATCTCTATGGAAAACTTCTTTTACATGACCACACATATTATTTCGTACATATCATTGCATGGGATAACCTAAGGAAATGCATAAGAAATGGGGTAAGATATAAGTCCCAATAAGGGTGTAAAAAATGTATAACATGATGAGTAAAATAGAAGTTATGCAATATAAATATCAATCGAGCACAAAAGAAACCTGAACATAAAGGCATGATATAGAATGATAATCATTACATGGAAATGTGACATCAATAATTAACATGTTATTAGAATGACCCAAGGCTCATTGCACTTGGAGAATTATTAAAAAATCATTTAACATTAATTATAATTATTAAATATTCACTTAATATAATGTACCATGATACAAAAAATTACCTCATACATTGGAGAGCTATTAGGGCGCACCCTTCTTAATCATTTCATTTCATGAATAAATTTTCCACATGGATCATTTAACATGAATTCATTAAACATAATAATTTATTCCACTATAAAGGCATGTGGAACTCATACATGAAACTATATAATCAATATTTAATTGTGAATAATGGTGAATACCATTGACAGAGTAATGGGCATGGTATTCACTACACAATGAAATTGTCGGAGAAAACGATGGTGCAATTTCAGGCGCATAATGACATGACTTAAGAAATCATTAAAATTATTGATGACAGAGAAAGGTGTGTCTCATCATATTTTCATGAAATATAAATTAAGGGGTAATAAAAATACATGTCTTAACATATGCAATGGATTTTAGATTCATAATACAAAATAGTTTCTTGAATTTAAATGCGAAGAGATAATTTTCTTATGGAATTTTGGAATGGTAATAGCTATACATGGGCTGCATTAATGAGAGAGAAATCAGTCTCTCTTGCTTAAAACATAAGATCTATAGTATATGAGAGGTTTTAAATCATACCCTAACATTTTTAATTTAAAACAAAAATGTATAACAACAAAATGAAATTTGGACAAAAAAATAAGAAAAGAAGAAATCCTTTACTTGGAAGGGTCACCCCAAAGTCATGGGAGAAGTTTTAGAGAAGGTTAATTGGAGATTAGGGTGATTTTGGAGGATACTAGAGAGAGTATGAATGTTTAGGGACGTGTTACAAGTGTTTTTATGGAAGAGAAGTGGGATCTTTGGTGGGAATATATATGAAAACAAAGGGAATTCTTTAATATTTAGGTTTTGTACTAGACACATTAAACTAATCAACACCCCAAACCATGCCATGGAATTTTCCCATATTTTGTCCCATATGGGTGTCAAAATTACTATTTTATATGGCTAATGGCTGAAAATAATAAATTTTAGGATTGATTGTGTGTGGGTAACAATGTCATGGAAATCATTTTAATAGTTAAAATGTTTTATTAGTCATGGAGGGTTCACTATGGCTTTCTAAAAAAAATCAAAAAAAACCTAAAATCAAAATATAATAAAGTTAAATCAAAAATTGGCCTAACATACAATTTATAGTATTTTATTACATCACTATTGGGCCATCATGATGTCATAAAACACATTATATATCTAAATAGTATTTAGTTTTTTAAAAACCAATCTCTTGTCACAAAAAATTATGAAAAATTCATCGTTGGATAATTTCAACATCATGATTCCAAAAATAATTTTCATTTTATATTAATAATTTTCTAAATATTTTAATTTTTACTTTTAAAATAAAAACTGACATTTATGAAAAACTCAAGGGTTTTGACAAAAACTGTTTTCAACCCTTAATAAAAATTACAATTGTATTAATAAAAATTATATGATTGTTTATATTTAATAAAAGTAATTTTTGTAATAATATTTTATCAAAATATAATTTATTTCATGAACCTATTAATTCATAAAAATAGATTTCTTAAGTCATTATTAACTAAAAAAATACTATTTGTTCATTAAAACCCATTTAAAAAGTAAAAATAAAAAAATTAATGTATATTATTTGTACAAAAAATATTTCACAAAATCATAGTTCTAGAGTCTTGTTACATAACACCTTATAATACCTACATAATACCTAATGTTAAGTTGTGTGATTGTTGCATACTATTTGGGTGCCTCTTATAACATTGCTCGGGTGGTAATCCCTATCAACTTCCACTTCTCCCGTAGGATGTTCCATTAAAGTATAACTTATTGAAACTCGGCCTGGGATTGGTCATGTGAGAAGCCCAGTGATACTTCCACCTTTCTATGCTCTGAAAAATGGGCTTCTTATAGAGAAATTATACTGGATGAGGCCATATTTTCTTTTTTCTGAGTAAATTTTTTTGATATAACCTTATATTTATAATAATCATGTCATCCCGGTTAAACAACTATATTAGAAATTGTAACAATTATTTAGGGTATTTTAAAATCCAAAAACATAATACCGATGAAGTTCATATGTTTTATATAACTTGGTTACATAATAATACATTTAAATAGATCATGACAAATTATTAATAATAAAATATTTGGTCATTACGATCTTTCGGCCTTAAGAAATTTCTCCCTCGAAATTTCATTTTCCCACACTAAAATAGATTTGGGTTACATTGCTTCATTACATCATCTAATTCACACATTTCCTTGTCAAATATGTCGTTTTGCAACAACACCTTGACGAGAGGCATTGAATAATTTTTTAAACATTTTCCCTATAATCTATTATCTCAACCAACTCCTCTTCATAGGAGAGTTCATTCTCCAATGGCACCACACCTGGATTGAGTACATGTGATGGTTAAGGAATTTACTTCCTCAATAGTGATATATGTAATACATCATAGACTATAGATAGGTTTAGTTTGAGTGCTACATTATAGGAAACTTATCTAATGTGATCAAGGGTATCAAAAGGGATGATGTACCTTGGACTAAGCATTCCTTTCTTCCAAAAATTTCATAACACTCTTACACTGTTATATGTAGAAGAATACAATTTCACTGACCTCAAACTCTAGGTCTTCTAGATTATTTTCTGCATTGATCTTTTGTCAATTCTCAGCAGCTTTAATGTGTTTCTAGATGGTCTTAACGTTCTCCACCATTTCTTTGAACATTTCTAGGATTAGGAGTTTTTCATCCCCAACATCATCTCAAAATGTGGGTGTTCTGCACCTCTTCCGATTATGGGATTCATATGGATCGATTTGGATACTTGAGTGAAATTGTTACTATAAGAAATCACAATCTGAGGGACATGTTGATCCCACCGTCCATTGAAGTCCATTAAAAATTCTCTCAATATGTCCTCAAGTGTTTGGATAGTCCATTGAGATTTCCCTTCATTTTGGTGATGATAATCCTTATTGAAGTTCAAATCAGTATTCATAGCGTGTGGAAGACTCTTCCAAAGCATAGTGGTGAATATTGGATCTCGATCAGATACAATCGATAGTGGTACTCCTTGCACACTTACCCCTTCTCTGATGTATATGTATTCCAGTTGATCCAATGATAAATCCAATCTAATTTAAATTATGGGTGAAATATTTTTAATATGATCCACAATGACCCAGATATCATTGTTCCCTTTGGATGTATACGGATGTCCAATGACAAAGTCCATGGTGATGTTCTCTCATTTCTATGTTGGTATGGTTTATGGTTTAATCATCCCCTTATACTTCTTCCTCTTAGCCTTCACTTTATGACATAAAATGAATAATTATATATATTTAGCGATCTCCTTCTTCATGTTATCCCACCAATAATTCCCTCAGATATCTCAATACATATTTGTGTTTCATAGGTGAATGGAGAAATTTTAACTATGTACATAATCAAAAAGTTCATTCTTTAACTCCAGATTTAATGGAACACTTATTCATGTCCCAAATCTCACAATTCCTTTCTCATGATCATTGAAATCTAAGGATATCCATTTTCTGTGAGTTTACACTATCTTTTTAATTCCCATACCATCTTTTTATGAATCACATAACCTTTCCAAAAGAGATGGTTGAGAAATAATTTATGAAAGGATTGATTATGTTCCCTTCATTATGATTCCCATGGTCATCTTTAACAAATCTAATAATATTGGATCCTCTTTTATATTCTCATCAATGATGGAATAATTGGGACCATTTTTCTAATATTATCATACACCTTATTCTCTTTTGCAAGGTGGTAATGGATTGATCAGTCATAGTCATTAATCTTCACTAACCATCTTCGTTGGTGCATGTTCAACTCTTTCAATGTGAATATATACTTTAGGCTTTTATGATCTGTATATATTTCAAGCTTCTCACCAATGACATAATGTCGAAAAAAAATTATGTAATGGTTACTAAATCCAACTCCAGATCATGTGTTGGACAGTTTTTCTCATGAACATTCAATTTTCTTGAATCATAGGAAATGTCTTAATCATTTTTCATCAACACAAAAACCATTCCCTTCTTCAAATCATCACTAAATACCAAATAAATTTCTCCACATGTGGCTAGTGTGATCATGGGTGCAGTAATGAGCCTTTTTTTCAACTCCTTGAAGCTATATTTTCATTCATCACTCGATGAAAACCTTACTCCCTTCTGAATTAGCTTGGTAAGAGGGTTGGAAAATCATGACAAATTTCTCACAAATCGGTGATAAATATCTATCTAACCTCAGGAAGCTACAGATATCCTTTAATATTGTTGGCATCCTTCATCCCTCAATTGCAGCTATCCTGGAGGGATCCACAGATATCTCATTGCTTGTAATGATATGAACCAATAAAGGGACTTCCTTCAACCAGAAGTAACCGTTTTTGTACATTTTATAGATCTTCTATTTTAACAAGGTCTCTAGTATAATTCTTAGATTGTACTCATGGTACTCCTTGGTTTTTATGTATATTATAATATAGGTTATAAAGAATACCACAAATTTGTTGAGGTAATCACTAATGACTCTATTAATAAATTCATGGATGATTGTTGGAGAATATGTTCAAAAGTCATTACTGTGAATTCATATTGTCGGTACCTTGTATAAAAAATCAGTCACGGGTATATCCTACTTCTTTACCCTTAGGTGATAATATCCTGACTAAAAATCAACCATAGACAAGTATTGAGCTACACATAGCTGATTGAGAAATTATTCTATTCGGGGAAGAGGATACTTGTTCATTATTGGGATTTTTATCTCGGATAATCAATGAAAAAGCGCATTGTCCCATACTTCTTCTTGATGAAGAGGACTGGCACACCCCATGGTGAAGCATGTGGGCATATAAAACCTTTATCCAGATTCTCCTACAGTTTTTTCTTCATCTCCTTAAGCTCCACAACAACCATTCTATATAGATTCGTGGAAATTTTCAATTCCCCATGCACAAGATCAATCAATATTTCAATATCTATTCTAGGAGGAACAACAAAAAATTCCACAAGATACAGTTCAATGAATTCCCTCACAATAGGCTTGTCTTCAAGGGTGATTTATTCCTCAGACTCGATCATCTAACCAAGATATTCATGTTTATATCAATGTAATATCCACACTTGACATGAGGGTGTTAATTAAGATTCATCATCCTCTATGCACTAGTACAAAATTTGGTGTGATTTTCGATTTGGAGAGTGATTTACCTATCACAACAATTTATGAAGGATCTATATTGGAAAGACACTACATGCCAATAATTTCATTAAATTATTCTAATGATAGTATGACGAGGTTTGCAGGTAAGTTAAAAACACAAATTATAATAGATGAGAAATTAAATTCATGGGTTTCAATGATTTCCCCATTTTCTATTCTCAACGACATCCTTAATTCCATATTTTGTGGTGGTTTTAGGATTTTTCTACTAATCTTTTAGTATTTAAAAGAATGCGTAGAAATATAATCAAAATGTGTGTTCTCTATTTTTGAATCAATAACTAGTGTACATATAACCATTTCATTGTATGGGTTCACTTTGGCAGTAGTGATGAAAAATGCTCCCCCTTGATGCCTTGGATGTTGTTGGTTTCCTATAAAATATCTTGGCTTATGGAACTGGTTTGCATAGTGACCTTATTATTTGCAGTTGAAACAATAAAAAACCCATTGGGTGTTAAACAGAGTGTTACTCTACTCTTCCACCCCATGAGATTTTCTTTTGATTCGTTAATATCCAGGTTCCCTTCCCTTCTACACCTAAAAAATTTCCTCATCCCCTTTAGGAAATTTTTGGAGTGATTCCCTACACATCTTTGGAATGTTTGTGTAAGAATTTCTTTACACCGTTGGATTTATCCATCAAACCACTAGAATTAAATTGCCAATTACTCTTTCTATCCCCATGATACCCTTGAGATTCTTTGATCCCCATTTTTACTTTGAGGCCACATCGAACAATTTCCTCATAGATCAAAAAGTCACGGATCACTGGGGATTTTTGTTGGATAGGTTTTGTCCCACCAAAGAAGCATTAAACTTTTTATTCAAGGGTATATACAATGACAGAGGCATATCATGCAAGGCTTTTGATGTTTTTATCCTACGCTATGATGGATTTTTCATCTATTTTTTGAGTTCAAGGTAGTCTATTTCCATCATAATTAAGAGGGTCTGAGAAAAATATTTATCGACAAACATTTTTTGGAAATTCATTCTTTTCAAATCCTTGATCACCTTTATAAGCTTCGTATTTTTTATCAATGTAAACCATTGATAAACATCACCCTCTATATGAAAAGTATCTAAAATAAAATTCTCTTGTTCAAAACATTGATGGATGAAGGAGATATTTTTAATGGATTTGATCAATTGTTCAGAAATTAAGGGATCAGATGATCTATTAAAAGTAGGAGGTCTTTGACTCATGAATATATTTATTACGACATTTTTTTTAATTAGGGGGCTCCAATTTTACTCTTGACCAGTGTTACTATTACAAACATGAGTTAACTGATAGAGTATCATGAAAAAATTCATGATTCCCCCACCCATTTGATTGGTAATCTCATTAGAACAGTCATCACATTGATATTTGCATCGGTGTTTAGCCAGAGTCATATTATTATCAATTAACTAGAATAAAATTAATTATATGGGTAACACATAAAGTGGAATCCAATAAAAAATATATAACTTAAACATTACATTTATATCCATAAATTATGAATTTATATGCTTCAATCTATGTTATCCCTGATCTAATTCCCAATATATACTATTAGGGGAATTTTTTTTATTACCTTAATAATAGTAAATAATATGATTAATAATATATCAAAACATATCACATGTGAGTGTGGTAATAAAAATTTCATCAAGGAAAATTAGCGTGCAATAGTTCCCATTCGTGTCTAGCTCAAAGAGCTGTTTTGGGGTTTTAACCCTACATACATCTGTGCCAGAGCCGCCTCTACCTGCTCGTATCTAGACATGGATGTATTTTATTGATTAAACACTTACTCAATACTCACCTAAATTTAGGGATGTTTTTATTATACATAGTCTTATCCCTATGGATTTCAATAGGTTTTTATAAACCAAATCCCAAAAAGAATAAAACATTTCCTCTATTACCCACTATAACGGCCTTTCTCTTTATTTCACACTTAAAGATTACTTATTACATAAAATATCCACTTTTTCCACATATAAGATCCATATTCCTTTTGAAATTCGGTATTATGAACATTAAATTATAAATTATAACATGAAATACACAACTTTATTACAAACTACTTTTACCTGACCACTCATATTCCTTCATAGCTTTCATTGCGTGGGATAACATGATGACATGCATAAGAAAAAGGTGATCTATAAAGCCAGTAAGGTTGAAAACAAGTAATAACATTAATAATGATGTACATGTTAGGAAAAGTCATTTCAATGGCGCATAAGATTAACATGGACTGAAATACATGATATAGAAAAATTATCCTAACATTGAAATGTGGAATCAACATTTAACATGATATTAGCATGATCCAAGGCTAATAGCACTTGGATCATGATTAAACCCTCATTGATATTGAATTAGATTGAGTAATATATAATTTCACATGATTTATCATGACACTAGTCTTTACCCAATGCATTTGGGTGCTATCAGGTCGCACATTTCGTAATCATTTCATTTCATGTATAAGTGTTTCTCATGAATCATATAACATGGATTCATTAAATATCATAATTTAATCCCTGATAAAGGAATCTGTAAATAATACATGAAACTATATAATAAATATGTAAATGTTCATAAATGTGAATACCATTAATAGAGATATGGGCATGGAATTCACTACACAATGACATTATCTAGGAAAATAACGGTGTAATTTCAACAACATAATGACATTACATAAGAATTCATAAAAATGGTTGATGATAGATAAGGGGTGACTCAACATAAGTTCATGAAATGGAATGTGTGGGGATCATAAAAATTCATTTTCCAACCTATGTAATATAATTTTGATTCATATTACAAAATAATTTCTTGAATGCGAATGCAGCGAGAGAAATCCCTTACAGAATTTTGATATGGTAATGGGTGTACATGGAAGGCATTAATGTGAGTGAAAAAGGTATCTCATCATTTAAAAAAAAGGAGGAAATTATATGGGAGGTTTTAAATCAAACTCCAAAATTTTTAGTTGAAATAAAAATGCTATAAAAACATAATGAAAGTTTGACAGAAATGAGAAAGGAAGAAATCCCTTACTTGGAAGTGTGATCCCAAAGGCTTGGAAGAAGCATGAGAGAGGATTCATGGGAGATTACTGAAACATTAGAGGATAATAGAGAGATTAAGATAGATTAGGGATGTGCTACAGGTGTTTCATGTGAAGATAAGTGGGAGCATGGGTGGGTTTTTATAAGAAATGAGAGGGAATTCGTTATTATTTAGGTTTTGGACACTACACATTAAACCAATCCCAACCACAAACTATACCATGGTTTTTGACCATGTCTTCTAAAAAGGGATGTTTAAAAAACTATTATCATGTCCAATGGAATAAATTATTAAAATATTATGATTTCATGTGTGGAGGTGAGGCACTCTCTCAAAGAAATCATTTTAAAAGTCAAAATGATTTATTAGTCTTGGACGGTCCACTAAGGCTTTTATAAATAAGTAAATAAAACCTCAAATTTCATTATTTTAAAGTTAAAACGTATATTAACCGAAAATATCATTTATATTATTTTATTACATCACTATTGGGTCGTTATGTTGTTATAAAACACGTTATATATTTAAACAATATTTAATTTTTACCCAAAAAAATTGACGTTCACAGAAAATTAATAAAATTTCACTATTGGATATTTTACACATAATAATTCAAAAATAATATTCATTTTATCTAAATAATTTTATAAAAATGTGAATATTTACTTTTATAAAAAACATACATTTAATGAAATTTAATGGTTTTAGCAAAAATATCATTCCAACCTTAATAAAAATTAAAATTATATTCATAAAATTTATACGATTTTATATATTTAGTAAAAATTAATATAGAAATAATTTATTATTAAAATATAATTTAATTTAAAAAATCCATTAATTTTTAAAAATATATTTCAGAAATGAATATTAACTAAAAAATAATATTTTCGCTTTGAAAACCATTTACAAAGTAACAATAATAAAATGAATATATATTATTTACAAAAAATAATGCACCTAATTATAGTGATAGGATCTTGTTACATAACCCCTTATAACTCATGCATAATACCTAGGTGTAATATGTGTGATGGTTATACACTTAGGGTGGCTTGGATAACATCGGCTGTGTGAAAATCTCTATCAACTTCTACTTCTCCCATAGGCGGTTCCGTTTAATCTTAATGTGTCAAAGCTTGACTTGGGCTTGGTCAGGAGAAAATCCCATGGATGATATAAACTTTATGAGTTTTGAAAAATGGGAATTGTATTGAGCAATTATGCTGCATGAGGCCTTCTCTTACTTTTTTTTGTAAATTGGATTTGTTAAAGCCCAATATTTATACTAATCATGTGATCACTATTCAACTTCTATATTAGAAATGGTGACAATTAATAACAGTATATTTAAATCTAAAAACCCAAAAAAATGTATTTGAATATGTTTTATATAATAATTTTACATAATAATACCTTTAAATAGATCAAGAAGAATTATTATTAATAAATTTGTGGGCTGTTATAGTATTTCTTTTTAATCTCTTACACCAGGTAATGGATATTCAAGATAAAGTTATATACCTGAAGAAGGTCTAATTAATCATAAGATCCATAATTAATTCCTTTAGTATATATATATTTTACAGAACCTCAATGGTCATCACTTGTTATTAAATATGATAAATCATACTTTAACCATAAATAATAACAAAAAATCTGCTAAATTTATTTTATGAGTAATTAACCATTAGAATCCTCCTACATATCACTGGCCATATTTTAAATCCAAAAAATGTTATATAAATTTTATGGCCAAAAAAAAATATTTAGTTCATTTTCATACATTCCAAACATGTGAATAATTTTATCTCATATTCTATAAAAATGTTATTATCCAAATTAACCCTTAATAAAAAAATTTGATACAATCATTGGTTGTTGAAAATATTTCTACAATATAAATATTTATTAATCTCGTATCAATGTATAATACATAACCAATTTAAATTTAAATAATGTTATCCCATTACCATATCAATTTAATTCCATCAT
Source organism: Viscum album (assembly GCA_963277665.1). Taxonomy (NCBI): domain Eukaryota; kingdom Viridiplantae; phylum Streptophyta; class Magnoliopsida; order Santalales; family Viscaceae; genus Viscum; species Viscum album. Next base: position 1,404,997,482 of record OY728120.1, on the reverse strand, counting down.
TGATAACATATTAGAGATTTTGTTTTATTCAAAATTATTTTTTCAAAAAGAAAAACGTTCCACCAAATCAGTTTTCCTGGTCATTAGTTCTATTAAACTAGTTCTCCTAAATTACTTAATGAAATTTACTGAAGTTAAATCCATATATTTTTCATAATTTTTATGATGTTAATGATATATAATATATTTCTTAGATCAATAAATCAAAAGAAAAATAATCATTCTATTTCATCTATATCAATATCATAAAATTTAACTTGACCCCTTAGTTTCTTCTAAGGTACATTCCCTTTACTCTTTGGGAATTCATTTGGTAGTGATCAATAACCATATAATTGAAACATTAAAAATTTATTGATTTTTTCTTTTCCATATCAATCATGATTATTGAGACCTTCATCTCCACACTTGTACCAAACTCCCATTCCAAGTTCCAGTTTATTTCATTCCATAATTATCACATGTGACAAAATCATTCATTCCCTATTCTATTTTTCCACATCATTCATCATCTTTCTATTATTACCATGATTTACCTTAAATTAATGATACTTATATAATACTTTCTCTATCTTTATAACACATCATACTATATTTTTGTATATTAAGATATTTTGGGGGACCATGTCCCTTTGGATGAATGGATTTAAAAAATAAAATTAATAATCTATCTTACTCCTTGGGTTATGTAGTTAGTCCACTGAATTCATTTACAGTCTTGTCAAATTTTCTACATACATAGTAGCATTCTCATCCTCCTTTTTTCTCAGACTCAATAATTTTTTCCCAATCTATTTTCTCTATGTTCATGAGGATAATATTTTTCCATAAAAAGTTTCATAAAATTATTCCATTCTATTTTTTATATTTCCATATCCTCTTTAGTGTAATGAATCAATGACCACCATTGATCATAAACTCTAAAGAGATTATGACCTTCCATGAAAACCATATTCCTTTCATAAGATCCCCAAGTGTGAAATTTCATCCCTAAATAACATATCCCCTTCTTATCTACAAATATTATTTTAGTCCCATTGAATGATGATTGTTGTTTCCGCATGAAGTGTTTTAAAATTTTACAAATATTTTTTTGAATTACGTCCCTCCATAGGTTCAAGAATATCACTCCAAACATGAGCGAGTTGTCCCAATATAGTTTTAATTTTTTCACCTTCAGGTATAGCATGAGATTTAACACTGTTATCTCACTTATGAATGAAATCCCTATATGGATTATGTACATTGATATGCTTCCCATTCATTCTACTTTGATCAATTTATGAGAATTGGAATATATTGTATTAAATCATAACATAATAATCCATTAATATTATTCCCAAAATAATCAAAATACTTAAAATAAATTGAAATTATTATTCATAGATATTATCATAACCATAAACATTGTTTTTTTGGGATGTTATTCAGTATTTCTATACAAATTGAACAATAGGTTTATCTATAAAAATCAATTTTTTAGAAAATATAGCTCCAAAGGTTTCTTATAAACATCCTCTGATACCAAATGTAACACCCCTAGCCCTAGAATCCTCGATTCGATGGTTACGTTTTTATATCGGCACAATATACAATGAATTTTATCCCAACATACCAAATAGTTTAATATTTTTTTAAACTAGATATATAATTTAATGTTAAAATAAAATTTTTAATATAATCATCAACCTATGAAAATAATATGATAACACTATTAATCTCTAATATTGACCCTTCATATCCCTCATAACGAAACGTATTGTCATCCAATGGAAAAATAAATCATATAAAAGGGGTGATCTCAATTTCTCAATAAGGATTAAGTATAGTAGAATAATTAAAAATTAGGTAATAAACATTATGGAAATATAAATAGCTAACACACATTCATTTTAATAAAACAAATTAATCTTAAAAATGATAGAATAAAATATGATAATAATGACATATTAATAATTGCATGAGATGGAATCCCTGTCCATAGATTTTCGACTAATGGAATAATTACATGTAAATAAATAACTAATATCATAATAATGTATTGCATATTGGTAGACTTCTAATTCTACCATCCCATCCTTGACCAAGTCATATTAAAGATATTTGTAAGGCCACAGCCAAAACTGAATTTGGTTTGTCTCATGTGACCTAATGGCTTATTGAGGGGCTATAGAGGGACCGACACATCACTTACTAAGTGAAACTAATTGCTCACGTGAATAAATAACAGAACTGAGTCAATATCAATAACTATAAGTACTGGAAGATATTGTCATAGAGAATAAAAATACATCCTCAATAAAACTAATCATAAACCATGAAAATTAATATTATGAATGGTATTATTTGATAACATCCTCATCAAATGATTCAATAAAGTATTTTTTCATTGACAAAAATACTCTGAATGTTTTACCGAAATATTTCTAGAGGAAAATAACTATTTTACTTTTAACAACTAAAATATAAAAACTTTTCTTGTTATAAAAAATGTTATTTATTTTAAAATATCATTGTAAAAATGTAATGTATATGTAAATTTTTTAGGTTATATTGATTATAATAAAATCTACTCATATTTAATAAGTTAAAATATTATTCCTTCTATATATTTGCTAAAAAAGACTCAAATAACTTTCATGTGAATTCAATAAAACATTCCATTTAGAAGGTTAATTAAAATCCCTAAATGAGTAAAAATAACATTAAAAACAATGAATGAATAATAATAAAATTGAAACAATTTTACAAAACAAGTTAATGGAATGAAATTAGTGTTTTTATATAACATGAAAAAGATAATTATTAAAAAGAAAGTCTCTTATAAATATCATATCATTGGGGATTTAAATAATAAATTTAAAAATGTATTTTTATCTATTTTAAATCCTCATAAAAATTATAAATATGATATAGGGTAACAAAAATTAATTTCTATAATAATCCTAGAATGACAGAAACGATGAATTTATAGTTTATCCTAATGAATGGATATTGAGTTAAAATTTCCCTTACAACTTTGAAATAGGTTATGTGATATTCCCCATAAAAGTAAAAATTATAAAATGAAAATTTAAATACCATGAATAAAATGATATTAATTATATGATATTTCACATGGATGACTAAATACACTAGAAACATGAAATAATTGGTGATTGAGGCATATAAATAACAGAAGTAATAGTGAGTTGAGAAAAAGTTACCTCACAGTTCCCTTTAGTGATGAGGTCTTTAAACTCATGTATAATGGTTTAAATAAAGGTATTAACTCATTCCAAAAAAATATTAATTTCCATAATAACATAACTGATGATTTTATAACATCTCATTTTCTATTAATTAATACTACTTTATTATTTTCTGGGTTTCATGTGCTTTATTTTCGTACTTTCATGATTGGTTCATTCGTGTAAAATAATGTATGCTAATATAAAATTTTATTGAAACTCCAGAAGTTAAATGAAATAATATTAATTAAATTTTATGTGTATAAATTTTATGAAATATAATTTTTCATTATTATATGAGGATGATTCATTTTAGAAAATGTTAATGATAAATGTCTAGTTTATTTTTGCGGAATTTCTAAAGAACATGATCATGTATCTTTTTTCTTACGTTTGTGAGTGTATATTTGTTTCATAAAAATAAATAGGTTATTAAAATCTGATAAAAACAATTTTAATAATAAATATTGTTTTATGACCACACATAAATGATGTTACATAATATATAAAAAGCATTATTCATAATGGGGATTTACTGACATAATTTTTACAATGGTTTCATTTATTTAAATAAAACGAGGTAATAAAAAACGATTTATATAATATAGTACAATTTTAAAAAAAAAATATATTATTTAACTTATTATGGAATTATTATTCATTAATGGATGATATATATGATGAGAAATTAGAAGTGGAAAAGAAAATAAGAGAGGAGTTTTTAAAATATTACATCTTAAATATCACCTCATTGGAGGACCCCATGAGGACCTTGGGTTTTGGTAATTTGTTGAGAAAATCAGAACATGGATGTGTTAAATGCGAGGAGGAGTGTTATGGGAAGATATTTTTATATTTCAAAGGATTCTCTGCCAAAATAAGGTGGTGATGGCTGATATTTATAATTGTGGAGAGGTGAGTTTATATGATTAAAAATGAAAATTTTACATCTAATGACAATCAAAGTGATTTGGAATTAACTTAAACAAATTTTCCAAGAAATAAATATTTTGGAATGTGGTTAATGTGGAGATATAATTCAGGTAAATAATTTTTTTTTAATTTTTTTATTATTTTATTCCTCTAATTTTTTAAAATTAACATGTGTCATTTTTTCTTATACTATAGAAAATAATTTTTTAACGATGGTAACTTTTTAAATGCCATATAATGAAACTTTAAATACCTCCAAATTTAAGTTATCTTTTTATAAATATGGAATTTATTTTACCAAAATCAATTCACATAATTATAAAAAATATATTTAAAAAGTTACTACATACGCAACAAAGAAGCGGGTTTCTAAAGTAAAAAATATCTAAAATGTGAAAATTTTATATATATAATTTCATTTTTAAATTGATTAAAATGAAAAATATTGTTATTCATAATTTCTAATTGATCTAATTATTCAAAACAGTAATTTAGAATATAATTTATTTATATAAATTATTTAAAGAAAAATGCTTTTTAGAAAAAATTTAATATTTTCATTATTTATAAAAAATTAAAACTTTTCTATAAAATACCAAAATTTCACCCTAATATAATTTTACAAATAATTTTTTAAAAAATTTTAAAAAAATCAAGAAATACTTATAAAATATTAAAAATTGATATTTAAAATGGGTGAGCCATCATAATGTGGGAAAATTGCATTTTAGAAAAATATAAAATTTTTTTGCTAAAAATGATATTTTTTCTTATATTAAGACAATAAAACATGTTGTATGAATTTTTAATAATATTTTTGAGTATAAGATATATTAATTTAATTAATATATTTTATTAATAGTGATTAAATTAATTTGTTAACATAAAAGTCTATTGTGGGTGTAAAAGTTTTTTCATATAAAAACACATCCTTTATGCTCAATTTGTTGACAATTTTTTTTACTAATTAATTTATAAAATTTGAATTAATTTTATAGACATATGTAAAATATATTTTCATAATTTTTTTAATATCATTTTGTACATCCATTCGAATGGCTACGTGATATCTATCACAATAAAATAATAATATTTAATAAATTTTTTATACATAGTGTTCATTCAAACATATTATATAGATTAAATATAATTTATTTTAGTATATATATAACATAAAATATTGGGGTGTTACACTGAGGCTATATCATCTCATTCCATATTCTTGATTTTTTTACTTATCTCATTTAATAAGTTTTTAAAATATTACGAAACTCATATAATGATATACATTCTTGGCCTTTCAGATTTGAATCATTTTGATTTAATTTATCTTTGAAATTTAGCATAATATTAATCACAATAGAATAATCAGCCATCTTCTCAAAAACCCAATAATATTTATAATAATATCATTTAATCCTTTAAATAATTCATAAAAAGTTTCATCATCGTCCATTTTGAAATACCTAAACCTACATATCTAGATATGTAATATAGCTTCTTTGAAATAATTATATCATTAAAAACTATGATTCAATATATCAATGTTCTCCATATTAATTTAGAGATAGATCACTTTAGTGTTTAAATTTTCTAATAATACTAAATTTATTTCATTCCGATTTTTTCAATTAATTTCCTAATTCTACTTATCCTTATCATTCATAGTAGAATCCTCATAGTTGTGTGGGAATCACATAGTTCTTATATCTCTCAAATCTCCCTAAAATGATGGAATTATGGTATCATGAAATTTCTCTAGCCATGATTGTTTTATCCATTGAAATTATGAACACCCCATATGTTTACTAATTTTATTTTCCTTATACTATGGAATTTTTTTGGATATTTTTGAGGATACAGTCACTATGATACAAAATAATGATCCCATATCATTATGAGATCACATAGAGGGGTATAGGTGAATCAATTATCCCTTTTATTTTTAAAAATTATTCCATTACAATTAAACCTCTATAATAAGTTACATCATCAATCTGATCTTCATTTTTCCCTCATCCCCACTTCAAATAGTTGTATTAATGAAAGGTAACAAATATTAGGGTTTATGTGGTTTGGTAAATAGAAATATTCCTTATAATATTTTTAGAACCCCCTATAAAGATTCTATACCGTATAAAATATTAATTAGTTATTCCTCCCCAATAATAATATAGGTATACCCCCAAAATCAAATACAAATTCAATAGTTGGTCATACCCCACAAATTTAACATCCTTCTTCAAATCACAATCGTTCATCAACTGTTTATACACCCCCCATCTACAGAATTCTTCTCAATATAGTATGATATACTATATAAAGATCATTATAATGTTCCTCCTCCATGAGTTTGTTGGATAAAACTTTATAATGTATACTTATTCAACATCCTTTTCACCTTGTTGGTCTTTCTAAAAAAATATGATATTCAATATATGATTTTATTAATTATTCCTATAACATAATTGGGATTTATTTATTACATCATCAGATGAAGTCTTGGTCTGACTTAGTTGATTGAAATTAATGCAAAAAATGTCTTAATTCAACTTCATTCCTGAATTTAATGGGATTCTCAAAAGTCCCTATCACACTAATGATTTTACATATTATAATTTATATTCATTCATTACGTGTCTTAAAAGAAAACCCTAGTTTCTTAGAAATTAACATGGTTTGGGATTCTCAATGGTCCTGCATGTGTTTATGATCTAATGCATACCGTACTTCAAACATCTAATATATGGACTAATCATAAAAATTACATAATCTTGAATATTATATTAATAATTAATTTAATCCAATATGAGGATGTTTATAGTTTAGTGTTTTAGAGAATTAGGTTATCAACATTAAAAAAAATTAATTAAACCCAAAGTGGAAGAATTCAATTAGTGTCTAATTTCCCACAAAATAAAACTTTTATGATATTAAAAATCTTTTTTTTAAAAAATATTTAAAATATTCATATTGATATCATCTTTGTTTCCAAATAATACATAGAAAAAAATTAAAAATATTTTAAAACATGAGATTACCATAAATATCATAGTAAGTGAAAAAAGGATAGAAACTTGTTAGTACATAAACAATCAAAAAAATTACTCTTTTCAATATAATTCCAGGGATCAATATAAACATTTTCATACTCAAGAAATCAACATCTCTACCAAAAGCCTTTCATAAAACCTTTAATCAGAAATATTTAGGATAAAAATAATTATTTTTTCTAAGAAATCATAAAATCATTTCCACAAATTTATACTTTTCTCCCTTATTATGTAAAAAATAATTTCCTTTAAAAAATATTCTCATTAGATTACCTTGTGAAATCATGAGATTTCAAAAAAAATAAAAAATAAACATAAACCATATAGGTTCCATAAAAAATAATTTCATACCAAACATATAAATTGAGTAACATTAATGGTTATCTCCCATCATTACCATTTACTAATTAATTTTAGGGCTATAATGGACCCACTCATCTTTAGTATATAACGTATCCACCCATCCTTATTTTAAAATAGAAACACCCGTCCATAGTTTAAAATGGATCCACCCATCCTTGGGTTATAAAGGAACCACATTCCATCCTAAACAATTTCTATTCAATATAAAAGAAACATAACATATGAAATATTTTTTTTCCATAATCATACTCAAAAAAAATTCTTTTAACCCATAAAAACATTTATGGATATTGAAATATCTATTTAATTAGTAATACTTTTTAGAAAACCAAAAAATAGGAATTCTAGTGTTTATTTTATTAATAGATAGTATATTATAAGGGAATCCAAACATAAAATAATGGGTATGGAAGGGAGAAACCCAATTGACACAATATGCAGTAAAATATAATACTATTTATTCATTTTGTAAGTAAATTCCAAACATTCTATTTAAAAAACATAAAATGATTCATTTGGAAGAATTTTCAAAAAGTAAAAAGTTTCATAAAACTATTGTTATAGTAAATTATTCCCATATAATTATATACATAAAATAATTTTAATAATATGGTAATGGAAGATAATGATTTAGAAATTAAATCATTAATACATTTAAAATGATGTTTTTAATGAAATTTGTCACTTACATTTAGTTTGACTCATCATGTATGTTATTTATATTCCATAATAATAAACATATATTATATATATATTTTATAACGATCCATTTTGAATTTTATTATTCCTTTTATTTAATTTATTATCATGTTATAATCAATTATTTAATCATTTATGTTTATGTCATATGTTTTGATGATATTTGACTCAAGTGTTAAATATTACTTTGGTAGTTTAAATATGGCCCAAGATATCATTATTAAATCAAAAAAAATAATATTATTAATAATATTAAAAAAATTATATATCATTCTAAATGATAAAACTATATATGAAATATTGTTAGGAAAAATGAATTTTATTACAATCATAGAGATGACAGGCCATACATTTTCATGAGTATTTTATCGTTTTTTAACCGTCATTGTGGAAATATTTGAAGCGTTGTTTTATATTGAAAAGTTGATTATTATATCATAAATATATTAATATTACTATATTATATTATTCATCATGTGATGTGGTGATTGAAAATAAATCACATAGCTTCAAGGATGTGGTAGTCCACACGTATGACCAAACAACATTATAATTACTCAATGAATGGAAAATAAAGAAATTATATTACATAGCCAGAAGGTTTGGAAGATAGGCAGAAAACTGATTCCATTAAAATTAAAATAAAAATTTAAGCATTAAAAAGTATCTCAAAGGAAAGGGGCTTTACAAGGTCACGTATACAAGACACCATCTATATTGTTACTGAAAAAATTGTCACAACAGGGGGGAAAACAAAAGACCAACTGGAGATGACCACTATAATTCTCCTTTTAGATAGGGCATTCGCAACCTAATTCACCTCTCGGTAGGCATGAAACACTTCAAGACATAATCCATCCACAAGGCAAAGACAAGAAATCTAGGCAGGCACCATTCTCCAAGGAGCATTCTGAGAGCGTTCTTTCATAATCTGGACAGCCAGAGAGGAATCCAACTCCACCCATAACATGCGCCATCCATAATGAACTGCGTACATGATAGCTTTGATCATCACCCATAGTTCTTCCTCGATAGCATAGGCAATACCAATACAGTGAAAAAAATTTCCCTTCACGAAACCCCAATGAGTTCTGAAAACTCCACCGCGCCAAGTAGGACCTTGTGCACCAGAGGCTTCCCCATCCAAGTTCTGTTTTATCCACCCTGCAATTGGAGGAATCCATCTGATGTACATGGCCACTTTGGGCCTTCTTTCCCTGCCACTCACTCCAAGAGATCCTAAAAATACTAGATTAGAAACATCATTATTCATAGAGCCTGGTTGAACCATTAAAGCATCTTTTATCACTCTATGTATGAACATGAAATCATCTTTGATTGATGGTTTATCATTATTGAAAACAGTACTATTCCTAGATTTCCAGATATAAGAGAAAACCGATATGACAGTAGCAATGACTAGCGATTTAATTTGATCAATGAAATTTGTTTTAAATGTCGAAATGAAGACAGAATCGAGAGAAGAGAAATCCATGTAGTAGGTTTAGATGAACTGAACATAGTGAAATAATTTAATAGAGAAAGAGAAATTCATGAACAAATGACTAACAGATTCATCACTGACCATGTAGAAATAACATAACGAAGCCATGTGGAAGCCTTTCTGTTGTAGAGCACTTTGAACTGGGATTCTATGTTTCCAAATTCTCCAGATGAGAAGATCATCATTGGGTGAGATAAAAGGTTGATGCAACCCTGCAAGCCATGATGGGATACCAGAACCTGCAGTGCATTGTAAGATATAAAAATTCCTACTAGAAAATAAACCATTTAAATCAGGTTTCCAGATGAGTATATTATCATAAACATATTGATAACTTTGAATTTCCACATGAAGGTGTTGAGGAATAAAATCATAATTGTCCATAATTCCCTGAAAGTCTGAAATGGTGAGCCTCCTTACTGTTGATGGAATTTCAGTGCAGTATTTAATTGGAGTAGGCAACCATGGTGTGCTCCAACAGTTTAATTGAGAATCAGTAGAGACCATCCATTTTGATTGAGAGATAATCTGTAAATATGTACCCTTGATAGAAGTCCACACAAAGGATTTTAGGTAGTAACACTTACATTTTTGAAGTATGTCCACAAACCTACCAAATAGAAATTCTATTAAAAAATCAGGCTGAGAAATAAGCCTCTCGGTAAAACTCTGAAGAAGGGCATTATTATGAAATTTAATATCCTAAATACCCATACCCCCATGTTAACTGGATTGATGCAGTCTTTCCAGGCCACAGTCACCAATTTCCTCTGATGGGTTGAGCCAGTACAGATAAAATTACGTATCATAGCACTCAACTCATTTAACAGGATTTCTGGACATTTGTATACAGGGAAGGAGTAGACAATCATAGAGGTAATAATAGAGTTCACTAGATAGGTTCAACCGGCCTGGGACATAGTCTTCCCCTTCCAACTTGCCAATTTATTTGAGATTTTAAGAACAATTCCTTCCAAGTGGACATGTTTCAATCTTCCCCAGAACAAAGGAATCCCCAAATAATTGAAAGGTAGGGTGCCTCTTTTTACACCAAGAATAGAAGCAACCTTCCTTTGCATCAAGGCTCTAATACCTTCTCCAAAGACAACAGTAGATGTGTTCCAGCTAATATCCTGGCCAGCTACCTCCTCATAGTGTGAGAAAATATTCTTAATGGAAGAATTTGTTTTCATGTCATCCTTACAGAATATAATAATGTTATCAGCATAGAATAAATGTGAGGGAGAAAATAAATTTCTCACTACGTGGATTCTTTGATAAATGCCCATGTTAAGAAGGTCATGGAGACAATTAATAAGATAATCCTCAACCATAGAAAATAAAATTCCAGATAGGGGATCTCTTTTCCTGACTCATCTAGTGCACTGAAAGAACCTTCTTGGGGATCCATTAACAAGAATTTATAAATAAGCACTTTTTAATATAGTATAGATCATACAAAAAAATTTCTCTGGGAATCCATACATCTTGAGAATGGCAACGATGAAGTCCCACTTTATAGTGTCAAAGGCCTTTGAAATGTCAGCCTTTAGAGCCATGTTTCCATATTGAACCTTGTTTATCATGACAATTATACATTCTGAAGCAGTGAAAATATATTTATGTATCCTCCTCCCATGTGCAAAACCAAATTGATTGGCAGAGATAACATTTCGGGCAACATCACCTAATCGATTTGATATTATTTTACTAATAAAATTGGGGATAGAGTTCCCAATAGCAACAGACCTAATGTCCTTGATGTCTGATGCATTGTATTTTTTAGGGATCAGAGATATGAAATTAGAATTCATCCCGAATGGCATGAATAAGTGATGAAAGAATTCTTGGACAACACTGATTACTTCTTTCTAAATGATATCCCAATAATACATGAAGAATTTATTTATGAATCTATCTGGACCAGATACACTGTCCATATTCAATGAGAATAAAGAATAATGTATTTCTTTTTGTCTAGGAATCTCTATGAGATTTCTGTTTTGACTATCATCAGCACTAGGGTTAACACATTCAATGATTTTCCTAGTGTTGTTGTCTGCATCTACAGAATATAACCTCCCAAAGCAGGAAGTCACACCCTTGGCAATGTCATTTTCAGATGTTAGAATGGTATTATCAATCTTAAGAACCTTGATATTCCTTCAATCCTTTTTTCATTATGTAAAAAATGAAATAATTTCGAGTTCCTGTCTTCATACTTCAAACACATTACATTGAATTGATTCCAGGCAAAGTTCTCCTTAAAATCCAAGAGATTCTCAAGTGTTGAAGTAGCGTGAATTTCCTCCTAAGAAGGGGTGTCCGGATGTAAATTCCTCTGCTGACAGCATGTAATATGTGATTCAGCCTCCTTAATATCATTATCAATATTGGATAAGGTTCTTTTACTCCAATCATGGAGTTTTCTCTTGACAATTTTCAACTTGGAGATCAGGATAAAATAAGAGCTGCCTATGATATCCATATTCCAATCCCCCTAGACTATTTCTCTACACCCAGGCACAACAAGACAAGAATTATTGAACATGAAGAGAAGGGGTGATGACCTCAGGCTACTAAAGCACAGATCAATTATTATGGGATTGTGATCTGAATGGAGTTTGGGAAGGGTCATTCTAGACACCTCCATCATATCATTCCTATCATCCATGTTAACAAGGAATCTATCTAGCTTACTTTACTACCTTCCATTAACAGTGTATCTATTCCAGGTGAACTAAGAACCTAAAATGGGAACATCATCCATTATACAATGTTCAATGCAAGAAAAAAAGTCCGTAGCTGATATTCTACAAAAATTACTCCCAGTTTACTCCTCTGGTCTGAGAATAGTATTAAATTCTCCTGTCAGAATCCAATTATTATACATGCTATCTGAAATATTAATCTGAGATTCCCATAAAGATCTTCTTCTGATGTACTGATTGAATGCATACAAAAAGGTTTCATATAATTTATTTGATTGAATGTAGAAACTGATTTTTATCGATTTTTGGTCACTCTAGAAAGAATCAACTGTGACAGTGTTGTGCCTTATCACCCATAGGGAAAATGATCAGTTCTTGAGGTGGTAGTTTGTCCTAAACTCGAATGAAAGCTTCATTTACATTTTAATATTAGCGGATATTCATAATGGTTTTTAAAAAAATTAGAAAAAATACAATATATAAGATAAAAATGGGTTTTTTTATTCATGGTTGAAGAATATTTGGATGTGGTATAATATGAAATAAAACTAAAATTTTCTATTAAGACCAAAACATTTTCATTGGATACCCTCTTAAGGATTGTATGTAATGAATTTCTTAGATTAATTTTATATCTAATTGAATGACTCTATAACATGGTTAGGGTTGTTAATATGGTAATTGGGTATGGATTATTTTATCTAAAAATATTATTATATCGTCATAAAAGATGTAACGACCCAAAGTTTCATTAATGGAAAATCCCTCTTGATCCAGTTAAATGTTTCTTTATGAAAAATGTTTTTTATAAGATGTCAACTTCTTTAGTTTTACGTTATGATTTTTGACCGTTACTTTTATAGCCGTTGAACAGTGATCATCTGGGTAGTTTAAATATAAGGCTTTAACGAACCAATTTTCTACTCAGACAAAGGAAGTGATGGCCTCATCCAGTAGAATTTTCCCTTACGAAGCCCATTTGTCGGAGCTCTGAAAAGAGGTGGCGTCTTTGGGCATTGCCCATGACCAAGCCCAAGATGAGCTTCATCAAGTCAAGCTCGAACGTGATTGTCTACGGGAAAAATGGAAGTTGATAGAGATTACCACTCGAGCGATGTTATCCGAGCAACCCCAAGAGTCTGTCACCATCGCACACCTTACCCTTAGGTCTTATGCGGCTATTTTAAGGGGTTATGTAACAAATAAGTAGTACCATGTTCATGCACATTACTTTTGTATATAATAAAGAATATAATTTCTAGTCATTTTTGATACATTGTAATTAGTTTTTAAAAGTACAAATGGTTTTTTTGGTTATTATTTAATTAAGAATTATATTTTATTAAATTAAAGGATTTTTGAGTGAAATAATATTTTAATATTATTAATAATATTAAATTAATTTTTTATTAAATATAAATGATCTTATAATTTTATGAATGCAATTAAAATTTTTATTAAGGTTTGAAAGACATTTCTGTCAAAACCCGTGAATTTTTTATAAATGTCAGTTTTTATTTTAAAAGTGAAAATTCACATATTTAGAAAATTATTTAGATAAAATAAATATTATTTTTGGAATCATGTCGTCGAAATTATCCAACGGTGAATTTTTCATAATTTTCTGAGACAGTCAAATTTTTGGGTAAAAATTAAATACCATTTAAATATATAATGTGTTTTATGACATCATAATGACCCAATGATGATGTAATAAAATACCATAATCCTTATGTTCGGCCAATATATGTTTTATCATTAAAATAATGAGGTTTTGGGTTTGTTTGACTCACTTTTCATAGCATTAATGGAGCCCTCATGACTTATTCAACACTTTGCCTTTTTAAATTAATTTCCATGGGAGTGTGACTCACCTCCACATAAGCAACCCTAATTTTTTAATAAGTTCGGACCTTGGACATGTAAAATATTGTTTTCCTCTCTCCCTTTTCCAGAAACCATGGGCAAATACCATGGGATGGTTTGTGGTTTGGATTATTTTAATATAAGGGTTCCCAAACCTAAATAATAAAGAATTCTCTCACCTTTCCTATATAAACCCACCCAAGCTCCCACTTCCTCCTCACTCAAAGCCCTTTAAGTTCGTCAAACCTCTGCCCAACTCTCTCTAGAATCCTCTCAAGGTGCCCCAAGCTCCCAAGAAGCCTCTCACAAGCCTCTCTCTAGCCTTTGGAATCACACTTCCAAGTAAGGGGTTTTCTTCCTTTCTCATTTTTGTCAATTTTCATTAAGTTGTATTGCCCTTTTTATTTCAATTATGAATGTTGGGGTATGATTTTTCACCTCCCCCATACTGCCCTATTATTTTTTTAATGATGGGAGAACCCTTTATCTCTCATTAAATTCCTCCTATGTACACTCGTTACTATGCCGAAATTCCGAAAGGAACTTCTCTCTCTTCTTTTACATTCAAGCAATACTTTTGTATCATGAATCTAAATTCCATTTCAATTGTTGGGACATGTATATATATGACCTCCTTACTGTCCATTACATGTAAATATGATGAGGAACCCATTTCTCTCTCATCAACCTTTTTTATGAATTCTTATGTCGCGTCGTTACACTGCCGAAATCGCACCGATTTTCTAAGCCAATGTCTTTGTGTAGTGAATACCATACCCATTTCTCCATCAAGGGTATTCACCATTATGCACATTTACATATTTATTGTAAAGTTTCATGTATTAATTCCACATTCCTTTATCGTGGAAGAAATGATTATGTTTTAGGAATCCATGTTTTATTATCCATGTGGCACACTTATGCATGAAATGAAATGTTTAAGAAGGGTGCGCCCTTTATAGCGCTCCAATGCATTGGGTAATGTATAGTATCATGATACGTCATGTGAAATGAGTGTTGACTCATGCTTATTCAAGTGCAACGAGTGTTTACTCGTGCATCAAGTGGAATGAGGGTTTACTCATGCTCCATGTGCAATGAGCCTTGGCTCATGCTAATTCAATGTTAAGTGTTGTTGCCACATTTCCATGTTATGATCATCATGCTTTATCATGACTTTATGTTCATGTTTCTTTTATGCTCTATTGATATGCCTATTGCCTAACATGTATTTCACTCCTCATGTTATTCATTGTTTACTCCCTTACTGGGCTTTATAGCTCACCCTTTTCTTATGCATGTCCTCAGGTTATCCCATGAAATGCTAAGTACGAAGGAATGTAGTGGTCATATAAAGGATGTTTTCAATAAAGATGTTGTATTTCAAGTTTAAAGTTTTTATGTAATGATCCTAAGCCCCAAAGACATTAAACGTCTCGATCTTCTTTGTTGGATCAAGTGAAGTTTTATGTAATAAAGCATGTTTAAGTTGTAATAAAAAGCAGGGTTGTCATAGTTGGTATCAAAGGATAGGTTTAGTTATTTTTGGGATTAGGAAACCCTAGTAAAGCCTTAGATACAAGACTAAGCATAATAAAAACATCCCTAAGTTTTGGTAAATACTAAGTAAGTGGTTTATCAAACAAATACATCCCTGTCTGGATACGAGCAGGTAGAGGCGGCTCTGGCACAGATGTATCCTAGGGGTAAAACCCGAAAACACCACTTTGAGCTAGACTCGAACGGGAACTGGTGCACGACAACGGGCCTTTCTGCACTCTTGGTTACGAAACTCCCGGGGGATATGTTTTGATAAATTCACAATCTTAGTATGAACCCTTATTAAGGGAAAAATTTCCCTAAGAATATATGTTAGAAGGAAGATCATGAAAAGCCTGGATTGAATCCTATAGACTCATGAGTTAAAGAGATTAAAGTTTATTTATAAGTCATAAACTTTTGTCTTTGGATTACCCTTTATGTGTTACCCCTAACTTTCCTTTTTCCAGCCAATGGCCGGTAATAGGAGAACTCGGGCTAACAACCGTTGTGAAGATCAGTGTGATGATTGTTCTTATGAGATGCCCAATCCAATGGGAGAGGGAATCGCGAACTTTGTCATGCTTCTCTCTCAGCTAACTCTAGTTTTGAATAGAAACACTGGTCAAGAGGAACGTTCAACCCCCCCTAAGAAAGAACAAGTCTCTATTAAAAGCTTCATGAGACAAAGGCCTCCTACTTTTAGTGGATCATCCGATCCCACGATTGCTGAACAAGGGATCAACTCCATTGAAAAGATATTCTCCATCCTCCAATGCTCTGAAAAAGAGAAGTTTCTCCTGGCGGCTTATCGTATGGAGGGTGAAGCTGATCAATGGTGGACTTTGATCAAAAATATGAAGCCTGAGGAGGAGATCGAGGCTTTGGAATGGAAGGTATTCCGGAAGATGTTTTTCGATAAATATTTTCCACGCACCCTCCGTCTTAAGATGGAAAGGGACTTCCTTTCCCTCAAGCAGAATGATGAATAATCTGTGGGAGCGTACGAGGCAAACTTCACAAGGCTTGCACGATACGCTTCCAGCTTTGTCGTTACCCCCGAATGCAAGGTTGACCGCTTCTTTGGTGGGCTAAAGCCTAGCTTGCGGAAAGCATTAGCGATCCGTGACTTCGACAGCTATGAGGAAATTGTCCGATGTTCCCTCAAGGTTGAAATGGAGATCTGAAAATCACAGGGGTATCATGGGGACAAGAAGCGGAAGGTGGACTTCAATGCTGGAGGTCCGATGGATAAATCCAACGGCGCTAAGAAATTCCAGCACCCCACTTTCCAAATGTGTGGAAAAAAGCACCCTGGAAATTGCCTTAGGGGGACAAGAAAATGTTTTAAGTGTGGAAGAGAAGGGCACCTAGCTGTTAACTGTCAGCAAGAAGGACCCGCGGCTGCGACGGAGGGGAGGAACGCTCCGTTGGAACCTCAACGCGTTGTTCAATGCATCAAATGCAAAGAACCGGGTCATTTTGCAAATCAGTGCCCTAATCCAAGGGTTATCGGAGGCAATCAACAACCTCCAAGACAGCAAGGAAGATCTTTTTCCTTCACTTCTGCCGAAGTGAACCCCGACAACGAAGTGGTGACAGGTACGCTAGTTATTCATTCAAGAATAGCGAACGTACTTTTTGATTCAGGTTCTACGCATTCTTTTATATCTCAAAAGTTTAGTAGAACAATCCCTTCACCACCAAAAATCATGGAAGTAATATGGAGGTGAGTACGGAAAATGGGGAAATCATTGCATCCCATGAGTCTAAGTCCTCCCCTATTATAATCTGTGGATTGAATTTCCCGGCGATCCTCGTCATACTCCCTTTGGTAGAATTTGATGCAATTCTTGGCATGGATTGGCTTTCCTTATATAGATCCAACATAAATTGTCGGGAGAGGGAAATCACACTCCATATGGAGAATCGACCCCAGATTATTTACAAGTGTCGGGAGGAAGATGAATCTCCTTTAACACCATCATCTCAAGCATGGATATTACTTCCTTATGAGCACGCATATCTGGCTCAGATGATTAAGTCCAAGGAAGAAACCACCCTTGAAGAAATTCTTATTGTGAGGGAATTCGCTGAAGTATTTCCCGAGGAACTTCCTAGTCTTCCTCCAAGAAGAGATGTTGAGTTCTCAATTGAACTTATACCTGGGGCGCTACCAATATCCAAGACTCCATATAGAATGGCTGTGGTTGAGCTTGAAGAACTGAAGAAACAACTACAGGAGAATCTGGATAAAGGGTTTATACGCCCAAGTGCATCATCATGGGGTGCACCAGTCCTCTTCGTCAAGAAGAAGTATGGGTCAATGCGGCTTTGCATCGATTATTGTGAACTTAACAAAATCACGTTAAATAACAAGAATCCTCTCCCAAGAATCGATGACTTCTTTGATCAGCTGCGTGGAGCACAATACTTCTCCAAGGTCGACTTTCGGTCGGGATATTATCAAGTAAGGGTGAAGAAGGAAGATATCCCCAAGACTGCTTTTCGTACAAGGTACGGGCACTATGAATTCATAGTAATTCCTTTCGGACTCACCAATGCTCCAGAAATATTCATGGACTTGATAAATAGAGTCTTTAGAGATTACCTAGACAAATTTGTGGTAGTCTTTATAGATGATATTCATATATACTCCAAAACCAAGGAGGACCATGAGGAGCATTTAAGAACTATACTGGAGACTTTGCGCAAGGAGAAGCTCTATGCCAAGTACAACAAGTGTGAGTTCTGGTTGAAGGAGGTCTCATTCTTGGGCCATATCATCACAAGCAATGGGATATCTGTGGACCCCTCCAAAACAGATGCAATTGAGGTATGGCCGAGGCCAACATTGGTAACTGATATCCGTAGCTTCTTGGGGTTAGCCGGATATTATCGATGATTTGTGAGAAATTTCTCATGATTGTCCAACCCTCTTACCAAGCTAACTCGAAAGGGAGTAAAGTTTGCTTGGAGTGATGAATGCGAAGAAAGCTTCAAGGAGTTGAAAAGGAGGCTTATCACTGCACCCGTGCTCACTTTACCCATAAGTGGGGAGCTTTTTGTGGTATTCAGTGATGCTTCAAAGAATGGCTTAGGATGTGTGCTGATGCAGAATGATAAAGTGATATCCTATGCCTCAAGGCAGTTGAAAATCCATGAGCGAAACTATCCAACGCATGATCTGGAGTTGGCGGCGGTTATCTTTGCCTTGAAAATATGGCGGCATTATCTCTATGGAGAGAAATGTGAGATATATACTGACCACAAGAGTCTTAAATATATATTCACACAGAAAGAGCTTAATATGCGCCAGAGAAGATGGATAGAGCTCATCAAGGATTATGACTGTTCAATACATTACCACCTTGGGAAGGAGAACAAGGTGGCGGATGCCCTAAGTAGAAAGGATCCAGCAATTCTATCAATGATGAGAATTGAGAAGGATCCAATCTTCTTAGACTTGATGAATATGGACGTGGGAATCATAAAGAAGGGAACATCATCAATCCTTTCACATATTATTGCTCAACCATCTCTTTTGGAAAGGTTAAAGGATGCTCAAAAGGATGATGCAGGAATCCAAGAAAAAGTTGAAGCTATCAAAAAGGGAAAATCCTCAGAGTTTAATGTTAATGAAGAAGTAATTGTGAGGTTTGGGAAAAGACTATGTGTTCCATCAAGTTCGGAGCTGAAGAAGGAACTTTTGGATGATGCACATAGTTCAAATTTCTCTATTCACCCAGGGAGCACAAAGATGTATCGAGATCTCCGAGAAAACTTTTGGTGGGATAATATGAAGAAGGAGATCGATGAATATACATCAAAGTGTCTGGTGTGTCATCAAGTGAAGGCAGAGAGGCAGAAGTCTAAGGGGATGATGCAACCATTGCCCATACCAGAATGGAAATGGGAGAACATCACCATGGAATTCGTCACTGGACTTCCAAGGACATCCAAAGGCAACAATGCAAACTGGGTTATTGTGGATCATCTTACAAATACTGCACACTTCATTTCTATTCGAGAGGATTTCACTTTGGATCAACTGGCACGGATATATATCATAGAAGTGGTACGGTTGCATGGAGTACCACTATCTATTGTGTCTGACCGAGATCCAAGATTTACCTCTAAGTTTTGGAAGAGTCTTCAACATGCTCTGAATACTGAACTGAACTTTAGTATGGCCTATCATCCTCAAACTGATGGCCAATCCGAGCGGACTATCCAAACACTTGAGGATATGTTGGGAGCGTGCTCAATGGACTGTAAAGGAGGATGGGATCAACATCTTCCTCTAGTTGAGTTCTCTTATAATAATAGTTTCCACTCGAGCATCCAAATGGGACCATATGAAGCCCTGTATGGGAAAAGGTGTAGAACACCAGCATGTTGGGATGAGGTCGGTGAACGTAAGCTGCTTGGACCAGAAATGGCCGAGGAAATGGTGGAGAAGGTGAAAACCATTCAGCAGCATATCAAGGCAGCCCAAAGTCGACAGAAGAGTTATGCAGATAATCGTCGACGAGACCTTGAGTTTAAAGTCGGAGACATGGTGTTTTTACGTATATCTCCGTGGAAGAAGGTCATGAGGTTTGGAAAGAAAGGGAAGTTAAGTCCAAGGTACATCGGCCCATTCGAGATTCTTGATCGTGTTGGGGCTGTGGCCTATCGACTAGCACATCCACCTACTATGGCCAAGGTGAATGATGTCTTCCATGTATCCCTCTTAAGAAAGTACATACCAGACCCTTCACATGTACTCTCTTCCGAGGTGGTACAATTAGAAGACGATCTTTCTTATGAGGAGCAACCAGTGAAGATCTTAGATCGTAGAGAAAAAGTTCTATGAAATAAGACAATGCCCCTCGTTAAGGTGTTGTGGAGAAACCAGATGTTTGAAGAAGCAACTTGGGAGTCGGAGGATATGATGAAGCTAAGTTACCCACATTTGTTTTAGTGTGGGAAATGGAAAATTTCGGGGGCGAAATTTCTTAAGGGGGGAATGTTGTAACGACCCAAAGATTCATTAATGGAAAATCCCTCTTGATCCAGTTAAATGTTTCTTTATGAAAAATGTTTTTTATAAGATGTCAACTTCTTTAGTTTTACGTTAAGATTTGTGACCGTTACTTTTATAGCCGTTGAACAGTGATCATCTGGGTAGTTTAAATATAAGGCTTTAACGAACCAATTTTCTACATAAGCAAAGGAAGTGATGGCCTCATCCAGTAGAATTTCCCCTTACGAAGCCCATTTGTCGGAGCTCGGAAAAGAGGTGGCGTCTTTGGGCTTTGCCCTTGACCAAGCCCAAGCTGAGCTTCATCATGTCAAGCTTGAACGTGATCGTCTACGGGAAAAATGGAAGTTGATAGAGATTACCACTCGAGCGATGTTATCCGAGCAACCCCAAGAGTCTGTCACCATCGCACACCTTACCCTTAGGTCTTATGCGGCTATTTTAAGGGGTTATGTAACAAATAAGTAGTACCATGTTCAAGCACATTACTTTTGTATATAATAATGAATATAATTTCTAGTCATTTTTGATACATTGTAATTAGTTTTTAAAAGTACAAATGGTGTTTTTGGTTATTATTTAATTAAGAATTATATTTTATTAAATTAAAGGATTTTTGAATTAAATAATATTTTAATATTATTATTAATATTAAATTAATTTTTTATTAAATATAAATGCTCTTATAATTTTATGAATGCAATTAAAATTTTTATTAAGGTTTGAAAGCCATTTCTGTCAAAACCCGTGAATTTTTTATAAATGTCGGTTTTTATTTTAAAAGTGAAAATTCACATATTTAGAAAATTATTTAGATAAAATAAATATAATTTTTGGAATCATGACGTCGAAATTATCCAACGGTGAATTTTTCATAATTTTCTGAGACAGTCAAATTTTTGGGTAAAAATTAAATACCATTTAAATATATAATGTGTTTTATGACATCATAATGACCCAATGATGATGTAATAAAATACCATAATCCTTATGTTCGGCCAATATATGTTTTATCATTAAAATAATGAGGTTTTGGGTTTGTTTGACTCACTTTTCAAAGCATTAATGGAGCCCTCAAGAATTATTCAACACTTTGCCTTTTTAAATTAATTTCCATGGGAGTGTGACTCACCTCCACATAAGCAACCCTGATTTTTTAATAAGTTCGGACCTTGGACTTGTAAAATATTGTTTTCCTCTCTCCCTTTTCCAGAAACCATGGGCAAATACCATGGGATGGTTTGTGGTTTGGATTATTTTAATATAAGGGGTCCCAAACCTAAATAATAAAGAATTCTCTCACCTTTCCTATATAAACCCACCCAAGCTCCCACTTCCTTCTCACTCAAAGCCCTTGAAGTTCGTCCAACCTCTGCCCTACTCTCTCTAGAATCCTCTAAAGGTGCCCCAAGCTCCCAAGAAGCCTCTCACAAGCCTCTCTCTAGCCTTTGGAAGCACACATCCAACTAAGGGGTTTTCTTCTTTTCTCATTTTTTTCAATTTTCTTTAAGTTGTATTGCCCTTTTTATTTCAATTATGAATGTTGGGGTATGGTTTTTCACCTCCCCCATACTGCCCTCTTATTGTTTTAATGATGGTATAACCCTTTCTCTCTCATTAAATTCCTCCCATGTACACCCGTTACTATGCCGAAATTCCGAAAGGAACTTCTCTCTCTTCTTTTACATTCAAGCAATACTTTTGTATCATGAATCTAAATTCCATTTCAATTATTGGGACATGTATATATATGACCTCCTTATTGTCCATTACATGAAAATATGATGAGTAACCCCTTTCTCTCTCATCAACCTTTTTTATTAATTCTTATGTCACGCCGTTACGCTGCCGAAATCGCACCGATTTTCTAAGCCCATGTCTTTGCGTAGTGAATACCATACCCATTTCTCCATCAAGGGTATTCACCTTTATGCACATTTACATATTGATTGTAAAGTTTCATGTATGAATTCCACATTCCTTTATCGTGGAAGAAATGATTATGTTTTATGAATCCATGTTTTATGATCCATGTGGCACACTTATGCATGAAATGAAATGTCTAAGAAGGGTGCGCCCTTTATAGCGCTCCAATGCATTGGGTAAAGTATAGTATCATGATACGTCATGTGCAATGAGTGTTGACTCATGCTTATTCAAGTGCAACGAGGGTTTACTCGTGCTTCAAGTGCAATGAGGGTTTACTCATTCTCCATGTGCAATGAGCCTTGGCTCATGCTAATTCAATGTGAAGTGTTGTTTCCACATTTCCATGTTATGATCATCATGCTTTATCATTCCTTTATGTTCATGTTTCTTTTATTCTCTATTAATGTACCTATTTCCTAACACGTATTTCACTCCTCATGTTATTCATTTATTATTGCCTTACTGGGCTTTATTGCTCACCCTTTTCTTATGGATGTCCTCAGGTTATCCCATGCAATGCTAAGTATAAAGGAATGCAGTGGTCATGTAAAAGAAGTTTTCAATAAAGATGTTGTATTTCAAGTTTAAAGTTTTTATGTAATGATCCTAAGCCCCAAAGACACTAAACCTCTCGATCTTCTTTGTTGGATCAAGTGATGTTTTATGTAATAAAGCATGATTAAGTTGTAATAAAAAGCAGGGTTGTCATAAAAGAGGATATTATATTCCCTTTTATATGTGATGGGAGGATTTCACATTGAATTTCTTACAATACTAAATTAATATAAATTAATTTTCAAAAGAAAATGGAAAAAATAATAATATATTTCTGAGTATTACATGAGTGTTTTTCATAATTATCCAATCCAATAAAATTTGACTTATTTAGTCTATGTTTTTACATTTATCATTTTTAATTTAACCCTTCTTTACATTTCTCACAACTACGATGATAATATTTTTTACTCTATAGGGTCAATATAATTACTATAAAGTAAAAAATGGCCCAAAATGTAAATTTTTTCATATTCATAAACATATTAAAGTAAATTAGTTTAATATAATATTTTTATGTATTTTAAATCACTTAATTAAAAATTATTTATTAAAAAAATTGTACTGTTATTTTGGAATCATTCATTAAAATTGAACTAGAAAATACAATTGGTCTAAGATATAGGAGAACCCACTATTAAAATATAATATTATATAAATTTAATGTCCTGAAATAAAAATGGGCTTTAAAGAGTCGAGTATGGTGGTCACAACATGCTTTCACCTCAACAAAAAGTGAGAATACGTTTTAGGCCATAATGGACCTCTCAGGCTTTCCTTTGTAATTTTTCTCTTTGATAGCGCATCCAAAACCTCTTTTCAATACCTATAAAAGTTTGTGGCATTAAATATTATTCAATTTTTGTGATTAGGAAATTAAATCTAGTCTAGTAATATTCCCCTTAGGAAATTTCTATAGAAAGCCTTCAATATCAACATTCCCATGGTTTAATTATAATATATTTGAAGAATAATCTAGAATTGTTGAGATTCATATTTGACATCCTTGATCATTTCAAAAAATCTGGTATTAACGTAAAATAATTTTCAAATGAAATGATATAATAATACATTAATAAAAAATCCTTGTTTTTGGAAGACACAGTCATAACCAGAAGTTCTAAGTGAATCTGAATCTTCCGTGTCTATATTGACTTTTATCCAAGTGGGGATCAATGAGATCCAATTGATCTACTTCATTACTAGTCTTTTTTTCATTCTAGGAACACCAATGTTTCTCTAGATAATTATACCACCCAAATTATTATTCATATGGCCTTTTAAGATCCTGTAATAAGTAGTGATAGCATTGTGTATTTCCATCGGTCTCGTATGAAATGCAGGTTATGTGTTGTCAAATTAAATCCCATATCAAACTCTCCAAATAAACTCAATGATTCAAACACACACAAAAAAAAACATATTTCCATGAACATATTTTGTACTTCCAAAATCATTAATGGACTCCAAAATTACATTAATTTTATAAATAATTATCTTGTAGGAGATCTTATCTTTCATGTAATCCCGGAACCTATATATGAAACTACAAGTGAAAAATTTATAGTTCATACTTTCCTCATCTTCCAATTAGCCATATCAAGCATAGACAATCATAATTACAATTTTCATTATATTTTTAGACTCATAAGATTCCTCCTCTATGTACTATACATTAATTACATTATTTATTGGGGATGTTGCAGTTTTTAAATGTAGTAATCCATTATGGGGACAAGGCATTTTCATCAGAATTGTTTATGTACCACTCCATGGTGCTGAATTGGCTAGTATAATTTGGTGCATAGATGATTTTTTCTCTATCAAAATATTCATTCACCTAAATTTGAAGATAGATATGATATAGAGTAAACCCATACATTTTGGAATCATTTAATTACATATTAGAAATATAATTGTGTTTCATGTGATGAGGTACATCCACATACTCATGTAGTGTCCTAGTCATAGAAGGTGTGTTCCAACAACTCAAATTATACATACTGAAAGCTATTAATTTTGACCAATAGATGAAATTAATGTAATATTGTTTAATGTATGTCTATATAGATAATGATAAGTGCAATGAATACCCAATTTACATTATTGAGATGAATATACTTCACACAAATTCAAAAGATTTATCATTTGTTATAAGGAGGTTACATGTGGATTTACAAATAGTTGATTTGTTGAAATGTTCAAAACCCTTTGTACCCAATAATCCCATTTAATTGTGATTCACACACTCTTTACATGATTTAGTAATCAGCTACATATCATGATTTGACCCAGACTAAGAAAAGATTGTAATAAAACCCCAAATATCTTTAATAAGGTTCACAATCCATATATACATAGAGAAGGAATAAAAAACATAGAAGTGATCATAGAGTTTACCAAGAAAATTATTCTCTCTTAATGCATTTTTTACCGCTTCCATGTTTTCATATGAGAAATAATTATGGAATAATTTTTTTTTGGGTGGAAACTCAATTGAGGGGAATAAGTAGATAAATAAATTATATAGATCCTATATTCACCCAAAGAGATCTAGAAACACTATTTTTCATGGTGGTTAGAATCCCATATAGAATGTACAAAAAATTCATGTTTTAACCGATGACATAAAAAACCATATTCTTATTATGTTTAAAGGTGTATTTAATAGAATAGATGGGTTTTCTATAATTTTCTTTAAATAGATGGATTTCATCAACATAAAGAATATTTAAATGGGTAAAGATCCCCCTCCCAGTCATGGTGTTGTTATATAATCTAGTAATGAAAACCTATTTAAGGGATAAGCTCAGATAGTGTTCATCTAGGGAAAGGGGGAGGCCAGATTAGGGATGTACTATCATAATTAATATGGACCACTAATATAATAATATATGATATCCATTAACAATGATAGATAATCTCATACTCCTGAGGATATTGTGGACCATATTGATAAAATTATTTAATAATCCATTCTTTTTTAGAATTACTTGGATGAAGATGAATTTAATTATATTGAAGTCCTTAGAAATGACAATTTTGAGAGAAATATTTTCAGAATTAACCGTATTCATAATAATGTTGAATCAATTATAGGAAGTGAATATAAATATATGAATTTTACTTCAAGGGTCAAATCCAAATTGATTTAGAGTAATGATTTATCTAGAAATTTATCCAATCCCTGTGGATCTGATTTTTCTAATGCCTTTTAGAATATTGTTCCCAGTTTCAACTAGCCTAAAATCTCTTATATCCACGTAATTGTACTTTTTCAATTAGGTAAATTATATTAGTGGTAAAACCTTATGTCATGGTGGAATGATATAAAAAATTTGTCACTATATTGGTTTTTTCATCATTTAAAATGACCCAAATAAAACATGAATAATTTATTCGTAAATCCATCTGATCCGAAAATACTATAAATATTCATGGAGACCATGAATTATTTGATTTCTTCCCCCATAGGGTCTCAAATAACATCTATAATTCATCTCATAATTATTATGAGTAATTTTGAAAATTATCATGTCAGTGTGTTAAATTCTATTGTCATAATACATTTTCTCATAATATCTAGTAACAAAATTAGAGATCTCGTTTTATCATGTGGTAAAGATTCCATTTATTTTTTGCAATGTGTTCACTCTCTTGAACTTATTTTCCTTATATAGAAATAAAATAAATTCGAGTTCTAGTCTACTTCCTTCACCTATCATACATTGTATTGTGACCTTGAAATATTCTCCTTGAGATTGGGAAATTAATAAATTTTAGAGATGACTTGGATTTCCTATTGAGAGATAATATTTTGAAATTGAGTTTGGATTTTCCGTTTATTAGGTGATTTTTAGTAGTCATGATGTCATCATTAGAACTATTAAAAGTACACCTAGTCCATTATTTTAGAGCAATTTTTGTTTTTTCATCTTAGTAGACAAAATGTGTATGGGACATCTAGGGGTGTCAACATTCCATTAATAAAAGACAACCTCCCCACTTCCCTCAATTACTATCCAACCATTATTTATTTTTAACGGGAGGTGGATAACAAAACACATATCCAGTTTTCTTGCATTCCTTCAATTATTGGTTTATATTCCCCATGTAATATCAGCTTTAATAGTAGATACCTAAACTAGGTTTCACATATAAATGCAGTGGAAAAACTCCTTGGCTGTTAAAATGCAAATGTGGGATCTTTTTTTCAATCCTATAAATAGTATTGAAATCAAAAAAGATAACCACACTATGAGACCTTTGGTGAGAAAATAGACATATTTCACTCTATATATCTCATGTTTTTATGAAATAATTGGTGGAATAAATAAAAAGTATAGAATGTGAAAAAATTTGTATGTCAATAGAAAATAAAAAAAGCATGTTGTTTTTTATTGTAGGATATTTGATGAACATAATCATTCTTAAGAACCTATATATTCCTTAAATTATTCTCAGGGATATTATGTGAGATTAGGTAATACCTGAGGGAATCCTATCTAAAGGCTTTCTAATTGGAAAACATAGTTTTTGGAACAACAAGGCCAATACACAAGTATTTTTATAATGATTATGATATATCTACATGTTGTGTCTATGGGAGAGTTTCAAATACTTTGAAAATTTTAGTATAATATTATTATTTTGTTTGGTTTCCTGAATTCTAGTTTGAGGCACCCTCTTATGTGATTCCCATTCTGACTTTCATTCCCTAAAATTTACCTTTTTCATTTCAACTATACCACTTGATCATGCAACATTAAGTGTTTTCCCCTCATCAGTTGTTTCATTATAAGACTCAAGAGCCTTAGTGTCATGCGACCAAAGTAATCCGCTGAGGGGGGTAAATTGTTTTGGAATACTATTCAATTTCCATCATAGTCCCATGATCAAAACTTCACTTATCTGAATTTCTTGGGTGTACATGAATGAGAGGAGAATTTGTGACATTATTGAGGACAATATATTCAACCAATGGTTTTATTAAAGGGTATACCATACCTTTAGTATGAATAATATTTATTCCCATTAAAAGGTACACAAAATTGATCCCCAAAGATGGGGGTGCGTCATCATGGTAGACTTCCCCATCAATATCATGATGTTGCTGTGAAACTTCTATATTATTCTAAAACATAGTCATATCCAGTGGATTTGTTACAATAACCACATTATAATAGGTTTGACTTAATTCTTTGCATTTATTATTATTATGGGTTCTTACAAACTGTTGATGATGTACCAGTTGATGTTCTTATGTTCTTTAATTATGACCAAGTTCACTAAAAGGGGAAACAAAATCATGATTCTATATGATTTTTTTCGAATTGTACACAAAATTAAAAACCCAAAATGGGGGCTCAGAAGCTTAGAAACCTTCCCCAAATATAATAGTATTCTATAGTGATATTTCTATAGTCATATAAACCACTAACATCTCCAAATTCTAAGATAAAAAATCTTATTTAAAAATATTTTTTTGACATCCAAACTATGAGAGTCAGCATGGGTACTGCGATATTTCTAGTGGTTCACCAGTAAATTATTTGGCATACCTTGTTTTTAAACATCACTCCCTTGAATGTAGAGAGTACCAACCATAGTCTCAATATCATCCCATTCAAATATTTGTTTAACATTGTAGAAAAATAATAATAACATTTTATAGTTATGAGGAATTATCCACCACTTCCACCTCTAAAAGACTAATCAAACTAATATGATTGCTGTCAAGATTAGTAGCCACATTCTAATTGGGCGATTCATCTTAAAAATTGGATCTAATTCATTGTTAGAAATGATTAGATGCTTCAAGATCCATGGAATTCTGGGGACCCACCACCATATAATTGGATGGGTATGTGGGAACATTATAAGATGATCAAGAATGGTATTTTCCATTCTATTTATCAATGATCCTCCTAAAAATTCATTCATCATACCCATTCAAATTACATAAGTTACATAATTTGGTCATATTTCACTCAACTGAAAGATTCCCAATGAGTTTCCATTCCTTGAAATATTTGGGATTCTTTGATAAAATCTCTCTATTAAGATGTCATCATCCCTAGTAGTGAGAACTAATTCATGAAACAATGTGGTGGAAATTCCAACATCAACGAAAACTCAATAAAATTTAACAAACCACTTATTTTTAGTTTTCCTATCAACCCATAATGTATATCTAATAGAGGATGAAATATCATACTGAAACTATGGATTTTTTTAAAAACAATTGTGTTTATATATATGAATTCATACACATTTATAAGTATTTATTACATCATTTCAATAAAAAAGTTAATACTATTCATGGATCCTGAGGATTCAATTCTTTAGAGGGACAGAATAGAAACTATATGCCTTTCTCTTAAAGTCATTTTTGGGAATACTATGTGGAAGTAACCTATTCCCTTCAAAATTTTCATCAAATATTTAAATCAACATGTTACATCATTCCTTCTATTATGATCCTAAAATTTTCACATCGTCTCCCCTTTTGGGGTTATAACACATAGTATACTCGAAAATTTGTAAAGGATTAACCATTATTTGATAACATCCTACTATATATATAAGTTTTAATCTAACCTCTTCATGAGGATCATTATATGAGAGTGAGAGTCAAAATCATATATGTAATTATTTTCTATATATCTAATGTCCTCCACAAATTTTTTCTTCAATATAGAGGGCTCTGATGTCTATAAAGGATTCAGTGGGATTTTATTTTCCATCACACATTAATGGAATAGTACATTAGGCCTTACCAAATTTCTCTGATTAAAATACATTCCAGAATCCTTGTTCAATAAACCAATATGGGGATCAGTCCATGCACGATCACCATTTTTTATGGATTTACCCCTTGATCTATCATCTCTTCTGCAAAATAATATTAATAATTTATTTTGAAAAAAAATGTGAAAATAATATATTGAGAATATAATTAATTAAAACCACTCTAATATTTTATTTTTATATATAATGTTCCTGTAACAAAATAATTATCTAAAATTATAATAAATTTTATGTTTTAAAAATTATTAATTTTTTTTGAATAAATACCTTGTCAGTTTGCGTAAAAATTCAATGTTATTATTCCATAAATAAAAACATAAAAATAAATTACCATGGTAAAATAATAAATTATATTTGATATTATTATTTCAAATATGATATAATTTATCATTATCCTTATGAATAAATTTTATTAATATTAGAAGTAAAAAAGTGAAATTTATGGATTTATCATTTACATTAATAATTTAAATGTAAAAATATAAGAAATATAGATATTTTATAAAAGTGGATGGAAATAATTATCTACACTCATCAAATTACATGAATGAAACTGTTATGGTAATTATCGTAGTTTTTATCACATTATTTTATTCTTAATTACAATATTTACCCTTACCGTAGTGACAATTATTTACTATGGTTAGGATACATAATGACAAAAAAATGGGTATATTTAATAATTTAAGACAATATATTTAAAAACAAAGAATCAATTATTCATGATTAAATTTTTATATGTTTAGGAATTTTATTTAAGAGTAAAACACAAAAAAATAGTAATAACACATTTTTTGTAAAATTCAATATTAAATATGAAAATGTTTTTATATTGAATTAAAACATAAATTTTATTAGAATGAAATTATTTATATTATTTCAAATTAAATTGAACTAATTTTTATTTTAATCTATTAAAAATGGCACTACGTAAATTCTTAATTCAAATATATTGTTTTTAATAAAAATAAGTATTTTCACTATTCACAAGAAAATAAATATGTTATTAAAAACACAAAAAGAAACTATTAGATAATTTTTAAATATTGATTTTAAAAAATATTATTTTATCAAAAAAATTCTAAAACTTATTTAAATTAAATATAATCATCTCTTACAAACAAATAATTGTTTTTGAATAAATTGTATTTTTGAACAATAAAATGAGCTTAAAACAAATTGAATGCTTATTTCCTAACAATAAAACAATATATTCTTATTAAAAAGGATAAAAATTTAAATATATCATAATGTAGGAAATTATATTCATACCATCAAATTCAATGGCTATGTCATAATGGTCATATTTAAATAAAAATACTGCATAGTTCATATAAGCTCTAGGTTGCATATTTCGTACACTATCGAACGCAATGCAATTTTTTTATTATATTATACTTTTACATGTAGTTATATATATTTTTAAATAATAATACATAATGGTTCTTCTTAATTCCTATTTGTATACAACTGAATAATAATATAAAACATATTTTTTTTGTAACAATATATAGTTATGTGAATCTTCTTCTTCACATAAAAATAAACAGTTGAAAAGTGTCTCAATGTGTTCTCAAAAACAATGAAGGATTCATGAAATCATATATAAATTAAAATTATTAGTATTTCATAAAATGAAGTGAAAATTATATAAAATTCTACAAGACATTTTCATAATATGTACAAAACCTCCCTCTTCTGGATAGCCGAATAAGGATCATGGGAGGGCATCGTATTCACATAAGAAGAGAGCATTATTGAAATCCTCTTTACAAAAGAAAGGTTTTGTGGAAACTATATGTTTCTAATAAATGGTATCTCTCAACTATAAAAAAAATAAATTATGTATCTATCCAAAAATGGTATTTACTTGTGACGTTCACTACATCTATTTTGTTGGGTTTCATAGAATCAATGTATAGGAAAATAATTCATGCCAGGGATGATATTAATATCACTGATGATATAATTATTCAAATAATAAAAGTATCGGGGTTTCTATATTATGATATTAATGATGAAAGAAATTTGAATCTGTTCTATTTCACCATCCCCACATAAATTTATGAACTCACTTTAGCTTAATTTAACAAACCCTTATGTGGAGATTAACCTTACATAAGGACCCTTATGAGTGGTTTACCATTGTGTAGGTATAATCAATTTGGTTTTAGAACTTTTTTTAATGAAAAATATTGTTCAAGATTATTTGATCATTATATAATCGCTTGGATGATCAAATAAAAATTATGTACTTTGAATTGATCATCTGGACATCACTATATTAAGTACACTCAATGCATGGAATAAACCCTCATCTAGAGGTTGAAGATGGAATTACTAGATTAATTGAATGGACTTGAATAAATCAATCGAATGGATTTAATTTTAGGTGAATATTTTAATTATGGATATATTATTCCATGTTTCCATTATCACACATCATAATTTCACTTATTCTAGAGATTTTATTCTATACAATCTATTCCATGTGATCTCCCAACGAGATTATCTTGAGTCCCACTCATCAAACAACATCATGAACATGAGATTATACAGATTCAAAATCCAAGAATACTCTGACATGCGTTCCCTCCCATATTTCCATGCACTCCCATGGGTTATATTAACCCACTATTCCTCCACAAAGTTGATTAAAATTCTA
Source organism: Viscum album (assembly GCA_963277665.1). NCBI lineage: Eukaryota > Viridiplantae > Streptophyta > Magnoliopsida > Santalales > Viscaceae > Viscum > Viscum album. The sequence goes on along the minus strand of OY728120.1, from coordinate 1,404,964,599 downwards.
TCTACTCATCACTACCATAGGTTTCTTGATGTTAACTCCTCCCATTAAAGTACTTGCTGTGAGGTTACTTCAGATAGCTATATGGCTGGAAAATTTTATCCCAACACTTATAAAATATTTATGAATAAAATGATACCATTTTGGAAATCCCAAAATATAACACTCTAAGATTTGATGTTTTTTTCATAAAAAATAAATTTAACCTCACTGATACCCTTTGATACACACAAACAAAATTCTAAATGAATCGTAATATTGTATAAATTTGGAACATATACATTGAATTTGAATAACTAATTTATATTAATTGAAATTGATTAAATAAGAGAAGGAATAATAAATAACATTTCAATATTTAGTCTATCATTCCTCAAATTCTATTAGTACTGAAGGATGCAAAAAAATTCAAACTGGGTATTATGAAAACACCATTCATGGTTATCATAGCTATAAAATATTTCATATGACAAGTAATCTTTCCTTTTTAGAGGAACTATGGAAGTATTTTGAAGGTAACCTCAAAATTGTTGGATTAAATGAGACACTCATGTTTCCTCAAAAGGGAAACCATGTCCTTGTTGTTTTGGGACAGGTTTTATAGACCAAGACTGTATTTTCATGAATTTTATTTATGTAAATTGTTTTATTTCATCATCATTTAAGGATAAAATATTAGGATAAATTATATAAGTGGATATGAAAAGAATAATGGGGGGGATGTATGGTTTGAGTGTTCTTCCACCCCAATTGTGCATGAATTGAAATATTGTGAGCCTCATCTATCACGGAAATGAATGGATTAATTGATAAATTTATCAGTAATTAATAGAACCCGAATTACTTCATGATACACTCTTTTCTGAGAGGTAAATTATATCATGGCAGGTCTTGAAAAAATGGTTATTTACTAATTCTCTTGTAGTTTCAGATTCATTTCCTAAAGACTTGATTTCTATATAATAAAAATATTATTTTAAATATCTTCCTCCAGACTGTGGTAATTTGTTTCCTTAATTTTAGTGGCGTGCCCATTAGAAAAATTAATTTTCTTAAAAAATAAATATATTTTATACTTTCTTTTTAAAATATAATATTAAAAATAATTTTATTTTCTCTATTCATCAATTAAAAATTATCTTAGTGTTTTTTTGTAAGAATTTTATGAAATAATTTTTTTTGATGATTAGTTGAAATATTTATTTTTATTATTCTTTTAGTTTTTAAAAAAAAATTATAATGTAAAATTATTCTTAAAATTATTTTACAGGTAAAATTAGTAAATTTAAGGTATTATAAACAAATTTATTGCACATTTTTCAATTTTTTATTATGTTTTTATATGAAACCTTTTATACTTATGAAAACATTTTCTTTGGAAAATTGATTTTTATCGCTTTTGTGGATTGAATTTGAAATTAAATGTTTTATTTTATATGAATTGAATTTTTTTAATTTGATTCTACCTTTTTAATATTCTTTATTATTTCTTTTAATATGTTCCACATAGTTTCTGGTCAAAATGAATAGTAAATAGAAAAACATTTGTTACCATGAATAAGATTAAAACAAGTTTATTTTACGGTTAAATAAAAAATATAAGTGTTAAAATGAACTAAAAATATGATTAAATTAGATTTTATTATAATATATCTAGCCTATATTATCTTATATTTATAATTTATTTATTTTGGAGCTATATGGGTTGAATAATAGATTAGTATATTTTATTCCTTTTATAAATTGAAAATTTTTCCTCTCCGTCACTTATAAAATGACACCCCCTCTCATATCCCCTCCACAATTCAAGATCCTTTTTTATTATATAGGACCTAAAAAATTCATTCCTTACATATATACCCATAAAATATAGTCTTTATTATTATCATAAACCCATCATATGAATTTTTTAGGTATAAATCAAAAGAGGTTCTCCAAAAAATAGGTATAGTTCTTAACCATGTGATTTCATTTTATATCATCTTATACATCCATAAAATATTCATTAACCATTAAAAATTAATAAAAACCTTATATTAAATATAATGAGATGTTATCTTGTTATTTTAATAACCTCCTTAAATATTCTCTTCTATCAATTGGGAAATCAAACTATCGTTCTCGTGTAAGGTAGACTACCACCTCATGAACAGATGTAATTCGTTTTCCATCACCTCCTCTCGTGAAATTATATATTTATGGATTTGATGTATATGTATATTATATTTATGAAATAATTATAATTTTTATTATTATAATATATAATATATTTTCTTACATTCCTATCCATTTAAAATAATAATTTCACTCATACATAACTGTGGATTATCGCCTCCACGAATCCATATGATCGGTTTTTCATTTCAAATTTAAATTGATTCGAATAAGGATATATTTAATGAATATATAAGTTATTTTTTAATAATCATTACTATTTAAAAATGAATTATCATTTTCCATTCTTTGGTTCCATCTGTCAAAAAATAGAAACAACATTTATGCATACATAGGCTTATAATCACTATGAACTGTGTAATTCATTTTTATATATCTATATATTATCAATTAATAAATATATTTTTATATATATAATGAATATATATGATATTTATATAATTATTAAAACTATGGATATTATAGAACCATGGTCATAGTATATGGATGAAAACTACAAAATTTAAACTCTCATAAAAAACAAAACAATTAACACAATAAAATGATGATTTTATGATGCACTAGTTAATAAATGGTTGATAAAATATAAACATTTGATCATATATGATTTTATAATTATGTGAATTAGTCAATTTTATAATTATAAAAAATTTATATTAATTATACAAGATGTTAGAGTGCTTTCAATGTATGTGTAACTCTAGATAAACATCTATCATATTAATATATCTTCATTGGGACATATGTTATAATTTGCACCTATATTATCTTATGAGGTCAATAAAAATAAATTATTAATGTTTATATCATGAATTAAATTATTTTCATGATATTTAATGTTTCACTTGATGATATTAGTTTATAGGGATTATAATTCAAAAGTTACCAATGTGGTTAGTGTCTTATTTTTCAATCTCAATGTTTATGAATTTTTTTTTCAAATAAGTTTCTCATGGGGAAATATTATGATCTACCACTCAAGAAACATGTTAATATTATTCTCATATTGTTACATCGTTATATTACAAGTATTCATTTTATTTTACTCACATCATATATTCATGAGATATAAATAATATTTTTAAAGATAATTGATGTATTATTACTATTAGTTATTTATTTTTTCTATTCATCCTCGAGGTTTTTTTCAAAATGTTTTCAAAAATGCTTTATAATTATACAGTAAAATTTTAATTTCATTTTTACCCATTTTTGAATTAGTATAAAAATAGTTCAATGGAATATTCTTGTTTAATTTTTAATTTTTAACTTCATAACTTTTTACAATATCATAAAAGTAATTATTTATTTTATCGTATATTACATGAACATATTTTTCTACTTTCATGACCACTCAAGGCTTGTATCAACCATTACATGTTTCAAAGGAAATATTTATAGAAATATTCTCCCATCATATTATATAAATTTTTATATTTTAACAAATAAATTTCAATGTAAAAAATGAAATTCTCCAAATTAAATATTATAATTCATCATTATTGGAATCTTCTAAAAAGATGACATACTTTGATTATACTTATGACTTACTTATGAATTGAACCTCTGATACAATCAATATTTTTTTCTTAAATGGTTTAATATTTTTATGAAAATATGATTATAAAACCCATTTATTTTAAATTTGATATTCTAGGATAAAAATATTATATGTTTATGAAATATTTTTATATTCCACTTGTTACAACAAGATGAAATGATTATGAAACTAGTTTATTTTTCATGGTTTATGGTATCGAAAATGTTTTTTTATATTTTTCCACAAATATATAATATTTTAATTATGTTATTGGTGGTCCTATATATATAAGCATAAAATTAATTGGAAAAATATGGTTATCTCGTCATATAAATATTAATGGAATGGGGAGGGAAACCAATTTAGTAAAGGAATTTTGTCCACTATGATAGTATTGGGAGTGATCCATGACAACTATGATTATTTGGGGAGTAAAACCAATACCCTATGATATTATTGGATGTACACATTGACAAAAAATAATGTTATTTTTAATGTTTATTTCTATTACACAAATACATGTCATGATAAAATTTTATTGTCTTATAACTCATGGTCGTTGAATCCATTATGATTATTGACTAAATAACTACCATGATTCTGATCTATGTTATGCATGTTATGGTTTTAAAATTCCATGATCATGTTCACATACACATATTATCTTGTTATGTTTATGTTATCATTGATTTCTTCTTTATTTACCCTTATTGGGCTTATGATCTCACCCATTATTATGTTTCATTTTCTACAAGTTATAAAGAAAGGTTTTTTTCAGTTATTACTATGAAGGGTACTAGTTATGAAAATATTATTGGGGGTTGATGTAGTTCTCATATTAACTAATCATTTATATATCCATGTTTAAAATTGAACAATAATTTTATTATTCTTTCGTTGATCATTATTTTTTTTAATGAATATTTATATGGTAATATGTAATATCTATATATGAAAAGTATGGCTTACGATACTCGGTATCCATGAATGGTTTAGTCATGTTTGTAAACTATGATATCAGATTTTTTTTGGGAACCCATATGATTTTCCTATGTATAATAAAAATTAAAATTTTTTAGTAATGAATGGAGTGTGTTTTTACATAGAAAACCATATCTATGAGGATACAAAAAATAATGGTTGTTTTTTACAGATTTATATAGGGATCATAACCATAATAAGAATTGAATGTGTATATTTAGGATACAATTCAGGTGAATGGTGAGTGTTCCCAATCCATAAACTTATATTGACAATCTTAGGGGCAATAAATGGGTTAATTTGGGGTTTCCTTATGAACCATTATAAAATATTTGAATAAATGATGAAAAAATTAACCTATGTGAAACATAATGTGTCATAGATTAAAAAAATAGTGTCATCTAAAAAAATAATTATTTATGATTATCCGGTTCCCCACTAGTATTATTATGACTCAAAATATATTTTTTGGTTTTAATCCATAGATATAACCTGAGGTAATTGTGATTATTCAAAATGTGGTAGACACTTTATTTATTTTCCTCCTATGAAACCAAATGTTTTGGGAGTTGGATGAAAATATTATGTTACTATTCTTATGAAACATTTTCATGATATGAATCATTCTAGACATCTCAATGAAAAAATAGGGAATAATTTTCTATTAAATCCTTCATGAAGAAATTTCCACCTTTTTTTAGTCTGTCCAAAGATCCACTAGTTTCTGAGAATTATATTAGTACCATTGAATTTTTTTTGGTTTTATTGAGTTCTGTGAATTAAAAATGATTTTTTTTTCATAGTTTGGATGGAGATGCAGATCGACGGTCACTATTATCATGAACATAGTGAGAAAAGAAGTTATTGACTCCATAGAGTGGTATTATATTATGATATGATTTATCAATATGTAATTTCCTCAAATTATTTACACAAAAAGGAGAAGAAAATAATTGAGATAAATCAACATGCTGATTAAAATTTTGGTATGTATGAGTAAAATGTTAAGAATATTTGGAGGGATTTCCCTGGTATTAACATACAACATGAAATTAATGTTTATTGATTATTCAGTTTCATAAAATTGTGTCTCTAAATGGAGCTACTAATAAGGTACATTGGTATATATGAATTTTATCACTTTATGTGTTATCAAGGAGGAAATGAAAATTATAGTTTCATATAAATATCCTTGTTTTTATAAGAAAATAAATGATAAATTTAAATGAAATTTTAAATCCCATGAAGAGAATTGGATGATATTTCCCAAATGCCTGATGTGTCAACGGAATCATTGAGTAAATTTTCTTATGTGTACTATTAAATGTTTTTTGTATAGATATAAAGTTCTTCGAGTGACATAATTATGACGTGAGGTAAATATGTTATCTAATGATGGGAATAGGGACAATGTATCTTTTAATGACCCAAACACACTCTAGTGCTTCAATTACAAGGACTATTGGAATTTTGTAAACAAATTCTCAAATCCAATTATTAATTATGATGATCGATGTCAAAAACACATAAAAACACACAAAATTGAAATTGAATGTGATAACTACTTTTGATATGGATAATTATGTGGTTAATGGTAATCATACCATCCAATTTATAACTACTAATGCCTTATTTTATTATGTAACTAAATAATATTTTTTATCAGATGTTTTTTCTATGGGTATCAAAATACCACCAAAACTGTTAGATGATTAATATAATTTAATAACTCTAATGTAAGGTTGATCTCATGTTAATAATATGATTCTTATCTTATTTAACTTTTAGGGAATATTCATCCAAAAATATAATAATTTTCATTTAGTTGAATTCATGGTTATCTTAGGAGAAAATTGACTTTTTTTACATAAATCCCACATAAATTGAAAAGGATAGGAAATAATTATTGATATTTTGTACCAACTAATGATAATATAGTAGTTTGATGATTAATATTAAATTATTGTGGAAATATTATCTATTATATGGGTCTTTATTCCATTTTAAAAGGTGTTTTTAACTTATATGGTTGGGTAGAAACTCAACAACAATGATATTCCAATTTTTTTGGATTTTTTAATGTTTGTCTAGAATTGTTTCTTTGTATTTATCAAAATAGGGAATATGTGACTTCAATATAACTCATATATAGTGTTTTTACTATTTAAAAGACTCAATATTGAATGTACCAAACAAATTTATATTATTTAAATATGAAAATAGAGGATCGAAATAATAATGGATTTATTCAGCTAGGTTCGTAACCATAGGATGAAGATATAATCTTTTTATGAATAAAGACAGATCAATGAGACTCTAAATTGACTTTAAACAACATAATAATATCACTATCAATAAAATTTATCATCCACTCTCTGTTGATTATAATTTTGATCAACAACACAGAGCTTAGTAATTTTCTAACGTTGAACAACATTATGAATATCATCAATCTATGTCCAATAAAAAGGATATACCCAAGATAGATTTCAAAACAATGTATGTACAGTCTTCATTTATAGTGATTCCTTTTGGTCTTACTAATTCTCCAATTATATTGATAAATTTAATGAAAAAATTCTTACTGTGATCAGTTTACGGTAATATATATTGATGATATTATTATTTATTCAATGATAGAGGAAGAGAAATAAAATCAATTGAGGATATTACTAAATAAACCCAATGAAGGATGATGTGTACATAAAATTTATAAATTGTTACTTTTAGTAACAATTAGTTTAATTTTCAGTTCATATAATCCCAATAAGACTATTTTTTTGGATCCCTGAAAGAATGAATTTATTGAATGTTTCCCTAGAATAGCCATTATAACTGATATATATAGTTTTCATGGTATGGATATATATTATCAAGAATATATATATGTACTCACAAATCCCTAGTTCAATCACCAAGTTTACATGTAAGGGCGATGGGTTACATTGGGAATATGAATGTGAAGAAAATTCCAAGGAACTTAATATATTTTTAGTTAGTGAAATTGTACATAAATTACACTGTAATGGAAACGGATTTTTAATATTTGTGGATGCATACAAAAAGTTATTTCCATGTGTTACAATGAATTATTATATGGTTATAGATTATCCCTCAAGAAAATTAAATTTTCATGATAAAAATTACCCATCTTGTGATTTTTTATTAGCTTTGACAAAGTTTTTAATGAAGATATAATGAAATATTCATTGTGGATAAATACTTGATATATAAACTGATCATAAATGTTTAATGTATATTTTCACATGTATTAAACTAATTATGCATCATAGAATATAGTTAGAGATGGTCAATGATTATGACTCTTCAATACATTACTTCCCTGGGAATGAAAATAAGGAAACTAATGCTTTCAGTTGAATAGATCATGATAACTATGATGAGGATCCAAAATGATCAAATAATTATGTATTTACAAAGAATAAATATAAAAATAATATTGTAAAGGGATAATTCATTCCATCTCGAATGATTTTTTCACCATCAATCCATATGAGTATTAAAGTGGCGTAAAGGGAAGGTGTAGAATGAAAAAAGAATATAGGAAATATTTATAAGAATAATCCTTACTGTGATAGAAGTATATTTCTCAGAAAACGTATATGTTTTCATTCCATATTAAAATTGATGAAACAGTTATAGATGGGGCTCAAATTTTATCATTCTATATTAATCCTAGAATTATAAATATGTAGATTGATTTGAAGGAGTATTTGTGGAGGGAAAACATGAATAGAGATATTTCATAGTATGAATATCAGTGCTTATTATTTTAACTATTTAATAATATGAGAAAAAATTATAAGGTAATATTACAACTATTAACCATATATGAATGTAAATGGGAAAACACCCCAGTGGGTTTTTTTGAATCCTCAAAACATATAATGGCCATAATTATTTTTGGGTTGGAGTTGATAGAATTTCAAAGTAAACACACATAATTTATATCATATAATATCCCAATTGTGATAATATATCCATAATATAAATTAAAACTTTGTTATAGTTATATGGTGTACCACGTTTTAATGTATATGACCAGGATCAAATAATGACCTCAATGTTCTTGGGATGTCATCAGAAAAAATTGGTTATAGAGTTATATTTGTAACTTCTTATCATCCACAAATATATGGTTATTATACGAGTAAAATTAAAAACCCTAGGGATATGTGGATTTTTTTTGGGTTTATAATGATTTTTGGAACAACACCTTTCTCTTATCAAATTCTCACTTATCAATATATTTAATTAAAGAATTCAAATGTCTATTTATAATGAACATTATAGAAATATGTGTAGAAATCCAACTTAATTTATTGAAGATAGAGAAATAACTCTATTTAGAGATGAGAAAAATAGGGAACTAGAAGAGAAACATAGAACTATTCAACCATGTTTCATGGAAGATCAATGTTGATATAAAAGTTGTGAAGGTAATTATCAGTGATATATACAGTTCATAGTTAGTGAGAATGTGTTTGATGAATTTATCCATGGAATAAGATTATAATATTTAGAATTATATTAAATATAATACGTAGGTAAATTTTACCATTAGAAATTCTTGATCTAGTAGGGATTGTATCATATGAGGCAATACATCCATCCAACCTCTCTCATGTTTTTGATGTGTTCTATGTATCTCTCATAAAAACATATATACCAAATACATTAAATGCACTAAACACAATGGTCTTACTCTTAATTAATTATTTTTATTATTATAATTATTACTATATATATCTTGGATAATATAGTTTAATTTCAACATAACAATTCAACTCACTTGGTTAATTTTTTGCAAAGGAATTATAAATTCGATGAAGCTATATGGGAACTAGAGAATGAAAAAATATATATGATCATCTGTATGTATACTAATTAAATAATTTCAATGGAGAAATTAATTTTATAGTTTATATAATGTTACACTCAGAGATGTTATGATATAATTCTTTTTAAATAAGTTATTCTCTTCCATATCTTGTGATACAAACAATCCTAAGACTAAGTGAATGATAATATAGTATACCACTATAACCAAATTATTAAACACATGGTATGAATCAAAATTAAGACATTTTTATAATTATTTATAAAATATTTTTCTAAAGAAAATATATCCATAAATATGTACATAATTTTTAGTAAATGCTTCAAAAATACATATCTCCCAAAAAATTTATTTTGGTGGATTTTAGTGAAATGAATAATAAAATTAACTTCTTATAATTTTTTGAAATTTATTTTAATAAATTAGAATTACTTTTTAAATAATCATGTCCAAATTATCTTCGATTAATGATTTGAAATTTTTAATAAAATATCTTTTTTTGATTATTTATATAGAAATAGTTTATTTATTTAAAAAATTCACAATATTTCGTAATTTTAAAATGGTTTCAAAGGTAAAAAAGTACATTTATATTATTTATACTCTAATTTTTTTCATTGTAATTATGTTTATGTTTACTTTTGATATAAAAATGTTTTATACTTCAAAAATGTTTTCTTTGGAAAACTATTTTTATTACCATTCCAGTTTTAATTTAATATTAAATAATACCAAATATGTGAACCAAATTTATTAAATTGGATTCCATATTTGTAATCATAATATTTTTTTATTTGGTAATAGATATAGAATAATTTTCTTCCCTATTAATAACAAAAATAGTAAATAATATGTTGCCATGGTTAAGGTTAAAAAAAGGTTAATAAGGGAGTAATACTAAAAATAAAATGGTTAAAATAATATAAAAAAATGTCTAGTTTGATTTGGTTTCTTTACATATACCATAACTCATCTTTTTTTGTAAATGGATCATTTTGGGGAAATTTTTTGTGAATAATATATTAATATATTTTATTCATTTCAAAAATTCCATCAGTGTCCTCTCCCCCACTTATAAAATGACACCACATCTCGAATCCTCTAAATAATTTAAGAAACATTTCACTCATTAAATACATACCCAAGTACCTTACTTATATCCCTCCAAATTAACTAGATATGAAATTATGATCATAAAATAATCCTATGAATGCTTTAGTTATAAAACAAAATTAGATGTCCGAAGTAGACGTGTAATTATTAACCGTTCATTTTCATTTAATTTCTTATTTTACATTATTAAAATCATATTAAAACATTCTGAAATAATAAAAAAAATATCTTCTATATAATTATATATTTGTTTTTAAATTTTCTAACTTATACCTCTCTCATATTCCAGGAAATGGGTCATGAAACATTCAGTATTGTGTAAGGAGGATAACCACTTATCGAACCAAGGAAATTCATTTTCCATAACTGCCTATCATGGCTAGATATAATAAAATATTTAATAAATTTATATATATATATCATGTTTTTTGACATAATTACACTTTTTAAATTATAATACCATATCTAACTTTCTACCTTCCAATCCATTGAATAAATATAACATCACCCATACGTACGTTTGGACTACCACCTCTATGAAGTGATTTGAATAATTTTTATTTCCTCATAAAATGTATGTTAATAAAGAAAAATTTAATGAATATATATTATATATGTGATATAGTAATGATTTTGATAATTTAAATTAATATTTAACTTTCATTCATTCTATTCACCAATAATGAAAACAGTATTCATGCATACGTACCACTTACCACTTCCATAAACAAAGTAAATCATATTCATATAACTATAAATTATGGATGAGTCAATATATATATATATTGAATATATATGATAATTATATCATGATAAAAAATTATGTACATTATGTAACCATGATCAATGTATAGGGGGAAAAACTACCAAACTAAAACTCTCTTGAAAAAAAAAATAGTTGACACTTGAAAACGATGATATTAATTAGAAATTATTATAAAATGATTGTTGAAATATTATATGCCAATAATATATGATATTATAATTATGTACTATATAACACAAAAATCAGCCATGGTACAATTATTTTTAAATAATCCAATAGCTTGTGCTTCATGAAACACCAAGTTCGAGCACAACATTACCTACTAAATTACCTATTTAAAAAGAAGTCAGGAATAGTATTAACCAGAATCAAAAATTTATAATTATTATTAAAAATAGAAATAATTTTTTAATTCTTAATACCAACCTTATCTTATGGTTCAATTTTTGTAATTTTTCTGGAAATATTCATTCTTTTATGAATAGTGAAATATACTGCATTATTTGTAAAAACCTTCATTTTGATTTAAATTATTATTTTACTGTAAATTGATTTTAATGTAAAAATAGATAAATAATACTTATATTAATCACATATAGTTTGTTTGAATAATTTTATAATATAATTAGATACAATAATGTATTTAACAATTGAATGCCTCCTTTACCGGACTTCTAGCAACATTTATGGAATTTTAATTAAACGCATTTTACAACTAATTTGAATTAAATTTTAAAAAATGGAAGTATATAGTTGTAATTAATATGAAAATTTGTCCTTATAGGATCAAATTAATATTTCTTGAATACTAAATTTTGGATTTTATTTACCATGTTTAAAGGTAAAAAGGGTAATTAAAATTAATAATAATATAATAATAATATAATATTACCCTAACACTTTTCCTAATTTCATTGGATATGTGTTTTTCAATGAAAATTATCCTTTGTCCTAAAATATGTTATTATTTAAGCGACTTGTGTAAGATTTGGAAAATTGTTATATTTTATTTCATGATGAGTTAAAAATGTCATATTCAAATTTCATTAAGATTATCGTTTATTGTATTAGGTAATATAAGGGATGTGGTCTACTGTAAATATTCCATCGAATGATAAAATGTTTATATAAATAATTATAATTTATTTATATTTTTAGGAAATAGTAAAATAAATAAAATGTGGGCCCAATAATTATACAATAATTTTATTATTAAACAAAGAATAAATTTAATGATATTAATAATATTAAAGTAAATATAATTTAAAATATTTTTTAATGTCAAAAAAATTTATCGAAGAAATTCATATTTTAGGGATTATTTTATGTAGGTTCATATAAAGAATAAATTTTTTATAACTTAAGAAAAACATGTTTTAAAAAGTGTAAAAATTTACATAAATGTGATTTTGAAATGAATACTATTTAATTAAAATTCAAAAAGGAATAAAAATATATGCTTCTTCGTAAACAATTATTGTGTTAAATACTTTATATATTAAACAATTGGTATTATTTTGTTAATTTATAGTAACTCCATTTACCCTATAGAATAAAAGCCCTTTGGATCAGATGTACCATAGCCAATACCACTCATAACCACACATAATTAATCATAATGGACATAATTTTGGATAAATTCCAACCTAAAAAACCATTTTTCATATCAAAAAGTTATACATAAAAAATAATTATATTATCAACTTTATTAAAGTTGTTTTATTCATATACTTGTTAATCCTATATTGCTTCAATAATAATATAATAAATACATTATAATATACATTCTGATAAGTTATTATAATTTTGAGACAAAAATATTCCACCTTTTATCAAACCTACGATTAACAATTTCACCATGTGTGTGTACGTACAGTTTACCGTCTCCACGTCCTGGTGTACTTTTTTATTCAACGCTACTTTATTTGAATAGTTATAATGATGAGTATTATGTATCTAAATTTTTAATCTGAAATTATTATTATTCTATATAATAAATTTACTATACAATTTAATATCATATAACCATAAAGGGAATGATATCATCGCTTGTTCATGCGTACGGTCTACCGTCTCCATGGCATGATAAGATTAATTCTCAAAATTAACCATTAAATAATATTTATAAAAGTTATATGATGGGTAAAAATAATAATTATGAAGTTATTATCATTCTGTATATGAATAAAATATATTATATTCATATAAAACATGATTTACATGACAAAATAGTAATGAAAAAAGATGATATTAACACCTGAAACATTGATAATATGGATATATTATTTAAAAATGATATAATAGGATAATACATGATATCAAAAATATTGATATGGTTCTTGTGAAATTTAATATCACACATTAACCACTATACAGGAGATTAATTCGCCCTCGAGTAATGGAATGTAGAAGTTGAGGGTTAATTTTTCCCAATCATATTATTATTTGTGGTTATTTAACAATAATTATCTACTAGGATATCATAATCATCCATATCCATGTTTCTTAAAAAGTAATTCAAAATATTATATTTAATTTTTTAAATTTATTTTAAACATTATTTACATTTTATAAAACATTATGAATGTAATATTTCTATCATTTTCTAAACAAGGTACTTTATGGCCTATTCTACAAATTAATGAAAGAGAGTTTTTTGACATATATAGCATGAGCTATCATTTTCCACCATTATAATTCCTTACCATTTTGAAGCTTCCAATGGAATCTTAAAATTTTATTTTCAATATAATTTTTTTCCTTTTTAACCACATGCATTTTAAATGATATTAATGTAAAAAAGTGATATTTCCCTCAAAGAGTTTTATAGAATTTATTATATTATTTTAATCTATGTGTAAATAATTTGTCATATTTTTTTCTTGATTTATGTTGATCTCCTATGATATCATTTATCATATTTTACTGATTTTTTTTACCATTTTTACTATAGATTTTTTTATTTTTATTCCATTAATGGATTATGGTTAAAGTATCAACACATTCAATACTAGTTTTAGTATGATTTCTTATTTTATGTTTCACTCTTTTCATATGAATAATGAATTAGAATTAGTAAGTAATGTTTAGGGACCTTTATAGCACCTCGATACATCAGTATATCACATGAGGAAAACTAGTTTTTTACCCAATTATGTATGGTCATGTAATGATTCTAGGACGGAATGGCTATGATGTCCTTAATTATGCATTCTCTCATTATGAGACTATTTACTGATATTAAATGTGATAATTTTACTAGTGTAATATTTGTGTAAATTTTTTAATGTAATTATTTTTATTATTATTGTAATATTATGCTGAATATTAGTTTTAAAATTCTTGGCATTGATTTTTATACATTTACATTAATGTTTATAATTAGTTATGATATCTTATGTTCTATTTTTGGTCCTTATTGTGCATCTCAGTCCACCCCATTATAATGTTTCCATTTTCCAAAATATGTGTATTAATATTTAATGATTGACCTGCATGTATAATCTATGGGATATGAGTGTTTTCAAAAGAGACACCGTGTTTTTTTCATTTCAATATATAATGTAAAATATATGACTAAAACTAGTATTTTCACTAATAATAAAATGATCTATCCATAATGATTTGATATCTAATGATCATGCCAATCTAATGAAATAATTCACCGACTCTAGGAAACAAGGGATGTGAAATTTTAATTTTTATCAACAGAAGATTAGAATAGAACATGTGAACTAGATTAAGAAAAACATTGATTATGGAACATTACCCCATGATATTCTTGGAGAATATGTATAAATGAATATCCTGTAATTTTGGTAAAATGGTGATTATGTGAGTTTTCCAATAAATACATCCTTATTTGGATACAAAATGTATTTTTGTTTCTGGAACAAATCTACCTAGGAGTAACAACTCCAAAAAGGTGTTTCATGCCTAACATGGTGTCACCTGGCACATTACAACGAGCCTTACTGTGAAAATTGTTTGACACTGTGGAGGGATATTCTTAGAATAATTCACATTATCATTACTATCAATTATGAACAATTTATGAGTAAATTTTTCTCAAAATAATACTTTTATAGGATTATAGATTAGATATGCCTAAAATTTTCAATTTCAGTTATGTATTATACTCATTTGGAATTATACATTATGATTCATTACATAATATAGTGTATCCCATGGTTCAGAAATAGAGAATAGTAGAATGAATAGAAATATTAGCAATGCACATAATCCAGTTAGGTAAATCCCTCCTATATAAGATAATGATATTGGATATAGTGATAAAACATGTTCTGAATAGCTTATACCCATACTGGGATAGCTACCTCAGGTTATGAATAATAACCTTGACAGTATAGTGCACCGTGATCCACAATTTGATGAATTAATGTTAGACCACTTCATCATAAAACAACCACCGACATTTAATGGGACTTCAAATCCATTTTTGGATAAAAAATGAATAGTTTTCTCATAAAAAATATTTCATTATTTGGGGAGTAACAAAAGGGAAAATGTTTTCCTGGAAGATTACTATCTCTCAAAAAATGTGATTCAATGATGTTAATTAATTAAAAACACGAATAAAAATGATGTAATATTAAATTTTGAATTGAGGGAATTTAAATAACTTTTATTTGAAAAATAAATTACTCATGAATAAAAAGCTGATATTGAAAGACAATTTCTGAGTTAGAAGAAAAAGGAGGACAAAAATGTTAAAAAGTATCAGGCTAACTTCATGAGGATATCAAGTCATGATAAAGACTATATAAATAACCCAATATGTATTATGCATCGATTATTCTATGGGTGAAAACCATTCCTCTAACAAGAATTTTTCTCACAATATTTATTATCACACAAACATATAGTATGATGTTATACCTATACAAAAATAAAATTCTATAAGTAATATGAACATAAATTAAATCAAGATAAAAATAGTTATTCTAAAAAATATAGAAATGAACATAAGGGGATGAAGGGAAAATTGGACATTTCACCTTGTGGTAATTGTAGGAAGAATCACCCATGTATTTTCCTAAATAGAATGTAAGATTGTATAAGGTGTAGAGAAAATTCCACCATGATGGTGATTTCAATGGAAGAAATAATCTACCATTTTTCAATGTTATTATTGTAAAGAGATGGGAAATTATGAAAATAATTTTTCAAGGCATCAAGGAAACATTCCTTAGAAACATCCAAGGGAGTATGGCCATGATTTTGCAATCATAACTTATAATGTTGATGTTCCTAATGACGTGGGGGAATATACTTTAATTATATTATCAAATTTAGCTAAATTATTTTCTTGTTCTGGATTATCACATTCATTTATATAATCTCAGTTTTATTTAAAAATTATATATTTCTAATTAACATTAACAAGGTATTTGTTAGTCAAAACACCTATGGAAGTCTCATTACAACAAAGATGTGTCAGGAAGCTCCCCTTATGGACAGTTAACATGACTTATCAACTAATTTTAACATCATACCTATAATCAATATTGATATATTCCTCAGTATGTATTGGTTGCGAAAATATTAAGTGAATATCTATTGAAATATGTATGAAATTATGATCTCTGAGGAAGATGTAGAATCCATTAACATTATAGTAGAAACATTATCATTTAATTCTTATTAAAACCTACACCTAATAGTTTTATTAAATGATATTATTATTCAGTAATATGAAATAACATCTCAGATGAAGAAATAAATATTCAAATTGAGGACGTACCTTTTGTAAATGAATACATTGATGTTTTTTAAAAAGTCTTACTCAGACACACCCCATAGTTTAAAGTTTAGTTTTGAATTGATTAAATCCATGATAAAAGGCCAAAATAAATTAATACATGTATAATGGATATAATATAATTAGTAGAGATGAAGAAACTAATATAGTTGTTAAGTAGTAAGGGATTTATTTTCTATAGTGTTACTCTATGAGGATCCCAGTTCTATTTGTTGAGAAGAGTGATGGATCAGTGGTGTTGTGTGTTGACTATAGATAAATAAATGCTATTACAATAAAATTAAGTATCCCCTTTATTGAATTTATTATTTTATCAATAAATAATAATGGTGATCAATATTTTTCGCAGATTTAACATCATTTTGGATAACATCAATCGTGTGTAATGAATGCTGATATTTCGAAGACAACATTCCGAACTAGGTATGGACATTATGAGTTTATAGTAGTGTATTTGTAATGACTAATGAACCAATGTTTTCATGTATATAATTAATTGAGTCTTCAAGGAAAATTTGGAAAAACAAATTTAGTTTTTATTGACGATATCCTGGTATACTCTATGTTTTTCAAATACCATGAGAACAACTTGTGGATTTTTTTGATAAATCTTAGATAAAATGAGTTATATGAGTTGTTTATAATGTGTGAATTGTATCTTTATGAAATTTTTTTTCTAGGACATATTGTCTCAAAGGATGTAATCCTTAATGATCTTTTAAAGAAAAAGGAAATCCATGAATGGCCAGTATCTAAGAGCATAACTGAGGTACTTAATTTTTTTAGTTTAGTGGGGTACTATCAGAATTTCGATCATAATTTTTTATTATTGGAAAACCCATTAACCAAGAACACATGTAATGGGGATAAATGAATTTGAAAGAAAGTGTGAAGAATGATTTGAATAATTTAAGAGAAAATTAGTCAATGCTTCTATCCTGACATTACCATCTAGGAATTATCGGTTTCTTATTTATAATGATTCATCATGGAAAGGTTGTGGTTGTGTTCTTATGAAGAATGATAGGGTTATTTCCTATGCATCAAGGTAGTTAATAATTCATGACCAAAACTACCCAACTCATGATCTTGAGTTATTATAAGTAATCTTTTATTTGAATATATGGATTTATTGTCTCTATGATGAATGATATGAGATATACACTGATCATAAGAGTTTGAAATATATTTTTTCATAGAAATAACTCATCATAATATAAAGGTGATGTATTGAGATACTCAATGATTATGATTTCCCAATACACGACCACCCCGTAAAGGAAAATATGATGGAATATTATTTAAGAAGAAATGACCATGAAGTTATAAAAATAATTAGAGTTGAAAAATATCTTATATTCACGGATCTGGTAAAGATGGATATGCGAATTATCATGGATAATGAAACATCAACACTTTTTTAAATGGTTGTTAAACCATCTTTTTTGGAAAGGATAAAAAGTTATCATCCTGATGATAAGGATTTTTGAAATAAAATTAATGTTCTAAATGATGGATGATTAATCGAATTTTTATATGAAGGTGGTGTTTTCATATTTGGGAGGAGGATTTGTGTTCCTACTATTCCAATGATAAATAGGGAATTATTGGATGATACTTATAGATCAAATTTCTCTATACACCCTGGTAGCACTAAAATGTTTAGATATTTTAAGGAACATTATTGGTGAGATAAAATGAAAAGGGATATTTCTTATTATGTGTCGAGATGTTTAGATTTTCAATCAGTGATGGCTTGAAGACAACATCCTAGAGGAGTCAAAAAACCCCTTCTTATACCTATGTTGAAATGGGATGTTATTATGATCAAATTTTTAATGGGTCTACCAAATAATCCAAGAAATAATGGAGTGATATGGGTTATTATTGATCATATTACAAAATATGTAAATTATATTTATATAATAGAATATTTACCACTTGAACGTTTAGTAATACTATATATTAGTGATGATTTAAGGCTTTATAGTGTAACCCTATCAATTGATTCTTATTCTAAGCCCCATTTTACATCACAATAATGGATATGTCATTAAAAGTTCCTAGATACAGATTTTTAATTGGGAACTACCTACCACAATCAAACAAATGGAAAATAAGAACAATCTATTCAAAAATTATAAAAATTGTTGTGGTATTTCTATCATTACATTCTGGTTATGTTGAATCAGTAATAACAACTAAGAGAAATTTGTTACGAAATTAACGTACATTAATGTATTTTGGTCAAACCATATAAAGAATTATATGGATAGAGATGACATCCACTAACATGATGAAATTATGTTGGATAAAGAATAATTATTGGCCCAAAACATTATTAAGAAACAAAGGAAAATGTAAAGAGAATTAAAACCCATATCAAAACAGAACAATGTAATAAAAATATCAATGTCGATAACCAAAGGAAGGGATTGAAATTTTATGTGGGAGATTATGTTTTATTAGAGGAATATATTTGGAACGCTATAATAAGATTTGATAATAAGGGTATACTAATTACTAGGAACATCAAAATGTTTGAAATTCTAGAATCAACTGATGTTGGAGTTTACCGTTTAGAAATTTTTCATGGTCTCTCCAATGTTCATGATATGTCTCATGTATCATTGTTAATGAAATACATGTCAGAACCAATGTGTGTACTTACATATAAAGAAATAGAACTAGAATCAAAAATCTCTTTTTTTGAAGGGCCTATCAATATTCTTTGTAATTTAGAACATATGTTGAAAAATCAGATGACTCATTTGGTAAATGTTCTTTAAAGAAATCATAATAAGGAAGAGGTGAAGTTTGAACCTGAAGAACATATGATGAAGAACCACCCAAATCCTTTTAAATTCATTTTATAAAAATTTTGAGGAAAAAATTATCTAATAGAGAGATGAATTTATCACACCAAGCATCCATAGAATTCTTCTTTTTATTTATTTAAATAGCTTGTGTTGCATGAAACATAGAGTTCGAGCACCCCATGACCTATCAACTAGTTATTTAAAAAGATTGTTTGAATAATATTAACCACATAACAAATTATATAAATTTTATTTTTCAATTTTGAATTCATTTTTGAGTTTCTAATATCAAAATTTTCCAATGGGGAATTTTTGTAATTTTTCAAAAAAGTCTCAATTTTTGATAAATAGTGAAAAGTACTACATTATTGTTAAAAAGAAAATTTTTAATATAATTATGGATATGAATATAAACATTCCAGTATGATTATAAACTTTATTTGATGGTCAGACATAATAATAAGGAACCTAATATCATTATGGATATGAATATAAACATCATATTCATAACAATCATGCCTCACTTGAGAAAATAGGAATGCAAAAAAAAAACAAATTAACACTTGGAACAATGATAACTCTGAAATGTTTTTTTTCGATAAGAGGATCAAATAAGACATCATAAATACGAATATGATTTTAATATAATTTAATAAAATACATTAAAAATTATATGGAATTTTAATCATTTCCCAGTAATATTATTATCTGTGATTTTTTATACGTATGTATCTACAGGGACATCATTATCAATCATTATATTTTTCTTAATATGTATTCAAAAAAATTATCTACAATTTTTTAAAGTCATTTTTACCCATGTTTTACATTTTATAAATTTACTTTAAGGAATCATTCCATCTTTTTTCAAATGAGGTACTTTATGATATTTTCGCTAAATTAATGATAAAACATTTTTTAACTTATATGGAACAAGAAGTTATTCTCCACCATTATGAAGCCTTAACATTTGGAATCATAAATTTCATGATTACCATGTTTTTAAAAAAATAAATGTTTTCTTTTATAATTTTTTGGATTTTATGTGATTTTAGTCGAGAAAAGGGTTATTTGACTCAAGAATTTTTAACTAATTTGTTTTAATATTTTCATATATATCAATATCCTTTGATATATATTATGATTTATTGAGGTTTAAAACATATGACATAATTTACAATATTTTATTAGATGGTTTCTGATCAGTTTGACTTTAGATTTTCTTTTTTTATACTATTTTGGGTTTATGTGTAATGTATTAACATGTTTTATACATGATTTAATATGAATATTAATGTTATGTTTCACTCTTTTTTGTATGAGGAATGCATTGGACTTTAAAACTGACTAGTGTGGCCCTCTATAGCACTTCGATGCATTTGTAGGTATCATGAGACAACCTAGTTTGGGGTTTTTACTTGTATATTTATGGTTTGGAGTGAGGCTTTGACGATGTAGAAATAATTTTTGAAATTATGAATTAACTCATTGTGAGATTATTAATTGATTTGATATGTTATTATTTGACTAGTAGAATATCCATGTGATTGTTTAAATTAAATTATTTGATTTGTTAATTCAATATTATGAAGAATTTTATGTTTTAAAGGATTTTGTTTCATTTTTATACCTTCTATTAAAATCATATTCTTCTTTATGATTTCTTCTACTATATTATTTATCCTTACTGAGAATCTATGATCATCATTTATTATGTTTCATTTTTTTCATGACCCATCCACCAGGGCCCATGTCGTGACTACCCCAAACCCACCTTCCAAATGCTAGGGGCTGGTGACTAGCACTGAAGGTGTATTACCCAAAACTGGGAAGTCATTTATTTTATAACCTGTAAGCACGCGCAACCATGCACACAACAAGATACAAACTCAAGTAAACTATACAGTAAACAGAGTGAGTTCAGTAAGTAAAAGGGTCAAAAATACTAGCCCAACTAGAAAGTATGAGTAAAATTAAATACAATAAAAATAAAGAAAGAGAAAGAATAATAATGGGTCATCCTCCGAGGATCGTACTAGAAGGGTAGGTACAGATCGCCTCCTCAGCACTCCACGTCCACCCGTCTCCTCTGTGTATCGACATGCCATATGGTCCACCTCCGAGCACCGTCCAGTCCTGGTACTCTCGGCCTTGATCATCACTGTCTTTCGTGTGCACTAAACACAAAAAGGTGTGGCCATACCCGTGTAAGGGTTAGTAAAATGGTACTCTGTAGGGACCCCAAGACCCTAAAGGTATCAAGAAATCCACAACGGATAAATTAAGACACTTGAAATCAACTGGGAACCTTATTTAAGTATATGTACATACATATACCTAAGTTATCAAGTATTCCCATCTCAAATATGAGGTAAACATTGGGTCCAACCGAAAATCCAAAGCTCCACTATTACAAAAAAGAAAAAATAACACAATGGTATTTACAAAAAAGAAAGTACCACATAGGTACGAAATCAGCTCACATCAGTTATAATTTATGTATAGTAGTAGAGATGATTAGATGTAACTATAGAATCATCTTACTCTGTAAAGAGTATGACCCACCTAGGATCGATTGGAGCTGACCCACACAGGATTTTTAGGAGCTGACCCACACAGGATCACTAGAAGATGACCCACACAAGATCCATTAGTGATGACCCACATCAGATTTCTATGAGATAATCTACATAGGATTGCGAGGAGCTGACCCATAGAGGAATTCTAGGAGATTCATAGGATCACTAGGTGCTAACCCCCACAGGATCGCTAGGAGATGACCCAGACAGGATCGCTAGGAAAAACACACATAGGGTCTCTAGGTGTTGACCCACACATGATCTCTAGGAGCTGACCCAGACAAGATCGTTAGGAGCTGACACACATTTGATCGCTCATCATTCTTCTCATCAAAGCCAGCTATTGGGTTCCCCTTACTATGCCTACTCATCGCTAGGAGTATCCGCTCCACAAGTCATTGGTCAATACTCCAACTACTAGTAAGTCCCACAAGGAAGTATCTCAAAGGACCACCATGTCATTGGGGTCTCAATGCACCATACGACGCGTCAGTCAGAAACCTGGTCGGTGAGTTATTAGTATTTTTATCTTGAGGGCCTAATATTATTCTTTCTCAATCCAACCCGATAACTTTCCAACATTATCCAAAACATTAGTGGGGTATACAAAAGGGTCTGTCTTGATCCATGATTTTGGTACCGCTGACAGTTTTTCAAAAGGACGGCTGGTGCCAAAGTTATGGCCCATGTAAAGTGTCAGTTTGAATCTGGTCTGGGTCCAGTCCAACCCATTCGGACTGACCCAACATAGACCTGGCATGGGCCATCCCAGTTCGTGTCGACCTAGCATGACCCGACCTGTTCCCCAGGGTTCATTTCGTGACTACCACAAGCCCACCATCCATAGGCTAGGGGCTGGCGACTAGCACCGAAGGCGTTTCCCCTAAAACAGGGAAGGCATTGCTTTTATAACCTGTAAGCACATGCAACCAAGTACACAAAAAGATATTAACTCTAGTAAACCATACAGTAAATAGAGTCAGTGCAGTTTGTAAAAGGGGCCAGAATAGAATCCCAACTATAAAGTTTAAGTACTACTGAAATACAATACAACTTAAGAAAGATAAAGACAACTACTGGGTCGTCCTCTAAGGTTCCTACCTGATGGGTAGGTATAGATCTCCTCCTTAGCACTCCACATCCACCCATCTCCTCTGCGTACCGACATGCCGTATGGTCCACCTCCAAGCACCGTCCAGTCCTGGTATTCTCAGCCTCGATCATCATTGTCCGTCGTCTGTACCAAACACAAAATGGTGGGGGAATATCCCATGTAGGGTTGAGTATAATGATACTCTATAGGGACCTTGAGACCCTCAAGGTCTCCAAAAATCCACAAATGATAAATTACAAAGAAAAAAATCAACTGACTACCTTACTTCTGTATATTCCCATACATATACCTATGTTATCATGTATTCCCATTTCAATCATGACGAAAACACTGGGTCCAACCCAAAATCCAAAGCTCATCTATACCATAAAAGAAGGAATACCACAAATTTATTACCAAAAAGGAAAGTACAACACATGTACGAATTCAGATCACACTAGGTATAACATAAGTACAGTAGTAGAGATGAATAGATGTAACTACTGAATCGTCTTACTATGTAAAGAAGCTGACCCACACATGATCTATTGGTCGTGACCCACACAGTATCACTAGAAGATGCCCACACATGATCCCAAGGATCCGACCCACACAAGATCGCTAGTTGCTGACCCAAACATGATCACTAAGAGCTGACCCAACCAAGATCGCTAGGAACTGACCCACAATTATCGATATGATCTGACCCACACAAGATCGATAGATGCGGACACACACAAAATCGCTAGGTGCTGACCAATATAGGGTCACTACGTGCTGACCCACATAGGTTTGTCGGGATCTAATCCACACAGGATCTCCAAGGGCTGATCCAGAAAGGATCGCTAGGTGCTGACCCACATAGGATCCGTAGGAGCTGACCCACATAGGATCGTTAGGTGCTAACCCACAGAGTATCTCTAGGAGCTGACCAACATAGGATCTCTAGGTGCTGACCCACATAGGATCTCGGGGAGATGACCCAAACAAGATCGCTAGGATCTGACCCACACAGGATCACTAGTTGATGTCATACATAGGATTGCTAGGAGCTGACCCACAAAGGATCCCTAGGAGCTAACCCACAAATGATTGTTCTTAATTCTTCTCATCATAGCCAGCTACTAGGTTCCCCGAACTAAGCCTACTCATTTCCAGGAGGATCTGCTCCACATGTCACTGGTCGATACTCCATCTTCTATGAAGATCCATGAGGATGTATCCCAAAGGATCACCATGTCATAGGGGTCCCAATGAAATTGATGTCACGTCACTCGGACGCCCGGTCTATGATTTTTTAGCCTTATTGTTCTAAGGGCCCGGTTGGATTCATGCTCGATATAACCTGACCATTCCCCAAATTTGTCCAAAACTCTAGTGGGGTATACCAAAGGTACTGTATCCCTCCATGGTTTCTAGAAATATTGAGGGTTCATCAAACGAACATTTGGTGCTAATGTCATGACCCATGTAATGTATTGGTTCATCTCAGGTATGTGTCCAGTCTGAACTGTTAGGACAGACCCAACCCAGAGGTAGTCTGGGTCGGCCAAGTGCAGGTAGACCCAGCCCGTTGGGCGATCCAACAAGCTGTGAGGGCCACGAGGGGCCGCAGTGGCTACGGTTGTCGTGGGGAGACGGAGGCCATGGGACCATTCGGCCATGGACGTTGGATCGACTGTAGACGGTGGATCGGCTCCGGTGTTCCACGAGGGAATGGGGCGGCCTGCCCCAGCCCGGGGGTGGCTCGGACGGGAGGGCGGAATCCATGGGGCAGCATGGACGGGGGTGTCGTGAGGGCGTCAGCCATCTCCTCCCGGCCTGGGGCTACAGGGGTGGGAGGGAAGAGGCCGTGAGGCGGCTCAGTGAGGACGCGGGTGGTGCAGAAGAGTGGAGTCTTGGGGGGGGAAGGGCATGGGCGGTGGACTGGTCGCTGACAGTGGCGGCGGTGAGGTCGCGGGCTGCGGCCCAGCCGCAGAGTGCGGAGGTGATTTATGGTAGAGCCGCGTGCCGCTAGGGCATTGTGCCTTAGTCGACAGTTGGTTTAGTCTTCCTCTATAAATATTCATTGTCGTGGTGTAATCCAACTTCTACCACTGTAACTATCAATATAAGGAATAACGGCGGAGGAGTCAAGCCAAGTTTGTTTGGCCCTCCCCTTCCACGTTAGAGTGGAAGCAAGTGGTTCACCATTTTTGAATCAAGAATGTGTAGGGAAGAAATTTAACAACATAAATCCCCACAACCATCATTAATCACTATTCCCAACCCCAAAAAAGAAAAATTTGATGGTAAGAACATCACAACTAAACACATACCATGGATTTTTCGTTAACATTGGCGCGAGTTGTATGTCATAGAATGCGATGAGAGTTCCAATGAATGTCACATCTAAAACCATGTTTCAATGTTGGGGTCTCTTTTCGTCCTCTTCCTTGATTTCTGGAGAATGTTCTTCGATGGAATTCTTCATTGGAGAAGTGTAATTCTCTCAATATTTCTACACTCCCCAAATCCACTAAATAGGAAAGTACCCAAAAGATGATATGTTTCCCCAATTATAATTGTTGGTACAAATTAAAATTGGATTAATTAATTACATAGTGGTTGGATTAATTAATTAAGGGGGTGGTATAATTAAATAAGGGGATGTTCAAGAGACTTCCCCACATTTATGTGGGAGGTTCAATGTGCTTTAAGCCTCAAATGGTCCCCACCACCATAACCTCTCACAGGAGGATAGATCAAGTGGTCCCCACCACCATAACCTCTGATGGGAGGTTTAGTTCAGGTGGTCCCTGCCTAAGAAACATCCGCATAGATGAATCAAAAAAAGAAAAATAATAATGTTACCCAATTTATTTTTTATTTTATTATTTCTCAAATATGAAAAAAGCTAACATACACCCTCGACCTAGTTCAGTTGAGGTGAAGTTCTCCTTATGTAAATATCGGTGGTGTGAGTTCAACGGTGTGCTTAGATTTCAATTCCATGCACCATATCAAAATATAGAAAAACCCGCTCGCATGTTTACTGAACGTACCCGAAAAAAAGTTCATAAATTCATTTCGGGCACTCCGGGCCTCAGAATCACACGCCATCAATTTTCACGGACTCGTAAAAATTCCATTTAATAAAAAAATTATATTCAAATTCCAGGTCTTTACATTATCCCCACCTCACAAATTTACGTCATCGTAAACCAGAACTCAAACTAAGGGAACAAGTGGTGGTACTCAGCACGTATCTAGGCCTCCCACTCCAATGTGCTCTCCTAAAGGTTAATGTAATGCAAGTGAACACGCATCAGAGGTATCGACCATCCACGAAGGACCCACTCCTGGAGATCCTCAATCTAAACTGGAACCTCCATAAAATTCACCCCATCATCCATGTCTAGCTCACCATGGTCGATGACATGGGAAGGGTTGTGCATGTATCTCTTCAGTCGGGATGTGTGGAAGAAATCATTCACCTGGTGCAATTGAGTGGGAAGAGATAGGCATTATGCCACCTCACCAACTCTTCTGAGGACATGAAAATGTCCAATTAATCTCAGATATAACTTACTACCTCGGATAAATATCTACAAACCACGTCGAGGTGAGACCCGTAGAAATACATGGAAACCGTCCTCGAACGCTAGTGGTCTCCATATCTTGTTTCCATATGACCTATTATTTCTCTGTACAGTCTTCATCCACTCCTGGATGATCTCCACCTTCTCTGTGGTAGCCCATACCATCTCTGATCCCACTAGTGCTGAATCCCCTGGGTCAGTCCATCACAATGGTAATATACAAAGTTTCCCAAACAACACCCAAAAAGGTATCATCCAAATGGTAGGGTGATATCAATTGTTGAATGAAAACTCTACCAAAGGAAGGTGATCCTTCAATCTACGACCGAAGTCGAGTACACAAGTACACAACATTTCCTCGAGGTTCTGAATGGTCCACTCAGTCTGGCCATCATTCTGAGGATGGAAGGTGGTTCTCAAATGAAGCTGAATCAAGAAAGACTCCTACAACCCCTTCCATAGCTGGTAAATAGAACACGCTTCATGATCAGAGACAATTGTCGATGGTACTCCATATAGAACCACAATCTCTTGCACATAGAGGTGCACCATTCTCTCTACTAAACCCTGCTCTCTGATCTATAGGAAGTTGGTCGACTTGGTGAGTCAATTGACGATCACCCAAATCAAGTCATGTCCCCTGGATGTACGTGGATGTCCTGTCACAATGTCCTTGGATATCCCATCCCACAACCACTATGGGACCTATAAAGGCTGAACCAAACCTATTGTTCCTGATTCTCCACCTTCACTTGCTGACAAGTGAGGCATCGCGAGACAATATCTGCAACTAATTTCTTCTTCCCTAGCCACGAGTGTTATCGTCTGAGTTCCTGGTACATCTTCACCACTCCTGGATGTACTGCTAGTGGGGTTGTGTGTAACACCTTCTACACTTCATCCTGAAGGGACACATGTATCATGGTACTTCCTTTGAAGATGATTATGTGCACCCCACCTTCAGAAAATCCATTAGGAGTCTATTCTATGGACATCTTAGCATGTCGTCTCTCGCAGTCAATGTCCCCACACTGCGCCTCTATGACTCGCTAAATATTTGGGGGTGTGATTATAAGAGATTGAAGAAAAACTTCTCCATCCCGATCCACAAAGGATATCTGCAGTGTGTCTACATTCTCTGTCGCCTCGCCTATCTGAATTATACCAGAACTCCTGCTCAGTGCATCTACTAAAACATTCCCCTTCTCAGGTGTATAGAATATCTCGAAATCATAGTCTTGGAGGGACTCAAGTGGATGTCGTTATCTTAGGTTCAGGTCTTTCTGATAGAAGATATACATGAGACTCTTGTGATCAGACTAGACTGTAAAACGCTCTCCCATCAAGTAATGGTTACACATCTTCTGGTTGAAGACCACTGCTGCTAACTCCTGGTCATGGGTAGCGTAGTTCTACTCATGATGCCTTATTTGTCATGAAACAAAAGTGATAACTACTCACTCCTACATCAGGTCACATCCGAGCCCTCTCCCTGATGCATCACAATAGACTTTGTACCCTGCACCTTCCTCTACAAGCCTCATGATGAGTGAATTATAAATCCTTTGCCTCAGGTCCAAGAAAATCCGTTAAAGTATATCCTAAAACACGAAGGGTTTCCCCTTCATCTTCAATGGTGAAATAGGTGCCACAACTCTGGAGAAATTCAGTACAAATCTATGGTAGTATTCAGCCAAGCCCAGAAAACTCTATACCTCTGACAGACTCATGGGTGGCTCCCAAAAATGTACCACTTCAATATTCACTGGATCCACTACAACTTCAGCCTCTGATATAACATGTCCCTGAAAGTGAACCACTCGGATCCATATCTAGTACATTGAGAGTTTACCATAAATTTGGTGCTCTCGGAGTGTGTCCAGAACTATCTGAAAATTATAGTAACGCTCCTCCTCAGTAGTCGAGTAGATCAGAATGTCATCAATGGAGACTACTACAATGTGATCAAGGTATCACTGAATTTTTTTTTTCATGAGTCCCATGAACACTGTTGGAGCATTGGTTACGCCGAATGTCATAACCATGAACTCGTTGTGTACATACTGACATGGGAAAGCCTACTTCTACACATCCTTGTCTCGTACTCTGAGCCGGTGATAGCCTGACCTAAGGTCTATCTTCAAGAACCATCATGCTCTCTTCAGTTAATCAATGATGACATCAATCCTTGTGAGTGGGTACTTGTTCTTCCCGGTCACCTGGTTTAGGCACGATAGTCGACACAAAGTCTCAAGATCCCATCCACCTTCTAGGAGAACAAAATCGTGGCTACCCAAGGATAAACACTGGGAAAAATTAACCCTTTCCCTTGTACGTCTTCTAGCTGTACCTACAGCTCATGAATCTCCACAGGAGCCATATGATACGCTGGTGTGATATCAGTGTCGTCTCAGTGTACAAGTCAATGTAAAATTCCACCTCTCTGTGGGGAGGTAGATATTGAACATCATTAGATAAAACATCCACATACAGGTCCCCCACAATAGGATTACTCGGACTCTCCACATCAACCACTCTGAGGGTAAGGGAAGACAACTGATTTGTAATCGGCTGTACCCTCATTTAGGTAAGACCATACTGCGCTTCAAAGGCTCCCTTCATGCCGGTAAAGGTAAACATGGTCCCATCTGAGCTGACACACTGCACATTGCACCTAATACAGTTAACCTGAGCATGGATTGTAGATAACCAGTCCATACACAACATGAAATTTTTTGGACTCAACACCGCTACTAGGAGGTCCCAGCTGAATCTCTTTCCTCCTAGAGTAAGCTAGCATTGCCAGAACCAGTGTGTAGTCGTCAAATCTGCTCCACTAGGAGTCTCTATCCATAAGGGTCTTGCCAAAAACTCCGTCAAAATCTTTGAGAACTTAATGAGGGTAGTGGTAATAAAAGAATAATTGGAACCTGTGTCTATAAGTACTACAACTAATGTGGAGTACACACATATCGTACCTCATATCATCTCCAGAAGTCCATGATCATAGGCCTCAGCTTCCTGGAGCTGAGCTCACCCCAATCCACCTACACCTTGTGGTCAGGGTAGAAATCCTGGTTGTGGTGGTGGTAACATCACAAATCGTTTCCCACCACCATCTTCATAGCCAGATCCTCTTCCACATCCGCCTCCACCCTGCGGATCTCCATGGGCGTTCCTTTTTCTCTGCCTGGGCATTATTTCAACCATCTACTGATCATCTTTATGGATGTTCAGATAGTTACATGTCATGTGACCCTACCCACATCATGTGTAACACCACCCGATCTAGGCATGACCTTCTCTGCCTCTGGTGTCTCGTACTACTGACCCTGAATCATGAGGTCTTCCACCTGTAGGTATGTTCCTCTTAGTCCTCTGTGTCATCAGTCTATTAAAAGATGCAGAAGATTACTCTACATGATGACTAGGGGAGGATCTCTCTACTGTTGACTGCTTAGCAAGGAAACTCTCCACTATGAGGTATCTCTTTAACACTCCTGCCTGCGTCAGTATGCAGAGTGAGATCATCGACACCCTGATCACTCACCTGAGCCCTTGCTCGAAGGTCTGGGTCTGTAAGAATGGGTATCACACCATATCAGTGTGGTAACATGAGAGGATAGTGATCCTCGCTGAGTATTAATCCACATTCTTACTGCCTTGCTACAAATACAATGGATTTTGAATACGCTTTGTGCAAAGAGTCGCTGGAACAAACTTTGCCCGAAAAAGGCACTCAAAGTCTTCCCAGAGAACCGTCAACTCGTTGTGAAACTAGAGAATCAAACTCCACCATCTTTCTGCTGATTCCTACAAAAGGCGGGCAGCAAGGATCACCATGATATTGGTTGGTGTCCCTTGTAGAAGAAACAATCTCACTACGACCTTCAACAAATCCCCAGCTACATGTGGGTATGTATCTCTCCTTATATTGGGTGTCCTCTTGTGCTAGAATGCATGCAACGCACTGAGGTGTCTTGCACCATCTACTACTGGGCTGGTGGCATCTGTGGGCCAATGGGTGATGGTACCGCTGGTGCCTCTGTTGGTTCCTCTACAAGAAGAGGGCCATGCACCGAGGCCTCGTCGCTCAGTGGGATATCATTGCGTACTACTTTAGAAATCCTATTTGGCATTGAGTCAGAAATTAAAATTCAGGGTCCTGGTTTACGGATACATCGGCCTCCGCACCAACACTGGATACCCTAAACAGATAACCACATTCACTACACATTACACTATTATCTTTAAAAATAAAAATCATTGTCCTATGTTTTATTCTAGAACCGAATCCTCTAATGCCCAATTGTCATGACCCACCACCTAGGGCATGGACCGTGACTACCCCATGCCCGCCTTCCATAGGATAGGGGATGGTGACTAGCACCGAAGGTGTATTCTACAAAAATGGGAAGCCAATTCCTTTATGTGTTGTAAGCACATGCAACCAATCTTTCCTTAAGATACAAACTCATGTAAACTAGCCAATAAAGAGAGTGGGTGTAGTAAGTAAAAGGGGCCAAAATAAAAACTCAGCTGGAAAGTACAAGTACAACTAAAATACAATACAAATGATGAAATAGAAAGATAGCTATTGGGTCCTCCTTCGAGGTTTCCACCAGAAGGGTAGGTACATATCGCCTCCTCATCACTCCCCATCCACCCATCTCCTCTACATAGCAACACGATGTATGGTCCACCTCTGAGCACTGTCCAATCCTGGAACCCTCATTACCATGTTCATTCACTATAATTTCTTCTTTTGCGGGGTTGTGAATAGTGATTGACGAAGGTTGTTGGGATTGATGTTCTTAAAAACCATTCATACATGTTCTTGATTCAAAAATGGGGAACCACATGCTACTGCTCTAACACGTAGGGGGCGGGCCAAACAAACATGGCCTGACCCCTCCGTCATTCGTCCCTATTATGTTATTTTCAATTAAATAATGTGTCTTACACCCTGATGATGAACGAAGGGACAATCTGGCTATACCAGTCACCGGAGAAGGCACGGCGCCCCGACACCCCGCGGCTCCACCGTCCGCGATCCCCCCGCCCTGCGGCTGAGTCGCCGCCTGAGCTACCGCCACCGTCTGCGGTCAAACATCCACCCACATCCTCAATGCCCATACTGACTCCATCATTCATGGTCGAGATGCCTCCCACGACCTCGCCCCCCCTGAGTCACCGCCACCGTCATCGGCCCTGACGCACAATTGAGCCGCCTCGCTGCCTCCGACCTCCTAGTTGTGCCGTCCCTGTCAAGTTTTCTGGCGGCTTTCGCCCTCCCAGCCAAGCCGCCCTGGACTAGGATGAGCCACCTCATTCCCTCAGATAACCCCCCATCCAATCCACTTTGTGACTTCCGCCCTCCCGGCTAAGCCGCCCCAGGCCGGACCGAGCCACCCCGCCTCCTCATGGCACCCTATGGCCGAGCCGCCGTCCATGGCTTAGCCGACCTGTAGCCCCTCATAGCCCTTGTGGATTTAAGGACCACCTAGCGGGCCAGGCCGCACCATGGGTCGGGCTTGGTCAGCCAGAACCAGGTTAACCCTGGCCAGGTCTGGGTCGGGCCGGTCCGACCGGGAGAGACCAGACCCGGACAAAAAACTATCCTATACTTAAATTGGGCTATAAATTTGGCACTGGACATCTATTTGATGAACCATTAGAGGAACTGGAATCCTTGGAGTGATACGGTCCCTTTGGAATACCCCACTGGAGTTTGAGATAATGTTGGGGAACGGTCGGGTTGGATGGAGCACGAATCCAACCGGGGCCTCGGGACAAAAAGGCTAATAACTCACAAATCGAGCATCTAAATGACGCGTCATCTGTTTCTTTGAGACCTTTATGAAGTGGCGGTACTTTGGGATTTATATCATTGTACTTCGTAGTAGTTGATGTATCAACTAGTGACTTGTGGATCGGATCCTCCCGGTGACGAGCAGGCTTTGTGCGGGGAACCCAGTAACTGACTGTGATGAGAAGAATGAAGAGTGATCCTATATAGGTCCGCTCCTAGAGATCCTGTGTGGGTAAGCTCCATGAGATTCGGTGTGGTTCCACATTAAACGATCCAGTGTGGGTCATCTCCTAGCGATCCTGTGTGGGTCAGCTTTTAATGGTCCGGTGTGGGTCAGCACCTAGCGATCCTATGTGGTTCAGCTCCTAGCGACCCTATGTGGGTCTACTCCTAGAAATCCTATGGGGGTCAGATTATTTATAGAGTAAGATGATTCAGTAGTTACATATAATCGTCTATACTACTGTACTTATTCCATACCTATCATGAGATAAGTTTGTACCCATGTTGTACTTTCTTTTTTTGTAATACCTTTGTGGTATTCCGTGTTTTGTGGAACAGTTGAGGTTTGGATTTTGTGATATACCCATTGTTTTCATCATTATTGAGATGGGAATATGTGATAACTTAGATATATTTATGTGTATATACCTATGTTATGTTTTCAGTTGATTTCATGATTTCTAATTTATCCTTTGTGGATTCTGTGAGACCTTGAGGGTCTTAGGGTCCATATCGTGTATCGTTATACACACCCCTGCACAGGTTATACCAGCACCTTGTTGTTTTTGGCGCAGATGATGGATAACGTTGATCATGGATGAGAGTACTAGGACTCGACAGTGCTCAGAGGAGGACCATACGGCGTGTTAGTATGAAGAGGAGACGGGTGGAGCTGGAGTGCTAAGGAGGCGACATATACCTACCCATTAGGTAGGAACCTCGGTGGATGACCAAGAAGCAGTCTTTCTATTTCTTTAGTTGTATTTTATTTCATTTGTACTTGTACTTTCTAGTTGGGCTTTTATTCTGTCCCCTTTAACATTCTGCACTCACTCTATTTACTATATTGGTTACTTGATTTCATATCTTTCTCGGGAGGCGGCTCGTCCTCGGGGCACAGAGGTCGCATACGGTAGAGCTGCGGGGCTACGTGGCGTCGTTGTGGTGTAATCCACCTTCTTCCATTGCGAAGAACACAATAAGTAAGAACGACTAAGGGGTTTTTCCTTGTTTGTTTGGCCTGCCCCCTCTGCATTAGAGCAGGAGCAAGTGGATCACCATTTTTGAATCATGAACGTGTTTAGAAGATATTTAAGAACATCAATCCCCATAACTTTCATCAATCACTATTCCCAACACCGCAAAAGAAAATATAGAAGGTAAAAACATGGGAACTAAACCCTTACCTAGGATTGTTTGTATAAATTGGAACCAGAAGGAAGTCGAAGAAGGAGAAGAGAGTTCCAATGATCGTTAGTTCCAAAACCATGATTTGATGTCGGGTTCGCTGGTCATCCTTTTCCTCAATTTCCGATGAATTTTCTTCAATGGAGTTCGTCGTTAGAGAAGAAATGTAATCCTGCCAATATTTATCCTCTCCCCCAAATCCACCAAATTGTAAAGTACCCAACTTTTGATTTGTTTCCCCAATTTTAATATATGGCACAATTTCATATTGGATTAATTAATTACATAGTTTTTGGCATAATTAATTTAAGGGGTGGCATAAATAATCAAGGGGATGTTCTAGAGACTTCCCCACATTAAATGGGAGGTTCAATGGGATTTTTAACCATCGGTGGTCCCCACCACAATAAAATATCATGGGAGGTTTAGGATTAGTGGTCCCCAAATCAATAATCAATCTTAGGAGGTTTTAGTTCATATTCCCCACCTATAAAACATCCACGAGGGAGTTTCAAATGAAAATTAAAAATAAAATGTTGCACCATTTTATTTTATTTTATTATTTCATGAAAAACCCAAAAACAAACATTCACTCTCGAATCGCTATGGTCGAGGTGAAGGTATAATTAATCGAATATCGGAGCTGCGAGTTCAACAGTGTCCTAGGAATCAATTCAACGAACTGGTTATAATTTTATAAAAACCTACTCGCACGTTTACTGAACATATTTGAAAAAAAGTTCAAAAATTCATTCCAGGAACGCTAGGCCTCAGAATCATGCACGGTCAATTTTCTCAGACTCATAATATTCTCATTTAATAAAAATAATTACATGGAAATTATGGGTCTTTACATTCTTCCCACCTTAGGGCTTTACGTCCCCATAAGCCACAACTCAAACTAAGGGAACAAGTGGGGGTACTGAGAACACATCTGAGCCTCCCACTCCCATGAGCTATCCTAGAGGTTCTCATGCTGACAGAGAACATGCACCAGAGGTATCTATATTCCACGAAGGACAAAATCCTGTCGATCCTCAATATCAACTCGAACCTCGGTAAAAGTTTCCCCATCATCGATGTCCCGCTCGCTTTGGTCGATGACGTGGGAAGGGTCGTGCACGTATCTCCTCTGCTGGGATACATGGAATATGTCATG
This sequence comes from Viscum album, assembly GCA_963277665.1. Taxonomy (NCBI): domain Eukaryota; kingdom Viridiplantae; phylum Streptophyta; class Magnoliopsida; order Santalales; family Viscaceae; genus Viscum; species Viscum album. The sequence goes on along the minus strand of OY728120.1, from coordinate 1,404,928,931 downwards.
AACCTGGGACAAATAAGGTGGAAGAGGTAAGCGGTATGCCACCTCGACAACTCTGCTGAGGACCTGAAAAGGTCCGATGAATGTCGAAGATAAATTGCTGCCTCGACCAAATCTCCACAAACCTCATTGAGGTGAGACCCGTAGAAAGATGTGGTCTCCATAATCGAACTCCAGTAGTCTCCATCTCCAATCTTCATATGACTTATGTCTGCATTATGTATTCTTCATCCACTTCTGAATGATCTACACCTTCTATGTGGTAGCCCGTACCATCTCTGGTCCCACTAGTGCTGACTACCCAAGGTCAGTCCCGCAAAAAGATGATCTGCATGGTCGCCCATACAATGCCTCAAAACATTCCATCCCAATGGTGGATTGATTAATGTTGTTTTATGAAAACTCCAGCAAAGGCAAGTGATCCTCCCAGCGGCGACTGAAGATGAAGACACAAGAACGCAACATGTCCTCGAGGGTCTGAATGGTCCGCTCAGTCTAGTAATCTATCTGAGGATGCAAGGCGATGATCAAACGAAGCTACATCCTGAATTCCACGTGCACACATTCCATAACTGAGATGTAAAATGTGCATCACGATCAGAGACAATCGTTAAGATTACTCCATGTATCCCCCCAATCTACTGCACATAGAGGCATCCCAAGCTCTCTATTGAACCCTACTTATTGATCGGTAGGATGTGGGATGACTTCGTGAGTCGGTTGATGTTCTCCCAAATCTAGTCATGTCCCTTGGATGTACGTGGATGTTATATCACGAAGTCACTGGGCATCCCATTCCACATCCACTCTGGGACCTATAAAGGCCAAACCAAGCCTACTGGTACCTGATGGTCCGCCTTCACTTGCAGACAAGTGAGGCTTCAAGAGACAAAATCTACTACTAATTTCTTCATTCACAACCACCAGTGCTGTCATCAGAGATCCTGGTATATCATCACAACTTTTGGATGTAACACATGAGGTGATTTGGGGAACTCCCTTAACACTTCCTCCCTAAGAGACACGGGTACCATGGTACGTCCTCTAAAAAGGATGATATGATCCCCACCTTCTGAAAATACATCAGGTGCATGTCATGTGGATATTTGAGCATGTCATGTCTCGCTGTCAGCATCCCCAACCTGTGCATCCCCAACTTGCTGATGAAGTGGGGGAGTGACTATAAAAGACCGAAGAAAAACTTCTCCATCCCGATCCACAAAGGATGTTTGCAAATCAGCCATCTTATCCATCAACTCGACTAACAACTGTATACCTGACCTCCAGCTGAGTGCATCTTCTACAACATTCCCCATCACATGATTATAGACAATGTCTAAGTCATAGTCCTAGAGGAACTTAAGTCAATGTCGTTGTCTTGGATTCAGGTCTTCCTGATAGAAGATACTTCTAAGAATGTTGTGATTAGTGTAGACTGTAAAACGCTCACCAATAAAGTAATGGCGCCACATCTTCAAGGCAAAGACCACTGCTGTTAACTCCAGGTCATGGGTAGTGTAGTTCTGCTTATGTTGTCTCAGCAATCGTGAACCATAACAAATAACCACTCTCTCCTACATTAGGACACATCCGAGTCCAGTCCCTAATTCATCAAAGTATACTATGTACCCTACGCCTTCATCTGGATGTCTCAATATGGGGGCACTAATCAGCCTCCACCACATCTCTTGGAAACTCCCCTAGCATCTCTCCAACCACACAAATAATTTCCCCTTCTTTGTCAAAGCTTATAGAGGTGCTTCAACTCTGTAGAAATCTGATACAAATATCTGGTAGTATCCATCCAAAACTAGAAAACTTTTTACGTCCATCACACTCCTGGGTGGCCCATAAGAAAGTACCACCTCAATCATTGTGGGATCCACTACATATCCAGCCTCTAACATGACATGTCCTAAAAAGTGTACCTCTCGAATCCATAACTGGAACTTCGAGAGCTTACCATAAAGCTAGTGCTCTTTGAGTGTGTCCAGAACTATCAAGAAATGATAGATAAGCTCGTCCTCAGTAGTCGAATAGATCAGAATTTCATCGATGAAGACTAATAAAAAGTGATCAAGGTATCACTGAATGATTTTGTTCATGAGACCCATGAACACTTCTGGAGCATTGGTTATGCCGAATGGAATAACAAAGAACTAATAGTGGTCATACTGGCATCGGAACGCTCTATTCCACACATCCTCATCTCGTACTTTGAGCTGGTGATAACCTAGCCTGAGGTCTATCTTTGAGAACCACCATACTTCCATCAGCTGATCATAGAGGACATCATTCCTCGGATGTGGGTACATGTTCTTCACAGTCACCTGGTTCAAGTTCCAATAGTCAATACAAAGTGTCATGGTCCAATCATCCTTCGCGGAAAACAAAATCAAGGATAACCAAGGTGAAACACTGGGCCTAATGAACCCTTTCCCCTGTAAGTGCTCCAGCCTTACCTGCTGCTCCCGAAGCTCTGTGGGAGCCATCCGATACGCTGGTGTAGATATCGATGTCATCTCTAGGCACAAGTAAATGTAAATTTACACCTCTGTATGATGAGGTAGGCCCATAACCTCATCAGGGAAGACATCTGCATATTGTTCCACCACTACAAGATAACTTGGACTCACCACATTATCCACTATGAGGGTAAGGCTAGAAAATTGATGACTAATCAGCTGCACCCTCCGCTGGGTAAGTCCATCCTATGATGAAAATTACCCCTGAATGTAAACTTTTCCCCATCTGTGTGGACACCCCACACATTGAGCCTAATACAATCAATCTTATCATGGAATGTAGATATCCAGTCATCTCCCATGATGATGTCGTAAGGCCTCAACACCACTACTTGGAGATCCCCAGAAAATCTCTCACCTCTTAGAGTAAGATCACACTTCCGGCACCAGTGCATAATCATCGAATCCGCTCCTAGAATAGTGACTTTCCATGTGGATCAATCCAATGGTTCTGTTGGAATCACCGATCTCTAAATGAGGGAATTAGAAATAAAATAATGGCTGGAACCTGTGTCTATAAGTGCTACAGCTAAGGTGGAGTAGACACAGCTCATACCACATTTAATCTCTGAAGCACCATGATCATAGGCCTCAACTACCTGGAGTTGAGAACGCCCCTTTCCACCTACTCCCTACAGTCAGGGGGGGACCACCTGCAAGTGGTGGTGGTAACATCTCGAATCGTCGGACACCGCCAGTTGCATGTCCAGTTCCTCTACCACGTGCGCCTTCTCTATTCATACTTCCATGGTCGAACATCTGACTCTGTCTGGGGGGTCCCTTGATCATCTACTAATAATCCGTATAGTGGGTCAGACTATCACGATCAATGTGATCGTGCCTGCCGCATGTGTAACACTGCCTGCACTTGGCATGACCATCTCTCCCTCAGGTGCCTCACACAACTGACCCTGAATCCTACAGTTGTCCACCTATAGGTCTGTTCCTCTTGGACCTCTGTGTCATTTGTCTACTTCCAGCTGCAGAAGACTCTACCAAGTGACAACTGGTGGTGGGTCTCGTTGTTGGTGACTTCTCAAAAATGAATCTTTCCACTAAGTGGGATATCTCTAACACTCCCGCCTACGTTGGATGTTCAGTGTGATCATAGAAGCCCTGATCTCTCACCTGATCCCGTGAACGAAGGTCTAGGCCCTAAAGAATAGGTCCCACACCATATCAGTGGAGTAATATGTGAGGTCAGTGAACCTCCTTGAGTACTGAGCTACAGTTATGCTTCCCTGGTACAGATGAAGTAGCTCTTGAAGGCGCACTATGTGAAGAGTCGCTGGAATAAACTCTTCCAAACACGTGCTTTTGAAGTCTACGTAGAGAAGCGTCACCTCATCGTGAGCCTGGATCATCAAGATCCACTATCTTCCTGATACTACCTATATAAGATTGGTTTAAATGATCACCATGAGATTAGTGGGTGTCCCTACCAGTCATAAAACTCTCTCTATGTCCTCCAACCAATCCTCAGATGCATGTGGGTCTATCTCTCCCATGAACCTGGGTGGCCTCTAGCACTGGAACCCGTGCAATGCGCATAGGCGGCGTGCATCGTCTGCTGCTGGGGTCGGTGGCATCAGTGTCCCAATGGGTAATGGTACCGCTAGTGCCTCTTCTGGTGCCTCTATGGGAAGTGAGCCCTGAACTGAGGTCTTGTAGCTCAATGGGCTATCTGTGTGTACTACTCTCGAACCCAAGCTAGATATCTGCGTGGAGGCATCCTAAAAAATTAGTTGTGCGACTGTAAATAAGTTATACCTGGTGAGATGACTCAATGAGATCGCAAAGAAAACTCTTGAAAACACACATGAAATCAGTGTTTTCATGCACTGTGTCAGAAATTAGATGTCAGAGTCATGAGAACTTATCTAAGCATCCGGTCCCATGTTCTCTCTTAGAGGTTCTCGTGCTGCCAATGAACGTACACCAGAGGCATCGACCATCCACAAAGGACCCGCTCTTGGCAATACACAATCTCAATTGGGACCTCTGTAAAAGTCACCCTATTGTCAATGTCCAGCACTCCATGGTCAATGTCATGGGAAGGGTCATGCATGTATCTCCCCAGCTGAGAAAACGTGGAAGACGTCGTGCACCAGGTGCAACTGAGGTGGAAGAGCTAAGTGGAATGCCAACTCAACAAATCTGTTGAGGAATTGAAAAGGACCGATGAATCTGGTAGATAACTTTTCACCTCAAACAAATCTCTACAAACCTCATTGATGTGAGACCCATTGAAAGACGTGGTCTCCAACCTCAAACTCCAGAGGTCTCTTTTTCCTATCGGCATATGATTGTTTCCTATTTTGTGCAGTATTCATCTGCTCCTAGATGATCTGCACATTATTAGTGGTAGACCGTACCATCTTTGGTCCCACTAGTGCTGACTCCCCTTGGTCATTCTAGCATAATGGTGATCTTCAAGGTTACCTGTAAAACGCATAAACCAGTTCCATCCCAATGGTGGAGTAATAGTTTTTGTTATATGAAAACTCCACCAAAGGAAATTAATCCTTCTAGTTGTGACCAAAGTCGAGGACACAAGCACACAACATGTCCTTGAGGGTCTGAATGGTTCACTAAGTCTAGCGATCCATGTGAGGATGGAAGGCATCCTCTCTCTTCATTCGTCATTGTGGTGTAAGACACCTTATTCTCTCACGAAGAACACAATAAGGAAGAATGGTGGAGGGTTTGGGCCATGTTTGTTTGGCATTCCCCCTCCAGATTAGAGTTGTAGCATGTGGTTCAACATTTTATAATCCTGAACGTGTATAGAAGATATTTAATGACCTCAATCCCCACAACCTTCATCAATCAATATTCCCTACCCCGCAAAAGAAAAATTAGAAAGGAAGAACATGGTAACTGAACCCCTACCTTATATTGTTCGTTGATGTTGGCGCGAGAAGGAAGTCGATGAAGGAAAAGGGAGTTCCAATGATCATCACATCTGAAACCATGATTCGATGCCAATCTTTCTCATCATTCTCTTTCTTGAAATCTGAAGAATATTCTTCGATGATGTTCTTTGTTGGAGAAGTGTAATCCTCCCAATATTTATCCACTCCTCAAATCCACCAAATTGTAATGTAGCCAACTTATGATATGTTTCCCCAATTTTAATTGTTTGAAAAATTTCAAATTGTATTAATTAATTACAGAAGGGTAGGATTAATTAATTAAGGGGGGTGGCATAATTAAAAAAGAGGATGTTCAAGAGACCTCCCCACATTTAATTGAGAGGTTCAATGGGGTTTTAACCTCAGGTGGTCCCCACCACCATAACCTCTCATCGGAGGTTGAGGCTTGGGGTTCCCACCTCCATAACCTCTCATGGGATGTTTTAGTTCAGTGGTCCCCACCTATGAAACTTCCACATGGGAGTTTCAAATGAAAAATAAATATAAAATGTTACACCGTTTTATTTTATATAATTATTTGATGAAAAACAAAAAAAACTATATTTCACCCTCAACCCACTATAGTTGAGGTGGAGGTCTCCTTAATAGAATATCAGCACTACGAGTTCAACAGTGTCATCGAATTTCAATTCCGTGCACTGGCTCAAATGTTAGAAAACCCAACTCGCACGTTTACTAAACGTACTCAGAAAAAAAGTTCAGAAATTCATTATGGGCACTCCAGGCCTCGGAAACACACGCCGTAAATTTTCCTGGACTCGTAAAATTCCCTTTTAAAAACAATTACATGGGTATTACGGGTCTTTATATTCTCCCCAAATTAGGGATTTATGTCCTGGAATGCCACAACTCAAGATAAGGGAACAAGTGGGGGTACTGAGCAAGAATCTGAGCCTCCCACTCCCATGTTCTCTATTGGAGGTTCTTGTGCTGCCATAGAACGCACACCAGTGGTATCGACTATCCACGAGAGACCCATTCTTGTCGATCCTCAATCTCAAATGGAACCTCCATAAAAGTCACCCCGTCATCGATGTCCAGCTCGCCATGGACGATGACGTGGGAAGGGTCGTTCACATCTCGCCTCAGCTAGGATACATGGAAGACATCAAACACCCGGTGAAATAGAGAAGGAATTTATAAGTGGTACGCCACCTCACAAACTCGGCTGGGGAACTGAAAAGGTCCAATGAATCATATATATAACATTCTTCCTCATCCAAATCTACACAAACCCCGTCGTGATGAGACCCATAGAAAGATGTGGTAGCCATCCGTGAACTCCAGAGGTCTCTATCCCTGAATGACATATAATTTCTAACTACTCTAGGCAGTCGTTATCCACTCCTCTATAATCTGCAACTTCTTTATGGTTGCATGTACCATCTCTAGTCCCACTAGTGCTGGCTCCCTTGGGTTAGTCCAGTACAAAGGGATCTGCATGGTTTCCCATACAACACCTAAAATGGTGTTATCCCAATGGTGGAGTGATAGCTATTGCTGTTTTAAAACTCCACCAAATACAGGTGATCCTCTCAACTATGACCGAATTTGAGGACACATGTATGTAACATGTCCTTGAGGGTCCGAATTGTCCACTTAGTCTGGTCATCCATCTGACAATGGAAGGCGGGGCTCAATCGGAGATTCTTCTCGAAAGCCTTATGCAAACCCTTCCATAGACACAAAGTAAAACACACATCATGATTGGAGATAATCATTGATGGTACTCTATATAGCCACAAAATCTTCTTCACATAGAGTCATCCCATGATCCCTTCTAAACCATTCTCTTTAATCGGTAGGAAGTGGCCCTACATGGTGAGTCTGTTGACGATCACCCAAATTGAGTCATGTCCCCTGGATCTACGTGGAAGTACTATCATGAAGTCCATGGATATCTCATCCCACTTCCACTTTGGGACCTCTAAAGGCTGAACCAAGCCTGCTGGTAAATGATGCGCTGCCTTCACTTGCTAACATGTGAGGCATTGAGAAACAAACACTGGTACTGATTTCCTCATACCTAGCCACCAGTGCTAACTTCGGAGATCCTGGTACATCTTCTCCACTCTTAGATGTACCTCTAGAGGGGATGTATATATCTTCTTCAGCACTTCCTCCCGATGTTACATTGGTACCATGGTACATCATTTGAAGAGTATGACGTTCCCCCAACCTACAGAAAATCCATTATGTGCATATCCTGTGGATATCTGAGAACGTCATGTCTCGCAGTTAGCATCCCTATAAAGCACATCCCAGAATCGTTAAAGAAGTTTGGGAGTGACTGTAAGGGACTGAAGAAAAAATACTCCATCCTGATTCACAAAGGATATTTAAAATCAGGAAGTCGATCCATCGCCTAGCCTAATAGCATTATACCTGACCTCTTGATGATTTCATCTTCTACAACGTTTCCATTTCCAACATTATAGAATATCTCGAATAAATAATCTTGAAAGAACTCAAGAAAATGTCATTGTCTCAGGTTTAGGTCATTCTGAGAGATGATATACCTGAGACTATTGTCATTAGAGTAGACTATAAAATGCTCTACCATCATGTAATGTCACCACATCTTCATGGTGAAGACCACTGCTTCAAACACCAGATCATGGGTAGCATAGTTCTGCTCATGCTTCCTCAGCTGTCATGAAACATAAGCGATAACTACTTGCTCCTACATCTGAAAGCATCCGAGTCTAGTCCCTGATGCATCACAGAAGACTATGTACCCTACGCCATCATCTAGAAGCCTCATGAAGGGGTCACTAGTCAACGTCTTCCTTAGCTCCTAGAAACCCAGCTGGCGTCTTTCCGACCACACAAAGGGTTTCCCCTTCTTTGTCAATACTAATATAGGTGTTTTAACTCTGGTGAATTATTATACAAATTTCCATTAGTATCCAGCCAAACACAGAAAACATTGTACCTCGGTCACACACTTGGGTGGCTCCCAAACATGTAGCGCCTCAATCATGGATGGATCCACTACAACTCCAACCTCCGATATGACATGCCTTAGAAAGTGAACCTCTCGGATCTAGAACTGGCTCTTCGAGAGCTTACCATAAAGCCATTGCTCTCAGAGTGTGTCAAGAACTATCTGCAAATGATAGATATTCTCCTCCTCTGTAGTTGAGTGGATTAGAATTTCAAAGATAAAGACTACTACAAAGCGATCAGCGTAACGCTGAAAGATTCTATTCATGAGTCCCATGAACACTTCTGGAGTGTTGGTTATTCCAAATGGAATAACCAATAACTTGTAGAGGTTATACCGATATCGTAAATCTGTCTTCTGCATATCCTCATCATTTACACAGAGATGGTGATATCCTGACCGGAGGTCTATCTTCGAGAACCACTGTGCTCCCTTGAGCTGATCAAAGAGTTCATAAATCCTCGAAAGTTGGAACTTGTTCATCAAGGTCACTTGGTTTAGGCGCCGATCGTCGACACAATGTCTCAAGATCCCATCCACATTCCTGGAGAACAAAATTGGGGATTCCCAAGGTGAAACACTGGGCCAAATTAACCCTTTCCCTTGTAAGTCCTCCCACTATACGCTCTGCTCACGAAGCTCCGCCCGAGACATCTGATATGCTAGTGTAGATATTGGGGTTGTCCCGGGGTACAATACAATGTAAAAGTCCACTTCTCTGTGATGATATAGACCCGTAACATCATAAAGAAAGACATCTGCATACTGTTCCTCAACTATAGGATAACTCGGACTCTACACATCAATCGCTCCCAGGGAATGGCTAGCCATCTAATGAGTAATCGACTGCACCCTCCTATGGGTAAGTCCATCATGCACTACAAAGGCTCTCTTATCACTGGTGAAGGTAAACCTGGTCCCATCCGTGCGGACACACCACACATTGTGCATAATATAGTCAATGTGAGCATGACCTATAGATAACCAGTCCATACACAAGATGATGTTGTAAGGCCAAGACAATGCTACTAGGAGATCCCAGCTGAAGCTATCGCCTCATAGAATAAGATCTCACTACTTTTACCAGTGTGTAATCATCGAATCTACTCTCGTAGGAGTCTCTAGCCATATGGATCAAGCCAGTGGCTCTGTCGGAATCCACGAGTGCTGAACGAGGGTAGTGGAAATAAAAGAATGGCTAGAACCATTATCAATAAGTACTAAAACTAAGGTGGAGTAGACATAGATCATACCTCGTATCATCTCCAGAGCACCATGATCTTAGGCCTCAGCTTCCTAGAGATGAGATTTCCCTGATCCACCTACTTCCTACGGTTGGGGTGGACCTCTTTGTGGTGGTGGTAGCGACATCTCAAATCATCAGCATCCACCAGCAACACGACCAACTCCACTACCAGGTTTGCATGCTCTCTTCAGACTTCCTCGGACAAACATTTGTCTCTTCCTTGGCGGTTCTTCGACCATCAGCTGATCATCCATACGATGGGTCAGATAGTCACGATCCATGTGACCCTACCTGCAGCCTGCATAACACTACCTTATCATGTCATGATCGTCTCTACCTCATGTTCCTCGCACAACTGAACCTGAATCCTACAGTTGTCCACCAGTAGGGTTGGTCCTTCTGGACCTCTGCATCATCTTTCTACTGTAAGCTGTAGAAGACTCTACTATATGACGACTAGTGGTGGTTGTTTCTAGTGGGGACTGCTCTGCAAGTAAACTCTCCACTAATAGGGATCTCTCTAACACTCTAGCCTGCATTGGGATATAGAGTGAGATCATCGAAGCCATGATCTCCCGCACGATCCCCTGCTTGAAGTTTTGGGCCCTGAAGAATGGGTCACAGACCATATCGGTGGAGTAATGTGTTTGGTCATTGAACCTCACTGAGTACTGAGCCATAGTCATGTACCCCTACTACAGACGAAGTAGCTCCTGAATGTGCACTGCACGAAGAGTCGCTGGAACAAACTCTGCCCAAAACATGCTCTCAATGTCTGCCCAAAAAAGTGTCACCTCATCAGGAGCCTAGAGCATCAAGATCCACCATCTGCATGTTTCTGCCTGTAGATGGCCGGCGGCATGGATCAAAAAGTGATCGACTGCTATCCCTACAAGTCTGAAAACACTCACTACGGCCTCCAATCGATCCTATGTTGCATGTGGTTTCATCGTTCCCCTAAACCCGGGTGGCCTGTTGCTTTGGAACTCATGAAACACGCTCAGGTGGCATGCACTGTCTGCTGTTGGGGCCGGTGGTATCGATTGCCTAATGGATAATGGTACCGCTGGTGCCTCTACTAGAAAATGGCCATGCACTGAGGCCTTATCTCTCAAGGGGCTATCAGTGCGTACTACTCTTAGAGCACTATATGGTTGCCTGCGGGGAGGAATCTTGAAATGAAATATATATGACATGATCAATATGTTATACCAAGTGAGATAACTCAAATAGATCACAAATAAAACTCTTGAAAACACATAGGTAATCAGTGATTTCATGCACTGAGTCGGAAATCCAGAGTCAAAGTCCTTGTATGTGGATACCTCAGCCGTCGCGCCAACACTGGATTTCCTAAATTGATAACCACACTCATAACACATAACACTATTTCTATTAAAATAATGATCAGTTTCCTCTGTTCTATAGTAGACTTGACTCCTTTGATACAAATTTGTCACAACCCTTCCCCCAGGGCCCGTGTTGTGACTACACATAGCCCGCATTCCATAGGCCAAGGGCTGGAGACTAGCACCGAAGGAGTATTCCTGAAAACTATGAAGGCATTTCCATTATAACCTGTAATCACACGCAACTAATTACATATCAAGATACAAACTCAAGTAAACTATACATTAAACAGAGTGAGTTTAGTATGTAAAAGGGGCCAGAATACAAGCTCATCTAGAAAGTACAAGTACAACTGAAATACAATACAACTGAAGAAAGAGAAAGATAGCTACCTGGTCATCCTTCGAGGTTCCTACATGATCGATAGGTACATATTGTCTCCTCAGCTATCCACAACCACTCATATCCTCTATGTACTCACATGCCATATGGTCCACCACCGAGCACCGTCCAATCTTGGTACTCTCAACCTCGATCAAAGTTGTCTGTCATCTGCACTAAACACAAAATGATGAGGGCATATCCCCTGTGGGGGTGAGTATAACGATACTCAGTAGGGACCCCAAGACCCTCAAGGTCTCACAAATTCCACAAAGGATAAATTTAAAATCATGAAATCAAATCACAACCCTACTTTGGTATATGACCATAAATATACCTAAATGAAAAACTATTCTGATCTCAATCATGAAGATAACACTGGGTCCAACCCAAAATACAAATCTCAATTATTCCACAAAATAATGAATACCACAATGGTATTACCACAAAAAAATGTACCACACAGGTATGAAATCAGCTAACGCCTGGTATAACTTATGTACAGTTGTTGAGATGATTACATGTAACTATTGAATCATATTACTCTATAAAGAAGCTGACCCACACTGGATCACTAGGAGCTAACCCACATAGGATCCCTAAGAGCTGACCAAAAAAAGTTCGCTTGGAGATGACCCACATAGGATTCCTAGGTGGTGACCCACAGAGGATCGCTAGGAGCTGACCCACACAGGATCACTCGGAGCTGACCCACACATGATCCCTAGGTGCTGACCCACAAATGATTGATATGAGCTGTCCCACATTGGATTGCTAAGAGATGACCCACACATGATCTCTAAAAGCTAATCCACACATGTTCGTTTGGTGCTGACCCACAAAGGATCGCTAAGTTATGACCCACACAGTATTGCTAGGAGCTGACCCACACAATATCTATCTACATTCATCACGTCACAGACGGCTACGTGGTTCCCCGCACTAAGAATACACTTCGTCGTCAGGATCCACTCCACAAGTCACCATTCAATACTCTAACATATTTGAATTCCCCTAAGAAGTATCCCAAAGGACTGCCATGTCATAGGTATATCAATGAAATAGATAGAGTGTCATTCAGATGCATGGTCTATGAGTTGTTAGCCATTTTGTCCTGAGGGATCGGTTGAATTCGTGCTCGATCCAACCTGATAGTTCCAAAACATTTTCAAACACTCTACTATGTTATACAAAGGGGATTGTTCACTCCAAGGATTCTGGTGCCGCTGACTGTTCATCAAACAGACGTCTGGTTCCAAAGTTATGGGTCAAGTAATGTATAGGTTTGTATCTGGTCTTGGTCTGGTCCGAGTAGGTCAGACCGACCTGACCCAGACCTGGCCTTGGTCGACCAAGTCCAAGTCGACTTGGCCCGATTCGCTAGGTCAGGCCTAGCCCTTGGAGCGACCCGGCCTGTTGATTGGTCCAGTAGGCCGTGAGGGGCCGCGGGGCAGCAGAGGATGCAGGGTGGCTCGACCGCAGATGGTTGCTCGACCGCGCTGTGCCACAAAGGTGTGGGGATTCTTGGCCATGCCCAGGCATTTTTGGCCAGGAGGGAAGAATCCGCGGGGCAGCCCAGCCAGTGAGTGTTGCGAGGGCGCGGGGCGGGGCGACCCGGTCCGGCGTGGATCGGTCGAGAGGGAGGAGGTCACAGGATGGCTCGATAGGGAGGGAAAATGATGCAAGGTGGCTCAGTCAGGCTGTGGGCGGTACGGTGGGGCTGAGTATGGTAGATCTACGGGGCACCACACTGGGGCCACGGAAAGCAGTGGCGTCTGGGGCGATGGCTCGACGGCGGGGCGCGGAGGTCACGGACGGAGGAGCTGTTGGGTGGTGGGGCTCCATGCCTTCATTGGAAGGCCAGTTTAGCTGGCCTCTCTCTTCATTTTTCATCATAGTGTAAACCACCTTCTTCCATCATGAGGAACAATTTATGGAATAATGGTTGAGTGGTCAGCCATGTTGGTTTGGGCCTCCCCCTCCATGTTAGATTTGTAGAAAGTGGTTCACCATTTATGAATCAAGAATGCGTATGGAAGATATTTAAGAACATAAATCCCAACAACCATTATAAATCTCTATTAGTGACTTTGAAAAAGAAAAATTAGAAGGGAAGAACATGGGAACTAAACCCCTACCTTGTACTTTTCATTGACGTTGGCGCGTGAAGAAAGTCAAAGAAGGCGAAGAGTGTGCCAACGATCGTCACTTCTGAAACCACACTTCGATGTCAGGAATGCTCGGTGTCCACTTCCTTGATGTCCGATGAATGTTCTTTGATGGTGTTCTTCATTGGAGAAGTGTAATCCACCCAATATGTCTCTTCTCCCCAAATCCACCAAATTTCATAGTAGCCAACTTATGATATGTTTCCCCAATTTTAATTGTTGGAACAATTTCAAATAATATTAATTAATTATATAGTGATTGGATTAATAAATTGGGGGGGTGGAATAATAAAAAAGGGGAAGTTCAAGAAACTTCCCCACATTTAATTGGGAGGTTAAATGGGTTTTTAATCTCGTGTGGCCCCCACCACCATAACCACTCTTGGGAGTTTTAGGCTTGGTGGTTCCAATATTCATAACCTCTCAAGGGTGGTTTTAGTTCAGTGGTCCCCACCTATAAAAAATCCCATTTTATGAGTGTGGTTATCAGTTTAGGGAATCCAGTGTTGGTGTTGCGGCCGAGGTATCTAAACACTAGGACTCTGACATCTGATTTCCAACTCTGTGCATGAAAACACTGATTGCGTGTGTTTTTTCAAGTGTTTTTTTGAGATCTAATTATTTCAGCTCACTGGGTATAAATTATTGATCGTGGAAAACCTATTTCTCTTTAGGATGGCTCCAAGAAGACAAACAACTAGGGTTACAAGAGTAGTACACACTAATAGACCACCGAGTGACAAGGCTTCGGTGCAAGGCCCTCTTCTAGTGGAGGCTCCAATGTAGGAACTATCAATAACATTACCCATTGGGTCACCAATGCCACCCGCCCCCAACAGTAGATGGCGCACGCTGTCTGAGCATGTTGGATGAGTTCCAGTGATAGAGGCCACCTAGGTTCATGGGAGAGACGGACCCACATCCTGTTGAGGATTGGTTGGAGGCTGTAGTGAGAGTTTTCCAACTGGATGGGACACCAGCTGATCTAATAGTGATCCTTACCGCCAGTATTCTATAGGTTGTAGAAGGCAGATGGTGGAGCTTGATTCTCTATGCTCACAATGTGGTGGCACTTCTCTGGGTAGACTTAGAGAGACTGTTTTGTGCAGTGTTTGTTAGAGAGACTCTTCACACAGTGCGCATTCAGGAGATACTTCATCTGTAGTAGGGTAGCATGATTGTGGTTCATTACTCAGTGAGGTTCACTTACCTCACACGTTACTCCGCTGCTATGGTGCGGGGCAAATTTTTGAGGTCCTATACTTTTGTACATGGGCTTAGGTGAGAGATCAGGGCTTCTATGATCTCACTCAGCATCCCGACGCAAGCGGGAGTGTTAGAGTGATCCCACTTAGTGGAGAGTTTCTTTTCTGAGATGTAACCAGTAGCGAGACCCACCAACAGTCGTAACGTAGTGGAGTCTTCTGCTGCTGGCATCAGACATATGATGAATAGGTCCAAGAGGTCCAGACCTATTGGTGGACGACCACAAGATTTAGGGTTGGTTGAGCGAGGTACCCAAAGTAGAGACTATCATGCCAAGATAGGGCAGTGTTATGCATGCAGAGGGAAATGTCTCATGGATCGTGACTATCCCACCCGTCATACAGATGATCAGCATATAGTAAATGGACCTCTCCAGTAGAGACAATGGTTCGATCGAGGAGGTCTGCAGGGAGAATGCGGATGTGGAAGAGGATATGGTCGTGTAGCTGGCGGTGGCCGACGATTCGAGATGTTACTAACACCACCACCAGGAGGTCCACCCTGACCACAGGGAGCAGGAGGACAGGGGCGAGCTCAGCAACAGTAAATTGATGCCTATGATCACGACGCTCCCGTGATGATACGATGTATTATCTATGTCTAATCCACCTTAGCTGTAGTACTTATAGACGTGGGTGTCAGTCATTATTTTGTTTCCAATGCCCTCTTTCAGAGCTCGGAGATTCCGACAGAGCCTTTGGATTCATCCTTACAGATAGAGACTCCTACAGGAGTGTATTAGACGATTACACGGTAGAGTCGGTAGTGCGAACTTACTCTTGGAGGAGAGAGATTCGGCTGTGATATCCTAGTAACGACGTCAAGGAATTATGATGTCATCTTGGGTATGGACTTGTTATATATTGTCGATGGTCAGATAGAGTTTATTAGGTGAAAATTTCATGTGTCCCCATGGATGGGACTAGGTTTACCTTCATCGGTGATAATGGAGCCTTTTCATAATAGGATGGACTTAACCGGAGGAGAGTGTAGTCGATCACTCATCAATTGGCTAGCCATACCCTCCGAGCGGTTGATATGTAGAGTCTAAGTTTTCCTATAGTGGTGGAACAGTACGCGGATGTCTTCCCTAATGATGTATCGGGTCTACCTCCTCGTAGAGAGGTGGAATTTTACATTGACTTGTAACCCATGACGACACTGATATCTACATCAGCATTTCGGATGGCTCCTGTGGAGCTTCGTGAGCTTCAGGTACAGCTGGAGGACATGCAGAGGAAAGGGTTCATTCAGCCCAGTGTTTCACCATGGGCAGCTCTGATTTTGTTCGCCAAAAGGAGGATGTGAGATTGATTATTTTTGTTGACTATCGGCACCTGGACCAGGTGACCATGATGAAAATGTACTCACTCCCAAGGATTTATGACCTCTTGATCAGCTGAAGGGAGCACTGTGGTTCTCGAAGGTAGAAATCAGGTCATTCTATCACCAGATTAGAGTACGATATTAGTATGTGCAGAAGACATATTTCCAATATCAGTACGACCACTACGAGTTCTTGGTTACTCCATTTTTCATAATAGACACTCCAACAGTGTTGATGGGAATCATCAATATAATCTTTCTGTGATACCTTGATAGCTTTGTAGTAGTATTCATTGATGACTTTCAGATATACTCGACTACTGAGGAGGATCATGCCTATCATTTGTAGGTATTACTAGACACACTCTGAGAGCACCAAATTTATTTTATGATATATAAGTGACAGTTCTAGATCTGAGTGATTCACTTTCTAGGGCATGTCCTATCAGAGGCTGGAGTTGCAGTGGATCTAGCGAAGATTGAGGCGGTACTTTCTTGGGAGCCACCATCGAGTGTGATGAAGGAATGGATTTTTCTGGGTTTGGATGGATAATACCAAATATTTTTTAACAGAATTCATTAGAGTTTGACCACCACTATCATCATTGACGAAGAAGGGGAAACCCTTCGTGTGTTCGGAGAGATTCCCGCAGAGTTTTTCAGAGGTGAGGCAGAGGCCGACCGGTGCCACCATCATGAGGCTTCAAGAAGAAGGCGTAGGGTACATAGTCAACTACAACACATTAGAGACCAGAATCCAATGTTTCTTGATGTAGGAGAGAGTAGTTATCGCTTATGGTTCATGATAGCTCAGGCAGCATGAGAAAACTACACTACCCATGACCTAGAGTTAGCAGAAATGGTTTTCTTCCTGAAGAGGTGGGGACACTCTCTGATGGGTGACCGTTTTCCAATGTACTCTTGTCACAAGAATATAATGTATATCTTCATCAGAAGGACCTAAACCTGAGACAAAAATTTTGTATTGAGTTCCCCTAGGACTTTTACCTCTATATAGTTTATAATCTTGAGAATGGGAACGTTGTAGAAGATTCACTGAGTAGGATATCTGGTATACGACTGCTTGGTGAGGCAACAGAGCAACTTGCCACTTTGCAGATATCCTTCATGGACAGAGATGGATCATATTTTCTTTAGCCTCTTATAGTCACTCCCCCACTTCTTCTGTGAGTTAGGGAGACACAACATGGGGATGCTGACTAAGAGGCTCGATATTCTCAAATAACCCTAGGGTGGGTTCCTAATGAATTTTATGATGGTGGGGAGCACGTCATTGCCTTAAGAGGATGTACCATGGTACCAGTGTCACATTAGGATGAAGTGTTGATGGAGTTAAACATGTCCCCTCTAAGGGTACATCCAAGAGTGGAGAAAATGTACCAGGATCTCTGATGACCTCACTGGTGGTCGAGAATGTAGAAAGCAGTTGCAGAGTTTGCCTCTCATTTCCTCAATTGTCTGCAAGTGAAGTTGGAGCATCAGGTACCAACAGGCTTGATTCAGTCTTTATAGGTATCAGAGTGGACATGGGATAGGATATCCATGGGATTAGTGATAATACTTCCACATAAATCTAGGGGACATGACTTGATTTGGGCGATCGTAGACCGAATCACCATGTTGGCCCACTTCCTACTAATCAGAGAGCAGGGTTTAGCAGAGAGATTGGGATTCCTCTATGTGCAGGAGATTATGTGGATACATGGAGTACCCTCAAAGATTATCACTTATTGTGATGCATGTTTTACTTACCAACTATGGAAGGGGTTATAGGAGGTTTTTGGGACACCAATTCATTTGAGCACCACCTTCCATCCACAAACAGATGGCCTGATTGAGCAGACCATTCAGACCATAGAGGGCATGCTACGTGCTTGTGTCCTCAAATTTGGTCACAGATGGGAGGATCACATGCCCATGGGGGAGTTTTTATACAAAAAAAATCTACCACTCTACCATTGGGATGGTACCTTTTTAGGCATTGTACAACATACATTGTAGATCACCTTTATGTTGGACTAACCCAGGGTAGTCAGCACTAATGGGACCAGAGATGGTATGTGCCACCACAGAGATGGCATAGATCATCCAGGAGTGGATGAAGAATGCACAGAGTAGGCATAAGTCATATGCCAATAGGAGACGGAGACCTATAATGTTGGAGGATGGCACCCACACCTTTCTACAGGTCTCATCATGACGTGGTTTGTGATGATTTGGCCAAGGAGGCAATTTATCTCTCAGATTCGTCAGACTTTTTCTGGTCCTCGGTAGAGTTGGCAAGGTGGCAGACCGCTTAGCTCTTCCACCTCTGTTGAAAAAGGCACAAAAAGTATTCCACGTATCCCAGCTGAGAAGATAGGTTCATAACCCCTTCCATGTCATCGATCATGGTGAGCTGGACATCGATGATGGGGTAACATTTTCGGAGGATCCAGTTGAGATTGAAGATTGACAGGAGCAGATCATTCGGGGACGGTCGATACCTTGGGTGTGTGTTTGCTGGCAGCATGGGAACCTCCAAGAGAGCACATGAGAGAGGGTGTAGAGACCCAAAGATTGATATACATGGACGTTACATTACTTTTTTGGAATACTTAAAACATAACAAAAACAGACACTCAAGGACTATAAAAAATTTGTGTCTTGGGAAACTCAAACAAAATTTTCTAATCATGGAGAAAGATCTTCAACATCTTCCATAATGTTAATCCCCTTTATTATTAACTAAAAACATTATTTATATACTAGGGATATGAAAAAATAAAATGGGTGAGCTTAAATGATCGGTAAGGGTAAACATGGGGAACATTAAATAGTCCATAAACATTTTAACGTTAAAACATGTACATAAAACATGAGTAATGACATAAATCATGGCAGTACATAAGGCTTAGATAAAAAAGGAATATTAATCATGATAAAATATCATGGGAGAAAAACATGTAATTGTGGTAAACCATTAATCACATGATATTTTTTCCATAGTAGCCCAGGCATTGCTGCCAAGACCATCACAGTGGTCATGGTCCATTACTGAACCAGGTTTACTTGCCATTCCATCCCTGTATTACTGAACCAGATTTTACTAAAAATTATATCCTTGTCTATATCATGTTATATAAATCATTACCCATTGCATTGGAGGGAGATATAGGTCCCTTTTATATCATAATTAAATTATTCATACGTGTTCCACAAAATAAACACAAAAGATTCATCATAACCCAATGAATAAAATGGGTTTCATAAACATCATTCCATTATAACATAATCCATATTAAACAAGTGGATATAATTTAATCATAATAATTATTACAAAAATTTAAATAATAGAGACATTATACTTGAATCATAATAATACTAAATAATGTAGTCTTAGATGGGAAATAGTTTATATAAAACACTTGAAATGAATTCTTGAGGAAAATATCATTTCTTCTTCAAAATCATTTTTTAACGAAATGCAATGTAATTTTAAAAGAAAAGGATTTTCTTGAAAATAATCATTAAATCATGTAGATTAAGATTCAGGAAAATAAGGTGTTATGGAAACATAAAATTTATGTCATGCCGAATAATTTAAAAAAAATTATCCTCATACATTTTCCAGAAAAGTAAAAAAGTACCTCATATGGTAAAAAAAAGAAATATTCCTTCCATACCTTGTAGTAAAAGTCATAAAAGGGTAAAAATGACTTTAAATATACATGTATGAATATTTAACATTTTAGGAAACATTTTGAGAAAACATGGACATGGATGATAAACATAAACCCAGTAAATACTTACGAATAAAAAATCCCAGATAAAAATGAGATTAGAATAATTATCCCATAACATTTATGATCGATGGAATCATACGTCTCATAAAATAAAGAAAATAACATGAATATGTAAATATAAGATCATTCATAATAAAAATCATAAAACATTAATGGAAATCATAAACACCATACAAAAGAAATTGATGGTGACTAAGGCATGTGTCTCACAAAAATAAAAGTGAGATGAAATAATCTGTTACCTTATGTCCAATTTTTTCCATTTGTGTCTGAGACTCCTGTATAGTTGTTTTAAAATTTTTATTAACTTATAACAGAACCATATTAATATTTATGATATCATATATGATTTACTTATGACTTTATATTACCTTTTCTTTTGTCAATTCCATGTTAAAGGGGCGTTTTGGGTAAAATATTTTCATTTATCATACATGTTTTGACTTGTAATTATTCATATGATTAATTAGATAATGATTAATTACTTCCATAATGTAAAACAATATTTATATATAATATATATTCATAATATATATACAATATATCAATAAATGGAATGAAATACACCGTTCATGGAGATGGTAGGATGTGCATACGCATGGACGCTATTTTCGTTTCCATATTAAATTGAATAGAAGTATGTAAATAACATATAAATAAATCTATTATAATTATTATATCAAATATTTCATGATTATTTATTATATATACTATATAATCATTCTGTAAGGGATAACATGGAGAATGAATTTCATCGCATCATGGAGACAGTAATCGGTACGTACGCACGAGGGATGATATCGTTGCCATAATTATTGAATGGAATTGCAGTGGATGATATAATATCTAAAAATCAGTATGATGTTATAATAATCATATATAGTCATTATTTACACCATTATACCCATCCATGAATGGTGGTGGGGGAAAATAGATTACACCATGGTGTGGAGATGGTAAGTCGTACCTACGCACGTGCGGTGATTTCATTTTTCATAGGATGGATATAAGATGAAATAGGGTTGTTTCAAATTTATAATAACATATCAGTATATTATTGATACTTATTTTATTTCTTTATAATGAAAAAAGTAAATAAGAGGAAGTATAAGAAGAATGAAACTTGAAAGAATTGATAGAAGATATTACCTCTTCTTCGACGCACATCTTCGATCTTCCTCTTTAGGGACTAGAGTTAGTATTTTGAGAAGACCAGAATCTCCAAAATGTTACTATGGAAGTTGAGAATAGTACTGGACAGAGGTAGGTTGAGATTTAAGGATTAAAATGGTGTGATGTGGAGAGGGATAAGATGCCCTTTTATAAGAGAAGAGGGGGGAACTTTTGGTAACCTCAAAAATGTTAATTAATAATAATTTAAAACCCAGCATAGAATCAAAAACAATAACTAAATTAAAATATGATATGAGATAGGGTTTTCATCTAATCAAAAAATAAAATTTAGACATGTTTTCTGTTTATTTTAAACCTTATCATTTAGATGTATCCTTATTTAATCTATTTAATTTTATTTGTGGTAATAATATTCTATTTTTAAATTTTTTTATAAATACTTACTTATGGTGTGTGAATTTTCCATAATTAGAAACATTATTACATTTTATACAATATAATTCCCAATTTTTAATTTTTTTAATATTTTTTTAAATTTTGAACCAATTTAAAAATATGTTATTTTTATAAAATTTTAATAGTGTCAATTTTTACACATTTCAATTATTTGAATTTAAATTAAATCCACAGAGAATATATATTCGAACAAAAATATTTAATAGATTTCTAACATGGAATATTAATCTAGATTATTCATGGAGCACATTAATTAGTTCATATAGTCTTTATTTTAACATTTTTAAAACCATTTATTTGATATTTTTCTTAATAAAATAATTACTACAACTTTTTTGCATAATTATTTACTATTCATATTTGTTGCATAAAAATTAAAAATAAATTAATATAATGAAGATAAATCTAATAGTTTCCATTAAAATACTTTTACTCGAATTTATCATCTTAAAATCATAATATTTAAATTGTTATATTTATTAAATTATGAAGGTGAAAACTTTGAAAACATTTAATATAAAATAATATACATTTCATAATACCTTTTATAAGGCACCAAATGGTCCAAAGTTCAACCATTAGATGATTACGGTTTAACTATACACGACCAAAATGTTTTGGTCAGGTTTTAAGGCCTTTTATAGGTATTATTATTTGAATAAAAATATATTATTTATTTTTCACTAAATAAATAATTTTTGCATCATTAATGTAGAAGCAATTAAGGTAATGATATATTCATTAATAATTACAAATAAATTAACATAGAAATAAAAATTTAGTGTTCCAAAAGGTAGTTATAATAGAATTTATATTCTGTATAACCTTATATTAAAAATACTTTAATTATTAATGTTTGAGTGAGACATATTTCATTTTCTGTAAATAAAATAAATTAATGGTCTTAATCACATCCAAGTGGGTTCCAATAGATTCCATTTAGACCCATGTATGATTTAGGGAAAAATATAATCATCCAATTATTTTTATAAAAGTGTTAGGGTAATTTTATAATATTATATTTACCCATAAATATTCAATTTACGTTTAACTATGGTATATAAAATTTACCGTACTTACTATTCATAATGCCTAAAAATAAAAAGTATCCTATTAACATAATTTTTACCTACTCATTAAAAATATTGACTCCATTTTTCCAAATTCAATACACATAAGTGGCGGTATTTAATTTAAAATTAATCCCACTGTTGAGAAAACATGTTTTAAAAGTTAAGACATTGCAAAAGATTGAAATGTTTTCAGCTATAAGCACAATGTAAAATTTATGATAATTACATAAATAATATAAATAGATAAATATATATTTTATTTATACTTTTAACCCATTAAATATTATATGTTAACCATATAAATTATCTTGATTGAAAAATTTGTTTTTAATTAAAATTGAGCATATTTTTAGTATTCATCAAAATATTAATGTTCACAAAAAAATATTAAAAAATTATAAAAAGTTAATTTTTATATAATTATTGAAATTAATATGTTTATTTCATAAAATAAAACTTAAAACATGTAAAAAACTAGATTTGAAGTGGGTACACCATCAAAAGGAGGCAAAACTGCATTTTTTTAAAAATAATTATTTTACCCGAAAAATTTATTTTGTTCTCATACCATGTTCTAGAATATGTGTATGATGAATGATATTGTTATCAAATTATAAATTTGGTTAATAATATTAATAATTTATAGTTTATAATAATTTTATAACAATATATTATTTCTTAATTACACTCGGTATTGCGTACAACACATGCTATTGAGGAAGGTCACTTTTTCTTGTAACACAAGCAAAGATTAGTGTTTGGATATACTACAAGATAATATAGTGTTGTGTACAATGAAAGATAATATTAATGTATTGTACAAAAAAAGACAACAATGAAATTAAAAAATATATTTCTCATAAAATCTCGTGGGGATACATTCTACCACCCTTAAAATGAATTTCACCCTTGAAATTGGTCGGGGTTATAAATCGTTCGCTACATGAAAGTTTCCTTCATAGAAACCCACATCATAAAAAGTAATACTAATACATAATTTTAAAAAGGAATGTTAGAAACATAATGGTCAGCCAATGTAACTTAGCAATGGGTTTCCACATATGAGAATATAGGTGAAAATATGGATATGGAAGAGAAATCTAATAATCATGTTATGATGAAGAGTCGTAGAGAACATGGCTATGAAAAATAAAAAAATCACAAATTCAAAAAGATATGACGATCTAATATACCATCTGATTCATCGGATATGAGGAAACTAGGACAACATTTTGGATTTTCAAGATTCTTTCCCTAAAGTTAAAGAAATTAAATTTGAAGAAATACTTTCATGATTTTGGTACAATCACACCATTGGTCATTCCTCGAACAATTTACTCATAATATCTAAAAGGCATGAAATTGAATCTTTCATTTGTGAGGTGTAAGAAAATCATGTGATAGAATAATGGGAGATTCCATCTATCTCAATCAAATTATTATAAAAAGGTAACAAATATACATAAGTCCATATATGGTGATATTAGTCATATATGATTCCAATAATGGACTTATACTACATCTATCATACCACTTAATAAAATAAAACTAATTTCAAAAAACTAAGGACTTCATGTAGGATAGTGGTAGGTGATAATAGTTTGTCACACTTCGGTTGTGGGTTCGTTTCCCACATCCTTGTCTGATGTGACGGGATGTTGCCCTTCCTACGAGTTGCCCTTTTTCTAAAACTATACAGTTATAACATTTCATAAATAATATCATAAAGTCTTAGCCTTAAACAATATTATCTTATGTCTAAATTAATACAATCCAACCTTTAGGAATATCCAAAAAACATCTATCCAATCTCACAGTATAATGAAAAATATTACAAGAGAGGTCATCTACCAAGCATGTGAATACCATCAATTATCCCACACATATCATAACATATATCTAGTTGGTCATATTCCAAACATGTGAATACCTTAATCATGTATTCTTATTAAACATGAATTACAATAAAACCGTAGTGAAAATATGAATTCAATAAAAAGTTAATTATTTCCACATAGAAAATTCCCAAAATTTCATATATACTCAAACCATGATGTCACTTTGTCATTATATCAGTCATGAGCTCATTAATACTATCAAACGTATTATTTTCTCAATATACCTTCATTATGTTCATATCATCTTATTTACAAAAGTATTTCAATCATTTTTCATAGTTAATGATACAATAAAATTATTGAAAACCAATACATAGATATTCCAATATTCCATAATACATAAAATGAGATTCCACAACACTATTTTGGAATCCCGTTACATATAAAATTAATCCTTCCACCACTTCATTGTTATTTTAAAAATAAAAAATAGTGATCGCATGTGACTTCCATTTTTCATATTCCTTATAAGGTTGTTGATGTTGATCATCATTAACCCTTGGATTAGGGAATTGGTTAGCATAAATCCACATTTCCTTTCACATGTAGCATTGAAGAGTCGGTGGTGAGTTATCTATAGTCTTTTATCTATTCACATAATTAGCTACCTTTTTTCCATTACATTAACACTAATCTACTCGATTACCTTCTATTCCCCACATAAAACATTTTCTATTCCCTTTAAGACAGTCTAGACAATGTTTCCTTCCACACTTTCAGCATAACGAAACATTCGTATTCTTTTCACAATTGTTTTGAGATTTTCCTTGAATTCCATATTTCGTTACTTGCAAAAAAACATGAGATGAATATGTAACATTAACATCCAGTTCTACCATGATATAAAATTTCACAATTTCTTCATAGCTTCTGATGTTTCTTATATCCAATTCCCTCCAAAGGATTGGTTTTATGCCACTAAAAAATAGAACAACATTACATTCAGGTTGGATGATAAAGCCAGATGCATAACTTGAAATCCATGTAAAATTCGCCTCATATATACCAACAGATTCATCGTCCTTTTTCCTAATCTAAAGGAACTCATTTTCCATGATTTTCTGAAGAGTATGAGGGAAGTACTTATTTAAAATATTGTTCTTTAACTTGTCCCATTTTATGGATTCAATTTCATCTTGGGGCCTTGTGATCTTAATTAGAGTCCACCACTAGTCTGCTACACCTTCTAAATGGTAAACAACCAAAATTAATTTTTCATGTTTTGAACAGTGAAGTATGGAAAATAAATTTTCAATGGTACCGATCCATTGTTCAACAAAAAGTGGATCAGAAGACCAACTAAAATATGGTGGGTGTTGCCTCATGAAGGAGTCAATAGAATATTGTACCATCTCTACTCATTTAGACACCTAGAATTATTCATAGCTTGTGTAATAATAAAAATAATATTTTTCACTCCATTTCTCATAACATTGGGTTTTTCAATAGGACAATCACTGAATTTCCTAGTGCATTGATCATTAACACGGTTCCTTTGGGTTCCATCCGTTATCTAAATCCCAAAAAGAATAGTGTGAGAGGAAAAAATCATGCTAGGAAAACATCATAATAAAGGGGGAATACCATCAATATCTAACATCTTATGTTTAATTCTAAGACCATTACCATAATTTAAGGACTATAACCTATAATTATACATAACCTTAGGGACATCCCTAGACATACTTTAGAAATAATCGAGATATATCACTATAGTTTTCACATCCTTATTTTCAAAGGTTAACTAGACCTTTCCTCTGATACCGACTGTAGATACCCAAAGCATGACACACATGGTCGTTACATTAATTTATAGAAATACTTAATACATAACAAAAACATACACCCAAGGACCGTAATAGTTTTGTGTCTTTGAAATTTCAGAACAATATCTTCTAATCATGGTGAATGATCTTCAACATATCCCATAAAGTTATTCCCCATTTTTCTGACCTAAATCCTTTATTTATATCCTCTAGAAAATAAAACATAAAATGGGTGAGATCAAATGCTCAGTAAGGGTATACATGGAGAAAATCAATAAATCCAGAAACATTTGAATGTAAAAACATGAATATAAAACACGAGTAATGACATAAATCATGGTATTACATAAGCCATTTATCAGAAAGGTATATTAATCATGATAAAATATCATGGGAATAAAACATGCAATTGTGGAAAAACATTAAAAACATGATATGATTTCCATCGAAGCCATGGAATTACTACACAGACCATAAAAGTGGGAAATTCCATTAAAGAATGAGGATTACTAGACGTTACAGCCCTGTATTACTGAACTGGATTTTACTTACCATTCCAATGATGTCTATCTCATGAGATATAAATCCTTAACCAATGAATTGAAGAAAGTTATTGGTACCACCAATAACATAATGAAATCATTCATATGTGTGAAACAAAATAAACATAAATCATTCCTCATAACCCAAAGAATAAAATTTGTTTCACACACATCATCCCATCATAAAATAATCTATATAAAAAAAGGGATATCATTTCATCATAAGAAAATTCAAACCATGTAAATAATAGATATATTATAATTGAAACATAATAATACTAAATAATGTCATCTAATATGGGAGATAGTAATGATAAAACACTTGAAATGAATTCATGAGGAAAACATCCTTTGTTCATCAAAATTATTTTCTTTTCCAAAAATGCCATGTAATTTTAAAAGAAAAGTATTTTGTTTAAAATAATCACGAAATCATGTAGAGGAAGATTCATGAAAACAAGGAATTATTAAATTGTAAAAATCCCTTCATTCTGTATAAGTTAAAAAAACAATCTCCTCGTACTTTTGTCGAAATAGTAAAAAAGTACATCATATGGTAAAAAAATAAAGATTCCATCCATACCTTATAGTAAGAGTCCAAAACGAGAAAAATGACATTAAACATACATGGAATAATAGTAAACATTTTTTGAAAATATTTTGAGAAATCATGGACATGGATGATAAACATAACCCTAGTAAATACTTACGAATAAACAATCCCAGATAAAAACAAGATTGTAATAATTATCCGTACTATTTATGATCGGTGGAATCATACGTGTCATTAAATAAAGAAAATAAAATTCATTTTTAAATATAATATCATTCGTAATAAAATTCATGAACCATTCATGGGAAGCATAGACACCATACAAAAGAAATAAATTGTGATTTTGGCATATGTCTCACATAAATAAAAGTGAGGCAAAATAATCCCTTACCTTATGTACAATATCTTTCATATGTGTCTGAGACTCCTGTATAGTGGGTTTGAACATATTTTTAACTTATAACTGAACCATATTAATATTTATGATATCATATATTATTCACTTACGACTTTATATTACCCTTTCATTTGTCAATTCCATGTTAAAGTAGCCTTTTGGGTAAAATCGTTTCATTAATCATACGTTTTTGACTTGTAATTATTAATATGATTACATGGATAATGATTAATTACATCCATAATGTAAAACATGATTTATTTATAATATATATTCACAATATATATATATAATAGATCGATAAACGGAATGAAATACATCGTTCATGGAGATGGTAGGTCGCACGTACACATGAACAATGTTTTCATTTCCTTCATAAATTGAATGGAAGTATGTAATCAACATATAAAAATATCGAGTTTCATTATTATTTCATATATTTCCTGATTATTTATTAAATAATCTTTATAATCATTCTGGAATGGTTAACATGGAGAATGAATCTCATCGCATCGTGGAGATGGTAATCGTTACGTACGCACGAGCGACGATATCGTTCTAATAATTATTGAATGGAATTGGAGTAGATTTCATAATATCTAAAAATTAATATGATGTTATAATAATCATATATATTCATTATTTATACCATTATACCCATCCAAGTATGGCAGGGGTGGAAAAACAAATTACACCACGCCGTGGAGACGGAAAGCCGTATGTACGCACACACTGTGATTTCGTTTTTCGTTGGGTGGATATAAGGGAAATAGGGTTGTTTCATATTTATAATAACATATCAATATATTATTTATACTTATTTCATTACATTATAATGAAACAACTAAAGAAGATGATGTATAAGAAGAAAACAACTTGAAAAAATCGGTAGAAGAGATTACCTCTTCTTCGATGTACCTCCTTTAAAATTCCTCTTAGGGGACTAGAATTGGACTTTTGAGAAGACCAGAATCTTAAAAATATTACTAGAAAAGTTTAGAATATTAATTGGAAGGGGTTTTCCGATCATTAAGGCTCAAAATGGTGTGATTAGGAGATGGATGCGGTGCCCTTTTATATGAGAAGAGAGGGGAACTTTTGGAAACCTCCAAAATATTAATTAATAATAAAATAAAACCCCACATAAAAACCTCAAAAAATAACTAAATTAGAAAATGAGATTATATTTGGTTTCAACCTCATCATACAATAAAATTTATATATGTTTATGTTTATTTTAATCCTTGTCATTTTTATTTATCCTTATTTAATATATTTAATATTATTTGCTGTAATAATATTCGAATTTTTAAATTGTCATAAATATTTACCTATGTTATGTTAATATTCCATAATTAGATACAATATTACATTATAGACCATATAATTTTAAATTTCCAATTTTTAAATAATTTTGTGATTTTTTAAAAATTTAATAATATTTTATTTTTATAAAATATCGATAGTGTCAATTTTGACATTGTTCAATTTTTTGTATTTAAATTACATCCACACAGAAGATAAAATCAACCCACAATATATAATATATTCCAAACATGGAATATGCTTCTAAATTTTTTTGGAGCACATTATTTAGTTCATAAAATAAATATTTTAATATATTTAAAAACATTTATTTGATATTTTTCTTAATAAAAAAATTTCTAAAAAATTTGGTATAATTATTTACTATAATTATTTGATGATTAAAAATTAAAATAAAATAATATGATAAATATAACTCTAATATGTTCCACAATAATACTTTTAGTCGAATTTATGATCTTAAAATCACAACATTTAAATTTTTATATTTACTAAATTATGAAGGTGACAACTTTGACATCTTATAAAAAAAAATATAACTGCCATAATAGCTTTTATAAGGCTCCAAATGGTCCAAATTTATACCATTGGACGATAATGGTATATATATAATGTACCAATAAGTTTTGGTTAATTTTTGGGCCTTTATGGTATTATTATTTGAATAAAAACTATACTATTTATTTTTAACTAAATAAATAGTTTATGCATCATTAATGTATAAGATATTATAGTAATTATATATTATTTAAAAATTAAAAATAATTTACGATATCAAATAAAAACATTTTATCGGTCCAATAATTATTTATAATCAGATTTATATATTGTATAACCTTATATTAAAAATACATTAATTATTAAAGTCTGAGTGAGACATATTTCACTTTCCTTAAATGAAATAAATTAAAAGTCATCATCACATCCTTGTGGTTTCCAATAGATTCCATTTCAACGAAATTATGATTTAGGGAAAAATTTAATCATTCAATAAAATTAATAAAAGTGTTAGGGTAATTTTGTAATATTATATTTACTCTTAATTACCCGATTTACCTTTAACTATTGTAAATAAAATTTACCGTAGGTACTATTCATAATGGATAAAAATAAAAAGTAGTCTATTAACAGAATTTGTACCTACTGATTCCAAATATGGAATCCATTTTTCCAAATTCAAACACTGAATTGGTAGTATTTAATTTTAAATTAACATCGATGTTGAGAAAACTGGTTTTAAAAGTAAAAACAATGCAAAATATTGAAATGATTTTAACTATGATTTCAATATAAAATTAATGATAATTACATACATAATAATAATTTGTAAAAAATATATTTTATTTATTCTTTAAAAAAATTCACGATTATAATTTAAAAATATAAATTATCATGATGAAAAAGTTGTTTTTATTTAAAATTTACATATTTTTACTTTTTATCAAAATATGAAAGTTAACAGAAAAATATTAAAAAATTATTCCAAGATAATTTTATTATTATTATTGAAATGTATCTGTTTATTTCGTCAAATTGAACTTTTAAAAGTGTCAAAAACTAAATTTAATGTGGGTGCGCCATCAGATGGTTGCAAAACTACATTTTTTGAAAAAGACTTATTTTACTCGAAAAATTTATTTTTTTCTCATACCATGTTCTAAAATATGTGTAAGATGGGTGATATTGTTATAATAATTAAAATTTGGTCAATAATATTCATATCGGCTAGTTTATAATAATTTTATATAAATATATCGTTGTTTAGTGAAACTTGGTATTGCATACAACACACACTATTGAGGATGGTCTCTCTTGCGTGTAACACAAGCCAAGAATAGTGGTTGCGTATAGTACAAGATAATACAGTGTTGCGTACAGTGCAAGATAATCTTTGTGTTGTGTACAACCCAAGACATCAATGAAAAGAAAAATTTCTCATAAAATCTCGGGGTGATATAACGGGAGGCTCAGATTCATGCTCAGTACCCCCACTTGTTCCCATAGTTTGAGTTGTGGCTTAAGGTGATATAAATCTCTGAGGTGGGGAGAATTTAAAGTCCCAGAATTTCCATGTTATTTTTTTTAAATGGGAATTTTATAAGCCCGCAAAAATTGACAGCTCCTGATTACGAGGCCCGGAGTTCCCAAAATGAGTTTATGAACATTTTTTTTGAGTACGTTTAGTAAACCTGCGTGGGGGTTTTTTCTTAATTTTTAACCATTGATCATAATTGAAGTCTAATGACACAATTGAACTTGTAGTGCAGGTATTTTCATAAGAAGACCTCCACCTCGAATGCAATCGGTCGAGAGTGAAAGATAGTTATTGGGTTTCTCATGAAAGAATAAAATAAAATAAAATTTGTATAAAATTTTATTTTACTTTTATTTATGATCTCTCATGTTGACGTTGAGAGGTGGGGACAATAAGAATTAAACCTCACATTGCAGTTATGGAGGTATGGACCAACAATCCTAAAACCTGAGATGAGTGGTTATGGTGGTGGGGATCACCTGAGATTAAAACCACATTAAACCTCCCACTTAATTATGGGGATGTATCTTGAACATTCCCATGTTTAATTATTCCACCCCATAATTAATCCAACCAGTATGTAATTAATTAATCCATTTTGAAATTATGCCAACAATTAAAATTGGGGAGAAATATCATAAGTTTTATACTTTTAAATTTGGTGGTTTTGGGGAGAGGAGAAATATTGGGAGGATTAAACTTCTCCAACAGAGAATACCTTCGAATAATGTACTTCAGAAATCAAGGAAGAGGACAATGAGCAAGCCCAATATCGATCTGTGGTATTGGAAGTGATGATCTTTGGCACTATATTCACCTACTTCGACATAATTCTAACACCAACGTCAACCAACAATCCATTTTAGGGGATTATATCCCATGTTCTTCTTTCTAATTATTATTTTGTTGCTTTGGAAATAGTGATTGAAAATGGTTGTGGGAATTGATGTTCTTCAATATCTTCCATACACAATATTGATTCAAAAATGGTGAACCACTTTCTACAGCTCTAAAACGGAGGGGGTGGGAAAAACAAACATGGCATGACCCCTCCATAGTTCTTCTTTATTGTGTTCTTTGCGATGGAAGATGGTGGCTTACACCATGACGACGAATGAAGAGAGAGGTCAGTTTAACCAGCCATCGGTGGAGGCACGACGCCCCGCCACCCTGAGGCTCTGCCAGCCGGCCCTCTATGCCTCGTGGTTGAGCCGCCACCTACGGCCTCGCCGCCTGAGTCTCCTTCAGCATCCGCGGCCGCGCCGCCGCCCGCGGCCTCCCCCTGGACCACTGCTGTTGTCTGCCACCCCGTAACGCCGCCCTGCCTCCCCGCTGGCTACTGCCCTGCCGCACCATCTGTGTCCACACCGAGCCGCCTTGTGGCCTCTGCCCTCTCGGCCGAGCCACCCTAGATGACCCGTTCTACGGCCTCCACCCTCTTGGACGACCCACCCCGGGCTGGGATGAGCCACTACGCACCCTCACAGCACCCCCCGACGGAGCCGCCCCACAGCTTCCGCCCTCCCGGGAGAGATGCCCCAGGAAGAGCTGAGTAGTCGTGCCCTCACGACACCCTATAGATGAGCCTTCATTCATGGTCGAGCCATACCATGGCCTCTGGAGCCCCATGACACATGCAGCCTCTCCGACCCCTCATAGGCCTCACGGCCTGCTGGGCTGCCCAGTGGGCAGGGCTGCGCCACGAGCTGGGCATGATCCAGCGGTTCGGGCCGATAGGGAGGAAGCCAAGTGGTGGCTCGGCTGGGAGGTTCCGCAAGGGCATGGGGTGGCTCGGCTGGGTGGTGCTATGAGGGTGTGGGGCGGCTCAGATTGGCCCAAGGTGGCTCGGCCGGGAGGTGCGGCGAGGGCACGGGGTGGCTCGGCAGGGAGGGCGGAGGTGGCGGGACGGCTCGACAGATAGGGTAGAGGCCATGGGAGGTGTGAAGGGGCTCACGGACAGTGACGACATCTCAGGTGTGAGGCCACGAGTGGTGGCTTAGCCGCGGATACCAGCAGCGGCTTGGTCGGGGAGGCTTTGAGCGGTGTCTCAGGCGGCGGCTCGGCCGTGGGGCAAGGAGGTTGTGAACGGTAGAGTCGTAGGACAGTGGGGCATCATGCTGTCATGGGCGATTAGTTGAGTCGACCTCTCTCTTCGTTTGTCATCATGGTGTATGCCACCTTCTTCCATCACGAAGAACACAATAAGGATGTTCGACGGATGGGTCAGGACATGTTTGTTTGGCCTTCCCCCACCGCGTTAGAGCGGTTGAAAGTGGTTCATCATTTTCCAATTAAGAACATTTATGGAAGATATTTAGGAACATCAATCCCCACAACCTTTGTCTTTCACTATTCCAAACCCCGCAAAAGAAAAATTAGAAGGGAATATCATGGGAACTAAACCCCTACCTTAGATTGTTCGCTGACATTGGCGTGAGAAGGAAGTCTAAGAAGGTGAAGAGAGTTCCAATGATTGTCACTTCCAAAACCACGCTTCTAGGTCGGGCTCACTCATCGTCCTCTTTCATGATTTCAGAATAACGTTCTTCATTGGCATTCTTCATTGGAGAATGGTAATCCTCCCAATATTTCTCCACTCCCCAAATCCTCCAAATTTCAAAGTGGCCAACTTATGATTTGTTTTCCCAATTTTAATTGTTGGCATGATTTCAAATTGGATTAATTAATTACGTAGTGGTTGGATTATTTAATTAATGGGGTGGAATAATTAAACAAGTGGACGATGATGATACTTCCCCACATTTAAGTGGGTGGTTCAAAGGGGTTTTAATCTCGGGTAGTCCCCACCACCATAAACTCTCATGGGAGGTTTTAGTTTTTTTAGTCACACCAACATAATCTAATAGAGAAGTTTTATTATGGTGGTCCCCAACTCTAAATATCTACATGGGAGATCCTAAAGAAAATTAAAATAAAATGTTATACAAATTTTATTTTATTTTATTCTTTGACGAAAAACACAAAAACTATCTTTCACTCTCGACCCACTACGGTCGATGTAATAGTCTTCGTAAGCGAATACCGGGAACTGTGAGTTCAACGGTGTCCTCATATTTCAATTCCAAGCAATGGTTCAAATAATAGAAAAACCCGCTCTCACATTTACTGAATGTACCTGAAATTTTTTTTAGGAATTCAATCAGGGAACCTAGGCCCCTAGAATAATGAGCCATCAATTTTCAAGCACTCATAAAATTCCCAATTATTAAAAAAAATTACCTAGAAATTCTAGGTCTTTAAAATTTTTCACCAAGATGTGAAGACGTATATTATCATTGACCTCAAATAATAATCTGTGGGATATTAGTATATTCAAATGAGATATAATTTTGGTATTCATTTCTATATGTAATGTAAAAGTTATGACTGTATCTAGTTTTTCTTAGGGGACTAAACTGATCGGTCATTCAGGATTTGATTTCTTATGGTCATGATAATGTAATAAAATAATACATTGAGTCTAGGAATCTAGGGTTGGGGAATTGCATAGAGGATTTCTGAATTGATGTATAATAAATATAAATCTATTACATAGGATGTTATAGTTCTATTGAATCTAGTGGATATCAAGGTAATGATTTATTATCTCAAATGGCCTTATTGGGATAGTTGATTTTTATCCACCCATCATCTTTTACTAGGTCTATAATATCCCTTTTATGATATATGTCATGAATCCGTTTGATTTAATAATTTTTCATGTTTTATTTGATGTTATTATTTCATTTGGATTATGATTCAAAATATTCCAAAGTTGTAAGGGTTTCATGTTACAATTTCATTGTTTTGGGATTGGTTTTATTTTGTTTCTGATGATGAAATATTATGTTATACCTCTCAGTAAATCATTAATTTCATTCTCCAATGGATATATGTAGATGTTACAAGTCTTTATTTACTTCTCTTACCTTATTGTACTCTAGGTACCAAAATAATATTTTTAGCAAAATAGAATATGTTTTATTATTCGGCCAGGAATATTTTTTTCCAAGTCATATTATCCTTAAAATAGTTTAAGTAATATTTTAATTTTTTCCTATGATTTTAATTTAGTTTTTAGCCATTTTTCAATTTTTATAAAAAAATAATAGGAAATATATTTTCATATTTTTAACATAAAACTTTATTAGTTTTTACGGAAGTGTGGAAAGAATATTTAATTTTAAATTATACTACATGAAAGTATTTTTATATAATACTGAACACTCAATGATTTGATAATTACTTTTCATGTCTCCATGTTTACATATAAATAAAATTTATTCCATAATATTTTTTTAAATTATTATATTATAACTAACTGATTTGAAAGTGAAAAGTCTATTTTCATCGAGATATTTTTCAAGTGATCTTAAATAGAATTTTTTTCCTATGTGAAGTCCTTTGATATTTATTTTTATTTAGCAGGTATATGATCCAACTATACTACCCATATTATTTCTATAGATATATTGTGTTTGTGATAAAAATATGTTTTGAAACACATTTCTTTTCCAAAGATTATGCTATGATGAAATGTAGAATTGTTTATGAAAACCATTTATTTTCCACATGTTATTCCATGATGAAATGTTTATAAAACACATTTATTTTTTCTTGCGATATAATATAATTAATTTTTCTAGATATTGTGGATAGAATCTATTTTATTTCATTATGTTATTGGTTGACCTAGAATTATATATCCTATAATGTAGTTGGTGAAGAAGGATATCAGAAGGGATAAATAGTATTGGAATGGGGACTGATCCCAGTTTAGTCTGTGTATATGTCCATTATGATATACTATAGAATGAACCTTGACATTTGTGATGGTTTGGGGAGTGAACCCAATACACCATGACAGTATTTAAAATAATCAATTAACACTGATGAAATTATTTTCAATGCTTATGTGTCAACCACAAATATGTGTCTTCTTCCAATGTTTTGCTCTTATGATTCATCTCCTTTGATTCCTTAATGATTCAAGTAAAATGACCTTCAAGAATTTATAATATGATGATTGAGATCAATGATATGTAGGTCATGGTTTTCAAAGGTTATTATCATGTTATCAAACCTTAATGATCGTGTTATATTTATGTGATCATTGATAGCTACCTTATTTTCCATTACTGCGCATTTGAGCTCAATATTTTTTATGTATCCTTTTCCTTGGGTTTTGAAGAATGATATTATGTGTGATAAGTCTAATAATGGTTTCAGTTATGATAAAAATAGTGGGATTTGGTATAGTTTACTAATAAACATGTTGTTTATTTGTCTATGTTTCCAAAGACACTATACGTCTTTATTTATGGAATGGATTATTATGTTTTATAATGAATATTAATTTAAAAAGATGTAGTCTCTATGAATGAAAATTATGTTCCACTATAAAAACATCCCATAAAATTACTTAATGATATTTCATGTCCTTTAAAATTAAATATCCCCATTTAATTATGTGCACTTCTTTAAATCATGTAAATTTCCCTTCTTTTTGATCATGTTGTAAAAAATGATTTATAATTGAATCAAGTATTATTAATTAAAAAACATAGAAAATCATCACAAATATATGGAGAATATTGAATCCTAATGACTCTTAACATCACCTCTTTTCATATTTTCTAATACATATTCACCCTTTATTGATGATAAATATAATTAAAGTTGATTAGGTTCATTATCAATAAAAGTGAATGGAAATAATTATTTAACTAATATGTAATAATGAAATAACTTCTTTCCTTTATAACATATTATAAAATATCTAATTATTTAAATAAACATTCATATAATAATTTTCAGACTATTTTTTGTTTCAATTTTTAAGCGTTGAATTATCATAATTATGTTATACTTAGAGGCATGCTACGTTTTCATTATTAGTGATATAATGGTAAAATTTCAATAAGATTGAAATTTCAATTTTTTTATTTACCTTTGATTAATATTTATTTTATTAGAACTATATATATTATTTTTTGTTTTTTTTATTTCATAAATATTTCTTAATACTCTACTTGTATCCTTTTTATACCTGAAATATTTATTATATTTATATGTATATATAATACTCAAGCACGGTTCTTGTTTCATTATTAATTATATATTTTAGAACCTATTATATCTCATCTATCAAGGTATGTTATATGTTCTCTATCATAATCAAATTTGTGGGATGGTTTAAAAAAATATTTTTTATTGCATGTTAGTTTTGTATATATGCTATGATTTTCTTCTATACAAGTTGTTATGTATTCATTTTTATCATTTTTAAGTAATAAAAATATTTTATAACCTTAGCTTTTTAAAGGGAA
This sequence comes from Viscum album, assembly GCA_963277665.1. Classification (NCBI taxonomy): domain Eukaryota; kingdom Viridiplantae; phylum Streptophyta; class Magnoliopsida; order Santalales; family Viscaceae; genus Viscum; species Viscum album. The sequence goes on along the minus strand of OY728120.1, from coordinate 1,404,891,474 downwards.
GTGGTTTTTTTAAATTTTATTAAATAAATAGAAATGTATTTAAAATGTAATTGCCAAAGAAAAAATATATATCTTATATGATGTGAAATTAGTAGTCTGGCTTTCGAAAAAATAGACTTTTATGCAATATAGTTTTCTAAAAATTCAATTTTTAGTAAGTATTTATCATATTGTTTTAAACTACAAAGTTGTTTTTTAAATGTTTTCAAACAAACATGTTTTTGGAAAAATGGTCGTTTAGTGGTAGGGAAGGCATAACGACCAATAAGTCACTATTATATAAGGTTTTACTATAATAGTTAAGATCATTTGTATTTAATATTTGTGAATATATGGTTTATTGGATAATCTATTGAGTATAAAGATATTTTTAAATTATAGAATTGTTATAGTTTTTTATGTTATGTATCATTATCATGTTGATGATTTGGGGAAATCCAAGATGTTTAAATTATAAATTAATTATTTTTTAGATGGATTTTATTTTTAGATGATGAATTTATTTGGTGGAGATTAACATTTTATTGTCTTTGAAAAATTATATATATTTTTTATATTGAAGAATCAGGGATGCATAACAATGATTCAGCTATGGATATGCCTGATGTTTGTTTTAATATAGTAGTGTTTTGAGAATTGACCTGGATATTATTATTGAGTATCTAGAGTATATTGGAGACCATAGGTTATCCATAAAATTGCTTGAGGTGGATCATGCTCTATGTGAGGAATTCGGTTTTTTTGGTTGAAAAACATCATAGATTAAATGGGATTATATATTATATGGAAAAGTGCATGAAACATACCATATCAATACAAATAAAGTATAATGTACTTTCATTATTATTTATTATTTAATGTGATGAAGCCACTGAATCATTGGTTATTATAGATCTGGATGAGTGGTAATTATTAGTTATTTGGTTTGTTGTGATTTTTTATATTTCAGGTTAAAATTATATGAGTTTTAGTGTATGGTAAGAAGTTTTATGAGGTGTTTTTGTGTTTTTGTAGTATATAAGAGGGTTTCAATTGTATCAATTTTTAGATACTATTGGGTACTTCTTAGAGGCTCACAAAGTACTTTTTGGCACAAACATTGGATGTGGGATCTTTGGTGTGCCACCAGGTACCCGATGGAACCATCTCGGGTACCCAAAAGCCTATAGTTTTTTTGATAAAATGTCGATATTTTTTCAATATAGCCTGACCCCATTATCCCCCCCATCAAACCCATTTTTTTCTATCCATATGTAGGTCTCTCCCATAACATTACAATTCTATACATTTCCCTTTGTTCTTATTTTTTAAATTCAATTCTAACAAAAGAAGTTTCATTATCCAAGATCAATTTAAAAGTTATCTATTGCATTATATTTCACATTTCTCACTTTCTCCATTGATTTAAAATTATTTGGTTGGGGATTTGAGACAATATTTCACAATTTTGTTTTGAAATCTCAAATTCATTAAGGTTTTCCTACCATATTTTTATATAATAATTTAATGTGTATTTTTCTAATCATTTCTCATTTTTTTTCTTGAGGGCAGTATGAAGTAATTTATTTTATAGCTTTAATTAATTTAAGATCAAATGTATTTTTTGTAATTGTGATTTCATAGGGTATTTAGAGTGAATTTATTTTGGGTAAAAATTAATAGTTACCCCCAATATTGTTTTGAAGAATATCCTTTTTGTTTATGGTGGTTAGTTTATGAGTGTTATTCACTTATAGATTCATTCAAAATAATTTTTAGGGGATATTATTTGACCATTTCATTTTGAAAGATTATGATAGGGATAAAAACACATTATGTGATTTTTATGATTGGTCTAGAATATGATTGCTATAATTTTATTAAATTGATAATTAAGACTAAATAATTATATTTTGAATTAAAATTTATTGAGTTTTAATTTATATTTTTATATAGAAATTAAATTTCCTTTGAAATCATATTTTCTAATAAATCATATATTGGGTAAACATATTCTTAATTTTCATTAAATATATTGACATAAATCTATATAGAAGTGATCCTTATCAATTCTGTTTATGTAACATTTGAGCAAACACAATTTTTTATGTATTAAAATAGATGCATTCATTAGTTGTGGCCATATATTTACTAATTTTTATGATAAAATTTAGTAATTAATTTCATAATTTACTATAATTGAAATTCAATCCATGACTAAAACATTGTATTAATCATATAAAAAATAAAATTGGATTAATTGGTTTATTTCAAAAAATATTATCAAACCACAAATATTGAACTCTAAATAGTGTGACAATAATATTTTAGTCACTCCATTTATTTCATCTTTTATCTATGATATTATGGGATATAGTTTTATTCCATAGAAATTATAATGAATTATAAACCTTTTATCTAAACATAAATATGGTCAATATTTTCATTTATAGTGAGTAGACATAGGTGTTAGGTGGTTGGTGTGAAGTGATGGATCTTATATGTGATTTGGACCATACGAGTAGAATGTTTTCTAAATAAAAACTAATTATTTTAAATTTTACCTCATTATTATTATATGAAGTATAGAATTGATTCTGGTTGATTGGTTGTTAAATAAATATAATAATATCACAAAACCATTTATTCTTTATTAAAGGAAAAATGTATTAATTTTGGAAAGGTATATATTTCAATAAAAATATTTAAATGTATTTATCAATAAATTATATTTTAAAAAGTAGAGGAATAAAATTTGATGAATTTACTACATTATAAATTTCACATTAATAAAAGAAATGTATTTAGAAATAGGATACAAATAATGAAATCTTCTTTTATGGAGAACATCACTTATATAATTAAAATTTTCAGCCAATCACTTACATGCCATATTCTACTCATCATTTTGTTATAGTGATTATGATTTGGTTATTGAAAAAACAATACCTAATATATTACCAAGGTTAACAACTCATGTCACCCATGTAATCATCAAAATTTCATCTATTTATGTTATGAATGGAACCTAGAGTTTTTGTTGACTCCAACGTTTCCTACGATACTATTTTTAAATAGTTTTCAAAAAGAGCATAATTTACCATTACTTGTCATATTTTTGGAGTATGTTCATAGGCCTTAGTTTTATTATAATATTCAAACTATGAATCCAAATAAGTTATATTACATTATTAATTTTGTTTAAAATATTTTTTATATGTTATAATTGTGAATGATAATATTGAATCACATCTATTTTCTTTGTTTATTGTTCAAGATAATTATTTTGATTAAAATATAATTCAACTTGGATAGTAATTTCATGGATAGTAAGATTGCTAGTTTCTTTAGGTAAATGTATATATATAATTACCATATAAAATATTGAATCATGTCCACTTACTAATTTTGTACAAAAATGAATTAGGTTGAGTATTTATCCTTTTTTATACCTTGTTCCCTATTATTAGTGATTTGGTGAGGCCTCGACATTCTATACTCTTTCCCTTACAACCTCATATGGTATTAGACCATGAAACTAGTTTTTGAAAAGGTTTTGGTAATTATCTAAATTATTTTCCCCCATAAATATTATATACATTTAGTTACACCTAAAGTAGGTATCATCTCGTTTTATGGAGTTATATGGTTTAGTTTTTAACATTTCCTTCTATTGTTTGTCTGTTTACATTTTCATACTATATTTTCTATATAACTATTAAATGATTATTTATCATATATATATATATATAAATGATTATTTTAGTTTGAATTTTAATTAATACACCTAATTGTTAATGATATGGTTATGTTAATATCATTTTAGGTAGTGAATATTAAATTTTACATTTCTATTACCCTCATTAGTAGTGATGAAAACCTTTAAAAGGTAACTATATAATCTGTACATATGTATGTCATTAATTGTGAATTTTAGGGTTAGTAATGGGATGTTATTAATTTTTTGATTATGGTATATATTGGATATTTATTTGTATGATGGTGTTTTTGCGTTATAACGGTACCTTAAAAACATTTCCTCACAATCCATATGTTCATATATACATTTCCCCTTAGTGAATAGTTATTGTTAATTTTTTTTCCTTCATATTTATCATTTCCAATTTATTATGATGGGATTCCATTTGTCTTTATATGTAGTTGTGGTTAAATGACCTGATTTATAGGTTAACATATGAAAAAAAGTAAAAAGTATTTATTATTGACGTTGCTATTGAAATCGAATTGATATTTAATTTTATGTTGTTTCTATACCAATTACATATTTAATATTTATACACTTATGTTTATCATATTTCTATTATTTTCAATTGGTTACTATGTACAAGTTAAACTTAACATTCACCCTACATCCATCTTTTAGGGTAAGATTATAATCTATAATTTATGTTTTAGTGCACTACCTGGTTTATGGGATTCTGGTTTTGGGTGGAGTAAATGGTTTAGAGTACACAGTGATTAATCATTAATAGAGATGGAAAAAGGAGTTTTTTTCTCAATAAAAATAATATCATTGGTTATTAGAAAGTATCATGATGTTCTATTACCAATTTTGATCTTATAATGTTAGATAAATTATTCCATTACAAATCATGGCCTATGTCGTAGACTAAAATATCTATTTCCACGTTATCATTACGAATCAAAAATATATAGTTCTATTACAACAAAAATATCTTATTTATAAACAACATACAACTGATATTTTCTCTTCTATATTCATCTCTCATACATCCGCCAATGAATTATAACTTCAAAACACTAGTTGGTTTTTACATTGGATTATATCATACTCTATAGATTATTTTACCATACTAAATATAGATAACTCTACATAATGGTTATTAATATTCTCATGATTCTATTATTTTGTGTATTTATGTTTACATCATATAGAACTAGTCTTATAAAACTATAATCAAGGAAGTAATTGAAGATTATCTATCCCTAATGTATCAATCACAAAATGATGTTGAAACTGCTTCAATGTTAATAAATTATCTGCATAGTAGATCTAAACCTTGATCACAAATCATGCCATATATATATAATTTAATTAGTGATATAATACCAAAAACAAACTCATGTAATTCATACATATATATATATATAGTCTTTAGAATATTATCACGTATCTTATAATAATGTTAAAAATTTATTCGTATAAATTTACAAGATCTCTAATAGAGAAGTAATAATTTCAAAAATTTAAATTATCACACCATTAATGTTTAGTAAATTATAATATAAACAAAACATTATTGACTCTCGATGTATCCATTTCTTTTCTCCTGATCCAAGTGATCACTATCTACCACCTACTAACTAACTATTAAACAATATTGTTATGAAAATTAGTATTGGAGAGTTATTTTCCCTATCCAATAGAAATATTTTATAGCAATATCATACACCAATTACACAAACACCTAAATTAAACTTACTGCAACATAAAAAAACATCAACTAATAAGAATCATATATCATCTCATTATCATGTCATACATTCTCTACAAAACTATGATCAGTACTTAAAATATAAATATAATGTGAAGACTCATTCATTATTAACTCAGGAATTCTTATTATTGTTTTCACAATGAAATATACCATTTTTTAGTTAATTTTCAAATATTAATTGAATAATCATTTAAAAATACCACATCAAATTTTAATATTATAATTTCCCAGCTATCCATTTTTGAATATCTCCACCAACAAAATCCAGAATGAAAATGAGTTTTTATCTACTAAATATGTGATATATATACTAACATAATTATTCTCTAAAAATATTCCTCTATTTACTAAAGATACTCATAAAATGATCATAGTCCTTATATTAGTATTTTTAAGTCACATAAACCTATTAATGGGATAGGTGGTATAAAAAACTAAACCCAAACCTATATAGTTTTATTTCCCTAGTTTCACAAACAAAAATGTCTAATATTAAAAACAAATAACTATTTCCCCATGATAGTGCATTATTTCATCTTGGGTAATTAAGAATCATACCTAAATCAGTTTTCCATAAACCTTTTGAGTCTTTCCAATTTATATATGATTGCTCATGATCCAATGGAATTAATTTAAACCATAGAAAAACATTACCCATTATGATATTAAAAAATAAATGATACCAAACCTAGGTTATAACATATAATACCAAAATTTAATCATAAAAGATTCGATATATAATTTGAAATATAATGACAATGACTACAACACTGATTCTCAATTTTAAAAATAAACTTTTTTAAATTAACCATTAACACTATATAACCCATGAAATCTTTATATACTAAGATATATAATCCATATAAAAATTAAAAAATAACCATATGAGAAAAAATATAAGAATGAAAATGTTCATGCACACGAAATGTATATATATTGGGAGTGACCCTAATGTTAATAAGGATAACTCTATGGTTCGTTATATATCATTTTAGAAAATAAAAATTAATTCAGGTTTTTCAAGAAACTATTATAATACAATTATAATGTAATATAAAGTAATGAAATATATTATAAAATTTATACTCCCTTTAAATAAAAAATGATTAGAATATAAATTAATATAAACATTCTATATCATATAAAACAATAAAAATAAATATGTATCACTATGTAAAAAACATAATTAGTCATCATCATAAACCATCATGTTTCCTATGATTACACTAAAGGGTTCTATATATAGAATCTTGGATCTTTTTTACACAAAACCGTACTCTTCATTCGACCCACTAGGTGTAGTGTAATCGTAATATGGTGAGATTATCCAAAGGAAAACTATCTAGTATGTGATCAAAAAATATTCCATCCTGGTAAGAGTATAAAATAAAATAATGAGGATAGATATAATAATTAAAATCATAATTCATAATTATACTTGTAATTAATACTCTATTAGAAACCCATGTTTTTTCCTATAAAATTTTCCCAAAATAATTTAATTATTTATTTCAATATAAAATTTAGAATGTACAACATCCTGGCTGTTTACTACAATAGTTTAACTGTAAATCATTAAAAAAATATTATATAAATATATTAAAAGGTTTTTTTAAAGATTAATTTGATGGAAAGAAGGTACATATTACCATACAAACGTGGTATATAAATGAAAACACGATCAAATTTATAATCCTTTTGATTGACGGACTTATTATTATTCCAAAGATCATCTCATTACATATGATATCCTAGGGATATTTTCCAAACGAATGGTTTGAGCATAAAATATTATGGTGGATAAAAATGTAATAGAAAATCATCGGTGGAACATAAAAAATGTTTTAAGAGCATTTACATAATAAGATGTTTAATAAAATAAGTATATAAGAAAATAACGTTATGAGTAACATGGAAATGTGTCTAAAACATAAACATGAGACATTCATAAACATATCACCAAAGCTCATGATTATGTTTTCATTAAACATATTAACTAGTATTTTAAAAAAAATTAAATTAAAAAAAATAATGATGACAATGTTTAATGAACATGTCAAATATAGATACTACTTCATTACCCAATTCATTAGAGTTAAATTTACGACCACCCATTATATTTCTAACATAAAGTGTTCTAAATTGGTCAAGAATCATAATTTTACATCAATTATAGCCAAAGAGTATAGAATTATGTTTTCATACATGTATTTAACAAATAAATATTAAAATGTTACATATAAATGATTACCATTTAATTGATAGTGTCTTGGGGATTTATGATAAATAAATATAGATTAGAAATTCAATGGTTTATTTCAAAAATATAATGGGTTTACAAAGGGGATATTGAAATTGTTTAACGAGAGTGAAATAAGTATCACATTGACCATACTTCATAAATACAATATAGGTGGTGTTTATAATCACTATTCAATATAATAAATTGGATATTATAAACCCTTGTATAAAATAACTACTTGTGTTGAAAAAGTTGATGAAAATATATGTTTCCTTTGAAGGATGCTTCTTAAAACATGGTAGAGACTTTTTTGAACCATATAAAACCCATTGAAATTGTATTAGTATAGTAATTTAGATATTATTAATTCTCAATGTATTTATTTTTTAATGTGAGGAGAAAATTAGGGGTGTTTCTACATTATGAGGGGTGGTTTTACCATATTAAATAATGTTTATTTTTTGGTTAAAATCTACCACTTTTGAGTGGATTAATTTATAAGATTTTGGGTGATAATTAATTTTGTAACTTTTGTTTAATAATGTTTAAATCCTCAAATATCCATTTAATGTTATCATTTGTGTTTCTCTTAATTCATTGCCTATTAATTTTAACCTTTTACATTATTTTACATATAAATTGATAACACTTTTCTTACCGTTGTATAATATTAATCCTAAAAATGATATTTATCTAATTAGATAATTGGAAACATATTATTACAAATATTTAATAAATCTTACTTTATTAAAATTTAAATATTTGTAAGAAATTTATTCTAATATTTTTTTCATATAACTCCATAAATAGTTTTCATTAATAATGATAAATTCAAGGTTTTCCAAAAGATATTTTTTGTGTTTCCAAGTGTAATTAATTATGGATTATTTAATTCATTAAATATATTTTTTCCATAAGAATGATTAATATGTTTTAAATCATTATCATATCATGGTTATATCATTGGAGATGTGTAATATCATAATAACACAATATTTTTACTTTCTACCCTCAAAATAAATGTTTTTAGAAATGTACCGTAAATTACCATAACCAAATTTTACTGTGATTAATAAAAAATGATATTTATTTTATAAAAATAATACTATAATTATTATATTTTTTTATTTTGAAAAAAATATCTTTAATTGTTAAAGAATTAATTGTTTTTATAAAATGAATTATTTCCTCAACATTATAAAATTAAATAAAACCTCTCTATTTATATTATCATATAAAAGTGTTAGATATGATAATTTCATGAAAATAAATATTAGAAAAATTATTTTAAAAAAACATAACAAGGAAAATAAAATGTAATTTTAATAAAAAATAACTATTTTATAGTAAATAAAAAACACTCATAAAATACAACCAATAGTATATTTATTATTCAAGAAATAATAATTACCAAAATTATTTTTGATTTTAAATAATTTCTATGTGAATATAGAAAATTTGTTGTGGTAGTACTGTAAATTTAATAAAATTATAATTTTTTTCCTGTCATCACATTCATCCCCCCAATAATAAAATTTATCCCCTATTATTTTTTTCATACTATGGTCAAAATAGGCGTGGTTACTTCTACTTCATTGTATCCTTTGTGTCCCAAGTTGTCTCATGATACTTATGGGGTTTGAATTTAAATACAACTAGGTTGGTATTATTATTGAGTATAAATTTATCTCTATGGTTAAATATCTTCATAAGATGATCCTTATACGATATATCATTTTCTATAAGGACCACCAATGTATTTAGTACATGTGAGGTGTAAATTATGCACTTCCTCAAGACTAATTTGTTGAATACATCATTTACGTAAGATAGGGTTTGTGGGAGTGCTAGTTTGTAGGCCACAACTCTAATGTGATCAAGAATATCAAATGGGATGATGTATATTGGTAATATATTACCCCTATTCAAAAAGATCATGACTCTCTTACATGGAGAAATGAACATTAATACCTTATCTAGAACCTCAAACTCTATGTCTCATGGATGATTGTCCCTATATGTCTTATGTTTACTCGAAGAATCCAGGATGTTCTACCTAATAGTCTTGTAATTTTTCATAATTTACACAACCATTATAGTCTCTATAAGATTCAATTTATAAACTTCTTCCAAACATTTAGGTATATTGTTTCTCTCCCATAAAGTGGATCAGATAGATTTATTTGTACTCTTAATTGAAATTTTTTTATGATCACTCGACTATATGAATATGTTGATCCTATCCCCCATAGAAGCCTATTGGACATGCTCTAAACATGTCTTCCAATTTATAGATAGTCTGCTCAAATTTTAAATATGTTTTGTGGTGATAAGCCATAATGAAGCTCAATATTGTGTTTATATCATGTTGGAGACTCTTTTTTAACATGGATGTAATTGTAAAATCTCAATCAAATACAATTAATATTTTTTTTAATGTACCATCCCCACTTCTCTTATATATATATATATATATCCTTGAAATCTTATTGAGTGAGAAATAATCCCAAATTTCAAAGAAATTTATAGTATTTTTAGAATGATCCACCACATCACAAATATAATTATTTACCCTTGATGTTTTTGGAGAAAAAAAAAGACAATAGTGTTATTTTCCAATTTCCATATTTATATATTAATGGATAAATCGCCCCTTATACTTTTTCCTTTAAACATTCACTTATGAACATAACAGAAACATTCATACATATTCTTTGACTTTCTTCTTCATATTTTCTCACTATTTGTTTTGTTGTAGATCTAATAACATCATTATTCTCCATGGGAGGATGGAAAAGGATGATTTATTTACATTATTAAACATCTCCCTCCTTATGTTATCATTTGATTGTGTATATACATATGACCAAAATAATATAAACCCTTCATCAATTTTTACCTCAATTTATTTACATTTTGTTATAAATTCCACCATATTCTATATTTCCACATCATCTCTTTGAGAAACCATTATCTTCTCTCAAAGGGAATGATTTAAAATAATTTTAGAGTGTAATTTGGATTTACCTTCCTTTATAATTTCAATGAATAACTATTTCATGTATAATATGATAGATCACTCTCAATTATCATCATTGACAAAGTTAATTCTTCCATTCTACTCAATGAATTAGTGTATCTAATTTATCTTATAGGGTAACAATTAATTGAGATATTACAGTCTTGAAGAAGCTCCAACCATATCATTTTCCTTGTATTAAATTCCATTTTGTGTGAATATTTATTTCAGAATTTAGGGGTCTATGTATATCACATCTTTACCTATTTAGATAATGTCTCCATATATTTAGAGAAAAATATTTATATCTAACTCTTGGTAATGTTTAGGATAATTCCCCTCACAAGGAATTAAATACCGACATGCATATGTGATCACCTAATAATTTTTCAGGAGGACACATCCAATCCGTTTAAAAGATGCATCACTAAAGAAAAAATATCTTTCCCCCTGAAGGGGAGAAGGTACAATGGGTGTACTATCTAACCACATCTTCATTTATTAAAATAATTCATTTTAATCATTTATCCAAATGAACATTTCCCCTTTTTGAGTATACTTATTTAATGTAATAAAAATCATTCAAATTTTATTTTCACCCATTTTTAATAACCATATAACCCATTGAAACTTTGAAACACTGTTAGTATAGTAAGATGAGGTTACTCCTCAAATATCATAGTCATTGAAAGATATAAAGGGATTTCATTGCAAGATACAAAGTCCCAAAATAATTAATTTCTTGCAAAAAGAACCCAAAATTACTATTCCTAGTAAAGAGTATCTTTTCCCTTCGTTTTTTAATATGAATATTATTTTTTACTCATGTATTTGATAAATTTTTGAATATATCATAATATTATAAAAAAATAATACAAAACATTTATCAACTTTTTCCATGGATACTATATTCAACAGATACAGAAATATATTGGGGTAACTATTAAGAACCAAGGGAATAAAAAATAACACATACTTCCCATAATGTTTTCAAAAAAATTTATTCCTGATATTTTCTCCCCACCCCCAATTTATAATAAAAAAATCACAGAAAAATCAAATGAGTAAATTTATCTCTTGAAGCTAATCAAACAAATGAAATATTCTTATAACAGGTTATTTATTTTTCATTACAATACCATGTTTATCCATCTTTCATAAACATTTTTATCTATATTACTTCTTCAAAAAAAGAGAATATGCTTCCTAATGAGACACACATGGATGGATAACACTCTTCTCCAAGAGATTTTACATTTTCTACTTCAATTTAATGAGCTCATTGAATTTCATTTTTTATGGGGAATTAGATATAAGTTTGGATCTATGTATATATCCAATGGATACTTCCACATCTGTTTATAGGGTAGGTCTAGATAATTCTTCTAGAAATACATCAAAATATTCAAAATATATATATATTATCTATTTTTACTTTGATTTTCTTCTCCATCATTAACAATAATTTGAAAAAATAATTCAATTAGAAATATTTTTTGAAAAAAATTATGGTTGGGATATATCTTTATTATAAATTATTTCAGGTTTCCCCCAATATAAATAATTGTTCCTTACTTCTATAATTTATTATAGATTTATACTTTTAGATATAATACATCATAAGTATTATGTCAAATTCCACAACCAGAATGAATACAATATTTTTTATGATATTTTTCTCCCCCAATTTAGTTGACTAATTCGTATATACTTTTGTGTTTGGAATATATCCTCTAGGTTTTTTAACTAATAAAACCATTTTGAATCTATTTTCCTTATATTTTATGATCTTTTGACATAAAATAAGTTAAGGGATGAGTTGAACTAGAAACAAATAGTGTACTAGTAAGATTTGAGTGAAAAACATGTGTACCTTGAACAACATTATTTGGATCCTTAACATCACTTGTAATGATAGAAAAGGAACAATCATGATTTATGGGCCACCTATGGGGTTTATTGTTGTTTCTCTCTACTATTATTATATTTGGGAACTTGTTATAAAAGTAACCAACTACCATACACATTAATCACATCACTATAGGATGCACATACACCATATTCCACATATCAATATCATTTTGATGTTTATGTTTTATATAAGCCTGGAAATTTTGAGCAATGTGGAAAGCCTTTCTATATTTCAAGAACCTTATTCTTCCTTGAAGATATTTCCTCACATTGATGGTTCAAAATTAGTCACATAATAGATGTCATAGTTTCTTCCACTTCATCTATAGGATTATATTATTCCCAATATTTTTTTGCATCCTTATTTATTTATCATGGTATCATTTTTTATCCCTAAAATCCATCTCAACATTGAGATAACATCCAATGTCATATATTTTTAATTATTTACCTAGTTGTTCTCTTATACCACCAATGAAATGATTGATCTTAAAATTAAAAATGATCATAAATCTGGAAACGTCACAATAATGCCTAAGTAATTTCATATCATAACTTCTAATTGATTCACCTTATTTTTTATTTAGCTCATGGAATTAACTATGTATATTCTTCTCGGGGGTGAAAGGAAAATACTTATATAAAAATTACTCTTTTAAATCATCCCACTTCCTGGAAAAATATTATTTATTGGGTTTGTTGTTTAATATCCATGTCCACCATTAATAAACCCCCCCTAAAAATGATATAAAACTATGTGATGATAAAATTCTTGAACACTGTAGTAACAAATTTATATTTTTCACAGTATTCATTCATTTATCATCCATAAAAGGGATAGAGGGTTCAAAGAAGGCTGATGGAAATTGATACATTAAAGATTCAACGGCTTGTTATTCTCACTTAGTTGAAGTTATATTCTCTACATGATTAACAAAATGGGATAACATAGTCAATAAATATTTTACTCTGACTTCCATCATATTAAGAATAACATCTTTTCCTTGACCTTTGTAACTATTTTTTACACCTTCCCTCCTATTTCTAGTAAATTTTTGGAAATAAAATATCAAATAAGAAAGAGAGAGATTTTAAGAATTAATCACACAATAAATTATAAATAAGTGTTTAATCATAATTTTTTTGAAAAACTGTTCTTCTAGGATAATATACATTAATATATTCTTTCATTAATGTGAAAGATACACATTCTATTAATTATTTCATGTCACATATTATAAAAAAAATGATATAAAAGAGGACTATCCCCCAAAGGAGTTAAAATATGTGTTAATTATGAATGTTGTTATACACTTGGTGACAATCAATTTAAAGCATAATGAACACTATTTGGGGTTATTACCACTTGGTAAAAATGTGTCATATCCACATCCACATGTCATATGTGGAAATATATTTCCATTCTTGGAATCTTGTAACATTATAATTCACAAATATTTAATGATACTTTCCTATATTTTCAATTATCCATAGGGCTCATACTAAATTTTTCTTGTCCTAAATTCCAAAAAGAACTAATAAATTAATTTAGACCTAATATAAAAACTAATATTTTTAAAAAATATTCTAACCATAAAAACATTAATAAATATTACATAAATACATTTTAATGGATATTTAAGGTTATGTCTTAAAAACAAGGTACATTTTAGGATACATTTATTTTTAAAAAAATAAAATATAAAAAATTTACAATTATATTGAAAGGATTCATTAATATTTTTTTTGATCATCTCACCATATAGGATAACCTAGAAACATTTTTCAAATGAAATAGGTTAAAATAATTCCCAGTAAATGATAAAATATTTAATATTGACATCGTATATGGAATGTGAAGAATGACATAATATCATGTATATAACAAAATGAGGCATATAAGAAGTATATGAACATATAACCTAATGAATAACATTTAAATGTGTCTACAACATAAACATGGGACACTGATAAACATATCACCAAATCTCATCATTAAGGTGCCTTAAAAATATTACTAAGGATTTTGAATAATGTATCTTGAATAATTACCATGAAATGATAATAAGGTATCCTGAACATTTCATCTCAATATATTACTAATTTTCCCAATACATTTCTGAGTTATCAGGTGGAACTATTCATATATCTAATATTATGTCTAACACATTGATCAAAAAAATTAATCTCATATCATTTGTAAACCGTGATTATGGAAATTTCTTTTTATACATAGATATCACTAATAAAAATTTTAAATATTATTTTATAGGAATAACCTTGATTTATAATATGTTTGGGTATTTAAAAAAATTAAAATATAGATTATAAATTCTAGGGTTCATTTTAGAAGTCTAATAGGTATACTGGGGGGTTCTACGAAAGCGTTTAAGGAGAATGAGAGGAGTCTATAAAAAAATGACATTTTATAAAAAATAATAGTTGTGTTTATATGTATTTAATAATATTATTAATTGGAATTCAAGGACCCTTATAGAAAATAATTACATGAATTAAAAATGTAAAAGAAAATTTACATTCCCATTGGAGAATTCATGTTAAATCTATAGAAGGAATCCATATATCCTTAGAAAAATTTTAGAGACACTGTTGAGAGGTGAATAGATATATGAATCATGGTTGATGTTTTATGGAATGTAAGGGTTTAATTGGGGTGTTTATACACGAGGGTTGTTCGATACATGGGAATAAATAATGTTTATTTTGTATTTAAATATATCAACTTTTAGGTAATTATTTTAAATAAATTTTCTATACCTAAATTTGTAATGTATGGTTAAGAACATATTAAACCTCAACCAGAAATATAATGTTTTCATTTTTTGTATGAGGACTTTTCCATTTAATTTTATCATTTTTCATTATTTTACCTATATGATGGAAAGTCATTTTTACCAGGGTAAATTTTTTATACATAAAAATTAAATTGAAATTATTAAAAAAAATCAGATTATATAATTCTAATTATTATATTCATTTTATTATATTAAATTTAAAATGTAAATAAAAATGTATTCTATTATATTATGTGTATAACTTATAAATACATTTTTGTACTAAAGATAAAATCATGGTTTTCAAAAAAAACCTATGATTATAAATGTAATGTTTTTTATAATGTTTTATGTAAATATATTTTTATCATTAATGAGGATTAATACTGTTTATATCATGATAATATAATGGTTATATCATATGAGTTATAGTATTTTTTAAAACAACACAATTTTCAATTATTACCCCAAAAATTGTAATTTTTAATAAATTTACCATAAATTCAATAGAAGTTAATTTTCATGTGATAAATCCAATAATGTTATTATTTATATAAATATATAACAATAAATATTATTTTTTTCTTTTTAAAAAATATTATTTATTGAAAATTATCAGTTTTTATGACATAAATAATTTCATGAACTCTATTAGAATCACTTCAGACATAGTTTATATTATCATCTAGAAGTGTTTTATAAGATCATTTCATGAAAAAAAAAGTTATTTTAAGCATATATAATTTTCATGAAATGTACATTTAATTGAAACTAGATATTTTTATATTATCCGAAAAAACCAATAAAAAAATAATGATAATGATCCTTAAATTGTGCCAATAATAATAATGAAGAATTTATTATGAAATTTAAATTCAAAATAGGGGCGTATAAATTTTTTTATGGGATATATTTAATTTATTAAAAAATTCGGTTCATTAAAACAAAATAATATATCACACCTCTAAACAACCTTTAATTAATAAAAAATATTTTAAATGAATAACATTTATATGACATAAAGTAATTTCTTTTTTTCATAAACAACAAGTAGGTTTGTAATTTAAATGGTTAAAAATGAAAATAAAAACCATTTACTTCGATTCCAAATAAGCCATTAACCATTCCAAATAATCAAAAAAATCATAATAAATTTTATTTAATTATAAATTCAATCGTTTAAAAGATATATATTTATTTTACATTAAAAACACTTTTTATTCAATAAAATCACCCCTTTACGGTTAAATAAAAGACCCAAACCATGAGTTATTACTTTAAAAATCGACAAAAAATTCAACCATATAAAAAAATTTATTTTTTCCTAAGAAATGATCACATTAAATTTTGTTGTACACATATTGTGTGAAAATAATTAAAATAAATTGTTCAATTATTTCCAATTTATTTTTCCTTTTCAGACATATTTAAAACATTACTAATCATAATTATTATTTTATAACTTGATTTAAAAAGTTTAATAATGAATAAAAATCAAAGAAAAGTTAATTTAAAACCACAATCATAGAATGTTATGTCATGTGAAAGGAAAGGTAAAAAATCCACTAGATATTGGAATATATTAAAAACATTATTGGGTATAGTTTATATAATAACATCATTAATGGTTTAAAACCATTTAATGGTATCTATAATAAATAATTCTCCCATTCAGCATAGTATTCAATGGTTCTAGTTATGAAAACAGTAATTTGAAATCAATCTATCTAGTAACTAATGTAAAGTAGTGTGAAAATGATTACTGGATGACTCCTCTATAAAAAAATCTACAATAGTTACACAATTTCGTTGTGTTTCTCCATTAAATAGTGAAAAACCATCACATAAGAACCTGATGATTCAAAATTCTTATATAAATGAACATATGGGGGTATAGAGGAGGAGAGGAATAAGGGGAAGAAGAAAAATGAATGGTAGAAAAGACTAGTTGATGGATGTGAATAATCCTATAAAAAATAATGGGGTGACATCTCACTCCCATTAATTATCAACCGAAGTAAGGGGAAATAGGGGTAACTACTATTTTACATGATATTCATCTCAAATAAAAAAAATTAACAATTTAATAATGGAATCTATGTCTAAAATCCTATAATATAAATAATAACATTTATTCATTTCATAATATGATCCCAAAATTTATATCACTTGAAAAATCCCAAGTATATTATAATTGGAAGAATAATGTATATGAATAAATAAAAAAATAAAAAAAAATAAAAAAAATATCATGAAAAATAAATTTTATAAAAAACCAATTTGGTGTTCGTTAGATGGAAACCCATGCCCACTTATGGTATCCCAAATTGGGGGTGGAGGGGGGATTTGAAATCATTCCATAAAATTTTCCACACATTACTTGGGGAAGATAATGTTCTGTTTTTTAATGCACACCGGTTGTGAATTACCCCCCACCCCCTTACACTATACAATAGTGAACAATGTTTCAGAAACCTATGGCACCACAAAATGTTGTTAGAATAAAAAGTTTGATAGGTGTGGGTGGATGTAGTGGGTTATTTCAAAGATAATTGGTGGTAGTGTAGGGTGAATAAGATTAGGGCCTTGTATGTTGGTTGTTATACATGTATCCCCTACAATAAGGTATGAAATTAAATCTATAAGTACTTTATGCCTCTTCCAATTTATTCCATGTATTATGGGTCATTGAGCCACTTGAATATTTAGGCCTTTGGGTCATGTATTATTTTTTCCTAATTTGGTTGTAATGGATACCACTCAATAATGAAAATGGGTTTATATAGAATTGAAAATAAAAATAACAAATTGGATGTATAATTTATAAATAAAATAACCATATATAAAACATTATATAAATCTATTAATTAGCTTTGGATTGTCCTAGTATGTCCTGAAATGAAAATTAAGGTTTTAGGTTGTTTTTAAATGATGAAAAATTAGCATTCACTGTTTTGAATACTTTATGCCATACCATGAATCCCTAATATGATTTAAAATCATTAAACATTGTTTTAATGCATTGTTTACATGATATTTCTCCATCACATGACTTATTCAAACTATAAAATATTGAATATTTTCAACCAAACCATTAAATAATAATATAAATTTAAAATAAATAAATATAATGAATAATTCATAACCCCATATTGATAACTCCATGATTCCATTTAAACACAATTATTCTCTTATTTTATTTTTGAAAAGTCTAGTTGTTCTTCCCCAAGGCCACCTCTAACAAGGAATTTGTGGGTGCAAGGTTTTAAGATTGAATTTTCATTTAGAGGTTTATAATTCATCTAAAGTACCTATAATCATGATAATAATAAAAAAGGTTATATTAACATATTAAAAATATGTACATAATTAGAAAAATTATAATGATATATATATATCGTGAAAACCACATTTATGATAAAAAAATATGTCCATATTAATAAAAAATAATTACTACAATGTAATAATACTGAAAAATGTAAAATAATTAATTATAAAAGTAAAATACCGAACTAATGGACAAATAATCATCACTAAAGACACTATTAATGGTCATATCCTCGTAATCATCTGTATATATACATTGTAAACTCCACATCTCTTTGGTACTCTTGAAAAATGATAAATGAATGTAGAATAATTTTTACTTTAGAACATTGGTTCCAAAACATGGGTATGTATAATGACCTAGTATGAAAACCAAAATGTTGGGAAATATATAAGGAATTTTTGATACAAATATACAATTTCTACCTTACTTATCAATACTAACCATGTGTAACATAATTTCAACCACATCCAAGAGAATATATCAACCTCATGGTTTCAAAAATATATCACCTAATATTCTAGCTCATTAGTGTGTTTATAAGTCATATTTAAGAATTCTTAGTCTTGAAATGAAACTGTACTCAAATTCACCATATATATCATTCTCTAAATAACATCGCACAATGAGATATACACACAAAATGTAGGCATGTACTTCTTAAACTCAAAAATAAAAAAATAGTTATCAATATAACATAAATATACAATCTTATAGATAAATAATCCCTGATACTGTACTCACACCTATCTAAGGTTATGACTTAATCATGGGGTCACTTAACTCCATCATGGAGAACCCATATGATAATGTTGATTAGTGGTATACCTAATTGAATATCTCATATGGGTGATCTATTCCTCATCAACGTTTCTGTTTACCAGGGGGTTCCGAAAACCATTAATTGTATAAAGAACTCAAAACTCACACCTCATTGAAAAACAGCTATTTGATGGGATAAATTACACCATATTTCTACTCAAGTTCCCACATATTGTCACTAAGACACATATCATAGTGTAAGGGTCACTTAGAGGAGAATCCATATGTACTGTTATTTAATATTTTTGTTACCAAAATAATAATAATATGTTATTTTAATAGTCTGATAACATATCATGATGTTATATCATAGAGAATCAATCTTATCATATCACCCCCATATCTCCAAAAAATATAGTGGAATTCCATGTTTTAATCATTTTATGGTGATAAATTATTTTGATATCAATTTTTTTCACTATAATTGAGTTACATTATGTTTTCAATATTGAAAAACATAATATATACATATTACACTAATAATCCACGAATATATTGATTTATAAATTAAATGCATTTTCCTTGTTAACGGTTAAACCTAACCGTATAACAGATGTGATTTAGGGGGGGTAGAAAAATTATACACATATATATTATTTATATTTTATATTAATGTTATATAACTTTTTTAAAATTAATGTTATATATATATATGGTTTAACTAGATGAGGATGGATTGTTTTTTTAAATGATAAAAGAAGAGAATTAAAATAAATATTATATATAACATATTTTTGATTTTATATATGAAGTAATATTTTTCTATGATCCTAACACTATGAATAATTAGGGTATAGTGATATAAAAATGTCTAATAAAAGACCTTGTTTCCTAAGATTGTGAATATGGGTAAAGATTAGGTATTGGGAGTGTTTTTCGAAATGGATTTCAAGTGGGTGAGAGGAGCTCTATATAAGTGGGGAGTATGAAAACAAACAGTGGATATAATATAAATTTATGAAAAATGGTTTGATTTTAAGTTAACTATGATAAAAATGGGATAAATAATATATCTATCGTATGATATAAATAATAAATCTTACAAACAGTTGCATAACTGATAGACTAAAAGGTTTAGTATCTTGAAAATTGGATACATAAATAACTTATTTTACAACACTTAAAAAAATTTAACTATAATAATTTTAAACTATAACCTTTCTAGATACCTCATGTGATACATTTATATTAATGACATAGGAATTGGAAACCTAAAAAATGGGTGATATCAAATTCCTAGTATGGGAAAAGAATTATCAAAACGAATTTGAACATAAACATGATGGAGAAAATCATAATGATATAAATTACATAAAAAATACACATTTACCATGTTTGATAATCATAAAAAAAATTAGAGTAAAATAATATCATAATAACGTTGTTGTGGATACCCAAAGTAAATTACCTTCTTTAAAAACAAATAACCGTAATCATAAAAAATGTTACAATGATATAAAAGTGATAAATACAATAACATTAGAAATATTTAATTAATAAAAATAACAGGGTAAAACTCATTAAATGGTGGAAAAATAATAAAATCATGGTTTCTTATCCCTGAGATCGTAGATAATTTCCAATATGTTCAATTGTAAAATAGTGAGAATCGCTTAATGGCTTTATAATCATCCATTTTGTACCTCATCAATTGCTAATATATTGACACAACATTTATATATCATGAGATATAATAATTTATCCCTTTAACTTGATGTAGATATATATCCAACCTATTTCATAACCCATAAATGTTTGTGCTACCTGAAAATGAATCATCTTATAAAGATCCCAGGGAAAGAGTATGGGTTTATTTATACATTGAAAAACATTACATTACAAGACAATAAGAAATCATATATTTTTATAAATCTCATTTTACAAAATAAATCATATTTTAATAACATATAAAGGGTTATTATAATATAACTTCATAAAAAATTTACCTTGGAGGGTAGATATTATTTTAAATACAGTCCTTTTAAAAAAACATTTTTAAAACATTATATGTAAATTAAATTCAAATACGTTATTATGAAGGGAAAGAGATGGATTTTGAAAACCTTGTTATTAAATGTTCCAAAAAATCCATGAAATGATATAAAGGATTAAAAAAATGAAAGTCAAAATAAATTACATAATTTTAATTGTAATAGAAACTTTTATAACATAAAATTTAAAAGGTCAAAAAATATTCAATGAAATAGGGGAAAATAATTTGGAAAATGTAAAATTTAGAAAGTATATTTAATAATGGGAAGATTAAAAAACATGATGTTTTAAATAAAATATTTGGAAATAATTGGAAATGATTTAAATTTAAATATAATAGTTTATAATAGGAATATTAGACAAATATATGAGTAATATAAAGAATATCTGGAGTGGTTGATAAAAAATTTATTCTAAAAATAATGGAACAACCAATTGGTAACATTTTGAATGTACCTTTTTTAATCCCACTAAATTAAAAAGATAAATGACTATTTATTTAAATGATTGAAGAGAAATTATGATATTCATGGTTAAAAATAATGATTTTTATTATGAAAATGAGACAATTTTCACAATTTAAAAACATGGATATGAGAGAAAACCCCATTAAAATGATAATTATTCTTAACAAAATTGAATTTTTAGTGAAGTAATATAAATATTGAGTAATAATACCAGGATGTAAAATAATATTTCACTATAAAAGATGGTTGAAATAAAACATAATATAACCATAGGTTATAATAGATCAATCATGAAATTTATTAGTCAAAGAAGAGTGATTCTGACTGAAGAGATATGTTTGAGTCATAAAAACACCTATTGGACTATTAACTATTGAATCCTAACCCCATGAGTTGGATAACATAAAATAGAACATTTAATATCATTAAATATAAGATAAACATGATATAAAACAACAATTTTTTGGTATGTAAACCATACTAATATTAACATGGTGTATAACACAAAATTGTCTCAATAAAATAGAATTGAGATTAAAACCCTTATGAATATCCAAGTCATTGAAGAAAAGATATTTTGGGAAGGAATTTATGAGAAAAATTATAAATCTATATAAATTATATTTGAAATAAAATTTTATAATAAAAGGATGATATAATTCACCTTTAATGAATGGGGTTTGTTAATACCATTATAGCTCAATGAATCATAAATGAGTTATGAAGAAACACTACTTATTTTAGAAACATTAAAATATAAACCCATTAAAAGAGAGGTATTTTAATATATCTAAAAGTAACATAATTTCAAATATTAGTTATGTTATGATATATAAAATATTCAATATAGAAACAATGTAAATGAAATTAGTTTAAAAAATATAATAATTGTCTTAATGAATCAAAATTGACACAAAAACCCTTATAATAAGAGAGATTAAATGATTGAAAGAATATATTTGGGATTTTTTAAAATAAAATATTTTATATCATGAATTGGATAGATTTAATATATCATAATTAAAATTTTCAGTTTCTATACATCATCAATGAAAAATAAGAACAATACATAGTATTTTCTACATTGAAAGTGTACATAAGAAAAAATTCACTTTCCTTTGTTCCTTGCATAGTTTATGGAACTATAAACTCATATAAAAACATTTATAATTTAATGAAATATTATGAAACTATAATCTTATATATTATCCTTTTATAATAACAAATAAAATTTTTTATCATAATTACAATAATTAGTTATATCATAGTATGACTATTGTGTGTTAATAAAATTAAATGTTTTGTGCATATACAATAATTGTGATAATGTTACCCATATTTTTATAACAATATAACTATATATATACATATCATTTATGAATATATAATATAAAAAATATATATCTTTAAAAAATTATATCATCAATAAGAATTTTGGATACATTATGTAAAAATTGAATTCATTGCATCTTAAATTAGAAACATTATCGAACATTATATTTATAATAATAAAATAAAGACTTAATATAATACATATTCATCTATTAACAATAATTATTTAGTAAATATATTATAATATTAATATTTTTCATGATCCCATAGTAATCAATACAAGGATTTTAAAGAATTATTCATGTTGTCAGTTAAACCAAGACAAATAAGGACACACATTAACTTGATTGGAGAGCATGGTAAAGAGGTGATTATTTTGATATAATATAATTATAAATTAAGAATAATAATATTTTTTATATTATTTAACCACATATCATTATCTAAATATAATTCATGAAAATCAAGATGACCAATAAAAAATAATTCATTATAGATGTGGTAGGTCACATGTACGCACTATTAACATTCATTATTTTGAATGCGTGAGAGGGGGTGGAGGTAGAAAAAATCATAAAATTTTAGAATAAATAATATATGAGATATATTATATTTAATCATCAATTCCACTATTAAAAACAACCATTAAAGGAGGTAATTAATAAAAGTGACACCGCATCATAGAGACTGTTGTCCATGCCATGAACTAATAATGTTATTTTTTTCAAAGATTATAAATATAAGTAAATAAGGAATTTACCACTAATATAAGATAATATAATTATATTAATTATACTTAATAAATAATATTATTATTCATATAATATTTTTGGAAGGGTTATATTCAGAGGAAGATCTTGATAGGAGATTACACTTATTTTAGAGACATGTTCTTCCCCTAGAATGTTTACTTAAAATTAAAAGCCCTATAAAAAATAAGGTTAAACATATTATTATATTATTTGGAGATAGTTCTTGGTAGTGTAATATGGAATATTTTTAGGGAGTAATTTGAAATATGTTTGTGTACATGAAAGGGTGTAATTGATCCCCTTTAATAACATAAGAAAGTGGAATCTTTGGAAACACTTAATATATTTTAATAATATAATGATTGTATTCCAAGTTATATGAAACAAAATTTTAGAAATTAATCAGTCTGGGTTTTTTTTATGTTTATAATGACTAAAATATGCACTTACACACATGTTTTAGACAATATATAATACTTTAACTATTATTTTATCATTTCACTATGTTAAATTTAAACAAGGTAACTAGTACTTAACAAAGATATTTTATTTTATTTATTAAGAAATAACATTACTACATAATAATGTTTTGTTCTTATGTAACTAAACATATCGTCTATTATATATATTTCAAATTATAAATATTATATAATTATATTTTTAATTAAAATAGATAAGGTGTAGAAAATTTGTTTTATTCCAAATATTACATTTTATCCACTATAGTTTCATACTATTATTTAGAATTTATAAAATTTGGCGTAAATATATTTAATTATTTTTTTATAAGTCATATAAGATCTATTATTCAATGTTTTTATATTTAAATATTTGATATAAGTTCCTTGATATTAATATAATAATATTATTAGAAATTAATTTATCATCATTATGTTGGTGAATAACATTAATCCTAATAATCTAAATATTATATTTAAAAATGAAATGGGACATATTAAATAATATTAAAATTATTATCTTAAATATGATAATCATTTTATCATATTATATTTATTTTTTATAAAGATATTAATCTTAACATTAGTGTATGTCACTCACAATAACACAATTTTTTTAAAAAAATATTATTTTTAAGATAAAATATTTATGATTCCATTGATTATAAATAATTTAGAGCATTTAATATTATAAATATAATATATAATACTAATAAAAATAAAAAAAATCATTACATTTTGATTCAATTCATTAAACAAAATAGCTGGAAAATAGATTTTATTAAATCATTATTTCAAATAACAAAATAATGGATATAGGATTATAAATTTAGCATAATATTTGGAATGGTTTGTCATCAATTAATTTTTTTTATTTAATAGGAAAAAGGTTACAAAAACAGTAAATTAATTAATATATTAAAATATTTTTATAAAATCATGATGATTAATAAAATCAGTATTTTAACAATTTGAATGAAAAGTAATTATTTTTAAAGATATCCTAAATTTAACCTATGAGAATTTTTCATGGATTAATTAAAAAATGAATTTGAATTTATTAAAAATAAATTATATATTTTATAATATACATTTTTAATAGAAAATTCAAATAAAAAACTTTACCTAAAATAAATTTTTTTATTATTATCCAATATTAATTATTTACCTACAAAGTGTAATGAAATTTAAAGGTCTACTATTCAATGTTTATTATATATTTCTTGATAGTGTTTTGTGGTTTGGTTATGTTGTTTGTAACATGTGAAACATGATACAGAACATAGTATGTATTTTATAGAATCAATAATCTCCCTTTATTATAACAATAATGATCTTCTTGGATGCAATTAATTATTTGAAACACCCCTTTTCCAAAACTAAATATTCATTATATTAGGCATGATTTTTCTATGATGATTTATTGATTATTTCATTATTTCATTATATTTTTTCCAATTTTCTGGAAAAATTGTAAAAAAAATGAACCTAATATAATATTAATGCCATAATTTTAAATATAAAATATAATTTCTGAGTAATTTTGTTTAAAATATAATAATAATTTTATAAAATATGATAAAATGTAATAAAAAATATATTCTATTATATATAAAATATCAAAATATTTTATGAATATTTATTTTTCATAAAAAATTACATTATTTTTTTTAAATCTATATATAATATTTTACAAATAAACTATTTAAATAACATGTCATTTTTCTTTTTCTAAAAAATATTATCATATAAGATATATATTAAATTTTAGAATTCACCTAAAAACAACTATTTTTAAAATGATCCAATTTGTTTATTAATTTTTTTTAATTCAAATATGATAATGACTAATTTATAATAAATTTTAATTAATTATGTTCATCTTTTGGTAATTTTTTTTAAATTAAGCATAAAAATTATAGGGTTTCATAATATAATAGAAAAAATATAATTAAAAAATTAAATCATTATAATTTGATGTGTTAAAATTATCAAAAACTTTTTTTATTAATCTTAATGTTAATTTGTGATATTTTGATATTAGAGAAATGAAATTTATAAAATTATGTATTTATTTAAGTAGTCATAAAAAATAATAATGTTATAAATTAAATTTTTATGTCACTATTCTAATGGTCATACACATGTGGATATATTACTCACTAATATTTTCATTTTTCCTATTAAAAAGATACATATTTTCTTTAAACCGAACACATTTCATTCACTTCGTTTTTCCTCAAGCGTTCTATATTCATTTTTAAAAAATCACTATATTACTTTTTATAATTATCATGCATATTATAGTTTTTTTGTATCCATGGTAATTCTATAAAAACAAATATTATCATATTTATAACATTCTTTCATACTATTCACATATTCTAATTGACCTATTCAACCTGTATTAGACTTTTAGAAAATATTTTCATTCAATTTGTAATGTTTTATAATAATGAAATAAATTTTTTTATAATATAGTGTATGCCACTTATTTATGGTATACCCTATGGTTTTGTTCATTTATTTATAAAGAATTAAAATCTATTTAAGTATGACATATATATAAGAAAGAAATATATATTTTTATATATTCTTACCTTTAGTGATTTATCACATCGTATTTTAAATCATAATATTTATTTATATTAACAAGGATATTTTTTTAAATATATGATTGGGTACCTAAAATCATATTTGAATTTATTCTTTCACCATAATACATTGTAAATTTGAGTTTTCATTCCTCATAGAAATTTATCATTATGATCAAAATTTTCAGTGGTTTATTATATTAGGAGGGATCATTTTCCAGTTGTACTACCTCCAAATTTAATACATCATAGGGGTCTTGTATATACATACATAGGAAAAATACCTAGAACATATTTTCCTCTTAATTTTTGTTTCATGGATATTTCAATTGAAAAATGTTAGCTCTTTGATGATTGTAGGGTCCTAAAAATTATGCAAGGGGAAAACCTGATTACCCCAAAACATGGAAGAGGACAAAACCGTTCCGCGCACCAGCTCCCAGCAACAGTAGGTGGCCGGTTCGGTGAACCGCCCCCCGTAGACGATTTCGTCCGCAAAATGGAGGCAGAGACCCTCCGCGGTGGTAAGGGAGGGGAGGTGCTAACCCGGTTCACCATTTCGGACTGCCCCATCCGTGAACCGCGGCAACCTACCCATGCCACCGTGAACCTCATCGTTCGCGGAATATAGTCAGATTTATGTGCTGCCACAGAGAAACCCCGCATGCCTCGACTACTCAAATATCGGGTGACCAAGTCATCCGCGGGTGAGGGATTCACTCATGGGATTCCTCAAAGAGTGCCATGGGCCCATCGATACTTCCTCCACACATCTCTATAAATATTCACTATGGGGCACCAAAAAAAGGGGAAGGATGGGTGAAAACCCATGGGGAGACGCTGGAGAAATCGCTCCCAGTAGTCCGCAGCCATCCGTGGACCGCATATCATCCGCAGATGAACTCATCCGCATAGAGGAGAAACCAGTCCACGAACCACATGCGGACAACTCCTCCGCGTCTGGCCCGTAGCGGTCATCCGCTTTGCGGACAACCATCTCCTTCGCAGATGACCATCTCTTCTACGGACCAGTGTCGTTCGCGAAATGGAGGCAAAACAACTCCGTTGGTGCGAAGTAGAGCGGGCACCAACCCCTTTGCAGAAACCCTTCATGGAAGACCATCTCATCCATAGACAACCTCCTTCGCAGATAGCCTCCTCTGCAGAAATCATCCTTCGTGGACAGCCTCCTTCACAGCCATCCTTCGCCGCCTGCTCCTTCACGGCATGCTCCCTCACGACCAGCTCCTCCGCGGACACTCTTCGCGGACAAGTAAATCGTGAACCACATAAGTCTCCCTCGCGACCAGTCCTCCATGGCCAGTCCTTCTTGGATAGATCTACTATAGCCAGTCCCTTGCGGCTAGCTCCTTTGCGAACTTTTCAGGCCAGGATGTCAGGAAATTCCATTGCACCCTTGTGCCGCCCCAACATTCGTCCTACTAATTCCATGAGTCGAGCTACTCCTCATGACTCTCATTTAACAAAATTTCCTAACTACCCATGCTAGTTTCATCTAGAAAGGGCCGCCCTTGTGTAAGTCCCACAACAACCATTGATAGGTATCTCCTACCTTGTCATCTTGACCACATGACATTAAACTGTATGACCCTCATCCTGACCACATGACGTTAAACTGTATGGCCTTCGTCCTATCAATATGACATTAAACTATATGGATATAGTCCTCTCTACATGACTATAAACTGTAGCATTCCCCATCATTCAATAATTGGATGTCTCTTTCTCCAATCAAGAGATTCCTTATGCTCCAAGAATAAGATGCCTCATTCCATGTTTACAGTGGCATAATTTCAAGAGCGCTGGAATCCATTCAAACATTCCATCACTCCACCCCACGCTTTGCGTGTACTTTATTCAGATCATCATTATCTTGCATGTCTAAAGGGACCCCCTAACGGCCTGGCCTTATGCCGCATCAACTCACCTACCATCCTGGGTCAACGCCCCAGAAGACTATGGACAACACTTCGAGATATGTCATGTGTTTCGAACATGGTCAACAGTCAAACCTCATTTGTTCATCCCCATTTCAGGCTAACGTTATTTGAATGTTGTGTTTTGAACTTGGTCAACAATTATCCTCCATCACCATGCCACCCTCATTGTGTTCCGAATGTCGGGCATGTAATTCACACTTTTCATCTCCCTTTGTTTGGATTGATTCCAACTCCCTTGGCGTTATCCCTCTTGTGCACTTGCGCATATGAGTTTTCCCCCATTATATTCCTCAACCCACAAACAGGTTGGGAGTCCCTCATGGCCAGACATAGGGAAGACATCAACATACTGACAAATAGACATTAAACTATATGGCCCCAGTCCTGACGACATTATGTTGAACAATATGGAAACATACCTCTCTACATGACTATAAATTGTATCATTCCCTATCATTCAATGATTGGATGCCTCTTGACCCATTCAATAGATTCCTTATGCCCCAATCATAAGATGTCACATGCCAGGTTTATAGTGGCCTAATTTCAAGATCTCTAGAATCCATTCAAACATTCCATCACTCCGCCCCACGCTCTGTGTGTCCTTCATCCAGAACTTCATTCTCTTCCATGTCTAAGGGGACCCCCTAATGGCTTGGCTTCATGCCGCATTGGCTCACCTACCATCCTGGGCCAATGCCCTAGAAGACTTTGGACAACACTTCGAGATAGGTCCTGTGTTTCGAACACGGTCCGCAGTCGACCCTCATTTGTTTGTCCCCATTTCATGCTAGTGTGATATAAATGTTGTGTTTCGAACATGGTCAACAGTTATCCTCCGTCACCATGCCACCCTCATTGTGTTTCGAATGTTGCGAATGTGATTAACAATGTTTATCTCCCTTTTTTTGGATTGATTCCAACGCCCTAGGAGTTATCTCAATTTTTCACTTGCGCATAGGTGTATGCCTCAATTATACTCCTCAACCCACCAATGGTTTGGGATTCCCTCATGCCCAGACATGAGGAATACATTACATGCATCCATCTTGGAGTAACCCCTGAATTTCTGGGCCTCCTCAGAGTGTAATCCCCAATTCATCACTTTGGGTCGCTTCACGCATAAGCCCCACTCCACTTCTCATGGATGCACATTTCGTGATGTGATCCTCTGGTCCCTGCTGCCTCTTGTTTCTCACACCGAGCATGACTCATGTGGGATTAGAGTAAGCATCGACAATGAAATCCTCCTATGGGAATCCTCCGAGTGTAAGACCAAACCCTATCCGAACTATGTGGAATTTGATCCCTGCTTCCTAAGAAAGGTACGTAGGAAGCCTCCCTGATGTTCAAGTGCAACAACCAATCGATCTGATCATCTCCACATCGGTTTTCCATGCCACTCCTGGCGCCGCTTCAAGCGAGTTCCAACCCTTCGGGGTCATTAATCCAATGAGGGATGGTAATCCTTGGCATAAATGATTCTGAACCCCTACGTCCAATTCACTGTTTCCCACCAGGGTTGAATCCATGGATTCTATGTTTGGGTATAAACCAATGATTCGCAAACATATGAATACATTTTAAATCTATAAGAGAGTCCCGTAATAGGCAATATTTACCCCTCAAAAATGGTGCGATGAGCCCAACTTCCCATCGTCTTGACCAATGTGACTTCTTAAGAATCGTTGGTTAGACCATCTGGAAAACGACTGCCTTTGGAAAGCAGGTCCATCAATCATTAGATACGGAGCCATTGGGAATTTCGTGGCCAAAAACCAGAATAGAACAATGATCAATAATATCAAGTGGTTAATGTACATAGGGGTATATATTCTATTCTTTAAAACCCTTATAAAAATATTCTATGGGGGTTGTTATTAGAAATATCATATTTTAACTAAAACTTGTTATTTATTAATGTTTAATTTTATAATCCTTTGTTTACATTTTAATTCCTTAATATGTTCCTAATTCTATTGGAAATTATATTTAATTTCCTATGAATTATAAAGTCTCATCATCTTCCATTCACCAACCTCATCCTAGAAAAATATAGTTCTATACATATTACCATATTGATTTTTCTATATCATTATCAATACACATGATTGAAAATTATTATTTATATGAACTCACATTGTGGAAGATATTGATCTAAACACCAAATTAATTCCATTATATTTAATATAAAACTTAATTGATGACTGTAATTCATCAATTTAGATTATGTATCTATTTTTGAATCATAATAATTAATAAAATTTCTCAATGTGTTCAATTAATATTGGAGACTCATCCAAAACATCATGGTGAATCATATATTTCAATAATATAGGTTTGAAAGTGGGTTCCTATAGATACTCCTCACTTCATTAATATGTATCATATCATGTTATGTAATGAAGAAATGTTACCAAATTGTAATGAAAGGAGTATACATTTTATTTGACTCGACCATACCCTATAAAGTATTTTTTCCATTATATACCATAAAAAATCCCCTTGACAAGATTATTGGTGGTATTATCCCATTTCCTTTTTGGTATATGTGATGGTAGAATCACCCCCTCAGATTTTTGATATTTTCCATATCATAATGGAACTTGAAATCTTTAAAGTGTACTTATCAATATTATTTTTTGTAAATTCATTAAAAATTTCAGTAGATGATTTGAATATATCATGGAACTTATTTTGGGGATGGAGAAAGATGAGATATTATAATTATTAAAAATATACCTTTTATGACATGATAATTTTAATTCCAATAAAAATAAATACAATATTATTCGTTTTAAATTCATGAATATTTCAATCACTATAATCTATCAACTGATGTTATTTCTTTAAATAATTATTTTATTCTATATTTATTTTATATTGGATGGTTGATTAATCATTCATTTATTGTATGTAGGATGACATCCAAATATTTTTGTTTTCTAGCTATAAAATTTTATGTTTCGATGAATTCATTATCATTATTAGTCTTCAACATGGATAAGTTAGGATATTTATTTTTTTTAAACAATATTAACTACCATATTTTACTTCCTCAGATGGTAATGTATTAAGTAATCACAGTTTATTATTAAGTCCTACTAACTTCTTTGATACATATTTATCTCATTACATGTAAATACATAAATTAATATCCATTGATTGATATAAATATCTCATTTACCCCTATATTAGAAAGGCAACAAAATTAATAATGAAGATATTCCTACTAATAAACTAAGGTCATACATTGAGTAAATTTTATATTGGATCTTCAATTTTCAATAGGTATAAGATATAAGTTTTTTCCAGGTGAAAATAACCTAATTATTTACTTAAGTAATAAATTTTTATAAAAATAAAATATCAACCATTCTTTATCTAGAGTACACGT
Organism: Viscum album; assembly: GCA_963277665.1. Taxonomy (NCBI): domain Eukaryota; kingdom Viridiplantae; phylum Streptophyta; class Magnoliopsida; order Santalales; family Viscaceae; genus Viscum; species Viscum album. The sequence goes on along the minus strand of OY728120.1, from coordinate 1,404,858,945 downwards.
ATAATTATTTTACCTTTCATGACATCCTTTATGATTTATAAATAATATTCTACCTAGATATATTCATGTTTACATACTTAATGAGAGAGAAAATAAAGATATATTTTTAAAAAATTTGTATTAGTACAAAAATAATTTATGAAAAAATTCGATTTTTATTATACTTATTCGTTTTTCCATTATTCATTCATTTTCTTTCTTTATTTTATTCATCAAAAATCAATTAAAAATAATCAAATTCTCAACAAATATAACTTGATTTCTCTAGTATTCACATTTTTTTACAATTTCAATAAAATTATTCCTTCATAGATTATAGAAATTATTAAATTTTTATTATCTATATTAATATATAATTTAATTATATATATGGTTATTATCAAAAAAATAAAATTATATACATACCAAGGTAATATCTAAAGACTCTATTCATTATAAAAAGTAGTATTGTTAGAGATTTTATAGGTAAAATGGAATCACTATGAAAATAAAATATCTAAATAATAAATTATTTTTTAATTTCAATATATTCTATTTTCATCCTAAAATTATGATAACCAGAAAATTATAAAAATTTTATAATTATTTTTCACAATAAATGTGACAAAAAATCATATCTTTGAGGAAGATAAGATTTATTGCTTAAAATGATCTTTTTGAGCTATCGATAAATTTGGAAAAGTCACATTGACACATACATCCTCCTTATAATGATAAAGGGTGATAAAAAAGTTTTTTTACTAGTGAATATACACATTTTTTCAAAATTGCTTCTTCAATTCATCTAATTCTATTTAGGATGATATATAGAAGATCTATGAAAACTGTTCTATACTATGAATAATTATTTTTTGATAACTCTACCTCATGATCTATGGGAAGGGTATAAAAGTTTTTAGTAATATATGATTATATTCTCTTCTCATTGGTTTGTATTTATGTTTGAAATATTCATTTGTGTCAAATATTTGATAATGATGTGTTTTCTAATTGGGTATTAAGACTCGTACATGAATAATAGTTTATAAAAGTTATTCATAAGTCAATTTTAATTTATATTTAATCATGAAATAATATAATATATGGAATGAGATTTTCATTATTGATAACTGATACGATCTAAATATTAATATAACGAATTCATTCCTAATTTTACTTCATATTATATTAAATTTTTTATTTTTTTGTAATTTGATAAAAAATATTCAAAAAATAAATAATTTGGGAATTATAATACCATTGGCATGTTATGATTGAAATATTAGGTTATATATATATATATGAACTTCATGTTATTAATATTGTGGTTAAAAATTTCTATAAAAAATGATTGATATGAAGGAATTGATTAAAATAGAATTAGGTAAAACATTCATCGTTATTTAGTGAATTTTAAATCGATCCATCACTGTCTAATTTTACTTATGCAAAAAATTTGATTTATTGTAAAAAACATTTATTTTCTACCTTTACTAATGTTTTTATAGTAAAAATATTCCTTAAGAATGCTCATTATGGTGGAATTGATTACATTGTTCCTAAGTTCCTTATAAATGATATATTTGACCATGTGTATTGCATTGAGAGAATCCTAAATTTCAAAAATTATATTAAATTTAATCCTAATTATATTTTAATAATATTAGTGTAACATTATGATATTTTAAACTAATTTATTTATTTTTTATATCATATTAAACATGAAACACCAATATTAAACAACCCGGAAAATATATAATCATTATAACCCAGTTGTTAAATAGGTTGGTATGAATAGTATTAAATAAATTATTATTATATATATATATATGTATATCACTTTAATACTCAATATAAATTATGGATAAATTCGTGGAAAATAATCCATAATATTTTTTAATTTAATTTTATTTGTAAATATTATGTTTTCTTTAAAATTGATTGTTATATAATTTTGTGTGAAAACATTATAATTAATTTTTTGAAAATTTAAGAAATTTATTTTCTAAAATTATGTTCATTTATTAAATAATAATATCAAAATTAATATTGGTTTAATGTTTTGGGTATTTTCAGAATATATTGATTTTTCAATGAATATTGAAAAATACTGATTTTTTAAAACTATCTTCTCATTTAATTAAATTAAGTAAATTAAAATTAAAATTTTTTTTTGAATAAAATTTAAGGAAATATAATTTTTCTAATTTATATTTATCACAATTAATTAAAATTTAACCATATTTATGTTGGATTTTATTATAGGATTATTTTGTTGGTTTAAAAGGGATTTTTATGGAAACTGTTTTAATGTGCATTATGTTTTTCATTTTTATTTAATTGAAAAAATAAGGAGGAATTATTTCAATTAAATTTATATATTATATATCAATAAATAATAACAAGGATTCAAAAATTCATTTTTATCAGGCTTAAAGATAATAAAATATGATCTTTTTCAGGAAAAATACACTTCATGAAAATCTGTTTTTAACAGCATTTACATATTTAATTTTTAATTAAAATTTCCCCATCAATAAATTGAATTTTTAAAAATGGTTTCCATATTTTTAATATAAATAATTTATATTATCTATCATGTTCCATGAATTTTTTTACCATAATTAATAATTAAAACAATAAAAATTAATTACCATGGTTAAGGTAAAAAATGGTTTAATAACAGATAGAATAAAATGATAAGGGTAATACCAACCTAAAAATTTACTAAAATATTTTTTATATTCATATATATAATATATAATATCTATGTATTCATAATAGTAAATATTTTTATCCTTGTTGGTTGTGAAAAATATGGGTACACTAATGTATTTTAAAAAATTACAAGTTTTCTAATCACCTCAGTTATAAAATGCCACTACATCTCCTCTATTATTCACACATTAAAATAAATTTATCTCTCCCAATAAGATCAAAATTATTTTATTTATATCCATAACCATGACCAATATCAATTATTTTAGTCATAAATTAAAAATGTGGAGGATTTGGGAGATTAACTAAGGAGGTTATCTGAAGAATATGTAATGTGCATAATCAAGTTTTTTTATTTTATATCTTCTTCCAACTCTATAAAATTATAATAAATTATTTATATATAATAAACCCAATAAGTTATATATAATTATATTTTATTATGTTGGTATAATAACCTAAATCTATCTCCTCTTCCATGAAATGGGATATGAAATCATCTTTCTTGTGTACAGAGGACTATCGTCTCGTGAACAAACTTCATTTTAATTACATCATCACCAATCATGGATTGATATAATCATATATTTAAAGAATGTATATTAAATTTGAAATATATTTAATTTTATTTATTTTAAGAAATTTACCTTCTTACTTTCATTTTCTTGAGAGATATGATAGAGTCACTCACGTGTACGGAGGACAACCACCGCATGAAGTGATGTTATTTGTTTTTCATTAACACTTTACATGGATTGTAATAAGGATAATTTTAATGCATATATGTGAAACGTATAAAATAATTTTTTTCTAATAAAAAATTTATTGTTTTAAAAATATAATATATCATTTTCATTCTTAAACTGAAAAATTATAATGCCATTCATGTGTACGTGTGGACTACCACCTCTCCAAAGCGATAAGATTACTCTTAATAACAGAAACATGTAGATTATATATAAAAGTATATTTAATGAAATAATATAGTATTAATTATATTTTTATCATTCTATAAATACAAATTATTATATTCCTTCTTTCCATAATGATTGTTAGAAAATTGAAACGTTACTAATGAGTACGTATGACCTATTGACTAAATGATTCTAACATTGTTCATTTTTCATAACCATATTCAATAATTTTATTTTTAAGTATAATTTACATATTAATATGATAAATATTTATTTATTATTATTATATACATGTTTAAATAATAAAATCATGTACCATGATCTGTATACAATTGAATTTTTAAAAAAATGAGTCGAACATCCTCAAAACACCAGAAGGGGAGTTAACGGATCAAGTATTTAAATATGAAATTAAAATAAATAAATTAAATTATTTGAGAATAATTTATTCAAAACATAAAATATTAAAAACATAAAACCTAATTAATATAATTATATTATACTTTATTTTTAAACATGTATATATAATGTCAAGCTAGAGGTAAGGGTTTTCTTACTAAATAGGATTTTTGTGAGAAATATTCTATTTTTCCTATATATTTCTTCATTGTGCATATACTAAACATGAATTTATATTATTATTACTATCATTAAAATATTTTCAATAAAAATTATTATGAGATTCTCTCTTTTAAGTAGTTTTTATCTAGAGATTACAAAATATATAAGTTATTTCATAAAAATTTACATTCATTAAGAAATATTTTATTGTTATGCACATAATTTTTTTTATATAGTATATATACAACCCATTTAATATTTAATAAAATGAATACTTCTTAAATATTTTCATTGTATTTTTCATTTTTATCTCTTTCTTCTAAGGGGATTTGTAATGAAATTACCCAATGGAAAATAATTTCATAGCTGAATTTATTTTCATTGGGTTATATTACTTCGTCATTATTATTGACATTATATGATTATGTTTTCTATGAAATTTGATTATGTTAGTTTTTTATTTTATTTATTTATAGTGGATATCTATTTTATACACACAATCAATTCAATTATTAATTCTTACTGATATTTTAAGGACATTATTATTGTTCCTCATCAAAAAATTGTCATATTTTGGACATATGTTATGTTATACACCTATATTTGTTATGAGGTTTATATAATACCCATTTGACATGTTAAATAATGAAAATATTTATTTCTTATTATTTAACATTCTATTTGAATTTATTATTTAATGGGGCTTATAATTATAGATTTACAAATGTGAAATTGGTTTCATGATATAATCTCCTTTATTTTAGGATTATTTATGATGATTGTTAATTTTTGGAAATCCTATTATATTATTTTAATTATCCAAATCCATTTATTCTCTACTAGTTATTAATGTTGTTATCTTTTTTGACATCCATTTCATCCTTTATTTATTAATGAAACTCTAGTAATGCCGTTTGTAAGTTATATTGATCATGTATTTTAATTTAGACCAGGTTTCTTTATCATCCATATCATTGTTTTATAATTTTTTTTGAAAAAATTATTTAAAGAAACTATTTCATAAAGTTAATATAAATGACCTTGTACATTATTTAAAATTTTTTCTAAAAGGTATTTTTTAAAATTTTTCAAAATAGTTCACTTTTGAATCCCATTTTCAATTTTTTTTTCAAAACAATGTTTATTTTTAACATTTATCAAATAAATATATTTTCCTTCCAACAGTTAAGTCTTTTTAATTTAACTTCCCATTAAAATTTTCCATAGTTTATTTCAAATAAATGATTTTTTTACAATATTTTATTATTTTTTTTAAAAGTGGTTTTCAAATTGAAATGGATTTTTTCCCAAGAATTTTTTTAATGAATTATTAATAGTATTTATATACATCAATAAAAGAAATATGATTTTACATAAAAACTACAATGGATATGTTGTATTAATACCATCCTCATCATTTCTTTATAAGGATTATGATTAATTAAAATATATTTTTTTTCAATGCTATTATTTTTTGTGGGATAATCATGTTTCCATGAGTTTATTATGGATCACATTTATATTCCATGGTTTAATCTTGTTTCAAATATATTTTTTTGGAACATATTTTTTTATTTTGGATAATAATTTTATTAAATGAATATAGGATGTTTTAAATGTATTTTTATAAAGTAACTCTCTATGTAATTTATTCATGATACGACTCTTGGGAATTAATTATAATGATGTGTGGTTCATTTATAACCCATGGATGACTGGTTCCTTTATAAACCAATGATGGGTGGTTTTTTGATAATTCAATGAATGGTGGTTACTTTATAAACCAAGGATGGGTGATTACACTATTAACCATGGATTGGTTGTTCCATGATAAACCATGTATGGGTGGGTCAATGATATACATTCAATTCTTTGGGTACTCTAGAGATGGATGTAAACAATATTGGTTAATCTATTTGTATGATTGATATAAAGATAACATTTCATGACACTGATATGATTTTATTATACTTTTTATGGTTGAAGGTATTTCCTTTATACAAGATTGATATAACATGGATTATTATTGTTGATTCAGATGAGTATTACATTCTTGAAATCCTTATACCATGTTTTCATGTTTGATAATCCAGGTATTTATGTGTCACGAACCAGCTCTAGTACCCTGGTAACCCGATAACTGAGCCGGCTCTGACATTGCCCGAAGGGTGTTCCCAATACCCTCGGGACGACGACTAGAACCTAGCATCGTAGACCATACAAGTGGGAACAATTTATCTATAAGAATAAGGAATAAAGTGTAAAACAAACAGTATGCATAAAAAAAGAAACTCCACTGGGAGTGATGTACCAGAATACAATGTTGCATGAAATTCCAAAGTTCTAAAACCCAAGTAATAAAAATAGAAAAACAGTCGCAACGTCCCTAAGGACACAACTCACCAAGACCAAAGATCAACAACTGGATCCACCTCCAAGAGGTCCCTTCACTTTTCTCGATCCTAGAAGAAGAAAGTCTACAAACACCCGAAGGCAAAAGTATGATGTTAGCCTAAGAACAATAGGATACCACCAAAGATTCTATAACAGATGCCAAATATAAATTATCCAAATAAAATCATTCAATTTCAATGTAAATAGGTTTGTAAACTCAAAATAATATTAAGAAAACATGGTATACATATATTCTGGAGAAAACTGATCAGTGAAAATTACCCTAAAGTGTTTTCACTCCAAACCCTCATGTTTCCCAGCCATCGCTATCATGTCCCACCATCTACTACTTGGTCCCTCCAGCACGAAGGTGGTACACTTCACCTTGATCGCATCCAGTGTCTCCAAAAATTCAAACAGATGTTCAATATTACTCAACCATTCCTCATCATGTTGAGGATCAGTGGAGCCTTTGATGACTGGTGGCTTCTGGCGTAGGATCTCTTGGGAACAACTTCGAATAATATCACTATGAGGATCTATAGCTGGAGCCTGAATAGGAACTGGAGGTGGTGCCTGTCCCAGAGCTTGGACAGTACGAACTACCACCTCTACCATACATGGATCCATAATAGGACGTGCTTGCTAAGATTCAACAGCTACCTTTTTTTGGATTTGATTTCCATGTCTTCTCAGAGGGATGATGATACAAAACATCAGAAGACAACCAAGAAGACATTAGATTTACACTCAATCAGTGTAACAAGGAAAACTACTCTTAAAATAAGGGTTAAAAAGATTTGGAATCCACTCTATTCAAATCAGAATAGTGAAAAGACTAGAACTAATCAAAATTTCGCCCTTTTCATTGCAGTGAGAGATGGCGATGCACTCAATAAAAACTAACTCCTATTTCCCAACAATAATACTCAAATTAATACTATCATCGAGGAAAGATGTTTAAACATCCCTATGATACCAATTTGTCACGAACCAACCCAGGTACCCTAGTAACCCGATAACTAAGCCGACTCTGGCATAACCAGAAGGGCATTACCAATCCCCATGGGTTGGTGACTAGCACCCGACATCGTATAACATACAAGGGGGAACGATGTTGCCACAAGAATGCGGAATAAAGAGTAAAAGAAATAGTATGCATAGCAAAAGAAACTCCACTGAGAGTGATGTACCAGAATACAAAGAGGCATGAAATTCCAAAGTTCTACAACCCAAGTACTGAAAAGGTAAAAACAATCCCAAAGTCCCTAGGGACACAACTCACCTAGACCAGAGATCAATAACTGGATCCACCTTCAAGGGGTCCCTTACCTTTTCTTAATCCTGGAAGAAGAATGTCTACAAACACCCGAAGGAAAAAATTGGGTGTTAGCCTAAGAACAGTAGGATACCACCAAATATTCCATAACAGATGCCAAATATAGATTATCCAATGAAAATCGTTCAATTTTGAAATAAACAGGTTTGGAAATTCAAAATCATATTATAACAAAATATGCTGAACATTTTCAAATGATCGGAATAAATATTTCAAGCAAGGGATTTACAAATGATGGAATATTTCTAAAAAAATGGCTTATGTAAAACATTTATATAAAAGAGTTTATATAAATTCTGCAAACATGTAAAGCATTACACAAGAATTGGAATACATTTATATCTAAAATATAAATAAACAAGTGAGCAACATTGTCATCTGACAAAAGGTACGATTGTATTAACCAGTTATAGGATTCTTCACTCTCTATGCGAACTTAGATAAATGTGTATACACACAACCCAATGAAAATGGAAAAAGGAAACTCGTCACAAACCCATCGGGGATGTGACACGCCGCAATTATGTTTTATAATGTTATCGTTGCATTGAGTGTATCCAAATAACTCACTAAATACATAAGTCTTGCATGCTCTCTTACATGATGGGCGGACTATTTTAAGAATCCTTAAAAAATGATCAATCCCATTCTTCCATTTCAAAAGTCCGAATTTCATTCCCTTTAAAACCAAAATAGGTTTTATTCAAAACATGCCTCTTTCACAAGATAAAACCAATGGGTCTCTATCAAATCATTTTAAGACATTTTCATATGTTTTAAATCCATTCAAAAACAATTCCATCATTACACATTTCATTTCCACAATTAATTTCGACAATTTAATTGAAAAAATTTCCATCAAATCAAAAATTTAAATTAAACAAGTTAAATCGACCAATTTTCTATAACCATGCCCAATTAAATGGAATTGGGGTTTTCCAAATTTTCATGACAAAAACATTTCAAATATCTCAATTAAATGGAATTAAGTTTTGATCAATTTAATTGAAGTTAACTTGAGAAATTTAATTTAAATAAATAATTGAAATAAATCATGCAATAAAAGGATAATAAATTTGGAAAGTCAGGATGGAAACACCTACCTCAATTTATTGATAGGAGTTTTCCCAAAGAGAATCCCCAAAAACCAAGCGGCACTACGACGTCGATCAAAAACTGGATCTAAATGCGTAAAACCAAAATTAAGATCAACGAGATCTAGATCCTGTAAAACGAAATCTAGATTCACAATCCTAGATCTATACCTTAAATCATAGGTATAGATCCATGGAAAAAAAGGAAGTCTCCCATGAAAAGATCAAGTAAAGATAGAGGAATAAACGAGATACGGAAAGGGATGAAATCCACTTACCGGGAGGAGAGAGGATCTTCAATCCAAGCCTTCAATCTCAATAAAAGTTGTTTGGATCGCCTTGGAATCTCTCTAGGAGGCTTTGTAAGAACATAAATGAGTCAAGCCCGAGCCAAGGTTGAAAATAAGGAAGTCTCGGGGGTTCTAGAGGTTTTAAAAGAAACATTCAGAATTAAAAACTGCACACACGGTTTACCTGGGAAGAGGCGCATGGTTTGTCAAACCATGCGCACACCGTGCGGACCTCACATTCCAGAGATATACGGTCTTCACGGTTTGGTCACACGGTTTTTCAAACCGTGCACGCACCGTGCATACCTCTATGTCAAGTGCTTCTTGGTTGGCACGGTTTGGTCGCACAGTTTGTCAAAACGTGCACAATCCATTGCCCTTTTTTCTTTACTTAAATTTTCACCCAAACGTACCCCCAATGAACTTCTTCAAAGAAGAGGTACTTGGAAACATAAAGAGTAACTTAAAACGTAACAGGATGTTACAACCACCCCAACATAAAACCTTTCTATCCCCAGAGAGCCTATGAAGAAACCTCCACATTAAAAAGATGAGGCCACTGATCTCTAATTAGTGCCTCCCTTTCCCATGTCTCATGAGAATCAGAACCATGATGCCATAGTACACAGACTAGAGGGATCATTCTCCCACGAAGTACCTTGGACTCAGAATAAACAAGCATGACTGGTCGTTCAGTAATAGATAAATCTGGTTCAATCTCAAGATCACTCCAGATCAAAACATGATATGGATTAGAGAGATACTTTTGCAGCTGTGATACATGGAACACATTATGTATCAACATCAGCTATGGTGGTAGAGCTAGATGGTAAGCATCTTTCCCCACAAGACCAACAACCTCAAATGGTACCACAAAATGAGGAGAAAGTTTCCCTTTCCTCCCAAGCCGATGATGACCTAATCGGGGTGAAAAATTCAAGAAAACCTGGTCACCAATTGAGAACTCTAAAGGTTTACGTCGACAATCAACATAAGACATGTATCGACTCTGAGCTGTCAACATTCCTTGATGAATCAACTGGATCTTAGTTCTCATCTCTTGGACCAATCTCGGTCCTATTAAGGAACTTTCACCAATCTCTGACCAACATAATGGAGATTCACAAGGATGACCATACAATTCCTTAAAAGGATCCATTTTGATCGCAGATTGGTAACTGTTGTTATAAGATAACTCAACTAGCCCTAGGTGATCGCCCAAGACCCACCAAAGTCAAGAACACTAGAGCGGGGCATATCCTCAAGGATCTGAATTTCTCTTTCCATCTGTCCATCTGACTGTGGATGGTAGGTCGTGCTCAAATGGACCTGATATCCCGGTGCCTTCTGAAGGCCTCCACAAAAGAGAGAAGTAAACCGAGGATCCTTTTCAGAGACTATAGTAGACAGAACTCCATGCAAATGAACAACCTCTTTCACATAGATATTTCCCAACTCCTCAACTTTAGTTATATCTTAAATAGGTAAAAATTGGGCCTACTTAGTCTGTTTATCAATCACAACCCATATCACATTTCTTCTTCCTTTGGTTTTAGGTAACCCAACCACAAATACCATAGAGAATTCATCCAACTTCCATGTAGGGACTGGAAGTGGTTGAATAAGACCCGATGTTTTTTGGTGCTCAGATTTCACCTGTATGCATGTATAGAAATGAGATACATACTCACAAATGTTTTGTCTCATACCTGGCCACCAGAACTATCGCTGCATGTCCTGGAAAATTTTCATGGTTCTTGGGTGCACAACCCACTGAGAGTTATGGAAACCCCCCCCCATCAAATCCTGATGTGCCACTAACGGTACAATGTAATGTTTTCGATAACACAGAACACCCTTTTTGGATAATGGCCACAGGGTGTCGGTCTCCCCACCATAAAGAGAGTTCTTAATTCTATGGAACTCAACATCCAGTTTTTGTTCCTGAATAATCAACTCGACAAGAGCAGATGTCAACTGAACACTGGATAAAGAAACCTCATTCCCCTTCCACTGAACACTAATATGAAACTGAGCAAAAAGAGCTATAAAACTCCACTCTTCTGAAGATTCTTTCACAGCCTGTAATGTTTTTTTCCTTCTTAACGCATCTACAACTAAATTCCATTTCCTCGGGGTATAGGCAATGTCAAAGTCAAAAGATTGTAGGAACTCCACCAAACGACTTTGGCGGAGATTTAAATCTTTTTGAGAGAAGATATAACTCATGCTCTTGTGGTATGAATACATGATAAACCTTTCTCCATAAAGATAATGGATCCAACCCTTATGTGTGTGCATTACATCTACAAGTTCGAGGGCATGGGTAGGATAGTTCTTCTCATCAGGCTTAAGCTATCTAGATCCATAGGAAACAACATGATCGCCTTGCATAAGGACGCACCCAAAACCTGAACCCGATGCATAAAAAAACAATGTAACCTATCCCAGCCGCAGGAAGATTTAACACTAGCATAGTAGTCAAAAGACACTTTAGATCAAAAAAAGAACACTAACATTTATCATTCCAGGAAAACTGCACTCCCTTTCGAGTCAAAGCAGTTATTGGAGAAGATATCTTTGAGAAGTGTTTAACAAATCGGTGATAATATACCGCTAAGCACAAGAAGCTATGAATCTTGATAACATTTCGTGGTTTTTCCCAAGTCATAACAACCATCACATTTTCATGATCAACTGATATTCCTTGTTCTGACATGACATGTTCTATGAATTTCACTTCCTGAATCCAGAAATCACACATTGAAAGCTTGTAATAAAGTCGATGATTCTATAGAAGAACCTAAACTGTTCTCAAATGATGCACATGATCCTCCTCAGTCATGGAGTAGACAAGAATGTCATCCAAAAAGACCACCACGAAATTATCTAGATAATCACAGAAAATTGTGTTCATCAAATACATGAAAATTTTATGAGGAATTGTTAGACCAAAGGGCATAACAAGGTACTAATAATGGCAACACCTACTCGGAAAAGTGGTATTAGGAATATCTGATTCTTTATCCTCAACTGATGGCAACTAGATCAAAGGTCAATTTTTGAAAACCAATTTTCCCCTTTCAATTGATCAAACAAATCATTAATTCATGGTAAAGGGTATTTTTTTTTATCGTAACTTCATTGAGCTTTCAATAATCAACACATAAGCGAAGAGAACCATTAGCCTTCTTGTCGAAGAGAACAGGTGCTGCCCAAGGTGACACACTTAGCCATATAAAACCATTCTAAAAAAGATCATCTAACTAAGAATTCAGTTCTTTTAGTTCAGCTGGAGCAAATATGTAAGAGGGAATAAAAACTGGTTGAGTACCAGGCCTTAAGTCAATAGAGAAATCAACATCCCTTACTGGTGGAAAACCAGAGATGTTAGAGGGGAACACGTCTGGAAACTCAGCGAAGACTGGAGACAGATCACCACACATTGAAACTCTCTCCTGATAAAAAAAAAATGCTGATATAACTTTCCCCAACTCTGGATAAGAGGGTCTAGCTCTACATGACCTTGGGTCCCATTCTCCTTGAAAATCAAGGGAACACCAGTGGGCATAGTATGATAGACCCGTCCAAGATAACAATCGATTCGGTCTTTATTGGAAATGAGCCAATCCATCCCAAAAATGATGTCAAAACATTTCATGTCAAGAACCATGAAATTCCACGAATGATCAACATTTGATAGAGAGAAGACACAAGAAAGTCTACAGAGGCCCTTATCAATCATTGTACCAAGGGGTGCAGTAATATCCATCGCACATGATAAAAGTTCCATAGGTAGATTAAGCAGACTAACATGATGGGTTGAAATAAAAGAGTGAGATGAACCGGTATCAAAAAGAGTTGTCACTAAAGATGATTCTATAGTAATGTTACCTCTCACAGTTACATGACTTGTATCAACTACCTAGGGAGACTGTTCCACTATGTGAAGAAGCTTCGTTCCGGATGCCTGTGGCTAGAACCCTTTTGTACGTGAAGCATTTGATTTCCTCGCAGTTTCTAGAGGTTCTAATTATCCTATTCCACCACATGGAGTAGAGAAGTGATAGGATAATCCTTGTATGTTTCCTAAATGTCCGCAGGAGCTACAGTTATTGGGGTCCTCAGTTCAAACCCTCTTAGAATTTCCTGTCTTTCCACATTGATAGCAAGTCAATGAAGCCCCTCCCGTTGTTACCAGAGGTCTAGAATGACTCTATTGTCGATAATTTCCATATGAAACATCTCACTTCCATTTCCATTTAATGGAGTCGACACTTCCACTTGGAGGGAAAAGAACCTCCTTCAACCCTGACTTTCCTCCCAAATCCATCTAAAACATCATTGCCCTATCTAGCACATCGGCATAAGTTGGTAGCATTAGTAAGAAAACCCGATAACAGATATTTTATCAAAGCCCTAATTCAAGTAGTTGAGCCTTAATACTCTCATTATATACAATTTCATGGGAAAACTGTACTAACTCAGCAAAGCAATTTGAGTATTCAGTCACTGTTTTATTGGCCTGCTCAAGTTTGAAAAACTCCACAGCCTTGGCCAACACAATAGATTCTGGAGAGAACTGATCAGTTAAATGGAACCTAAAGTCTTTCCACTCCAAACCATCTTGTTTCCCAGCCTTCACCATCGTGTACCACAATCTCCTACTTGGTCCCTCCATCACGAAGGTGGAACACTTCACCTTGATCACATCTGGTGTCTCTAAAAACCCAAACAGACATTCAATATTACTCAACCATTCCTCATCATGTTGAGGATCAATGGAGCCTTCAAAGATTGGTGGCTTATAGCATAGGAACTCTTGGGAAATACTTCAGATAATTTCATTATGAGGATCTATAAGTGGATCCTGAACATGAACTGGATATGGTGCCTATCCCAGAGCTTGGACAGTGCGAACAATCACCTCTACCAGGCTTGGATCCATTATAGGACTTTATTGCTAAGATTCACCAGCTACCCCTTTTGGATTTGATTTCCAGGTCTTCTCAGAGTCATGATACTACACAACATCCATAGACATCAAAGAAGACATTAGATTAACACTCAACCTGAGTAACAAGGAAAGCTACTCTTAAAAGAAGGGATAACAAGATTTGGATTCCACTCTATCCAAATCAAAATAGGGAAAAGACTAGAACTAATCCACATGTCGCTCCTACCTAACCACCCCTGGCGAATTAGGGTTCATTGTGGTGAGAGCTGGCCAAGAAAACAATCACAACTACCTCCTATGTCCTGACAAGAATACTCAAATTCATACTCTCATCGAGGGAAGATGTTTAAACCTCCCTCTGATACCAATTTGTCACGAACCAGCCTGGGTACCCTATTAACCCAATAACCAAGACGACTCTGACATAGCCTGAAGGGCATTCCCGATCCCCACGGGTCGATGACTAGCACCTGGAATCATACAACATGCATGTGGGAACGATTTTTCCACAAGAATGCAGAAGCAAGAGTAAAAAAAATAGTATGTATAACAAAAGAAACTCCACTGGGAGTGATGTACGAGAATAAAAAGAGGCATGAAATTCCAAAGTACTACAACCCAAGTATTGAAAAGGGAAAAACAGTCCCAAAGTGCCTATGGACACAACTCACCTAGGCCATATATCAACAACTGGATCCTCTTCCAAGAGGTCCCTTCCCTTTGCTTGATCCTGGAAGAAGAAATTCTACAAACACCTGAAGGCAAAAGTAGGGTGTTAGCCTAAGCACAGAAGAATACCACCAAAGATTCTATAATAGATGATAAATATAGATTATCCAAAGAAAATCTTCCAAGTTTCAAATAAAAAGGTTTGGAAATTAAAAATCATATTATAACAAAACATGTTGATCATTTTCAAATGATAGGAATAAATATTTCAAGAAAAGGATTTAGAAATGATGGAATATTTCTAAAAAAATTGCTTATTTAAAACATTTATATGAAACAGTTTATATAAATTCAGAAGGAATGTAAAGAAGTACACAAGCATTGGGATACATTAATATCACAAATATAAATAATCATGTGAGAAACATTGTCATCTGCCAAAAGGTACGATAGTATTAACCAAATATAGGATTCCACACTCTCTATGTGAACTCAGCAAAATGTGTATACAGACGTCCCTATGATAATGGCCAAAGGAGACTCGTCACCAACCTGTCAGGGATGTGGCCCGCCGCAAGTATGTTTTAGAATGTTGTCGTAGCGTAGACTGTATCCAAATAACTCACTAACTACCTTTGTCATTCATGCGCTCTTACATGATGGGCGAACGATTTTAAGAATGATTAAAATACGATCAATCCCATTCTTCCATTTCAAATGTTCCAATTTCATTCCATCTAAAACCATAACAGGTTTTATTCAAAACATGCCTCTTTCACAAGATAAAACCAAAGGGTGTATATCAAATCATTTTAAGTAATTTTCATAAGATTGAAATCCATTCAAAACCAATTGCATCATTAAACATTTCATTTCCACAATTAAATTGAACAATTTAATTGAAAACATTTCCATAAAATCCACAATTTAACTTAAACAACTGTAATCAAAAAACTTTCTATAACCACATCCAATTTAATGGAATTGGGGTTTTCCAAATTTTCATGGAAAAACCAATTCAAATATCTCAATTCAATGGAATTGAGTTTTTATCAATTTAATTGAAAGCAACTTGAGCAATTGAATTTAAATCAATAATTGAAATAAATCAAGAAATAGAAGGATAATCAATTTCTCAAGCCGGGACAGAACCACCGACCTCGATTTATTGATGGGATTTAGCCCAACGATAATCCCAAAAAACCGAGCGTCACTACAACATCGACCAAAAACTCGATCTAAATCCTTAAAACCAAAATTAATATCAACGAGATCAAGATCCTACAAAACTAAAAATATATTCAAAATCTTTGATCTATACCTCAAATCATAGGTATTGATCCATGGAAAAAAAGGAAATCTCCCATGAAAAGATCAAGTAACGATATAGGAATAAACGAGATACGCAACATGATGAAATCCAATTATCGAGAGGAGAGCGGATCTTCATTCCAAGCCTTCAATTTCAAAGAATAGTGTTCAGATCGCCTTGGAATCTCTCTAGGAGGTTATGTAAGGACCTAAATGAGTCAAGCGCGAGCCAATGTAAAAAATAAGGATATCCTGGGGGTTCAGGTGGTTTTAAAAGAAACTTTCAGAATTAAAAACCGCCTGCACGGTTTACCTGGGAAGAGGCGCTGGGTTTGTCAAACCGTGCGCACACCGTGCGGACCTCACATTCCATAGATACATAGTCTACACGGTTTGGTCACATGGTTTCTCAAACCGTGCACACACCGTGTGTACCTCTATCTCTAGTGCTTCTTGGTTGGCACGATTTGGTCGCACGGTTTGTCAAACCGTGCACAAGCCATTTCCCTTTTTTCTTTACTTAAATGTTCACCCAAACGCTCCGCCAAGAAACTTCGTCAATACAGAGGTACTTGGAAACATTAAAATTACCTGAAAACTTAACCGGATGTTATATTATGGGTACGAATATTCTAATTTTATTCTCATGAATATTGATTATGTCATAAAGTTATTATCATCATATCCTCACATATTTCGTTCAATTTGTAATGGTTATGTTTATCATTAATGTGCATTTGATATCACATTTATTATATTTACTATTATTCATGCTATCATGATTAATTTTAAAATAATTATTTCTAAATGGTTTTAATATGATTATAAAAGATGACCTAATATAATAAATTAAAATATGGGTAGAGTGGAACATTTTGTTGATCTTTATGAACTCATTTTTTTGAATCCATGTTTTAAATAGTTTTTTAATAATTCCTTAAATCATTACACATAAAAGGCCCATTATAATTTAATTGAACCAAAAATACCTTTTTATTTTGTAATTATTTATGTAGATAATTGGGTCACCTTCATTTAAATAACAGCATAAATTAAAAGATAATATTTTCTGCACTGGATCCGAGGGTGTGGGTTCGGGGCTGTTATAATTGATGTCATTGGAAATGTTTAGAGAACATAAGAAAATATCATGTTTTAATGTTATTTTATCATAATATTAATGGATTCTATCATGTGATTAAATGTTTATGGTTAATCATAAGTTCACGTCTTAGAAGCCCCTTTGAGTTTTTATGTAATGAAATTTCAAGGTGAATAATGGAATTTTTGGATATTATTCTCTATTGGATTAGGGTTTGTGTAAACCTTAGGTTCAATATGATATTTATTTGATAAATAATTTTATTTTTATAAAATTAATGGTATTTATTACATCTATGTTTATATGATATTTTATTATTAAGGTTATTTTTATGGTATTTTATCATATTTATGGAAACATTATAAGAATATAACATTTAGTATAAGGAAAAACAAAAGTTCAGGTGACAACACATCATATATGGAATGTTCGTGTGTCTCGAACCTACAAATAAAGGGTAAAAAGGGTGAAACAACTTCCATTAACCCGTTGGATGTAATAAAGAAGTTTTTTGTATTTTCGAGCTTATACGATGAATTGTATAAGATAAAGATTAATGTTAAAAATATATTTATGGTTGATGCTATTAATGAAATTAGTAAAATAGGGTTATTTATTTATGTAATTATTTTGGTTGAAAATTGGGTGTTGTTGTTGAAATTTATAGATGAATGGGTAGGAAGGATTTTTCATTTTGGGAATTATCTTACCTTGTGATAAACATTTTGGTTTTCTATAATGTTTAATGATTAGTGGAATATCTTGTTATCCATTCTCTTAATTATTTTATTTATCAGTAGTTTATTTTTGTTCATCATGAATGAAAAATGCATCTTCAATAAACATTGTGTGGAGTAAAAAATTAGATTTTGGTGGAAATTGATGAAAGGATGAAATTCCAGTTATAAATTATACTAGATTGTTTTTGAAAACCCTTATTTGTTAAAAATAAAAAATAAAATACCCTTTTAAGTCAGTGGGGGATGACTACATGGAATAAATATTCCAACCAAACAATCAATGTGTTCAACATGGGTTGGAATCCCATCATCCAAAAGGCCAAAAATCAGAAGCTCAACACCCCAATAGAACAAAAACCATTACAAAATCATGGTCTATCGATATAATTGGACTAGATTTCCCATAAAAACAAAATCCTGAGAGGATCCATCGCCTGGAAAACATCCCAATCCCAACACATCACTACCTATTCTCCCCCATCATTCCATCGGCCATTCGACAGATCGACCCTCTGATCCACATCATCGTCGTCTTGGAACGCCACAGTCGACTCGAACTGATGCACGCACTACCTTCCACAACTAGTACGCCCCAGAACCCTATTACCTAATTCAAATTCTGACTAGATCAGGGAAAAAACATCATCGAGACCATATCTGGAAGGGTTTATGTCATTAAGTCCAACCACTACTTCCTATACTTCTTTTCCTCCCTTATTAAGAGGATGTTTAATGAACACTTTTTACGATGTGGGATTTTAACATAGCTAATTTTTAAAAATGTAAAACATTTTATTACTGAGATAACTTTTATATTGATAGGATGAAATTTATTATGGGGATGAGAATGTATTTACATTATATTTTAAATATAGATATTTTGTTTTATAGTGTTGTCAACATACAACACATATATTAAAATACACAACCAATATATAAACATTATAATCTAAATTTTTAATTCCTACGTATGAATAGTTTTAACAAATTTAAGTAATATATATATATATATATATATTTGTTACTAAATATTTATTTTGGATAAATTCTTTATAAATAATCAGTCTATTTTTAGTAATGTAATTATATTATTTTAAATTATGTTTTCTTAAAAAATGTTTTTTATTTATTTTTCTGATAAAGTATTATAATTAAATTTAAATATTTTAGAAAATTTAATTGAAAAAATTATATAAATTTTTTAAATCCTAATATCAATATTAATATATGGTGGAATTTTAATATTTTATAGAATATATTGACATTTCAGTGAATAGAGAAAATTATTGATTTTTTAAAATCCATATTATATTATTATTAAATTAAGTAATCTAAAAAGTAAAATTATGTTTTGAATACGATTTAATGTGGAATTAGTATTATTAATTATATTTTATTAACTTAATTAAATTTTATACCTCTGTATATTCATGTTTATCATAGGTTTTTCATATGTTAAAAAGGTAGTTTTTCTTGAACTCTTTTAATGTTCATTTTTTCTCATTTTTTATTAATTAAAAAACTATAATGGGGAATCATTAAAATAATTTTTAAATATTATATATAAATAAATATTAATTGTAATTTTTTAAATGTTTATTTTTAGGTGTAATGTTCATATGAATTTATCTTTTTTTAAACAAACTAATTGGAACCCTTCTTTTTCGTCACATCTATGTGTTTAATTTGAAATAAATTTTCTTACAATTGTATGGATTTAATTTGGAAAAATTGATAAGTTATTTTTACATAAAGTTATTGATATTAAATAATAAAGTAATCTTTATTGTTTCCCATAATTAATAGTGGAAAATATAAAAATTAATTATTTTAGTTATGGTAAAAACATATTTATTAGTGGTTAATATAAAAATATAAGAAACATAATGGCCAAATGAATTTTATGAAATATAATTTCTGTACATATTTTTACTTTAAAATTAATATTTCTAGATAACTGTCAATTTTTTATTTTGTTTTCATGTAAAAAATGTGATTAAACCTTTTTATTTCAAAAAATTAAAATTGGTCCATTCACCTCAATGGTAAAATGAAACCCCATTTTCTATCCTGTTAACACATTCAACTCAATTTTTATTTCCCAATAACTAATTTAATATATTCTTAACATCCATACTCATCTCCTAGATCTCTTATTTCTATTATAAATCCAACTAATGAATGGTTTTTTACATAACTATGGTGGTTGATCATTTTTTATTATATCTTATACCACCTCCTTAAAATATTATAAATTTTTTTTCATTCAATAAAATAATATCTCAAATATACTCATATGTTAATAATTTAATGGAATAATCTGAATACATGTAATCTTCAATAAAATTATATTTGAAATCATCATTTGTTTATATGGAATACTACCTCCTCACAAACATATGCCATTCATCTTCCATCATCGCCACTAAAATATTTTCATAATGATTATTTTAAATTATATATGTGACATTTTTAGAAAATTTATACATATTTGGATATAATGACATATATAACTTCTTACATTCAATTCCATGGGATATATGATAACATCACCCATGTGTACAACAGACTGCCACCTCGAAAATCGACGTGATTCGTTCTTCAAAAATGATTTAAATTTATTTTAATAAGTATAAATTTAATTATTATATTTAATATAATATAATTAATTGTTATATTAATTCTATATTTATCATTCAAAAAATACGATATTTAATTTTCATTCTTACACTAAAAAGTATAATGTCTTTCGTGCATACAGGTGTACTACTACCTCAACCAAGTATTATGATTCGTTTTCATCCCCATAGAACATGGATGATATATATATAATTATATTTAATGAAATAATATTTTATATATTATATTATTAACATTCCTAAAATATAAAAAATCACTTACCTTTTTCCTATAATGATCGTTGAAAATGGGAAATTTTCTAATGGGTATATACGGCCTACTGATTCCATGAGTATAATGTAGTTCATTTTATTCAACCATATTTCTTCATTACTTATAAAATTATAGTTTATTTATAAATATGATAAATATTTCTTAATATTATTCTGGATTTTTTGAAACCACTTCCTCTTTGACTTTGGTCAACCCACCAAATTCAATTTCAAACAATAATCTGAACATCCTCAAAACACTAGATGTAGACTTAATAGATTTTGTATTTAAATATATCATTAAATAAATATAATAAATTGTTTTAGTAAAATGTTTTAAGCATGTAAAATATTACTAATAAATAAAATAATTAATATAATTTTATAATTAATGAGCTCTATACACGTACAATAAATATCTGACTAGAGGTATGGGTTTTCCCATCTGAGTTTTATTTATATGAGACCTATGTAATATTCACCACTTATTTATGTTGTGTGATATAGTTTTTGAACATGAATTTATTTTTTTATTATATTCATAAAAATTTTCTGGATTTCAAAAACCATATGAGTTTTTTTCTTTAACGGTGTTTTGATCTACTGATTACCAAAGTCTTAAGGGATTTCATCTCAATTAACATTCCTTGAACCATATTTTTTTATCATGAAACTATTTTATATTATATGGAATAAATACATACCCTTTTACATATAATAATATTAATCCTTCAAATATCATTGTATTATATGTTTCAATTTTAATTATTTCCTAAAATGTGTGTTTACATAGAATATACCAAGTGGTAATAAAATTCATAAATCAGTGTCATTTCATTGGGTTATATTACTTCTTCAATGTATTTGATGTTATAATATTATGTTTATAATGACATATGATTATATAATACAATATTTTCAATTATTTTATCTCAATTTACATTTGATATGGATATTTTATTGACCGGTTAATTCTCACAATAGTGTTATGATCATTATAAGTATTTCATGTCTCGTATGGTATTATTTGAGTAATATCTTTTGTTATTCATATATAATCCACTTCTATGTGTATCTAATAACCCTTTTACAAGTTATATTAGGAAACTAATTATGTTCATGATATTTAAAGTATCATTTGTTTTCATTATTTCATGGGGGTTAGGATTGAATAGTTACCAATGTAGCGAAGTATTTAAGTTAGATTCTACATTCTTTTGGGATTATTTATCTTCATGATTCCTTCAGAAAAATCACATTCTATAATTTTATTTACAAAATCCCATTTATTAACCACTATTAATAAATGTTTTTTATATTTTTATTTCAATTTAATTTATTGTTTATTAATGAAACATCGAGAAAGTTCTTTAAAGGTGACACAAATAATTTAATTTATTTCAGATATGGTGTCTTTCTCCTCCATTATTAGTTTTTACAATTTTTATATAAAAAATTTTATTAAAAAAAAATTATTTCATAAATTCATTATTCATGATATTTGACCTTCTTTTAAATTTTCTTTATATGATAATTTTTATCATTTTTCCTTTGGGTCACATTTGAGTTCGTATTTGTTATATGTTTTGAAAAAAAAAATTTATTTTCATCATTTATAAAATGAAGAGATTTACCACATCCAATTCCATTATTTTTCTTAAAGATTCAATTATATGTTTAAAAAATTATTTTTAAGGGAAATTATATTTAGAATATTTAGTTAATTTCATATATTTAAAAAATATTTTCAGTGTGAAAAGTTTATTTTCCTCAATTATGTTTCTATTTATCTTTTAATAGTATTTTTATTCATCAACATCAACAACAATTGATGTTAAATTACATCCACTAAGGATATTTAGTATTGATACCATCCACATTATTTCTTTAGATGTATAAATATTTTTCCAAAGATATTGTCATGGAACATGCTTCTTTTCCATGGGTTAGTCATGTTTCAAAGAGATAGTTATGGAACCATTTTCATTACCATAGGTTAATAATGTATCAATTTTATTTTTATAAAACACATTTATTTTACATGTGTAATTAAACTTAAAAAATAATAAATGATGTTTCTATGATTTTATGATCAAATTAATGACCTATATACTTTATTTGTGATATGGTTTTTCTAAATTGGTTATAATAATGTGTGGATATTTTATAAACCAATGATGGGTCATTCCATTAAAAACCAAGGAATTTTAGTTCTTCTATAAAACATGTATGAGAGGTTTTTTCATTTACCATGTATTGGTGGTTCTCTGATAAACAATGGATGGGTTGGAACACGATATCCATTAAATGCATTGGGTACTCGAGAGATGGAAGTCAACAATATTTTTTATTCTATCTGTAAGAGTGACATGAAGATAATTTTCCAATATAACAATACATTCTCATTTTGATTTATAACGTTATAAATGATTCCTTTAATCATGATTAATATCACATGGATAATTATTTTTCATTATGGTGTCTCTTGAATATGATAAAATCATCTACCATGTTTTCATATTTTATGATCTAGGTATTTTTGTTTTTTAATATAGTTATTTTATGATTATGTACCTTGATTATTTTAGCAGTGCAATATTATTGTCTTTTTATCACTATTGATATTAAATTTTTAATTCTTATTCTTTTTCGAACTGATCATTTAATCCCACCATTATTATTCTTCATTTTTTATAGTTTCTCAAGAATGATATTAAATAATGTATGTCTAGTTGGGTTTAATGTGGTTGATGATGATGGACTAATGTGAAATATGAAGATTTTGGTATAATTGGTGATGATTTTTATCTTTATAAACTTGTTTTTTATGAATATATGACGGTAATAGGTTTACATAGTTATATATAACATTAAAATTAAAAGTTCCTTCAGAATGTATGTGATCCAATATTTATTTTTTATTTTGTAATTATTAGATACTGAAAATGGGGTAACCTTCAACAGTTTCAATTCCAAAAATGTAATGAAATAGTTTGGAGCACTAGATTTGGGACTGTAGGTTTTAGGATGTTTTAATTGGTCTTTATGATCTCATTTTTACATTGGAAACACATTAAAATTCCTATAATAATGTTTCTTAGGAAATTTATTCCATATTTTGTACATTTGAGAATATGAATATTCTTTATATTACAAACCATTTATTTATATCATATAGTGTAAAGATTGAATATTAATTTATTATCTCAATGTTTATTCCACAATCATGATAACTCTATATAAATTTTAACAGAAAATATAAATACTTCTACATAACTCCCAAAATCATGAATAACTCAAGATTTTTTAATTTTTTTAGATTCAATATATTAAAAAATATTAATTTTGATTTCATGATTGATAAAAAACAAATTCATATATTTCAGTCCTCTTAAAATTCACTACATAAGTAAAAATTAATTCTAATTTTTCTTACTCTCTAGGAAATATCCCACTATTTTAATACATAGAGTCTAATTAATAAATATTTTGAAAAAATATTCTTATTCAATTTATTTAAATTTATCCTTTATTTTTTTAATTTTTATTTGTTTTACTATTAATCACTTTCACAATTAAATTTAAAGATAGTCATAGAGGTTTTTTCTTTATCTAAACAATGATGAATAAAAAATATATTTTCTATGGTATCGACCCATTATTTTATAATAAGTTGTTTTTGATATCCACTAATGAAATATAGTCGTTATCTCAAAAAGGAATAAATTTTTGGATAATATTTATAGGGAAATGTGGGATGTAACATGGAGTTCAATATTTTTATAATTGAGGAAAATGGATAAGTAACATAAGGATGTTTTGAACTCCATCATTCCATAATATTGTGAATTATATTAATATATTAATTTATTTATCCATTAAACTAGTTTTAAGTGAATTTCCACAAATTTAGGATCATGTTATACGATAAAAATATTTTTATAGTAAAAAATGTATAATTCAACAAATCATGGATAAAAACCTATTCATTCAGCTGAATAAACACTTATGTTTAATGTACATTCACATAGGAAATCCCTTAGATCAACTATTTTATAATTACTATCAATGACATTATCGTTTTAAAAAAACCATGATCTAACTCTAACTATAGACATAGAAGTATCTTGAATATAATTTTTACATCATTTTAGATAATTATATATATTTCACATTCAAAAAATTGATAGGTTTAGTTACATGAAAAATAAAGATCATATTACAACAACAATAACATCAATAACAAAATACATTATTTAATAATTCATCATACTTCGACTCTAAATTGGTCAAAATCTTCTCACTATATCAAATAACATGTGGATATACAAAAAATAAAGGTTTATTTAAAACCCATGTAATTAGATAGAAAATTGAAAATATATAGAGAGATGAATAAACATTAGTACATGAATGATCAAAATGGTCGTAATCGTTACATGAACATGGGAGAATGATTTAAAAATATTTAAATAATTGAAATTTATCATGGAATATGGATTATATATAATAATAAAACATCATTATTATATTCATGGATCCCTAATAAATCATCATAACATTGTTTGGTGAGGCTTAGTTTTCATTCCCTATACATAATATCATAAAATATATATTCATTGCCTAATCAATAGGGGGATATATAATTTTTGGACAACCTATCAAAGAATAATTTATTAATAATAAAGAGTTTCACATAGAAATGAAATAATAAAATGAATATACATAAATAAATAACTGTAACATATAAATTCTAGGTTGATAATGAATTTTGTTTCATATAAATCACATATCTTATAATGAAACATCATTAAATAATGATTATGTAAAATGTGAGATAAATACAATTTAAATTTAGTTTTAACTGATTTAATATTCATCCCTTGAAAATATAATGACCTTTATATGTGACATAAGAAGAGTAAATTAATAAAAATGATGTTACTTAAAAAAAGATACATGATAAGAGAATTTTATAATCATCATTAAGACTTTCATAACATTATTGGTCAGAATAAAGACATAAAGATGTGAAAATACATGTAAATATTTATTAAACAAATAAAAAATATAAATCATATGTTTAGTTACATAATGAAAACATATAAAGATGTTGAGATAAGATAAAAATATGGAGAGAAAAAAATTTGAAGATTATAAAAGATAAATTTTTATATAATATTTTATTAAATAAAATAATGATATTAAAATATAGAAAACAACCAAATATTAATGGAAAATAATGTATATATACATATAGAATAAAATAAAATATTTTAAAAATTGATTTTATGAGATAATTCAATTGAAGAAACAGATTTAATAGGAAAAGTTTCATTAGCTCAAATCACGATTTGCTACAACATGTTTAAACCTTCTATATGAAAAAATTGAACTACTAAAAACTATTATATGGAACATTTTTATCAATTGTTTAGATTTTTTTATCTTTTATGATCAATATTTATTATTTATTATCCATCAATTAAAAATATACAATTCACGAGTAATTATTTCTTCAAATAATTATAGGGTTCTTTGGTATTGTGTTATTAATAATTATTAATTTTTTAGATATTAAATTATTTAAATTAAATTTAAAATAATATAAGTTAAATTATTATATAAGATATATGTCACAATAACATGTTATGAAGGATTTAATAAGTGAATAAATGAAACAATCATTATTAGTGGTAAAACATACCTTGTAATGATTGTATCAAAAGAGGAAAAATAATATGCATATAATATTTATAGTTTTTAAAGAATATCAGTAAATGTAATATACGATTTAGTATGAATATATAATGAAAAATTAGATGATGAAGTACTCGTATTAAAATGATAAATGAATAAAATGAAAAAACACGGCATAATAGATGTTATTTTATCATTGTGGACTCCACCTTTTCTAGATGCCTAAAACAATGGATATTGGAGGTATGATAAGATTAACATGTCCCCCTTATAATAAGATTTATTAGGAGGATGAATATTGGCATAGATTGATTATTAGGAGATTTCTGGTAAGTGGTTTAAAAATTAGGTGTTATAGAGTTTTTATAGACAGAGGTGGGGTATCTTGAAATTAATTAATAAATAATATATATATTACCATTACTTGAAATAGAGGTCTTGTTTGTTAATATGATATTTCTTTCCAAACACCTTTTGAAAATTCCTATCTACATTTGAGATCATGTATGATATTTTTATATAATGATTCCATTATTACACATCATTGCATCAAATTGTATCCATTAATTTATTTTATGAAAATAAAAAAACGACAATACCCAAATTCCAATGGTCAATCACAAAATATGAAACCAATTTTATTAAAATAAATATCTACATATGACAAAATTATATTTAAAAAATTTGTAATGTTTTTAAACACTTGTTTCCATTGTGTAAAATATTTCCTATCATTTTAAAATAATAATTAAGGTTTATTAATTCACATTATAGGTTTAAGAATTTTAATATAATGTTTAATAATAACATATTTTAGTAATTAATCAATCATTATTTTTTGAAAATATTTTAATATATTTATTATCTTATTATATTATTTATTAAAAAATTCAACCATTTTTTTATATTCTATCAAATTTACCATTAACTAATTTTGATATTATATTTCAGAATTTGTAATCCTTTTTCTTAAAATAAGATTATTAATTATGAATATTAAACTTTTAAATATATCATAATAGTACTAGGGGGTCATAGTTAATGTTAATATAGATAATAATAATAATTTTTAAATAATTTTTTTTTGTTTTGAAATGATTAATGAATTATATTCATTTATATAAATATAAATTTATATTATTTTAATATTATATCATTGATAATTATTTAACTATGTAGATATTTAATCATTTTCCTATAATAATTAATATATTTTTCTAGTTATTATCTTATAATTGTATCGATAATATTTCTAATGACAACCTTACACATTAGGGGTAGAATATTTCTTACTAACATCATATATATATACATATTAAATAAAATATGATTCTCTTAACTATTTTTCCCTTATGATTCTCTCTATTTAATCTATAATATACATACCATAAAATAATGTTCTATTTTATTATAATGGTTTTTCTCATAGGTATTGAATTCATGGGAAATCAAAACCTATCCATTTTCTTATTTATATTTTTGTTTTTTTATTTTCCACTTATTTTTTTAATATTATGGAATTCATTTCCCTTCATTTATGATATTATTTTATTAATTAACTATATAATTCTAATTTTATTCCATGGTTCATATTATTTATAACTAGAAAACTTTATAATTGATTTCATTCATTTTTATAGATATAGAGTCAGTTTAAGTATAGAAATTCTATAAGAGAATTTAATATAAAAATATATAGGTTATAATAGTTAGCATTACCATCTTTTAGTCATGAATATGTGTCAAAAACTTCTTCCTACAGCGATACGTCCGATAACAATACAATTGAAAATAAGACATAAGGATACTTCAATCCCACTTATAGTAGGCCATGGGTTGAAAAATATCACCAAGGGTATATAAGTCACAAAAATTGGAGGAATTAACCTCTATATAATATTAATTATTAAGATATCTGTTATGAATAAACACACACCACCACCATTTATAAAAAAATAAATTTAAATCCCAATATATTTAATAACCTACATAGATTAAAAAGAAAATTGAAACGTACCAAAGAAAATCCACAACAACAACTTCAAATCTCCATCAAATCATAAAAAACTCCAGGAACTAGTATGAGAGAACTCTATCATAGAACTACATTTGTTGAACTAAAAAATAATTTTTGAAGCTGTACTGTGGGACAAAAATTAATAAGTTGGAACCTCCCAAAAAAATCTCATTAAAATGTGAAAGAAACATACTAAATATAAATGGGTGAATAAATGAATTTAAATTGTCACCAAAATAGGAATACTAGTTTATGATCCTCTCTTTGGATCACTAACTAATTGACATGCAAGTATAATCATTTTCATATCAAAATCACACACACACACACACGTGATAGTATAATGATTCCACATCTCTACTGTATTTTTTTCTCTCACACCCCAATGGTCACATACTATTCCCACCCATCCTATAAATCATGCTATACTCTAAGAAATATTATCACCATCATTACTAAAACATTTGAATCCCAACATCTCATCATCATCATAACCAAATAGTAAACAAATATATACTCGAAAGATAATATTTCCTATGTACGTGCGTTATATGTCAACGAATCATATCCCATGGATGCACTCCCAAAGAAATTTGAAACCAAAAAATCTGAATACAAGTATACGATATAACTCAAGATATTATAGACTAAAAATAAATTTATAGTAAAACATGAGCCACAAAATCCCTAGTTGGTACTCACCTTATACTATATTCTATTAAATAATAGAATTTTCTTACTCATCTGCATTTGAAAGGAAAATAGAGTAGATGGATAATTCAGGTATCCATTCCCATAACAACATGGATGTGGGAGACCCCCCCCCCCCCGCCAAAACTTTTTGTTTCTATCTCCCTTATGATATAGGTGGTGTGGAATTGGAAATTATAAATTATAAAATAATATCTTGCACTTCCACACTATAGGAAACAAGTTATCCTTATACACGTCTATTGTTATCATCTCACTATACCCCCACCCCCAGACATCTACTTCTACAATTTAGATATTCAAAAGTTCCATAATAAATTAAAATTCCTAACAATGTATTCATTATCCCTTAATTAATTAATATTTATAATTCAAGTCCAGGATTAATAGTTTGATCATTAAATCCAAGAACTAAAGGAGATATTATTTATTTTATTTTTCATTATGTATGTCTTCATTATCAATGAACTCCATAAACTAACCTCATTATGTATTCGATTAATTATCATTCTGTAATTCCTTGTTTAATATTGGGCATTTCTTAAGCTACCAACTCTAGGAATCAATTTTAGTTTCTAATATCTAACTATGACAAGTTGTTTGAAACTAATAAAATAAATAACATTCTCTACCTATACATGAAGAATGAATTTAGTGAGAATAAATATTTTGATTAATAAGCTCTTATATGATCTTATCCGAACTACCCCATTGTCTAACAACATTTTATGTAAAATAATTTATCTTTCCATCACTAGCACAAACCATCACTATAGCCATGGAATCCCATCCAATAACTCCCCAAATGTCCCAAACCAAACCAAAGTTATCCAAAAATAGATCATGGATAAAATTTCATAAGTGAACAAATATATTTGAAATGTATTTTATGTATATAATAATGTAATTAAGGGAATGGAATCCAAGAAGTCGGTCCTCCCATAATAAAGAATGGCTCACCCAAACCCAACACATTTATTTTTAAAAACCCAATTTTAATCCCTACTTGAATCAAATTATTCATAATGTATATATTATCTAAAGAAGAAAACATAAATACAATAAGTAATTGTAACAATGAATAATAGTAAACATGCTTTTATGAATTATTTCCCACATTAAATCAAATCCAAAATAGTATTATATATCTTTTCATGAAACTTTTATTTAATTATAACATTTTTAATTTTTAATTTTTTACCAAGATTCAATGATTTAATACACTTTAAATTAATAACAATAAAAATATTAAAAAACATATATCAAACTCCCAATAAAACTAAAAAATGGTTATATGAACAAAAATAAAGGCACAAGTAGTCACACACCAACCACTCAATTGGTTCTCTGATTTAAATAAAAAATATCACAAACTATTTTAATTATAATTACAATACATTAATAATAGAATTATAAATATATTATAATAAGATGAAAAATAGAAGTTAACTGTATAGATTATTATTATCAATTTCCTTCATAAATATTTAGATGAAGGGATCTTAACACTTTATATTGTAATATGTGATACAAGTTATAATTAAAATCTTGATTTAGTGAAATAAATATTATTAATTGAAATTTTGTTAATTATAAATAATAAATTAATAAAAAACAAAAGAAATTATTTATATCCATTTAATTTTATGAAATTTATAATCATTCAACATGTGATTACATTAGCAACAAATTTTTATATAAAGGTCAATCAAGTACATTATGACATTGATATGAAGAATGATTAATTTAATATTTTAAATAATTAATGGAGATGTAAAATATCCCTTACATCAATTAGAATATATATTTTCTCCGAAAAAAATAAATAATCAATAAACAAGAACTGCTAAAGGAAATTGTTCCAAAACCAAGGAAAATTATACTAGAACCTATGAATAATAACCACCAAATACATTATATTTTTAACTCAACCCAATACCAAATATCCTCCCAAAATAATTAGAATAAAGAATAAATTTTTCAAATTAAAATGTTGGATGAAAGTTGATAATAAATTTTTCATAGACATTAATGTGATGATACATGCTCTTTAGAATCTTAAAAATAAGGCTGCTAAGTGGTGACATATAATAGAGTTCTAAAATGGATTGAGATAAGTATCCCAAAACCATATAAATAGATTAAGATATCTCTATTTATGTAGGAAGACAGGAATCCTTAACCCTTTTACTCTGTACAACCAAAATGATTATACATACCCTAGTCAAAGAGGGATATAGTTTTCACTTCATTTCAATCATACAACTCTCGAGCCCTAGAATATCTCATCAAACTATTTTTACATCCAACATGAGAACCTTCAAAAAAAATTAAAAATATAAGATGTTTTACACCCACTATTTCAAACAATATGGTGTGGTGAGATCCATGATTCCTAATTATTATTAAGGTACCCACCAAGTTCTACACCCAACCTTGTTACCTCAAAAAGGATCCCCAATCCATTTTATCATCGTTGTTTCATAAATATCTTATTATTATTCTAAAATATCCTTGAAATGTCTACCAATTCTATTTTTCTTACAGGGATACACTACAAAAGCAGAAACTCTACTACCAAACTCAAAATGATCATTTATAAAATGATATGTCTCATAATCAACTCTCTTTGTAAGCATAAAACTAGATGGTACCACACACTCTTTCATATAGTGGGGACCCTCTAGATGGCCATAAATCATTAAAAATCCCATGAAACACCTACGAGCGACAATTTAAAAAAATTAAAGGGATTTTAAAAATGGATCCCTTACATTATATACATCTCATGTAACACCCAAATATTTTAATTTATATGTTATAATTAAAAATATAATGTGTAAAATAGCTTTATTCAAATCAAAAATAATACCAAAATGAACAAAAAAACGTTATATAATTATGAAAATGTAGTTATGGAATTAATTAGTAAAATTAGATGTAATATTATCAAGAAATATATATTGAAATAAAATATAAATATTATTATTAATATTAATGGATTGAGAAGAATTAAATTAGCGAATTTAAATAACTAAGAAGACGTATTTATGTATTAAAAAGCATCCTTTCTAAAAATGAGATTTTTATGTTATTTATTTTTAAATATATATATATATTATGAATAAAATATATTTTTAATATTAATAATATATTAACAGTAATTATTATTTTTTTTGGAAAATAATACAAGTGGTTATTATTTATTAAATTTTAGTATCCTTTAAAAAACCCATTTTTAATATATTTGTTTGTTTTTTGTAATTTTGTATTCCAAAATTTTAGATTTTAATTTTTTCAATACTAGAATCATTTTTTTTATTTATAATAACAATATTATATTATGATCGACTTTAGGTGTTTTTCTTAAATTTTCAATTTTAAGTGAATGCTGAAAATGCATATTTAATAAAACAAGAAATTTATAGTTATATAAGAAATAAATAGACGTTTATAAATATTTCAGTTGTTTTAATTTGGTTTCAATGAGAAAAACTATATATTTTTTAATATAATTCTTAATTTATATAAAATATTTATTTCATTTTTTGAACATTCGTAACAATTTCAAAAAAAAAATTGATTTTTATTTAAATTAAATATTATTTTTGGTAAAATTCGTTATTTTTTCATTAAATAAAAAATTACTTTTAAAACCCCATTAATTTTAATTAAAATATAAAATAATTATAATCATATGTCACACATAAATATGTACCATAAATTGAACTTTTAAAAAAAATTACGTATAACTTATACTAATACAAATTTTTTTTTCTCAAACCCTAATAAATTCAATTTAATAAATTGATTTCTATATTTTAAATAGTATTTAAAAAAATTTAAATAATTAAAATTTTGATTTTTATCATAAAAATTAGATACTTAGTGTAATAATGGAGTTACCGTGGTATGGTAGATTTCGATATAGGGGGCTTATTGATCTCTCAGGACACTCCATTAATATGGTTTTAGTTTAGTTATTTAGAGAATGGACCATCTAGTAGTGATTATTCTAAGATATCATGGATTCAATGTTATCTATTTTCTTTCACCTATAATGGAGTCATGGAGTAGACGTTATTCATAATGTCCTATCCTGAGTCTCCTCTAAGATGGTGGCTGGACTGGTGGGTTACATGGCCTCAAGTGCATCTCCCTGAACGCTGGAGGCTTCCCACTAGAAGTGGGGGCCTTTTTTGTGACTACAAAGGAGATTATGCCCTCAAAGGTAATAATAATTATCACAGTGAAAGTAAATTAATATTTATAAAAAACAATAGAAGCCTATAAAGGAATAATCTACTATAGAATTAATATTAATAATTCAACTGAATAAGAATCAAGTGAGAAAGATCACCAAACAATGTCATTCCATGATGTCTGTCTAAACTGAAAGAACAAAAAATAGAAACCCATGCCTAATATCATATAAATAGTAAAGTCACAATGTGAAACAACTGAATCAAGAGAATGAATCTGTCCTCTTCCCCATTATCTATCCTAAGCAGCAACAAACAATCAAGCATCAGAAGCAGCACATGTCCCTTTGTCAATACCTGCAGGAATATTATTTATTCGGGTGTTCACGATGCCAGATCATGGTGTGAGATAAATTCCCAGTAGGACAGAACCCATATTTTCTAAAACATTTCATTTCATAAAGTAACACAATTCCTTATGTCATTATATAATAAATGAATAAAATTAACTATGTGCAATAAAATAATTGAATTGTCTGGGGTTCCCAACGACACCCATTCCTAATCACCTGTTTTGGCCAAAGCTATAATTTTGATTGAAGTTCCTATAATAATAATTCATATATATATAAATACTATAAAATAAAGTTAAAACAAGGAATAATCATACCCCCAAGATTATTCTTTAACGTGGGTTCTATTTCAAGTGTCAACCAGGTGTGCTATAATATGCCCGAAAAATATCACAAATCTCAAGATGATTAATCATCATTAATATAAACCTTAACTACATCATTATTAAGGTTCAGGTTGAGATTTGGAGTCTGAGACCCTACCAAATCAACCTCTACGGAACACCCTTCAATTTAACCAATACCACCGAGCTTGTCCAAGGAAATCATTCAAAAGACGAAGTATCGCTCGAGGCATGGCTTTATCATGAGTCTGTTTAGATCTCGAAAAAGGGATAAAAATAGTCTAAGGTCATATTTTACACATTACTAGTGGATCTATCCTCGATTGGACCTTTTACAACCAGTGTCACTCATAATTATTAGAAAGATCATGGAATTCTTTCTATAGAAAAGCCAAAGACGCCTCCCCCAATGTGTAGTGGTAAGCAGTCAGGAATGGAGGGTCTAACCGTGGACCATAATATATTTCCCACCTCTTTTCCCAATCATAAATTTAATTAAAATTTCATAGCAGAAGATATGGAATAACATGCATATATAGTTTTTGAATAAACTCTACAAAGATACACCCATGCCACACAAAGTATTAATATAATATTACAGTGTAAGAACAGATGTGGAATGATACTTCATTATCCCAAGAAAATAAAAACACATTTAAATAAATTAATAATTCAGCAAAAAAAACTACCAATGATCCAACAATTCAATGTTTATAATTATTATAATATAATTATTTAAATTAAATACCACAAAAATGGGTTGCGCAACACATGTAGTAGAATAAATTAAATTTCTGGGCTAACAGAATTTATACCGATCTAGTCGGCACACCCAAAGGGGTGTCCGACCACATTTCAATAATTTAAAATTTTTAATATAAGATAATTATGGATGAAAAAATTAAAATAAACAATTAAATAGAATAGATTGGATGAACATGCATAATGTTGTTAAGTGCCGATGAATGACACAATTGTGTATTTTTATAAATGACAATGAAACAGAGGTAAAGAGGGGAGAAGCCCTAAATTGTGTCCAAAATGACTATATGATCTATGGTAGGCTTTGATTTGATCTAAAATGGATGAAACTGATGATTTTAGAAAAACCGCAAAATAGGGTAAAATCATTCTGTGACGAACTATGTAAAGGATACTCAACAAAACACAATGATTCCAAATGTGTATGATTATCCCTGACTTTAGGATTACAGTTCACCTTGGTCCAAATAAAATTGGTGAAGAACAGAGGTGCGATGATCTTCCAAAGAGGGGAGTGGGTGGTGCGCCACATATGGAGTGTTGGAGGCGCAACGTGAGAGAGGCATGAGAGGAATAAAAAGAAAATAAAGAAAGAAAAGGAAATGAAAAAAGGGAATGGAAAATAAATAAAAAATAGATAAATAAATAAAATAATAAAATTAAATTGGTAGAATAAAATGAAATAAATAATTAAATTTAGTTTTCCCCTTTTTAATTATTTTTAATTTCACTCAAACCATATCTACTTTATAATTTATTTTTATCCCTTTTTTAAATCCCATTAATTTCCTTTAAATTATTTTTATTCTCTTTTAACTATTTTAAATTATTTTCAGTCCAAACACAACTCTTGGTCATGATGTAAAAAATTTCAAAAAAAAAATGATCAATTATTTATTTAATTTTAACAACTGTCTGGAACCCGCAATTGGGCATATAGGTGTGCGACCTATGTCGCTAAATGATGTGGACTAAAAATACTATCATCCTGCAACATGGTTTAATCTGAGACATTTAAAACATTTATGTGGGAAATTAATGATATTTTATCTATTCCAATAATAAATATCCAACAATATATATATATATGTTATATATTTATACCCATCTGTATATTTATATATATACATCCACACATGTATATATAACTATATATACAATTAATCCCCATATATATATATATATTTGTGCCTCATATATATATATATGTATATACATCAATGCTTTTTTACTAATCTAATAATAATAACTATAATTAAAATTATTATTATTTAATACAACCCATCAATGAATCCATTAATAATTAAAAAACAATAACCATTAAAAAATGTATAACATTTAATAAATAAATATTTTTTCACATTTGTATTAAAGAATAAAAATTAATAATATCACATTTATTACATTGTCCTGTAATTATTTACACCATGACATAATATATTAGTTATGGAATTGCATTTTCATTTTTTTCGAAATAATAATAATAATAATAATAAAATTATTATTATTATTTTCAATTTCCCACCAAAATATTTATAACCCAAAATAAATAATCTCTAGTTGTGATCTGATAAAACATCGGATCCTTGAAAAAGTTATACCCCACGTAAGGTAAACCCCACATCATGGAACTCTCATTGGTCTCATATTTTTGATATGGCGCACCGATTGAGAGAAATTAATTATTTATTATTAAAAAATTGAATAATAAATTAATTAAAATAAGGGAGTGTATTATAATTTGTGAGGGTTCCAAACCCCTGACGTGCATCAAGGATATACCCTACCTCGGGTAAACATGACGTTTCGGACCTAACGGTGTTCTCATATTTGTCATATAATGCATTGTTTGAGATTTGTTTCAATATTTTGGAAAATAAAAAAACACATGTATGAATAATAAAAATTTAGTATTTTTAATCTATCAACATTGAGGGTTTACAGGTCTCAAAACCCCAAGAAAACTCATTGTATATCTCTGAAAATAATTCAAGTAATATTCCGATGTTTTATTAATTCTGTTACCATTAATTTAATTTTTTATATTTTAATTTTTATATAATTAATTTAATAAAATTTATTTAAAAGACACATTGTAGTGTCAACTATCAGAAATAAAATGTTCTGATTCTTGGTTTTAAAACTGTCCTACCCAGATTATAGAAAAATTAAATTTCTTTCTCCTTTTTCTAATCAGTTCAAAACATATAACATTAAATTTGGGGTGGATATCTTACTGGAGGACTAGTCGTCCATTCTAGGTGATGTTAGTGGGAAAAAGTTGTTGAGACCTTCAAATTATGTATCATATTGAATTATCAAGGATCCAACAATGTCATATCATTCAGGATATGGTCCCAGGATAGTGGATCAGTGGTATAGGGCTCTAAGGATGGATAGAGATAGACAATGCCGATGAATAATTTTTCCTAGAATATTCAGGGACATATTCCATGGGATTTTCCAACCCATTGTAATGATAATCAAGTGGGGTTAAAGAGACTACCCGGGTAGAGAAAGAGGTTGAAGAATGGAGGTATATAGGGTAGCCAACGTGGTATAAGATAATGTTGAGTAGAAAGAGGTGGAAGGATATTTGAGCTATTTCCACCACCAATTTCATGTGTCTACTCTGGTATTAATGATCTGGTGGTCAGTGCTGAGGGAAACTGTAGGATATAAAGCCCTTTGTCCCTAATTCTCTATGGATTATCTGAGTCATTATATATTTATTTATTTTACCATAGAAACAATACTGATTGATAGAGGTGTGAGTAATTCATTTCTTGACACTTCTCCAATTTGAGACTTAGTTATTTATTTTGTACCTTTGGCTCAACTGTTATTCTTACTGAATCAAACATGAGTCGACTCATTGATTTCACACTTCAAACGAATGTGGGATATGATTATTAGAGGAAAAGAATTATATATGATTAATTTTATCTTTGATGGGGCCTATTGATGTAATCATATGTATAGAATGGATATTCATAGTTCATGCCCATATGGACGATTTTAGGTGGAGGATGTGATGAGATCATGGGGATGGTATGAGGTGTTCCTTTATGGGTGAATAGGAAACCATGATTGAGAAGGAAATGATCAGGTATACGATATTGCAACTGATTACTCACTAGTAGTATATCATGACTCTGGGTGTAGTAAATTATATGGTCTACCAGTTCCCAATGGTGGTGGTGGAGTTTGAGGTTATCTTTACTAAGCACACGCCAGGCATACCTCCCCATTGATAGCTAGACATCCACATTAACATACACCTTCGAATGAACCTGATATATGAACCATCATATCAGATTGATTTGACATGGCTTCCTGAGCTGAGGCTGCAGTTTGGAGGACTTATAGAAGAATGTGTTTGTGTGACCTAATGCATCCCACTGGGCAGACCCATTGTTACTCATGAAGAAGGGAGATGGGATTTTGAGTTTCTGTGTGGACTATTAGTGCTTGAACTAGCAGATCGTTGAGAATAATTATCCACTATTATGGATTGATGGTATCTTATAAAAGTTGAGAGGGGTATGATGATTCTTGAAGGTTGACTTGAGATTGGGATGTCGCATGCTACGAGTGTAGGATGATGATTCAAGGAAGATGAAAATTAGATGCCACTATAGTCAATATTAGTACATGTTGATTTATTTTGGTGTAATGAATTCCCCATTAGTGTTCATGTAACTCATTAACTAGATGGTCCAACCTTTTTATTTTTGTTTTTATGGACTTTATCAATAATATACTAGTGAACTCGGTGTCTGAGGAGGATCACATGAGACAATTAAAGATGGTCTTGGATACAGTTAGAGAGAATAATATTTAGGTGAAGCTCTCATAATGTCATTTTTTAAATATGAGCTATTAATTTTTATATAAATTAAATCTTATAGAAATGTTTGTGTGTGGAACTAGTGATGTTTCATGTAGTATAGTCTTGTTTTCCACATAAGACAGTTACCAATGTGCATAGTTTATTTGGGTTTGTAGAGTAATATTGATTCTTTTTACCCAATTTCTCTAGAATTTTAGCATCCATGATAGTTTCGACACCAAATAAGAATACATTCTTGTGGAAGAAAATGATCCATTAGTGTTTTTTGGAGTTGAGTTAGAGGTTTAATAGAACCCGATCATGTGTTTAATGGTGGATGGTATCATGTATCTAGTGTTCAATTGATACTCAATGGAATATCCTTGGTTGTTTCCTGATGGAGAGGTAAAAAAATATTGTCTATGGGTCTAGGTAGTTGAGAATGAAGGAGCAGTACTACTCAAAGAATGATATTAATATAGAAGTGGTATTCATTTCCATGAATATTTTTGTACACTACATTATAGAAGAGTAGTTAATCATCTACTCTGACCACATGAGTCTCATGTATAACTTCTCTATAATGAGTGTATTTTTTCTGGAATTACTATTACATTATTTTAAAACGAAAAAAAAACATAATTATTACTCAATTTGGATTTAAAGGTTTAGTGTATTGGTAAAATTAAGACCATACATAACAATTACAAAATAAAAAAAATTCATTCATTCATTCGTCTCGATGTTCTTATTGGAACATGAATTCTCCTTAGTAAAAGTAGTTACTTAAGGATATAAATCTGGAAATTGATGATTTAAAATCCCTGAAAGATAATTGAAATGAACATGAAGAAATATAACATGGGGTGAGAAATATAATAATATCATCATCATAATTATGATATGAATCATTATATAAAGGATTGGAATGTGGCACTTTATAGAAATGAAGCATCATCTCTTAGTGTTCAACTACCACACATAGTTTTGAACAAGGATATTTTCATATTTAGATATATATCAATTTCTTCATAAGATACATCACATATAATAATCCATTGGAGCATTGTATAATTCTGAGTTCACTCATCACACCATAACATCTACTTCATTCTATATAATTCTAGGTTAACATGTAACATCAAAACATTACATTATCATGAATGCCACATAGAATAAATTTCAATATTGGACATAAAATAACCCATCGAATGAAATGGGTTTCATTTCATAAATCATACATTTATAAACATTGGTTTCCAAAATGAAACATGTAATAACATACTTGATATAAGAATCATCTTCCTTGAGGGAAGAAGAAACAATATTAATAATTTTTTTTTCATGAAATAAGAAACATTGTGTTTCCTTAATAATTCTTAGTTGTAACAACTCTTAATTCCAAACATGGTTTTGCATTCCCATTGGGCTCACCCTTTTGATATTTAGAATATGGAGATTTTCTAGTCTCTTCCATAACACACTTTTTCCTTTCCTTTTTGAGGGTTTAGATTCCAAAAGAGTTGGGAGGTCGAGGGTCGAAAAATAGAGTTACAAATTGTAGAAGGATTTATGGTAGTGGGAAGGTGAAAGGTCGGGATGGATCGAATTTGTTAAATCATTTAGGGATTGTAAATTGTAAAGCATATAATTTAAACATGGAAAAAAGTAAATAAAAATATCGTCTATTTATTTAAAACTAACATAATAACACGAGAGTCCTTAAATACATCAGTGTCATTGAATCGGTTTTAGATGATCGGTTTCAAGGACCATTTCACAAGATTGGTATGATGGATTAGTTTCAGAAGATCAGTTTTAAGGATTGGTTTCACAAGATCGGTTTTGTGGAACTATTTCACGAGATTGATTTCATGGATCAGTTTCACTATATTGGTCTCATGGATCTGTTTCACAAGATCAATTCCCAAGATAAGTTTGAAGGATCGGTTTCACGAGATCAGTTTCAAGTATTGGTTTCAGAAGATCGGTTTCAAGGATCAGTTTCACAAGATTAGTTTCAAGGATCGATTTCAGAAGATCAGTTTCAAGGATCAGTTTGACAATATCAGTTTCAAGGATGGTTTGAAAAGATTTTAGATATTTATCATTCATAGTTCATGTATGATGTATTTCATTCTCTAAGAGTGTAAGGGTTTGGGGAATATATCAGTAAGCTGATACACAGTCCAAATAAACTCATGAGTTATATCACCTTTTTTAAAATGATCTCTAAAAAATTTATGTCTAACATCAATAATATTTTTTCTAGAATGAGAAATTGGATTCTTAGAAACTCTAATATCACTTGAGTTGTCACAGTTTATGGGGATATGTCTAAATTTAAATCAATAGTCTAATTAGGTGTGTTTTAACTAAAAAATTTGGGCATAATAACTAACAACAGAAATGTATTCTTCTTTAGTAGTTGATAATGAAACTAAATTTTTATTTTTACTACACAATGGTATTATAGACTTTCCAAAAAAGTTACATGTTTCACAGGTACTCTTTTTATCAAATTTGCATCCACCAAACTCAGCATCTTAATATCAAACTTAATCAAAAGGTTGTCCTTTAGGATTGAAAAATCCTAAATTAGCCATATACTTGAGGTATTTGAAAATTCCATTAAAAACATTTACATGTGACTCTTTTTTTGTTTTCCTGAAATCATTCACACATTCATACACTAAACATAATATATATCCTACTGGCAGTTAAGTACCAAAAACTCCCAATCATTACTCTGTAAGAAGTTTGATTAACTTACATTCCATTTTTATCAAGATCTAACATACATGTATAACTCATAGGGGTTTCAATACTCTTAATTCTATCAAATATATATCATTTCTAAATATCATTAGTGTACTTAGTTTTATTTAAAATAAAAACTTCTTTATTTTAAAATATTTGAAATCCAATAAAATATTTATGTCCACCCATTAAATTCATTTCAAACACTCTTTGAATTATTTTCAAAAAAACATTACATAAAGTGATTTTAGAAGATCCAAAAATAATATCATCTACCTATAATTGGGTTATTAAAACTTATTTTGAAATTATTTTAACAAATAAAGTAGGATCTATAAGTCCTTTTGAGAAATCCCTTAGAAATAATAAAATTACTCAACCGTTCATATAAAGATCGTGGATCTTGTTTCAAACATTAAAATACTTTAGATAATTTTCACACATGATTTGGAAGGTGCAGATTTTTAAAATCTGGGGGTTGTTCAACAATAACATCCTAAATTTTATAAGCATTTAAGAATTCACTTTTTAAATCCATTTGAAAATGTTTAAAAACCAAGTGTCCTGCATAGGCATGTAAGAGTCTAATTGATTTATGTATAGATATTGGTACAAAGGCCTCTTCATAATCAGCTCTCCCTTTTATATTATATCGTTGTGCAAATAATCTATCTTGGTTTCTAACTATATTACCAGCTTCATCTACATTATTTCGAAATACCCAATTCGTTCCATGGTCAAACTATCCTTTGGTCTATCTACCAGTTTAAAACATTATTTCCTTCATTCTGATTATGTTCTTATTGCATGGCCACTACCCATAACTCATCATAGATTATATCATTGTTGTTTTTAGGTTCATGTTGTGCCAGGAAATGTTGATGTTCAACCCAATTTCTCATGTAAGGTATCGTTTTTGTTCCTCTATCCAAATCACTTACAATAGTATCTAGGGGATGATTCCTAAGATTACTAGATGGTCATGAGAAAGTAGGACTTGATATTTCATGATGGTCTAGTTGATCTGCTTCATTAAGATCTGGAGAATGTCTAGAACTGGATGTTTTCATAGATTCATTCACATGATGATTTGAGGATTTATTATTAATATCTAGAATGGACGTAACTTATTCAATATTTTAGAGTGAGGTCTTGGGCTCATGTAGATCAGCTTCATAAAACATGATATTTATAGATTCCTTAACAAATTTGGTTTTCTTATTAAAGACTCTATAGGATTTTCTTGTTGTATAATATCCAAGAAATATTCCTTCATCACTTTTGGAGGCAAATTTTTCTAAATTATATTTATTTTTCAGGATATAAACTTTACATCCAATCACTTTAAAATAACATACTTTGGGTTTCTTATTATTCCACAACTCATTAGCAGTTTTCTTAAGGATGGGTCTGATAAAGACTATGTTTATTATGTAACATGATTTATTAATAGCTTCATCCCAAAAGAAAATTGGTAAGTCATATTCATTAAGCATAGTTCGGAAATTTCATGTAGGGTTTTATTTATTCTTTCTACCACACCATTATATTGAGGTGTCCTAGGAGCTGAGAGATTATGATTTTAGAAATTTTGTGAGAAACAACACTTAAAATAATGATTCTCAAACTCATGATAATGATAACTTCTTATGGATGTAAACTTATGTCGACTAAAATTTTCTACAGTCCTAGCATATTTGATAATGTGTGAATAATATTAACTTTTGTGATCTAGGAAAAAGGTCTAGGTGTACCTAGATAAATCATCTACAAGAACATAAAAATATTGCTTCCCATTGAGACTAGAAACTCTATATGGTCCAAATAAGTCCTTGTGAACCAATTCTGGATGTTGAAAACTAGTTACTTATTTTTTTGGTTTGAGATAGATTCTATGTTGCTTTCCTTATTGATAAGGATTACATACATTATTGTCTAGAAACTATAATATGGACATGTCTTTAACAAAACCATTTCTAGTGGAATTTCTAAGAGAGTGTATGTTGCAAATCCTAAGTCTTATATTCCAGATCCAAGACGCTTTGTGAAATGCATTTAGACAAGAGACATTCTATGAGGCTAGTGTGCCTAGATTTATATCATATACATTATTATTTAAAAATGTAGCAAATATTAAGTTATTATTGGAATAAAATCATGGCATAAATTATTTTGGAATATAACATTAAATCGATCATAACTCAATTGAAATATGCTAAACAGGTTATACTTATATCAATCAACGTACAATACATTAGAAATTGAAATAGAGTTAAGGTTACCAATCTGGCCGAGGCCGATGTTTTATCCATTAAAATTGTCACAAAATGTTATATGTCCTCCATCAAACATGATAAAACTTTTAAAGCCTGAAATAATCCCCTAACATATGTCTGGAATATCCACTATCCAAGTACCACATATTTTTACATGATCTCTTTAGGCTGTTTAACAAAAAAATAGTTCATCCAAGAAATGACATCGGTACCCATATTTGTCAAGGTACAAATAAATTAGTGATATAAGCTTTAGGAAATGAAAATTGTCTTATGGTCTTCCTTTATGCAGTATATAGTGTGATTGAAAAATAAACTGTATTTGGTCCAGAAAAATTCAAGGCAGAAAAATAATTCTTGGAACTGGAACTTGCTATAAAATTTTCGTTTTTGAATGAGGT
Organism: Viscum album; assembly: GCA_963277665.1. Taxonomy (NCBI): domain Eukaryota; kingdom Viridiplantae; phylum Streptophyta; class Magnoliopsida; order Santalales; family Viscaceae; genus Viscum; species Viscum album. The sequence goes on along the minus strand of OY728120.1, from coordinate 1,404,814,628 downwards.
GGCATATTTTCAAGATTTGGATTCAATATTTTATTTGGATAAAGTCCTTTGACCTGGTTGATATCCTATCTCAGAAGTATACTTTGGAGCTATTTTTTTACTAATCATTTGTGTAAGAGTATTTTTTCCCATTTTTTAACTTTTCCAAGACTTTATTCAATTTATCATTAGACATTTTTAATTTATTGTTCTCCTTGTGTAGTTGAGCATTTTTCCATTTTCAATTGTATGTTTAGAGTTAACAGTCACACTGAGACTATGATATCTCATCAAAGATTTACTCTTATCATTCAACTCATTACATGGTTTTTCTAGAATATTTTAATATTAGTATTATTCATCATTTTCCGTATTCTCATATTCACTTTCAGAGTAATAATAATTATTCATAGGACGGTCTAAGGATACCTCAGTTGTGTTTGTTATAAAACACATATTAACCATATCATTTGTCTCATTTTAAGAAGAGGAAGATTCACTTGAGCTGTCCTCAGAGGAACTCCAGGTGGGTTTCATTGCTTTCTTATACCTTCAGTCATTATTTTCATTATTTTTCTTATATTTCATCTAAGGAAAGTCAGCCTTGACATGTCCTTTCCTTTTACGTTCATAAAAAGATTAAATCTTCTAGCTTATCATTTATCTTCCAATCCTTTTTTCAAATTTACCTTATTATCATACATTAATTTAGAATTTGGAATTCTAAAAAACATATTTTTCCTATAAAATTTCTTGAATCTTCTAGCCAACTAGGCCATTTCTTTATCACTATCTGAAGCTATGTCATCAATTCTAGAGCTTTCAATAACATCTCGAACATTCTCCATCTCTTTACTTTAAATTCGATTTTCTTAAAGGCTACATACATTCATTTGAGTTCAACCTCTTCTTGATTAACTTTAATTCATATTCATACATCATTAATTTTCTAATGAATTACTTCAATGGCATTTTATCAATATTGCAAGATAGACACCGATCTTCCATGCCATTGTTCTGGTAAGCATCATATAATCCACATAATCTATTATTTTATTGTTAATTATCTTTATAATAAAAAAATAGTATTCAATATTTCATTGAACCTAAAATAAATATATGAAATAGACTCATAAAGCTTCATTTTGAAGTTTTCATATTTAATAGAATAAGTATTTAATCTCATCTTATTAATATTAGATGTTCCCTCTTGAGAAATAGACAGTGTCCCAAATCTCATTTGAAGTTTTACAAGAAGAGATACAGTTAATCTTTTCATATTAATGTGCACAGTACAGAGCATTTATTTCATTAAAATTATTATTATATCTAGTCTTGGATGGTTCATCCCAATTTTATATAGTAGTTTCCGTAATTGCATATTTACATTCAATAGCAGTCCATATTTCATATCCCAATCATTCTAGATGTATTTTTATTTTATGCTCTCACTAAGAATAATTAGTTCCATTAAATAAAGGCGATCTACTGGTAGCTGCCCCTTCTAATCTATTTTTCATGATACAAATTGTAAAGGAATTTCAAAGAGTTGAAAACAATGAAATAATATAAATTTTGAGATCTTTGAAAAAACAACTATAATAACATTTGACAAGAATTGAGAAACTGATAATTTTGTCCCTTTGATACCAAATGTGGGTTGGAGTTGATAACTCAAGAGGGGGGGTGAAATAGGTGTCTATAAATTTTTTTTGTTAAAAATGGTTCTTTAAAAGAACACCCCTGATTAAAGTAATCATTGTCAGTTTAAAGTGAATTTACAAAATTCATGAATGTTCAATTAATTTCTCAAAATATGGATTAGTTTTCAGCTTTACCAATATAAATATTAGTAAAAAATTTAAAAATAATCTTTTGATTCAAAAACATATATAAACACTTGATAAAATAACGATCAAAGTTCCGTTTATCTTAATGTGAAATGAATTAAACACATATCATATTAAAACACAAGAAAAATTATATAGTGGATAAAAATATGTGGTTCAGTCTTAAGCTAAGACTTACTCCCCTCCACATGGTTATCACTAACCACCAACTAGTTTATATTAAAAAACATTTTATCCATACCCTGAATCCAGGTTTACAATACCACAAAGTGTTTCCCATGTCACACATGATTTCTACCAAATTTAGTCGTGGAAAAAATTAACAAACAGATTACACATGATCCATTCCATAGTTCTTGGTGGGATTCAATAGTAAAATGGGATTGAGTGTGAGGATATTTTAGTATCCTCTAGTTATGCTTAGGAGACAGTGTGTGTTACCCAAACAGATACACACACTAATCTAATAGTAAGAACAAGATCACAAAAGAGTTATAAAATAATAATTGAGCATACAAATATCTGTGTGTTTTTTCATGAAGCTCTGGACTTAATGGATGTAGAGAAAATGATATTCGAGTCATCTTCTGGATGTTGGCTCCAAAACAGAAATTGTAGTCTCTGTAATCTAGCCTACAGTTGTATAAAGTTTCATCTCTTCTATGTGAGTATTTTCAACAAGATTCAGTAGATTTATTCTTGTAATATTAAATTCCTTGTGTACTCAAGCATCGAGTTCTTCTATTTTCAATATCATGCATATTTTAACAGCCAACCTTTTTGTTATTCTAGTGGGTTCCCAGCTTGTATACATTAAGGCTGAGCATGTATTCCTTTTATAATTAAAGGTACAATAGGAATGAAGATCTACCAATGTGTATGTACCTCGTACTATCTACATATAGTTCAATAGATGACATTAATTAATGTCAGAAACATTAATTTTTCTAAATATAAACTTTAGAAATAAATTTGAATAAATAAATTTGGAATAGTTATTTATGACAATCGGTGAGTCATATGTATAATTCTGTCATCATCGGTCTGTCACCATCGGTTTTTTATCATTGGTGTGTCATAAATGGTCTGTCAGCATCAGTCTGTCTGCATTGGTTTGTCATCAGTCTGTCATCTTTGTTCTGTTAGAATCATCGTGTCATCATCAGTGTGTCAGCATTGTTTTTTCAGCATCGGTTTGTCAGCATTGGTTTGTCAGCATCAGTTTTTAATTGTTCTGTCATAATCGGTATGTTAAAATCATTGTGTCATCATCACTGTGTCAGCATCGGTATGTCGAACATCGGTGTGTCAGCACTGGTGTGTCGAACATCGGTGTGTCAGCAATAGTTTATCGAACATCGGTGTATTGATCATCGGTCTGTCAAACATCGGTGTGTTGAGCATTGGTGTGTCAAACAATGGTGTGTTTACCATCGGTGGGTCGAACATCAGTGTGTTGAACATCAGTGTTCTAAACATCCTATCAGTGTCAGTAACTCTGAGAAACATATGAAGTGTCTATTCTACACATAACACTACTAGATTAATTGAAATCCAAATATACATGTAAAAATACAATCCTAAACAAATTAATTCATAAATAGTATTTTTTGACTTATTAAACAATATTGTTCATTATAACATAATTGATTTATATAGAGATATTAAATGGCATGAAATTTTAGAATCTGAAGATTGACATTATTTGTGATTATGAAAACTAGTATAGCATAGAGGGTCTAATAGACCTAAAAACCATAAATATGTGATTATTAAAAATACCATTTGGTTCATCAATTATGATGAAAATATGAAAAATATTTTAATATCCTACCCATACATTTTATGAATTTATTTACTATTTAGGAATGTATGGAAATATACTTACTTCCTACATTTTTATTCCATAAGAAAAATTTCATCCTTGGGATATACTTTGATAAGTTTCTAATTATTTGCTTACTCCAGGAATTGAATATCTATATTTGATTTTTTATGCAAGAATAAATAGAATTCGATTTTAAAATATCTTTATATTTATAAACAAGTGAAAAGTGTTTAATTTTGTCGCTATCTATTTTTTTAATCAAATATTGTTAGAACATGTTATGTAATATAATACATTAATCTCTAAAGCTAAATAGTGACACCACTGGTTCATCTTTATTATTTATTCAGGATGTTTTTTATTAATAACAGTAAAATATTAACAAAAATATCACATTTTTGAGTGGTAGGTGCTAATATATTATCCTCCTAAAATTTTCATGTTCAAGACCCAAAACCTTCATGGATGTGCTGGGTTGTCACCTAGTTTCTAGGTTTCCCAATTTGTTAAACCATATTAATATTATTTATATAACATTCCCAAATTGTGATAAACTGTAATTTCATTAATGTCAATGATAAAATAAATTGTAAATGTTACCCATACCTTTAAATGTATTTATTCAAAAATTGAGGTCATTCATCCTTAAATAATAATTTTTTCAGAAAATAAAAATATATTACACCGATGAATGGTATTCTGGTAAATAATTTACAATAAATGTCCTTAATCATGTTACATTCATAACGAAATATTCTTTAAAAGGGGTGATTAATAATTTGATTGTATGATCAAAATTAAACTCATTAACACATGAGGGTATACATACCACTATGTTAATTAAGATATGATTCTAAAATTTAACATAATCCACATATGTTTTACAATTATTATCTCCAAAATACCATTGGAAAAAATCAAAAAATTAATTATTTTATCCTAAAAACTAAATATTCCATCCATTTTATTTCATCGTAAATCCATACTTGGTCTAGGGGTTAAATATTAGATGAGTTAATTGTGATAGATAATTTTTAAGTTTCCCACATTAAATACAACTAAAAATAAATTGATAACTATGATAAAATTTATTTCCACATATCATACACTTTATTTTCCATCATAATTTCATTTCATTTTACCCTTATATTCTAATCATAAAAAATATCCCCATTCAATTTAGAATCATTCCTGGGAGTGTCATTATAGATTTATGATATGATGTAAATCCATCCTTGTTTACTCCATGGTCTATGTCACTTTATCTATTAATAAAATTCTCCCTTCTTATATTTGGTTTGTCTGGGAGTTTGATGAGGTATATAGTGTTTAATTTTTTTTGATTACTGATTATGAATAACCATGATATATTTGACTGCATTAATAAACACATTTGGTTCCATATATTCACCTCATTATCCGTTATATTTTATGTTGAAATAATTCCTTCAACTTCTATCCACTAAACAAAACCATAAATCATAGTCTATGATACAATAATCATAGTGGGAAAACCATATAATCCTTTATAGGATCTCTAATTCATGAAAAAAATATTTTAAATAGGATATAAAATAGGTTTATCCGTGGTAATTTCTTACCATAACCTATTAAAATACACCATAATTATTTTTAATGAAAATATAAATTACCAAATAATATCCCCCATGAGTGTAATCCCAGGTGCACATTAAGGCCCCTATCATGAACCGAGTTGAAATTGGTTCAAGATTAATGTTCCATTTTGATTTTATTACACCCAGGTATATTTGTTCCTAAAAAATTCCATTATTAGTATATAGGAAAGAATGTATTTCTTATTAAATACCATATAATATTTACCACACCAAAACATTAGAATATTATTCTGTAGTAATCCACAAAGCCTACCATAGACTTATATTCTCTCATATTTTATTTCTTAAATCTTGTTACCATGATTTGGAGTAATTTTCTACAGATACCATTTGTAATGACCACAAACATAGTAACCATTATGCATTAATTTACTTTATTATTTAGTATAACATTCAAGGAATTGTATCCCAAAGGACAGAATAGTTTAAAAGCCTTGGTAAACCAGATTGAAACATGATTATTATATTACATTTGAAAAAAAAAACATTACAACATTTTTTTGATAATATAATTATTTTTAATAGAATATTCTTGCATATAATTCTTGTTATACTTCCCCAAATCCATGGGAAGGATAAAATATGGGTGATATCAAGTTCTTAGTATGGGTTAATTATAGGGGAAGTTATCTGATACCAAAAAGTATAATCATTCAATGTTAGATAACTAAACGAAACATCCATATAAATTATTTTTCTATCACAATAAATATTTAAATTTAAATAAATAAAAACACATTATATTTAACTTGTATCATTATTATCATAACTGTATAAGGAATAATAAATTTCGAAGGGTAAATAACTGAAACCATATCAAATTTAATAAATAAATTCTGAATGAAATACATATATAGATAACATGATTAAGAAAATACCATCGATAATAAAAATTGAATTGTCAGTTATATAAATTCATAGTAACTAGGAATTATGATATCACAAATCATGATTCATCTACGAACATTTAATTTCTAAAGACAAATTATAATTGATAGTAGGTAAACACCAAAAATTATTTTAACTAAGGCTAACAAATAGATTCATATCATGAGAATACTGATGCATCAATGGGATATTTATAACTAGTTTCCAACCATATATTTACGTTAGAGTAATTACCTTATATTTAATAATTTATTTAATATATGAAGAGTTTAACTTATAAACAAATATCGATATTGAGTGTAGAATAAAAATTTGACCATATTTCCCCATTCAATAAAATAATATTAAATATAAAAAAACATAGATTGAAACAGTATTTTTTATTATATCTGAATATCCATGATAAATGATATGGATATTTATGGTAATTTTAATTTCCAATGATCATAATAATGTGAATATTTTAACGAAAAAAATGATTATAAAAATGAATCAATAAAGTAAATATAAATACATTCTATGGTCAAAATGGTCACTATGAATTCCTAGAAAGAATAAGGATGGTATTCATACACCATATCCTTGTTGGATTATAAGTCAAATAAATGTACACTTTCATTGATGAAAATAAATTAATAAAATATCCTTAAGAAAATTCTTGAGGAAAAATATATTTTAAATTTTAAAATAAAACATTAAAACAAAAATAAACATGATTATTACAAAAAAAATCATTTAAAAATAATTTTTTTATCAAGTAAAGGAATCTACATAGAAATGGAGGGTCATTATGGTATAAAATTTTTTATGTTATATATATGTTAAGAAAATATTACTAATAGTATTGTAAAGAGGGAAAAAACTATTTGTTAGGAAAGCGAAAATAAGATTGGTCTAAAAAAATATTTTTATAGTAAAAATTTCATCAAAATGTATTTAATAAATCATTTGGAGAATGTTAAAATATTTTTTTTCAAAAAAATGGATTTGCAAGGAATGGATTTTCAATTGAATTGTGAGATGATGTTACATTTTATTAAAAAATTCCCCATCATTTTACGTACTGATGAGAGTAAAAATGGTATTATTATTCGAAAAAAATGAATAACCAATGGAGAATAAAATTTAATTTTTTTATCCATTTATCAAATAATTTCCATGATTTAAATTTATTCATAAACAATACCAATTAAAATTATACTATGAAATAAACACTTAAAAATATTATAACATTGAAGTAATAATTAATAAATGATTAAATTAAGTATATAAGATGAAAATCCATATAAAACTAGTGTAAATATAACATACTATATTTAAAATTCATTAACTACATAATATAATAATATAAAAGATAATGAACTTGTAATATAACCCAATGAAATGAAATTGAGTTATGAAATTCATTGCCACTTGGATATTTTCAAGTAAAATTTGCTCGGGAAAAATAATTAAAATTGAAACATAAAAAACATTTAGTGTGAATTATTCATGATATTAAATTTAATAGTGGATTTATATACACCATATGATTCAAATTTAGTGTCCAACATTACAATATGCGTCAATGGAAGGAAATTGACAAGAAGTCCCTTACAATTGGCTTCCTTTTGGTTGAATATTATTTAAACTACAATATAATTTTTTAAATATGTTTATTAAATTTTTATATAACATTATTTGTATTTATAATCTCATTTATTATCCTATTATAACATTTTACCCCCTTTCCTATAATAATAATTCCTTATTATAATTATATTTGGGGTAAATTACTTTGTTTTCTCATGCATGATTTGTCCTGAATTTTCATGTTCATGGGTATATAATATATATACAGAATATTAAAAATTATCTTAATATTATAAATATAATTTTCTTCATTAGATAAATTTTTATAGTTATTATTTCTATTTAATCATGGAGAACATATCACATCGCCTCATGAAGATGGTTGGTCGCAGGTAGGCACAAGTGATGTTATCATTCTAGTAATGGTTGAAAGGGTAATGATGTATATGATATATTAATTTTATAAAACAAATATTATGTAATATGTTTCTTATATATTAATTAAATGTATTCATATTACATTCCATGTAAATCTAATGTGAATAAGGGATCCAATCACATAGTATACCAGTAGTCTGTTGTACACGTGATAAACATTATCATATTGTTAATGGAATGAAAACTATGATGGTTAATTTTATTTTAAAATTTAAGAAGTAAAATAATCTCATTAATATCATATAAATGTTTTAAATACATCATTATATCCATCCTTTCAAGGAGGTGATGGAAAATGAAATTCATCATTTTGTGAGGCAATTGTCATTAGTACACATGACAGACAATTTAGTTTCCCATTTGATGGAGGAGGACAAGGATATTGGATATTACATTAAAATAATAACGTATAACTACATATCAAATAATATTTTTATTATATTATCATAATTAAATTATATTTTATGGAGGTGGAAGAAGAAATAATATAACAATTCTCTTTAAATATTATTAACTATTCTTGAAGGAACTTCTTTTGGTTTGCACCAAAATCATTCCTATGATGGATTTATGAAAAAAAGAGAATGTCTCTAGTATTTTTTAGGTGAATAAGGAAATTATTTTTTAGGTATTTTTTAAATAAAATTTCATTGTATGTCTGAGGCTGGGATGTGGGAGTGGCATCTTATAAGTTGGTAGAGAACACACATGTTGTTTTTAAATGATTTATTTACACCCACAATGATATCTGGAAAAAAAATATGAACCTGTGAATTTTAAATCCATATATGATATAATTTATAAATAGTTTATGAAAATTGGTTTCTGTATAAGTCATTATGGTAATTTATCCATTATCATTTTAGTTTAATAACATAGTAAATTATGTTTTACCTTAAAAATGACAATCAATTTTTACAGGTTTTACTTTTCATAATGGAAAAAATATGAAAAAAATTATAAATAATATATATTATTATGATTCTAAATATGAAATCCATTTTTTAAAATTCAATTCACATAAGTTTCAAAATCTAATTTAAAATAATAATAAAACTGATATGAGAAAAAGTGGGATTCCAAAGAGAAAATTCAAATAAATATATAACTTTTTAATATCCAAATTAATGGTGAAAATTATTAAAATGTCCTAAATAATTTATCTTTTATTATTATTGAACTAAATTTAATTTTAAAATAATTTAAAATTTCATTTATAAGTATGATATATTTTAAAAAAGATATTTTTCAAAAGAAATATGTATTTTGCTCGATTCATCAAAAATGTGTAATTTCAGAAAAATATTAAAACTACACCCGAAAACTTTTTATATATAGAATTGTAAATTTAATTTTCGTTTATTAATTATATTTTCTAAATTTTTTTAAAAAAAAAATTCAGATTATGTGTTCAATGTAAGAAAACATAGACTTTAAAAAAAGCATTTTCAATAAAATATTTCATCATCCTTCTAAATGATTATTATTTCATTTCTAATTAATAAATAACCATCATTTTCATATATATTTATGTATTAATCATATGTTCTTATATTGGAGATATTATTTAAAAATATTCTATATTATAGTCTATTTAGACATGGGGTTACATGTTCTGCAAGCTATCAAAGAGATTAAATTTAATGAAATATATTTCTTTGGTTGTTTATGATTGGTGTTGTTTGATCATATGATTTCAAATACAATTTTGATATTTTATAATTTTAGGAACTTAGAAATTCATTATACCTATAGCCATAACGACCCATCTATTCACATATATGGGAAGATAAATGAACCATATCTATATACAAGAATCTGATATACCTCAATACGTTACATCCTAAACATAAATATACAGTAAACAGTGAGTAATTATATTCTTACTAAGAATAAACCATATACCATAATCTATCTTATCTTGAGATATTCCTAATGTTGTCTGTCTGAAGGGAGAGTGTGGGAGAGGGACAGTTTATAAATCCATTTTCTCTCTATCCTATATATTTGGGAAAACACCCCCTTAACATTTTGTTGAAGGTGTATCTAGAAATATGGGTTGGTTATCATATGAAATGATAAACTATAAAATAATATCATCAATATTAATACTCTGGGAAACTACCCAATAATAGACTCAACTACTACTATCATGAAACAACACTACCGACTACCAAAACTAAGGTCTAGATATCAAAAAACATATAATAAATTAAACTCTATATTAATTAATTAATATGATATTAAATTATTATTATTCATTATTCAATTACATGACTAATATTTTAATCATTTAATACAAATATTGATGGAACTGTTAATTATTTATTTTTTCTCATTTATATTTTCATTACATATTGTCACATAAAAGACATATTTTAAATGTATTTTTCATTTAATTTATGTCTTTTCTTTGTTTTGGGGGTTTCCCTAGGTTTTAGGGAGGAATAGATGTGTATTCAGGAATTGGGCCAAACCGTGAGCCCAATTCCATATTAAAAAAATAAATTTTGTATCTTTTATAAATTTTTTATTTTTCAACATTTTCCATCCATTCAAATTTCTACATGACCTCACCTAACCTATTAACACCACCAAGGTAATTTGGAGCTTTTAGAAATCCATTACGAGGGTTTATTTGTGTTTTTATCTAAGGGGTTGGGCCTGCCAGAAAGCCCAATTCCTCTTTTAAAAATAAATTTTAATTATATTATAACTAATTCAATTGTTGGGATTTTGGTGATTCCAAGTCTCACCCAAGCCCAATTAACCCAGCTGCGCGTCGGAGCTCTCTCCCCCCTCTTTGGAGCTCTGGTTAATCGCAATTTGGTGCCTAACTTCATATGCTTCCTAAAATCCCCCATATTTGAAGAGTTAAAGTACTTCCTTCATAACTCTCTTAATTTTTACTTTTTTTCCACCATGAAAATTACTAAATGATCTCTTTATCCTTGTTAAAACCTCCCTTGAAGGTTTGAGTATTTTTAAAATCAGCTACTGGTATTTTTGGGGGCGATTTCTACAAGATATTTTAAGTAAGTTGTTCTCCTCCTTTCTTCTTTCAATTTATTTAGGGTAACATCCAATTTACTTACGTTTTCTTCCCATATCATTGAGGTTACTAATGTCCAGAAAGTAGGGTTTAAAAATTAGTGTTTTATCTTGTGTTTCATGGTCTGAAATTATAGTTTTAGTTCTGGTTTACATTCATTGAGGTGCAGCGGTGGTGCGTTTGAGTTTTCACACAAAGGATTCAAGGGTTTCCTTGGTTTTGGTAGGTGATTCCATTGTGTATGAAATCTTTGTGAATTGGCTACTGTTTTTATTGTATTTTCATGATTACTTAATTTTATTATTTCTGAAAAAAATATTTTTTGTGGTGTTTGTATTTAGAAAGAATCCTAAATGAAAATTTCATGTGAAATTGGGGGGTTCTTCATCGAAATGTTTTCTTAGTTTAATTGTGGATACCCTATAAGTAATTAGTTGATTTTATTTAACTATACTAGGGATAAAAATACTGTTTTTAATGATTATACCTTGTGTTTGTTGCATCAAAATCTGGTTTTAATGGTTTTTGTGAACCACATGAAATTCTAAGAGTTGTGTTCTGTAAAAATGGAGATTTTGCAATGATATCGTTTCTTGAACCATATGGGGCTGCCCTAAAAATGATTATGTGTTTCCACTGAAATGTAGTAGGCTGCCCTTTATGTTTTGGAAACTTAAAAAAAGTTCACATAGTATGCAAGTGAGGTTTATAAGGAGTTTTGTGTCCGAAACACTACGGGATTTTGTGGAATTGTTTTACGAAAAATCTTAGTGTTTTGTTGCGTTTTTTAAGTGGTATAAAATTTGATAGCTACTGTTTTGGTTGTGTTGGACCAGTAATAGTGTTTTATATAAAAATTTATTTATGTTTCATGATGAAGTTGATAGAGCACAAAAGGGGAAGCCCAGGTACCTACGTGGGGCAGATTTGTACTAGTTCGGCTAGTGGACCGGATGGGTTTTGTCCCTGTTTCACTTAGCATTTGGATAACGACAACACTAACTAAACTATTTGGATGATTATTGGGTACCAATATGTTATGGGTATGTTCCCTACTAGTGTATCATGCACGAGAGTGTATTTTTCTATGGTTACTTTACACCGAGGTACGAGGTACATAGGGCCCAAGACAACCTAGTTCCTAGGGGTGTTCCCAATGTTGTTACTCATTGGATTTGTAGTATTTACCCATTTCGTAGGGTGTGTTTGGAATTAAATTACAGTATCTAACATTTCTATTTTAATGTGTAAATTTTCTGAAAAATTTGGATTGAAAACTATTTTCAAATGGAGGTTTCATTTCTTGAAATGTTAACACTAATTTTCCATGCGTTTGAAAACTGCTTTCTTTTTCACATGGTATTTCGTACTCTTTGGAATCATTGGGTGGTATCCTACTGGGCTTAGGATCACACCCTACCTACACACCTTGGGTGTAAGTAGACTTGGTTATGTTTGATTCAGGTAAAGGAAAGGCTAAGGGTGATGGCGGTTTAGGGTGTTAGTTCCCATCCTTGGTGCGGAGTTGTGGAGATAGCATGGGGGCGATGACCCCAGGTCGTGTGGAGTCCTTGTGGTTGTCCTGATGCAATAAGTATTTTTATTTGTACCACTTGTATTATCCTTAAACTAATGTACTCAGTTCTGGTTTTTTACTTAAGTCTTGTTTTGCTCAAAAATTTCAGATTTATATTATGGATTGTTTTTAATGTTTTATGCTTTCCTACTCAGGTAAATCATTCCCAAAAAGAATTAATGATACCTGGGCACTTGTGCCAGCCTTTGGGGATAGGGAACGCCCTTTGGGTCATGTCACAGGCTGGGTTTGGTGCCGGTTTTGGCGGCGACCAGATTCGGTTCGTGACAAAATGGTATCAGAGGAGGTTCGCTCCTTGGGTCATGTTATTTGGGGAAGACTCAGCATAGTCTGGAGCTAGGATTTTCAAGACTTGAAATTTCAGTCATGGGTAGTGTGCCTAGCCAACACACCTCATGATGAGATTTAAGTCACCATGGGAAGTATGGATTTATCTGAGTCCTTTGGTTTTCTTGGTTTAATGATGACTATGAGAAATGAAAAGAGAGTTGGGCGAATAATCTCAGTGAGCTCATAGGGCCTGGCAAGCCATGTGGAGTCGTGGATATTTCCCTAGAATACTCTATGTGATGGTGAAGTTATTGGAATATGGCTGCCAACCATATTTCCAAGTTACCCACCGAAACTAGTTTCCTCTCACATTGTCTTGTGTCTCTTTGTTTTGGAATCGTGGAAACATGGTTTTTTTAAAGCAAAAAAATGACTTCACATTAAAGAGTGTGAATTTTTGTGAAGTTATTTTATAGTAAAGTGAAAATGGGTTTATTTATTTAATTCCTATAAATGAAATTTCAGAATTATTTCAAAAGGGTATATTATGTGTTTACACCTCTTTTGAAAGTATGAACTATGTTAATTGGGGTTTTGAAAATATGTTTCTAGTGGAATTTTTTTAAACCATGGAAAAGTGTTTTGGATTGAATTAAGTGTCCTATAATTTTTTTTTGGGGGTTGAAGTTGGATTTTGGGTTTGGTGACTACTGAAGAAAAAAAATTATAAACTTTTAGAACCTTGTCTAGAAATGAGAAGAGTTGAGTTCTTAATTAAATGGAGATTTATGAAATGGTGTTTTTCATGAAATTATAAGTGTTTTGGAATGGGTTGAATTTTTTTGAAATGGTTTTGAAAGGCATGAATATGTGCTTTTTTTGAATTATGTATTCTTTTCTAAATTGGTTTGTGAGAAGAAAAATTGGGTTTTGATATTATGGTTAGTGTTTTTGAGAAAGGGAAAGTGTGGTTAAATGTTTTGATTTTAAAAAGAGTAAAGGTTTGATTTTTGGTAATTGGTTCTCTCAAGGGTGACCACATGCATAGGTTTATTTGGTAATATGGATGGATATGATTTGGGTTACCAATTTGGCATGTAAACATGTCTGTGTGAGGATCCTGAGATACTATTGGTAAATGCACAACCCAGAAACACTGTTTTTTTAAATAATGTTTTTGAAGGAAAGTGTTGTGTTTTGATAATGTATGGTTGGGAGGTATGGATTATGTGTATTCAGAATAATAATTGTGGGATGTTTGGAGTTCAATAACCCCTCTTGTTTGAATGATGTTTTGGGTTTGTGTTTCATTGATTAGTTGGAATGAAGTGTTGGTTAGTGGTCACTTTTGAGAAAAAGATTGGGAGGCCAATGTGGTGGCTCCCCTCATGTGTTCAGTTCAGGTTTGTGGTTTTCTGTGAACAAATGACCAGATTGGTTGGGTCCTTGGGTTTTCTTGTAGGCTAGGGTACTCCCCCATAAAGTGTTAATGTATGATTCATTTTTGGCCAATGTTGATTCACCATTGGATGATCCTCCAGTTGATCAACATAAAGACTTTATTCTTGAGGTTTTCAGATTGAGTTTACCCCTCTTATTTTTCAATTATGTGGATCCCCCTATAGTGGGAGAGTGTTTGTGGGAGGTTGAAATAGACCATACTTTCTTATGTTTCCTAATTTTTCGAAGGTCAATGAAGTTCGTCGTTGTCAATGTTGAATGATGTCTTTAAGGGCCTATGGGTCTTTCATCAGTCTCATTGATGCAAGAGTTCATGTTAGGCCACCAGTGTGCAAGATCTGGACAAGAGTGGCTATTATGGACACTTGATGGAATCATGTGCTATTTGGGACTCAGTACATGGTTCCTCTCCTTGTGTTTTATTTTATCCACAATGGTCATGTTGTGTGATGCCCTGCAATGTCATGTGTTCATTTGACTGTAAGGGTGAAGATTGTGCAATCTTATCAGAGTCACTATTTAGTTGGATGTGTGTCTCCCTATAGGAAATTCTAAATCCTATGTTCTAGAGGAATTTGTTTCTATATGTCCTTTCATTCCGTTGTTTACCATCCGAAGAAAAAAGGGGGTGATGTGTGTGCATCCTCTAAGTTCTTGTTTTAGTAAAATGATGGGTTGGGGAAAAGAAGGTTTGAAGTGTGTCATGTCTCAATGAGACCATATAAGATAACAGTATAATTGGTTTTTGTACTGGAAGAAGATGTTCAATTTAGGGGTTTCCAAATCCTAACTGCGAGGCCGAAGATGCTTCAATCCATTGAGATCCAGCCATAGGCCCGGGAGAGAAGCTGGCGTGTAGTTAGGGGAAATCCTAGAGTCGTTCAAACTTTTGGTCAAGTTCATATCCTCAATATGAAATATAAGAATAGTTTAAACCTTTGGTGTCGTTGTCTTGTTCCAATTTCTCACATTTTGTGGAAAGAGGTGTGAGTACCTTCTTCACATGTCCTACCCTGAGTTTATTTTTTCTCCCCTTTGGGTTCCCTTGTGTTTTTGGAGAAAAGTTTAAAATTTTTGTTAAGCAGGTTGATGTGCCTTGTTTGTGTGCGGTTATCAGTAACCATGTGCCAACCCAGGGGACCGTGTTATAAGAGAAAGTATCTAAAACATGGTCTCTCCACGTCCATGATCATTGGCCAAGTAAACTGCGTGAAGTTTCCTCTTTGGACAGAATGATCTACACAGTTAACTCACAGTTTCCCAAACCGTGTGAACCAACCGTGCGGCCATGCCAGCTCCTTAAAATTCTTTTGTTTTTTGTTGTTATCCCATATGATTTAGTTAAGTTGGATGGGTTTTGTTTGGGGTATACCCACAATGAGACTCATGTAAGTTTCATTGGAAGAATTCTGATATTAATCTACCCCTAATGCTGGGAAGTCTGTTCGAGGCCCCCTGTTAGTGTATTGATTTTGTCTTAATGAAAGTAGTGTTTGTTATTATGGTGGGGAGACCCGTCAGGGGTATCATGTGAATTCTCATTGAAAAGGAATAATTTTTTTTACCACTTATGATGGGGATACCATCCGTTCCTTCCCCAATTGTTATCCTTATTCTGTCTTAGAAATTGAGTTGTCCCTGGTGGTGGGATGTCTAGATTGGGTCACCCCGTACTAGTGACTCAGTTTTCTCCTTGGTGTATTCTAGGTAGGTGTTTGTATCGTTTAAGTCTATCTATCATAAAATTTGTTACTTGGGTAAATTTGGGGTGGGAGAACACCCAATGGTTTTGTTTACGTAATGTTGTGGTAGAATTATTCGAGTTCGTTGTTCGTTTCAAGTGGATTGCTTGAGCGTCATCTTGTAGTATTTGAGGTGTTTTGTTTTGGGATGTGTTTTGAATGTGTTTCATAATTTTATTTAAGTGGGGTTATTTTTGGTTGGTGAGAGTATTATATTCCTTTTTTTGATCAACTGGATATGTTCATCCTTTTTGAAGCGGGTGAAAACATGGCAAGGAAGTATGTCTTGGTCTATCGTTTGGGCTTTGCTTTTGCATCTGGTCTTGTTGTGGCATTCCGGGGGCGGAATGGTTTATGGTGGGGAGAATTATCACATAAAAGACATATTTTAAATGTATTTTCATTTAATTTACATCCTTTCTTTGTTTTGGGGGTTTCCCTTGGTTTTAGGGAGGAATAGATGAGTATTCATGAATTGGGCCAAACCGTGAGCCCAATTCCAGATTAAAAAAAATAAATTTTGTATCTTTTAAAAAAATTTCATTTTTCAACATTTTTCATCCATTAAAATTCCTACTTCACCTTACCTAACCTATTAACACCACCAATGTAATTTGGAGCTTTTAGAAATCCATAACCAGGGTTTATTTGGGTTTTTATCTAAGGGGTTGGGCCTGCCCGAAATCCCAACTCCTGTTTTAAAAATAAATTTTAATTATGTTATAACTAATTCAATTGTTGGGATTTTTCGGTGATTCCAAGTCTCACCCAAGACCAATTAACCCAGCCGTGCGTCAGAGATCTCTCCCCCCTCTTTGGAGCTATTATTAATCACGATTTTGTACCTATCTTCATACACTTCCTCAAATCACCCAGTTTTGAAAAGGTAAAGTATTTCCTTCATAACTCTCTCCATTTTTACTCTTTTTCACCCATTCAAATTCCAAAATGATCTCTTCATCCTTGTTCGAACCTCCCGTGAAGGTTTGAGTATTTTTAAAATCATATACTAGTATTTTTGGGGGCGATTTTTACAATATATTTTAAGTAAGTTGTTCTCCTCATTTCTTCTTTCAATTTGTTTAGGGTTACATCCAATTTACTTAGGGTTTCTTCCCTTATTATTGAGGTTACTAATGTCCATAAAGTAGGTTTTAAAAATTAGGGTTTTATCTTGTGTTACATGGTCTGAAATTCTGGTTTTAGGTCTGGTTTACCTTCCGTGAGGTGCGGCGGTGGTGCGTTTGAGTTTTCGCACAAAGGATTCAAGGGTTTCCTTGGTTTTGGTAGGTGATTCCATTATGTATGAAATCATTGTGAATTGGATACTGTTTTTATGGTATTTTCATGCTTAGTTAATTTTATTACTGCTGAAAAAATAGTTTTCATGGTGTTTGAATTTAGAGTGAATCCTAAATGTCAATTTCATGTGAAATTGGGGGTTTTTTCATAGAAATGTTTTCATAGTTTAATTGGGGATACCCTATAAGTAATTAGTTGATTTTATTTAACT
This sequence comes from Viscum album, assembly GCA_963277665.1. NCBI lineage: Eukaryota > Viridiplantae > Streptophyta > Magnoliopsida > Santalales > Viscaceae > Viscum > Viscum album. The sequence goes on along the minus strand of OY728120.1, from coordinate 1,404,796,801 downwards.
ATAATAGGGATAAAAATATTTTTTTTAATAATTATCCCTTCTGTTTGTTGCTGCAAAATCAGGTTTTAATGGTGTTTGTGAACCACACGAAATTCTAAGAGTTGTGTTGTGTAAAAATGGAGATTTAGCAATGAGGTCATTTCTTGAACCATATGGGGCTACCCTAAAAATGATTTTGTGTTTCAACTGAAATTGTAGTAGGCTTCCCTTTCTGTTTTGGAAACTTAAAAAAAGTTCACATAGTATGAAAGTGAGGTTTATAAGGTGTTTTGTGTCTGAAACACTACGTGATTTTTTGGAATTGTTTTATGAAAAATATAAGTGTTTTGTTGCGTGTTTTAAGTGGTATAAAATGTGACAGCTACTGTTTTGTTTGTTTTTGACCAGTAATGGTGTTTTATATGAAAATTTATTTATGTTTCATGTTGAAATTGATTGAGCACAAAAGGGGAAGCCCAGGTACCTAGGTGGGGCGGATTTGTACTAGTACGGCTAGTGGACTGGATAGGTTTTGTCCATATTTCACATAGCATTTGGATAACGGCAACTCTAACTAAACTATGTGGATGATTATTTGGGACCTCTATGTTATGGGTATGTTCCCTACTAGTGTCTCATGCACGAGAATGGATTTTTCTATGGTTACATTACACCGAGGTACGGGGTACATAGGGCCCAAGACAACCTAGTGCCTAGGGGTGTTCCCAATGTCGTGGATCATTGGATTTGTAGTATTTACCCATGTATTAGGGTGTGTTTGGAAATAAATTACAGTATATAAAATTTCTATTTTAATTTGTTAATTTTCTGAAAATTTTGGACTGAAAACTATTTACAATTAGAGGTTTCATTTCATGAAATTTTAACACTAATTTTCCATGCGTTTGAAAACTGCTTTCTTTTTCACATTGTATTTCTTACTCTTTGGAATCATTGGGTGTTATCCTACTGGGATTAATCTCACACCCTACTTACACCCCTTGGGTGTATGTAGACTTGGTATGTTTTATTCGGGTAAAGGAAAGGCTAGGGGTGATGGCGGTTCAGGGTGTTAGTTCCCATCCTTGGTGCAGAGTTCTGGAGATAGATTGGGGGCGATTACCCTTGGTCGTGTGGAGTCCATGGGGATATCTTGATGCTATAATTATTTTTATTTGGACCACTTGTATTATCTTTAAGCCAATGTACTCAGTTCTGGTTTTTTCTTAAGTCTTGTTTGGCTCAAATATTACAGATTTATATTATGGATTGTTTTTAATGTTTTATGCTTTCATGCTCGGGTAAATCATTCCCAAACCAAAATTAATGATACTCGGGAACTTGTGTCATCCCATGGGGATAGGGAATGCACTTCGGGTCATGTCACATGCTTGGTTTGGTGCCGGTTTTAGTGGTGACCAGATTCGGTTCGTGACATATATAAACACCATAAACCAATCCCATTAATTTGTTAAGCCCATTATAATATCATAATCATCTATATTATCTAGTACATAGCCTAATATAAAACATTAAATATTAACTTGTAGATAATATGATAAAAAAATATTAATTAGTTATAAACTGATCAAATAAATAAAACCATTTCATCGAGTTATAAAAAATGTATTAATTAAGATTAAACATATCAATGAGCATGCCTAACTATGAGCTCATCCCAACCACCCGATTACCCCTCATCATTATGCATATCATACTATATTCCACCAACACCTATAAACACCATTACTTTACACTGAGTTCCCATTAAATATGTCATCAAAGGATTCCAAACACACATATGTTACAAAAAAATACACTATGGCTCTAATTTATTTAGAGAAAACAAGAATTTCCTTGTAATTTTCCATAAATGGATATATAACTAAGGCTATGGAATTGGGGAAATTAAGACTCCAAAAATAAGGAATGGTTCTCCCATTACCATACCATTTATATTTAACAAAAAAAAATTTTAATTTCATATTGAATTATTCAGTTCATTAATATTATGTTATCCTCACAACGAAACCTAATGTATAATATTAATCATAGCTATAGACAAATGTTTACTTTCTTTAATTAATTGTTTCCCATAAATAGTCAAATGAAAAAGTTAATCACACATACACTTATGTCACTTCCCAATAATTATAACATCATTTGAATATAAGTTTTGTACAACATTCATGCATTTATGAAATGCTATTTAATCAACCTTAAAAACACTTCCAAACATATATTACAATACATAGAATAATAACAAGATGAAGCATTAACAAAACACAAGGAGAAACAGATCACACCGCTACAGTTCATTAAGTTATCTACACTAAATAATAATTATATTAAAAATGTGTTAAATACCATTCAATTATTTTAATTCAAAAATTATAAAATAATTATTATCCGAAGGTGAAATTTAATTAACACTATAACATGAACATATCAATTTTCATCCTTTAATTTCATTATTATGGATAAATAATCCTTTTATCCATAAAATAAAATTCATATTTTAATTCAATTATTTAATTAATTATAATAGAATTAGTCTATGGTATGAAATTAATTCTAATGATTTCATGAAATTAAATAATAAAATAAATATTTTCATATTTATATTTCTTAGAACTGTATAATCATTCAACATGAAATTACCATTCTAAATTGTTGTCTTATTCAATTAAATCACACCCACATATATAATAATATAAATTATGATTAATTTAAAAATTCACCTAAATAAATTTTATGTAAGTGATCCCATATTTTGTTTTGAATTTTAACATTCTCCATGATATAAAATAAATTTGAGAAACAACCACCATTGTTTGAAACACCACAGAAACCAAGGGAAACTGTATCATCACCTAAGAGTGATATAAAATAACAAAATTAGATTGAAACATCAACCAAAAATAGGGAAATACTCCCATAAGTAATTGTTAGAATGAATACAAAAAATAGAGTAAGGTATGAAATTGGAGAATACATTTATCCAAGATGATGATCTAATGATCCAAGGAGTTTAGACTCCTCAAGTTGCATCGAGAGAGGGATGATAGGCATGTGGGATTGCTAGGGTTGGAGAGAAGAAGTGAAAATCTAGAGCATGGGAGATTAAGAACTATATTTATGGAGGAATCATGAAATCCTTCACCACAATAAAATTATATCCCAAAAAACCCCATGTAGCCTTTGGTCAAAGTGTGATTCAATTTCAATTATTTTATGAATCCTTTATATATCATGCATCATAAAAACCCTAATCGAACAATTTTGAAGTACAACAAGACCTCCACTAGGGAATGGTGTAATAACCCAATCCATTTTATCCCCACCACACCTAACATTATAGTGCATCGAGCTCCAAGATGTTTTCTTTCAATAATGAAAATTACTAAGTTACATAAACATCTTGTCTTATAAAAACTAGATCCCCAAGACATTTTCACCATATATATATCACATAGGAAAAAAATTCAAGTAAAATTTCTTGTTTAATATCTATTCAACCAATTCCACTTTTCATGATTCAATCTTGCATCATATAGATAACTTCGAAGGAAAACTCAAAATTCCTATGGCCAAAACATCATACACTATGACAAAGCCTCCGGAGAGGATTCAAAATATCTAACACCATGACCAATATCATAGTGACCCTATAAAATGTTATAAATCCTTTTAACTCCCTTGAGACACCTCTGATGACTATAAAAAAATTCGAGGGAATTAGATAACCAAGACCTCACAATAAAAGGAAACATAAGAATCATTTATCAAACACAAGTAAAAATTTGGGCAATAGCCATATACCTGTAGCCACAGTTTTATTGGTCTGTGGCTATCGATTTTTTATTTCAACGGTTTAATTCAATCTCCTGGGCTAAATCAATATTACACCGGTGGAGTCTTTTTTTTTCGAATCTGTATCGAGCTCCTCTTCCTCCCTCGATCTGTTTCCCTCCTCCTCCTCCCCTAATTCGCACCCCTATGACTGCACAAACCTCCTACCCGAAGACTTCTCCTTCTCCACATAGCCCTTCTCTACTCCCCCAATTCATAACCCTATCACCGCACAACCCTCCTCCTCGATAGCGTCTCATCCTCCTCGTAACCCTCCTCCTCCTCCCCCGATTTGTAGCCCTATCACCCCGCATCCCACCTCCCCAATGATGTTTCCTCCTCCCGAAGATCACCCTGATGATCTCACCATGCATACCTCTCTCACAACATCGCCCTCCTCCCCAAAGAACTCTCCCATAGCAGAGCCCTCCTCCCCGATGACCTATGCTCAGCGGTCTCACTATTTGCAAGTAGAAGCATATCTCTCTTCATGCAATTGAGACTGATTTGATAATGGTCTTCTATTCCCTTCAAAGAAGTGGTCTCACACCATGGACTAATAAATACAATATATGCAGAAGATGTTTTTAAATGAAAAACAACATGAAGGTTATTCATGCTTGGCGTGAATGGAACACATTTTTGGACATTCTAGGTTCAAAGGTGGATTATGAATAAGAGGATACTCTGTTCGCAGGTCTCAGATCACTTCCATGGGAGGGGGAAAGGTGGTCAGCGTAGATGCTTTTCATCTTCACCATTACAGGCTAGCATAATTCCAGTTGAGGTTTTTTTTCATCCCCTTTTATTGATTATTTTTGGAACTTGGTTTGTACCTTCTAAGAATTTTTTCATTTATTTTAAAAAGTTTTTTTTTGAATCATGATTTATTAATCATTGAAAACAGAACCAATCCACCTTTATCATATTTAATATCTATAATAATATTTTTATTTCAGGTCTTCTGTGAGGTACATATTCTATCCAGAAACCAATAATTGTAAATGTATATATCGTTTAAAGAAACATTAGATACATTTTCTTTCTTTTACTGTTTCATCTTCTACCATGACCACTGAGGAAATTCTTTTTATGTTTGATACTTATGAGGATATTTTTTTCAGAACACTCCATTTCTTTATGAAAATCTGAAAAACTTTTTTTAATGTGTTGGAAGATGTTTTAAGCTACTGATATCCCCGTTTATGGGTCTCAGGGGTCACCTTTCGTTGTACCCTAGTGGCAGAGTAGGCATCCTTGTTTCTATATGAGTAGTATATTATTATTCATGCACCGTTAAATTTTATCATGGTTATATCTATTAATTTGGTTTACACATAATACTAAAAAAAATTCATTTTTTTCTAATATGATATAGGGGAGTGAGGGGTGATAAAGGAATGATTAATCATTCTCAATTACCATGGGTTTGTTAAATTAGTGTTTCAAAAATCATTTTTTTTCACTACCTAACCTAAGACTCTAAAGAGAGAGTGAATGTATTGAGATATTGGGTCATTCCAGGACATTATTTATGGGGTGAATTTATTCTATAAGAGCTTATTATATAATTAATGAGAGAATTATATAAGGACACCCATCATTATATTCATCTTTTTTCACATTTGTTTTATTTCTTCCATGAACTTGTTGTTCCTCTCTTTGATTATTTCATTATTTTAAAATTAATAGTGTTATATTAGTGTAGGTGCGAGGAGAGTGAATGATTATATCCTTCCATGCACTTTTATTTCCCTATCTCTTTTCACAATAAAATGTATTATTGTTAATTTTCTATTTTATTACATTTCCATATTGGAGATGAAAATTAGTGTAAATAATGTTTTTGTTCCCTATCTATTTTCACCATAAAATGTAGTATTATTAATATTCTATAGTATTATATTTCCAGATTGGATTTTCAAATTAGTGGAAGTCATGTTTTTAATTCTTAATCAGATCTACCTATTGAATTAGAATTCACTAGTGGTTTTCATGCTGCACATCGATCATCCTTTTAGAATCATTGTTTTGTTTAAGAACATTCTTATTGAATACAATCTGTTAATTCATATCTGATAGAATGATTTAAATTTTTGTTTTATATAATAATGCATAGTTGAATTTACATTTGATTAACTTTGACAGAGTGTTAGACAATGCTTATTTACTTGATTGTTAGGTTGGTCCGAGAGGAATATGAAGACTTTTTTTTGTTGAAGTGAAACACTTATAATTATGAAATAGAGGAAAATGTGGTTGTTGCAAAATGATTTTATATATGGAGTTATGCTATGCTTTCTAGCTCATATGATGACTCTATTTCCTCATTATGTAATGTTTTATTATAAGTCATGTTCATATCCTCTTTCAAATACATGATGGTGTAGGCTCATTGCACCTCATGTTTTCACTGTATCTTAAACCATAAATTTTCTCCGAGGTTTGGGTTGGAAAACCATCTCATTTATTTTTTCATTTTTTTAGTTCATTAATTTTTCATTGAATATTTACATATTAGAAATAGTGAGCTTAAAAAAGGGTTTTGTGAAGCCTATGGTCTACGATTTTCATTTCTGGCTTCAAAAGGGGAATTTTGACTTCTAATTATATGTCTGTACAAGTTCAAATTTTTAATTAATATGTTGTAAATCCTAAACCAGGTTTTATGGAAAATTATGAGCTATCGATGATGAAAAAGAGGTGAAGTGGGGGAACTCCAACACCATTGAAGGCCCATGAGGTTAACATCTTTTATTCTACTGTGTTTGGAGAAACCTGATTATGGCGATTCATTCTTTCCAATTCTAAGAAGCACATAAAAATATCAGTGTCCGTTTTATGATTTCCTTACTACTTTATATCTATTAGTGTTATTGATGATCACTTCTATTTGATCATGTTTTCTCATTCAAATCATGATTTTTGATTTGGTGTTAACCAATGGTTATTTTAGTTTCTGTTCTAAATTTTAAGCTAGTATAATATTTACATGAATCATTTCCATTTAATGTATTGTTCTTGGGAGTTTTTATTTTTGAATAAATATGTATAGATTTAAATTTTTTTATACATTTCAGTATTTTCATTATTCAAGTATTCAAAATTCTATCTTCTATTTACAAAATAACACCCATGTTGATATTTTGTTTTGAAAAATGTAGGGGGATGGGTGGAGGATATGGGGGTTGTGTGGGGTGGTGCAGGGGGTAGGGGATTGTTATGGGGGAGGGGAATGGTTTGGGGGGTGGCCGGTTTGAGGGGGAGGAAAGTACAAGGGATGGGGTGGGGGTGGTGCAGGGGGGTTGTGCAGGCAAGGGAGGATTGGGGTGGGTGTAGGCTAGGGGGTTGTTTGTTGGTGTGTAGGGGGCTGGTTTTGGAGGGAGGGGACTGATTTTGGGGGGAGGCTAGTACAGGGGATGGGTGGGGGTGCTGCAGGAGGGGTTAGGGGCGGTTGGTGCCGGGGTTTAGGGGATAGTACCGGCAGGGGGTTGTGGGGGCTGGTGCTGGCTGGGGGGTGTGGGGGTGTGAGGATGGTTGTGGGGTAGGGGACTAGTTTAGGGGGAGTCTATTATATGGGGAGGTGGGGGAGATGTATTGGATAGAAATATATTTGAGTTTTGTTGTTCAAATAAAATGCCCGGGTATTATAGGTGATTCATTATAGAGGATGGGGATTTTTGATAGTAGTGGTAAAAAATAAAGGTATAGTGTGATCCAACAGTATGTGAAAAGTGGAGGATCTTCTTAGTACTTCATGTTCTAAATAATTTTTATATATATGACTTGTTTTCTCTGTATTTATCACATGGTATATATATTTGATTCTACTGTCTCTTGAATATATTATATACAATTCTGTTGATTATAAATATTCTACTGGTATTTTGGATTTACCTTTTGTTCAGTTGATTATATAAATTCTACTGGTATTTTGGATTTATCTTCTATCTGGGTGGGGGAATGCTAGGGGGTGGGGCAAGGGGGGCACTGGGGTGAGGTAAAATTGACAAAGGGAGGGTGTAGGAGAGAAGGGGGGAGGGGTAGGGGCAGAGGGATGTCTGCATGGAAGGAGGAGGAGGAGGGTGAGGTCTATTGGGCAACGGGGTCTATAGGGCAGGGGGAGGGGGAGGGGGCTGTGTGGAGAGGGCTGGGGGCAGGGTGGAGTGGGGAGGTCTGTAGTGCAGGCGGTAGGGGTGTTCTCCAGGTGGGTGGAGGGGGTAGGGTGGAGTGGGGAGGTCTGTAGGGCTGGGGGCAGTGGGGTGGTCTCCAGGTGGTCTGCAGGCCGGGGAGAGGGGGGTTGGGCAGTGGGGAAGCAGGGCAGTGGGGAAAGGGGGTGGTGCATGGGGTGTAGTTTGTCTCTATAGGGTTCGTTAATCATATATAAGGATGAATAACCATTACAATCCGTCTCTGACTCCCCAATTTCTTTATTATTAGGTTTCTGTAAGTATGCCCTCATATTTAAAACAAACTGGTTTAACTAAATCATGTCTTGATATTAGTTCCAACAAATAAAATTTTGTATGATACCACTATTTTTTTTTGGTATGGATTTAACACCTTTTCTTTTAAAAATACAGGCCATTATGTCCACTTCTCTCTTCATTCACATTATTATTATTGTTTAAAAATTTCATATTCACTTGAGAAATTAGAGAACTCTCAGTGTTTTTCATTTTTTTAGTTTATCCTTTTATAACTCATCAGACTATATGATCAAACATTCATTCTTATCATTTTCAACCTTATTCATAGGTTTGGATCCATTTTTTCTTATGATATATTATATTTGATTAGAAATGGTATCTTCTAGTAAACTTTTATTATTGGGTGGGATAAAAACATGTATCATACAAAACCCAATTAAGATGAAACTCGAGAAAAAAAAATTATATACAATTAACTTCAAGACTAATAGTTAATTAATATGAATGTACTATTTGATAGTGTCATTTTGAAACATGGATCTATTTCCCCCTTTCTTCTAGGAACATGATTTGACCTATTGGGCGTTGTGGTTCTTATATGATGGGTGGTGACATGTATAGTCACAAGAGATAGGTATGTTTTAGTTTAGTAATTATTTTATTTTATTTATCAAAATTCCCACTTAGGTCTTTTACATCATTCTGTGGACAAAGGGTAATTACATTCTACAATGGGGGGAAAATGGGGTTTAGATTTATTCAGTCCGTCGGCTTTGATTTGACGTAAGATTATATGGTTACTACTTGTCTCGAACCTCATTTATTTGGGGATTTCAGTGTTTTTGACTCCGTATTATGTTTTTAGTAGGGCGTTGGATCATTCCGTATTGGTTCGGGTGGATTTGGCTCTCCCAATCAAGTTAAGGCTTTAATTTCATTGGTTGGTTTCTCACTGGTTTTGTAGCATCCTTTTTGTGTTTTAATGTTCCAAATATCCATTTTGAAGTGCATTGATCCCTGCTCGTTGGTTTCGAGTAGCCAATTTAAGGGCGACTCACCTTCATGTGCATAGATAAGAAAGTATATGTACATGGGTTCCCTCGTTCTGTGTATAGTCAACCATGGCAGTGATTATGCACGTATGGGGCCATGTGTGCCAATTTTTATATATATAAATGCATACACAGTTTAGTGGACACTGGTATATACATATAATAATATGTGCAAGGATCCCCTAGCACGTGCTCATGGACATGTGGGTGTGTTCATAAAGACTCGGTGTCCTTGAATGTTTGTGAAGGTGTGTATACCCAGTGGGGGAGAACGAACTTTTAGTTAGAAAGCTCCAAAAGCCAAAGTGGATGGTTTGGTTCCACCTTGAGGTAAGATCCCTCTTCTTGACTCTTTATTTCAAGAATGCTTTAAATTGAATTTAGCTTCTTTATTAATTCTGATTAATTATATTTAATTGCATATCCTGAATATGTGTTCTTTAATATAAGTGTTTCATTTGATAAATAATGTCATGTTTTTATAATAGAACCCCTCCAACAGACCTGCACTATCTACGAAAACTCACAGTGATAGTTATGTTGGTCTTGTTGTTTAAATTATTGCATTTGATTTGTGTTGAATAAATTTTGGAATAAATGTTAAATATAATTAAATGAATTATGTTACAAAGAAGTGCCCTGATTTTATAATAAAACCCCTCCAACGGAGGTGCACTATCTTCAAAACCAAAGAGTACTGATAGTTATTTGTGTCATGTTTATATTTGGTTTGAGTCGTTAATATGCCTCTTGTTGGTGTTTTTTTGGCTAGATAGTTTCAGTTTTCTATGAATAATATAAATTGGCTTATCATACTCGTTTAACTCAAATGACACTGCCTGAGTAGGCATATGCCTTGACCATGAAGTATTTTTCACGCTTTGAATATTATAAATAAAATTCCCATGTTTAGGAAAAGTGAATGAATTTTTAAATGGTTTGTGTATGGTGTGTGATTCATTTCCATAATTTTGTTTCCCTTTAGATGTTGCGTCCTTGTTCTACTCACTACAACCTTATCGGGCGATGCCTTGTTATAGAATATTAGATAGTCGATCTTTTCTATCATCTTTCGATAGGGAAAAAGGTTGGAATGTTGACCCACCTCCTCCCACTCCCTTCGCTCCTGGCTGGCAGATGCTGCCCTGCAGATGTCACTGGACTAGGAAAACATACCGTGGTCATGTCGCGATCACGACGTTTTCACGCCACTGTCATGCCACCATCACGCCACTGTAATGTTGCGGTCGCACCGTGATTTGGTCCTACTCCAAGATGACACCCCGTGGTGGTTCGCAGTGATAGTATTCCATGAGTCTTGTGATCAAATTTGAGACTGACTAATCAACATTTCTTCTGGTGGGGAGACGACTGGAATCTTGCCCCGCCTCCTCCCTCTCCCTTCACTCCTGGAGGAAAGTTTTTGCCCCATAGATGTCACTGGATTCAGCCAACACACCGCGGTCACGACGCGGTCACGCCGCGGTCATGCCGCGGTCACGCCGCGGTAAGGCCGTGATTTGTTCCTACTCTAGGATGCCACCCCGAGGCGGTTCATAGTGATAGTATTCAATGAGTGTTGTGATCAATGTTGAGACTGACTAATCACAATTTTTGTGGGATGGGTGACGAATGGAATGTTTCCCCATCTCCTCTTGCACCCTTCGCTCCTACCTGGAAGATACTGCCCCGCGGATGTCGTTGGACCGGACCAACGTGCCACGGTCATGACGTGGTCACGCCGCAGTCACGCCGCACTAATACCGTGATTTGGACCTTCTCCAGGATGACACCACGCAGTGGTTCATAGTGATAGTATTCCATGAGTCTTGTGATCAATGTTGAGACTGACTAATCACAATTTCTATCAGTGTAGTGACAATCAGAATGTTGCCTCGCCTCCTCCTGCTCCCTTTGCTCCTGGCCGAAAGATTTTGCCCCACAGATGTCGCTAGACCGAGCAAACATGCCATGGTCACGCTGTGGTCACACTGCAGAAATTTTGTGATTTGGCCCTTCTCCAGGACGACACCCCTGATAGTTCTCAGTGATAGTATACTACATGTCTTGTAATCAATGTTGAGATTGACTAATCATAATTTGTACTAGCGGGGTGATGACCAGAATGATTCCCCACCTCCTCCCACTCCCTTCACTCCCGGAGAGAATATGCTTCCCCACAGATGTCATTGTACCGGGCCAACACGTCGCGATCACGCCACTGTCACGCCTTAGTCACGCCATGGTCACGCCGTGGTCATGCCTCGATAATGTGGTGATTTGGCCCTGTTCAAGGATGAAACCCCCCGTTGGTTCGTAGTGATAGTATTCCATGATTCTTGAGATCAATTTTGAGGGTGGGGTGGCTATCTAGGAAAGTGGAGCTCTGGGTTGTCCATGGGGATCTGTCCAGGGTCTGGGGGTTTACAGGGTATGGGGGGTGTCCAGGTTCGTTGGCGGGGGGGGGGGGGGGGTTCTAGGGTCTGTCAAGCAGGGTGGGGTGGCTGTCTAGCGGAGTGGATGTTTGGGCTGTCCAAGGGGATCTGTCCAGGGTCTGGGTTGGTGTCTAGGGTCTAGGGGGTGTCTAGGGTCTGTCCGGGGGGTGTCCAGGGTCTGTCCGGGGGGTGTCCAGGGTCTGTCCGGGGGGTGTCCAGGGTCTGTCCGGGGGGTGTCCAGGGTTTTTCTGGGGGTGTCCAGGGTCTGGGGGTGCCTAGGGTCTATTCGGGGGGGTGTCCAAGGTCTGTCTAGGGGGTATTAGGGTCTGGGGGTTTCTAGGGTCTATCTGGGGGTGTCCATGGTCTGTCCAGTAGGGGGCTTTGCAGGGGGGTTGTCCAGGGGGAGGGGGATGTCCAGGGGAGGGGGTTATGTAGGGTGGGGATGTCTTGCAGGGGGTGCAAGGGGTGTCCAGCAGGGGGGTTGTTGTCTGTGTGGGGTTATCCTATGAGGGGTGTTTAGGAGGGGGGTTGTCCAGGGGGGGCTGTCCAGTGGCGTTAGTGGGGTCTATCTAGGGTGGGAATGGGGACTGCAGAGGGAGGGGTGCATGGGGGATTTAAGGTGCATGTGGGGGAGCAAGGGGGACAGTGGGGGGGGTTCAAGGGGTAGTGGGGAGGATGCAAGGGGACAACACCAGCTGAACAATGATGGTATTTTGTACGAAAGGTGTAGGCCTATAGCCACAATTTTAAACCGTAGATCTAGGTCTACAGCCAAAATTCCTAACAGTGGCTATATGTCTATAACCACGGTTGCAACTGTGGCTCTTGGAGATGAGTGATTTTAGCCTATGCCAAGGGTTGAAAACCGTGGATTTAGGGTTTTTTTCACGGTTGTAACTGTGGCTATAGGGCTATAGACACTGTTAAAACTGTGGCTAAAGGGCTATATCCACTGTTGGGAACTATGGCTATAGGTTTTACCCTATACCCACGCCAATACCAGCTACGGTTTTGGGAACCATGGATATAACCTATAGCCATGGTTTTTGGGCCTATAGACACTGTTTAAAACTGTGGCTATAGCCTGATTTTATAGTAGCGAAAACACCACACCATTTCGTAATATAAATCCTAGATTATCTCAATGAATGTCTATCAACCCACTCCACCAAATAAAGATCCAAAACTAACATTGTTTCCAAAAATGCCTTTGATGCATCTAATTATTTTGAATCATCAATATGTGAGATTAATTATAGTACATAACTAGTTCATGGGTATTAACATGATCAACATATGAATTATTTTCATTGAATCCGTCAAAATAGTTTACTCAAACACTTACTTATTTGAATATTACTTTTTTCCAAAAGATTATATTAATAAATCTATGTGAAATAAATAATGAAACTATGTATTTTCATGAGGATAAAAACACTTAAAGAACCATAATTTCATTTTAATGTATAAAATATTCTAATTTATTTATTTTTTATCCTTCATAGCTTATTTTTTTATTTGTAGAGTTTTTGGTGTTTTCAGGTGTAAAATATAATTCAAGATTTAAGTGGGGTTGATCTATGACTAAACGATGTTGTACTATGAAACAACCCCAGAAAAGATACTTTTTATAAATTTGGGTCATTCTATTTAAAAGGGAGGTGTCATCAAGAATCAACCTAGGGATAAAGTATTTTTTTGGAGTTTGGTCATGTGAAGACAAGGGAGGTTATGACATGACTCAACCCATAAAGGGGTGTTTTTACTTGGAGATTCATCAATCCATTTATTATTAAGTCGTGTCACATTAGGGGTATATCCTTTAGTTATCTTTTAATCGTATTATTATTAACAATTCTAAATTCCCTCTTTTATCTCAATCATTTAAAACACCATTTTCCCTTCTTTACTTACCCATTAAAAGCCTTAAGACCATCACATGATGATATCCTTGCCATCATCCATGGTTATTGGTTTAATGTGTATTATTTGTTTAGTTTCTTTATAAAATAACTATTTTACTATCCCCTCCATAGTTTTTCTTGAAAATAGTGATGAAAATCACTTCAAAGAGAGGTAGGTTCAGATATGGAGCATGCAATACAGTTTCCTATAAGTAACTCCATGGTTGTCTATGTCTGAAAAGGGTATATATGAAATTTTATTGTCCAATAGAGTAATATGAAATTTCATAAAAAAACATCACTGATCTTTTGGATACAAACCCAAATCTTACTATGATTTGATGAATAGAACAATATTTTTTTTCACATCATGGTTGATAGTCGTAATTAGGTGGGTAATATAATATGATATGAAATAGTATACAAACCTAATTTGAATGAGTTTTTTTTAATATTATTTTATAACCATGTCTTCTTATATTTATAAATTTCACTTGATTTTATTAGTTATTGACACATTTATTTTGTATATGTTAACATTCTTCTTTGTCTAGATATTGGTACCAAATAATACCATCAAATGTAATCAATTGATCAATAATTCTTGGATAAAAATTAATATTTTTCACATAAGAATATAAAATGTTCTCCCATAATTTATTATTACCACTCCCAATCATATATCACAAATAATCTTGAAATGATAAAAAGTCAAAATAAATTTTTCTAGTATTTAAAAAAATTGGTAAATATACAACATGATGTGGATCTTTTATATGGGATTTGGTTTCGCATCATGTACTATGTTCCTTCTTTAATCTCTTATAATTTATAATATGTCTCAAAGAGTAAAAATTCAATGGATAAATTATTTGGTACATAAATAACAATAGTAAAATGATACTCCTTATATTAGGTTTCCTCCAAAATGTACTTGTTTTAGTTTCCTTATAAGAATGTCCATCAGGTTATTCTTAAACGGTCAAATTGATTTGATACTCCATTGAGTAGACTTTTATATATGGTTTCAACCTTTTTATATTAAAATAAATTAATCTCCACTGATCCCTATTATCCTAAGATTTCCATCAATAAAAATACTAAACATAAGAAATAGTCTTCACAGTGCAGACGATAACATCATTCAGAACATCATCATCTCCGGATTGAATAAAATATAATTTTTCCATACCACGAATTCAATGTTCTTAATTTTCGAATTGTGAAATTTTATATTCTACCCTTTAATATAAAATCATTATAATATCATTTCCTTCCAAATTCCTTATACTCATTATATTTTAATAGTCTCTTCTTTCCAACTTCATTTTCATTCTAGTTAAATATATTAATAACACAAAAGTATTTGTTCATTGTTTCCATAGTTAAGTGAAATGATATTCCAAGAACAATACAGTTTTTTGAAATACCTACATGTGTTTTATTTGTTTTCTTACATTCCCATAGTCTACCATTTAACAAAACACATAAGCAATTTCATGACATAATTATAGTTTTTTACAAATATATTTTTTAGTTATAGTTTAGATACCTTATCCTTTCTAATAGTGTGGGAAATGTACATTGTTCCTTTATTATATCATCAACTATATATCTAGATCAATCCATTGAACTAATGATTTTTTATGTAAACTTTATCATAAATAATTATGGCCTTAAGAATACTAAATACATTGAAAATGTTTCTTCTCCTAAATTATACCACACTACATTCTAATTTTTTGGGTAGAGAAATTTCCCTAACCTACATGGGCATAGAATTTACTATTAATAGAATTTAATCATTACATTTTATTTTTAGTGGTCCTATAAAATAAAATCCCAAAATTTCAATAACATTTACATAAAAAATATCATATTGTGGTAACTCATGTTTTATAAAAAAATGCACATCCATTAGAAATTATCACATGATAACACATATTTCCTAGAATCCTTATCTATAATATATCACATGATAAATCATATTTACTTGAATCCATAACAAATATGGGCTAGTAAAACACATAATAAATAACCTTTTTAGTTTACATGTCTCCCCTATAGTTTACATCCATAGGTTAATAGTGTTACTATCATAAAATGGATGTAAATTACTTCTTTTGAATATATCTTTTGATTTTTTTAAATATTCCAATGTTAAAAATTAATAAACCCTCCCAATAACAGTTATTCACGTATAAAAATATTTACATCATTTGGTTGTATTTGAATGTACTTGGAATAATTTATACACAAAATAACTGACCAAATTAAAAACCATTGTAAATTAGTTTTTTTTAAAACAAAGAAGTTATAATCCAGAAACTATATCCCTATGGATTCATAATAATATCAATTTTACATTAAATACATGATAAATGATTTTCTCTACGGTATTTAATTACATTGTTATCATTATTTTCCATTTTAAACTCCATATAAAGTAACACCCATATATTGAGTTTGTATTTTTCATTATTAATTTTTGCTAAATACATAAATACTGAACAGTAAATGGACACCACAACCATTGAACCATGAATACAAGGTCCCAAAGTCTATGTAAAATGATTTGTTGTACGTATTTTCCTATTAATAGTGGATAATTTCATTTGGAATCCATTTAGAAAGGTTCATGAGTAATAAATCAAATGTTATTATTTTCCCAACTAGGATAAATAACCTAAGAGGGTTCGGGTTTAATAATGTTATGAAAGAATAAAACTACCACTGCTTCAGATATTGTTTCATAATTAAACAAAAAAAATATTCCTCTCCATTTCCTATAGTAACATATAAAAAAATGAAAGAATAGTTGAGAGACAAAAAAATTACATGGTTCAATAACATAAGAATATATAAAAGGATCATACAAAGGTAATGTTCCTATATACCAAATCCACTAAAGCATACATCTGTTAAATTATTTGGAACAATATCACATTACTCCTAGTTTATAACCAAAAAAAATTGAATGCTCGCTACACTCTCATATAAAATGTGAAACCTACACCTTTATATAATTATCATATGGATTAATTGAATAAATATGTTTTAAAACTAATTGGATTCATCACTACGTTACACATTCATCCATATAATGAATAACACTTTACCACGTATTTATTGTTGAATCCATCATCAACACCCTCATAATGCTCACTATTTTTTTAAATCTCACATAACCTTAATGAAACTGTCCTATTTATGAAAAAAATTAAATTGTTTCATGAACCACAAAACATTTATGAATCTCAATGCATTTTTGAAGAACATGTATCCCTCAGGAATATTACTCCGTTCGCAAATCCCAATTTCTCCTTCATTAAGATCACTCCTTTTGTGAAGCTCATGTAAACATCCTAAGTCCACTCCTTTCACAATGTTAACTAAGAATATATGAAAATAACTCATTTAGAAATCCTCACAACATTTTCATTTCTCATATTCCCTTTTAAAACATCCATTATTTGTGAATTTTTTGTCATGAAAACCTTCCTGAATCACCTACATGAATTCAGAGCTTTTGGATTTCAGTTAAGGCTTTCTTTTCTATTATAATGGTGATAGAGGCTTATTTTGACACATTACCTCCATTTCAGGAATCTTTATACCTTTTCATCACATTTTCGTAATGATATCCATTATTATTCAAGAACATACATATCTTAAACCTTGAATGACCAATTAAACTCTGATCTTCTTTCATTGATGTGGGTGGTTGAAAATTTACTATCACTTTTACATTTTCTTTATCCACATGAATTTCATACATTTAAATCATTTACCCAAGAACAATTCATTATTTCACAAGACCATGTTTTTACCTCATATTTCATCATAACCACGTTTAAAATTCAAAAATATTATTGATTTATTACTCAAAATATTGGAAAAAATCCATAAAAATATAAATTACTTTCTGATCAAAATCATACCTAGTTTCCAATAAGAATTTATAAAAGTTATCGAGTCTGTAATATTTAAAATTTCTTTTCTCTGTAGTAAAGGATACCATCTTGGAATATAAAATTCATTTACTATTGATCCCAATGGGCTATATCCACTTGGTTATAACCCGAATATAAATCCAAAAAAGAAAAATATTTCATAAACTACAGACAACTCTATTATCTAATTAAATAAGGGATGTTGTAAAATATGTATCTTGGTTTATAAAATAATTAATCTATAGTTTTTATACTCTTTATCTTATAATAGTCATTCTAGTGTTGATTTCATTTGTCTAATTAGTTATAAATTTGATTCCCCATTGATGGGTACCACTTGAATTTGGTTAACTCGTGTGTTATTGAAAATGTGGGACTCAACTATAGAATCCAAAAACAATATAAACGTACTTCTATGAGTTCCTTCGAAATTATATGCAACCTCCATTGCCACAACACCCATGTATTAACATCATGATCCATGAGTATTATATTAATACACAATAATAAAACAATTTCCTTAATACATACAATAGAGAAATAAATTTCTTTATTATGCATCCTAAATAATTAATGTCGTTTTTTATTTTTTTTCGTTCATTATTTCTTAATGATATAATCATTTTAATTATGTTATATAATTTCAAAATTTTATTCCATAATATTTAATTCCAGTTTCATCAATTATTAATTAGGTTCTTCCACCAAAGTAGGTTTTTATGGTGCTATCATTGGTCTCATATATTTAATTAGTCATTTAAGTGATTCAACCTATCAATTGTACAAAACATAACTATTTTTATCCCCACCTAAAAAAAATTAGTTTTTAATCTAAAATTAGACAGAATCCAAAGTTTTTATAAGATTGTCCTAGGTTTCATCACAAATATCATCCATCATGTCAATCCTAAAGCAATTATTTGTAAATATATGTTGGTTTATTTCAAAAAAACATTTAACTCCTATTATTTATAATCCAACTCAATATGTGAGTTTTCATGTGGATACATCAAATAAAGAACCATCTATTTTTTTTAAAAATACAATTTTTATTGCATCCAAATTATCTGTCTCCATATTCCGCAGAAAAATATATTTATATGAAAGATTAACATATTATTACTCACTTGAACTTGTTAAATGATCCATGTAGTGTATTTAATGGATATACTATCCAACCATTCAACCAAAGGCATATTTATTGACTCTCTATCTAGTAATTCATTGAACACAGTTGGAATAACATCATTTATACTTAATCCCATGTTTGGGAGAAAAATGGGCGAATTATTCACCCAAAACCCCGAAATGTTCTTGGAGCTCCAAAGATCATGTAACATTTATATGGTCTTTATTTGTACAGTTTCATTGGAAAATTATGTGAGTATAATAACATCATGATATTAATCACTCCTCCTTTTTTAAATGATGTTCTTTATGTACTTATTATAGAATGGTATATATATTTTTCCTTTAGAAAAAGGAATGAAGATATTTATCCACATTAAAATGTGTAGAAATTCATTAAAATTATTATCCACATTATTATCATTCTATATATATCTAGGTATAAATGTAATATGTTTTTCAAATCTATAATTCTATTACTAAATAAATGTTATCTCATTATTTAAATTCATTATTTTCTCTCTGGTCTTTGTAGCTTCAATTACACCCCTCCCCTTAACATCTAGTTCTTACATGTGATCAACATTTTTCTTTTCTAATGCCTTCTAATTAATATTGTTTGTACAATAACTTTTATTTTTTCTCATCATTCACTTCATTTATTTATCGACTATCTTCATATTTACAATTCACACATTTTTCTCTTTATCTATTATTCAATGAATCAATCTCTTTGGTCCATTTTAGTTGAAATTGATAGTTTTAACATATCCTTAATTTCATTCTACATATTTGGATTCACAAAAAATCTTATATATTAAAAATAAATTTTCATTCCTCCTAAACTAATTAAAAATCCGTAATATATTAAATTTTTCGTACTCATCCATTCTTAAATCATGAAATTCCATTTTATCAATCTTTTCTAGGATCTTTTTAGTTTCATTATCTAATTTGATTGAACATGTAACCTAGTTCTTGTAAATTTTTATTAGCTTTTCTATTGAAAAAACCTTGTTGGTACCCATGAAACATATTTTATCCTCATTTTTAAGGATACAATGATCTTTCTAGGACATGTTTTGATATTTCTTCCAGCCTAGGTTCTATATGTTTGAAAATGGGTTATTATTAACTTTCTATGATGGATAGTTCCTTATATAGTTCATCTATTCAACTTGTTTTAATGATTAAAATAGAAGATGAATTTTTATATAGTGGATATAACCATAAAAAAATATAGTAGTACAATTTTTTTAGTTCCATTAGACATTGATCCCAGACCTTGCGTCTAATATTGATGGTTTAAATTTTATTTTCTCAAAATATTTATGTATCAAATTAAATTTAATAACAATCCTACCTCAAATTGGAATTCACAATGAGTATATTAAAATCATGTTCTATATCATTTTTTCTACTCAACTATATTATCTCCATATAGGAATAATATTTCTTATTCAACTAGATTTTTCTTAGATGCAACAAATCCTTTATAAATGAATTTCATCAATAATGGCAATGCAAACTGATTATATGGGCATTTATTTTGGTAATATAAATATATATCCCAAAAAAATTAAAATAAATCTTGATCAATATAAAAATATTTATATCCATTTATGTAGATCTTTTTCCCATTTTTTATAACAAAAAATCTTGATAAAAATGATTCTTTCTCACATTCTAAATGAATTATATTCCATTTAATTTCAAATACTCCATGTTTGACCTATCATGAAATATAGAAGATATAATGTACTTGTATAATCATTAGATCCTATATTAAAATGATTATACTAAATCTTCAAATAAAATCCTTGGAGAAATATAAAGAGTCATATATTGGTAACCCATTAAAAGATGGATTTTATTTTATATATAGATATTTTAACTCAAAGAAACTGGATTTTTCTATCAACCCTATATAATATGGGTTTCCTAAAACCTTCATAAATTGTAAATATCATACTATAAGTAGGTATTTCTCATAAATATCGAATGTCTCTAAAATTTTGGTTTCCATTCATAGTTGGCAATCTCATTGGATTCTTCTCCTTCATGTATTATGTATCCTTATCCATGATTTGATGGAAAATTATCTCAATCATAGGGATAAATAAAACGAGATAAATACATATTGATATTATATTTTACATGTACTAAACATATAATACAAATTTATATAATGACAAAATATATATGAAAATATATTTAATTTTATTTGAATTCATGTTTATAGAATATTTTTTACTTTTTATATTTCTAAATTCTAACTGAATTCATATTAGTGGGAAAACCATGAATATTTCATGAAGTGGTTCAAAATGGATGTGTGCAGTAATTTTTAAGTAATAGTACAAAATATTGAAAATTTTCAAAATTTTCATTACATATGTTTTTAGGAAACATGGTTTTCTCCTTAAGGACATGCCAAGGGATAATGCAGTGATCACTTATTTATAATGACTGAAAAAATTGTGGTTTATTTATAATTTTATGGAATTTAAAAGAATTAGTATCTTGAATTACCTGATTAACTATTTTAACTTCACTGAAAAAACATAAGTGGGTAAAAATGAATTTTTAATAGGAGAAAATTGTGAGATCTATTTAGTAACAATACTTTTTTCCTTTATGATAATTTAATTACTAGTTGAACCATGCAATGAAATTTACCAAAATTAAATATTCTCCCTTAGAGTCATGCCAAACATACTCCTATAATCCATAGATCCTATATGGATACTCTTTACTTATATAAATTGTGATTAAATTATTACATAATTATATTATAATTTATATACTTATATATTTCATTACATTTAAATCAATTTCTAAAACACCAGTTCTTGGGTTAGGTTTCCAATTTTTATACATCATATTTTTCAATATGATAATCTACTTATTTATTATAAAATTAAATCATTAGTTATTATTGAATAGAGAAAATAAATATTGGATTAAAAAATATGTAATATAGTTAATGTTATATAATACCTACTACATTAATCTGGCCAGTCATTGTAAATAATTAAAAATCAAGAATAATATGTTATTCTTTTGTTACCACGATCTCTCACTTGATTTGTACGAATATCAACACTTATAAGAAAAATATAATCGACCTATAATAAGTTAAAATTTTATACACATTATTCAATTCCCACTTGATTTTATGAAATTTGTCCTATGTGATTTAGCTCTCCTCCTCTTATTATTACGACATGGTTATTTACTAACACGGGTTCCATTTAAATAAATTTCAACTTCTCTATTAATATTTTTTTATAGGTCACCATTCGTTAAAATATCTATGAACATTGTATTAGGATCACATTATATGAAATGCTTATGAAAAATATCCCCATTTCTATCCATTAAGCCTCACTAAAATTCTTTGAGATAATCTTCCCCTCTTTCACAATGATAGATATGAACCATTACATTAAATAACAAGTAAACTAATTTGAGAATGTGTTCTTGTATAATGATTATCTTCATTTGAAAGTGAAGTGAGAATCATATGAGATAATGTAATAAGGTTAATTATCCTTGACCTTCAATTATTATTTTCTAATAAAATCCAAGTCTTCACTATAGTTTTATGTCATGTACAAAACCAAATTTAAGAATGGGTGTGAATTATTCTCCAATAAGCACGTTTTTACTGATATATTTCCCTTTAATAATTAGAATTAACCTTACATATGTGTAGATTAATCTACCTGTATTTTTATAATCCTATGTTAAACATATATATTCATGATTTATTCTTATATAAGTACACATAACTCTTACAAATCCTTTATAAAATCACTATATAATAACACATAGATGCTCTTATTTACTAATACACATCAAAAAATTATAATATATATTTTCATCTAATAAAATGAACATATATTAATTAAATAAAATTATTTTAGATATATTTTATGATGAAAATGTATAATTATAAAATAATGTGAAAAAAATCAATAATTATAATTCTAATTGAAAAATCTCAATAACTGTAATGTATCAGTATAATATTTAATAGAAAATAAATTCTAAATATTACTAAAAATTTAGTAATCCATTGATTATCAATGTATAATAATTTATGAACTATATTATGTTTCACTTAGTTTTATTTTTATATTCCATAAAAATAATTATTTATCATTTTTCCAAATCAAGAGTAGTATATTTATGAAGATATTTATAAAAAAATACATTGATAAAGCCATAATATTAATAGAAAGAACCTCCATGTCTTATAAGTCCTATAAATCTAATATCTACACCTTCATTATTCATTATCCATTTTAAAATTGAGTGAATCCATATGAAATATTTTCAATCAAAAGATCCTCTAAACCTACATACAAAATTAAGATCTAAATGAATCCATAGATTATAGAATTCATAATTCATCAATATTTATGTGGTCTAAAAATATTCATTAATATATCTTTGTATACAT
The DNA here is from genome assembly GCA_963277665.1 of Viscum album. NCBI lineage: Eukaryota > Viridiplantae > Streptophyta > Magnoliopsida > Santalales > Viscaceae > Viscum > Viscum album. The sequence continues at coordinate 1,404,773,600 of OY728120.1, read as the reverse complement.
GAATCACCATATTTTAATTATATCATTTTTCCATCTAACAGGAAATAATTCCTACAATTACACACAAAATAAAAAATAGTAACAGTTAAGATAGGTATATATTTTTAGAACTGCACACCCATATTTTAATTTTCCTCTAGAAAAAGGTAATCATAAAATGAACAATACATTAATAAATTTATTAGAAAAATATCCATGAAATATCACAATTATCTTGTAAAATACTAATATTTAAGAAAAAAATACGATTTCTATCCTCATTAGCATTCAACCAAATGTGAAAAACAATAAATTATAGAATATTACAATAGATCGAACTAAGTAAACCTGTTTGTATGGATTTTCCAAAAATGAAAATGGATTGGTTTAACAAAAGACATTTTAATTTTTTTATACACTTGATTAATGAATATTTATATCATATTTATATCTATAAAAATCATTGTTAGTGAACACTAATTTTATTATGGGTATCCTAATAAAATTTTCTCAGAAATACAATAGATAATATTTAATTTGAATAATTAAACATATAAAAGGAATTAAAATATTACTTATAGTTGAAATTAATTAATTTATTGTATGTTATTTTAGATTATCAGTCATATCAAAAAGTCTAAATTCTTACCATGGTGTATCATAATAGTTAATATTGAAGACATTAAATCATATCTACATTATATTATTCAAAACAATTATATAAAAGAGTTTAATTATATGTAAATTTGAAAAAATCATTGAAAATTTTTCATCCATTTTGTAGCATCGAAAAAATTGATCTTCAATAAAAATTGATGTTAATTAGAACTATAAGAGGGATTCAATGTTAATCTAAAAACTAATTCATTGTTAAAAAATTCCAAAAAACGTCACCCTCATGCCTCTCATTGTGAATGGATTTATAAATTCTATTCCAACAAGTATAATAAGGTTCCTATTCAGATATAAAACTTATCAAAATAAAATTTCATGTTCTTGTTTACAATTTATTTATAATACTTATAGGACATATATATAAAGAGAATTCATAAAAAGACATGGATGTTATACCTGAATTAACAAGGATAATTCATTCTATATATGATAATTTTCATCGTTTCTAACTATCCATCTGTAAAGAAATCTAGAAACAAATTTTTTTAGATTAATGGTCTTACCCCATTTTCATATCATTAGAATATCCAAGGAATTATAATGGACTATAAATATTTTCCCACTAATCATTTTATTTGAATAATGAAATCCAGTGAATGAAATTACATTCCTAAAGATAAAAATGATTTTCTACAACTGATACACTAACAATAAAAATAATCATAACTTTAAAATATATAATTATTAAAATCAGAAGATCAATCAATTCATTATCTAAGGGGATGAAAATTATCCCCATAAAACTATTTTGAGGACCATGAATTCAAATACACACATTAGTCTATTTATAAATCTAGTTTCAGTGGGTTTTAAAATGTGATGGATTATGTAATTGTTCGTGATAGAAAATAAACATTAGACATTAGTACATTCCACATAACTCCAAATGTGTATTTAAAAATCCTTATAATAGATCCCTTAATTAAATTAGATAATTGGGATCTATTCAAAATAAATTAAATGATACAAATAAAGAAAACATAAAATCCATACATTTTGGGGGAAAATAACTAATATCCACTTCATCTGATAAAAATATTTAGAAATATTTTTTAGACAGTAAAATGGAAATTTCCACCAAATATTTATATGAATAATCGCACATTGAGGTATTAATATGAATTTTTTTTATATTTCCTCATACTTTAAATCTAAATTATTTAGAAAAAATGTATTTCCAAATAACATTACTAATAACTAGTGAATGAATATTTATAATAATATTTCCGATTTTTTTACTAGAAGAAATATGTCTATAGTCATTTATATCTAGGTAATTATCTTTTTAAATAATTGGATATATAAAATAATAATTGAAAATATTAAGAAATAAAGAATAAATGAATAATTCCCCTATAGTATGAACAAAATCAGTATAAATTATATCCACATAAAACATGAAAATTTTATCAGAAAATCACTCAATACAAATAAATTTATTAATTCATTATGATGATAATGTTGTTCTGATATATAATTAGAAAGGGTTTTCAGTTAGAAATAATTTATATTACACAAAAAATGGAGGATGAAACAATAAGAATTTCTCTATAATTAAATAAATATATATAATTGTATTGATTTTGTAAATAAATCTCATTTACATAAATGATATATTCTGATGAAGTATATGAAACAATATAAACCCATAGAGACTTTAAAGCAATTATCACTCTTATTTATCAATGAAAAAGGTGAAAACATAATGTTACTATCTATAGGTACAATATATCTATCTTTATTTTATTCCTTGATAATTTTTCATTAGAGTGATAATAACTAATCAAAATTAAACAATACTTGAGGAACAAACTATGAAGGAAGATCAAAATTCTAATTATATTCTGGAAAACATATTAGATCATCCTCATCACTTTTACCAGAAATCTATAGACATGAGGTGGATGTTTTACTCTAGTCTATTATTTCTATGTTTAATGATTTAAGATTGTCAATCATAATTGTAATGTAGCTTCCTTAACTTGGATGAATCCATGAATTAGTTTCTATATCATAAAAACCATCAATTTTAACTAATAATAATTATTTATAAAATGAAATTAAATAGATATCAACCCTCAAAATATAAAATCAAAATGACATGGGAAATTATAATAATTAGAATGAGGAAGGTTCATACATGATCAATCCAAATAGCGAGTCAGATCATATAATGTAAGAAGATCAATCTAATTTTGTCTTTATCTCCACATTGATTATATTTCTAACATATGAAAAAACAAAACATATAATATTGACCTCAAAAAAACTATATTAAATAAGGAATACATTTAGTTAATATAATTTATTTATAAATAAATATCATCTTATATATTCCACTAAATTTAAATCTCCCAGTGAAATAATTATATTATTGATGAAGAAACACCTTAATTTAAGATCATTTTTTAACACTCTCACAATATTTAATAATTCTTATCTAATAAAAATACACAATCATATCATTATTTCTAGTAGATAATGAAAAATAGAGATTTTAGAAACTAATAACATAAGAGAGTGCCTATATAATTTTATGGAAAATTTCAAACATGGTTTTAAAAGCATAGTCATTCAAATTACATTTAAAAATTTAAAAAATAATATAATTCTAGTATATATAATCATGAGAAAAAAAATTATTAATATATTTAACAATAACTATGATAAAATGAATGTCAGTTTAAAGGAATTTTCTATGGTATAAAATAGTATGGTCATTATTTATCCCTATGAAGTTCCAAAAAAGTGATTCACATCGAATATGTTTGATATTTTGTTAATATTCTAAAATAATCAATATAAACTATTATCAACATTCATTTACTATTTATAAAAAGACACATTATGACCACATATTTTAAATAAGTGGATAATTTTATTGGAAACTATATAATTAATTTATCATTTACAATTATATTATAATTAAAAAATATGAAACTTTTACAAATTCATCTTTTATTTAATTTTGTCTTCAACCATCAAATGAATAAAAAATTTTATAAGGGGATTCAAAATATAAATTTGAACAATAATTATCACATAATGTCCATATATATCCATCTATTATCCTTCAATATTTTCATTGGAGTACATTTTAAATATTAAATATCTATTAATATTATGGTAAAATAATTATACCAATAAAAATAAAATTAAAATGTTTAAAATTTTAAAAAATGTTTTGTATATCGAACTGATTAAAATAAGGGTACAATTTTTTAGTTTAAATAAATCCTAGTTCAATGGATAGGATACCATAACTTCAAACATTAATTTTAATAACATTTGAGGAAAATAAGATATTAAGAAATAATGACCATGAAAGATAACATTCCAACCATTAAAACACTCAAAACATGAGATACTTTTGAATAAATAATCAATAATCCATATCTTCTCACATTTTAAGGATTTTATATCTTCAATAATATTTTGTATATATATATATAGTTAAAATTTTAAGTATTATATCAATATTCACAGTCAAATTAGTCTAATTTCATTTCATTAATGTTATTTGAGTTTATATTTCATTCATATAGGTAGAGGATTCGTTAACACAAGATAATTATCAAACCTCTAACTTCATATTACTGTGATAAAAATGATAACATTATTTATTACCAATATATATATAAGGACATTATCCCTACATACAAAATATATTAATCATCTTTTCTTGTCTTGTGCTACTACCTCTAGCCTATGGAATTATAATTCTGAAATTTTTGGTTGTAGATGGATTCTTAACTCACTCTCTTAGCTTGCAATTAAAAAGATGTGTGGATCTTGATTGGTCACAACAAATCAAGAACCTCTTCACTACGATTTATAAACTCTTTCATGTGATTTGGTATGATAGAAATGATTTTATTCGGAACAACATCTCTTCCATTATCAATGTATGTAAGATACGAATTCTCATTGCCATTAGGGATGCTGCTTCGATACAAAAAGATTATTGTGACAACACTGTTGGTGAATTTGATATTCTCTAACAACTACCGATTGATGGATTCTACAAACAGACAAAGTTTAATTTTTATGTGTTTTGGCAAGTTCCGCTTCTAGGATGGATCAATGTGAGATTGGATGGTGCTTATAAAGGAAATTTTGGTCCTACGGGATGTGGTTTTATTTTCATTGACTATAACAATAAGTGTTTGGGATGCTTCTATGGCAGTTGTGGTACTGCTTCGTCCCTAGAGGTAGAAATGATTGGTGTGATAAATTCTGTAAACATTTTAAAGAAAAAGGTTTGGGGAAATAATTGTATTGAATGAGTCTCAACCACTATTATCCATGCTATTTTTGAGGGTGTGGTTCATCATACATGGCCCCTAACCACCCGATGGATAAACTACCTTAATTCGCTTATAGTGACCAATTACATTTCCACGAATGACTTTTGGGAAGCGAACATGGCTGTTTATGGTCATGATAATAAGGTAATAATCCATGACATTACATGTAAGTTCATCTTGTTTCTCTAGATTATTTCTTTTTATTATAAATATTGTAATAATATCCCTTATTTCATACTCATGTAGTTCACTTTTCTTTTGCTAATAAATCAAGTCTTTGTTTTTAACTGAGGAAACACCTTCTTTAACAAAAAATAAGGTCATTCTCTCTAATACATTTTAATTACACTATATTGTGATTTTTGGTATCTTAGATATGAGATTTGGGATAACTTCCATACTTAACTTCATCATGTTAACAAATTTCTATAATAAGAACAATAATAAAAATTAAAATAAATTAATAGCTAATAGGTATATGGGATTATAAAAATAAAATGAAACACGTAATGATGTTACTATGTATTTACCTTTAAATAAATTATATTTGTTCATATATTATATTATGATACATGTAAAAGTGATATAAAATGAGAAACTCTTTATCTCATTATGCTAGAATACTGAAAAAAAATTTAAATTCATTATAACATAACTAAATTAAAAATAATTAGTAAAATTATTAATGGAATGAAACCAGAAGTAAATAAATATAATTAATTATTGAAATTATCACCATCATAATCTATTAGGAATATAATGTGATGAATAATAACATTAAAAATAATAAAATAATTTAGAAATATGAAAAAAATATTTCATGGGAAATTAAATAATTTGATGAAAAATTTTATAGATGAATGTAAGGATATATGTAAGAATGTGTGTAACCATTACATATATAGTCTTTAGTGATATGCTTATTGCGCATATGGTCATTCAATATACAATCATTTGATATATGGTCATTGCATATACCTGTATCCAAATAGTACATTGAGTTTGGGTATTATTAAAAATTTGAAATTGATATAAGTCACATATAGTAAACAATTTAGGAATGAAATAAGTATATTATAATTAATTAAAATGATTTATTATAAAATATATATTTTTATTCATTACTTATTAAAAATCATATAATATTATTTATTATTATTATATTTTAATTATTTTATAAAATACAAAAACTTATTGTAATGCTAATGAATTTATATAATTTAATTTCCTGAAGATAAAAAATTTATTTTATTGGGGTATGATTAAAATCATATAATATTAAAAATGATATTTTTGGATGACTATTTTTCTAAATTTTAATTATTTTAATACTAATAAATTAATGTGAAAAATTTTAAAAGATTATTAGATTGATATTTAATATTTTAGTTTTAAAAAATATATATTCACACCCATTTCAGAATTAATTGATATGAAATAAGATTAGGAACACTTAATGTTTTAAAAAGTCATTTTTTTATAAAAATATTTTCTTAAGTATAATTTTTATTTTTATTTTAAAGTAACATTTTTAATATTTAGTAATTGAATTACATGAAATTGAATAAATTAATTTATTAATTATATTTGAATTTTTTATAAGCCTTAATTTAATTTTTTGGAGTAAATTTACTTATCAAGGTGAAAATATAGTTAATATTGTAAATGTCAAATGAAGTTATAGATTTTAATTAAATGTTAAATGCCTATAATTTCTCTAAAGATTCCCAAAATAGTGATTATATTCATATTAATGACCCATATGCATCCTTTCTCCACTTTATATCCACTTCCCATGTAAAAATATAAACATACACCATTGGGAATGACTATTTTCGGCAATAATTCTCAAAACTCCATAGTAGATGGAACTCAACACAAAACTATCCCAAAAACTATTTTAAAGTGGTTAAATTTTAAATACAGAACTAAATTATGTTTATTAATTCCTTTTTATGTGTTTTATTTAACATAGTTCTATGAAATAGGCCTAAATTATCACCCTAAAGGAACCCATTTTTATTGGGATCAAATTCATATAAGTATTATCTTGTTCTTATCCATCTTTTAAAATTTCATTATCATTATTAATATTTATTAATATAATTATTAAAACATTTTATAATATATTACCTCTATTATTATTCAATGAAAATGACGTTACCAATACATAACACTATACTTCTACTCATTCAATTGTATAACTTATTCTTGTTTAAGTTAGTTCAACCACTTATTTGAATCAGGCAATTCGAAAACCATCATTTTCATCATGAAAAAGTTTCAAGATAGTAATACTAGTAATATATGATATTAAAGAGTAATTTATTTGATTAATATGGTTCATTAAGTGTGACACAAAAATTAATGGTCATTATAATGTAACATATTTTTTTCAATAAATTACCTCAAACATGCTTGTAATAAAATCTATTCTCAAGAAACACACCCATACCTTACATAAAATAAAAATGGGAATAAATAAATCATTGAAAAATAATAATTATAGTACCTTAACAATTCAGGTAATAATGGATATGTTATCAATGAATAATAAGTTTTATCATCATTATAAAGCTTCTATGAAATAAACAATATTACTAACACACAATGATGAAAATAAACAATAAATATTATAAGGGTAATAAATGATTATAATTGAAAAGTATAAAAGATAATATACTAGAATAATGTTATAAAATATTTTATCAAGATATTTATGTTTATTATATTGGTTTATATGTTTTCATGGATTTTATAAGTAATGGTTTGGGTTCCTCATCTCAATTTCCCTCTATTGAGATATAATATATATTCACCATTTATATTCTATTAGGTGGTGTATATAATTCCCGATGGATCTATTTTATCATAATATTAATATTATTCATGTTAATTAAAACTCAATATTAGGTTCCCTCTTTTGAGCACTATTGATCCAAATGATTCCAATGACAAAGTGGTATATTTTTCAATCTCAATTTGGAATTGAAATTTCTTAGGTATAAATATCCATCATGGGAAATTGTATATTCATTCTATATAAACCCGCATATTTTTTATTCTTTTAGTTTTATTTTTTAGGTATATATAACTACTTACCATTTAACCTCCATCTATTTCATAACTCAACCAAAAATATTCTTATAAGTGAATCCACTTTTATCACTTAATTTGGGCCATGATTATTTCTCATCAATGAACATACATTTGATATTATTTTCTCATATTCAATTTCCTAAAATATATTATTTCTTAATTTAATTTTCTATTTTATTTTATTTTCTTTTAATAATATTTTAATGAAATATTATTTAATATTATCCCATGGTTTCTTTACCATATCTTTTTCTCTAGTTTTCATTATGAATATTCGTATTTTTGTTTTCATAGTTCTCAAATGAATATTTTATTTAAGGGGACAAGCATAAAATGGCTACATAAAGGGGACAAAAACATTGCGAATTTCCATGCATTCATACAGGAGAAGAGGCGTCTTGTCGAGACCAACATTGATATTGGGGATGGAACGTTTATGGATGATAGAGAGATTTTGGGGTGTGTGGGACATTATTTCATTAAAATCCTTCTTGTTGATCCGAATAAGAACAAGCCTAATGGATATTCGTAATGGGAGAAGATTTTTGGGGGATGATTCCAATCCTCGTTTTGGCACAAGATAATTATATAATGGACGGGGTACTAGAGGAGGAGGAGATACATGCATCAATGATGAAATTAAACCCCAAGAGTGTGTCGGGCCAATACTGCTTCCACAAATTTTTCTATAGGATCTCCTGGGAGGGGCATTAGTAGGATATTATCAAAATTGTGCAGGAATTCTTTCACGGAGGAAGCATTCCACAGGTTTCTTACGTGATGAATCTTATTCTTATTCTAATGATAAAATAGCATTTATCCCTCCTTCACTATAGACCATTGAGTATGTGAAACTTCCCTTACCAGATTTTTTCCAGTACCATTAATGTGATGTTATCTATGCTCCTACACCATTGGATCTCCCTCGAGCAACACTTCTTTGTTAAAGGCCGCTCTATACAAGGGGAGATAGCGCTGTTTATGGAAATGATGGTATATCTCAATACCAATACCTTTGGTTCCAATATAGCTATAAATCTAGATATGAATAACACGTATGATAGAGTTGAATAGGGGATCATTCATAGGTTTCTTGTGAGCGTGGGTTTCTCCTCCTGGTCATGTGATATTCTCTTTAGATTCTACAGCTCCTCTGGGATGGCAGTGTCCATTATGGGGAAAACATATGGATTCATCAAGGAAACTAGCTGTTTGGGAAAAGGTGACCCCATCTACCCAATCATCTTTATTCTCAAATTGTATACTCTTCTTTGTATGATCAATAATGGTATATCCAATGGTGACAGGATCCCCAACTGAATGAGTTTGAACCATTCTTCCATTTCCCAAATGATGGTCACTGATGAAACCCTTATTTTCATGAATGTGAGCAAGAGTTCAATGTGTGGCATCATTATGGTACTGGAAGAGTATTGTCAATAGAGCATACCGGTTGTTAAGAAGGAGAAAACCAGCTTCTATATCATGAAAAAATATGTTCCTAATAGGGTTGATGATCTGTGTTAGAGACTGGGCATGCTGCAGGGACAATTTCCCATAGAGTATGTTGGAACCCCCATCTCCCCAGGTTGAATGTTCATACGAGACATCGACCATGTGGTGAGAAGGATCATGAGTCGAGCCTCCAACTGGAAGAATCATTTCTTATACAATTGGGTGAGGACTTCCTTAGTAAATAGCATCCTTTCATCCATGTTGATCCATGCTCTAGCCTCCACTAATATAAAAGAGTGTGTTATATAGACCATTGATAACATTATCATAGGTTCTATATGGTATTTTATATTTAAAGGAAATAGAAAATTGTGTTTAATGGGAAAACATGTCAAGACCTATTTTTGATGGTGGGGGTTAACCATAAGTGCATAGCTATCACGATTGACTACATACGTGAAAAACATGAGAGGGAAACATTGGAAGAATGTACCCTACATGGAAAGTTGATGTCCAGTAATATGGGAGGTGATGAGGTCACTAACTCTACACACATCTCTCCCTTGTTTTCTACGATTAACAACATTGCACTAAATCACCACCAGAACACGCAATGAATTATAGTGGAGGGAAATATATTTTTCGGGTACAACAACTGGTTAAGAAAAGTGATTGGCTATCCAGGATGCCCAACTACTATTGTTTTATTAAGGAGGAGTCTCCACCCATCATTCATCAAGTTAGTATTGTACAAGATTCAATAGGATTTTTTCACATCAATAATCATTAATTCAGACTAGAATAGATGTGTATTCACACACTCCAAATCAGGGAAGTTCAACTGAAAATATTATTGCAGGCTATTTAGCACTCCTGGTCAACTGGACGAATTGAATTACATGGTCGGGTGCACTAAGATTCCCATGAAATACAACATTCTAATTTGGAGGATCAGGAACAAGTCTATACCTTTTTTTTAAAACGTCAAAAGGATATGTATCAACATGCCTTCAAGATTCCCATGCTATATGGAGGGACGAGAGGAAAATACAACCCACATATTCTTTGAAGGGGGGTGGGTTCATGCGGTGTGGAGTGATTTAGGTGGGTTTACTATATATTATTCTCGAGAGTTGTATGATAATCCTCTATTGGACCATTGATTTAAGGAACATATTACAAGGTCCTAGAAAGAACAGCAAGATCTATGGTTATCAGAGCAGGGTGCTACTGGCTATGGAAATCTAGATACAACAAAATATATGAGGGGAGTACATCAACAAGTTGGTCCATCATTGTGAGTAAAATGAGTCTATTGGATGACATGGTGTTGTTGATCAGAAACAAGAAGGAGGCGCCTTCTCTTCCCATGCTACAGGAAATCCCACCATAAAAAATTACCATTCAGGAACACTGGGTGTGATTGTCTCCCCCAAAGAATTTTCCTCAAGATCAATAAAGACGTATCATGCATTTCGGGGTACATTTGTGGTAGTGGGGTTGTTCGTGGCCATAGTGGAATTTTTTGGATAGCCTTCAGTGCACACTACGGTTACAGTTCCAACATGCTAAAAGAGGAAAAATCTATCCTCACAGGGGTCACCCTCTATGCTCAGAAAAATATTTCTCTCTCCCATGTAGAAAAAGATTCAATTATCATTCATGATTACTTACAAGATAGAGGCTCTACTACATGGTCAATATCTTATATCACCAAGAGCTTCAAGGGCCTCCCCTACAACAATGTAATTTTAACCCATACTTGGGGTCAGAGGAACAAAGTAGAGGATCATCTTACCTCTTTAGATGTCCTAGGCTCCAATATAACATGTTTATCCAACATTTATCTCATTAATCCTAAGGAGGTGAATTTGATCAAAGGGGACACCCTTTTTCTCCATTACTTAAGGCCCCCCTAGTCTGTTGTCTTTGTAATTTTTTCCCCTTGAATGAAAATGATAATATTGATGATGTGCTGATGGTCATGGGAGTAATACTCAAGATAATAAATGATTTTATATTCTTATGTATGTGTCACATTTTAATTTTATATTTCAATTTTATTACAAATTCTTATTTTATGATCGTATGTATTAGGAAAAATGGTTTTATAATTCGACATTCGTGGGACTATATTATTATGTTTTGTTGAAATCCTTATTTCATGATTAAAAATTTTGGATCAATTTTTTATTTGGTATGATTTCCTTATGTTATTTTATTGTACATTAATTAGGTTCTCATACCCACATATTAATCTTATGTCCAATTATGATATTTTATTGATGTATCTCATGTTCACCCCATACAGAACATTTATGCCTAAGATTTATTATGCTTCCATTTTCATGGTAATGGAGATGATTATGATATATGATTTTACCAGAAATGTATCATGTAAAATGTTTATCTATGGGTTATATTAAATAATTATTTTATAATAAGTTTGTTATGTGTCTAATATACAAATATTTTAATCATTTAGGTTTTATGTTGTGACTTATTTTTATGTATAAGTAATATTCATGTAAAGTGATTTCATATGTATCATTATATTTTTGGGAAATATTATTTGGTATCAAATAACTTTTTGTGTTATTTTCAAGGATTAGGATTTTTATAATAATAGATTAAAAAATTAATATATAAAGGTTTTACTAGGAATTTTGTGAGATGAATTTGAAGTGGTATAGGTTAAATAACAGTTTTCATAATTTATAATGAATGTTCCATACATTATGATATCTTAGGATTAATTTTCATAATGATTTGATTATTTAATAGATATATTTTTTTAATACATAACCAAAACAATTTTTTATTAGTAAATGGTTTTATGTTGAATAAAATATTAAATTTTATTCTTACTTCACTTTCATGAATATCAAGTGTGTTTTTATATTGTAGTTTATCACAAAAAAATAAATCTTGAATATTTTTTAATATCATAAACTGAAAAATCCAATGATTAGATATTGAATAATCTATGAAAACTACATTTGGAATGATGATTTCATATAACATCTATAATAACTCATTTATTAACATATTTTTGATTTATTTCCCTCAAATATAATTATTCCCCTTTTAGTAAAATTTTATTTGATTTTAGGCATGGAATATATATCACTAGATATAAAATATAATAATTATTGGGTTTGAAAAATTTCATTTTATATTCAAAATATTTCCATTATTTTCTATCAATGTAAGGATTAATTTTAAATCCTTATAGAAGTTACATAACTTGTATGTGTAATGTTGCATAATATTGAGGGTTACATACCAAAAATAGATGAATAAAAACTCAATAGTGAAGATATGAATATTGTGTGAGAAAATTTTTATGTATTTAGAAATCTTCTTTATGGTATTCCACGAGATATTATTGTATATTTTTAAAATATAACTCATATAAAGTGGTATCCCTATATCAAATACTATATAATGTACGGACCTAATTAGTCAAATAAATTGACGAAGAAAATATAATATAATCACTAGTAGGATTTTATACACATATGTGATTCAACATGGGGTGGAATAATCCTATTTATTAATAAGTAATATATATTTATGCGACTTTTCATTGAATATATTTTACTTAATATGATAAAAAATAAATTACCCTCTATCTTGTATTGTTGACTTGATCAATCATCAATGAGGAGTTAAAACTTTATGAGAGACTGAACTTCAATATGGATATCTTCCATTAAGGGTGGAAAGGTATAATATAAAAATTATATTCTTTTATACAATATATTTACCCAGTGAATTCATTTTTTTTCCTCTCTTATATAAAAATCCCCCTAATCAATTTAAGAGTTTGGATAATAAAGTCTATAGATATTACATCCACAATATTTTTTTTGGAGTTATATATAATTTACATATATATTCCAATATCCTATAAGATAATTAATATTATTTTATTATTGTCCAAATAACCTTGAAAGAGGAAAATCATTATGAATTTTTTTTAAAAATTTTCAATTCTGATGAAAAGGGTAACATTTTTCATGTCATGTAATATCAAGTGTGGGTGTATATGTTCATCCTTATAAGGAAGTGGTTATTGAGTAATGATCCAAATATACAATTATTGCATATATTCTTTTTTTCTTGTATTGATAAGATTCATTCAATTCATTGTCATAAATTTCTTTGAACTATCAAGTCTACCAACCAAGTTAACTAGTAAGACAATCAAATTCATCTTAATAGAAGAATGTTAAAATAAATTCTAGAATCTTAAGATAATTTTCGTATCTACACCTTTAATCGCACTACGTTGTCGTGGATAAGGGACTAAAACATATAGTGATGTATCAAATAATGTATTGTTAATTTTATTCATGAAAAATATCTTGGTTGTAGCTTATTCCTAACATCATATATGTTTTTTTTGCGAAAAATTAACTAAAACATGATTTAGAGTTAGTAATGTTGTTATTGTGTTTAATGATATGGTGGTGTTTACTATATTGTAAAATGATGGAAACATATATACATTTATATATATCATAATATTTTAATATATATGTATTTATGAATATATATTCCCATATAGGGAGTTAAAGAATCGCCCAATTAGATTTTAGGAGTTTATTATGGACAATGATTTATTAAAATACTACCACAAAAAGAATGGAAACACAGTGGTTAATTATCTGAGTAAGAAGGATTATAAAAATTTATTGATGATGAGTACTAAAAGAGGCATAATAATCTTGGATTTTCAAAATATGGGTTCAACAATTACAAAGAATTTTGAAAAAACATATATTTCCCAAATAAGAACCCATCCATCTATCTGTGTGAAGAACAATGAGGTGACTAATGAGGATATGAAGTTAAATAATAATGTATGGATTATTATATAATTTAACCTTAATAGTGAGATAAATGTAAGGTATTCATCTAGATTCAAATTTTTTTGCATTAAATACTCTGATAAATAAAATTCAAGTCCTTTTAGTTAATAAAGACAATTTGATAATATAATTTCCAGTTCCCTCATAAGATGTATTGGGGTCAATGTACATCATGGTTCCCTAGATTACTACATTTCTTATTTCTATAACACAATTGATATATGTTTCATATCCCTCAGAATGTGTGTTCTTGTTAGGAATCACTACTTTTAGGCAGTTTCCATTGGATTTATTTATGTAACCGAAAACATACAATGGTTCTTCATCCCAAGGGACATGCATTCCAAAGGCACGTGTTCATCATATTTGGACCCAAGATGCTTAGGAACATACATTATTCAGTATTATGGGAGTTCATACTCATCACACTCTTTTAGGGGGAATTATTTCGTACTATATAACTCCATAATATATTTAGGATATTTATTTTGAATTCTTATTAATAGAAAACTATAACATAGGTTTCCCTTGATATTTTTAGTCAATTATTAGCAGTTGTGAAATTTAAAATAATCTATATGTATTCGAGGTTCTTCATTAATGGAAAAATTTGAATGAATTTGAGGTTCCCAATATATGTTATCCTCTCACATATAATTTAGATGTTATATTAAGTGTTGATATGAAAATACAGGTTTTTATGCCACCCAATTGGGAAATCTGGAATTTATTGTCATCTTAGAAGACCCAATTTTATTTTCATGTTGGGATCATACCCATTAATGGGATACCTACGTATCCTTATGAAAGTATTTGTACCCCTCATAGTTCGGTGAAACATAATGGGACACACCATACCTTTTACTATCATGTGATAAGGACCAGACTGTAGAGTTTAATGTCTTGTGGTAAGGACATATAAGAAGAAGATGTTCAGTCAAATCATGGTATGGTAATTCTTTATAAGAAGCCCTAGGAACATGGAGAAGATATGAGTGTCCATTTTATATTAGAACATTCTTCGAATATGTCACAGGAAGAACAGAGTTGATTTGTCATTTTGGGTTTGAAGCTCAATGAGGCATCATACGTATCCCATTTGAATGGCAATCAAAGCCCGCATAGATTGATATGTCTCAAAGGAAAGTGTAGTATTTTGAGGTAACTGTGTTTTCTCTAAATTCATACAAAGGATACCTTGGTGATTTTTTAGTTTAATTTATAAATTACTCTAATGAAGGATTTCCATTTATGGATGAAATGAGGTGGAACTCAATCCTTAGTAAGGATTCCTACATATCACAATTATTGTGGGAATTAGAGTTCATGTAGTTCATTTATGATAGATCATGTGGATGTTGTGATCATCATAGTTATCTAATACCATGTGAGTTAGGGTTTCTGTGAGAAACGAGAGGATGTGTAAGATTCAACAAACCAAACACTCTCACATCTGCTGATGGGAGAGGGAGGGTCTATGAAGAAAGAAGACGAGGCGATGGTGGGAGAGGGTGCTGAGTGATGAACCATTCATTATAGGATAAAATTTGAGGTCATGCGGCCCGACTCTCAGAGAAATCGGGACTTACATAAGTGGGAGAGCCCAATTGAGGTCTGTATGGGGCTTAATCCTAAAGAGGATTCCCATTATGCAATGCATTTATTCATAATCCTAAGGAGGATGCCCATTTATGAATTTGTTGGGGGAAATACTCATAAGGAGGATTGCAATTAATCATTGGTTGGGGCTTCATCCGAAGGAGGATGGCCATTAGAGGATTAGTTAGAGCTTACTACAAAGGGGGTTTTCTATTTGATGTTGGGTTAGGAATTACAAAAAAAAGAGGATTCCCATTTGGGAATAGGTTTAACCTAGAATAGGAGTCATTTGATGACGTTTGAGGAGTTTCTTGAGGAGTGTATCAACTCAATTTACATATGAAATCCATAAGGAGAGTCTAAACTCAAATCATATGAAGAGAACCAAGAATATTAAGTAGACTCAAGGGACTTCATTAAGTGTGATGGATTTCTTGAAATCATAGTATTCAAAGGATGGAAGTTGGATGAGATAAAGGGTGTAATGGAAAATGTCGTCAACCCATCCCAATAACTTCAGGGTGAGACTCTCCATTTTTCAGGTTGGTTAGTGACAAAAGTTAATGGATAGGCCCAAAGGCCTTGGACAATAGCCCAACAAAGATCCTAAGTGGTGGTGCAAGGGTGAATCCCCCATGGCCCAGACTAAGGGGACTTGAAAGTGCTCCTCCCTGGTGCATCGTTTTGGTGATCTGCATCGGTGCTCCCCCAGGTTGAGTTTTGTAGGTGATCCAAAAAGGACTCCTCATAGGTTCTCCACAAATGCTCTCTTCTATGATGTGTTTCATAGGTTCTACATGAAAGCGCTCCACATAGGACCTTTGTACATGTCATTGGCAAAGCTTTAGATTTTCTAGACCCTGATATGGTATTAAACCACTCCCCCAACCCATTTAATTCTATATAATCTCATGATTTGTAGAATTAAATGAGGGTTTTGGAGGACCTAGGTTAAGGACCTATGAAATGAGATCACTGGGGATTCATTTGAATTTTCAGCCTTTCAAATGCAGTGCCCAAGGGATATATTCATTGTCGAGGAGGGGGATAGTCAAAATGAAGTTGTCTGCTCGGTCCTCCATCTAGGTCTATTGTGTAGTTCCAATGTGTAGGTCCATTTCATAGGTCCATTTCATTAGTCCATTGTGTAGGTCCTCCAAATAGGTCCCCCACGTAGGTCCTCTGTGTAGGTCCATTTCGAATGTCCATTTCATAGGTGAGAAAAATCCCATTGTAAAATTTATTCGTCTTCTGAGTTACAAATCTTTTGATCCATAAGTCCATTTGGCCTCTGTGCCCTGTCAAATAGAACCTCTAAAAGATATATAAAATTCATAATATGGTGAATACAAAAAGTCCTCTTAGATGAAAAATTGAAAATAAAATTTAAATAATCATTTTCTTTTCATCATAGATGTTTGAAATCCATAGAAAACCTTTTCTGGGAAGACCATTCTACTAATCCCTAATTTTGGAGAAGTCTTCTGGAAGACATAAATCTAGATTGAATCTTCTTTCCTAATGGGGAACCATTTTTACTAGTAAATGAAATTTTATTCAATGTGAGAATCATATCTTCAATTTTGTGGAGAAGTTAATGAACCAAAATCTAGGGTGTCAAAAAAATCCCCCCTAGAATTCGAATCATTGGGAATGAAAAGAATTTAGTTCTAAGGTTATAGTGTGGAACTTTGAAACATTGCAAATTCATTTTGTAGGTTTTGGATCAACATCATGTTTTGAAGGATGCTCTATTTGTTGACTAAGACATGGGGTCGACCGTGCATAATTTGACTATTTCTAGGGTACTATGGAATAACCAACAAACATTTTGTCTTTTGATTTTTTATTTCCCAATATTTCATATACCATATAAAAATTTGTTCTAGCAAGCTAAGACTCTTATTTTTCTAGAATTTCCTTTGCGTGTTTTAAATTTGGTGACATCCATGTAATTTGTTATTGGAATTTTAGAGTGATGAAATTCTGAATAATAAGGCTTGTTTTTAAGGTCTAATATATTTGAAAATAAATTTGGAAATTATATTCCAAACAATGATGAGTTTCTTGGAATTACTCAAATATTCTGTAGATACATACATGTAGAATCTTCATGCATGATTTTTATGGTCAGCAAATCTAAAACATAATGTATAATCATAATTGATGTCTTTTCCATGAACAATGTTACCATTATTTTATGAACACATTATTGGGTTTATATATTGTAGGGATAACTAGGTTACATTCTGTATAGCCAAACATTGGAATCTTTTTACTAAAAATTCAGTTATATAGGACAATTTATACAAGAAAACCTAGGGGCACGTACTGCCTAATCAGGAAAAAGAGCTCAAAAAGATTTGACATTATATTTTTGATAGATAAGGGAAATTAAGATTTGGGTGACCCAAGACCACAGTGGGTGCTTTTAATTAATGATTATATTTAAGAATAAGGGGTCACCTATGATGATATAGGTCATTAATGGGGAAACCAATTCTACTAATTTTTTGTGAGGAATGGTAAATGTTTGTCAGAAAGGTGGTTTTCTGAATCATGCTTTGTAGTTTTAAAGTTACATATTGAGGAAATTATACTATAAAATTTCTTGTCTTACTACAAAGACAATAGGATTTGTAGTTTCAAGTCATGTTTCCAGGACATTAGGGGGATTTAATTTAAGGTCATTATCTCTGACCAATGGTTTATGAGTCTCAAATTCCTTGATATTTTTTCTGGAAACATACTACCATGTTCAAGTATGGAAAGGAAGAACTGTAAAAAATGATTTGGGAATTTCTTGATTGGATAGATGATATGGGAAAAGGTTAAAGGCATTAAAGGATGACTTTTCCAAGAATTATGTTACCATTATTTGACAAAATCGTTATTGGGGTTGAATTATGCAGTGCTGACTAAGGCATATACTACAGATCCAAACAGTGGAATCTTTTAACTGACAAGCCTGTTATGTAGGAAACTTCTACAAGGCCACCTAGGGGAACGTACTACATAGTCATACAAAAGAGCTCTTAAGTATCAATCATTCTATTACATAATTCCTAACAATGTGTATGGAGATTTATATTTTCCACAGCACTGAATTCAATTTATGTAAAAAGGAACCTAAATATAGAAAGATTATTTATAATCCGGATTTAAAAAGAATCATAGGAATATGATTTCATCATAGGTATCACCCAAATGTATGAAGTATGGTGTCTGCAGTTTTAGGTCATATGAATAGGACCAAAATATATTGGAAACAGTAAATTATATGTGGTAAAATGATCCATTGTTATTTTAATATTCTTTGAACACATGGAAACAGAAATCTGTATACCATAGTGTTAGAGGATTTCAGATCAATATAAATGTAGTGGGACTAATATACTTGGATGAATGCTTTAATATATGGATTATTGTATATTATCATTAATATTTTAATGGGAAAGAAGATGATTTTACTAAGAACGAAGGTACGATAAGTTGAAATAACCCATTATGGGGACTGTATTATACATGGTAGATTAGGAAATATGTTTCATAGATAAAAAATGGAATCTTTTTACTTAGAAGTTAATTTTGATGTTGAATTTAATGAAAGGAAACTGGAGGGAGATGTTTAATAGTCAAGAAAGAGAGTTCTTAGGTCTCCGAGAATCATCCACAAATATCATTAAGATTTATTATAAAGATCTGAATATATTCAAAATTAAGAGTGTGAAAATATGAAAGGGGTAATTCTAAACACATAGGATAAATATTTAAATCAATATGGGCCAGGATTTTAGAGTTCTATATATATATATGAATCATATGTAAAATGGGGACATTTCTTATTTCCTTTGTGGTCTCTCTATAGAGATGTCCAAAAATTAAGAGCTCCTCCATATATAATTAATTATTTATTAGAGAAGGAAAAAAATTTATTTTATATCACGATTGGGACTAAGGGTTAAGGCATAGTCTTCACTGTGTATCTTAATGGGGTGAGAATCAATCCATACTTAGTTTTTTGATTATTGTGTCATTTAATGTCGTGCAGAAGGGACATGAAGTGATTCCAATGTGAAAAAGAATATTGTGGTTGGACTGGAGAATTTAACTTGTGTGTCACTACATATCACATATGTATGAGAATAAATCCACACATAGTTCTTAAAACAATCTCAATGTAGGTTTGATTCATACATAAATGAAATAAAGGGGGGTTTATATCATTTTTGGTCCCAAGATTGGAGATCTAGACATCTCTATGTATCCAATTAAAATGGTAATCAAGAAAAAAAATTCCTTCAAACAATAATTTCCCACACAAATTGAGTTTTATGTGAGAGACCATAGATTTTAACACATTCTGGGAGAATGGTTCATCTTAATACACAAGATGGTATGAAGATCAAACCATGTATCTTGATTGTTTACTTTGTGTATATCTGGACCATATACATGAGAAGAAAATGAAAATAAATTTTTTATGTTTGCGGATGGTCCCAAGATTGGAGATCCAGGTGTCTCTACATATCCCATTGGTATGAGAATCCAGCAAAAATTAGTTCTTGAAATGAGTTTTCTATGATGTTCTGATTCAAACATATAGAGAAATAGAACTCATGTGATACTATGGAGTAGAAATGATGTGAGTGATGCATTTCCATTGAATCTACTCATTTTTTATGAATAATAAGGAATACAAATTTTTGATATCTTATGGGATTTCATAATGTTAAATAAAGAAGATATTAACAATACGGTTTAATGTTGTGCAGTGTGTGAAAATGATTTCATGAACTTTAATGTTGTGAAATGAGGAAAAATTTCCTATTCATTTTAACCTCATGAGACATGGACATATATGGTTGTTATACAGTTTAATGTCATGAATCTAAGACTTTGTGTTGTGTAGTTTAGTGTCATGAATCGAGGAAATTATGTTTTTTACTTACACAAAGTAATTATTAAATAAATCTTTGTAGGTTAGAATTGTAAAAATTCATTATCCATTGATATTAGGGAATAATCTCTATTAGAGTGGGAATTATGTACAGAGTAAGGTCCTTCCCACTTTGGCATAAGTTTTAGAGGCTTGTTTCCTGGTATAATTGGAGTCCAGAGGACTAATACCAATTATTCTCGAAGAAATGAGTAGAGGTGATCTTTCTTCTTAAAATATCATTCTATTTTGTTCTAATAGACTTCCAAATGATTGAACATATGTATTATCATTTCATCTTAATGGTTCCATCTCATCAAATCAATTCTGAGACTGTTCATATGAAGATAAATGATCACATATTGCAATACAAAGTAATGGAAATATAATTCAATAGGAAAAACATTTTCTATTCTATAAAAAAATGAGTATGGAGTTTCCTGAGCGGCATTATGGGTAGTAGTCCGATTATCCCATAAAGGATACAAAACCTTATCATGATGATATTTTTCCTCTTTATCCCCCATTTTCAAGAGTATATTTGATAGCGTCTTTTTGAAAAATCTCTTTTTTTCCACTGACACCTTCATGATAGTGAGATGAATGGTTGGATTTGATACTGTTCTCCTGATATAACTACTTTACCTCAACAGAACAGAAATTTATTTCATTGAATACGAATATGGTATGGGGGACACCAAATATGGTAATGATATTATCTTTGACAAAGCTAACAATTCTTTTGGCCCTGACATCATTGAGAGGTATTGCTTCATCCCATTTAAAGAATAAATTATTAGCAGTACGAATATACTCCAACATCTTATCCATATCTAGAGGATAAGGTCCAACTACATCCATCCCCATGTGGAAAATGGCTAAGAATATTTATAAATATGTTGCAACTCTAGGGGTTTATGAATGTTGTTTCCATGCATGTGGTAGTGGTGATATTTTTTTGTGATATATGTGTAATCATGTGTCTTTAAGGGTCAAAAGTGTCCAAGACTTCGGATTTGATCAAAAATCCCATGTCCCAACTGGTGAACACTACTAGATCCTGATGTACTTCTTTCATGACAGTTACAGTTATTTCACCATCAATACAATTTAATAGGACTACATTGAAGCCTCATTTATAATGGATCTTATAGTGATCTTGGCTACTATAAATAGTGAAATTGACCAATTGTCACTGGATGTTCTCTTTTCCGCTCTATAAAGTGGAAGTGCTCTATTTTTATTATTTTACATTATAGGTTTCTCCCATCCCATAGTATGAACATGTAGGTCAAAAATAAGGAGGATTTCATTAATTTCCCCCATTTTAGTTTAATAAAAATGTGAAACCACATGATAATGGGAAATAACGATTATTGTATCATCCCAATTTGGATATTCCATAGATATAGATGAATTAAAAAAAATACCATCGTGGGTATTTTTTTATCATAGTTCATATGAAAATGTTTTATCTAAGGGTAATTTATCCATTAATCCATTGAAATAATCACACTAAGGTATTAACTCTTTTTGATAGAATAATTTCTATGGATTTGTTTGATTACTAATTATGAGTCACCTTGCTATTTGAGGTGGTTCACTTGTACATGGATCTCTAATTCCATGCCTATTATGAGAGCATGATATTCTCCCTCATTGTTGGGACCATCTTCTGATAATAGAATAGAATATGGAAAAAATGCCTTTTTGGGGAGATAATCACAATTCCTAACCCATCTTTTTTTAGTTTAGGGTTTTCCATTTTCTTCCCTATTGGACTTTTTTAAGACCCATAAATGAACATTTCTCATGTTTGGTTATTATCTTGAATAAGTAATACTTATTCATTAAGATGTTCATTATTCAAAGATGTATCTTATGTAGATGGGTGTTCAGCTCAGAAATGTGGTAAGGATTGGATTTTTCTTTCTTTCTGAGGAACAAACTAAATATCAAACTATTTCAATATAACATCCCTCCAAGACAAACATCATATAACAATAGGATAACTGAGGATAATATTCGGAAAGTTATTGCGAGATACCAATTAAACCTCATGATCTTATAGTTAGTTCCTTATCTTGTGAACTAAAAATATTAATCAAGGCATCACATCTTGATAATTGAATATCGATTATCTATGTCAAGCATAGTTTGATTGAAATAGTAAAACCTATTTCCATTCACTACATCATTCTTTTGGGAAATGAATGAACCCAATTATCTCTCTAAATATATCATATAAATAATAAGTTTCATTCCATCAACTGGTGGAATTAATACCGGTCGAGTCAACATATGCTTCCTGAGGGTATCAAATTCCTCTTGGCAGTCTTCTATCTATTGATTAGTAAATCCCTTCTTCATTAATCTCGTGAAGGGTAAACACGTACCTTCCAAATTTGTGATTAAGAAATAAGTATAGTCCAAGTGTACTTGATGACCTCTTAATTACATTTTATTATGAGGTGGTTTCATGGAAATGATTTATTTTTTCTTTTTAGGATAAACCTCGATGCCACTATGGTATACAACATAGCCAAGGAATTTTCCTAAGGTAACCCTGAAAGCACATTTCAAGGGATCAATCATCAAATTATGTTGCATGAGATATCCAAACATTGTCTCCATATTAGTAATGTCATCGAAATTTTTTCTATATTTAACCACTAGATCATCCACATAACATTCAAAAAAATTACTAATGAGGTTTTGAAGATATGGTTCATGGCATGTTGATATATTGCACTTGTATTCATTAAAAAAATGGAATTAACTGATTGAAAAACAAACCTTGACGGACTCTAAAGGTTGTACACTCCTCATCCCCAAGGTCCATTCGAATTTGATTTTACCTAGAATAGTAGTCCATGAAGGAGAGAGCTTCATAGTGGGATGTTTCATTAAGGAAATCTTATTTGATCGTAACTGGAAAGTCAACTTTAGGAAAATGTCTATTTAGATATCTGATATCAATGCAATCTATGATTTTACAATTCATCTGTTTCACTGGGACAATGTTGGATAGCTATTTGGGATATTAAACCTACATGAAGAAGTAATATTTCCTATTTTTATTGACATGAGCTTCAATTTCAGAGGCATGAGTATGATTTGTTCTTATTAAAGCCTACAAGTTTATTTATGAGTTTGATCTTAATGAATCATAACTGATCATGATTGGGTCCTAGATAAATGATCCAATGGAATTCATGGATATTTTCAATGAAAACAACACAATAATATTCCTCAATGAATGATCCAAAATCTGGGTAGGTTTTTTATCTTCACTTTTCATACTATTTATTAATCATGGATGAATAAAGATCAATTAATTTAATTGAATTGATATGTGCATCATCCATTTATTTGAGTTGATGGAAATATATTTTATTCGTTGTGTTTCTTCTTTATTAATTTCCAATTTTAAAGAATATTGATCACGATTGAACTAGCAAGGTTTGACTTTCATTACCCATTTTTAGTTCTTATAGACTTGTCAATTTTTTCATCATCCGATCATCATTGGTATCTTCTTTGGCAAATATATCAAAAAAATACCCAATACTCAGTTGTTTCAAAATCTTATTTGGTGCAACATATCGATGTTATAGGTATAGAACATGATTTATTTTGTGATTTGTTGATCGAAAAAGATGGTGGACAGATTGAACTGAAATGAGACCAAATTGGTGGGATTCATTTTTCCTGAGTAACATATGATGCAACTAAAGATGGACCAAGTCGATGTTTTATAAGAAAACATGAAGCATGGATCTAGGATCTCTAGTGATGAGAGGTATGATGTACCCTAGATGGACCTATTCTGTAGAGATTAGTGTCTTCGGAAACATGGAATATGTATCATAATAAGAAATTGTGATTATGGAAAATCCCAATCCATATGAAGTGTATGTTTGTATTACATGTTGTTTGGGATCCCTGGATGCTGTGATAGGACTTTATATGCAGTTTAATATCATAAGACACCTGACATGGTCACACACCATATATCCCCACTTTAATAACTTTTCATGTACATAAGATAGAACATTGACAATGCTGGAATTACCTAGCTAGTGGCACGTTGTGTACTCCGAAAGGGGAACAACTACATGTACATGGATTGGTATACTAAAATATCAAACATTAAATAGGTAGGTGTTGGTTTACCTCAACATGCATTGAACTATATTTCAAAACTATTTTTTTTATATTTACATGTCAAATGTGGAATTAACACATGGTTAGAATCCAAGGATATCAAGACACACCATGTAACCCTTGGGGAAGTCATGTACCCAATTTGAGAGAGTTTCTGGACCTTTGTTTCCTTATTTTGGACCGTTCATTGATAGGAGTGTTCCCACGGACCATTCCCTCAAGGGTACAATGTGACATTACATCCACATCCTAGGATTTTGATGCCTTTCCTGGATGAGACTCCAATAGAGTTCATGGAATCCCTCCATGAGACTAGAGAGATATCCTTTATCATTTTTATACCCATGTTGTGGATTGTGGAATTATTATAACCACCTTGAGAATGGTGTTCCACATTCATCTAGTTGGTTGTATTAGTAAGGTTTGTGGTATCATTTACATATGATCGCCTACATAGAAGGGAGATCTATATTGTTTTTTTGGTTTTCCCCCAAGGGTTTAGGCAAGAACCCCTATGTAATTATCATGGTCTTCTGAGACCAATGATCATTATTGGGTGGGGACTATTGATCATGGACTCCTGAATGTGTGTCTGTGATGATAGAATGGCTCATGGAGTTGACTATCTTGGAATGATAATAGATTCATGAAAAATAAAATGGATTGTAGTTGGTTTTGACCTAATAGTTACACAGTTTCCTTATAGTGTATATATAGGTGTTTCCGTTATACATTTGATGTTATATCTTGTATTGATATAAATATACTTGGTTCTTCATGTTTTTTGTTTTTTGTGTGTATTAATAATTTTGTATTATACGCACCCCTTCATGGGATCTATCCAAACATGTATTATCATAGGTATAATAGGGACCTTTTGATGGTATCTTGGGAGGATAGGGAGTTTGTGGAACAAATATGGATCATGACAGACCAAGGTGTTTCCTGTGATATTTCATTTGATATTAGTCCTCGTCCTTGTTGTAGTTTGGACACCTTATAAATTCTGGGTAGGCCTGTATTTAGCCCTATTTTTTCATTACATTGTTATTGAACCCTTTTTGTGGGATTATAAAAAATGCACACATTAAATTAAATTGTTTGGAGTTTCATCAGTTTTTGGGAATGGATTTGTGTACATGTGTACATGTACATTAGTCTAATTCCTCCCATTTGTGGGATATTCCAACTCAATGATGGTCACAACCCCCAAACCTTTTTGAGGCCTTCTTGGGGTAGTCACTGGTCATACCATCGTGGTTTGGTTCTTGATAAAGTGGTATCCAAAGATTTAGTTCAACCTTAAGACCGAATTTAGTGAGTTTTGTTTGGGGAATAGTGTCTACTGTTTTGAGTTTGGATTTCTGGCCATGGACTCTTCTGTTTGTATTTCAGTAGATGTATCAATACACCAAGATTTGATCACCTACCTTTGGACACAAAACATGTAAACATTTGTTGAAGGGAAAACATTGTTACATGCATCATATATGAATGGATTTTTTTCCAATGTCCTTTTTGATTCGTCTCCCTATATATAATTCATTGACCATCATAAATCTTGTTATATTTTAGGATTCCGAAACAAAGATATCTTGGACAGATTGCACTACATGATCATGAGGATGATCTGCCAAGTGATGAGTCATCATTACATGGATTTTTTCTGGAGATATCACCTCTAGGTGGTTTTCAAGCTATAACAACACTCGTTGAGCAACATATTGAACTGGTAGATCATGCTGAGCATCCACACAGGTTGATTGTAGTACATGTGTTTCATTGGAACCAAACATCCCATGTTTCATAGAGTGATAGACCCATAGGTGGTTAAGGATAGGCTAGAGGTAGTCACACATGTTTTCCACCTTGTGGGGATGAATGCATATCCGATGGAGGTCGTCATGATGTTTCTTCTACCGGGATCTATTATATGATGGTGGAGATACATGACTCAGTCTCATGAAGAGATATCTCTCTCCTATTCATACATTGTGTGTCCCTTCTGGTAGGAGTTATATTTATCCATGTTTTCATTAGTGTGTATACATGATCTTCAACATCTATTTTAGGGTAGTTTAACCATGGAAGAGAATTAAGTGAGGTTTATTAATATCTTATGATGCAGTGTGGATATTGTATGAGATACATACTTCAAATCATAGAACATAGAGCAGGGATTATCTAGTGACATCCATGACTTAGTGATATCCCGTTTCATTCCCACCTATGATCGGGTGCCCAATTAAGTCTCTGTAGAAAAGAGAATCCTGCAATAGTTGGGGACATCTTGCATGGGATTTTCCAACCATTTTCATAGTTAATCGATATATGGTTGAGGGAGCTCTGAGATAAATATAGAAGTGGGATTTTGGTGTTATGTTGGAAAAAATTCATGGACGATGGAATGAAAGAGAAGATGCGGATATTTTGAGGTTTGACCTATTACCACTTCCATCACTAGATGGTCTATGCCAGACTAAGAGAGTTGGTGGTCTGGCAGAAGGCCCTAGTGAAACATGTGGATTCCTATGAATGAAAGTATATAGAGATTAAATGTGGTTTGATCAGTGTCTTTTCTAAATTAGTTTCTGTATTCATAGACATAGTTGTGAGTCATTCCTTCTCTTCCAATTCTCTAGTTCTAGACCGTGAGATTTCGATTGAGCCTTTGGATCGACCATTGTGTTTGGAGACACTGATAGGTGGGGACTCTATGATTGATCACTTATGATGACAGTGTGATTTGATAGTTGGAGGTGAGTGTTTAGTATGGGAACTATTTGTATTAGTGATGATGCATTTTGGAAACATCCTAGGTATGGACTGGTTATCTACAGCTCATGTCCAGATTGAATATTTTATGAGTCAGATGTGGTTTTTCCATTTAGTTTGTATTTATTTTTACTTTATAGGTGAAGATGAAACAATAGTGGAATAGAATGATATTTGGAATAGGATAGTACATATTATTACTCACTAATTGGATAGCATGACACTTTGAAAATTGTATTCATTGGACTATCCACTTCATACGATAGTAGTGGAGTACGAGGATGTCTTTTCAGAGGACATACTAGGTTTCCCTCACCACTGAGATTCGTACCTATATATTTATGAGAATTGTGAGATATCCCTAATATCCTATCCATCATATTAAATAGATCCCTTAGAGCATCCTGAACCAAGGTTGTTGTTTGAGGACATGCTAAATAATAGATTTTTGTGACCTAGTGTTCCCCCTTGGCAGCCCTTAATTTTTTTACCAAGTATGTAGATGGGAACATGAGGTTATTGTTGGATAATAGACCTATATCAGGTGATTATGAGTAATATTTTTAGACTACCGATGATTGATGACCTCTTTGATCTGTTGAGAGGGGAATGATGGTTCCTGAAGATTGATCTCAGATTATTCTATCCAAATATGTGAGTAAGAGACAAGAATATAAAGAAGAAACAATTTAGATGTTATTGTGGTCACCATTAGTACTTTGTGATTCCATTATTCATTATGAACTCCCCATTAGTATTCATGGGACTCATGAGACAAATATTTAAACCCTTTTAGATTGGTTCATAGTGGTCTTCATCGACGACATCCTATTGTATCCGTTGTCTGGGGAGGAGAATATGAGACATTTGACGTTAGTTTTAGAAAAACAACTAGAGAACCAACATTATGGGATTCTCTCAATGTGTTCATTTTGGATTCGAGAGGTCAATTTCTTGCGACACATATTTCTATATGTTGGATAATTAGTGGTCCTGATGACGGTACAAACTATGTTTTTTTGGGGGACATCCCAGAGTGTTACTGAGGTGTGGAGTTTTCATGGGATGGAAGTGTACTATCTGAGGTTTGTACCTAATTTCTATAGATTATAATAACCCTAAATTGTATTTTCTATAAGAGGAATCCCTTCATATAGATATAAATGTGCCAATATTACATTCATGAGATGAGACAGAGGTAGAAAACTACTTCTATATTTGGATTTATGGAGTATTGTATTCAGTATGTGGTGTTCTGATATTAATTAGGGTCTAGTCTTAGTTGTGTCATGATGTAGAGGTAGGATTTCAACACCTATGGTTCAAAATAAATTGAGACGACATTAGTAAAACTACACCTACCACAATCTTGATCTATCAATCTTACTCTCTAAACTGAAGTGGTTTCGAAACAACCTGATGGGAGAGTTATTTATCATCTTCTCTAACCACGTGAGTCTGATGTAAATATTCCCTCATAAAGATATCTAATTGAGACATATTTGATGGATAGAGTTCCACCAACACTATGAATTCATGATTTTCTATACTCCTTGGAAGGAGAATATGGTAGAATATTCTCTCAAAAGGATATATAATTCTCAGTTGTTTCCCAAGGCGTCAGGGTACTAATCCTTATTACTGTTGTCGTTTGTTGACAAGGATGGACCTACATATATAGAGTAAATGGTTTTTATCCCACCACTTTTACAATATATTAGGTATTATTAGCATTAGGATACTAACTGTGAGACCATACATACTCATATTTCCCCGAGATATTCTCTTGATGGATATTTAGAAGGTGGAGAGTAGGTAATAATTTTTAGAGGAAAGATATTTATACCATTTACATTTTTTATTTAGGTTATATAAGATTTTCATAAATCCCTAGGGATGGTACATATAGGGGTAGAAAATTTATACCATGACCATCGATATATGTTATGGTGTCCAATAATGATGATGGGAGTTGTAATGTTTTTCTCTCGACGCCTCACATGTCAGTCAGTGAAGGATGAGCAATTGGTTATAGAGGGATTAGATCCAACCATTTCGGTGTCCAACTTGAAGTGGTATGAGATATCCATGGACTTTTGATTGGGTTGCCACAAATTTCTAGGAGAAACGATGCCATATTTTTGATTATATACCGACTCACCATGTCACGACATTTCCCAATTATACAAGAAAAGAGTTCAGTACATATCCTGGGATACCACTACATAATGGATATAATTAGACTCAATGGATTATTTTTTATTATAGTTTCAGATCATGATGCTCTATTGATGTTATGATTATGATTGGGATTATAGGAGGCCTTTGATACCCAGTTATACATGAGAACAATGTATCACCACCGGACTAGTGGACATATAGAACAAATCATTCAGGTCGGGGTGGACATGTTGTGATCATGAATGTTGGAATGTAGATATAGATATGAGGATATTCAACCCTTGGTGGTGTTATCATACAAAATTAGTTACCATTCCACCATTTCCATGGGACTATTCAAGGATTTTTATGTGAGACCTTGTATGTCACCACATTGTTTGACTTTTTTAGGTGAGTTAGAACTCATGGGCTCGGATTTGGTGTGAGATATAGTATAGAAGGTTTAGATCATCTTGGAGGGGATGGGGAATACACCAAGACATCACAAGTCTTATACAGACTGATGAGGGAGACATTTTGAGTTATTGGAGGAAGGAAATGTGTTCCTTAAGGTCTCTCCATGATGTAGATTGTAGTTATTTTTCTTGGGTGGTAAGTAATCTCCAAGATTAATCAGTCCTTTTATGATAAAATGATTTTTTTGGCATGATGGAATACTACTTGGATCTATTTTTGGTAGTGTGACCAGGTACGCGACATCGTCCATGTGTTTCATCTTATGTGATCCATGCACAACTCCTCACATGTTATCGACTGGGGTGAGCTCAACATGGAGGATAGATATACCTTTTTTGATAACCAGATAAAATTAAGTATGAGTATGAAAGGATCTTTCATAGGAAATTAATTCACCTATTATGTGACTAGTGAAATCACATAAATCATTTGGATAGTACCTTTGAGTTGGAGATCCATATTTGAGCCCTATACCATCAAATTTTTTAGTAGGGTTTTCTCAATTTAGTATGATATGCCTTACGGTGTGGATAATATAATGAATAATATTTTTTGTGTTTTATTTTCATATATTATATGGATTTTATTCAAGAATATGTGATGAGATGGTGTATGATTCTAGGGCCTGGTGTTCCTAGAATAAATATTTGAAATATAATAAATAACATTACATGTAGTTTTTCTAAAAATATGAAATAACTCTGAAACATGTTCCCATATAACAAAAATGAGGGATAATTCTATAAAATGTGGGTTTTACCCTATGAATGAAAACACCTTTTTGTCATTGGGAATCAGTGAAAAATTATTTGTGGGCATAAATGAATTATATAAATTAAATACATTTCTATTATTAATTATTTAAATAAAAACTATTTTCCCCTATAAGTGCATGATTATAGGTCTTGGCTAAGGCTTGGATTCTAAAACCTAAATTCCTTAAAGTTGTTGGAGGAGAGTTTTCTTGGAAAATGAAAATGAATCAGGACCATATCATGGATCATTTTGCCAATAGAGTTCTTAGATCTTTTCAATGATGAAAATGTGTCCATTATTTTTCAATGAACGATCAAAACACCAGGACAGATGTTGATTTCTGTTTTTCATCCCACTTGATAATATTGGGAAAACATGTATTAATTCAATGAACAAAATTAATACACAAATGTTAGAATATTAATATTGATGGAATTATATTTTGTTATTTCTCTTTATTCATATTTGGTTTTCCTTTTATGTGACATCATATAGAGGCAAAATGAACAATGGTTAAGATATTTTCCATTCATTAGTTACTTATTCATTTCCCATATATTCATCTGATCATTTTTTCTATATTCTTTGGACAATGGTTATACAAATTTTTGATACCCAATTATATTGTTATCGTACTTCAGAATAACAAAATGATGTCATGGGTACTTATTTAGATAAATTTTGTTATTTTTGGATCAATGATGATGGTCTATAGATCATGTCGGAATAATACTAGAGTGGAGGGATTATTTTTTCCTAAAATATATATTATGAAACTTCATATCAATAGAGCCTATGTTTTCTAAGAATATTTAAATCATGTATCTATGATATTCAGTGATTAGAGGCTTATAATACTCTATATCTATAGATTTTGGTGTATATTGGGGATCCGGTGACAAGTAGAATGAAAAAAATACGAATCAAGGATTTGGGGAAATCATGATCAACACATTGTGTATTTCGGGATTACATTCTATGTGGGACCCCCTAGATGCGGTTCTAGGGTTTTGACTGGTGTTATGTATCACAAGTTGTGTGAAATTGTCACACACCATGGGATCCATCCATGATGGCTCAGTGCGTACTTCTGATGTTACATGGACACATCCATATGTACATGGCCGATGAACCTTCATGTACTTGGACACAACCATAGCCAAGTTCATACAGGTTAGTACACTAGCACGTTTAATGGTACACAGGTAGGTACTAGGAGGTATCTAAACACCTTGCACTATTATTACATGCCATTTATTTTGAGATTTAAATTCCTTGTGAGGATTTACCCCACTGGAAAACTAGGGGATAGCTAAACATGTTGTGTAACACTAGTACATGTCGTGTCCCCTACATGAGGGTGTTTATATCACATAGATTCCTCATTTTGGACTTCTCTTTTTTGAGTCTGTTCTCTTGATACATTATCTCAACGTTACAATGCATCATTTCATTTAAATCAAACAATTCCAATCCCCTCTGAAGGATGAGTCTCCAATAGATATCTTGGCATCCCTTTGTAAGACTGGATTGAGATCCCCTATCATCATTATGAAAAATGTTGGTATTATGGAATCAACATGTATTCCTTGATTAGGGAATCGATCCTTTTTCAAGAATGTCATATTATTAGGGTTTTTGGTATCATTGACATATGATCCTCTATATATCAGGATGATCCAGATGGGGTTTGTGGTGTCTCCCACAGTTCTGGGTGTCAACCCCTATTTGACTATCAAGGTCCTCTAAGACCAGTTTTAATTCATGGGATGGTCTCAATGATCTTGGCATGTTGAATTATTTTTTTGATGATATCTTGGATTGTGGAGTGCACACTCTCATAATGAGCATCACTTCAAGAAAAATTTTGGGGCTGGATGTTGGTTCTGGCTTCTTAGTGGCGTATAGTCCATTATGAGTATATTAGGGTGATTCAACTATACATTGATGTTTATATATTGTATTAAGATAAATATACATGTTTATTCTTGTTTGGGGTTTTATTGGTGTCCAAATAAGAATTTTTATCCTCACACATAAATGGCCTTAACCAACACATGTATTCTATTTTTATGTTGAGGACCCTTTTAACAGTTTCTTGGGAGGACTTGGAGTTAGTGGAACATAAAAATATATTGAGAGAAAAAGATATTCCCTAAGATCATGCATTTGTTATTAATAATTTTCCTTGGAGAAGGTTGAAATCTTTATAGTTTTTAGTAGAAAATTTATTTGGGCCATTTTTTTTTCAAAACCTTAGATTGATACATTGATTGTGGAATTATAGATTTATGCATGCCTTACATTCATTTCGATTACATTTCATAATTTTTTTAGTCTCGGAGATGTGTGCATGTGTATATGTACATTTGGTAAATGCCTCCCCGTGGTGAGATATAAATACATGGATTTTTAGACAACCCTTATCCATTTGGAGGCAGGGTTGGGGGAGTCATAGGATGGCCTCTATGGGTCAGGTTGTGACAACAAAATCCTTGAAAAATTTGGGGTTCATAATAATATCATAAAATAATCACATATTTAAAAGAAATAGGTTTCATAATCATTCCATAATTTCTTCACAACTTAACCCATAGAATGGTAAGTGGGTCGCATAAGAATTTTATCATATTATAACCCATGGAGGAGAAACATGATTCAAAATAATTATTTTCATTATAAACATAAACCATTTAGAGAAAGATTAAGAGTGGCATAATTGGATAATATCCCTTATAAAAAATATGTTATGTCAAAGTATTTCATCTTATTAGAAAATATTTTTTATAGATTACATGGAATATTTATTGGGTAAAATATCATTTTCAATTTGAATAACATTTTTTAAAACGTGAAACATTTTCAAAATCCATTTCTTTTAAATTATCTTCATAATCAAATAAGGAAATCTTTAAAGATAATTTAATACATTTCCTGAGGGTAATATTCCTTCCAATTTGAAAATAACTTTTATAATCATAAATCATTTTAAATATATTTTTATTTGAAAAAAAACTTTTTAACATTTAATGTAATATTTGAAACATTACGTGGTCATCATGGAAGAAATATGATTCATGTTATATACTAGAAAACAAATAATTCTTTCAAATTTTTTGTAAAATCCATATGGTTATTTTTTTGAAAAAGAAATAATGTTTTTATTAAAAAAAAATAAAGTAAAAAATGGGTAAAATTATTTATTCTCAACCTTTTTTAAATTTTGAAAACATTTTTTAAAACAATTTTAGAAAAAATGGTTTTTTAAGAGAATGAGTTTTGACTAAAGAGATAGATAAAGTATTATTTTCTTAAGAATAATTTTTTTGAATACCTGAGTACCCAAAAAGAGGAAAAATACTGGAAAAATATTTCCCATCATATAAAAATATTATAAGAAAATAAATTATTTTCATGATTGAAATATAAAAATATTTCGTCATTGGATGAAAAATCATAAATAATCTCTATATATGATGATATTGTAAAATAAAACCATTACCAAGTTGGAAACATTAAATTGTATGTCCCATGAAATAATAACATTAAAATAATAATATAAGATCGTGGGATTAAATAACAGCATTATATTAAATGTTTATGGGTCTTCATATACACCTCATAAAAGAATACAGGTTCGTAAAAAAACATATGCAACCAAGAAGGTATATTGAGACAAAAATACCTAACTGATTTGGTAATGGATAAATGGTAATCCCCAAGAAAGAAAGATCTAATAATGGATATTTAAATTCAAATAACCTTTATTATAATCATTATAAAAGACATTCATTGTATTTATATATTCTTCCTACAATTAAATGGTTGTGAATATGGAATATGTCTCAATGAAGTAAAAAGGTGAAATGGAAATCCCTTATCATAAGTCAAGGAATCCTTGATAAACATTAGAAACTCTTATATAATAAATATAAGAATATTATAAATATATTAAAGAACCAAAATTACATATATAATAATTTATAATATTTACTTATGACCTTTTATAACCGTTTTATGACCAATTCCATGTTAAAGATGCATTTCATGCAAAAACTACATTGTTTTCATGATATTTTTATTTTTTATTTTCTGTCATATTACACTGATATTTTTATTTCATAATATCTATAATTTTAATCATGATTTTAATAGCATATATATTTTATATATATTTATTTATAGTGATTCATAAAATATACAGATATAAAATGAAATACCCCATTCGGGGAGAATCTACGTCGTACACACACATGAATGCTATTACCATTTTCATGAATGAAATAAAAAATAAAGGTGAATCATATATTAAAAATATATAATCAATTTTATATCATATATATTACATATTTTCATTAAACCTATCTATATTACCTTCAATGTAATGTGTGAACAAATCACATTGCTTTGGGAGGTGGTTGTCAGACGTACACATAAACGATGTTGTCATTTTCCCACCAAATGGAAGGTAAGATGGAACATGGGATATAATGATTACAAAAGAATAATAATATCATAAATTATATATTTATAATATTAATCCAACATTTTATCCATCTGTGAAAGGTACTGATGGAAAATGAATAAAATATGTTTGTGAGGTAGCAGTCCCTTATAAACATGAGTGATAATTTTGTAACCAATTTGATGGAAGATGATAAATATTTAGGATTTTAAAATTAACATAATAAAATAAAAATGTTATTAGAAATATTTTTTTTATTTATTATTTTTTAAAAATTATTTAATGTGGAGGAGATAGAAATAAAATTATACGCTTGGTTAGAGATGCCACCAATTCTCTCGAAAACTTATTCTAATTTAAACCAAAAAATTATTATGTTGGAATTATGATCAAAATAAGGCATATAGGATTTATTATGTATTTTAGGAATTAATTTATTTTTTATTTTCTGATCCAAAGGGTTTCTTATGTGTTAATTGGAGAGGAGATGGGGTGACCTCTTATAAATGTGGAGAGTGACACACTTTTAATTTGGGAAATAAAAAAGGTATAAAATTTTTTCTCACATTTTAATAGGAAATGAAATGGTATATTATATACAATAGAATATATATGGTCTAAATATGTCAATTTAATTGTCTATGGAAATTCCTGGGTCATTTTTAACCCTTATCTTTTTAGATTAACCACCCAGTAAACACAGTTTTACTTTAGCCTTGGTAAACATTTTTTTACTATTTTTAATATTCATTATGGTAAAAAATTATTTTAACATCATTACATAATATTAAATATTGTTATTAAAAATATTAAATCTATTTTTTAGAAATTTAATTCTCATAATTAGAAATTTTAAATTTTAAATTATTCATCTATATGCGATGAGAGAGCGATGTTCCAAAGTGAAAATGTTCAAATCCTTTAGAATATTTTATATCAAAATATAATATTAAATTGGTTCCAATGATCATAATTGAATTAATATACATATAGTTTTACTAATTAAACCATTAAGATGACATTAAAATATTTTTTATGCTTTTAATGACTTAAAAATAATTTCTAATTCTTAATAAAACCCAGTATTTTTCACTATTCATTGAAAAATTTAACTTCATAAAATATCAAAAAAATCACCATAATAATATATTTAAATTATGATTTAAATTTTTTTTATTCAATTTCATTTTCAATAATTTCAATATTTTAATTTTATAGTACGTGATAAAAAGGTGACACGATTTTTTTTGAAAAATATAGATTCTGAGCGTCAAATTGGATTTATTCTTATCTATTTTATAGAAAACATATAAGTTAATAGTTCATAATTTCATTGAATATCTAATACATAATTATCATGAAAATCATCCCCTAAATTGGAAATATTATATTTATTTTCATAAAATGTGACTATGTTCATAAAAATTGTTTTTCCAGAAAATATTTCATTCATTTTCATATGGTTTTTTTATTTCAAATTACTTAGATAGAAAATAAATATTATTATATTTTTTATTTATTTAATACTACTAATACCAACCTTTTGAATGTCTCAAGGATAACTATAGTATCTAATACAAATAATTTAATATTATTCACATTTAGTTTAAACTCATTATTTTATGTAATGCGTGCTAATCTAATTGAAGCATGTAACACAAGATGAAATTGGTGTTCTGAG
Organism: Viscum album; assembly: GCA_963277665.1. Taxonomy (NCBI): domain Eukaryota; kingdom Viridiplantae; phylum Streptophyta; class Magnoliopsida; order Santalales; family Viscaceae; genus Viscum; species Viscum album. The sequence goes on along the minus strand of OY728120.1, from coordinate 1,404,736,189 downwards.
TAAAAATAATAAAAAAGATTCAATTTATTTGGAAATAAATATTTCCCAGAATCTTCTGGTGTTTAATTCCCCCCCCCCCCACCAACCCCTATAAATAATTTCTCCCAGGAAGTTATTCACTTTGGTTCTAACAACTAAAGATATCATTGCCTCATTACAACTTATGGTTCCTATATAACATCTCATTCTGGTGACATCACCACAAAACATTTATCAGGTGATTGGTAATATTTTTTAGAACATTCTCAATATGATCTAGAGCCTCTACCTATTGTTCCTCATAATAATTATTATTATCTTGTGGTATGAACTTTGAGTTCAGTTCATGGTTTGGATCAGGTTTGTATCTCCCTATGAGAGATAGAAATAACATATAATGGACCTGATAGAGTTATGGTGGAAGAAACAGTTGATAAACTATGGTCCTTATATAACCAATAATTTCAAAATGACTTGTAAACCTAGGATTTAATTTTAAAATTTTTATACCATTTAGAAATGATTAGAAACACATTCTCACGAACTTCAAATTATATATTTTCTCAATAGTTATCAACATAAAATTTATTTCAACTTTGTGCTACCCATACATGTAACTGGATAAATATAAGAATCTCTATAATTTTTTCATCTTTTTCAGTTCCCAGTAGCTTCATTTTTATATATTTATTTTAGTACATTGTATTTCTATACTTGTTTCTATAAAGGTCTTCATATGGGTCCATATGAATGCTCGAGTAAATGGTATTATTATGAGAAAACTATACTGGGGGTAGGTATTGATACTAACCACTTTTTAAGTCTATATTAGAATATCTGCACATATCCAAATGGTTTTAAATTTTTTTCCTTGGACTTACCATATATCTGAGGATGATAATCAATTGGGAAACAAAATTCTGTATATAGATCATAGATAATAATTTACCAAAACATTATGGTAAAATTTGGATCCCAATTAGATATAATTTAATGTTGAACACCATGAAACCTTACCACTTACTTAATATATATTAAGGAAATAATATGGAGAGAGAAATGGTCTATTATATAAATGAAATGTGTTAAACTAATATGTTGACCGACTACAATACGTAATTACCTTGACATTGAAGATAATATAAACCCTAAAGGTTGTCGGTAACTTTAACCATATATCCACAAATCCTAAAGAAATTCCTCCTCAAATAAACTTGTCACTAAAATATAAAAAACACAATGGGTTGTATTGTAATAAATTTCTCTCAAAACATCTTTAATATTGGCAAAATCACATCACTTGAAAACTCAAAGGGGGTTTCAATGGAATTGACCTAATTATAAACCATAAACTAATAAACCAATCATGGTATTCATAACTATTAATATAATATTATCCAGAGACATATGTGCTTCTTAAAGACAATTCAAACTTTATTCCTTAAATAATCTCTTATATTATGAAAAAATTCCATTAAAATCCTGTATTTATCTTTGAACTGATAGAATATCAAATGTGATTTCATTTTTCTGTAATCCACATAGAGAGAGATAATCAATGCTCAAATGAAATAATATTCCACAAAATTATAAATAATAATATTTTCATAGGAAAAAGAAATATAAAATGAAAATGAAATTCCCATATAGAGTGTGTATTATAAGTGTTCCCCAATTATCATTATTCACTTCGATGTGGGATTTTCATAATTATTCTCTTTATAATTTATCAATAGGGTTTGTGGGGATTATTATCTTAATTTTTCCATGGATTGGATAATTGATTCACAAAATTATCATAATCCTTGACTTTGAACCCCTGGATTATGGGTGGTTCATTCTGTGTTGAATTCTCTCTATTTTTATCATTAGATAAATTCTTCACATCACTTAGGAAATCAATTAATCTATGGACTACCCTCCCACACATAAAACATTTACTAGTACAATTAAAAACATTTCATCTATTTTTTCCTTCCCCACATTGATTATAAAAGAAATATTATCTTCTTTTCTCCATGGTTTTTATAGTTTCCTTTGGATTCCATCTTTTTTTTGTCAAAACCATATGAATGACAAGTAAACCTAAACTCCATTAATTACGTGATCGCACAATGAAAATTTTATCATAGATACTAAAAACCCTAAGGAAAAGTTACTTTTATGTATTAGATTTTAATACCCTAATGAATCGATCAACATTACATTCTGGTTAGTTTATAAAACATGATGAATAAATCACAAGTCTTGTAATATTTTACTCATAACAGCCAATTGATTCATCATGATTTTTATTTAAATGAAGGAATTACATGTCCATATTCGTGTGTGGAATATTAGTAAAGTACATGTTCAAAATAATTTCTTAAAATCATCCCACCCCCATGATTTATTTTCATAATGTTACATTATATTCATGATGACATTCCACTATTGATATGCTTCTTTATCCAATGAAAATAATAAAAAATCATTTTTTTCATGAGCTAAAAACTAGATAATGGAAATTATCTTTTCAATGGTACTAATAAATTTCTCAGAAACTATTAGATCTATATAAAAATTAAATGAAGGTAGAATTTTCCTCATGTAGGACTTAATAGAAAATTGTTCTTTATATTACATGTTTAGAAGTTCGCCATGGTTCATATCCCAAAAATGTTGTGTGGGAATATTAATAGTATTTTTTCATTTATGAATCAATCAATGTTTTTTTACTCTAAAGGAAAAAAATTTATTTTCCATAACAATCAACATTAATAGTATTCCTTTGGATTCTTACTATTGACTAAAACTAAAAATCATAGTATAAGAAACAATAATCATAGTGGGGAACCACATAATAAAAAAAAATTCTTTTAGGGTATATGAATCATGGAAACTAATTTCTAATTGTTTACATTATAGTTTTATCATAGGTTATTAATAGGAATCATCTATTTACATCATTCATGGTTGTTTATAATGTGTTTTGTAATTTCAAAAGAATATCCCCTAGGAGTGTAAATATAATTACGAAATAAGGACAATTTTCATACACCAGGTGAATATCAAGACCGAATTAATGATCATGTTTTGAAGTTATTACTTATATGTACAACTATTATAGATCCACATCCACCTATAGTATCTATACAACGATGTGATTTCTCAAAACCCACTTGCTTTTTCCTTTACAAAAATCCAAGAAATCTTCATATACAATGAGTTATACATAGACATACCCAAGACATATTCCAAGAAATATCATTAGATATATCATTAGGGATCTAAATAATGTTTCACAATCCTTGTATACAATGGATAATTAATCATTTCCAATAATATATACTATAATGATCTCATCTCATCAAATATAGATATTACCTCTTTTTAAATTAATTTTTAATATATTTAACAAAAACATTCTTATGGATGGAAAATTGTTAGTGACATTAGAGAATATAAACAAAATATAATTATCTATTAAAATATCATAAAAATATGTTATAAATATCTTCTTACATAGTTCACTTCTTAGACATACCCTAACTAAAACCATTCTTGATTACCTAGGTAATGGAAACATATTAAATGGTGATCATTGATTCTTTTTAAGGGTAATCATATTTGATATCAGTCTATGATCATATGAAACGATTAGATAAAATAATTTTATGTGATCATGAAAAATACTTTTAAATTTCATACCCAACCTTTCATATATCATAAACATGAGTCATATCATAAAACAATATCATTTTAGAAAAAATTTCCCATAAGGATGAAAAATCCTCATAAATAAATCATTAAACATAAGCTCATTTCATAATTTTTTTAACCATAATAAAAATATTAAAACATTATCTAATGTAAAATATAACTAACTTGACCATAAATATAGTTGATATAGAGTTAACATATGTTTCACATTTTTTCTTAGTTTTCACTAGTTTCCCATAGTGGAGAAGGACAAACTAGTTTTGCATAGTGGATTAAGATGTAAATATTTCCCATAGTGGATCAATCCCATAGAATAGTTTTCCATTGTTAACTCTTGATATATAAAGATTCTTCAAATGAATTGGAGGGAGATATAGGTCCCACCATGAACATATTTAAAATTATACAAATATATTTCCTAAGATCATAATGTATTTATCATATCATACCCCATTAAAAGAAAAGGGCTTCATAAAAATTTCAACAAAAAATATACCCAAAAAAGAATTGTGATTAACAAAACTTTCATCATAAGATAACCCATGATAATAAATGGGTTTAATAAACATTTTATGATCAAATTACTTATGTAAATGAAATTTGTTTCATAATTATTCCATTATTTCATCATAGTAGAACCCATGGAAAAATAAGAAGGTTTCGTAATTATTTTATAATGGTATATCCCATTGAAGAGAAATGAATTTCATAATATTTTTATAATTTTAAACATAAACCATTCAGAGAAAGAATTATGATTTTTTCTTTGTATCATATTATAATTAATGAATAAGATATAGTAAAGGAAGTCATATTAGATAAAAAATGATTTCAGAAGATTTCATGGAACATTTAATGAGAAAAATTTCATTTCCAATTAAAAAATAAATTTTTAATACATAAAAAAATTAAAAACTTTTTATTTAGAAATAACATTTTAAACATATAAATGAAGCTTTAAATATCATTAGAAACATTTCTTGAGTAAAGTATCTTTTCCACTTTGAAAATAATTTTTTCAAAAATAATGAATTTTCATATTAATTTTCGTTGATAATAACCTCTTAAAAATAAAAATAAAGTGTTAAAAATGTGTGGTCCTGAATATAGAATATATGGTTCATATTTTATACCATAAAACACTGATAACTTTCATATTTTTATTAAAATACAAATGGAATTGTTTTGAAAATGACATGAATATTTCTTTAAAAATATTTTGTAAGAATTAAAATATGGTTCAAATTTTATTTAATAAATCAAATCATATTTCCATACAAAGATTAATTTGAACCCTCAAATAAATAAAAGATAAAAATTAAAGGAAAATATTTATTCTAAAAAATTAACCATAATAAAATATAACACAGTATTTTATTGGGATATATACTATAATATTTGAATTTTAGAAGAATAATCATGAACAATCCTGATAGACAGTGGGATTGTAACATAAATACCTTACCACTTTTGTAACATTGAATAGTATTCCCATTAAATGATTAAAATTAAATTAAACATATTATAAAATTATAATAAATTAATTCAATATATTACTTGTAAAATGGTATTTATATACAGTACATAGAATAATATAGGTGTACAACATAACATAAGTCTCAATGAAGGAAACTTGGGATAAAAACCCATGCTGATTTTGTGACTTTTGAATAGTAATACCAAATAAAAAGAGGACATAAAATAGATATTTAAATACCAATAATTTTGAGAATAATTAATCCAAAATAAATTCATGTGAAATATATACACCATATAAGACAAGTTTGTGGTGAATATGGAATGTATCTCATAGAAGTAAAAAAAGTCGGATGGATGTCCATTAACATAATTCTTGATTGTCTAATAACACATTTTAACCTCATAAATAATAAATATAAGTATATTATAAATCTATTATTGAATAATATTATATATATAATATACTTATGATTAACCTATGACATTTTATTTCATTTTTATTAATGATTCCATATTAATGTGATGTTTTAAGAAATAATTGCTTTGTTTTTAAAATATGTTTGGATTTTTTTTTGTCCTATTAAATTGATCATTGTTTCATAACGTAAGAATCTTTATAATGATGTAAATATAATTTATATTCACTATATATATATCTATAGTGATCCATAAATTTTAGAGATAGAAACTGAAATACACTATACATGGAGATGATAGGTCTTACGTACACATGAACATTATTTCCATTTTACCAATTAAGAAAACATTGAATAGTAAATAATATATTACCATTTAAGAATAATTTTAGTTAATATTAATCATATATTTTCAATAAATCATTTTTTATTACATTCCATATAAAGTGTGAACAAATAATATCATTTCTTGAAGTGTGTAACACCACGAGAGTTTATGCGATATATTATTTTCAATTTATTTGACATCTTCTGTTGTACGCTACACCAATATTATCTTGCGCTATATGCAACAACATATTATCTTTTAGTATAGGCAACACTATTCTTGGCTTGCGTTACACACAATAGAAACCTTCCTCTATATCTTGTGTTGTACGCAATACCGAGTTTCACTAAACAACGAAGTGTTATTTAAATATTATTTAAACTAGCCGTTATGAATAGTGATACCAACATTTTGAAATTTTATATATTCTATCTTTCAAAATGGAATTTAGTTTTGGATTCAGAATATTGAAATTATCCTCGGGTGATTTTTTGATATTTTTTGATAACTTTCAATTTTTGATGAATAGAAAAAAACACTAAGTTATAGTTTATATAAAAAATTTTATTTAAATAATTATTTATTTTTTTAAAATTTATTTTAGGTCAAAATAGACACATAATACCTATATAATTTTAATTTATTTCATTGTAGTCAATTTATAATAATTTTAGATATATAAAAATTTTGTAGAACATTTCATCATCTTTTACCCACCTCCTAGGAGAATTTGAAAATTCACATAAAACCTTATTCTACTGCTTCTGTGAGTATAATTTTAAAAATTCGAGAGACACGGTTAATATCAAGGATTTTAATGTGGTTCAATAAGATAAAAATAATTTTTTGGTGAATAGGAACATTTTTTACTTTTATTTACCATGCTTAAAAGTAAATAGGGTAATTAAGGGTAAAAATGATATTATTATTACCCTAACACAAGTCCTAATTCTAATGGATAAGTATAATTCGACCAAAAACATCCTTAGGAATAAAATATGAACCTCTTGGTCCACTAGGATTAGATTAGGACACTTATAATTATTTTATTTAAATAAGAGTTAAAAAAGATAAAATCAATATTTAATAACTAAAAAAATTTTAATATAGGGTTATACATAAGATAAACTTGACTATAAATATTCATTATAAATATAAATATATTTCCTAAATAATGGTATTTTATTTATATTTTTTAGACATTAAATAGTTTAATTTATTTGTGACACAATGATGATGCAGTAATTACCTTATTAATGAAATATTAACATAATAGATATTATAAATACCCAAATAAATGTAATCTGAGACTTTATATGAATTAAAATAATTTTATAGGTTAATATAACATATTAGGGTTGGTTGGATGATCTTATTTTTAAGTAATAATGTTATTATGAATTTAGAGAAGACAAAATACCAAATAGTATCAAAATTGACATAAAATAGTTTTTAAAACAAATTTTATATAATTAATTTATATAATGGTCCTAAAAATATAATTTTAGGAAAAATAACTTAAATAATAATATATATGATATTAATTAACCAATTTGGGTTCTATTGGAATTTTATAGTAATTTTATTAACCATATAGTGTAAGAATACAAGAAGACAAGGTAAAAGTTAAATTATTTAACTTAGAGTTAAATCTAAATCATAAGGTTAAAATGGTAACCTAAACATGTCCAAAACCTATTGGTTGAGATTATTTCGACCCATCCACACCCTAGTCTCCAAAAAGTCAATTGGGAGCCATTATAAACCAAATATTAATTTAGTATAATTTAATGTTTTTCCTAAGGTTCCCCTCTCTCAATTATAAAATAACACCTCCTCCCTCTCATCTTTACACAATTTTGAGCCTTCATGCTCAGCCAAAAACTTCAAATTTCACAACTCAATCTCTCTAGTAATATCATAGATGTTAGTGTTTTTTAAAAAGTCCAACCCTATTTCCCTAAGCGGAAGTTTAAAAGATGCATGTCGAATAAGAGAGAATCTCTTCTACCGATTCTTTCAAGTTTATTTCTTCTTATACTTCAAGTTATTTAGTTGTTTCATTATGAAGTAATAACATCAGTATTAATTATATACTGATATGTTATTATAAATATGAAACAACCCAATTTCAACTTTTATTCATTCTATGAAAAATGAAATAACCATGCGTGTGTACGTACAAAATACTGTCTCTAGGTCGTAGTGTAATATGTTTTTCTACCACCACCTTACTTGGATGGGTATAATGGTGTAAAGAAAAAATAAATATTATTACTGAAACATGATAATAATTCTTATACATTATATCATCCACTCCAATAACATTCATTAATTATGGGAGTGATATCATCGCTCGTGCGTATGTACGGATTGCCATCTCCACGATGCGATGAGATTCATTCTCCCAGTTAACCATTCGAGAATGATTGTAAAGTATATATAATAAATAATAATGAAATATATGACATAATAATGATACTGTATTTATGTATATATATATATGTCATCTACTTACTTCCATTCAATTCAATAAGGAAAGGAAAACAGCGTTCATGTGTACGTACGACATACCGTCTCCATGAACGGTGTATTTCATTTCATTTATCTATATATTATATATATATATACTGATTATATATGATTTATAAATCATGATATACATTCTGGGAGTATTTAAATCATGATATAAGTGATAATAATATCAATAACAACAAGTCAAAACACGTACAAGAAATGAAACGATTTTACCCAAAACACTTTTTTAACATGGATTTTACAAAATAACAGGTAATATAAAGTAATAAGTGAACCATATATGATATAATAACAATAAATATGATTATTTAATAAGTAAATGACAATATTTGAATCATTATATAGGAGTTTCGGATATGTTCGAAGCCTATTAGACCTAAGGTAAGGGATAATTTTGAAAATCTCATTTTTATCCGAGATTTCTTATACATAAGTATTTAATGGGGTTATATTTCCCATCCATGTCCATAAAAACTTATTTCGTAAAATGTTTAATTTTATTACATGTATTTTTTAATGTCATGTTTCCCCTATTTGAATTTTACTTTGTTTTATGGAATGAATCTTTCTTTTGTTTATCATATGTGGTACTTTTTTATTTTCCTGTTCAAAGTTCAAGGAGAATGTTTTTTAACTTATACGGCAATTAAAGATTTTTTATGATTCATAACGCATTATTTTTATAAAGCATACTCTACAAGATTCCATCTAAGATGACATTATTTAGTATGATTATGTTTCATGTATAATGTCTCTATTATTTAAATGGTTTCACTTTTCTTATGATGAAATGATATCCACTTGTTTTATATGGATAATGTTATGATGGGATGAAGTTTATGAAACCCATTTTATTCTATGGGTTCTGATGAGTGGTTTATGTTTATGTTGTGGAACACATAAGAATAATTTCATTATGATATGGTTTGGACCTATATCTCCCTCCAATTCATTGGGTAAATATTTATATCTCATGATATAGACATGGCTATAATAGTAAGTAAATCTGGTACAGTAATACAGGGCAGAAATGACAGGTAAACCCGATTCAGAAATGGAATTTATCAACTATGATGGTCTTGGAAGCAATTCCTTGGATACTATGGAAATCATAAAATGTGATTAATGGATGCCAAAATTACATGTTTTATTTTCATTATATTTTATCATGATTAATTTTACTTTATGATCTATTCCTTATGTACTGCCATGTTTCAAATCATTGCTCAAGATTTTAATGTTTAGATTTTATGTACAGGTTTTTACATTCAAATTTTTATGGATTGTTTTATGTTCTCCATTCTTACCCTTAATGAGAATTTGATCTCACCCTTTTTATGTTTTCTTTTTACCTAGGATATAAAAGAAGGTTTTAGGTAGGAAAAAAATAAGATCCTTATGGGAGATGTTGAAGATCATTCACCATGATTAGAAGATTAGGTTCTGAGTTTCCAAAGACACTAAACAAATATGGTCATTGGGCGTTTGTTTGGTAATGTATTAAGTATTCTGCAAATGTAATGTAATGTCCATGTACGTAAATATTGGGTCTCAAAAGTTGGTATCAAAGAGAAGGTTTAGTTAACCTTTGGAAACTATGATATAAAATCATTAGTGAGATCCCTAGAGATATTTCTAATGTATTTCTAGAGATGTTCCTAAGGTTTATTTTATCTATAGGTTACAGTCCTAGAATTATGTTGACGATCATGAATATACTAGGGTGAACCTATGGTGTCATTGATTAAAGAATTTGTGATAAGCTAGACATCCCATAAATTACATTTTATGATTATGAGATTCCTCGTAATTTTAATTGTTTCCTACACCATGGTTTTTGGTTTTAGTCAATAGAGGGATCTAGAAGGAATTGGGTCAAAAAATAATCCAATGGAAAAATTGGGGACTATGAGTAAAGAAATTCTGTAATTCCTAGAAATAAAGATATTGTGATTATTCCGAATCAGTCATCCCGATATATAATTTACAAGTTAAACTTTAGTGGTATTCCTAATTCATCAAATAAGAGTAAGATGGACTTTTATGCATGTTCTTGTGGTGAGGAGCATAGAGAAAGGAAGATTGAGATTCCTAAAGAAGGGATGAAGAACCTTGATGTATACATCAAATTTAAGGGATGATGTTATCTGTGTTGGGATAAGGGTCATCGAGTGATACACTGTTATGGAGTTCAAAGTCTTATATATGGATAACAAGGGAATTACCCAACTCAATTCCCTAACCTAAGAGGATACTTCTAAATCAAGGAAAGTAATATTCCATGAAAATAATTTCAGAGGATGGATTGAAGTGTTTATGTATCGGTATTCAAGAATAATGTTTTTGAGGTATTTTTATAGTATATTGGAATATTGATGTATTGGTACATTGTGGTTTTCCACCAGAATATAGTACCAGTAACCATGAAAAGTGATTGAATTATTTTTTGAAAGAAGTTGATATGCTCATAATGAAGGGATAACGAGAAAATAATATGTTTAAAATTATTAATGAGCTCACGATTGAAATAAGGACAAACTGACATCATGGTTTGAGTATAATGAATATTTGGGATTTTGGTATGTGGAAAGAGTTATCTTTTGACATCATTCATGTTTTCACTAAAGTTCTAAGGGAATTAATTTTTCAAAAGAATACATGATTAAGGTATTCAAATGTTTGGAATTTGACCAACAGGATATAACTTATGATATATGGGGGATAAATGATGGTATTCACAATCTTGGTTTATAACATTTCTAGTAATCATTGTCATTAAACTTGAGCTTGGATAGAAGTATGTTGAATTAGACTAAAGATTTTAAATGGATTATGTTGGACATAAGATAATATTGTTTAAGGATAGAACCATTTTTCAATATTATTTCTGGAATGTTATAATAGTGTAGTTTAAGAAAAAGGACAACATGCATGACGGGCGACCACCCATCGCGTCGGAGAATGTTCCGAGAATTGAATGCACAACTGAAGGGCAACATGCCTTTATCGCCTACCTCTGGCCTATTGGAAGTCCCTGGATAACAGAAACTAGTTTTATTTTATTAAGAGGTATGATATATGAAGTATAAGTCCCTTTTTGGAATCATATAAGATTAACCTCACCATAGATGGACTTATGTATATTTGATAACTTTTGCAAACCATTTGTTTGAGAAAGATGGAATGACCCATCATTTTATTACATGATCTTCTAAAACTTCATGGAAGAAAAATTCAACTTCATTTCTTTAAGAGATGAAGTGGAAATTTTTCAATGAACAAACAATAGTGATATTGTACCAAAATCATGTAAGTATTTCATTTAATTCAAAAATTCTTCAACATTAGGGAAATGATCGTTAAAACCAAATATGTTTTCCTAGTGCCCTCATATCTGATGAATCATTTTCTACCTTAGATCATCACAAATTTATGGAGTTCTGATTGTTGAAATTTTCATAGCCATGATCTATACCACTCTTCATCCAAACATGATTGTTAGATTTATCTTCCATATTCATATTTTCACTTGTGTTCTTCTACATGGAAACCCAGTGATGAGTTACATTCGGTATCCATTATGTTTCTCATGTTCTTTTTTAAAATGATGTTTTTGTATTCCCTTTTATGATGTGGGTTTCTATGAAATAAACATTCACGTAGAAAACCATTTATAACCCCGATGAAATTCGAGGGTGAAATTCTTTTTAAGGGGGTAGAATGAAACACCCCCATATTTTATGTGATATAATCTTTTTAATTTATTTGATATCTTCTATTGTACGCTACACTAATATTATCTTGATCTATACGCAACACTATATTATCTTGTAGTATATGCAACACTATTCTTTACTTGCGTTACATGAAAGAGAAACCTTCCTTGATAGCTTTCGTTGTACGCAATACCGAGTTTCACTAAACAACAATATTTTATTGAAATATTATATAAAAAAGCTGTTATGAATAGTAATATCCACTTTTTTAAATATAATAAATTTTATCTTTCAAAATGGACTTCATGTTTGGATTCATAATATCGAAATTAGCCTAGGGTGAATTTTTGGTATTTTTCTGAAAATTTTTAATTTTTGACGAATAGTGAAAAACACTGAGTTATAGTTTAAAACCGATTTTTTTTTTTAAATAATTATTTATTTTATTTCTCTTTATATTATATCAAAATAGACACATAATTCTTATATATTTTCAATGTATATCATTGATTTCAATTTATAATAATTTTATATATATAAAAATTTTGTAGAACTTTTCACCGTCTTTTACCCACCACATTGGAGAATTTGGAAATTCACATAAAACATAATTTTATTGCTTCTCTGAGTGTAATTTTGAAAATCTTGGAGACACGGTTAATATCGAGCAGTAAAATGTGGTTCAATAAGATTAAAATAATTTTTGGTGAATAGTAACTTATTACTTTTATTTACCACCGTTAAAAGTAAATAGGGTAATTAAGGGTAAAAATGATATTATTATTACAAGAAAACATGTGATAATTCAATTGGATAAGTATAATTCTTCAAAAAACAACATTATTTATAAATATGAACCTCTTTGGTCCACTTGGATTAGATTATAGGACACTTATTATTATTTTATTTGAAGAAGAGTTAAAATAGTTGAAATCAATGTTTAATAACTAAGACATTTTTAATATAGGGTTATACATAAGATAAATTAGATTATATATATTCATTAGAAAGATAAAAATATTTCCTACATAATGGTATTTTATGTATATTTTTTAGAAATTATATAATTTAATTTATTTGTGACACAATGATGATGCATTAGTTACCTTATTAATGAAACATTAACAAAATTAATATTATAAATACCCCAATAAATGTAATTTTAGACTTTTTATGAATTAACCTAAATTTATCGATTAATATAACATATTAGGGTTGGATAGATGAATTTTTTTAGAGTTAATATTGTTGTTATGAATTTAGAGAAAAAAATACCAAATAGTGTCAAAATTGACCTAAAAGAGTTTTTAAAACAAATATTATATTATTAATTGATATAAAGGTCCTAAAAATATAATATTCGTACAAATAACTTTTATAATAATATATATGAAATTAATGAACTAATTGGGGTTCTATTGGCAGTTTATAGTAAGTTTATTAACCATATAGTATAAGAATACAAGAAGACACGGTAAAAGTTAAATTATTTAACTTAGAGTTAAATATAAATGATAAGGTTAAAATGGTAACCTAAACTTGTCTAAAACCTATTGGTTGAGATTATTTCGACCCTCCCCCACCCTATCTTCCAAATTAGTCACTTTGGAGCCATTATAAACCAAATATGAATTTATTATAAAATAATATTTTATGTTTTTCCTAAGGTGCCCCTCTCCAACCTTATAAAAGAGCTCCTCCTCCCTCTCCTATTTACATAGTTTTGATACTTAAATCTCGGCCAGACACTGACAATTTCTCTTCTAAACCTCAATATTTATATCACAGAGGTTCTGTTTGTCTAAAAATACCAACCCTAGTTCCTATTGGATGTTTAAAAGAGGCACGTCGAAGAAGAGGTAATCTATTCTATCGATTCATTCTAGTTTCTTTCTTCTTCTACTTCCTCTTCTATAGTTGTTTCATTATGATGTAATAAAATAATTATTATTTATATAATTATATGTTATTATAAATATGAAACAACCCTATTTCACCTTCTATCCAACCTACGAAAAAAGAATCCACTGCGCGTGTGTACGTACGGAATTTCATCTCTACATCGTGGTGTAATATGTTTTTCTACCACCAACTTTCTTGGATTTGTAAAATGGTGTAAATAATAAATATATATTATTATTATAACATTATAATAATTATGAGATATTATATCATCCACTCCAATTCCATTCAAAAATTATAGGAACAATATCATCGCTCGTGCGTACGCACAGATTACCATCTCCACGACGCGATGAAATTCATTCTCCATGTTAACCATTAAAAAATGATTATAAAGTGTATATATAATGAATAATAATGAAATATGTGACATAATAATGCTACTGAATTTATGTATATGTATATAAATATATGTCATATACTTACTTCCATTCAAGTCAATAAGGAAGGGTAAACAATGTTCATGCTTACGTACGGCCTACCATCTCCATGAACGGTGTATTTCATTTCATTTATGTATCTATTATATATATATATACTGGCTATATATGATATATAAATCATGATTTAAATTCTGTATATAAGTAAGTCATGATATAAGTGATCATAATATCTAAAACAACAAGTCCAAACACATACGATAAATGAAACGATTTTACCAAAAACACTTCTTTAACATCGAATTTACAAAAGAACGGGTAATATAAAGTCATAAGTGAACCATATATGATATAAAAACAATGAATATGATTCTAAAATAATTCAATGACATTATTTAAATCATTATATAGGAGGTTCAGATATGTACGAAGCATATTAGACCAAAGGTAAGGGATAATTTTTCAAATCTCATTTTTATCCGAGATTTCTATTACGTAAGTATTTACTGGGGTAATAATTTTCATCCTTGTCCATAAAAATGTTTTTCATAAATTTTTTAATATTATTAAATTTATTTTTATTTTCATGTTTACCCCTCTTTGAATTTTACATTGTGTTATGGGTGGAATATATCTTTTGTTTACAATATGTGGTACTTTTTGATTTTTCCATTAAAAGTACGTGGAGAATGTATTCTTAACTTATACGAAATGAATGGATTTTTCAGATTTTATAACGCCTTATTTTCATGAAGCATACAATATAGTATATCTTGACTATTTTCAAAAAAAAAACCTTTTCTTTTAAAATTGCATGGAATTTTGGGAAAATAGAATGATTTTGAAGAACAAAGGATATTTTCCTCATGAATTCATTTCAAGTGTTTTTTCAAAATTATTTTCCATCTAAGATTACATTAATTAGTATGATTATGTCTCAAGTATAATGTCTATATTATTTACATGGTTTCACTTTACTTATGATGAAATTATATCCATTTTTTTGATATCTCTTATGTTATGATGGGATGATGTTTATGAAACACATTTTATTCTTTGGGTTGTGATGAATGATTTATGTTTATGTTGTGGCACATGTAAGAATGATTTCATTATGAGATGGGTGTGACCTATATCTCCCTCCAATGAATTGGGTAAATATTTATATATCATGAGATAGACATGGATTTAATGGCGAGGAAATCCAGTACATTAATACATGGTTGGAACAACAGGTAAACTCGATTATGTAATGTACTTTGTCCACTATGATGGTCTTAGAAGCAATGCCTTGGATATTATGGAAATCATACCATGTGCATAATGGATTCCACAACTACATGTTTTTTCCCATGATATTTTATCATTATTAATGTTACTTTATGATATATGCCTTATGGACTTCCATGTTTCATGTCATTGCTCATGATTTTGATGTTTTGATATTATGCTCATGTTTTTACGTTCAAATGTTTTTCGGATTGTTTTATGTCCTCCATGCTTACCCTTACTGAGCATTTGATCTCACCCTTTTTATGTATTCCTTTCTCCCAGGATATAAAGGATGTTTTTAGGTAGGAAAAAAAGAAGACCTTTATGGGAGATGTTGAAGATCATTCACCATGATTAGAAGATTATGTTCATAGTTTCCAACGACTCTAAACTAATACTGTCAATGGGAATTTGATTTGTAATGTATTAAGTATTCATCAAAATTAATGTAATTTCCATGTACATCAATATTGTGTCTGTACAAGGTGCTAGTTAACCATACACACGAACCATGTTACTGTATTACAAGGGAAAAAAATGTAAGAAGTAAAATGTGATATAATGAATATAAAAGAATAATAATATCATAAAGATCATATATAAACAATAAATAAATCCTCACATCAATCATTGTGAGGTGGATATGAATGATCAATATCTTTGGTTTTCCAGGAGGTAGTCCTCCATACACACGGATGATGAATTTGTAACCCATTTGATCGAATTAAAGATGGATATATGTTATTAAATTTACATAATAACATATAATTATATTGAATATTCCTATATAATTATATAATTGTATTTCAATGATAATTTAATGATGTGGAGGTTTAAATAAAATAAATCACTAATTATGGTATGTCACTTCCATTTCAAAAAACAGGTTTTTTCTTATACCAAAAGGCATCATAGTGTTACATTCTGAAAAAACTAAATATTCTAAGATGTTGTTAGATAATTAAAGATGGTTTTTTGTTGGTATTGTCTGAAAAAAAACTTCTTTTAAAGAGTTAAGTGGATAGGAGAGGCGGTGGACTTTTATAAGTAAAGTATGCGACACACTTCTTAGTTTTTAAATTTAAAATCCCTACCCACGTTTTTCACTTGACACAAGGTTCCAAAATGGGCCATAATCAACAATAGGGGCTATAAGTTCTATATATTTCTATAAAATGAACCTATGAACTGTTTTTGTTCCTTTTCGACCCTTATAATTTTTTTATCCCCTGGTAAACTCATTTTTACCTTAACCACCATAAATAATTTTTATGGTGTTTACTATTAATTATCGTCAAAAATTAAATTAATAGTAATAGTTAATATAAATTATTCTGATTCAAAAAATGGAATTAATTTCTCAAAATTCTATTCACATAAGTGGAAAATATTAATTTAATATTAATCCCATAGATGTGAAGGTAAATCAATTTTTGAAATATATAATGTTAAAAAGTTTGAAATGTTCTCATAAAAAATTATACATAAAATTCATTCCAACAACATAAATAAAATGAATAGAATTATAATTGACCTTATTTAACCACTATAATCTTCTAAAAGCAATTTTAAAAATTTTATGTTCTTAATAATTACTGATTATCATTACCAAAAAACTAGTATTTTTCCCTCTTCAATGAAATAAGTTCAACAAAGGAGATTAAACTGTTTTTTATAATAATACATCTTTTTAGTGTATAATCGGATTTATTCTTATTTCTTATCTAGAAACACATAATATAAAATATAAAAAGTTTATTAAAAATATATAAATTTTAATAAAATAATTCAACAACATTATTTTATATAATTTATTGACATAAATTTTTTTTGTGTTCTTAAAAAATAGATTTTCGGAAAAATTTGTCTTTAATTTTAGAATGTTTTTTCTTATTTTGAAATTAATTTTACACCAAATAATTTAACATATATTCTTATATATTAGTTAATCTTATTCATATAATTCCTTATGATATCTTGGTGATAACTATAATAGTGTATAATAATATTTTAATATTATTTCATGTTTTATTCAAACTCGATATTACATGTAACACAACATTAACTTACAGTCTCATGTAAAAGAAGATAAACGCAGTGTTCTATGAAATGAAATTTTAAAATAAAATAAAATTTACATGAAAAAAATTTACACCACGATATCATGGTGTGTTACACTTCTTATTCATTTTCCTCCCTTAAATTGGATTCTGTTAGACATAATAACTGATGTATTATAATAGAAATATGAGGCACAATGACAAAATATTTTATAACCCCGTCATTTTCCAAAACATATTGTTTGTTGTTTTGTATTACTTACTCTCTAAAAAGTCATGATTTATAATCAGGATAAATTATACCATCTTTCTATACTTATTGGGAACTTTTTTGGGAAACCGACTTTATACATAATCATATAACACCCATTACAATGTGGTAGTCTTGTCCATAGATTTCTTTTCTTATACTTGTGACAATTTTGTTTTCAAACATCTAAATTCCATAAAAGTATATTTATATAAATAAATAAAAATAGTTATAAATCAAATATCATCTATTATAGATTCATGAGAAATATTATTATTAAATGTAATGAAATTATTTATAAAAATTATAGATATATAAAAATTGGATTCCTTCATAGAGTAGCTTGTGGTAGGAAAATTTTGTCAATAGGCTTTTTATAAAAAATATTTGGGGCTTCCATCAATTTTATAATTTTAATATCATTCAAAATTGACATAATATAATGAATATGTTTTTCATTTTTAGATACCTTGAATATGTCTTCATACGTCTTTTTAACTATTCAATCTTCTTTTTCATGTATTTTTACCATTTCATTAAAAAAAATGTTTCATGTTCATTTATCAAGATGAATTTAACATACAATTGAGAATCAAAGGAACCAATATTTTTTTCAGAAATTATTTAGTTGGATAGTTATTCCCTTATAATTCTTTAGTGACCTAATCTATTTATTACATTTTATTTAGCCACTGAACCCCAATATAGCAGCAATTTTCATTAAGAATCACATTTTTATCTACAATTTCTCTAATGTATTAAGATATATTTATAAAATATAATTATTATTTTATTAATATTTATTCAATTTATATACTTATTTTTTATATTTAATTATATATTTTGGTGTTATTTTAGAAATCCTATAGATAATAGGAATAAATTAATTTGGAATAGAATAAAAATAATAATTTTATGCTTCCACACAAAAATATATTAGTATCTGATCACACCAACTGATTCATGGATCTTTTGTATTATATATAGAACATGTATATTTAGATACCTCAATATCACTTTAACTCTTTTCATCAATTATTCTTGGTTTCCATATAACCATACACCCGACCCAGTCTCCATTAAGGTCGGATGGGTGTTCTCGATCCCTATGGGGATGCAGAAGTTCCCAAGTATCGAATAGAAAACTTCTAAATGATTTACCCGAAATAAGAGTATTAAAATAAAAAAACTAATAAAATATAATTAAAAAATTATTACCAAACATTCCCATAATCATTTCAATATTTTATGTTTACAAAATGAATCTAAAAATAATCAAAAGACTACAAAAAAAAGGGAAACTATAATATCACCCCAAAACATCAGGAAACATGTGGAGAAATATACTCAAGATTCCACCACCAATTTCACAAACCAGAGCCACTAGGAACTCAAACTTCCAACACTACACGCCTTGATATAACCTGAAACTAACAGACAAAAAGTACTACAATCACCCAAAGGTGTATGCAGGGAGTTATATGAAACTCATTAGGATTCCACCCACATATAAAAATTCCATTCCAAAACATTTCAGAGATAATCTTACATGATAATTTAAATTAATTCTTTAAAAACATTTCAGGGAAATCATTTGTGAGAAATCATTTTATTGAAAGAAAAAAAATTACAAAGAAAATCAACAAAACCAGTTTTTTAAAACAAAAATGGGATACTAAAAGAATACACACACTCACACAAATAAAATCACAAGTGGTCCATCATATGTTGACAGATGTCACCACATCACATAAGGTAGATCACCATGGGTAAATCAATTAGTTCAATCTAGCTCAAGTGGGATCCTAGGAACCTCCCATCTCATTGAATATATGGTATTGAATTCCTACCCATTAGAATTCTCCTGCACGATCCATTTTTAGATGATATAATTGTAACCCTATTGGTCTCCCATCATCATCCATATATTTAGTTAGTGTTGTAATTGTCAATCCCACTAAGTGAAACTAGGTCATAGCCACTCTTGTATCACTAGTATGCTATTCCTAGTATATCCACCTAGTTACCCAGGATTTCCTAGGCTCAATTTCATGTTCGCATATCACTAACACCAAACATTTATACACATAATTCAATCCAAATAATGTACTCATATTTTCCCTCTAAATTCACACCCAATCCCTATTATAAAAATATAGTCACACCAAATCATTTCCCAAACAATCCTCACACCTCTTAAGAAAAATAATAATTCATTTAAAAAGTTTCTAATATAATTTCACGAGGCACCGTAAGGCTATACTCATACAAATGTACAAAAAATAATAATAATATTCCCTTATAACATTATTATTATTATTATTATTATTAACAAAACTCATTAAATTTTATCTCACTTATCTTTTTAAATTTTAATATTAATTTAATTAATTAATTGTTCTTAATGTTGTTAATTTGTGTGATTACCCCGCATGGCCCAATTGATCATGTTGGTACCAAGCGATGGATTTGGCCAATTTCAGAGGTGGTTGCACAGGGTCCTGGGTTGACCATATGGATTCTTCTAACCATATGGAGTCTGTGAACCATCCTAAAACCCACCATGTTTTTTAACATCACGAATATAAACCTGGATCCAAACCCAATCATCATCAATGTTATCCCAAAACTTTAATCCTATCACACCCTTCTTTTAAGAGAAAAAATTGAGACCAGACCCGGGTTGGGAAAATGGATAAATTAAAATCCTGTTGTGAAAATTCTTCCCACCATAATTATTTACGCCCCTGGAAATCCACAACAAAGCGTAACCCCGTAATGAAAACTGGTACTCCTTAATAGTCCTTGGGGATTTCCAATTAAAAACAAATGATAAATGACTTGTAGAAAAAACCCAGCAGACTGAAAATGATTTTCCTGTGAAGTGACATCATCCCCCAAAGCTAAGAAAACTATGATAGATAATGGAAATATAGAAACTATCCCGATGCATAATTAAATATCCCAAAAAATACCTTAAACATTCATAAAGAGGCTCTCACATTTCACTAGACGAAAATGACAAACTCTACAAGTCAACCACTGCATTACTTCACAATACCTTTGAGCACATTTCAATCCCAATGTTTACAAAAGAGAGAGGATTGGGGTTAGATATCACCAAACGAGTCTGCCAAACACCAAACCAATACTTGGGACGGAACAAGATATGCTGATAGGGTGAGTCCTGAGAGGAACTTATACCAAGATAAAGTGACTAGCACAGATTTGCTTTTAGTGAATTTTACTGAGACCCACTATGCGTCTCCCTACAATAAATCCCAACTAGATTAACTAACTGGGATAGACCAACACAGAACTCCTAATAAGATGTTACCTGGGATCTACCTACACAACCAATATTCTACCTCAAGGGACCCGATTAAAATAACTTCAATCAAAACAGAGTAAATATTGTGGAACACCACTTTCAAAGGCACTACCATTCACAAATGAGCCCAATTAAATCTGAGATCAAAATCAAATCACAATGATTTTCATAAAGGGACTAACATAAATTTATTTGTGTCCACAATGTCACAAGAATCAATGTCCATTAAAATGAACTAACATCACCTACTTATAAACATAGAGTAAATCATTCTCCCACATGGTCCATATCAAAGAAAGAGGTTCCTCATGACCCCTCCATCCAATGCGATAACTTGAAATGAAACTTCCACATCAAACACTTAGATTGTCAATGTTCCCAAAAATGATGAAAAAAATTAGACTAAGGACCCCTATTACCATGGGGGTTCAGGAATAATCACCAGCATCCCTCTGAGACCAATGGATGGAGATATTATGGTTGAAGCATCTCATACCTCTAATTAGGCATTGAAAACACGTGATTGAATCTTCATATTTTTTCCCACAAACAACCACACCACAATCTAAATGGCACCAATAGGACACAACACACCCCAAAATCTAAATACTCTCACCTAATAATTTCACCAAAATAGGTCCTTAGAAGATGCATATTCATCACCCCTTTAGTCTTCAAAAGAAAAACATATTAATGAACGACACAATAAAATTGCTTCCCACTGAAACAGAAGATCTTTGAATTACCCAATGAACGCATTATTCTTGTGAAATATTGGCTTTCAAAAGGATCCCTCACATCTTTTCTCCCATTAGTGCATGGACATGATATTTCACAGTGCCACCGTACAAGACCGTTGTAGCCTAGGATCCCATGCAAGGGAAGGGACCTTAATAAGGGTCTCAAAAAACATCTGATTCACAAAAATGATCATAAAAACTATTAGGACCAAATTTTCCACATTTTTGTTCTAAAAAACCATCAATTAGATGAACTAGATGATATTTCCATAGTAAATTTCGTAAATGGACAACACCAACAACATAGGACACTTTCAACTTCCCTTATTGAGATTCCCTTCACTTCCCACAATGAGGACCTTCAAATATGATGGTGTTAAACATCACCTTTGCTGACTCAAGATTCATAAAAAAGTATGGACTATTTCAAACATACATAACCACTATTCCACTAAAAGTGGGTCTTATTAACAAAAAAAGGTGATATTGACCCAATTTCTGAATCTTTAGAGGAAAGTACTTATGTTGATCCACTAGAGGGTCTACTAATGTTGAGTCACCTATGGCCACACTTTAAACGTGCATTAATTTGTTATTGGGGTGTGCACTAGCCATGAAAGAAAACCAAGCACCCAATAAAACTGGTCCAATGGCTATTACACACCCCAAATGATCACCAATCCTACAAAGGGAACAAACAAAAGGGCTTCCTAATGAAATTTTTATAGGATCCCACTAACCACACATTTTAATGACAACATACCAAAAATAACTCAAAATCAACACAAGATTCGACCCCAAAGGTTCCTCATCTCATAATACCTTGTATAAAATGATCCCTAAATACAAAAATACACACCATACAATCACCAGTTATCAATACACCAAATTTTCATAATAAAAATCATGTTTTTGAAAAAACAATCATGGTTGGTATCACAAACAAAAATGGTGTCCCTTAGGCCACACACATGCATGTTCCCATTCCAAATCAGGCTCCCACCAAATGTTCACCTAGGCTCTCGTCCACTCATTCCATTGACAATCCATCATTCCAAACATACCCGTGCATGTGGTTACCCATGAAAATACTAAAGACCAAGAACAAAACAACTTCCACCAAATTTTTTTAAAACCTCCAAAAATTCACTAACCACAAAATCAAAAACAATTTGAAAGAAGACTTATTTTCATGATCCACAGATCACTTTAAAAGAAAATCATTCAAAAAAATTTTTTATCACACAAATAAAACTCACATCATTCAGAACCATTTGATTAAAACCTCACTATAATAAAAAAAAGAAGATTCGAAACCCTATTTTCGAAAATAAAATTCCATTTTCTCCACATTAATATCATTTGATATACTACTAAATTTATTTATAAAAATGCTCTGCCAATAAATTCCTCCTATTTTCTCAAAATAAATTTAAAAAAATTCACATTTCCAAAACATCCATTATGGTATATTTTAAAAATTAAATTTCCACCTTCCCAAAACCAAATAATTTTACCATAAAAATAAAATTTCCTTGATTACAAAACAAAGAGACGCATAATGATATAATAGGAAACATGATTCAATGGGTAACATAGAGATATGGTTGGTACCCATATGCCAATAACACTACCATCACAGAGAGTGTTCTAGGAAAATGTCCCCATATCCTCATGGATTTGTAGGCCCTACGATCTCACTGAGATCGTTGAACGTACTCCTATTTTATTTCACAAACAACATGTTACCACATGGGCCAAACAACTCAAATTGAACCTGATTTCCCCTAGTGACTTGAGTCCCATCACGAGGTGTGCTCAACTGGCACCGCACTGACAACCAAAACATCATGTCCTGAAAATTCTTTCACCTATATTTGAAAAATTATCCCCATGTAACACGACTCAAAATAGAATGAATGATCTGCTACCATTTTTTAAGAGCCATGATTGGTCTCCATCAGAACCGGTGCTCGAACCGGTCTGCAGCAAGGTCTGAAGGGAATTCGTGATCCTCACAGGATGGCACAAGTTCCCAGGTAAAAAATAGAACTTCTATAAACAATTTAACCAAATATTATATATTAAAATAAATAAAAATAACTAATAAAATTGATCTGAAAATTCAAAACAAAAATCCCCCTGACTATTTATATATTTTATGTTAACAAACTAAAAAAACAAAAAACAAGAACAATCAAAAAAGAGAAAACTATAAAATCACACCAAAACTCTATGATACAAGTGGATAAATATCCTCAAGCCCCCCCCCCCAAACGATTTAGAACCATAGCTACAAGAAACCCAAAATACTAACTCTATACACCTTTCCTTAAACTGGAACCAATAGACAACAATGTCTATAAACAAACAAAGGTGTATACAAGATGTGAAACAAAGCTCAATAGGATTCCAACCAAATATAATGATTCTATTTCAAAAAAAAAATAAATATAATATTACATGACAATTTAAATTAATTACTTAAAATAATTTATCTAAAATTATTTTTGAGTAAACATTTTAAATAAAGGAAACCATTAACAAAGAAATCCAATACAATAATTTGATTAAAATAATAAGTGACATCTGAATGTACACACACATATAAACACATCCAAACATATGAGGTCCACTATATGTCGACAGATGGAACCCCGTCATATAAGGTAGAGAACCATGGGTAAATCCCTAGGGATAAATTAGATCAAATGAGATTCTAGGAACCTCGCTTCTCATTGAAAATGTCATATATAAGCCACGAACATTAGTGTTGTCATTCGCGGTCCACTAGTTGGGGACACCTCATTAACCATAGTGGTTTCCCATCATCATCCATCTGTTTATTTAGCATTGTAATCATCTATACCACTAAGTGAAACTGGATGGTATCAACTTATGTATCACTAAAAGTATAGACCCAGTCCATCAACCTAGTTACACAAGATTCTGTGGGCTCATCATCATGTTCAAATATCACTAAAATTCACATTTACATAGACATTTCAATCAAAACATGGTACACATATTTTTCCACAACATTCACACCAAAACCCTATTTTAAAAACATACACACAAAAAATAATATCCCAAACATACCTCTATTCTCTTACATAATTTATCAATCCATTTAAAATGTTTCTAAAATAATTCCATGAGGCACTGAAAGGTTTTACACCGAATAACATAATCAAATACACTTTTTCCAAAAAATGACACTAAACCACTACATTTCACGATTCACATCACATAAATATTTTAATAAAACATTTAAAGAAGTTATAAAGAATTAATGAATGGAACCACAAGGGTTTATATCAAAAACATACCCAATTTCAAATGAAAATACTATATTAAAATCCAACAGATAGCATAACCATATTGAAACCTAATTTTCAATACTTATATAATTTAATAAATAAATTAAAAAATTATAGAAAATTTCCCATTTGTACTTCAATAGTTTACACCATTTCCAAACCAATTCCACAGCAAGACCCTTTTTATAAATATGTACACAACCAGAAATCATTTTCAAAAAATTCCTTCTATATTTTAATAAAATTTATAATTCATGTTGACAAATTTAAAACATGTTAAAAATGCCAATGTAAGTAATTTGTTTTAATATCGTACTTTTAAATTTTTCATCATCTTAATTTCTTTTGAAAACATGGCTTTCACCATTCAAACAACCCATAAAAACTTTTTAAGATATACTACTCCAAATCACACAGACAACATATCCAATTTCCATTGTAAAGGTCGTTCTAAATACATAAACATTTCAAACACCTTAAATATATAATTCACTTCATGAAATGAAACCATAGAATAATTTTTTACATTTAAATAAGAATATTAAATTCATAAAATAATGTTAGGTCATGGAACCACATACCTCAGGTGGAGAAATTGCTATAAATTGGTGTGAAACCCCATCTACTCCACAACCACACCCAGAAAAAACTCTAATAATGAATTATTTATCCAAAAACTATAAGATAAAACCCAAATCGTCACAAAATAACCTCAAATAAACACCCTACACACTAGGAAAAATGAAACCCTAAATCAGCATAAGAAGATCCATACCTGGACGTAGACCGCACACTCAGTGGAGGGAGATAGGGATCGGTGAGAGACCCAGGAGGCTGGCCATGTAAAGAGGGGCTTCTGAAGGGAGTTGTGCACACCAGATTAGAGTGGGGAGACTATTAGGGGGTTTGTGAGTGCATAGTGAACCAATAGTGGGGAGCTGTGAGGGAATGTGGGGAGATTAGAGGGGGTTGTTGGAGATAGGTGGTCATTCGATCAGGAGGCACACATGGGGGTCACACGAGGCATAGAGAAGGGGGGATGGTTGTTTGATAGGAGGGGGGGAAAGGGAGAGGCAACCCTAAAAAATATAACCTAACATAAATATATAATACTAATAAAAATAATTATAATATTGATAAGAATATTAATATTTTTTACACGAATAATAATTTTAATATTTTCTTAAAACATTATTAATATTTTTATGAAATATTTCATTAAATTTAATCCAACTTATCTTTTTTATGTTCTAATATTCATTCCTCTAATTAGGTATTCTTAATGATATAAAATTCTGTGGTTACCCTACATGGCTCAAGAGATAATGTGCGGACTGTGTGGTGGCTTCAGCCCATCCAAGAAGTGGTCGCATGGGGGCCTAGGGTGACCGCACGTCTTACACTAAACTTCTGGTGTCTGTGTACTGGCCTAAAACCCTCAAGTTTCCAAATATAAAAAATATAATCTACAACCCAAGCCCATACATGAAAATCATTATCCTGGTTATACAAACCCATCACACATGATACCCATGAAAAATAACTAAGACCCTACCCATGCAGGATCAAGGCAAAATTAAAACTAGGGTGTGAAAACTCATTGATATTATTGTGCTATAAGGTAAATACAATACCTTAATAGTTGATTAACTTACATGTTCTTATCTTGTATTGATGATTTTAAAGTCTTATGATTTATGTCTTAGTGTATCTTCGTTCTCTTCTAAAAATAGGGAAAAAAAATTCAGTCACTTCTCCTCTATAATAATTTTGTTCAATTTTGTATTTATAGAAATTAAATTTAAATCCAAAATAAAAAAATAATCAACATAACCTCATCATATTATAAATTCCTAAAAAACTAAAATCCTAAAATGGGAAAAAATTTAAGTGTGGATAATCCAATCATTTTAGCCACTCATTGATATGAATTTAGGGGACCTATTTGGATGTAATCAATAATGAGAGGGGATTGAATCAGTGTTGGTGACTCAAAAATAAAATTAACATTTCTATCTCTTTATCCTTTTAACCATTTTCACTTATTACGGTGAATGGATAACTCTTCTTCTCTCTCTTATCAAATTTGTCCCATTTTTTTGAACCATCAAACATAAAAATAAATTATTTAAAAAATTAAAATGGAACTCCTTTTAAGATTAAAGGATAATCGCTTCTGTGAACAAGTAAAACCAAAGATCATGCAACAAACTAGTAGAAACATATGTGAATTTGACTATTTAATCGCAATTATGAAAAATTTGTATCCCACACAACATGGTTTGGTGCTTTCAACACACATGTAAATCCCAAACATTAAAAATAAAATTAAAATTGTAACAAAATGAGAGTCTACCACCAAAAAATCCATCTCCTTGGTTGTTGTTGTTCTGCATCTATTTTCTTACTAACATAATCTCATAATATGATTCAAGAAACACCTCATCTTATTTTGTATGCATAGTGGTTAACACACAGCAACATCAATCTTATTCATAATAGTGAACTGAATTCTACCATTCCTATATGGATATAAGAATTATTTTTGTGAAAATAACTGAATACGTAAAACCTTTTTCTTCTTTCAACTTCACAATCTACATAGACACTAAATCATCCTCTTTTTTATTCTTCTTCTTATCCTTTAATATACTTCTCTATATCTTCATCCTAGTTTCTTATTCTTCCTTCAAAAATATGATTTCTATTCATAATCCTCTTCTATCTATATTATTGGAAACACAAATTTTCGTTCAATATTATTTTTTGTTGAATATTTTGTCATTTGTATTCAAGGATAATTTTATGTTCCTTTATATTATCATATATCAAATGTTTCCCTATTTTTTCACTAGTATCTTTATTTATATGAAATATATATACATATATAAAATAATAAACAATAATTTAAATTATCAAATCATAATAATTTTTCTTCTCATTTTTTCATATTGATGAATGAATACATAAAATAAAATATAAAAATATTTAAACATTAAAAAACAAATAAAATATCACATTAGGAATTAATTTTTTTACATACTTCAAAATTATTTAAAACATATAAATTAAGAAATTTTTTTATGATTCCTCTCTATTTTTTTTGGAATTCATCCCCTTTAAAAACATGAAAATTAATGTTCATTTAAATTAATTTATGAGTACAATATATTAGATGTATGATATTAATATTTTACATTTCCATTCATGGAACAAAAAATATTAATTATTCATCATTTCTTAATATTATAATTATTCCTCTTGTATCAATGATAGTAATCAGTCATTTAGAAATAAATATTAATGTACAGATTCATGAAATAATAACGACCACTGAATATCAATGCCCATAAAAATCTCCTAGAAATTATATTCTCCTTCGTACTCCATAAATACTACTTAAATATTGAGTTTACTAATCATGAATAATCTTTCCATTATATTTAGAAAGCATGTGATTGACCTATTGATCCCAATAATTAGATTAATCAAAAAACTAAAAAATTTATTTTATATGTTTATTTAATATTATGTATACATAGTAACATATCATCACTTAATAATTGAAATGTTGTGTTATAAAATCAATTAGACTTTAATCCTTGTAATATTGACCACGAATCATCTCATATAATTTATCTTAAGATATTAAAATATTGATAACGTCTATTTTTCATACATAATATCATCCAATTTTTTGTAAGTATAGATCAATCATATAGTGTGATAATCAATAGATCAAATTTAAATTATCGTCAAACACATGTATTATCAATGACCTTGAAATTTTACCACATGAGAAAACTAATGATTGACCAAATGAAAAAACCTATCATTCATCATGCATGTTCAATTATCCAAGAGTATCAACCTCATATACAATCAACATGTACTTTGGATCAACTTCATAAACAATATAATTGATCATGAATGTCTTAATATTCATGAGGATAGACATTATATATAATATACTACCCATGATTATTTAATGCATTAAAAACCAAATTTATCATGTGAACAAGATCAGTTATATGATGTTTATGACTAAAAGAACAAGATAACCCATACAAAAATCATGTTATTAATAAACTATTACCTTATTAATTTAATAAATCAACACAAATAATCCATAATGTGAAATATATATACCTTTTTTATGAATAATTTTTTAAAAAAATAATTAACCTCATTTCTTTGAGTATTAATTTTCATTCTTGAAAAATATCTATATACTTATGAACACCATCTTTATACTATTTGAAACCTCTTGTAATCATGTATGTATTTCTTATATTCTTTTATGAAATCCCAAATGAAATATTAAATATTATCTTACATTCACTCATGTCTCAATGGAGGAAAGAAAATTAAATATAATAGTTTTAATTTGTATTAGTTGATTCATGAAGAATACTACTATAGTATAAGACATGATTTTAATCTCAATAACTCGTTCTATTTAAATATTTAAGAGTAAAACTGTTATCACATTAGATATAAAATGTTAATTTCACGTGAAACTCCTTAATAAATCATAATACCATGTTAGTGACTCATTTAAACTCACTACAGATCCAATTCTCTTAAGGGGCGTGTTGTGTTGACTCATACTATGAAGGCTAAGAACCATGAGCTCCACTTTCACACCAATAAAAACACTACCTCTAGATGTTGTCCCACACCATATTGTTTTCTTGGGTGATCTCTTCAATTTCCTTGTTCCTTATATTTTTATTTTTCTATGTGTTGGTATTTTTTGAATTCATCTATAAATCTACTTTAAAAATTATCAATAAAAATGAACACAAAAACACTAGAATTTATCACTTCTTCATTTCTTTTATACCACCTTGAAACTTCATAGAACTAACTATCTTAAGATATTATTTCCTTTAATAATAAATAAATATTTATGGACCTATAAAGATCATAAATTTTCATTTTCTTCATAAAAAATAAACAATGTGATTTTAAAAATATACTATCCATGATACTTAGTAAACATGAAACTTATTTTGGGATATTCTTCATCAAGCTGGTTGGATTCATCTTAACCAACATTTTAGATTCCAAGTAATTATATTATTAATTATGATTATTCTTTAACATATTAATATAAATAGTCTTGGATATTGGTTCATGATCATTCAAAACAAATATAACAGATACAAATTTTTTTAACACATTTTATACATATGGTCCAACTAAACCATATACATCGATGTGGACCAAATTTGACAAATCTGATGCTTTTATAATCTATGGTTTATATATATTTAGAACCATATTTAATTTTCTACCTGATTCATATATATTTTATAAATTACATTTCATGTTAGGGACATCCATATAATCTTTGAGAATATATCGGTTATCTATATATTGTCGATTAATGTTACCAAGCCTTCAGGGTCCAAGATGGTTTTCCTCTATCTCTCTTATAATATATGTATTCTCTTTTATATCTACAAAATATATATTTCCATTTTATCTTTGAAAATTCATTGGATAACTTCTAGCTCTGACTTTGATACTATATCCTTTCAAATAGAATATTACTTCTAAGCATGAGTCACAAAGATTACTCACTCACTATAAATTATAATAATGTATATAAACATAAACTACATTAGTATTCTATAATTTTTCACCAAAAGACTAATTTTTTCAAATGAAATTAATATTTAATTATATATATTTTCCAATACACTATTAAATCAATTATTTCTTTAATAATATTAAACAGATTAATATTTCTAGTCCTATGAGATGAACACCATTAGTCCATAATTTTGTTTCTATAAATTTTTCATTATTTTCATGAAATTTTTACCAAAATATCCATCTCAATTATATATAATTTATTATATGATATTAAAAAATTATTTGTTACATTTGTTTATCTCTTCACATATTAATTAGTATAAAAAAACATACATAATTTCACATATTCAAGAGGATATAATATTTTCTAAAATAAGTTGGATTGAATTATTATTCATCCATTTTTATTTGACATCCAGAAGAGAATATAAATATTCTCTAGATAAAATATATTAAATTATAAAATAAATTTCATCAATTAAATTAATTCCAATAAAATGAATTTATTTTTCCTACAAAATGACTTCTTATTATTCATTTATTAAAAATTCAATGTTAAATCAATGCGTTTGCAAATAACAACATTGTATATCATAAATGTTTTCGACTTATTATTCTTGATCCTCTTAGTGTTATCATTATTTACTTATTTGTAGAATTTAAAACCATATTTATATATCATATATATTAATTATATATATATTTATAAAAATATAATATATATATATAATGGAATATTCTATTCATGGGGACGGTTGTCCATATGTACACATGAACATTGTTTCTGTTTTCTTATTTCATTGAAAGAAATATAAAGGAAAAATATGTAAAACTATCTATAATATCATTAAATTAGTATTATTATTTCACATATATGATATATATTCATTTAATTCATTAAATACATTCCTTTTATAGTATGAACAAATCACATATTTTTGAGGATGCGGTATTCCACACTTGCACAAAAAAATATTATCGTATTTACAGTAAATGGAAAAAATGAAGGAATGTTTTATATAATAGTTACATAACCATATAACCACCTTAAATATAATATATTTCATATAAAATTAGATTTTCCATTATAGTTCCCATCCATGATAGTTCGTGAAGCAAGAAACGAGTAGTCATTATTTCACGAGGCAGTAGTTCATCGTACATAAATGGTGACTTCATTACACATTAGATGGAAATTTTTGTTGGTGTAGGTAGAATTATGAAAATAAAAAATATAAGTATATTTTTAATCTTGGAATTATTATATTATCATGATATAAATATAATTTAAGGGTTATTGTATTAAATAAAACCAAACATGATTGATAAATTACATTACATCATTTTTGGGTAACTCCTTTTGGTTTTTACCAAAATACTTCCTTATTAGGATTTATGACCAAAGGGACAATTTTAAAATTATGGGTAGTATTTTTTATGGATATTTCGGTAGATTCTTTTTTGATTCAAATGGCTTGAGAGGTGTGAATTTGTAGGAGGGGTCACTTCCTTTTTATAGTAGAGAACTTTCATTCATATAAATTTTTGAAAAGGGAATTCAAACAAAATATCTATAAGAAATGTAACACCCCATGTTTTTCTAAGATAAATAGAAATGCATGGAACATTGTATTAAAAAGATATTTTAAATTAGACTTTAAAACAAAACTTTTCTACTTCTACAATCTGAATTTCAAGAAACTGTCATCTACAATTGTGTCCAGTATGTTATTTAGAGTCTGATGAAACAAACTATTTTTTGGTGAATAGTAACATACCCTTATGAATAGTAATATTAATAGTAATATGACCTCATTAATAGTAAATAATATTATTATTTTATTTTCCCAAGGTAATAAGATAATGGGATCTTAATTAATTTTCCAATGTAACATAAAAGTAATTGCAGTTCAATATTGTTATTTTTCTAATTAACTGTGACCTTATTTATAAATTAAATTAATAACATTTAGAAAATTGTTTTGGAAAA
The DNA here is from genome assembly GCA_963277665.1 of Viscum album. Lineage (NCBI taxonomy): Eukaryota > Viridiplantae > Streptophyta > Magnoliopsida > Santalales > Viscaceae > Viscum > Viscum album. The sequence goes on along the minus strand of OY728120.1, from coordinate 1,404,703,122 downwards.
ATGGAGTTCATTTTTTAATTCTACACGTCGAAAAACGGTCTGGGTAAATTTTTTGTATTTTTCTGAAACTCTTGAATTTTCGGTGAATAATGAAATACGATAAAATACCGTATAATCCATTTATCAGTAAAAATGACTATTTATGACTACATAAGTGATGCAAGGACACTTTCTTCGAACTCAAATGATATTATCACTATTTAGGGCCACTTGATTTTAGATTATTCACGATATTGATAAAAATATTATAATAAGGATTAAAATAATCTGAAATACCTCCCCTCCTCCACTATAAATACCACCTTCACTCCCCTCTTCCTCCCACACCTCTCAAGCCCTGATCATTGTATAATTTCACCCAAATTCACTCCCAAATCTTATTTCCTACGTCCTAGAGCTTCTAGTATCACCAAAAGACCAAAATCAAATCCCTTAAAAGGGATCTCAAGGAGAAGAGAACAAGAGGTAAACAACCTCTTTTATTTTCTCTCTTTTCTTTCATTTTATGTCATTCTCTTCCATTCCCTTTGTCTTTTGTTTAAATATTTCATTAAACATTCCCCCTTACAGTCCATATTTTTTATGAATGATGAGATATTCAATTCCTCTCATCAATCTTCTTTTTATGAAATTTTAAGAGACTGTTAGGCTGCCGAATTTTCATGAGAAATTTCTCAAGATTTTCATTTATTTCATGAGTTGTTTTTCTTCTTTCCTCACTCCCCCTTATCCAAGAGGCATGAAATCTCTATAATCATGTATATTAATTATGTTATCATTATTATGGAAAATTCCTCATCAGTATTATTCTCCTATTCCACTTATTTAAAGAATCAAAAAACATTGTCCATTTGTGTCGAATTACCGACATCGTGGACGATGTATTTTCAATTTCCATTAAGTCTTTCAGGTCTGGTCATGAAACCATCTATATGGTTGAACCAGGTTATAATATATGTTTTATGAATCATATATGGTTCTGGAATTCTTTTGTACTCATGGTTCTAATTTATAAGACTAAATGAGGTTGTTATTATCAAAGAACAACTTAAAAGATCTAAACGAACATAATTAATGTTCTAACTTATAAGTCATTCTAATATAAAGCATCAGAGCGATAAATGGTATAATTTATGGTACTGGAAATATGTAAATACTACACCATTCCAATTATGGAGTTTCACTTCCAATCAATAGGAATGATTCATCGTGAACTGATCATGAAAATCACAAAAGAACTCACCCAAAATAATGCAAGGAACAAAATACTAACAACTAAGGGGTGAAATGAGGTTATGAAATGACCATATAAGATGTTATAAACATGAAAATGTTTCTGTAAAATACTAATAAAACTCTTTTAACCATTATACATGATATTTAAACAAGTTTGAAGTAAGACAAGCCTATGGTAAGGGAATTCTTAACCTGATTTCCATTCTTTGGGTTAACATTCTACTTCATTATTTATGTGGTATTTAAATTTTTTGTGTGATGACATATGATTATAAAATGATTTATTATGTTTATTTATATTATATATACATACTCCATCCACTCTGTTAATTCCCTCTATAATTGTATGATATTTATACGGGGCTTTTCTTCAAAATCCTCTTTTTAAATTCAGTTTTACGAAATTCGAAAGCAATGTTTTTATGCAATTATACATGTTTTATGATAATGTTTTGGTTATTGATAATTTTTTATGATAAAGGGTGGGACCTATATTTCCCTCCAATGCATTGGGTATTATTAAGTTGCAGGTCGGACATATGGCTAATCTAAGTGTAACTGCGATGGTTACACAAAGTAAGGTAGTCGTGAGGGTTACAAATTTTAAGGTATCCAAGTTGGTTAAAAGATTATTTATGTAATGCCTCAAGATACCTATTTGGTAATATTTATGGTTGTGTGGATATTTTGTAAATATCATGTTTCATGAAGTAAGTATTTATGGGTGAAATTCATGTCTTTTGAAAATGTTTTCATACGTTATGAGTATTCATGGACTAATGTGATTCTACTTCTTTTTCATACCTTATTGAGATTTTATTCTAATCCCATGTTTTTAATTGATTTTTCATAGGTTAATGGATGAGTAATACAAGGAAGGATGACATGTTAAATGTTGAAGAATTTTCAAGGAGTCGTGTTTTATGTTTTAAGGTTTTATATTCTGAGAAAAATAGAAACTGATTTTATGGTATCCACTATATAAAAATGTGTAATGTTGTGAATGTTCTTTCTTAATTATCTGAAGCTCTAATCATGAACATATCCTCAATGTAAAAGGAAGTATTTTCTTGACTAAATTCAATATTATGTATGTAATTAGTTTTGGCCTTTATAGTTGGTATCAGTGGATGGTTTAGATAACTTTAGGGGTTAGGGTGAAGCTAATAGAATACCATAAATGACTTTCACTCTATGATTAATTTGTTATAGAATTTAAAGATTTCCATGTTGGTTCATCTAAGAATTGTTTGTTCAGAATGGTTGTCCGTAGAAGAAACAGGGATGCTAAAGAGGAGCATGAAAAACATCTAAGGGTTGTTTTACAAACATTAAAAGTAAATAAACAATATGAAAAATTCAGCAAATGTAATTTTTGGTTGCCACTGATTTATTTTCTTGGGCACATTGTAAATAAGGGTGGAATAACAGTTGATCCTGACAAAACACAAGTAGTTGATGAATGGCCAAGACCCACAAATGTTATTGAGATTTGTAGTTTTCTGGGCTTAGCAAGTTATTACTCACGGTTTGTTAAGAACTTTGCACGATTATCTAGCCCAATAACTAAGTTAACACGGAATGGGTAAAAAAAATTTGACAAAGGAATGTGATTTTTGTTTTAAGGAAGTAAATAATAGATTGGTGAATGCTCCATTTTTGGCCTTACCTTCTTGGAATGGTGAGTTTTTCATCTACATTGATGCTTCTTTGAAGAGACTTGGTTGTGTCTTGATGCAGAATGATCAGGTAATTGCCTATACCTTGAGACAACATAAACCACATGAACTAAAGTATCCCACACATGATTTGCAATTGGAAGCTATGGTTTTATCTTTGAAAATTTGGAGGCATCATCTCTACGGAACCAAATTCCAAATATATACTTACCAAAAAAGACTTAAGTATATATTCACTCATAAGGAATTAAACATGAGGCAGGGAAGATGGCTAGAACTGATAAAGGATTATAATTGCACGATCAATTACCATCCTGGAAAACAAAACAATGTAGATGATGCCTTATGTCAGAAAAATCATGCCTCATTAACCATGCTATGATTTGAACGTGATCCCTTGATTAATGATTTGATGAATTTTGTCGTAGAAGTTGTTGGTGTAGGGAATATATCTGTTTTGTTTCAGGTTTTTGTGCAGTCTTTGTTTGTCAGATAGAATTATGAAAGCGCAGAGGGAAGACCATGGGCTACAAAAAAAGGTATAATTGGGTAAAATGGGTAAGTTTCCAGAATTTAATCTTGATAAAGATTGTGTTTTATGATTTGGAAAAAGGTTGTGTGTGCCTTGTGATTCCTAGCTGAAGAAATAATTGTTTTGTGAATCTCATAGTTCTCCATTTTCTATTCATCCTGGAATTACTATGATGTACAGAGACCATCGAGAGTTTTATTGGTGGAATGGGATGAAAAGAGATATTTCTGATTTTACAATGAAATGTCCGACATGTCAGCAGGTTAAAGAAGAGAGGCAGTTACTGAAGGGGATGCTTCAGCCTTTGCCAGTGCTAGAGTGGAAATGGGGGAATATATCCATGGATTTGTGGTGGGACTACCAAATACTTCACGCGGTAACAATGCGAATTGGGTTATTGTTGATCGGCTAACAAAGTATACACATTTTATTTCTATTTGAGATACAATGAATTTGGATCAGCTTTCTCGATTGTACCTCAAGGATATTGTCATGCTTCATGGAGTTCTTCTTTCCATTGTGTCTGTCCGAGATCTCAGGTTCACTTCTAACTTTTGGAAGGGACTTCAGAAGTCGTTGGGCACAGAGTTAAATTTCAGTTCATCTTTTCATCCTCAATCAGATGAGCAGTTAGAATGAACGATTCAGACTTTGGAGGATATGCTTCGAGATTGTCCAATAGACTATCAAGGAAGTTGGGATCATCATCTTTCTTTAATTTAGTTTTCTTATATTAATAGTTTTCATTCCAGTTTTTAGATGGCACCTTTTGAGGCCTTTTATGGGAAGCGGTGTATGATTCTTGCGTTTTGGGATGAATTTGGTGAAAAAAGTTGATTGGGCCAGAATTAGTTGAAGAAGTGGCTGAGAAAGTGAGGATGATCCAGAAACACATGAGGAAAGCTCAAAGCAGGCAAAAAAGTTATACAGATAATATAAGGAAAGACTTCTCTTTCAAGGTAGGTGACCATGTTTTCCTTAAAGTCTCTCCTTGGATAAGTGTGATGCCTTTTCGTAAAAAAGGAAAGCTAAGTCCACGGTTCATCGGTCCTTTTGAAATCTTGGAGAATTTTGGAACAGTTTCATACCGCGTAGCTTTGCCTCCAAGCTTGTTTCAGGTACACAATGTTTTTCATGTTTCTATGTTGAAAAAGTATGTGCCAGATTCATCACATGTCTTAAACCCAAAAGTAGTTCAGCTAGAAGAAAACATTTCATATGAAGAGAAACCAGTTCAGATTCTTTATCGAAGGTAACAGGTATTGCAGAACAAGGTAATCCACCAGGTAAAGGTTTTGTGGAGAAACCACATGGTTGAAGAAGCAACATGGGAGTCTGAAAATGCTATGAGGGAAAAATACCATCACTTGTTTAAAAAGTAAATAAAATTGTGAGGACGCAATTTCAGGAAGGTGGGGATAATGGAACACCCCATGTTTTTCTAGGATAAATAGAAATGCGTGGAAATTTGTTTTAAAAAGATATTTTAAATTATCCTTTAAAACATAACTTTTCTACTTCTTCATTCGGAATTTCAAGAAACTGTCATCTACAATTGTGTTCAGTATGTTATTTAGAGTCTGATGAAACAAACATGTTTTTTGGTGAATAGTAATGTACCCCTATGAATAGTAATATTACCTCATGAATAGTAAATATTATTATTATTTTATTTTCCCAAGGTAATAAGATAATGTGATCTTAATTAATTTTCCAACGTCACATAAATCTAATTGCTCTTCAATATTGTTATTTTTCGAATTAACTGTGACCTTATTTAGAAATTAAATTAATAATATTATGAAAATTATTTTTTAAAAATGGAGTTCATTTTTGAATTCTACACGTTGAAAAATGGGTGGGGTAAATTTTTTGTATTTTTCTGAAACTCTTGAATTTTCGGTGAATAGTGAAATATGATAAAATATTGTATAATCAATTTATCAGAAAAAATTAACTATTTATGACATCATAAGTGATGCAAGGCCACTTTCTTTGAACTCACATGATATTATAACTATTTAGGGCCACTTTATTTGAGATTATTCATTGTCTTGATAAAAATATTATAATAATGATTAAAATAATCTAAAATACCTCTCCTCCTCCACTATAAATACCACCCTCACTCCCCTCTTCCTCCCACACCTCTCAAGCCTTGATCATTGTATAATTTATGACAAATTCCCTCCAAAATCTTCTTCCCCAAGTCCTAGAGCTACTGGTCTCACCAAAAGACCAAAATCAATTCCCTTTAGAAGGACCTCAAGGAGAAGAGACCAAGAGGTAAACAACCTCTTTTATTTTCTCTCTTTTCTTTCATTTTATGTTATTCTCTTCCATTCCCTCTGTCTTTTGTTTTGATATTTCTTTAAACATTCACCCTTAATGTCCATATTTTGTATCAATGATGATATATTCCATTCCTCTCATCAATCTTGTATTTATGAAATTTTAAGAGACGTCGTTAGGATGCCAAATTTTCGTGAGAAATTTCTCAAGATTTTCTTTTATTTAATGATTCATTTTTCTTCTTTCCTCACTCCCTCTTATCCAAGAGGAATGAAATCTCAATAATCATGTATATTAATTATTTTCTCATGATTATGGAAAATTCCTCATCATTATTCTTCTCCTCTTCCACTTATTTAAAGAATCAAAAAACATTGTCCATTTGTGTCGAATTACCGACATCGTGGACTATGTATTTTCAATTTCCGTTAATTATTTCAAGTCTGTTCATGAAACCATTTATATGGTTGAACCAGGTTATTATATAAGTTTTATGACTCATATATGGTTCTGGAAATCTTTTGTACTCATGGTTCTAATTTATAAGACTAAATGAGGTTGTTATTATCAAAGAACCACTTAAATGATCTAAACGAACATAATTAATGTTTTAACTTACAAGTCATTATCATATAATGAATCAGAGTGATGAATGGTTTAATTTATGACACTATATATATTTAAATACTACTACATTACAATTATATAGTTTCACTTCCAATCAACAAGAACGATGCATCATGAACCGATCGTGAAAATTACAAAAGAACTCATCCAAAATAATGCAAGGAACAAAATAATAACAACTAAGGGGTGAAATGAGGTTATAAAATGAACATATAAGATTTTATAAACATGATCATGTTTCTGTAAAATACTAATAACACTATTTTAACCATTATACAGGAGTTTTAAACACGTTTGAAGTAAGACAAGCCTTAGGTAAAGGAATTCTTATCCCGATTTCCATTATTTGGGTTAACATTCTACTTCGTTATTTATGTGGTATTTAAATTGTTTCAGTGATGAACTATGATTATAAAATGTTTTATTATGTTTATTTACAGTATATATACATACTCCATCCACTCTATTAATTCCCTCTTCAATTGTATGAAATTTATAAGGTTCTTTTCTTTAAAATCCTCTTTCTAAATTCGGTTTTACGAAATTCCAAAGCAACATTTTTATGGAATTATTCATGTTGTATGATTATGTTTTGGTTTTTGAGAATTGTTTATGATGTAGGGTGGGACCTATATTTCCCTCCAATTCATTGGGTATGAGTAAGTTAGAGGTCATCTGTAGGGCTACTCCAAGTGTAACTGCAATGGTTACACAATGTAAGGTAGCCGTGAGGGTTACAAATTTTAAGGTAGCCAAGATGGTTAAAATATTATATAAGTAATGCCCCAAGATACCTCTATGATTATATTTATGTTTGTGTGGATCTTGTGTAAATATCATGTTACACCAAGTAAGTATTTATGGGTGAAATGCATGTATTTTGAAAATGTTTTCATACGTTATGAGTATTCATGGGCTAATATGATTTTCCTAATTTTTCATACCTTACTGAGATATTGTGCTCATCCCAAGTTTTTAAATGATTTTTCACAGGTTAATGGATGAGTAATACAATTAAGGAAGAAATTTTAAATGTTGAATTATTATCAAGGAGTCTTTTTTTATGTTTTCATGTTTTATATTCTGATAAAAATGGAAACTGATTTAATGGTATCCACTATGTAACAATGTGTAATGTTATGAATGTTTTGTCATAATTCTCTAAAGCTATAAACTTAGAAAGATCCTCAATGTAAAAGGAAGTGTATTCTTGACTAAATTCAAGATTACGTATGTAATAAGGTTGGGTATTTATACGAAAAGTGCATCCCAAAATGAAAATTTTCAATCCTAGATAATATAGTGTCTAAATATTTACATACAATGTATTTTTTACATGTGTATTTGTTATTTTGGTCCTTATGATTATGTTTAATTCATTCGTTATACTATTATTTATTCTACTCAATGTAATTAATTTTATTCAATTTCACTAATATTTTTTGTCAAAAAGTAATTTTCCATTATTAGAAATTATAAATTATCATTATTCCTAATATTGATTCTATTTTTTGAAATTATAATCATATAATTTTAGAAATTAATTTAATAATAATCCTGCAAATTTTTCATGACTGAGGGTTTGTTGCGAAATATATTGAAATGATTGAAATTCTATTTATATAAATTATCAATGTGAAATAGGTTATAAAAAATTAAAATGGATAGATTGATGTATAATTTATCTATAGAAACATTAAATCCAAATGAAAAAAATGTATCTACATTAATAAATTCTATGGAACATTGTCTCTGAATTAATGTAGAATGTCTTTCATTATTATTAAAATATAAAACTTCTCAAAAAATACCAAAAAATCACCCAATGTAAATTATGATATTAGTAATTCAAATACGAAGCTTATTTTTTTATCATAGAAATTAGAAATGTGTAAAAATCATAATTAAAATGGGTTCTATACTAAAAGGATGTAAAATTACCTTTTAGAAAAATAGATATTTTCAATCATTAAATGTGATTTATTACTATCTAATACCTACCATATATATTGGATGAGTATAAAAAATATTTAATGAATGTATAATTAATATATTTTATTGATAACATTAATCAAATGTGGTTAGTTAATTTAATGTGGTAAAATTTTCTGTGTACAAAGAATAATATTATTCCTAGAAATGTAATTTATTTATTTTCAAATAGTTATTTCATTCACTTATACTATTTAATAACCAAATGACTCATTTTATATAAATATATATGTAATATTATTACAATATAGTTAATATTATTTATAAATTAAAATTCGACAGCTTGGTGTTAACTATATTAATTTTTTAAAAATATTGTTAATAGAATCATGTTTTTTGGTAAAATATATCCCTATGTGTTAAAAAAAGCAATAAAATGGAATCAATATTGTGTGTAATAGAATCCAAACACAGTTTTTCATGTACCACATGATAATCAATGTTATGTGTGTAGTGAAATATAATGTAATTTTTGTTTCTAGCGCTTATTTTACATTAATTTGTGTATAACGCAAGCCACACTTAGTGATTTCCGATAACAAAAGCTATATTAACTATTTATTGAAATGAAAAATATCAAAGGCTTATATTAATTCATAAAACAGTAATTCACAAAATATCAAGGTGTTACAAGGTACCATTGTTCCAGAAACACATCCACTTGTAATATCCCTAGAGAGATGTACTTTCATAAAAACACATTATTTATCCTTTATCAAAATTACCAAAAAGTTTTCTATATATTTAATAATCCTTGGACATATCATTATATACATCCCTATACATAACCATATAAATATACATAGGAATCTCAATAAAATTTTATCATCCTAGTTTCCATAGTTAACTAAACCATTCTTATGATTCCAACTACAATTAAAAAAGATTTTTATAAATACATATCACATGATTAGAGATTATTAAAAAAATATCATAAAAAGAATCCTGAAGACAGTAATTGTTTAGTTTCTTTATATACTAATATCACAATATTATTATCTAATTATATATCTTAAAAATAACTTTTAATGATTTTATCACATAGTAATCCACTTAGTAATAACCTACCTAAACCTTTCTTCATAACCTAGGGAAGGAAACATAAGAAATGGTGAACTCAGATGCTCGGTAATGGTAAATATAGGATATATAAATCAAGGAACACATAAAAGAGAATGATAAGAAAAAAGGTATGTGATAATAAACATAACATAATAAGTTCATATGAAACATATCTCATATCAAAATCATGTGTTATGGAATAAAAAAAATTCTATTCCAGAAAAAATAATTTATCCATAATATTGAAAAATCATCATAAATAATTCATGTACAATAATATCATTATAAGGCCCCAGCCTTAAACATTACTTAATATCGAGTTATTACATGATTACACATTGAGGATCTTTTTTAGGTTTAGAGTTTTAGAGAATTATATCCTAAATCATGCAGTACATTCCACATTTAAACAAAGTGGTTACATAAAAGATAGTATTCATTTTTTCCCATCAACGGAAACATATTTAAAACAAAACATGTATTCTTTCATGACACTTCCTTGACCCTATCATCACATCACGTACATTTCCCTTGACCTGTTAAAAACATTTAAAAAACATGGGATGAGCATAAAAAGCTCAGTAAGGGATATAAAAGTTTGAAATGAAAACATTAGTCCATGTATGAAATCATAATTTACTCATAAAACATAATAATTTTAACAGACCTCGTCAAATCATGAATAAATCATAGAAAACATAAGACATAAAGGTAACTTGAGGCATTCATAACATTCTTTCGTAGGGAGTAACCTTCATGGTTACGTTTGGAATACCCATCACAGTATATTCCCTAAATCCCTTTGGAGAAACCTTAACGTTTAACCCCTTCGCGTTACCCAATGCATTGGAGAGCCATATCGGGCTCACACGCCCTTAGTTTATCACGGAACCACTTGTCTTCATAACAATTCCCAAGAACCATAACATAATCGTATCCCATAAAACATGTATAATGGAAACATAACATTTCCACATTTCAATCAAAAGATATCAATAACACATTGAAATAATAAAAACATTATCAAAAACATTTTCAATACCAAAATATAAAGAAAAGTAAAACATGGTATTTATTTTTCATTAAAAAAAGATATGGCTTGTAGAGGAAGCTGGAACTCAAATAATGGTCACGACGGCGGAGAAGTCATTATCGCCACATACGTATGACAAAAAAACATTCCCTTTTGTCATTTAGTAAACGCTTCATATAAAAAATATTCCATTTGAATAAATGTAAAATTCAAAGGGGTTTATACACCTAATAAAAGAAAGTTGTGTATAAAATAAAATATGCCTCAATGAAAGGAGATTGAGATGAAGTCCCTTGTCTCGGGTCTGACTTGACTCGATCATTCTTTAATGTCCGGAATAATAATCTTGAGTTAATTTTTAGTTTCTTAATAACCTTTTTCAAGTTCATTATTCCTTTTATATCCATTATTTCCATGTCATGAACACTATGTCATTATTTAACTTAATAACGATCGTTTTAACGATCATTGGTACTTGAGTCAAAAATAAACTCTTTATAATTACAATTTGTTCATGTATCCATTATATACAGAGTTATATTCATGATTTATATATCATAATATCATATATATCCAGTGTATCCATGCATTTATAATATTACATAACATTTTGAGGTACGAAATGAAATGAACCCTTCATGGAGAGGGTAAGCTGTACGTACTCATGAACGCTACTTTCATTTCTATTTTGTATTTTATGGAATGAAATCATAATTATATATAGTTATATTATAATTCTAGTATAATATAATATATAATATCATTAACTCCATCCTTTATACCTCACACATATGGCATTAACGAATCAAATCACTTTGAGGGGGCGATAGTGCGCACTTCCTAAAATGAAGATATCGCGTTTACCCATAATGGAAACCATAAAGGTATGACAAAAATGGAAAATATATAAGCTTAAGGAAATCATAAACATGTTATATATCATATATAAATATAGTGTCATATTAATGTCCACCTTTGAAGGTGTTAGAAGAATATTGAAAAATCATCGTTTCGTGAGGCAGAAATTAGCCATCCACGGAAACAGTATTCTCTTTAACCATTAGATGAAGGTGTGTGTAATTTTATCTAGAATAATTATTATAAAAGTAACCTAGTATATTTAAGATACTTTTTTAGTTACAAATGAAATTAATAAAAAGAGTTTATGTGGTTGGAGAAGAAAAATAAAACAAAATAACATTAGAGAAGACTTTACCTTTAAATCGTGTAACTCTTCTTGGTTTGAACCAAAATGGTTTCTTGAAGAGCTTTCTGCCTAAGTTAAGGCTTCATGGATGAATAGAGGGATGTGGAGTGATAAAATGAGCAGGGCGTGGCTGAGAAAAAGGGTTGAGAAGTTTGGGTAAGGAGGTAGAGGTGGGGGCCTTTTATAAGAGGAGAGGAGGGGCACCATTCGAAAGGTATAAAATGTTACTTTATTTTCGAATGAGTTTCAGATTTTAAAGATCCCACATTGATTTATTCCAAGTATAAGGTGATAAGGGTTCTAAATATACTCATTAAATAGGTCTTTTACAAGTTTACGTCTTAGTTTTAACATCATCTTTTCATTTTATTTAAACCCTTTATTAATGAGGTAATCGCTGCATCATCATGATGTCATAAATAATTTAATTTATATAATGTCTAAAAATTACAAAAAAACTACTATGATTTAGGAAATATGTTTATCTTTCCAATGATTATTTATAGTCCAATATATCATTTATTTAGACAAATTAAAAAATGTTTTACTTAGGTGATACATTTATTATTATATTTAACTTTCGTTAAAAATAAAAAGAAAAAAAGTCATTATCACACAAAAGAGATTCCATGGTGTCCCGAAACGTGGCACAAGGAATACCATGGTCTGAAATGACACAACCAGTAGTATTAGGACACATTTTGATGTCATTTTTTATTATTATGATATTATTTTATTATCCATGACTACCCGATTACTAATTAATCAAGATAATTAACAATAATTACCATTGTTACTATTCACAGAGTCCAAAAACAAAATTCTTGATTACATAATTTGGACCTTCTGATTCCAAATATGTAATAAATTTTACCAAATTACAAACACAGAAATTGAAATAATTAATGGAAAAATAATTCTCGTTGTCAAAACAAATAGCGAGTTTTTTTTGAAACAGTATCTATGAAAATTTTGGCATTAGTTTATGCCCAATTCCAAAGTGAAATTAATTATAATGACCAATATTGGATTAAATGGTAAATATATATATTATATTTAAATTTTAAAACAAATTTAAAAGATAATATATCCATATAATTAAATTATATGAAAAAGCAGTTTTGATGTAAAATGCAGTATTTTCACTATTCATTAAAAATTAACATTGTCAGAAAAATACTAAAAAATTATCCAATGTAAATTTCAATGTCCCAATAATAAATAATAAGTTTATTTTTACAAATAGAGCTTATAAAATTGTAAAATGTTTGATTTAAAAAAGGTTCCCCATCAAAAGGCGGTAAAACAATCTTTTTAAAATATTAGTGTAGTCCATGCTTAAGATTGAATTTATTCTCATTTTAAGCCTCTAAAACACTATCTAATTAATAATTAGACATTGATAAGAATTTCTTGTTATTCATTACATACATGGGATGTTACATCCATCCCCCCTTTATAAAATTGCGTCCTCGCAATTTATTTACTTCATGAATAAGTGGGGGTATTTATCCCTCATTGTATTTTCAGATTCCCATGTTGCCTCTTCACTCATGTGGTTTTCCACAAAACCTTTACATGATGAATCGCATTATTCCCCATCACTTTCTTATTGTGGTCATGAATCTAGACCATTTGTTCCTCAAAAGATAGATTCTCTTCCATCTGAACTACCTCTACACTCAAAACATGAGATGGATCTGGCATGTACTTCCTTAACATTGAAACATGAAAAACATTGTGTACTTGCTATAAACTCGGAGGTAAATCCACTCGGTATGAAACTGATCCAACTCTCTCTAGAATTTCAAATGGTCTAATGAACCTTGGAATCATCTTTCCTTTCTTACCAAATCGAATCACACTTTTCCATGGTGAGACTTTGAGGAAAACATGATCACCTACCTCAAAAGAGAGATCCTTACTCCTGTTGTCCGCATAACTCTTCTGCCTACTCTAAGCTATTCTCATGTGTTTCTGTGTCAGCTGAAGTTTTTCTACCAAATATTCTACCAATTCTGGTCCCATCAACTTCCTTTCACCTACTTTGTCCCAAAAAGCTGGTGTTCGACACTTCTTCCCATATAATGCCTCAAATGGTGCCATTTGTATATTGGAATGGAAACCGTTATTATAAGAAAACTCAACCAAAGAAAGATGTTAGTCCCAACTTCCCTGATAATCCATCAAACAAGCAAGTAGAATATCCTCCAAAGTCTGAATCGTTCATTCTAACTGCCCATCTGATTGAGGATGAAAAGCCATACTAAAATTTAATTTAGTACCCAACGACTTCTGAAGGCCTTTCCAAAAGTTAGAAGTGAACCTGGGATCACGGTCAGATACAATGGAGAGAGGAACTCCATTTAACCTGACTATCTCTTTAAGATACAAATGGTAAAGTTGATCTTGGGAAAAAGTATCTCGTATAGCATAGAAGTGAGTAGATTTAGTCAAGTGATCAACAATAACCCATATTGCATTATTACCTCGAGGTGTCTTCGGGAATCCCACAAAGAAGTCCATGGATATATTCTCCCATTTCCACTCTGACACAAGTAAAGGTTGAAGCATCCCTTTTGGTAACTACTGCTCTTCTTTTACCTGTTGAAAATTCAAACACTTCACAATAAAATCTGCAATGTCACTTTTCATTCCATCCCACCAGTAGTACTCCCGAAGATCTCTATACATCTTAGTACTGCCTGGATGAACTAAAAATGGAGAACTATGAGCTTCCCATAACAACTCTCTCTTCAAATGTGAATCACACGACATACACAATCTCTTCCCAAATCTCAAAACAAAATCATTATCAATGTTTAATTCTGGAAACTTACCCTTCTAAACCAGCTCTACCTTTTTCTAAACTCGTTGTCTTTCTTTTGTTCTTTCTTAATTATGTCTGATAGACAAGATTTCAATGATACCTGAAACAAAACAGAAGAAAACCCTGCACAAACAACTTCTATTCCAATGTTCATCAAATCCTTATCCAAAGTATCACGTTCCAAATGCAACATTGTTAATGAAGCATTACTTTTTTGACTTAAAGCATCATCCACTTTATTTGCTTTTCCCGGATGGTAATGAATTGTACAATCATAATTCTTGATTAATTCCAGCCATCTCCTCTGTCTCATGTGCAGTTATTTATGAGTGAATATATACTTTAAACTATTGTGATCAGTATATATTTCACACTTTACTCCATACAAATGATGCCTCCAAATTTTTAAATCGAAAACAATAACAGCTAATTCGAAATCATGTGTAGGGTAATTTACCACAGGATTTTTCAACTTTCTTCAAGAATAAGAAATTTACTAATAATTTTTCATTAGGATGCAACCAAGTCCTTTCAATGAAGCATCACGGTAGAAAACAAACTCCCCATTCCAGGAAGGTAGTGCCTAAATTGGAGAATTCACCAATCTTCTTTTCAATTACTGAAAACAATCATCACATTCTTTTGTCCAGATAAACTTAACACCCTTCCAAGTTAGCTTAGTCATTGGAAAAGATAACTATGAATAATTTCTAACAAACCTTCGGTAATAGCCTACCTAACCAAGGAAGCTACGAATCTCAGTTACATTTGTGGGTCTTGGGCATTCCTTAACAACACTTGTTTTTGCAGGATCAACAGTTATCCCATCGTTAGAAACAATGTGACAAAGGAAAGAAATTTGTTGCAACCAAAACTCACACTTGCGGGATTTCCCATACACTTTCTTTTCTTTTAAGGTTTGAAAAATAACCCTTAAATGTATTTCATTCTCCTCTTTACTTTTAGAAAATACCATAATATCATCAATGAAAACAACCGCAAACTTATCCAAGAACTCATGGAAAATTATATTTATAAGGTCCATGAATACAACAGGTGCATTGGTTAGACCAAAAGGCATTAATAGAAATTATTAATGGCCATATCTTGTATGAAATGTGGTCTTCGGATTATCTGCCTCCTTTACCTTCAACTGATGGTACCCCGATCTCAGGTCAATCTTTGAAAAAAAACTAATCTCCCATGAGCTGATCAAACAAGTTATAGATATGAGGAAAAGGATATTTGTTCTTAACAGTGATGTTATTCAAGGCTCTATAATCAATGGAAAGTCTCATTGAACCATCTTTATTTTTAAAAAATAAAACAGGAGCACCCCATGGTGATGTGTTAGTTCAAATGAAACCTTTATCTAATAAATATTGCAATTGCTCCTTCAACTCTAAATGTTCAGTTAGATCCATTTTATAAGGGTGTTTTGAAATTGTTTTAGCATCAGGAACTAAATCAATGGTAAATTCAACTTCTCGATCTGGTATTATTCCAGGAAACTCATCAGGAAAAACATCGGGATACTCATTTACCACTGGCACATCATTAATCTGAATAGTCCCTTTGTTTTCAACAATATGTGAAAGGTAAAATTCATTTCCATCTTTTACATGTTTCTCGACCTCTTGATATGTTATCAATAGTAAGGGTTCATTCTTGTACAAAAACTGAAAGTCTTTCTGAAAACAAAACTTCTTTAGCTCTACAGTCAATCTTAGCATGGTAAACAGAGAGCCAATCCATACCCCGGATAACATCATACTCTTCTAGAAGTAAAACAATAAGGATTGCAAGTAGGTTTTGTCCCTCGATAAGGATAGGAAGATTCTTATAAATTATTTTTTCCTCAACATTTCCCCCCCTGTGTTTTTACCACATGTTCAGGAGTCATTTATTGAGATGGTATTCCCATTTTACTGGAAAGGTTTTCAGAGTTGAAAGAATATGTAGACCCTGAATCAAACAACACACTGGAATAATTTGAATAAACATACAATGTACCTGATACCACTTCATTTTATGGCCCAACATTTTCTGATGTAGTTTCAAAGGATTTCACCACCCCTTTATAATTGTAGTCTAGCTTCTTCCCATCACTCGATCTCTTTGTCAGACACTCGTTGGCATACTTACCCATCTCATTTCACTTTAAACCTTTCACTAACTATAAATCAAATTTGGTCTTATCATCACTCTGATCTTTTTCAGTGCAATCATGAGCCTTATGTCCCATCTTACTGTATCGGTAGCACTTTCCATAATTAATAAGACATTCCCTAGAATTCATTTTACCACACATCTCACAAACTGGAAACATATATTTCTTACATTCAGACCTTTTTGAAGAATTCTTTCCTTTATCCTGCCACCCCGGTCTCTTCTTCTGCTGGTTGTTATAGAACACTTGATCATCGAAGAACTCCATTTACACCTTCTCAGCACATCGAACAAGATTTTAATATATTTTGAACTCACGAGAAGATAAAACCCTTCGATATTTTGGCATTAATCATAAGTAAAAATGATTTATTTTACTATCAAGGCCTTGGATAAAATTTGGAGCATACATTGCCAATCAAGTGAACCTCTCTTCATAAGCAGCCACTGAGTCATCCTCTTGCCTCAATTCCATGAATTTTTTTTTTCATCCTAAGTAGAACAACCTTAGGAAAATACTTCTCAAGAAACATACCTTGTAATTCATCCCAGTCGAGAGCATCAATCTCATCAGCGTCCTAGATATTTTTAACCATCGACCACCACGGATCTTCTTCAACCTCCAAACGTTAAATAGCAAGACTAACCTTTTGATTGTCTGACCACTCAATGATCTTGAAATATTATCTAGTGCTTTAATCCACCCTTCAGCTATCACAGGGTCAAATGATCCTCTGAATGATGGGGGATGTTGCCTCATGAAATGTTCCACCACGGAAATGTTCCTCTGCGGTTGATTTGGATGATCTCGAGCATAGATACCACCACCATTTATCTCTTGAGTCAATTCTTCCATCACTGCAACAAACTATTCAGTTCTAATTCCAACCATCTCAAGATGATGATTTAGAAGGTCATTTCCTTCTATATGCCTTCCAAGCACTACTTCCATGTTTCCTCTGCAGAAAACCATTCTGAACAAACATGTCTTAGATGAAGCAACATGGTAATCTTCAAATGCTATATCATTTCAATTTGACCATTAAAAAAATATTTTTTCATAATCATTTAATAGAATTCTAACTCCTAATGTTATCTAAACCGACCTATGATACCAACTATAAGGCCCCACCCTTAAACATTACTTAATCTTGAGTTATTACAAGACTACACATTGATGATCTTTTCAGGTTTAGAGTTTTAGAGAATTAGATCATAAATCATGAATTACATTCCACATTTAAACATTGTGGTTACATAAAATATAATATTCATTTTTTCCATCAATGGAAACATTTTTAAAACAAAACAAGGATTCATTAATGACACTTCCTTGACCCTATCATCACATCATGTACCTTTCCCTTGACCTATGAAAATCTTTTCAAAAACTTGGGATGAGCATAAAAAGCTCAGTAAGAGATATAAATGTTCAAAATGAAAACATTAGTCCATGTATGAAATCATAATTTACTCATAAAACATAAGAATTTTAACATACCTCATCAAATCACGAACATATCATAGAAATCATAAGACATAAAGGAATTTGAGTCATTCATAACATTCTTACGTAGGGAGTAACCCACATGGTTACGTTTGGAATACCCATCACAATATATTCCCTAAATATCTTTGGAGAAAACATAACGTTTAACCACTTCGTGTTACCCAATGCATTGGAGTACTATATTGGGCTCACCCACACATAGTTTATCACGTAACCACCCATCTTCATAACAATTCCCAAGAACCATAAAGTAATCGTATCACATAAAACATGCATAAAGGAAACATAACATTTCCACATTTCAATCACAATATATTAATAACACATTGATATAATAAAAACATTTTCAATACCATTTTCAAAACCAAAATAAAATAAGAGTAAAACATGGTATTTATTTTTCATTAATAAATGTTATGGCTTGTAGATGAAGCTGAAACTCAAATAATGGACATGGCGGTGGAGAGGTCGTTTTCACTGCATACGTAAGACAAAAAAACATTCCCTTTTTTTGTTTAGAAAACACTTCGTATAAAAAAGATTCCTTTTGAATAAATGTAAAATTAAAAGGGTTTATACACCATATAAAATAAATTTGTGTATAAAAAAAATATGCCTCAACGAAAGGAGATTGTGACGAAGTCCCTTACCTCGGGTCTGACTTGACTCGATCGTTCTTTAATGTCCTGAATAATAAACCTGAGTTAATTTCAACTTTCTTAAGAACCTTTATCATGTTCATTATTCCTTTTATATCACTTATTAACATGTTATGAACACTATGTAATTATTTAAGTTAATAACGGTCGTTTTAATGATCATTGGTACTTGAGTGAAAAATAAACTCTTTATAATTACAATTTGTTCATGTATCCATTATATACAGAGTTATATTAATGATGTAGATATCATATGTATCATATATATCCAGTGTATACATGCATTTATAATATTACATAACATTTAGAGGTAAGAAATGAAATGCATTGTTCATGGAGACGGTAAGCCGTACATATGCATGAATGCTACGTTCATTTCTATTTCGTATTTTATGGAATGGAATCATAATGATATATAGGTATATTATAATTCCATTATAATATCATATATAATATCATTAACTACATCCTTTATACGTCCCACATATGGCATTAACGAATCAAATCACTTTGAGGGGGCGATAGTCCGCAATTCCTAAAATGAAGATATCGCGTTTACCCATAATGGAAACCATAAATATATGCCAAAAATGAAAAATAAATAAGTTTAAGGAAAACATAAACATATTATATATCATATATAAATATAGTTTCATCTTAATGTCCACCTTTGAAGGTGTTAGAAGAATACTGAACAATCATCCTTTCATGAGGCAGAAATTCACCATCCGTGGAAACAGTATGCTCTTTAACCATTAGATGAAGGTGTGTGTAAGTGAAGCTCGAATACTTCATATAACAACATCCTAGTCTATTGAAGATAATTTTTTAGTTACAAAAGTAATGAATAAAAATATTTTAGGGGGTTGGAGAAGCAAAATAAAACAAAAGAACATTGGAGAAGACTTTACCTTTAAATCGGGTAACTCTTCTTGTTTTGAACCAAAATGGTTTCTTGAAGAGATTTCTGCCTAAGTTAAGGCATCAAGGATGAATAAAGGGATGTGGAGAGATAAAATGTTCAGGTATTGGCCGAGGAAAAGGCTTGAGAAGTGTGGGTAAGGAGGTAGAGGTGGGGGACTTTTATAAGAGGAGAGGAGGGGCACTCTTTGAAAGGTATAAAATGTTACTTTATTTTCAAATGAGTTTTGGATTTTTAAGGTCCAACATTGATTTATTTAGAATATAAGGTGATAAGGGTTCTAAATATAATCATAAAATAAATATTTTTCATGTCTAAGTCCTAGTTTTAACATTATCATTTCATTTTATTTAAATCCTTTATTAATGAGGTAATCATTGCATTATCATGATGTCCTAAATAATTTAATTTATTTAATGTCTAAAAATTACTAAAAAATACTATAATTTAGGAAATATTTTTAGATTCCTAATGACTATTTATATTCCAATATATAATTTAAGTAGATAAAATTAAAAATGTTTTACTCAGGTGATACATTCTTTTTTATATTTAACATTCATTAAAAAAAAGATAAAAAGTCATCATCACACAAAAGTGATTACATGGGGTCCCAAAGCTTGGAAAAAGGCATACCATGGTCGGACATGACACAACAAGTTGTATTAGGACACATGTTGGTGTCATTTTGTATTATTATGTTATTATTTTATTATCCTTAACTACCTAATTACTAATTAATCAAGATAATTAACGATAATTACTGTCGTTGCTATTCAAAAAGTCCAAAAACAAAAGAGTCTTGATTTCAGAATTTGGACCTTATGATTCCAAATATGTAATCCATTTTACCAAATTACAAACAGAGAAACTGAAATAATTAATTTGAATATAATTCCCGTTGTCATAACAAATATCTGGTTTTTTTGAAACAATATCTATGAAATGTTTGGCATTAGTTTATGACCTATTCCTAAGTGAAATTAATTATAATGACCACTATTGGATTAAATGGTAAAAATATATTATATTTACACTTCAAAAAATTAAAATGATAATCTAACCATATAATTAAATTATATGAAAAAGCAGTTTTGATGTAAAATGCAGTATTTTTCACTATTCATTAAAAATGAACATTATCAGAAAAATACCAAAACATTATCCAATATAAATTCCAATTTCCCAATAATAAATATTTAGTTTCTTTTGACAAATAGAGATTATAAAAATGTCAAAAGTTTGATTTAAAAATGGTTCACCATCCAATTTTCGTAAAACAATCTTTTAAAAATATTAGTGTATTCTATGATTAAGATTGTATTAATTCTAATTTTAATCATCTAAAACACAATCTAATTTATAAATAGACATAGATAAGAATTTATTATTATTAATTACTTACATGGGATGTTACAATCATGTCATAAAATAGTCAGACCATTATAAATATAGAAACATATTTTGTATTTCAATGTTCACTACCAAGACCATCAACATAGTGGATCAGGAATTAACCCTAGTTTTACACTATGGGTGAGGATACACTTATATATCATATTGTATCAGGATGAACCTGTTTACCATATAATATCTGTTCGCACCTATTTCCCATAGTTGATCAAGACTATCGACTTTTTTCTAATTAAAATATCTGGTGTTATAAATTGGTACCCAATGCATTAGGGAGATATATAAGTGTCACACATATTATAATGATAACAATACATATGTTTTCCACATTATCATAAAAACTTTGTCATATAAACACATCATAACTCATGTAAAAAAATAGGATTCATAACTATTTTATCAACTCATCATCGTATAACCCATGAAAAATAAATGGGTTTCATAAACCATTCCTCAAACATATTGGGAAATAATAAGGATTAATTTCTTAAATATTATAACCAATAATGAATAAGTATCATCAAATTATTTTTAAATACATGAAAAAGTATTTTGAACGACCACTTCATGGGGAATATATCCTTTCCTCATTCAAAAAATCTTTTTAAAACATAAAAAATATTGAATTCCATTTATTTAAAAATAGGAATGGATATATATAAAGTAATATTTAAAAAAACATATAACATTTTATGAGCATAATATAAATTCCACTTTTAAAAAAAGATGTTTTCAAATAGAAAATTCATTTTTAATATCATTTTAATTAAAAATAAACTTTAAATCATATCACAGATGCTTTAAAATAATTTGAAACATTTTATAAGGGAAAAATAATTTCCTCTTTGATAAAAAAAATTAAAACATAAAATATTTTAAAACTAAATTAATTTTATAATAACCTCGAAAAGGTATGATGGAAGTTTCAAACAAAATAATGGTCGTGACAGTAGAAAATTTTATTCATGTTGTACTCATTAAATCAAATATTAAATTCAATTTTTTGATAAATGATAAATGGGAATTTTTTATAAAATAACATGGAGATTAAATAAATCAAATTAAAATGTTATACATGGGTAAAATTAAATTTAATTAATTATTTGATTAATATGAAAAATATTTTTTAAAAAATATTTAAAAAGATTTTTGGAAAAAATGGTTTCATACTAAAGTATAAATAAATATGATTTTCTTTAGATGAATTATTTTGAAAACATGAGAATATAAAGATAGTAAAATTAAAATAACCCATTTATTCTTACTAAATACCTAGAGGAAAATAAATCTCATGAGTTTCTTGGGGTATGAATCATAATATTTCATTATTGAAACTATAAACTTCAAAAATATTGATAAAAATTTATATTATATCATAAAACACATAAAACGTTGGTATTTTTTATACCATACAACCCATAAAAGAGAGATCCAATAATGAATATTTTTATCCCATTAATTTTTAGTTAAACAATGCAAAAATAATATCTTGTCTAGAATATGGACAATATAAAATAATCACGTGATGAATATGACTTGTGTCTCAATTAAAATAAAAGTGATATAGAAATCCATTACCTAAAGGATCTAAGAGTTTAGGATGTTTTGGAAATACATTATTATGATATAGGTGATACCAAGATGCTTGATCTAAATGTGGGAAGTCCTTTCACAATGATTTATACCCCTATTTCTTAAACTATTAAGAATTGAGGAAGTTTCCATGATTAGTTGAATGATCAACACTATGGTCATGGTGGTGTGGTTTCTCATTCTGAAGTTAGGGTGCTTAAAGAGACTAAGGCCTCTATATTTTATGATATATTTTTTCTATGATGATGATTTCTTTATTCAAGTATGGATGTAAAGCCTATTTTTATGCATAACCTCTTCTCGACACTAATTGAAGAGGTAAAGGAAATTGTCAATCCTAAGGGATGGACAACCTCCCTTCGAAGATGGAAGAACAAGAAGGTTAGAAGAAAATTCCTATGATGAGGAGGCGAGTGACCTTGATGGGGTCTCCCATGTAATTTTGGACTATGAGCAGAGGCTTTGGTTATACATTGATCAATGAAAGGTAAACAAGGGATTAATTTGACTAGAAACCTTCTGGTTCCCATGGAGGGGAAAACAAAAGACCTCATTAAGATTACTTAAATACTATAAAGAAAATATTAACTAGATCATCAGGTAAGGCAAGGTGAAATGGATCATAGGATAAAGCCTAGTATGCTTCTGTGTATCAAGGTGTAGAATCAGATTATAGTATAATTAGAAAGTAGAATCTTTATGAGGGTAGAAAATCTCCTACGAAAGGTACCAGGGTAAATGGGATTTCTCTGTTGAACGCAACCTCATTCTGGGAGGGATAGAATTTTGGAGTGGAGAAGGAGGAACACTTTCACCTAGATCTAATATCTAAGGAGGGGAAGTTGGGGCTATACTGTTTGGAAGCTGTAATTGGTGAAGCTCCATGGGATAAATCGATTGATCCACAGTAGGTTGTTGATGATGTGGACATTTAAAAATCATTGGATATTCCTATACAATCTGAGGAAGAGATACTAGAAATGTTATTGATTATTCATGTTTCCAATGAGGATGTAGAATGGATGAACGAGAGACTAATCTAATTGAACAATTACAAGGAATAGGGATATTGGATTGATAATAAATACTTAATTTTTACCAATGGATTCAATGATATGAAGATATCAGTGGTGGAGTTTTTACAAGTGTGGGACAATCAAGATTCTCAATTCAAAGAGCCTATTAAAGAAGAACATGATATAATGGTATCTAATTTTTCTTAGAATGTATTTGGGGATGTCGTGTCTAGTATTTTTAAGATGTCCTTTAATAATGTTGGTGTCTACTATAGTTATTGATGGCTTTTTGAACATTAGTTTTCACACATTTTCCTATATAAGTGTTTTCCAAAAAAAATATTTTTGGATCAATAAATCCATCATTATATCTAGTCATGAGAGGTGGCGGTGTAAAATTAATAACATCTCTTTGCGAGGCAGTTTTACATTGTACACATGAATAATGATTTTTTTACCCATATTATGTAGGAGGAGAACAATTATGTTAGGAAATTAACATTATAAAATCCTTATATATGTACTATATTGGGGAAACTATATCATAATAGTTAGATTATAATTAATTATGGTCCTGTAATAAATAAAATAAAATTCTCAGTTATGGATGTTACCTCTTCATCAGACAACAAATCTTGATTTACAGTAAAAGGATTCATAAGATGGATTTTTCAAAATAAGGATTATATGATTATATAAGAGGAATAAATAATTTATGTGGGAAATATATATGAAGAACCAATGGTTTTTGTTGAGTTAATATTAGAGGATAGGGGTGGTCTTTTATAAGTGAGGTGAGCAGCACACTTGTAAATATTGAATAGAAAACTGTGTACCCATGTTTTTCAAATGAAAAAAGGATCCTAAATTTGCCTTTATTGAAAATATATTAGATTGGGTCTCTATATGTCCAAAAAATGGAAGCTTTATAAGTATTTTTTCATTATTAATCCTTATCATTTCAGTTTAAAACCACAGTAAATCCATTCATTCCATAATTGTAATAAATAATTTATACTATTTTAACTATTCATTATGGGAAAATATTAATTCCACATTATTAGATAAAATAAATTATTATTACTATAAATAGAAAAACCATTTTACAAAATCTCAATTTACATAAATGAAATATTTTAAATTAAAATTAATCCCACATATGTGATAAGAATTTGGGATTTCAAAGGGAAAATTCAAATGTATAAAAAGATATTATGTAAAAATTCAATATGAAAAATGTTTCTATTAACCTAAATTAGATTAATAGATATATAATTAAAATAATTTTTCTTTTAAAAACATATATATTTTTGTGTTTCTTAAAATATTCAAATAAAACTAAAATTCTTAATAAAAAATAGTTTTTTTACATTATTCATCAAAAAATTAAACATCTTAGAAAATTAAAAAAAAATCACCCTAAGATAATTTTTACAATATTTATTAAAAATTTACTTTATTTTTACAAATAAAAATTATAAAATTTTCAAAATTAGTTTTAAAATAAGTTCACTCAAGGAGGAAATACTACTTTTAGAAAATTAATGTTTTTAACTATAAAATGTGATTAATCATTATCATGTATCTATAAAACACATAAGACTAATATTAAAATTTTTAATGAATATATAATACATATATTCAATTCAAATGATTTTGAAAAAAATTATTTTTTTAATTTATTATGGTAAAATGTTTTTTCGTGAAAAAAATATTTTTTGGAAACATATATTCATTATTTTCAAATTGTTTTTATTTTGTTTTCAAATTAATTGGTCACCAAATGCGTATAAAATATACTTTCAGAATTTTGTTAACAATATTTATACCCTCTATTCCAACAACTATATGATATCCAACAAATAAAATATTTATATTTTAATAGTATTTCAATATTCATTTAATCTTGGTTTTTCATGTATAAAAGATAAACTCAGTGTTACATTTACCGCATGTTAAATTATGGGTTTCTTATAAAGAAAAATATCAAAATGATTATATTTCTTTGATAAAATATTTTAAAAAAAATCTTGGATTCTTATAGTTTGAGCCTAATTTCCTCTAGTGACTCGTCTTTTGGATCCCGAAAGGTATTACTAATTTTTTTGTCATCTGAATATTGATGTAATATTTATATAAGGGAAATTAGGTCACTATAGTTGGTATCAAATAACTGTTCAGTTAATTTGGGAATTAGGATTAGAATAGGTTAATTAAAACCATAAGTATAAGACTATATATATTTAAACATGCTAGATGAATCATTTTAGAAGATGGATATATATATGGATTCCCAGTTATATGAATTTATAATTAATTTAGGGATATGAATAAATTAATTATTCATAATTTGTTAAAATACATTTTGTTCTAAACTTTTCTATTATAGAAAATGGTGAGAACAAGTAGAACTAGGATAATAATCCATGTGATGTACTATATAAGGATTTCATGAATGGAATCCCCAATTTAAAAAGTGGGTTACTTCAAAACATCATAGTGATTCTTACTATTTGACTTATGATATGAATATTAACATAATCCATGTGGACATTCCACCTTTACCCATGAAGGATTAACTGACCATTGAGTCCTTTATGTATCAATGACCACTAATGTTTTGTTGATCTTCCAATCCAGTTATCGTAGAAGTGTTTGTTAACTAAATAGATAAGATATTTTCTATAATACATTGTTATGATAAGGGGATCATGACTTTGTTTATAAATCTTTTAAATAGAGAAGCTGATCAGTGGTGGGTATTGATGAAGAACAACAAGTCGCACAATGAAATGAAAAAGATAGAGAGGCAAGAAATTAATAAAATATTTCATAAAAAGTATTTCCCAAAAAATAATTGAACAAATATGGAGTGATATTTCATAGTGATAATAAAAATGGAGGTGAATATATCATGGTTTACAAGGTAAAAATATTAAGGATTGAAAGATATGGCTCTGGATTTATTATAAAAATGATAACAAAATATATATATTAATTAGAAGATTAAAACCACAACACTAAAATTATCTAGATATATGAGACTTTAAGAGTTTTGAATAAGTAGTTTAAAGTGATCTAAAAGTAGAGATAGTGTATGGTGAATGGTCCCATGGTTATAGAGATACTGCGAGAAAAATGGAGATTCACGATTGTGGGTCAATTGAAAAAGATGTAAGGATGATCCAATCACCCACTTTTGAAAAATATAGGATGAATCATTATGTGAATTTCCCAAACGGGGTGGATAAGTTCTTAATGTGTTGGAGTGAAGGCCACTGAGGTCATCAATATCAAATAAAGATGAACAATCTATCCAACCTAATGGCAGAAAGGAATGTACCACTTAATGTACCACTCATGGTTCAATGCTACATATGTAGTGAACAATGGAATGATGCCAGAAAACTCAGGTCCTTGAGGGTAATCAGTGTCAACAACTACAAAACCCAAAGGAGCGAAGGAAATCTTATTAAATCACTATTGCTAAAGTGGTGTATGAAAATAATGGCTTTAAATATAAACATAATTTTCACACACAAAAAAAGAAAAAATATTTATTTATTTTATTTCTACCCATTCCATTATATCCTTCATGTTTTCTAGAAATGTTGAATCAAATTCATGATACCATGAAGTATAGATATTTTTTAAAACACCTAATGGTGTGGTAATTTCATCCAAAGTGCTGGAATCTTCTCTAGTTTATTTATATGGGATGCTTCATCGATGGAATATCATAATCCTTCCACTAGTGTAATTTCTTTCTATATTGGTTATTAATTGGTTCATAGAATATATAGATCACAAAAAATGTAAGAAAAATAAAATCTCTTTATATATTTTGAACCATTAAGCTCTCTAATTCAAATATGTGTATTACCATGAATCTTTATCCAAAAAAATCTTTAATATTGTGAGTGTTTTTACCATATAAATAAGAATACCTCTCCCAAGTGATTGAGTTTATTTAAAGTACCAACCTTGAGGAAACTATCATTTTAAGGGAATATAGTAATGTATTTTCTATAGAATTTCCTAGACATCACCAAGATTGTGACTTTTATTTCTATATAGATCTTATACCCTGACCCACTATTATCATCATATTCCCCTATAGGATAACCCCTATTCAACTATAGTAGTTAAAGAAGTAGTTGTATGATAATTTTAAAAAAGGTTTCATACAGTTTAGTGCATCACATTGGGGTGTTCCCATGTTCCTTGCAAAGAAATAGTATGTATCAATGTAGATGTGTATAGATTATATTCATCTTTGTAAGGTCTCCATAATGAACACGCATCCCCTACTAAATAATTATGACTTTTTTGATAAACTATAAGGATATTAGTACTTCAAATATATGGATCTTCAACCAATATATCATTAGTTGAAGGTGAATAAGGGAGATATTTAGAAGACTGATTTTTATACATGGTATGGGAACTACGAGTTCCTATTGATTCCCTTAAAACATATTAATTCCCCTGAAATCAACATGGAATTTATGAATAAGGTCTTTATAGATTACCATGAAAATTTTTTGTTAGTATTTAACAATGATATTCTCATTTAATCTATCACAAACTAGGAACATGAAGAGAATATAGTGATTGTTTTCGAAGAATTAATAACGGATAAAATTTCCTTTAAGATTAGTAGGTGTGAATTTCAGATGCAGCATGTCACATTCATGGCAAATGCGATAACATGAGAGTAAAATTATATGGACCTTAAAAGTCAATGGTAAATGAGGAATGGTCCTAGACCACTAGTGTCATATAAATCCACAGTTTTCTTTGATTAGTCAGGTATTATTAATGTTTTATGAGAAATGTTCCATGATTTTCTAGTCTGCTAACGATGTAACCAGAAAAGGTGTACAGTATATATAAAAATAAAAATGTGAGGAAATCATTGAG
This sequence comes from Viscum album, assembly GCA_963277665.1. NCBI lineage: Eukaryota > Viridiplantae > Streptophyta > Magnoliopsida > Santalales > Viscaceae > Viscum > Viscum album. The sequence continues at coordinate 1,404,674,427 of OY728120.1, read as the reverse complement.
GAGATCAAAATATTGTTAATAGTTACTCCTATTTTGACACTACCATCAAGTAGATATGGCTTTATGATATAAAGTGATCATTTGATGAATGTTTTGGGTATTTTTCTCATGATGAATGATAATTTGGTAGCTTATTCCTTATAATAGTTGAATATACATGAGAGAAACTACCTGATGTATAATTTAGAGTTACTAGATATGATATTCTCCATGAATATTTCATTGCACAACCTCTATAGTGGTAACTATGACATATATATAGATCATATGAGTCAAAATTATATATTCACAAAAAATGGTATCAATATGCATCACTAAATTTTGTTAGATAAAATAAGCCAATAAAATTTATTTATTCACTTCCATCTGGGAGTGGGGAACAAGGTAGATGATTCTTGTACAAGAAAAGAACATGCTACTCTATCCATGATGCTGATTTAAAATTAACAGATCTTTATAGATATTTAACTGATTGATATGGAATAGATAATGGCATAGAACAAATACTACATTATAAAAATGATTTCCCAACTATCATTCTAATAGAAGTTGGGGGAGTAATAAAGGTATGATTTCAAGCATCAAAAAATTTTAAATTAGTAAGGAAGGAAAGCTTTAGGAATTCCATATCAATAATAGTGGTGTAATTTGGTTTGTAAATATACATTATGTGATTTAATCACATATTATAAAGATTAATCTACCGGTAAATTCCCATAGATCATTTTTCTCCATCCATCCTAGATGCGCCAAGATGAACTGTGATCTCCAAGATATCATTTAGTGGGAGAACTTGAAGAAATAGATTTTTAAGTACCCCTTAATGTCCTTGGAATATCAGAACTTTAAATTAGACTGATAATGTTCCAAGATGATGATGCAATCATTTCACATATCCATTTAGAGATGGGATAAAATCACGATGGACATTGTTTGAGAGTCTTCCTGAACACATCTAATATAAATAATGTGACATGGGTTGTGTTGGGTTGACTCCCCAATAAATCCCCATTTATTGTTATTTTGGAATACATCTAAATGGAATAACTTTCCATCATATAAATAATGGAAGTGGTGAGGAAAAATGGGGCCCCAAATTCAAATATATCTAATTTTGATCCCAGAATCACGTACAAAATTTAGAGAATTTTTTGAAATAATCTAAATACATAATTGAATATCCCCATGTCCTATCATTCATAAATTGATTGAAAATATAAAAATACTACTTCAAAACTTGAGGAAACAATGATAGAATGGTCAATAGAATATAAAGTATTATGGGATCATATTTTAAAACCATTTTAGTTCTCATATATCAATATCGTCTATATGAATATTAAAATTGATCTATAAGAATCTCTATACAAAAATTGATGTATAACTCCTAATTATTTGGAAAAGTTCTTGGAACTTAATCTACATTGAACTGATCATGTTCAATAGATATCATAGATGGTACAATTTATCCAACATCATATAAAATCAATGAAAATTTAGAATAAAATCTATTCTTACAACTGTTAAAGGGACTTGGAGTTTAAATTTTGAGGGAAATATTTACTTTGAATATCAATATGAAAGAGAGACATGTTGTTCAGAAAGAAAGGGAATCATATATTTTGCTACATTATCCCCATTGAGATCCTTATTATCATTGGATAAGTGGACTATCAGCTTGAAATTCAACAAAATATGGCTCAATATCGTAATGTCTTCCATGTATCAATCTTGAGGAAGTAGATAATAGATCCCTCACATGTATTGAATCCTAAGGTGGTAAAACAGTAAAATGACCTCTCAAATGGGGCGTATCCATTGATGATCCTAAATAGTATAAAACTTTTTCTATAAATAAAATATAACTCACCTTGTGAAACTATTGTGGAGAAAACATCAATATGTAGATGTTGCATGAGAGCCATAAGAAACAATGGAAGAAAAGAACCCACTACTACTCTCAATACTGAATTTGAGTTGAACATTTGTGGATGAAGATTCTAATTAGGGAAGAATTTAGAAACCCATTTTCACACATTTATTTCATTTTTTTAAATAAATGTGTGTTATTTTTTATTATACGCATATGACACAAAATGAAACCGAAATAATCTCATTTTATTAATGGAAATTGTCACATTCATCAGCAACAAAAAAAATGTAAATTAAAAATATTATAATTATATGAAAAAAATAAAATTTAGGAAGTAGGATAGAAAAATTTGGATCATTCCCATCATCTAAAATCATCACCCCTATAACTAACAGTAGGGAAATGAATTAAAATATTAGATAGCCAACCGACATGTTTAAAAAATGATATGTAGAACAACGAAATGAATTTAGTTGAATAATGAATGAAGGAATAAAGAATTATTTTTATAAGGTAATCATACTATTAGAATAGTATTGGTATTATTCTAATTGTAACTAGGTTATTGAGAATAGTAACATAGCCGTTGGGAATAGTATCCTAAGGGTTGGTAATAGTAACTTGAATATTGGTATAATAATATGACCTAAAAATAATAAAATCTAATACTAATAATATTTATCATGTGTAATTTAATTAAATATAAGTAATTTAATTCCATAAAATAAATATCATCCTTAAAAACTCAATATAAATATAAATACATTTTTAATTAACAATATTTTACCAAAATTTATAATAAAATATTTTTTTAATATTCAAAACTGTAATAACATGTGATAGAAAATTATTTTGGTTAAATGAATTCTAATTAGGAAATCATTGCATCAGTGTATTTTAAATTAAATAATTCAAGTTATAAAAATGAAATAATCATTTTTAGAAAAATTGGATCTACAAATAACTTATGAAATTTTATAAAATATTAATTTAAATAATATAATTATTTTTCAAACATAAATTTTTTTCCAAATTCTAAAGTCCAATGTATTCCATTGAAATACCAATTTTTCATTTTTCCCACTTTCATTTTATGAAATGATTTAATTATAATTATAAATGATATTGAAGTCCTAAAACCATTAAATTATATTTCTATATGATTTATAATGTCAGAAATATCATTATTATATGGTTTTCCATAGATAAAGAGTTTTTTTAATATTTTATTCTAACAATATGCCTCCCATAAAGTATAAGTATCCCCCTCCACCCCCTTGGAAAACCACATCACTTCTACTTTCAGAATCAAAATATATACCCACATCCCTTCTATTATAAACATTATAATATGTAGGGTTTTTAGTATAAAAATTCATTCTTGTACAATGTTGAAGCCCGTAAAAAAGGATCCAGATCAATTAATCGTTAATTTTTTCATCATTCTATTTTATTTTTATTTTCTAATTTCATATATCCATTTTGTTTTAAAATTAATATTTGATAAAAAATTAAAAAATAGATTAAAATTATATTTATAACATTAATATACTATAAAAATGATTTTTTTCTATATAGGAATATATTATACATCACACACTTAATCTTTGGAAAATATCCCTTTACTAGTTATTTAATCACCAAAGAGGAAATTTACACTTCTTTTATTTTCACCAAACATATATTTGGTAATATAAAAATATTTATGACATATAAATTTATGAATCAATTTATTTTTAGATTATATAGTTAATTATATTGGTTTATAAATGACCTTTAACAAAAAAAAATATTAAAGAAAATAAGATATGTTTTTTATGGAAAGCATGATATCAAATTTATTTCCCTTTAACAAATTGAATTATGAAATAAAATCCAATGGTCATAATTAATAAATAATTAAAAAAACTAAAATAATTCACTTCTATTTCAATGGTTTAATTAAATAATTAATATTATTTTGGAAATGGAAAATTGTGAAATACAGTTGGATTTAAGGTAAAGGGATTCTCAATGTCGAACTCTATCTTTTAGGTTATCTCATATATCCCATTGATTTCAGTATTAATATTCATATAATAACATAAATATTTCCTTTAAATATTATATAACTTTTATTTAGTGGAAATACATTTTTATACAAATTCAAAAAAATTTCTAATCCACATAAAATTCATTTCAAAGAGACTTCAATTCCAAAAAAAAACTCTTGAATCCTCTTGGGTTGTCTATCTTTAAAAGAATAAATTTGTTTTCTATTCCAATGTAATATCACACTTATTAATTTTGGAATCCAAAATTTAATTTCATTAATTATGATATTTAAAATATTTTACAGAACTCATTCCCTTCAATTGGTTATTTCATGAATATGATTGTTATCCTTTAATGAGGAATGCATGACTGTTAACATTTTATAAAGTGATAGGTGGGACAAAAATAATATATCCCTCAAATAAATTGGTTAAAGTGATATATATCATGAGATAATGTGTATTAATCATGAAACCGAATCTATATTTTTTCTCAATTATGATTTTATTATTTATGTGCATATTTTATCCGTAGAAATGATACACGATTTTATAAAAACTATATTTGGTATTTAGTCATTATATTATAATGTTTCATTATTATAAATATGACACATTCTGTCCAGTTATCAATTTATTCCATCATTATTATTATTTTGATATTTTTATATTGATATTGTGATTTGGAATATTATCACCAATGTACTATCGATTAATTTCCCTTAACCATCCTCCTATTGGGATTTTAAATCCCATATTTATTTTATATATATTCTTTATTGACTCAATGCACTAAGGATGCCATGATAGCTTTAAAAAGATAAATACTATCAATTAAAATTATTTTTACTTTGTAATATGTACAACTATTTTATGAGAAATTATTTTCTAATACACTAAATAATTGGATCCAGAATGGTATTACTACAATGTATTTTATTTTAAAATGATGTACAAATAATGTAAGTTAAATTTGGTATTCTATATTGGTAATTAATTTGGTATATTATAGGCAATCTAATCAATTTTTTATACTAGAAATTAATATATAATGATCTTGATACATACCACTTTGAGTTCATCATTATGTTAATATAAGTAGCCCTTTGGTCTAGTAACCTAAATGAGTTAAAAAAGTGTAGTTTCCTAGCTATATTCCTTTTAACAGATTTTTTTCTGTATAATAAAAGGATTATAAATTATTTAGTTTTAATTTTTCACTTCAAGTGATCTTAATGCGAATTATTAAAATCTTTAAGATTAATTATTCTCATTCCATTATATTGGACTAATTTTCAACAATCCTTCTAAGAGGTAGTGACAACGTTTTCCCATGAATATATCCTATCCAAAAAAAACTTATATCTATTATTCCTATTAATAATCACATTTTTTCACTCATATAGAATAAATATATAAATTAATTTTGATAAAATTATTATTTAACCCAAAAAGTCTGGCCAACTAGGGAAAGAGATTTTCTTTTCTATGTATTTCATTGTTCTATATTGAAAATGACAACTTTATTGATGTATTGAAGATTATATCTCCCTAAAACTATTATAAAAACAATAATATAAATGTAATTTTACAATATCTAATTCAATCGTAATAAAGAAATAGAAATTTTCTAGAAAAGTGGAATGTCTCTTACATATATGATATATTATTTTTCAATTCCAATGCATTGACATAACAACTCCCCATAATGTATAAATATTTATTGTAGTGTCTAGAAATTTTATTTTCTTCTTAATGGAATAAAACTAATATCATATTTATAGAAATGGTGAGATGGTGGTTCTACTCATCTTATATAATATATTTGTTTTATAAATCATTATTTTACCATCATTGTGATATATTTACTTAAGTAAATATTATTAATGTTATAGATTAATGTTGATGTGTGTTTTTTATGTATCAATCATCTATAAAAGGTGAAATATCCCTAATTGTAACAAATAATAATAATACAATCTTTTTGCATTTGACAAAAAATTATTTTATATTCTTATAAACATTTTAAAAAATGTGTTGTTTCTCAGAATCATGAAATTAAAATCCCAAATCATATTTCCAGTTTAATTTATAAAATTTACCCTAATATAAATATTCCAACATCTATTGGTTTTTCTAAAAAGGTTCACACATTTTGGGTAGTGATTAAGCATTTCATAACGTTCATTCCTTTGAAGAACATATATTGGTTCGGGGAGGCAACATTGCTTATAACCAGTTAAAGCATGTTATCTATTACTTTAGTGATGATTTTATATATAAATTTAAAAAGATAAAATGGTAAAAATATGATAATTTGACTTATATTTTCCACTATATTAATTGGTCATAAAATTAAAAAAATTTAGTTTTGGGAATGTGAATCCTACGTCTGTTGATCTAAAATAAATGACTTAAATTAGTGGTTATATATGTTCATCAATTTTTTATGTTATGTTAGTCATAATGGTTTTCATAAATGTTCTTGAATAAGGGTTTCTGAGTAGATATGGATCATAAGAACTTCCTTTAATGTGGTAATTTTTAGGTGGCCTAGTTCTTGTTATTTTTTCTTATGATTTCAGAATTTGGGTGTTCAGAATATTTTTGGTTTTCTTGTTTATCTAGAAGATAGGTTACATTCATAATTATTATAGTTGATCAATATTTTTAATATTGAAATATAATTAACCACACACTTTTGTTGTATGGTTTATCTAGAAAATCATATCACACTCTCAATAATGGTGTGGTGGTGGTTTCCCATGTTTATTGATTGTGAGTTTGTTGGACAAAAAATTTATTACTTTTTTATAATAAAACATGTTTTATTCTTTCCCTACCCATGAAATGAAATCATGCATTTTATCTCTAATAAATTTATGTTTATTATTCTAAAACCTGTAAAATCAAATTGTTCTTTTAATTTCTTACCTTTACATTATATTTTATGTATTTTTTTATTTGTTTGTGTCAACATGGTTTTAGTGATGTTATACATAGTATGATGATTTAGTGAAAACAAATTTACGAAGATATGAGACATTTATTTTTTATAATTCCTTATAGATTCAATTTATTCCAGGTGATAATAGAAATGTATATTTAAATTTTTTCCTTAATGATAGATAAGATGGATGGATTTCCAACAATTTGTATCAATGTAAATGTTTATTTGGAGGTTCAATAGTTCATCATTTCATCATCTAACATTATTTTCACCCATTCATTTTTTATATTTTAGTGGGATAAATTTTTTTATAATGATAAAAAAATATGGAATGTTTCATATTGAAAATATATATTGAAAAGCTTTTATTCTCTAGAAAATTTATATAGAAAATGAACATATTAATAAAATCATTCATATTTTGTTGAAAGGGGTCAAACTTAAATCAATAGAAAAAGCTTAATAAGAAATCTTTATTAGAAATAACTAGTTTGACATAAATATCTCTAGCCTAAAATCTGTCTTCAAACATTTAAGATAAGATTACCAAAATAGAGTTACTGAATTCCCTATAAAAATGTATAAGAAATCAACACCACCGAACAAAATTTTCTTAATAGGATGGTCATTTAGTATGATCTTATCAGAAATAAAACACACATTTGGTATTTTTAATGATTCCAACCTAATACACAGAAAAAAGATTCTATAAAGGTTACATTATTAGGATATATATGGATGATTTTGTTGTTATCATCCATAATAGAGATGTGGGAATCCATGGTTACAACATTGAGTGGATCAATATGAAAAAATTATTTTGTGTTTACTAATGTTCCTAACTTTATTCTCAATGAGGTTCTTTTATTAAAGGAGAGTGGAGAATATTTCGATGATGTATTAAATATGGATGGAAGTGGATTTCCATGTAATAAGAAGAATTGGAAGTATTCATAGAGTAAATAAATATGAATTAATATATGAGGTCCTTTTCATGTAGGATTATACGTTAGAATTCTAAAAATAGAGGTCACCTCAAGAAATATCATCTTGAAATGAAGACAACATTCTGAAAAAAAATTATTACATAGTTGAGTGTTATAATAAATTGTTAGGTAAATATAATTAAAAAGTTTTATAGATAAGTAAAATATGGGATTATATATTCTATATCAAGAATCCATTCCCTATTAAATAATTGTTTTTTGTCTAATTATTCTTCAAAAAAAATGGTAAACTTCATTTTTATAAATATGTAACTCTTAAAATTTTTAAAATGGGATAAGTAAAGGCTTTGTTGAATTGTATAATTTTTCTTATACTAATATTTTTGATATGTTTTATGTCTTTAGAATAACTATATCTTTTTAGATCAACTAGGCGTAGAAGGTTTTACAGTAATCTTTATAGAAGGAGTATAGAAGATTACTCATAGTTCTCTTATTATATAAATAGATGTAAAAGATCTTTATTTGTATCTTATAAAAATGAAAATGGTATATATATTAATAAAATTATTTATTCTAAAAGTTTAGTAATTTTGAATAATAATTATTGGAATCATAGTGAGGATGATATAAAGACTCTATTAGATAGTGGTATACTGAAACTAGACTAATTTAATATTAGATGGTGTAAATTTTTTATACTTATAATTAAAAAAATGATGTCTTCCAATATTTATACAAGGAAACCAATATATTTGAATATAGAATTGGTACGTAAATATTCTTATGGATCTTCCTTGGTACCTTCATACAAATTACCTAAGTACTTTTTTATTTTCATTGATGACTCCACAATAAAATTATGGGTTTAATTTTGGAAAGGATGAAGTTAAATGTTTGCAATATATTTTCAATGAATGATGATTATATAACGAGAAAACAAAATCATGGTGAAATATCTATGATTAGAAAATATTGGTGAATTTTTTGGTATTAGTTCTAGATCTTATATAGGAAAAGTGTAATATTGAATCAGAATACTATTCTCGATAGAATTCAAAAATTCTATTATTGAGATAATAAATAGTAAGTTTATGGAATGTATAAGATGTATGGTACTCCATTATAGGATGTCTAAGGATTATTGGTAGACAAATTCCGGATAAAAATGTACTTAAACAATTTGATTCTACCAAAAACAGTTAGGAAATAGTTAATGAAATAATTATGGTCAATAAAATATATGTAAGTATCCTAGGATTGATTTTATATATGATAAGAAAATATTAATATTTATTAAAACAAAGAAAAAAACATTAAGTTAAATTTCAAGAATGTTTCTTCATAAGATATGGAGAGGTTGATTTTTATTTTTGATGCTGATATGATATATATATTAGTTATTTGAAGATATAATGTCCTATTTAATGAGAAAATATTATGGAAAGATCAAAACATGGTGGGGACGAATGTTGGGGATAGAATTATAAACTCATTTCATGTTGATATAAATGGTGGTTCTGGAGGATAACATGTTACCAAAAATTAAAATGTCTTCATATCTAATGTAAGGAATAATATTCTTTAAACTTGTCTAGAATTCATTATAGTGGTATAAAATATACTTAGAAAAGGAATGAAATCAAAAATATTAGGAACTTTGGAATATCACACTAGAGATATGGAAGTATTTTTTCAAGAAGAATGTATTCTGAAAGGATATGTTCCCAAATTATGATTTTTTATGGATAAGTTCTAAAATCAGTATTTATGATATGTTATTATTCACATGTTAATTTGTGAAGATATTCGAGGATTAAATGACTGGTATAGTTTTTATATCTGATATTAGTAACATAATTTTAATATAGAATGAGAACTAATGATTCTAGAAGAAGAATATTCTCAAAGTAATTTAATAATCTTATACTTATTAATATAAGTGGATTATGATTCACTAAAAAACAACCTTGTAGCTAACAAAATAACTACTATGGATGAAATAACTTGATAAAAAGTTGTTATTTTGACTAAAATAATGACTTTATGGAAGTAAGAGATATAAAGTGAGGCTATTTATTTTGGGATTTCACTAGAGGGTGGGAATTGACATCTCTGTGATATTATATCCAGTAGTAAAACATATTATTACCAAAACAATGTAAGGTTTGGTTACATCTAGAAACATTTTCTTTAAACCAATCGATCATAATATTACTTAATTTCATATAAGTTTTATGTAATGAATTTATATTAATATACATATTTGTTTCATGGAAATTAGAATTAGGGATAGTGTAGAAACTAAAAAAGATCCTTTATGTTTTGAAATATTCACCAAGATGATGGATAGGTAAATTTAATCCCTTCCTGGAAGAAATATGTTTCATATAGAGAATTTATAATAACTTTTCTTATTGGAAAGAGTTAATTATAAATTATATTATATTAGTACTTTTTAAAATGTTTGATATGTTTTTTGGTAGGTGAGGACATTCAGTTGATTTTGAAGTTGGAGGAATTATTTGAATAAAATTGAGGTGAAGTTAATAATATATTTCACCTAAGGATATATCCTAATATGAAAACTAGAAATATAGTTTTATCACTAAATGAATAAATTAATAAGTCCAATAAAATGATTTAGAATGAGTATGTATAAGCTACTTTCACCCCACCCCATGATCCACATTGAACATTCAATATAACAAGCACTATGAATGGAATATGAAAATTAGTACAAATTGAATGTTATTTAATCCTCAATAGTTGTAATCATGATGTATTTTAGGGTATTTACATGCTGAAATATTTCTCATGCATTTTGATTGGTTAGCCAATTTATAAAAAATTCATAATAGGTTATTTAATAAGCTATTAAATAGATTATTTTTCGCATTATGAGAATGTGGGGATAAAAAATTATTTTATAGATGAGGATATGTTACTTGGATTTTTTGAAGTACACATTGGTTACGATTTCAATTCCCAAAATTGAATAACATGATAAGTTTACATGTTTGGAGGAACTGCAAGGAGTTGGATGTCCAAGTCGAAAAAAGAGAGGGAAAAATCTAAAACATAGGTAGAGTAAGTGATTATAAGAGAAGAATGCATGTCGTTTTTATGGTTTTAAAATTTGAAACAAAGAACATGTTTGTAATTTGGGGAAAGTAATTCACTACTATGGTATTTATAGTGAAATTAATTTGGATAAAAATCCATGGTTTCATTCAAGAACAAAACTGATTGATCTCATATACCATTACATCTAGAAGGAGCTGGATGATAGGGAATTTGAATAACAAAAGGTTTTTGGAATGAAAAATATATTCTTTATACTAACTAAGAGTTTAGGTCTTCAATCACAAAGCCAAATAAGGACTCGATATGACTCAATGGAAAGAGAGGAGATATAGAAACATTGTTTATAGTAGAAACAAAGTATTTTTTCTGAAGGTGAAGGTGACTTGAAGGTTATAACTAAAGCTACCTTCTTCTTGTATATTTTTGGGAATTTGAATTTTTCATAATTTAATTAGTTGGAGGTTAGTGGAAGGAGTGGTTCTAAAAGTTATTCAGTTCATTCATGTTATTATAGTGAAAATATTTTTATTCAATGTTTTGGAACAAGTGTTTCCATATTGAGATATTTAGAATGTGTTTACTCTGTGTTCTTAGGTTCAGGCTATCTAGTTCTAAAATTTTCATCTCGTAATTCTAGATATTTGGGTGTTAAGTTTGTTAGGGTTTAATATTTTTTAAAAGATGGAAATTTAGACTCAATATTGTTATAATTGATTGGTAGTTAGAATAGTGAAATGTATGGATGCCAAAACTTTTTATATGTTGGTTGAACTACATGCTAGGATGATTCTCTCTATAAGGGGCGGGGATTTCTATGTTCATCAATTATGCATATGCGTTGAACACAAAAATCATTAATTTTTTTATAGTAATCCAAGTGGTAATGTTTTCTATCATATAAAATGAAATTTTTCAATGTTACTCCCACAGATGATGGAATATTATTATGAACCATGTAAAACTACTTTTTTTATTATTCATGCTTGCATTTATTATATATTTTGTGAATATCAAATTCATGTGATTGAAAACATTGGCATGAAGATAAGATTAGTGCAGTGATTTTGTGATTTTTTTCTACCAACATCTTGAATAACATGTTTGGTAAATTCATTCTAGGGTTAGTTTCCATAAAGTTATACAAAAATGACTGCTTTTAATTATATGACTAAAATTATAGGATATTTTAAAGGATTATAAAAATATATCACATAGAATAAACATATACTAGAGGAAACTATATACAAAAATTTACACAAAAAGGAGACATCTATAATATAATTCAAAAAAAATTGATTATTATACCCATATAGAATTATGGTATTATTGGGCATAAGATTTAAGGTATCTTCTATGATTTCCAAATTAGTGAAAATTCTTGTGGAAATACTACTATACTTATCATTAATAATTATATGAATCACATTGATAATATATATATATACAAGAAATAATTCAATTTGAAAAATAATTTTAATTGGGGATAATATACTCTAGAAGAATTTTCATTTCAGATGTAATATTGTCTCCCACTTGATGCTTAAAAAGGGGATTACATATATCTATATCTCTTTACAGGGAGTTAAAAAATATAGTTCTTATATATCCTTCTATCATTAAACTAACCTTTAATAGTTCCATTTGAATTTAATGTTTTGTTTTTATTACAAAATTTATTTTCATCAGAGTGTCAATTTTCTCTAGAAATAGTGCCCTCCCAAAATCATTATTAATATATTTTTATTACTTTTGAGATAGATTCATCTATGGGGTTTCCATTTCATCATCCAAATTTCAAAATCGTGTTATTTTAGAAAAACATTTAAAAACGTTTTGAGTAGTTCATGTTTCATATCACAATAATATGAATCATTTCAACCTTTAATACATTTCTAGACATATATGAATATATTTTTGTATACTAAATGTTTTTTCCATGAATTGTATAAATTGAATGGTTCAAGGTTTCTTTTCCAACAACCCTGAATTTAAATAGTGGTAATATGATCATTTGAGATATACTAGGGCAAGGTACTACTTTTCACAAAATTATATTGTCCTATCTCTCTTTCATTGATAATAACTCAATCAATATGAAATTCCATCATTCTTTTTCAATGATATGTGTACCATATTTATTTTCCCTCAACAAAATTTTCTTCCATCAGTTCATTTTTATCCATAAAACTATTTAATTCACAAGAATCATAAGTTATGTGATAATAACCTATATTTTAGTCAAATCCATTACATTATTAAAATACCCTAATTGTATCAAGATTCCATTGATTCTGATTTTGGTCACCAAAATGTATCACAATAGGATTATACTCTATTAATACTTGTTATAAAAGAAGATTATAATGAGTAAAATGTTTTATTACCCTTCCAATAAATTAAGATAGTAATCAAGTGATCTCTAATATATAATGTAGTTTTATAAAAATCCAAAGTCATAGAAAACATGGAGGGTATCCTTTATAGTTGAGGTGTTATTTAAGTACATTATAACCCAATATTTCAAATAAAAAATAACATTTTTCACTATCAAAATGATATAGGGTTCTATAAATTACTATTATACTTGTTTTTTATTAATAATGTTTCATCAAAGTTCTCTATAACTATCCCCTTATTCTAGTACCTAATAATTCCAAAAATAAATCTTCATTTTTCATTGGATTTCGTTTACCCCTTCCATACTTAATAAATATTATTTTTAGATGTGACCATTAATTTTGTTAACATATTGATGGATTAACATCAATAAAACAATTATTAATTTTTTGAATGTTTTCCACTTATTTCATTGATAATTCCTCCTCTATTTTATTATAATTGTTAATTTATATGTAAAATCTTTTGAATACACATTTTTATCAATTTTTCCTATAATATATGCATTCACCATTCTTGAATTGTACATAAAATATTTATACATTTATGGTTATTTATCATTACCATTTAATTAATTTTTATCTTATGATTCAAATTGTTTAGTCATTATAATATTATATTATTCTTTTCCTTGCTCATTTTTTATTACTTTACTATCACTATTTGAAACTATTTCCATTTCATCAATAATTATTTCAATACTATCCTAAAGATTTTTTTTAGTTGTATCACAATATATGACCAGAATAATTATAGTGATTTATTATTTATCCCTTATTTCATTATTAGACGCATTTTTGGAATCCACATTTGGAGATGAAATGCTATAGAAATTTAAAACAATATTTTCATCCTCCAGAACCATAATACTCCATGATTTTCTAATATTGTGGTCTTTTCCTACATCATGGATTACCATATTAACATTGTAATAAAATATCTTATCCTTATCATTTTCATAACCATAAATAGTATCTATTTAGAAATTTAAGGATACTATACTTGATGAATCACCGACATGAGGTAAGATATCTATTTTTTTCCATTGTAGGAATTTTCATGAAACATACCCTATTTTAGAGATCATTTTCAACTAATACTTGTCCATAATTTTATCTTGATAAATATAATCACTTTTTATTTTATTTACTCTACATAACTCATTTTAAATTTTTTTATGATCATTAACATGCTTCACTTGCTTCTGCAAACACTAATCATTAAAAAAATAAGTCCCCGAATATTAAAAACAATAAAAAAGTTTTATATATTCATATTCAATACCTACATTGATCCACTAGCTATTAGCAGTGAGTATAATATTCATTGGTATGTTTGAAATGATACTGTATAAAACTAATATTATTTTATATAACCCAATTCCCATTATATATTATTATTATCTATATTTAGTATAATTCCATTACAATAATCTACAAAATTGATAATTTGAGGGTTTGAAAAATTCAAACTCTATATATGGAGATTTTTGTGTGGTGAGTAGTTCTTTTCTTATATATTAATGAATATAAATCTATAAACCAATCAAAAATACAGAATACTCATAATTCTATATTACTATTCGAAATATTCCAAAAACTATTATAAAATTCTTGATTATCAAAGAAAATATGAAAATTCATGTTTCTAATAAAAATATCATATATTTTCTAAATCCCCATATGTTAATAAGCCTCATTTTTAAGTAATGATTTCTAAATGGATATATACCTTGGAAAATTTATTTTTTCCATTGAGAAGATATTTATAGAGATTAAACCATTACTCTAATGTGACTGGATTTATAGTCATAAAAAATTTATGTCCTCTGACTTCATAAATTTAGAATCTTATTTCTAAACTAAATTAAAATCAGACTTAGATATTTTATTCATATATTCTGTAAAAAATATCTTCATTACACTCACCTAAGTAGAGATAAATTTTAATATCCTTGACCCTATAAAATTGATATATTGGAACCTGAATCTTTGGAAACATTTCATTCCCCAATATGTTTGATTTTGAAAGAAAATTCTAAGAACATATCTTGTGGATTTCTATAATAATCCACTAATAATTGACCTTCTTTGGGAAGAGAAAAACCACCAGATGAGAATCATATTAGAGAGATCCTAGTATCACCCAATAAATAAAATTATAATTATATTTATAATAACAAAATCAATAAAGCATTTATAATAAAAATAAATATGATTAGGGGATTAAAAAATTTAATCACTCTCCCTAAAAAAGCCACAGTTTTTTATGCCTCATACATCCTTACAATGATTGAAAATCACCAACTATGACTATAATACAATAATTATAATTCCAAATGGAATAGTATATTTGATATCATAAAAATTGGTCAAAGAAAATAGAAAAACCATTTCCTAGAGGATATAAATCTAATTTTAGTTTTTCATTAACATAATGTGCTCTCACCATCTACAAATCAAAGTGTCTACATTTTCCACAAAGATAATAATATTTTATGATTTTTGATTCCTCCTAACATATTCCATTTTAAAATATATATACCTTTTACTACCCATTTTAGATACTAAATATATTTAATTTATACACTTTCTCACTCCATGGATGTTCATGTATCCCCACCACCCATGGTTGTTCCTGTAATACACCATCATTTCTTTTAAGGTATATATTATTTAAATTTCAATATTAATATCATATTTTCTTATAAACTATGATAATAATGTTTTAATGAAATTTACATGATATTCATAGGAACATTCAAAGCCCTAAGATCTATGTTCTAGTGGAAAAATACCAGGAACATGGTTTGTTTTAATTGTGCCCTTGAGGATGCATAGTTTTTTAAAACTATATGGGGTGTTGTAGAAATCTGTGGAGGGGTGAATGGGATATTCATGTTATGGAAAAACAATGTTCCATCCATTCACGAGTTGTTCCGCTGAGGAAGTGGGTGTGCATATTTGGAACACTATTTATCATAACCATGTAACCTAACTGTTAATCCGTAAAAATACAGTGAATTTTTATTTTGACCCCAATAATCATTAAATATTAAATCATATTTTTTTCTATTTTAAAGCAGAATATCCTCCCTCATGATGGCAGCATCCATTTTCAACCATGGTAGGCTTTGAACTAGCTCTTTTTCTAGGCGTCTATTTCTTTTATCGTATGTCATATTGTAAGAATACCATAATGATCCTCAATCCTATTACATCTTATATAAATCTATCTCAATGTATAGGAAGATAAATATGTGTGAGATAATATTCCTTATTTTTAGTCCTTTTTTTTCATAGATTCCCTATAAAATATTATGTTTTAAATGAAAATAACGGGCTCGAAGTCCACTGCCCATTTATGGAAGCTATTTTAATGCCTTTTTTCTAAATGTAAAGTGATTTGTAAATTTTTTTCATTATTACGTCCACCAATATTTCTAGAAATCACATCATAAAATTGGGTTTCCTAATCTTAAACACATGTTCTTTGAAATACATGACCCTTGTGGGATTTTATCACCATTTTATTTTGATAAACTAAATTAGAATAAACCCATTTCTGTGTTGATAAATTGGATAAATTATTAAATGGTTCTTTTTAAATAAAATCATCCTATAAGGAGTAATTCAGGAACATATTATTTTTAATTTTATAATTAATATATTCAAATATCAATTGAACTAAATTCTAGAGGGAGTTATGATACCACATCCCTAGGCCTTATTCATTCTCACATATTCTAGAGTAGTTACTTATTTTTAAATGACCAACCGAATTAAAAAAAATTGTAAAATGTATTGGTATATTGTGATCCATGAATATTCAGTGTGTCATTCCTATAGTAATACATAGGTTTTGACTCATAACTCTATTTTTGGGATCATTTGGAATATTAAATTAAAATTATTTATAAATTTAAATATTTTATGTCGTCGGTGATATGAGGATTCCTATATAGAATTAAATGGATGGGATTACTTAAATAATGTAATTATTTTATTCAATAAGTGAATATTTCATTAAATTTAGGTAATTCCAAGTATGATATTATAGGGTAGTGTAAGATTTTATGACACAAGTGACACATGGATTCCTTACATAGAATACTAAGTACAAACTTAGAGGGAAATACCATAACACCATTTTTTTGTTAATCCTAGGTACCCATGAGGAATTCCATGCATGGTCTTGTAAGAATATGGGTTCCTAGTACACATGGAGTGATGCCTAGTTTCCCTAATAGAAATTCATGGGATGAGTTCGAGATGCCAACTAAGTATATACCACACCCTATTCAGGTCGATCATGGGTACCCAGATAGGATTCTAGGATATAGTTAGGTAATGGGATAGAAAACATATTTAAAGACATGATTTTCAATATATGGATAGTGTATAAGTGTAGAGGACTGAGGTTATTCTTTCAATAACATAGGATATTTTTTAATATTTTTTTTATTTTCTATAACACTTATCATATTCCTACATCAATGTATCCCATGTATCCTTCATTTTTTCATAGCATCATTACACTCATCTTTTGTATATAGATATTTTAACGATTTTTTAAACTACCTATAATTTTGATTATATATTCTTATTTGGATGTTTTTATAATATAAATAATTATTGTATTCATTTGATTCTTATTATATTATTATATACCATTGTTTTCCACTCTTATCATGAGGGTATATTCTCCCAAATACAACACAATAGAACATAACTTCTAGTCAGAAGCCTCTAACACATGAGGAGGGGTTCTTGAGGTCATGTTTCTAACTGGGTTTTGTAGCATTTGAGTCAATTTATTTTGGACACAAAAGTAACCCTCTTTCCTAGATCCATGATACAACTGAATGCATGAAATAAACACATGAAAAAAACACTTCCCCAATATATTAAATTTAATAATATATAGTAAGTGGGTTTTAAACCCTAATTATAATGATTCTACTAGGGTTTGTAGAACAACATGACTATTCCCACATTTGGGATAAAAATAATAACAACAAAAATAAACAAACTATAAAAATAATAACAATATGAATAATAAAAATGATTAAAAATCATATTATCATAAAAATTGTAAAAAAAACCCATGTATAGAGAAATATTATTAAAAAATGCACACACCTAACACAAAATAAATGAGTACGTTGCCTATAAGACTAATAAAATAGGTAGATAAGATTAAACATACAGTATCATGGATACATATGTTACAATTCATAAATTATTAAACCATTAATATTATCACAAATTGTATTGTTTTATATTCCATTCTTGATTTTTTTACCATCCTTCAAAGTCTGCATCCAGCATTACGCCCCTAAACTATCCTATCATACCTGAAGATACTCTATTCTATAACAAATAACAATCCTAAACTGAATCACCAAAAAAATTATTCAGGGGCCAATCCCCAATCCATCTTCCATTTAACCAATGGAATATCATAGTTTATAAATGTTCACATTAAAAAAATATTCTTCACATGTATTATTTATGAATTAAAATGAAATATAGGTTGGTGGAAGAAATTATTCCACTATATTTATCTATATTAGAATCCATCTATAACTACACATATTATGACTAAGGGAGCCTAATTAATTATTATGAATATTTATCATAATGGGATACTCCTCTGGAATGAAATAGTCAACCTATAAATCAGGTTCATTATAATCTTCCAGTCAGGATGAATCACTACTATATTCAAATATGATAAGCATAATGAAAAAAAATGTTTGAAAAAAAATAAAAAATCAATTTCTTAATCCCAGATAATTTCCATGTAATCCATGTTATGATTACTCATGTAATCATAATATCTTTTTGAAATCATTCCATTCATAATTTTTATGTTGTCATCTATACTAATCAATCCATACTCAAGCATATTGTATGTAAATTTTTCATTATTTCAATTGATTCAAAAAATTCTTCATTGAGATAGCATATCAAATAACTATTTAATAGATATCTTTAGAAATAAATTAGATCATATATTAAAGGATCTTATATTTTTAGAATCATGATGATTATCCAACATTTTCCCATATACCTCCCCATTGAGATACAATTAAGACCATATACTATAAGATATTATTAACACTGTGTTCTATAAGTTTTAGTAACACTTAAAAGTAATTATTTAAACATTATTTATAATATGATGAACATAAACAAAAAACATAGAATTAATAAAAGTATTAATAAAAATAAAAATAAATTACATTCTTTGTGGTTATAAGTATATGAAACAAGACATTCCCATAACCCAAATAGACCTGAGCACCATGCATCCCCAATGAACATATTCATCCCTAGGTGAGCCACACACACACACACCCAAAAGACCTAAAGGATTTAAAACATGGAATCTATGACATAGAACCAATCCTCCCAAGAAAGAAGGCATTTTATTCATTTTATAGCCTTCTAACTATAGTATCTACACCCATTAAAGAAAATTTTCAGTGATTCCTATAGTGCTACAACAATAAATTTGAGAATATGCTTACACCGAGATTTGATAAAGGGTTTCTTATCTGATTGACCAAAATAATAATAATTATTTTTATTTTTATTTTTATTTTTATTGTTGTGGTTGTTGTTGTTATTATTATATAAACACCAACAACTGATTCAGTGATTATCCAAAATTATACCAACCCAATTTATTAAATAAATTATAATATTCATGATGAGGATGGTGTAAGGATTGAAAATTTTCCATTGTACTAAAAATACCGAAATGATATAAAAAGATTAAAAATAAAGTTCAAAAATAACAATATAATAATTTATTACCATAAAAAAATTCATTATGTGAATTTGAATTATAAAATGATCACCCTTGAGATATGTAACCATAGTACATTATATCTAAGATAACCCATTGATTTTCCTTTGATTCATTAGAGGAGACTTTTGGAATAATTTATCATCAGCTAAGGCCTTATTTACTTTTTCTAGAGCATATTTATACGAAGAACTCATTTTAGGATATATGTTATCACCCATATCTACCCAACATCGTTCAATTATATCTCGTTCAATTTTTCTTATTGATTTACATTTCAATTTGGGTGTTAAAATTATCAAAATCAAAGTAATTATTTTAAATATCACCAATAGCATCCCATTTGAAGACCTAGTAATTTATAATTGTTCAATACCAATGTATCTATGTTTAGAAGATCCTAGTAATAATAAATCAATGTAGAAAAAACTCCTAGATACCACTAGTACTAACAATCCCATAAATTGATTCTTAACTTACCTAGAAATATCATTGTTGTTTTTCTCCTATAATTGAAACATTATTGTATCCATAAATATACATTTTTTGAGAAGTTTCCCATAGTAATTCAACATACTTTTGACTTTATGAACCAACTTTCAGTGTTATCCCTTTCCCACCAACAACTAAGATACAATTATCCAACCTAGTCTCCTGTGATTTTTGATCATTATTTCTAATTGTTAAAACTCTTATATCACATTAAATATTTTTTCCCATGGTGTTATCAAAATCCTCAAATTTTTGAAAAATCCTAGTTTATGGAATCATTCATGTGTCCATAATTTTTAATAGTATTATCCTCCTCTTAACGATTCACTTATTTTATGTCCATACAGTACCTCAAGTCATTCTATCATAAAAAATAGATAAAATAAATTTATCCCTTGTTGAAATGAAACATGTCATCCCTAATAATGTGATAAGATAAAAAAAAATAATCCTTTAATTGAAAATACCCAATCAATGTTCCTTATCATGACTACAAGGTTTCACATTATAGATCATCATATAATTAAGTTCAAATTCCACCAAAATTAAAGCATAATAGTTACAACATGACACTTTTATAGATATAAGCATATTAATCAGAACTTATATATATATATATAACAGTATTAATTAGAACATATACCAAAGATAGAATATCATATAAAAATTTGGGATACCATAGAAACCAATTAAGACCCATTACGCAATTCCATTCTTTAACATGAGTATTCATAAATGCAAATGGATTAAAACATTGTCCAAATATTGAATTCATAATGGTCCTAGTTCCAAACTAATCGACCCTAATTTTCATTATGGTCACCTACCATCACCAAATGAGAAGATGATATGATAATAACATCTTCCCATAATGATATTTTTCCAATCCCAAAAATCAATGATGTTTGATGTATGAAAAACAATATCTTTATTCTTATATAGATTTTTACTAATATGTAATACATTCCTTGCAGTGATTTAACGATTTCAAAATTTAAAAAAATATTTTATTGCTTATTTATTTTCTTTAATATGTGAAGTAATTAATTTCTTGATCATAATATCTGGATTTGAATACTATAATTAAGTAAAATTACTTTGAGTAAAATCTTTAATCTTATCAAAATAAGTTGATGCATCCACCTTTAAATCCTTTTGTATGAGATTCTTATCCAATGAAGAACACATAACTAAAATAACACATGTGAGATCATAAAGAAAACCCACAGACCCCTAATCTACATGATAAATTTTTAGAGATAACACTCATAAACCCTTTCCTACCATGATTAACAATAATAATAGTATTGATAAAAATCCATGAATGAGATGGGTCAATAGTGTCCCATCAAAATAAAATTAATTAGTAAAAGGGATGGGTTGGAAATAAGGGTAAATTAAATGTGAGTGTAAAAATCACCCATACAATTAATGTCATAATGTGGAAAATTGAATCATTAAGATGAAAGACAAAAGTAGATCCACTTCCTCCACCACATTCTTAGATAGATCATTCGTGACCATGTTGTACATGTTAAAAACTTGAGAAACAAAGAATTTTATAGTTCCCATTTAAAAGAAAATTCATTCTTTCAAAATAGATATGCTAGGGAATGAGTGAATTCCTACAATTAGAATGATTAGAGACCATGAAATATTCACATTGAATCGATAAATTATTTCAAATAAGATAATTTACATAATCAAATGGATGTCATATTATAAAATTCTGTGCATCAAATGAAATGTATCCACAAATTCATTGCTTGATGTATCCTTTGATAAAGACCAAATATTTTTTTATGATTCCACCATGTCCTCCTAGGAGTGTTTCACTATGGGTCTCACCATCAACATTAAAATTTATCCATGACATGATTAGAGGGATACATTTAATGAATTACTATTTTTTTGTTTTTATCCACCCTACTCAAGACCAAAATTATTATAATGATCAAATTCTCCATAATGTTATTTATACATCCAACATGATTATTTAAGGCTGTATAAAAATCCCAATAAAAACCTACAATCACATTATTAAATGTAATGACAGCCTCTTAAAGTATTATATTATTCCTAGGCATGTAGATATGATATATTGTTGTAGAAATATCGAATAATAGTTGATTCTTCATCTACAAAATAATATATAGACTAATATTATTAGTCATGAAAACATAAAGGATTGCATTAATTTGAATATTTATCTACTATATAAAATCAATATGATTCCATATTTTCTTTTAAAATGAGAAACAAAAGAATACATGATTACTATATTCACTACTTTCATGGAATTTGAAGCATCCATAGATAACCACGATATCATGTTATTTGAGTCAGTCGTCAATTGGTAGAAAGTTGATCCCAATCATAGAAATTTAAATATATTCATACATATAAATAAATGAATTTTAGAAATTATTCAATCACTGAGGTACCGTCAGTGAATCCTTATAATAACCAATAGTGTATATTTGAATTCAGAGTGGCTATTCTGGAAGTACCCTAGAAAAGTTTTTAATGATATCATATGTTGAATATAGTTATGACCTACATGATACTTCATGGGAGGAAATAATTTAACATTGAAAAATTATTGAGATAATTAGAGATATATAAGTTTCTCATGATAAACGTTCATTGACATACATCAAAAATAGAATAATTAATCCAATTTTTCTTCTAGAAATAAAGATTCATGGTTCTATAGTGGATCAAATTTGTATGGATGATAATATTATAATATTATTCATTTTGGACAACTAAATTAAAAAATAATTTAAAAATGAGTCTCTATATAAAATATTTTAATACGGTTTTGTAATGTGTTCAACATATGTTTAGTTATGTTTGAAAGGATTTCAAACATAACTATCGATGAAATATTTATTAAATAATTTTTGATTATTTATACCAGTCTGTCCTATGTCAATATTGTTTTTTCATTAATCCCAAGACACTATAAAAATATCCCATTTCTGAATAAAACCTGTCAAAATAATGTTTCCATATAATTTCGTCTTCCCTTGAGGATCTCCCTTAGCACTTTTTTGATATGAAGATAAAAAAACTATAAGTGATAACATAATTAATAATCCAGATACTCCCCACATGGGATAAATTATTCCATTTCTAATGAGAGAAAAGTGATAAAATATTTTTTCAATACCTTCAATGTAACATTAATATACATTTCAATAAAATAGGGTAATCTAAAATATTCTAAGGGAAAATCTCACTGTTTGACCTAAAGAAGATTCAGAATATGTATTTTACTAGAAATTGAAAACCCTTTATATAAATTACATAGGATTATTTCTCTGAGTTAGATTTACAAAAAACCTTCTAATAAGGATAAAATATTTTATTAATCAAATTAAGATATCCAATTTCATCCTCATAGAAATGGAATATTTCATATATATAAATAATGTCTGTTGAAACATAGAGATATATTTCAACCTTATTAGGACTTAATTTTCAATGATCAAACCTTTTTGGTAAGCATATACTTAGATAATCTTCAATAAGACTAAATAGGAGAGTAGATAAGGGATCCCCATTTATCACTCCTATGGAGATTTAAATAAAAATTAGGTGATCCATTTAGGAAGATAGAGATCCTTTATCTTTGAATCCAATAATGAATAAATCAAATAAATATATAAGAAAAGCAATAATAGTATATGGAATTCAAAATTTAAATCAATTTCAAGGTATCAAATGCTTTAAAAATGTCTAAATTTAAATAATTGTTCCCAAGATAATATTTTTTAGTGGATATTGTCAACATATTATGCTTTGTAAAGAGATTCTTGAATTTTATAATGGGGATAAAATAAAATTGATTGTGTGAAAAACCATGATGAAAATTTTCCTGAGACAAAGAGTAGGAATATTCATAAAAATTTTTGGAAAATTTTTAAAAATAGAAATATATTTGTAATACATTACGACCATAGTTGATCAAGATATTTCATATGTTTAATAAGATAAGCATTGATAACAGGATACTTTTTTTCTATTTAATATCTACATAAAATTTTGTGTTAATTTAGGTTTAAAATTTTCCCCAAATTACATAAATCATATATTTGATAATAAATCTGTTCCTACAACACTATAAAAATTATGTGGAAGGATTTCATTATTAATCTCTTATTCAAGGGAGAGAGTTGTTATTAATGAGTTTTTCTTATCAGACACATAATAGAAAATAAAATCGTTCAAATAGGGTTTTGATTATATGATGATATCTACATTAATAATCTTGGTAAAATTCATATATTTCCCTCACTAATGGATTAATTTAATATAATAACCTATGAATTAATTCTAATAAAATATTTTTTTTTTAACTTTCATGAAATTAAGAATGTGGTGGGAACAAATTTGAGCTTCATTCTCTATATTTGAGTCATTTTATCCTAAGTTTCTCATTGAATATAAAGTATCCCATCATTTTTGTGGTTCACATATATGTTTCCCTTTAAATCTCACTTGTATAGAAAAAAACATATATAGGTGTTATATTATAACACTTAAGGACTTCTGTTCCAACATTGGATATGATCGAATCACTATTTATGAATAGGTTCTTTCTCTAATATAATAGCACCATTTTCATTATTTTATGGTCTATATATAATCTTTGAACATAATCACTAGGATTATTCACATCAAAATCTGTTGAAAATACATCCTTAAAATCATCTTGGGACGGCGATGAAATAATAAATATAAATGTATAAGGAATATCCATTCCAACACCCATTACAGACATTAGAATTAGTGTGTGATTAGTGCATATCCTCGGGATAGATCAGTATGATAGAGGGATTTAATATTCCCCTCCCAAATGGGAGATAAATTACCTACTAATTTTATTGTCTTGTTACGCATTGAAATTATATCATTAAAAGGTTAATTCATTACATGTTAGTTGAATCTTAGTTAGAAAACATTTTTTAATGACTCATTTAAATTCCATGGTAGCAAATAAAATGAAATTTCATGTATCATTTTCAACATCATTTATAACATAATTTAAAAATCCATGGATAAAAAATTATTATTGAGTTGAATAGAGAACGTGGATAATTATCTTAATAGTCCGGTTATTTTAATTAAAAAATTTATGTAATAAATGAACGGATGTCGAGAATAGATATTTAAATATATATATATAATGATATTGATATAATATTTTTAGTAGAAAACATATGGTTTATTTTCTTTCCTTATAATCACCCATAGGTTTACAATACTGACCAAAAATTACAATAAAAGGATATTAAATCATTTTAGTTGTATATTAAGAACATTTCAAAAATACATTCCTATGGAATTTAATAGTTTTCTATTTTTTGAAACATGGAAACATAATCATATAACATGGTGAAAAATATTTGATATCTCCTTTGAATATCATTCCATCAATTAATCCTACTTAAACCATTCCTTATAACATTAAGAAAGTAAACATCAGAAAATGGAGAGATCAGATGCTTAGTATGGGTAAACAAGGGATATATATAAAATAACATGAGTGTTAGGGTATGATAACATGATCATAATAATATTTTATATTACCCTACATATCAAATATTATAATCAAGACTTATTGAATAAATATTGGTAGTTCATAAGACATGAATCATAAAGGAAATAGGTGCATAATCCATGAAATCATAACATAAGAATAAGATAAAAAAATTTGGAATACGCATTAATAAAGAAAATACTATGTTAATGATACCTACAAATACCTTAATAACTTGTTATGATATGGATAATAACTCATGTACCTACTTTGGGATTTGGATTCCCTCTCACGTACAATCTTGTTTTGAGCTTCAGATGCCCTCCCGTGTACTCATGTGTTTCGGGCATGGGATGTCCTCCAATTTTTCCTCTTTTATAGGTTTTAATTTCCCCTCTTGTTTTGGGTTTAGGATTCCCTCCCATTTACCCTCTTTTTTGGGATAGGGATGCCCTCTTATTTCGATCCTGGGAATCCCTCCCACGTACCCTCTTGTTTCGGGATTACGATTCCCTATTATTCTTAGCCTTGAAATTCCCTCTATGTACCTTCTTGTTTAGGTATTAGGATTACCTTTTTCCAATATTAGGATTCCACTTGTCTTGGTCACAGGATTCCCTCCTATGTACCCTCCTTTTTTGGTATTAAGATTCATTCTTGTTTTGGTCTTGGGAATCCCCCTATGTATCCTCTTGTTTCATACACAGGATACCCCCTTGTTTCAATCTTGGTATGGCCTCCCATGAACCCTTTGTTCTCATAAAAAAATATCTTAACCCAATTCAACGACGGGAGTTACATTTCCCAGCCGTCACATAATGAAATCATCCATGCATATTCCCATGATAAAAAAACATTCATCGTATCTAGACCCATAATAAGAGCTTGGATTTATAAACATAAAATCCTAGCCAATGATATGAAATTTGTATCATTAAAATTTCATCAAATCATAACCTATGAAAATTTTATAATTTTTCAAATTATTTCATAAATTTATATCTAGTTAAATGTAGTGGGTTCCAAAAGATTATAACATATGGAAAAATGGGTTTTGTTAACATCATGCCATCCAAAAATAAACCATTCCTAAAATATTATTAATGGTATTCTTGGATCATGTCTAGAATATTTATTAAAATATATAAAGGTATTCCATATTATATGAGTTATAATTTTGGAAGATCACTGGGATAATTTCTTATAGAAAATAACCATTCTTTAAAATTTAATTTTTAAAACATAAAACCTGTTCAAAAACATTTTCATAATAAAACATTAATAATATATAAATTAAGATTTAAAAAAAGTTAAAAACATTTCTTGAGGATAATATCATTTCAAAATTAAAAAAACATTAAAAAATAAACCATTAAAAAAATATTTTTCATTGATAATATCTTCAAAAAAATATAATGTAATCATTAAACCATTGTGAGTTCCTTTTACTCAGAATATAAATTGATAATATATAAAACAATTTTGAAAAAATTTAGAAATTTATTTTACATTAAATAATATAAAATGGTCTTTATATATTTTAAAACAAATTTTTATGATATTCATTTTTTGATATTTTTTTAGGAAAACATGTTTTTTGGAAGAGCATAGATTTTTGACAGAATGGAGAAATTAAGTCATATTTAAAAAAAAGTTTTATTAATTATATTAAGTGAAAAATAGATTAAATGGTACTAATTATTGAATATATCAGGTATAACCATATTATAGGAAGCCTCATGGGTGTTTGTGCTTGATGTATCGTAATATTTCATCAATGGAAGCATAATCGTAAACAATTTTGAAAAATGATGAGATTGTAGAAATAAACTCTTAACACTTTGGTAACATTGAATCATAATCAACATGAGATAATAACATTAAATTAAACATAAAATATATTTGTATAAGTGTATTCATGATATAACATTTCATATTGTATTATCTACACCCCATGAAAAAATATACATTCATAACACGACGTGTATCTCAAAGAAGGAAACATGAGACAAAAATTACTTTATCAATTTGGTATCTTTTGAACCATAAACCCCATGATAGAATAATAATATATCAGATATGTAGAAGAAAATTATGTATAATAATAAGATAATACATTCATGTTTAGTATATATACCATATAAAAGAAATGAGAGATAACTAAGTATTTTAACTCATAGATATAAAAAGTGAGATTTGAAAACACTTTCATTATGTTTTGAATTTATCTATAGACCCTAAAATATAGTATATATTGAATATAATTTTATTATAAATATACCACATAAAAAATTAATATATATCACACCATATATTATTCACTTATGATTTAATATTAACCGTTTGTTAACAATTCCATGTTTTAGTAATGATTCAGGTAATAATCGCTTTGTTTTTCATACAAGTTTTGACTTAATATTCTTGATCATATTAATTAAATAATTATTTACATAATTAAAATATGTAAAATAATATTTATATATCATATATATTCAGTATTTAATTATTTATATTAATATATAAAAAATGGATATCTGAAATGTAATACATCATGCATTGAAACAGTAGGTCGTACATGGGCATGAACATTGTTTCTATTTTCATATCATAAGGAAGCAAAATTAAACATCATATATGTATATATATATATAATATCATAAATTTATTATTATTATGTCATATATGTCATATAATTTCCCTAAAATAATCTTCAATACCTTACATGTAACGTGTGAATGAATCACAAATCTTTGAGGTGGCAGTAGTGCATACACCCACAAACAAAGTTGTCATTTAAAAATTGGAAATACAAAAGGTTTTTTTAAAATAATAATTCCATATGCTGAAATAAATCATAAATATAGTTTATATGATATAAAAATATATTTTCCATCATAATTATCACCCATGATAAGTGGGGAAGGACGAATCAACAACATCGTTTAGCGAGATGGTAGTAGACCATACACACGAATGGTAAGTTCATCATCAGTTATATAGAAGTGTGTGTATGATTTGGTAGAAAAATTAAAATAAAAACATATAAGTATATTTATGATAATTTTTTTATTATATAAAATATAATAAGAATGGTTTATTATAGGATAATGAAATGAAAACCAATGGATCTCTTGAAATGATGTTACCCCTTCATTGGGTAACTTTTTTTAGTTTGAACCAACAGGATTCCATGATTAGATTTATTAAAAAAATATATATAATTATATGACAAGTTAGGTATTTTTTAATAGATATTGATGTATTTGGGATGATCCAATTTTTTTGAGAGGTTTTAATAATTAGGAGGAGTGGGTTTCCTTTTATAGTAAAGGAGGAGTGACATTCTTTTAAATTTTCTAAAAGGGAATTCCGCCTGGATTTTTACCATTTAATGTGGCACTAATAATATTCCATATCTAATAAATGGGGGATATGTTCTATATATGAACATAAATAGATTTTTTTAAAGTTAATAAGTAATTGTGGCCTTATGTTTACAGTTGAGTACTTTATTAAGCTACTTTTTATCCTAACCACTTTAACTAATTTTAATCACCTTCGATAATATTTTATGTAAAAACGGTGGTCAAATTTTTATAACTATAATTTATGATAATTAAAATATGAAATCATATTTTCTAGATTCTACTCATTGAATTTTTATAAATTAAAAAATATATAATTCCGATGATGGGACGACCAATCGGGTTCTTAATGTAAAAATGTTAAAAATATTGAAATGTTTTTATATCAAATTTCAATGTGAAATCGATTTCAATGACCATATTTAGATTAATATAAGTAAAATTGATAACATTATTCTTTCAAACCAAATCAAATAAAAATTTAACAATACAAATTAGTTATATGAAAAGGCATATATGAATTAAAATTCAGCATTTTCACAATTCATCAAAAATTAAACTTCACAATAAAATACTAAAAATATAATCAATGTAAATTTATATATATATATTTAATAAAATTATAATATTTTATAAAATAAAAATTATAAAATTTTCAAAAATCATATTTAAAATGTGTTCCCTATTAAAAGGTGATCAAATTACCCTTTAGAAAAATATATCTTTTAATTTATAAAATTTGATTTATTCTTATATTATACCTTTCAAATATGATGGGTATGAATAAAAAAATATATGTTGAATATATATATTATTAAATTTAAAAAAAATAATTGGTATTTTAATTCATTATGAATAAAAAAATTGTATACATAAAAATATTTTTCTTAAAAAAAGTTATTTTTTTATTTTCAAATATTTATCTCATTCACTTCTAATAATTCAATACAAAATGATTCATATTATATACACGTATAAATAATATTTTCATAGTTTATTAAATATTATTTTTATCTTCCATTCCCAAGGCATGGTGGTAGATTGAATAATATTCTAATAATAATATTAATAGTATATTATTGTTCAGTAAAACATAGTCTTTCATGTAATGAAAGCTATTTAAGGAACATGGAATTATATGTAAAACAATCCAAAAATAGTGTTACATGTACCAAAATCACTTATGTATCATAGAATTAAATTAATATTTCTTTAAATGAAATTAAATCATAGTTATTTTATATAACACAAGCTATATTTAGTGTTGTGTGAAAGGAAATAAAATAAAATGATTCAGTTAATTAAAAAAATCCACAAAATCATTGGATGTTGCATTATAACTCCATTAAAATGAATTCCTCCATATAAATTTTTCAATTTTATCAAATATTTAAAACCTGAATGTTATTTCTATAGAAATCCTTGTTATAAAAATGAATACTGAAACTTCCTTTAAATAGGGAAAGTTAGAACCATAATTGTTATACAAAGTATCTCATTTCTAGGTTTCCACATAGGAGAATAGATATTTGGAGTGGATATTGGATGTGGAAGAAAAGAGTAAATAATTATATATATTTATAAAAATCATTGACCACTAGTAAGTGAATGATCAATGAAATCTTATGGTCCCCAAAACTGTAAACCT
Source organism: Viscum album (assembly GCA_963277665.1). Taxonomy (NCBI): domain Eukaryota; kingdom Viridiplantae; phylum Streptophyta; class Magnoliopsida; order Santalales; family Viscaceae; genus Viscum; species Viscum album. The sequence continues at coordinate 1,404,643,271 of OY728120.1, read as the reverse complement.
ATGATGACTTATAAAACCATAGGATCAAAAAACAAAGGTATTAAGATAAATCTATTTCAATATCCTATTCATAGAGTTATGGTATAATTTTAATATCCTTGAATAGAAGGAAATATACATGTTTTATTTTATTTTATTTCATATGAACACTCTAACTCTTTGGTTTTTCCATACTTTATTTCCACCTAATCTCTTACTCCATGGTATGGAGGTGATTTTTTCATTCATAATGTACTAATAGAATGTGAGTTCTATATATATAATGGAAAGTGATTCCATCTATCTTTAGTTATCATTTCAACAAAATGGTTAGCATAGGTTATACAATATTCATAAATCCTCATATGGTGAGATAATCTATTAATGTCAAATACCTCATTTGAATTTTAACATAAACCATTCTATAAATGGTCAACCATATAACCCTTTGTAAATTTAATTCATCCTTTAATCCATAAAACAGATCTTATCATATATGAAATTATTTTCATTAAAAACTTGTCCCCATCCTTCTACTGATATAATATCAAATGTGATTAAATTGTTCTAGAATCCATGCATTGGGAGGTAATCTACTGAAATTTCACTAGAGGATGAATAATATGATTTTATTTGGGAAAATTCCAAATAAATAAAACATTAAATTATCATAATATAATGGGAGGATAATTGTTATAGTGTCTCAAGATTAATATAAATGGATATTACATCTTTTTAGATGAATATTAATTAAATTACAAAACTACATTCATGAAGACCATAATAGTTTAGTGTATTTGGAAAATTGAGACACATCCTTATAGTTTTTTGAATGATCATAAACATATCCAATAAATAATTTCACCTTTATTACTCTTTCTTAATAAATTTCTCCATAACCTTGGGAAAGGATACATGATAAATCGGTATGATCGAATGCTCAGTGAGAGAAAATAAAGTAAATACATTAGTATAACTTGAGAATATGGGTATGAGAATATTATCAAAACATTTTAAGATCATATATTCCATAAAAGTATCATAATCATGATATTTTGAATAAATAATTTCATTTCATAAGTTATGACTCATATGATAATCAAGAACCTAAACCCAGTCTGAATATCTATGGAATAAGACAAAAAAATATATGTTAAACACATAAAAATGTAATATATTTCCCTATAAGTCAAGTATTGTTTCCAAAGACATATAAGGTATCTTTATGTGGACTACTTCTACTGGGAGGGCCACACTACCATCCCATGTAAAATTCAATTCCTTATAAGGGAATATGTTTCCCCAACCACCCATAGGGGATCAGATATCCCCATCTTCCAATAGTATATTAGTTTTCCCCATATTCCATAGTGGATAAATCCCATCGGCTTGATTCCCATCATTATATCATGAGATATAAATCATTACATTGTGCATTGTACATAGATAGAGGTCCAACCCATCTCATAAAGAAATCATACAAACATGTGGCACATGTTTATAAAAAATCTTATCGTAACCAAATAAATGAAATATGTGTCTTAAAAATATAATCACATTTTAACCTGTGAAGTAATACTAATAGCTTCCATGGATTACATCCATAGTAAAGCCTAATCTATAACCAAGGATTTCATCTTATATGGAGAATTATTTTGAATTATCACCTGGAATATCATTTTTTAAAAGTCATAACTTTTACAGAATCCTTTTCTTTGGAAACCATATTAAAAATGAATTTAAATATTATTAGGAGAAAAATTCTTAAAAAATAGTAGTTATGTTTGTTATAAAAGTAAGATTCAATGAATTATTGTCTTAATATTGGATAAATCCATACATGCCAAACATTCTTTTAACACCATAAAATTTTTAGAATAGTTCCTCAATCAGAAAATGACTATACGATTACTTTTAAAACCAATTTTTTAAAAACATGTGAAACATGGGTAAAAGAGTATTTTAAATTTCATAGGATCATATTATAAGATTTTTGAAATTTTCTTTGGAAACCATGCATTTGAAGAAAAACATATTTCTCACCGAAGAAGGAGATAAAGTCATATTTTCGTAAAACATTAAATTATATTTAGTAATAAAAAGAGAAATTGGTAATAAAAATGAATTTATCATGAGAAAATATAGAGAAAAAAATTCATGACCATTATTTAATGTTTTATAATATGTATTTATTAATGAAATAATAATAAAAAATAATCCAAATATACGATGAGACTGTTACAACAAACTCTTATGACTTGGTAACATTAAATCATACTCCCCATATAAGAAAATTACATTAAATTAATCTTAAACTATCATGTAAATCACTATATTCATGAGATAGTATTACAATGTTATGTTTATACACAACATTTAATAATTTAGGATCATAACATGGAATATGTCTTGATGAAGGAAATTTGAAACAAAATTACATTACAGATTTAGTAAATTTTGTAAACATAAACCCCATGAATGAAGTAACAATAAACTGATAACTAAATAAAAATTAATTTATGAATAATAAAAATATAATGGATCAATTTTTATTATACACAAAACACATATGAAATAATAGGTGAAACTATCTTCTGTCTCATAGAAAATAAAAGTGACACGATAAAACCCTTACTACTTGAGTAACATTAGAATCATGCACCAATGAAATAATGAAATAAATTAAAGGATTTAATATCATTAAAAAAATTAAATTATTTATAATACATTTCATAGGTTATTATATACACAAAACATAAATATTTAGTGGTGAATTAGGAATATGTCTCACCTACATAAAAAGTGAGATGAAATTCCCATACCTTAAGTATTGAATTTTTTCATACATGATAAAAAATTTTATATAATAAATATAATTTCATAATAAATCAACCAAATAACCATATTATTATATCTAAAAGAATATTTTATTTCTTCATGATTTTACATTATCAATTTATGAACAACTATTTTTTAATGTTTTGTTTTGGGTAATATCCACTTTGATTTTAATATATTTTTAGGGTTTGTATTCTTGCTACTCTTACTTAGATAATGATTTAAATATTTCCTTAATTTATGTAATTATATAAATATCATATACATTTAGTATATAATTATTCATAACAATATATATAATACATAAATATGAAATGGAAAACATCTTTCATGGAGATGGTAGGCCATACTTACGCAAGAACATTGTTTCTGTTTAACTATCACAATGAAAGAAATAATGTAAATGAAATATAAATATATAAATAATATAATTCCATAATAATTATTATATTATATATATCATATATTTTCTCTAATCTCATCCTTAATATAATCCATGTAGAGTGTGAACGAATCACATCACTTTGAGGATGTGGTAGTCCACACATCGCAAAATGAAATTATCATATTTATAGAAAATAGTAATAATGGGGTTATGTGTAATATAATAATTAAATAATAATTAAAATATCATAATTATCATATATATTATCACATAAAAATAGTTTTTCCATCATAATTTATAACCATTATATGTGGTAATGGAAAAATAAATAACATTTTTGGTGAGGCGGTAATTCGTTGAACACATGAATGATAAGTTCGTTACCCATTAGATTGATGTGTGAGTAAATGTTGGTATAACCCATGGAATAAAAAAATATCTTTATATTGATGATATATATTTTATTTTATAATAATGGAATAAGACTATTTTAGCGGTTCAGGATGAAATTAAAACAAAAGAGTTTGTGGAATGATTCCACCTCTTCTTATGGTAGCTTCTTTTGGATTACACCAAAGGGCTTCCTTGGATGGATTTATGGAAAAAATTAGTCCATTAAGATTAATTGAGAGATATTTAGATCTTAGTTGATCATTTTTTGGGTGAATTAAATATCTTGATAAGTGTGAATAAGTGTGAGGTGTGAGTACCTTTTTATAGTGGAGGAGGAGTGACATTCTTCTATCTTTTTGAAGATAAAATTCCACAAAACTTTTTCCTAATAAAAATGGATCTAATACTAATAATAATTAAATAAAAGGTATTATATGGTCTAAATATTTCCAGAAAATAAATTTTTGAAATTTTTATAGATAATTTGGGCCCTTAAGTGTAAGGATTTGTTTATAGATAAGCCAATTTCCACTTAATCATTATAAATAATCTTAATTTTTTTTTATTTTTTGTAAAAAAATATATTCGAATAAGTTGGAATTATATATTATTATGATTAAAAATATTTAATTCGTTTTTAGAAACTCTAATCACAGATGTGGTAGAAATTAATTCAAATTCCGTCTCATAGATGGGACTACAAAGCGAGTTTTTAATGTAAAAATGTTCAAAAGTGTGGTATGTTTTAAATCAAATTTCATGGTGATATTGAATCCAATGACCTAAGAATGATTAATATATGTATAATTGATATTATTTAACATTAAAAGTAATAAAATCATAATTTAACCTGATAAATAAATTTGATGAAGAAGAATATTTTAATTAAAATTCAGTGATATTAATTATTCAAAAGAAAACATAACAACACAATAAAATACAGAAATATCACCCCAATATACTTATTATTTTTCCCATAAAAATGCAGTTTCTTTAATATTACATTAAAAAAATATAGGAACTCATATTCAAAATGTATTAACCTTTAAAATGTTGTAAAATTACATTTTATTATAATAAAAAATTTTATTCCTAAAATTGGATCTATTCATATATAATACATATCAAATATATTGGATGAATATAGAAAATATTGATTGAATATATAATATATAACTTTTATTCAAAATATTAATCATAATGGGTTTGTTTAATATATTGAGATAAAATTTTGTTTGTACATAGAATTATAGTTTTCTAATACATGTATTTTCTTTATTTTAAAATTGTTCTTACATTCTCTTCATGTATTTGATTACCAAATGAATAATTTATTATACATGTTTAAATCCCATTTTCAAAATTTTGTTGATCATATTTTTAACATCCATTTCAATGTCTTGGTGAGAATTATAAAAACATGTTAATAATATTATTAATTTTATATGGTAGTTTAGTAAAACTCGGAATTTTGTGTAATTAAAGTAATCAAATGATCTGTATATTGTGTGTTATATACGAAAAAGATAGTGCATCATGTACCAAAATCTAATATATGTGATTTATGTATCACAATATTTACATGGTGTTGTGTAAAATGAAATCCAAACTTATTTCTTTCAAATACAAATCTATATTCGATATTGTGGAAATGAAAAATATATAAAGATTAAATTAAATATAAAAATAATAATTCAAAAAATATTGGGTTGTTGTAAGTGTTCCCTAATTACCATTATTTTCTTAATCCATTTTTATTTCATAATCATTACCTTCATGCCTAAACTTAAAACATTTTTCATGTCAACCATAATCACTAAAATTTGGTATTAATAACTTCCTAGAAAAATTCATATACTTATTACATTTGAAACACTGAATTTCAGGAGGATCATTCTTTTGTGATATCTGTTTATTCATATTTCCACCTTATTCAGCAAATCTATAACCATTATTTTTTAACTCAAAACATTTATCATTTCCCCTTGTACAATTTTGTCCATGTTTCCTTACACACTTTGAGCATAATATAAATATTTTCATATTCTCCACATTGTTTTTAGATTTTATATTGAATTCTATCGCTATTTCTTATCAAACCCATGAGACTGATAGGTGGATTAAATCTATATTTTTAAAGAGAATACAAGAAATTTTCATACTAAAAATTATATTATTTAACTCATCCCAATCCAAAGATTCAATTTTATCTGGTTGCCTTATAATATTGACAATGGTCCACCACTTTTTATCTTTGCCTTCCAAGTGATGATTTCCTAACCTAACCTTCTCATGTTCTGAAAAATGAATAAGGAAAAATATGTTTTTAGTGTTAGAGATACATTTCATAAAATCCAGTGGATCATTTGTTCCATTAATAGAAGTTGGAATTCTCCTTAAAATTGATTCTATAACACGCTGTTCTATGCTTTGATTATTTGGAAACATAGCATGATTCATGGGTTGAAAAGGATGTTTCGTAATTTAAAAGAAGTTGTTTTACATCATTTTCCATAACATTCAGTTGATTATGATGGCCAGATTTGAATTTCACATTTCATTCCTCATTACCATGATTTTTTTGGGATTGATCAATTGACTAAAACCCAAAATCATAGCATGAGTATCACTTTTCATTGGGGGAAACACACAATTATGAAAACATTCTTATAATTTGTATAAATCATGAAACATTTTCTATAAAAATATAAACCCTTAGTTTCATCCTAGATCATTCAATGTAATTATATATCTAAATCCCTTATAATGATTCATAAAGAATTTCATAATTCCCAACAAATATCTCTATATGAGTATTAAATGAGGTGTGCAGTAATTTCTATTATTGTGCACCGGTTCTCAATCGAGTATTTCTCAATTTTTTTTTCTAGGTTTTTACTCCTATATATATATTAACTAGATCCAAATCCACTTCTACTATCAGGAAATGTATGTATTTCTAGGTAAATACTCATTATACACTTTACAAAATTTCTAAAGAAATTCATATAGTTTATCTTATCCTTAGACTTAACATTAGAGACATCCCAACACATATCATTAGAATAATTCCAAGGGATGTCACTAAATTATTCTCCTCCTTGATTACAAAGGTTTAGTAAACCTTTATTTAACACCAACTATAGTGAACAAGGATTAAAATATATTGATTTTACATCATTTTATAAGAATATTCAAAACATTCCAAAAATACATGCCTGAGGACTATAATATTTTTTTGTCTTTAGAAAAATATAAAAAAAATCATTTAACTTTGTGAAAATTCTAAGACATATCACATTAATATATTTCCCTTTATTATTCCTACGTAAATCCATTATTTATATCTAGGTGAAAGGAAACCTAAGAAATGGATGAGCTCAGATGCTCAGTAAGGGTAATCAAGGAATATTTGTAATAATAACATAAGAAAAAGGGAATGATAACATTATCATAAAATTATAATATCATACCCTATACATCAAGGATAATAATCATGAGTCATGGAATGGATATTGGATGATAAAATGGAATGAATCATATTGGAATTAGAAAAATAATCCATGAAATTGTATCATAGAAATAAGACATAGAATTTGTGTCATACACTTAAGTATTGAAAATAATTTTTCAATTCTTCCAACCAAGACCATCATAACTTGTTTACAATGGGATAAAAATCCATGTACTTGCTTAGGGAATTCAAACCCTCCCACGTACCCTCTTATTTCAGGCTTAGGATGACCTCTCATGTATACTCTTATTTTGGTATTTGAGATTTCCTCCTATGTACCCACATATTTTAGTCTTAGGATTCCCTCTTGTAACTGGTTTAGGATCCCCTTTCTTGTACCCTCTGGTTTACGTCTTTCGATACCCTCTTATTTCATTCTTGGGATTCCCTCTTGTGTACCCTCTATTTTCAGTCATAGGATGACCTCTTATATTTGGATTTGGATTCACTACTATGTACCCCCATTTTTATATCTTAGGATGACCTATTGTTTCAATATTGGGATGTACTCTTATTTTAGTTTTGGGATGCCCCCTGTGTACCCTCATGTTTTGGGATTCAGATACCCTCTTGTTTTAGGATTTTGATGCCCTTTTATTTACCCTCTTTTTAAAGCTTACAGTTCCCTCTTATTTTAGTCTTGGGATTCCCTTCTGTGTCTCCATTTTTCACATAAAACATTTATCATTACCCAATGTATTGGAGGGATATATAGGCCCCCCCTCATCACAAAAAAAATCATACTTATATGTCCCACAATATTAAAAAAATTCATCGAATCGGGACCCATGAAAATAGATGGGTTTCATAAAAATAAAATCATTACCTGTGACTCTAAATGAGTATCATTAATATTTCATCATAACATAACCTATGTAAAATAGATAGTTTTTGTAACACCCCAAAATTTTATGAGAAATATTTTTTTTAATTTAATTGATGTCTTGTGTGGTACGATACACCAATTTTAGATTGTTCTATATGCAACACTGTATTGTCTTGTATTATACACAAACACTCTTCTTGGTTTGTGTTGCACGCCTGAGCGACCTTCCTCAATAGGGCGTGTTGTATGAAATACTGAGTTTCACTAAACAAGGATATATTGCTATAATATTATTATGAACTAGTAGTTATGAATTTTATTAATCATGTATGGAATTTTATAACATTATCACTCATCATACACATTATCTAGAACATGGTATGAGAACAAAATAAATTTTTTGGGTAAAATAAGTATTTAAAAAAAATGCAGTTTTGTCGCCATTTGATGGTGCACCCACTGTAAATATAGTTTTTGACATGTTTATAAGTTCAAATTGACAAATAAAACTGCTTCCTTATAATCAGGATATAAAAATTTACTTTGGATATATTTTTTGACATTATTCTGATAACTTTCATAGTTTGATGAATAGTAAAAATACGCTAAATTTTAATTATAAACAACATTTTTACTCAATATATTTTTTAATGTCAAATTATAATATTGAATGGATTTAAATTATAAATAGAATATCTTTTTACCATTTAATATAATTTAATTCATTAGAATTTATTTTACAATGAATACATAGGTAAAAAAATTTCAATCTTTTGCAATCTTTTAACTTTAAAAACCTATTTTCTCAACATTGGGATTAAATTAGAAGTAAATAATGAAACTTCTATGTATTTAATTTAGAAAAATGGATTCCATATTTGGAATCAGTAGGTCCAAATTATGTTAATAGGCTACTTTTTATTTTTATTCATTATGAACAGTAACTACGGTACATTTTATTTACTACAGTTAAAGGTAAATCTGGTAATTAATGGTAATAATAATATTATAAAATTATCCTAACACTTGTATTAATATAATTGGATGATTATATTTCGTCCTAAAATATATTTGGGTCTAAATGGTAACTTTTAGAACCCACTTGGAGGTGATTAAGACCTTTAATTTATTTTATTTAAAGATAGTGAAATATGTCTCACTCAAACATTAATAATTAAAGTATTTTTAATATAAGGTTTTAAAGAATATAAATTCTATTATAAATACTAATTTTAAATCTAATATATTTTAATTTATCATGGTAATTTATATTTAATTTTTTATAAATTTATAATTACTTTTATAGCTTATAAATTAATGATGGAGAAATTATTTATTTAGTGAAAATCAATAATATAGTTTTTATTAAAATACTAATACCCATAAAAATACCCGAAACTTGACCAAACCGTATTGGTCGAGTTTATATATAACCTAACCATCCATGGGTCGACTTGTGGACGATTTGTAGCATTATAAAACAAATAATGACATTTATACTATTTTATTTTAAATGATGTCAAAGTTGTCACCTTCAGAATTTAATAAAGATGAAATTTTATTTGTTGGTTGTTTTAGAAGATAAATTAGACTAAAAGTGTTCTTATGAAATTTATTAGATTTACCTTAATCATAATATTTTTTTAAAATATTCACGCAAAATTATGTATATTAAATAATTATACAAAAATGATGTTGTAATTATTTTATTAAGGGAAATATCGAATAAATGGTTATAAAAATATTAAAATAAATATAATATAAACTAATTAATGTGATCCAAGGATTTTATAAATTAATATGACTTGTTTGGAATCTATTAAATCATTTTTCTTTAAAAAATATATTCAGTGTGGATTTTATTTTAATTCAAATAAATTAATTGTGTCAAAAGTGACACTATTGATATTTTATAAAAATAAAATATTAATAAATTGTTTAAAAATAAAAAAAATATTTAAAAAATACAAACTGAAAATTTTGGGGTCTACATTACTATAATGTTTCTAATTATAGAAAATTAAGAACACATAAGTAAGTATTTATAACAATTTAAAATTTAGAATATTATTACCACAAAGAAAATTAAATTGATTAAATAAGGATAAATCAAAATGATAAGGTTTAAAATAAAATAAAAACGAGTCTAAATTTATTTGATTGATGTTATTACAAACCTGTATTATCTCATATTCTAATTTTAGTCACTATGAATGTTTTTAGTTCGGATTTGAGTTTATGATATATTAATTTTTTGGAGGTCTTCAAAAGTGCCCCTCTACTCTCTTATAAAAAGCCACCTCCTCCCTCTTCTCTTCAATACATTTTGAGCATTCCAAATCAGCCAAAATCTTCCCATTTTTCTTATAAAATTCCCTATAAACATTTTAGAGGTATTTTTATTCTTCAAATCCCACCATTAGTTCCCTAATAGGAGGTTTAGAAGATGCGCGTCGAAGAAGGGGTAATATATATTATCGATTCTTTTCAAAATTATTTCTTCTTCTACATCCTCTATATGATTTGTTTCATTATAAATTTATAACATCAGTATCAATAATATATTGATATGTTATTATAAATATTAAAAAACCCTATTTCACTTTATATCCATCCTATGAAAAATGAAATCACCGCGGGTGCGTACGTACAGCTTATCATCTCCACGCTATGATGTAATCTGTTTTTCCATCACAACCATACATGGATGGATATAATTGTGGAAAAATAACTATATATGATTATTATAACATCATACTGATTATGAGATATTATATCATCTACAACAATTTTGTAATGATCTGTAAATTTCAAGGAAATTTTTTTATTATATTCTTTGGGATTTTACGAGTACGAGGATTCTGACGGCACCTGATTCTGAAGCCCGGAGTGCCCAAAATCAATTTCCTAAGCTTAGCTCAGGTACGTTCAGTGATCGAACAAGAGGGTTTTTCTATCTTTTGAACCAGTGCTCGGAATTGAAATTTGAGGGCACCAATGAACTCGCAATGATGATATTTTCTTAAGATGACTTTTATCGTTGATGCGTTTTCTCATGAAAAGAAGTTAAATTTTTGGGTTTAAGTGGGAAGTAAATAAAAATTTGTACAATTTTATTTTATTATCCTTGGATGTTAAGCTCTCTCATGGGAAGTTGTTGGTAGGGCCCACAACCACCCAACTTCCCAGGTGTGGTTATGAGGGAGGTGAGTCCCACACGAGCTCTCATCTTTTAACATTCCATAACCCTTAACCCTTTGAATACCCATGATAAATACATGGCCATTACCCATTTATTTTTTTGTATCCTTAAATTGTGTATCTCTTCCACTTCCAAAATAATTTTCCAACATACCTCTTAATTAAATTAAACAAGTCAACATTTAATTGATTAAGAGGATTTCAATTTTGTAATTTTGATATTCATGGAAAAATAATAAAATAAAAAAATAACTTATTTTATTTTGGTGCGTCTTGTTGGGTTGATAGAAAAGGTAGAGAGATCTTGAGACTTGAAGAACATCATCTCCTTCGTGGAAGAACATCAAGACTCTGACGAAGAACATCAACTCAGTGACCCCGGATTCTTCTTCCTTTTCCACTTCAGTGGCAAGGAAGGAAAAAAACGATGTGGGGATTCGCCAATGACACCATGCTTTGTTCTCAACATGATAAAAAGAGGAGATGTCATTTCCTCCTCAGACGCTCTCCATCGACGTCTACGGAACCTCACCACGTGACACCATCAACCGTGACACCGAAATTAATCATCATTTGTTGAGGTAGGAGAGTGTTTTGGACAATTGGTTTTCATTCCATGTTGTCATCCTCTTAAACCACTTGTTATAGGACTAATGCGGATGGGACCGGACCATAATAACACGGTCTAATTCCTCCACCGTTCTTGTGAATAAGTGGATACATTCACCTATTCTTGAGCGGTGAATCAAGTTATGTTTTCGGAGTTGATCGGAGGCCCAAAAACATCGCTAACGGCCTCAAAGAATCAAGGCGACCTAGTAGAATTAGTTTCACTGAAATCAGATCATCGGAACAAAGAACGGACGCCTCGAGAGGCGTGCTGTCTAGAGGTATCGTTTCTGAAAAAATTCCAGAATAAACGGTGTGTACTCCAGAAGCACACGCAGTGTATTAAAAGCGTATTGTGGCTTCCGTTTTGGACGATAGAAAAGTAACACACGGCATGTGACTCTAGAAACACAGTGCGTACTCTGCACACAGTTTGATAGAGGAGACATCGAAGGACATTGCGTGTATTTAGTGAAAATACACGGACACGGACAGCACCACACGGCCAAGAAGCATGGTGTGTACATTCTTCACCATAACAGAAGCGGCTTCATGATGAATAGGCATATATTCCAGGAAAACATAGACACGGGGTGGAGTACATGATCGTTTACTCCACCACATGGCCAGGCATGGCCAGCATACACGGAGCCAGCCCTAGATGTTTGGGCACGGCGTGTAACCATACCACACACCGTGTAATTATTATTTTTACACGAACAGCCCTTCGACACGGGCTGTGGTACATGGACAGTACTCATGGACTAAAGACATTGTGTGTAACCATACCACACGCTGTGTACTTACTTTTTACATGAACATCCCTTCAACATGGGTCAGGGTACACGGGAAGTACCCAAGGTCTAAAGACACGGTGTGTAACCATACCAACACGTCGTGTACTTTTTTAGAAAATGAATTGGGTTTCATCTACTCTATGTCCTGGAAACATTTTTTTGGTTTAGCCCTATGACTTGGCAGACCTTAGGAATATATCAACTCTGGACTTCATGACAGTTGATGTATCAACCCTCTCATAACTCGTGGAGAAGACCCTCCCAGAATCAAGTACACTGTGTGAGAAAACCCTAGAGCTGGTTGTGACTGCAACGACTATAGTGCTGGGACCGTCTGTGGGTTCGATGATGATGACGACTGTACTTGGATCCTATGTGGGTTCGGCAGCGATGACGACTGTACTCGGATCCTACGTGTTTTCAGCAGTGAGTACAACTGTACTTGGATCTTACGTGGTTCGGTAGCGATGGTTACTGTAATAGGAACCTATGTGGGTTCGGCAACGAAGACTTTTGTACTTGGATCCTACTTGGGTTTGGCCGGGGAGATGATTCCGAGTCTACATCTATCATCTCCACCCCTCTTCGTGAGTAGTATACCTATGTGAGGTAGTTCTTGACTTTTAATCATTATCATCGATATGATTGATGTTCTTTCCTGTGTGGATTGGGTTGAGTATTCTTGTGTGGACTGGGTTGTAATTGGGCTCGTGAGTTGGAGCCAAACTAGAAATGATGACTTAGTTATATGTATGTTCATATACCCAAGTCGAGTTGGTTGAATTTTCATTTTGTATCCTTTCCTTGTGATTTATCCTTTGTGGATTCTGGGAGACCGTTGGGGGTCTCGGGTTCCCTACTGAGTATAGTATACTCACCCCTTCATGGGATATGCCCGCACTACGTTGTGTTGGTTGCAGATGATGTACAGCGATGATCGTGGTTGAATCTTGTGGAGCGGGATGGTAACTGGAGGTGGACCACTTGGTGGGAAGTACACGGAGCAGACGGCTGGACCTGAGGATATGAGGAGACTATCTACACCCACCCTTCAGGTGGGATAGCCAGAGGATGACTCGGTGGTGGCTGATTTACTTTAATACTGATGTGCTTTCTTTTTAGTTGTACTTTACTTTCAGTTGGGTTTGTATTCTGGCCTATTTACTTTTCAGCACTTACTTTTGTACTCATTTTACTTAGTTTTTACTTCATCTTGCATAATCTATTGTGTTTTTCTACTTATATAAAGGGAACGAATTCCCTTTTATCATGATTTATGCCTTCGGTACTAGTCGCCAGCCCCTGGCCTTTAGAAGGTGGGCTTGGGGTAGTCATGGAACGGGGCCCGAGGACAGGTCGTGACAAATTGGTATCATAGGAGTCGGTTCTACCGCAAAACTCAGGACTCTGATAATTCCATCTCTGTGAAGCAATAATGATTAGAGTATTGATTGTAGTTATCAGTCCAGGGATTCCAGTGTTGGTGCGGTGGCCGATGTATCCGTACACCAGGACCTTGACTTCTGATTTCCGACTCAGTGCTCGAAAACATTGATTGCATGTGTGCTTCAAATGTTTTCTTAGTTATTACCTTGTGTTAGCTCATCAGGTATACTTTATTAATCGTGTAACACCTGTTTCTTTTCAGGATGGCCCCACAACGATAGCTAGCTAGGGTTCCGAGCTTTGTGAAAGATGGCTGCCCACCGTGCGACGAGCCCTCGGTGGAGGGACCCATTACAGTGGAGGCATCGGCAGTACCTCTACCCACCGAGCCACGGATGCCACTAGCCCCAGCAGGTGAGAGTTCATTTCGCCTGAGTGCACTTCATGAGTTTCAGCGTCAGAGACCGACCAGGTTCCATGGGGAGACGGACCCTCAAGCAGCCGAGGAATGGATGGAGTCTGTTGTCCTAGTCTTCAGGTTGGTAGGGACACCAGCAGACCTTATGGTGATCCTTGCGGCGAGTCTCCTGCACGCAACAGCAGGTAGATAGTGGATCCTGATGCTCTAGGTGAACGACGAAGCATCTCTACTTTGGACAGACTTCGAGAGTCTCGTACACTCAGAGTTAGTTCCATACACCCTCAATTCGGTGCAAATCTAGGAGTTACTACAGCTACAGAAGGGAATCATGACAGTAGCCCAGTACTGGGCAAGGTTTACCAACCTATTGCGCTACTCCACAAACATGGTACGAGATCCATTCTTCTGGTCCTGTAATTTTGAGCAAGGACTGAGGCATGAGATCAGGGATTCGATGATCTCCCTCAGCATTCTGACGTAGGCAGGAGTACTGTAGTGATCCCTTCTTGTGGAGAGCGTTCTTGCCGAGCCTACACTAGCAGCGAGGCCAAACGCAGGGTGACACGTAGCAGAGTGTTCTGCAGCCGACAGTAGACAAATGTTGCAGAGGTCCATGCGGACTAGGCCATCAGGAGGGCGACCTCAGGATACTAGTTCCGTTGTGCGGGGCACACACAACAGAGCTAGTCATATGAGAGGCAGAGAATTCTATACATGCGGCAAGCATGGACACATGGATCATGACTGCCTGACCCGCCATGCAGAGAAGAAGAAGATGGTTGAGGGACCACCCAGGTAGTGGTAGAGGTTCGGCCGTGGTGGTCCGTAGGGATTAGGCGGACGAGGTAGAGGAGATGGCCGAGCATCCTGTGGTGGACGATGCTTCGAGGCTCTACCACCACCACCACCACCTGGAGGTCCACCCCGACCACCAGGAGCTGGAGGATAGAAGTAGGATCAACTTCAGGAAATGGAGGCCTACGACCACGACACACCTGAGATGATTTGAGGTACTATCTATGTCTACTCCACCCTTGTTGTAGTTCTTATAGACACAAGAGAAAGTCATTCATTTATTTCCACAGCCCTTTTTCGGAGCTCATAGATTCTTACAGAGCCATTGGCTCGATTCTTACGGCTAGAGACTCCTATAGGAGTAGACTCGACAATTACACACTGGTGCTGGCAGTGTGAGCTTACTTTAGGAGGCGAGAGCTTTGGTTGGGATCTTCTTGTAGCGGCATCAAGGCCTTAGGACGTCATCTTGAGCATGGATTGGTTATCTACGGTCCATGCTCAGAGCAACAGTATTAGGCGCAAGGTGCTGTGTGTCCTCATAGATGGGAGTAGGATCACCTTCACTGGTGAGAAGGGAGCCTTTGCAGCACATGATGGACTTATGTAGTGGAGAGGGTATCCGATCACCAATCAGTTGGCCAGTCTCATCCAAGGAGTAGTTGATGTGCGGAGTCTGAGTTTTCCTATTATGGTGGATCAGTATGCAGCCGTTTTTCTTGACGACGTTCCAGGACTACCACCTCACAGAGAGGTAGACATTTATAATGACATGTACCCCGAGAAAGCCTTGATATCTACTCCAGCAAATCGGATGGCTCCCGCTGAGCTTCGAGAGCTATAGGAATAGCTGTAGGACTTGCAGGGCAAGGGATTCATTCGACCCATTATTTCACCCTGGGCTTCCCTAATTCTGTTTGCCAAGAAGGCGGACAGGAGCTTGCGACTATGTGTTGACTACCATTTCCTAAATCAGGTGACTGTGATGAACAAGTATCCACTTCCGAGGATTGATTACCTCTTCAATCAGATCAAGGGAGAACACTGGTTCGCGAAGATAGACCTCAGGTCGGGCTATAATCAGCTCAGAGTTCGAGATGAGGATGTGCAGAAGATAGCCTTTAGGTGTCGTTATGGCCACTATGAGTTCTTGGTTATGCCTTTCGGAATAACCAACGCTTCAGCAGTGTTCATGAGTCTCATGAACAGGATCTTACAGCCTTACCTCGATCGATTTGTCATAATCATCATTGGCGACATATTGATTTACTTGACTACAGAGGAAGAGCACACCTACCACTTGCGGGTTGTACTGGACACACTCCAAGATCACTGGCTTTATGGTAAGCTCTTGAAGTACCAGTTCTATATTCTAGAAGTCCACTCCTTTGGACATGTCATCTCTATGGTGGCATTTGCAGTGGATCTTGTGATGATCGAGGCTGTGCTAGCTTGGGATCCACCCATGAGCATGACGGAGGTGCGGAGTTTCCTAGGTCTGGCTGGGTACTATCGGAGATTTGTGCCATACTTCTCCAGAGTTGCATCACAACTTTCAGCTTTGACATAGGAGTGGAAACCCTTCCTGTGGTCAGATAAATGTCAGTAGAGCTTCCATGAGCTGAGACATAGATTGACCAGTGCACACATCCTGAGGCTACCGAAGGAGGGCGTAGGGTACGTATTTTATTATGATGCATTAGGGACCAGACTCGGGGGTGTCCTGATTCAGGAGCGGGTAGTGATTGCCTATGGTTCATGATTGTTGAGGTAGCATGAGCAGAACTACACTACCCATGACCTGGAGTTAGCAGCAATGGTCTTCGACATGAAGATGTGGCGGCACTATCTGATGGGCGAGCGCTTTACAGTCTACTCTGACCACCAGAGACTCAGGTACATCTTCTTGGAGAATGACCTAAACCTAAGACAGCAGTGATGGATCGAGTTCCTCCATGACTATGACTTTGAGATAGTCTATACTTCTGGGAAGGGGAACATAGTAGCTGATTCTCACAGCAGGTGGTCGGGCATTCAGCTACTTGGATAGGCGATGGAGTAGCTAGCCGCATTGTAGATATCCTTCATGGATAGAGATGGGGTAGCCTTTCTATAGTCACTCACACTCACTCCTCCACTACTTCAGTAGGTCAGAGAGGCACAATGGGGGGACGTTTACTGTGAGGCGCGACGTGCTCAGATATCCATTGTGATGGCACCTGATGGATTTTCTATACGAGGAGAGCACATCATCATTTTCAGAGGATGTACCATGGTACTAGTTTCATTATAGGAGTAGGTGTTGAGAGAGTTTTACACTTCCCCATTGGCGGTACATCTAGGAGTAACGATGATGTACCAGGATCTCATATGACAGCACGGGTGGCCGGGTATGAAGAAGGTTGTTACAGAGTTCGTTTCTCGATGCCTCACCTGCTAGCAGGTGAAGGTGGAGCACCAGGTACCAGCTGGCTTGGTACAGCCCTTAGAGGTTCTAGAGTGGAAGTGGGAAGGGATATCTATGGATTTCATGATGGGACTTCCACGTACTTCCATAGGAAACGACTCCATCTAGGTGATCGTAGACCGAATCACCAAGTCGGCCCACTTCTTACCTATTAGAGTGCAGGGCTCAGTGGAGAGCTTAGGATGCCTCTACATTCAAGAGATCGTATAGATTCATGGTGTTCCATCATCTATCTTCTCCGATCAAGATGCTCTCTTTACATCTCGCCATTGGAAGTGGTTTTAGGAGGCATTTGGGATGCATCTACGCCTGAGCACGACCTTTCACCCTCAGACGGATGGTCATATGGAGAGGACCATCCAGAATCTTGAGGAAATGCTCCATGCATGTGTCCTTGACTTTGGTCGCAGTTGGGAGGATCACCTTCCTTTGGTGGAGTTTGCATACAAAAACAGCTACCACTCCCCCATCGGGATGGCACTCTATGATGCATTGTACGACCGACCTTGCAGATCTCTTGTGTGTTAGACAGACCCTGGGGAGTCAGCACTTGTAGGACGAGAGATGGTCTAGCCCACGACGGAGAAGGTATAGATCATCCATGAGCGGATGAGGAATGCTCAATGTCGACATAAGTCCTATGCTGACAGGAGCTGGAGATCACTAGAGTTTGACGATGGCGACCATGTTTTCTTACGGGTCTCACCTCGACGTGGATTACGTTGGTTTGGCCGGTGCAACAAGTTATCTCCATGCTTCATCGGACCATTGTAGGTTCTCTACAGGATAGGCGAGGTGGCTTATCATCTGGCACTTCCACCTCAGTTGCACTGAGTTCATGACGTCTTCCATGTTTGTCAGCTGAGGAGATACGTGCATGACCTGACGCATATCATTGATCACAGGGAGCTAGAAATCGATGATGAGGCGACTTTTGCGGAGGTCCTGGTGGAGGTTGAGGATCTAAAAGAGATGGGCCTGTGTGGATGGTCGATTCCTCTAGTGCGCATTAGGTGATAGCACGTGAACCTCCAGGAGAGAACATGGGAGCGGAAGGCTCAGATTCATGCTCAGTACACTCATTTGATCCCCTAGTTTGTGATGTATCTTTATGGGGATGTAAGTCCCTGAGGTGGGAGTAATGTAAAGACCCGTAAATTTGAAGGAAATGTTTTTCATAAATTATTTGGGATTTTATGAGTATGCAGTTTCTAATGGCACCTCATTCCGAGGCCCAGAGTGCTCCGAATCAATTTCTGAAGTTTATCACTGGTACGTTCAGTGAACGAATGAGCGGGTTTTTCTATCTTTTGAACCAGTGATCGTAATTGAAATACGATGGCACCAATGAACTTGCAACACCGGTATTTTCGTAAGATTACTTCTACCGTTGATGCATTTTCTCGGGAAAAGAAGTTAAATTTTTGGGGTTTTAGTGAGAAGTAAATAAAACTGTGTAAAATTTTATTTTATTATCCTTGGAAGTTAAACTCTCTCATGGGAAGTTGATGGTGGGGCCCATAACCACCCAACTTCCCATTTGTGGTCATGAGGGTGGGGGGGCCTACACGATCTCTCATCTTTTCACATTCCATAACCCTTAACCCCTTTGAACTCCCATGATAAATACATGTAAACTCCCGATTAATGTTTTGGTATCATTTAATTATGCAACTCTTCCACTTCTAAATTAATTTTACAACCTACCTCTTAATTAAATTAAACAACTCAACATTTAATTGATTAAGAGGATTTGAATTTTTTAATTTTGAAATTCATGGAAAAATAATAAAATAAGGAGATTCCTTATTTTATTATGGTGAGTCTTGTTGTGTTGAGAGAAAAGGGAGAGAACTCTTGAGACTTGAAGAACTACATCTCCTTCGTTGAAGAACGTCAAGACTCCGACGAATAACATCAACTCGGCGACCCCAGATTCTTCTTCCTTTTCCTCCTCCGCGGTAAGGAAGGAAACAATGATGCAGGAATTCTCCAATGATGTCACGCTTTGTTCTCAACGTGATAAAATTAGGAGATGTCATTTCCACCTTGGACGCTCTCCGGCGAGGTCTACGAAACCTCACCACGTGACAACGTCAACCGTGATGCCAACATTCGTCAATGTTTGTTGAGGTAGGGGTGTGTTTTGGATTGAGAAATATTATTTTTCCTTCCATGATGTCATTCCTCTTAAACCACATGTTATCGGAATAATGCGGACGGGACCGGACCAAACTAACACAGTCTGATTCCTCTGTCGTTCTTGTGAAGAAGTGGAGACCATCAACTGTTTTTGAGAGGTGATTCATGTTATGTTTTCAGAGCCGATAGGAGGCCCAAAAACATTATAAATGGCCTTATAGCATCGAAGCGACCTAGAAGCAGATATTTCGTAGAAATCATATCATCAGAATGAAGAACGGATGCCTCGAGAGGCATGCTGGCCAAAAGCATCGTTTCGAGAAAAATTCCAGAATACACGGCGTGTACTCCAGAAGCACACACCATGTAGTAAAAGCGTACTGTGGCTTCTGTTTCAGACATTAGAAAATTTACGCATGGTTTGTGACTCTAGACACACGGCGTTTACTCTCCACACAGTTTGACAGAAGAGACTTCGAAGGACATGGCGTGTATTCAACGAAAATACACGGACACGGACAACACTGCACGGACAAGAGGCACGACGTGTACTTCCTTCACCATGGAAGAATAGGCTTCTTGATGACTCAGCGGGTATTCCCAGAATACACAGACACGGGGTGGAGTATAAGAGCATTTACTCCACCACACGACCAGGCATGACCAGTATACACGGAGCTGACCCTAGAAGTTTGGACACGGTGTGTAACCATACCACACGATGTGTACTTATTTTTTTTACACGAAAAGCCCTTCGACACGGGATGTGGTACACGCACAGTACCCGTGGACAGATGACACGATGTGTAACCATACCACAAACTGTGTACTTAATTCTTACATGAACAGACCTTCCACATGGGCCGGGGTACACGGTCAGTACCTGAGGTCTGAAGAAATGGCGTGTAACAATACCAACACATCGTGTACTTTATGGAAAATGCGTTTGTCATCTTGTACACGGTGTCTTTGAAATGTTTGTTTGGTTTAGCCCTATGACATGGCAGACCTTTGGAATACATCAACTCTGGAGTTCGTGATAGTTGATGTATCGACCCACTCAGAACTCATGGAGCATACATTCCCAGAATAGAGTACGTTGTGTGCGGGAACCCTAGAGCTAGCTGCGACTGTGAAGACTACAGTGATGGGATCTTCTATGGGTTCGACGATGATGACAACTGTACTTGGATCCTACGTGGGTTCAGTAGTGATGACGACTGTACTTGGATCCTATGTGGGCTTGGCAGTGAGGATGACTATACTTGGATCCTACGTGGGTTTGGTAGCGATGGTTACTGTACTAGGATCATACGTGGGTTCGGCAGCGATGACTTCTGTACATGGATCCAACGTGGGTTCGGTAGGGAAAATGATTCAGAGGCTACATCTATCATCTCCACCCCTCTTCGTGAGTAGTATACATGTGTGAGCTAAGTCTTTACATTCAATCATTATCATCAATATGATTGACTTACTTTCCTATGTGGATTGGGTTGTGTTTTCATGTGTGGACTGGGTTGTACTTGAGATCATGAGTTGGAGCCGAACTCGAAATGATGACTTAGGTATATGTATGTGCATATACCTATGTATATTTGGTTGAAACTTTGAGTTGTATCCTTTCTTTGTGATTTATCCTTTGTGGATTCTGGGTGACCTTTAGGGGTCTCGGGGTCCCTACTGAGTATAGTATACACAACCATGCACGGGCTATGCTTGCACTATGCTGTGTTGGTTGTAGACGGCGGTCAGCGCTGATCGTTGTTGAGTCGTGTGGAGTGGGACGGTACCTGGGGGTGGACCACTTGGTGGGACATACACGGAGCAGACGGTTGTACCTGAGGAGCTAAGGAGACCATATGTACCCACCCATCAGGTGGGATAGTCAGAGGACGACTCAGTGGTTTTTGATTTACTTTACTACTATTGTACATTCTTTTTAGTTGTAATTTACTTTCAGTTGGGTTTGTATTCTGGCACATTTACTTTTCATCACTTCCTTTTGTACTCAGTTTACTTAGTGTTTACTTCATCTTGCGTACTCTGTTGTGTTTTTCTACTTATATAAAGGCAATGCCTTCCATTTTTATCGGGATTTATGCCTTTGTTTCTAGTCACCAGCCCCTGGCCTCTGGAAGGCAGGCTTGGGGTAGTCACGGCATGGGACCCGAGGACGGTTTGTGACAAATTTCATTCAATAATTATGGGAATGATATCATCGGTTGTGTGTACATTAGGATTACCGTCTCCATGACATGATGAGATTCATTATCCATTATAACTCTTCAAGAATTATTATAAAGTATATATAATGAATTAAACTGAGATATATGACATAATAATGCTACTATATTTATGTATATATATATTTCATCTACTTACTTTCATTCAAGTCAATACGGAATGGGAAACAACGTTCATGCGTACGTGTGGCCTACCGTCTCTATGAACTGTGTATTTCATTCCATTTATCGATAAATTATATATACTCAATACATATGATATAGAAATCATGTATTACATTATGGAATTAATTAATTATGATCTGAGTAATCATATAAATAATTACAAGTCAATACACGTACGATAAATGAAACGATTTTACCCAAAACACTTCTTTAACATGGAATTGACAAATGAATGGGTAATATAAAGTTGTAAGTGAATCGTATATGATCTCATAAATATTATTATGGTTCTATTAAAGGTTAATAATATTAATATACCCACTATACATCAGTCTCGGACACATATGGAAGAAATTGGACAAATGGCATGGGATAATTATTCCAATCTCGTTTTTATCTGGGATTGTTTATTCATAAATATTTACTGTGGTTATGTTTATCTTCCATATCTATGTTTTCTCAAAACATTTTCATAAAATCTTTACTATTCATCCATGTATGTTTAAAGTCATTTTTACCCCTTTTTGACTTTTACCACATGGTATGGAAGGAATCTTTTTTTTACCATACGAGGTACTTTTTGACTTTTCCGACAAAAGTACGAGAAGAATGTTTTTTCACTTATACGGAATGTACATATTTTTACAGTATCATAATGCCTTATTTCTATGAATAATCCTCTACAATATGGCATGATTATTTTCCACAAAATTCTTTTATTTAAACATTTCAAGGCATTTTGAGAAAAGAAAATGATTTTGAAGAAGAGTGGATATTTTCATCAAGAATTCATTTCATGTGTTTTATCAAAAATATTTTACATCTAAGTTGAAATTGTTTAATAAGGATATGTTTCTTGTATAATGTCCTTATTTTTGAAATGGTTTTATTTTTTTTAGGATGAAATTATATCCATTGTTTTATATAGATTATGTTATGATGGGATGATGTATAAGAAACTCGTTTTATTCATTGGGTTATGATTAATTATTTATGTTTATTTTTCAGCAAATGAAAGAATGATTTAATTTTTTGATGGGTGGGACCTATATCTCCTTCTAATGCATTCGATAAAGATTTATAACTCTTGTGATATACATGGGTGGAATGGTATGTAGAATCTCATTGAGTAATATTGGGCTGGAACGACTGGTAAACCTGGTTCAGTAATGGACTTTTTCCACTATGATGGTCTTGGCAGCAATGCGTTGGCTAATATAGAAATAATATCACATGCTTAATGGTTTTCCACAATTACATATTTTATTCCCACGGAATTTTATTATGATTAATGTTATGTTCTGATATATACCTTATGTACTGCCAAGATTTATTTCATTACTCATGTTTTATGTTCATGTTTTTACGTTCAAATGTTTATTGATTGTTTTATGTTATTCATTTTTAACCTTATAGAGAATTTGAGCTCACACTTGTTATGTTTTCTTTTCCACAGGATATAAATAAAGGTTTTAGGTAAGAAAAAATGGGAAGAACTTTATAAGAGATGTTGAAGATCTTTTACCATGATTTGAATATTTTGTTTCGAGTTTCCAAAGACACCAAACTATTATGGTCTTTGGGTGTATGATTTTTTATGTGTTATTTATTACGAAAAAGTAATGTAACTTCCATGTATGTCATGATTTGGATCTCTACAGTAGGTATCCGATGGATTTTTAGCTAATCTTTGGAAACTAGGATGCGAAATATTTAGTGAGATCCCTAGAGATATTTCTAAGGTATGTCTAGGGATGTCCCTAAGGTTGAGTATAAGTATAGGTTACAGTCCTGGAATTATGATAATAATAAAAAATAACCTTGGATTAAACCTAAGATGTTAGAGATTTAAATTACTCCCCTTGATTATGTTGTTTTACTAGTATGATTTTTGGCTCTCACAATTCTTTTTGGGTTTTAGATAATGGCTAGAACCCAAATGAACTGTGTTAATGATCAATGCAATAGGCAATGCAATTATTATCCTTTTGAACAACCAAATATTATGGGAAATGGAGTGAAAAATATTATTTTTATACTTACAGAAGCTATGAATCATTATGTACTTCCAAATGATAAGTGAAATGAACAATATTCTATTGAGTCGTTCATGATGAAACATCTACCTTCTTTCAGTGGGTCTTCTAATCCACTTGTTGCTGAACAATGGATCAGTACCATTGAAAAGATATTTTCTATAATTCGTTGTTCAAGACATGAAAAAGAAATTTTGGTTGTTTACCATTTAGATGGTGATTTAGACCAATGGTGGACTCTAACTATGAATTCAAGGCCCCAAGATGAAATTGAATCCATTGAATGGGACGATTTCAAGAACTATTTCTTCAATAAGTACTTCCCACTTATTCTTCAAACAAGGATGGAAAAGGAGTTCCTTGAGCTTAAAAAAGGATGATGAATCTGTTGGTATATGAAAGATGAATTTTACAATGCTTTCAAGGTATGCATTTGGCTTTATCATCCATCATGAAAGTAAAGTTGATCGATTCTTCAGTGGCTTAAAACCAAGTCTTCGAAATGTTTTAACTATAAGAGACTTTAGTAGATATGAAGAGATTCAATGTTGTGATATCAAGGTAGAACTGGATGTTGATGTTACATATCCATCACATCGTTTTGAAATGAAATAAAATTTGGAGTTCATGGAAAAATATCCAAACAATGGTGAAAAGAAGACGAATGCTTCGTTATGCTCAAAGTGAGGAATGAAGCATGGTGGAGATTGTCTTAAAGGGACTAGAAAATGTTTTATGTGTGGCAAACAATTTCATCAAGCAGCTGAGTATTGATGTAATTGGAAAAAGGTATCGAATGGTGTTAATAGAGAAATGACTATAGAGAATTCACCACCAACACATCAATGCTACCAGTTCAAGGAAATGGGGCATTATGCTAACAAATTCCTTAATCCAAGGGTTAATGATGATCGACATCAATAACCTATTAAGGAAAAGGACAATGGGAAGTCACATGTGATAACCATTGGTGATTTTGAATATAACTATGAAGTGTCGGGATGATTAGGTGTATATGTAACAGGATTCCAAAATAGTGTTGTGGAATCTCATTTATAGTATTATGGAATATTGGAATATCTATGTATTGGTTTTCAATAATTGTATGGTACTAGTAAGCTTGAAAATTGATTGAAATATTTTTAAAATAAGATTATATGAGCATAATGAAGGGATATAGAGAAGATAATATGTTTGATAGTATTAATGAGCTCGTGACTGATATAAGCACAAAGTGACATCATGGTTTGATTATATAGAAATTTTGGGATTTTGGTATGTGGAAAGAGTTAACTTTTGATAGAATTCGGGTTTTAACTAAGGATAAATGGTAATTAATGTTCCAAGAATACATTATTAAGGTATTGAAATGTTTCAAATGGGACCAACAAGATATATTTTATGATATATGGGGGACAAATGATGGTATTCACATGCTTCTTATATGACCTTTCTAGTAATCATTTTCTTTATACTATGAGTTTGGACAAATATATTTTGGATAATCCTAAAGGGCTGAATGTATTAAGTTGGACATAATATAGTATAGTTAAATGATCTATTTATCCGTTATTATTTCTGGAAGGTCATAATGGTGTAGTTTTAGAAAAAGGACAACCTTCATTAAGGGCGACAACCTGTCGCGTCCGACAAGGATATGGGAATCGAACCCATAACCGAAGTACGACAGGACATTATCACCTACCACTGGCCTACATGAAGTCCATGGTTCATAGAAATTAGCTTTATTATATTATTTTGTATGATAGATGAAGTATAAGTCCATTTTTGGAACCATATATGATTAACCTCACCATAGATGGACTTATGTTTATTTAATATCATGTGCTAACTTTTTTTGTGATAGAGACCGATGGAATGACCTATCATTCTATCGCATGATCTGCTAATAATTCAACAATGAAAAATTAAACATCGTTTCTTTGAATAAAGGATGAAGTATAAATTTTAATGGAATGACCAATGATGATACTACATTGAAATCAAGTAAGTATTTATCCTTATTCAAAAATTCATCAACATTAGGGAAATGATCATGAAAACAAAAAGCATTGTCCTAGTACCCCCCATATCTGATGGATCATATGGTACCTTAGATCATCAAAAATTTATGGATTTTTGATTGTTGGAATTTTCATAGTCATGTTCTATACCACTCCCCTTCTGTACATGATTGTTATATTTCTCTTCTGTATCCATATATTCACCTATGTTCTCCTATGTGGAAGCCTAGTGATGAGTTAATTTGGGTAACCATTATCTTTCATACCTTTTTTAAAAAAAATTAAGTTTTATTATTTCATTTTAAGATGTAGTTTTCTATGAAAAAATCATTAATGTAGTAAACCATTTATAAACCCACCAAATTTTGAGGTCGAAATTCAATCTAAGGGGGGTAGAATGTAACACCCTGAAATTTTATGAGAAATATTTTTTTAATTTCATTGATGTATTGTGTTATAAGCTACACCAAAATTATCTTCCACTATATGAAACACCGTATTAGCTTCTATTATATGCAAACACTATCATTGGCTTGTGTTGCATGCAAGAGTGGCCTTCCTCAATAGCGCATGATGTACGCAGTTCTGAGTTTCACTAAACAACGATATATTGTTATAATACTATTATGAACTAGAAGTTATGAATAGTATTAACCACATTTTTAATTTTATAACATTATAACTCATCTAACACATTATTTATAACTTTTTATGAGAAAAAAATAAATTTTTCTTGTAAAATAAGTATTTTTAAAAAAATGCAATTTTGCCGCCTTTTGATGGTGCACCTACTGTAAATCTAGTTTTTGACATGTTTATAAGATAAATATTACAAATAAAACTTATTCTTTGGAATAAGGATATAATAATTTACTTTGGATAAATTTTTTACATTATTCTGATAACATTCATATTTTGATGAATTATAAAAATATACTAAATTTTAATTTAAAATAACATTTTTCATCATGATAATTTATATTGTTAAATTATAATATGGAATGGTTTTAAAGTATAAATAGAATATATTTTTACCATTTAATATAATAAAAGTCACTTTCAATAATTTTACACTGAATTCACAGGTAAAAACATTTCAATCTTTTTCAATGTTTTATCTTTTAAAACTTGTTTTCTCAATAGCAGGATTAATTTTAAATTAAATACTTCAACATATGTGTATTTAATTTGGAAAAATTGATTCCATAAATTCGATTATAAATACTAATTTGATATCTAATATGTTTTTATTTATCATGGTAATTTTATTTTAATTTTAAAAATATATACTATTACCTTAATAGCTTATACATTAATGATGTAAAAATTATTTATTTAGTGAAAAATCTATAATATAGATTTTATTAAAACACTAATACCCATCAAAAGATTAGAAACATGACCAAACCTTATTGGTCGTGTTTATCTATACCATATGAATCCAAGGTTTGACTTAGGGACCATTTTTATCCATATAAAACATATTATGACATTTATATTATATTATTTTAAATGATGTCAAAGTTGTCACCTTCATAATTTAATAAAGATAACATTTTAATAGTAGGTTTTTTTAGAATATAATTTATAATTGAAGTTTTCTTATGAAATATATTATATTTATCTTAATCATAGTATTTAAATTTTTATTTTTATGCAACATATAAGTATATTAAATTGTTAAACAAAAATTATGTAGTAATAATTTTATTAAGAGAAATATCAAATAAATGGATTTAAAAATATTAAAATAATTATTATATATACTAATTAATTGTTTCCAAGAATTTTCTATATTAATATGACTTTTTAGAAATCTAATAATTATTTTTTTTAGAAAATATTTTCAATGTGGATTTTATTTAAATTCATATAAATGAATTGTGTCAATATTAACACTATTGATATTTTATAAAAATAACATATTATTAAATTATTTAAAAAACACAAAAATATTAACACATTGAAATTTAAAATTATATGATAGATAATTTCATAATGTATCTAACTATCAAAAACTCACAAAACATATGTAAGTATTTATAACAATTTTGAATTTAGAATTTTATAACCACAAAAAAACTAAATAGATTAAATACGGATAAATCAAAATGATAAGTCTTAAAATAAAATTAAGACATGTATAAATTTAATTTTTTGAGGATATTATAACCCTATAGCATCTCATATTCTAATTTGAGTCACTTTGTATTTTTTATGTCTGATTTCATTTTATTATAAATTAATATTTTTGGAGGTTTCCAAAAGTTCCCCTCTACGCTCTTATAAATGGGAACCTCCTCTGTCTTCTCTTAATTCCATTTTGAGCTTCTAAACAAGGACAAAAACTACCCATTTTCCTTATAAAATTTTCTAGAAACGTACTAGAGGTCGTTTTCTTCTTCAAAGACCATCTTTACTACACTAAGATGAGGTTTAGAAGAGGCGTGTTGAAGAAGAGGTAATATCTTTTACCGATTCTTTCAAACTTATTTCTTCTTCTACTTCATCTATATGAGTTGTTTAATTATAAAGTACTAACATAAGTATAAATAATATACTGATATGTTATTATAAATACTAATCAACTCTATTTCACTTTATAGCCATCCTACGAAAAATAAAATCACAGCGTGTTCGTAGGTACGACTTACCGTCTCCATGTCGTGGGGTAATCTGTTTTTCCACCACCAACATACATCTATTGATAAAATAGTGGGAATAATAACTCTATATAATTATTATAGAATCATAATTATTTTGAGATATGGTATCATCCAATCCAATTCCATTCAATAATTATGGGAATGATATCATCGCTCGTGCGTACGTACGGATTACCATCTCCATGACATGATGAGGTTCATTGTCCATGTTAACCATTAAAGAATTATTATAAAGTATATATAATGAATAACACTGAGATATATGAAATAATAATGATACAGTATTTATATATATATATATATATTTCATCTACATACTTTCATTCAAGTCAATAAGGAAAGGAAAACAGCGTTCATGCGTACGTACGGCCTACCATCTCCATGAACGGTGTATTTCGTTCCATTTATCAATCGATTATATATATTTAATATATTTGATTATTAAATCATGTTTTACATTCTGGAATTATTTCATCATGATCTAAGTAATCATATGAATAATTACATGTCCAAACACGTACGATAAATGAAATGATTTTATCCAAAACACTGCTTTAACATGGAATTGACAAATGAATGTGTAATATAAAGTCATAAGTGAATCAAATATGGTATAATAAATATTATTATGGTTATGTTACAAGTTAATAATATGTTTAAACACACTATACATGACTCTCATACAAATAAAGAATAAATTGGACATAAGTTAAGGGATAATTATTCCAATCTCATTTTCATCCGAGATTGTTTATTAGTAATTATTTATTGTGGTTATGTTTATCTTCCATATCTATGTTTTCAAAAAAATGTATTCAAAAAATGTTTACTATTCGTCCATGTATATTTATATTCATTATTACCCCTTTTTTACTTTTACCACATGGTATGGATGAAATCTTTTTTTACCATATGATGAACTTTTTGACTTTCTAGAAAAAATTACGAGATTAATGTTTTTTAACATATACAGAATAAAAATATTTTTACAGTTTCATAACTCATTATTTATATGAAGCTTCCTCTAAAGTATTTTATTATTATTTTCAAAGATATTATTTTTTTTAACATCGCACGACATTTTGAGAAAAGAATGTGATTTTTAAGAAGAAAGGATATTTTCCTCAAGAATTTATTTCAAGTGTTTTATCAAAACTATTTTCCGTCTATGAATACATTCTTTAATATGGAAATGTTTCATGTATAATGTATCTATTATTGACATGGTTTTTTATGATAAAATTATTTCCATTGATTTATATGGATTATGATATGATGGGATGATGTATATGAAACTCATTTTATTCGTTTGGTTATGATGAATTACATATCTTTATTTTGTGGTACATGAAAGAATGATTTCATTATGAGATGGTGGGACTTATATATCCCTATAATGCATTGGATAATGATTTATATATCATGAGATTTATATATAGCTGGAACGGTAAGTAAAATCCGGTTCAGTAATATAGGGCTCCAACGGCTGGTAAACCCAGTTCAGTAGTGGACTTTGTCTACTATAATGGTCTTCGCAGCAATACCTTGGATACTATGGAAATAGTAACATGTGCATAATGGTTTTAAATAATTACATGTTTTGTTCCCATAATATTTTATCATGATTAATTTTCATGTAGTATCTATACCTTATGTAGTTCCAATATTTATGTCATTACTCATGTTTTATGTTCATGTTTTTTTAGTCAAATGTTTATGGATAGTTTGATGTTCTCGATGTTTACCCTTACAAAGAATTTTAGCTCACCCTTTTTATGTTCTCATTTCCCCATGATATAAATAAATGTTTCATGTATGAAAAAAATGGGAATAACTTTTTGAGAGATGTTGAATATCTTTCTCCATGATTAGAATATTATTTCCGGGTTTCCAAAGACACTAAAATATTACAGTTCTTGGGTTTCTATTTTTGTTATGTATTAAGTATTTTGAAAAATTAATATAACTTCTATGTATGTCATGCTTTGGGTCTCAAGAATTTTTTTAATCATTTCATTAAATCATTACCTGTTAAAAGAAAGGGGTTCCAAAAAAATATAATCTGTGCAAGAGAAATGAGTGTCACCGAACATCATTCCATCAAAACATAAACCAATCAAAAAATAATATAAATTGTATTATTGGATAATTTCTAGAAAAAATTTTAATCTTTATCAAAGTGTGTTTTATTTATGGAAAATGATTTTGAAAGATCACTTAAATAATTTCTCAAGTAAAATAATATTTCCTTGACTTTCACTTTTTAGAACATAGAACATATTCAAAACCCTTATCTTAAATTATTTTGAAAACAAATAAATTAATCTTGAAAATAATTTTAAACATTTACAGATAAAAATATCTTTTAAAAAATTAAAAACCTTCTTTGAAGATATAGTTGAAAACTTATAAAGTGATTTTGCAATAATTTTGAATTACATTTACTTTTAAAATACTTTAAAGATATATATATTAAGTAAGAAAACATTTTTAAAACCATTTCTACTAAAATAATATAAAAGGGGATTAAAAAAATTAAAAAACATTTTAAAAATAAACCAATTCTGAAAAACGTTTATAGAAAACATCATTGGGGTAGAACACAGATTTCCAAATAAATGGAGAAATGAAGTCAGAATCTCATTAAACAAATTATTTATCTTACATAAAACAAGAGTATAAAAAATGGTTCTAATACAATAATATATCATGGATAAAAATAGAATAATAAATTTCCTGATTTTTCTAGATATACCTATGGTAATATTTCATAAATGGGAGCATAATCGTAAATAATCACAACAAATGATGAGATTGTAGCAATAAACAATTACCACATTTGTAACTTTGAATCATACTATACATAATATAATGACATTAAATGAAGCTTAAACTATAATTAAATAATTATTTTAATTATATAACATGTTAAAGGGATTCATATACACACCATAGAAAATCAAAGGTTTATATCATGGCATGTATCTCAAAGTAGGCAACTTGAAACAGAAATTAAATTACTGATTTTGTAGCATTGGAACCATAAGACCCATGAAATAAGTATCATAAAATGGATACATATATACCCATATATTTAATTATAATAATCATATAATACATTCATGGGTAGTATATACACCCCACAAATTTAATCAAGTGTTGAATACGACAAGTATCTCATGGTTTCATAATGTGAGATGAGAAAACCCTTCCTTTAAGTCTTGATTTTTTTTAAATGTTCAAAAATAATGTATAATAACTATAATATTATTATAAATATACCAAAAAACTAAATTTATATATATAAATCCATATATAATTTACTAATGACTTTATATTACCGGTTTATTGACAATAACATGTTAAATCAATGTTTCGGGAAACAACTGCCCAATTTATTGTATGTATTTTTTCTATGATAATTGGATCCAATAATAATAAAATATCGATAAAATGAAGGAATTGTTATATATATTAATACAATTTGTGTTTTTTTACCATTGTTTAGGAAATTTTTGTCCTTATTTTTACAGTTTAGTCTATTGTTAAGCTAATTTTTCTCTTAATAACATTAATTAATTTAAACACATTCACAAATTTTTTAGGTAATTTTTTTTTGACATTATTAGATATTAGAAATTATTTTTATTCCAAATATGGAATAATTTTTTCAAATTATATTTACATAAGTATCACAAATTACTGGAAAATTATTCCCAAAAACATGTCATAACAACAGGTTTTTTAAGAAAAAATGTATCCATGCTTGGGATGTTTTGAAATCCAATTTCAAGGTGAAAATGGTTCCAATGACCTAAATTTGATAAATTTGTTTTTAATTTATCTAAATATTCTTTAAAGAAATCTAAAAAATAATTTTACTATATAAATAAATTAGATCAAAAACAATTTTCAATTAAAAATCAATGTGTTTCCCTATTCATCAAAAATGAAAATTCTTAGACAAATTACAAAAATTATCTGAAAGTAAATTTTTATATCCTGATTAAAAAAACTAATTTTATTTTATCAAATAAAAATTATAATTATTTCAAAAATCATATCTAAAATCAGTTCACCATTTAAAAGTGATAAAATTTCCTTTTAGAAAAAATCAATTATTTTATCCTATAATTGGATTTATTTTCATATAATACTTATCAAATATGATGAATGAGTATCAAAAATATTGATTGAATATAATATATATATATATATATATTATTTAAAAAATTAATAAAAATTTGGTTTTTTATTTTATTGAGACAAAATTGTGTTTGTACATAGAAAAATAGTTTTCTTAAAAAAGAAATTTCTATAATTTAAAATTTTTATTTAGCTCACGTATACTAATTGATAACCAAATGATTAATTTTATATAAATGTATAAAAAATATTTTCAAAATTTAGTATATCTAATTCATAACTTCAATTTCAACAGCTAGGACGTAGCTATAATAATATTTTGGTAATGTTATTAATAGTATATTGTAGTTTAGTAAAATGTGGTCTTACGTGTAACACAAGGTATTGAATGAACATGGAATTTTGTGTAACAAAAGATAAAAATAGATTTTCATGTACCAAATATAATCTATGTGTTACATGTTGTGCAAGATTAACCTGGTGTTTCATGACACACAAGCTGAGATTAGTGCTTTGATATAACAAAATCTATATTTAGTGGTTGGTGAAATGATAAATATCAAATTTTTGAAATTAATAAAATAATAATAATTCAAAAAATCTCAGTTTGATACATTTTTGAAAAGATTATTCTTAATATTGTGATTTGTCAAAACATAAAAAATTTTGTTCAAGTCAAAAATTTATAAATTCTTAAACCTAACTATAGGTTATATAATACCTGTCAACATCTGTAAATATTAATAGATGAAAATAATATCGGCAAGGAAGGAGCCCAAATTGTATGTCCCATGTAAATTTTTTAATTTTATTATCATTTAAATGATGATCAGCTATTAATTTGGTAATATTATTCTTATACACATCCACATATTAATTCTTTATTTTCTCTCTTCTCATTATTTTATAATTTGTAGCATTAGTTTCATTTTAATTATTTCCAAGAGATTAAAGTTACTTAATCTCCTTATTCTAGATTTTTCCACTAAGATGATTGAATATATATTTAGAATCTCCACTCCAGATGTGTTAACCTCAATGTTCTTACTTTTATTAGCATAATTTTAGGGAGCCTAAATAAAAAACCCATCATTCATATCACTATGGTGATTCTATTTTT
The DNA here is from genome assembly GCA_963277665.1 of Viscum album. Lineage (NCBI taxonomy): Eukaryota > Viridiplantae > Streptophyta > Magnoliopsida > Santalales > Viscaceae > Viscum > Viscum album. The sequence continues at coordinate 1,404,609,115 of OY728120.1, read as the reverse complement.
CAACCTCAATACATTATATCATTGTAGTCTTATTAAATGTATCATCATTATTATTTTCCATCGTAGAGTTTTATACATTACATTGTATGGCCTTTTCATGATTTTTTATGTTCCCTTATGAATCCATATTATCTTCAATAGTCTTACTCCCTGTAAAATTGAATATATCCTTCCTTTCATAATTATGAAAAGATGAGTTAGAGACTAGGTCACCAAAAATGTGATTACCATGTTCATTATTGGCTCCTGATGTGATTAAATTAGTCACATATTTTTTATACATTTTACATAAAGGACTACCCTCTGTTAAATAATTATTCTCAAAGTTCAAATACTTATTTGGTTTTTTATTATGATCATGCATGTTTCAAAGGTAGTAAATTAGACCCTTCTCTTCTGACTTTCCATATGGTGTTGAATATGCCTTAAAATTTTCCATGCCCTTTTTTATCCATTCTCTTATAGGATAAATCATCATGTATCCTAATGTTGTAGATACGTTATACATTATTCCATTTTCATTCATATAATAGTTATCCAATGAATCAATACTCTAGTAAGAGATTTGGTTTTAATCATACTAAACATTCAGGTTAATTTTTTAGACTATTATTGATAGAATAATTTTATCATGTAGTGTGGCTTCCAATTTAACCACCATTGGAATCCTATAATTTGTCTAGTGTCTAAAAAATTAAGTTTTTATATCTAATATGATTGAATTTCTTACTAAAAAAGAAATTTACCACATAATAATAGGATTATTTTAAAACCAATTGATGTTTCTTACTCATATCCATAATTGAGAATGAATATTATTAACATTAAATTGATCAAAGTGATTTTAACATTCTTAAATATAATATTACCTATTTTTAAAGAGATATATCAATTACTCGAATCTCTCAATTTTAGTTCCTCATATTATAAGATTATATATTAGTACTCTCTAACATTCACATTCATTCTCACGTAATTAAAACAAAAAATCATAGAAACGCTATTAACAAAATCATTATATTTCAAGGGAGATTATCCATTTGTGATGAAAATACATGAAATAATGCAGAACATATAAATTATTTCCCTATGATCAATTGAATTTGGGTTATCTAAAATTTGGGTGGCATTCCCCTTCTTGATAATCATTGGTGTGGTTATATAAAAATGGATTTAAATTCACATTTACCTGATTTATTCACTTCCATAGAGTTTGTGTTCATGTTTCTTGCATACAGGTTCATCTTACTCATTGAATTTATTATTTTATTTATATTAGAAATGTGAATGATATCTCTATAACTAATGAACCATTATTCATTTGAAATATATTCTTCTCTATCATCAATACATGAATCTTCTCTACAAGAGAAAAGATAGACAAGAAAAAATCCCATGATTTCATTATAAAATAAAAGTAAACTATACTAGAGGAATAAAATGTGTAAAATATGATACAAATGATGCCAAAAAAGTCCATCAATCAAAAAAATAATCATTTAACACCTCATGAACATAATCTGAGAATGAATATAGTCCAAAAGATAATCCATTATCTCCTAGCCAATCTATCCTAGGACATAAGAAACCGACATCTTATTTTTCATACATAATAAACCTTGAGACACTTGCTACAACAGTTATAGCTTCCACCAGCCAAAATTATAGGATTCAATTTATCAAAATCTTACCTTGTCCAATAAAAATTGAAAAATACCCTTAGTATGTCCAAATAGAATAAAAAATGACATGTAAAAAAATAAAGAATAGGTTTCCCAAAAAAATAGTATATCTCATTTTGTTCTTTTTTCTTAGTCTAGGATAAAGTACACATATTATGATAGTTACAATAGATACCCTAACCACATGGTTATCTCCACCTCTATAATTCTTGAATATTTCCCTATAATTCCCTTTATACTTAATTTGTATCATTGAAGTGGGAAAACATCAAATTCTATTTTGTTTTTTTGTCTCTATACATGATGTCAATACCTCACTATGAATACCCAATGTAGTCATTTCCTCCACATAAAAATTAACATGATTAATGTTCCTAGGCTTATTATGATCTATAAAAAAATGTTCTATAATATCATTAAAACTAAGATAATCATTAATGAAAAAAATTATTTGTATAAAATTCAATTATCCCAATGGTGTACTCATTTTTTAGGTTCTATTATCAAAATATTTATTTGGAGTTAAACTAGCTTCCATTTCATTTTTTTGACACTCTTATAAGTTCCACTAACCTTATAAATATCTATATTATAAGTATCTGTTTTTCTAACTTTGAGATTTCCAATAAATTTACCACTATTGTGAGAAGGGAAAAATAAGCCATACACTTTTCCCTCGGCCTTCTAAATCTAATGTAGAGGACCCCCCATCATTACCAACGACCTTTTACTAATAGTTATTATGTGATGTGTACTTCATTGATTTTACTTCATCCTCATTCCAAACCACTTTATTTTTTCATCAAATTTATCAATAGCCATTTTAATCAAAAAAAATTCATATTTGTTGTATCAATGAACATATTAGTGGTCTCAGTGGGTGATTGAGAATTTTATCCTTATTCAACATTCTTATTAGAATGAGTTTCAAAATTTTCCATAATCCACATTCTATATACATAGTTAAATAAATTACCAAATCATAAATTAGAATTCCCCTTCCTTATTTAAATTTATTCCTTTTACCAATCCATAGGTAAAACAATATTGTTAGTCTTCTAAATTTTTGGGAAAACACATTTACAATCAATTGATATTTTACCATTCTATTACCTGAAAACTTTCATCCTTTTTCATAATAAGTACACCTATTATGAAACAATATCACTATTAATATCATACTTCTTTATATGATGATAATTATTTTCATAAACTCAAATTATTCCCTCTTGATAATTATATTATCCTTAAATAACAACTACAAATTATGTAAGAGAAATAGTTATCCAATCATACCCCTCTTGACATAAAGAGAAATAAACAACTATATTCTTAGTAACAATAATATGAATGTTTACATTACTGGCCACCACAATATCATAGTATATTATAAATTCAACCAACCCATCATTCCCCTTAAATTGTTAATTTTCAAATTTGTGTGTCATTGAATTCATTGAGGTTATATTTCTTAATCTATAAATACCAAATGTATGTATTAATTTCATATACATGGACCACACAATTTTTCTATTAAATTTACCAATCTCATAATTTATACACATAAAGGATTAAAAAATGTACATCCCAAAACTCAATATTGAGTCCAAATATTGTATCCACTATTTCCAAAATTAATTTTTAAATTAAATTATAGAAAAGTTATTGTTATAAAATATTCCATAAAAAAGAAAAATTCATGCAATGTTGTTTTTGTGATCAAAATTATTTTGAACACTAATAAAAAACCTACAACCCATAACAAATTTGAAGCTAAAAAAAACAATCTTATTACGCTAATTCAAACTAATAATATTGTGATAAATTTCCTTGCCTTCCCTGTATTGAAAAATGGCTCTCATTATAGAATCATCAAAATATTGAGATTATGAGAATGAAAACTAGATCCCCTGAACTTGATCTTTCGTGCAACCATGGAAAATCAATGTGAAAAAATCCCTTACCAATATATGTCATACAAATATCTCTACATTAATGAAAAAATAACATGAAATTTCATATTAGATTCATTAAGGTCTGTGAACATTCAAATCAGTAAAATACATAACATGAATCCCCATAAAACATTAAGAATTAAAATATAAATGTAAACTTTTACTAGATAAAATATATAGTTTATTGAGAAATTAATCATTTATTAAAAAGATATATATAAATTTAATCTCTATGGGTGTCCCATGAAACACTACATTATACTGTAATAATAAAAATCAAGAAAAATTATAAAAAAAAATATTTATGACAATAATGATAATGTTCATGATATTGATAATGTTGATATTAATGATATTGATAATGGTATTGATATTGATATTGATATTGATAATGATAAGGATAAAGATAATGATAATTATGATGATGATGATGATGATGGTGATTGTTTCTATAAAAATAATAACAATAATAATAAACAGAAAAATGTGTGATTTGGAAACCCAACACACAGTCCCCAAAATTTCGATCAAATGATGCATAAAAAAGTCCAAAAACAGAATGTCATATATGATATAATCAACATAAAAATTGTAAATAGATATATGTTCATGGTTTTTAACCATTTTTCATTATTTTTCTATCCACATAGGTTCCTTGGAATTTCTCTTCATATTCTAAAAAAATATTTATCACTATTCTTGATGTTGTGATGATGTATCGACACAATATTTATAAATATTTATAATCCCACCAGATCCATGCACCTCATTGAAGAACCAATATAATCTATCATAATTTCCCATCGTGTAGTCATTTTCACCTGATTAAAGTACATAATTTTTCTAAGTAGTAACAAGATGAATATATTTATCTCATGTATGGATAAATTTAGATCACAGTAAATATTTAGATAATTCAACCATTTATGTGACCCATATAGGTATTATATCCCAAAAACATCATGCTAAATTATATTTAGTAGGGCCAAAAAATAGAATCCAACATTTAAATAAAAATACTGATTGAAATAATGTTTTCTATAATTAATAAAATGTAAAAATCTGAATTATGATACATTAAAAATCACATGGATAGAAACTATACTAGACATCTTTTTATCATATCTGCACAACCCAAAAATTGTACAAGTATTTATCAATGATTATTTCCTTATGATTATATTTATGAAAATAAAAACAATGTTCAAAGACAAAATGGAATGTTAATAGTGAATGAGAGAAGATCATGTCCCTAAATAATATATAATAAAATTTGACTATTTCTATGGAATGTGGAGGTGGCTAACATTAGTTTTATAGTTACATTATAGAAAAAATTTATAAAATGATTTTTTTCATTTATATGTATATAGTCTTCCATTCTAAATTTTCCAGTTTTGAAACTATTAAGCTCCTATAAGTCTTGATCCTCAATCCATTTGTAGATTCCCTAAGTGAGACATTCCTTCCTAATAAAATAATTCCTTGTCTTCATATCCCAATCATATTTAGTTATCTCTAAATAGGATTTAGATTATTCTACCACCATATAGGGAATTAGATTATCATTAAACTACCTCTTAGTATTTTTAATTTTAATGTGTATCTAGAAGATCTCATAACAATGTTCATCTTCAAGGTTGAGTAATCCTTATGATGACTAATTTCTTGGATGTTGAGTGACAAAACCATCAAAATATTCAATTGGTTTCATTATATTTTATATCAATCCTTTATAGATATTTTTTATTGATATAATTTGTTTTTTAGATTAGTTTTGTATCATGGAAACCCACTATATATTTTATAAAACCACCTTGATCCTCGGAAGATAGAGGAACTCGCAAAATTGGATAATTTAAGAAATCCTTATCATAATAAAAAATAAATAAAAATAAGAAGAAGAAAAAATCATCAAAAGTAAAAATAATAAAAACAATATTATTATTATTATTATTATTACAAAAGGGCCAACGTAGTTGAATATACACATGTACCCAAAAAAATTATTAAATGAAAGGTAAAATATTGTATATAGGGTAATTAGAGGTGTGTGTAAACATCAAATATTACATTGTATAAATAAAAATGGGACATTATAACATCAATATGGAAGAAATAATATTTTCTCTCTCCTTCCCTTTTAAAGAGATGGTTGGCCGCCATGTTTCCCCTAGTAAATATAGTATCTAGTTTTTGTATCTATTAAATATGATCATGAAATTGAAACCACTATTTTTAGATTTTCCATGGAACCATGGTTGATATTCATTTATGATTTTTTAACACTAACATAGAGTCACATTTCAACCACAAGTATTTATAATCATATTGATTTGTCTATTTTATAGAATATGTCATATCTTAGTGTTATTTTTTGAGAACAACATAATTTCCTATAAGTTGTTCGAAGAAACCCATAGTGATTCCTCTATTAGTTCTATATATTTCACTAAAATGTATCGGTCCTTATCCCTCAAGAGATAATCTATCAATATTAATCATAATTAAAGATAGAATTAGTGGGATACATATTATGTATTTTAGTTGAATGGTATTCCTTGATACTCCTTTAAAATCCTGAAATTTATGGGTGATTATCCCCTCCATTTTATGATGCATTCAACCCATCTACATCAAGGAGCCTCCCTGAATGGGATTAGAAATTAAATATATAATGTATTTGAATTCCATCATCCTTACTTCAAATATGAAGAGATTAATATCCATTTAAATATAGTAGATAGATTACGCAAATAAACTTTATAGGTGGTTAATCAATTTCTCACTCAGAAAAAAATTAAACAGGAAACTCATAAAAGAGTTCAATTCATAGATTGTTTATAGAGTTCATTGGAATTACTTTGATATATGAAACCATATTTAATTAAACGATTTATAATCATTTAATATGTGTTGATATTTCACAACAATATAAATACAATTTGTGAAATTATAGGCTATCGACAGACCAAATTTTTATAACATTACATCAGTTATAATTTTGTTCTGTAAGGATTTCCATAAATAAATTTTCCTATAAGTTTCATAAAATATTTTTTAAACCATTTTCATTTGTCTAGGGGATGTTTCATCTGTCCCAAAATATTTCATAGAGGTCATCATTTGGTTAAGTATACCCAGTTGGATTTCTAACCATAAAACATTATCATTCATTAGAAACTCAAATTAGTAAACCTACTACTAGATGTCCCTAGAAATAATATTAGAAACCTATTCAAATTAATAAAGTATTTTTTATATAATCATTTTGATCAAACATGAGTATACTACAAAAACACTATAAATCATGTTGCTGATAAGTTTAGTATTTTAGAATATGATGTAGTATTCTCATGAAGGAATCTAGTGTGAGTATAAAATTAGCTTACAATATTCCTCTATAATTATAAATTAACAACACTTTATTATAGTGTTTTTTTGTAGTTAAATAAATTTTTCTGAATATATTATTTCATATTTAAAATAGATCTGAAAAAATCTATGAATCATTTTATAAGTATTATGTGTGACCATTGGAATATGAACATTTAATTTGTGTGTATAAATATAACTAACCACGTTTTGAAATCTAATGAAATTGAAGAAAGTAGTAATAGTAATCAATAAATGGTTCATCTTACAAATAATATAAATAAAATTTAATCATCATTGTTTTCTTGAAACCAATCGCATTTTTGACATTTACAATTATAAATTTATTGGAATCTCATGTGGGAGAATTTTATGCATGTGGAAATCTTTACGAAATTTGTGGTAACTGGATCACCAACTACAACATCCATAAAGAATATCTTACACATAGAAATAATAAAAAGTTCTTCAGGTGTTATTAATTTTAATTTAATGTAATATAAATATGAAATTATTAATGTAACAAATTATTATGATTTTTCATACAAATGTACTAATAAAATTAATTTTATGCATAAAATATTTATCCTAAAAAAACTATAATTTTTTAAACAATTAGGGGGACCCTCCTATTAAAAAAACAACCCTTATTATTAAATTTGATAGGTGGATCTCATCACATTGACTTTTCTAGGTTTACTGGTTATTAAACCTCAATACAACAGGATTGTAGGGAATGAGCCAAATACTACTTTACCCAAAGTCTTATAGCCTGAATGCATCCCCAAGGCCCAAAATAGCCATGGATAATCACCATGCTCCACCATTCATCCCCACAGACCAAACACAATCATGGCTTGACACTTCCATTCACTCCCTTATGTTCACATATTTTCATTTCCCTCCATCATGAATCTATGATATCCCATCATTGTTGTTTGTCATCACCACTATATTTCTGGGAAGCTCCTAACCCCACCAATAATTATACACATTTTTGTCTACTATCACATTCAGAATGATATTTTTTCACTTGTGTCACTATAGTGACCATGTATCATTACTTCTACTCAATGGACCCTCATGGCCCACTTATAGTTCCACTGTGAAAATACCCAAAATATATGATAGCCATGATTTTATCCAAGATTGATGCAGTACTACATGATTTATTAGACCATTAAAATAACACCCCAACTCCATTTTCTACATTTTCTAGATAATAAATTTTATTTTGACATGTATTGAACAATAATATTATATAGATTATTTTTGGAGTCATGTGCTAAGGTGACGTGAGATTCTGAGGTCTGGTGTACCTATAATAATTTTTTTAAATATATTAATTAAATTAATAAAAAGTGCATGAATATTTCCTTAAAAGTATAATAACTATAGAATGGTGTTCTAAATCAGAAATAAAATGGAATCTTTGAGTTCAAAACATTGGATTTAGCATAGAAAAAACTTATCCTTTTTCGGTGTTAGGCATTTGGGAAAAAAATTTCATGAGCAAAAAATTAATAAAATAAATTAATTTATTCATTTAATTTATTGCATTTGATAGAGTGACCAAAATCATCTATATAAACATTATTATGAGAATTTTTTTGTTTATCCAGATAATAAATAAATTTGGGAGGCATTATTGGAGAGAGCATTGGAGGAGACCTTGGTAAATGAAAATGAATCGAGATCAGTTCAAGGAATGTTGCACCATCAGAGTTCATTGATCTCGCCAATGATGACAATAATGGAATTTTAACCATTATTGATTGATCCAAACTCCATATAGAATGTTTTATTGGTGATAGTCCACCCTTTTATTTATCTCATGTCAAACTGAATTCAATTCCATGAACAATAATTGATGTGCACATCGATCATTGATTTATTTGTGGATTGATTATATTTTTTTGTTTATTTATTCTTCATTTATCTATATATAAAATAAATTATTGATGCTAAATAAACAATTTTAATGGTTCATTTATCACATATTTTCAGTTATGGAATGTCCTCCCATCTCTTCAAACATTCATTTCGAGTATTTTCTCTAGTGTATGATTCAAGAATTACCCAGTATTTGATCATTGTGTGATTGTTCTGTGATAAAATAGATAAATATTTTGGGTTCGGTTTTAGATATAGGGGGAGATCAAGGTATTTTAATTATATTTTACGATGATAAGTGGATCATAACAGATTTTTGATTCCTGATCCACCCATTCTTGACTATACATCTATGAACGACTAGTGGTGGTAATTCCCAAGTGGATTTAAAGCCCAAAATACTGATCTGCGGAAATGGGAGTGTTTCATGAACCTTGATATACCATCTGATATTAAGATATATTATTCATTTAGCTAGAAGATATTATAGAGATGATCCCAATATAACCAGAATATCCCAGATTACACAGCATGAAATATGGAATTGCACAATGTGTGGGACCCCTAGGCTACAGTGTCAGGGGTTACATATAGAGTTAAATACCATAGGCCATGTGACCCTATAAAATATAATGTGACACATTCTCTGTGTATCAACATGTAATTAAGATGTTACATGGACTTGGACATCAACAGAGTACATGGACACAGTCTGCTATATATGGGGACAACCAGACATCAATGGTTGATTATGGTGAAATCTTTACAAATTGTGTTATATTTCTACACACTGTGAATAAGAATATATTTAACTGTAATGTGAGGAATTACCACATATCTTGACCAATGTTTTGTTGTACTGGTATTTTACCACATGTACACGTCATTTACCCCCTTTGAGGGTGTTTATAACCCTTCTATTCTTCAATTTGGACCACTATAATTTGAGCATGTTCCAATGTCCATACCTTCTACGGTACATTTTGAAATTATGTATACATATATTTATTTTTATCCCCTCTATTGTATGAGTCTCATGTAGGGTTTTTGGTCTTCCCTCTTAAGATCATAGTGTGATCGTATATCATTTTATAATCAAGGTAGGTTTTTTGGATTTGGAGTAACCTACAAGAGATGGTAATTGAACCCCCATCTAATTGGCCATTTTAGTAGCGTTCGTAATATATTTAGATAATGATCCCCTACATATAGTGTTGATCCATTTTTGGTTTTTGTTTTCCGATAGTTTTCCTAGGTGTGATCCCCTATTTGATTATCAGGGACTTTTGATACTAGTGAGCATTCCAGGGTGGGGGATAATGATCATATCCTCTTAGATGATAGTCATGGAGAAGATTATCCTAGAAAAATAATTTTATTCTTGTAGAAATTTTGTTTGAATGTTTGGTTGTGACCTCCTAGTGTAACTGTGTCTTTTTTTAGTGTATCTGGGATTTCTTGTTTCTATTCAGGACTCTATTACTGATATGAGTGGACTGTTATTGATTCTTAAAGTATAGTTTTTTTAGGGGGTCATTGATTTTTTTATAATAACACCTACACGAGATATTACCAAATACATCATTTATTATGAATATTATAGTAATTTTAATGGTTTCATGGGGGTCATGGGTCTTGTTGAATAGAGCTGGGATAGAAAAACTGATGATTTTTGGGTGGTTCCATTTGATCATAATCCATTCACATAGATCAGGTTGTACTATGTAGTTCTTTTTTGGGATTATATTTTGTGCCATTATTAATTTGAGAAATTTATTTTTATTCCTTAATTTAGGGATCATATATGTATAAATTCATTAGTTCCAATTATTTTACATTTATGAATTTTTGGGATTTCAGATGTGTGTGTGTACTGGTGCATTATGATAATTCCTCCCATGGGTGTGATATGCCTACTCAGCACTGGTCTACATCCCCTATAATATTATTTCCAGAAAATGGTATTTATAGTTTGGGCCCCATTAGTTCGGTTCATGATAGAGTACTATTATAGTGTCAGTTATATCTTAAGACCGAAGATTGTGGGATTGGTTTTGGTAAACATGTTTATGTGTTTTGAGCTCATATTTAAGGCTAAGAAATCCATTGTTGTTGTGGTGGGAAATGTATCAATACACTTGTACTATGATCACCTGCATTTAGAATTGGTTTATGTGGATATTGTTTTTAGGGAAAACATTGTTGCACACATCATATAGAAATGTATTGTGGATTCCATGTCATTATTCAGTCAGCTCCCCAAATACATTCTTTGACAATGGTATAACTTTTTAATTATGGATTCCTCTATGAAGATATCCAACAAATATTCCACTACCTGATCAAGATTATGGTCTTATTAGTGGAGAGGCATCACGTTTGGAGAATGTATCAGAGATAATACCTTTATGATTTTTACAATTTATATCATCACCCATTGATTACCATCTACTGAGAGTAGTACCCACTACTGGAAATGCTGTTTTTCCCAACGGGTGTTTACCAACAGTTTGCTAAAACTGTTGGGCTTGAAGGATTAAGGGATTCATTAGCAACAGTTTTATAAAACTGTTGGTAAAGAAATGGCCAGGGAAGCCTTTCTCAATGGTTCACTGAAACTGTTGGGAAAAGCCACCCCTTTGCCAACGGTTTCTTCAAACCGTTGGTAAAGGGGTGTGTTAATCACCCTTTTGCCAACGGTTCTGTTGAACCGTTGGGAAAGGATCACCCCTTTGCCAACGGTTTCCTCAAACTATTGGTAAAGGGGTCCTTAGTATCTCTTTCCCAACAGTTTTTAATGACCGTTGGGAATTATTTCCCCCAAATCCAGCCGCGGGGCTGCTCTCCCCCATTCGCACAGAAACCTAATTTCATCCACTCCACCGCTCTCCTCTCATAAACTCCCCTATATGAAGTAGTGAAAACCATCTGAAATCAGGTATTTTTTCATTTATACACATATGCTTCCTTATTTTTATTGTTATTGCTTTAGTATTTTAGTTTTAAGTTATCAATCCACCTCCATCTCTCTGCTACTCTCCAAATCCCCCATCTGAATAGGTGAAAAGCCATTTGAATCATCTCAAATCAAGTAATTTTTTGTTTATACACATATGGTACCTTGTTTTTATTATTTTTATTGTTATTTCTCTAGTATTTTAGTTTTATGTTATCAATCTAGTTGTATCTCTCTACTACTCTCAAACTCCCCCATCAGAATAGGTGAAAACCCATCTGAATCATCTCAAATCAGGTAATTGTTTCTTTATACACATATGGTACCTTGTTTTTATTGTTATTGATCTAATATTTTAGTATTAAGTTTGTATTTTGATGTGATTTCACCATGTAAAATAGGGAAATGAATGAATATTTTTTTAATTAATTAGTTTCCCCTGGAATATCAGTTGTGTTATAATGTCCATGCTAAATAAAAGGGTAATGTAATAAAAGACCTTGAATAAATAAATTGTGGAAGTTGGGGTATGTTGCCTCAATGAGAGGTTTTTTGTTGTGTTTCATTGTATGTTGTAGGCTGTTTTTTGGGGATTGAGGTGACCAGTTGGGCTTTGTGATATGTGGGGTTGTAATGTGATGGTTAGTGGGCTTGGATGTGTCATGTGAAGTTGTATGATAGTGATGATGTGTGGTGGTGTTCTGTCGTGTGGAGGTGTTGTGTGATGAAGTTGTGGTGTATAATGTGGTGAGGTGGTTTTGGTTGTGCGGTGGTTTGTGATGTGCAATATTTTTATTGTGATATGTGGTTTTTTTGGTGAGATGGTCGGTCGATGTAACATGGTGTCGATGGTTATTGTGAGATGGTGAGTTGTTGTGTGGTGGTTTTATTAGTTTCCTGGTTATCTATGGAATAAATTATACTGTTAAAACAAAAAAACAAGATATTAAATAAATGATATGGAATAGAAATGGATGTGTGGTAAATGGATTTAATTAATTTAACATTAAATGAATGGACAATGTAAGTGTGAATGAAGTGGCTTATAAATGAATGTGAGAAATGCTATGCGTCTTGTGTGGTGGTGGTGTGGTTTATGTGTTTTATGGTTGTGGTTAAGTGTGTGATTATGTAGTTAATGTGAACCCATAGTTTGAGTATTTTGTGCTATCTATATATCATGTATTTTTATGTTATTTCTACACATTCCCAACCAGAGTTGGATAAACTTACCAACGATCAGAGGTTTTGAGTTATGGATATTTTTTCTAATATCTAGGATGGTGGTTATATGGTTGGATAGCTACCATGTCTTCCCTACTCTTCCTTCAAAAGTGATTGACCATGTGTTTTTAGGCAATATACGATGTGATTGTCCATGTGTCTTCAGGTGAGATGTACTATGATTTCCCTAGTGTTTTCCAGTGAGGTGTGATGTGATAAGGATATAATAAGATGTGGCATGTGGTTGGGGTCATGTAGGGTAGGAGGATGGCACAAGGTTGATGTAATTCATGTTCACGATACCCTACTAATATTGTTATGGGATGAGGCATGCTGTTATGTGATATAACACATTAAGTTCTTGTTGGTTTTACAATTTTTTAATAACACATTTGTATGTTTTTTTCACATGTGTAGTTGATACCTTGATTATTTTCTTCCTTTATCGTTTACTTAAATGTATTTTCTATTAAAGTTAATTCTTATTGAATTGTTTATGACAAAATGACTTATATAAATTCTTTTTATAGAATGGATAGAAGTTGGATGTTTGAAACCGATCAGATCTCAAACGATTTTCAAAATAATTTGGAGAGCTTTATAGATTTTTCATTTCACAATGCTTCAGATAGTGGTCACATACACTACCCATGTTCCAATTGTTTTGTTAGACCTTTGTTGAGCCATGAAGAAGTCAGCTACCACATAACCAAAAATGGGTTTCAAGCAAACTACTTTGTGTGGTATCACAATGGGGAAAAAATGAAATCTCAAATTGGTGATGATCGAAATGAAAGGACTGGAATGGAGAATTTGTTAGATGATCGGTTTCCATTTATTCATCATCATGAAAAAGAAAGGATTTCGACTCAAGAAGACTTCGATATGAGGACAGCTGATGCATCTAGTGAAAATGATGATATTGATAGGGTGAAAAAATTTAATGATGCTACCACGACTCTAGTATATCGACAATGTGACAAAACGAAAAAGATTGAATTTTTAATCCGATTATTTAATGGGAAAACAATGTATGGGATTTCTAATACAGCAATCGATTACATTATTACCCTCTTGAAGGATTTACTTCCAGATGATGCAGATTTTCCCTCAAACCACTATATGGTATGGAAGTTAGTTGAGGAACTTGGATTTTCAAGAAACAAAATTCATGCTTTCCCGAAAGATTGCAGTTTATTCTGGGAGGAAACCGCTGAACGAAGTGATTGTATTAAATGTGGAACATCCCGCTGGAAGTCAAAATCTGATGGAACACCATCCCGCGTTGCACAAAAAGTAATGTCGCACTTTCCAATAATCCCTAGACTCCAGAATCTTTTTATGTATGATGAAATATCAGTAAAAATGATTTGGAATGATACCGAGAGAAAGAAGACGGATGATGAGTTGGTTCATCCTACAGATGGATTTTCATGGAAGAGATTTGATGCTCGACATCCTGATTTTGCAGCTAACGTGCGTAATGTGAGGCTGGGTCTTTCGTGTGACGGTTTTAATCTGTTTGGGAAGATGTTTACTTTGCACATCACATGTCCAGTTTTTATACACATTTATAATCATCCCCCATGGTTGTGTACGAAAAAAACCTTTCACTTTCATGAGTTTACTCATATCTGGTCCTTCTGATCCCGACAATGATATTGATGTATACATGAAACCTTTAATAAATGAATTTACACTTCATTGGGATGTGGGTCTGCGCACATATGATGCATGTTCGAAAGATATATTTCAGATGCGTTCTGCGCTTATGTGGACGATCAATGATTTTCCAGCTTATGCAATGATGTCTGGATGGAACACGAAGGGAAAACTGTCATGTCCAGTTTTTAGGAAGAATACACGATCCAGAAGACTGAAACATCGTTGTAGTTTCAGTTTTATGGGACATCGATGATTCTTACCAAAGGATCATCCATATAGATTGATTCGTCGAAGATTTGATAATACCATAGAGACCGATGATCCACCTCAGCGTATGTCTGGAAATGATGTGCTTAATGAATTGAAAGATTGCAGTTTTTCGTTCGGGAAGGGTCAAATGAAATCTGGAAAGAGAAAGAATGTTTCCATTGAAACCTGTTACAATTGGAGGAAGAGGAGTATCTTTTTTGATTTGCCTTATTGGTCAACCAATTTGTTACGTCATTGCTTAGACGTAATGCATATTGAAAAGAATATATGCGAAATGTTGCTTTCAGTTCTTCTAAATGTCAAGGGGAAAACAAAAGATGATTTACGATCTCGGAGTGACTTGGTGGATTGGGGCATCAGACCAGAATTGCATCATGTTCGTATCTTTGAAAATAAACGGCAACTTCCATGTGCTTCTTATGTGATGAAACCTACGAAAAAAACAATTTCTGGAAGTATTAGATACTATTAGAGTTCCTGATGGCTATTCAAGCAACATATCTAAACGGGTCAACAGAAAAGAGTTGAAGCTAAAATCTTTGAAGACTCATCATTATCACGTTCTAATGCATGAGTTGCTTCCTATAGAAATCTGTCATCTTTTCTCCAATAATGTAAGGGTGGATGTTATTCTGTTGTTCCATTTGATTATAGATCTTTGTGCTAAGAAGTTGTCGAAGTCTTTCTTGCAAAAAATTTTGACAGATGCCCCATTAATTTTGTGTGAGTTGGAGAGAATATTTCCTCCATCATTTTTCACATGCATGCTGCATTTGACTGTCTATATTCCCACGGAAATACTTCTCGGAGGACCTGTTTCTTTTCGTTAGATGTATCCAACTGAAATAAATATGTTTACATTAAAGTCTTATGTCCGAAACAGAAATCACCATGAAGGTTCTATCGTGAATGGTTACCTGGCCCAAGAATGTATGGATTTCTGCTCGATGTAATTTTCTGATCTTACTAAAAGATTGAATAGACCAATGAGAAATGAAAAAGAATAGTATGAGAAAATTGAACCCAGTTTTCCATCATTTCCTCAAACTAAAGGGATTCCTAGATCATATACATTGAAGACATTAATCCATGAAGAGCGGGAGATGGCATATCGCACAGTTTTGTTCAACCGTGATTTGTTCGATTACTATATCAGGTAACTAAATTGATTATGTATATCTTACATATATATCTTATAAACTTTTCATATTTTTTATCTAAAGGGAACATAAAAAAATGATAAATAGAAAGCATTGTTCTTTATCTTTGATAAGGAGGGAGGCTTTTGCATAGCAAATAGTTTTCTGCTTGGTTAAAATTGAAGGTAAAAATATTACTATTTAAAATAATTAAATCAATATTTAATTAAGTTTAAAAATCATTTATATTGAAGGTATTGAGTTGGTCTGCTGACTCTATCTCTGAGGAAATAAGAGCTTTGGCTTTTGGTCCTAATACCGTGGTTCGTGACTGTAAATCAATTGTTATCAATGGGTACAAATTTATTGTCACTGAACGAGCAAAGAATATGAGAACACAACATGATGGTGTTATAGTTACTTCCACAACAGATTGTTATGCTAGTGCATCAGATAGTAGACCATGATTTTAAAAGTTTGGTTATTATGGAGTCGTTGAGAAAATAATAATATTGGATTATTACTCTCATGGACGAGTCACAATGTTGAAATGCCATTGGTTTGATTCGATGACGAGACAAGGCAAATTTATTGATGATTGTGGATTCGGGTAATTAATATGACTCGCACTCTTGCTACCGAAGAGCCATATGTGTTGGAATCAATGGATAAACATGTTTTTTATGTCAAAGACCAACTTCGACCTGAATTTTGTGTCAAAGTGGAAGTAATTCCAAGACATATTTTTGATGATGGTGATGACGAAATTGGAACTTTCCCTACTGTCATTGGAACCAATGCATTTTTTTCTTTTGATGACTCCAATAGCTCAATTATCAGAGTTGATTGTGAACCTGAAGTTGTGGTTGAAAATATATAGAATCATTCATCCATGTTCTCAATTCTTTTGGTTTACCTCGAGTTGGGTTGTTAAGGTTGGTACTATTCAAATTTATTTAGTATTGATAACAAATATATTTTGGCTGACTTGACGGTTATGTGAATTTTCAATGTTTATTCGTTGTAGTTTTATTTTAATTGCATTTTCTAATTTGGAATTGAACTGTATTCAAACCTAGTCAAACAATATTTTTAACTTGGTAAACATTACAACTTGTATGATTTATTAAATCCATTCAAGATCTTATAAAACAATTGATAGATAAATTACCAATGAATCCCCCTATTCCCTCATATATTTATTTTTTTGGGTTAAACTTTAGTTTCCTTTTTCTAATTAATTACATATTTGTTTTCAAAAGCAGGGAATGCAGCCTATTGAAGAGAGACGAAGGAAAAAAATGATGGACAACAATCGTCGAATGACGGAGTTGGGAGTTCCACCATTAGTACCTTTTGTGAGTAATTTTTTTCAAATATATATATTTAAAGAATATATAATGTCATGTGATTAATTTTGTTGTAAATATTTTTGTAGGATCCACCTTTACGTCGACAATTATTCGACGAGGAGCCTAGTACTGGTCCTAGTACTCAGGCCGGTGGTACGAGGGGGGTTCGTGCCAGAGGTCGACGATCAGCTGCGCGTGACCGACTAGACCCTTCCCCTCCCACTCATGACATGTCATCCTTACCACATTCTGATCCCAGTGTTCCATTAGGGACACACGGGATATTTAGGCCTCCAATGTTTTCTCTACCGGCTGCATCTAATGCCCCATCATTTTCACATCCCATGATGATTCCCAATCCCTAGTCTGAATCTGGTCATACTGCTGTCCCATCTTCTTTTCCTTCTATTTCTGTCTCTCCGAGCTTCCATATTCACTTTTCCTCGACTCATGTTCCAGCACAGGGTGTTCCATCAGTTTCTGTGGATCCGGAAGCGCTTAGCGATCAGACTGGCGCATGTATATTTATAAAACCCTAACAAAATTGTATAAAAATATTTATTTTCATTATAACATGTTTTAATAAAATATTTGTTTTTTCTTTAATGACAGATACAGCTACTAATAGGAGGCGGGGGCGGGGGTGTACACGCATGCGTTCGGTGTGGAATCGCCGCACATAGGTTATGGTTGATTATAATGAAGACAACCAAATGGTTGAGAAATCCAGGCAGCAAGGTCGGAGTTTTTTTGCGACGCTTTCCAAATACTCTGACATCATTCTCGTCAGCCCACTGTCATGGAGACATTTTCCACATGAAGTCAAGGATAGATCTTGGGCAGAGATATGGGTAAAACAATCTATTGTATTTAATGACATGGATTATTTTTGTATTTATATGAATTAATATTTTGATTTCAGCTTTGATTTAATTTTCCCGATGGTGAGGGTGCTTGAGCGGAACGTCTAAAGGATTTAGGCGAGCTTTGGAGAGCCTACAAGCATGAGTTGTATCTTGGATTCCATGCTAGAGTTGGCACTGAGTTAAAGGCGATAGTAGTCGTGGATGAATTCCCTATAGAGTAGTATCATCAGATGATTACTCATTGGACGATTACCCAGTTTAAGGTATGAATTACATTTGAGGTATTTAAATAATAACATTCATGTTTCGCATTAATTTTATCCTTTGAATTATTGAATTTTATTTAGGAATCATCTGGAAAAAATAAATAAAACATGGATGCAAAAAAATATCTCCACACACTAGGACGTACGACGATGTCGGATCATGATAGTAAGTAGGTATGACAATTTTTTATAATTTTTCTTTACGACTTACATATTATTTTGTTTTCTCAATTATTTAATCGTTTGTTAATGTTTTCATATAACTTTAGTTTTCAATATCATTGTAGAGGAAAATAAATAATATTGAAGGACGTGTGCCTCGAGCAAAACTGTTTTGCTCGAGTAGACGGAAAAATGATGGAAGTGCCGTCAACGAAGCGACTCATCAGCAGATTGTAAGTTTTAATCTATTGATTTTATATTTTAATATCTATTTTTTATCTTAATAATATATTTATATTTGTAACAGGTTGCTTTAGAGGCCCTCAATTCCCATGAACCGGACAATTTTAGGCCTAGAGATCACTTACATCAGGTGTTAGGAGAGGAGCATCCTAGAAGAGTACGCTGCTGACCTACGATAGCCCCGACGAGGTATTGGCCATCCTCAGGTACGAGCTGTAGTACCACCAAGCTGAAGCAAGTTAGGGAACAGGCAGAACAGGCTGAGAAAAGATCCACAGAGACGGCAGAACAGTCTTCTAGGGAAAACAATGGGTTTATGAAATTTATTGAAGTTCTACGTCCAACACTTCTAGTAGAGGCCAGCCCAGCTTTTTATGAGTATATATCGTCGATACATTCTATATATGGTGCACCAGGTGATAGTTCTAGTGTTTCTCAGGACGATGTTTTGCTTGATGATGATGATGGCGAGGAGGAGGGCGAGGGCGAGGAGGAGGGTGAGGGCGAGGAGGAGGGCACTGAGGAGGGCGAGGACGATGATGGGGACGAGGACGAGGGTGATGATGATTGTGATGATGATGGTGATGATGATGATGATGGTGATGGTGATGGTGATGATGGTGATGATGGTGAGGGTGATGTGGGACAAATTGATTCATTGCATTTTTGACTTATATTACTGAGATTTAATATTTAATCTATTCTTGTTGTTGGTTTTATCTAGACTCATAGTATAGTATTGGAGTTGTGTTATTTTTATATATTATCTGTTTTTATGGATGTTGATGTCTTTTAGTGTTTGTGTATTTGGGAACTCCCTCCTTCTTGGACCCCAGACAGCCCCCAGACAGCCCCCACCCTCCTCCCTGCACACCGGACAACCCCCCGGACAGCCCCCTAGATAGCCCCCCGCACCCCCCCCCCCACCCTCCTCCCTGGACCTCGGAAAACACCCCAAACACCCCCCCCCCCCTCCCCCCGGGCAGCCCCCCGCACAGCCCTCATACACCCTCCTCCCTGGACCCCTAACAGCCCCCCGGACAGCCCCCGGACAGTCCCCCAGACAGCCCCCCAGAGAGCCCCCCGAATGCCCCCCCTCCTCCTTGGACCCCGGACAACCCCCCGAACACCCCCTGGACAGCCCCCCGCACAGCCCCCCACCCTCCTCCCTGGACCCCGGACAACCCCCCCCCCCCCCCCGAACACCCCCCGGACAACCCCCCGAACACCCCCCGGACAGCCCCCGCATAGCCCCCCGAACAGCCCCCGCATCAATCCGAGGAGCGGTGTGGCCGACACCATTCTAATTGTGTCTCTTTTGTTTAAAATGGACAAGATTATAAGTGAAAAGAACAACTGGCATACAGAAAACCGACCAAACGCATTCGGAATCTGTTGATAATATATTCCAATGATCCATGGGTCATATGTGACGTGTACGAGCCAACCCAGGACAAATCCGAGTCGCGGTGTGTCCAGGATCAGTCTAAGTGGCTCTCTTTTGTTTAAAACGGCCACCATTTTAAGTACATATTGAAACCCGACCAAACGGATTTGGATTCCGTTGAAACTTTAGGAAAACGGTCCATGGGTCATATGTGACGTGTACGAATCAACCCCGCCTCAATCGGAGATGCGTTGTGGCCGGCACCACTCAAAGTGTCCGTCTTTTGTTTCAAAAGGACGTCGTTTTAAGTGAAAAACATCAACTGACATACGGAAAACCGACCAAAGGCATTCAGACTGTGTCGATAATTTAGAACAAAGATCCATGGGTCGTATGTGACGTGTACGAGTCAATCCCATATCAATCAGAGGAGCGGTGTGGCCGACACCGCTCTAACAGTGTCTCTTTTGTTTAAAATGGACATGATTATAAGTGAAAAGAACAACTGGCATACGGAAAACCAACCAAACGCATTCCGAATCTGCTGATAATTTATCCCAAAAATCCATGGGTCATATGTGACGTGTACGAGCCAACCCGGGATGAATACGAGTCGTGGTGTGTCCGGGATCAGTCTAAGTGACTCTCTTTTGTTTAAAACGGACACCATTTTAAGTACATACGTAAAACCATCCAAACGGATTTGGTTTCCGTTGAAACTTTAGTATAATGATCCATGGGTCATATGTGACGTGTAAAAATCAACCTCGCATCAGTCGGAGACGCGGTGTGGCCAGCACCACTCAAAGTGTCCGTCTTTTGTTTCAAAAGGACGTCATTTTAAGTGAAAAGCATCAACTGACATACGGAAAACCGACCAAAGGCATTCGGACTGTGTCGATAATTTAGCACAAATATCCATGGGTCGTATGTGACGTGTAAGAGTCAATCCCGCATCAATCTGAGGAGTGGTGTGGCCGACACTGCTCTAACTGTGTCTCTTTTGTTTAAAATGGACATGATTATAAGTGAAAAGAACAATTGGCATACGGAAAACCAACCAAACGCATTCCGAATCTGCTGATAATTTATCCCAACAATCCATGGGTCATATGTGACGTGTACGAGCCAACCCGGGATGAATACGAGTCGCAGTGTGGCCGGGATCAGTCTAAGTGACTCTCTTTTGTTTAAAACGGACACCATTTTAAGTACATACGGAAAACCGTCCAAACGGATTTGGTTTCCGTTGAAACTTTAGGATAATGATCCATGGGTTATATGTGACGTGTAAAAATCAACCTCGCCTCAATCGGAGATGCGGTGTGGCCAGCACCACTCAAAGTGTCCGTCTTTTGTTTCAAAAGGACGTCATTTTAAGTGAAAAGCATCAACTGACATACGGAAAACTGACCAAAGGCATTCGGAGACACGGTGTGGCCGACACCGCTCTAACTGTGTCTCTTTTGTATAAAATGGACAAGATTATAAGTGAAAAGAACAACTGGCATACAGAAAACTGACCAAACTCATTCCGAATCTTTTGATAAATCCCAACAATCCATGGGTCATATGTGACGTGTATGAGCCAACCTGGGATGAATCCGAGTCGCGGTGTGGCCAGGATCAGTCTAAGTGACTCTCTTTTGTTTAAAACGGACACCATTTTAAGTACATACGGAAAACCGACCAAATGGATTCGGTTTCCCTTGAAACTTTATGAGAACGATCCATGGGTCATATGTGATGTGTACGAATCAACCCCGCCTCAATAGGAGATGTGGTGTGGCCAGCACCACTCAAAGTGTCTGTCTTTTGTTTCAAAAGGACGTCATTTTAAGTGAAAAGCATCAACTGACATACGGAAAACTGACCAAAGGCATTCAGACTGTGTTGATACATTAGAAAAAAGATCCATGGGTCGTATGTGACGTGTACGAGTCAATCCCGCATCAATCCGAGGAGCGGTGTGGCCAACACCGCTCTAACTGTGTCTCTTTTGTTTAAAATGGACAGGATTATAAGTGAAAAGAACAAACGGCATACGGAAAACTGACCAAACGCATTCTGAATCTGTTGATAATTTATCCCAATGATCCATGGGTCATATGTGACGTGTACGAGCCAACCCGGGATGAATCCGAGTCGCGGTGTGGCCGGGATCAGTCTAAGTTTCTCTATTTTGTTTCAAACGGACATCATTTTAAGTACATACGGAAAACTGACCAAACGGATTCGGTTTCCATTAAAACTTTAGTATAACGATCCATGGGTCATATGTGACATGTACGAATAAACCTCGCCTCAATCGGAGATGTGGTGTGGCCGGAACCACTCAAATTGTCTGTCTTTTGTTTCAAAAGGACGTCATTTTAAGTGAAAAGCATCAACTGACATACGGAAAACCGACCAAAGGCATTAGGACTGTGTTGATACTTTATCACAAAGATCCATGGGTCATATGTGACATGTACGAGTCAATACCGCATCAATCCGAGGAGGGGTGTGGCTGACACCGCTCTAACTATGTCTCTTTTGTTTAAAATGGACAGGATTATAAGTGAGAAGAACAATAGGCATACGGAAAACTGACCAAACGCATTCTAAATCTGTTGATAACTTATCCCAACGATCCAAGGGTCATATGTGATGTGTACGAGCCAACCCGGGATGAATCCGAGTCACGGTGTGGCCGGGATCAGTCTAAGTGGCTCTCTATTGTTTAAAAAGGACACCATTTTAAGTACATACAGAAAACCGACCAAACGGATTCGGTTTCTATTGAAACATTAGGAGAACGATCCATGGGTCATATGTGATGTGTATGAAACACCCCCGCCTCAATCGGAGACGTGGTGTGGCCGACACCACTCAAAGTGACCGTCTTTTGTTTCGAAAGGACGTCATTTTAAGTGAAAAGCATCAATTGACATACGGAAAACCAACCAAAGGAATTCGGACTGTGTCGATACTTTAGCACAATGATTCATGGGTCGTATGTGTCATGTACAAGTCAACCCGGCCTCAATCCAAGGAGCGGTGTGGCCGTTATCACTCCAGGTGTAGGTATTTTGTTTAAAATGGAATCATTTGAGGAAAAAATATTTGGTATAGAAAAAACCTATCAAATTATGAACTGAATTCCTGATTCGACATATAATTGTCATCTAAATTTGAAGTTGAATTCTAAATGAATCATGTATGATTATAATTATGTAATGAATTCTAATTTAATTATGAATGTGTATAGTGTTAGGATGTATTATATATTAAATGTGTATGAATTTGTTCTTAATTGAATATGTTGTGTATGAATTTGTTCTTAATTGTATATGTTGTATATGTATGTATTATTTTATTTCAAGTACAATTATTGGATTGAAAATGAGCTCAAAATGAGCCCCAATGGGGCCCTTGTTTCAAATTGTAGGAATTACAGGCAGTCTACCAGGCTGCCTGCTGGGAGGCTGCTGTGCAGGGTATGCCAATGGTTTTAAACCATTGGCATAGCCTAGAGCTCCTCTATTTACCAATGCTTCATTGAACCAATGGTAAATAGATGTTTTCCCAGTGGAGAAATACTATCCCAACGGTTTTCCAGAACATTTGGGATAATTGTCGACTATTGGGATTTCCCAACGGTTCTGGCCAAACCGTTGGGATAGTTTTTCCCAACGGTTTTCCAGAACCGTTGGGGTATATTGGATTTTCCTAGAAGATTCCAATGGTTGCCTATAAACCTTTGGGAAAACCTTTCCCAACAGCTTATATTCCTATGGTTCTCAGAACCGTTGGTCTATGATACACCAACGGTTAGAAGGCCTTTCCCAACAGTTCTGAACCATTGGGAAACATTGTATTTCCAGTAGTGACCAGTTGAGGATCCACATAGGAAATTTGAACTGAACAATATTTAGAGGTAGTGAACTACCGTATTTCGAGGTGATCCAGAAACCCATGTGACCAAGGACTTGCTAGAGGTAGTCACTCATGTTTTCTTCCTTGTAAGGATGAATATATATATCATAGGAAATTACTTTAGTGGGTCTTCTTTAGGGATATATTGGGTGATGGTGGATTTTAGTTACTCAATAACATGCTATGACAACTCTCTCCTAGTTAGACATCAAGTTTCTCTTTGGGGAGTTATCTTTATATGGACACATTTTTATTAGTAAACATTCAATATCTTAGGAAAATATAGAATAGAATTGGGAACCTAGATGGGTATTCATTGAGGTTAACTGATCTCTTGAGATACTCCCTTGATATGGTGTAGGATCTATTCTTCATAGAAAAGACCTTTGAGTATGGATGACGCATGGATATCATTTTTTTAGTGATATAAATATTTTTTCAAACCTATTTTGGTTTTCTAGAGAGGACCATAGTTGTATAAAGATTTCTAGAAGAGAAGGAATTGAAAGTGGTGATGGTAGTGGGAAACTAAGAGCTAGGACCTCAATAATATATAAATGATGGTATCCGTAGGGATATGGGTACGCTTGATGCTTCATGAAATGATCCTAATAAATAGTATTAGTGGTGAAAGGATCTCAATATGGATTGAATAAGTGATGGATATGTGGTGTTTCTCCTGCGATGTTTTGGGAAATATAGCACAGAATTATCTGACATGTCATACAGATGATCAGGATATGGTTTAGAGACCTCTTTTATTTAGATATAGGTATGATCAATGTTGTTCATAGTGTGGAAGACATGGTAGAGGGGATGGTAGAGCAATAGGATATGGTCATAAGTATGATATATTACCACCGCTACCCCCATGTGGTCCACGATAGGCTCATGTACCTAGTGGTTAGGGATGAGGCCAGCAACAATCTATCGAGGAAAATTACCCCAAGCCTCTGAGGATGATATGAAGTTTGGTATGTGTATTTTCTACTTTACATGTAGTGTTGATGGAAAAAAGTGTGAGTAATTCTATTCTTTCCACTAATATGGATCGAGAACTAGAGATTCTGGTTGACTATTTGGCTCAACACAAACACTTGGAGACCCTAAGAAGAGGTGACATAGCTATTGTGCACTTCTTGTCGAGAGTGTGATATAAAACATGGAGGTAATTTCATTGTATGGGATCCAATTTTAATAGTAATGAGTACTTTTTAAATCATATTAGGTATTGAATTTCAATCCAAAATTCCTTCTAGATTGAATCATTTATGTGGAGGATGATTTTTGTCTATAGTGACGGGGCAATGTTATACTTTGTGAGTAAAAAGGAACCCTTGGTAGAGTAGAAGGATCTTAGCCACAGGGGAGTGTAGTCGATTACAAAAAGGTTTTCTAGAGTGACTCTTAGAGTAGTGGATGTTATAGGCTACCTGTTGGCTGTTGTGGTGAAAAAGTCTGTGTATATCTTTTTTTTTGAGGAAGTGTGAGGCTTACCTCCCCACACTGATCTAGAATTATTTCTTGACTTACACCATGAGAAACCCCAATATCAACACTAGGATATTTATGGATCATATAAAGATTCATGATATGTGGGTGTATTTAGAGGAAATTCTGGTGAAAGTATTTGTGAGACACACTATTTCCCCATAGGAAACCCTATTTTCATCACCAATAATGTAGATTGGAGATTATTTTTCTGTTTAGATTACTAGTACTTGAATCAAGTTACCATGAGAAATATGTGTCCACTATCAAGGAACGATGAAATCTTCGATCAGTTAATAGGGGCATGAGGGTTCTCAAAGACTCACCTAAGATAAGGTTATCACCAACTGTGAGTATGAGATGAGGATATACCAAAGGATGAATTCAAATGTATTTTTGGTCACTATGAGTACTTGGTGATTCCCTTTGATTTGAAGAATGACCCAGTAGTATACATGTGATAGATAAAATTGACCCTTCATCATATCATAGACCATTTTATATTTGTCCTCATCATCGATATCCATGTTTACTCAACAACAAAGCCGTAGCACACCAAATAGTTGTGGGTAGTCCTTGACAAACATTGAGAGTACCTTCATTACGGGAACCTCACGAAGACTCAATGTAACAACACCTATTTATAAATTAATAGCATTTTATTTAATTGTGTTTGTGGAATAGAACAGCATGAGAAAAAATTAATATAAAATATTGATAATTTATGATAAATTTACTATTTTAAATAAATTAAATTTATTATATAGATTACAATGCATGAAATACTATGTTAGAATTTATTAAATGCAACAATGAATTTCTTCAATAGGTTGTGTTATATGCAAGACTGTGTTTTACTGAATACTATTATAATTAATATTTAAAATGATAATTATTTCTTATCCATTAAAAAAGATGATATAAATTCATTTATCTCACTTATGAAAATATATTTTCTAATTCATTAGTTACTAATTAAATAGAATTAAAAAAACCATTTGAATATAGAGGAAATGTTTTTATAAAAATATATTATTATGCAAAAAAGGAATTTCATCTTAATAAATTAAATTAATTACCGTTGTTGGATAATAATAATGAAATATATATATATATATATTATATTCAACAAAAAAATTTAAATTCATTCGATATTTTTTATAGGTATATGATAAGAAAAACCCCAATTTCCCGTATAAAAAAAGTTGTATTTCACTCAAGAATGTTGTGTTTCCGTTTAATGGAGCACTTTTTTTAAAGATAAATTTTTTCTTTTATATAAATTTTATGGGAAAATATGAATATCATTTTTGATACTTGATTGTAAAAATTATCATTGGGTTGGATTTTGGTATTTTTATCAGTGGTTTTATTTTTCGGGGAATTTATAAAAATATATAATTTTAAATAAAAAATAGACTTACTTCTAAATTGTTTATATTGTTAAATTGTTATTATAATAATTTTTAATGTAAAAATAGATCAATTATAAATATATTAATACAATGTTTTCTTTGTATTAATTTGTTTATTTAATTTAGATATAAAATCTTTGTAAACATTCTATCATATTCACTTTTAGAACTTTCTTTCTCGACTTGTCTACATGACTTATTTTAAATTAATTTATATCACTAATGTGATTTAAATTTAGAAAATAGATTTCATATTTATAATAAAAATAATTTCTAGTTTCTAATATGTAAGACACAATTTATTAACATAATAATTATTGAATGATGTTAAAATTAGTTATAGTGATTATGGTAAAAACGAGTTTACTTAGTGGTTATACATAGTGTATATGGTGTAAAAATGATTGTACACTTTTATAATACCCAATGGATGGTCTTATCCTATAAATTAAACCTAAATTATCTAATTTGGTGTGTTACGGGATCATATTTTTAGATAAAAACTGTAAGGACCCGACCCCAGTTGCCCGGAGCCGGTGCCTTATTTGATTACATTGGCATACATACAAGGAATACGAATCCCGAAGGAACGAGTAGTTTAGTATTATTTGAAACAAGATACATACATAAGTTTACCATTACAACATGAAGGGAAACAAAAACATTATTTTAATCCACTAGAAACATCTCGTCTGCTAGATTATACTTGTAAGTCATTCACAAATTACTTCTTCATATCCTGAGAAAATGAAACATAAGAAAGGGGTGAGCTCAAACGCTCAGTAAGAGTAAGCAATACAGCGGAAGATAATATAAACATTATATATGGTGAATAATTGAAAACACATGCCTTTAATAATAAACTTGAAACATATTATGGAAGAAATATGAGCTAAAAAAATAATGCCATAATTAAACATAATTATGGGTATTCTACTAGTCGAATAACCACATGAAACAGGACACCATAAATATAGTCATAGAGGTATCTTGGGGCATTACTTACATAATCTTGTAACCATCTGGGCTACCTTAAAATTTGTAACCCTCACGGCTACCTTATTTTGTGTAACCATCACAGTTACACTTGGAGTAACCACACGGCCGACCTCCAACTTACTCATAACCAATGAATTGGAGGGAAATATAGGTCCCACCCTTCATCATAAACAATGCCCAATAACCAAAACATAATCATACAACATAAACAATATCATAAAAACATTGCCTTTGAATCTTATAAAACAGAATTTTAAAAGAGGATTTTAGAAGAAAAGTACCTTATAAACATCATATACTTGAAGTGAGACTTAATAGAGTGGATGTAATATGTATATACTCTGTAAATACACATAATGAAACATAATATAAACATAACCCATCACACAAACAATTTAAATAGCACATAAATTATAAAGTAGAAGGTTAACCCAAAGAAT
Source organism: Viscum album (assembly GCA_963277665.1). NCBI lineage: Eukaryota > Viridiplantae > Streptophyta > Magnoliopsida > Santalales > Viscaceae > Viscum > Viscum album. The sequence goes on along the minus strand of OY728120.1, from coordinate 1,404,580,417 downwards.
GGAAATCGGGTTAAAAATTCCCTTACAACAATGTGATCAGTCGTATCATATGACCAGAACATAATAAATATCAATTGAATCATTTAATAACATGAATATAAAGTGAATCATGTTATTATATATATCAAATTACAGTAAAAATATACCACATACAAGAAATAAGCAGCGAACGATGAAAATCTCACAAAAATGAAAGTAGGACGAGGAACCCCTTACAACTTTGTAAACAATTGATTTGTATGACCCAAAATTAATTATTGTCAAAATGATAAATTTAATATCATAAAAATAAATATATTCATGATATGAGACAAAAATGGGTAGTATACATACACCATACAAAGTAAAAATAGTGATTACGGAATATCTCACAAAAATGGAAGTGAGATGAAGAAACCCTTACCTTAATCTTGTCTTACTTAAAAATTGTTAAATCCTCCTGTATAATGGTTAAAAGAATGTTATTAGTATTTTACAGAAACATGTTCATGTTTATAACATCTTATATGGTCATTTCATAACCTCATTTCACCCCTAATTTGTTAGTATTTTGTTCCTTGCATTATTTTGGGTGAGTTCTTTTGTGATTTTCACGATCGGTTCATGATGAATAATTCTTGTTGATTGGAAGTGAAACTCCAGAATTGGAAAGGAATAGTATTTACATATTTCCATTTCCATAAATTTTACCATTTAACACTTTTATGCTTTATATGATGATGATTAATAAGTTAAAACATTAATTATGTTCGTTTAGATCATTTAAGTGGTTCTTTGATAATTACAACTTCATTTAGTCTTATAAATTTGAATCATGACTACAAAAGAATTCCAGAACATTATATGAGTCATAAAACATATATTATAACCTGGTTCAACCATATAAATGGTTTCATGACCAGACATTAAAGAATTAATCGAAATTGAAAATACATCGTCCACGATATCGGTAATTCGACACAAATGGACAATGTTTTTGATTCTTTAAATAAGTGAGAGAGGAGAGGAAAAATGATTTGTAATTTTCCATAAACATGAAAAAATCCAGAATATACATGATTCAGGATATTTCATGCCTCTTGGATAAGAGGGGTGAATAAAGAATAGAAAGGAATCATGAAATGAAGAAAACATGAGAAAATTCTTACATAAATTCGGCAGCCTAACGGCGTCTCTTAAAATTTCATAAAAACAATATTGATGAGAGGAATGGAATATATCATCATCATACAAACTTTTGACAGTAAGGGAAACATTTAATAAAATATCCCAACAAAATACAATGGTAAAGGAAGAGAATAACATAAAATGAAGGAAAAGAATGAAAATGAAAGAGGATGTTTACCTCTTGATCTCTTCTCCTTGAGATCCTCCTTAAGGGATTTGGTCTTGGTCTTTTGGTGAGACCAGCAGCTCTAGGACGTGGGGAAGAAGATTGGGGAGGGGATTTGGCAGAATTTAGACAATCATCAAGGCTTGAGAGGTGTGGGAGGAAGAGGGGAGTGAGGGTGATATTTATAATGGAGGAGGGGAGGTATTTTAGATTATTTTAATTATTATTATAATAATTTTATCAAGACTATGAATAATATCAAAACAAGTGGCCCTAAATAGTGATAATATCATGTGATTTCTAAGAAAGTGGCCTTGCATCACTTATGATGTCATAAATAGTGCATATTTACTAATAAATTGATTATAGGGTATTTTATCGTATTTCACTATTCACCGAAAATTCAAGAGTTTCAGAAAAATACCAAAAATTTACCCCTACCATTTTTTTAACGTGTAGAATTCAAAAGTGAAATCCATTTTTCAAAAATAATTTTCTAAATATTATTAATTTAATTTCTAAATAAGGTCACAGTTAATTCGAAAAATAACAATATTTAAGTGCAACTAGTTTTATGTGACATTGGAAAAATAATTAAGATCACATTATCCTATTGCCTTGGTAAAATAAAATAATAATATTATTTACTATTCATGAGGTCATATTACTATTCATAAGGGTATGTTACTATTCACCAAAAAAACAAGTTTGTTCTATCAGACTCCAAATGACTTACTGAGCACAACTCTAGATGAACATTTCTTGAAATTCAAAACATAGAAAAGGATAGATTATAAAATTGAATTCTATATTTATTTACAAAACCTTGGGGTGTTACATTGTTCCCTCCTTCAAATAATTGTGTCCTCGCAATTTATTTCATAACCACAAAAGAAATCTCTCGGACGTTCTTACCACATCTCCCGTCGTAGAGGATCCTCTGGTGCGTTCAGCAAAAAACCCAAATTGTTGCTCAACTCCTCTAGTTCTCTGACCCAGACACACCTCGGACAGAAGGGGTTGAACTCTTGCATCGAACACTCGGGCTTCCAAAGGGAGGCTCGAACAGTGCAATGTTTAGAAATGTCTGAATGGACCAACATAAGAAGAACTCACCGAACTATGTCTCGACTGAGAACATCTAAGTCGTAGATATTGTGGTACTAGCTAAAACAAAGGAGTTGGTACATGTAAGCTGCACAAAGGTTTCCCCCTAAAGCAGCCTCTTGAAAACATAACCTGGCCGTATAGTTTCTTCCTAGGGTGAAACATTGGAAAATCCCTTCGTGGTATTTCCCTCTTCGCCTGTACTCAACCAATTGTGCCATGGATAAGCGGTAGTAAATGGAAGCATTCCCTTGGAAGGTGCGGAGAATGTCCAGACTATTTGTCACTTCATATAGTTTCTTACACATTTTTCGAATGTTTTCAAGAGGTAGGTACCCTTCTTCACAGGTTTTGATTGCAATGATTTCCAGGATCTCCACAGGAAGAGATAACATATGGGTTTGTCCTTCCATTTGAAAATTTATTATAAAATTTTACTTAGTGATACTTATTTAAAAGTATAACTGATGAAAGGATAACAAAAAGAAAAGACAACATGTTATATTTTTAAATAACCACTGGTTCAAAAAGTAAAGTTGTGCATGGTTTCCCAAGTCCCCCAATACATGAATCCCCAAACTAGCTCAAAGATTTAAATCTCCCAAAACCATATGCAATACTAAAAACACGTTACTCCAGAAGTCCTTTTACCGGAGACACCACCGATGCTAGGGTTATGACGACCTCAGGTGAATTCCTAAGGTATTATTCAGCTGCTCGATTTCCTTAACCCAGACACACTCCAGACAGCTAGGGTCGAAACTGTGCTTAAAGCACTCATGCTTCCATAGAGAGGCACGAGAAGTGTGGAGGTCAGAATTTTCAGTGTGGACTAAATCCTTATAATTCCCACGCACCACATCATTCTTGAAGATATTGATGTCATAAATTTCTCTATACACACTAAAACTGAGGATCTGAAATAGGTAGGTCGCTCGATGGTCACCATCCAAAGCAGCTTCAAGAAATTTACCCACAGCTCGGTAGTTATCAGCCAGAGTGAAACATAGAAAAAGAGATTCATGATACTTCCCTCTTTTCTTATATGCAGAAAATTGTGCATATGCAATACGGTAATAGACCATATTGCTTCCTTGGTAAAGATGGAGAATGTTTGGATGATTTGATACCCTATGGATTAGTTTACAAGTCATACGTATGTTGGCATAGGGCTGGTCCTCTTCAGAGCATGTCTTGACAATTATAGTCTCTAACAAATCGGTAGGTAGTGATAAAATATTGGTTGGTTGACTCATCTTCTATCTGAAAAGATTTAGTAAGTCAACATTCAGTATGGAAAATCCATTTTAAACTAAGTTATTGTTTTATATAAAAACATAACAAACAAGAGAATACAACATCATTCATTTAGACATGATTTATAAAACTCAATAAATTACACAATCTCTTGATCCCTTTCAAAGAAAACATTAGTATGGTATTCCTGACATCATTGGTGATGTCCCTATACCTCCACCGCCTAAGGAGGAAGGTTTTATTCAACTCTACTCCCAGGGCAGAACAATGCTTGCGGGTCTCCTCTTCCCAAATACACTCTCGGCAAACTAGATCGTGGTTAAACCCAAGCTCTCGTTTGATACAGGTTGTTTTCCACAGATAGGCACGAGTAAAATCACATTCTACGACATCCTCTAGGATTAGATTCCGAAAGATCTTTCGAACCACATCATATTTTAAGGATTCGATGATAGATTCAAAATCACAGAGGTCCCCAAGCATGCTGAAACTCATGATTTGGTACATAAAGACTGCGCGGAAGTCCAGCACCTTTGCAGCATCTCCAAAAGACGTGATGGCCAACCATTTCTTATCCAGGGTAAAACACAGAAAGAGTCCCTCATATTACTTCCCTTTCTTTTTATAATTCGCGAATACTGCATTTGCCATTTGGTTATACACAACTTCCGATCCCCGAAAGATTCGAAGGACATTTGAGTTGTTTGAAACATTATAAAGAAACTTGCAGGATAGTCGAAGGTTTTTAATGGGTTCAAAGTCTTCCGTACATGACTTCACAATTATAGTTTCGAGGATTTCTGTGGGGAGGGAAAAAAGACTTGTACCTTCATTTTCCATCTGAAAATAATAATAAAAACATCGCTCTTAGTATTGTTTAAGCAAGTTAATAATTGTTCAGTTTTGGTTTCCAGAGTTATTCAAACCCAAAACTATGAGGAAAATTTACATTAACTCCCTTACAATGGCTTAAAAAAATGTGAATTATCCTAACCATATCCCTCGGGAGTGTCGTAACCAAGAGTGCAGCAAGGCCCGTTGTCGTGTACCAGTTCCTGTTCGAGTCTAGCTCAAAGCGGTGTTTTCGGGTTTTACCCCTAGATACATCTATGCCAGAGCCACCTCTACCTGCTTGTATCCATACAGGGATTTATTTTCTATAAGGATTAACATATTGTATTCCTTACCAAAATACTAGGATGTTTTTTTTACGTTTATCTTCAAATACTATCTTAGGGCTTTGTTCCCAAATCTACGTTTTCTAAATCTAGTTTCCATGTTTTCTACTAATCTTTCCTCTGATACCAACTGTAAGGACCCGACCCCAGTTTCCCGGAGCCGGTTCCTTATTTGATTGCATTGGCATACATACAAGGAATATGAATCCCGAAGGAACGAGTAGATTAGTATTTTTGGAAACAAGATACATACATAAGTTTATCATTACAACATGGAGGGAAACAAAAAAATTATTTTAATCCACTAGAAACATCTCGTTTCCTAGATTATACTTGTAATTCATTCACAAATTACCTCTTCATATCCTGAGAAAATGAAACAAAAGAAAGGGGTGAGCTCAAAAGCTCAGTTAGAGTAAGCAATATCGCAGAAGATAATATAAGCATTAGACATGGTGAATAATTGAAAACACATGCCTTTAATAATAAACTTGAAACATATTATGGCAGAAATATGAGTTTAACAAATAATGCCAAAATTAAACATAATTATGGGTATTCTACTAGTCGAATAACCACATGAAACATGAGACCATAAATATAGTCATAGAGGTATCTTGGGGCATTACTTAAATAATCTTGTAACCATCTTGGCTACCTTAAAATTTGTAACCCTCACGGCTACCTTACTTTGTGTAACCATCACAGTTACACTTGGAGTAACCACACGGCCGACCTCCAACTTACTCATACCCAATGCATTGGAGGGAAATATAGGTCCCACCCTACATCATAAACAATTCCCAATAACCAAAACATAATCATACAACATAAACAATAGCATAAAAACATTGCCTTTGAATCTTATAAAATAGAATTTTAAAAGAGGATTTTAGTAGAAAAGTCCCTTATAAACATATTATACTTGAAGTGAGACTTAATATAGTGGATGGAATATGTATATACTCTATAAATACACATAATGAAACATAATATAAACAGAACCCATCACACAAACAATTTAAATAGCACATAAATTATAAAGTAGAAGGTTAACCCGAAGAATGGAAATCGGGTTAAGAATTCCCTTACAACAATGTGATCAGTCGAATCATATGACCAGAACATAATAAATATCAAGTGAATCATTTAATAACATGAATATAAAGATAATAATGTTATTATATATATCAAATTACAGTACACACATACCACATTCAAGAAATAAGCAGCGAACGATGAAAATCTCACAAAAATGAAAGTGAGACGAGGAACCCCTTACAACTTTGTAAACAATTGATTTGTATGACCCAAAATTAATGATTGTCAAAATGATAAATTGAATATCATAAAAATAAAGATATACATGATATGAGACAAAAATGGTCAGTATACATACACCATACAAAGTAAAAATAGTGATTACGGAATATCTCACAAAAATGGAAGTGAGATGAAGAAACACTTACCTTAATCTTGTCTTACTTCAAAATTGTTAAATACTCCTGTATAATGGTTAAAAGAATGTTATTAGTATTTTACAGAAACATTTTCATGTTTATAACATCTTATATGATCATTTCATAACCTCATTTCACCCCTTATTTGTTAGTATTTTGTTCCTTGCATTATTTTGGGTGAGTTCTTTTGTGATTTTCACGATCGGTTCATGATGAATCATTCTTGTTGATTGGAAGTGAAACTCCAGAATTGTAAAGGAGTAGTATTTACATATTTCCAGTACCATAAATTTTACCATTTAACACTTTGATGCTTTATATGATGATGATTAATAAGTTAAAACATTAATTATGTTCGTTTAGATCATTTAAGTGGTTCTTTGATAATTACAACTTCATTTAGTCTTATAAATTTGAATCATGAGTACAAAAGAATTCCAGAACCTTATATGAGTCATAAAACATATATTATAACCTGGTTCAACCATATAAATGGTTTCATGACCAGACTTGAAAGAATTAATGGAAATTGAAAATACATCGTCCACAATATCGGTAATTCGACACAAATGGACAATGTTTTTGATTCTTTAAATAAGTGAGAGAGGAGAGGAAAAATGATTTTTAATTTTCCATAAACATGAAAACATCCATAATATACATTATTATGGATATTTCATGCCTCTAGGATAAGAGGGGGTGAAGAAAGAAGAGAAATGAATCATGAAATGAAGAAAACATGAGAAACTTCTTACAAAAATTCGACAGCCTAACGATGTCTCTTAAAATTTCATAAAAACATGATTGATGAGAGGAATGGAATATCTCATCATCATACAAACATAGGACAGTAAGGGAAACATTTATAAAATATCCCAACAAAAGACAAAGGGAAAGGAAAAGAATAACATAAAATGGAGGAAAAGAATGAAAATGAAAGAGGATGTTTACCTCTTGATCTCTTCTCCTTGAGATCCTCCTTAAGGGCTTTGGTCTTGGTCTTTTGGTGAGACCAGCATCTCTAGGACGTGGGGACGAATATTGGGGAGGGAATTTGGCAGAATTTAGACAATGCTCAGGGCTTGAGAGGTGTGGGAGGAAGAGGGGAGTGAGGGTGATATTTATAGTGGAGGAGGGGAAGTATTTTAGATTATTTTAATTATTATTATAATAATTTTATCAAGACTATGAATAATCTCAAAACAAGTGTCCCTAAATAGTGATAATATCATGTGATTTCGAAGCAAGTGGCCTTGCATCACTTATGATGTCATAAATAGTGCATATTTACTAATAAATTTATTATACGGTATTTTATCGTATTTCACTATTCACCGAAAATTCAAGAGTTTCAGAAAAATACAAAAAATTTACCCCTACCATTTTTTGACGTGTAGAATTCAAAAGAAAAATCCATTTTTCAAAAATAATTTTCTAAATATTATTAATTTAATTTCTAAATAAGGTCATAGTTAATTCGAAAAATAACAATATTTAAGTGCAACTAGTTTTATGTGACATTGGAAAAATAATTAAGATCCCATTATCCTATTACCTTGGTAAAATAAAATAATAATATTATTTACTATTCATGAGGTCATATTACTATTCATATTACTATTCATAAGGGTATGTTAATATTCACCAAAAAAACATGTTTGTTCTATCAGACTCCAAATGACTTACTGAGCACAACTCTAGATGAACATTTCTTGAAATTTAAAACATAGAAAAGGATATATTATAAAATTGAATTCTATATTTATTTCCAAAACCTTGGGGTGTTACAAAAACATCAGTTCATCTATCTTCTTTTCAAAAATTCCAACTGTGTCATATCCCCCACTTATAGAAGGTCTCCCTTTATACCCCTTATTCACAAATTTAAAACCAATATAGTTTATAAGAAACCATTCAAAATCACTCAACAAATATTAAACTATTAATCCTAAAATCCTTATCTTAGTTATAAAATCAACTTAGGAAGAAACTAGTAAAAACCTTAGGATGATACTCATAGAAGAGGTAATGTATTTCTAAAAGAATTTTAATTTTATTTCCTTCACCACCTTTTTAATTTTTTTATATCATGGTTATATAATAATCAAAGTATATTCAATATATTTATATTTATTTATGATAGGGTAAACATGTAAAACTTCAAAAACATGTATCAAATTAGATACACAATCGTCATTTGTGTGTATGGTGGACTACGAGATCACAAACCTTTGTCGTTCATTCTTCTATTACCCCCACTCAAGGTTTGGAATAATGATGGATTTATAGTTTATATACGATATATATTATATTTATGATATTATTATGATTATTAAAATCATATATGGCACATATCATCATAAATTCCATTTTTTGGGAATTCAATAACATCGTTCGTGTGTACGATGGACTACTACCTCGTAAAGTGATGTGATTTGTTCACACTTTACATGGAATGTATTAATGATGGTTTTAATAAAAATATTTGATATATATGACATAAATATAAGAAAATAATTACATTATATATTTAAAAAAAATTCATTTTATTTTCATTCACAAATATGACAATAAAACAGAAGTAGTGTTCACATGTAAGTACGAACTACCATCTCCATGAATGATGCATTTAAATTCTTATAACTAAATTTGATGGATTACTAAAAATAAAAATACAATGAAAATATATGATATTCAAATCATTTTTTACAATATTTATATGAATAAATTGTGATATAAGTAAAGTAAAAAAAAATATGGCAAAACAAATTTGAAAAACAAGGAAATTAACACCCAAAACATTGAAACTAATGAAATACTATAGAAAAACAGTTGATAAGATGATATAAAAAGAATATATATGATATTATAAATATAAATATGGCTCTTTAGTAAGTTAATAACATTCTTAAACCCATTATACATGAGTTTAAGGGTAATTCAACTAAAATTGAGCATATGGTAAGGGGATTTTGTTTTAGTTTTCATTCTGTTGAGAATTCTCTATTATTATTCCCCAGTTTACTTTCATATGGTTTATATAATACCTATATACATATATAATCATGAATAATTCATGAATAATTATATATTATGTTTTAATTTTAATTATTTAAAACAATGATATGTGAATTTCATATCACCATTTGGTAAAAGTTATTGGACATTCTCCCTTTCTTTTTTTGTTGTTGACTTTATATTAAAACAATCACTTTGATGTTTTCATTTTGAATTAGAAATTAAATTTTGGGTAAATATCCTAATATTTTTATGATTTTTGTGATTATTTAATAACCCATAATCTATATTTATAAATGATTTTAAGTTTGAATGTTATTTGATTAACTGTAGATATATAGTAATATATATATCTTTTAGGCATCATGGATATTTCATAAGGCGGACTGTTTATGAATTAAATTGATTATTACATATATTTTTAATGATTTAGACATTAAATAATGGTTTTATTACTTGTTAATAAAATACTCCCAATTTATCAACAGTCACATGTGACAAATCAGTGGGTCAATTCAGATGGGGTTTTACCCACAAACATAAACTATCTTGATGATAGATCTTGAAATTAACTATATTGAGTGTAAATATTGAATGTTTAGATATTAAAAATTATTCATTAAATCATTATTGTTATTCCATATGATTTTTATAATAGTTATAACATCCATGGTCGAGTTTCTATCTTATTTGATTACTTATATGTCATTATTTGATCATATTTTATACTTTTTATATTGATTATTCGTGATCACAATATTTTTATGGCATGTGTGTTTAGTTATCAACCATGATTTACTTATTATGTTTATTGATTTATGATAGTGTCCACTATACGTAACCCTTACAGAGTATTTTATCTCACCCATATTTTGTTTCATTTCCACAGGTTATATAGAAAACATCTTTGAATGAGTTTTCAAACATTTAGTTTATTAAATTTATTTATGTTTTATGTTTTATTTTCTATTCCCATTACCAAATTGGTATCAAGTATGTATCTGGTTTCCAAAACTGCTAAATTGTTTGTTTTATTGGGATTCATATCTTGTATCAATGAAAATTTAATAATGTAAGGAACTGACTCCGAGCAATTGGGGTCGGAGTCATTATATTTGGTATGAAAAAAAGTTTAGAAAAATTATTGGAACAAGATTTAGGAAAACATATATTAGATAAAATAACCCTACAATGTATTTTGAGGATAAGTGGACAAGAACATTTCAAGGAAACCATCTTTAAGACTATGATATTATATACACCTGATTTTTTTAATTATGATATATATATCAATAGTTTTGGGATTGTACATTATGTTTCATAATTATATGATCTCATATGTTGTATGTCATCATTAAAAATAGTGTCTAGAAAATGAATTTCAACCTCACCAATTCAGGTTATACAAATATTAATAATGATCATTTCATTTATGGACATAATATAATCTATTGAATGGAATTAGTATCACAAAAAAATTAAGCTTATGTGGACACATTATCATGTGCCACAAAGACATAGAAAAAATATATAAGTATTAGGATTTTAGAGGAAATAATGAGAAGTAGAGAACTGTTGGGAAGAATTTCAACAATATGAATAAGGGAAATAAATATTTCCCCCATGTGATATTTGTGGAAATAAATACACTGTTACTTTCCCAAAAGCATTGGGAGTTTTCTACAAATGTGGTGGAAAATGATACTGTTAATTTTATTATAATGGAATGTAATAACGTTAAGAGTAGGCAATGCTTCAATTAAAGATATAAGGGGTACTATTAAATTTAATTCCCCAAGAATCAAGGGGATATACCTCAAAATAATATCATGGATCATGGTCAAGATTATGTAATTGATAAAATTAAAGAGAAATAATTAACGGGCTCATTGTTTATCAAAGAATTATTTAAATTTTTTATTTTATCAATGACATCCTCATTATAAGAATAATATATATATATATATATATATTTAATTGTAGTACTCTTTAATTATTGATTTGGTAGAGTGTGTTGTATAGTGTCGATGAATAAGAAAATTTAATCACATGAAAGTTGGAATTATTGAAAAACATGAGACTAAGGGAAATGTAACCCGTAATATGTTCCTAATGATTATGTAAGGATGTTGATATAATGAAAATATTGATAGGGATAATGTAAATTCGATAGTGTTTATTACCTTGGATCATATTTTTGATTTTTTTGAAAATTTGGTTTATTATGTAATTGGATGGGATTATAGAATTTTTTTTAAGGAATATATAAAATAATATATGTTTTAAAAAGGTAATAAGTAACCATGCATGTTTTCAATAATTTTTTATGGTAATTTTTTTTATTACTATGTTGAAGGATAAAACATGATTAAGGTATTCACATGTTTTTTATGTGATGCTTTTTAGATAAATCTTGTTGTTTAAATTAAAGCTAAGTTCAATTTTTCAATTCGTTGACCCTGTAAGGCATTAGATTATGATATTTATTAAGGGATATAATGATAACAATTTATGAAATGGTTTCAGTTGATCTTTAGTTATTGTTTTAGATATTAATGTATTACCTAAATATATGATGCAACTTGTTATAAGTATAAATAGTTCAAGGAACAACCAAAGGATTAGATTGTGTTGTTGAAATATAATTTTATCATGTCTATATATTTTATTATACTATTATATAGTATAAAATATTCATCTTTAGGGGATGTGTCTTGAAACAAAAATTTAATCCTAGTACCTTCATTTTCGATAATATGATGGCCGTTTTGGTCATCACAGATTTATGGTTTTGTGCCCCCAAACATTAAATTTAAAATTAACTTGTTTGTGATCAATGACGTATATCACCAACTATAATTATTTATACTTTTCAACCATGTCCATATCTTCACATTTTCTATCTGGTAACCTAGTTATTTGATTATTCCAAATGACTTTTGTACTTAACATTATCTCTTATTAAGGGAATATTTTGTTAACTATTTTATGACGTGGGTTTTTGGATAATGAAATTTTCAAATATAAAACATTATTTTCTAAGATCATGTTTAAATTGTGAGGATGCAAATAATTCAAAGTGTGGAGAATGTAACACCCTAAAATTATAAATGAATAACATTTTAAATAATTTCATATGTGAAATTAAATACCAAGCATAGAATAGAATATAAAATCCTAATAAATTACAATATATTTTCTTTTTAAATAAATTAAATATATTCTATATATTTCATTTCACTTAATACTGATTTATCTTGTAATACATGTGTTAATGACTTTCTTCGATGGCTTGCAAAACATGCATGATTGATTTTTACTGAATGTTAATTTGATTATTATTTATTATAAGAATTATATCTTATTTGTTAAATTGGAAGTTATAAATAGGATTAAAATACTTATGAATGTATATGGTTTAATTGAAATGTTAAAAATTAATTGAAATGTAATATAAATACCAATTGAATATAAAGGAAATGTTTTTATAAAAACCATTATTTTTCAGCAAAGGAATTTTATCATAATAATTTAAATTAATTACTATTAATAAATGATAATAATTAAATTTATATATTTTATGTTCAATTAAATTATTTTTACATTCATCCAAAAAAATTTATAGGAATATGATAAAAATATAAATTTTTACGCTTAAAAGATGTATTTTTCTAAAGATTTTTTTGGCATTTAGAGATGCACTTATTTTAAAGATAAAATTTCAAAAAATTATAAATTATAATATAAAAAATAAAAAAAAAATTAAATAGTAATTTCAAAATTATATTAGGGATATTTTTTAGTATTTTTCTATTTTATCATATTTTGATCAATTCTGAAAAATACTAAATTTTAATTAAAAACTAAATTTTATCCTAAATAGTTTATAATGATAAATTATATTATGAGATATTTTAAAGTCAAAATAGATAAATTATACATCTATGAATCAAATATATTTTATTTAAACCATTTTTGAATTGAATTTTGTTATGAAAAAATAGTAAATTTTTAAACATTTTAACTTTAAAAATCATCTTCCTCATAGCCTCTTGGAATTAAAGTTAAATTAATTTCTAACAATTATGTTATCATAATTTGTAAAAATGGTTTCTATATTTTTAATCATAATAATTTATAATTTATAATAAGTTCAACATAAACTTTTAACATAATTATTACTATATACAATTAAAATTAATTATAGAGATTAAGGTAAAAATGAGTTTACATAGCAGTTCAACATAGAGTATAAGGTGTGAAAACATACTACACTTATAAAATACCTATTTTATGGAAATATATATGTCATTAAACTTATAGGTTCTATTTTTTTGGTTTATGCAAGCATCTTTTGAGGTAAAAACGTTGGTTCACCTAATATCTTTTCAAAAATGTCAAGTGTTTCCTCTTCCTCAATTATAAAAGGTCACCACCTCTTTCCCTTATTCAAACCACTCAACCAACATTGGTTTATCCAAGACTAAAAAAAATAACTCCTCAACTTTAATCACATAATCCTAGACGACTTATCAATGTAATAAATCCATCTAGGGAAGGAATTAGTGGAAACCTTATGAGGATACTCAATGAAGAAGGTAACGTTTTTTTAAAATCATTTTCATTTTATTTACTTCTCCACATAACTAAATTTATTTTATATAATGCTTAAATAATAACCTCAGTATATTCTATATACTATTATTTTTCTTATTAAATGGTAAAACATACATGTTTTCACACTTCCATCAAATGGTAGGCACAATCATCATCTTTGTGTATGTCAGACAACCACCATGCGAACTGATGTCGTTAATTTTTTTTAAAGGTTGGGGCTAATGTCGTTCATTATTACATTTCCACATTTAAAGGTTTGTAATAATGATGGATTTATTGATTATATATGATATTTATGAAATTATGATATTATTATATATATTTAATTATAATATAACACATACATTCTTGCTTTACATTTTTTGGCAATATGATAACATCATTTGTGGGTACGATAAACTACCTCTTTGAAACGCAATGTGATTCATTCACAAATTTAATGGAATTTATTAAGTATGGTTTTGATAAAACATTGATATATATAAGACAAAAAATGTTACTGGAATGATAATATATATATAAATATATCATTTACTTTTCACTCATCAATTTCACAAGAAATTGGCAGCATCGTTCATGCTTACGTACGACCTACCGTCTCTATGAATGGTAAATTTTATTTCCTATCAATAACATAAATTAATTACTATAAATAAATATATAATGAATATATTTGAAATTTAAATCACGGTTTAAATTTTGGTGATTATGAAATCATGATTAATGTAATAGGAAAAAAACAATAGGCTAAAACATTTAAAAAAATGTAATTAACCACCAAAATAATAAAAAATATGAAAGATTATTAACAAACAGGAGATAAGATTTTATAAAAATATTATATATGATATTATAAATATTTTATTATAAGCTAATAACGTTTTAATAATTATTATATGGGATTTTAAAAGCTATTTAACCAAAAAGGAGGGTAAGGTAAGTGGTTTTCATCTCAATTTAAATTCTGATGAGAAAAATATATTATTATGGACCATTTCCATTTAATATGGTTTATATAATGCACCATTACATGTATTGTTTTTAATAATACATTATTAATGTAATTTTATGTTTTAATCTAAATTTTCTCATCTATGGGGATGTGAGAAGAAAATTATTATATTGTAAAAGTTATAGGAAAATCTCATGTTCTATCGTGATTGTTACAAATATCTTGAAAAAAACATTCATGTGATCAATTTTCATTGGAAATTTAATATTACATAAATATCCACTTATTTTCATGATGGATATGATTATTTTCTAAACTTTTTACCATCTTTACATGTGGTATTTACTTCTCATGTTATTTTATTAACTATGGAAGTATTGTTAAATTTGAAACCATTACTCAATAAAAATATTTTATAAGTAATATTATTTATTAATTAAATATATTATTTCATATATTGGTAATACATTGGACATGTAGTAATGGGTTGGATAATAGTTAATTAAATCCCCTCAATGCATTGGTAGTCACGTGAGACAAATCAGTTGTCGAAACTAGATGGTTTTCTACCCATGGTATTAAACTTTCCTGAGGATTGATCATGAAAGTAACTATCTTGAGGATAGATTTTGATAGTTCATGTGTCCAAACTGTTTCATTACATCATTATTGTTCTTCCATGTGGTGAAATTACTAGTTAGTATATCTATGATCAAGTTTTAATCTTGTGTGATTATTTATATGGAATTATTTGATAATCTATTATTCCTCCTATATTGATTATTACATATCCAAATATTTATGGGTATTGTGTGTTTATTTATCAACATTTACACGTATATCTTTCTTGATGAATTATGATATATTCTATTATACTTAACTATTAATGATCATTTGAGACCACTATTCCATTTTTTCCTTTCGCCTGGTTATGAAGAAATGATCTTTGAATTATTTTTCAAAGATTTAGTTTGTTATATTTTCGTTTCCCAATGTATAATGGGTATCATGTATGTTTTTTGGTTTCCAAAAAATATAAACTATCCATTCCTAATGGATTTGAGTCTTGTATATATGCCAATATAATTAATTAATGCACTAGCTCAGAGCTAATGGGTTTGGGGCCATTACAGTCGGTTTTGGATTTGAGAGGGCCACTTTCTCGAAAACCTCACATAAAAGGGCGGTGTAATAGTAGACCCAATGGTGGTTGAGGAAATTCTATCTTGGGTTCCCCTAACATTTATACTATTCTACGATGATTCCTTAGGTTGTAAGGGTACTATGAGTGGTTTTACCTTATTTATCTAGAGAAAAAGAACAATATATATTTGAATTGAAAGGGGAAACCATTTATGTGGATGGAAAGATCCCAGTTATTCTTTCATGAGTTGAGTAAGAGATTTATAACTACTCCCATATTGATATTTCCATATGATAGTTTAATGAACATAGTTTTTTATGCATAATGTTTTGGGATTGGTTTTTTCTGATGTAGAAGCAAGAGGTGACAGCCTGTGGCTCATGTAAGTTGAGACAAAAATATTAGAACTGCGGGACTCCTGACCATGAGTTTTCAGTGGTGGTCTTGGTAATAAAAATGTTGTGATACTACTTTATGGGTGAGCTATTTATCATCTACTCTGACCACAACATTATCAAGTATAACTTCTCTCAAAAGGATATTAAATTGAGGATAATTCAATTTATAGAGCTCCTCCAGGACTATGAAATTGATATTTTCTCTAATTTGAGGAGAGGGAACATGGTGGAATATTCTCTTATTAGGAGATCATGTCCTCTTTTGATTGATGGGGTTTTAGAGTAGTTATCCTCATTGCAGTTTTCCATAGTGGAGTCATGAAGATACTGACAGTGAGACATTACATACATAGATATCCACATTACATAATCCTAATAGGTATTCTATAGGTGGGGATAATACAATAACTTAGAAGGGATGTATATTGGTACGATTGACATTGTAGGAGGAGGGGATGTGGGAGTTTCATAAATCCCATTTCGTGGTACATATAGGTGTGTAAAATATGTGCCCAGGCCTTTGATGTCATTTTTAGTGCCCAGACATGAAGAGTTGTGTTGTAGACATTGTATCATGATGTATCACTTGTCGCCATGTGAAGGCTTGGAACCATGTTCTAGTTGGTCTAGTTCAATACCCTAAGGTGTTGGTGTTTATGTGGGACTATATATCCCTAGACATTATGGTTTCTATATATTTCATAGGGGAATGTTGTAATCTGAGTGATCGTAGACCAAATCACCAAGTCGTACCACTTCTTATCTATTCAAGAGAAAACGTCAGTTGATAACATGGGATTCCTGTACATATAGAATATAGTCTAACCCAATGGAGTAACCTCTATGATCATTTCATACCACAATGTTTGTTTAATTTCATTATTATGTAAAGTATTATAGGAGACCATTGGGACCCTATTTCATTTGAGAGTGGCGTTTGACCCCTATACTAGAGACCAGACTGAGCATACCATTTAGGTCATTGAGGATATTTTTCTATCTTTCATGTGGTATTTTGGCTTTATTTTGGAGGATCATCTATAGTTGGTGGAGTTTTCATACAAAAAAGTTATTGTTACACCATTGGTATTGCTCTATTTGATGCCTTGTATAGAATACCTTACAGGTAACCACATTATTGGAGTGATCCCGGAAATATAGTACTCATGGGACCATAGTTTGTTTGAGCTACAGTAGATATGTGTAGATCATCCATGAGTGGATGAGGACTGCACATAGCAATTTTAAGTCTTGTGTGGAATTAAGGTAGAGGCCACTATACATTACAGAGGGGTAATGTATTTCTGAGGGTCTCATCATGACATGGTATTTATATATTTATCTATGTAAGAAAACTATTTTTGAGATTCATTATCCCTTTCTAGAAACTATGTATAGTTGGGTGTGGTGTATAACTTATCTCAACCACCATAATTAGACAACGTACATGATTTCTTCTATTTGTGACGGTTGATGAGGTACATTTTAAATCCATCACATGTTATCAACTAGAAAATTTTTGACATTTAGGATAGTGCTAACATTACTGAGTACCTCGTGATGATTTGGGGATGGTAAGAGAGGATCCTTTTTGGATTAATTATTCCCCTAGTGTGTATCTGGTGACAGTATGTGAATATTCAAGAGAGTACCTATGAGTTTGAGGCTAAGGTGTGATCCCATTACCCTCAACGTTTCTAGTACGGTTTTTATATTTTAAGGATGACAATAATTAATGTGGGGGAGAATGCAATGACTCTAATTTTCCCATGATTTGACACAAGATATTATATGGATTTCTTTTGATCTAGTAGTTGAGGAGGCATTATATTCCAAGGCCGAGTGTCCCCAAAATTAGTTTTTGAAATATATTATATATATTAATATCACATGGATGATGTTTTCTTAAAAAATTTGAATAACTCTTGAATAGGAGACGGAATCAAAAATCTAATGGATCTATTTAGTTAAAAACATGGGTTTTTACCCTAAGTGTGATATAAGCTTTATCAGTTTTATGTGTTTTTGAAAATGTTTTTGTGAGTGTGGATTTAATTAATTCGTTAAATTAAATGTTTTAATCTTTTTTATTTGATGCAGCGACTAAACTCCACAATTTAGACACTATTATGGTCACTTTTCTAGCAAAAATGATTAACCCTTAAACATTTAAAGGAATCATGGAAGAGATATTTGGAGGATATATAAGATTACGACAATGAATCCAGATCTGTTCGAGGATCGTTGATCCGTAAAAGTTTTTTGATCACTAAAATGATGGAAATGAAGAACAGTTCTTTATCAATAATTGATACAAACTCCATGTAAAACATTTGATTTGTGAAATTCCATTTTTTTCATTATCATGTGGCAAATGCATATCAATTACAAGACAAATAATAGATTTAGGAATCATTGGTTTATTTTTTTTTACTGATTGGATAAAATTTTCACTATTTATTTCCTCTTCGTTCATAAAAATCTATGACAACTGATCGATCCAAATTAAAAAATGCCATGTTTTGTTCCTCACATATCACAGATTATGGGTTTCTTTACTGATTCATCCCGAGTTCACGGAGGGTATTTTCATTCCCCCTTGATTTGATGATTACCCAGTATTTTATTGTTCTATGACAATTCATCGATGAAACGGCTCAACACTAAGGGTTCAGTTCAATATCAAGTGTGTGATTGAGGTACAATGATGGATGTGGATGATAAGATGTAGATGAGAGCATATTGGTGATTCTAGTTCATCCTAGTTTTGATGGTACGACTACAAAAACTATCTAGGGGTGTTTCATGAGTTCATTTGAAGCTCATAATCTTGATCACATGTAATGAGAGTGTTGGATGACCCTGAATCTACAATCTTTGATGAGGATAGTGGATTCAGTGATAGAAAAGTCAATGCAGAGAAGACCCCAACAGATCAGAGGAATATAGAGTTACACTGAGTTTAATATTGAATTACACACCACATGTGAACCCTGGATTCAATACTATGGGTTCAATTAAGAGATAAATATCACATTAAATGTGACCATATCATGCACCATGTGGCACTTTCTCGATATCTCTGTGTGTAAACCATAGGTCACACTGACATAGACATGCCCAAAGTACATAGTCACAGTCCGATGTACATGAGCATGACCAGACAGAATGGGTTGAGTTCATATAAATCTCTACAATTCATTTATTATTTATACACGTTGTGTATGTGGATATTTACATGTTCTGTGAGGAAACACCACATAAGAAGACCAGGGGTTGGTTGGACTTGCCATGTACTCCTAGTACATGTCATATACAACCTTTGAGTGTGTTTAGGATCGTTCATTTATTTAGTTTGGAACATTATTAGTTGATTGAATTCCCTTGGTCCATCCCCTCAAGGGCACAATATGTAATTTTTTCCAAATCATTAGATTGTGATCCTTTCTAGAGAAGGAATCATAGATATAGTTTTTGGTTCTCCTCCACGAGACTGAAGTGTGATCTTATATTATTATATACCTTTTACAGGGTTTTTGGAATCAGTATGACCTCCCCGAGTAGGGAATTAATCCTCCATCTAGTAGGATATTTTATTAGGGTTTGTGGTATCACTACTAGAATTAAGGGTATTTGCAACGGGCTATTTATGATAGGATCCCGTCGCAAATAGGCTTTGGTGACGGGGCCCCGTCAGAAATACCCGTTTCGGAAAGCGGCTTAGAAAGTATATTTTTGCGACGGGCTCATTGAAAATAAGACTCCAATTTTATACATTATATATAAATAAACCTTTTGCGATAGGCCCATTTCAAATACTATTTTCAACAGGGAAGTTCCCCATCACAAATAAGTCTCTTATTATATACATTATATATATAAATACATTTGTGATGGGCTTATCGTCCTGTCGCAACTACTATTAATGAAAAATTATATTTAATTTATTTTCAATGGGAGCCATCGCAAAAGGTCCTGTCGCAAATACTAAACATAATAAAAAATATATATTTAATAAAATTATGATTAATGAAAAAATTATTTTATTGTTATTAAAATAATAACAAAATGAAAAATATTTTTATTAGTAAAATAAACAAACATTAAAAAATCTAATACTAATTTTTTAAATAAAAATATGATTAATAAAAAATTAATATTAATATAATTAAAAAAATTACTAAAATTTTCATTATTTACAAAAAAATATAAAAAAATCATAAAATTTTATTATTATTTGTAAAATAAACAAATATAAAAAAATTAATAATAAATAATAAAATATTAAAAAAAAATAATCATATTTTGCAATACTTTCACCAATATATAAGATAGAAACTGTAAACAGTTCATATTACAATAAATCATGAATTCAATTTTATTAACATAAAAAACAAATCAACAGTGGGGTAGTCTTTTGGAGGAGTTGGAAGAGTTGTTGGATATGGTTGAGGAAACTCCATCCCTAAACTATGAGTCAGATGGTGTATGTACTCCTTCTTCTTGTGATGTAGCTACTACTGCTATTGCAGCCATCAAAGAATCTCCTCCTCATGTTATTGATGTTGCTACTGATGCAGATGTATCTCTTCATGAGGATTCTAAAAACACTATATAGGCTCAGTCTGAGTTCAAAACTTCTCCTGATACTGTGAGGAAAATGATGATTCCTCTCTATGATCTCCTCTCGAGCTGGACGCTGACATCACAGTAGTACCATAATAAGTATTGGGTGTCAAATGAGAGCTTCTACCAACTACTCGGTGCTTCTCAAAGCCATACTGAGTCTCCTATTGTTGAGTCAATAAGGGTTTCCTTATGAATTTTCCATTCCTTCTTGTTTTGAAAATCACAAACACCTTATCTAAAGGATAATTGCTTTTATAAGGAAAATTGATTTTATAAGGAAAAATGCTTCCTTAAGTAAAATCGCTTTTATAAGAAAAATTATCCTTACCATTTTTTCATCCATATTTTTCTTAAGTATAAGTTTCGAATTCATTTTCTCGGAATTGTTGAAACTTTGATATAAAGCATTCTGTTTTAGGATTAGGATTCTGGATAAGAACTATAATGAAATTTCATTCCGAATTCCGGATATGAACTCTGACTAAGTTCTATTCCAGATTCAGATTACGAATTCTAATGAAGAAATATCATTCTGAATTCCTATTACGAATTCTGATAAAGAATTCTCATTATGAATTCTGATGACGAATTCTCATTACGAATTCTGATGAAGAATTCTCAGTACGAATTCCAATGACGAATTCTCATTACGAATTCTGATGACGAATTCTCATTACGAATTCTGATGATGAATTCTCAATACAAATTCCAATGACGAATTCTCATTACGATTTCTGATGACGAATTCCTATTCCGAATTCTGATTCCGAATTCACCTATTAAACAGAATTTGAGTGTCTTTGTTTTATATACTCTGAATTAATACAGACTCCGAAAAATATCTTTGTTAGACTCCGAACTTCTATATTGCTTACACTTCTAAAATTTCTCTACTCTTTACTATTGTTCCTTACACTCCGAACCTTCACTCCGAAGTTTCCATTCCGAACTTTTATGTTAGAGTTTAAAACAATGTCGTACATTCTGTTACACTTGTTTTGTTATAAAACGATGTCGTATGTTTTGTTATAAACTAACCGTTGTCTAAGTGACACGTGTACAGGTCCCTCCGATCTTTAAGGAAAATATGACGGTTGGAGAAGGAGCCGACCTTACCTATAAATATGAGCGCATTTGAAAGAGCTCGATGCTGATGGCTGATAGCAGATGAAAGTGTTGAAAGGCTGAAAAATTTTCTTGAAGTGATTTCTAGAGAGAGAGGCTCTTATTAACTCTCAAAGCTTCGTGCGAATCCGAATGTTGGTGATTACATTCGAGGGATTCCGGGGATAGGAAGACAGAGGTGCCGACTACCTTGAAGTTCGAGGGCTTCCTTGCTGAGGAAGACAGAGGTTGCCAACTACCTTGAAGTTGAGGGCTTGCGGGGATAGCAAGACAGAGACTCCGATCTTCGTATCTAGGGATTACCCTGGTGTGGGTAAGACAGACTTTCTTGAAAGTATAAATCAAGGGACCTTTATCCATGGTTGTTGGATACCCTTCTCTTTGGGTTAAAAGACTATTATCTTGTTACTTGTAGTTTAACTACTTGTTTTTTTCCGCTGCAATTTGTATCAAAAGGAAAGTATAACTTTCTTATACTTCCTTACTTACTCTGATTCATTTAGATTCTATACGCTTTAAGGTAGAATCTCATATTGTAATTGTTTGTTAAGTTTCAATCTCCGGAACCATATTTCCGGAACCTACTTTTGGAATCACTTTCCAAGTTTAGTTCGGTGTTAGAGGTGTTGTGAATTTGCTTAGTTTAACTTTGTTAAACTTAGCCTTTTCCTTTACTTAAGGAAAACATAGTTATTCTTAACTAAATTTAAAGGTTCCAAAGGAATTTTTTAAGTATACAATTCACCCCCCTTCTTGTATATTGAGAATCTCATACTATATTTCGATCCTACAATTGGTATCAGAGGTTGGAAACCTCTTACTCTATACCAATATTACATTTGGTATCAGAGGAGGTCTCTGAAATACTTGTACTCACATACAAGTTTTTCTTGCTCACTTTATCCTTCCGAACTTTGTCATTCCAAATTTGTCCATTCCGAACTTTTCCGATTCCGAACTTTGTTATTACGATTCTTTGCTACTAACAAGTTTGTGTGCAATGTTATTTTTAGTATGGAAGGAATTAATGTTGGATCAATTGACAATCTAAATCCTACAAGACCACCTATATTTGATGGTAATGACTATGAATACTGGAGAGATCGTATGAAGACATTTGTTATCAATACTGGAGTAGACAACTTTGTCATGCTTACTGGTGATTATAAAATTCCTGAAAAGGAAGTCAGAACCTTTACTAACCAGGAAAAGAAAGATTATCAACTCAACTATAAGGTACGCAATACTTTACTATGTTCAATGACTAGAAATATATATAGCCAAATTTCTTCTTGTGAAGCAGCTAATTGTATATGAAAGAAGTTAGAGGTTACACACTTTGGAACTTCTAAAGTGATTGAGACTAGAAGAGCTATGCTTAGAGCTGAATATCATGGATTCAATTTTCCGTATGGAGAACCTATCTGTAAAGTTCAACAATGATTTATGACTATTGTCAACAGTCTACAATCTATGGGAGAGAAAGTTTTAGATGATGAAGCTCTTGTGGGCAAGATAATTGACATTATGCCCAATGAGTGGGAATCCAAGAGAACAGCTATAGATGAGAAAAGGAAGGTAACTGAAATTACTCTTGATGAATTATTTGGAACTCTTCTACAACATGAAACTTGACTGAAGAGAGATGCTGACAACATCAAGAAGAAGAATGGAAATGGTACTGTTGCTTTTACTATAACTTCAAATCAGATGAAAGCTAAGACTCCTGAGATAGTTACTAGATCCAAGTCTAAGAAAGTCATTTTTCAATCCGAATATAGTGAGAGTGAAGTTACTTGTTATGAATGTAAGAGAGCTGGAAATATTAGACCAGATTGCCCTATGCTCAAAAAGAAAGAAAGGAAGGAAAGACATTCAGACAAGAACAAGAAGAAGTATTATAATGCTAATGCTAAGAAAGTTTTGAAAGCTAATGACACCTGGAGTGCCAGTGGTGGTGACTCTTCAGATGAATCTTCTGATTATGAATCTTCAGGACAGAAGAATATTGGTATTATAGCCATACTACCTATTGATAATCATTGTCTTATGGATAAGGTACGAAATGCTGAATCATTGACCAATGTTTCTTTAAATTCTAATGATATTAAGTATTATAACTCTTCTGATGAAGAATCAACTTCTGATGAGGAAAATACTTTACCTACTTATGAAGAAGTCTCTAGGTTTTCTGAACTTCTTGAGATTGAGAATTCCAAACTCAACAAGAAACTTGATAAGGAAAATTCTAGAAATTCTATTCTTACAAAAGAGATATCAGATATTTCTAAAGATCTTGATAAGAAAAATGCTGATTTTGAAAATATTTCAAAAAATCTTGAGGAAGTAAGTTCAGAGAAGAAAAAACTTTCTAAAGAGTAAGAAAAAGTAATTTCTAATAAAAGTGTTTTCGAGCCTAACTCTAGTTCAAAAACTAATGATTTTGAGAATAAAAACTTGGTTGTAAAACTCAAGTCCGAAATTTTTTCCTTAAAGAAGTGTTTTTCAAACTTTACCCATGGTAAGGAAAATTTTGATAAGATGTATTCCCAAATACGACCTTTAAGAAATAAATCTGGATTTGGTTATACCCATGCAAAACCAGTTTTCAGTAACAATTATTTTGTTCCTCAAAGTGCTCCATTTTGTACTAAATGTCAATGTGGAGGTCACTGGGAAAAAAGTTGTTCCTTAAACAAAACCCAATCTCTAGGATTTCACAAAGCTTACTTTTCTAAGAAAATGTGGGTTCCTAAAATTTTATTGTCTGGAAATCTCGGATCCAAACAAGTTTGGATTCCGAAAGTCTAATTTTCTTCTTGATTTCTGGATAATAAAGAAAGTACCAGCAACAATACATGGTACATGGATAGTGGATGTTCCCGGCACATGACTGGTAACAAAAGCTTTTTTGAAAACGTTATCAAAATGAAAGGAGGAAAGGTAACTTTTGGATACAATGCTAAGGGAGAGATTTTTGGTATTGGTAATATTGTTCTTTTAGGTAAAACCTTGATTTCAAATGTTCTTTTTGTTAAAGGTCTTAAGCACAACCTCATTAGCATAAGTCAGTTATGTGATGAAGGTTATCTTGTGAATTTTAGGAATGATAAGTGTTTAGTTCATAATTCCCTGGAAGAATTTATTCTCTCAGCCAATAGGCAAGAGAATGTCTACACCTTAAACCTAGAAGACCTAAGAAGCCAAGATTTACCTTTCCTAAGTGCAATGGAAGATCATTCTTGGTTATGTAATAGAAGACTAGGACACTGTAATATGAGAAACCTATGTAAACTTTCTAAGAAGAAACTAGTTAAGGATCTACCGGAGCTTAGATTTGATTATTCTAAAGTTTGTGATCCTTGTCAATATGGCAAGAAACATAAATCTAGTTTTAATTCAATCGTTGAAGTCTCAACAACTGATGCATTACAGTTAGTGAACATGGATCTTTTTGGTCCAACACAAACTGGAAGTATTGGAGGCAAATACTATGTGTTTGTTCTAGTTGATGATTACACTAGATTTACTTGGGTCTATTTTCTAGCAAAGAAATCTGAAGCTTTTTCTTATTTCAAAAGTTTTAGAGCTCAAGTTAAAAATGAGAAAAACCTTCCATTTAAAACTATTCATAGTGATCATGGAGGAGAATTTCAAAATTCTGATTTTGAAACTTTTTGTAGTAAGAAAGGTATTACTCACAATTTTTCAGCACCTAGAACTCCTCAACAGAATGGTGTAGTTGAAAGAAGAAATATAATTCTTCAAGGGATAACTAGAACCATGTTGAGTGAATATTCTATTTCTAGACATTTCTGGGCTGAAGCTGTAATTACTGCTTGTTATACTATAAATCGAGTTTTGATTAGACCTTTTATTAATAAAACTCCTTATGAGTTATGGAATGGTAGAAAACCAAGACATTCCTACTTCAAGGTTTTTGGTTGCAAAGTATTCATTTTGAATACTAAAGATAACTTACATAAATTCGCACCAAAGTCTGATGAAGGAATTTTCTTAGGATATTCGACAACTTCTAAGGCTTATAGAGTTTTTAATAAAAACACTTGTACTTTTGAGGAAACGGTACATGTAAAATTTGATGAGTCAGATCCTTTTGTTTTTAAACCATCTCAACTTACATCTTCGGATGTGTTTTCAAAAACTGATTATCAACCTTTGATAGAAGAACCTTCTGATAAGGAAATTTTTCAAGAAGATACTTCTGAAACATTTACCCCAGAAGACTTTCTACCCTAGGTTGATGAACAGGTTTTACAAAACCCAAATCAGGTGTTTCTTAAGAATCATCCCAGTGATAGTATCATTGGTGATGTAAATCAACCTGTAAGGACTAGAAGTTCCTTAAGAAATGAAGTAGAACATCTATCATTTCTTTCCCAATTAGAACCTAAAAGCACTGATGAAGCTTTAGGTGATGATGATTGGATCAAAGCAATGAAAGATGAACTAAATGAATTCGAAAGGAATAAACTCTGGACCTTGGTTGAAAGTCCTAAGGAAACTTCTGTTATTGGAGTAAAATGGGTTTTCAGAAATAAATGTGATGAAAATGGAGTCATTGTTAGAAATAAATCTAGACTTGTTGCTAAAGGCTATAATCAGCAAGAAGGAATAGACTATGAAGAAACCTATGCTCCAGTAGCTAGACTTGAATCTATCTGTATTCTACTTGCTTTTGCCGTATTCTTTAATTTCAAACTTTTCCAAATGGATGTGAAATGTGCTTTTCTTAACGGTTATGTTCAAGAGGATGTCTTTGTTGAACAACCTCCTGGCTTTGAAGATACAAAACATCCGGATCATGTTTTTAGACTTACCAAAGCTTTGTATGGCCTTAAAAAAGCCCCACGAGCATGGTATGATAGACTCACTGGATTTTTGCTTCAAAATAACTATGTTAAGGGAAATGAAGATCCAACTCTTTTTATAAAGAAAGATAAGAAAAATGTTTTGATTGTTCAAATTTATGTTGATGACATTATATTTGGTTCAACTCAGCAATCATTGACTGACTCTTTTGCTAGTCTAATGAAATCTGAGTTTGAAATGAGTATGATGGGTGTGTTAACATTTTTCCTTGGTTTTAAAATTTCTAAAAAACTAGAAGGAACCTAAATATCTCAACATAAGTATATTAAATATCTTCTTAAAAAGTATGGTTATGACAACACTAAGAGTATAAGTACTCCCATTGGTACCTCAAACTCTTTAGATCTTGACGAAGCTGGGAAACCAGTAGATCAAACATCTTTTAGAGATATGATAGGTAGTATACTTTACTTAACAGCTAGTCGACCAGAGTTAATGTTTTCAGTATTCTTATGTGCAAGATATCAATCTAATCCTAAGGAATCTCACTTAAAGGCAGTTAAAAGAATTTTTCGCTACCTTAAGGGAACCATGGATCTAGGATTATTTTATTCTTCTTGAAATGATTTTGTTCTAAAAAGCTTTTCTGATGCTGACTTTGGTGGATGTAGAATGGATAGAAAAACTACATATGGAACTTGTCATTTCTTAGGAGATTCTTTAGTTTCTTGGTCCTGCAAGAAGCAACATTCTGTAGCACTCTCCACTGCTGAAGCTGAATATGTAGCAGCTGGAAGTTGTTGTGCACAAGTGTTGTGGATGCAACACACACTCACAGACTATGTCTTGAGTTTTATTAAAACTCAAATTTTGTGTGATAACACAAGTGCCATTGCCCTAAGTAAAAACCCTGCACATCACTCTCGTGCAAAACACATAGATATTAGGCATCACTTTCTTAGGGATCACACATTTAAAGGAGATATTATTCTTCAGTTTATCGGAACGCAAGATCAACTTGCTGATATTTTCACAAAATCTTTGCCTTCTGATAGACTTGAATATATTAAACAGAAGTTAGGAATGATAACCGTAAGGTAATCTTTCTTAATTAACTTTCTGTTGAAAAAGTCTCCTTACAGTAATAAACTCCTTTTCATAGGGGGAGTACATTTGATTGTTTGTTTAAAAAAAATTCAAAATTTGTTTTCAAACTTTTCGGAACGAATATTTCCGGAATGGAACTTCTGGAACTAAATTTTCCAAATTGGACATTCTTGTACAGAACACTTCTGGAATGGAAGTATTCATATTAGAAATTTCCGGAATGAAAATTTACATACTGGCAGTTTCATAACCAGATATTTTTGTACCAGTTGTTTTTCGTACTAAAATTTTTCGTAATGTATTTTTTCATACTAAGTTCTTCGTTCTGTTTTTCTTCTTAAGTTTGTTTTTCGTACTGCGTTTTTCGTAATAAGTTTTTCGTACTAAGTTTATTTTTCATAGTTAAATTTTTGCGGAATCTGCCATTATGAATAATCCTCCTAAGCCAATCCGAAAGGTATGGTTACCCTACTCAAGTTTTCGTAGTCATATTTTACTTGCTGAAATTTTCTTGTATTATGATTTCGGATTATAGTTTTCTTAACTCTTTGTTTTAATAAAAACCTCAAAAATATCGGATTCAAGCTTCCAACCATCAGATCTGATCTCAGCTCATTCTAACCATAAGATCAATCGAGGTAGGTGAACCGTCATCTCGTTGCCTATATAAAGGGGACCCAAATACTCGACCCACATCGATCTCAAAGATCTTGCGTCCCGAATCTCTGCCTCTCTGATTTAAGGCCGTTCCGAACTTCAGTCTCCTCCGTTCCGAACTTCTCAGAGAACTTCAGATCTGAATGTCTGCGGAGTTAGCATCTCAAGAAATGTCATCTACTAAGCCTATTTCTCAGTGGTTAGTTTACAGAGAAAGTTTAGTTCATCCGGTTTTCTTCAACAACTATGATTCCCTTATCTCAAATAACATCAAGTTGAATAGCTGGGAAGATGTTGTGGTATCAAAAACCGGGAATCAAGATGAAGTATATTCAGACTTACTTATCGAGTTTTATGAGTCAGTTTCTTTCTTCAAGGAAGATAATAGGGTGAAGTTCTCTTTTAAGTCTTATGGAAAGACTTACAAACATTCTCACACCAAGGCCGCAAGCCTGGTAGGATTGTCTTATGAAGGAGAAGCAGAATTTATTTCGCATGTTTTACCGGTCTCTAAGGGTAGCTTCGACAAGGAAAAAGCCTTAGAAACTCTCGGACTTGCTGATGACAAGGCTCCGAAGATTGCAAGTTTATATACCAACATCCGGATTCTGGAGTTATGGGTGCAAGGACTTATCGTACCGAGGAAAGGTTATAAATATAGCTTGAAGAAAAGTGATATCTATATCTTAGATTTCCTGATAAATCTATGGAAGTTTAACTTGATGAAGCATATTCTTCTTACTCTTGAAAATTTGAAGAAAGGAAATCTGAGAGCTCAGATTATGTATCAAGCAATCCTCTCCAAGTTAATTGTTCGGTGCCTTGAGTCTTTCAAGGAGGCTTGCAAATCTAAGCCGAGAGTTTGCAAGATCATGCTGGTCAGCGATGGCACTCTTAAAATAATGAATGTAGCTTTTGACAAGAAGTCTGGAATGTTTATTGATCTACCTGTTCAAGAAGAAGTGGCTCAGAAAGTTGCTTATCCGGAATCATCTAAGCCAGTAAGGAAGAGAAAGCTGAAAGAAGTGGAAGTACAAGAAGAATATCCTAAGTCTAAGGAAGTCCACTCCGCACCACCAAAGCCAAATAAGGAAAAAGCTTATTCTGATGAGGTTGTTACAAAGTGGAGAGCTGATAAAGAGAAAAGGAATGAAGGGGATCCGCAGTTCGGATTGGACCCTGTGGAGGCTAAGGCCTTGAAGGAGAAAACTGCTGATGAGGTTGAAAGACAAGCAAAGAAAAAGAAGCTCAAGAAGAAGATGTCCGAGGCTGAGGTAGCTCAGGCCTTGTTAAAATTCAATGAAATGGTTTCAGCAACTATTCCAGTTCCGAGATCTTTCTCCCTGGAATCTCTACCTGAGACTCCAGGAAGGAATTCCGCTGCTCCGGAAGAGGTTGTTGCTAACAATTCTGAGGAAGTTGAGCAAGTGGAACAAATAGAACAGGGTGCTGAAAGAAGTGGTGAAACCGGAGATGTGCTGAAACAAGTAGATGATTACAAGGGAACACCTTCGGAACACTTATCACTCCGGACATCAGAAGCTTAATCTTCGAAGTTAGTTACTCCAGCAATAGAAGAAGAGAAAGGATAAGAAGAAGTTGCCTATCATGGAAAAGAAGAATAACTTTTACATGATATTTCTCAGATGAAAAACGTAGAGGAAGGTATTCAGGAAGTTTCTGATGAGGATGATAATGTCGTTCAAGTTTCTGATAGTGAGAAGAGAACTCCGGAACAGGACTCAATTCCGAAAAAAGATAAGGGGAAGCAAATTCTTGCTGATACTCCGAGCTCAGGAGAAAGGAAGAGAAAGGAAGCTGGTAGTTCTTCTAAAAGGAAGTTGGAGCTTATTGAGGAAGAAAACTCTCCAAGAAAAATTTCGGATTCAGAGTCATCATCATTGGGGCATGATTTTGTTGTCTAGTCTTTAAAGAAGTTGGTAGGAACCATTCCGACCTTTTCTAGTATTGACTCAAGATGCCAGATGCTCCAACATGCGTTGAATCAGAAAACCGACTCCATATCTATGGTTATGGATAAGTGCGTTGAGATTGAGGCTCAGTTCAAAACCTTCTTTGTTGGTTACGAAGCCCATAAAAGATCTTGCAAGAGGATGACAAGCTGGTCGAAGAAGAATGTGGAAGAAATGAGGTTGCTTGATGAGTTTCAAGACAATGTTAAAGATGCCTTTGAGACCGAGGACAAGAAGATAAATGAGCTGACTTCCTCCTTTGAAGAAAAGATGACAGAAGAAAAGAACTTCCGGATTCAAGAAGTCAGGGATCTGAATGGGAAACTGAATTCTGTTTCTCAGAATTGGAAATTTGAAAGGGATCATCGGATTGATTTTGAAGAAAGGATGAAGACTCAGGAAGAGAAGATCAAAGCTCAGGAAGAAAAGATGAAGGCTTAGGAAGAAAAAATTGAATCTCAATCCGAAAGAATAGTCGTCTTAGTGAAGCAAGCTGAAGAAGATCACAAAGACCTAAAGAAGATCAAGACTATTCTAAAGGGGCTCATGTCAAAGGAAAAAGATCTGAAATAACCTAATCCAGTCTTTTTGTTGTATTCTTTTTTTTACTGACATTCCAAATCTAATGAAAATTGTGTATCTCGTTTCCATTGTTGTCATTACTAATCTTTTTGGTACTTTGTTATTTTTTTCCATTCCATCCAATTCTTTTTGAAAACCACAAAGGGGGAGAAGGAAAAGATCCTTAAGAAAAAGAAGAACTCTAATAAGAGTTTATGAAAGGGGAGAAAGAAAAAATACCCAAGGAAAAAGAACTCTAATAAGAGTTTGTTTAAGGGGGAGTTTTTCTTAAAGAAGACCTTCTTATGAAATATCACTCTGGAAATATGAATACGATCCTTAGAGTTTCAAATCCTAAGGGGGAGTTAGTCATATTCATCTATATCCTTAAAACAAAGGAGATAAGCATTGATATGTTTCTTTCTTCTTAGATTTTTTTTCGTAAGGATGTTTGTGCTTTCCAAAAAGGGGGAGATTGTTGAGTCAATAAGGTTTTCCTTATGACTTTTCCATTCCTTCTTGTTTTGAAAATCACAAACACCTTATCTAAAGGATAATTGCTTTTATAAGGAAAATTTCTTTTATAATGAAAAATGCGTCCTTAAGGAAAATCGCTTTTATAAGAAAAATTATCCTTACCATTTTTTCATCCATATTTTTCTTAAGTATAAGTTTCAGATTCATTTTCTCAGAATCGTTGAAACTTTGATATAAAGAATTCTGTTTTAGGATTCGGATTCTGGATAAGAACTCTAAGGAAATTTCATTCCGAATTCCGGATATGAACTCTGACTAAGTTCTATTCCAGATTCAGATTACGAATTCTAATGAAGAAATATCATTTTGAATTCCTATTACGAATTCTGATAAAGAATTCTCATTACGAATTCTGATGACGAATTCTCATTACGAATTCTGATGACGAATTCTCAGTACGAATTCCAATGACGAATTCTCATTACGAATTCTGATGACGAATTCTTATTACGAATTCTGATGACGAATTCTCAGTACGAATTCCAATGATGAATTCTCATTACGATTTCTGATGAAGAATTCCTATTCCGAATTCTGATTCGGAATTCACCTATTAAACAGAATTTGAGTGTCTTTGTTTTATATACTCTGAATTAATACAGACTCCGAAAAATATCTTTGTTAGACTCCGAACTTCTATATTGATTACACTTCTAAAATTTGTCTACTCTTTACTATTGTTCCTTACACTCCGAACCTTCACTCCGAAGTTTCCATTCCTAACTTTTATGTTAGAGTTTGAAACGATGTTGTACATTCTGTTACACTTGTTTTGTTATAAAACGATGTCGTCTGTTTTGTTATATACTAACCGTTGTCTAAGTGACATGTGTACAGGTCCCTCCGATCTTGAAGGAAAATATGACCGTTGGAGAAGGAGCCGACCTTACCTATAAATAAGAGCTCATCTGAAAGAGCTCGATGCTGATGGTTGATAGCAGATGAAAGTGATGAAAGGCTGAAAAATTTGCTTGAAGTGATTTCTAGAGAGAGAGGCTCTTATTAACTCTCAAAGCTTCATGTGACTCCGAATGTTGGTGATTACATTCGAGGGCTTCCGAGGATAGGAAGACAGAGGTGCCAAATACCTTGAAGTTCGAGGGCTTCCTTGCTGAGGAAGACAGAGGTTGCCAACGACCTTGATGTTGAGGGCTTGCGGGGATAGCAAGACAGAGACTCCGATCTTCGTATCGAGGGCTTACCCTGGTGTGGGTAAGACAGACATTCTTGAAAGTATAAATCAAGGGACCTTTATCCAAGGTTGTTGGATACCCTTCTCTTTGGGTTAAAATACTATTATCTTGTTACTTGTAGGTTAACTATTTGTTTTTTTCCGCTGCAATTTGTATCTTAATGAAAGTATAACTTTCTTATACTTCCTTACTTACTCTGATTCATTTAGATTCTATACGCTTTAAGGTAGAATCTCATATTGTAATTGTTTGTTAAGTTTCAATCTCCGGAACCATATTTCTGGAACCTACTTTTGGAATCACTTTCCAAGTTTAGTTCGGTGTTAGAGGTGTTGTGAATTTGCTTAGTTTAACTTCGTCAAACTTAGCCTTTTCCTTTACTTAAGGAAAAAATAGTTATTCTTAACTAACTTTAAAGGTTCCAAATGAATTTTTAAAGTATACAATTCACCCCCCTCTTTTATATTGAGCATATCATACTATATTTCGATGCTACACCTATATCCATGTCGCCTCATCGAAATGGTGGGCATTGGTCTGCTCAGCCATCTCGTCCTGTCTCAGCCTGTTTCCGAGAGTTCACAACCTCATATGACTCCTTCATTTCTAATTTGAAATTAAAATTGTGAAAATATTATATTAAGTTAATTTTAAAACTGAAAAAAATAATACTAACCACAATCTGACACGGGTGATCTCCTCTAATCTCTCTAGTGGATGGATCACTATACATCCACTGATAAATGTCAAACTTCGTAATATCAGAATGCTCGACTACCAACAAACATATAAAGTAGAATAATTATATTTTATATTATAAAAAATATTAAACAATATACTTACCAGATTCAATCTTTGTGTACTTAATATACGGCTACCAGCTCGATGCATCACCTCTTATCTCCCCTGGTTTTGTCGTCCCACTGAAAATATCCTCTGAAATCCACAACCCAACCAGTGGGAACATAATCCATCCCAAATTTGAGAAGAAATGTACTCTGGTTGGTGGACTCTACAAGACACATCAAATTATCTTACTCCAACATTCTTAATAGCTAAAATTCTAAAATTGTGCAAAAACTGATAGAAGCGGTCACGCATAGACACCTTCCATGTCACGTGGATAGCGTCATGCATGCTATCATCGATGGTATACTATAAAACCTACAAATAATTTATAATATCAGGTTTTTAATAAGTTCAATTTAAAAATTAATTTTATTTATTTACGTACCATCCAATGATTGACCATGTCACGCCTCACATCAATGGGAATATGTTCCCATGTTATCCATGGCTGAGAAAAATAATTATGCAAGATAGTGCTCCCCTGTCCAATAGCTCAATGTGAAAAAATATGAAAAAGGAATAAATAATAAAACAATTAGTATATATATAAATAAATAAATGAAATATAACTAAAATATACACGTTACCATACCTCCATGTCTGTTGATCGAAGCCAACACATGGACATCGCTTAAGGATAAGGTCAGGAATCATTAGTCGTGCAAGACCATGACCCCTCCGCGTACCCCCTGAACAGTCTGTAGGCTAAAGGTCAGATGGTCCAAAATCCCCCTCATCCAAAGGTAGCTCATCCTCCTGTAACTCTTGAATTCGATCAGGATCCATCTGAAAAACAAAAATATTTTTGTTAGCAGATAATTGAAAATTACTATTATATATAAATAAATATATTATTTAGGATTTTAACCAATATTTAATGATTTAAATGTCCATCTTCATCCTCATCTCTATAGCTGTCAATGTCAATGTCTTCAACTTCCTCCTCGGCAACATCAATATCCATATGGGTTTTAGTTTCATCATCTCATGTCAT
Source organism: Viscum album (assembly GCA_963277665.1). NCBI lineage: Eukaryota > Viridiplantae > Streptophyta > Magnoliopsida > Santalales > Viscaceae > Viscum > Viscum album. The sequence goes on along the minus strand of OY728120.1, from coordinate 1,404,545,495 downwards.
TTAAAATTCTTTTGTAGCATCATTTACATCTTCTTCATCATCGATCCTTAATTTTGGAGCGTCATCATCGATATTCACATCTGTTTGTAAAATAGATGAATTTTGAGCAGTCTCGTGTAAAATTTCAATTCCTTCCATTTCAGCAGAACCAAATTCAGTTTGATTGAACTGATTTTCCTGATATATCATTTTTATTATGCTGCACCAATAACTCATGCCTCATGATTAAGAACAGTACATTGCATAATAAATTTGATGTGCCAATTGAGCTTGCAAAAATGGTTTATTTACTACAAAAAGACTTTTATATTTAATATCGACAATTCCATGAGTTGGATGAACACAAAGGCCTCGTTCAGTATCCAACCACTGACATTTAAACATCATTATGTAATTATTTCCTAGATAACACATCTCAATAATTTCATCCAGAATTCCATAAAAGTCAACTTATGTTTCTCGATGATGTGATCCTCTTAAAAAACTCAATTATTCATTGATTTTTTCATTCCCCTTATTTATGTGTATGAAATCTAAAACCATTCACCACATATGTGTTATAAGATTTAACCATTCTAGATGGTGGGTTACTTAATATACACAGTCACTTATCAATTTAATCAGCATGATGAGACACCTAAAAATTTGTACAACAGTTATCATAATAATTAATAATAAACGGAATTGAAATTAAACCATCTATAATTTATGTTACTAGTTTTTGAAATCATTGAGAAAAATTGTTTTTATTATGTTCTTCAAGAGAAACAACTGTAATTTGTGGAAGTTCTTTCTTGATATGATTATGATATGACCTAAAAATAAAATAGGTTTACATACTGTAACATAAATTATAGAATATATGATATAAGTACACACAGTAAAAATGATGTCATTTATTCACAGTTGAGCAGAACATATGTATGAGCTATGTGATGTTCATCATCTGAAAGCCATATTTCATGAACTCCACTGAAACTAGGATTTGAATGATTAAAAACTAATAATGTATTGTCAATTTCATCATTAAAATTCCTCTCATTTCATCCAATGTGATAATGTTTTGAGTTATGTTGAGATTCAAAATTATAAGAGCATAAAAAAGAAATTTCCTCTTGAAAATAAGCTTCAGCAGTTTAGCCTTCAACTGATGCTTTGTTACGTACCGTTTTCTTCATTTTTTGAACGCATCATTGAAATGGGTACATCCATCAAAATTGTACTGGACCTCCACATTTATCTTCATGTGGAAAATGTAATATCAAATGTTCCATTGAGTTGATGAAATACGGTAGAAATATTTTTTCCAGTTTACAAATAATTACAGCAACATCTTCTTCTCGTTTTCTTAGCGCATCATAGTCTATTGTTCATTCACAATTATCTCATAATAAATATTGTATTTCTATTATCGAATCCCAAATCATAGAATTCAACAAACCTATGAATCCAATCCGCATAAGTATTTTCATTATAAAATGACAATCATGACATTTTAATCAAGTAATATAACCAATCTAAACACATCTACCGAAATTGAAATATTATCCATCTAAAAGTCTTAAATATGAAATCAAAAGACAAAATAATAAGATACTTTATTTGTAAAGTGTATAAGATATAATTGGTTACATTAACCTCTATGATCAGACATTTTTTAATAGTTCACGTTTTGCTCGCATGCAAATATTTGAAAGATATAATCGTGCCTTTAACGTATATTTGGTCTTACCTGGTTTATCCAAAAAATTATGAAATAAATTATCATAAAAGTTCTTCTCAAAATGAAATACATCCAATATGTGTTGAACCAACAAATTAAAACAATATGAACAATCCCAAAAATTTCTTTGTTTTATCTAATTATGTTCTTTCCCAAATCCATGAATTTTTTATTGGTTTACTGTGGGCCCAAATTTGATTCGAGGTAATGAAATTAAAACTAATTTTAACTCTGTACTTGATATAATTTTTGGAGGATCATCTCTTTCAATTGTTCCTTTTCTAAAATGAGATTTATTCCTCCAAAAAGGATGATCGGTTGGAAAAAATATGTGGTGACAGTTAAAATAGAATTGTTTTTTTTCATTAATGAGCATAAAGGATTTATTGTCTTTCATATAGTAAGTAAATGATTTCGGAACATGTGTTATCCAACCAGATAACATTCCATATGCTGGAAAGTCACTAATCATCCACATCAATTACAGGTTTTAATATGAAATTCTATTTTGAAGCAACATCATATGTACTAACACCATCACTCCACAATGAATTTAACTCATCAATAAATGGTTTCAAATAAACATCAATATTCTTTTTCAGATGTCATGGGATTAATAAGGTCAAAAAGATATAGGGTTCTTTCATCATTATACACAGAGGTAAATTGTATAGTGTTATAAAGACAGGCCAATCTGAAAACTGACTACCATAAAAACCAGATGGACAGAAACTGTCTGTAGAAAGACCCAATCTCACATTTCGGGCTTTTAAAGAAAAAGACAGATGCAGACTGTCAAAATGACTCCATGAATCACCATCAGAAGGATGATTCAAGTGTTTATCAGTTTAAATGTATTTTTTTTATGACATCATTGATGATGTGTTCTGAGAAATTAATAAAAACTACAACCTTGGTGTAGGGGGGAAATATCTCAATTGTTTTACTAGAATTGATCCAGACATCCATGGTTGAGCTTATTTATACATCGATTGACCACATGTGGGACAACTATCCAAAAATTCATTTTCACCTGAATATAATATGAAATCATTTGGACATGAATTAATCTTCCTATAAATAAGGCCCAGATTAGGAATTAGCCTCTTTCTCTCATAATAATTTTCATCCAACACATTTTTTTCAGGTAATAGAGTTTTAACCAAAGAAAATATCTGATCAAAACAGCTATTCAACATTGCATTAACTAGTTTAATTGCCATAAATTTTTCAACTGCTTCTAATTTTCATATCTTGTGACTAGGATATAATGCGTCCTCAGTAGACCTCAACAACTCCTAAAATTAGGATGGTTCCAACTCAGGAGTTAAATCAATACCATCTTGAGTTTCAGTTTGTTTAACAGATGAACCTGCTACATCATGTACTAAATATTGATACTGTGATGGATCTGAAATCAAGTTATTAGTATCTTCACTGGAACTGAGTTCGCTGTTTTGATACCAAAAAATATAATTTGGTTTAAAACCAAACCGTAAGATATGTCCCCCAACCTTTTCAAATGTTCCAAATATTCTTAGAGCACATTTTTTACAAGGACACTTTATTGTGCCTTCTGAAACATATTCCAGTTTTCATTATGAAAATTATAAGAATGATTTATCACCCACAATATATATATGATTTAAACCAGAACTGTTTGTATTTCTACACTGATTTATCCAAGAGCAATTATCTAATAATGATTTTTGTCGACTTCCTTGTTCCATGTTTTTCTAAAAAATATAAAATCATTACTTTTTTTGATTAATTTGAAATTATAAAAAACACTATCTAAAAAAAGATAAACAAATACAACTACTTCTTAATAATTACTATTACTTTTGGGCGACATATTTTCCAGTGGATTGATGGATAAGATTTTGTATGACGACTCATTTACTTTCATCTTTATCCCACAGAAATCACAATGAAGAGTTAGCTCAGACGTACACTTCTCATTCTCGTATACATAATAATGAATATGTATACATCTGAACAGATTCCTCATTGTGATTTCTATGTGAGAAATTTGCAAGTAAATGAGTCTTCGGACAAAAGATCCCCCTTTTCTTTGATAAATCATCTTCTCGCAACGGTCATTGCCAGAACACATTATAAAAAATGTGGTCCTATGAATGCATATTCAGACTCGTGCATACAAGATTGGATATGCATAAGTAGAAGCATACATTTCATAATGTTTTGAGTTAGTGAAAGTTGATAGGGGAAGAGTCATCGAGCAAAAGGAGTTTTGTCAATACATTGGAAATTGTGCCAAGTTATTATAAAATATTACAATTTATTATACTTGATTTTCTACCTAATTGTTCTTATTTTTTATTACTTGTTTCAATTTATTAATAATTGTAACTAATTTTTATTAATTTTTATTAATTGGTACTAATTGTTACTAATTGTTATTAATTGTTACTATTTTTTACTATTTATTACTAATTGTTAATATTTATTACTAATTTTTACTATTTATTACTAATTGTTACTAGTAACAATACAATTTATTACAATTTATTCCTATTTATTCCTATTTATTCCGATTTATTCTTATTTATTCCTAATTATTCCTAATTATTTCAGTTTATTCCTATTTATTCCTGTCTATTCCTAATTATTCCTAATTATTCCTAATTATTCCTTTTTATTCCTAACTATTTCCTAATTATTCCAAATTATTCTTATTTATTATTAATTACTCGTATTTATTCATATTTATTTATAATTATTCCTTTTTATTTCTAAATATTACAAATTATTACTTATTATTTCCAATTATTACTAATTGATACTAATTATTACTAATTATTACTAATTATTACTATTTATTACTATTTATGTCTATTTATTACTATTTCTTTCTATTTATTACTAATTGATCATATTTATTACTAATTGTTTCTAATTGTAATAATTGTTACTAATTATTACTAATTGTTATTATTCATTAATAATTGTTACTAGTAACAATACAATTTATTACAATTTATTACTAATTATTTCTAATTATTCCTAATTATTCGTAATTATTCCTATTTATTACTATTTATTACTAATTATTACTAATTATTACTATTTATTACTATTTATTACTATTTTTTCTATTTATTACTATTTATTACTATTTAATAATAATTATTACTATTTATTAATATTTATTACTAATTATTACAATTTATTACTATTTATTACTATTTATTACTATTTACTACTATTTATTACTATTGATTACTAATTATTACTAATTATTACTAATTGTTACTAATTATTACAATTTATTACTGTAAGGACTAAATATGGTCGACATTGAAACCGTTACTCGAACCGGCCCGAAACAGGGCCTGAAGGGCATTCCCGATCCCCACGGGCTGGCACAATTGCCTTGGTATCATAAAATGAAAATTGGGAACGATTTACCCGAGTTTATAAACATAAAAAAACAAAAGAATCCAAAAAAAACGAATCTGGTTTTTTCAATCCAAACAATCTTTTAAAAAAAATTTGAACTGAATTACATATTTTAAAACAACTCAAAAATACTATAAAAATGTACAAAACCAAAAGGGAACATCCCATGAACCCTCATGGCAAGGGACACCACCCTCAAGCCATCTCCACAAGACTTCACCACTAAGGACCTGCTAGAAACCCGAACCACTGGAACTAAAAACTCTACCCAAACTATGAAAAAAAATAACAAAGTCTACATACACACAAGGGTGTAAGTAGGGTGAGATCCAAATCCCAATAATATACCACCACTAATAGATTCCATTTGATAAACATTTAATGATGAAAAGCATGCAAGTTTTCAAAAACATGAGACGCTAGTTACAATTTCTAAAAGATGAAACATTAAAAAAAATAGTTTTCAGGTGGGATAATTTAAAGAGTAAGAACATTTGAAATAAATTCCCAAAATACTGAATTTTCCAGCCAATCATTCTGTATGCCAACGGTAAGCAAAAAATATCTATTGAGCACAATCAATGAGAAATAACCCCTAGGCACTAGCAAGCTATGGGTCCCAGGTACGTCGTATCTCGGTGAGAGTAACCATCACAAATATTTGAACTATTGCACGAGCCACTAGTAGGGAACATACACATAACCTAGTGGTCCCCAATCATCATCATCATTGTTTAGTTAGAGTTGTAAGCGTCAATATTGCTATGTGAAACTGAGGCCAAACCCCACGGAATCACTAGCATACTAGTACACATCCACCCACCTAGATAACCAGGGGTTCCCTTTGTGCTCAAACAAGTTCAAAAAGTCAATGAATATACTTTTCACCTGAAAATATCATTTCCATATCATAAATTCACCAAACAGCCAACATGTATACAAAACAAGTCACAAAATTCCACTTTTTATTCAAATCGATCTTGAAATCCGACTCACAACAATATAGCCCACAATAAATTTCACATTTCCTTAACACTTCCACAAATCCATTAAAAAAATTTATAAAAACATTTTAATATATTATAACTCTCATAAATTCCCACGCACTTGTTACATAATACCATTTTTACCTTCAAAAACATTTTGTCATCAAACATACAAAAAATAGCCCACAAACAAGTTTTTTTCCAAAATCACAATTTAATAGAACAATTCAGAAATTTACAAAAAGATCTAAAAATTAATGAAATCTTAAAACCATAATTCACCTTTTAAAACCCCATAATAGGTGAAAAAACATACCAAACAGTACATATGTATCCTTTTCCAACTTTGTTTAACCAACTAAATCATTTTAAATTCTCCTAAAAAGAACCCAAGTGGTGTAAATATGTCTTGCACACAAAACCCATTGCAAAAACCCCATTTAAGACTAAAAACCATACCAATTCCAATCCAAAATATAATTGGAATCCCTAGAGACATTTATGAAACTAGTTCCATGTTTTATAAAATCCCAATGAATAATACTACAAAAGATCCAAATAAAAACACACATTTTCATAAAATGCTAGCAAGAAGTATATCAATGTTTTACATAAAAAACATATTCAAAAACCCTATTTTTAATCCCACATGACACTAACAAATTACCACACTACAATTGGAAGGACAAATAAGATTTAGAAAACCAATTCCATATGTTATAAAATACACCCAAATAATACCCCATGCGTAACACAAGAAAACACCCAATTTTAAGTTAAAATGAAACTATAAAATTAAAAACATAACTAAATAAATCATAAAAAGATTTCGTATGAAAACCAACAAATGATAAATATGAAAAATGTGTAATTAAAGCAATCTAAATCACTAATAATTGATTACACATAGAACCACCTACCGAAAGTGTGAAATCCCTCAAAACATGGTGTGAAACATCAGCCACACCACAACCGCATCACAAGGAAGATAAATCTATCCCTAGAGCACAATATTTTACAAAAAAAGACACAAATCAAACCATAGTTCCAAACCCTAACTTCTGGACATTTTAGAACATAATTAAAGAGGGATGAAATCCTAAGGAGAAGGAAGAAATTGAAGAGAGAAACACGTACTCAAAACAATCTTGAATAAATTGACCCAAAATCCACCTTTATCTGAATTTGAAAACATCCATCCATTAATTGGATGATAGAACAAGGATTAGGAGATCATGTAGGAACTATAATTGGGGAAAAAGAGTTAATATAGAAGGATTTGGAAAGGATCATTTTACCTCTCAAAATCTAGGCGATTTCTGAAATCTAATGAAGTTTCGACCAATTTCACGATTCTATTCAGCTCCAAAATATGGTAGGAGAGAATGGGGGTGCGCCTTAGTTATGTGGTTTCAGTTGAGAGTTGGAATCACTGAAAAAACGTAAATATTGGATGTGTAATTAATTAAATAAAATTTATTTTTAATGTAGAAAATGGGCTGTCGGGGAGGCCCAATCCCTTAAATAAAAACCCATATCCACCATGATTATGGATTTCTAAATTGTCAAAATAAATATGGTGGTGTTAGTAGGTCATTGGATTGCAATTATAAATTGTAATTTATGATAAATGTTAAAAAATGAAGGTGTTGTAAAGGAATCAAAATTTAATTTTAAATCTTGAATTGGGCTCATGGTTTGGCCCAATTCATGAAAACCCACCCATTCCTCCATAAAAGTTTGGGAAACCCCCAAAAAAATCATGAATGGAAATTTAATGGAATTTATCTTTAAAATAATTCATGTATGTGACAATTATTCCCACCATGAATAATTTCTGCCCTAAAATGTCACATCAAGGCCAAAGCAACGACCAAACCCAACTGTGAAACTAAGAGGTACTCCCTTGCCCAGTTTCACCCCCAAAGCCCAAAACACCTCGAGTGATCAATTAATTAATTATTACTCTCACAACCAAAACATACAAAGCTTTCCTGAAATTATCAAACACTTTTATACTTAATTCAAAAATAAACCTCCTTAAACTCTATCCGAACAAGACTCCATCAATTCACTCAAATGAACAACAATATCGAACAAGGTTACACTTACCTTGCTATAACTAAACCATTTGTAACTCTCCAATCTCAACATTTACCCATGGAAGATGTAGGTAGATTGATAGATCTAAACAAGACTTCCTAATTTCAAACAACGACAATGGATAAGTTTGTGTTACTGGTACGGAGGAAGAAAAATAGGCTCCCCACCATAAGAGACAACCTATATTTTTTTCCGAGATAGAATCAGGACACTAACAGGGGGAGTCTTGAATGGAATCCCTGGTACAAAGGTAATATATTCATCAGAAATTTAAAAAAGAACTCATATAAGAGTCATAGTGGGTCTACCCACCATAAGAACCAACCATCTTAACCGACCAGCAAGGGCCGGTATAGAAGGACCCCAATATTTAAAGAGTTGGGACGACCACATGGTTAGTTTGCACGGTTTGGGAAACCATGCACTAATAGTGGGGATCCTTGTATCTAATTAGTTTTCTAAAGAATGGTCACTACTAACCAAGCACAAACCATGTGCTCAACCTGTCTATCCAAACATCAAACCTTTTTCCAAAGACTCAATGGAAACCATAGTGGGAGGGAATAACAATGGGCGATGACATGGGTACAAGGCCCTCCACCTATTTCCACCGAATTGGATCAACAGAATAATGATTATGAAACTATAGGTTTAAACTATTACTATCTTTCATAATGATGATATGAATTTGTTCAAAGGTTTAAATGACCTTGTGATCTCCCTTGACTATGAGGCAGCTTCTCTCTGAGACCTATGGTTGGAACTCAAATGATTGAAGCATCTTCGGCCTTGCAGTTAGGCATTGGAAACCCCCTGAATTAGAATTCATTATTTGGTGCAACCAACAACTACACTGGAATCCCCGATAAGTTTCCCAAGACATAACACATTCCAAACTCACATTACCCTAACCCGATATTTCACCGAAAAAAGGGCTTAGAAGATTCACACGCATCACACCTTATTTGTTCGAGTGAGAAACAACAGAACTAAAGAACACCTATACTCACCTTCCTCTAAAATGGAATATTTTTATGTTTTTTCAAAGATGGAATTATCCCAACATAACAGAGACGCTCAGATGATTGCCCTGCTTTCAACTTTAAGGTCAATCGAGCACATGACATCATAAGGCATCACCGAACATGAACACTGTGACTGATATATACAATGATTGGAGAGGGACCTTATACAACATCACCAAACAACACACAATTTTAAAAAGTGTCCACAATATCCTATCATGACCATATTTTCCACACTGGTGGTTTAACATGAACTGATGCTTCAAAGAAACTGTGAAGAACCCAAAGGCCCTCTTAGACACCATAAAGACACTCATCCCCACTAACAACCCTAGACCACCTCAAGATTCGACGAATTATAAAACATAAGATACTAAGGTCTCTTTCAACATTCCATGAGCACTCTATTGCTACAATAGGATCTAAAAATAAAAGAATGGAATGGGTGAAGACTAAATCAATAATTATTGAAAAAATATTTCTTATATTGATCAACTCATGGATTTCCCAATCGCGAAACAATATGAGTTTCACTTCAGTTATGAATTAACACTTAATGGGGGAATACATTATCCAATGAGAGAACCCAAGGACTCAACCAAGCTGGTCTATTTGTCAAAACAAGCCATAAACCAGATTCAAACACATGAATGGAACCAATATAATGGTGTCCTGAGACATATCTCATAGGAGACTATTAACCGGTCCAACTACCCAGCTTACCAACCAAACATAAACCCAAAACGATGTTCAAAGAGGGGGGGGGGGGGTTGGGACTAAAAACATCCCAAAACGTCCACATTTTTCCAAAAACACATAATATAATCCATCCCAAACAATTCACCAAGACATCATGTTTTTATTTAAAACATTTCTTGAAAACAAATGGTTCAGCGGTTAGCGTATCCACCAATGGTACCCCATGGGCCTTAGAAATTCTTGTTTATATGCCACACATGGCACCCTCCTCATATCAATCCCAACAATCATCTAGTAATTCCACCAAAAATCCATCATCCCATATAACCCCATGCATGTGGTTGCTCACAGAAATACCGAAAGTTAAAACAAAAAATTCATTCCACTTTTCAAAACCAAAAGAGTCAACCAACACATCCTTTTTCCCAAAACTGCTAACCACAAGATCAAAATCCCATTTCACAACTTACAAAACATTTCAAAAATACACAATAATTTATAAAATAACTCACTTTCAAGATATTCACATCAATTTCAAAACATCTCATCCCATTAAAACACTATTTGATTGTTTAGAAAACTCTATTTGAAACACTTTTCAAAACTAACTTCAATATAGTTCCGTCTTTAAAAAGATGTGCAAGCACACCATTTTCCATTTCAAAACAATTCTGAAAATTCAGTTCCACCATTCCGTAAATCAAACCATTCCCTCTTTATTTTATAATCATTTCACAAAAACATCACGCTTCATAAAACCAAAATGCCATGTTTTCAAAACTAAATCACTAAAAAATACGAGAGTAAACTAGTTTCAGTGGGTGACTTGGACATATGGATGGAAGCCATATTTTAATCACATAACTATAATAGAGAGTGTTCTAGGGAATATCCTTGTCTCCACATGGATTTTCAGGCCCTGCGAGATCACTAAGACCATTAACCCAACTCTCTTTTCATTTCCCCTAAGAATCATCAAACTAAGAAAACCAAAGGACTTAGATAAATCCCGACTTCTCCTAGAAACATTAATCCCATAATGACATGTGGTGATCAGGAAAACTACCCACAACTGGAATTTCATGTCCCAAAATTCCTATCATCATACTATCCTGACTCTTCCCCAAATAACATGACCAAAAGAGTTAACCTAAACCTCCTCTGATGCCATTTTGTCACGAACCAAATCTGGTCGCCATCGAAACAGACACTCAACCCGGCCCACAATAACGGTCTAATAGTGTTCCTAATCCCCATGGGATAGTACAATTGACTGAGTATCATAAAATGAAAATTTGGAATGATTTACCTGAGTTTATAAACATAAAACAACAAAATAATCCAATAAAACGAATCTAGAATTTTCAATCCAAACTATCTTTTACAAAAAATCCAACCTGAATTACATGTTATAAAACAACTCAACAAGACTATTAAAAAGTTAAAAAACCAAAATGGAATAGCACAAGAACCTTCATGGCAAGGGGCACTTCCCTCAACCCATCTCCACAAGACTTCATAACTAAGGACCTACTAGAAACCCGAACCATTAGAACTAAAAACCTTACCCAACCTACGACAAAAAAATAACCAATTATACTTACAACCAAGGGATTAATTGGGGTGTGATCCAAATCCCAATAAGATACAACCCCTAATATATTCCCTGTGATAAACATTTAATGACGAAAAGCATGATAGTTTTCAAAAACATGAAATGATAGTAACAATTTCTAAAAGATGAAACATTAAATAAAATCATTTTTTAGGTGGGAAAATTTAAAGAATAAAAAATTTTAAAATAAATACCAAAGCTAATAAATATCCCAGCCACTCATACTATATGATGATGGTAAGCACAAAATATCTAGTGAGTATAGCAACGGGAAATAACCCCTAGGCACTAGCTAGTTGTGGGTCCCAGGTACCTCGTATCTCGGTGAGAGTAACCATCACAAATATCTATTCTCTTGCATGATACACTAGTAGGGAACATACCAATAACCTATTGGTCCCCAATAATCATCATCATAGTTTATTTATAGTTGAAAGCGTCAATCATGCTAAGTGAAACTCAGGCCAAACCCCACAGATTCAATAGTAAACTGGTACACGTCTACCCCCCAAGATAACCGGGGATTCCCTTTGTGCTAAAACTAGTTCAACAAGTCAATGAATATAATTTTGGAATGAAAATATCATTTCAATATCATAAATTCACCAAAAATCCCACATGTATACAAAACAAGTCATAGAAGTCCACTTTTCATTCAAATTGATTTTGAAATCCGACTCACACCAAAATAGCCCACAACACTTTTCACATTTCATTTACACTTCCACAAATCCATTAAAAAATTTTATAAAACCATTGCAATATATTATAACTCTCATAACATCCCTTTCACTTGTTACATATTACACTTTTACCTTCATAATAATTTGATCATCAAACATACATGAAACAGCCGAGAAACAGGTCTTTCTCAAAAATCACAATTTAATAAAACAATTTAGAAATTTACCAAAAATTATAAAAATGTTTTAAATATTAAAACCTCAATTCACCTTTATAAATCTCATAAAAGTTTAACACACATACCAAAGAGTACATATACACCCTTTTCCCACTTTGTTTCACCAACTAAAACACTTACAATTTTGATAAAAAGAACCCAAGTGGTGTAAATATGTCTTGCACACAAAACCAATTTTAAACCACCATTTAAGATAAAAAACCATACCAATTCGTATCCAAAAATAATTTGAAGCCATAGATACATTTATAAAACTAACTTCATGTTTTATAAAATCCACTTGAATAATACTACAAAATATCCAAATGAAAACACACATTTCTATAAACTTCTCTCAAGAACTATAACAATGTTTTACACATAAAACCTATTCAAAACCCCTTTTTTTAGGCCAACATGACAGTAACAAATTACCAAACCATAATTGGTATGCCAAAAAATATTTCTTAAACCAATTCCATATGTTATAAAATCCACCCAAATACTACCACACACATAACACATGAAAACACCTAACATCAAGTTAAAATGAAACTATAAAATTAAAAACATAACCAAATAAATCATAAATAGTTTTTTCTCAACACCAAACATATGAGTAATATGAAAAATTAGTAAATACAGCAAGATAGCTCATCAATAATTTTTTACACATGGAACCACCTACGGAAAGTGTCGAATCCCTCAAAACGTTGTGTGAAACATCACCTCTACCACCACCGCATCACATGGAAGATAAATATATCCCTAGAACACAATATTTAACTAAAAATACATCAATTAAAAACATAGGTTCAAACCCTAACTTCTATACATTTTAGAACATAATTAAATATGGAAGAAACCCTAAGGTGAAGGATGAAATTGAAGAGAGAAACGCTTACTCAAAATAATTTTGAATTAAACAACCCAAGATCCACCAGTATCTGAATTTGAAAACATCAAACCATTCAAATGAGGTTCGAAGATGGATTATAAGATCATGTAGGAACTGGAATGGGGAGAAAGAGTAAAAATAGAAGGAGTTATGAAAGGATCAATTTACTTCTCCAAATCTAGATGATTTCTAAAATCCATATAATTTTCGACCAACTTTACGATTCAATTGAGCTTAAAATTGTGGGAGGATAGAATGGTGGAGCGTCTTAGTTATATTTTCTTGGGTGAGAGTTGGAATCACCGATAAAATGTAAATATTGAAGGAGATATTAATGAATTAAAATTGATTTTTAATGAAGAAAATGGGCTTCCAGGAAGGCCAAATCCCTTAAATCAAAACCCATATCCACCATGATTATGGATTCCTAAATGGTCCAAATTAATATGGTGGTGTTAATAGGTCAGGTGATGAAAATTAGGAATTTTAATGGATGAAAAATGTTGAAAATAAAGGAGTTATAAAGAAATCAAAATTTATTTTTAAATCTAGAATTGGGCTCACAGTTTGGCCCAATTCATGAAAACTCACCCATTCCTCCATACAAGTTTGGAAAACCCCCAAAACAAAGAATGAATGGAAATTAAATGGAATTTAACATTAAAATAAGTCATTTATGTGAAAATTAATAATTACTACTTATTACTATTTATTACTATTTAGTACTACGTGTTACTATTTATTACGATCTATTACTTTTTACTACTTATTACTTCAAATTACTACTTATCACTACTTATCACTACTTATTAGTACTTATTACTAATTATTAGTACTTATTACTATTTATTACTATTTATTACTATTTATTACTACTTATTACCAATTATTACTAATTATTAAAAATTATAACTAATTGTTAAAAATTATTGCTAATTTTTACTAATTATTCCTAATTATTACTAATTACTACTAATTATTCCAAATTATTCCTAATTATTTTTAATTATTACTAATTATTACTAATTATTACTAATTGTTCATAATTATTCCTAATTATTCTTAATTATTCCTAATTATTTATAATTATTACTAATTATTACAATTTATTCTTATTTATTCCTATTTATTAATATTTATTACTAATTATTACTTGTTATTACTAATTATTAATAATTATTACTAATTATTAGTATTCATAACTATTTATTATTATTTATTAATAACTATTGATAATTATTCCTATATTACTATTTGTTACTATTTATTACTATCTATTACTAATTATTACTAATTATTCCTAATTACTAATAATTATTCACTTTTATTCCTAATTATAACTAATTATTACTAATTATTAACAATTACTACTAATTATTACTAATTATTCCTATTTGTTACTAATTATTCCTATTTATTACTAATTATTCCTATTTATTACTAATAATTCCTATTTATTACTAATAATTCCTTTTTATTACAAATTACCCATAATTATTACTAATTAAACCTAACTATTACTAATTAAACATTACTATTACTAATTAGTGTTAGTTGATATTAATAACAACAATTTACCACTACTAATTACTAATTACAAGTAATTATTTATAGACAATACTAATTTTTGTTAATAATTATTAATTATCACCAATTAATAAGAATTAGTATTAATAATTTCAATTTATTATTACAAATAAATATAGATAACAAAACAATTTAAATCAAATTTAATTACATCTAATTCGCAATAATTAAAATTTATATAAAAATGAAAAAAAATATTAAATTAAATAAAATATAAATAGCATTAAACTTGATCTCCTATTTTTATAAGCGACTTCAAAACTTCTCCATTAAAAAAACTAACTCATAGAAATTTTTACTCTAAAAATAGTGTTTAGAGTGAGATAGTAAGTGAGAAATTAGGGGATGAGAAAAAAATGTAGGTGGTATATATATGTTAGATTAGTTGCTACGGGACTATTTGTAATGGGATTACCATCGTAAAAGGTTCTTTTTGCGACGGCCCCCATCACCAATACCATTGCCCGCATTAATTGTTGCCAGTGGTTAAAAGGATATTTGCAACGGGCCCCATCGTAAAAGGTGAATTTCCCACACACCTTTTGTGACGGGACAACATCCCATCCCAAAAACCCATTTACCCCTGCCGGTATTTGTAATAGGACCCATTGCAAATACCCTCCGACTGACACACTACTTGCAATGGGGGGATCCCCCCATCACGAATAACCTTCTCGCTCTTTGGAACACATCCCGTGCCAAGCCATATGTTATTTTTTGTGACAGGACCCCGAAACCCATCACAAATAACCTCTGGGATTGACAATTTGTGAAGGGAATTAATCCCATTGTAAATAGCCCATTGCAAGAGCATGTTTTCTAGTAGTGTATCTTTAGAGTATGATCTCATATATAGTGCATTGATCCAGATAGGGTTTTTGTTATCCTCAAGTGGTCCTGGGTGTGATCCCATATTCGAGTATCGGGGAATTCTAAGACTAGTTATCTTTCTTGGGTGTGGGCCAGGGATCGTAACCTAATAAAACATAGTCTCTAGATATAGTAAGTCTCAGGGAGTGACTTATCCTGTAATGATAATTTTAATCATGAATAATCATATGGCTGGATGATTGGTTTTGGCATACTAGTGGTGTAGTGTCCTTCTTATGTATATCTGGGTTTTCTTATTTCTATTATGTGTTGTATTATTGTTATGATCTGGACATTCTTTAGGCTTCATGTTTAGTTTTTGGGGGTATATTATTGGGTATTATTATACTCACCATTTTATGGTATGCTCCCAGGCGTGTTGTGTATTCTACTGATGTCGACCCTTTTGAGGGTGTCTTGGGGGGACAAGGAGCTGGTGGATCATAGAAAGGATAGATAGACTGAGGTGTTTTTGGGTGGTTGTATTTTATTTCATTCCTCTTCTCTAGATCACATTGGACTCCTCAATGTTTTTTTTGCTTCTATTTTTTTCATTTTATCATTTTCATGATCTTTACTACCAAACATTAATTGTGGGATCATAGATGTATGCATGCATTAGTTTTAGTTGTTTTAAATTTCACCATTGTTTGGGATTGGAGGTGTGTGTGTGTGTTATGTACATTTTTTTAATTCCTCCCATTATTGTTATTTGGTTACTTTGTTCTACTCACCAACCCCAAGCATATGGAAGGTGGTTTGTGGGTAGTCGATGTATGAACCCCATTGGGTAGGGTCAGGAAAATGTGTTCTTATATTAAATTTAACTTTTATCATGTTTATAATTTGGAATTAATAAAATGATCTTAAATTCCTTATTATACATTTGAAAATTATGTTGCTATAAGTTTTTGGGCTTTTACTTGAAATGTTTATTTTTAATTGAACATTGGAAATACTATTTTTACATATATTATTAATTTTATGACATAATTATGATATAAACATGATTTTAGAATATTCAAAACATTTTTTGGGACCAAAATAAAGTTATGGATGAAAATAATTTTTTTTATTTTAATATTTTTTATTTTAGTAATATATGCTAGACTTCTTGGAACCAATGCTCTGTTTTATTCTAAAAAAAATAATATTTTTTCAGTTTTCCATTAATAAAGTGTTAAAATTGTTACATTTCGGTTTGAATTAATTTTAAAGACACAATGTTCTTCTTTTATAAAACATAAACCAATAAATACCATGCAAATCAATAATGCATATGATTTTGGTGTAAATTTATTTTTATGATTAAAAAATAATTTTCCAAAAACAATTTTTGTTTCATTAAGAACAATTTAATTAAAAACCCACCATATCTATAAATTAAATGTTTTATGTTAGTTTTAAAATTTCAAATTTCCATTTCTTCATCTATATTATGTCTGATTTAATTTTTATTCATAAAATTTAATTACCATAGTAATGGTCAGTGATCTTAGAAAAGTTTACAATTGTTAATAAGGGTTTAAATTTATGTAAAACAAAAAAAAATAAAATAAAAATTTATATCTCTTTGTTTTTATTAATTTATTAATTTATAATTGATATTACATATCCTATATCCAAGAATTTATAATTTGTGGAAACAATACTAGAGTGATAAAATAATTTTATTTTAATAAATGTACATTTCCAAAAGTGTCACTCCTCTCATATATTAAAGGAAACCTTCACCACCACACTTATCCTCACACCTCATCCTTCCTATATCAATAAATCTCTTCTAAAAAAACTTCCAAAACATCTTAAATTTCCAACATGTTCTTTTCTCACAAAAATACCAATATAAAATTGCTTAATAAGATGCCCAAAAGTGGATATCCAAGGGGAATTTGTTTTTATTGAGTTCCTTTTAGATTATTTCATTTTTCACATCATCCAATGAATTATAACCATAATAATATATTCTAAAAAGTACAATTTTTATATTAATATTATATTTTTTTTATTAAATAATAATCTTCTACCTTCATTTCATTCCATAGAAAATGATAATTTTGCTCATGTTATGGGTAGATTATCGTCTCCCTGAAATGAAATATTTAAATTTTTATAACCACTTATTATGGATGGTTATTATAATGAATTTAATAAATAGATATGATATGTATAACATTATTACGGTTTTTGAAAGATAATTTTTTCCCAATAAAAATAATACTAACAATAAACTCTTATTGTAAATTTAACAGTCTAAAACAATTATATCTCAAAGCCTTTCATAATTTGAAAATATTTTTTAACAAATTCATGACCTATATAAATATTTTGATACTGAAATAATAAAAATTATTAATTTTCTAAATTCTAGATAAGAGTAATCTTTTCTATAACCCCTTTTACCAAGATAAATTTTATGAAGAGTTTTTTTAGAAATAGACTAAACAACCCCAAGTGGATGAGTAGGGAAAAACTATATAATAAATAAATGACATGTGATACTAAATGGAAAATAATATTAAATATAAATGAAACAATTTCTAAATAAATTATTTAATGAAATCAATTTGGTAATTCATGTGGTTATCCACATGCAACAATAATGTTGGGACTTGAGTTAAGCATTTTTCATCCGAATTTCACTTAATTTAGATATGTTTCATATGATGACCCTATTTTTGTATATATAGGGTATATAATAATGATTTTATATATTTTATAATAAATATAATCATAATCATGTTATTTTATTTTTTTCTATTTTTTTCTATCAATGGGGTTTTATATTAAAATACATGAAGGTTTTTATTTTAAATCTTGAATTTAAATGTTATAAAGACCCTTTACTAACTATTTTAAATTCATATACTTTTTTTACATTATTTAAAGAATATTGATCCATAAATTTTAATTATTTATATATTTATTTTTAAACTATATTTTACTTTCATTAATGGGTTTTAAAATTTATCATTTAAATTTTGTCAATATGAGTTATTTTGAATTTAATTGTAAAGGTTTGAATAGAATGTATTTTAACACTTGATAATCGATCTCATTATCATTTTATTATATACAATAATCATTATTTAAATGTATTTTCATGATAATTTTTTTAAAATAAAATCTTATTCCCATATTTCTATAATTTTTTATTTTTTTAAATTTATAATTAAGAATGATCTTTCATCTTTTTTTCACAAGAATATTTATAACACATTTATAGATTTTTTTCCATATATGTTAACATAATTTTAAATTATTATACTTTTCTAAGGATATGTTCCAATATTACCACGCAAAAACATTATTTGGATGTCTTACTGTGATGTTTTTAGGATAATTTCTAGAATCCCTTTAATTTTCCTTGGGTTAATTATTATATGAAGGAAAAAATGAATTATTTTGTTTCATTATGGGATGTATAAGTGTGGTTCATCATTATATGTTGTGTGGTGTCATATATATCCATCTAATACATTGTATAATGTTTTATAACTCACAAGATAATGATATTGATCAAGGAATTTACTTTTGTTTAGCTAGTTTCACCACACTATGCATAAACATGATTGTTGTACACCTATGTTTACAATTTTCTGATTTTTTAAGCCAATGATTATTCCACGCATTAATGTTCTATTTCCAATCCATGATATTATTTTTATACTACTATGATGGTTCATTTATGATCCTATGATCAAATTCAATGGTTATTTTCTCTTCGAATTCAAGGATTCCTTTAATTAGATATTTCTCCCATTCTCATGTTTTCCCAGATTATTTTTATATAGCCCTATAAGAATAATTTATAATTTTTACCTTTTTAAATGGTTGATCTCACAAATTCAGCATTATACTTCCCTGTGAAATGATAATATTATGTATGTGTGGAATAAATTTTTATGTATAGATGTTTGAGATTTTGAGGTAATAATGTTTAATAACATGTTTACGTATATGATTTGAAAAGAAAAGAAAAATATGGGTTATAATAATTTGATATTTGTTATGATATTTTATGTTTGAATACAAAAAATCCTGAAGATATATGCATATTTATATTGGGTTTCCACATTCAAGACAGAGAGAGTACCGAAACTAGAATTGGGTCCCTTTGTGAATTATTTATATGAGTTTTCAACTAATTAATTTTGTAGAGTAAATTTTTGTCCTAAAGAGATAACAATTATGAATTTAAACAAAATCGTTACTGAAAATACTAAGGATTTCAAACCCAATACCTCCATGATCCTAGGGGTTAACAAAAATATTCTATGAAACAATGAAAATTTTCATTTCATGAACATGTCATATCCAATCAATTTTTTTAATTTGTGTTAAATTTGTGTTCATAACGAATTTCTATTCATTTATGCATATTGGAATTGCTTGTTTGGATTAAATTTTATTATTTTATGACTAAAGATGTTTGTATAAGGTATATTATTTCATCAGAGGAAGGAATAAGAAGATATGGAATTGACTATGAAATTCATATGGAAATTGGACTCTTTGGCACCCTTTTCCGGGCCAAATAGTTACTCTTAAGTCCATGAAACTATGCAACCCTACTTAGATACTGACGAACACCTTGGATCCTCAAGACAAAACCTTCCACATTGTTTCGGTATGGCTAACCAAACTGTGTAGATCCTTCGGGAAATAATGTGGGGTGTGATAGTTGGGACTCAATGTTTAATCACATGGTATCTTGATGGTTTTATAAACCATGAAGACCATCTCATGAAGCATGTGATACATTTCCCCAATATACAACCTTAAGCATGTTTTCACATGGTTAAACTTATTGTGTGCCTTAACAATGTGATATTCAATAGTTAGCCACCCACATCCCATATACCCCTATTCACCACCATTTTTACTAGGATTTGGATCCCAAACCAAACTTGGATAGTGGTGTATGTCTAGTTAATGTTCCCTAGACAAATTTGAGGAGGAGGATCTTGTGAAAAAAAATCCATCATGGAAAGGGGGGACCTTGAAGCTAATTATATTCATTTTTGAGGATCTAACTTATGCTTGATTGGTATTTTACCATTATTTCACTCCATTAATGAACACATCAGGTATCAATAGATTACTTTTTTTATTTACTAATTCTGTAGATAATTTCATTTATTGTTGGGGTTGTGGGTAATGGAGATTCATTTGTGATCGAGTCCACTAATTATTCTTGCGTAGATCATTTTTATCACTCATAATTCCCCTACGCCTCCTTTATACCTATTATTGGAAACTCTATTTCTGATTAAGAAATAAATTAAAGGGATCTACATGAAGATTATGATGAGTAATCCCAATACCATTGGGTGCACTCGTCGTCTATCAAATGGTTTTTTATTTATAATGTTTTTAAAATCGAATTCTTATATCATGAAATTATTTTCTAATTATCCTAATTAGAACTCACCAGACCATGGGATTTCTCTCCAATTTTAATCCTAGATAAGTGACTTATTATAAACAACATAACAAGAAAAGATAGTTATATTTTTGATGATCTTCATAATCTTCCAAATCCTTGATGCATTTCTTCCATTAATTATCAAAAATAGTTTTGGAATTTTTCTTTTTTCAAAGAAATCTATTCCAGCAATTTTGTGTATAAAATCATAGTTGGTATTTGGATTAAATTTATGAACCCTCTATTACTAAATGAAAAATGGGGGTTCAAAACCCATTAGGAGCAGAACTGTAGCAGTACAGTAGTATACCGCAACATACTGTAGTTGCAGCGGCACTGTAGCAATGTAGGGCACATTGGTGGCGGAAGGGCACTATAGTAGCGGCATGTACTATGTGCTACTATAGCAGGTGGGTACTATAGAAGAACTACTCACAAAATGGGACTATGGAAAAACAATTGGGCCTATAGTCCATATAATGGGCTAAATGACCTATGGACCTTCATGATAGGTAATGGGTCTCCCTCTACCTACTTAACGAAGTCTTTTCTTTGCTTTAATAATAAATGAGGCTTTGGCCCCAACCATATAAGAAAATGTAAACCGTTAATGTATTTTAAGAATTAATCAACTAAACATCTAGAAAAACATTCACAAACCTCAAATATCGACTCTAAATTTAATATTCATTCATTTAATTAATCGTGTCTCAAGGTACAATATACTTTAATTTATTCATGGGGATCAACATCATACTTATACTATACTAGTTGGGAGAGTGGGAAATTCAATTTGGGATGCATAAAGTAACACTTCAGCTGTGATGACACCAAATTATGGAAAAAAAATTGGGGATAAATTAAACGGTTTTTGTTAAATTGGGTTTGAATGAATTAAGTGAAAACAAAAATCATAAATTCTGAAAAAAAACATACTCTTAACCCCAATTATATTTTTAGTTATTTGTTTTTTCACTATTATGCATGTTTTATTTTTCTATGTTGGGTAATACCATAGGATAATGAGGAACTAAATTACAAACTCTAAGAGAAATGATTCAATGGAGACACTATAGTTTGACCGTAATGTAAAATTAACATGATCAAGGTGACATCAATCCCTTATGAGAGAACACAACTAGAACACCCCCATAGAGAATGTATAAGAGGAATAACTGAGTATTGTCTAATCATTTGGATATCATATGAAACTTTATGGGATTAAAAATAAATATATAAATGATGATGGTGAATAGAACCAACATCCACCAGCCAACATTTGGGAATATGTGGCCTGGAACCATTAAAGTCCACGTGATAAATTTCTACTGGGATATGGCCAGTAATAACTGAAATAGTATATTCCACCAGAACATATACGATATATTACTTATAATCAACAGGAATATTTTTCACCAGATCAAAAGTATTTACCTCCACCTCCTCAACAAAAATTTCCCAACACTATCCCCTAATGGAGCATGGGTTTCCATCGATCCATAGAGTGGACGCAGACATTGTAATGTCATAGGTGCAAGAACTATATTTTAAAACTAAGTCATCCATAATTAAGCCTATTTAAAATAAGTTTATTTTTTGGGATTTACTATGTGAATACCCAATGCCCATCTCTATAATTTTCTAGAAATACATAACACGTTATGTTAACACAATGTGTAAAAATATATTATTTGACTGAATGTACTTCCTTATCATAAAGGAAAAAAGTAAAAAGACTGGATAAAAGGAATTCCCCAATGTTCCAATATCACATTGGTGGTATTATCCTATGAATTATTATCAAAACACTATCCCCCATCTAATATAATGATGTTATGGAATCAAATTCATAATTTTTAGCAGCATGAGTCAGAATCATTTTATGGGTCTTGCTAAATATTTAATGAGATGTTAAGTTAATGTCCTCATCATGGAATCCCAATATGGATGCTTGTTAAAACCTCATATGAGAGTCTAAAAATGGCCATAATGTTCTTGGTGCATGTGGATACTGGGGGGATGGTAATGAGAAAATCTCCTAAAGAACTATTTTAACATTTAGAGGACATGTCATCCAATAGTTTTAAATGGAATTCTGAGTAGGGAACTCAGTAGATAGGTATGGCGTGCATTGATTCAAAAATTATTTTTGGTTCTAAAATTGATTACATGTAATTTAAAATCATTTAATTGAATTTAATATCACTATCAAAAGAATAAGTGGTTAATCACCAAGCTTGTAGAGAATGTGGTGATAACCAAATCATAGGTGAATGTTTAAGATTAAGTGTCAACCCCACAACAAGTTATGTAATTTATATATCACATAACAAAGGTACAAATATGTACCTTCTATAACATAACCCTACATGTAATGATAGAGAAAATACAAGTTGGGGAGATTAGTAAGAAAATACACAGCCGCGACCCGAGAAGCATCCCAGTTTTTGACTACAGTGATATGAAAATTCTTATCCGAGCCAACAAGGAAATAAATATCATCATGGTCCATATCAATAGTACATGCACCAAAACCTTCTTCTTATAAAACCACATCATGAAATAAAACAATATTATTTTTTTTATTCACATCCTCATCACAATCAACCACCAATGATGGAAGAAATTGTTTCTAAATTCATCACCAATGCAGAAACTAGATATTAGAGCCAAGAGGCATCCAATTGAGGCATTGAAAATTATATTGGATAGTTATAAAATGAACTATCTATAAATAAATCCTTCACGCAATCAGTAAAAACTCAAAATAACACACTAGAGGTATCTAATTCAGTTACCTAAATAAGTGGGAAGGAGTTTTTGAAACATGTGACTAAATGGATAGAGGGAGCTAAAGCTGAAAGTCAAAATAAATCCACAGCCCCTTTGGAAAAAGAATCAAATTCATTTTAGCTTTTTCCTAAAAAAGATACATCTAATGGTAAGGGAACCATACATGATAAATAAAAGGTAGTGGATAAGCCTTATGAAGCTATTTAAACCTTTCCATAATGTATGAATCATAGGAATTTGAATCGGAAATTTGGAAAATTTATGGAGGTTTTCAAGAATCTCCACTTTAACATAGCCTTTGAGAAGGTATAAAACTAAATTCCCACACACGAAATGTTAATGAATAATATTATTTCCAACAAAAAAATGTTGATTTTTATACTTTCTATCTCAATAAATGGAGTTCAGTGGTGGAAAAACATTTCCTTCCACCAAATAATCCAGATCCTATGAGTTTTATATTCCATTTATAATTGGATCTTTTTATTTTCGAGAGGCCCTATATTACATTGAGGCTCGTGTTAATTTGATTCCTTTTATAGTTTTCAAGATTTTGGGACAAAATTAATTTAAAACTACTCATTTAGCACCACAACTCACTAATTATTCGATCTAATACACAAAATGGATTCATGAAAAAGTGGTGGGGATGGTTGGGACGTTAAATGTTTAGCTGAATTTTTTATCCTTGATATAGAGGGAGATAGAGAAGTACCACTAATTTTTGGGAGACCCTTTCTTGCTACTGGTAAAGTTTTTATCGATGTTCATCGAGGGGAGTTAATATTTCCATTGGGAGACAAAAGAGTATATTATAACATCGTAAAAGATGTTAAACAAGCATTAATTTTGGAATGGGTGGACTATTGTGTCATATCCATAATAAATGTTTATGTTTATTACACAGATATTGAAATAGGTTATCTCTCCTCTATCAATGAGATGGATTCAGTGTAAATTAAATGAAAATATGCACATGAAGAGATGAAGTATATCTCATTCTGGTTAAATAATTTTTAGAAGCAAGAAGTAATTCCATACATATTGGAAGGAGTGGAAGTTGAGCCTATCATTCTATTGGATCTTAAGGATCCATAGCTTGAGATGAAGCATCTTCCATCATCTCTGAATTATTGGTATTTGGGTGAAAATGAAACACATACTATTATTCTCAATGCATCACTCATATAAGAGAAAGAGGATTCAATTATGGGGATACTAAGAGGAAAAAAATATATTGGTTGGATATTAGCTTACCTTAAGGGAATAATCCCAACCATTATTACCCACAAGATATCTCTAGAATAAATATCTAAACCATGTCGAATATAACATTAATGATTAAATTTTACCATAAAGGTGGTGTTAATACGGGAAGTGATCATGTTGATATATACTATAATTATATAAACATTTTTGATAGACTGTGGGTCATCCCCATTCAAGTGGTTCCCAAAAGGGGGGGTATTACTATGGTATCCAATAAGAAAAATGATATGATCCTGACTTGGACAATTATAGTATGGAGAGTATGTGTCCACTATATAATGATTAATGACACCACATGGAAATACATCTTCCCACTCCAATTCAAAGATCACATGTTGGAGAGTTTTGAAGGGAATGAGTTTTAAAACTCCTTATATAGTTATTATAGACATTACCAAATATATATTTACCATGAAGATAAATAAAAGATCACCTTTACAAGACTATATGGAACATTTTAATATCGATGTATTTAATTTGTTATGTGTAACACTCTAGACACCTTTTGGTGGTGTATGTTATCTATCATCTATGATATGGTTGAGTAGATTTTGGAAGTTTTCATGGAATAATTATATATATAATATTTCATTTAAAACATTCTTGAAGCACTTGTAAATGGT
Source organism: Viscum album (assembly GCA_963277665.1). Classification (NCBI taxonomy): domain Eukaryota; kingdom Viridiplantae; phylum Streptophyta; class Magnoliopsida; order Santalales; family Viscaceae; genus Viscum; species Viscum album. The sequence goes on along the minus strand of OY728120.1, from coordinate 1,404,519,552 downwards.
ACTAGAATTTTGATATAAAAAATTCTTATTTTGAGTTGGGATAAATCCCATTTTATGGTGAATAATGGTATTGTATTAGGGAACTAGATCTCTAAGAGGGGAAATGAAGCAGATCTTGTAAGGACATATGTGATATAAAATCTTCACATTCTAACTTTTTCCGCAAATCAAAAATAATTCATAGGCATGTGGGATTATATGGGTGGTATGTATGAGATTCATTAAATATTGATCAAACATTAAATAATATTATTTCAAAGGATGATATCTTTTAATTTAATGAATCCTATGTTTTGTAATTACATCTTTTTAAATATAGATTATTGGAAACTCCAATGATTATTTCACTGAATTGGAATGATCAGTTTGAGATTGTGTGACATGCTTTTGATTATATAGTGGGGTCAGTTCTTTGAAAAAATCTTGAATAAATTTTCCATCATATTTACTTTACAATCCATGCCTTAAATGAAGCTCAAATAAATTACACTACCATAGTAAAAGAAAACTAGTGTTTTTTTCTATTAATATATTTTCATCTAGATTGTTGATGCCCAAGAATATTGTTTGTATCAATCATTAATCAATCAAGTACCTCTTCAACAAGAAATATGAAAATCCACAACTAATTTTTTGGGTGCTTCATCTCCAATTAGTTGATTCATAGATTAATGAAAATAAGGGAAGTAAAAATTGTGTTACTGATCACCACTTAAAATTTGAATTCCCTCACTTTTAATAAGAGTATTATAGAGGCATCAATGAAGATTTTCCAGATAAACACCTATTCTCAATAGGCAATGCATCCCATTCATGGTTCACTGACATTTCTAACTATATGGAAATGGTACCACATCATCGTTATACATCATACAATAAAATAATTTGTTTTCATTCAAAAGTGAACATTTTTGGGGAAGATCCACTACTCTTTCGATCAAGTGGATATGGCCTCATTCATTGAGGGTTTAATGAGAGTGAAATCAATGACTTTGTGGATTTTTTCTATTCATCTCCTACTGGAGGACAACATATTCTATACCTCACAATATTAGTTATCATACAATTTGTATTTTTTGTCCAAAAATGCATAAGGATGATAGAAACTTTTTGTAAAATTGTGATAAGTTCTAGAAGATAAGAAATATTCAGAATAGATATGAGTTCCCTCAACACACTATCCTTGAAGATGAAATATTCGATGTGTGGGTTATTTAATTCATGGGACCAATTCCACCATCTTATAGAAACACATACATTTTGGTAAGTGTTGATTATATTTCTAAATGGGTGGAAGCCACTTCCACCACCCACAATATAGAAACTTTTATCATCGATTATTCTGAATAATCACATATTCATCTAGTTTGGTGTTCCTAGAGTCCTCATTAGTGATAGGGGATACATTTTTATAATTCCATTCTAAGAAGAATTATAAAAAAATGCATTGTTAAGTAACACATAGGGACACAATTCCACCCACAAAATAGTGGCCAATTTTATGTTCCTAATAATAAACATAAATTTATCCTTCAAAATATTAATGGAGAATTGAGAAAGGATTGGTCTAAAAATATATACAATGCTATATAGGCCTACTAAACTGATTTCAAAATCACATTGGGTATTTCCACATTAGGTTTTGTCTATGGGAATCCCTATTACTTACATGCAAAGCTCAAACACAATTTGTAATGGGTTTTCAACTATTTGAACTATGATTTGAAGGTATCTAATGGGAAATGGAAATTCTAACTAACTGAGATCAATGAAATTTGGCTCAAAGAATATTAAAATTCCATGATTTACAAGGGGAAGACAAATGTGGTTCTTTATTACCTAATTTCAATGAAATCCTTCTATCCTTGAGATCATGTATTCTCTTAACTAGAGTTTAATATTTATTCCCATAAATACAATGTCCTGATGGTTAGGGACTTTTAATGTGGTCATATTTTTCCTCCTTCGTGTTGTGGAAGTTGTTAGAGAGGATGTAAAAATGATCAAGTTGAACAGGAAACACCCCAAACAATACATACAAATGGAGGAAATTGTGGGAATAATACCCACCATGAAATTTGGGTATCAAGAGGCCTAGGTATATCGAGCTCAATATAATCAACATAGAAATAACCAGGAGGTAACTCAGTATTTCAATATAAATTTATCAATATAATTTCATGCTTTTGTGTTGTTAAGGGACCATGTTAGTGGGTTTTCCATTTTGTGTGTGTTTTAGTAATATGTATCTATCCATGTGGTATATATATCATTTATCCTTTATTATTCTCAAAATATAAATGCAATGTAATTCACCCTTAAAAATAACTTTTGGATAGGTGCTTTAATTTTAAAATGATAAATTTCAATCAAAAGGAGGAAAATAAAAAATATTCTAGATAGAGGAACATATAAAATTAGTGCATGGTTCAAAAAACTATGCACAATAGAGTCCATGATCTAGAGTAATACACACAGGTATATAAAAACTAACTTGTCCATGAAATCAAACTATGTTTGAGGGGCACCAAATTCTAGTAGCATACCACATAGTATAATAAAATGTGCATTGTAATTATGCATAATTTGAAAACACAGAAAATTTTAAAACCTACAATATTCCACCAATTATAAAACACAAAAAATATTTATCCACCCCCTTATCAGCCATTTTTTTCACCCTCCCCATCCTATCGTTCAACCCAAATCATTGGTTCTTCTTCTCTTCCACTAGATCTCACTTCAAGGAAACATCTATTCTCTCCTTCTCTTCATATTCAACTTCATTCTCTCTACCACCCCTCTCCTCTTTCACATGGGTTAGGGATTCCATGATTTTCGCCAACCCCATTATACTTTTTTTATATGTCAATCATATGTTTTCTCATTCTTTTTCAACCCGATTCATTCCAAAAACACCAATCACACACTTTTACAAATTATTTTTCCAAAAACCCAAAATTTATAGGAACTAATTTTCTAGAATTGGGGATTTCCATCTGTAATTCGAGATTTCAATTGTAAAAATTAATTTTTTTTTCCTATTATTGTATTCAAGTATGAAATTTATATGTGTTTTATTCCATTGCCTACAAGAAAACCATTCCTGGCCTCTTCAAATCATTCTTGTGCTTCTGGATCTGTAAACCCAATAAATCCCCACCTAAAATTTATTGAAAGGGAATAGAATAAGAATTTTTTAGTTCTTTTCACATCTGAGGTCTACACTCAACGCTTCTTTAATCTCTAATATCTTAAAGCCTTGGTAATTTCTGATGTGTTTTAGTGATTTATTTCCCATGGGAACTTCAATGAGGCACATTCCATTCCCCAACCAACATTTAAGGGGATAGTATGGGAATTTAATTCAAATTTTCGGTGGTGTTACTAATATACAGTTGATGAGTATGGAGAATTGGTAGAAGTTACATGAATCATTATATTTATCCTTATGAACCATCACTAGGGTTTTTAGTTGGGGGAATTTTTTATATTTTCTATCCTTTATGATTAGTACTATGTTCAGAGCATGGAATTTTCTATAGCATTCTTGGAATGGCACCATATAACCACAAGGAAATTTTGGTCCACCATTGCTAATCCAAACCCACTTCATTTCATAGAAACTACCAAGTATTTTTTAAACCCTAACCCCACGAATTAAATTTTATATTAGATAATCACCATATATTTCACACCTATGTCTGATAGCGAAGGAAATTTTTTCCTAAGGGGTTTCTTCATTCTACACTACCTGGTCACTGGGCTCCAGTCAACATCACCTTTATCTTTACACATTACCTTCAAAATTGTTCTAAAAACTAAACGGTGATGTTTTTTAGGCCCTTTCACCATTCTCCTAGCTGAGCGACATTCCATAGAATTTGATATCCGCACCTTCACTAAGCTACCATCACCCTCCCCATTTCATCTCACAATAATTCATCGCATGTGTATTTTGTAATATGATGGAAATCATTGTAGGTTTAAAAGTCAACAAGTGGAAGTGCATCATGTGGTCCATTCCCATGACACCCCACCCGCTACCTTCTTCCAATCTCCCCCCATGATGCCTACTACCAATCCCCAACTCCTCCCACATATATGCTTCCACCACCATACTACAACTTTCCAAAAAACCAACACATTGAAGGCACCACATTTGGTGACCCATAACTCAAGTAGAGGTTTCATCAAGATTTGTATGCTCTTTTTGATTGGATTATTGAGAGCACCTAGTGACATGTAGCATGCATTAGCATGGAATATCTTCCTACACTTCATATCAACCATCCCCTACCCAGCCAACCTCCTTTCTACTACATCCATAGGGCCACCTCGTCTCAATTGGATCAAGTGACTCCACAAGAAATGAATCCTACTAAAATAATGAACACTATGATATTTCATATCATTATTAGGTTAAGGCATCTCATGATGTGTTCTAAGATCCATTTGGTGATGATCCTTTAGAGGGATGGCACTAATTTTCTTTGACATTTGGTTTCTTTTACAGCTCACTATTCTTTGTGACTATTTTTAACATTCATGATCATCTAGATATTTTCTTTAATTTTCATATGTGATGTAATTTGTTGCATATTTTTCAATCCACTGGCTACAAATTTGATATTATTGCTTCACTTTCTGTGGATTCATTATAATGTTAGCATGTAGATTTCTAACTATTTACACAATGACTCTCTTCTGCTTGGAAGGCTCTCACACTCCACTTAATGTCCTTGATCATCCCTTAATTTGGGGGAGTACATCTATTCTAATACACATATATTTCCATCCATTTTTTCTCCCTCCCCTTTGATGCATTTTCTCTGCCAACCCTTCCCAACCATACCACGATCATGGGGGACCGTGCTTAGTTTAATGTGTGGGGGATTTCAACCATTTTTGGAACCTCATTTTATAATTTCATTGATTTTAACTATTGTAACATGTTTATTAGGGTACCTCTATGTGATGTTGTATATTTCACACACTAATATTAGATAGATAAAACTGGATTTTGGAGACTCATTTTTGAAATCCCTCATTTGTCTGGATTGAAAATCCAATTTTTTATATGAATAAGTACTAGAATTATTAAATATAAACCATTAGATATTCATTAAGAAAACACATTTTTAATAAATTAACATTTTGATGGGGTATTTTAAATTAATTAACTCCATAAAATGGAAATTCATTTCCGCATTAAGGGAAGTAAATTATAGACGTTGTTTCTACTGCACTAGTGGTTTTTTTGCGGTCTTAATTTCAAGACCTCTTGAATTCCTCCCCCAATTCATCAAGATTATACATTGAAAAAATGGACCCCCTTTTTAATACTATTATCTCACAAAAATGTAAACTATTCTATATATGAAAATACATGCCCACATTTTTTATGACCATTCATCATTTTTCAAAATCAGAAAGTCAATGATTTTGTGTGATCTATAAAGGTGATAACCCACCATTTGGTGTCAATTAAATATTATCTTAACCTACATATGTATATTATGGAAGAGAAATAGATGTTGGAACTTTCATAGAATGAAGAAGGAAAATTTCAGTTTTAAATAAAAAGGATTTAAAAATGAAAATTTTGGAGTTTTGAATTGAATTTACAGAATTGGATAACTACCATGATGGTAATGTCGTGAATAATTCATTTAGTAATATCAATAATTTTCATCCAAAATTCACATTAATTTAGTTTATAATATAATGACCCAATGTTTTTCAATAAAAATTCTCTTCCCATAAGTATGTCAGAAAATCACATAAAAACACAACATAATGAACTACTAAGTGCAAAGTGACCTCTAAACATAAGTTTGACACTTCTGTGTGTGGAATTTCGAAAATTCGGCATACACGGTAGTGTTCAAGATGTTTTTTCTAGTCTAATATAATAATAATAATTTTCAATGAATAGTAACCTACTGTAATGAATAGTAACATACCTTTATAAATAGTGATATAGCCTAATGAATATTAACCTCACCTATGATACTATAAAAAAAATATTCGTGTTGGAAGTATAATATACCTATGTTTTAGAACGAGTTAATTCGTGTTTTAAATATGGTTTTTAATAATAAAATTTGATTTTCATTAAAAATTAAAATATTCATATTTAGAAAATTATTTTTGATATATGAAATTCATTTTTTGATTCTACTCTTCGAGGAATGGTTAGGGTGAATTTTTTGAGATTTTTCTGAAATACATGAATTTTTTATGAATAGTAAAATATGGCAATTTACTGTATATACACATTATAAGCTAAATAAACTATTCCTAGCATCATGGCTGATGTCACCACCCATGGTTAGAATTCACATGATCCATTTGATATTCTTGGTCATGTATTACTTACTATTCCTTTTCTTGGGAAGAAATATTAATTAATGATTATAATATTATGAAATGCCTCCTCTCCTCCACTATAAAACCCCCCCTTCACTTCCTCTTTTTTCACTTCTCTCAAGCCTTGTGCCTTTCCATTATTCAACCCAATTCTCTCCCCAAATCCTCCCCCACGTTCAAAAGATCCTATCTTTTTCAAAATACCAAAACCTCTTCCCATAAGAGGTTCTCAAAGGAGAAATTCTCAAGAGGTAAATTTTCTCTTCCCAACTTCTTCATTTCTTTTACGTTCTTTCTTTTTAGTTATTTCCTCACCTCTCTTCACCATAATATATGATAAACTTATTAACATAAATGTACTAGAATATTTTAATAGTAATGTCATATTTATTTATCTTCTCTCATTCCCCACTCTTTTATTAGAACTAAATGAAAGCACCATTAGTGATGTGCTAATTTAGCACATTCAAGGACAACCGTTTATCAATTTCTTTTATCATCTTTGTTTCTGGTCATGAAACCATTTATGTTATGGTTGAACCAGAATATTATATATTTTATATATCCTTTTTTGTTTCTGGAATCCTTATACACTCATGATATGAAATAATAATACAAAACAAGTTAATTATGGGTAAAATCGCTAAAATTAATTCAAGCGTGTATCCTTAATGTCTTATGTCGTGGTTCCCTTTCACTCAAATTAGCCAAAAGAATTTTGTAACCATGTATCATTCTGGATGTTCAATAATTCTATATAACATCAATTATGGATGACCACATTCATCTTATATTTTATCCGAACCTAAATACAAGTGAACTGAGCATTTAAACCCATGGAAACAAATGGGCCCGAACCATGAAATTGAACCTTATAATCAATAAAAATGGGTATACATGAACATAAAAAGGTTATAATAAATATTTCACATGTATATAGTGTTCTGGACCTATTTATTAATAAACCAAATTTGACTATTCAGGTCATTAATATCAATTGGAGAACACCAACGGACTTAAGGTAAGGGATCCTCCCCTTTTCTCTCTTAATCATGATTGTCCTCTATACTATGCCTTTATATGTGTACTAGAAAACGATTGGGTATTCTTAAGAGCCTCCCCATACTTACTTATTTATTTATAAGTGATTAGAAACCCCATTTCTCTCTCAATCCTTCTTGGTCACACCCGACACCATGTCGATAAAATCATAATGAATTTTACCCAAACCTTCTTTGTTCTTTTGGGTTGCCTTATCTTTCATTCAAAATGATGTTACATTATATATATATGTGAGTATTATTAATTATGGTTAGTTTTACAGAATTCTTATATCAAGGCCATTTCATCACATTCTTTTTGGGATATACATGATTTTGAAATATTTTCTCCTTAGAACATTCCGATAAGCAAACCTGTTTTAAGGTGACTTCCCAAAAATTTTACCCAAATTTCAAGTGCACTCTATCCTATGTTTTAAAACACCATTGTATTTATAAAATCATTATTTTTATTATGAAAACCTTCTTGGTTAAATTCTATTTTTATATAAAATAATTTCCTCTTTTCTTTTTGAAAAACTCTAGAGTGTTTTCCTTAATACCACACAAATTTTTTTTTGTTAATGTTTCTAAAGTTCATTTTTTATCTGTTGTAACTTATATTTGACACCACATACCATGTTATATTCCTATATTACCCTATTAATATCCATTTATGTTCTAATCCTTTCTTTTCATGGACACTTTTGTGAAACGCTCATTGGATATGTTATGTGTCATGATTGTGGTACCCAATTTTTTCCATGGGTACCCTTATGTTTATATATGGTTGATTATGTATGATTATTTATGTGGAAATAATATTAATGTGGAAAGAATGTTCATGAGTATTTTGAGATGGGTGTGCCCATATAATGCTCTAATGAATTGGTTAAGGTAATTTCTCATGAGATGTGATGTGAAATGGGATTGGCAGTTATCCTTGACCCATACTAAATAAATGTTTTATGATTCTTCCACATTTATTTTATTCCATGTTTATATGATCCCATGCTTATATTAAATGATTTATAAGTTTCATGACTTTGATATCAATATGTCATGCCACCTAACTCATGTTCTTGAGAAGTATCCTTATGTTTTTTCCCTTATTGGGCTTTTTAGGTCATCCCTTTGTTCATGTGTTCCCCAGGGTACCCTATGCAGATGTAAGGGCTCAGAAGAAGTTAGGATCTCATTATAGATATTAAATAAAGAGGTGTTCTTTTTAGCCCCATGTTTTATGTTTATGTACCTAGTCATCCAAGACACTTGACTAAATGATCCTTGTCTTGTACTCTAATTATTGATTTTTCTTAAAATCTTGAAATGTTATATGTAAAAGTATCAGATTGTTATAGTTGTTATCAATGGATAGTCTAGTTATTTTTGGAGATTAGGAATAGAGCACCATAGTGAGAACCTTAAGGATGAGATGAAGTATAATAAAACATCCCTACATTTTGGTAAGTATAGAGTAAGTATTTTATCAAGAAAATTCATCCTTGTTTGGATACGAGCTGGTAGAGGCAGCTCTGGCACAGAAGTACCTAGGAGTGAAAACTCCGACAAGGAGTTTCGGGATAGACCCGAGGTATCCTGGTATATTAAAATGGGCCTTGCTGCACTCTTGGTTATGACAATCCCAGGGGATATGCATTGGTAGAATTATGAGCTCAGTAAAAACCATTATTAAGAAAAAAAACCCATAAAAATATAAGTCAATAAATAGATCTAGGATAACCTAGGTTTTAACCAAAGGAATCACAAGATAGGATGTACTTATTCCTTATAATTTTATCCTTTTATGTTGAAAGTTTTGTTTTATGCTCAATAAATAAGTGTTCAAGCCCCCTAATTGTATATTCTTCTTTCTTAGTTAATGGAAGGAAATAGAAGAACATGTGCCAACAATCAATGTGATAGGCAATGTGACAACCACCCTAATGTTATGCCTGAGATGATGGGAGACCAAGTTGAACATATTTTGAACATCCCAAATCATCTATTGAAAATCAAAATCAAGAATTGGTATATAGTTGAATGCCCAAATTCATCAAGGAGGAAAAAGATGACATCTCAAGGATGTTCATCGGATAAAGGTGATAAAGGAAAGAAGACCATATTTCATTTGTGCAAAAAGTGTGGAAATAGGCATCAAGGAGAATGTAAAAAACGAACCAAGAGATATTTTTATTGTGCGAAGGTGGGGAATAAAATAGCCAATTTCTATAAAAATTGATAATGTGATGAATGGAGATAAGGTTATACCTAATGTACCTTATACTATTTATTGTCATGAATGTGGGGAAGTTGGTAATTATCCAGGAAAATTATCCATTGGAAGGGATGAGAAGCATGATGATCATCAGCAATCTCTAAGGAAAAGGGGAAAATGCAAGTCCAATGTTGAGATAGATCATAATGACTGAAGTACACGTAACCTCTTTGAAATTATTATGTATGTCATTTTTTATTTCTTTTCCAGCCCTATGATCATGTCTTAAATGTTTTCTAGGAACATCGAGTCACTATTTGAAATGATTTTATATCATTTTGGTAAAACTTCTATGATTATTTATCACAAGTTGATGTTTGTGAAACTGTTCATCATTAAAATAATATAAGTCTCCCTTTTGGTGGAATTTGATGAAATTCTAGGCAAGGATTGAATTTATTGATCCAACATAAATAGTTTCAACAAAACTCTTAGGCTATGTACTAATTAAAAATGATAATGTGATAGCATATACCATGTGATAGTTGAAAACACATGAGAAAAACTATCACACGCATGATCTGGAGTTTGCAGTCATGATCTTTGCGTTGAAAATCTGGTGGCATTATCTCTATGGGGAAAAGTGTGAGATATATACTGATCACAAGGGTCTCAAATATATATTCACACAGAAAGAGCTTAATATCAGCCAATGAATATGGTTAGAGATCATTAAGGATTATGACTAATCAATCCACTACCATCCTGGTAAGGCAAATAAGGTGGTGGATGCTCAAAGTAGGAAGGATCCTGCATCCTTATCAATGATGATAGATGAAAAGGATCCAACATTCTTAGATTTTCCAAGGATGGACATGGGAATCATTAAGGGAGGAACATCATCAATCCTTTCTCAAATTATTTCTCAACCATCCCTTGTGGGGAAAATAAAGGATGATCAAAGAGAATATGTGATGATTCAGAAGAGGGTGGAAGCTATTAGAAATGGGAAATCATCAGAGTTCAAGATTGATAAAGGAGTTGTAAGATTTGGTTCACGACTATGTGTACCATTTCATGTAGGGATAATGAAGGAGCTTCTAAATGAATCACATAGCTTAACCTTCTCTTTTCACCCAGGGAGAAAAAAGATGTATCACGATCATTGAGAAAACTATTGGTGGGACAATATGAAGAGGGAGATCGCAGAATATACATCAAGATGTCGGGTATGTCAACAATTGAAGGCTGAGAGGAAAAAGTATAAGGGGATGATGCAATTACCCTCCATACCAACATTGAAGTGGGAGAAAATTATCATGGACTTTGTCACTGGACTTCCAAGGACATCTAAAAGGAACAATGCTATATGGGTTACTGTGTACTATATTATAAAGACATCTTACTTCATCACAAATATATAGGACTTATCATTGGATTGACTTGTACCGATGTACAACAATAATGTTGTAATGATGCATGGACTACCATTATTCATTGTATCTGATCGGGATCCAAAATTTATCTCGATGTTCTGTAAAAGTCTCCAGCATGCTCTAAACACTGAGTTGAACTTTAGCATGGCCTATCCTCCCCAAACTGATGGCTAGTCTGAGTGAAATATTTAGACAATGGGGAAATGTTTAGATCTTGTTCTATGGACATCAAAAGAAGATGGGACCAACATCTTCCTCTGGTCAAATTCTCTTATAATAAATAATTTCCATTTGATAATCCTAATGGAACCATATGAAGCCCTTTATGGGAAAAGGTGTAGAACAGCGGCATGTTGGGATGAAGCCAGTGAGATTAAGCTTCTAGGACCTGAAATGGTTAGAGAAATGGTAGATAAGGTGAAAACCATTCAGCAGCATATCAAGGCAGCCCAAAACTGACAGAAGAGTTATTCAGATAACTGTCAAAGAGACCTTAAGTTCAAAGTCAGAGAAATGGTATTTCTACACATATCTCCATGGAAGAAGGTCATGTGGTTCGGGAAGAAAGGGAAGTAAAGTCCCAGGTACATCGACCACTTTGAGATCCTTGATCGAGTTGGAGATGTGGAATATCGACTAGAACTTCCACCTACCATGTCAAAAGTACATGATGTATTCCATGTATCCCTCTTGAAAAATTACATACCAGACCCCTCACATTTACTCAATCAATATGTGCTACCATTGGAGAATGATATTTCTTATGAGGAACAACCAGTAAAGATCTTAGATAATAGAGTTAATGTTATATGAAATTAGACAATTCACCTGGTCAAAGTGATATGAAGAAACCAAAAGATTGAAGAAGCAACATGGGAACTGGAGGAGGCGATGAGGAAAAGTTACCCTCACGTATTTATGGCCTATAAGGTAAAAATGAATTTTGAGGGCGAAATTTCATAATGGAGGAAGAATGTAATGACCAAATGTTTTTCAATGAAAATTACCTTACCATAAGTATGTCATAAAATAACATGAAAACGCAACATAATGAAATACTATGTTCTAAGTGACCTCTAAACATATTTTTGACACTTCTGTGTTTGGAATATCGAAAATCCGGTAAACACGGTTGTGTTCAAGATGTTTTTTGGAGTCTAATAAAACAAAAAAATGGTGAATAGTAACCTACCCTAATGAATAGTAACATACCCTTATCAATAGTGATATACCCTAATGAATGGTAACATCACCTTTGATATTATAAAAATAGTATTCATGTTGTAAGTACAATATACCTCTCATTTAGAATGAGTTATTTCATGTTTTAAATCTAGTTTTGGATAATAAAATATGATTTTAATTAAATATTAAAATAATCATATTTAGGAAATTATTTTTGAGAAATGGACTTCATTGTTGGATTTTACATGTCAAAGAATGGTTAAGGTGAATTTTTGAGATTTTTCAGAAATACTTGATTTTTTTATGAATAGTCAAACACGACAATTTAACGTATATATACATTATAAGCTAACTAAACTATTACTAGCATCATGGATGATGTCACCACCCATGTTTCGAATTAACAATACCCATTTACTATTCTAGGTAATGGAATACTTACTATTCCTTGTCTTGTGAAGAAAAAATAAATTAATGATTATAATATTATGAAATCCCTCCTCTCCTCCACTATAAACCCCCCTTCACTCCCTCTTTTCTTTACTTCTCTCAAGCCTCGTGCCTTGCCATTATTCTGCCCAAATCTCTCCCCAAATCCTCCCCCACGTCCAAAATGTCCTAGCCTCTTCAAAATACCAAAACCTCTTCCTTTAATAGGTTCTCAAAGGATAAAGTCTCAAGAAGTAAAATTTCTCTTCCTAATTTCTTCTTTTCTTTTAAGTTCTTTCTTTTTAGTTCTTTCCTCACCTCCCTTCACCATAATAGTATGATAAATCAAGTATCATGCATGTACTGGAATATTTTCATAATAATGGTATATTTCATTATCTTCTCTCCTTCACCACTCTTTTATTGGAAAGAAATGAATGCACCATTAGAGATGTGCTAATTTAGCACATTCAAGGACAATGGTTTATCAATTTCTTTTATCATCTTTGTTTCTGGTCATGAAAAAATTTATTTTATGGTTGAACTAGATTATTATATATTTTATATATCCTATTTTGGGTTATGGAATCCTTATACACTCATGATATCAAATAATAATACAAAACATGTTAATTATGGGTAAAATCGCTAAAATTAATTCAAATGTTTATCGTTAATGTGTTATGTCAGGGTTCTCTTTCACTCCAATTAACCAAAAAAAATTTAACCATTTAACCTTATTGATGTTCATAATTCTATATAACATTATTTCTGGGTGACCACTTTCATCTTATATTTTATCCTAACCTAAATACATGTGAACTTACCATTAAAACCCAAGGAAACAAACGGACCCGAACCATGAAATTGAACCCTATAATCAATAAAAATGGGTATAAATGAACATAAAAAGGTTATAAGAAATATGTTACATGTATATATGGTTCTGGAACTATTTATTAATAAACCTAGTTTTACTATTAAGGTCATTTATATCAAGTGGAGAACACCAACAGACTTAAGTTAAGGGATCCTCCCCTTTTCTCTCTTAATCAAGATTGTCCTCTATACTATGCCTTTATATTTGTACTAGAAAATGATGGGTTATTCTTAGGAACCTCTCCAATACTTCATTTTGGATATATAAGTGATGATAAACCCCATTTTTCTCTCAATACCTCTTGGTCACACTCGACACCATGCCAATAAAATCACAACGAATTCTACCTGAACCTTCTTTGTTCTTTCAGGTTTCCTTATCTTTCTCTCAAAATGGTGTTATCTTATTGATATTTTTGAGTCTTATGACTTATAGTTAGTTTTAAAATATTCCTATATCAATACCCTTTCATCACATTCTTTTGGGGATATACATGATTTTGAAATATTTCTTCCTTAGAACTTTCCAATAAAGCAAACCTATGTTAAGGAGACTTCCCAAAATTTTTACCCAAATTTCAATTTCACTATATCCTATTTTTTAAAAAACCATTGTATTTATAAAATCAGTATTTTTATTATGAAAACATTATTTGTCCAATTATGGTTTTATATAAAATAATTTTCTCTTTTCTTTTTGAAAATCTCTAGAGTTTTTTCCTTAAGACCACACACAAATGTTTTAATGCTAATTTTTCTACAGTACATTTTTTATATGTTGTCAGTTATACATGAAACCACAAACCATGTTATTTGAATATATTACCCTATGAATTTACATGTATGTTCTAATCCTTTTCCTTCATGGACACTTTCGTGATAAGCTCATTGGATATGTTATGTGTCCTGATTGTGGTACCCAATTCTTTCCATGGGTACCCTTATGTTTATATATGGTTTATTATGTATGATTATTTATGTGGAAATATTATTTATGTGGAAATAATATTCATTAATATGTTGAGATGGGTGCACCCAGATAGCAATCCAATGCATTTGGTAAGGTTAAGTCTCATGAGATGCGATGTGAAACGAGATTGGCGATTATCCTTGACCTGTACTGAAATTGGAAACGGGATTGGCAGTTAGCCTTGACTCATACTGAAATGGGATATGGGATTGGCGGTTAGACTTGAACCATACTAAAGAAATTTTTTATGATTCTTCCACGTTTATATGATTCCATCTTTATATGATCCCATGCTTATATTAAATGCTTTTGTAAGTTTCATGTTTTGATATCAATATGTCATGTCTCTTAACTCATGTGCTTAAGATATATCCTTATGTTCATTCCCTTACAAAGTTTTTTATTTCATCCCTTTGTTCATGTGTTTCCCAGGGTACCCTAGGAAGATATAAGGGCTCAAAGAAAGTTTGGAGCTCATTATGGAAATTAAATAAAGAAGTGTTCTTTTTATCCCCATGTTTTATGTTTTTGTACCTAGTCTTCCAAGACACTAGACTAAACGATCCTTGGCTTGTACTATGATGATTAATTATGCTTAAAATCATGAAATGTTATATGTCAAAGGATCAGGTCTCTATATATAAAATATGTGCCATTTATACCTATTTCTTGGTGATTCCTTGGGGATGATTCTCTAAGCATTTTTTGTGGAAAAACAATAATTCAATTGTGGCGGAGTTTGATGCACTTATGTGCATAAGTAATTTAATTTATTTTATGAATATTGAAAATGGTGATTTTGGATAAATTTTTTGGATTTTATAAACTAAACATGTCTTCATAGGTTTAACTTCTCCATCAAATGAAGGTATAAAATTATATGGAATGAACCAAAAAATTCAGATGAAAATTTGTGGCTTTTGGATCCTTTTCCCAAGGTACATGGTAAACCCTATGTCCCGAAAACCATGTAACCTATCCTAGATACTCATTCACGCCTTTTAGACTCTAGAAAGAACCATCTGTATGGTTCTTGCATAGTTATCCAAACTGTGTGGATCCTCTAAAAATCATGTTGGATATGATGGTCAAGAGGTAGTGGCTAATTACATGGTTTATGTTTGGTATGATAAACCGTGCAGACCAACCCATGAACCACACATTTTATTTCCCCATGAATGTACCTTAAGCATGTTTTTCTCATTGTTAATCTAACTGTGCACGTTAATCGTGCAAAGGTCGACAGTTGGTGAACCACTTCTCATCTGGAATTTTTATCCACCATTTGAAACTTGATATAGAACCAAAACCACCCTTTTAATGTGGGGTATAGAAAATTAATTTTCATTGGATCATTTGAGGAGGAGAATCATCTAGGAGAAAATCCATCATGGTAATGGGGGGTCATATAACTCATTATATGAATTTTTTAGGATCTGTGTTTTGTGTTCTAGGAATTTTTCCTTTATTTATCAGTTTTAATTAACAATTCAAGTATCAAGATCATTTTTCATCATCTAATCAATTATTATACCATTTATTTTATGAGTTGGGGTTGTGGGTGAGGAAGACTCGTTGGTGATCAAATACAGATATTTTTCTTATTTAGTTTATTTTTATCTCTCACAATTACCCTATGTCATCTCTCTCCCTCTTGCGAGAAACATTGTGTTAAATCAATAATAGAGTTTCCCCGGAACTCTATGAGGATTACATTGATGAACCCATTATCATAGGGTTCTCTGTTCATCTCTCAAATTGGTTTTCTTTCATAAAGTCTTTCAAAACCAACTCTCACTTCAAGGAATTTATTTCTAATTAACTTAATATGAAATCATCAGACCAATGGATTTTCATCACATTAGAATCCAATATATGTCATTTATTATGAACAACAAAAAATATGAAGATAATTGATTTTCAATAATCTTCTTAATCACCCACATCCCAAAAAAAATTTAAATAAATTTTTAAAATTATTTTAGAGTTTTTCTTATCTAATCATAAACCATTATGAATTTTAACAATTAATCATTTTTCCATATTAGACAACTTTCAGAAACCTCATATATCCACTCTAAATTCAGAAATAATTCAGATAATTAGTCATGACATGAGGTACATCATACTTTAATTTACCACTATGGATTGACCCATACTTACATTATACTAGTTGTGAGATTGGGGAATTTAATTTGTCTCATCGAAAGTAACACTAAATTTGGAGCAATAAAATTTTGAGTTTCCAATATTTTAATCAATTACCTAATCTATTTATATAGGTTACTAGAATACATAAACATAAGGGTGATGGTAGAATTGAGGGCAGATATTCTTCCAGCTTGATAGAGGATCATAAATATATATGAATTGAATTTTGAGGAGATAATTCGATAAATTAATTTAAATAAGTTATCCTTAATCCTTTCCTATAATAAGGGTATCCTAAATTAGTATAAATTTATCTTCCCTTCATTAAACATTATAAGATTAATGGGTTTTCTCTAATTATAATTAGAAATGTGTCTCTTAAAAATAATAATGGATTTTTTAGGACATGTCCTGACCTGATAAATACCCATAATAGATTTATGTATTGTGGATTTGATATTTACTATATCCCAAATAGAATATATCTATTTATAATCCAAAGTTATTAAGAGATATCTACTGAGGAGGTCATCAATAATTCTAAAAAAGGAATTAAGATAGCACATATCCATATCTATCCTTTCATGATCAACTGAAATACCATTTGGGTATAACATCCACAAATATGGAAAACATGGAACTAAGACGAAAAGTGTGAATCATAATGATAAATCTTATTGGGAATCCATAACTACTCCAAAATGAACTAATTATGTTCCGGATTAAAATTTAAAATGACTTGAAGATATCTAATATGAGTGTAATTTTTAATTATTTGTTTTATATGTATTAAATTAAATCCATTTGATAATGAGTATATGGATATTTATTGTTTCCTTATTAAAATGAATACAATTTGATTAGGTAAGACAACTAATTCTGTATTATGTATATGTATTGAGGCCTAGATTTTCACAATTATTTTAAATTAAGTGTTAACCAAACTATGGTTCTATAGTCATGAATATCCATGATATTATCCACATTCTGTATGAGATTGATAAACTATATGTTAATACCAGGGGAAGTTATTCCTTTTTAATGAATTCTTAACATCCCTAACAACACCAAATTGAATAATGCCTCATAAATGAAAAAATAATTTCTTTTAAAAACTGTAACCTCTATTGGAACACACCATGTTAAGAGAGAAAAGAGAATTATTGATCTCATTATAATGTGGGGAAGGAAAAAAGAGATAATTTTAAATATGAGTCACAAAACAATTAATAATATCTTCTATAATCACCTATAAACATTTCCTATTATCCTTTTTAATAGTTGAGTAACGTGATTAACCATGGAGTAACTAATTTTATTAACAAAACTATAAATAGCATCATTAAAATAGATATATGAAATTAGTTTCTTGAAAAAAATTTCCATTTGAAACATATGAAAACATTATAGTTCTTATCCCCCATTAAACTATAATTTTATAATTTTTTCATTAAGTGTACTTTCTTTTATATCAATCAATTTATACAATATATACATCTTTCAAATTTCCTTCTTCAAGGGTAAGACTTTACTTATATTTATAACTTAAAAATATTTTATTTCAACATTATCCACCTTTATATAAGATTACATATTATTTAATTTCCCTTTATTCCATTATCTTAAGGTCAACATTTCCCTTTTCATATTTTGGTATAAAATTTTAAAGCCATTTTAAATATTAGTTATATACCAGTACTTCTCAAAGGACATCAAAAAATCTTTAAATTAAATCCATGAATTTTAAAATTCAGTGGGTGGAGGAGACTTCCTAAGGAGACCCACTATATAGATGATAATGGTTTTATAGTTAGGGTTATGTTTCTAGAGGTATCGACATAAGAGAGTGGGGTTGTGTTCACAATATAAAAGGAAATAAATATTTTTCAACTTAATTATCCTATCACCCATTAATATTATGTTTATAGAAGTAAAATTATGGTCCTATAAATATAATTTTATCCATATGATATACATAAAGTAATCTCTAGAATCCAATTAAGGCCGCCGAAATAAAATTTCTACAAATTGGTTCATCCAGATTAAAAAAAATCAAATCCCCTAGGAGAATACAATCGTCACTTATTTTAGATGAGATTACAGACTATGTAACATATCATGTAAATAATGAATATTAAAATTTCAAATTTATTAATATTTATTAATTAACTAATAATTTATTTTTTAGGGGGATGCCATGTCTGATAGCATACTCGACACACAACAACATGTTTCTTTGAAATCATATGTTGCACAGAACTTTTAGTTATACAGAAAAATAATATAATAATATTATTATTTTAAATGGTAGTTAATGCCTAGAAATTATATTGGAAGAAATGAATATAAATAACTACATTATTATTACCCATTTTTGTTAAATTATTTTACTTTTATCCATGAAGTTTTAGATGCTTAAATAAATAATGAATCTGATTTTAAGAAAGAAATACTCTAATATTATTTAAAAAGTCGATTTACCTTCTTTTGATGTTGAACACATTTTAAATATATTTTTTGTCAATTTTATATGTTCCACTGAAAAAAAACATCTTTTTTAAAATTTTGACATCAAAATTTACTTTGAGAAAATTTTCTGTATTTTTCTGATAATGTTCATTTTTTGATGAATAATAAAAAATAATACAATTTAATTCAAAACTGCCTTTTAATCTAATTTATTTATATGACTAGAAAATATTTTCAAATGGGTTTAATGTATAATTAAATTATATTTTTATCATTAAATTAAATTTTGGTTATTGTAAGTAATTTCACTTTGTAATTGGATATAAACACATGTCAATCATTTGATAGTTTTTACAAATTGGAAACACACATTTTAGTTTTGATAGTGAGAATTAATTTTAAATTAATTTATAAACCCTTTGTGTGTATAATTTGGAAATTTTGATTCTATATTTGGAATTAGGATGTACAAATTGTGTAAATATGATAATTTTATTTTTAGAATCTATGAATTGTCACATTAGTAAATATTTTATTTACCTTTGTTAATGGGTAAATCTGGTAAATAAGGGTTAAAAATAGTTTTATAATAATATTAAATTACCCTAACACAAGTCCTAACCCTATTTTATGATAAATTTCCGACCATGGTAGTCTTTGGGTCGATTTTGGGACCCTATTGACCCACATTTAAGGTAAAATGTCATTTTATAAATATTAATTTAATGTTAAGGAAAATTTAACAAACACCTATATCATCTAGTAAAAAAAATATTTCATATATAAGTGATCATTTAGACTATAAGTATTCATTTGAAAGATAAAATTATTTCCTACATCATGGTATTTTATTTATAATTTTTAGACATTAAATAAATAAATTTAATTATGACACAATGTTGATGTAGTGATTTCTTTCTTAATAAGGATTTCTAAAAATTGATATTATAAATGTTAAAATAAATGTTATTTAGTTATTTTGATATCATCAAAGAATTTTCAAAAAGATATTTACATGTTATATTTGTATTAATTATGTTTTTTTGAATCAATAATGTTGTTTTATATTTTAAAAAAACATGATATGAATAGTGTCATAATTGACATAATTCATAGTTTAAAATATAAAATATTTTATTAAATATTATAAAATTCCAAATAAATATACTCTTCTGATAAATGGATATATTAAGTATAAAATTTTATTAATTACTATTTAATTGGATATTTTTCATGTTTTGGTAAATAGTTTAATTCTAAAAGTGTTAAATTATTGAAAAAATGAGTAGAGTAAAAAAGGGTTAAATAAAAAATATCAGGATTAAAAAATATCCAAAACATGTCAAATTCTTTTTGGATGATTTTATTTCGGCTTATATTCATACAATCTTTTAATATAATGAGTTTTTCACCCTTTGAAACTTATAACAATTTTATAATAAAATAATACTTTCAAACCTTCCTAAATATTCCATCCTCCCTTTTATAAATTGCCACAACCTCTAACCCTTTACGCACACCTCTCAAGCCCCATGGCTCATCCAAAATATACTCGAAGAATCTCCCAACATCACCTTATTCCTCCTATAATCTTTACCCAAGGAATAATTCAATTCAAAAAATAATTTTGCCTCAAATAAAAGAGATGTACATGATTTAAGAGGAAGAACAAGGAACATATGAGACAAGTCAGACTTGAGATAAGGGAAACCATTCAACCTCCTCTTTTAGTCAAATAAATCATTATTTTGTGTCTTTTAATCTCCATTTTTTATTTTTTGATATTTTCTTATATATATTTATTGATGTACATATTATATCCAAGTGATAAGATACTGTTTTGTCCCTCATCAACTCATTTTGGGAATATTAAGGTGACATTGTTAAGCTGCAGTATTTTCTTATGGGATTGTGTCTCAATATCCTTTCATTAAGGAATAACATGATATTTTGCACCTTTATTATCATATAAAGTGTATATAAAACACTTTTTCTATTTTATATCATGAAATTATACATTCTCATGATATTTAATTTTTTTGATGTTATTTTTAAATAATTTTTATTTCATGATTTTCTCAAGTGGTAATAGATTCTTAAACTAAAACATCATTTTAACTATTTTAAAGATATAATTTTCTAAATAATTATCTTTCATTTAAATATTTTAGAAGTGATTTTAAGGATCTATTTATGTCAACATGACTGTTTAAAAGTGTAAAATCCTTTCAAATGTTTCAATGTGGTATGGGACACTTTGATTCAAAACTCTTCATTTTGAATGTTTTAAATGAACTGATTATGTCAATATCTTAAAATTATATCTTGTGATTTAAATGGTGAAATTTTATCATTCCCTTACACTTGTTTTATTTTTTATTATTATGTTATGGTTTCTGTTAATTTTTTATGTATACAGGTGGTTCTGTAATAAACCTAGGGAGGGTGATCCCGAAATATCCCTCAAACGAATTGGGTAACTGGAAGGAGGTAAATGTTAATGTTTCTCCAAATATATTTGGGGAATATACTATGATGGGTATTCCCAATGTAACTACCTTTGTAGATATGAAAGAACTAATGTAATTATGATATGGATTTCACAAGTTACCTTTAGGATTTATGATTTCTAGGTGTAATTCATAAATCTTATGATTTCATGAGGTATGTTAAAGAGCTTATGATTTGTATTTATAATAGAATAATGTTTTATTTATTTATTTCATAACCCTTACTGAGGTTTTTATGCTCATTCAATGTTTCTAAAAAAATCACATGGTATAAGGATGGGTAAAATAAAGGAATAATTCAAGAATATTTATATCAAGAAAATAATTCTTGTTTTCTTTTAAGGGTTTTTTATTTTATGAAAAATTTTGATACTGAGTAGAAGTATCAACTTTGTAATATTTGAGAACTAATATAATAGTTGTGACCTAATTCTATAAAACACTAAACCTCAAAATATCCTCAATGTGAATCATTAACATAATTCAAGATTATTTAATGCTTAAGGTCGGGTCCTTATAGTTGGTATCAGAGGTTGGTTTATATAACTTTAGAGGTTAGGGTGTTATTTAAGAATAAATGAAATAACTATAATGGTTATAATATTAGAAAGAGTTACAGTTATTTTAGATAAATTGAATGGGTTTAAGATGACATTTATAAGTATATCTTAGTGTTTTCCCTCCTCATAATATATTATATGATGAGTTTTATGATATAATCACACTGACCTTTCTTATTTTAGTAAATGGATAGATATTTCAAGAACCAAGGTAACAAATGACGTGAAGGAAACATTGGTGGTTTTATGAATGCACAACTGAATGAAATGGGAGCTATATTGAGAACTTTTATGTTAAACCTTAACCAACTATCTAGAGTCATTATTGACCATTTGAACCATGGAGATTTTTATAATGTATCGTATATGAGATAAATGAATCCCTATTCATATTCAAGTAAAAATATTAAAGGTGTGTATATTCAAAAACAACTGTGTCAAGGATGTGGAAATAAACACCTAGGAAAATGGTTCAAAGTGACAGGGAGATTCTATAGATGTGGTAATGAAGTCCATAATGTAAGAACATGTCATAGAAAAAGGAAGCATCTAGTTGACTCTATAGAAGGTAATTAAGTTCTTTCTGAAACATCAATTGAATGTTTAAAATGTAGTATTCAGGGTTATTCTACAAATAGATGTCCTAAGAAGAAGGTTCAAGAATGGGATTATCAGGATTGTAGAAATATATGTTTACCAATTTCTAATTCCATTCCAATTGAATATGAAGAAATTAAAAATGACATATAAAAGGAATGGATTATTTCATAGCTTGGGTTTTTACATTACTAAAATCTTTGGAAGTTATGAATGATTTTTTTTTTGAAATTATGTATAATAGATTAATATGGGAAAACATGGATAAAGGATATGGAATAATGTTCTATTATTAAGATGTCTACATTTTATGAATTGAATAGTTTTTGTGGATCAATCGATGATGACATGTTTGAATTTATTACTGATAGGATTACATTGGAAAAAAATTTCTAGTACGTGTAACCCTAAATTTTGAAATGTGAAAATGTTATTCAAGAAATAATTATCTTTTATTTTTTGGATATAGTTATTGAAAACCGTTTGGGATTTTATGATATTTAATTTGATGATATTATAGTTTATTTATTTTTTGGATTAAAATGTGAGGTATGGGATAAAATTCGTGATTAAAATATTTTATGGTATTTTTGAGGAAATTATATTATTTTATAGAATTTTTTAATAATTATATGGTTTTAGAAAAAGGAAACCCACAGGATGGGTGATAACCCATCACATCTTAAAAGTCCATATGAATCTAACCCATAACCAAAGTGCTATTGGGATTCATCACCTACCATTGGACTACGTGAAATCCCTGGTTAGTATGAATTTTTCTTTTTAGTTAGATGATTTTATTGATCAAGAATAAGTAGATTTGGGATCTTATGTTTTATCAATTGGATATCCTTAGTATTGTAAAATGATTTGTTGATTATTTGATGATGGTTATTTTGCATGACCTTCTCATTTTTTGGGAAACACTATATGCCTATAGAAAATATAATACTATTGGATTCCTTTTGAGGAGTAATGGTTGAATTTTTTTTATGAATCTATATTTTTATAGTGTAAATACAATGATTTGGGTTATTTATGGAAATGATAAACCTATCATAGTGTATATGTGATAAGTCTAATTACACTTCAGTATGAGACTTTAAGAGTCACTAATGTTATTTAGAGATAAATGTTATGATTTACTATGGAATACCATGTGATTAAATTTTTCAGAGTTTTGGGTATCAATTTTACATTGGATTATATTGATGGAATTTAACAAAAATTTCTTATTGAATGGTCTTTGTTGAAAATTGGGTATTTTTTTCAATTTTGTAGTTTAAGAGTGGTATTTATTTTTATAAAATATTACCCTTTTGGGGATTATATGTTCATGTAATAAAAATTTTGGTTTTGGTTAATATCTTGAGATGGAGGAAAGATATAGTTCATCTTTTGTGGATTATGTGATTCTGTAGAAGTTTATTTGAGTGCTTACTATGTGACCAAGTCATCTGGAATACTCATCATTAAGAAAAAAGATGATTTTGTTATATAAATTTATTAAAGGATGAATCTTACATGAAAAGTAAGTATATTTTCTAATATCCTTAGTAAATATAATAAATAAATTCTAAAAAAAATTTAAAATGTAACTTAAAACAAAAGCTTTGTGTGTTTTCTTTTCTTACTAGGAAACTAATGATTGTTTAACCTATAACAAGTTTTTGGTTTTCTTATTGTTAACTTTCATTTGATCATTTTTTCTATCACTCTCCATCTGATCTTGACACTTAGTTTATCATTCTTATCAATGTTTTCTTACATGTAATCCAATTATGTGTTATTCCGAGGGGACTTTCTTACTTCTATTTCTTTTTTTAAGAGATAGTTTTATTGACTCCTTTTCTAATGTGGGAAATTCAATTATGTTTTCGATCCTAATTTTAGAATATTGAGGACATCATTCCCGAAAGGGGAGAAGGATGTAACATCCTTGGTAAATAAAGAATATGAACCTTTTGATATTTATTAATATTTTTTAAATAAATATTAATTTAAATTTCAACAAGATGTTATGTCTGATAATGTACTCAACAAACAACAATAGGTTTTTTTTAATCTTACGTTGCACACAACTTTGACGTATACCGAAAAAATAATATAATATTTTTATTATTTAAAATGGTAGTTATCACCTAGCCATTTTATAAGAGGAAATTAATGGAACTAATGAAAATATGATCACAAATGTTTGTTAAAAGGTTTTAATTTTATCCAATAAATTTTAGAGCCTTAATATAAGAATGAATCCATTTTTAAGCATGAAATACTCTAATTTTCTTTAAATGGTTGATTTAACTCCTTTTAATGGAGATACCATTTTAAATATTGTTTTTATCACTTTTAAATCTTCCTTTTAAAAAACATGAACTTCTTATTTATAATAGGGATAACGAAATTTACCTTGGGTAAATTTTCGTAATTTTTCTGATAAAGTTCATTTTATAATGAATATTGAAAAATACTGCATTTTAATTCAAAAAAATCTTTTCATATAATTTATTTATAAGCATAGACTATTATTTTAATGGGTTTTAAATATTAGTTATATTATATTTTTTTCATTAAATCCAATTTTGGTTATTGGATTTCATTTCACTTTTAAATTGGATATAAACACATGTCAATCTTTTGGAAGTTTTTACTTCTTAAAAACACGTTTTTTGGTTTTTGACAACGTGTATTATGTTTATATAAATTCCTCCAAATTCTATGTTTTGAATATGTAAAAATGGATTCCATATTTGGTATCAGGAGGTCAAAATTTTGTAATTATGTAACTTTATTTTGAGTCATTATGAATAATAACTTCATTAAATATTTTTATTTACCATAGTTAAAGGGTAAATCTAGTAAATTAGGGTAAAAACTAATTTTTTAATAATTTTAAATTTTCATAACACGTTTTATAACCCTATTGGATAATAAATTTCCAGCCATGGTAATCCATTGGTCGATTTTGGACCCCATTGAGCCAATTCAAAGTGCAAATATAATTTTTTAAAAATTAATTTTAAGATAAGGAAAATGTAACATAAACAAATATCTTTTAGTAAACCAATTAATATATGGGGCTATATAAGTTTTCATTTACACTATTAATATTAATCATAAATATAAAATGATATCCTACATTATGGTATTTTATTTATGATTTTTAGATATAAAATAAATCAATTTAATTAGAACAAAATGGTCAAGTAGTGATTGCTTCAATAATAAAGGATTCAGATAAATGATATTTTAAATCATAAAATAATTGTAATTTTGTTATTTTTATTTCATCGATGAATTTTCATTTTTATATTTACTTGTTTTATTTGTATTAGTGAACTTTTTTTAATCAATAAATGTTTTTGGGATTTTTAATAAAGTCAGGATATGAATAGTTTCAAAATTGCCTTAATTCATATTTTAAAATATAAAATATTTTATTAAATATTATAAAATTAAAAAAATATATTATTTTAAAAAATGGATATAATAAGTCTAAAATTTTGTTAATGATTCTTTAATTATATATTTCTCATGTTTTTTTACCTATTTTTATTCTCAACGTTTTAAATACTTTATAAAAGGACCGAAGTAAAAAAGGTAAAATAAGAAACGATAACGATTAAAAAATATCCAAAACATGTCCAAATTTTATTGGATTATTTTATTTAGACACATATTTATATAATATTTGAATTTATTTAATTTTGGACTTTTTTAAACCGATAATAATTTTATAAAAAAATAATACTTTCAATCAATTTTAAAGATACCTGCATCCTTCTTATATGAGGCCACCGACTCTAACCCATTACACACACCTATCAAGCCCTTTGGATCATCCTAAATCTACTCTATGAAGCTCCCAATATCCCCCTCTTCATCTTAGAATATTTCCCCCTAGGTAAAAGGAAATTTAAGAAGGTCTTTTAGCTCAAATCAAAGAGATTTACACATTGTAAGATGAAGAACAAAGAACATACGAGACAAGTCAGACTTGAGGTAAGGGAAACCATTCACCGTCATCTTTTTCTCAAAGAATTATTTATGTTATTTATTTTAATTTTAATTTTTTTATTTTTGGATATTTTCATCAAAATCCTTATTTCTTTACATTTTATGTCTATGTGATTAGATACCCTTTTCTCTCAAATCACCTCATTTTGTTAATTTTAATGTGATGTCGTTAGGCTGTCGAATTTTTGTAAGGGACTACGTCTTAATCTCCATTTGTTAAAGCACATCTTGATATTGTGCAACATTAATTTCCAATAAGGTGTATATACAACCCTGTTGAAATTTTATATCATTAATTTATATATTCTCATGATATTTATAGTTTTCTTTGATGTTGTTATTTATTGATTTTTATTCCATGATTTTCTCAACTGGTAAATTATTCTTTAACTAAAACAAATTTTTAAATTTTTTAAAGATATAATTTTATAAATACCTATCTTTAATTTCCATGTTTTTTGAAATTATTTTAAGGATTTATTTATATGGAAATGAGGGTTTTAAAGTGTAAAATCCTTTTAAAAGTATCAAATTTGTATGGAACTCTTTGATTCAAAACTATTCTTTTTGAATGTTTTAAATGAACTGATTATGTCAATAACATGAAATGATATATTGTGATTGCAATGTGGAAATGTTATTTTTCTTTATTATATTTTTATGTGTTATAAATATGTTGTGTTTCTTCAGTATTGATTATGTACACAGGTTGTTCCGTGATAAACCTAGGGCTGGTGATCCTGAGATACCTCTCCAATGCATTGGGAAACGTGACAGAGGTAAACATTAATGTTTATCCTAATAGATTTAGGGAATATACTTTGATGTGTATTCAAAAAGTAACTCCCTACGTAGCTATGAAAGATACAATGAAAATATGATATGGATTCCAAAATTCACCTTTATGATTTATTATTTCATTATGTTATGCATAAATCTTATGATTTCATGATGTATGTTAAAGAGCTTATGTTTTTTATTTATTGGTGGACTAATTTTTTCCTTCTTTTTTTTATAACCCTTATTGATCTTTTTATTCTCTTCCTAGGTTTTTGAATTTTTTTATAGAGTATTAGGATGGGTAAGAGAAAAATGTAATTCAAGAAAATTTATCTCAAGAAAATTATTCTTGTTTTATTTTAAGAGTTATTATTTTATGAAAAAAAATTAAAATGAGTAGAAGTGTCTAATTTTTAATATTTTTTATGTAATGAAATAGTTATGACCGAATTCTCTAAAAATCTAAACTAGAAATGATCATCAATGTGAGTTATTATCTTAATTCAATATTATGTAATTTTTATGGTCAGGACCTTATATAACATATATTATAAAGGTATCCTATTTTTATATAATAATTTCAGTCATAAATAATAGAAACCAAGAATGAGTATCTATAAATATCATTGTAAATATTAACATGATATTTCCCTATAATAATAATAACAAAAGTTATATAATTTTTATCAGATCAAAATATTTCCGAAATGACTATAATTAGAGAATTAATTATCTATTTTTAGATAATTAGTTTTGAATAGGTATTTAAAACCATAAATTACCTATTATAATTCCCAATAGAAATAAATTAGCATATTTAATACTATTATTATGTAATTTCAATATTGGATCCATATTTAAAGAAATATTTATTTTCAATGGGTGGTCCCTTATTCATGAAAAACTTATTTTTAAATATTTTATGGATCAACTTATTTTGGTTATTCATTGAATCTTCTAAGAGAATAATAGTGTAAATGTAAAAATAAAAAAATTAAAAAATAGTAAAAAGAGTATCCAAAATAAAATAAAATTCTCATTAAATTTCATAATGGATTGGTCAAATTACAATTTTTCATTAATAATTTAAAAAAAAATATAATTTTATTATATATAAATGTGGATATGTTCACTATGTGAGGCACAACTAATGGTAATAGGGATATTATATATCACAACTATTTTTATTAAAATGTTATATTCTATTATATATAATTTTAATATTTATATATATCATTATATGATTTCATAATATATAAATTTCCCTCGAATCTAGAGATTAATATTTCTTTTTATCATCCTCTCATTAATAAATACTTAGTTCATACCACTTGAAATTGGTATGTATATACCTTTAAAAATTGTTCCTATGATGTTAGGAAATTATATTTGAAAAACATTTCTATGCCTCATTCCAATGTTATTATTCATTTTTATCATTTTTTCATTATGTCACTATATATTTCAAAATTTTATTATATGAAATGTCAATTAATATATCAATGTTTTCTTATGATTAATTCAATATTAGAATTTTATCTCACAACCCATTTTTTTTGTATATCACCAATTTATCTCATCTGGAGAGATGAGTATAAAAGGGTTTATATGTATACTATTATGAATACTTAAATAATTATTTATTTTTTATACTTAAAATTATGTATATATATATGTATCTAAACTGAGAAGGCATAAGTTGTTTTTGTTGGGGATGTGAATCATTATATGATATATAATGTTTTTATATTAATGTGTTGTAATATTTATGTTTATATATTATTGGTCATTATAATATGCACACTCTTTGGTGAAAATATGTATTCATATTTTGGTTTCTAAGTGGATAACATATTATATATATATTTTTATTATAATATTGATTAACCCACCCTATACAATAAGGAGGTAACCAGAAAATGCCAAATCATTCCCATAACAATATAAAATATACAATAGATCATCCTATACCCCTATATTAATGTACTACATTTTCCATATAATCAATACTTGAACTAATGAAAACTTCCTATCATGATATAACCCTCGAGTATATGAACAATTCTTCTCCCTCTATGGAATTTTCTCAGGGTCTAAGTCTCCATATGTTTCATAATGAAAACCAATATTGAGTTTAATTAATGGTTATTCCAATATAGTTTTCCACCTAGAGGAAAATTATGACTACACTCAAGGGATATTTTCCAAAAACTTATAAATTTATTGACTATAAGGGATGTATTCATGTAGTTTGAGAAGATTACTTCCTTTTGGTAACATAGCTTGTTGTTTGAGTATAAATTTTTTTTATGGATTTTTGCATATGTTTATGTATGTTTCCTCCACTTAGAGAAATTTCTACAAGTATATTTTATCATCTTCATCTCAAAAACATAAGTAATAGTCTATGGAATTATACCACATTCTCTTAGGAAAACCTCTTAAAGTTTATGTGTAAAAATTTCTTCGACTTACATCATTAAAAATTATAAATCAATATTATCTCCTCAACCATAATTATTTATCATATAGTAATATATTAAAAATAAAATTACCACATAAAATTACATTGAGCTTGATATATAAAAAATAACATATAAAAACAAGCCTGAATAAACAATTAATCATTCATATATAATTGAAAAATAATTTCTATAATTAAAAATATATATTCTTCAATACAAATATTATATATATATATATTTTTTTTTTAATTTCATGAAATATTTTATATATAAACATTTTATTCGCATTGTTGAGTCTTGTGATGATGAAATAATCATTTTACATTATCAAATCAACTTGATATAATCAATATTTTATCATATTATTTAACATAAACTTATACCATGATCAATTTATATTTATTTAAATTATTTACCAATGACTCATTTCATTTAATTACATTATATAATGTTTCCTAAATAGTCATTTTGAAAATTATAATAAATTATTATTATATAAAAACAATAACATCAGTTACTATATATTTTATTATTGAATTTCACACTTCTCATATCATTCCCCTCTAAAATCAAAAAATAGTCTCCATTTAAATATTCAGTTTACTACCCATAAAAAGAATTTTTTTTGTATATTTCATAATACCAATCCCTAACTCACAACCAATGTCTTGTGTAATTATTATATAAAAATAAATTGTATTAATTTTACATTTTTCTTCATATTATAACTATACTATGTAGGTAATGTTACACCTAGTATTTCATATATATATTTTCATATTTTAATTATGATAATTTTATGTTCATATTTTTTTGATGGAAAAAACGTAGAGTACAATGTCACTTATAAAATAATGTATAATATAAGATCAAAAAAAATTCATTATATAAATAATGTAAAATAAAATTATATTATAAAAACTAACCATAATTTATTTGGAATAAATTAGGAAAATAATTCATGTAATTATACCAAATAATCGATATAAAAATCACAATCTTATATAAAAATAATTTAAAAAATCCATAGAACATATATCTCTCCATATTCAAAAAACATGAAATTAAATTTTTTTATAAATAATGTAATTAAATGTAGATAATTAGTATATAATAACTCATATTCTTCAAAAAAAACTGTATACCTATAAGAGTCATGGTTCATAAGAAAATTATAATAATTTTGAAAAAATATATGTTTTTTTGAAAATATCATTTTATAACTATAATATAAAGGTATATGGGTTTTTTTGTCACACAGACATTGAGTATGTTTTAATTATCATTATATAATAATTAAGAGATAATATTTTCTAAATTTATTCATACATCATTATAAATAATAAATTTTGTATATGTAAAGACATGATTTTATGAAAATGCATTAATATAATGAAAATATAATTCTTCCTAAAGACATAATATTATAATGCACTAGAAAATTTATTTAATATATATATTGTTTTCATGTATCTACTAATACATTTAAAATATGGTTATCTCTTTGAATAAAACTAGTCGTATAAAAAGATGGAAATTTTAAAAAAATAGATGGAAACTCACTGTTCAAATTAGGTCATTCATTTTTAGCATCATTGTTATTTACAGTAACATAGAGATCTTCCTTTATGGATGTGAACAAATTTTCATATAAATTGGAATAATGTTTTAATGTCATGATATTGATACTTCATGATCATTTAACATCTTCACTAATTGATTTTTTTAAGGAAATGTATTGAGGTTTCATTATAAACATGTCACACATCTCTGGATAGGTATCACATGTAACACAATGATAATTAAAATTAATGACCTTGTAAAAAAATATGTATGGATGTCATTTGTGGCATCGTAGAGGGGATCCACTAGGACTACATCATACCACTATAATTACAATTTTGACAATTTTAGTTAATTAGGTTATGTGGCTAGCATATAAATACACTTTACACCCTTTATGGAATGGGATTATGAGGTACTATATTCAATGAGGAATTTTATTTCACAACATGAAGTTCAAGAGATGAATCACATTTTCTGTAATCAATCAGATTTATGTGAAGTCCTTAACATATTACATTAATTAACTATGAGTCAATGCCAAATAGAAAAATGGGAATGGAAACAACATTATAATTTTATAATAATTATATTTTCTACATAAGAACATCATGGAACCGCCCATTTAGTCTCCTTATGAAGGATTCATTTATAATATTTTTAGTGATTCTCATGAAATTCGTTTTCCATTGATAGACATTGGAAACAATGTCTATAAAACCATACCCACTCTTGTGAAACTCTAATATTATATAAAAATAGGTATTCCTAAAGTATATTGTCCCATTCCAATAGTCCTTCACTATAAAATATTTGAATTATTACTGAAAAATTTTAGCAGGGTCCTAATAGTGAATAATTAAAACCCTCCGTACCCCTTACTTAACGTAGGTAATCTATGAGGTTTAAACCACCCCAAAACCCTTACTGAACTCTTTCAAACAAGGTCAGTTCCCCAAAAATAACATTCTATCATAGAATCCTTTGTTGCATCTTAAGGAACATAAATTATTTATGAACACCAAATTCTCTCATGGGATCATGTATTCATTTGAAAAATTACATTGGTTACCAAAGAAAAAATATTAATTATGATTTTTCGGTAACTAATCGTGCCCTCATAATTCAAATAATCAATTATTTACTTATTAATGAGATTCCCGATCATTTGGCCATTGTTGAACTACACTTATATCATGATGCTCATCTTGACTACCAAAATAGGAATCTAGAACCTTGGAGAATATTTTCATTATTCATAAGCCAACTCAATAAATATGTGTTTCATAGTAAGGGCTCTAATTTGGTATAATCGATAATAATTTCTCATTTGGATATATCCCCTATGATTTCTATCATCCTTTATTATCTAATCACAAATAGATATGGTGATGGTGTGAATATATGAGCCTCATTCAATGTGTAATCCCTGACCATGTTCTCATTTATGGACTCACCCCAATTCCCCATTGTTGATCCATAAATTTTATGTTATTCCTATCATTTTTTAACCCCATCAATTCCCTCTCATTTATAGTTACCTACTGAGATGATACACTAAAAGGGTCCAACCATGTGGAAATACCATAAAAAAAATTTCTAGGTTCTTTTAATATATTAATCCATTCTATATGATGTTAAATTACTCTGAATATGGCTAGGACACCTGGACATAAATGTTACATAAATTGGTAATGGATTCGTGAACTCAAAATGAACCACCATGGGCCTTTTCAAGAAACCACAAAATGTATAATGTGCCCTGTTAGAATCACTAATCTACATTAATTCTGATTACCCTCATAGAGATATATATGTATCCCTTCTCAGGGGTTGTATTTCGACTCCACCACACCTAATACTCACTAGATAGTGATAAATTACCGAGTACCCATCTATGGGGATTCAACCAAAAGTATAACAAACAAGATATATATATATGTAGATAAAATATTATGTACAAATGTATAAATTAATTCATGGTATCAATTGATAAATATCATTCCAAAGATAATTTCTGTTGTTAATAAAAAGGAATCCATGAGTACCTCTTAAGTATATTAGAGAGTCATGGACTATTAAAAAAACACCTCTTATTGGATGATGTAGCCTCCTATCCTCTCCACCATTTTTTAATATAAATAGTTGGTGGTATGTAATGGTGAACACATTATTTTATAAATTTTCCCCACACTATTTCAAAATACATAGTTCAATGGAATGTAGGATACAATTACGGCTAAACCAAAAATTAAATCCTTTACCCATGAAAGAGGTTGATTGACTAAGAACATTTTTGTTGTTGTTTAACTAGATGTATTCTTATTTTTTGTTTTTAAACCCTCAAATATCTCCCACAAAATAATAATAATGTCATAAAATGAACCATCACGTGTCAGTTATCCTGGAGAGGCTTGTGGTAACAATGGCACACCATATTCTACTATACAGCATCAACCAATAGGTCATAAGTATTTTTCTATTTCAATGATTTTCATGACCCTATAGATCATATGAATAAATTCACAGACCTAGGTACTCTAACCTATGGTGGTAAATTTTCACATATAGGTCTCCATTTTAAACAATTCATCTTAATAATGAGTTTTCTCACAACATCCTTCATAATATGATTCCTCATTAGACATCATACCAAAAAACGGGCCATAGAGAGAAATATGGACCCAATGGCCACATATAACAACTTCATGAGTCTATATATAGAGAGATAAAACACCCAACTACCAATTTTTTCTGATATAGAAGATGAAATTAACTATACCAACACTATTACTAATTAAATACATAATAGGGATCCAACTAGCCATATTTTCTCCTGTTAAAAACCACCATAGTTTTCTAAGAATATGATATAGAAATAACCCTAGAAATATATTCCTTAGTTTTCAATATCATGACACCTAAGAGGTGGACCTTCTGATGGAAACTAGCTATGGTAGTAGTGTATTAGGAGCATATTAATTTACCCACTCATGTCAAGGAATTCCAATGGAATATTCCGAGGAAATCATAATATAAATATCATATCTATATTTTGACTTGGTATTTTTGTTGAAATATCCAAGCTTAATCATATGAGGTGATCATATCAAGGTTATTTTTAATACATTAAAATATAATTACAATATTTTTTCATAATCTCAAGAGAATAATAATATACCTTATCTTACACATGAATTTCATCACTATAAATCAATGATAACTGAGGATCCATCAATGAGGGATTAAACTTGTGAGGGATTCTACTCATACTTTGTGATCATAATTATTACAATGTTTACAACCTCATTCACAAATCTATGAATATATATAATGAGTTCTCTCAGAGTATAATATATATATGTTGAGAAATAATCTTCCATTGGAGATGATAAAATATATAACGATAATTGGTATATTCTGAATGTGTCCTGGAGATCTTCAATCACATACACAATAAGATATAGAAGTAATTATCATTGAGTTAATACCTATAATTTGATAATTAATAACATTGGAGGTTTCATTTATATTAATTATTTTGATCTTCCTCTGCATGTAAATGAAAATATCAATCACATGTTTACTCGTCTTCATTTTAGTTATTAAGCTCCATCCCATATCCTAATGATTACATGGTAAGTTAGTACTCCTCATGCCAACTCATTAGAAATAGTTTACAATGGTGGTCCTTAATTGAACTAGTTGTCTTAGCCAAATTATGTCTTTCTAATGTTACTTTTATGACAAACAACCTAATGTTTCAACACATAATAGATATCAATAAGCTAATAACAAGGGATATTATCCCTAGTGAATATATTGTAGAGTTCCTCCAAATAATATGGTACTTAGACAGAAAAGTGGTCCTCCATATGGTGAAAAATCAAGAACCAACCTTGCAGGCCCTCCCCACTATTATAAATTTGAAGAACCTCCTATAAAAGACATATCTTCTTGAAACATAGGTCCTCCATGTGTCAAAACTATTAAAAATTAACCCTCATATCACAAGGAACATGAGAAATTGAGGCTATAAATAACAGGATCCTCTTCATCAATAAAAATTGAATCCCTATACTGGAAATATATCCCAATGTGAGAACAATTTTCTGCACCTCCCTCAAATCATTAACCTTTTTACTATATTAAGGAACTTCTATGTAATACTAGTATTCTGGAAAATGTATCACATAAACAACCTTCATGGTCAAATTTGGTTGAAAATACCTAAAATAGAATGTTGATAACCCCATGATAATGTATTTATATCTATGAAATGATAAAATATACTTCTTGTTCTAGAAAATTTCTTCTCCTCAGTATGACATTTCATATGGATTGAAAGTGAAATATATAACCTACTTTCTTCACAACTTGTGGGTGAAACATTTTCTTCTCAAGACTAGATAAGTATCTTATAATGATAATACTAATAATTTCAAGGTTACAAATTGGAATGTATTACACATTGACCTGGATACCTTATTAGTGGCTAGGAACCCTTTGTTGGGGAAACCATGTGAGTGTATCCAACATTCCCGTGTCATCATGTATGATTTTTCTCTCTATATATTCATTGACACACCAACCTTTTGTGTGTATCCTATATTGGAGGGAACATATAGTGATCATTATTTAACTCTAATCATTGGAAAACACAATTGATTAAATAAATAATTTTGGAATATAATCATTTTTTGGACAATTATTGAGCCCCTGGTCAATATATACTAGTTTATTCATCCTATTATGTTTCATCATTCTGAAACATTAGAAGTGGTATAATCAGTTAGAGTGATCCATTGTAAAAATCATACATCTAGATACCAATAAATTTAAGTAGTCATCCTATTTTAAAAAAACCCCTAAAATCATGGGAAACCCCTTGATTTTGAGAAACATTCACCCTAAAATTTTGTTATATCCTACTTGAGATAGAATAGAATCTCAAACAATTAATAATTTCATGATGGAATCTTCCTCAGTGGAATTATGGGAGAAAACAAATTCAACAGGGATGATATAATTTTTACCATCACAACTTCCCATTTATTCATCAAATACAAATTGTAGAATGACACATAAGATATAGGGAAAATCATCCCTATCCCACAAGACAAGGGGAATTAATAACTACCAATCTTTAGAAAATTAATTCTTTTCTGGACCAGGAGTAACAACATGTGAAGATCCATCATGATTTCATCCACATTAAAACCATCTCCTTTCCATATAATGGGTTTTTTGAAGGATGTTAGGGCCTAACTCATGTTAAACTAATATAAACCACTTATGGGGGAGAAAATATGCTATAAACTGAATTCTATTTTGGTTTGTAAGTCAAAACAGTCCACTAAAAAAGTAAATATCAAGGATGATTATGATTGTCCCATCAAAAGATATTCATAGGACATAAAATCCCTTTATTATGACGTGAGTGAGGTATTAATCCCCACTAAAAGATTAAAATCTATAAATATCATTAACATAATACCTAAAATGGAATATATAATAAGGCTAACAAAAAATAATACAATTAAGAGTCATCCAATAAAAATATAGTCTCTATAAAAATGTATGAAAAAGGTGCATGTAACTAAAATAAAATGTTGAATCTTTACCTATGTGATCCATTGAACTTCCATATACCACATACTTAGTGATATTTTTTCAAAATATAATGGTAAAGGTGTGGCCATATTATATCCTAGCCTCTAATTAATGAAGATTAAACTCTCTCTAATAAGGAGAAAAATTTATAATGTAATTTCAATTTGAAAATTTATGTGGGCCATTACTGAATTACTTAAGGAGAATATTCCTATTAAGTGTACATTCTAGGTGGAAGACAATATAAACTATTAGAAAAATATCCCTCATAAATGTATAACCACTCAATTGGAAAGATAAGAGTTTAGTCGATCTAAATGAATATAGATTACCATGAATCCCATCAAAACGGAAAAAACTACCACCTTTTGAAGATTATATCTCTTTTATATCTAAATATGGATATGAATAATAGATTAATTCATGATGAACATATCAATATATAGCTAATATATTCAGTCTGGGGTTTTCCTAGGTTATAGTTCCACCAAAACTCATTAAATCCATTTATTCCCTTGCTACTCAAATAGAATCCAGGTACGGGTGATGTGTACTAGTAATGGTAGAGAGGAAACCATATCCTAGTTGGGTGGGCATTAATTCTTCTCCACTAAACTTTGGTAATCCCACATTCCAAAAAATCGTTGATATGGGATATCTATAGAATCGTCTATTTTACTTTGAATATTGATGCAAACTCATGATGCTTAGTTTGGTTCTTCATAAAATACCAATAGAGAACAAAATTTTATTGGTATAACAACCTACTATCTATGTATGTCACTAATTGAGAATATATTCCATTGAAATTTCATTACCATTATAGAAATTTGTTTATGATGAATATGGAACATTACCACTCATGTTTCAATCAATTTGATAATGAGAATTTCCTATAATTCCCCATTAGGTTATGGGTTTTAACCTATTTCTTAAATATAAATCATCCACAACATAATATTTTAAAAATATAGATAAAAAAATTTCATAATGGGTTAAAAATGTAATTTATTACCATGATGTATCCCAGTTGATTTAGAATGTTTACAATCATAACATATTAAATGGAAAATTCCATTCAAAATTACAAATCATTGTTGAATCATTATAGATAAAATACTATGAATATCATGCTCAAACTAGTATTTATTCCAAATAAAACTTCTAAGATGTATTAATATCTTGTGTTTCCCCATCCTGAATAATAGTGGTAGAATCAAATCCCTCATTGGGATGGTAAAAATGGAATATTTTTTTAATCTTTTATGATCTAAAGAATAATGTCTACTCCTTAAAAAAGGGGATATTTCATAGATTCCTCAACACTATACTAGAAAGAAGGATATTATGCATAATGAGCTCATTAGGAATAATTAATTTTATTTAAAATATTACTCTGATGATTTCCACATGCACTAGATGTATGTGCATAACATTTATGTATTATTCATCCATAACGATATACTCTGAAATGTAGTTTACTACATATATTTCAAGTTGGATAATCTCTTAGAACATGGTACTTGTGTCTCTTCCACTCCACTAGAAATAAAGGAATAGTTAAAAGAGGTCCTTGATCATAATAGGTATAAATATGACAACTATATAACTTGGAAATTGGTCAAATATGTATATATATTAATCATGGATCAACTGAGTCACTATCCTTGACCCTAATTCCATGTATAATTCTAGAGTTAATATAATTTTCATTATAGACACTATTTCACCGTAAATAGTTAGGAAAGAGGTTTAAAATGGTTATGGAACAAAAAACCATTATTAACCCCAACAGTTAAGAATTTTTTTCACTCTAGCTATACATGTAGTTGAAACCTAAATACCAGAATTAGAATATTCTCAATAAAATAATTAATCTATGTCTTAGTCATCTAGTGATTATTTGGACCCAATTACACTAGATGACCAAAAATATGACATAAAATTATTGTATTGATATAGAAATTTTGGAATGTTATTTCATACAAACACACAAATGATGATGGTGGCCCTTATTACTAGTTAAGAAAATGAATTGTTATTGTATCCCACTACAACCCCCACGACTCAATCCAAGGAGAAACATTGTGGTAAGAGACATAGGCCCCTATTTTGAAGAATTAAATTTAATGAATCACATTATCATCCTAACTAGACACTAATTTTTTTATTGTCTTTATCTTCCAACAAAACTCAGAGAAGACCACATTGATTCCCTTTCAATCCCTAAAGGTTTTAAGAATGATGTTTCAATATTTGAGACATGTCATGATCATACCAACATCACTAAATGCGACATTATCATCTCATTCAAAAAGTAGCACCATGGATCTACTATACATCGGCACATATGACATTGTATTGATTTTGAAAGATTTATTATATCAATGTTCATCATGCCAGGGTCAAAAATACAGGATATACCACATGAAAATATAAAACCTTTTACATGTTGGATATATTAATATTTATGGGTATCCCACTAAAAAAATCTTGGATATTAATAGATTCATTAGGTTCCCCAAAGAAGAATTATATTGAGAATCCAATTTCATGATTAGATATCTTGCTCTGAATCCATGTTTTCCCAAAAATTCATGGATTTTTACATTATATTATGAATTTTATGGCTCTTAATGCATGTCATATTACACTATACATATCACTATTTCCATCAATAATGAATTTATGTTTAATTTAGGGTACTGTGTAGAGATACTTCCCTTTTATTTTTTATGAATCTCAATACATAAATGAAGGGTATTCTAAAAGTGAGGGTATGTATCGATTAGTAAAATATTCCAAATAGAATACTACTCATAATTGATTATAAATCACTCCTATTTTTCAATAGAGATGACTTGGTAATGAATTAAAATTTTCTAATAACTAATTTGAGGTCAAAACTCTAGACCTAGGGAGTCATTGGGTTAGGTGTTTCAAATTGGATAATGAATTAAATCACTCAATCTATTTCCTTTGATATAATATTAAATAGCATTTTTCCATTGATTATTTCATTATGACTAAGGATAATACCTACAAATAATATATGGGGTTTATTCATTCCTTGAACATCATTATCACTATATGGTTCTAAAAAATATTCATTCAACCAATCCCATATGTTGTTATTAACTAGTTGGGAACACTAAAAGATTATCAGGAATCTTATGAACCTTTTACTCCAATATATATGTTTGAATCAAACTAAAATATCCAAACCATTTTTAGGGAGGGTTAGATACTAAAAGTTGTAATAATTCCACCACATCATCTTCTAGATCTCAATAATTTAGTCTATATTTTTCTTCTGATAATGATAAAAAGAACGTGGAAGAATCATTGAATGATGTTATGATATTTGATAAATGTTATTTAACCACCATAAATGAACCTGAAAAGGTTAATTTTGGTTCAATATAAAATCCATGAAATACATTGATTAATCTATCTTTACCCCTACAGAACATGAAAAGTATATCTCCTTTAAATAGATACAACGATATGTCATTTCATGTAATTATAAATGAATAAATATATTGTATCTTTTGTGGGTTCCCATCATATGGGTTTTTTCGGACAACCACTATGGTTGTAATAACTATGTATGTATAATTAACAAAACCTATGCAACAAAATTATAAGATGAAGTGGATATGTTAACCACTGCCAACACCATTTGGGAAGTTCAATAAATGATGTTTCTTGCCAATATTTTCTCTATAAAGAAAAGTAATGGGTTGATTATCGTGTTTATTTATTCTAGGGATGTAAAGCATCACTTCCCAAAGGATTATTTCCCATACTCAGTCATATAACTATAAATTTATGTGATGACTATCTTATAAGACCTACCATTTATGGATTGGTGTTCTATACATAAGAAGATTTAGATGTCGCCTAAATATGAGGAATTACCTTCCTTGATGGAACCATAACGGGTATACTACTACCATATAATGACCTTTGGTATATGGAATACTTGAATTACATACCAAAATTACATTCCCCATATCTTTAATATCTATCTAGGGAAAACCATAGAATATTATATAGATTATTTGGTGGTCATGTGTCAATATTGTTATGATCATATTTTCTTTCATGGGGTTCTTTTCAATAAACTGTGGTAAATATGGTTGATATTGAAACTGAAATGAACTTTTGGTGTAACATTATGGAAGTTATAAATATTTATATTACACCACCATGTAATTAAATTCCAACATAAAAATACCAAGGTGATACTACATATGCCTCCTCCTCACAACATGAAGGAATAAAAAGGTCTTCAATGATGGATCACCTATATAAGTAAATGCATATCTAACCTCATCAAAAAATGATTTCCATTGTAAAGATTGATTAATAATGGGGTCACATATCATAAGAAATCATATTCTTAGAAATCCTTCAAAGATATCAAAAAATTCCTTTTAAGCTAACCAGTTTTGATGTTTCCTATAGAAGGGAAGCCTAAAATCCTCTATGTAGTGACCTTAGAATTATTTCGTGGAATCGTCATTGCTCATATGAAATATGAACAAAAATATAATCATCTATATTACCCTATAAGATTAATTTTTATTTTTATAAAATGATATCTGTTCACCAATAAGAGATTTGATACATTATTTTTCATAGTGAAAAAGCTGAGACACTATTTACAACACCAGGAGTTCCAATTTATCTATTGTGTTGAGGTCACCAAATATATCATTATATTTGAAATTCTAACTCCATGAATCTAATTATTTTTTATAATTTAATTACAATGTGATATCTAATTCATGTCTCAATAGTTCATCAACAAGAATATGATAATAGATTTCATTTAAGAGCACTATATCCTACAAAAGTACATATTGGTTGTGGAGATCCTTAATGAAGAAATTTTTTTCACCCATGAAACATTAAAAAAATTGTAAATATACTTCAATGATGCATCTTAATGTTTAATTGGATGGATGATGGAAAATATGAAATTTAATAGGAACAAAATCCTAAATTTTTTCATCTCCCAAGAAAGATTGGTTCAACCCTACTCTTTTCTACTATTAGAATGATGCACCAGTAATGATGAATAATTTTAGGCCCTCATTTATATCATGGAACATTCCCTATAAATAATATTTCCCCAATTTAATATCAAGAATATTTCATATTTTTTGATGAAAAAAATTATTGGTGACTTTATGAACAATATAGAAGAGTTGATTCCCTTGAAAATTATATATGACGATTCATGGTTGAATTAAATTTCTATATAATACCATCACATATCTCATGATCATATAATTCAAAAGTGGATTCACTATCCAATGTAGTAACACCATGTTATATACAGACAAGGAAAAGATGGTTATTCATAATAGAAATCGAAGGACAGTCTCTCTATTTAGAAATAATGATATATATGTAATAAAAGAGATCAATTATTCTAGAGTATAATGTGTTCCTTTAACCATACTAATTAATACCTTGATTAAATGGATATATCAAATAGTTTATTACTTCAAAATTAGATTCTCCCAATGAATCAATATATTATATAATAGATCCATCGATGGGAAAATAATCTCATCCTTTATGGTGTCCTGAATTCGTAGATGTTTCTCTAAGTGTGGAAATATTCTTTTTCCTATTTACATGAATCAAAGAAGGTTATACTCTAAATATTATAATATAATTCCACATTAGAACCTATTGAACCAATCAATCTAGAATCAAAATTCTTCCATAGAATTATAATAAATGGATGGTTTTAAAACATGATAATGCCCATCAACAAGGATTTCATTATGAAATTCCATAATTATTAGATACATGAAAACTACATCCATAAATTCCCAAAATTGATGCATACGACTAAATAATATTGCCCATATTCCATACAGAAGAAAGATGTCATGTACATGTTCCCTCCATCCATTTCCAGCTAGTTTATGGTCATTTTAACAGTATTCAATTTTTATTAAATTGGGAACAATTTTACCCTTATAATAAGTCCTAATAAAATCTATGATAAATTTTATGAATATAATATCATTACTAAATTTTGTATCGTTCATACAATAATGACATAAAACAAAATTAATTTTTTTCATTTATGTCGATGAGGTTATTTAAGGAGTACAACATCGAGTCTAACCATTCATATAGCTATCATGAATGGTTTAATAGTTAGATGGTGGCATTCAATAAAACATTCTCCAAAATTTTTCATGAAACAGTAGATTACGATAAGAGGTCATTTCATGAAAATCTATTGCATGT
Source organism: Viscum album (assembly GCA_963277665.1). Lineage (NCBI taxonomy): Eukaryota > Viridiplantae > Streptophyta > Magnoliopsida > Santalales > Viscaceae > Viscum > Viscum album. The sequence goes on along the minus strand of OY728120.1, from coordinate 1,404,476,019 downwards.
TTCTCGGCATATCACCCCACAATCTGTAATGTTATACGGGAGACCCCATATTTTATTATGTTCAATATTGAAGAAGTTTTAATTCTTTTGTTTTAGTTTAAATGACTTTACATCACCATTTATTATCAATTGACTAGAGCTGAATACTATTAGATTTGGATAGATGATTCTTAGTACCATGAAGAGATAAGGTTGTGTATAGTACAAAACATAGAGGTTCAAACAAGTTTTTTTCATTAGAGTAGTCAGCAAAAAGTTTATCCTTTACTCATTTACCTCACAAGAGTGTTTATTGGATATATTAACTCCCCTAACAGAAAAAAATAAACCCCCAACACAAAATCTAAATTGGGAAGGGAAATATTAAATAAAAAATTTCTACTCCAATGTATTTGACTCCCAAATTACCACAGATGGGTAGTGTATAATGAAATCCATTAATTAAAGGTTTCTCAAGAAGAACTGTATATAATTTTAAATCTGTCACTAATTCATTACCGTGTGACTTTATATTGAATACCATATAGTCAATTACACATGTAATTACAATTATCTGGTGTTTTCCTAGTTTCATGAGAATAAAAATTATTGAACATTAGTCCTTATATCATGATTTAAAACTATATAACCAATGAACAATCAAACGAGACTTAAAACTGCTTGTAGTGGTTCAATATATATGACATTAATCACTTATATATGATCCTGAACTATGTAATACATCTCCAGTGTACGGGTTCAACATCCCACATTGGTATTATACAGAAACCCTACACTAGGATAAAACCAACTTATTTCCCTTGTATATGAGTCTAATCTATATAGAGGATACTTTTTAAAAATTAAAGTGTATTGATTCATATTATATTATGATATAGAGTGAATCGTTGAGGTACTGATCAGGTTATTGCTATAAATCCCTTCAACATCACCCCTCTATATCCTAGTCTTCGGTCACCCTCATTCTCATCAGTTTTATTAATTTACTTGAATTATGATGATTTTTTTTTCATCTTCTCCATGAACATGGGTTGGATATATATAGTGGATATGTTCAAAAAAAATTATGTATTAATTTTCATCATCACAGTACATTTAGTGACACTATGGTCTCTTGTTATATTTTCAACCAAATAATGTATTGCTCATATAATTCTCAAATCCCTCTTAGTGTATTGGTTCCTATCTATTCATGTTGGGTTTACTTATATATACCCTTTGATATGGTGACACCATATTTCATTTATGAACTGCAAGAGCCTTTAGTCTTATTATTTTAATGTAGATAGTGACATCATGATTTCTAAACTAAGAATCAATCATAAAATGAATTCTTTATTAAATATACATTTTTCTAATTGTTTAAGGTTGTATAAATTCCTATTAAGTCCTATACACATACCCATAAATTAGATGAGGCTAATCGATATTTCCCATGAGATAAATCTATATGAATTCCTCTACACAGAAGTCCACATTTTATGTCTTTAAACTACATGGAATCTGAGTCCTTACCAAATGAGATTAAATTATATGATATATAATTCATCTTGCAAGACCATAAACAGATTATAGTGTTCCATACTATATGAATATATTTCCTCACCATATGATTATTATCCATAAATAAATTCAAGGATAGAATTCAATTATTCCTTAGAATAATGACACAGTTTATGGGATTACATTATTCATTTTAGGATTTACCTTATATATATCAATATTAGGACATAAATATTATATATTTTCCCTATAAATTATTTAGATATATTTAGAGACCTTATAATAAACATGTGTGGATTTTTTTCAGTTGTTTTACGATATATAGTGACATCCAAATCCCTTATCTCATGCACTGTTGAAAAATTCACTTTTGTATAAGCCTTCTCAGTGTGTAGAAAATACTAATTAATGATATATTATCTATATTAACCACAAAATAAGAAATTATATAACGAGATTCATGTATCCTATCTTGGGTTTTAGCATATGGTATACTTTGGTGCTCACTTTTCACAAGAATAAAAGTTTCCTTTCCTAAAACATTATGTAGCTTGAATCATGTTATCAAAAGATATATAGTGATGCTAAGATATTTTATCTTATGTCTATCCTAAATATCGCATTCCAATATAATCCTAAATTAAATCCTAGTGTGTATATTTTCACTATTAAAATTGAATCTTCTCAAATGGACCTATACTAGATCAAAACCATTTTTCATTCTCTTGTGCATGAGTAAGATATACTCAAAGACACTATATAAGAACTACATGTTGTTTAATTAATATTTTTTTAGAATATGTAGAGATTTTTGAACCATATATTTAGAAACATTAATGAATAGTCATACCCCCCCCCCACACATTTCCCCTAAATATCCAATAACAACCCTACCATGATTATTTTTGGATTGATTTGTTCTGATGAATTACTAAATAACTCATGAATATTCACGACACATCATATCTTAGTTGTTTATATCACAATAAACCACTCATGAGTTATGATAATGAGTGTATAAATTTTAAAAAGGATTACTCTTCTAGATAATCAAATGTGTACATATATATATATCCTTCCAACAAGATGCATTTTTTATAACGTTCCCTAATCTGGTACTATCTCACGTTAACAAAAAGGGTCGGTTATGAGACCTCAAGTGTTCCTCCCTATAAACCAGATGCTTCCAACTATTTATTAGGGTGTGATATTTATATTTATTAGACTATACACCAATTTAATAGATTTAAAAGATAGAGTAATAATCCCATAACAATCATAATAAAAAAACATTAGAGTGACAAACCCATAGAAACATTATAATATAGTGGAATACCAACAACCATTCCAAATGAAAAATAAAATAAATAATAAAGGAATAATGTAATAAAAAGGATGAATGTAACTAAATTTCATTCTATATTAATAAAAAATAAAAAAATTGGTAGACTCACAAAAAGACTCAAAAGTCCCTGGTCTCAATCCCCATGTCGTCCCCATCTCTAAAATTTATCCCATCAAGCTATAAAAAAATCAAAAAAAAGGTAATTTAACCTTTTGGAAACCTTCATCCATATAATATGCTTCGGTCGCATATGCATAACTAAATAGGGTTTGATTATAACTCAGTCGGTCAACACTACCGTGTACATGCTTAACTACTCTGATAATAAGTTTATGCGATAATTAAATAAACAACTGTATTAATTAATTAAAAAATAACTTAATATCATAACAACATCATTTATAACCATGACATAACTTATTTGAGAATATCTTAAAACCATTCCAACCATATCCTTATAACCAAGGTATGACACAACCTTCCTCAATACCATGTTGGAATGTCTTTGGGAATGTCTCAAAACCATTCCAACCATTTACATATAACCATGGAATAACAGAACCTTATAACCATTTTATAAATCACATTATAATGGGTTAAGCATACTATATAATCATTTCAACATTTAATCATGGTATAGTTATCTATAAAATAATTTCACCATGTTTCACTAGTCTTATCCCACTATATATGTATTTCAGCATTTAAACTAGGCCACACCCTCCATATCGGCATTTTAGTTGGTGTCTCTATGTCAAGCCTGCAATATATTCATTTAATCATATATCAATAGGACAACATTGTATATAATAATTAATATATTTCATCATATCACAATTCATAGAAATATGGATATCCCAATATCACTTAAACCAGATCAATGGTCTATTTGGAAAATTAACATTTAACATTAATTAAAAAATTTCATATATCAATTGGTCACAACCAAAAACATGAAAGTTATCCCAATAAACAACCAATACAAGGGTAATATATGTAAAGAAGACACAAAGAATTCATGTCATAATTAATACACATTAATAAAATAATAATCATTTATATTCAAGGGGTATCTCACCAGAATAGTAGCCATAAGCTTGGTCAAATCCCCATTGGATCCAATAAGACTCTAAGGAATAATTTAATTCATGGTTTTAATTTATTTGGAACATGATAAGTTGTAGGGATTGAAATATTATACATAAATGAATGTTATCAAACCAAAGGGTTTAGTATTGGACCCCCTTCCACTAACATCCTATTAAACAATGCTTCTAATGGAAATCATCCATGAGGAAGAAGGCGAAGATGATCAAAATAAGGATCCTTGATCATAATTGATCATGATCCAAACCAACAGCATGCACATAGTCATGAGGATACAATGCAATATTTTGAGAAACAAATAAGGGAAGGGAAAACTAGACCAAAACCATATACCAAGGATTTATCACACATGTGGAAGTTATAAAAAGAGGTTGACACTCAAAAATCAACTAGGAAGTTCCATATGCTCATGCGGAGGATGTTTCAAGTGGATTAATGGAAAAATCAGCCACACAATATAATTTAAAATATAAGTTTACATAATTACACTACATGTAATACAGCTAAAATTAGTTTATCTCTTTTTAACGGGATTCTCTGAAAAATCAATCTCCTCAGTTAATGTTTTTAAAAAATCAATCATTATAGGACAAGTAATTCATTTACACAGTGTGTAAATATTTTTCCAATGGTTTTTCAGCCCATTTTCTTTTTAACAACCCAAACCCCATTTAAAACACCTCAAATTACCAATATCCTATGTTAACACTTGACCCATTTATATCCAAATACCAATATTTCAAACAGAAATATCTGTAAATTAATTCATTTTTCTCAATAAATGATCTCTATCTCTTAAAAATACATGAACACTAAGGATAAAATGAAAAACTCAATAAGGGATATACCTGGATAAACTATGGGATCCTACAACCTCCCCACCTTATAAAATTGTTCCCCAAGTTACTCTATGAGTAACTATGGGGTCTCAGTGAAAAAGTCTAACAACTATTTATTCAAATTAGAGTCCCTATCCCAGATATCCTTTTGAACAAGCACATTCATCCATGGTACATAAAAAATGGTATAGTCATACCCTGGTGATAAATCGCATTACGGCCCACAACAGATATCATATTCTCCTTAAGGGAAACATAAATTATGTGATAGATGTTTTCTATGTCTATCCCATGAGAAGGGTATGAGTAATACCTCTAAAGAAGAGACACAAGGAACTTATCTTTTAGGGAACAATAAAAATATGGGTGGGATGTATGGTATTTCACTAGACTTCCCCTATTCACTATTTCAATGGCACAACAAACCCAGATGATAGATTTTCTTGTTTATGGATATGGTGTTTTCCAAACCTAGGTGAAACTCAAAGGAAAATAAGATGGACAACCTTGATCTCCATAGGTCATCTATGATGGCCAGCGTGATATTTATTCCTACTTTTCCGGGTAATCAACTAATGTATGATCAACTGAACCTAATTAGACTTATCCTGCATGAGTATGTTCCCAACAAGTTTTAACTCACCTGCCTCTATCCAATAACGAGGAAAATAGAATGGCCCTTCATATAGATCCTCAAAATGTTCCATTTAGATAGTTTCCTTGAATATATCGCTTCATTTGAACTCCATGAGTGCCATAGGCCGCTCCCTTGAGCCACCAAAATACAAACCATAGGCTCACAAAATATCCTATTCAACCTTAATAGTCCTATCAGATTGAACTTAAATCTATGGATGATAGATCCTACTAAAAATAACGTGTGATCCTAGAGCCTTATGAAGATCCTTTTAGAAATATGATGGGAAATGATGATCTCTATATGAAATGATATTCCTCAAAACACCTTGCATTTGAACTACCTCATGACATAAAGACTGCCCATATCATCATCTATGCTAGTTTCCCTCATAGGAAATTAAGTGGGATACCTTCTACATTAAATCCAAAATAATACATTCATAATCTTTATTATGGGTTGTCCTAGGTAATTATGTCAAAAAAAATCATAGTAATTTCATCCCATTTCCACTCAAAAATGGGAAAAGGATGAAAATGCCTAGTTGACCTATGATTCACATATTTCACCTTCTGCCATGTGAAGTATATCACCTCATATCCTACAACCTCATTCTTCATTATGAACCCCCAATACTCTCTATAGAGATAATGAATCATATTTATCAAACCAAGATGTACCACAAATCTAGAATCGTGAAACTCCTTATCAGCTTCTCACACAATCCCAAAGGTACCCATACACAGTCACATAAAGGAAGATAATATACACTTCCATGAGACGATCATAATGGTGTATCCCCTCCATATAAGATATATCTAGGAACTAACCCATTCAGAACAAAAAACTACATGGTATTTTGCTGGTCGAAAAAAAGAGCTATAAGAGATGTCGAAGTGAGAGCTACTTTTCCCTGAATCCCATAAACATCTGGATGCATGTCTCCAAATAAATCCATTATCCACCACTCATTTAAATACTGATATACATCCTCTTATTTCTTCTTTCATCTCAAATCATCAGTAATGAAATTTCCCATTCACTATGCATAAGCTGACTCGAAGTTGAAATACTGTAGATACTAGACCCATATCCCATTCCAAAGGATTACATCCCACTAAAAAATATGTACTTGAGGCACTTGTAGTCTATGTATCCCAAAAACCTCCCACCCATGAGATAATTCATCTAGTATATGAGGTCATTAAAAACCCATTTCTAACTTAATTTCATGAGTATATTAATTTGTATCATGCATTTTTATGTTTATGGATCCATAAACAACCACTAGATCCTCTTAAATCATAATTTCTCTGAATCCAACTCTAGATTCATTACAATACATGGTATATGCTTTACTCAGAAAAGGTAAATCAAGGTTATGTGCTAAGGTCATCCATCATTTTAGCTTCTGGAAGGTTATCTAATATGAATCAAACCATATAAACATCAATGCTTCTTTTGTTAGCACGTGTATTGGTGTTTCTAGACAAGATAAGTCCTGGATAATGTTATCAAAAAAATAAATAAACATAAAAATATCTGAACCTCAAATACATTCATGGATTCTCCTGAGATATCTTGTATTAAACATTATCTAGGTCTACTAAAACTCTTTATTTTGAGATTATTTATCACAATAAGTGAACTTTATCAATTGAAAAACTGTATTAGGTTAACTTGGTATATTGTTGATTCTCTCTCAATGTAATCATAATGATTTCTAGATATTTTTAATGATCACCTGATGACTCGATGTACACTATGATATCATCAAAAAACCAACCACAAATTGGTCTTAAAAATTATGGGATATCTTATTCATCAAGGCTATGAATATTAATGGTGAATTGGTCAAAACAAAGGAAATCACAGGGAACTCATACATGCAATATGTACTCCTAAAATAAATCCTAGGTATGTATGATGGTATCACCCTCAACCGATGGTATCCTAATGTCAAATTGATCTTATTTAATGTAATAGATCATATCATCTTGTCAAAAATAACATCCATACATGGATGATGATACCGGTTCTTGTCCATCATCTGGTGTAATCTACAATAATCCACACCCAAGCACAAATTCACATAAGCCATATTGTTGAAGAGAATTGTAGAACCCCAAGTAGATGTACATGGCCATATGAAACCTTTATCTTTGATATCATTCAATTGGACTTTAAACTTATGAACCACTGGTGGTTCCAATTTGTATGGTGAGATTGGAAATGTCTTCACTCCCAACACCAACTCCATTGTAAAATCAATCTCTCACTTTGGAGGTAAGCCATAGATCTCATTAGTAATGACATAAAAAATAGTATACCACCAGAGGATAAAAACCCTACTACATCCCACAATAATCTAGATAATGACCAGCTATTTGAGTTTTGAGACAATCCAACATACACTAAATTGGTCCTCCATGACTAGCCTGAAGATCCAACTTTCCCTAGTGTGAATAGTTTCGTCCTTCTATAGATAAATAGGTAACTATCCTATGGTAACATTTGATATGTTTTTGGTATAGAACTAACCAATGTATATCATGAATAAAATTAAACCCTATCATTTCTAGAATTAATGGAACAAAAAATGGTAACAACCAATATCTAGTGAACACGCCTTGCAACATTTGATATTCTTTGACTGTAATCACAAAGGTGTGTCGATGGTCAAAACACCATCCAAACATTCCAAATAAAAGCTAAATACATTTAACAAAAGATCAAATAAAAAAATGTAATGATATTTTATAAATCCATCCAAAACCAACAGTATATGATATTAAAAAATCATACCTATGGTAGTAAATGATTCTGTATCCACACTAGATGGAGTATTCCACATTACATGCTGGTAATAATACCATCTTCCATGGTCTCTATCCTGACTCTCAAAATCAATACCCTCTTCTTTTTAAGATCATAAATACACTGGGTTACCAAATCCACTTCCTTGAGCATAATTTCATGTTGAACTCTTACTAGTTGTATTCAATGGCATAGAAAAGTAATTGCAAGACTCAGATACCTAACATATTTCATTAAAATTGCTCTATTATTTTATTCCCTAACAAAAACTCTTTAGGTGGCCCAATCTACAATAAGTTTGGCATTCGATAGTGGGGAATGGATATTGAGGGAATTTTTTACTCATATTTCGACACTGATAGCACTATAATCGAACATGGTCCAGAAATAGCTTCCCACAACCCTAACTCGTATGACCACTGTTTACTCAGTTATAAATTTCATCGCTATGCTTCATTACACTATAAAAAGAGCTTAATGTTTTCCCTACTAGAATATATGGGTTACTTATTGGGGAATATCCCATATTTCCTTGTACGATGAGTTCTTGATTTATCATATCAGCAAAGAATCTTACATAGAACATGTTCGCATGGGACATGATCTCATAGAGAATACAAACCTGAAAATTTTTTGCTATGAAAATCTCAATTTCTATTAAGGATTTTGTATATCACTATAAGTTTTTGAAACATTTAGTGAAGTCCAAAAATGAAATTCCCTCTTATTTAAGTTCCATCAACTCACATGACTTCCATTCTATTAACGACTCGAGATAGAAATGGCCCAATAATTTCATCTCAAAGTCCTTCCAAAAATACTCCCCATGATTCAATTTTTTCTCTATAATGTTCCAACAATACATGGTTTGTATAAGAACCATATACACATCTAGATTCAACCACCTATCTATGGGTGACTCGTTATACATAATGATAATCTTGAATGATTTGATCCAGAATTTTGCTACTTTGGGGGGGGGGCTCCCTCCCTAATGAATTTAGGTACATTCTTCAGTTAGAAATATCTTATCATCTCAAATATTGATGGAATAGTGTGAACATTATATATTTACATGTATCTCATGACCATTAAGAAGCTACTGCAAATTTTAACATCCAACTAATCCTCGAAAACTACAAGAATCGCAGATATAGTTGTGTTAGTATCATGATGATTTCCACTCTCCTGATGCTCAAGTAAAATATAACAATGAGCAATTTTCTCTATAAAAAAAACATATTCCATAGAACACTAGCTATAACAAGGTCAATATCAATAGGTGAAAATAATTTAGAACCACTAAATCATGGTATATCCAAACATTGCTTGCAATTGTTTTAGCATGACATATCAATTAATTTATTTCATTCATTAGGTATAATAGATATTCCATATTACATTTCAATAGACAAGTATATATAACATGAAATAATATGTCACTCTCAGACACATTTCATGTATATATTTCCCTAGGTATAGAGACCCTAGCCTTTTATAGATATTGTTACATGATTATAAGAATAATTAACCATCAAATAAAAAACAAGGATCCCAATGTCTAGTGTCTTAGGAAGAATAGGAATATAATTAGAAAGCATGAAAAAAAATAAAAAAACTTTTATTTAGTATTCATAATGATCTCATAACATCAGTTTAGTTGTTACATATTAAAAAGGTAACCAGGGGAATACATGAACAAAGGGATAAGATAAATTCTTAGTAAGGGGATAAACATTGGACAAAAATAAAAGAACATGACTTATAAGGCATTACATGATGACGTAAAAAGGCATGGAATGTGAACAAAAATATGTAATCATAACATGTAGATTAAGGGATAATGTAATCATAGAATAATATGAATATGGAATAAATATAAAACAATACATAAACACAAGTAATGGAAAACTACTAAGAATATATCACATGGTGGACAAAGTCCCATAAAGTAATTAGGGGTACTCCCTATAATAACTTGAAAACTCATGAGACTAAAAATTACCTAAAGAAATGGATTTATATCTATAAAAACCAGTCATTAAATTCTCATTAAAATGAGTTCCACAAGGTTAATCAAACATATGAAATAAAAATAAGGGTTACACATTGAATGAAATTGTTATCATAATCATGTCATTAGGCATAACCAAATAGAATATCATAATGGTGTCCATGAAAGAATGGATTTAAATCATTATTGGTCATTAATAAGAGAAAATATGACTACATCATGATAAATAATTTCGAAATTAATTTAAAAAATGTAACAAATAGTGTTTAAGAAACATTAGAAATGAGACACTTCATTGCGGTTTAAAGGAATATATAAAAGAGTCTTTAAAGAAGAAAAATAAATAATTTTTTTCATAAAACCAGAAATGAAATAAGATAGTTGTTCTTGGTAAAAAATTTTGATTTTAGAAAAATATTGTTGCCATTAAATAGGTTATGTAGTGTACATGGATATGGGTATGAAATTTGGATGTTCTCTTTAATTAGGCTTGGTTATTTGGAGGAATTAAAAAATGGCCATGATAAAACAAGTATTTCCCCAAAAAAATAAAGCTGAATTTAAATAGGATTATATATTTCTAACATACAAAAATATTTTTTTATGAGTAAATAATAATAATTAGAAATTACATTTGGTTAAATAGAAAGAATGTGTTACTTGAAGGGGAAAATGGAGGTTCAGAGAAAATCTCTTTTTTTATGTCCAAAAGTGTTCTGTATATGACCATATAGTGATAAATAGTCAAATTAGATTCATTATGAATTTAATTAAGAACCTATTGAACATATATATTATATGTATTATAATTTTATTATGTGAAATTTTAGCCTTTTATTAGTTATAATATTTAATTTCATCTTACTAGGAGCATTCCTTTCATAGATTTCAGGGCCGGATTAATTGGGTATAATTATAGAAGTTCTTTTCCAATGGATGAAAAACAACAGAGGTGGAATTATATGGTATTAATTCAATTCCATAAATTTAAATGGTCCCATATATCATTATTTAGATATGATAATGGTTTATTTTATGAAATGTTAATGAAAAAATATTTGTTTAATTTGGACGTTCTTCGATCATCGCTAACTGGTTTTGTTTTATTATTTATTAATATGTATATATATATATTAGTTTCAGAACATAAAATAAGTTTTATTATACATATTTCAATATTCTTTAACCATAATATTATTTTATGACCATCCCTGTAGAAATTAATGGAAAACAAAAAATCATTGTCCATGAAGGTTGTGAGACAACACCTCACAAATGATTCATTCATTTTTTTAATAAAAGGAAAAGAGAAGTGATATTAAGATTGGTATTCCATTAAAAAAATTAAATTTAATTATATATATGATAATTTATTTACTATGTATCTTTGGATTATGGGTGAATTACTCATTTAGAAGAAATAAATAATTCAAAATAGAAATGTGTAAGATTTTACCTCTTATAGGGCGTCTCCTTGAGAAGACCATTAAGGCACTTGGGTTGGTCTTTTGGAGAGACACAAAATAATAAGAAATGATTATGTGCTTTGGGATAGTAATTGGGTAGAATATAAGAAAGCACTAAATCGTATAAGGTGTAATTATAGGTGGTGAGGTGTGGTATTTATATTGGGATGAGAGTGGTGTTTTCATTATTTTTTTCATTTGTTTGGTATTTCGGATCAAGAATAACAATAATGTGGATTATTATGACTAATTTTAATTACTATTGATTGTGAGTTCCAAATAATGGTTTCTTATCTCATCCATGACTAAAAAATTCAATTATTTGGCTTAAAATGTTTACTTCTGTAAATTATTGTATTTTACAATTCACTAAAAATTCAACTATTTTAGAAAATTTCCCAAATTTTACCCAAATAATTTTCAGAGTGAAGATTTCAAAAATGGACTACATTTTATGTATATAATTTTTTAAATATGAAAACATTAATTTTTAATTTAAATCGTCATTAATTCAAAAAATACTATTTTTAATATTATTACCAGTTTGATGAAACTTTGAAAATTAATTACGGTTTCATAAAATTTTATTATAATAAAAAGAAAACCAAATATTAATTTATGAATCCAAATATGAGAATAAAATTTATTTTAAATAATTATATTAATTATAAAATTGTAAAAAAACATTTACATTTCACAAAGTACCATCACATAATTTATCATTTTAAAAATTTATTTACTTATAACCTGATATAATTATAACATATTTTAATTTATATGATTCTATAATTTTATTTATAATTTCATTGGTGATGTTATTATTCTCTGGGTCTGATTACACTTCATAATGGTTATATAAATATTCAAACTTTTAGGTTACTATTACATCGATATAAGTTCCTAAATTTCTATAAATACTACTTATTTCATTCCTTATTATTGAGAATTAATTTTTTAGTAGGTTCTCTATAATATATATGAGCATTGTACTATATTAAAAATCTATAATAATAATAATTAATTTGATAAAATTATGTGTCCTTAAATTCTCCCCCCCCCCCATATGGAATTTATCCCTTTAAATTTTATTTTACACACTATGGTGAAAAAGGGTGATGGTACTTCTCCTTCATCAATTCCTATGGTCCCCATATTGTCGCTACATACTTATAGTTCCACTATAGTACATTGACAAGGTGATTTGTTTTTTTTTTGACAAGTTTTTCTCTACATTCCAAAAACTTCAGCATCGAATCCTTATAAGAGAGGTCATTTTTCAACTGTACAACAACAGAATTAAGTATTTGTTAAGGATCTGGTATGTACTTCTCAAGAGAGATATGTGGAATACATCTCGTACTTGAGACATGGTCGGTGATATTTTTATTATATAGTCAATCTGTCCTACTTGATCAAGAATCTTAAAGGGGACAATTTACATAGTACTCAGCATTCCTTTCATACTAAATCCAATGACTCACTTCCATGAAGATATGTAGAGGAATACCTTGTATCTAACTATAAAATCTAGGTCACACTAACGATTATCTACATATATATTTTGTTGAATATGGTCCACCTTCATGTGATGAAAAAAAATAAAACTCCTCCTCCATTTTATTGACCATTTCTGGTCTTGGTACCTTAAATTCACTGAATTCATCCTTTCATGTCAGATTTGTACATTTTTTTCCATATTTCAGTTTATATGGATCCATTTGGATGATCAAGTGGAAACTATTATTGTAAGAGAACTCAACCAGAGGAAAATGTTGGTCCCAAACTTTTTTCTAGTCCATAGAACACTCTCTCAACATGTATTCTAGTGTTTAAGTAGTCCACTCTGATTGGCCATCTGTTTGAGGATAATAATATGTACTGAAGTTCATCTCAAGGTTTAGATCATGTTGGAGAATTTTCCATAACATGGAGATAAATAAATATCTCAATCAGATACAAGAAATAATGGTACTCCATAAATCCTCTGTACTTATTTGATATATACCCATACAATTTGTTTCAAGGATAATTCTTCTCAAATTAAAATAATGTTATTTTTCTTTATAAGATGGTCTAGAATGACCCATATTGTATTATATCCTTATGATGTCTTTTGAAGTCTAGTGAAAAAGTACATGGTGACATTTTCCCATTTCCATGTTGGATTTTTCTACAGTTTCATCAACCCTTTATAATTTTTCCTTTCATCCTTAACTTACAAATAGACCAGGAACATTGATGTATATTCTACAATTTCTTTCTTCATATTTCCCAACCAACTGTTCACTATGAGGTCTTGATGCATATTTGTGCTCTCTGGGAGGGCTGTGAAGTTTGGGCTATGTGTGTCATTCAAAAAATATTTCTTTATCTACATATCTTATGGTACATATAGTCTTAATCCAAATCCTATGACTCCATCCTCATATGTTTTTAACTCTTAGGATTTCTCATTTTTTATAGATTCCACCTACTTGTAAATTTTCACATCATCTCATTAAGTATCCATTATTTTCCCTATATGGGATGGTTGAGAGATAATTTTATTAAGGTTTGATGATTCTCCTTCTTTAATGATTCCAATGTCTATCCCTTAAAAGTCAAAAAATATTTTATCCTTCTCAATTATAATAATTGATAATGTTACAAGATATTTTTTACTTGGAGTGTCTAACACTTTATTCACTTCACCAAGATTGTAGTGCATTGAATAGTCATAATCATTGATTATATCTAACCATAGTCATGGTCACATATTAAGCTCCTTATATTTGAATATGTATTTTAAGCTCTTATAATCAGTATATATCTCACACTTCTCCCAATTGAGAAAATGTTTCCATATTTTCCATGCAAAGCTAACTATCACTGACTCCATATCATGCGTGGAATTTTTTTACCCTTAACAATCAACTGTCTTGAGGCATAGGCTATGACATTATTATTTCTCATCAGTAAATATCCTGAGACCATATTTGAAGCACCACTATATTTTCTAATGATTTTCCCACTTTTAAGTAGTGTTATTTCCAATGAAATGATAAGACTATTTCTTAAATCATTGAAGAAGTCTTCTCATTCACATATCCTAAAATAAAATTAATTTTTTATTATCCATCATTGTTAGGGTTTGAAAATCATGATAAGTTATTCCAAAATAATCATTATATCTAGATATACCAATGAAACTATGGTTACCTATTATAGATGTTTTCCAGGTCCAGTCTTCAATTGCCTGTATCTTGGAACGGTCCACAAATATTCCTTTTTTGGTGATAATAATCCCAAAGAATGATAAATTATCGATCCATAACTCACATTTACTATACATTGAATAAATTTTCTCCATTTAAAAACTATTTATAATAGTATTCTAATGATCCTCATTTTACTCATTTATTTTGGAGTATAGCATAATGTTATCAATAATGACTTCCAATAATTTTAAAGGAAATATCTAAATACCCTGGTCATGAAGTCTATGAAATGTGTTGTATAATTAGTGAGTTCTAATGGAATCACTATGAACTCATTGTTTCCAAACCTAGTTCTAAAGGTTGTCATGTGAATATATTCCTTCCTTGAATTTAATTTTTTATATCCAAACCAAATTCCACCATAGGGAAATAATTTTCCCTTTGTAGTATATTTAACAATTCATCTATTTTGTAAGGGGATACTTAATATTTATCATTATTTTTTTGAGATCATGATAATAAATTATAAGGTGCATTGATCCATACTTCTTCTTGAGGAATAGTACTAGAACACCCCATGGTGAAGAACTTGGGTGTATAAAAACCTTTCCCAGTGTCTCCTGTGAAGACAGTTTCAGTTATTCGAAGTCAAAGGTGGATATTCTATAAAAATTATATGATATAGGTAGAGATCCATAAATAAGTTCAATTTAGAACTGAACCTCTCAATAATAATAATGTATATGAAATTTTTTTAATATGTAACATATTAACACTTCTTATTGTTTGGAGAAGGTGGAATTATATTACATATACATAGGTGACATCCCCATTATTTCAAAAGCCAACAATAAATGAAAAGGGATTAAACACAATTAGAGGATGATTTTCCATTTGAAAATACAAAATAAACACAACAAATCATGAAATAACCAAAACCACTATATGATGCGTGATATCAATGTAATACATCATAATGTAATAAAAAAATACAACAGAACCAAAATACACATTATAAAAAAATCATATTATCAGGATGAAATCAAAATAAACATCGACTACAATGAATAAGACAAAACCAACAAATCTCAAAGACTCCAAAGACACAAACTAAAAAACTCCCAAAACATCCATGATCCAACCCCAAATCCATCCCCATGTGTCATGAACCACCATCAATGAAATGAAATACATTCCCATTACCTATCTCTCAATAAACGATTTCTGTAAATGAACCAAAGTGCCCAAGTAGGGGTGAGTAATCAAAATCGGCAGGTTTTCCCCATATGACGTCCCTACTCAATCCCCTATGAAAGAACATGTTAGAAAACTGATATAAAGTAATTTATATAAAATAATTAAAAACATTTTAACATTTTATATGAAAATATAAAATAATTTCCATACCAAAATAATTTCCAAGTAATGCAACCAAACAACTCTTTAAACAATTTCAAATTCATTTTTGGCATACCCAATCAGTGATTACGCACACACCAACACATGCCTGCTCCATTGATAGTTCTATACTCATGATTTGTTTCTCATACATAAACCAAGTCATCATTATGTGGCCAATCTCCTTGTGCCCCAACGGAACAACCCTTATCCAGGGACATGTCCCTTGTACCCTAATGGTACATTCCCCTTATTCAAGGAAATGTTAAAAGAATGAATTCACATCAACCCATGTATGAAGAAAAAATTTCAATCCAACAAATTCAAACCATTTAAATAATGAAATATTGAAACAATTTTGACCAAACCATTTCAATAAATCAAAAAATCCATATTTTAAAATAATCATTTTTAATCCATAAAATGACCAATTTGAAATATTCCAGAAACCATCACTAAATAAGGTTCTACCAATATTTATACATCAAATTCACAATAAATTTCTTGGAATTAAATAAATTTGAATCTAGGAATTCAATTTTTAATCAGAATATATGATATTAAATACACTAACCTCGAAAACTATGGCGGAAGTGAAGAACAACATAATTGTTCAACAAAATTGGGTTGAATCTCAAGAAACCTTCCTTATATATTATTCCCTAACATAAAAATGGAATTTTATCATCATTATTATAATAAAATATCATTTTTTATCCTCAATGGACTAATTCAGTGAATACAAGTGAGGGAAGTAGAATAGATCTAAGGAAAAACACTAAGAACAAAGACATATCATGAAATTTGACCTTAAACTCACCAAGATTTGAAAATAAATCACTCCTAGATCAAAGAGGAATGTATATACAACCATTGGGAGGATGAAAAGACAATTTAGGGTTGGAATAGAGTAAAAATGATTATTTAAGGAGAAAAAATAAGTGATATCGGTTTTTAAGGATCGAACATTTAACCATCTGTGGTCGGCTAACATGGTTATGTAAACCATGCGCCAACCATGGGACATCCACTAAATCCCAACACCCTTCGCATGGTTGGATCTCATGGTTAGAAAAAACATGTTCCAAACTAGTTTCTATGCCTATTTTACATTTCACGGTAACTGTTGGGTGGTCGCACGGTTTCGACCAATCTATGCACCTAATCGTACACCTATACAGAACCCATTGCCTCCCTTTTCAAGGATTTCTTTAGGAGTTACATGGTTTCTATTAAAAATTATCAAACCATTAACCCCCAATAATTCCCCCAAAACATTAAATAATTCTTCCAAACACCCCCAAATAGAACCCAATCACATTACATACTTATAATAAAAAAAATAATTGGATATATACTTGAAACCGAGAGTGATAAATTCTCCCCACTGTTGGCCTTTCCATCCCCCAAATGTAGAAAACTAGCATTGATAGAATGAGCATGATCCATTACTCAACCATTTATTTATCTGGATCCCATGTTTCTTCCAGGTTCCAACCATGATTCTTTTATAATTTCACTATACTGATGATTTTCCCATGAAATATATTTTCTTTGAAATCCATATTCTTTCTTGGAACATGAAAAAATGAGGACCCTGGTTCTAGGTTAACATGATCCCTTCGAATCTCATGTTCAAGATCATGATGATAATTTTTCAACTAAGATTCATGAAACACATTATGCACATCACTCAACCGTGGTGGAAATTACAACTTATGCTACTTCACTAACCTATTAAAGTTTCTCAAAATAGAATATATATCTAGGAGATAAATTTCCCTATTTCCCAAAACGATTATGGACAATCCCTGAACAGAAAGAAAAAAAACAAGATCATTCACCTCGAATGACAATGAACATCGATGATGATATGCATATGGTTTTTGATGAATATGATCCATCTCCATTCACTTTCAAATCAACTGAATCATCTCCATTATTTCATAGACAAGGCTCAACCCGACTTGTTAATCCTAACCTATTTCCTCCCATCAAAGTTGATAAATACAAGGATTCTCATACAATACATCAAAATTTGACATATGTATCGTGTCCTGATAACATTTGTTAAAAGATAACTCCACCAATTGTATTTGATCCTCCCATGAGCCACCGATTTCAATTACACATGCCTTCAACATGTCTTCAAATGTTTATATCATCCTTTCAAATTGCCTATCTATCTAGGAAAGATACGCCACACTCATGTTCAAATGAGTACCAAAGTCTTACTATAAAGAATTTCTAGAAATTAAACATAAAAATCATATCTCGGTTTCATACTATTGAAACTTGTATTCCATGAATCTTCACCATTAATCAAATATATATTTTAGACATTTCCTTCACCATATGAGATGCTTGAATGTGAATGAAATTTGACTAAATTTTTATTCAATCCACTATCACCCATATAGAGTGGTGTCTTCGAAACATTGTTTCGAGACATGTTATAAAATCTATGTATAGTTGTACCCATTTACAAATAACAAAAGTTAAAGACTACAACATGCATTTTGTCAACGTTTTCTCTTCCTTAACATGTTTACTGATGAGTCATATTGAGAAAATGTTTTTCAGGATCTTATGATTATTTATATTATAAATTTCCCTCTGAATAGGTAATGATGCTAAGACTTTAAATCATTGAATACAATAGCTTACAAAAAATCAAGTATTGGGTAGTTCATCTCATGAAACCATAAATGTCTTGATCCATAAGCAACAATGTAATCTCTCTTCATGAGAACACATCCCAACCCATATCCTAAAGCATAAAAATATACCATCTACCCTTGTCTGGATTATGGAAATATAATGATTGTTGTTGGTGTAATTAGAACATTAATCCCTTCAATACACCTTATAAATTTATCATTATATTGTAATGGAAAATATTTCCTCATAAAATGTATCACTACTGAAGCTAGTTGTTAAAAATCACAAACATATCGTTGGTAATAAATATCAAATACAGGGAAACTATGTATCTCAAAGTCAACCTCTGGTGGTTTCCATGATATAATAGACTTTGCTTTCTGTATCCATAAAAATTTATTTTGTAGATATAACATGGCCAAAGAAACATACTAATTATATCCAAAAATCAAATTTTGATAATTTTCCCTAAATATGGTGATTCTATAAATTTACCAATATTTTTTACATGTGTTTCTCATTCTTTTCCAATGTACTTGAATATACCAATATTTCATCCACAAACGACACCAAAAAAGATTCCAGATACCTTTATTGTTTGATTCATCAATTATATATCGACTATTTGGGTATCTTTAAAACCAAAAGGCATAACCACATACTCATAATGTATGTATATACTTCTAATAATTTTCTTTGGAATATCCTATTTCTAAACACGGAATTAGTGATATCCTGATAACAAGTAAATTTAAGAGGACCATTGGGATCCCCTAATTTTTTCAAAATGTTACTCAATGCATAGAAGTGGATACACATTCATTATCATAAATTGGTCAAATTGATGATAATCCACACCCAACTAAAGAGTTACATATTCCATTTTGATAAACAATAATTGAGTTTTCCACAAAGATATGATAGGCCAAATGAACCCTTCAATTTCTTTCCCTTCTAGTTGCACTTGAAATTCCCTTAAATATTCCAGTTCAATATGATAAGATGGAAGGGAAATAGTACTGTTCCCCCAAAGTACATCAATCATAAACGAAACTTATCTTATGGATTGAAACCCTAATAAATATTCCAGGAAGAAATCTAAAAATTGATCAACAACTGCTAGAAAACTACAGTTCTTAATCTCTTTCATCGATGACAATGTCAATGCTTCCAAATGGTATAAGAATCATCTAAATGATAGTGAAAACACCCATTTCACTTGCCTTTACATTCCTCTCTCCATTAAAGAGATTCACGATTCAATCATCAGTCATAAAACTAAACATTCACATATAATAGTTAATGTTTTCTTTGAACATATTAAAACAATCCATATACATAATTATTCTATAGACATCCATATCAATCACAAATAAATATCATATCAACTCATCTCTATAAATAGTTATATAAAATTATTTACACATAAATTCATGAAAATATTTTTTAATAACATGATTATTATGTTTCAAAATAGATGGCATCATCTCAACATTGTTACCCAAAAGATCAACAATAAGAGAATAAATAAATGAATGGGATTCACCAACATCAAAAAAAATATTTCATAAGGGTAGATTTCAAAATAATTGTTCCTCTCACCATCTATGGTTCAGGTTGATTGTCCACAACAACTTTCTCAGCTTTATATAACTACCTACATGATGCAGTTTGAACATTATTTCCTGGTTGAGATTTCACTACTTGATCATTAATGGTATTCATAGAATCACCTTGGATATTCCAACTTTTCTGAAAAATTATTTTTATCCTCTTATACTCAAAGAATATGACTTCTATGAAACATGAGATGTGTCTCGAGTTCCCTCCCATGGAGCACTATAACAATAGCATTGAATATTATAGAGACCCAAATCTTGACGTACATGGACATTACATTACTTTTTCAGAAAACATAATACATAACAAAAACCAACACTCAAGGACCGTAATAGTTTAGTGTCCTTGGAAACTCAGAACATAATCTTCTAATAATGGTGAAAGATCTTCAACATCTCCCATAATGATCTTCTCCTTTTTGTTTTCTTACCTAAAACCTTTCTTTATATCCTGGGGAAAAGAAAAAATATAAAAGGTGAGCTCAAATTCTCAATAAGGGTAAGTATGGATAAAATAAAACAAACCATATACATTTTAACATAAAAACATGAACATAATGTTTAAACCTCAAAATCTAGAGCAATGATACAAAACATGGAATAGATCATAATGGTGCATCAATCATGATAAAATAGCATGGAAATAAAGCCTGTAATTTTGGAAAACCATTAAGCACATGTTATGATTTCTATATTGGCTACGACATTGCTTCCAAGACCATCTTAGTGGACAAAGTCCCTTTCTGAATCGAGTTCACTCCTCATTCCAGTCATGTATCGCTAAACCGGATTAACTTGTCGTTACAGACATGTCTATCTCATGAGATATAAATCTTTAACCAATTCATTGTAGGGAGATATAGGTCCCACCCATCTCATAATGAAATCAGTCTTACTTGTCCCATAAAATAAACTTAAATCATACATCATAACCCAAATAATAAAATGGGTTTCGTGAACATCATCCCATCATAACATAATCTATATAAAACAAATGTATATCATTTCATCATAAGATGAATCAAACCATGTAAATAATAGAGACATAATACTTGAAACATAATCATACTAAATAATTTCATCTTAGATAGAAAATGGTTTTGACAAAACACTTGAAATAAATTCTTGGGGAAAATATCCTTTCTTCTTTAAAATCATTTTTTTCACAAATGCCATGAAATTTTAAAAGAAAATGATTTTGTTAAAAATAATCAAGAAATATTGTAGATTAAGCTTCAAGAAAATAAGGCGTTATTAAATCGTAAAAATCTGTTCATGCCGAATAAGATAAATAAAACATTCTCCTCATACTTTTAAGGGAAAAGTCAAAAAGTACTACATATGGTAATCAAAAGAAAGATTCCTTCCATAACACAAAGTAAAATTAAAGATGGGTAAAAATGACATTAAACATACATGGAAGAATATTAGATATTTTATTAAAACAATTTTACGGAAATGGATGAAAACTATAATCCCAGTAAATACTTACGAATAAGCAATCTAGGATAAAAATGAGATAGGAAAATTATCCCGTACCTTAGATCCAATATACATTGTACGTATCCGAACCTCCTATATAATGATTAAAATAATGTCATTGACTTATTAAAGAATCATATTCCTTGTAATGATATCATATATGGTTCACTTATGACTTTATATTACCCATTCTTTTGTAAATTCCATGTTAAAGCATTGTTTTGGGTAAAATCTTTTTATTTACCGTATGTGTTTGGACTTATTGTTAATGATATTACTATTACTTATATCATGATTTAATTACTCCCAGACTGTAAATAATGATTTTTATATCATATATATTCAGTATATATATATAATATACAGATAAATTAAATGGAATACACCTTTCATTGAGACGGTAGGTCGTATGTACGCATGAACACTATTTTCTTTTCCTTATTGACTTGAATGGAAGTATGTAGATGAAACACACACACACACACACATATATATATATATATATCCAACAGATTTATCATTTCATATATTTCATTATTATTCATTACATATACTTTATAATCATTCTTTAGTGGTTAACATGGGGAATGAATCTCATCGCGTCGTGGAGACGATAATTCGTACGTACGCACGACTGATGATATCATTACCATAATTATTAAATTGAATTGGAGGGGATGATATAATATTTCAAAATCAGTATGATGTTTTAATAACAATATATAGTTATTCTTTACACCATTATACCCATCTAAGTAAGGTGGTGGTGGAAAATAGATTACACCACGGCGTGAAGACGCTATTCCGTACATACACACACGCAATTATTTCATTTTTCATAGGATGGATAGAAGGTTAAATAGGGTTGTTACATATTTATAATAACATATAATTATATTATTGATACTGATGTTATTAATTTATGATTAAACAAATAAATAAGAATAAGTTGAAGAAGAAAGAAACATGAAAGAATCGGTAGAAGAGATTACCTCTTCTTCGACACTCCCCTTTTAAGCTTCCTTTTAAGGCACTAGAGTTGGTCTTTTGAGGATACCCAAACCTCTATAATGTTTCTAGGTATGTGGAGAAGAGAAATGGTCTGGGTTTGGCAGAGAATGAAGGCTCAAAATTGTGTAAATATAAGAGGGAGGAGGTACCCTTTTATAAGGGAGGAGAGGGGCACTTTAGGAAAACCTAAAATATTATTTTATAATAAAGTCATATTCGGTTTATAATAGCTCCAAATTTATTTCTTTCTAATATAATGTGGGGATGGATCGAAATACTATAGAAAATAGGTTTTAGAAAAGTTTAGGTTACTATTTTAACCTTATCATTTAGACTTAACTCTAAGTTAAATAATTTAACGTTTACCGTGTCTTCTTTTTTTCTTACACTACATTGTCAATAAACATACTATAAAAAGACACAAGAACCCCAAGTGGTTCATTATTAATATATATAACCATATCTAAGTCATTTGGCTGATCCTTGGATTTTTAGGAATAGAATAAAAATTAATAATATAATATTTGTTTTAAAAACTATTTTATGTCAATTTTGAGACTATTTGGTAATTGGTTTTTGTGAAAATAATATAAGAATTATTAGTTAGAAAAAAGATAATTTAATAAATACTAACATTTCAAATTAACCTAAAAAATTCGTGGAATATATAAAAAGTCTCAAATTACATTTATTTGGGTATTTATAATATGAATTATGTTAATATTTCATTAATAAGGTAATTACTGCATCATCATTGTTTCATAAATAAATTAAAATATTTAATGTATAAAAATTATAAATAAATAACCATTATGTAGGAAATATTATTATCTTTGTAATTAATATTTATAGTCCAATTTATCTTATTCATAACCCTATATTAAAAATGTTTTAGTTATTAAACTTTGATTTTAACTATTTTAACTTTTCTTTAAATAAAATAATAATAAATGTCCTAATCTAATTCAAGTGGACCTAAATGGAAATATATTATTTATAAGGTGTTTTTGGTCGAATTAAACTTGTCCAATTGAATTAGGACGTGTGTTTGGTTAATAATAATATCATTTTTACCCTTAATTTCCCTATTTACTTTTAACCGTGGTAAATAAAAGTAAAAAAATACTACTCACCAAAAATTATTTTAATATTATTGAACCACATTTTACTCCTTCATATTAACCTTGTATCTCGGACTTTCGAAATTCCACTCTTAGAAGCGGTAATATTTTGTTTTATGTAAATTTTCAAATTCACCTAGGAGGTGGGTAAAAGACAGTGAAAAATTCAATAAAATTTTTATTTATATAAATTTATTATAAAATGACTACAATAAATTACATTGAACTTATATAGGTATTATGTATCAATTTTTACCTAAAAAATTTAAATAAAATATATATTTGTTTAAATAAAAAGTCGGTTTTTAAATAGTAACAGAGTGTTTTTCACTATTCATAAAAAATTGAAAGTTTTCAAAATATGCCAAATATTCATCCTAGGATAATATTGACATTCCTAATCCAAAAATGAAGTCCATTTTGAAAGATAAATTTTATAAAATTTTAAAAAGTGGGTATTACTATTCATAACGGCTAGTTCATAATAATATTATAATAATATCTCATTTAGTGAAACCCGATATTGCGTACTACATATGCTATCGAGGAAGGTCTTGATTGCAAGCCAAGTCAGGGCTACGTGTAGTGAAATCTCCATTTGGTGTTGCGTATAACATAATCAAAACATATTTCATTTATACATTAAACAAAATCTATACATAATGTTGTGTAGATTAATTTCCACAAAACGAACTTGAAATTGTGTGTAACTTGAGCCAAGAATAGTGTTGTGTATACTGAATGCTAATATGGTATTGCGTATAGTACAAGATAATCTAGGTGTAGTGTATAATAGAAGACATCAATGAAATTAAAATTAATATATCTCATAAAATCTCAGGGTGTTACATTTTACCGCCCTTAAAATGAATTTCTTCCTCGAAATTTGTCGGAGATATAAATCGTTTACTACTTTAAACTTTCATTCGTAAAAACCCACATCATAAACGTAATACTAAAACATAATTTTAAAAAGTAATGTAAGAATTTTAACAATTATCCAGATTAACTCATCACTGGGTTTCCACATAGGAGAACATCGGTGGAAATATGGATATGGAAGAGAAATATAACCATCATCTTCTGATGAAGAGTGGTAGAGGACATGGCTATGAAAAATCCAACAATCACAAATCCATAAATTTGTGATGATCTAAGGTTACCAACTAATTCATAAGATATAAGTGCACTAGGAAAACATTTTTTGGTTTTCAAGATCATTTCCATAAAGTTGATGAAATTGGAATTAGAAGAAATACTTTCTTGGTTTTGGTAAAATCTCATCGTTGGTCCTTCCTTGGACAATTTCCACTTTATCCCTTAAAGAAATGAAGTTGAATTTGTAATTTGTGAAGTGTTAGTAGATCATGTGATAGGATGATGGTTCATTCCATCTCTCTCAAACAAAAGGTTATAAAAAGTTATCAAATATACATAAGTCCATCTATAGTGAGATTGGTCATATATGGTTCCTAAAATGGACTTATACTTCATATATCATACTACTTAATATAATAAAACTAGTTTCTAATAACCAGGAACATCCAGTAGGGCAGAGGTAGGCGATAAAGGCATGTCGCACTTCGTTTGTCGGTTTGATTTCCATAGCCTTGTCCAACGCGATGGGTCATCGACCGTCCTGCAGGTTGTCATTTTTCTAAAACTACATTGTTATAACATTCCATCAATAATATCGAAAAAGTTCAAGCCTTAAACAATACTAACTTATGTCCAACATAATGCATTCCATTCTTTAGGTTTATCCAAAATACTTCTATCCATGCTCATAGTATAAAGAAATCAATTACTAGAAATGTCATATGCCGAGCATGTGAATACAATCATTTATCCCCCATATATCATACGATATATCTTGTTGGTCAAATTACAAACATGTGAATACCTAAATCATGAATTCTATTGAAAAACGAATACCCATTGAACCTTAGTGAAAAGATGAATGATATAAAAATTCAACACTTTCCACATACCAAAATCCCAAAATTTCTATATACTCTAACCATGATATAACTTTTTCCATATATAAGTCATGAGCTCATTTCATTTTCTCTTTATCCCTTAATTATGCACATATCATCTTCTTTCCAAAAAAAATTCAATCACTTTTCATTGTTACTTGTAGCATATAATTATTGAAAACCAATACATGGATTTTCCAAAATTCCATGATATCATAAATGAGATTCCAGGATAATATTTTGAAATCCCATTACATAAACAATTAATCATTATACAACATCATTTTCATACTCAACATCACAAATTGTGATCGCATGCGACTTCCCTATATCCTCTATCCTTTTCATTAAGACGTTTCTCACGTTGATCATCATTATCAATTTTATTAGGGCATTGATTAGAAAAATTCCCCATTTCCTTTCACTTGAAGCATTGAAGTGTTGGTGGTGCATTATCTGCAGTCTTTTCTTTAATCACATCATTAGAAACTCTTTTTCCAATACTTCGACACTCAACTAATTGATGACCTTATTTTCAACACTTAAAACATTTTCTAGTCCCTTTAAGAAAATCTCAACCATTCTTCTTTCCCCACATTGAGCATAAAGAAACATTCATCTTATTTCCAACGTTATTCTGAGATTTCTCAATGAACTCCATATTTCGTTTCTTGTCAAAACCATGAGACGGATATGTATCACCAACTTACATTTCTACCTTGATATCACAACGCACAATTTCATCAAAGATACTGAAGTTTCTTATATCTAATTCCCTTCGAAGACTTTGATTTAATCCATTGGAGAATCGCTCAACTTTACTTTTAGGTTGGATGATAAATCCAAGATTCATACCTTGCATGCCTTGAAAATTTTTCTTTGTATATACCAACAGATTCATCATCCTTTTGATTAAGCTCAAGGAAATACTTTTCCATATTTTTTTGAATAATACGAGGGATGTACTTATTGAAAAATAAAATTTTGAAATCATCCCATTAAATAGATTCAATTTCATCTCAGGGCCTTGTATTCTTAATTAGAGTCCAGCATTGATCTGCTTCACCTTCTAAATGTTAAATAGCCAGAATGAATTTTACATGATCCGAACAGCGAAGAATTGAAAATATCATATAAATGGTACTAATCCATTGTTCAGCAATAAGTGGATCAGAAGACGCACTAAAAAAAGATGGACATTTCCTCATGAAGGACTCAATAGTATATTGTTCCCTTATCTGCTTATTTGGAAGTCCAGATTGAGGCATAGCTTGTGTAAGTATAGCATTAAGATTCTTCACTCCATCTCCCACAACATTGGTTTGTTCAGGAGGAAAATCATTGCATTGTCCATTACATTGATCGACACGGTTCCTTCGGGTTCCAGCCATCGTCTAAAACCCAAAAAGAATGGTGTGAGAGGAAAAATCATGCTAGGGAAACAACATAATAAAGGGGGAGTACCTTCAATATATACCATCTTAGGGTTAATTCTAAGATTTTCACCGTAATTCATGGACTATAACCTATACTTATACTTAACCTTACAGACATCCCTAGACATTCCTTTGAAATATCTCTAGGGATCTTACTAAAGTTTTCGCATCCTTGTTTCCAACGGTTAACTAATTCTTTCCTCTGGTACCAACTGTAGAGACCCCAATCTTGACGTACACGGATATTATATTAATTTTGTAGAAAACATAATACATAAAAAAAACCAACACTCATGGACCATAATAGTTTAGTGTCTTTGGAAACTCAGAACATAATCTTCTAATAATGGTGAAAGATCTTCAACATCTCCCATAAAGATCTTCCCTTTTTTTTCTTACATAAAACCTTTCATTATATCCTGGGGAACAGAAAACATATCAAGGGTGGGAACAAATGCTCAGTAAGGGTAAGCATGGGGAAAATAAAACAACCCATATACATTTGAACTCTAAAACATGAACATAATGAATAAACATCAAAATCTTGAGCAATGAAACAAAACATGGAATAGATCCTAATGGAACATCAATCATGATAAAATAACATGGGAATAAATCATGTAATTTTGGAAAACCATTAATCACATGTTATGATTTCCAAAGTATCCAAGGCATTGCTTCCAAGACCATCTTAGTGGACAAAGTCCATTTCTGAATCGAGTTCACTCCTCATTCCAGTCCAGTATCACTAAACCAGATTAACATGTCATTCTATCCATTTCTATCTCATGATATATAAATCTTTACTCCATTCATTGGAGGGAGATATATGTCCCACCCATCTCATAATGAAATCATTCTTACTTGTGACAGAAAATAAACATAAATCATACATCGTAACCCAAATAATAAAATGTTTTTCATGAACATCATCCCATCATAACATAATCCATATAAAACAAATGTATATCATTTCATAATAATAAGAATAAAAAATGTAAATAATAGAGTCATTATACTTGAAACATAGTCGTACTAAATAATGTCATCTTAGATGGAAAATTGTTTCGACAAAACACTTGAAATAAAATCTTGAGGAAAATATCCTTTCTTCTTTAAAATCATTTTCTCTTCCCAAATGCAATGTAATTTTAAAAGAAAAGGATTCTTTTTGAAAATAATACTGAAATCATGTAGATTAAGCTTCATGAAAATAAGGCATTATAAAACCGTAAAAAACCATTCATGCAGTATAAGTTAAAGAAAACATTCTCCACGTACTTTTAACGGAAAAGTCAAAAAGTACTACATATGGTAAACAAAAGCAATATTCCTTCCATAAATGACGCTAAGACTTTAAATCATTGAATACAGCAGCTGACAAAAAATCATGTATTGGGTAGTTCATCTCATGAAACCATAAATGTCTTGATCCATAAGCAACAACATATTCTCTCTTCATGATAACACATCCCAACCCATATCCTAGAGAATAATAATATACCATCTAACCTTGTCTGGATTCTGCAAATATAACGATTGTTGTTGGTGTAATTAGAACATTAATCCCTTCAATACACCTTATAAATTTATCATTCTATTGTAATGGAAAATATTTCCTCATAAAATGTATCACTACTGAAGCTAGTTGTTAAAAATCACAAACATATCGTTGGTAATAAATATCAAATACAGGGAAACTATGTATCTCAAAGTCAACCTCTAGTGGTTTCCATGATATAATAGACTTTGCTTTCTGTATCCATAAAAATTCATTTTATAGATATAACATGCCCAAAGAAACATACTAATTATATCCAAAAATCACACTTTGATAATTTTCACTAAATACGGTGATTCCATAAATTTACCAATATTTTTTACATGTGTTTCTCATTCTTTTCCATTGTACTTGAATATACCAATATTTCATCCACAAACAACACCAAAAAAGAATCCAGATACGTTTATTATTTGATTAATCAATTCTATATCGACTATTTGGGTATTTTTAAAACCAAAAGGCATAACCACATACTCATAATGTATGTATATACTTCTAATAATTTTCTTTGGAATATCCTCTTTCTAAACACGGAATTAGTGATATCCAGATAACAAGTAAATTTAAGAGGACCATTGGGATCCCCTAAATTTTTCAAAATTTTCATCAATGCATAGAAGTGGATACACTTTATTTATCATAAATTGGTCAAGTGTATGATAATCCACACCCAACTAAAGAGTTACATATTCCATTTTGATAAACAAGAATCGAGTTTTCCACAAAGATGTGACAGGCCAAATGAACCCTTCAATTTCTTGCTCTTCTAGTTGCACTTGCAATTACCTTAAATCTTCCAGTTCAATATAATAAGATAGAAGGGAAATAGTACTGGTCCCCCAAAGTACATCAATCATAAACGAAACTTATCTTATTGATTGAAACCCTAATAAATATTCCAGGAAAAAATCTAAAAATTGATCAACAACTGCTAGAAAACTACAGTTCTTAATCTCTCCCATTTATGACAATGTCAATGCTTCCAAATGGTATAAGAATCATCCAAATGATAGTGAAAAAACCCATTTCACTTGCCTTTGCATTCATATCTCCTTTAAAAAGATTCACGATTCAATCATAAGTCATAAAACTAAACATTCACATATAATAGTTAATGTTTTCTTTGAACATATTAAAACAATCCATATACATAATTATTTTATAGACATCTATATCAATCACAAATAAATATCATATCAACTAATCCATATAAATAGTTATATAAAATGATTTACACATAAATTCATGACATTATTTTTTAATAATATGATTATTATGATTCAAAATAGATGGAATCATCTCAACATTTTTCCCCAAAAGATCAACAACAAGAGAATAAATAAATTAATGGGATTCACCAACATCAAAAAAAATATATTTCATAAGGGTATATTTCAAAATAGTTGTTCCTCTCACCATCGATGGTTCAGGTTGATCATCCACAACAACTTTCTCAGCTTCATATAACTGCTTACATGATGCATTTTGAACTTTATTTCCTGGTTGAGATTTCACTACTTGATCATTAATGGTATTCATAGAATCACCTTGGATATGCAAACTTTTCTGAAAAAATTATTTTTATCCTCTTATTGTCAAAGAATATGACTTCTATGAAACATGAGATGTGTCTCAAGTACCCTCCCATGAAGCACTGTAATAATATCATTGAATATTATAGAGACCCAAAGCTTTATGTACATGGACATTACATTACTTTTTTGGAAAACAGAATACATAACAAAAACCAACACTCAAGGATTGTAATAGTTTAGTGTCTTTGGAAACTCAGAACATAATCTTCTAATAATGGTGAAAGATCATCAACATCCCCCATAATGATCTTCCTCTTTTTGTTTTCTTACCTAAAACCTTTCTTTATATCCTGGGGAAAAGAAAACATATAAAGGGTGAGCTCAAATGCTCAATAAGGGTAAGTATGGAGAAAATAAAACAAACCATATACATTTGAACATAAATACACGAACAAAATGTTTAAATCATTGAATACAGCATCTGAAAAAAAAATCATGTATTGGGTAGTTCATCTCATGAAACCATAAATGTCTTGATCCATAAGGAACAACGTAATCTCTCTTCATGAGAACACATCCCAACCCATATCCTAAAGCATAATAATATACCATCTACCCTTGTCTGGATTCTGGAAATATAATGATTGTATTTGGTGTAATTAGAACATTAATCCCTTCAATACACCTTATAAATTTATCATTCTATTGTAATGGAAAATATATCCTCATTAAATGTATCACTACTGAAGCTAGTTGTTAAAAATCACAAACATATCGTTGGTAATAAATATCAAATACAGGGAAACTATGTATCTCAAAGTCAACCTCTGGTGGTTTCCATGATATAATAGACATTGCTTTATGTATCCATAAAAATTCATTTTATAGATATAACATGGCCAAAGAAACATACTAATTATATCCAAAAATCAAACTTTGGTAATTTTCCCTAAATACGGTGATTCCATAAATTTACCTATATTTGTTACATGTGTTTCTCATTCTTTTCCATTGTAATTGAATATATCAATATTTCATCCACAAACAACACAAAAAAAGAATCCAGATACCTTTATTATTTGACTCATCAATTCTATATCGACTATTTGGGTATTTTTAAAACCAAAAGGTGTAACCACACACTCATAATGTATATATATATTTCTAATAATTTTATTTGGAATATCCTCTTTCTAAACACATAATTAGTGATATCCTGATAACAAGTAAATTTAAGAGGACCGTTGGGATACCCTAAATTTTTCAAAATGTTCATCAATGCATAGAAGTGGATACACATTCTTTATCATAAATTGGTCAAGTTTATGATAATCCACACCCAACTAAAGAGATACATATTCCATTTTGATAAAAAAGAATCGCGTTTTCCACAAAGATGTGATAGGCCAAATAACCCTTCAATTTCTTTCTCTTCTAGTTGCACATGGAATTCCCTTAAATCTTCCAGTTAAATATGATAAGATGTAAGGGAAATAGTAGTGGTCCCCAAAAGTACATCAATCATAAACGAAACTTATCTTATGGACTGAAACCCTAATATATTTTCAAGGAAAAAATCTAAAAATTGATCAACAACTGCTAGAAAACTATAGTTCATAATCTCTCCCAACGATGACAATGTCAATGCTTCCAAATGGTATAAGAATCATCCCAATGATAGTGAAAAATCCCATTTCACTTTCCTTTACATTCCTCTCTCCTTTAAAGAGATTCACGATTCAATCATCAGTCATAAAACTAAACATTCACATATAATAGTTAATGTTTTCTTTGAACATATTAAAACAATACATATACATAATTATTTTATAGACATCCATATCAATCACAAATAAATATCATATCAACTCATCTCTATAAATAGTTATATAAAATGATTTACACATATATTCATGACATTATTTTTTAATAATATGATTATTATGATTCAAAATAGATGGAATCATCTCAACATTTTTCCCCAAAAGATCAACAATAAGAGAATAAATAAATGAATGGGACTCACCGCCATCAAAAAAATATTTCATAAAGGTAGATTTCAAAATAAGTGTTCCTCTCACCATCGATGGTTCAGGTTGATCATCCACAAAAACTTTCTCAGCTTCATATAACTGCCTACATGATGCAGTTTGAACTTTATTTCCTGGTTGATATTTCACTACTTGATCATTAATGGTATTCATAGAATCACCTTGGATATTCCAACTTTTCTGAAAAAATTATTTTTATCCTCTTGTTGTCAAAGAATATGACTTCTATGAAACATGAGATGTGTCTCGAGTACCCTCCAATAGAGCACTATAACAATAGCATTGAATATTATAAAGACCCAAAGATTGACGTACATGGACATTACATTACTTTTTCGGAAAATAATACATAACGAAAACCAACACTCAAGAACTATAATAGTTTAGTGTCTTTGGAAACTCATAACATAATCTTCTAATAATGGTGAAAGATCTTCAACATCTCCCATAATGAGCTTCCCCTTTTTGTTTTCTTACCTAAAACCTTTCTTTATATCCTGGGGAAAAGAAAACATATAAAGGGTGAGCTCAAATGCACAATAAGGGTAAGTATGGAGAAAATAAAACAAACCATATACATTTGAACATAAAAACATGAACATAATGTTTAAACATAAAAATCATGAGCAATGAAACAAAACATGGAATAGATCATAATGGAGCATCAATCATGATAAAATAGCATGGCAATAATGCCTGTAATTTTGGCAAACCATTAATCACATGTTGTGATTTCTATATTGGCCATGGCATTGCTTCCAAGACCATCTTAGTGGAGAAAGTCCCTTTCTGAATCGAGTTCACTCCTCGTTCCAGTCATGTATCACTAAACCGGATTAACTTGTCATTATAGACATGTCTATCTCATGAGATATAAATCTTTAACCAATGCATTGGAGGGAGATATAGGTCCCACCCATCTCATAATGAAATAATTCTTACTTATCCCATAAAATAAACTTAAATCATACATCATAACCCAAATAATAAAATGGGTTTCTTGAACATCGTCCCATCATAACATAATCCATATAAAACAAATGTATATCATTTCATCATAAGATGAATCAAACCATGTAAAAAATAAAGACATTATACTGGAAACATAATCATACTAAATAATGTCATCTTATATGGAAAATGGTTTTGACAAAACACTTGAAATAAATTCTTGTGGAAAATATCCTTTTTTCTTTAAAATCATTTTTTTTCACAAATGCCATGAAATTTTAAAAGAAAAGGATTTTGTTAAAAATAATCAAGAAATCTTGTAGATTAATCTTCAAGAAAATAAGGCGTTATAAAATTGTAAAAATCCGGTCATGCCGAATAAGTTAAATAAAACATTCTCCTCAAACTTTTAAGGGAAAAGTCAAAAAGTACTACATATGGTAATCAAAACCATGATTCCTTCCATAACACAAAGTAAAATTCAATATGGGTAAAAATGAAATTAAACATACATGGAAGAATATTAAAATTTTTATTAAAACATTATTATGGACATGGATGTAAACTATAATCCTAGTAAATACTTACGAAAAAGCAATCTCGGATAAAAATGAGATAGGAAAATTATCCCTTACCTTAGATCCAATATACTTCGTACATATCCTAACCTCCTATATAATGATTTAAATAATGTCATTGACTTATTAAAGAATCATATTCTTTGTAATTATGTCATATATGGTTCACTTATGACTTTATATTACCCATTCTATTGGAAATTCCATGTTAAAGCATTGTTTAGGGTAAAATCGTTTTATTTATCGTATCTGTTTGGACTTATTTTTAATGATATTACTATTACTTATATCATGATTTTATTACTCCCAGACTGTAAATCATGATTTTTATATCATATATATTCAGTATATATATATAATATACAGATAAATGAAATGGAATACACCTTTCATGGAGACAGTCGGTCGTACGTACGCATGAACGCTGTTTTCTTTTCCTTATTGACTTGAATGGAAGTAAGTAGATGAAACACACACACACACACACACACACATATATATATATATCCAATAGATTTATCATTTCATATATTTCATTATTATTCATCACATATACTTTATAATCATTCTTGAGTGGTTAACATGGAGAATGAATCTCATCGCATCGTGGAGACGATAATCCGTACGTACGCACGAGCGATGATATCATTACCATAATTATTGAATTGAATTGGAGGGGATGATATAATATTTCAAAATCAGTATGATGTTTTAATAACAATATATAGTTATTCTTTACACCATTGTACCCATCTAAGTAAGGTGGTGGTGGAAAAATAGATTACACCACGGCGTGGAGACGGTATTCAGTACGTACACAAGCCTAGTTATTTCATTTTTCGTAGGATGGATAGAAGGTTAAATCGGGTTGTTACATATTTATAATAAAATATCATTATATTAGTGATATTGATGTTATTAATTTATGATGAAACAAATAAATAAGAAGAAGTTGAAGAAGAAAGAAACTTGAAAGAATCGGTAGAAGAGATTACCTCTTCTTCGACACTCCCCTTTTAAGCTTCCATTTAAGGCACTAGAGTTGGTCATTTGAGGAGACCCAAACCTCTATAATGTTTCTAGGGAAGTGGAGAATAGAAATGGTCTGGGTTTTGCAGATAATGAAGGCTCAAAATTGTCTAATGATAAGAGGGAGGAGGTACCCTTTTATAAGGGAGGAGAGGGGCACCTTAGGAAAACCTAAAATATTATTTTATAATAAAGACATATTCGGTTTATAATAGCTCCAAATTGATTTCTTTCGAAGCTAATGTGGGGATGGATTGAAATAATATCAAAAAATAGGTTTTAGACAAGTTTATGTTACTATTTTAACCTTATCATTTAGACTTGACTCTAAGTTAAATAATTTAACATTTACCATGTCTTTTTTTTTTCTTAAACTATAGCGTCAATAAACATACTATAAAAAGACAAAATAACCCCAAGTGGTTCATTATTAATATATATAACCTTATCTAAGTCATTTGGAAGAACCTTGTATTTTTAGGAATAGAATTACAATTAATAATATAATATTTGTTTTAAAAACTATTTTATGTCAATTTTGAGACTATTTGGTAATTGGTTTCTGTAAAAATAATATAAGAATTATTAGTCAGAAAAAAGTTAATTTAATAAATACTAGCATGTCATATTAACCTAAAAAATTCGTGGAATATATAAAAATTCTCAAATTACATTTATTTGGGTATTTATAATATGAATTATGTTAATATTTCATTAATAAGGTAATTACTGCATCATCATTGTGTCACAAATAAATTAAAATATTTAATGTATAAAAATTATAAATAAATAACCATTATGTAGGAAATATTTTTATCTTTCTAATTAATATTTATAGTCTAATTTATCTTATTTATACCCCTATATTAAAAATGGTTTAGTTATTAAACGTTGATTTTAACTATTTTAACTTTTCTTTAAATAAAATAATAATAAATGTCCTAATCTAATCCAAGTGGACCTAAATGATAATATTTTATTTATAAGGTGTCTTTGGTCGAATTAAACTTGTCCAATATAATTAGGGCATGTGTTTGGTTAATAATAATATCATTTTTACCCTTAATTACCCTATTTACTTTTAACCGTGGTAAATAAAAGTAAAAAAATACTACTCACCAAAAATTATTTTTATCTTATTGAACCAAATTTTACTCCTTCATATTAACCTTGTATCTCGGACTTTTGAAATTCCACTCTTAGAAGTGGTAATATTTTGTTTTATGTAAATTTTCAGATTCACCTAGGAGGTGGCTAAAAGACGGTGAAAAGTTCAATAAAATTTTTATTTATATAAATTTATTATAAAATGACGAAAATAAATTACATTGATCTTATATTGGTATTATGTATCAATTTTGACCAAAAATAAATTTAAATAAAATAAATATTTATTTAAATAAAAAGTCGGTTTTTAAATAGGAACCGAGTGTTTTTCACTATTCATAAAAAATTGAAAGTTTTCAAAAAATGCCAAATATTCATCCCAGGATAATTTTGATATTCCAAATCCAAAAATGAAGTCCATTTTGAAAGATAAAATTTATAAAATTTTAAAAAGTGGGTATTACTATTCATAACGGCTAGTTCATAATAATATTATAATAATATCTCGTTTAGTGAAACTCGTTATTGCGTACTACACACGCTATCGAGGAAGGTCTTGATTGAAAGCCAAGTCAGGGCTACGTGTAGTGAAATCTCCATTTGGTGTTGCGTATAACATAATAAAAACATATTTCATTTATAAATTAAACCAAATCTATACATAATGTTGTGTAGAATAATTTCAACAGAATGAACTTGAAATTGTGTGTAACCTGAGCCAAGAATAGTGTTGTGTATACTGAATGCTAATATGGTATTACGTATAGTTCAAGATAATCTAGGTGTAGTGTATAATAGAAGACATCAATGAAATTAAAAATAATATATCTCATAAAATCTCATAGTGTTACATTCTACCCCCCTTAAAATGAATTTCTCCCTCGAAATTTGTCGGGGTTATAAATCGTTAACTACTTTAAACATTCATTCGTAAAAACCCACATCGTAAAAGTAACACTAAAACATAATTTTAAAAACTAATTTAAGAATTTTAACAATTACCCAGATTAACTCATCATTGGGTTTCCACATAGGAGAACATCAGTGTAAATATGGACATGGAAGAAAAATATAACCATCATCTTCTAATGAAGAATGGTAGAGGACATGGCTATGAAAAATACAACAATCACAAAGCCATAAATTTGTGATGATCTAAGGTTACCAACTAATTCATAAGATATAAGTGCACTAGGAAAACATTTTTTGGATTTCAAGATCATTTCCATAAAGTTGATGAAATTGGAATTAGAAGAAATACTTTCTTGATTTTGGTACAATCTCACAGTTGGTCATTCCTTGAACAATTTCCACTTTATCTCTTAAAGAAATAAAGTTGAATTTGTAATTCGTGAAGTGTTAGTAGATCATGTGATAGAATTATGGGTCATTCCATCTCTCTCAAACAAAAGGTTATAAAAAGTTATCAAATATACATAAGTCCATCTATAGTGAGATTAATCATATATGGTTCCTAAAATGGACTTATACTTCATATATCATACTATTTAATATAATAAAACTAGTTTCTAATAACCAGGGACTTCCTATAGGGCAGAGGTAGGCAATAAAGGCCTATCGCACTTCGGTTGTCGGTTCGATTTCCATAGCCTTGTCCGATGCGATGGGTCGTCGATCGTCCTGCAGGTTGTCCTTTTTCTAAAACTACATTGTTATAACATTCCATCAATAATATCAAAAAAATTCAAACCTTAAACAATACTAACTTATGTCCAACATAATGCATTCCATTATTTAGGCTTATCCAAAATACTTCTATCCATGCTCATGTTATAAGGAAATCAATTACTCGAAATGTCATTTGTCGAGCATGTGAATACGATCATTTATCCCCCCATATATCATACGATATATCTTATTGGTCAAATTACAACCATGTGAATACCTAAATCATGAATTCTATTGAAAAATGAATACCCATTTAACCTTAGTGAAAACATGAATGCTATAAAAATTAAACACTTCCCACATACCAAAATCCCAAAATTTCTATATACGCTAACCATGATATAACTTTTTCCATATATAAGTCATGAGCTCTTGTCATTTTCTCTTTATCCCTTAATTATGAACATATCATCTTCTTTCCAAAAAAATTTCAATCACTTTTCATTGTTACTTGTAGCATATAATTATTGAAAACCAATACATGGATATTCCAAAATTCCATGATATCATAAATGAAATTCCAGGATAATATGTTGAAATCCCATTACATAAACACTTAATCATTATACAACTTCATTTTCATACTCAACATCACAAATTGTGATCTCATGTGACTTCCCTTTATTCTTTTCATTAAGACGTTTCTCAGGTTGATCATCATTAACTATTTTATTAGGGCATTGATTAGAAAAATTCCCCATTTCCTTTCACATGAAGCATTGATGTGATGGTGGTGCGTTATCTGTAGTCTTTTCTTTATTCACATCATTAGAAACTCTTTTTCCAAAACTTCAACACTCAGCTGCTCGATGACCTTATTTTACGAACTTAAAATATTTTCGAGTCCCTTTAAGACAATATCCACCATGCTTCTTTTCACACTTTGATCATAAAGAAACATTCATCTTCTGTCCAACGTTATTCTGAGATTTCTCAATGAACTCCATATTTCGTTTCTTGTCAAAACCATGAGACGGATATGTAACACCAACTTACATTTCTACCTTGATATCACAACGCACAATTTCTTCAAAGCTACTGAAGTTTCTTATATCTAATTCCCTTCGAAGACTTGGATTTATGCCATTGAAGAATCGCTCAACTTTACTTTCAGGTTGGATGATAAAGCCAAGATGCATACCTTGGATGCCTTGGAAAATTTGCTTTGTATATACCAACAGATTCATCATCCTTTTGATTAAGCTCAAGGAAATACTTTTCCATCTTTGTTTGAATAATACGAGGGAAGTACTTATTGAAAAATAAGTTTTTGAAATCATCCCATTACATAGATTCAATTTCATCTCAGGGCCTCGTATTCTTAATTAGAGTGTATCATTGATCTGCTTCACCTTCTAAATGGTAAATAGCCATAATTTATTTTACATGATCTGAACAGTGAAGAATTGAAAATATCTTTTCAATGTTACTAATCCATTGTTCAGCAACAAGTGGATCAGAAGACCCACTTAAAAAAGGTGGACGTTGCCTCATGAAGGACTCAATAGAATATTGTTCACTTATCTGCTCATTTGGAAGTCTAGATTGAATCATAGCTTGTGTAAGTATAGCAATAAGATTCTGCACTCCATCTCCCACAACATTGGTTTGTTCAGGAGGACAATCATTGCATTGTCCATTACATTGATCGACATGGTTCCTTCGGGTTCCAGCCATCATCTAAAACCCAAAAAGAATAGTGTGAGAGGAAAAAATCATGCTAGGGAAAACAACATAACAAAGGGGGAGTACCTTCAATATATAACATCTTAGGGTTAATTCTAAGATTGCCACCATAATTCATGGACTATAACATATACTTATACTTAACCTTACAGACATCCCTAGACATACCTTTGAAATATCTCTAGGGATCTCACTAATGTTTTCGCATCCTTGTTTCCAAAGTTTAACTAAGCCTTTCCCCTGGTACCAACTATAGAGACCCAAATCGTGACGTACATGTATATTATATTACTTTTTCTGAAAACATAATACATAAAAAAACCAACACTCAAGGACTGTAATAGTTTAGTGTCTTTGGAAACTCAGAACATAATCTTCTAATAATGGTGAAAGATCTTCGACATCTCCCATAAAGATCTTCCCGTTTTTGTTTTCTTACATAAAACCTTTCATTATATCTTGGGGAAAAGAAAACATATCAAGGGTGGGCACAAATGCTCAGTAAGGGTAAGCATGGAGAAAATAAAACAACCCATATACATTTGAACTCTAAAACATGAACATAATCAATAAACATCAAAATCTTGAGCAATGAAAGAAAACATGGAATAGATCATAATGGAACATCAATCAGGATAAAATATCATGGGAATAAATCATGTAATTTTTGAAAACCATTAATCACATGTTATGATTTCCATAGTATTCAAGGCGTTGCTTCCAAGACCATCTTAGTGGACAAAGTCCATTTCTGAATCGAGTTCACTCCTCATTCCAGTCCAGTATCACTAAACCAGATTAACATGTCATTCTATCCATGTCTATCTCATGAGATATTAATTTTTACCCAGTGAATTAGAGGGGGATATATGTCCCACCCATCTCATAATGAAATCATTCTTACTTGTGACAAAAAATAAACATAAATCATACATCATAACCCAAATAATAAAATGTGTTTCATGAACATCATCCCATCATAACATAATCCATATAAAACAAATGGATATCATTTCACCATAATAAGAATAAAAAAATGTAAATAATAGAGTCATTATACTTGAAACATAGTTGTACTAAACAATGTTATCTTAGATAGAAAATGGTTTCGACAAAACACTTGAAATAAAATCTTGAGGAAAATATCCTTTCTTCTTTAAAATCATTTTCTCTTCCCAAATGCAATGTAATTTTAAAAGAAAATGATTCTTTTTGAAAATAATCCTGAAATCATGTATATTAAGCTTCATGAAAACAAGGTATTATAAAACCGTAAAAAACCATTCATTCAGTATAAGTTAAAGAAACATTCTCCTCATACTTTTAACGGAAAAGTCAAAAAGTACTACATATGGTAAACAAAAGAAAGATTCCTTCCATAACACAAAGTAAAAGTCAATATGGGTAAAAATGAATTTAAAAATACATGGAAGAATATTAAACCCTTTATGAAAACATTTTTATGGACATGGATGAAAAATACAACCCCAGTAACTACTTAAGAATAAGCAATCTCGGATAAAAATGAGATTGCGAAATTATCCCTTACATTAGTTTGATATGCTTCCTACGTATCCGAACCTCCTATATAATGATTTAAATAATTTCATTGACTTATTACAGAATCATATTCATTGTTATGATATCA
The DNA here is from genome assembly GCA_963277665.1 of Viscum album. Taxonomy (NCBI): domain Eukaryota; kingdom Viridiplantae; phylum Streptophyta; class Magnoliopsida; order Santalales; family Viscaceae; genus Viscum; species Viscum album. Next base: position 1,404,434,549 of record OY728120.1, on the reverse strand, counting down.
TATATAGTTCACTTATGACTATATTAACCGTTATTTTGTAAATTCCATGTTAAAGCAGCGTTTTAGGTAAAATCGTTTTATTTATCGTACATGTTTGGACTTGTTGTTATTGATATTATTATTACTTATATCATTATTTAATTACTTCATGAATGTAAATCAAGATTTATATATCATATATATTCAGTATATATATATAATAGATAGATAAAGGAAATGAAATACATCGTTCATGGAGACGGTAGGCTATACGTACGCATGATCACTGTTTTCCTTTTCCTTATTGACTTGAATGGAAGTAAGTAGATAACATATATATATGTATATATTTAAATCCAGTATCTTTATCATGTCATATATTTCATTATTATTCATTAAATATACTTTATAGTCATTCTTGAGTGGTTAACATGGAGAATGAATCTCATCACGTCGTGGAGATGGTAATCCTTACGTACAGACAATAGATTATATCATTCCCATAATTATTGAATTGAATTGGAGTTGATGAAATAATATCATTATACCCATCCAAGTAAGGTGGTGGTGGGAAAACATATTACACCATGGCGTGGAGACGGTATTCCGTACGTACGCACGGGTGGTGATTTCGTTTTTCGTAGGATGGATAGAAGGTGAAATATGGTTGTTACATATTTATAATAAAATATAAGTATATTAGTGATACTGATGTTTTTAATTTATTATGAAACAAATAAATAAGAATTTGAAGAAGAAAGAAACTTGAATGAATCGGTAGAAGAGATTACATCTTCTTCGATGCACCCCTTTAAAGCTTCCTCGTAAGGTACTAGAGTTGGTATTTTGAGGAGACCATAACCTCTATAATGTTTATAGGGAAGTGGAGAAGTGAAATGGGCCAGGGTTGTCCGAGCTTGAAACCTAAAATTTATGTAAAGAGAAGAGGGAGGAGGTTTCCTTTTATAAGGGAGGAGAGGGGCACCTTTGGAAAACTTAAAATATTATTTCATAATAATGTCATATTCAGTTTATAATAGTTCCAAATTGATTTATTTTGAAGCTAAAGTAGGGATGGGTCTAAATCCTCTCATCCAATAGGTTTTAGACATGTTTAGGTTACTATTTTAACCTTATAATTTAGACTTAACTCTAAGTTAAATAATTTAACATTTACCGTGTCTTCTTGTTTTTTTACACTATATGGTTAATAAACATACAATAACAAGCCAAACGAACCCCAAGTGGTTCATTATTAATATATATAACCTTATCTAAGTCATTTTTCTGAGACTTAGATTTCTAGTAATAGAATAACAATTAATACTATAATATTCATTTTAGAAACTATTTTATGTCAATTTTTCCACTATTTGGTAATTGATTTTTGTGAAAATCATAAAAGCATGATTTGTTAGAAAAAAGTAAATTTAATAAATACTAACATGTCCTATTAAACTAAAAAATTATTGTAATTTATAAAAAAACTCAAATTACATTTATTTGGGTATTTGTAACATCAATTATGTTATTATTTTATTGATAAGGTAATTACAGCATCAAAATTTTGTCATAAATAAATTAAAATATTTAAAGTATAAAAATTATAAATAAAATACCATTATGTAGGAAATATATTTATCTTTCTAATGAATATTTATAGTCAAATTTATCGTTTGTATAACACTATATTAAAAAAAATTAGTTATTAAACATTGATTTTAACTATTTTAACTCTTTTTTAAATAAAATAATATTAATTGTCTTAATCTAATCCAAGTGGACCTAAATGATAATATTTTTTTCTAAGGTTATTTTTGGTCGAATTACACTTATCAAATAGAATTTTGACATCTGTTAGGTTAATAATAATATCATTTTTACCCTTAATTTTCCAATTTACTTTTAACCGTGGTAAATAAAGGTAAAAAGTTGTTATTCACCAAAAAATATTTTTATTTTATTGAACCACATTTTATTTCTTGAAATTAATCGTGTCTCTCGGATTTTTTGAAATTCTACTCACAGAAGTGGTAAAATTATGTTTTATGTAAATTTTCAAATTCTCCTAGGTGGTGGGTAAAAGACAGTGAAAAGTTCAATAAAATTTTTATTTATCTAAAATTATTATAAAATGAATCCAATGAATTACATTGAACTTATTTAGGTATTATATATCAATTTTGAACTAAAATAAATTTTAATGAAATAAATAATAATTTATATAAAAAGTCGGTTTTAAACTAGTAACCTAGTGTTTTTTACTATTCATCAAAAAGCAAAAGTTTTTAAAAAAATACCAAAATTCACCCTAAGGTAATTTCGATATTCCAAATCCAAAAATAAAGACCATTTTGAAAGATAAAATTTATAAAATTTTAAAAACTACGTATTACTATTCATAACGGCTAGTTCATAATAATATTATAAAAATATCTCGTTTCGTAAAACTCGGTATTGAGTACTACACACGCTATCGAAGAAGGTCTTCATTTCAAGCCAAGTCAGGGTTGCCTGTAGTGAAAGCTCCATTTGGTGTTGAGTATAACATAATCAAAACTTATTTCATTTATACATTAAACATAATCTATACTTAATGTTGCGTAGGAGAATTTCCACAAAACGAACATGAAATTGTGTGTAACACGAGACAAGAATAGTGTTTCGTATACTGCAAGCCAATACAGTGTTGCGTATAGTACAAGATAATCTTGGTGTAATGTATAACAGAAGACATCAATGTAATTAAAAATAATATATCTCATAAAATATCAGGGTGTTACAAATATTCCTCATTGGGTTTCAATTATGGATTTATCATGGTGGTTTCAAACACCCTCACTCAATGAGATCAAAATATCCACATTGGAAACATCCATATTTACTTTAGGGGTTTGGAGGAAGATTCTCTGATCTAGCCATATGATTCTATGTTATTTCACTAGCTTGTAAATAGGTCTCCCCTTTCCACTTATTCCAAGCATTAGAGTTCCTAACATTTCCTGTAGGTATCCACATGATCCCTCTAACCATATCTCTTAAGATGTCCCTTTATACAACTACTTATCTATTGAAAATCTTATTATAGTCTATTATACAAAGCAAAAAAAATATAAGATAAAATATCAGACCTCATCCCAAATTCAAAAATCCATGCCATCAAGGATGAACTAGTAGAAACTTTGGGTCTAAAGAAGATTGAATTATTAAATTTATCTTTGTACACAATCACTGAGAGGATATCATACCTCAATCTGAAAAATTATATTGTTTTATAAATTCTAAACATATAAGGATATAATTATTTGTTGAAAAAATATACAAATTACACCCATGTAACTCCTTGGTCTAATTTAGCATGAATTTCTAAATCCCATCACTATCATACATGTCCTCGTGCATATAAATTTCCAACTTGACATTCAATACTAATGGTGTTTCAAGTAAATTGAAGATTCAATATGTCATATTCACCCACACATGTGCCTTCTCTGGTTCCAGATCACCACGAAATATGGGTGGATTATCCTTCTAGAGCTGAATATAATGATCCACTTTCCATTCTTTATACCATTGGTTCCCTCTATCCATAGTCAAAAAAATCTTGGACAAAACTCTGTACTGGATGTTCATTCACTTTTGGCTCTAGTGCAATAATAATCTCATCAGCCTCTTCCAGTTGGTTTCTATGATGCCTACCATTTTCCATTTTTCAATAACCAAGAAAAACTCCCTAAGTCCCAATCAGTTGAATCTAAAGGCTTAAAATTTTCAAATTTACCATATCAAAAATATCAGAACAAGGAATTCCTAAAATTCAACACTATAATTTTAAAATAATATCTAAATATTAAAACATGATATTGAAAATATAACCATTAAAAAAATACCTCTATCAAGCCTTTTTCCAAATCCCACATTTGAAAATAGGTGTAATACTTTTCATAAATCTAAATTTTTTCACAAAATCTTAAAGCATTACTCAAAATAAAATATTCACTCCTTGAGGGAAATCATTTCTATTAATTCATGTCACGCTATTATCATTGGCTAAGCCCATGAACAATGAGATTAAAAATACTATATGTGTCTCCAAAACACATATGTACCAAAATCCATCGTAACAGGATGTTCAATATAAATAGGTTGGTTGTGTCTTATTTTCATCTATATTTAATGTCATGACAATTATACTCCTTTAAACCTCCCAAAATAATGGAATAAACCAAAATGATTTTAAACTCCAAGATTGAAGAATGCCATTTGTCTCAGAATGAATGATGGAATATCCATGATTGATTCCATTAGCATGTCTAGGACCGAATTACCAGATACCACTTATAACATCATGGCCCTCCTCATTGGCTTAATAATGAAGAAGGATATTACATGGCCTTATGAGACATTCCCAAGACACCGTAGGATGGTAATAAATTCTAAGGCCTACAATACAATTCCGAGATGATTTTCCCTTTGAAAATAAAAAACAACCACAATAAAGAATACCATAACCAAAACCACTATATCATGCTTGATCAGAATTTCCAACAACATAAAGTAATAACAAAATAAAATAATTCCAAAGTACACCATATCCTATATCATAGTATCAAGTAGAAAAAAATATTAAAATCGACTACAAAGTGGGAGAAAAACTAACAAAACTCAAAGAATCTAAAGATACCAACTCAACAACTCCCAACAATCTCTAATATTTAAATCCATAATCAATTCCCAAGTCTCAAAAAGCACCACTATATAAATGAAATACATTCCCTTTACCTATGTCTTGATATAAGATACCATAAAACACACCAAATTTCCTAAGCGGGGGTGGGTAATGAAACTTAGTCGGTTTTCGTTAAAAGAGGCCCTTACTCACTCCAATAAAATATAACATGTTGTCACATATAAATAAAATATTTTTATGATACACTTAAACATATATTTATATTTTATATAAAATATTAAAAAACTCATACCAAAAAAATTTCAAATTAATGAAACCAAATAACACTTTAAAACATTTCACATTCCGTTTTTTCATACTTAATCCATGATTCACACACACACACACCCACATATGCATTCTTCAGAGACAGTTCTATAATCATGATTGGTATCTCATCTATATACTATGTTTTCATTAAGTGGTTAATATCCATATAGAACAATGGAAAATTCCCCTTATCTAGGGTTACATAACTTGTACCACAATGGTACATTCCCCCTATTTAATGACACCTCAAAATCATGTACTCACACCAACCCATGTATGCCAAAACCATTTCAAACCATTTCAAAAAAAAACTTGTTTTTTAGAATATTTCAACAAAATGGTTTCCAAGAATCAAATCAATGATCATTATAAAATAATCATTTTAAAATCAATTAAAATTACTTTTTATATTGACCAATTCCAAAAATTAATAAGGAATCAATAAAGTTAGTTTCTACCATCATTTTCACATCAAATTTACAATAAATTTAAGGAAATTCACCTAGTTTGAAAATAAGCCTTTGAGATCTAATAAGAGGTGTTGATACTGAAATTACCTAACTCATAAACTATATAATAAATGAATAATAGCACGAATTATTCTACAAAACCATGATTAATCTTCAAAAACTCACTTTAGATCTTATTTCATGACATCAAAACATATATACCTCATCATTATTTGCATAAAATATCATATATATATATATATATATATATCCTCGAATGACATGATATATGAATCCAAGAGAGGGGAGAAGAGTATATCTAAGGAAAACCACCATGAACAAAGACTTACCAAGAATTTTGTCCTTCAACACACCAAGACTTGCCAACATATCACTCTTGGATCAAAGGAGAATGTCTCTATAAACTTTGGGAGGATGGGAAAACGAGTTATGGTCAAAATGGTGGAAAATGAGTGGTTTAAGTAAAAAAACAATTGAGATCGACTTTTTTATCTAACTTTTACCCATGCATGGTCAGTTCAAATGGTTAGTAAAACCACGATCCAACCACTACCTCCTAAAATCCTTCGCATAGTTGGATTACATATTTAGAAAAACTATGTACCAACCTTGTTTTTTACTCTATTTTTCTTTGAACTATTACTCATGGGTGACCACCCAATTTTTCCAAACTATTAACCTAACCATGTGACATCATATAGCATACTTTCTATCTTTGAATGGTTTTCTGTAGGATTTTTATTGTTTCTACTAACATTTCTAAAATTTTGAACTTCCAAAAAATACATAAATACATTCTAAAATTCCTCCAAACCCTCCTAAACATCATGGAAGGAATTTACGTACCTAAAATAAATAAATAAGGGGATACTTAATTGAAACTAAGGGTGTTATAATAAAAAACATTTGTGTAGTCCATCACAACAGTTATGTATTTCATCATGATTTTCTCCCTTTTCTCAATCATTTGAGAAAAATATTATTTCCCATAAGGAAATAATGTCAACAATTTAGATGATGTTTCTGAAGGAGATTCATCCTCTTCATTATACTTGTGATGAATTAGGGGATGCCTAAGGATGGGAAGAGTGATCTCACTTTCTCAACAATTGATGATGGATTTATATATTGATATCCAATAAATTCCCAATATAGAATCAAAATACACCAAAGGATGTAAAAAATATTTTTTGGGTGGATCAGCCCAAATACATTAATTGAGGATGAGTTCTATACTTTGGATGTAATAATTTCCCAATTAATTGTTCTCATAGATAACTCAACCTCTATATTTTTAGGTGGTGTTTCAATAGTTCTACTAAACATACAAGATTTTAATGAATGAGTAGAACTATAATCAACTAGTATATTTACTATTGTTGAATGACTAACCAATATACCTGTCACCACATTATTTTCAAGATCCAACTTAGAAATTGTGATAACATATTGCCTTACTTGTTGCATTGGTGGTTGTTCTTGTTGATTTTCTCTGAAAACTATGGTCTTAGGAAATATAATCACCTAATTCCCATGTTCCTTATAGAAAACATACTACATTACATGCTGAGTGTTGATATAAACGTTTTTTATTCCACCAAATTTTTGTTATTCTAAATATCACAAGGAAATAATTAATTGTATTTCCCTATATTCCTCACTTGTATCGAACCCTATTTCCCATTATAAAGATCCCATTGTGCTTCTTCCCACACTTGTGACACATGAGATTCTGGGTTTTATTTCCTTCACAGTATTTATATATTCATCTTTCCATATTAAAATCTATTTTATTAGTTTTTATTTTTGTGCCCATGAGACCATAGAGATTATATAATATCTATATCATCCTTAAGGGTACAATAGAAAATATCATCATAGCTACCAAGTCTCTAATCACATATGATTTTAATAAACTCATTTTGAGTCTACTAATGAAGTAATCCACCCGAATTTTCAATTTCATGAAAAATTAGGAGGCATGTCATGAATTTATTATGAATTTTCATTCATACTCCCTGATAGAATCATCTTCATTTTTATTCAACCAGAGGAACATCCTATTTATCATATGATAGACAGTTTGAGGAAAATATTTATTGAAAAATATTTTCTTGAATGGTTCTCAATCCATAGATCAATTTCTTCCTTAGAATTTTTTATTTTGATCTGTTTCTAGTATTGATCTGCTTACCTATCAAAATGGCAGACTACCACATCACTTTCTCATCTTATGAGCACTAGAGGATTGAGAATACCTTCTCAATATAGTTAATCCATTGTTATGTGGTGAGGGGATCATAATATCAAATAAATATGTAACGCCATTATCACATTAAGGATTCAACTATAACAAGAAATTTCATAAAATAAGGGGGGGTTCCATGTGATTCATGTTATTATTCATAACCTAATCTGGTTTTTCTAGTATAATCATGATGTTTTAGATCTTGTTCACATTATAATTGGAATTTCATTATTGAAACTTCTCACATTACATATCACATTGATTATTGGAAGGTGTTCTCTTATTTCCCACCATTAACTAATAAAAATAATGTATAGTTATGGGGCATATAATACTTAGATAATAAACATATAAAAAAGGAAACATTGAACATTAATGGACAAATATATAAATAAAAATTATATCCTAACTTTTGATTCAATAATTTTCAAATTTAGTTTATCCATCGTGATAGAATTATCACTAGTATTATTACTACAGTTTTTTAGTCCTAATCTCCAAAAATAACTAGACGATATTATGATATGGACTATAGTGACCCTATCTTCTCACACATATTATTACACGATTTTAAACATAATTAATCCCTAAATTAAACCCAAGGATCATAAATTCTAGTGTATTTGGAATATTAGGTATATAATTTGAAAGAAATAAACAAAATTAAAAAAATATTTTATTTAATCCCCAGAATTTGGTTTGAACATCCTTGGAGAACTTACATCTTCATAGGATAATCTGGGAAATTAATGAATAAAGGGATGATCTAAAATTCCATTAAGGGAATAAATATAGGAAAAAAATAGCACGTGGGTTATAAGGAATAAAATGAGGAAATAAAATGCATGGAACATCAATAAAAATATATAATAATAAAATTTGGAACATGGTATCATGTAATAATGGAATCATAAGAATGTTTCATCATCAAACCACATGACATAAATATGATTCAAGGATAAATACCAAGACAATATTACATGGGGGATAAATTCCCATAAAAGAATAAAGGTAATTCCATCTCCCAATAAGAAATACAATGAATTTGAGTGCTATATTGTTTCACCCACCATAACATGTTCATCCAAATGTGTTTCACATGAAGAATCAAGAATTTGGAAAAAAACATAGGGTTTACCATTGAACGAAACAGGTATCATAATAATGTCATAATGAATAACCAAAGGGAATATCATAATGGTGTCCATGAAATAATGGATTTAAATTATAATTGGAAGATAATAAGAGAAAATAGGAATATATCCTGATAAATTATTTTCAAATGAAGTGAAAACATGTAAAAAGTTTGGTATATAAACTATAGAAATTAGCTACATTGGTGTTGCCTAAGGGAAAATTTTAAAGAGACTTTAGAGCAGACAAAGGTTTTATAGTTTTCTTAAAACAATAAATTAAAAAAGATATTTTCTCATTATAGAAATGGTGAGTGTATGAAAATATTGGTGTCTTATAAAATATTATGATGTGTACATTACGATGGGTATGAAATTGGGAAGATCCCTTTATTCGGTCTTGTTTATTAGGAAGAATTGATAAGGGGTCCTTATAAAACATGTATTTCCTCATAAAAGAAAAAATATTTGAAATAGGTAAATATTTTGGAAACATAAAAAAATTATGTAGGATGAGTACATAAGAATAATTAATAATTAAATTGTTGTCAAGACAGAGAAAGCACAATTTTGAGGAAAAATGGACGTTCAAAGTGGATCTATTACCTTGTGTACGAAAGTTTTCTGCACTAGCATTTAATGTCCAAGATAATAAAATTATATTCAATAATAATTTAATTAATAAAATATTAAACATATATTGTATTTTTTATAATTATATTACATTAATTTTTGGTCTTTTGGACGAGTTTTAAGATTCATTTCATTGTTCCGGGAGCGTTCATTTCAAGGATTTCATGGTCACTTTAATTGTGCATAATTATGGAAGTTCTTATAAAATGGAAGATAAACTATATAGGATTAATTATATGGTATTATTTCAATTACATATATTTAAATGGTCACATATATCAGTTTTATTTAATTTGAAAATTATTTATTAGGTGAAATGTAATTGAATTTTATTAGTTTATTTTGGTGGTTCTTCAATCATCGCGAACTAGTTTTGTTTTGATATTTATTATTATGTATATATATTAGTTCCAGAACCAAAAATATGTTTTAATATATATTTTGAAATATTATTTAACAATATTAAAAGTTTTATAACCATCTATAGATACTTTAATGGACAATGAGGACTCATCATCCACAAAGCTGGTGACTCGACAACTCATGGATGATGCTTTCACATTTAGAATAGATGGAGGAGATAAGGGATTTGATTATTTATATTCCATTAAAAATAAAATTATTATATATATTATATATTATATTGTAGTTTCATGTGACATTTTATTTTGGAGGAAAGGATGAGGTCGAATAAATAAGTAATTTAAAAGAGAAAGTAGGAGGATATTACCTCTGGTATGTTGTCTCCTTGAGAACCCCCTTAAGGGACTTGGGTTTGGTCTTTTGGTGAGACTAGTAAGACCAGAAATTGGGGAAGAGTTTAGGAGATTAATTTGGTATTATATAAGTAAACCAAAATTTTTATAAGATTTGAGTATAATAGGTGTCAATGGTTGATATTTATAGTGGGAGGAGATGAGTGTCTTTTATTATTTTATTCATTTGTTTTCTATTTTTCTCAAGACTATCAATAGTGTTGATTATTAAGAATATTTATAGTAACATGTGTATTTGATTTTGAACTAATGGATTCTTATTTATTCAATGACTCAAAAAATTGATGTATTTGGATTTAAATGTTAAATACTGTAAAATATTGTATTTCACTATTCACAAAAAATTCAACTATTTTAGAAGAATTCCAAAAAAATATTGATGACTAGATTTAAAAAATGTTCCTATAATTATGAAAGTAATTTTATAAATATGATAAATTTAATTTTTAATTAGAATCATCAATTATTTGAAAAATAATTATTTTAATATATAAACTAATTTTATAAATGTTTGAAAAATTAATTAAGGTCTCATAAAATTATCTTATAAAAATAATACAAAAAATTTTATTTTATGAATATTTTTATGAAAATAAATTTTAATTTATATCATTATATTGATTATAAATTATAAAAAATTGTTACATCTCAAAAAATTCAAACACTTAATTTATCATTTTTAAAAAGGTTATTTACTTATATCATCATATAATTATCTCATAATTTCATTTATAAGATGCTTTATTTTTATATATACTTGTATTGGTGATGTTACTATTATATTGGTTGGATTACTATTTATAATAGTCATTTTACTATTCTAATAGTTATGTTAATATTTAATTGATATATGTTACTAAATTAAAATAAATACTAATTATTTAATTCTTTATTTATGATAATAAATTATTTATGGAGCTATCTATGTAATGTATGAGAATTATACTATATAATATAATTATAAAAAGGGAATTTCCATTGATAAGGTTCTTGGTTGTTACATTAAGTGCCTCTTATGATGAATGCATACTGATATCGTGCCATACCAGGCCATGAGTATAAATATTAACAATAAATAACGTCATATATTAATATCCTCACACAATATGTAAATTAACCAAGGTGAAATAACATCACCTATAATAAGAACACAATAAAAACAGCAATCCCATCCCTAGGAACTCAGATTTCCCTCGTACATGGGTTACGAGCTTTCATACATAATCTCATTACCATGTCCTGACTCATACTAGTCAACTTTTTTCCTTTCCCAAATTTTAAATAAATGTCAAAGAACCTCATCTGAGTCCACCTTTTTAGATCCCCCGATTTGTAACCCTCTCATGTGGTTAGAATGGGTTGGTTACAAGATCTCAAGGATGCATCCCCGTATAAGAGAGGCTGCTAACTACTAGCGAGGGTTTGATATGTATTGTGTTAAGACTATACCCCTAGTTAGAGATTTAAATAACTATAGTATAATCTAATAACAACAATAATAAATAAAACTCATAGTTAAGAAACAATGGAAACAATATAATAAAGAAGAATAATAATAATCAATCTAATTGAACAATCAAATAAATAATAAAGGAATAATGTAATGATGTAATATAATGTAACTAAATTTCCTGCTATATGTAATAAAAAATAAAGTATTGGTATAATTAATAAAATAATCGAAATTCCCCAGTCTCAAACCCCATGTTGGACCCATCTCCAAACTTCATCCCATCCTATATGAATACAATCAATAACACGGTCCGTTTCCCATTTCCAAACCTATATCCATATAATCTTCTTGGGTACCATATAATGATCCAAATAGGGTGTGATTATAAATTAGTAGGTCAACACCATCGTATCTAAACATAACCTTACTATTAAAAAGTGTATGCAATAATGAAATTAAGAGAGCATTAATTAATTAAAATTTTAATTTAATACCACATCAACCTACTTCAGCATGATGTTGTAATGTCTATGATCATGTCTCACAACCATGACATCCATTACCTTATAACCAAGGTATAACGTAAATTTATTTGACACCATGTTGTAATTTCATTGAGATTATCGCACTACCAATCCAACCCTATCCATATATCCATGGAAAATAATAACCTTATAACCATGGTATAGATCACATTAAACTGGATCAAGAACACTATATAAAAATATCACCATTTAATCAGTATAGATCCCACTATATAATCATTTCAGCAAGTTTCATTAGGTCTAGACTACAATATAAGCATTTCTTCATTTAAATTGGGCCATGCCCTGTATATAAATATTTTAGCATATCTCACTAGTCCTATCCCACTATAAAATAATTTCATCAGGTATCATTGGTTCAATTCCCTATATAATAATTTTCTCATTTAATCATAACATGATTTATAACAATAAGTATATAAAAATATCACATCAACATGATCAATGGTTAATTTTGAATATTTCAATTTAATATTCAATTATTAATTTCAAATATAAATTTGTCTTATTAAAAAACATGGATGTTATCTTAAAAAATACATCCCAATGTGTATTTGTATCAAATAACAACCTAAAATCCATTTTCTTCAAAACTCACTTTTATCCATTAACCATCATTCATATTCAAGGGTTATCCCATCTAAATGGTAGTGACATGCCATGTAAAATACCCAATGGATCCAATGAGACTCCATGAAATAAATCAATTCATCATTTTAATTTATTTTTTTCATGATATGTTGGAATGATTGAAATGTTTTATATACATTATAATTATCACCCCATAGTTTTAGGTTTATACACCCTTCCATTAATTATCGATCAGATAATTATCCCAATAGAAAACACCCATTAACAATATGGTGTGGTTGATCTCAATAAGGATCCTAGATTAGAAATGATAAAGATAAATACTAAAAGCACACACAGTTAAGATGTTACACTGTAACATTTGTTGAAACAAGGGAAAAATGGAAAATTGGACCAAAAAAACTAATTGGGGGCTGATCACATAATATAGATGTATGGAATGGTGGTGGACATTTAAAAATCACCTAGATTGGGCCATATAGTCTAGAGGAAGAAGCTAAACATGTATGAATGTAAAAAATCAGTCACACATCATATATTATAGTAGAATGTTGGGGAATTACATGGTGTGTAAAAAAGTTACACATAATGTAATTCTTTTTTAATGGGATACACTGAAAAACTCCTCCCCTAAACTAAATATTAAAAACCCTCAGACATATCATGAATTTTAATCCTTTTACACAGCATGTAAATGCTCTAAATATGGGTTTTCATACAATTTTCCTTATAAAAAATGTAACTCCCTTTAAATCATCTCAAAATTCCATGATCTTTTGATAACCCATGAATAATTCGCAACCAGACTCCGTTAATTCCAACAAAAATCTCTATACATTAATTCATTTACCTCAAAAATGTATTTCCATCTCCAAATAAGATACAACCACTAAGGAATAATCAAAATACTCAGTGGGACATACCTGAAAAAATATGGTATTTTATATTTTCATCCATGGGAAAAAGTCCTCTAACCCTGTGTACCTTCAACAGTGCTTTCAAGAACCCATTATTTAAATTTGTTCACTAGTCATCATTGGAATTCTCATTCCACATCATCACATACTAACTCAAATACCTCATGTTATTTTTTTTATAAAATTCACTCTATGTTCAAATGTATTAGATGACTCAATGAACCTGAGCCCTGTTTTATTTTTCACATCACACCATTCATCAATGATTTAAGAATTATGAATTAAATCTATGTGTACCATTTTCTAACCATAGTTTCATACATTGACATTGAGAATTCATTCATGTTATTTCTCTCCTTTAAATTATCTACAAATAGATAAAGTCAACCTTTTTGTTCCTACAACTATCACTATAAACTCTATGCACACATTCCTATGATTTTCTATAATTTCACTGTGCTATCAATTCATGTTTTTATACCATACAACTTTTCCTGGTAGACCATATCACCATTTTATCATTAGAATATAACATAACAGGGAATTAGATATTTTACTCACCTAGTTAAAAACCCAAGAATGGTAACTTTGTACAAAGTCATCTATATTCTTGAATGAAACACACCCCAAATTTCATAGGCAAAAGTATAGTCATTTCAAATGGGAAAATTCATAAAAAAGTTTCATGTCAGAAATTCAAAAAGGGTGGCTTGATTAAAAATAGATTTTCTATATGATAAGAGTCTCCTCATCCATAGATTTGAAAAACAATATATGAATTAAATAAAAAGGAATAAATAATGTATATACCATCATCTAACTCTAAAAATTCAATATATATTTTTTATGTCCATTTATGAAAAGAAAAAAAATAAATCGTATTTTTCACATATATATTAGTTTGTATAATTCATTTAAAATATATGAAACTATTATTTTAGGGTACATGGTCTATTTTGAGCATTTAAATCTTTATTTAAACCCCCCTTCATAATTTTCGTTATTATGAGTCAATTAACTCTCTTTTTTTGAGTGTACTAACATTATCTTGTGATCATGGTAAATATTACTTCATATATAGCTAAACTATATTCATTTGAGAACAAAATATCAAGAAGGAATTGAATTTTTATTTTATTTATCTTACAGAATTCATCCAATTTATGGTGATAGTATATGTGCCATAATATTAGGCATATATATGTATATCTATTAGGGAATATATTGATAAAATATATGGAATAATTTATACATTTCCTCATTCACACATGTTTTTTGGAATAGTGATTTCCCTAATCCATCTCCCCACAATGCTTATGTGTATTCAGTTATCATGACATTACACTTTTCAGTTTCATAGATTATCATAGACAGATAGTTAAGGAAACATGGAGTATTAAGAAATTGATAATGACTTTTGAGAAATTATATTCCATTTAGTGAAAATACCATAGATGAGTATCCACAATTTGGGGTCCATCTCTCTCATTATATGAACAAGGAAACATTAATCAGAAATCTATTATAGGGTACACTATAGGGAGTCAACAAATCGATTGATTTCATTCTCTAAGTTTTTTAAAGATTAGTGTGGATATACTAACATTGAAGTATTTGAATCATCAATAAACATCTATTAATTTTCCCTCATGATAGTATCTATCCATACCTTTTTATCTTTCACACAAAACATTTAATTATCAACTTTCAATTTATAGTTTATTTATATCTATTTTGATTGTTGATAAACTAATAACCTTCCTTCCACGATCTTATATTTTCATTGTGCTTCATTCACTGTATACTTAGAATCTTCCTGAAGTTCCATAGTCCTGAAATTTTTTGACTAGACCATAGATTCATTAGTTAATGTTTTTAACTATAGTTCCCTCATTCACTCACAGTTTTTAGTCATATCTTTATAAATGGTGTGGATTATATATTTAATAACACCCTCCACATCCCAAAGTGGAAAATGTGTATTAAAGGTGATGAAATTGGCCGCTGATCTCACTGAGATGTGTTTCATGAACCATCCTTAAAATTTTTATCCATACCTACTATTGTATCCTCTATTGGTAGTAGAAATAATTTCAGTTAGGGTCAGAATACATCATTGGAATCAACACATTATATAGAAAATAAATAAATCATATAAGGTCCAATGTCAATGTTCTTAAAACTATTATATACTACAATAAATTCTATAGATTGAGAAACAGAAGCAGTTACCACACTGGTTCCCATTCTCTGATGTTTTCCTATCAAATTTAATTTCCATAATATGTTTGCTGCTAGACCGGAAAAAATAACAAGTAGTAAATAGCAAGGATATACACTTTCACCCATTTGGTTATTGACTTCATAATCATTACCACCTCATTGAGATGTAGAATATATGGTTCATGTCATGGTAGTCTCTACATAGAACTTTAGGATTTTGGGTTTATCCCCAAGATCACTACTTCCTCACTTGGTTCTATATGCCCAAAAGAAATCCTCAACAAATATATATCCTGGATACTTCCCTGAATAGTTGTATCCAAAAATAAAAATCAATTATCAAAAGTTATAATGAATGCAAAAAATATAATAATAACAAGCCCTCTTATAAATAATGACTGAATCATGTTACCTATATATTAGTATGCTCAATTTTCTTTTTTGATGTCCATGTGGTCAGTCAAGAATCCTAAATGAGTTGACTTATTAAATGAAAAATTCATGTCAAAATTTTACAATAAAATCTCCCGGGTTTCTAATTTGTGCTTCTGGACATCTAGTCTCCCTATACTCGTGAGGCTTATGTTGATTCATAAACCATTAATTAGATTATTATAAAATTATAAAGGAATATTTAGGGTGGATATGTGGGGAAATATAGAACTTTATACTAATGCATCGTAGAGACCAAGCCCCAAAGACCTCACTAACTCAAATATATTGATTTTTTAAGGACATCCCTAAGTTAAGGACTAGTGGTTGTATAATTATGAGAAATCATAGAGGTTTGAATAACACTTCTTATAATCATTCTATATGAGTAGGGGAATCATCATAATTCATCCAATTACCCAAGTAAAAAATTAGGTCGTCTAATGTTCCTTAGTTTAAATAATTAATAGATCTTATGGGTGAATAATACCCTTAGTATTCTTATAAAATAAAAAGGAAGAAATTAATGTATAAATTTATTATCACTTCCTAAGTGAATGTGGTAAAAAAATTTGTAACTTACCTATGAGAGATTTTACCAATATATTATTTTTCATTAGTGTCCCTTTTCTCTGAACCACCATTATTTTCACCTATTTATACATATTTACATGACTTAGTATCCATAAGTTCAGTTACTCAATTTAACAAAAATCTTCCACCATTGAGTGAATTTATAATAACATTGAGCTTTATGATGTAATATTTCAATTATTCATGGTGATTCTCAAAGGAAATATCAAATCGTGCAGTCACCTGCCAAAACACTATCAGTATAGCCTCCTGAATTTTGAATGAATATAAAATATCTTTTACCGGTGGCGTTATCCTCTAGGAATTCATCTCCCATTAGGATATTGAACATTCTGCATCAATAGGGATGGTCAGTATAAGAGTCACCCGACTTGTTGAGGGAGAAGTGTTATGGTACATCAACTACATTTTTATAATTAAATCTATAAAAGGATTTCATGTAATGAAACTCTTATGAGGACATTACATCTATACCATACACTCATTTTCTTCTTCTCTTTCAATTTTAGCTGAACATTGAATTGTTTTGACAAACTTTCCAACTGTCTACATTGGTATGACCAGATCTAAGACTCCGTATATTGAATTTACACCATCAATATGACACTAACAAGTGGTAGGATAACTAGTATAACCATCTCCTCTTATGTTATAAATACCTATAATTGATGTGAACCCATATGTTTTCACTCAAATAATGTACTTTGGGGTGTGTGGGTGGGACACTTCTTTTGTATACAATGAAATTTACACTTGAATATTCGAGGTATGCAAACTATGGATATGATCCTATCAATTTATCACAAATTACATCAGTCAAGGACTGTTATAATTAAAAGTTGAACCATATATGGTAGTTTAGTAAATTATATACACCTTGTTCATTTTATAAAAATGTTTAGCCCCTCATATTCTCTATGTAAAGGTATTATACTAGTCCCTAAAGATTTATTTATTATTGATTCATCCATAACATTTCAGGTGGTCTTTGATCTACCTCAACAACACCTATAAGGGTTTGGAAAGCATGAATGAGTTATTTCAAATGCATATGTGGCCAAAATATTCGAATATATTTTTGAACATTATCATGATTTAGATTATCTTATTTGAAATTTACAACTAATCATCCACTATTAATATCCCAATCCATGCACCATTGTGAAACATACAAATTGAAAAGCGGTACCTGATAGTGAACATGATTAGGAAAGATAGTATGTAGACCTGTCAATATACCATGATGTTGACTTATTAAACCCCTTTAACATGTGGGACATTCTCTAGTGTCGGCTAATAGTAAACCAAAATCATGTAAGTTATATAGGACATTCATCTTCAAGGTCTTCTTGTTTGTGGTTCTCAACAATTTTTATGATGAATATATCATACTAGATGCTAAAAAAACATAAATTTATGGGAGATAATCATGATCCATAATATCAATTGTCAGGAAAAGAATATCTTTTTCTAATGGAGGGATTATTTCAACATCATCCAATATGGATTATGGGGGGATAAAAATTCCCTAAATATCTTATAATACTGAAACACCACTAATCATATACACTTATTAAAGGATTCTCCTAACTGCTTCATGCTTCATATAGAATGTGTTTGTATTTGGGATTCATCTAATTATTTCTTCTATGAGGATTTTCTTATTATGTGGGGAGTAAAATTGTTACACCCAAACTGATTTTTAAAATATTACCACTCTAATCTCCTCTTCGAACTGCATGAAACCCTGACTAACCTATAATGTCCAAACCCAATCCATTACAAAATAATCCCATGGAAAAGGCCCTAGAATGAATTCTATTCAAATCTCAAGTCTCTATTGTATTTATTATTGATTGGAGTTGATTTTTGGAGCTCATGTTTTTGGATAAATAATCATTAATCTAGATTCAAAGGAATCTATAAGTGGATGTAAAACTCTATAGGGTAAACAACCTTGACTAGTTATCCCACTATGAATATATTTTTTGATTTATCTCACAGTGAAGAATACTCTAATTTCTTGGTTGATTCACTGGTCAGAGCATAAGAATGAGTGTATCACTCAAAAACACAGACATAAAGATAGGAAATTTCTCTAATTTTCAGCATTCAAATAATCCTTCTTCCATCATCCTTGTGATGGGTAAATGCCATGGGAAAATTTTTTGGCACTATCTATATTAAACAATATTAATCATATTGGTTATCCTCATTGTGGAATCTCAAGTTTTCTATTTTGAATTCATTTCTAAAAATGAAAAAAACAGAGGCATGAAGGTATAACCATTATAGATAATAAAATAAGAAGGAGGAAATGAAAAAAAAATAAACATACAATATATCACATAGAAATTATGTGAATTGGATGGCATATAAAAACTATAAAATTTAAAACATTTACATAAAGAACATTGGAATGAGGTTTTTTTATAAGACATACATGATTAAGATGGTTATAAAAGTACCAAGTTGTTACAATATGGAGTGATTAATTTATATAGTGGAAGTAAATTCATTTTTGGATTATATAATCCTCATAAAATCACAACTACTCTACAATGTATTGAATAAGGGCCCCCACCTGGAGTATTTCAGGGGCTAAGGGTTACCATTATATAAATTATTTGGAATATTTTTATTCCTCATATTCATATAATTATTATCTCAATTTGATCCCATACTGAGGTAGGGATGTTTTCTATTCCCATAAAAGTTAGTCGTTACTTTGATGATTACTAGGCGGAATGAAAACATGAGAATGTAATGTTTTTCCTAAATAAAATTAATTTCGTGTTTAACGAAATTTTTTTATTGTATATGGGTCACTCTCAATATCATATGTTTATTTTTTCATGGAAATTAATCATTCTTATAACTCTTGGAATCCCTTCCTGAAGGCTTGACAATGTCCCATTACAGTCACCTAACATTTTCACGTTTGTAAGATATTTGTGATATAATAAAGTGATACATTATGACTACATAACAATTTTTTGGAGAGGTATCATTTGAGGTATTGTGATAGTTTTCCATCATAGTTACATATCATATTTTTTGATGAAAGTCATTTGTTTCGTCCTAAAGAGGATCCTCTATGAATAAAGACACCCTTTATGATATAAATTATCAAAATTTTGGTGATGGGGGCTATGAGATAGGCCAATATATACACGTCACACAATTAGAGGAAGGGTATGATAAGTTATAGACTATATGGAAGAAATTTACTTTAATAAAATAAATTTTTGTGATAAATAACCTTATATGTTAAAATTATCTTCTATGTAAAGTCTTCAATGAATTACCTTAGGTAACTCATGATTCAATGCCTGTGAGAAAGAGGGGGGTGATCACTATGTAAGTGATTCAAGATAGTTAACTTCTAGCTAAATAAATTTATAGATCCTCTAACATTTTACCTTTTAGTATGAATCTTATATAATTCCTTAGATGGGGAGACACTTTTGATATTTCATTACGATGAGAATCATTTAAGGACAATAGATTTAGTGAACCATAAAAAAGTTTCATAATTCACCATTTTTTCCAATAAAATAGGACTCTGAATGTCTATTTAAGACACATTATAATGGTATATCACAATAAAATATTTTATATAAGTTTTTTTACTTTAAACATGATTAAAATGGTGAATACATGTGCCTCCATCACACAAGAAGTCTACCAAGGATGGATTATTCTAGATGACATCAAAATCATCAATTTAAAAGATCAGATCCCTAAATAGATAATTTCATCAAGGCCTCTTCCAAACACTCCTAAGGAAAATGACTAGTTTATCCATACCATCATGCTCTCTTATGATCATATATTAACATAATAAATGGGGGACATCTACGCATGAGAAATAATTCACATGTTATTTTATCCCTAATTACCATACCCCTTAGGGATCCAAAAATTATGTACTCCCTTAGTAAAAAATATTACCCATAATTTGGACACTAGTGAAATCCCATCATGGGATCACAATGCATTGTTGACTGCCCAATCCAGCATCTATAGCCTTCTGTCATTCAGTTTGGTTTATTGTGTCCACTCTATTATTCCAAAGTTATTCTGGTTTCATTTTTTTAATATGCTAAAATCTTATCTTGATAAATCTACTTAAGAATCTTATATAAGGGAAACTTTTGCTAGTTTCATAAAAGAAACTTCCCTTATAGGTTATAAGAATGTTTAATTACCATTTTTAGGAATCTTTACTTGATTCAGATGATAATATGGTGATATTAAAGTACCAAACATCGTGAATGTACTCATGATCCCAATTGAGTTTTTATGAATTCATACAAAGGGAATGTATTTAAAAAAATTAATTTAACACACTACTATCTGATATAAAATGGATAATATTACTTAATTGAATTATTCAAGAATTTAGTGATGCTTTGTTTGAATGTTTTATTATAAATGCTAAGAATTTGGTTTCAAAATAATTATTGAGTTGTAGGCTGTATGAATTTGAACAACATTATCATATGGAAATACTCAATGTAAATGAATAGAGTTGTATGTAATCTATGTTAAAATGTTGTATGAGACATTTGTATATAGATATGTCTATAATTTTGTGCCTACTGAATGTTTTAATACTATTATTACAATGATAATATGAAGAATGATTAGTGAGAGAGTTGAAATAAGCTTAACATATTAACATGAACAAATTCATTTTGGATGGAAATGGTCTGGATAATGATAGATGATAAACCAATGAAGTCCCATTGAAAGAAAAATTGGGAAAACATTCAAAATTATAAATTCTATTCAATTTTTATGAAAATTATTTGAATGATGTATCATACTGGGGATAAAATTTCACTACTATCAAATAGAGATAAATAGTGAAATTCACTGGATGGAGAAATATATGTGGTTTCATTAGATGAAGGACCATCAGATATAAACTATAACAATTCAATCGATAGAGAATTAAAGTGACATCAGATATAGAATTGTGGTGCCATTAGATGGAGGTTCTCAAAGAAGAGAAGGGAATATAAAGTTTGAGATAAATTTAATTTGTATCAAATAGACATAGGTTGATCCAAATGGAAAAATCCTTCATAATAGAGTGAAAGCTTGTAATGATTTCCTAGAAAGGGATTTAGTTTTTGAGTCTATTAAATAGATAATATTGAATATATACAATCTAACATATTTGTTTTTTATAAGTATATTGTATATATGTTTTCCAAATGAATATCCAAGGATATTTACATAAACATGGTATAGAATTTAATAATTACTCTTAAAATTTGTTCATTTAATGGTTCTTATCTATCCAAGATAAGGAATTTTGAAGAATGAATTTTTTTTGAAGCGTTAGGAATATTCCATAAGGTTTTAGAGGCATCCATTGAAATTTAAATGATTAGAAGATATGAAATTTTATATTTTTTTACTGATAAAAAACTTTTGGGTTCCCATATATTTTCCTAAGAATCTCACCTATAAAAGGGGTAAAATTGTTTATGTCTGAAACATCATTCTTATAAGGAGTAGAATAAGTGTTGATGGAATGGTGAAATAAAAAACCAACCAAGTTTCTACATTCTTTGAATACGTAAGGATCATTGGCCCAATGTTCTTAAAGAATAAGAACAGTACACCTAGTTTCATTATTTGAAGAAGGAAGTATTAAATTGAGTATCATTGTTAAATGAAGTAGTTTATCATGAGTTGTTGACTGAATTTATACATAGTTGAAGGAAGTTAACTAGAAAAAGAAAGAGTATCAGACCTAGGTTTATTGGATACTATTTCAAAAACCTGATGAGAATTAATTTAATGAGTACAATATAGAGAGATACCTGATAAATATTGTAATTAGTTAGATAGAGTTAATACAATGTGACATTTTTTGGATGGACTTTTCTAAATAAAATTTCTGGAAAAAGGTATCTAAGTATTGATTGAGTTATATAAGTCTTTTAAAGATTAAGAATAAGTTTCAATACTAATAAAATATTAATAAAAATTTTTAATGTATTTATGATTATATACAATTGATATTGATTAAATATAATTGAGGTGAAAAAAAATATGAAGAATAATATATTTCAATAGTGGATCAGAAAAAGAAAAGGGGGAGATTATAGCTATGATGTAAAATAAATTACTAAAAAGGATAGTGGTTGGATTGTATGACCAACTAGGATATATGTAGACACAAGAAGGATAGTTGGGGTTGTAACCAGATTTGTTAAAAGAGTTTATTTCATGGTTTTATAATCAGGTCTAGATATAATAATGGTTATAAGGATGTAAAACCAATTTCCCCCCGAACCATTGTATTCCAAAGAGAAGTTAATAAAAGAATCTATATTAAAGTGGGTAACCATCATGGAAATGAGTAGTCCTTTATACCTAACAATGTAAATATAATTATTTGATCCCTTACATTATATTACAATATCAAAAGTTATGTTGAGAGATATATTTGAGTAAGTCATAACTCAATAAACTTTCATAGGTTGATATTATAAGACAAAAATCATAAAATAAATTGATCACTTACCTATCCCCTCTACCTCTCTATGATCCTACACTAACCTAGGAAATTAAACTACTATAATAGTAGGTTCTGTTTGGAAATATCAAGAAATATATTAAGGATTTATAATTTAAATTTAGTGAACAATAGGGATGTTACTATATATGATGGAAACGATTATCAATGTAAAGAGAATATGATGTTTTCATATCTTATATCTCTTTTTAGTGAAGTTGTAGGTTTTCCAACCATTATATTTTATCCCATTGATGAGGTTTTTATGATTGATTATAATAAGATAAATTTGGATGTTGAGGTAAAATCTCATAATTCCCTTTTGATGGGTGTCTTTGTAACACTACAAAATTTTATGACAAAAATAAATTTTAATTTCTTTGATGTCTTGTGTTTTACACTACACCATGATTAGATTGAGCTATACACAACACTGTACTAGCTTGTAGTATACACAATCACTATTCTTGGCTTGTGTTGCACGCAAAAGTGACATTCCTCGATAGCGTGTGTTTTACGCAATACTGAGTTTCACTGAACAGCAATATATTATTATAATATTATCATGAACTAGCCGTTATGAATATTAGTAACTAAATTTTAAATTTTATGACATTATAATTCATCTTACACGTATTATAGAAATTGGTATGAGAACAAAACTAATATTTCATGTAAAATAAGTATTTTTCAAAAAATATAGTTTTACCACCTTTTGATGGATCACTGAATTTAAATATAGTTTTTCACATGTTTATAAGTTCAATTTGACAAAATAAAATTCTTCTTTAGATCATGATATCAAAATTTAGTTTGGATAAACTTTTCATATTATTCTGATAACTTTCATATTTTAATGAATAGTAAAAAACACTATATTTTAATTAAAAACAACATTTTTCATCATAATAATTTATATGATTAAATTATAATATTGAAGGGTTTTATTGTATAAATAGAATATATTTTTACCATTCCATATAATGTATTTAATTAGCATTGATTTACTTTGAATTAAGAGGTAAAATCATTTCAATCTTTTGCAATGTTTTAACTTTTAAAACTCATTTACTTAACAACGGGATTCATTCTAAATTAATTTCTACAAATTTTGTGATTTTAATTTGGAAAAATGGATTCCATATTTAGAATCAGTAGGTTCAAATTATGTTAATAGGCTACTTTTTATTTTTGGTCACTATGAATAGTAACTACGTTAAATATTATTTACCATAGTTAAAGGTAAATTGGGTAATTAAGCATAAATATAATAATATAAAATTACTATAACACTTGTATTAATATAATTTGATGATTATATTTTGTCCTAAATCATATTTTTGTCGAAATGGAATCCATTGGAACCCACTTGAATGTGATTAAGACCATTAATTTATTTTATTTTAAAGAATGTCAAATATGTCTCACTGAAACTTTAATAAGTAAATTATTTTTAATATAAGGATATAGAAAATATAAATTCTATTATAAATAATAATTTGAAAGCTAAAATGTTTTTATTTTTTATGGTAATTTATTTGTAATCTTTAAGAAATATTTAATTACCTTAATACCTTATACATTAATGATGCAGAAATTATTTCCTTAGTGAAAAATCAATAATATATTTTTTATTAAAGAAATAATACCCATAAAAAGACCCAAAAACTTTTCCAAAACTTATAGGTCGTGTATATCTATACAATAACCATCTAAGGGTAGAATTGGGGTTCATTTGGAGAAGTATTAATAAGATAAGGAAATTTATATTATTTTATATTAAATTATGTCAAAGTTGTCACTTTCATAATTTAATAAATATAACAATTTATATGTTGTTATATTAAAACGATAATATCCAGTAAAAGTATTATTATAAAAGATAGTATATTTATATTCATCATAGTATTTTAGTTTTAATTTTTTTTCAAAAAATAAGTATATTAAATAATTATACAAAAATGTTGTTGTAATTATTTCATTAAGTAATATATCAAACAAATGGTTTAAAAATATTAAAATAAATATTATATGAACTAATTAATGTTATCCAAAAAATTTATAGATTCATATGTCATGTTATGAGTCTATTAAATATATTTTTTCGAATATAACCTCTCTTTGGATTTATTTTAATTCAAATAAATGAATAGTGTCAAAATTAACACTATTGTTATTTTATAAAAATAACATATAATTAAATTTTTTAAAAATCACAAAAATATTTAAAAATTATAAATTGAAATTTATATGGTCTAAAATGTAACAAAGTACCAAATTATGGATAATTCACAACACATAAGTAATTATTTATAACAATTTTAATTTAGAATATTATTACAACAAATAAAATTAAATAGATTAAATAAGGATAAATCATGTTGATAAGGTTTAAAATAAATTTTCAACATGTCTAAATTTTATTGGTTGATGATATTACAAGCCTATATCATCTAATCTTCTTATTTTTGTCATTTTGGAAGTTGTTAAGTGGGTGTTGAATTTATATTAAATTAATATTTTTGAGGTTTCCAAAGGTGCCCCTCTCCTCCCTTATAAAAGGGCACCTTCTTCCTCTCCTCGTAAAAAAAATTTTATCCTTCAAGGTCATCCAAACCATGCCCATTTCACTTATCCGCTTCCATAAATACCTTCTAGAGGTCCTGGTCTTCTTTGAAGACCAACTTTAGTGCCCTAAAAGGTGGTTAAGAGAAGGCGCGTCAAAGAAGAGGTAATCTCTTCTACCAATTCCTTCAAGTTTCTTTATTCTTATACATCCTATTAATTAGTTTTTTCATTATAATGTAATAACATAAGTATAACTAATATACTAATATTTTTTTATAAATATGAAACAATCCCATTTCATTTAAAATCCATCCTATGGAAAATGAAATCACCGGGCATGCGTACGTACGGAATAGAGTCTCCACACCGTGGTGTAATCTCTTTTTCCACCACCAACTTACTTGGATGGGTATAATGGTGTAAAGAATAACTATATATAGTTTTTATAAAGTCATAATTATTCTGAGATATTATATCATCCACTCCAATTTCATTCAATAATTATGGGAACGATATCATCGCTCGTGCGTACGTGCGGATTACCGTCTCCACGACGCGATGAGATTCATTATCAATGTTAACCATTTAAGAATAATTATAAAGTATATATAATGAATAATAATTATATATATGACATAAAAATGATACTGGATTTATGTTTATATATATATGCCATCTACTTACTTCCATTCAAGTCAATAAGGAAATGAAAACAGCGTTTATGCGTACGTACGGCCGACCATCTCCATGAACGGTCTTTTCATTTCTTTTATCTATATTATATATATATATATATACTGACTATATATGATATATAAATCATGTTTTACAATCTTTAAGTATGTAAATCATGATATAATTAATTATAATATCAAAAACAACAAGTCCAAAAACGTACGATTAATGAAACTATTTTACCCAAAACGCTGCTTTAACATGGAATTGACAAAACAAACAGGTAATATAAAGTCCTAAGTGAATAATATATGATATCATAAATATTATTATGGTTATGTTACAAGTTAATAATATTTTTAAACCCACTATAATGGAGTCTTAGACACATACGGAAAAAATTGGACATAAGGTAGGGGATAATTTTGCAATCTCAATTTTATCTGGGATTGCTTATACGTAAGTATTTAATGGGGTTATATTTTTCATCCATGTCCCTAAAAATGTATTCATAATTTGTTTCATATTTTTCCAATGTATTTTTAATGTCATTTTTACCCCTATTTTACTTTTACATTGTGTTATGAAAGGAATATTTCTTTTGTTTTCCATATGAGGAACTTTTTAACATTTCTGGAAAAAGTACGAGGACAATGTTTTTTTAACTTATATGGAATGAACAGATTTTTACTATTTCATAACGCCTAATTTCTATGAAGATTAATCTATAATATTTCAAAATTATTTTTAAAAAAAATCCTTTTATTTTAAAATTAAATGGAATTTTGTGAAAAGAAAATGATTTGTAAGAAGAGAGGATATTTTCCTGATGAATTCATTTCAAGTGTTTTGTCAAAACTATTTTCCATCTAAGATGACATTATTTAGTATTATTATGTTTCATGTATAATGTCTCTATTATTTAGATGGTTTTATTTTTCTTATGATGAAATTTATCCATTTTTTATATGGATTACATTAAGATGGGATGATGTTTATAAAACCCATTTTATTCTTTGGGTTATGAAGAATGATTTTTGTTTATTTTGTGGCACAAGTAAGAGTGATTTCATTATGAGATTTTTGGCACCTATGTCTCCCCCCAATTCATAGGGTAATGATTTATATCTCATGAGATAGACATGGCTGAAATGGAAAGTTAATCTGGTTCAGTGATACAGGACTGGAACGAGGAGTGAAAACGATTCAGTTAGAGACATTGACAACTATGATGGTCTTGGAAACAATGCCTTGGATACTATGGAAATCATATCATGTGCTTAATTGTTTTCCACAATTAAATGTTTTATTACCATGCTATTTTATCATGGTTAATGTTCCTTTATGATTCATGCTTTATGAACTGCCATGATTTACGTCACTACTCATGATTTTGATGTTTTATGTACATGTTCTTACATTAAAATGTTTAGGGGCTGTTTTATGTTCTCCATGTTTACCCTTACTGAGCAATTGAGCTCACCCTTTTTATGATTTTTTTTCCCCAGGATGTAAAGAAAGGTATTAGGTATGAAAAAAAATTGGATGATCTTTATGGGAGATGTTGATGATCTTTCACCATGATTAGAAGATTATGTTCTCAGTTTCCAAAGACACTAAACTATTACGGACCTTGGATGTTAGTTTTTTTTATGTATTAAGTATTCTGAAAAAGTAATGTTAAAGTAATGTAATATCCATGTACGTCAAGTTTTGGTCTCTACAATTGGTATCAAAGTAAAAGTTTTAGTTATCCTTTGGAATATATGATGAAAAAACTTTAGATCCCTAGTGATATTTCTATGGTATGTCTAGGGATGTACCTAACTTTAAATATAAATATAGGTTATAGTCCTAGAATTATGGTAACGATCATAGAATTAAACCTAAGATATTAGATATTTAAGGTACACCCCCTTTATTATGTTGTTTTCCTAGCATGATTTTTTCCTCTAATACTATTAGTTTTGGGTTTTAGAAAATGGATGGAAAGAAGAATATTCATGTTAATGGAGAATATAATGGACAATGGAATGATATTGTTCTTGAGCATCCAAATGAAATGGGATTTGGAAGGAGAAACATCGTTATTATGCCTAATCATCAATCTCATAATATGATCAATAATATAAACTTTGGTAAGTTTCCTGACTTGGCTAATAAGAGAATGATGGAGTTTCATGATGATCATAGAAGAAAAAAGTTCAATTTCCCTCATGTGTGTCATGTGGGAAGAGGAATCATGGAGAGTGTTTCAAATGAACTGCAAGATGCTTTGGGTGTGGAAAAGAAGAACACAAAGCTAGTAATTTCAAAGGAAAAGGTTCAGATAACACAATGGATAAAGATAATGGTATTTCTAAGACATCAACAGCGGTTAAATGTTTTAACTGTGGAATGTATGCGCATTATGCAAATAAATTCCCTAAGGGAAAATCTTATGAAGATAATCAGAACGATCTCATGGATAGTATTTGTGACGATGATGATGATAAAGACACTACAAATGATATATGATATGAAAGAAGTGTTGAGGAATTAAATAATGAAGCTCGGTAAATGGTTTTAGAAGGTAGTGTAATGATTGAATGTTTATCAATAATAATGTATGGTACTAGGGAATAAAGAAAACTCTAAGGATTATTACACTGTTGTCTTTCCTTGATTATTTGAAAGTATATGATGAATGGTACCGGTAACCATGAAAATTGATTGAAATATTTTTGGAAAGCAGATGATATGCACATAATGAACTGATAAAGAGAAAATAATATTTTTGATAGTATTAATGAGCTCATGACTGATATAAGGTCAATGTGATATCATGGTTTGAGTATATAGAATTTTTGGGATTTTGGTATGTGGAAAGTGTTAACTTTTAACAGAATTCATGTTTTCACTAAGGTTCAATGGGTATTAATCTTTCAAGATAATACATGAATAAGTTATTCACTTCTTGGAATGTGACCAACAAGATATATCAAATGATAGATGATGGTATTCACATGCTTGGTAGATGATATTTCTAGTAATCATTTACATTACACTATGATATTTGATATAATTACTTTGGATAAGTCTAAATATTGGAATGGATTATGCTGGGAATCTGATAGTATTGTTTAAGTCTAGAACTCTTTTCGATAATATTTTTGTAATGTTATAATTGTGTAGTTTTCGAAAAAGGACAACCTGCAGGACGGACGACAACTCGTCCCGTCGGACAAGGTTGTGAGAATCGAACCCACAACGGAAGTGCGACATGCCTTTATCACCAACCACTGGCCTATAGGAAGTCCCTGGTTAGTAGAAACTAGTTTTATTTTGTAAAGCAAGATGATATATTAAGTATAAGTCCATTTTTGGAACCTTATATGATTAATCTCACCATCGATGGACTTATGTATGTAACTTTTTCTAACCTTATGTTTGAGACAGATGGAATGGCCTATCATTCCATCGCGTGATCTGCTAACACTTCACAGAAGACAAATTCAACTTCATATCTTTAAGAGATGAAGTGGAAATTGATCAAGGCACAAAAAAAGTGAGATTGTACAAAAATCCAATAAGTATTTATTTTAATTAAAAAATTCTTCAACATTAGTGAAATGATCTTGAAATCCAAAAAATTTGTCATAGAGCCCTTATATCTAATGAATCATATGGTACCTTAGATAATTATAAATTTATGGATTTTTTATTGTTGTATTTTTTCATAGCCATGTTCTCTACCACTCACGATCAGAATTTGATAGTTAGATTTCCCTTTCATATCCATATTTTAACCTATGTTCTCATATGTGAAAACCCGGTGATCAATTAATTTGGGTAAACGTTACATTTCATACTTCAATTTTTAAAATTCAGTTTTAGTATTCCTTTTTACGATGTTGGTTTCTTTTAATGAATCTTTCAAGTAGTAAACCATTTATAACCCTGACGAATTTTGAGGGAGAAATTCATTTTAAGGGGGGTAGAATGTAACACCCCAAAATTTTATGTGAATGATTTTTATAAATTTCTTTGAGGTCTTGTGTTGTACACTACACAAATATTATATTGCACTATACTCAACACTGTACTAGCTTTTAGTATATGCAAACACTATTCTTGGCTTCTGTTGCACGCAAGAGCGACCTTCCTTGATAGCGTGTATTGTACGCAATACTGAGTTTCACTAAACAATGATATATTGTTATAATATTATTATGAACTAGCCATTATAAATAGTATAAACTACATTTTAAATTTTATGACATTATAATTCATCTTACACATATTATAGAAATTGGCTTGAGCGAAAAATAAATATTACCAGGTAAAATAAGTATTTTTCAAAAAATAAAGTTTTACCGTCTTTTGATGGAACACCAACATTAAATCTAGTTTTAGACATGTTTATATGTTCAATTTGGAAAAATAAAATTCTTCTTTGGAATCAGGATATAAAAATTTACTTTGGATAAATTTTACATCTTATTCTGATAACTTTAATATTTTAATGAATAGTAAAAACACGCTATATTTTAATTAAAAACAACTTTTTTAATCGTAATAATTTATATGGTTAAATTATAATATTAAATGGATTTAAAGTATAAATAGAATATATTTTTACCATTTAATATAATGTATGTAATTATCATTGATTTTACATTGAATTCATAGGTAAAATCATTTCAATCTTTCGCAATGTTTTAACTTTTAAAACTCGTTTTATTAAGAATAGGATTAATATTAAATTAATTTCTGCAAATTATGTGATTTAAATTTGGAAAAATTGATTCCATATTTTGAATCATTAGGTGAAAATTATGTTAATAGGCTACTATTTATTTTTCCGTGCTATGAATAGTAACTACGGTAAATTTTATTTACCATAGTTAATGGAGAATCTGGTAATTAAGGGTAAATATAATATTATAAAATTACCCTAACACAAGTATTAATATAATTGGATGATTATATTTCGTCCTAAGGAATATTTAGGTCTAAATTGAATCCATTGGAACCCACTTGGATGTGATTAATACCTTTAAAATATTTTATTTTAAAGAAAGAGAAATATGGTGCACTCAAACTTTAATAAGTAATGTATTTTTTATATAATGTTATACAGAATATAAATTCGATTATAAATACTCATCTGAAAGATAAAATGTTTTTATTTTTTATGGAAATTTATTTGTAATTTTTAAGAAATATTTAATTACCTTAATATCTTATACATTAATGATGAAAAATTATTTACTTAGAGAAAAATCAATAATATAGTTTTTATTAAAGAAATAATACCCATAAAAAGACCCAAACACTTTCCCAAAACATATTGGTCGAGTATATATATACAATAACCATCCAAGGGTAGAATTGGGGACCATTTGGAGCAGTATTAAAGAGATAAGGACATTTATATTGTTTTATATTAAATTATGTCAAAGTTGTCACTTTCATAATTTAATAAATATAACAATTTATATGTTGTTATTTTAAAACGAAAATATCAAGTAAAAGTTTTATTATATAATATAGTATATTTATATTCATCACAGTATTTTATTTTTAATTTTTATTCAAAAAATATGTATATTAAATAATTATACAAAAATGTTGTAGAAGTTATTTCATTAAGTAATATATCAAACAAATGGTTTAAAAATATTAAATTAAATATTATATGAACTAATTAATGTTATAAATCAATTTTCTAGACTCATATGACATTTTAGGAGTCTATTAAATATATTTTTTTGTATATATCTTCTATGTGGATTTTATTTAAATTCAAATAAATGAATAGTGTCAAAAATTAACACTATTGTTATTTTATAAAAATAAAAAATTGTTAAATTGTTTAAAAATCACAAAAATGTTTTAAATTTATAAATTGAAATTTATATGGTCTAAAATTTCATAAAGTACCCAATTATGGATAATTCACAACACATAAGTAATTATTTATAACAAGTTAAAATTTAGAATATTATTACCCCAAATAAAATTAAATAGATTAAATAAGGATAAATCAAGTTGAAAAGGTTTAAAATAAATTTCCAACTTCAATAAATTTTATTTTTTGATGATATTACAACCCTATCTCATATAAGCTTCAGATTTGAGTCATTTTGGAAGTTTTATGTGTGGTTAGATTTTATCTTAAATTAATATTTTTGAGGACTCCAAAGGTGCCACTCTCCTCCCTTATAAAAGGGCACCTATTTTTTCTCCTCTTCACAAAACATTGAGACTTCATGCTCTGTCAACCCCTGCCCATTTCACTTCTCCAATTCCATAGATACCAAATAGAGGTCCTGGTGTACTTCAAAGACCAACTGTAGTGCCCTAAGATGAGGTTAAGAAAAGGTGCATCGAAGATGTGGTAATCTCTTATATCGATTTTTTCAAGTTTCTTTATTCTTCTACTTCAACTTCTTTAGTTTTTTCATTATAAGGTAATAACATCAGTATAGATAATACACTGATATGTTATTATACATACTAAACAACCCCATTTCTCCTTCAATCCATCCTACGGAAAATGAAATCACCGTGCATGCGTACGTACGGAATATCGTCTCCACGCCGTGGTGTAATCTGTTTTTCCACCACAACCTTACTTGGATGGGTATAATGGTGTAAAGAATAAGTATATATGGTTATTATAAAATCATACTGAATCTGAGATATTATATCATCCACTCCAATTTTATTCAATAATTATGGGAATCATATCATCGCTTGTGCGTACGTACGGATTACCGTCTCCACGACGCGATGAGATTAATTCTCCATGTTAACCATTTAAGAATTATTATAAGTAAATATAATGAATAATAATGATATATATGACATAATAATTCTACTAGAATTATATATATATATATCTGTGTGTCATATACTTACTTCCATTTAAGTCAATAGGGAAAGGAAACAAGCGTTCATGCGTACGTACGGCCTACCGTCTCCATGAATGGTGTGTTTCATTTCATTTATCTATCTATTATATATATATATACTAAATATATATGATATATATAAATCATGTTTTACATTATTTAAGTATGTAAATCATGACATAATTAATAAAAATATCAATAAAAACAAGTCCAAACACGAACGATAAATGAAACAATTTTACCCAAAACGCTGCTTTGACATGGAATTGACAAAAGAATAGGAAATATAAAGTCATAAGAGAATCGTATATGATATCATAAACATTATTATTGTTCTGTTACAAGTTAATAACATGTTTAAACCCATTATACTGTAGTCTCGGCCACATATGGAGGAAATTGGACATAAGGTAAGGGATAATTTTGCAATCTCAATTTTATCCAGGATTGCTTACACGTAAGTATTTACTAGGGTTATATTTTTCATCCATATCCATAAAAATGTTTTCATAAAGTGTATGATATTTTTCCTATGTATGTTTAAAGTCATGTTTACCCATATTTGACTTTTACATTGTTTTAGGGAATGATTCTTTCTTTTATTTACCATACGAGTAACTTTTTTACATCTCTGGCAAAGGTATGAGGAGAATGTTTTTTTAACTTATACGACATGAACGGATTTTTATGGTTTCATAATGCCTATTTTTCATGAATATTCCCCTAAAATATTTCATAATTATTTCCAACAATATCCTATTCTTTTAAAATTAAATGGCATTTTGTGAAAAGAAAATGATTTTATAGAAGAAAGGATATTTTCCTTAATAATTCATTTCAAGTGTATTTTCAAAACTATTTTCCATCTAAGATGAAATTATTTAGTGTTATTATGTTTCAAGTATAATTTATCTATTATTTACATGGTTTTATTATTCTTATGATGTAATGATATCCATTTGATTTATATGGATTACATTAATATGGGATGATTTTATGAAAACCATTTTATTATTTGTGTTATGATAAATGATTTATGTTTATTTTGGGGAACAAGTAAGAATGATTTCATTATGAGATGCATGGGACCTATATCTCTCTCAAATGCATTGGGTAATGATTTATATCTCATGATATAGACATGGATGGAATTGAAAGTTAATCTGGTTCAGTGATACAAGATTGGAATGAGGAGTGAACTCGATTCAGTAAGGGACTTTGTCCACTATGATGGTCTTGGCGGTAATGCCTTGGCTACTATGGAAATCATATCCTGTTATTATTGGTTTTCCACAATTAAACATTTTATTCCCATCGTATTTTATCATGGTTAATGATCCATTATGATATATGCTTTATGCACTTCCCTGATTTATGTTATTACTCATGATTTTGATATTTTATGTTCATGTTCTTATGTTCAATTGTTCAGGGATTGTTTTATTTTCTTTATATTTATCCTTACTGAGAATTTGTGCTCACCCTTTTTATGTTTTCTTTTCCGCATGAGGTAAAGAAAGGTTATAGGTAAGAAAACCCAAGTGTAAGATCTTTATGGGAGATGTTTAAGATCTTTCACCCTGTTTAGAAGATTAAGTTCCGAGTTTCCAAAGACACTAAACTATTACAGTCCTTCGATGTCATTTTTTTTATGTATTATGTATTCTGCAAAAGTAATGTAAAAGTAATTTAATGTCCATGTACATCATTTTTAGGTCTCTACACTCTTATATAATTCTTATAAAAATGTTATGGGGATTACAATAGCTAAAAAATTGTTGATAAGTTGATAAGTTGTTATAATGGAAATGAAAATGTTAAATAAGGTAAGAAAATAATCTATAGGTGTAGGATTAAACATATTTTTTATGGTATATGTATAAATTATTGATGAATAATTTAGAATATATAATGACACTATTAATAATATCCAAAGTTTCAATGAGAATATATATGATTCAACCATCATTAATAAACTAATGAGAAATATTTCAGAATGATTTGATTACAAAGTGTTAGATATAGAAGACCGGGAAGATATATATTTGGATGAACATTAAATTATTCATGTGTCATTTTAAGGGAGAGATAATTATTTGTATGAATAATTGAAAGGAATAAATAGATTTTGATTCTTTATTAAAATGCAAGTATTGTGATAAATAATGAGAAGACAAATCAAGCGACTCGTATGAAAAATAAAATAAAGGGGATTATAAAAAAAAAATTCTCTTCTT
Organism: Viscum album; assembly: GCA_963277665.1. Lineage (NCBI taxonomy): Eukaryota > Viridiplantae > Streptophyta > Magnoliopsida > Santalales > Viscaceae > Viscum > Viscum album. The sequence goes on along the minus strand of OY728120.1, from coordinate 1,404,398,639 downwards.
TATATAAGATATAAAAAGAAAAATTATTAAATAAAGGGTAATGAATATCTTATATTTTGTAATTTTAATGATAAAGTCCATTTTTAGAGAAGTTATCTTAATAATAAGATGAATGATTCTAAATTAAAAGAAGAAGATGATATGTCTGAAAAATAAAAGTGTTAGAAAGAAAAAACAATATTCGAAAGAATATGTGAAGTTTGTTTTTTAGAAGAGAGCATGATGATTCTTCATCATATGATGAATCAAATTATCATTTTATCTTTTTAACTCTTATTAAAAAAGTAATTTATTCATCAAATATCAATGATAATAGATAAGAGAGAATAAAAATTGATTTGAATCTAATTTTTTTTAATATTCTATTAATAAAAATACACTACATAAGATGAAAAGGAATAATTTTAAGAAATAAATCAAATAGATAACTTTTTATGAATATTGAGTGAATCAAAAATGAGGTAATAATTTTTAATTTTAAATGATATCATGAAATTAAAGTGGTTGAGAATTAATGGGAAATAATAGTTCTTTAGGGAATATCAACTAGATAGGAGAATCTCAACATGTTAAAAAACACTTTTCAAGTAATGTAAGTATAAAAGGATGAAGTTAATTGAACTAGAAAAAAGATTTAATGGTATTAGAGAATTACTGGATGAAAAATAATAAGATTTGTCAAAAACCTATTCAATGTTTCTTATAACACAAATTGAGTTAAGGAATTTGAGATGATATGTTACCAATGTATTTGATCTCAAGTATTAATATTATCAAGATTGTGGAAATCAATTTTCAATGAAGCAGGTTGTTTCTATTTCTAAAAATTCTCAATGTACATATTCTTCTACTTAAAATGATGGTTAAAAATATTAGGATTTTTGAGAAATAATACTCCACTAAGAAATATTTGAACTCATCAAGAAAGTATCTTCTTAAATAAATTCACCAATTATTTGTGAATAAACAACAATAATAAACATTATCAAAGTACTTCTATCAGTGTGATAGATCGATATTTAGAGGTCATTATTTTGTTAAGGATTATTCGAAAAACAATAAAATTCATGATGGTATAACATGTCTCTACCATGAAAAAAGTATGAGTAAAGGAGTATCTATAATTACTAGAGAATAAAAAAACATCAAGAGACTTTGTTGATTCAGAAAATAAATTTTAGTCCACGAAAAATGTTAATAACTCAATAATGAAATGTGTGTAGATTAAGAAACTTTAGTAGGGTATGAAAGTGAGAAAGAAATGATCTTATGAATTTTGATCAAGGTAAGAAATAATAATTAGTTATTTGGGAAGATAAATTGGATATGGATATAATGATAGATGTAGCACCAAGGTCTTCTGAAAAAAATTAATGAAATCAAATTCATAATATGATATAAATGTTGATAATAATTTCCCAATATATAGTGGTTTATTGATTCAAGAAAATTAACATTGATGTGAGAAATATGAGAATGTTACTAAGAGATTTATGAGTATCTTACCATCCTAAATAGAAAAAATGATGATGATTTTACAAACTCTAGGTAACAAATAAGTTATGAAAGTTTAAGAGAAGTTGAAATATTCAATTGAATATTAAAAAAATAAAAAAATTATTTCAAAATACGTTAAGTCTGATCTTAATAAATAATGTTCATTTCATTCAAAATATAATAAAAATTATAATAATAAGTCTATATTGGGAGAAGACTTTCAGTCTAATCATTACTTCTAGTAAACATTAAGGTTCTTCCTTATTCTCAATATATTTTATTATTCATACTAACATGAATGAAATTAATGGAGAAGTTATATAATAGATAGTTATGTACTATTAAAGTTTTACGTCAAGAATATTCACCCATCATGGAACATTCTCTAACCATGGTGAGGACTGGGGGGATACCCATAAGGGTGATAAAATATGAAGTTAAGGTGCGAGTATCATACTTTTCTTAAATAAAAAGAAATGATGTTGATAAAGATGAAATGTTGGGAAACATTTGTTTATACCCTTTAACTATATTGATATGTTTGTAGATATGGGTGGATGATCTAATTTAATAATCTTATTCAGATTTATTTTGATATAAAGTTGTTATAATGATTTTGAGAAAAGTATTACGTAATATGTGTGTAATGTAAACAAATTATAAAATTTATTCATATTTTGGTTTTCTACACAATTTTTCCAATGTTTACATAGACTATTTTAGTTATTGTCTCTTTAATAAGAAACACTTTTGATATTTTATTTTGATGAAAATTTTCATGTTTTAAAGATAATAGAATTTGATCTATAAAAATCCTTATGTTATCCTTTGATTTTTTTAAATTATGTCAAGAAATAATATAGAGGTAGAAATAAAATGAAATCATCATATTCGAAGAAAGTATTGAACACATATATATAATTCAAATATATTTTATGTTTTATATAGATATTAAAAGTAGACACAAAGAGGGATATTATTGTTCCAAAGTTAGTTTGTATGAATTTATTCTAATTATATCACTATGTGTTTGTAAATAATATTTGTTATTAATCTTGGAGAAGTTTCGGAGAAGGGATGTGGCTAGATTCTGGTAACAATCTTTCCTTATAGAGTCTAAAAAGAGTACTTCACTTTTCTAGGAAAATATACTTAATTCAATGATGATGTAGAGGTATTTAGTTTCCTAATATCAAGAGCATACTCATGATCCATGATAAGTTTTATTTTCATTTTTTCAAAGGGAAATATTTGAAAAAAATAAGTATGATAATGTAATTGGATGGAACATGGATGATGTTTCTAGATGAATTATTATAATAATTTGGTGTTGTTGAGTTTGTTTCATGTTTTTACAAAGGGTGAGAAGTCATTTTCCAAAGAAATCATTAGTTATTAGCTCTATGAAGCTGAAAAAGGTTATCACACGGATATAATCAATGTAAATAGACAGAGTTGTATATAGTCTTTGTTATAAATTTTTATGGTACGTCTATGAGTAAAATGATCTATGATGTTTTGGTTGCCCAATGTTTGATTGATAATGTTATCATGATTAGAAGAAGAGTGACTGATTTTAGATTTGTATGAATCATGCCATAAAAAATGTAAAAGTCATACTATATGGAATGGAATAGGATAATTTATGCAGATAAATAAAAAATATCTAATAGATAGACAATATATAAAAATTATAACATTATTAGGTCTTCACATATTATATGGTTTAGAGATGAAATATGTATCATTTGGAGGATAACTTGTCAATTATATTAGATATAGATAACCATTGTAGATTACAAGGTGGAGGAATCTTTGAGGTTTCATTACATGATGTTTTACTAGATAAAAACAAGAAATATGCAACACATGGAGTATTATGAAGAGATTATATGGAGAATTGAAATTTCATCATATAGAGGTGATCTAGGTAGAGAATTGAATAAAAAAAATTAGATAATTTTTGTGTTTTATCAGATCGAGAAATGTTGATCCCAACTATTGGAGGGTTTCTAGTAGAGTAGAACTATGATAAAGCATATCACGAAATAATTTTTCTTATGAGTCCAATGGATGGATAATGCTAATGATGTAACATCATATAAAGTATTTATTAAACTTTTTATCAGAAAATGTTGATCCAAATTAGGATATAAAGATATTTACATAAAATTTATAAGTTAAATAAAAATTATGATGAAAATATGTTCATTAAATGTTTGTTATTTATACATGTGAATGATGTTTGAAGAAAATGGAGTTTGTATGAAACATAAATAATACATGATTTAATTTTATATTTATTTAATGGAATAAAAATGTGATAGATATATTAAATTTGAGTTTCATTAAGAAGGAAAATACAAATGAGTTTCCATACATTCACCTAACCAAAAGACCTATAGAAGGTGGGGTTGAAATAGTACATGTGTGGAACACTATTTATTTAAGGAGGATTAAAAGTGATAAAGGAATTGTATCATGACTCTCCAACAAAGGTTATACATGTTAAAAGGAATCAAGAAGCATCAGGACACGGAGAATCGAGCAGAATAATATTATTCTGAGTCTCATCGAGAGAATAAGGAAGTATCGGACCTGGTATCATTGGTCAAAGAATTATACGATCATGATTTAAAAATTAGTATTCAACTAAATTTAAGGAAGTGCGTCAGATTAATAATGAAAATCATATCAGGGTTTTTATTATGATTTTAACCTAACAAAAGTGATTTTATTTGAGGATTATGTGATGGAGATATACTTGGCATATATATTTACCCATTATATGGAGGGTATAGTAGAGAGAGTTTCATCAGACAGATTTTTTCTAAGATAAATTTATAGAAAAAAATAAGTCAGATTATATTGAGTTATCCAGGTCATTAAAAGACCTAGAATATGTTTGGAGACCAATAAAATCTTTGGATAATTATTTAATATCTAGAATATTGTAAATAATAAAATTTGATCCACCTTCCTTTGGTAGAAATAATATCAAGAGAAGAAGACCTTTATATAGTGGATCAATAAAGAAGATGAAATATTTCATAGCTGGTGTATAGAATTAGATTCTAAATATATTATTTCTGGGGTGTGTAACTAGTTTGGAAGGATGTGGATATTAGAAGAAAATTTGTGGGGTATAACCAATTATGGAAGAAGAGTTTATTATTGTGATGTAGACATAGGGTTGGTTGGATGAATGATTATTGGGTTGTAAAACCAATTTCTTCATTTGAATTTTCATTCCTAAAACAAGTTTGTAACAAAATCCATTATGGGGGTTAAAAACATTGAAAGGATTATGTCCCTGTACAGAACCTTGAATATATCATGTCCTCATATCTCACTTTATAGTAAAAATTCTTAAGTGAAGATGATATTTATCTTAGTGTGGATCATAACATTAAAATGAATCAAAGGTTAAGTTCATAAAAATAAATCATAAAAGGGATTGATCATTGATTCACCCCTCCCCCTCTCAATGATCCTTCTATAATCATGGAACATCACACTCAATAATACAAGGATTCATAGTTGAGACTCCTACAAAGAAATAATGCCCAAATATTTCCAATTAGACTATTTTGTATGATCATTGTCCTCTTTCCTTATCTATTCACAAACTTGAAGGAGGTTGGCCTGTACATATAGGCCTTCTACTAGATATAAACCCTGACTGTGACCACATTGATGATCTTATCCCAATAACCCATTAATTAGATACCACGATCATGGGACTCATATTATGTGTACTCTCAAATCATTCCATCTTGTATTTAGTACCAATAGAAATGATGGTAAAAATGTAAACTCATTCATAAGTTAAACACAAACCATTTCCTAGTTCATTTAACTTATATTTAATAGTTTCAAGAATTTATACTATATAGTGTATTGTTTAATCCACATATTGTTAAACAAATCAGAATAGTTCTCGGTCGCATGATAATAAGAGTATATTTAATTAACCATCGTTGTGTAACCATTTTTGGAAACAGATGGTCCTAGTCATATGACTTTAAACAGTAAGATGTGTACTTTCTATTATCACTAAATAATGTGGGATCTATTTCCCTTCATATGTATATGTAAGAATCCCCTCCCACGGGCCTAAACCAAACTCAAAAACACATACTAATTGCATGGATGCAGATAAATTCCCTTGTTCGCATCTTTTTGGATTGAAACTTCAAAATAAAAAACTAGAAGGTTGTGCATGGAGAACTTCTAATGCATACATATGTTCACATCGATGCATAATATCAATCAATCACCTTATAGACCCAATTAAATCATGTTTTCACTGGGGTGAAATTCATGAATATGTCTTGAATCTATAAGACAGTCATGTACTAGGAAACAAAACCCATTAATTGATGAGGTAATCTCCCAATCAATCAACTAACATGTAAGACAAAGTGTAGATTATATACCCCTAGGAAAAATTTTCTTTTAAAATAAATTATATACAAACTCAAAACACATGTGAATATGGAACATAAAAAAATATATGTGTATAAATTGGAAAATTTATAAATAATAATAATAGATATGTTTTATTAGTCTATATTTCATAATAAAATTATTAACAAATATATCCGAATAATAATAATATCTTAAAATAGTTACATAAAATATTTTTTTTACCAAATTCACGATTCGTTGATGATTTCATATCTTATATTTAATTTTTTATATAGATATGATAATGGTAATGTATCCATATATATGTAATTATTTGCACAATATTTGAGATATATTAATATTAATTGTATCATATGACCATTTAAAATAATGTAATGTGTTGTTATATATATTTTATAGTCATAGTTTTTTTAGGTTTCATAGACGATAAAATGGGATATTTATTTATCTTATCGAATAATAAATTTTTAACAGAGAATATTTTATGAGTGAATTTAGAATGGGTGTTTATATATTTAAAAACTATTAAAACATTTTTTGAATATGTTCTGATATATCCATAATTCATTTTAAATGGTTAATAAATCTATTTTACAAAAAAAATTATAAATTTGATTATTTTTACTAGAAAAAAAATCACACATTTCTAATATTGTTTTCATAAGATTTATATCCATTTATATAATTTATTAATTACAATAATAATGTGGCCATTGGAATAGTATTATAATTATTTTAGTTAATCTTCAACGATTGGAAAATATTTTTGGAAATAAATTTTTATTAGAAAACCTACCCATTTTAGAAAATAGATTTATTAAAATTGATTAAATACATTTGAGTCGGAATGTAAAAATTATTTAATTTGTAAAATTCAATAATTTTTGTTAAAATAGTAAAAAATAGTAAAAAAAATGTTAAAATATGGTAACATATAGTAAATATAACTTCATATAAATGTAATCATGACACAACTTAAGCAATGTAGTGTAATTTACCCAATTTAGGAACAACCTATTACAGTGGATATTTTTGTGAGTACATGTGGGACCAGTAGTGGAGCACTTAAGATAATGGAAAAATAAAATATATCAATATTTTATTCAATGAAATAACACTCATAAAACTTTTAAATTCACTTCAAATATTATAATTTACCATATAAGAATTTCAAATTTATATATTTATATCTCTTTAAAGGATATTATCTAATAGTTCTAACTTAAATGTTAAATAGTTTTCATTATTATATGTTATGGTTCTAATATAAGAAACGTATGGAAGGAATGAAATCTTATTCCTCTCCCATAATTTATGTATGGTAATTATTTTTTCATAATCTCCATTAAATTTACAATATTAGGATCATATTTATATAATACCGTATATTACCTTCAATTTTATATATCATTCTAGAGTGATAATTCATCATTTCTCATTTTACCATTTTTTTTAATCCGTTACCATATTGGGGTAAGGGTAATATGTCACTCTCATTTAATTTTTTTTGAACATTTCCATTATAGTATCCATTTTAATTTCCATATTCTTATTCCAAAATTGATTATTATATAGTTTTTATTAATATACTTATTATATACTATGTATGTGATCCCTTATTTCACAAACATTATTCCTTGTTCACAATTCAATATAATACAGAAATTCATATAAAAGGTATGAAATTATTTATCGTCCCATGATAGAAAATCTATTTTTATGTCGTGTTTTTGTGTGAGGGTCTTGTATAAAGAAGGACAGTGGATAATCATTGGGGGATCATGTATCTGGTTCCAATTAGATTAAACTCAATTTTGGCATAAGAATAATTTTTTCATCATAGAGTACCATCATGGAGGTATATCATTGATTAAATAATATATTTCTAATGGGATTAAAATATATATGATTACATACACCTAATTATATAATTGTTTTATCCAAAAATTATTTTATCTCCTTCCAATAAAAATAAATATATTATACATTCTAAACACATTGATTGTATTATTATTTATGTGACTTGCCATGTTTTTGAAGTTGATGAAAACCCAATGAAATTTAAATTATTCATTTACTGGACTTGTGGTTTTACAAAAAAATCTTTAGATATGTATTTCAAGAGCTTGAACACTATTTTGTTTTTTTAAGGAAATTAATTTAATTTAACTAAAATTTAATGATAATAAGTGGGGAAAATAAAAATAAAAAAATGTTTAAATGGAAATAATAATATCTATTATTATTATTAGGTTAATCCTCAATAGGGTTCTCCCTTTCCTCTACCTTAGGCAAGTGACACCCCCCTTTCCCCTCTCCAAGCACGTGACCCCCCACCCCTTACGTTCTCCTCTTGTGATTTGATTGTTATTCAGATTATTCTCATTTTACCTTCGAATATTCAAGATTAGGCCTCTAGTCCCCTTGTCCTCCCCCTATTTGGATACTTTATCCTCTTTCACCACTCGATTTGTGTTCGACCAAACACTAGGGTTGGGATAATATAAAATTTTGGTTTTTCGTTCGATGTTTGGGTATGAAAGGGGTCTCTTAGGACAACATCGTGCATATTCCAACATCATCCACTGAAGGTGAGGTGGATGGGTTCGATTTGTTTTTCTATAAATGGTTTAATGTTGTGTTTTCATATATTATTTATTGTTTCTCAATTTATAATTTGGGATTTCATAATTTAAGTGTTCCTGGTAATTTTCCTAATATTTTTGGTCTCTTTTCAATGGTTTTGAGATTCCATCATCAAATATGGAAAATTTTGTATATTCGTCTTGGTTCCTTCTTGAGGTATGGTCCCATTCTGTTTCCCTCAAATTTAATGGTTCATTAATTAATGTTATTCACTCCATTAAATTAATTCTTTTCCATGTATGGTAGTTTTTCTAAAATTATTTCCTTTGGTAAATTGGATATAATTCTTAATTGAACAAATGAATTGTTTTATAAACATTATCATGATTTAATAATAAAAAACCTCCAACAGATATGTGATGTCTCCATAATAAAAACTAATATTTAGATATAATTGATTTCTTGGCTTATTGTGTTGGTTATCCTTTATTCATAAGTTAACATTTGAGATATGGAATATTTTTTGTATGACCATCATTGATTTTCCTAAATGGAGTTGTCCACCCTAGGGTTGATGTTTAATTAGTAAAATAACCTTTAGTGTTTGAAATTTCTTATATCATCAATGTCTTGATTTTTAAATAGTAATTACTTGTATAGGTAATTTCCCTTTTTCCAATTAAACATTCCTTTTGACTGGTTGAGGCTTATATGGGAATTTTCAATATTATTCTAAATTTAATGAGTTTTTTTAAAAGAAATGGCTAATTATTGTTATTGTTTCCTCTTTGAAAATTAATTAAATGTTATTAAATGGATTAACCCCAATGCATGGTAAGTCCATTCCAATGTTTTTATGCATTATTATATGCTTATAATGAAATGTAATTCCTTAATAGATTTTTCCATGGCTAATGATATGCATAAGAGGCCTTTGAATCATGTATTAAATTATGAATGTGGACATGTTTCTTATATACTATTCCACCATTATTTCTTCCCAATTAGTTCCACACGTGGGTGGTATAAACTAAATAACTTTTTAATTGATATAATTATCTGTGGTAATTGTGATATGTGTGATCACTCTGGAACGTCATGGGATAAACCAAATAAATTGGACAATCCCTATTAAATTATAATTTTTCATCTTATACTTTCCCTTCAATATCCTTGGGTCTATAGTTGGGGAAATTCAGACATATGGTAAGACGATTGGTGTGCTAGCCTTGGAAATTATTAACACATTGATTATTTGGATATTATATGATTCTTCCATTATTGTTATTTCTTAATATATTTATTGATTGTTATATTATCTATTTTTTATATAATTTTATAACACTATGATACTATAATTGTGATGGTATAGTCTCCCCACTAAACCATTTTTACACCCTTGCTGCTAGTCAGTAGCTTTAGAATATGGGGAGTTCCACTTGAGGCCATGTGACACACCAGTTTGGCCACCATTTTTGTGGTGAGTCTGGTTGGGACAATACAAAATGGTATCACAGGTTTATTTCAATTTTTGTATTTTCATTTTGGGCTAGTACATAGAAGACTAGTAATTTTTTTGGTTCTTGTTAAATTGAAATTCTTGGGACTGATCACCCCACATACGGGGTCATAACCATGTGGACATGATGGGATTTTTGTTTATATTGTTCGATGTTACAGTTGATTTGATTTCACATTGAGTGAATGGTGTAATTTATTATTCATATTGATATATGAATTTATATAATTTCACAATTCTCTGGGTTCATCAAGGATTAAGCATTACAAGCATCATATTAGGGACATAGAGAATTTATATACCTTGTATATTCTCAGTCATGTAGTTTCATATATATGATTCTTGTTGCATTGATTATGTGCCTTTGACTTTTATTCAATGTTTAAATGTATAACATACTTAGTTGTTTATATGAAATATTAAGTCATTTCTTTATATGACATCACTATTGTGTATTCCATGTTTCTGAGAATTTAGGATATTTCACTATGTTAGCTTCTTGTAGTGACATGCTTCACTTTGTTTTAAATATGGAATTGATTGCATGGGCTAAATGAAATTGGCTTCAGTTAAAACATGATCCAAATTTCCAATAGTAAAGTGTATGGATGTTTTTTGGATTGGTATATGTCCACCCATATTACTAAACTATTTAACATGAACATGTTGTATTATGAAAATATTTTAAATGTAATGCATGTTCAACATTAATTTTAAATGAACTGGTTAACCATATAAATTATTAACCAGACCCAAGTAGGTTAGTCGGGGCATGGTTCTTATGGGACAACCATTAACAGGTGTTTTTAAATATCAATGGTTAAGAAACTACTATTGGAATTCATGATAATGAATTAGGTCGAATATTTGTGACCCTAATTGGTCACCTTATCTTTTTAAAAGAGAATTCATTTTGATAAATTAGGTAATTATGACATAATTTCAAGATGTGTAAAATGTTTTAAAAATGATGTTTTTTGGGACATTCCTGCTGTTTTATATTTGGTAGTTAAATCTTTTAATTGTTTAAATTTTTAAATTTGAATAAATGAAATGACATGAAATTGGATCTTATTGGTCAATGTGTTATGATTTTTTAATGGGGCTTCCTCTATAAGGTTTCACCCTTTGTGTTAAATTCCTTGATAAATACCATGATCCTTTTAATCCTTGGTTCCATCCAGGTGTCATTTTCCTTCCTATTATGATTATATTCTAATTGGAACCCACATTCATTTGGGTCTTCATGTTTCCATTGGCCCTTGTTCTAGGCATAATCATTGATTAATGCTCGGTTTCATTGGTTATACATTCCTTAGGCTTGGTCAATGACTTCATAGGTCACTTGAACCTTTCTTTTATTCCATAATAGATGGATTGGTGGATAATAATCTAGGTTTAATGGTTGTATGATGAAATACAACTCTTGGGTAAATCTTAATCATGGACTATTTGATGTCTGAATTCATAGGGAAGACAAAAAATGGGTATTTTCTAGGATGAGTCATTTTCTCATGAAATATCATGGTAGTATGAACAGGTATACATATTACTCGTTATTTTTTAAATTTTGTAACAAATAAGTTGAGTTTGGTTGAATTTTTTATCATTGTGTGTTTGAGTATGGTGTTGGTCCATCACCAGAGTAGAGTGACCTAGTTTTAAAGAATGAAAGTTCATCCCAATGATCGGGATGACTTTCATAGACTCATTTTTTTGAACCATCAGTCCGTTTGGTTTTGGTTATCATTCCATTTGTTTATACATTTATGTTTATGGTGGTTCTGACCTTGTACACTTTTGAGTGGGTAGTTTATCTCTTCTTTTGACGATTAGGACACTCTTATAGTGGGACGATTCATGTCGGTTCTGGTGGATATGTTCCCTTCGGTGTTGAAGGAACACACCAAATATTAACATTATAGAATGTTCAGGCCTGAATAAATTCATGTGAGTCTTTTGAACTTTAAATAATGTCGGTTCATGCTCAGTAGAATGGAATTGGAGTGTTTTGAGGTGTATTCAGCCTTTGAAAAACATCATTGTTCAAGGGTGTATTTTGGTGGTTAATATTGAATGATCAGGAGATGCCTCGGGTGGTAAAAGATCAGTGATCAGTTAATGATGGTGTTTCGTTAGGTGAAGTTGATTTTCTCCTATGGTATCGATAGGTAGTGCTTCACCCATTTTACTTTTGGTAATATTTAAACTACTCTTAATGAAATATTCCTAGAAATATGTTGATGTCCTTTATATTGACGTCATCCTAGACACACTAGTGAGAATTGGTCTTACTACATGATATGTTTTACAAGTTATTGGGAGGTTTAAGAGGCCACCCAATGTTTAAAACTCAAATTGTGGTTCTTATCGATGATTGGTTACTCTTGAGTATCCCTTGACTTCTCATGTATAAATTACATGGATGAACTCTTATACACCAATCGTTTCTTATAAATTGACTTACAGGCCGATTTCAGTCTGTGCTCAATCATTGTTCTGATGTAGAAATCTTGGATTTTTACCATTTTATCACTTGCATAGATTTAGTATTGACAATCATGGGTATGTTCCTTACACTCTAGTCATTCCAATTCTATGTTATCCAAGAATTTTGTTGGGATCATTGATTATTAAATCAAGGAATGTCACTTGAAGTTAGGTATGGACATCGGTGAATGTGTTCATGGTGAATATGAGATACCATGGATGAAGGAATCATAGTTCAGTTTGTAAAATTTCATCCATCTAAGTCAACTGTATTCTTTAATGGTGGACCGTAGTGGCACAACTTTCTATCCCTCTTGTTCAGTGGAACAATCAGTTAAGGACTATTGTTTTCACATTATCTGGTGAGATGAGTGCAGTTTGTGTTGGCCAGGTCTTTTACATTAGGATCTGGCTTGACCCTGCTAAATAAGGTTAATGGGGAATCAACCACCTAACCATTCCAAAAATCACATGAGAAGTGTTACTAAAATGACCGTGGGTGTGTCTTGCATGAAACATTGACGGTGAAATTTTTCATAGCTCAGAATTGGAACTCTTTTACTTTAAATCCTAATTTTGGAAGTACCTTTTTCAATATGTTTAATGATATTATGATTTGATCATGTATATAGCTAAACGGGCTCGGGTAATATCTATCTCAGTGTTTTAGTTGGAGAACATGTGTTGGCTCTAGTTTTGATGGTTGCAGTATCTGATTTCTTAAATAGTGCTCACATGTGCATTGGGTGTTTGGAAATGCAAAGTTCATGTTTGAGAGAAGCTTAACTACCCTTGTAGGTCAGGTGATGTCTACATTGTTACCAAAGGCTTCTAGTGGATGAGAATTTATATTGTGGGGAGGTCGTGACCTCCCATGTTTCTAACCCGGATGAATACGCAATGAAATTTAAATTTTTTTCTTACTAGATAGGGTTCATTACAAATCAAGATTAATATATTTATTGAAAGAGTTGGAACCCTATGATGTGTTTTTTAAAAAATTAAATAAATTAAATTAAAATTTAATGAAAATAAATAGGGATAATAAAAATAAATATATGTTTTAATTATAATAACAATATTATTATTCCTATTTTATTATTATTATTGTTATTTCAATTAGTGTTGTTGTTGTTGTTGTTATCCGGCTATGCCTTAAGAGTGTTCTCCCTCTCCTCCCTATTAGGTGTGCAACACCCCACTTCCCCTCTCTAGGTGAAAGTCAAACCCCCTTCATTACCTCCTCTTGTGTGAAGATTTCTTTCTATAATTTTATTTTTTTTTCCTTTTAATTTTCATGGTAAGTCCTCTGTTACCCTTCTCCTTCCTCTTTTGGGCCTGTTTATCCCCTATCATCTCTCAATTTTTGTTCATCCAAAACTGAGGGTTGGGATAATCCAAATTTTTATTTTTTCATTTTATGTTATGTTATTTTAAAGGTCTCTTGGGACTCATTCATCTGTATTCTGGAATTCTATGCCAATGGTGAGGTAGATGAGTACGTTTGTTTTTCTCCACCAATGGTTTAAGGTAAAATTTTCATCTATTTGCTGTGGTTTCTCAAATTATAATTAGGTATTTTGTAATTTTTAGGTTCTTGGTAATTTTCTTGAAGTCTATTGGCCACCCTATGATGGTTTTGAGTTTCCATCACCAATGTTGTAAAATGTCAAGTGTTCGGCTTGCTTCTTTCTTTAGGAAGGGTCTCGCCCCTTTTCCCTTAAATTTAATTATACATTAATTAATTTCCTTCAAAACATTAAATAAATTCTATTCCATGTATGAAAATTTTAAAAAAATTATTTAATTTGTTAAATTGGATATGATTAATAATTGAAAAATTGAATTGTTATATAAAAATTTCAGGATATAACAATAAAATCCCTCCAGAGGAGGTGAGATATCTTCAAGATAAAAATTAACGTTTTGATATTATTTATTGCTTGGCTTATTGATTTGTAATTTCATTATGCTTGTTGTTATGTTTTTGAGATGTAATGTTTTGTGCACAGCCATCTTTGATATTCAAAAATGGAGTGGTCCACCCTATGGAAGACATTTAATATTCCAAAAGGCCTTTTTTGTTTGGCCTACCTTATAAACTCAATGGATTGATATATAAATGGTAATTACCAGTGTATGTAATTTACCTTTTTGTAATGACACATTCCATTCGAAACATTGATCATTAAAAGTGAATTTTCCGTATTTTTTTAAATTCAATGAGTTGTTTAAAATGGAATGTAAAATTCATGATAGGGTTGTATCTATTAAAATGAATAAAATGGTATTAAATGGATTGATCCCAAGTGATGGTAATACTACAACTTTTTTATTATGTATAAGTAAAACTTTATAATAAAATTTTACCACTTAAAGGATTTGGCCTTGGCTAATGATATGCATGATAGACATTTGACTTGTGTATTAAATTAGGAATACAAACATCTATCATATACAATATAAAACACTTATTTATTTCCACTAGATACCAAAATTGGATTGTATAAACTAAATCCCTATTTATTAGATACAATTATTTATAGTAATTGTGGTATGTGTGATAACTCTGGCATATCGTGGGCTCGACCATGTAAATCAGATAATCAATGTAAAATTATAATTGTTCATTTAAAATTGTCCCTTGGATATATTTGGGTATATTAGTGGGCATATTTTTCCATATGGACACCTGATTTGTGTTCCATCCTTGTACATTTTTAGGACATGGTCTGTTTTACTTTAAATAAATAAAATAAACTGGATAAATTATTCATCGTTGGCTTAGAACATTGAATTTCAATAATGATAAATTGTGGGATTTAATATGGTAAAATCACCTTTGATAATCTGGTTAATTAACATATTAATGGAATTAGGGTTAAATTTATAATTAAATATATTTGATATAATTATGATGATAATTATGAACCTAGAATAATGAATGAATTTGATTGACATATGGTAATTTTTATAAATTGATAGTTGTGTATTGTGATGATAAATATGGAATGTTTGATAAGAGAATTTTAATTTTCCTTACATTGATTTTGATATTATTTAATATCATTATGATTGAAACCAGAAGGTTTGATATTATTTTTAATGTTAAGTTTTTATAGGAATGAGTCATGTTAAATGTGACAGTTGAGGGCATTGTCCATGTTCATTCATACTTCTTGAGGGAAAGGAAATTTGGTACTATATGTCCTATGTCAGATTATATGTTTATGTCATATGCCTGAGGTATAGTAGCACATTCACATGATGCTTGAGGGTGAGATTATAGATATTCATAAGGGATAGATTCTAGTGATGTCTGAGGGCTTAGTGCATGTATTTGTGACACCTAATAGATAGAAACACTGGTATTGAATGTTTGTGGGATGATTATAAATTTACATTGGATGCCTATGGGGTAGATGCATAGTTACATGATTATAGAGGGAGAGATTATAGTTATTCATGATGGAAAGATGTTTTTTATCCAGAGGGTATAGGTTGTATATTTATGTTATATTATGAGTGACTCATCCTCGGTAGGAGAATTTCCCACCGTTTTTGGTGATCCATCATGATTTAGGGGGATATACCCATAGACATAGAAACCTGGTAGGTTGAAGAAGTATTTCTAGCCTCCAGGTGTCCTTTATTAACCTTGGTGACTTGTTGTTTGTTTATTCAGCCCTTCTTGTACATTTTTATACTTATTCTTGATCACTAATTTAGATTTTTTATCATGTAATGGATTGGGTTATACTATGTGGGTGTCGGCCTACTAAGAATTTTATCTAACACCATGCTCGAGATCCAGTTTTCACCAAAGTAGATATACTTTCTAATAGGTATTTGGATTCATTTCTTGTGGTGTCATGTGTACTCTGAGATAGGTTCATAGGACTAGGCTCTTGCTCAAGATGATCAAGATGTTGATCGTTTGGTTTTTATTTTATTTTGTTATTATTTAATAATTGTACCTTGTTGTTACAACTGAAATTACATAAATCATTATATGGGATTGGTGTTGTGTATTTTATTTTTACTCTCATATTATATTATTCTTCCACTATTGTCCTTTCTCCAATTATTTTATGCTTCCACTTTTATCTGTTGTTTATATACTATTATAACAAATTGAAACTCTTATTATGAAGGTATAGTATCCCCACTAAAGAATATTTACACCCCCACTACTAGTCCACAGCCTATGGCCTATGAGGATGTGTGATTGAGGCAATATGACACATCAGTCTGACGACAATCTTAGGGCTAAGTCAGGTTGCGGTATTACAATTTATAAGTAGTTGATAAATATAATACCATAGTCTAACTTGATAATGCTACTTATTTGATCATTTTGAATCATTAATTCCTCATTATAAGAATAATTGAAATTCATCATGAAATCCCTATTAATTCCTTGACTAAGATAATATATTTTTTAGTGTATATCCACCTATCCTCTATAATTTTATTACCCTTCAAATAATTATTCTATGTAAAGAGTATTCACCTAAATATCTATACAAATAAATTGAGTGAGAGAATCTATTGAGTTGAAAGTATATATTTTTATATTATAAGTTGTGTGTACCCTATACTTATTTATTTTGATTGAATGGTGTTTTCCTAAGTAACTATACAATTTATTTGGATAAGGAAATCTGAAGAATCATAATACCCATTATTTGTATACATATTATTATTGATTATAATACATTTTTATGATATATGTTCTTATAGGAACATTATATTATGTTTTTAGCATTTCTTTTCAAATAATGAATTCATTGGATATATAATGCAATGGTTAGGGCCCAAAATTATAAAGTCACTTAATTCATTGGTAGGTCTCCTAAGAAAAAAATATCTATGGTGTTTAATTTTTTGTCTAACCTTTAATGTATGATATCTTAAAATAAGAATTTTATTGTATTTTTGTGGTTTATGACATTATAAATTACCATGTTTCATTCCTCTTTGAGATCAACTAATTGTATCAAATTTATTATCTATTAATATATACATCCATATAATATGTTCATATTATGTATTAATTGATATTTAAATTTTTTATCAATTCCCATAATATTATATAATCCATTTTTGTGTTATGTTATCCTTTGTTGTGAACTATTCCTCATTGAGCTTTGAAGCACAACCTTTCATATTTTTTCACAATTTTATAGGTAATGAATTTTAATATTATGCGTGATAAAATATGTGTATATTTTTAGGGAATAATTTTTTGTTCTAAAATGATTTAATATTTCATTTTGTAATGTAATTTTTGTGTATCTAGTATCTTAAGGAGTATTAAACCTTGATATTTCGAATGCAATCTTATATATTCTAATTATCATGTAACAAATAACCCAATAGATCTTGGTAATTGGGGTTTGGGGAATTATAGATAGTCAGTTCCATCCCAATTAAATTAATGTAACACTAATAAAACGGGTAATAAATTTAAATTAGACCGTTTGGGACACCTATCATATATTTTTCAGATTATTATCTTGGACAGAACAACTTGGGGTGAATTAGTAGCCACATACTAATTAAAAAAATATTATTTTCCAAATATTCTTCCTTAATGTTTCATTATTTGTTTCATGATATGGTTGATTCACACACAATATCTATTAATTAACTCATTCCCAAATATAGAAAATCCAAAAATATTGAGTGTGGTACAATTATTTTGGAATGGTTAACCAATAGTTTAAATTTAGTTTATTCGTTATGTATATTGGATGATATCCCATGTCACATGGTCTTTGTTTGTTATAACATAATGTATCCTTGGATAAGGATGATGGTATTAAACTTAGTTAAAAGTTATTGGGTCTATTTAATATATTCATCATCTCTATAAATAAACATATATAATATAATAAGAATATGTAATGTAGTTAAACCCCAATGAATCATTAAATTCACTTTAATATACGAAACACCATTATCATGATATTTTTTGAGTTAAAGACTCTCATATTTTCATCCCTCGAGAGCTGTAAATGCATTACTGTCAATTTCAATAATAAAAATACTAAATTTGATACATTTATTGAATATATAATAATGATGGAATTCATTTTAAAACATATTAATGTTATAATATTCTTCTTGAACATCATGTGTATTTAAATATTTTCAAGGTAATTAATAGAAAATATTATGAAAACTTTTACAGTGAAGGAATTATATCTTGATATCACATGTGGGAAACCTATTTTTTTTCTTTGTCCCACATGTAAAATAGTATTTTATATGTTGAAATGTTTTTCAATAATTGTTTTCTAACTTTAATATAGTATTTAATTTATTAATGTTTAATGAAAAATTTCATCAAAATAATAAAGTGGGATCATAAAAAATAATTTGTAAAAAACATACCCAATTTAGTTATCCACCTTTTAATACATTGTATAAAAATAAACATTGAAGAAAAGCACAAATGTTTTCTATAAGATATCCGAGTCCTACAATAAAATTTTTCAAATAAGTATATTGAAATTACATTAAATTGAAATATAATAATGCTAAGAATAAAATGAAAAAATATATATAATGCAAGAAAATTATATATTAAATATAACTATATCATAAGGGGTCAAGGATTTTTTTCACATTTAATAAATTATATACTAGGTTGCCACTAGGTATTAAAGACATTTTTTCATAATATAATTAGTCGATCCATTTCATGTCAGAAGTATAACACTGAATCCCTAAAAAATATTATAGCCTCTTTAAATTTTTGGACACATTTTTATATTATTTATACCAGGAACATGATTTCCTTCCACTTGGTATCTACTATTATTTCTATTTAAAAAGTATTTCAAAAGAATTATTAAATAAAATGGACATAAATTTTATTATTGGCCACTAAATAATTAAAATATACATATTTTATAATGAAAACTTTTGTTAAAAAAATTATTTAGGTATAATAAAATATCTATATCAACATATATGATTTTAAAGAATCAATCTCACTAAAGAAATCTTAAACTGTTGATATAGAATATATTACTTGTTAAAACATCCTTGTTCATTTGAACTCTATATATATCAAAATAAGCTTCATGAAAACATATATATATATATATTTAATAAATACTATGAAACTCATATAAATGTGTATTATAATAATTCAAATTTTTTAAAAAAATTGTGTGATTTCTTATTATCTTTAGGAAATAAAACATTGAGACAATATCCACATCCATTATTTGAGATCTAAAAACTCTATAAATATGATAACAAATAACTTTCTCAATAAATTTCAATATAATAGAACTATTATTCTTAAATGAATCATCACTTATTTATTCATAAAAGTTAGTTCTTTATAGATCTAGTGTGGAATGTTCACTTAAATGGATTATAATTGAATCACTTATGAATATGAACTAACCTTGTAACTCATACATTAACCTTAAACTTAATTTATCAAGAACCTTATTAATTTATATATTTAATCATTGTCTAGAATTAATTATTATCAAGTTGTATGATATCCACCATAAGACTATATTATATATTTTATATTAATTTATATCCTTTTTGTTGAATTTTAGTTTTTTGAAATTTTAGCTTGAAACACAAAACATGCTTTAATTTCTCAGTATGCATAGTTTGCACATATTATTTAATAAAAATGGTGGATATCCATATGTAATGATATTTTCAGTTCATTTTGTTCAGTTCTTGGTTGGCATGTATGGGAAGAGTACAATTAAGACAAAACTAAGTGAAATCTAGTGGAAATTGTGCAATATATTGGGTGTGTATGGATTCTGGTTGTGCACTATGAATCTTTGTTTTGTGAAAAATATGTATGGAGATCATAGTTTTAATATAGTCATTTTAAATGGTTGATTTATGTATTGAAAATAGTGTGTCCAAAATGTGTGAGTGATTATTTCTCATTAGTTCTATTCACATGACTAGAACACTTTTTTGGAAACCACATGGCCAAACCCAATGGTCTACTAGGTTTTATATAAATGTAAATTTATGTCAATACACCAACATATTGTAAGGGATTTATCTATATTTTCCCCCCTATTTGGTTTATCTAATTTTTTTCATTATATAGGAAATATTCTCCATCATTTCTCTTGATTTCAAGCTCCCCTATCACACAATTTCAAGAGGTTTTCAATAGGTAAGCCCTTCTATATTCATTATTCATATTCCTCTCTACCTACCATTATCTCTTCTATAGTTTTTATTTCTTATGTAATTAAAAAATATAGTTTGACTGATAATTAGGTTTCATTATGGTTCTTATGAAGGCTATTGTGGTTATTAGGGGATCATGATGGATTCTTCTAGCCTTATTATGTGTTTTCTGCTAAAGGAGACATTTTTTGTTTGTTTTTCCACTGGATGAAGTAGGTGGTTCATTAAATCTACCTTAAAATGATTTTCATAAAATACATGAATCATTATAAATTGATTCCCCTTCCAAATTTTTCATATATTTATGGACTATGATGGGTTTATAGTGGTTTACAATGGTTTAAACAATTTTTAGTGAGTTTTTCATACCAAGTCTTCTTGAAAATTCTCATGTGGATCTTTCAAAAGGTTTTTTGCTTTTTAAATTGGTGTTTGAAACTGGTTTGACAAAAAAATAAAATTTCTATGTTTCTATTTTATGCATTAAAAATTAATCATTTGTTCACTTATATTGAATATTTTTTAGATGATTTTCTCTCATGATTGTCTTGAAAGGATTTAAAAATGAGTTGTGGAAATTATTAGTTTCAAAATGAGTTTTAATTTGTAGTTTGATAAATTGATTTCAATGTATATTTTTATATATCATTTCAATTAATGTGAATATTTTTATCATCCCAAGATTCCTATCCAAATCCTAATTAGTACTTTACATTAGTTATTTTCCAAAACGAGTGGGACCCCCAATTTACCCCTTCATATTTGATTTTCAAATTAATATTTTGACCATTTTTGGTGATGTATTATATTGATGTACTTATTTATGTGATGCTTATGAATGAATTTGGAAGGGGTTTTTTCCTACTCGGGATTTATCTGTGAGAAGATGAATTGTTTGAAAATAATATAAATTTGACTGATTCTATATTTCTTATTTCTTTTTTGGTAACCATTCTATTTGTTTTTGTGGGATTCATAGTATGTTTTTAGATGAAATGGGTTTGTGATATATCTAGAATATATTATTTTTTTAGAAAATCTTACCTAGGTAAACTGAGTCGAAGTGAATGAATGTAGTAGTGAAGTTTATTCCATCTTTTTTAAGTGGGTTTTTTAAAGAATTTTATCATTGGATCGATTGATTTAGCTAAAAGAAATATTGAAATGTCCATTAATGTTGTACTGTGTTAATTATCACCAATTTGGGTCTTAGTAACCTGAGTCCTCGGAGCTGACCATGATTCCTTGGTCCTTCTTAGGGAATTTAAAGGGATTAAATATCATTTGTTTTCATCCCATATATTTGAATTATATGGGACTTATTCCTAGTTGAGTTATTATTTTACATGTTTTGAAAATTTTGTGCCTAATTGTGATTGGGTTCTACTTTGAGTTGTGTTTTTTATTCTTTAAATACATTTCTAAAATGGTTTGGAATGTATGGTTTAAAAAGAAAGGGTTCATTTTTTCTTATAATGATTTAAAAAAGGGTCTCAAATGTAGTTAATTAAGAATATTATATTTTTGATAATCTTTTTATAAATTTTCATATAATTTAAATTTTGATTCATTTTCAATAATTAGAAATTTCACCTTTCTATTTTTTTAAAATTATTTCCATAATAATTTTCTCTTTCTTGTTTTATTTTGAAGGATGGTTATTTGATGAATGTGTGTAGTAAATTATACTGAAATTATTTTAAAATTATTAGGGGAAAAACAATTTTATATCTTATGTTCAAGATTTCATTTTATATACTAACTTATAAATTGATGTAAATATACTAATTTTTTATATATTTTTGGTATTGTTTATCTTACACCCTAAACCTGCACTATAATATGATTGTGTATGTAGTTAACTTTTATTATTTCAATATCAAAGATCTGGTTCTTTTTTTAGGATCTATATTATACAAGGATTGATGATTGGATGTGTTCAATGAATGGGTCACTAGTGATGTCATTAGAGATATTCTATTTTTGTTTCCATTTATTTGGGAACATTTTATTGGCTACTTCAACCAATTTTATATTATTTCCTATACTAATTTAAATTATTCTACTATATTTATTTTAGTTTCACTTTTTATATGGATTATTATTCTCTTTTGCATGATTGTTTTATTTTTTATTATTTCATGATTAGTTGATAAGAATGGAGGTCCAATTTATGGATTTTTTTTCCTGGTTCAATTCAGATTCCACTATTTTTTATTTTATTATATTATGGTGAAATCATTCGCTATAGTAGATTCATGATACATAGCCACTAGTTTCTATCATGTATGTAATAGTAATTCCTTCAAGAAGAGTGAAAAAATTGGATAGGTTCCAGGTGGATGGAATCTCAAGATGATTGCTTCAAAATAGTATTACAGCCTGAGTTTCTCAACAGAGACTCGTGTTCTTGAAATAACTCTCTTTCCATTTTGGTGTGTTATGATAGAATATTGTCTCAATTGTCATTAAAACTTATAAATTTTGTTATGATGGGGCAGTTTATCACTGCCCTTCATAATGGTTCTTTGGTTACCATGGGTTGTTGGTTTTTAATTTTTCAATATTATTCTTGTTTAACTAATATTTTATATTGTAGGTTTTAATACTTATTGGAATTGTATTTTTTTCCATGGGGTATTTTTATATTTTGAAGGTAAAATGGAATGGTATTGGTGGTGTAACGTTGGTTTCCATATCCTGGAATGGTGGTGATCAAACTCTTAACCTAGGAGACATCTCTAAAATTATTACATGACGTTCCCATAGTCCATCATACCATGTGGCCTATCAATGTATGATTTTTCACCGTATTTTATATTAATATTAAGGATAATAATGATTTATTACCAATTAAATGGAATTTAACTTGGATATTCCTAAAATTTATAGATATGTAGAATATATTATATTCTATTTTGGGCATGACTCTCTTCTGTGGTTGTTATAAAATTTGGTTTTCAATGAAAATATAGTGTTTTATAGAAGATTATTTTGGTCTGAAATGATCCTTATATCATATTTTTTAAAATTTAATTGGTTTTTCTTTAATAGTTTTGGAATATTTTGATTTTATGATGAAATCAAAGAGGTGTTTTATTTTCAAAAATTTTGATGGTTTAAGTTAAAGGGGTTTTGACATTTTTTGGAGTATTTCTTAAAAAGTGATTATTTTGATTGGACAAAAATGAAGTGGTGAATGGTTCTACAATTTTTTTAAATGTGAGTTGAATTATTTATAAGAAAATTGATGTAAATATGTTCTTAGGAAGCCTATTGGATCCTCTTATTTTGAAAAGAATTTACGATTTTCAAATCTATTTGAAATGTTTTGAAATTAAATAGGGGAGTTCAGTTTTTTAAAATCAAATAAATAATTGAAAATGGTTGGTAATTATTTTAAAACAAAATAGTTCTTTTGAGGAAGTTGTTTTTATTCCCTATGTAATGTGGTGTTTTTTAAATAAATGAAATTTTGGAATGTATTTTTACCTATTTATTGATTTTTTTTTTGAATTCTGTCCATTTTTATGGGTAGGGACTATTTTATTTTGTTTGGGAATCGTGAATGGGTTATTCCATTTTTCCATAATTTGTAATTTATGTGTTACATAAAACTATAAAATATATGTAGAATATTATTTCTTTGGATGAACCGTAGGGTGAATCCATTGCTTGTTTGAGTATTTTTCTCATAAATGTTCTCATAACCCAAAATCCAAATAGTGTGGAAGCTTCCATTTTTTCATCTCCATAGGTTCTTGTATATATTATTGTATTATTCAAGATATTTTTTTAGTAGTATTATTTCAAGACCATGTAGGTAGAGAGGGCACTAAGTTTGTAAGCCATATTTTTGACTGAGTAATTTGTGATGGTTTTTGGACCTCGATTATCAATTATTAAGTGGAGTTCATTACTTCTACCTCAGATCCATTATGTGTATCTATGTGAAACCTCAATGCTTTTATGACTCTATGTTTGTGCTGTCTTAGTGAATTTTTGGGGGTCAATCCGGTTACCTTTGGTATGTTTGTATAAAAATTGTATAAGAATAGTTCTTGAATGTGATCAAGATTTTGGTGATTACGCTTTGGAAGTACTACTATAGGATATTACAGTAGATAAAGTATTGAGGTGAATATCATTATTTATCCCTTTGGTGATTTTTTTTGTATTTCTCTAATGTGTGTGGTGGTATCATGGGATGTTCATTCCTAATTTGGTTGTACATTCCTGGTTTATTTTTTATTCTAGATTAGCAGTAAATCTATACATGATGTTTTTTAAGGAATTATAATGGGAATTACTTGGTACATTATTTATATTATAGTGAGGAGTGCATTGTTTCTGGTCAACTTTGGGTACTATTGGGATTAATTTTTCTTTTTTGGAGTCTCTATGTTATGGTGATCTATGATTCGGGCCTCGATTTACCCAGGGTGTCATTTCGTGACATGAGGATAAGAACATGTGATTGCAAGTCTAGATATGTTAATAATCATATGTTCTTAATTATTTTATGTGGGATGTTCTCATTTAGTGACCTTATTTTGTAAATTTTTAGGAAACCCTTCATTGTAATTTCTTTCCTAATGAATTTGATCTATTAATATTTTATGGCTTTCTATGATTAGAATAATTTTATCATCTATTTTAATGAAAAAATATTTTGATCTAGTATGTTTCTTGGTTTTGTAGTCCTTAATGTGTCTCTTTTGTGTTTATTCCTTTTTGGCATTGAGCTAGTCTGTATATATTTGTGTGTTTTGTGGAATCCATTTGTTCACATAATTTCATTTGTGGAAGAATTTTTGTCTCAATGATGATATTATTTTTTATGTGGGTCTCCACTACTACACAATTATTAGTTTGTTTCCAAATGGTAGAGTGACCAATTTTGGGTCTATATATTCAACATGATTCTAGTGAACTTGTCATGGATTGGACTCTTTCTTGATCTGTCTTGGTTTTTTAGGAGTATTCATGGTAGATCATTTTTTATGGATCTTGTTTGGTGTTTTCTTGGCCTTAGGGTCTACTTATGTTCCACCCAACCCTCCCAACAGTCTTGTAGGTGGTATGGTTTTTAGGTTAACTTTACATTTACTAATCCCAATGGCTTTTTGGGGTATAAATTGCTACAATATGGAGAATTATGACACCTAATGTGTCACCGTGGTATATATTTTAAATTATTTTAACTATTTTGGGGTAATTTATTTTTTTATATGTTTTGGAATGAAACATGAAATTTTTATAAATTTTATCTTTGTACATGGTTTTCACATGATAGAGGATAAATTATTTTGATACCCTTACTCAAAAATATTTTTGGATAAATTTTTTATGAGCATTTTTTGTCATTATGGGTAGCACATTGTATTGTGCAACCCCTATGAAATGCAATAGAAGTAGTGGGACACATTTCTGCGTATATGGTTACAAGTTCATGACTTGAGGATGACTAATAGATATTTTGTGATAAGTTCTTCATAATATCATTATTTTTAAATAAGTCAATAAAAATAGTGGTCACATAATTTATAAACCATGAGGCCAAATTGTTTGATTGAGTTTTTCTTTTCTAGTTTCATCTACATTGGTGGTGCATAGTTTTGAATAACAGGTGTCCAAATCATTTGTTTTGTCATGTTTCACTTGAAAGTAAACTTCCATCTCTCCCCTCATTGGATTTTAAGTAATTTCTTCTTATTCTCTCATCCATTTTGTTTCAAAAAAGTGGTGTGTTCCATGAATGATATTCTCCTCCATTGCTCTTGATTTCAATCTCTATATTATTTGATTTCAAGTGGTTTTCAATAGGTAATCCATTAATTATTCCTTATTCATCATCCTATATTCCTTCATTTCCCTATCCTTCTATTTTCACTCTTATATGAACCCTCACCATAATTCGGCTTGGTCTTACTATTATAGATAGTTTTAATCAATGGAATTCATGTGTTTAGTGGTTTTTGAGTGCTTCTTATTGCCTTATTATGTGTTCCTCACTAAAGGAGATGTGTTTGGATTTAATTTTCTCTTTATAAGGTAGGTGTTTCAATAAATATACATTATAATTCATGCCATAAAATTCATGAATATTTTTTTAAATTCATTACCATTCCAATTTATTCCAATAAATATTACCTATTATATTTTAAAAGTGGTTTCTAAGTTGTTTCAACATTTTCAAAAGACTAATCACAAGGAAAGTGTTCTTGAAAATACCTGATTATCTCATTTAAAATGATTTAAGTGTTTTTAAATGGTTTTTTTACATTGGATTAATTTTAAAAGAAAAATTTTTATGTTTCAAAGGTAATTTTATAATAAATGATGGTGTAGGATCTCATTTTAAATTATTTTGAGACCTTTGTTTCTCTGGGGTGTTTTGAGTGGATTTGAAAAGGATTAATAGAAATGGTTGGTTTTAAAAATACTTTTCAAGTGTGGTTTGACAAATGGATTTCAGGGGATTTTTAAAAATGTGATTTAAAGTGTTGTGAAATTAATTGGAGAACCGATATTCCTTTGAGAATCCCAGATGATACTTTAAATAAGATCTTATCCAAAATAAGTGAGACCCTTAATTAAGCCCTTACAATTTATTTTCCATAGTATCCTAGGAAACATGGGGGGATTTATTATTTAGACGTATTTCATTCTGTTGTTATTATTCTTGAATATTAGTGGGGATATTCTCTATGAGGGTATTTTAGGTTTTATAAGAGATTGTTTGAAAATGTTTTAAATTTGATTGATGATATGTTTATTATATTATTATTTCTCAAATTCTTGTTTGGTGTCATGGGTCTATTATGAAAAATATATATGTCTTGGATGAGTGTTATACCTATTTATATAATTCACATACTAGATAATACTTCCCAAATGAACCATGTTAGTTAAACCTAATGTAATAGTAGGAAGTATTGTGGCAGGGGGTAGTTGTGAACTCCTAAGAAATTTTATATCTAGATAGTTATTTGAAGATAATAAAAATTAGGATAGGATCATTATTTTTGGGATAGTTTCCCTATCCCCAATTCATGACATAGTAATTTAAGTCCTAGGGAGTTGGGAATGATTCTTTGGTGATTCTTTTGGAATTTTAGGGGATTTGAGGTATGGCCCAAAATTTTAAAAGAAATTCATTTTATTTTAGTGTCATATGGGTATAGAAAAAAAAATTCACTCCTTTTTTTATTATTTACAATTGGATTTAAATGACCGTTAATTATCCTTACCTTTAAAAATATAGCCATTGAATAGTGATCCCATGACTAGTATAAATATAGGGTTTTAAAAAATCCTTTTGGGATAGAAAATGGAATTCATGGCCTCAGCTAGTAGAATTGAACCCTCTGAAGCCCATTTATCGGAAATTATGAGGGAGATCTCCTTTATTAGATTTTCCCTAAACCAATCCCAAGATGAGATCAAAAAACATAAGCATGAGCGATTCCATTTACGAGATATGTTCAATCTCGTCGAGATCACGACCAAAACCATGTTCACTGAACGGCCACAAGAGAGCCCAACCATCTCACACCTTACTCTTCTAGTATATGATGGTGTAATAGTGGGATATGTATCAAGACCATAGAAACATAATTTTTTTATATAATAATTAATATAATTTCATTCTATTATTTTTACTTTGTAAATTACTTTATAAAACACAATTGGTATATTTGTTTAATACTCAAATTCAATTAAGGATTATATTTTGATGAATTAATTTATTTTTAAATTAAATAATTTTCTAGTAAAATATTATTACTAAATTACATTTATTAAATATTATTTATCTTATAATTTTTATAATGTCTAAATTAACTTTTATTATGGTTTAAAAACTATTCTTTCCAAAACCCCGTCAATTTTCAATAAATATATGTTTTTATTTTAAAAGTAAAAATTAACCTATTCATATAATTATTTAGATAAAAAGTATTTTATTTTTTTAATTATGATTTCGATGTTATCCAATGGTGAATTTTTTAAAATTTTCTAAGATAGTCGAATTTTTGGGTAAAAATTAAATACTGTATAAGTATATATTGTGTTTTATGTCATTATAATGACCTAATAGTGATGTAATAAAATAATATAAAATATATATTCGGCCAAATATATGTTCTTATTTTATAATAATATAATTTTAGGTTTATTTTATTTAATTTACAAATCTTTATTGAATCCTCCAAAACCTTTAATATATTTTATAATTTTTAAAATCATTTCCTTGAAAGTTTGACTCAACTCCCAATAAGAAAGGGAAATATTTTAATATCTTTATCTAATATACTTATAAAATAATATATATCACTCCCATTTTCTAGAAACCATGGGAACAAATATGGGATGGTTTTTTCATTTTAGTATTTTAGTGTGTAGTGTCCAAAACAAAAATAATAAATATTTTCCCCACCATTACATTATAAAAACACCCATGCACACATTTCTCTTCACTGACACTATTTTAATCTTGACAAACGTCTTCCCCATACATCCTAGAGTCCTCCCTATGTTCCCCCAAGTTCCCTAGAATCCTCCCCCAAGATGTTGGTATCACACATCCAAGTAAGGGAGCTCCCTCTCTCCGTTTTCTTCAAGCACCTCTTTTATATCGTGACTTTAAATTTCCATTTTCACGATTTGGGAAATGTTATTCCATACCTACTTAATTTAGATTTTATGTTTACACAATGGGATCTTCATTTAACTCCTATTAACCCCTATGATCTTTTAAGCCCATCGGTTAATATGCCACAATTCCATAATGGATTTCTCTCTTCTCATTTCCATTCATGCATTTCATTCATAATATGTATCTAAAATTCATTTCACATGATTGGATATTTTGTTTCATGATATCATTCTTAATATTTCTGGTATAAATGATTATGTACCCATCTCTCCCTCATCAACCCATTTTATGAAATTTCATATGACAACGCTATGTTGGTGAAATTGAACTGTGATATTCCATGATAAATTCATCGTTTACTGAATACCATATCCATTCCACTATAAAGAGTATTCACCTTTATGAACATATAATTGTTTATTGAGTAAACACATGTATTTATTCCACATTAATTTATCATGTAATAAATTATGGTGTTAAATGAATAAATTTTATATGAACTATGTGGCACACTTATGCAAAATATTGAAATGATTATGAAGGGTGTTCCTTGATAGTGCCTCATTTCATTAGTTAATGTTTAGTATCATGATATTTTATGTTGGTACAGGGCTTTACATGAATCTATTATAGTTATTTTGTCTTCCATGTTGTTATAGGGGTTTACCTCAATCCTTTGTGTTAATCATCCATTGATATTCATGTTTCCTAACATGTATTCTATTATTCATGTTATTCCTTTTTTACTCTCTTATTGGCTTTATAGAGCAACCTTTGTTTATGTATGTCTTCATGTTATCCCTTGCAATGAAAAAGTACAAAGGTATGTTGTAGTAAGGTAAAAGAAGTTTTCAATAAATATGATTATCTCATGTTTTAAGTTATAATTTAAGGTTATAAATCCCTAAATAAAATAGACCTATCAATATTTTTAGTTTTATTAAGTTTATTTTTATTTAATAAATCATGTTTTAATATGAAATAAACATTAGGGTTGTTATAGTTGGAATCAGAGCCTATGTTTCATTATTTTCAGGATAAGGATTGGAAAACTCTAGTGAAAGCCTTAGAGATAAGACTAAGAATAAAAAAAGAACCCAAACATTTTGGTTAGTATAGAGTAAGTGGTTTATCATGAAAATACATCTCAGTTTGGAAAAGAATGAGTAGAGGTAGATCTGGCACAGATGTATCCATGGGTAAAACTCTAAAACACTGCTTTGAGCTTGACTCAAACGGGAACTGGTGCATGAAAATGGGCCTTGCTGCACTATTGGTTCAACAATAATGGGTGATATTCTTGGGTAAATTCATAATCATAGTACCCACCATTATTAAGGGAATAAAAAATTACCCTAAGAAAATAAGTTAGGAAGTTGGTCATGGATTACGTAGACCGATGCATCGAAATTCATATGTTTAGGAGATAAATATAATTTATAAGTTATCCATTTTTTTCATTGAACTCCCATTTATGTGTTTAATATTTTATAATATTTACCTCTAATTTTATTTCTATTCTATCCAATGGATGGTCATATGATAAATCAAGCTAACAACCAATGTGAAGATCAATGTGATGACTTCTCTAATGAGATGCCCAATCTAATTTGAGTGGGGGTCACAAACTCTATCACGATACTCTCTCAATTAACTAATTTTTTGAAAAGAAACATAGCTCATGAGGATCATCAAACCCCCCCCCCCAAGAAAAAACGTGTTGAAATCAAGAGCTTCATGAGAAAAATCCATCTTACTTTCAATGGATAATTTGATCCCTCAATCACCGAAAAATGGATCAACTCCATTGAGAAGGTCTTCTCCATCCTTCAATGTTCTGAATAAGAGATGGTTCATCGGGATTATTATCGTTTAGAGTGTGAATCTTATCAATTGATGAAATTGATCAAAAATATGAAGCATGAGGAAGATATTGAGGTGAGGTGATGCGATGGAAGTATTTCTCAAAAAAAATCGCTAAATATTTTCCTCACACCCTCAATCTTAATATGGAAACATATTTCCTCTCACTCATGAAAAATGATGATAAATATGTTGGGGTGTAAGTGTAAAAAATCGATTTACTTGTATGATACACCGCTATTTTTGTTGTTACCTCTAAATTCAAGGTTGACCACTTCTTTGATGGGCTAAAACCTAGCCTATTGAAATCCCTGGTGATCTATGACATTGAAATCTATGAGGAGATCGTCCGATGTTCCCTCAAAGTTGAGGTGGAGGTTGACAAATCACATGGTATCATGTGGATAAGAAGAGGAAATTGGAATTTAATTCTGATGGTCCGATGGATTAATCCAATGGTGCTAAATAATCCAACACCCTGCTTTTCTAAAGTGTGGAAAAAAAATTGAAATTTCATGAAAGGATTGAGGAAATGATTTAGGTGCGAGAAAGAAGGGAACCATACCCGTGATTCCCAACAAGAAAAAACATGCATCTGAGATAGAGTAAAGGAACACTCTGTTAGATCCTCAAGGAATTGTTCATTACTACAACTTCAAGGAACCAGGGAAATTTATGCACCAGTTCCCTAAGCCAAGGGTTTTTAGAATAAAAAAACCCTCCAAGGTAGCAAGGAAATTATTTTTCTATCACTACCACCAAAGTTAATCTCAAAGACGATGTAGTGAAATATAGGCAGGATATTAATTCATAAATAATGTATGCACTTTTTTATTCTAGTTCTACACATTCATTTATAACAAGAATTTTTAGTAGAATAATCAAAACACCACCACAAAGCTTGGAAGTATAGATTTCAATGAAAATAGAAAATGGGGAAATTATAGCATCTCATTCATATGATTCATCCCCTATCAAAATTTATTATTGAACTTCTGGGTGAATATCATCATACATACCATGGTTTAATTGATGAAATTATTGGAATGGATTGGATTTACCTATATATATCCATCATTAATTTCCATGATTGGGAAATGACTCTTTATATGGTTAATTGACCACTAATTCTATACAAGTGAATGGAAGAAGTTGAATCTTATTTATAATCATCATCTCATGAATGGATATTAATTCCCTATAATATTTTATATCTTTCTTAGATTATTGAATCTACAGAAAGAAACATCCTCAAATACATGCCTATTTTGAGGGAATTCACTGATGTGTTTCCCAAGGAACTTCTTAGTCTTCCTCCTTGAAGAGATTTTGAATTCTCGATTGATATTATACCTGGGGAATTGACAATATCCAATACTACATATAGAATGGTTGTTGCAGAGATTGAGGAGATAAATAAAAAATACAGAAGATTATAGCTAATGGGTTTATATTGCCAGGTGCATCCTTTTAGGGTGAAACAGTCTCCTTCATCAAGAAGAAGGGCGGATCAATGCACCTTTACGTTGATTATCACTATTTGAACAATATAACGATATAGAACATGTATCATTTTCCAAAAATAGATAACTTGTTTAGTCAGCTACATGGAGCACAATAATTCTCCATGGTGGATCCGTAGTTAGGATATTACCATGTAAGGGTGAAGAAGGAGGATATCCCCAAGACATATTTTCGTATAAGGTATGGGGCACTATGAATTCATAGTAATGCCTTTTAGACTCACTAATTCTCCATCAATCTTCATGGACTTGATGAATATAGTCCTTAGACATTACCTCATAATATTTTTTGTACTCTTTATAGAAAATATTCTTATATACTCCAAAACTAAGGATAGGCAAGAGGAGCATCTAAGCACTATTCTAGAGAACTTGCATAATGATAATATCTATAAAAAGTACAAAAAGTGTGAGTTATGGTTAAAGGAATTATAACTCTTGGGTTATATCATCACCATCCATGGGATATCTATAGATCCATCCAAGAAAATGCTATTGAGGGATGGTTGAGGCTGAAATATATAACAGATATCTTTATATTCTTAGGGTTTTCTAGATATTATCACTAATTTGTGTGAAATTTCTCATGATTTTCATACCATATTACAGAGATAACTTGAAAGGGAGTAATGTTTTCATGTGATGATAAATGTGAAGAATGATTTATAGAGTTGAAGAAGAGGTTTGTTGCTGCCCATGTGATCACACTACCCACTAGTGGGGAGATATTTGTAATCAACAGTGATGCATCGAAGAAGGGATAGGGTTGTGTGTTGATATTGAATGATAAATTAATATCCTATTCCTCATGAAAGCTAAAAATTAATGAGAAACAATATCCCGCATGTGGTCTAGAGTTAGAATTAATGATATTTGTGTTGAAATTATGGATGAATTATCTCTTTGGGGTGAAGTTTTAAAAATATACAGATCAAAAAAGTTACTAATATATATTCATATAGAAAGAGAATAATATGAACCAACCAATATAGTTTGTTCTCATAAAGGATTATGACTCTTCAATTCGATACCACCATTAGAAATCGAACAAGATGTCTAATGCTCTAAGTATAAAGGTCCCATAAATTCTATCATAGATGAGAATTTAAAAGGATACAATCTTCATTGATTTTATGAAGATAGACATGGGAATCATAAATAATGGAATATAAATAATCCTTTCAAAAATTATTTCTCAATCCTCTCTTTTGGAAAGGTTAATGGATGCTCAAAAAGATGACGTGGGAACACATAAGAAAGTGGAAACAATCAAAAAAAGGAAATCCATAATGTTCAATTCTAATGAAGAAGGGACTATCATATTTGGGTCAAGACTATGTATTCCATCAAATCCAGAGATAAAAAATAACTTATGGATGATGAACAAAGTTTCAATTTCTCTATTTACCTAGGAAAGAACGAATATGTATTGAGATCCTTGGGATAACTATTAGTGGGATAACATGAAGAAGGATATAACTAAATATACATCAATATGCCTAGTTTGTCATCAAGTGAAGTCTAAGAGGTATATTTATAAGGGTACGATGCTAAAATTACCCATTCTAACATAGAATATTGAAAACATCACAATAGAATTTTTCATCGGACATCGAAATACATCCAAAGGAAAAAAAATATTATTTGGGTTGTTTTGGATCATCTTACGAAGATTGCACACTTAATTGAAATTCATCTAGATTTCTCATTGGATCGACTGGAATGAATATACATCAAAGAAGTGGTAGGTCAACATAGAGTACCAATATTTATTATTTCTAATAGCGATCCATGATTCACATCTATATTTAGGAAAATTCTCCATAATTCTATATACACGAAGCTGAAATTTAGTACGAATTATAACCACCAAACTGATTTCCAATCAGAGAGAACTATCAAGAAACCGGAGGTCATGTTGAGAGCTTTCTCGATGGAATTAAGATATGGTTTGTACCAACTTCTCCCATTGGTAGTGTTCTTTTGCAACAACAGTTTCTTCTCAAACATACAATCATATCCTTATGATGCTCTTTACGGGAAGAGTTGTAAACATTGACATGTCGGAATGAAGTTGAGGAACAAAAACTTCTAGGTCCAAAAATGGTTGAACAAATATTAGAGATGGTTATGACCATCCCGCAACACATAGAAGCTATCTAGAGTCATAAAAAGAGATATGAAAATAGTCATTAATTAGACCTAGAGTTTGATGTTAGAGACATGGTATTCCTATACATATATACATGGAAGAGAATTATATGTTTTGGGAGAAATGGAATGCATAGACTAATATAGATTGGAACTTTTAAGATCCTTGATCACATCATAGTAGTGGAATATCGACTAGTATTCCCACCAAACCTATCTCAAGGTCATGATGTATTCCATGTATCCCTCTTAAGGAAGAACATATGAAAACACAAACATTTACTCAATATAGAGGTCATTCAATTAGAGAATGACCATTACTATGAGGAGATGTTGGTGATGATCTTAGATCATATAGAAATGGTTATATGAAATAAGATGATGCCCATCATCAATGTGTTGTAAATAAACTATATGATTGATGAATCGATGTGGGGACTAAAGTATGTGATGAGGAAGAAACTCCCCCATCTATTTTAGTTTGGGAAAAAAATATGGGATAAATTTCTTAAGGGGGGAAGGTTGTAACGACCCAAAAAATTTTGAAAAAATTTTCCTTTATTTTACTGTCTTGTTGATATAGAGAACACATGCACTTGTTTTGGTTTATTATTTCCAATTATATTTAAATGATTGTAATGTATCCATACCATTGATAATATAGTCATTGAATAGTGATAACATGACTATTATAAATATAGAGTTTTAATAAGTTCTTTTGGTACAGATAAAGAATGTGATGGCCTCAACCATTAGGATTGTACACTATGAAGCCCATTTATCAAAAATTTAGAGGGAGATATAATTTTTGAGATTTTATCTAGACTAAGAAAAAGATGATATCCAAAAACTTATGCATTATAGAAACTATTTACTGGAGAAGTTCAAGCTTATCGAGATCACCAACCAAACCATGTTCACTGAAAGGCCCCAGGAAAGCCCCACCATAGCACACCTAACACTTAAGAAATATTCTGGTGTAATAAAGGGATATGATTCAATACCTTAGAATAATGATTATTAATTTTTTTATATAACAATGAATATACTTTCATTCTATTATTTTTCCTTTATAAATGATTTTCTAAAGCACAAATATTTTTTGGGCTAATATTCGGATTTAATTTAGAAATCTATTTTGATGAATTAATTTATTTTTTAAATAATTATTATTTTAATAAAATATTATTTTTAAATTAAATTTATTAAATATTATTTATCATATAGTTTTTATTAAGTCAAAATTTACTTTTATTAAGGTTTGAAAACAACTTTTTCCCAAACCTGTTAATTTTCAATAGAAGTGGGATTTTATTTTAATAGTGAAAATTCATATATTTAGATAATTATTTTGATAAAATTAATATTATTTTTGGAATCGGGAAATTAAAATTATCCAACAGTTAATTTTTCTTAATATTCTGAGATAGTCGAATTTTTTGGTAAACTTTTAATAGTTTCTAAATATATAATGACTTTTATGAAATCAAAATTACCAAATAGTGATGTAATAAAATAATATTAGAGGTATAATAGGAAAACTATATTTTTTTTCTTTATAATAATGTAATTTTATTTTTAATGTATTTCTGTTACAAAGCCTTAGTGAATCCCCCAAGACCTATAATATATTTTACGATTTTTAAAATCATTTCCTTGAATGTATGACTCACCTGCACAGTATAAAGGGAAATATTTTAATATATTTGCACCATATCCATAAATAATACCTATACCACTCCCCTTTTCCAAACACCATGGGTAAAAACCACTGGATGGTTTGTGTTTTGAATATTTTAGTGTATAGTGTCCAAAACCTAAATAATAAGGAATTCCCCTACGTTTCCTATATAAACCCACCCAAGAACCCATTTATATTTTATAAATATCATTTAAGATTAATAACTCATTTCTACATACTCCCTAGAGTCCCCTCAAGTCTCCCCCAAGCTCTTAAGAATCCTCCCCTGAGCCTCTGGGATCACACATCCAAGTAAAGGATCTCCCTCTCTCCTCTTTCATCAAGCACCTCTTCTATGACATGCCTTTAAATTTCCATTTTCATGATTTGGGATACATTTTTCCATACCTCCTTACATTCCGTTTTATGTATACATTATTTTATATTCCATTCACTCCCATTAATCCCCCTTATTATCTTTTAATCCCACCCATTACTATGCCATAATTCTGTAAGGGATTTCCCTCTTTTCGTTTCCATTCATTCATTTCTTTTATATTATACATATAAAATTATATTCCTCATGTTGGTATATTATGTTTAATGATACCCTAATTTCCATTTCATGCATAAATTATGATATATCATTTCTCTCTCATCAACCTATTTTATGAATTTCTATATGACGTCGTTAGGTTTTCAAAATTGCACTGTGATTTTCCATGCCTAAATCAATGTGTAGTGAATAACATACCCATTCCACTTTCATGGGTATTAACCTTTATTCATATATACTATTTGATTTAATAATTATAGATATGTATTCCACATTCCGTTATAATGGAAAAAATTATGTTGTTTAATGAATCTATGTTATATGATCTATGTGGCACACTTAAGCATGAGATTGAATTGATTATATAGGGTGCCCCTTAATAGTGATCCAATGCGTTGGGTAATTTTTAGTATCATGATACGTCATCTTTATATAGGATTTTACCTAATTACTTTATAGTACATTTTTACACTATGTTGGGATAGGGTTCTACCTGATTCCTTTGTGTTAATGATGTAGTGTTATAAGTTGTCGCCACATTTCCATGTTGTGATCATCATGCTATATCATGCCATTATGTTAAAGTTTACCTTATGAACCATTGATATTCATATTTCTTAACATGTACTATATAATTAATGTTATTAGATTCATAATACCTTAATAGGATTTATAGATCGGATTTTTCTTATGTATCTCCTCATGATATCCTATGCAATTCTATGTTTGAAAGATTGTTATTTTCATGTAAAAGAAGTTTTCAATAAAGTTTTGTATTTCATGTTTTAAGTTGTTATGTAATATTCTTAATCCCCAATGAAACAATAAATATAGAACTTCTGGTATGTATTATCTACAATTTTATGTAATAAATCATGTTTAATATGAAATAAAGAGTGGGGTTGTTATATCTAACCACATTTATTTACATCTCATAGTTTTTAATTATATAGAACTTATACATGGTCGGGTTATTATTTTTATGTTTTCATGAATCTATTGTTCCATATAATGATGATATTATCTTTTGGGTATTTTTTTTGGATATCATCAATTCAATTTATAAAATGTTTTTGAATGTCTGGTTTAAAAATGATTGTGTTGTTATTTCTTAAACAAGTTTTAATGAAAGTGTTTAAAATTAGTTTATTTATGACCAAAAGGTTTCTAATAACTTTTTTAAAAATAGTAATGGATTTTTTTCTTGATAATTTTGTACATGATATTTCCATGTTTTTGAAATAATTTACTAAAGTATTTTAAAATTTGTATTTTATTTGAAATGATGGTTTTTTTATATTTTATTGGGACATGATAATGATTTAATGTTAAACTCCTATGTGAAATATAAATTTTTTATTTTATGTTAAAACTAGTATATAATAGACTCCTTTATAAAAGGAATTTTATAGAATCCATTTTGAGATATTAATTGGTGTGTTTATCTCAGAACTTTTATATGCACTGGTTTATGGGGTGTTATGTAGTTACCTTGTTTCTCCTTTAAGTTAAAAATTTTATTCTATTTTTTGATGTTCTAGGTGGTATGTGGACAGTAAAAAAATGTGGTAAGTCATCATGTGTCACTAGTAATTGTGCAATAACTATTCAAATTCCATTCCATTTTTTTGAAATTAAATCATAAATTTGGAAAGTTTAATGTTACTTCCTGTGTCAATTTTTATAATTTTGCTATATTTTTTTCAGTTCTATATTTTTATATTAATTATTATTCATTATTCCATGTTTTGTGGCCTTATTTTTTCATAGGTGTCTAATACCTTGATAGGTCATGTCGGATTAATGATCATTTCCACTGTTGTTTTATTTGAGTAAGGATTGGTGAAAATATTCAAATAAGAGAAATTGTGATACCTAGTAAATAATTTAGAATCTTATGGGATCAAGAAAACATTTTTTCTATGATTGGAGGTCTATTTTAGGTACCAACATGATGTAATCTTTAGAAATTTTATTTCATTCAATCTCATATGGTCATCATTCATCAATTAAGGTTTCTAATGAAGAACCTCAAAAATATCCATATCACAAAAAGGTATTCTAATGAGTAAAAGTTATTAGAAAAAAAATTATTCCTTCTATTAATACTTCCATCAAATCTATGATCATGATACACACATAATTAAAAAATTACTTATAAATATTCCATGTGATTACCTCTCATCTTTTCCCAAATAAATCTTTGATATGAAAACTGAACAACATTATTGAGAACTCTATATGTGCACAATATTCTCAGAACATCTCATATTCATGATTATCTGACTCATTATAATCCTATAAGAAAAATTATTACATATAAATAAAACTGATAAGATTGAAATAAAATTAGCCTAATGATTTTTTATTTAGATAATGTTAATGGGATTTATATTTTATTAATTGATAACATCTATGACCAACCCCATAAGGGTGGTTCTTGTTTCTACATCACCTTATTAAGTGATGTTTTCAATAAATAATCATTCCATGGTAAGTAAGAAATAAATTAACACATGGTAACTAAGATTTATTTTTTCATTTAGTTGTATACTCTATTGTTTTATTCATCAATCATTGTTTTAAGTATGTATCATATAATTGAATTCGTAACCTTTTGTGGTATATGGTGTGATGAATTTTTCCTTTTATTTTTAATATCATGAACCATTTATTTACATTATTTTAGTATTCATAGATTACAAAATATTTTGAATTTATCTTATTATTAATATTAACTATGTTCTATCTTCTTTCACTTCCTCCTTCATGTAGCTAAGATATTCCATGTCATTAACATTGGAAATAGTTATTATATCCATGAATCCATAGGGTATTAAATCTCCTCATTTTAAATTTTTTTAATTTATGATCATCATGAATCATTCTATATTATTTTATTCACATGAACACAATTTTAATAGTTTTAGTATTTCAAAGTGATCAAATCCCCCTTTTTCAACCAAAGATTTTTATTTTATGATAATTACATCTAGAAATATTTAAATTTATAGATGGTGTTGTAATTCTATGAATGAAAAGAATACATACAGATAAATTCAAGAAGAATCATATAGTTACTATAAATATAGGAATCAAATTTAGTGATGGCGTTAAAGCCTAAGGAACTTATATAGTATCTATATAGAGTTGTGATAAAAGAGGCAACTTGATATCCTTATATATCAAGGTAATGTCATAAATAGATAAATATTTGACATATTATTATGAATATAACATTAGTAAATGTTTTTATGTTTATAAAATTGGTTATTTTGGACTACTAAGGTGATAGAGAAATAATGATCATATGTAGAATGAACTGAAAATTTTTTAATGTGTTTTGGTGAGTAAATCTAATCATTCCACATCAACAATGGCCAAATAATAATCCAGTTTTATATGAGGTTAGATATTGTCCATGTTAGAATAAATAAAAATCCATTTTAAGTCTATGTATTTTACTATTAGATCATTCTATAAGAGGTTTCGCATAAGAAATATCTCACTGAAATGTATGATTCAGTCTTTATGATCATTGGAGTCCACAATATAAAAGGAATAAACCATATCATAAGGTATCTCATGTAAAAATAGTTTCTAATGTATAAAATATACATGATCATAAATATAATGATCTATTTAAGGTTTAAAAATGGATAAATTTGGTTTTTTGTGACATGATATTGATGAACACACTATATTTTATGATATAGTGCTTCAAAATTGACGGAAGAGTGGATTTTGGGATGAAGAGACACCATATTGGGATGTTATAATAGTTTGTTAAAACCCCAAAATGTGATTAATTAATGTAATTATGTCTTATTACATAGAATAGGATAAAAATAGTAAGATATTGATAATAAAAACACCACAACATTGAGATTTTGTTGTGGAGGATTCATTTTTGGATGGATTCCAAAATTCATGATCTATTGAGGTTGCGGGGACTTGCACCATGGAGTAGAGTGCCATGCCACAACCTATTTGTGATTAAATGGGACTTTATAATATCATTAGAAGATCTTCAATTATTTTTAAATAAGACTTTATCGATCTAGATGGTGATTAGTGTTCATGTCTCAGTAGAGGATATCAAAGAGTATAATTGATAAAATCAAGGTAAATCACACTATAATTGATAATATAACATTGTGATTAAGATTTATAGAATATATTGAATAATTATTTGGAATTGAAAAAGTGGATAACAGTGAAAAAAATTGAGAATATTTTTTTGACTCCGCTTGAAGACTTTGAAAACATTTAATTATTTGGGACACATGGAATGATCGTGGTGGATTATATAAGGTTGATTTTACCCCAGCTATTGGATCAAGGGTTGGATGCTAGAAAGAGAATTATAAAAAATTTATCTAATAGTTCTATTTGATTAATAGAATTCAATAATATTTCTATATCTTTTTTCAAGGTTGGAATAATAGTGATGGTCCATTGTAAATGAAAATCTTTTGATCGTATCTTGTTATTTTGATGAAATAAGGATCATAGAAATTTGAAATTTCTATTAATGTATCATGATATTGAAGAGGAGTTAAATAAGAGTAATTACTTTTATAAATTATTCTTCATATTAAATAAGTGCTTCTTCTTGACTATTTTGAATGCAAAGAGTTATTCATTAATTTTTTTAGTAACTATAATCTATAATTATTTCAAGAAAAAAATTGCTCAACTCACTAAAAGGAGTTGATCTCATCTAGTTTTGAAGAATGAGTGTTCAAACAAGTGGTTCATTATAGATAAATTATTTTGGATATTTACATACAAAGAGATTCACCACATTATAATGATATTCATGAGACATTCAAGTCTATAAAATATTAAACATAACCTCTTGTTAATAAAATGGATTTTCCTTTACTACATAAATTCATTGAGAAGAAAAAGATAGATTGACACTTGGATTGATAGAGTTCATTTACTAATCATTGTAAGGGTAGTGTGACTTGAATCAAAATGACCATGACCTAAAATATTCTATCCATTGAACGGTGTGTGATAGTGTATTCTCAAACACCAAAACATCACGATTTGTATAATCCTTGGATTATCCCTTTGTGATAAACCAAGTGAAATTCTTATTTTTAAGGATTTAATTGACAACATATGTGTTTGATATTTGGGTTGATTGAAAATAAGGGAATTTTTAATTTAATATATTTATTATAATAACGGATTAATATTGTTATATATAGGAAAACATCAATGAATTATTTTTTTTATTTTACAGACTCATCCTCTCCCTACTGTTATTATATTTAGTTTGATCCAAATATGTGGTATTAGATCAAAAAATTTCTTTCATGAAGTTTAAATTCAAAATCTATTTTTTTGGTTTTTTTAGGAACATAGAATCAATCAAATTATTCTTTTATAAATAATAATGAAAATATTTATTCAATGACAATATAACCTAAGAATTGAACATATGAAATAACAAGAAACTTGTTTTTTAATGCACATTTAATTTTTTAGGGATTTTATGATATAAAAAATTATAAATAGGGTTATCTCCATTGAGGATTAAATAGAACCATTCCTTATGCTGGATAATTTAGTGTTTAGATATTATTAGTAGATATGTATATCTATATTTAGTGTATTCAAATAATTTTTTAGGGGCTACCTCAACATAGCAACATGGAAAATATTCCATTTTATCAATGGGTAAAAAATAAATTGATTATGATGAAGTATCATGATAATAACTACACAAAAATTTATTATAAAAATAATAAATCTATTTTTATATATAATTTTATAAATTCTTAGGATTATGTGTGATATTTTATAAATTCATATTTTACTATAAAAAACTACGTGTAATGTAATTCAATAAAAAAGTGGAATCAACATCTAGTCATCACTAATGAAAGTGTTCATGATGAGGTCAAGATAATATCTACTACCTATAAAAGAAGGTTGATTAAATTAAGATCATTCATCAAGGGGAATATGAATTAAAAAAACATAAATCCATGGATAATAGATGATTTAGTTATGTGTAAGTGTCCATTAACAAAGCCATTATAAACATTGGTGTACAAATTGAAGGTCTAAAGTGGCCTACATGAAGAACATTCACACAAAGGGGGAAATTTTACTTTGAGAATGAGTTAAAATAAATTTTCCTCCCTCTAAAAATAAAACATCAAGAAAGGATAATATCAGATATAGAAGTTGGTGTAAGGATTCAAATGAGTGAAACCCAATTACCGGAGAAGCATGAGAATTTTAAGGAGCTCTAAGATAGGTTGAAACCCTATAATTAAAGAAAAATATAACTCCAATAAAAACATCAAAAAACATATAATGTTTAAAAACCATGAATCAATAAGGAATCAAATTTTTATTTCCAAATTAGTAAAATAAGGCCCTTAAAGTACGATATCAAAAAATTCCCACTATTATGAATCATCAGATACACAATGTATGTTTTCCTAGAATCTAAAAGGATTAAAGGTAGAAGAAAATTTAGTACAATTACATATCAACAATATAATGACCACATATGGTATAATTTTATAAAAATATTATTTATTTTAACTAACCATGTTTATATGGAATGCAATTTCTATTAGTTAAGAATGATATTTTTGATAATGAAATAATTAATTCTTAGGACTAACAAAATGAATTTTTTTCTCAAAGAGAAATTGTTTTATATTGAAAAACATATTTTACATGTTATAGTAAATAAATGATATAGAATAATGAATGGTGAACCAATAAATAATAGTGGATTAATCATAGAATCCATATTTGAAATAAAATAAAAATTACTTATAGTAAAAACAAGTAATCCTTTCAAGCTGTGAAAATAGATGTTACAGACATAAAAAAGGACTCACTAATGATAAAAAATTCATGGAAGCCTTAATATAAATCTAAGAGTATAATCATGAGGAATTACAATATGGTCCCAAATATTATACCACATGGAAATATTTGAAAACTTGTATCAAGGACCTACTGTGGAGAACGAATAATGAAGTTGGTTGAAATGAAGATGTTTTGATTGAAGTTTTTAGTCTCATAAGAAAGTTTAATATCAATATAAGAAATATTGAGAGTAATTTTTCATAAATATATAGTGAATTGTATTCAAGTGTTATTGATAATAAAACCATAATAAAGGATTATATGAAACATATAGGGAAATTGTTAGTTCAGAAATTCCAACCATATTCGTTGACATAAAGATGCTTAATAAGTACAGCACACCCTACCGGCTTAAATATTTCTATTTGTT
This sequence comes from Viscum album, assembly GCA_963277665.1. Taxonomy (NCBI): domain Eukaryota; kingdom Viridiplantae; phylum Streptophyta; class Magnoliopsida; order Santalales; family Viscaceae; genus Viscum; species Viscum album. The sequence continues at coordinate 1,404,354,208 of OY728120.1, read as the reverse complement.
TGTTTGAAGTGATTCAGATTTATGGGGGAGATACAATCCATGGGGAGTTTACTTTTTTAATGGGGATAGATAAAATAATTGGGGTTAGAGTTATTTTTATCCTAAATTAGATTCATTTATGTATAAGAAATAAAATATATTCAAGGTCCTAGTTGTATTAATAAGGGGTGTTGATAAACTACTTTGAATATAAAATCTAAATAGGCAATTTCATATTCATATGATGATATTAAAATTATAAATATCTTGATTTCATGATACAATGATTTTAATGCCTTTTGTAATATTTATAATGGTATAAAGCTAACTTTGGATGTCAAAAAATGAAATTAGGCTATATAGGAAGTAGTATTAGACAACTAAAATTAGAATATAAATCAAGTGAATATACAGAAACCATGAGTATATTTGTGATTATTTTTTCATTCTTTATAAAATTGTATGAATAAATTCCTCTTTTAGGATACCAAGAGATATTTAATGTAAGATCTCATGCAATATATTAAAATGTGTTTCCATGTGATTATTATTATTTTTAATAGATATGAAATTCAATTGGATCATAAAACTAAAGTCACAAATAAATAATCTCTAGGAATGAAATAAGAACCCTATTCTGTAAGGACTAACATTTATGTTAGGAATCATCTCATATATATCAAAACAATTTGTACCAGTTAATTTAATATATTGATGAAACACAAACTTGGTAGTTTTTTTTAATTCATTTATGATATTTTTTAGGTGTGATGGAGACAACAAAAATGAGTTATTATAAGATAGTAATAGATAATGTTTCATGTATTAATTGAATTAAGTGATTGACAATGAATCTTCTTGCATTATAAACTTAGAAACCTATTTTCAATATTGATTTCCTACCAAGTAAACTTATAGGATTTATTATTGACTCATTTACATGTAGTATATTCACATTATGTAATCATTATAGAAATTTAGTTGAGAGTGAAAATGGTTAACAAAATGAAAATAGGAAATATATAATTATTCAATGAGAGTTTTATAAAGAGATGAATATGATTCAAAATGTGTTATAAATAACTAAGTGTTTTTTTTTCAAAAAGTTACATAATTCTATAATTTCAAACATAAAATATATAAAATAATTTTATTGATAATGTGGGTTATATCATAGAATATACCCATAATGAATTCAATGATGAAGGGGAAAATGTAAAAAAGAAAAATATGGAATTAGAAGACCATTGAATTTTTTCTACAATGGATGAGAATAAAATTAACCATAAATCGATGATTTTATCATTTAATTGTTTAGAGTATTTGAAATTACATGATTGGGTGAGATTTATAATAGGATTGATAAAAAATACCTGGGGTAAATGTCGTAAGAAAAAATAATTAGTTGGATTTTTTAATAATTACTATTGGAAATATTTCACTTTCAAATGGTGATGGAAGAATAAGAACACAAGAATATATTTTGAGACATGGACGATGAAATATATTATTACCTTAAACATTTGAAACAAATTTATAGATGGAATTTGAGCTTATAAATTTTTATGCATTAGAAAAATTGATCTACGATAGAGAATCAACCTTGATATCCTTATATATAAGGGTCTTGAAATAAAGAGATCGTTATTTGAAGTGTGATGATGAATCTATAATTAATGAAATTTATAATGTGTATAAAATTATTTATTGTAGTATATTATGGATAAAAAAATCTTGATTATATATGTAATTTAATAGAAATTTTTTTATGTTTTTTTGTGATTAAAGATGATCACAAAACAACAACTTTGAGCATTCTTCAATCTTATATTGTGTGACATTAAATAGAATCTATGATGGAATAAAATAATACTAAGAAAAATTGATAAATCATGGTATATTTGACAATGAAACCAGAGAATTCATATAAGAATAATATTATTTCTATGTATGATTAACTATATAGAATATTGGGGGCTATGTGGTATAAGGATATAGGCATGCCAAAATGGATCAAACATATGAATAATTTACATTTTTTGAAAGGTAAATGATATTAAAAAGAAAGAGTTATTTAATGTTATACCTAGGAAAATCCATGATTCTTGTGGTGTTAAGATAATGGGATTGCCATAATATATGATATAGAATATTAAAATGGGGTAAATAGAGGCCTTCGATTTGAAGTCACGCAATATTGAGAAGTTGGGAGAGTTTTTTATAGATCTAGAATGTTTTGAAATTGAAGAATTATTCCATGGTACTTGTCACCCAAAAACTAGTTCAATGATAAAATACAATACAAAAATGTAGAAATTTCATTGTAGATGTGAAAAAATAGATTTTTCTTCCACATGATCCAGAACATGGCATGGCTCATCACTCAGCCTAAAGGAAGTTCCTGATCCACACAGGTTAAAAAATGGTGTATTAACCTCAGGGAACACATTATATGGTAATTATTTAATGCTAAAATCAGTTTAAAATATAATTTATAAAATAATTATAGTCCATTATGGACCATTAATACTTTTTAAATCTGTTTAATATCAAATAAGTATAGTATGATAAGTATATCAACCGAATGATCATATAGAAATAGAAAATAATATAAAAGTAAATTCAATTGGATCACCAAAATAAAAAAATAAAGGAGAATCAAATATAAATTAAGATAATATAGTTTATATAATGATAAAAAAATATAATGAACTCAAACAAGGCCCAAAGCCTACTTCATGCAACCCAGGTTTCTCACCACCTCCTAACTCACCCATATTTAGTCTCAAGAACCAAACCCCAAACTAGATAAAATATAGATATTTAAATATATTGTCATGATCTATAAAACATAGTAGTTTGCAACCATTGTTTCTATGAAATTTTCTTTAATGTTCAACTCATAAATTAAAGTACAAAAATTCAAATAGAAAAAACTATTTTTTTCAAAAATGGTCCCAAGGAAACCAAAATCTACTACATAAATAATTTATATACTTCAATTAAAAATTTATTTAAATAAAAACAAACACTAGGAAAGAGTTTTCCCAACTATATATGATTTTTGACTAGAGAATAAATTTCAAAACAATATTACAAAAAAATATAATCTTTCACTCATAAATGTTTTTCCTAAACATTTTTTAAAACCATTTAAAATAAAATAGGCCAAACATAACATTTAAACAATACCCCACATTTGAAACAGAAAATCAGAAGATGGGGATTGGAAATATAGAAGGATAATGTGTCAAAATCATGGAAATAGAGAGGGAAAATAATTGATCATAAGATAGGTATCCCTAGCATTACACACCAATCCTAATATAAGTGGGTCATGGGATTTACCCTCTTTATTAACATTTAATGAATCTAAATTTAATTAATGTAATTTAAAATAACTTCCAACCTATGATAAATCAACCCACACAATCCACCAGTGTAGACCACACCAACCTAAATAGGCTGAAACACCCCCACCGTGCCTTATTTCACATGGAAGGGGAACTAGAAATGTGAGAACATACTTATGTTGAATAAGTATATATTTTCCACTTATTACCTAGGTCCCCATTACCAAAAAAAGATGTTCTTATTGTACAATCAAGCCAATGTTAGCAAACATGGTAAAAATAATAATACCCCATCAACAAAAACATCCCTTTCCCAGAATATCCATTTTATCTACATCATACAACCATCACATATAAATAAATAATCCAAAAATGGGTAAAAAGGCAAATCAATGAGGATTTCCCACGAAATAAACCCATCAATTCAGAAAATTCAAAATATTCCACTAATCTCTCAAAAACCATTTCAATTTACAAAAAAACCGTTATTAATCATGGATTCCCTTCTCCAAAACCAATAAAATGATAAATATGATCCTTATTTTATAAATATTTTAAAAAATACATTGGGTAATTTTCATAAGAGGAATGTAGTGGAAAAAATCTATTTCAAAAAAATAATTGATATTCATAAAAAACCCATATTATACAAAGCCAAAATTCCCTTAAAACCATTTCAAACACTATATACATATCAAATATATTCATACATTTTTTGAAAAAGAAAATTCTAATGATTAATATTACATTAATCAAAATATGAAGTCATTATAAAGGAACGCCAGCCTCTAGAAGTAATAATCGAATGATAATAAGCCAAAATGTGTCACCTTGGATGGTGATCACCTATACAATGGTGAAGTAAATGTTTGTAGGCCCTATAAACCAAAATATCTATCATTATCCCTACATTGAACCCTAAATCATCCCACAAGATCACTAGGGGTAATGACAGAAATCAAAAATAAGAGAAAATTGGAAAGGAAAGGAATGAGAGGAGATGGGATGGGATTATCTTGAGAAACCAAGATAACAACATTTCAAATCTATGACAAATTAAATTTTAATGGATAAGGAAAATAGGGAGGTTTGTTTACAAAAAATAAAGTTAAGTGTGAGGTTAATATGGGTTCCAAGTTATAAAATAATAGAGGTAAAATAGGAAATTCTGGAAATATTAAAATATTGGCATAGTGGATGGTTTGGCTGCATGGTTGAGACTAATAGTATTCCAACCATATAGTCTACCTTGATACTCCACATGAACTGCCATATCCTCCTTAAAAACACCATATTGTTGGAAAAACCATACTGGAGACCATGAAAATCCCATTATCACATGACACTTACATTCACTTGATTATCGCATAGTTACTCCCAACCATGTGGGATAACTATGTGACAACAATAAAACACCTAAAACATCAAATTAAAATATAAAAAATTAATAAAACATAAATAACTCTAAATGGTACAAAAAAACAAAATAATCACTACAGTAATATATGGGAGTGATAGTTTTTCCCCACCATGACATTTTTTCACAACAACTTCCTTTGTCAGAAATAGATGGTAATAAAAATTGGATTCCCCCACCCATGCTCGTATGAAATAGGTGGGTAGGTTAAGGAATAATTTAGAAGATATTGAACTAAAATGAACTATTCAACCTGATCTAACAAAAAATAACCCCTTTAAAATCCTCAAAATGATTGAACCAACACTCCCAAAAATTCTTAATGTTTTCAAGGACAACCATGAAACACATCTAAAGATAATATTCCAAATATAAAGGGAGACCTATCAAGGTCTCCCTACCATTTAGAACTCCTATAAAATTATGGACCCTAAGGATACCATAGAGATACCACTCCCTAAAACATCCTAAAAATCAGAGGCCAAAAATAATCATCATACCAACCAAACATCAAAACCAAAATAGGCACAAATAAGCCACGAGAAAAATCACATGAAATTATTTCTAAATTTAGGGCGCAATGTAAAAAAGGTAACATAGGGTCCCAAACAAGATCTCTATCTCTTATTGAATCCCGAAAATCACACTCCAAATGTAAACTAGATCATAGTCTCAACTAGTGAGTCACCCACCATATTTACATAAACATACAGAAAAGGCATTTTTCTATTACCAATCAGTAATAATATCAATTTTTCAAAAAACCAACCATTAAAAACCACATGTCTCAAAAGAGATACACTGAAACAATGAGGCATTCCAAAACAACATTTATCGCTAACTATAATAGAATCATCCACATGATTCAAAATATACAATTGTTTAATCTTGAAAGTTCAAAATACCCCCACATACATCAAACAAAGGTCCCATAATACAAAATTATCCAATAACAGATCAAAACCAAGAATCCTTTTGATAACCCACACTACATAACCACTAAAGACAACCTAAATGGTAAAAATGTAGTCAAGTCCTTGGAAATTTTAGTCAAGAACTATTATAGTGACCTAGAGCCCCACACTTTTTGTACATGAGAAAACTATTATTCCTACAGGATTCACCAGTGTTATAAAAATTCTAACCCTCATCAGTCATCATTTCCAACTATGGATCATTCTTTTTATACCTTTCACCCATCAGGTGACCTTTAATCATATTTTATGGATCCAAGAATCACCCATCATGGGTTTTCTAAAATAATTATACTCCATAGAAATTTTCATCTTGATTAACTCCATAAAATCCATAATTCCAAAGAAAATCATATATAATGGATCACCACATCCAAGAAAACTAAATTTCTCACAATCATTGACAATCTAATTCAAAGATAAGATGACTAAATTTAATAAGTGATCAATATAATCCTTCTTATATTTCATACCCTAATAAAGACATAAAAATAAACAGATCAACCCAAATTCATGACCTTGTGATAGAACCACTATATGAAAATCATCTTAGAAAATCCAAATACATACCTTCCCATAGTTGATAAGGTACCATATATTCCCACCACACATGGATAGATCCAACAAACTAAATGGTGAAATCTATCACCCATGAAAATTTCTGAGTTTTGAGAGAATTATGGATACTCTAAATCCTTTCTATCCATTATACTACTTTATTTGAAACTTGATATCAATAAAAAGAGTATATATTCTTATCCAATAAATCAAAAATTAGGTTCGAGGAGTAGAATTTTTTTGAGTCCAATGCTATATCTAATGTTTGGGTTGATTTTGGAACTGAAGGAACTTATTTTAACATAAAATGGAATTCTTCAAGAGGACAATACACAATGACTATAATTATACTTTCTCTTTCTATGATTTTGGTATGTATACCACAACATGGAATCACACAAGAACATAATAACCTCATGCCTCAAAATTTCAATAAAAAAAATCCCATCATAACTACGAATGAAATCTAAAATCATATATTACTATAAAAATGAAAATACTAAACCATAGAAGGAACCCTTTCCATTTTCAAAACTGCTAACTTCCAATAAATTTTTCTAAAAACATGCTCCTCTAAGTAAGGTTATGAAAAATAACCAAACTAATCTTTCAAAAAAACCACCCTTGATGAAACACACATCACTCGATTTGGAAATTCAATAGAGACATTTCAAAATACAAATATCAATTGAAATTGATTCTAAATTCCTTAGATTCATTCAAAAGAATTTTGAAAAAACCTTAATTTGTTTCAAAAAAAATTTCTTTCTAGACACTGTAATTAAATCAATTACTTTTGAAATTATTATTCAGGAAAAATATTGTGTTTTTTGCAAACAATCCATTAGGTGTATCCTTTAAAATCAATAGATTTCATAAAATTACGATATTTTTACCAAAAAAAACCATTTACACACAATTTAAACAAAGAACCATGTAATCTATCCACAAAATACATTTTAGTAGTATTGAAATATCCTCAAAATCCCTCTCAATTCATCTTCAACAACTAAAAATAATATTAGGATCAATTTAAAGTCAATAGGATTCAAAAGAACACAACTGGGAAAGAAACAATGTTTTTATAATTTTGGATGAATCGGTCGGGAAACTATTCAACATGATCTATAAAGGTGGGAGAACCAATTATATGATCACTTTATAGTTCTTCGGGCCATAAAATCTATTTATATAACTCATGTTATACTCTATTTTCAATCGGGAACCCATGATAGAACCCCATAATCTCTTGAATGATCAAGTGGGATTGAAATATCATCATTCCATATCCAAATCAATTGAAAATAACTACAATAAACACAAATTTACAAATAAATTCTTGAATACCTCTGGAAACATGAGTATTGCGATGATTAAGAGGTAACAATACTCTCCCAAACCTTACCACTAATGTCCCATCAAACCTAATATTATTTCTAAAAATAAAATCCATAAATTACAAGAGGTTTAATCCTAAACCTGGTCTCCCTTTTAGAATTCTAGGATCTAATAAAATTTATATCGAACTGACTTGAGAATTTAACTAAACTGGAACACGACCTGACCTGCCACTAGAGTCGAAGGGAATTCCCAATACCCACAAAATTGAAACTAGTTCCTATGAATTACAGAAAAAACATTTGGAATGATTTCCCCTAAAATAAAAGCCAATGATAATGAATGTTTTTATTATATTTGGTCATGGACCTTCAATACTATCGACATGCATTCAATATCAAATAGGTAGATGTAAATAAATAAATCAAAAATAGATCATGTAAAAACCCCTATAAAAGTAAATAAAACCAGATCCCATAAATAAATATAAGGTGAAATTAAAATCAAAAAAACATTAAGTCGTCACAATGATAACATGAAATAAGTAAAACTCAAACCAAGCATGAATCCCACACCATGCTACCCCTAGTTGCACACCACCTTTCAACTAACCCATCATTGGCCCAAAGAACAAAACAATAAACGAGTTGAAACCTAAAACCTTAAATATATTTTTGTGATCTATATATCCAGGTAGGTTTTCACCCATTGAACCTATTTTAATTATATGAGATGTAAATTCATAAATGAATGTTTTCAATTAATACTATGAAAATATAATTTTCCAATTTAAACAAATGAAAACCAAAATAAAGTCAATTAAAATTTTATAATCTTTCAATTAATATTTTATTTAAATGAAAACAATCCCATTAAAATAATTTCCTTAGTCGAATATATTTTTTTATGAGAAGAATCATTTCGAAACCAATTATAAATGTCACGACCCGTCCTCGGGGCCCGTGACGTGACTACCCCAAGCCCGCCTTCCATAGGATAGGGGCTGGCGACAAGCACCAAGGCGTAAATCCTGGTAAAAAGGGAAGGCATTCCCTTTGTAAAGAAAACAAACACCACAGAGCAAGAAGGTAGATGTAAACACTAAGTAAAAACTAGTACAACAGTAAGTGCGGAAAAGTAAGTGGGCCAGTATACAAACCCAAACTGAAAGTAAAGTACAACTGGAAAGGGAAAACAGCAACTGAAAAGTAAAGCCGCAACATCGAGCTACCCACTGGAAATCCCACCTGAAGGGTGGGTACAGAAAGCCACCACTGCTCCACGGGTCCAGCCGACCGCTCCAAGTATGTTCCGCCCAGTGGTCCACCTCCAGGTACCGTCCTACTCTGCAAGCCTCAACCACAATCAGCGTTGTCCGTCGTCTGAAACCAACACAACGTAGTGCGGGCATAGCCCGTGTAGGGGGTGAGTATAAGCTACTCAGTAGGGACCTCGAGACCCCCGAAGGTCTCCCAGAATCCACAAAGGATAATCCACAAAGGAATGATACAATCACGAAGTAACATCCGACATTGCTTATGTATATGCCCATACATATACCTAAGTCATCAATTCCCGTTCGGATCCAACATCTGAGCCCAAGTATAACCCAGTCCACACAGGAATGAAAAACGAAAATCCACACAGGATAGCACAACACAATCCACAAAGGAAAGCAAAACATGATTCAGCTCACACAGAAATACATCTTTGTATGACGACAGAGATGATCAGGTATTGCAACTGATTCATCTAAGTTGTCGGACCCACAAAGGATCGATAGGTACTAACCCCCGAAATGACCCACAAAGGATCTGACCCACACAAGATCGATAGGTAACTAACCCCTGCAATGACCCACAAAGGATCTAACCCACACATGATTGATAGGTAACTAACCCCCACAAAGACCCACACAGGATTGGACCCACACAAGATCTATAGGCGCTGGCCCACACAGGACCGCTGATCGCTGACCCCCACAGGATCAGACCCACACAGGATCTGTATCACTTACCCACAAAGGATTTCTAAGTGCTGTATTCGTCGTCGAATCCACTGAGGATCTCTACACAGTCGTCGTCGAATCCACTGGGGATCTCTTCACAGTCATCGTCGTCGTCGGAGTCGCAGCCCGCACTAGGTTTCCCACACACAACAAGCCCGTTCGTGAGGGTCCGCTCCATGAGCCGAGAGGCTAATACATCAACTGACATATAGTCTAGAGTTGATGTATCCAAAAGTTCTGTATCGTCAACAGGAACTCAACGTCGCAGACGGCGTGTCAATCGGACGCCCGGTCTGATAGTTATTGGCTTTTTCGTCCCAGGGGCCCGGTTGGTTTTTAAGTCAAAACCAGCCCGACCATACTCCACCAGCGTCCAAACCTTGGGCGGATTAAGCCAAAATATCCTTCTCACTAATAGGAAACCAACAAAGTCGACGGCACGTCAATCGGACGTCCGGAGCTCAAGTTACGAGTGTTTCCGCTCAGAGGGCCCGGCTGGTTTCGTGTACGAACCATCCCGGCCAAACCCAAAGTATTCTGAAACCTTAAGGGCGATATACCAAAACGACGGTCTCGATCCAAGGATCGCATCGCCGCTGACAGTGCGTCGTTCGGAGGCCCGTAGCTCATGTTAAGAGCAAAAGACCGAAAAGGGTCTGAAAACGGGGGAATGGGCCCGGACCGACCCGGCCGAACCCCCTTGGGTCGGCCCGAACCGGGTCGACCCGACCCGGGTCTGGGTCCAACCCGGCCGGGGCGGGCGCAGCCCGGCCGCCGGGGTCGGCTCGGCCAGTTACGGCCGAGCGGCGAGGGGGTGCGCTGCCCCCGCGTGAAGGAGATCTACGGCCCCGCGTGGGGCCGCTCTGTGTCACCGGACGCGGCGCAAGGCCACGTCCCTTCCTCTGTAGTCCCGTGCAGTCGCGGGACCGGCCAGCGCCGCCGCGGTGGGTCTTCCCGGTGGCGCGCCGGCGGGGGGTTCCGCAGACCACCGAACGCGCTCTGGTGGTCCGATTTGTACGCGGTCTTCACCCGTGTTCATCCCGGGACACGTTCTTCACTATAAAGCCTTCAAAATTAACTTGCGGCGGTGGGTTCGGATTTGTTTGTTGGTCCGCACCCACCACGTTAGCGGTCTTTAAAGTCTCACAACAATCATATTTAACAACTGGGGATATAAATAAAAAAGATTTAAATGGAACAACCCCTACCTCTTCGTAGTCGTCGAATGTGCGTTCTTTGCGGAAATGACTGTCGCGGAAGAAGAGGATCGTCGCGTCGCGGAAGGGCGTCGCGTCGTCGCGGAACACGGCGTCGCGTCGATGATCTCCGAGGGGTAAAGAAAGCACGCGGATTTAATTTCACGAATTAAATCCATGTCAAGGATAAAATCCAAAAAGGAATTTAAAAGATTTGAAATCTCCTACCTAGAGCAGTTGATCGAAGATTTGACGCGGGGAAAGAATCGTCGCGGAAGAAGCATCAGTGGAGGAGATTCGTCGGCGTCGCGGTACACGACGTTGTGTCGTCGATCTCCGAGGGTTCGACGTTCTTCTTCATCATTCGTTGAAGGTCTGCGTTCTTCGCATTCTTCCCGTTCTTCACGAAGAAGGATGAAGATCTTCTAGCTTCAGAGATTTCTCCAAATCCTCTAAACAAGACCTCCCTCAAAAGACAAGTGTTGGTATTATTTTTAATCTCATGCCAACAATTGATTTCAAAGATAAGTAACGAACAAATTAATTCATAGAATTAATTTAAAAGAACTAACAACCTAATTAATAGGGGCGTTAAGAATTTAGAAAATGCGTCAGTTGACTTTCATAAAGAGGAGTTTTCTCGGGTGCGTTTCTTAGAGGAAAAGAAATGGTGGGGCTCGAGCGGGCCCCATCTCACAAATATCCTACCAAGAGGGTAGGATATTTTGGGTTCCACCATATCCGCTTCAACTTAGATTAAGAAGCTTTAAGTGGCTTTAAGTGTCTTTTAGTGAAATAAAATAATGTTGTCGCACCGCTTTATTTTATTTTCTTCACTTAACCCCAAAAATTAAAAACCACACCCGAGAAAACGCAACTCCGGAAGAGGAGTTTCTAAGCAAGTATCAGCGCTGTGATTCCATCGTTGCCCTCGGAATTCGATTCCGAGCACCGGTTCAAAATTTAGAAAAACCTTCTCGTTCGTTCACTGAACGTACCAGAGCCGAAACTTTGGAAAATGATTCCAGGCACAGCCGGCCTCGGAATCACGTGCCGTTAGAAACTGTGTTCTTCTAAAATTCGAATGAAAATTAAGAAAAAAAAATTTCCTTGAATTTTACGGGTCTTTACATCACTCCCACCTCATGGATTTACGTCCCTGTAATGATACATCATAAACTAGGGAAACAAATGTGGGTATTGAGCATGCATCTGAGCCTCCTGCCCCCAAGTGCTCTCCTGGAGTTTCCCGTGCTTCCATCTGATGCGCACTAGAGGAATTGACCGTCCACGCAGGACCCACTCCTGTCGATCCTCGATCTCCACTGGGACCTCCGTAAAATTCGGCCCATCATCAACATCCAGCTCCCCATGGTCAATGATATGCATCGGGTCGTGCACGTATCTCCTCAGCTGAGATACGTTGAAGACATTGTGCACCCGGTGCAACTGAGGTGGTAGAGCCAGGCGATAGGCCACCTCGCCAATCCTACTGAGGACCTGGAATGGTCCGATGAAGCATGGAGACAACTTGCCTCCTCAGCCAAATCTCCGCAAACCACATCAAGGTGAGACAAGAAAGAAAATGTGGTCGCCATTCTCGAAATCTAGTGGCCTCTGCCTTCAGTCAGCGTAAGACTTCTGCCAGCTCTGAGCTGTCCTCATCCGCTCCTGGATGACCTAGACCTTCTTTGTCGTGGCACGGACCATCTCATGTCCCACAAGTGCTGACTCCCCAGGGTCTGTCTAGAACAAAGGAGATCTGCAAGGTCGGTCGTACAACGCCTCGTACGGTGCTATCCCGATGGTGGAGTGGTAGCTGTTGGTGTACGCGAACTCCACCAAGGGTAGGTGGTCCTCCCAGCTGCGACCAAAGTTGAGGACACATGCGCGGAGAATTTCCTCGAGAGTCTGAATGGTCCTCTCCGTCTGGCCATCCATCTGAGGGTGAAAGGCAGTGCTCAGACGTAGTTGCGTCCTGAACGCCTCCTGCAACCCCTTCCAAAGTCGGGAAGTGAAGCGAGCATCTCGATCGGAGACGATAGATGATGGCACACCGTGATGCCGCACAATCTCCTGAACATAGATTCGTCCCAATCTCTCCACTGAGCCCTGCTCTCTGATGGGTAAGAAGTGTGCCGACTTGGTGAGTCGGTCGAAAATCACCCAAATGGATTCGTGACCTCTGGAAGTGCGTGGAAGTCCAGTCACGAAGTCCATAGATATCCCATACCACTTCCACTCCGGGACCTCCAAGGGTTGTACCAAGCCTGCTGGTACCTGATGCTCTACCTTCACCTGCTGGCAGGTGAGGCATCGAGAAATGAACTCCGCCACAGCCTTCTTCATGCCCGGCCACCAGTGCTGTCGTCTGATATCCTGGTACATATTCGCCAATCCTGGATGTACCACTAAAGTAGAAGTGTGATACTCCCTCCGCACCTCCTCCCGTAAAGCAATGGGTACCATGGTACGTCCTCTGAAAAGAAAGTCATTCTCTGCTCCAAAGGACGAACAATCAGGTGTCTGACCTGAGGATATTTGTGCACACCGCGCCTCACAGTCAGCGTCCCCACGCTGTGCCTCTCTGACCCGCTGCAGTAGTGGAGGAGTGACTGTGAGTGACTGAAGGAAGGATACTCAATCTCTATCCACGAAGGATATTTGCAAAGCGGCTAGCTGCTCTGTCGCCTCCTCAAGCAGCTCAATACCCGTCATCCTGCTGAGAGAATTGTCTACTACGTTCCCCTTCCCAGGAGTATAGACTATCTCAAAGTCATAGTCCTGGAGGAACTCGAGCCACCGCCGCTGTCTCAGGTTCAGGTCCTTCTGAGAGAAGATTTACCTGAGACTCTGATGGTTATAAAAGACTGTAAAGCGCTCACCCATCAGATAGTGTCGCCATGTCTTCAGAGCGAAGTCCACTGCTGCTAACTCCAGGTCATGGGTAGCATAGTTATGCTCATGCAGCCTCAACTGATGTGATCCATAAGTGATCACTTCCCGCTCCTGCATCAGGACACATCCGAGTCCGGTCCCTGATGCATCGCAGTAGACTACGTACCCTACTCCCTCCTCAGCAAACCTCAAGAGAGGGGCGCTGGTCAATCTCTGCCTTAGCTCCTAGAAGCTCTGCTGACATCTGTCTGACCACACAAAGGGTTTACCATTCTTCGTAAGAGCTGAGAGTGGTGCCGCAACTCTAGAGAAGTCTGGCACAAATCTCCGATAGTATTCGGCTAGTCCCAAGAAACTCTGCATCGTCATCACGCTCTTGGGCGGCTCCCAAGCTAGCACTGCATCGATCTTCGCAGGATCCACTGCAACTCCCGCCTCAGAGATGACGTGTCCCAATAAGTGGACCTCACATATCCAGAACTGACTCTTTAAGAGCTTTCCATAAAGCTGGTGCTCTCAGAGTGTGTCTAGGACAACCTGTAAGTGGTAGGCGTGCTCCTCCTCAGTAGTCGAGTAAATCAAAATGTCGTCGATGAAGACTAAGACAAATTGATCGAGGTATGACTAAAAGATTCTGTTCATGAGGCCCATGAACATTGCTGGAGCATTGGTTACACCGAATGGCATAACCACGAACTCATAGTGGCCATACCGACATCTGAAGGTCGTCTTCTGCACATCCTTGTCCTGAACTCTGAGCTGATGATAGCCTGACCTAAGGTCAATCTTCGAGAACCACCGTTCTCCCTTGAGCTGATTGAAGAGGTCATCAATCCTCATTAGAGGATACTTGTTCCTCACCTTCACCTGGTTTAGGCGACGATAGTCGACACAAAGTCACAAGCTCCTGTCCGCCTTCTTGGAGAATAATATCGGGGAAGCCTAGGGTGAAACACTAGGTCGGATGAATCCCTTGCCCTGCAAGTCCTCCAACTATACTCGTAGCTCTCGAAGCTCAGCGGGGGCCATCCAATCTGCTGGAGTCGATATCGGGGTTGTCCCGGGGTACAGGTCAATATAAAATTCTACCTCTCTACGAGGAGGTAGCCCTAGAACATCGTCGGGAAAGACGTCCGCGTACCGATCCACCACTACAGGAAAACTAGGACTCCGCACGTCAACTGCTCCTAGGATGAGTCTAGTCAACTGATGAGTGATGGGATGTCCTCTCCTCTACGGAAGTCCATCCTGTTCTGTGAAGGATCCCTTCTCGCCGGTGAAGGTGAACCTGCTCCTGTCGGTGTGTACACGTTGCACCTTGCTCCTAATACTGTCAATCTGTGCATGAACTGTAGATAACCAATCCATACCCAAGATGACATCGTAAGGCCTCGATGCCACTATAAGAAGATCCCAACCGAAGATCTCACCTTCTAGAGTTAGCTCACACTGCCGGCACCAGTGCGTAATCGTCGAGTCTGCTCTCGTAGGAGTCTCTAGCCGTAAGGATCGAGCCAACGGCTCCGTCAGAATCTCTGAGCTCCAAACAAGGGCAGCGGCTATGAAAGAGTGACTCACTCATGTGTCTATAAGAACTACAACAAGGGTGGAATAGATACAGATAGTACCTCGAATCATCTTAGGCGCGCCGTGGTCGTAGGCCTCCACTTCCTGGAGCTATGTCTGTCTCTTCCTGCCAGCTCCCTATGGTCGGGGTGGACCTCCTGGTGGTGGTGGTGGTGGAGCCTCAAAACGTCGCCCACCACCTGCTGCTCAGCCAGCTCCTCTGCCTCGTCCGCATGATCCCTACGGACCACCACGGTCGACCCTCTGCCTCTGCATGGGTGGCCCCTCAACCATCTGATGCTCCTCGGCACGGTGGGTCGGGCAGTCACAAGCCATGTGACCTTGTCCGCAGCATGTGTAGCACTGCCTGCCTCTCGAAAGACTGGCTCCACACTGTGTGCCCCGCACTGCTGAGCCAGTGTACTGAGGTCGTCTACGTGAGGGTCTGGTCTGCCTGGACCCTTGATTCATCCGTCGGCTGCCTACTGCGGAACACTCTGGTACCTGCTGCCATGCGGTAGGTCTCACTGCTGAAGAAGACTCAGCAAGAAAGCTCTCGATCAAAAGGGATCTCTCCAGTACTCGTGCCTGAGTCGGAATTCTGAGGGAGATCAGTGATGCCCTGATCTCGTGTCTCAATCCCTGCTCAAAGGTCTGAGACCGGAAAAATCGGTCACATACCATGTCTGCCGAGTAGCACGAGAGATCGGTAAATCTCGCCGAGTACTGGGAGACCGTCAAGCTGCCCTACCTCAATTGAAGAAGCTCCTGGATGCGCACCGCACAAAGGGTGGCTGGGAAGAACTCTGAGCGGAAGAGAATCTCAAAGTCCGTCCAAAGGAGAGATGCCTCATCGTGCACCTGGAGCATCAAGCTCCACCACCGGACCGCTGCCGCATGCAGTAGGCTCGCTGCGAGGATCACCATGAGGTCTGTTGGTGTCCTCACTAACCGGAAAACTCGTACCACTACATCCAGCCAGTCCTCGGATGCCTGGGGATCCGTCTCCCAACGGAACCTGGGCGGTTACTGGAGCTGGAACTCATGCAGTGCACAAAGGCGACGTGCATCGTCAGCGGATGGGGCTGGTAGCATCGGTGGCTCGGCGGGTAGCAGTACCGCCGGTGCCTCTGCTGTCAAAGGTCCCTGTACCGAGGCCTCGTCGCTCGACGGGCTATCGTCATGCTTAACTCTCATAACACTAGCTGGTTGCCGTCGTGGGGCCATCCTGAAAAGGAAACAGGTGTGCCACAGTCAGAACAGTATACCTGGTGAGGTGACACAAAGTAATCACAAAGAAAACTTGAAACACACATGAAATCAATGTTTTCGTGCATTAAGTCGGAAATCAGAAGTCAGGGTCCTAGTGTACAGATACGTCAGCCGCCGCACCAACATTGGACTCCCTGAACTGATAACCACACCCAATATGCTAAACACTATTGCTTCACATAGAAAAAAGATCAGTGTCCCAAGTTCTGCTGTTGAACCGAACTCCTCTGATACCAATTTGTCACGACCCATCCTCGGGGCCCATGCCGTGACTACCCCAAGCCCGCCTTCCATAGGTCGGGGGTTGGCGACTAGCACCAAGGCGTAAATCCTAGTAAAAATGGAAGGCATTTTCTTTGTAAAGAAAACAAACACCACAGAGAAAGCAGGTAGAAGTAAACACTAAGAAAAAACTGGTACAATAGTAAGTGCGGAAAAGTAAGTGGGCCAGTATACAAACCCAAACTGAAAGTAAAGTACAACTTGAAAGGGAAAACAGCAACTGAAAAGTAAAGTTGCAACGTCGAGCTGCCCACTGAAATCCCACCTGAAGGGTGGGTACAGAAAGCCTCCACTGCTCCTCAGGTCCAGCCGACTGCTCCGAGTACGTTCCGCCCAGTGGTCCACCTCCAGGTATCGTCCTGCTCCGCAAGCCTCAACCATGATCAGCGTTGTCCGTTGTCTGCAACCAACACAATGTAGTGCGGGCATAGCCCGTGCAGGGGTGAGTATAAGCTACTCAATAGGGACCCCGAGACCCCCGAAGGTCTCCCAGAATCCACAAAGTATAATCCAAAAAGGAAAGATACAATAACAAAGTAACATCTGACATTTCTTAGGTATATGCCCATACATATACCAAAGTCATCAATACCCTTTCGGCTCCAACATCCGAGCCCAAGTACAACCCAGTCCACACAGGAAAGAAAAATGAAAATCCACAAAGGATAGCACAACACAATCCAAAAAGGAAAGAAAAACAGGATTCAACTCACATAGCAATACTTCTTTGTATGACGATAGAGATGATCAGGTATTTCCACTGATTCATCTAAGTCGTCGGACCAACAAAGGATCGATAGGTACTAACCTCTACAATGACCCACAAAGGATCTGACCCACACAGGATCGATAGGTAACTAACCCCCGCAATGACCCACAAAGGATCTAACCCACACAGGATCGATAGGTAACTAACCCCCGCAAAGACCCACATAGGATCAGACCCACACAGGATCTGTAGGTGTTGGCCCACACAGGACTGTTGAGCGCTGACCCACACAGGATCAGACCCACACAGAGTCTATAGAACTGACCCAAAAAGGATCGCTGAGTGTTGTAGTCATCGTCGAATCAACTGAGGATCTCTCCACAGTCGTCGTCGAATCCACTAAGGATCTCTGCACAGTCGTCGTCATCGCAGTCGCATCCAGCACTAGGGTTCCCGCACACAGCAAGCTCGTTCGGGAGGGTCCGCTCCATGAGCCGAGAGGCTGATACATCAACTGACACATAGTCCAGTGTTGATGTATCCAAAAGTTTTGTATCTTCAACATGAACTCAACGTCACAGACGAAGCGTCAATCAGACGCCCGGTCTGAGAGTTATTGGCTTTTTTGACCGAGGTGCCCGGTTGGTTTTTAAGTCAAAACTAGCCCAACCATACTCCACCTACGTCCAAAACTCGGGAGGAGTAAGAAAAAATATCTGTCTCACTAATATGAAACCAACAAAGTCGATAGCACGTCAATCGAACGTCCGGAGCTCATGTTATGAGCGTTTCTGCTCCGAGGGCCCGGTTGGTTTCGTGTACGAACCAACCCGGACAAAACAAAAGTATTCTGAAACTTGAGTGCGATATACCAAAACGACCTTCTTGATCCATGGATCGCATCACCGCTGACGGCGTGTCGTTCGGAGGCCCGTAGCTCAAGTTATGAGCAAAAGACCGAAAAGGGTCCGAAAATGGGGGAATGGGCCCGACCCGACCCGGACGTCACGGCCCGGCCCGGCCGGGGTGGCCCGGCCCGGCTTGGGTGCGACCCGGCCCAGCCGGCGCGGGCGCGGCCCGGCCGCCGGGGTCGGCTCGGCCAATTACGGCCGAGCGGCGCAGGGGTGCGCTGCCCCTTCGTGAAGGAGATCCGCGGCCCCACGTGGGGCCGCTCTATGTCACCGTACATGGCGCAAGGCCACGTCCCTTCCTCCGCGGTCCCGTGCGGCCGCGGGACCGGCCAGCGCCGCCGCGACTTCAGCCGTGGAAGGTCTTCCCGGCGGCACTCCGGGTGCCGCCGCATCCAGGTGGCCGGCTCCTGCCGGCCGTCGGTGGTGGGTTCCGCGGACCACCGGACGCGCTCCGGTGGTCCGATTTGCACGAGGTATTCGCCTGTGTTTGTCCCAGGACTCTTTCTTCACTAAAAATCCTTCAAAATTAACTTGCGGCCCCGTTTGTCGTTGCTCTCCAATCCACGCATAACAACAAAAAAGGGCAGTGGGTTCGGACTTGTTCGTTGTACCGCACCCACCGCGTTAGCGGTCTTTAAAGTCTCACAACAATCATATTTAACAACTGGGGATATAAATCAGAAAGATTTAAAAGGAACAACCCCTACCTCGTCGTAGTCGTCGAATGTGCGTTCTTCGCGGAAATGACCATCGCGGAAGAAGAGGATTGTCGCGTCGCGGAAGGGCATCACGTCGTCACGGAACACGATGTCGCGTCGACGATCTCTGAGGGGTAAAGAAAACACACGGATTTAATTTCACGAATTAAATCCATGTCAAGGATAAAATCCACAAAGGAATTTAAAAGATTTGAAATCTCCTACCTCGAGCAGTTGATCGAAGATTTGACGTGGGGAAAGAATCCTCGCGGAAGAAGCGTCGGGGGAGGAGATTCATCGGCGTCGCGGTACACGGCATCGCGTCGTCGATCTCCGAGGGTTCTGCGTTCTTCGTCACCTTTCATTGAAGGCCGGCGTTCTTCGCGTTCTTCGCGAAAAGGATGAAGATCTTCTAGCTTCAGAGATTTCTCCAAATCCTCTAAACAAGACCTCCCTCAATATACAAGTGTTGGTCTTATTTTTAATCTCATGCCAACAATTGATTTCAAAGATAAGTAACGAACAAATTAATTCATATAATTAATTGTAAGGAACTAACCGCCCAATTAATAGGGGCGTTAAGAATTTAGAAAACGCGTCAGTTGACTTTCATAAAGAGGAGTTTTCGCGGGTGCGTTTCTTAGAGGAAAAGAAACGGTGGGGCTTGAGCGGGCCCCATCTAACAAATATCCTACCAAGAGGGTAGGATATTTTGGGTTCCACCCTATCCGCTTCAACTCATCTTAAACAGCTTTACGTGGCTTTAAGTGGCTTTGAGTGAAATAAATTAATGTTTTCACACCGCTTTATTTTATTTTCTTCACTTAACCCCCAAAATTAAAAACCACACCCGAGCAAACGAAACTCCGGAAGAGGCGTTTCTAAGAAAGTATCGGCGATGCGATTCCATTGGTGCCCTTGGAATTCGATTCCGAGCACCGGTTCAAAAGTTAGAAAAACCCGCTCGTTCGTTCACTGAACGTACCCGAGCCAAAACTTCGGAAAATGATTCCGGGCACATCGGGCCTCGGAATCACATGCCGTCAGAAACTACGTTCTTATAAAATTCCAAAGAAAATTAAGAAAAAAAAATTTCCTTGAATTTTATGGGCCTTTACAATAAAACTCAAAATTAGATCATTTAATTCAAAAATTCTATAGTATACATCACTGGAACCCATTTAAAAGAAAGAATATAAAAACTAATTTTTTGGGCATACCACTAGTTTAACACCTCAAATTAGGATATAATAAATGGAAATAATGAAGAATAAGGTGTTATAACCAATGAAACCAAAGGGAATACAATAAAGAAAAATATATGTATGCTCTATATAAATTTCCAATATATAATAAGAGTTTCATTGGTTCTACCTTAGGACTTAATGTTAGACACATCTAAAATTTACCAATCCAATTTTTGACTAACTGCCAACTTATTTTATATCCACCCACACATGCCACCATCATAGCTTGAACTGACCCCATGGAGAGAAACTCCATAATAATCTTTATTTAATTATATTGGGTACACAAATGGAATGGGAATGAACTAGTGTAACCAAAGTATAAATCTAACATAGTACCCTTGTTTCTATGATATACCAAAGTGGAGGTGATTGTACAATCAATCCAAGATCAACAAAGAAGGAAAAAATACTAACTATGCCTCACTTATAATATCCCTATATATAACATCCCATTTATCCAAATTATACATTCAGCACATATAAATAAATGACCATGTAATAGGTGAAAAAATGGGGTAGTAAATGAATATCCCTGATGAAAAAATCCCTACACATTAAAAAATATCATATGATCCTCTAAACATGCACACACCATTTAAATTTTTAAACAACCATATATAAACCATTTTAAGTATTTTATAAAACCAAAATAAGTTTAAATCCATTCATTTATACAAAAATAACATTAATTAACCATTGAGTAATTTTAATAAGAGGTATAGTGTAACACCCAGACTTTTATCAATAGAATTTATCCCTTCTTATATAGTTTCATAAAAAATAAATCACATAAATTCACTTATGGACAATAATAAAAAATTTAAAAATAATGATTTTCTGTAATATGAATTATTATTAGAAATTAAGGAACCAATAATGATGAAATAGTAACTTCGCCTTAAGAATAGTAATATAACCATTATGAACAATAAAATATCCAAATAAATAGTATCATATCCCATTAAAGTATAAATAAAATTTTGGAATTTTATTAGTGAAAATACAATATAATTATATTATAGTATAATTAATTAAATATTTAAAAATAATAATCATTAAGTGTTGGCATTTTTGTAGGTCGTAAATATTTAATTACAATTTTATTATTAATTTAACAACATAACATAAAATTCATTTTAATAAAATGTATTTTAAAATTAATATTTTTTCTTATTATTTTATAATATTTTTATGAAACCTCATGAAATTGTTCAATGTGTTAAAAATCAGTTCTAATTTTAAAATCAATATTTTCCATGTAAATGACAGTTTTAATTAAAAATTGAATATAAAATATTTAGGAAACTATTTTCATAAAATGTAATTCATTTTTTAGTTATAAATGTCTTAAAATGACAAAGTTAATTTGTTAGTATTTTTCTGAAATAATATAATTTTATGAATAGTAAAATGCGAGGATTTTTTATAAATGCTAAATACATGAATTATTTAGTCATTCTTGATGTAAGGATGATGTAAGAACCATAATCTCAAAAAATAATTGATTATTTTAATATATTTAGGTATAATTCTATAAATATTCTTATCCTTGAAGCGCAACAATAAACTAATTAATAAAATAATGAGAAAACACTCCTCTCCTCCATTATA
The DNA here is from genome assembly GCA_963277665.1 of Viscum album. Lineage (NCBI taxonomy): Eukaryota > Viridiplantae > Streptophyta > Magnoliopsida > Santalales > Viscaceae > Viscum > Viscum album. The sequence goes on along the minus strand of OY728120.1, from coordinate 1,404,332,188 downwards.
AATACAACCCCTCATATGCTTTTATCTTTACACCTCTCAAGATTTGAGCCTTGTCCAAATACTACCCAAACCTATCCCCAATACTCTCCCCCTCTTTTGTTTTCTCATTGTATCATAAAAAGACAAATGACTTTTCCCTAAATATGTTCTCAAGTAGAATAAATCGATGAACTAAAATCATCTTCATTTATTCATTTAATTTCATTTCAATTAATTTTCATTTACTCTCTTCCCTTTTCCTTATCTTATCCAAAATGAATGATAATTTAATTATGTTTTATATACTTTAATTCTTCATGTTAATGGAATATACATCCTCAAACTCATTTCTCTCTCTCTCTTTTATTTTAAAAATTAAACTGCCACATGAGAAGTGTCAATTTACCAACACCATGGGCGATACACTTCCATTTTTCATTAAAACCTTGAAGGATGTTAATAAAATAATTATAACGGTTTAAAAATAATGTAAAATTTATTTTATAACCCTATTTATGTTTTATAACTACTTTTTTTCGTAATAATGAATGATAAAACATAATAAGATCGTTGTGTTAAAAAACCGCCAAAATTATCCAAAATGATCATCATTAACTTTTATATAATGATTCATCCTCATGAAATGTAACCAAATTATTTTCAAGACCAATAAAACTTTTGTAACATCATTTATAACATATAATAACAATTATGGATATTTATCCACATTTTACCTGAACTTCCATTCATGAATACATGCAAACCAATCATGAAAACCATGAAAATTATTACTACTAAATGATGAAATTACACACTATAACTCTTATAAAAGGCCATAAATGAACATAATTAAACAATTAAGAATAAAATTAATTTATTAAAGGTTATTTATTTTTTAGTTATTTAATACAATGATATTATATAGGATATTAAAGTGAATAAATTATTCATACATAAGGAAATGGGAATTCACGATCCCAACTCTCTTTTTCTTGGTTTTTCCTATTTCACACCATTTTCAGTATGGATATTCCTAAAATATAATTTATTCATAATTGTATTAAATTTTTTGCGATATGAATTTTTTTTACTTTAGTTTTTTACAAACACATTTTTTATCAAAATAACTCTTCTTTCAATAAATACCTCTTTTACTTCTCGCAATTGTTTTTTCTTCAATCAAGGTTGATGATTTTAATATCAAGTATGTTACTCACCCATCCATTTTGGAACCCAATTTTTATTAATGAATACATTATGAAATGAAAACCATTCCTTTCAATGGGTTATTTTATGACAAATATTGATATATGTTCTATGTGGCATGGCTGATAATGTATATGTTATGATGTAACAGGTTCACCTAGAATTATATAGGGAAATGTAAATGTTAGGATGTGACGGGTATGCCCAGATTTATATAGAACTCTATTTCATTGTCTAATGTGATGTATATCAAGAGAAAAGTTAAATATAGATGAACACGATCCTATATTTGTTCACAAATATGTGTGGTAGTTTTCCACCAAGACATGATGTTTCATTTTTATGCATTTCCACATTCCAAGCCTTTTATTAAAGATTCAGATCTTTTTTATGATCATATTCCTATGTTACAATGATAATTATTATTCTCACCCTGGGTTTTGTTGATTCATTTTTTTATATATCCACTTATTAGGATTTTATCTTACCCCTTTTTGATGTATATACACAGGCGATTACTTGTACTACGAAGAATCTAAAGGCCAAAAAGAATCTTGAGAAGAAGATAAATAAATGTTTGTGCATTTTTTTTAAATGTTATTTATAGTTATAATTTTAAAAAAAACACTAAACCTTTAGATTCTGGACATTCCTTTCTTTTATGTTTTTTATCATTTAAATTATATAATAGTAAATTAAGTAAAAGTATGGTCACTATAGTGGTATCATAGCACAGTTTAGTTAATTTGGGAATTAGTATTAGAGAACCATAGAGAAAACCCTTAGTATAAGACTAAGTATAAGTATGTTACCAAGAATATTTGTTTTTGAAAATTATAAACATAAGGTTCCAACAGGATATATCTTTAGAATTAATTTCCCAAAGTAATAAATAATTCATTACTTTTTTACTTATGTTTTTTTCTAACCTTTAATATTTTAAAAAATGGTGGGAAATAGGAGAAATCGGGAAACAAAATGTGTGAGGAATAATGTAGTGATTTCCTGAATGACACCCCCAATGATTTGGGAGGTGGAGTTCAAAATTTCAAGGAGATTCTTAACCACATATTTGAGGTTATTAATAATAACCTAAATAATATGTAACATTATCCTTCACCTATGAGTGAGGAATGGGTTATCATATCAATTATGCAGTAAGGACCACCAATGATTAGTGGATCTTATGATCCACTATTCGTGGAATAGTGGTTCAACTCAATGAAGAATATATTTTATGTTCATCACTATTCATATGTGGATAAGGTGAGTCTCACTATTTATCATCTAGATAGAGAGTCCTGTGAATGGTGGAATTTGATTAAGAACATAAATCTGTAGGATGAAATTGAATATATTTAATGAGAAGACATTAAGATAATGTTTGTAAACAATTATTTCCCTTGAACGCTTAGTATAATTATTGAGATAGAATTCATATAGTGGAAGAAAAATTAAGAATAATTTTTTGATGGCCTACAAAGAAACTTTCATAGCGATTTCAAGGTATACATCCCGTTTTGATATAAAAAATGATAGAGAAATTGAGATATTCTTTAGTGGTTTAAAACCAAACCTTTGAAAGGATCCTGAAATTCTGTACACTGTGATTAATGAAGAAGTTTTTTTATGTTCTCCAAAAGTAAAGATGGATTTTTGAGAATGATCCCATGGATATTGAGATAAGAAATGAAACATGGAGTTTCAAGATGGAGGATATAATGAGAATGGTGGAGAGAAAAATAAACAACCCATATGTAAAAAATGTGGGAATAATCATCATGGGAACTACTTAGAAAGGATTTGGAAATCCATTAATTGTGGGAGAGAAGTCCACCAAACTCATGAATGTTGAAAAGATATAAAGAATCAAGACAATGTGGTGGAAGAATGGAGAGCGCCACCCATTGTTTAATGCTACATCTTTAGAGAGGAAGGGAATTTTTAAATATACTACAGTAATCCTCAAATCCCAAAGATTAATCAGTGTTAATAGGAACCAAAGTAAAATGAACAAGGAAAGGGTTTTGTAATCACTATTTCTGAAGTGGAGTAAGAAAGTGATTTTGTACAAGGTACACATCCTATTCACTCAAGAATGGAAAATTTATTATTTTATTTTGGTTCAATACATTCCTTTATATATTCTATGTTTTCTAGAACCATTGAATTGAATCCCTAAAACCTTAATGTCGAGATATCCATAAAAACACATATTGGTAAAATCATTTCAACCCTTGTGTTGGACTCTTCTTATGTTGGCCTATGTGGAAGATTCTCCAAGAAATATTATAATACATTTATTAGTAGATTTTGATTCTATAATGGGGATAGATTGTATCTTGTTACATAGATCAAATGTCAACTATCTGGAAAAGGAAATATATTTTCATATTCAGAACCATTCCATACTCCTCAACAAATGCATAGAAGATCAGGGTTCTCCTTTATAAAATCCTTCAATGGTGTGGGTGTTGATTCCCTATGAAGAATAATACCTTGCTCAAATGATTGAGTCAAAGTAAGGTATCAACCTAGGGGAAATTACCAATTTGAGGGAATACAGTGACATATTTCCTAAAGAGTTACCCAGACATCCCTCAAATAGGGATTTAGAGCTATCAATAGAACTCATAACCAAATATGCTCATATCTCAAAGTGTCCAGGTATGATGGATCCTATCAAACTGGAGGAGTTAAAGTTCATATGCCTTAGTCCATCACTGTGGGTGCTCTGGTACTTCTTATTAATAAGAAGGGTGGATCATTATGATTGTGTCTCAATTATCGAGAACATAAAAAGATAACTATAAAGAACAAGTATCCTCTTCCGAGGATTGATGAATTTTTTAATTAGTTTTGAGTATCTCAGTGATTCTCAATGGTTTATCTTTAATATTGATATCATCATATAAAGTTTAAGATGTGATATTTTTAGAATTATTCCCCGTATATGAGGTATGGAACTATGTGTTTTTGGGGATTCCCTTTGGACTTACTAATACCCCTAAAGCCTTCAGGGATTTGATGAATATATTCTTTAGAAATTACCTTGAAATTTTTTTGGAACTTTTTATCGATGATATTTCTATACACTCCAATTGTAATGTGGAACATAGAGAACATCTAAAGCTTGTGTCGGTGACATTGTGGAAGGATAACTTGTACCCCAATTTAAAAAAGTGTGACTTATGGATGCAGAAAGTAACATTTTTGGTACATGTGATAACTAGGGATTGTATTTTTTGAAAAATTAAAAAAACAAAATTAAGGAATAGCTTAGACCCTGAAGTGTCACAAAAATTCACAGTTTTTTGGATTAGTAGGGTACTATCGAAATTTTTTGATAAATTTCTCATGATTGACAAGACTAATAACTAATTTCACAAGGAAAGTGATAATGTATATCTGGATGAAATAATGTAAGGAATGTTTCATGGAAATGAATAGAAAGTTGATTACTACACCTATACTCATATTATGGAGAAGTGGATAACATTTTGTGATATACATTGATGCTCTAAACAAAGTATTGGGTTTTTACTCTTGAAAAATTATATTGTGATATCATACGCATCAAAAAAGTTAAATATACATGATAATAACTACCCTACAGCTGATATAGAGCTAAAAGCTGTGTTATTTTCAATATAAATATGGTGGTACAGTATGATTACTCTATTCACTATCATCCTGGAATGGAAAAAAAGTTTGTTGATTCTCCTAGTAGAAAAGAACCTACTACTCTATCAAGGTTGCAGATTGAGAAAGACCCTATATTCATGAATATGAACAGGATGGATTTGGAAATCGTAATAGTAGGGAATACATCCTACATTACGAAATGATTACCCAACAATGTATCTAAGAGAATATTAAGGATGAACAAGAGGATGATCTAGAGTTACAAATTATGGTGAATGTAGTAATGTAAGGGAAACTATAAGGGTTAGATATTGATGAGGATGGTTTGATTTGGTTCTGAACAAAGATTAGTTTTCCTTCATCAACTAGGATAAAGAAGAAGATATTGGATAATGCATGAAGCTAATCTATATCTATCCATCATGGGAGTACCAAAATGTGATGTGATCTTAAATAACACTTTGAGTGGGAAAACATGAAAATGGATATTATAAAATACATCTCAAGGTACATGATATGTCCTCAAGTTAAAAGAGAGAGAAAAAAGTACAAAATTGTGATGAAACCCTTTCTTATACCCATGTGGAAATGGGGGAAATTCATAGTGGACATTGGAATGGGTCTCCTGGAGACTTCCAAAGGAAATAATATGATATGGGTTGTGGTGGACCGACTCACCCTGACATCCCACTTTATCACTATTTGAGAAGATATCTCCCTTGAAAAAATTGAAAATACTAATGTGAATGATGTTGTGAGATTATAAGGAATTATACTCTTGAATATCTTTGATTGTGATCCTAGGTTGAGATCTTAATACTGAAAGAGTATGCAACATGCTTTGAGTGCTGAATTGAATTTCATCATGGCCTGCCACCCCTAATTTGATGGACAATCTGAAAAGACTATTCATACCTTTGAAGATATTCTAAGAGCCTACTCTATAGAATTAAAAGGAGGATGGGATAATCATCTCCCATTAGTAGAGTTATTATACAAGAATATCTTCAAGTATATTATTCATATGGCTTCATATAAAGCTCTATGTGGAAAGCGATGTAGAACTACGATCTTTTGGGATTGTGTTGGTGGAAGAATGTTACTTGGTCATGATATTCTGTAAGAGATATTACAGATGGTTTAATCCATCCATAAAAATTTCAAAGCAACTCAAAGTCAGCAAAAGAGATATCCAAACAACCATTTAAGGGAATTAGAGTTAAATGAAGAAGATAATGACTTCCTTAAAATATCACCATAGAAGAGAGTAAGGTAGTTCGGGAAGAAATGGAATCTAAGACCAAGGTACATTTTCCCCATTTAGATCCTTGATCACATCGAAGTCATTCACAATGGTATTTTACTCCCATTGAATATGGGTCATGTTAATGATGTTTAATGTATCACACTAGATCCCTCAAATGTACTGAAATTAGAGATTCCATAGCTGGAAGATGATCTCTCATATGAAGAGGATCATGTAAATATTTTATACTAGAGATATTACGTTCTATGCAACAAGAGAACCCACCTTATCAGATTATTATGGGAGAACCACATGTATGAGCAAGAAACATGGGAATCAGAGGTAGCGATGAAGTAGAAGTACCATCACCTACTTATGTAAAATGATATTTCGATGGAAAATTTTCAAAAGGGTGGAAGAATATATTGACCCAAAATTTTGTCAATTTAATTCATCCCTTATTGTAGTAATGACATATAGTATAAATCACATAAAATCACATATATACAATAATAAAAAACTTTATAAATGAATAATTAATGAAAAAATATGTATTTCTTGATGTTTAGGAACCAATACCAATGAAATAGTAAGTTGACCTTAGAAATAGTAATATGAACCTTGGGAATAGTAAACTAGCCAAATGAATAGTATCCATTCTCATTAATGTATAAATAAAATTTATGCTTCTTATAAGTGAAAATATAATATAATTATATCACATTATAAGTAAGTAAATATTTTAAAAAATATTAATTAAGTGCTGGAATTTTTGTATGTCATAACTATTTAATTACTATTTTATGATTAATTTCATAATTTAAAAGATATTTTATTTTCCTAAAATTTATTCATAAATTAATGTTTTAATATATTATTATTTTAATAAAATTTTATGACACCTTAATAAATCTTTCAATGCATTTAAAAATTAGTTAACATTTTAAAATATGTATTTTCTCAGGAAATGGTGATTCTAATTATAAATTAATTTTCTAATTTTTAGAAAATAGTTTTCATAAAATTGAGTTAATTTTTGAATTATAAACAATGAAAAATATTCAGGGTAATTTTTTGGAAATGTTCTAAAATAATTTATTTTTTATGAATAGTAAAATACCATAATTTTTTATAAATCCTAAATACATGCATTTTTTAGTCATGTTGATGAAATGATTTTGTACTCACCTTAATATATAATCTTCCTTTGTTATTTTAATCTCTTTAGAGCTGATTATCTAACTATTCATAGTTTTGAGCTAAAATAATAAAATAATGAAACTAATAAATGTGAAAACACCCCTCTCCTCTACTATAAATACCACCCCTCACACCCTCTTCTCCTCAGACATCTCAAGCATTGATCACTATCCAAATTCTTCCAAAACCACTCCAAAATCCTCTCCCCCACATCTATGAGCTCTTGATCTCATCAAAATACCAAATCCATTTCCCTAAAGAGGTTCTCAAGAAGGATATATCCAAGAGGTAAAATCCTCTTCCTTTTTATTTTAATTTCTTTTCAATTTACTTTATTTTATTCTATTCCCCTCACCTTTTATTATTCGAAAGTAATGATAACTCTAGTATGTTTTATATACTATAATTCTATCATATTAATGGAATATCTATCATCAAACTCTTCTCTCTCTCTCTCTCTCTCTTTTATTTTAAAAATGAAATCAGCATCTGTGATGTGTCAATTTACCAACATCTTGGTCAATGCACATTCGTTTTCCATCAAAACCTAAAATGATGTTAATAAAAACATTATAATGGTCAAAATAATATTTTTTTAAAAAATTTTCATCCCACTTTATGTCTTGGAACTAACATCTTACATAATATTAAATGATAAAACAAAACAAGTTCGTCTTGATTGAAAAACAACCAAAATTAACCTAAAAAACATCATTTACATTTTTTTCATGATTAATCCTCCTTCCATATAACCAAATTATTAATACGACCAATAAAAATTATGTAATATTATTAACAACATATAATATCGATTTTGGATATTTATGCACATTTTACATGAACTTCCATTTCTGTATACAAGCAAATCAATCATGAAAACCAAGAAAATGAATGCTCTCAAATAATAAAATTAAACTCCATAAATCATCTAAAAGGAAATAAATGAACATAATAAAACCATGATGAATAAAATAACTGTATAAAGATTCTTTATTTATTAATTAATGAATATAATGTTATTAAATATGATATTTAAGTAAATAAAATATATAGATATAAGGTTAGGGGAATTCTCGAACTCAACACTCTTTTTCTACGTTTTCCACCTTTTACCCCATTTCAATACAAATATTACTGAAATATTATTTTATTCAAATTATCTTACCATTTCTATGATATTAATGTTTTCTATTTGAGTTTATAACCAAAATAGTGTTTTTCAAAAAAAGTCTACTTAAAAAAAAACCTTTTACATCTCATGATTATTTATTCTTCACTCAAGGTTGATCATTCTTATATCATGTATGTTATTCCCTATTTAATTTTGGAAATCAGTGTTTTTGAATGAAATAGTTATGAAATGAACCACATTCCTTTATGTGGATTCTTTTGTAACACCCCAAACTACCACAGTATGCTTCTCTTTGAATAATACAATAGCATGTGGTGTACGCAACTTCGAGTTCTAACACACCACAACCAATCAAACTAGCTAGTATGAATAGTAATACACACTTTTTAAAATATTATAAATTTTATCTTTCAAAGTAGAATTCATTTTTGTATTCTTAAGGTCGAAATTATCTTAGGGTTAATTTTTGGTATTTTTCTGAAATCTTTCAATTTTTGATGAATAGTGAAAAAACACTGAGTTATAGTTTAAAACTGAATTTTTATTTATTTATTTATTTATTTTATTTAAATTTATTTTAGGCCAAAATAGATACATAATACCTATATAAGTTCAATGTAATTAATTGGAGTTGGTTTATAATAATTTTAGATATATAAAAATTTTATTAAACTTTTTACCGTCTTTTAACCACCACCTAGGAGCATTTGAAAATTTACAGAAAACACAATTTTACCGCTTTTATGAGTTTAATTTCAAATATCTAAGAGGAACGGTTGATATCAGTAAGTAAAATGTTGTTCAATAAGATGAAAATAGTTTTTGGTGAATAGTAACTTTTTAATATTATTTACCACGGTTAAAAGTAAATAGGGTAATTAAGGGTAAAAATGATATTATTATTACCCTGACACATGTCCTAATTCTATTGGATAAGTTTAATTCGACCAAAAACAACCTTAGTAATAAAACATCATCCTTTAGGTCTACTTGGATTATATTAGGACATTTATTATTATTTAATTCAAACAAGAGTTAAAAGTGTTAAATTCAATGATTAATAACTAAAACATTTTTAATAAAGGGTTACGCATAAGATAAAATAAAATATAAATATTCATTATAAATATAAATAAAATTTCCTACATAATTTAATTTTATTTATAATTTTTAGACATTTTATAATTAAATTTATTTATGACACAATGATGATGCAGTAATTACCTAATTAATCAAATATTAAAATAATTGATATTATAAATATCCAAATAAATTTAATTTGAGAATTTTTAGGAATGATTCTAATTTTCATGGTTAATATAAAATATTAGGGTTGGTTAGATGAATTGTTTTCGAAGAAATAATTCTGTTATGAATTTATAAAAAAACAATATTCCAAATAGTGTCAAATTGACGTAAAAGAGTTTTTATTACAAATATTTTATTATTAATTGATATTATATTGCTAAAAATCAGAGGTTGGTAAAAAAGACTTATATAATTATAGGTAAAAAATTAATGAACCACTTGGGGTTCGCTTGGATGTTTATAGTATGTATTTTAACCATATAATATAAAAATACAAAGAGACATGGTAAATGTAAATATATTTAACTAAGTGTAAAATATAAAAGAAAAAGTTAATATAGTGACCCAATCATGTCTAAAAACTATTGGTTGAGAGTTTTTCATCCCATAACCACCTTATCCTTTTAATAATTTATTATGGATCCATTATAAACTGAAAATTATTTTATTATAAAATAATATTTCTAGCTTTCCCAAAGGTGCCCCTAACCACTCTTATAAAAGGACACTTCTCCTTCTCTCTAATTCACACCATAAAATCCATTTGGCTCGGGAAAACCCTGCCCAAATATCTTCTCAACTATCCCCCCTTATTCCAAAAGGTCATACATTAGTCATAAATTCAACCTAAAAACCCATTTTGATCAATCCAAAAAGAAGAACACGAAGAAGAGGTAAATATCTCACAACCTCTTTCATGTTTTTTCTTCTTCCAATTATTCTTTCCTTGTTGTTTCCATTATAAAATAATAACACCATTATCTTATATATACTGTGATGTTATTATAAATATGGTACAACCATATTCATTATTCTATCCATGCTTTGAATGAAATGTCACCATACGTGCGTATGTACGACTTACCATCTCCACGTCGTGGTGTACTTGTTATTCAATACATTATTTTTTGGATGGGTATTATAATGAAGTTTAATTTTTTTAATTAAAAAATATAACATGATAATTATTCTTTATATATAATATACCATGCAATTATATATTATTTTAACATCAAAATATTGATATTGTCTCTCATGCGTACGTACGGATTACCGTCTCCACGAACGCGATGAGATTCATTCCCCATAATATCCATTAAAGAATAATTTTCATTATAGTATTAAAAAAAATTAAAGAATTTATATCATTCTGAATATTAATAAGATTTATCCTGTCCTTAATAAAAATTACTTACGTAACAAATAATATAAAGGAAAATGAATCAGCTAACACCTGAAACGACGATAATACTAAGATATTATTGACAAATAAATGTTAAAACATCATATATGATATCATATTAATGTATATGATTCTTGAATAATGTAATAACAATTATTTCACCATGATACAGGAGTTTAACCTACCCTCGACCAAGGGAAAGTACTAGGTAGGGGTTAATTTCACAATCTCTTCATTATCAGAGGTTCTTTATATGTAATTATCTACTAGTACCTCTTTATCATCCACGTCCATGTTTCCTAAAAATGTATTTCAAAAAATTCTTAATATTTTATATAATATGGGTTAAAGTCATTTATACCCTTGTTTGACTGTTATAAGATGTCTATAAAGGAATCATTCTGTCATTTTCCAAACAAGGTACTTTATGATCTTTTCCACACAATTAAGGTAAGAATGTTTTTTAACTTATACGGTGGTTGTGGATATTTTCTGTTGTTATAACATCATCTATGCTTCACTTACAAGCTTATCAGAATAATTTAAAAATAAACTTTTTCCTTATAATTATGTTACTCTTAAATTATTTCATAATAGAAAGAGATATTTCTCTAAAAAAGGTTTTGATTTCAACAATGTCAACATCCTTTGATGAATTTTAAGCTTATTTGAAGATGATTTATTATGATACAAAACTTCCCTTTTGTATTGAAGGTTTTTTGATATGTTTGACTGTGTATGTGTTATTTTTAAACAAGTCATGGTTTATGGATAAAGTATTGACATTTCATATGCTAATTTTAATACGAATGTTTATGTTATGTTTAAACCTTTTCATATGAGGAATGTATTGGACTTAGTAAGTGATGGGTGGAGCCCGCTGTAGCTCCTCAATGCATCGGTAGGTCTCATGAGAAAAAACTAGTGTCTTGGCACAAGGCCTTGACAAAATCTTATTTTTAGTCTTATCACAAGGTCGTGACAATGTGGTTATATTGTCTGGAATTATGAATTCCATCATTAGGAATGTGGATATTGATATCTCATGTTTTTATTCGACTAGTAGAATATATGTGTGATTAATTAAATGGCATTATTTTGATTTATATTTTCTATATTAGGATTATTTTTATGTTGAAAAGGATTTTTTTTAGTTCTATATGTTTCCTAAAATATGTATTCGTATTTATGAATGTTTCTGCTATATTGTTCTTCTTACTGAGCATCTGAGCTCACCCCATTCAATTTTTTATTTTGCCTAAGATGCGAAGAAGTATATTATGAATGCATTGTAGGGATATTCTATGGGATATTAGTGTTGTCTATGGAAACAATGGTTTTGTTTTTTCCATTTTATGATGTAATTTAAACCTTATGAATGTATCTAGTACTTCCAAGGATATTAAACTAATCGGTCTTTCGAGACGTGATCTTTTGTGATCATTACAATGTTATGTAATAATGCACCGACTCTAGGTAACTTGGGTCGGGGAGTTACATTTGGTATCAGAGGAAGTTTAGTAAAAACCTTGGAAACAAGATTAAGATAAACTATGATTAGATCACATAGCCCTAAGATAGATGTTGAGGGTTAGTATAGAAGAAATTCATATAATTTTAGTATTGTAGAGATTTTGTGAGTTAGAAAGACATAACTATCTAGATACATGTAGGTAGAGGCGGCTCTCTCACAGATGTACCTAGGGGTAAACCCCGAAAACACCGCTTTGAGCTAGACTAGAATAGGAACTGGTGCACGACAACGGGCCTTGCTGCACTCTTAGTTACGGCACTCCCATGGGATATGCATAGGATAATTCTCATTTTCACTACAAACCATTATAAAGGGTTTATTATTATATTATTCCTCAAAGAAAACATTTTTTAATATTATGTATTATATCGATAAACTGTTCAATTTATGTTAAGTGTTTTAAAAGTTTGGAATTATGTATTTTGATTCATATACTAATCTAGTTTATTCCATTGTATAGAAATGGAAACTAGTGGAAGGAATGGAAACCGTATCAATGAATGAACTCCATGTAGTGATTTCCCTCCTACTCAATATAATTATAGTGGAGCTACTGATGCAACCAGTGCTGATCAGAAAATCACCATACCGGGACAACTCACTCGGGTTATAAATAATAACCATACCTGTATGGAGCACCTTGATCCGCAGCATGGAGGATCAATGTCAGATCGCTTCATGAGGAAACAACCACCAACATTAAATAGGGGTACAAATACAATAGTAGCTAAGTAATGGATATATTCTATAGAGAAAATATTCCACGCCTTGGGGAGTAAGAAAAGGGAAACAGTTATCATGGGAATTTACCGCCTCACTGGAGATGCTGATCAATAGTGGTCATTGATTCAAAACATAAAGGAAGATGATGAAGTATCAAATATGGAATGGAGGGATTTTAAAGAATTTTTATTAGAAAAATACCTTCCTCATGACCATTGAGTAGATATGGAATGGAATTTTTTGAGTCTGAGGGAAAAGGAGGATGAGAATGTCGCAAAGTATGAATCTAACTATACAAGGTTAGTGAGGCATGATGCAGATTATATATGTAACCCAATAAGTAATAATTCTCATTTCTTTGGTGGATTAAAACCATTTCTCCATCAAGAATTCGTCTCATAATCCTTCTCTATGTATGAAGATATTTTCTCATTTTCTATCAATACAGAAAAATAATTCTCTAAGTCTTACAAATTTAATGCAAAGCAAGAGAAGAAGAGGTCTGCTAGACACTGTGGAAGTGGAAATATGAGGATGAAGGGAAAAGTTGAATATCTATCCTGCAGTAAATGTGGGAAGAAGCACCCCGGTACTTTCCTAAATGGAATAGTAGTCTGTAACAAGTGTGGTGAAAAATAACACCAAGCTCATGATTGAAAGGAGAAGAAAGTGGCTATCGTTGTTGAATTCTACAAATGTAGATAAAGGGGTCATTGTGAAAATGAATGTCCTAAGCATTAGGGAAACTTACCTCAGAAAAGGCCAAGGGATCAAGGCCAAGCTTATGCTATCACTACTGCTGAGGTTGATGCTCCGAAAGATATAATGGAAGATAATTTAATGGTATCCTCATGTTTATCCAAATCGTTATTTGATTCTAGATCATTAAATTGTTTCATATCTTCCATGTTTTCTAAGAAAATTAGATATTTCCAATATGATTTAACAAGGGATTTTTTAGTCAAAACTCCTAAGGGAAGTATCATTGCAACAAAATTTCTGTTAATCAGTCCCTATTAGGGCATATATTTGTTCTTTATCTACTAATCTCATCGAAATACCCCTGATTGAATTAGAGATAATCTTCATCATGGAATTTCTTTTAGACCATGATGCAAAAAAAATTATTTTATGAATAAGGAGGTTACTATTTTTTATGATGATAATAATGATCACCTTATCTTAAGAGAAGAATATTCGCCACCTAATTCTTATCAAGATCCACCCCCAATATCTCACCTAAATTCAATTATTGGGGAGAAAGATAATTAAATAACATTGCGTGAGGAAATGAATGATCAAATAGATGTTGTACCTATTGTGAAAAAATATGTTGATGTGTTTCTAGAAGATTTACCTGGAAATCCTCAAGAACGAGAAAATGAGTTTTCTATTGAATTAATTCATGGATTAAGGCCCATATCAAAGACCCCTTATATAATGAACACTATTAAATTAGTGGAACTAAAGAAACCACTAGAGGAATTGAGTAATAAGGGATTTATTCTCCCTAGTTTTTTTCCCTAGGGATCACGTGTTCTTTTTGTTATGAAAAGAGTTCGATATCTGAGGATGTGCATTGACTATAGGGAGATCATTGCTATAATAATAAATAACAAGTATCCCCTACCTCGCATTGTTGATTTATTCGACCAACTTCATGGTGCTCAATACTTTTCAAAGACTTTCCTTTGATCTGGATATCATCAGTTGTGTGTGAAGAAGGAAGACATACTGAAAATAGAATTTTGAACCTGGTTTGGTCATTTCATGTTTACAGTAATGCCTTTTTGATTGACTAATGCACCCTCTATCTTCATGGATCTAATGAATAGAATTTTCAATGAATATCTTGATTAATTTTTAGTGGTATTAATTGATGATATCTTGGTATACTCCAAAATCTATGAAGATCATGAAAATCACATGCGCATTATCTTGAAGACTCTTAGAAGACATGAATTATATGGGATGTTTAGCAAGTATGAATTATAGATTCAGGAGATTTCTTTTCTCGGACATATTGTCTTTAAGGATAAAATCCCTATTGATGCTTATAAGACCAAGGTAATCCAAGAATGGCCAGCACCGATTTGTATAACTGAGGTATGCAGTTTTATTGGTTTAGCAGGTCATTGTCGACGTTTCGTCCAGAATATTGCCCGGTTGGCTAACCCATTAAAAAATCTCACATGAAAAGGGGTTAAATTTGTTTGGCAAAAATAGTGTGAAGAATGTTTTGAATAACCAAAGAGAAGATTAGTCAATTATCCTACCTTGACTCTACCATCAGGGAATGATGGGTTTGTTATTTATAGTGATTAATCAAAGAAAGGACTTGGTTTTCTCCTTATGTAGAATGACAGAGTTATTGTCTATGTGTCACGACAGCTAAAAATTCATGAACAAAACTATCCCACTCATGATCTTGAGTAAGTATCTGTAATCTTTTCATTGAAGATTTGGTGACATTATCTCAAAGGTGAAAATTGTGAGATATATACCGATCACATGAGTTTGAAGTATATTTTCCCATGGAAAGAACTCAACATGAGGCAAAGATGATGGCTTGAACTACTCAAAGATTATGGTTACACTATACACTACCACCCATGGATAGCAAATAAGGTGGAAGATGCTTTGAGCAGAAAAGATCATGGAGTTCTGAACAAGATTAGAGTTGACAAGGATCTTACATGCAAGGATCTAGTAAATTTGGACATGGGGATTACCATTGAAGGAGACACATCAAAACTTTTTCAAATGATTTCCAAACCTTCTTTACTAGAAAGGATAAAGAGTTCTCAGACCGATGATAAAGATTTTCAAAAGAATATTAAATCATTGAATGGCAAGAGATTGAGTGAGTTTGTGTATGAAGATGGAATTTTGAAATTTGGGAAGACACATTGTGTTCCCGATATACCATATCTAAAAAGGGAATTTTTGGATGATGCTCATAGTTTCAATTTTTCTATACACCCTAGTAGGACCAAGATATATAGAGATTTGAAGGAACATTTTTGGTGGGACAACATGAAGAGAGAGATTACTGATTTTTGTATCAAGATGTATGGTTTTTCAACAAGTGAATATTAGAAGGAAACAACCTGAAGGATTTTTGCAACCTCTTACCATACCTGAATGGAAATGGGATGTTATCATGATGTACTTTATCATGGGGCTACCAAAGACTCGAAGAAGGAATGATGCAATATGGGTCATTTTTTATCATCTTACCAAGTTAACACATTTTCCTTCTATAATGGAAGATTTACCACTTGAATGTTTAACAAGACTATATATTAATGAAGTTTTAAGACTTTATAGAGTACCACTTTCGATTTTTTCTGATCGTGATCCCTATTTTACTTCAAGATTCTTGAAAAGCCTTCAAAAATCCATGGATACTGAACTTCATTTGAGAACTGCCTATCACCCCCAAACTGATTGAAAATCAAAGAGAACTATTAAAACCTTAGAATACATTTTGATATCATTATCACTTGACTTTCAGGGTATGTGATGTCAATATTTACCTCTGGTAGAATTTTACTATAACTATATCTTCCATTCAAGTATTCAGATGGCACCATATGAAGGGTTATATGGAAAGAGATGTTACACACCAACCTGTTGGGATAATGTTAGTGAAACAAAACTCGTAGGACCCGAACATGTGGAGGAAATGATGGAAAAGGTGGAGGTGATCCAAAACCATATCAAAGCAGCTCAAAGTAGGCAGAAGAGATATGTTGATAACCAAAGGAAGGATTTGGAATATCAGGTTGGAGATCATGTTTTCCTAAAGGTATCTCCATGGAAGGGTGTTATATGTTTCCGTAAGAAAGGAAAATTGAGTCCCAGGTACATCGGACCATTTGAAATTATAGAATTAATTGAGGTTGTAGCATAACGTTTGGCAATGCCTCCAAGTCTCTCAAAAGTTCACGATGTGTTCTACGTATCACTATATAGAAAATACATTCCTGGCCCAATCCATGTACTCACCTATGAAGAATTTGAACTGGAACCCAATCTATCTTATTGTGAAAAGCCGATCAAGGTTATTTAAACAATAGAACAAGTGTTGTGAAACTGGACGACTCATCTGGTAAAAGATCGATGGAGAAACGATAAGATGGAAGAGGCTACGTGGGAACACAAGGAACTTCTGATGAAGAACCATCCCAGTCTTTTTATGTTGTAATATTCTGTAAATTCTAAGGATGAAATTATTTGAATGAGGGGAGAATGTAACACCCCAAGCTTCCATGGTACGCTTTTCTTTGAATAATACAGTAGCGTGTGTTGTATGAAACTTCGAGTTATAACACACCACAACCAATCAAACTAGCCGTTATGAATAGTAATACCAACTTTTTTAAATTTTATATATCTTATCTTTAAAAATGGACTTCAATTTGGATTCTAAATATTGAAAATCTCTTTGGGTAATTTTTTTGGTATTTTTTTGAAAACATTAAATTTTTGATGAATTGTAAAAACACTGAGTTATAGTTTAAAACTGAATTTTTATTTAAATAATTATTTTTTAATTATAAATTTATTTTAGGTCACAATATATACATAATACCTATATAAGTTCAATGTAATTAATTGGAGTCAGTTTATAATAATTTTAGATATATAAAAATTTTCTTAAACTTTTTACCGTCTTTTACCCACATCCTATGAGCATTTGAAAATTTACATAAAACATTATTTAACCACATCTGTGAGTTGAATTTCAAAAATTTTAGAGACACGGTTGATATCAGTATGTAAAATGTTGTTTAATAAGATGAGAATAATTTTGGGTGAATAGTAACTTTTTTACTATTATTTACCAGGGTTTAAAGTGAATAGGGTAACTAAGGGTGAAATTGATATTATTATTACCCTAACACATGTCCTAATTCTATTGGATAAGTGTACTTCGACGAAAAAAAACCTCATAAATAAAATATGATTATTTAGGTCCACATGGATTAGATTAGTACATTTATTATTATTTAATTCAAAGAAGAGTTAAAAGTGTTAAATTCAAAGTTTAATAACTAACTCATTTTTAATATAGGGTTAAACATAAGATAAATTCAACTATAGATATTCATTAGAAAGATTAATATATTTCCTACATAATGGTATTTTATTTATAATTTTTATAAATTAAATAATTAAATTTATTTATGACCCAATCCTGATGCAGTAATTACCTAATTAATAAAATAATAAAATAATTGATCTTATAAATATCCAAATAAATTTAATTTGAGAGTTTTTATGAAAACCAATAATTTTCTAGGTTAATATTACATGTTAGGGTTGGTTAGATTAATTTTTTTGTGATAAAATAATGCTTTTAAGAATTTATAAAAAACAAAATACCAAATAGTGTCAAAATTGACATAAAAGAGTTTTTAAAACAAATATTATATTATTACTGGATATTCAATTTCTATAAATATAATGTTAAGAAAAAATACTTATATAATTATATTTGAATCATTACATAACTACTTGGGGTTTTCATGGTTTTTTATAGTAGTTTTATTAACAATATAATATAAAAATACAAAGATACTTGGTAAATGTCAAACTATTTAACTAAGAGTTAAATCTAGAAGATAAAGTTCATATAGTAACCAAAACCTATCTAAAACCTATTCATTGAGAGTTTTTCGACCCATATCCACCTTATCATTTTAATAATTCATTTTTTTGACTTTTGAAACCGAAAATGATTTTATTACAAAATAACATTTCTTGATTTTCCTAAGGTGCCCCTAACCGCTCTTATAAAAGGGAACTTCACCTTCTCTATAATTCACACATTAAAATCCATTTGGATCAGACAAACCCTATCCAAATAACCTCTAAACCGTACTCACTTTATCTTAGAGGCCCTCCATTAGTCAAAAATCCAACCTATGGAGCCCTTTTGACCAAATCAAAAGGAAGAACCCGAAGAAGAGGTAAATATCTCACCACCTCCTTCGGGTTTTTTCTTCTTCCACTTCTTCTTTCCTTGTTGTTTCCATTATAAAATAATAACTCCAGTATCTTCTATATAATGTGATGTAATTATAAATACGGTACCACCATATTCATTATTCTATCCCTCCTTCGAATGAAAAGTCAACATACGTGCGTACGTACAGCTTACTGTCTCCACGTCGTGGTGTAATTGTTATTCAATACATTATTATTTGGATGGGTATAATAATGATGTGTAATTTATGTAAATAATATATATAACATTATAATGATTTTTTATATATGATATACAATCCAATTATATATTATTTTACTATCAGAATAATGATATTGTCGGTTGTGCATACGTACAGATCGTCGTCTCCATTAACGCAATGAGATTCATTCCCCATCGTATCCATTTAAGAAAAAAATTCATTAGATGAATAAAAATAATATTTAAAGACTTAATATAATTATTAATATGAATAAAATACATCCTATCCATAACAAACATTACAAAGGTAACAAAGCATATAAAGAAAAACGAATCAGTTAACACCCCAAATGATGATAATACTAAGATATTATTAACAAAGAAATGTAAAAATATCATACATGATATCATATAAATGTATATGATTCTTTTATAATTTAATAACAATTATTTCATCATGATATTGGAAGTTAACCTACCCTTGACCATGGAAAAGTAAAAGGTAAGGGTTAATTTCACAATCTCTTAATTATCCGAGGTTATGTAAATGTAGTTATATAATGGGACCTCTTTATCATACACATACATGTTTCATAAAAATTTATTTCAAAACATTCTTACTATTTTATTGACTATGGGTTAAATTCATTTATACCCCTGTCTGAATTTCATAAGATTTTTATAAAATAATCATTTTTTCATTTTCCAAAAAATGTACTTTATGACCTTTTCCACAAAATTAAGGTAAGAATGTTTTTTAACTTATACTGTGGGTGTGGTAATTTTCTTCCATTATAACATAATCGAAGGTTCACTTACAAGATTATAATATTATTATCAAAATAAATGTTTTCTTTATAATTATGTGATGTTTAAATGTTTTCATAATAGAAAGAGCTATTTCTCTCAAGAGGGTTTTGATTTCATCTATGTCAACATCTTTGATGTATTTTAAGCTTATTTTAAGTTGATTTATTATGATGCAAAACATACATATTCTATTGATGTTTTTGGGATATGTTTTCCTGTGGATGTGTTATTTTTACACCATTCATGGTTTATGGATAAAGTATTGACATTTTGTATGCTAATTATAATATGAATGTTTATGTTATATTTAAACATTTTCATATGAGGAATGCATTGGACATAGTAAGTGATGGATAGAGCCCGCTATATCTCCTCAATGCATTCGTAGGTCTCATGAGACAAACTAGTGTCTTGGAACAAGGCCTTTACAAGATCATTTTTGTATTCTCGGCACAAGGCCTTGACTATGTTGTTATGAAGTCTGGCATTTTGTATTCCATCATTATGAAAGTGGCTACTGATATTTCATGTGATTATTCAACTAGTATAATATCCATTTGAGTAAGTAAATGGTATTATATTGATTTATATTTTCCATATTATGATGATGTTTATGTTGAAAAGTGTTTTTTAGTTCTATACATTTCCTTAAATGTTTATGATTATTTATGAAAGTTTCCGCTATATTTTTATCCTTACTGAGCATATGAGCTCACCCATTTCAATGTTATATTTTTTCCAAGATGTGAAGAAGTATATTATGAATGACATGTAGGGATAGACTATGGGATCTCAGTGTTGTATATGGAAACAATGTTGTTGTAGTTTTCCATTTTATGAGGTAATGTAAACCTTATGAATGTATCTAGTACTTCCATGTCTAATAAACTAATTAGTCTTTTGAGACATGATCTTTTGTGATCATTCCAATGTTATTTAATAATGCGCCGACTCTGGGTAACTAGGTTCGGGCGTTACATATTTTACCTCCATGATTTATATATGTTATATGTGGCATGCATAATAATGAAAATTTTATGATGTGATAGGTGTGCTTGGAATTATATATCATAATGTAAAACTTCTTATGTGATGGGTGAACTCAGAATTATATTGCACTCTAATTCATTGTGTAATGAGATGTATCTCATGGGAAATTTAAAATATATGTGAACTTGATTCTAGATTTGTTCTCAACTATGTGTGTTAGTTCACCACTACGACGTGATGTTTCATTTTTATGCATGACCACATTATAATCCTTTTCAAAATGATTCCTCTTGTATTTATTATCTTATATCGATGTTATGATGATAATGATTATGCCACCCCATGTTATACTGATTCATTTCCATCTCTATCCTCTTAATATTATTCTATCTCACTAATTTTTGATATATATAATCAGGTCATCACTTGTACTAAGGATAATCTAAAGGGAAATAAGAAGGTAGAGAAGAATGAATTAAATTAATTTTTATGTTTTTTTAATGTTATATATATTCCTAATATTCCCAAGACACTGAACTTTTTTATCCTAACCATGTAATGCATTTATGTTGTTTATAATTAAAGTTATGTAATAGTAATGTATGAAAAAGTAGGGTTTCTATATTTGGTGTCAGAGTATAGTTTAGTTAATTTATATATTAATATTAGATAACCTCCGAGAAAACCCATTGTATGAGACTAAGTATATGTATGTACCCAGGATTTTTATTTATAAAATTCTAAACATATGGATCCAATAAGATATTTCTATAGAATTAATTTCCAAGTGGAATAAATTATTCTTAAATTTTTGATTTATTTTTTTCTAACCTTTTATGTTATAGAAAATAATTGGAACTAGGAGAAAACATGCCAACAACCTATGCGAGGAACAATACAATGATTGAACAAATGAAATACCCAATGATTTTGGAGGTGGAGTTGAAAATTTCATGGTGATTCCAACCCACCTATCTCAGGTTATGAATAATAACCTAAAAAACATGGATCATATGACTTCACCTTAGATGGATAAATTGGATATCAATTATTTATACTAAAATGACCACCAACGTTTAGTAGATCTTCTGATCCACATGTCATGGGACATTGGGTCAACTTAATGGATAAGATATTTTTCGTTCATCACTTGTCTGAGATAGAGAAGGTGAATCTCACTTTTTAACTTCTATATGGGGAGGCTCAACAATAGTGGTATTTGATTAAGAACACTAAGATGAACGACTAAATTGAAGAGATAAAATGTAAAGCCTTTAAGAAAATGTTTTTTAACAATTTTTTCCCTTGAACTCTTCACAAAAGGATGGAGAGATAATTCATAGTGTTGAAGAAAAAGGATGGAGAATTTGTTACATCCTACGAATAAAATTTCACAAGGCTTGAAAGGTTTTATTCAGGTTTGTTTATCACTAATGATAGAAAAATTGATATATTATTTAGTGGTTTAAAACCAAACAATAAAAAGTCTCTTTCATTTCTAGAATTTGGAATCCATGAAGAAGTTTTTTGATGTGATCTAA
Source organism: Viscum album (assembly GCA_963277665.1). Classification (NCBI taxonomy): domain Eukaryota; kingdom Viridiplantae; phylum Streptophyta; class Magnoliopsida; order Santalales; family Viscaceae; genus Viscum; species Viscum album. Next base: position 1,404,309,495 of record OY728120.1, on the reverse strand, counting down.
AAGTGGAGATGGAGTTTGGGGAATGGTCCCATTAATATGCTTATATGAAATTAATGATGGAGTTTCAAGCCATGAGATCTAATGATAAAGGTGGAAAGAATACTCAACCACCCACATGTAAAAAAATGTATGAAGATTCATCATGGGAACTACCTCAAAGAGATGAATAAATGCTTGAAGTATGGGAATGAAGGCCACCAAGCTCATGAATGCTAAAAAGAGATGAGGAATTATGAGAATGTGGTTGGGGAAAGAAGATAACCACATATGGTCCAATGCTATAACTGTAGAGTGAAAGGGGGCTATGCAGTCCATTGCACTATACCTTGAGTCCTTATGGTTAATCAGCATCAATGACCACAAAATCCAAATGGTAAAGGAAATGATTATTCCATCACTAATTCTGAAGTGGAGAAATAAAACAAAGAAATAAAAGGTACACTTCTTACTCACTCAATAATGGAAAAAGTCTTATTTGATTCTAGTTCTACTCAATATTTTATAACTTCCATGTTTTCTGGAGAATTCAATGAAATCCCCAAAAACATGAATTAGGGATATCTATAAAAAACCTTGTGGTGAAATCATTGAAACCTAAGTGTTGTACTCTTCTCCTATTGGAGTATGTGGGAATATTCTCCTTGAAAATCTTATAATAATTCCCTTGGTGTAATTCGAACCTACACTAGGGATGGATTCGCTCCTGTAATATTGAGCACATATCAACTATATAGAGAATGAAATATATTTTCATATTTCAAACCGTCCCATGCTCTTATAAATGTAAGGAATATCAGGAATCTCATTCATAAATACATTCAATTTTGTGGGTGTTAATTATCTATGAAGAATCATACCTTTCTTAAATGGATGATAAAAAAGAAGGTATTAACCTCGGGTAAATTCAAATTGTGAGGGAATACATTCATTTATTTCCTAAAGGGTTACATGGATTTCCCCTAGTCCATGAGGTAGAGTTATCAATTGAAATCTTACCTAAAGCTACTCTTATATCGTAGTGTCCCTCTATAATTGATCCTATTTAACTAGATGAGTTAAAGAAGCAGCTACAAGAGAATTTGGGCATGGGTTTCATATTCCCTAATGCATCTCCTTGGGGTTCACGAGTTCTCTTTTTCATGAATATATATGTATCAATGCGGTTATGTATCGATTATAGGGAACTCAACAAGATCACCATAAATAATAATCATCCTCTTCCAAGGATTTATGACTTATTTGATCAGTCGCGAGTAGATCAGTACTTCTCAAATGGGGATCTCCATTCTGGATATCATCAAATAAAGGTAAATAAGGAAGATTTTTAGTAGATTTCCTTTCATACAAGGTATGGAAACCATGTGTTTTGGGTGATTCCATTTGGACTTAAAAAATTCCCCTGGAATATTTATGGATTTGATAAATATTATCTTTAGACATTACCTTTAAAATTTTGTTGTGGTGTTTATCGATGATATTCTCATCTACTCCAAGAGAAAGGAGGAACATGGAGAACATATAAGGATTATTTTGGTTAAATTAAGGAAGGATAATTTTTACACCATATTCAGAAAGTGTGAGTTTTGGATGCATCAAGTAACATTATTATGACATGTGATCATAACTGGGGGAATTTATGTATACCCTTAAAAAAGGTCATTGAATAATGCACCAGACCCTTTAGTTCCATAGAAATCCATAGTTTTCTTGGCATAGTAGGGTACTATCTAAATTTTTCCAAAAATTTCTCAAAATTTGTGATCCTACTAACTAGTTTAACAAGGAATGGGGGTAAAGTATGTCTATGAGAAAGAATGTTTGGAAATCTACATGGATATAAAGATAAGTATGATCATTGCACTCGTACCCACATTATCGAAAAGTATAGAATGTTTTTTCATATACAGTGATGATTCAAATAAAGGATTTGGTTGTGTACTCATAAAAATCTTAATGTTATAGCCTACAAATCAAAGAAGTTGAAGATCTATGATATGAACTACCTGATACATGATCTACAACTAGAATATGTGATTTTTTTCATTGAAAATATGGTTTCACTACATCTATGGTGATAATTGTGATATATATTCAAATCCCAAGATCCTAAAGTATATATTCACACAAAATGATCTTAATGTGTGTCCAAGGGGGTGGTTAGAGATAATAAAAGACTACAGTTTCTTTGTTCACTATCATCCTGGATAGGCGAACAAGGTAGTTGATTCTTTTATCATAAAATAGCCTTCTACTTTATCCATGGTGCGGATTGAGAAAGTGCATATATTCATGGATATGAAAATGATGGATTTGGAAATAATAATGACAAGGAATACATCCTACTAGGCCCAAATGATTTCCCATCCATATTTCCAAGAGATGATTAAGGAGGAACAAAGGGATGATCCGAGGTTACAAAATATGGTGAATGTAGTAAAGGAAGGTAATCTACAAGAGATCCATATCAATTATGATGGTATCATTTGGTTTGAAACATATCTTTGTGTGCCTTAGAAACCTATGATATGGAAGGAGATATTTTATAATGCACATAGCTCAACTTTGTCTATCCATCGTTAGAGTATCAAGATGTATTGTGATCTCTAAGAACACATTTTGTGGATAATATGAAAAATGGATTGTAGAATATATCTCAAGGTGATTGATATGTTAGCAAGTTAAAGCATAGTGACAAAATTCCAAAGGTATTATGCAATTATTGACTATACCCATGTGTAAATGGGGGAATGTCACAACAGACGTTGTAATAAGTCTCCCGATGGCATCCAATGGAAATAATGTGATATGGGTTGTGGTAGACCGACTCACCATGAATTCCCAAATTATAGCACTTTGGAAGATCTATCATTTGAATAGATTGAAAAGATATATATCACATATGTTGTGAGACTGAATGGAGTTCTACTCTATATTTTATCTGATTGTGATCCCTGGTCCACATCTATATTTTGGATGAGTATTCAACATTCTTTGAGTACTAAATTATATTTTAGCACAACCTGCCACCCCCAAACTGATGTCCAATCTAAAAGAACTATTTATGTGCATGAAGTTATTCTAATAGACTACTCATTAGAATTTAATTTAGGATGGGACCAGCATCTCTCATTGGTTGAGTTCTCATACAACATTATCTTCCACTCAAGTATTCATATGGATAAATATAATTCTCTTTAAAGAAATTAATATATAACTCCGTCTTTTTTGGATGAATTTAGTGAATGAAAGTTACATGGACCTGATCTTGTCCAAGAGATGATAGAGAAGGTTTAATCCATCTAGAAACATATCAAAAATACTCAGAGTCAGCCAAAGTGTTATGCTGTCAAAAGTCGAAGGGACTTGGAGTTTGATGTTAGAGACACTATCTTCCTTTGAATATCTCTATGGATGAGAGTAATTAATTATGTATATAAAGGGAAGATAATGCTAAGGTACATTGGACCCATTGAGATCCGTGATCGCATTAGAGTGGTGACCAATCGGCTTGAATGCTGACCAAATATAAATCGTGATCTTGATGTGTTTCACGTATCAATACAAATGAAGTACATACTAGATACCTCGCATGTACTAAACTCAGAGGTCATATAGTTGGAATATGATCTCTCATTTGAACAGCATCCAGTAATGATTCTGGACCAGAGAGATAATGTTCTACGCAATAAGGAAACCTACCTTTTCAAAGTGTTATAGAGGAACCACAAGTATGAAGATGAAAATTGGGAATTGGAGGAGATGATGAATGAGAGTTACCCTCACCTATTTTTGTAAAACGAAATTTGGAGGGAAATTTTTCAATATAGTGGAAGAATGTAATGACCCAAACTTTTATCAATGGAGTTTCTCATGTCTAATAGTAATGTGATATAGTATATATCACATAAAATCACTTATATCCCATAATAGAAACAATATAAATTAGGAATAAATTAAATAAGAAATATTTCATGAATTTAAGGAACCAATACTGATGACATAGTAACACGACCATAGGAATAGTAATCAGACCCTTATGAAAAGTAAACTGGAAAAATGAATAGTAACATCCCCCATGAAAGTACAAATAAAATTTAGAAATCATATAAGGGGAAATATGATATAATTGTATCATAGTATATGTAAATATTTTAAAATTTATTAAGTAAGTGTTGATGTTTAGTAATTCAGAAAAATTTATGTACAATTTTAAGATTAATTTAATAATTTAAAAGAAGATTTAATTTCTTAAAAATTATTCATAAATTAATATTTTAATGACTTTTTATTTTAAAATAATTTTATGACACCTTAATTAATTTTTCCAAGTCTTAAAAATCAGTTATTGTTTCGAGATATGTATTTTCCAAGGAAATTTTGATTTTAATTAAATATTATATTTATCATATTTAGAATAATATTTTTATAAAATGGGGTTTTTTTTAACACGCAATGTCAAAAAATGGATAGGGTGAATTTTTAGGATTTTTTTAAAATACCTAACGTTTTTATGAATAGTAAAATATAATAATTTGCTTATAAATGCTAAATACATGAATTTTTTAGTCTTTGTTGATGTATGGATGATGTAAGAAAATTTATCTTGAGACAAACTTCACTATTTTAATATATTTATAGATAATTTTCAAACTATTCTTAATATTTATATAAAATAATAAACTAATAAATATAATAATGGGAAAACACCTCGCACCTCCACTTTTAAAACCACCCCTCACACCTTCTTCTCCTCACACCTCTCAAGCGTTGAGACCTATCCAAATTCAGCCCAAAACTCTTCCCAAGACCCTATCCTAAATCAATGAGCTCTTGGTCTCATAAAAAGACCCAAAAAAATTTCTATTAAGGTTCTCAAGGATATAAATCCAATAGGTAATATCCTCATCCTTTTTCTTTTAATTTTTTTTCAATTTAATTTATTTTATTCTCTACCCCAGACCATTTATTTTCCAAATTAAATGATAACCCCAGTATGATTGATATACTAGAATTATCATATGTTAATGGAATATCCATCATCAAACTCCTTTCTCTCTCTCTCTTTTATTTAAAAAATGAAATCTTCACCCCTGATGTGTCATTCTACCGACAATATGGGCAATGCACATTCATTTTCCTTAAACACCTTCAACGATTAAAATGGTTTTTAACACTTATTTTACAATGCTCATTATTTATTTTAACTGGAATATTTAATTAATAATAAATTATAAAAAAAATGAGTTCGTCATGATCGAAAAACTACAAAAATTAACCAAAAATGATCATCATAAACATTTATCTATTGAATAATACTCATTACATAAAACACAATTATTTATAGGACCACTTAAAATTCATTAATATAATTAATAACATGTAATAACAATTCTGGAAATTTATTTTCAGTTTACACAAACTTCCATTCTTGTATAAGAGCAAACCAATCATGAAAACCATAAAAACGAACGCTCCTGAATGATGAAATTAAATTATATAGATCATATAATGGGAAATAAATGAACATAATAGAACCATTATGAGTCTAATTCATGTATTAAAGGTTATATATTTGTTAATTAATGAATCTAATATGATTATAAAGAATATTAAAGTGAATAAATCATTCAGACATAAGGTAAGTTGAATTCTTGAACCTAAATCTCTTTTTATAGGTTTTCCCTATTTCACCCCATTTTTAGTATGGATATTCCTTGAGTATAACTTCTTCATAATTATAATTCCATTTGTGGGATATAAATTTTTTCCAGTTGATTTTATGGAAAATAAATTATTTTCTACAAGAACTCATCTTTCAAAAATCACACATTTTACTTCTCAAGATTGTTTCTTCATCACCCAAGGTTGATCATTCTTATTTCAAGTATATTATTCTCTATTTCATTTGTTAACCCAATTTTTATGAATGTATAATTTATGAAATTAAACCCATTTCTTTCCATGGGTTATTTTATTTCTATGATTGATATATTTTATATATGGAATGCATGATAATGTAAATGTTATGATGTGTCGGGGTGCCCAGAATTATATTGAATAATGTAAATGCTATGATGTGAGGGGTGTTACCAGAACTATATAGCGCTACAATAAATTGAATAATGAAATTTATCTCATGATAAAAGTGAAATTTTTGTGGGCATTATTCTATCTTTGTTTACACCTATGTGTGGTAGTTTGACCACTAAGATATGATGTTTCATTTCTATGTATTGCTGTATTCCAAGACTTTTTTAATGATTCGTATCTTTCTTATGATCCTATGCCTATTTTATGATGATAATGTTTATTCTCACCCCATGTTATATTGATTCATGTTTTTCTCTGTCTTTATTTCTAGGTTTTTATCTCACCCATTATTTATGTATATATTGAGGTGATTACTTGTACTAAAGAGAATTTGAGCGCCAATAAGGATCTAGAGAAAAAGGAATTAAATAAAAGTCAGTGTTTTATTTTGAAAATTATATGTATAGTCCTAATTTTCCTAATACACTAAAACTTTTTATCATGTACATGTAATTTTTTTATGTTTTTTAAAATTAAAATTGTGTAATAGTAATGTAAAAAAATAGGGTCCCTATATATTGTATAAAAACCCATTTATTTTTAACAAAAAAATTAAATTTATCAATGAAACCAGTTATGAAAACTAAAAAATTATAGAAAACTATTTTCAAAAACCACATAGATATAGAATATAGTCCTAATTTTAAAAAAAATTATAAAGTTCAAGAATACATGAATTCCAAACTAAATAAATTTGATAAAAACACATACCTCAGGAAGTGAGAATCGAGTCTCAAAAAGCCAAAACATGACACCCAAAATATAAAGAACATAAATAATGATGAAGATAGTTTTTATAGTCCCTGGAAAATAAAATTCCTATAATAAGTTACGTATTGTGCCCTAAAACAGAAAACAAGACATCTAGGGATCACAATAGGAAGCAAAGTCTAGAAAAAAGATGAAATGGAAGGAAGAATTGGACATGAAAAGGGAATAAAATGATAAACATAGATAAATAATAGTATAAATACATGAGAAATTTCATAAGAGATAATTGGGATAATATATAGGTGCACCAGGGTCATCCAAATCATGTGGGAGGAGAATAGGGGTTCTATGAGTTAAAATCATGGAGAGAAGAGGGGTAATTTCATAAAATTTGAAAAACTGGGCATGGAACATGGTTTGGATTAATAGTCAAGCATATCCATGCACCAACCATGAATGCTACCTAATCACCCCAAACTGAGTTTCGTGGTCCCCTTGGAATATTTGAATGGTTGGAACCACCATGTAGAGACTATGAAAAAATACAATATCATGTCATGGTTTCATTCAGATGGTTATCAAATGGGTACTCTTAACCATGGTGGATAACCATGTGAAACATATAAAACATTAAAAATAATAAATATGTTGCCCTAAAATTACATAATCTCAAGGAACTAAAAATGGGAAAAAAATATAAAATAATAACTACATTAACATGTGGTTTTTATAGTGTAGGAAATCATTTTTAAAAATTATATAATTATTTATCAATTGTTGTTATAATGACTTAAATAATAAATAAGAATTCCTCATAGTAACCTGTTTATAAATAAGTGATATTTGATAAGAACATTTCAAGATCCTAATGTATTTTTAAATGATATTTTTTTTATATTTCTTCCATCTCACTATCGACTGAAGATCATGCATCTAATGAAGATATAACACTACAGAATTTCTAAATCTAAGGTAAATAACTCCATTGGGAATTTTATCATAGTTTTATAGGTATATTTCCAAAAAAAATCACAAATATTTTGTTTTAATTTAATAAAAGTATAATTTGGATTTAAATTTAGATGATTTACCCAATACATTTGGAATAATTTAGCCATATTTAATTTTCTAGGACACATGAAATAATAATGTAAGATTAGAGAAAGATGATTTGACCCCAACCATTAGATAAATTTTTTTATTCTCAAAATTACATTATAAAAACTACATAAAATACTTATATAAAAATAATATAGTTTGACCATATTACTACATCTAGTTTTAAGAGGAGAAGAAGAGTGTTAAAATAATAAAAATAGAGTCTCTCTGATTATATCCGTTTAGTTTGAAGGAAGAATGCCTGAACAAGAATATAAATTTCATTTTTTATTTCACGTTATTTAATAATATTACTACAGGAATAACTAAATAGTTTAACAATTATTCCTCCTAAAAAATTAATTTTTCTGTGAATATTTTGAAAATAAATAGTTAATAATTTCATTAATAGGAATCTATTATTTGGAATTTTAATTGGATGATAGAGACTTAACATTATACAAGGAGATGGTCTCAACTGATTTTGGAGAAGAGAATTCATTTAAGTGGATCCAAATAGAGAATCAATTTTAGAGTTAATAATACAATTCTATTTATCAATTTATGTTGATATAGAAGATATATTCATTTATATAAATGGTTTAACCAAACCTCACATATATAAAATTACTTTTTATCCACTGAAGTAATTATTAAATTAGAATAATATGGTGTTCCCCTTTGATCTATATTAAGTCTTTATAAAACCTTATAACAGTATTGTTCTTTAGCACATATTGATCGTAACATAAAATCATGTATTCATAAAATAGTTCATGAGATTTGATTCTAGTATATTTTCACATTACCATGTGAATCCTCCTGGGATTATCCCTTAGTGTTGAACCAAGTAAAATTCATATTTGTATGATCTTTACATTCTGATAATTTTGCTTAATATTTTGTGTGTTTTATGGTAAGATAATGTGTGATTGAATATTTTATCTCTAATAAATGAACAATATTCATTTGGGTAATAGTAAATTAAATAAAAAAAGATTCCATAGTGTTCACCTAGATTCAACCCCCCCACTTAGGTGTTTAAAATTATTTTTGTACTAATAAGTCATATTACTTATTAAAGGTTGTGACTAGAGGTTCTAACTATAAATAATTTTTTTAATTTTTATTAAATTAATCACTTATTAAGACTCATTTTTTAGTGGTATTAAATATTATTTATAAATAAATAATATTTATTTATTTATATAGGCTTTTGGTGAAGATATTTTGGAATAATTCCAATGAAATACAAAAATTAGAAAGAATAATTAACTAATTTATGACATGAAAACATAAAAAATTCTAAACATAGGTTTCAAAAATTAGAAATTATTGGAAGAGATATATATATAATTAATGGAAGAAAAGAAATATTTATAAAAATCATCATGATATTAATATTAATCAAGTTTTAATGAGAACCCATTGAAAAATATAGTGAATTATAACTTATGTCAACGGTTAAAAAGAAGAGGAGTGGGAGAAAGATTATCAAGAAGATGAACACCCAAATTAAGTTGAAAATTTATAATTATAATCATAAATATGATTTTATCTATAAATTTAAATACACGTGAAAATATTTAAATATATATTCCTTTATTAATAATTGTGTGGATGGAGATTTAGATAATGAGGTTGAAATTATATCAATTAATCAATCTTGTGGTTCTTTATGTACTTATCAAGACAAGATCTAAGCCCTATATGACAAGGTGAATTATCTAAAGATCATTAATATAGTAGAATATACATTCCTTGATGATTTGTCTCTTTATAATAGAATTTTGGAGGAAATTAAGGAGGATATTGAATATGAGATTATGAAAATGGGTGAAAAATTAATATATAAAGTGGTTACTTAAAGAGATTATACAAAAAGAGTGAAAATGTCACGACCCCTCTCATCAAGGATAATGCAATGAGGGGATAGATATAATGACACCCGAGTCACACCTCCAGTAGGCCCTGAGATGGATACTATCACCATGGGTATAAAAATATCATCAAATAGGTATCATTTCCCTCTATATTATTATAGTATCGGGATATATGATGAATCACCCACAAGAAACTCTATTCCATTAAATAAAAGGAAACCAAAACCATTCCACATTAATGTATAAATAAAACAAATGCAGATAAAAGTCTCCAAAAGTAAATATCATAAAAATATCTATATTGGTGAAACAACATCTATCCAAAATGTTCTGAGCTAGTACTATCTAACACAATACACATAATCTCCTAGAAAGCTAAAATTCAATCTGTATACATTGGTTGAGAATACACGTATACTCAATAGAAAAAAACATTCTTCCATGAAAATGTGAAATAAGAATACTAATTATCCCATGAGAAAACAAAAATAACAAAAATTACCTAAATAGTTCAATGATCCATCCTAACCTCTCCACATAACCCAAGCCAATTATAATAACAAAATAAGATCCAGACCGATAAAGGGTACCCCATACAACTTTCCCATTAATTTTATACTCTCTCACCCAAACTTCATGCATCTTGGAACTCGATATATATTTAAAATAACATATACCACTACCCCACATCATTTTCACTTCACGTCACATCCACAGACTCCTCGGCCACCACCCAGTAGCGTTGTCATATCACATCTCTCCTGAAGACACCTGGTCCATCTCCTCAGAACCATAACCATAACCATAACCGGAAAAATTAAGTATTGTGAACATAATTTAAATAGACATAATTCCCTTATCATAAAATTAATGAACCACAACATAATCCTTCCCACAATATGGTCATATTACATCCTTCTCAAAAACACTAGTTCATTTTCCCACAGCACAACTGTATCTCATCTCACCTCAAAACACCTAGGCCATCACCGAGTGTAGTAATAGACCTTCATTAATCATAGATTGTGCATATCAACCCACCTAGTAGAGAGAGTGGTAAATATTTGGTAGCCATTCATCCACCCTCATCACCTAGAAACCCCCCCCCCCTCTATGTGAAAATATTTGTCTCAGCACAAAGTGCTTGATGCGAGTGGGGTCTGTATTGAAACCAAATGTAATATAAAAGTATATAAATATAGCCACACATAATCCCAACCAATGGGTTCACAAAAAACACTAACCAACTCACAATATTCCCACATTTTCTACCATCTCTAAATGTATAACACAACACAAACCACATGACACATATTTCATTTCCAAACAATTTCATTATCCATCCCATTAAATTCGTTATTATGTATCCACTATATTTAACCACACAACCAATCATTTATTTCATCAGTAACAATTTTCATCTCATTAACCAAACTAGAATAATAAATTTTTAACTAGTTATTATATCACTACTCAGTCTTCTAGAACAACACATCCATACATCACAAGTAGCTCATCATCCCCATGGTACCATCGACTTATCTCCCCAAAATCACATCCAAACAAGCAATCACCTCACAGACCAAAAAGAATGACCAAACAAACAATAAATTGGCCTCCCTAAAAGCAATACCAAAAAAACCATCACCTATCCGCATTAAACCATGGATAAAGTAACCATAACCACACCGTCCTAAAAGAACAGCAAAATAAAACATTGCCTCACCACATGAAAAGTAAGGCCAATCAAACCATTAACTTTCTACCGCAAAAGAATATTCCAAAAAACCACACATCACCCCAAACCACATTTCATCCCCACAACACTTCCTCACATCAAAACACATCAATAATCATTTTAGATATTTAACAACGATTCTTTTATAACATTTCACTTTATTTTTTGGGTGTTATTTCACAAGCCATAAATATAGGGGAAACCATTTTATTAACCCAATATTAGTGGTTAACCAATTTCTATTTTATTGGTGATATCAAAACAACATGAAAAAATGTTCCATTTCAGATAAACCTACATCGTAAGAAAAGGATCTTGGAAACCATGATTTTCATTATGGCATTCAGCCCATATAATCAAAACATCATAATTATATCAATGTTATAAAAGCATGAAAATAATTCCCCTCACCAATAAATTTCAATTATCTAAATTTACTTTCATTAATAATCTATAAGATCCATCCCCCATAGATAAAAAAGTGTAAAATCCTCCCACATGATAAAAAAAGTGAGAAATAATGGATTCCCTACATAAAAATTTTTTTTATCTCACTTCACACTATAGGGTGAAGAAGAAATGACCACAAACCATAACCACATAAAAACCCATGCATTAACCTACACCACATCAAGGGTTATAAAAAACACATCCCAACTCAAAACCCAAACCAAAAGTGATCCAATATAGTGGGACCCTAAGAGAATAATGGTATAAAATAACCATTAAGTAGAGAAAAGATTACCACTAATCACTAATGGGTATCCATCAGAACCAATGGTTCAAGGAAATGGAAGGAGGGATAGAATACCTCATCAAAATAACCTTTGGATTTGAAAAAAAAGAGAGGAAGGAAGGTATGGCTGAGTGAGGAGGGGGTCCACTTAAATTTCTATAGAAAACCTAGAACTCAATACTATCACATCATGTAACAACTTTACACTGTGAAATCAATGGATTTTCCATAAACTCATTATTCTTACACAAATCATGTATCCATAGCCCTATTTAATTACACGTCATGGATTCACCTTTCATGATATGAATTCATCTCAAATCCCCCTTTAACCCACACACAATTTATAAAACCAAGCAGTCATACAAGCCGTCAATCACCAATTCACATCTTGTAAACCATTAGCAATGTGAATATCATTAAAAAAATCTACTTCACCACAAAACCTCCTCAATCCTCATCTGAAACACCTCCAACACCCAAAACCTGCAATGTAATAGGTTGGGATGGAATGGTACATTACATCAAATTTATGTCAAATGATTCTCACACTCATGAATTAAAAACTAATCATAGATATAAATGGGTCTAAACAACCACCTCGTGAGATGCCTCTCAAGAATCGTGTTACTCATAAATGAAACCAACAACTAAAAACACTAAAAAAATCACCCATGTAACACACTACACAACCTCAAACCACCTCCTTTCACAAAACCACACCACCACAAAAACACTAAACAACCATATCAACCTCCACATTTTCCAAAACAACAATCCATAAAACCATGAAACAGCATTACACCAAACACATGAATCTTTTAATTTCATCCTCTATGTTAAGATACTATTCCTTATTAGTGTAATTTAATCTCCTGCATCAGTTTAAATTCATAGTTGTATAATTCATCAAGATTATGAATTAGGTCACCCACATCCCATATGTAAAAACAATTATCACATGTTATACAAAAAAAATAAGGGAAATATCTCATCATAAGAAACAACTATGTTTCAAACATTACATCATCCAGGTAAAAACAACCAAATAAAAAACTCAGAAATGATTTGGGTACGTATCACACATTTGTTCCTCTCACTCCAATGTCCTCTCCTCCATGCCACCATACCTCCATGACATGTGAACCAATGTAATGGTTCATCCATGTAGTGCCTTCTGTTGGTGATCCATGATCTCTATTATTCGTTCCAAAAACATCGTTTCATGATGGATATTCTACTCCCCCAATAGATCACATGGGAGTCATCATGAATATACCAAAAAAGATGATATATATATAAGACATCATGTATCCTCTCCATATATGGTAGAAATTCCATCCAATATCCTAACGCACCAACACACCCCCACAACTCAAAGGGCCCAAAAAAACTGGGGGAAATATTACTCCACATGCCAAAATTTTTCTTCCTACATAGAGGGGAAATCTTCAAAAATGTGTAGTTTCTAGCGTCACACTCCAAGTTCCTGCTCTTAAAATCTTCGTAAGACCTCTCTCAGTATGGAATATCTTTCATCCTCCATTGAAAAAACTAAATCTTCTCTGTTGTCCTTTATACCACCTTGGGACCAAGAACTAATACCTCCAAACCATTATTTATCCCAATGGAGAATAACATGGTGACTCATAAAAAGAATCAAATGGGGCCATTCAAATGGTTGAATGATAACTATTTTTTAAGAAGACTCGACCATGGGAAATTTATGTTACCATTATATTTAAAAGTCTAATATGCATGCCTAAACATGTACTCCATCATCTGGATTGTCCTCTCCATCTACCCATCTATATGAGGGTGGAATGAAATTTTGAGGAATTACTAAGTACCTAAATCATGTTCTAATTCCCTCAATACTGATGAGGTAAAATTTATTTCTCGACATCAGACAATAGACATTAAAACTATATGAAATTTCACCACATCATCCACATTCCTATTATTTAAATCATCCACTAATCCTGACTGATTAATTCATTATGAAGTTGGATAATTTAATTAACTAGTTTACAATCACCTAGATAGCATCACAACCTCACTGGACTTAGTGTAACCCTATGAAAATATAAATTGAGACGTCATCCCATTTCTGCATGGGAACATCGAAAGGCTACAAAAAACATCAAGGAACATGATGATTGGAAAATACATTCTAGAAAACCAAAAACATCGCAACAAACTCCACTATCTCCCATTTAACCTTGATCCATAAAAATTACATCCATAATCCATGGTACATCTTGGATACTCCTAGGTGTACCACTAAATATGAGATATGAAACTCACAAAGGACCGCCTCATTCATTTCTTCCAGAACAAACAACCTCCCATGAAAAACAAACATCTAGTTCTGACTATCCTATGACTACACCTCTATGGCATCACAATGTCCAACATGGTCACACATCACCTCCACCGATTAGTCTCCCCAATTAGGCTCATTGTCCAACTAAATTATAGAATACTACAACTTCATATGAAACAAAAATAATCCACCATTCTCCACCCTTGTATCTATGTGCAGGTTATTAAAATTCATCAATAATTTCCAAAAATTCTCGAACTCTTGAACATGATCCTTCGGTGACATTATACTCAAAGTTAAAACCACAACATTCCTTTTTACTAATTTATAGCTTATCTCAAAATAATAATCCTGAATAATATCCATCCACCTCAAATGCCTCAAATACAAATAACACTATGAAAAAATATACCTCAAACTCTAGTGATATTTGAAGACCCTAATCTGATCCCCAATGAGGTATTTTTTCTAAAACATCAACAAAAACACTACTAGATCTAGATCATGGGTAGCATAGTTATGCTCATGGGGATGCAACATCAAGGACCTATAAAAGATCACTTACCTCAGATTCATCTAAAACATCCCAATCCAAGATGGGAATCATTACAAAACATCACTAATATCACACCCAACTCATGAAACTAAATCTATTTAGAATATCGCAAATTTCCCTTTAGGTAACTTAATGATTCCTAGAACTAATCAGTTTACAAAAAATCCTTTTCTATTCTACTAAACACTATAAATTGGTCTAAAACTCAATTGAAATCCAAAAAACCCTCTGATAATATCGTTCAATACTATGAAAAATATGAACCTATTAAATGTTATTTAGTGATTCCCAAGAAAAAATGATTCTACCTTTCATGGGTTCACTTCCACACCCTACTATGACACCACATTCCCATGTAAATGTACTTATTTCATCCAGAAATCATAAATAGTGAACATCCAATAATGCATCTAGTGTTGATGGACATGTTAAATAGCTATGAGATACTAATTATGAAACACATTTTACTTTTAGAAAATGAATATAATATTTATGAATACGATGATGAGTTGGTATAGGAACTCATGGAACATTACGTTAAAAATCCTCATGAACATAGTTAGTGAATTTGTAACACCGAACAACGTGACTACAAAATCAATGAGATTATACCTACACCTAAAGGATGTATTCATGATATCCTCTTCCTTCACCCTTAACTGGTGATATTCGGACTGGATATCGATCATAGAAAACTAACTCACCCCTCTCATATAGTCAAAAGAATAATCTATTATCGAAAGAGGGTAACATTTCATAATCATAATGTGATTCAATATTTAGTAGTCTATACACAAACTTAGAAAATTTTCATCTTTATTTGTTAACAACATCAGTGCACCCCATGGTGACACACTATGTCTGATTAAACCCCATGGAATTTGATAATCCACCTATAGAATCAACTCATCCAACTTTATGGGAACCATTTAATAGGGATCCATTGAAATCGGAGATAGTCCCATTTGAAACTCTATCCCAAACTCAACATCAGGTAGAGGATGTAGTTTCATAACCTATATTGGAAAATATACCAAAACTCTAAAAACCCTACGAACACCCCCCCCCCCACCAAACCTATGATTCTACTAATAGTTCTTCAATAAAATAAATAAGTTTCTCCACACAACGACTGCCAACCTACCAACCTCACTCTCTAATAAAAACCACACACTAGCCATCCACATATGAGAATATGACTATCCTTCATAAGTACTTAATAACATCACACATATAATACAACCAATAGATGCCTAGGATGAGATCATATGGACACATATGTGGTAATAAAATATCCCTGAGGGACTGATGTGGCCCCATCATCAGTCTAAACCCATAGCTGACATCAAACAAATAGGGTTCACCTCTGACTGTCATAGTCAACACCAAGGTCATGAGAATCCTTTCAACATATAGTTCTAAATAATAGACTATATTGGGTGAAACAATTTTGTGTGAATATTCTGAATCAAATAAGGCATAAATAAGGGTAAATTAAAAATTTATCATACCTCGAATGATCTATAGACCCTCTAGGATAGTTTTCTCCACTACTTGAAATTGACCATCCCCAGATCCTCAATATTTTTTTCTAATGACCACCTTCATGGAAATGCTCAGGTCGAGGAACTTGGAATCAAGTAACATATTGGGGTCAGCCTCTACCTGCTCCATCTCTCCTTAAAATAACTAAAACATTGTTTCCCCTACTGTTAAAATGATCTCACTGGAAACTGATGTTGTGGTTGGCATTGAACCAATCAAAATTTTTGAAACTGATCCAAAAGAACAACTTGTAAATGGTTTTAGTGAGGGACACAGACCCCGCATAAAAAATACACTGTCCTGGTATCATTATAGAATTATGTAAAATCCATTATCCCTATAAGGGATGAATGGAAGTTTCTTTGGTCAACTCCTAGCTTATTGAAACCTCAATGTTCTAGGATCTAGAGAACATCCACTAGAAACTCTTCTCTCCAAGGAACCCTATTGGTTCCCCTCTCATGGAAAACCTCCTTTTGAGTGCATCTAATTGATCACTTCCACCTTCTTATGGTCCTCTATATATGTTGGAAAAATAAAAGGGTAACTACATACTGGATTGAAGGATGGATCACCTCCTGAAGACATCACATATGAGACTCCTCATCTTGAAAAAGTTATTGAACAAAATACATAAGGACTTTAAACTACATTATCACCTCCTATACTAACATACTCTCTTGCTGAAGAGAAATAAGATCATGCCTCTTCACTACCTTCATAGTTTACAAAAGAAACTCTAATTTGAACTCATTATGAAAGTTTTCCCATGAAACATATTCCACCTTCCAATCAACCTGATATAGCATCAACCACTAATGTGCATCACCTCGCATCTATGAAACTATCAAATGTATCCATTATCCCACCAGGGCCTGGATCAAACTGATAGTAGTTTCGATATCCTCCATTCATCTCTTTTCCTCCATATCCAAAACATTTCTTTCATAAATCCACAAAAACTAACATTACAAATTTTAGAAAATCCTTATGCCAAGCCTCATCCTCTTCTACTAAATCAACTCTATAGTGATCAACCAGATCATCTCATTGATCCTCTACAACTTGAACCACGTGTGGAAAATATCTAGGATATATAGATGAAAGAGTGAGTAAATATTTCATATGACTATGTAGTATGAAATATATTTATATTAATTTTATATCTCTTTATTCATTTTAACCTTACCAAAACAACCCAACCTAAAAAAGAACACAATTCATCATGATGTATGTTCCTATGCTAGGTATTTAACCAGTAAAAAGGTCCACCAAACTTTTTCATTTAATAAGATCAAAATCTATGCACTTGATAATGGAGGAACTAAATGTACCTGTGCTAGCCAGTCACCTAGTTAGTGCCACACACTGTGGTCAACTAGAACTATTTCCCCAATAACCCATGAAATACTCACTATTCCTAATTAAAAACTCCATCATATCTATCAACCATAACCTCTGATTCCACACTATCCCAACCCTCTCTCTTAAAAGATAATGTAATTAAGGGATATATATAATTAACCCTGATTCTTTAATTATATAGGCCCCGAGTTGGAAACTAGCACTAAGGGAATAAAAATATCATGAAATAGGAGGAATTACCCTCTATAATGATATAGAATCAATAGATAAGATGAATCATCTACTATAAATTCAATGAAATAATAAAAAAAGTAACTAAAACCATACCAAATGCATGTATAAATGAAACTAATACTAATAAAATCCTCCAAATTTAAATAACTAAATGAAAAGTTGAAGTAGTGACACATCAACTATCTGAAAAGGAAAAAATTAGTACTATCCACCATGATCCATGTAATCCTCTTAGAAACATGAAAATCATTTTATATACGTTGAGTGAGTGTAAAAATATACTTAGTATGAAAACCAAATTCTTTCATGCACATGTGAATAAGTGTACTAATGAACCTATTAACAAATAGTAGAACAAATAACACCTAAACAGGTTAATCGTCCATTACAACCTCACCAAGGAACTCTCACCAAATAACACAATCCATACCTAATAACATAATCAGAAGAATATTGATAATGGGTACCTTGCGCTGATTTCCCATGGATTTTCCACTCTCAAAACCCAACATCATATATCCTAGTTCTCTCATCTCTTCTGAAAAAAATATGTCATTCCCACAACATGGTCATATCACATCATTCTTGAAAACAATTGTCCCACCTTCCTACAACACACAAATATCACATCTCAACCAATGACATATAGTTCATCACATCACGGGCATAAATATAACCATAAGACGATTAGTATGGTATTGTGAACATGAATGAAAAGAATAATTCCCTCTTTCAACCACAAATGACCCCTACCACAATCAACCCCAAAAAAAATTCATATCACATCCTACCAGAAAACACCTGTTCCACCTTCCCATAGCATGGTCATATCAAATATCCTCTGAAAACACATGGTCTATAACCTACAGTACTAAAAAAACCATTTCTCATCATAGCCTATACATATCAACTCACCTAAAAGAGAGAGTGGGAATGATACAGAAGAAATCCATCCATCCTCATCAGTGAGATGTTGGAAAAACACCCCCCCCCCCCCATGTAAAAATATGGGTGTTGGTAAATATTTCTTAACTGGGTGGGTGTATATAGAAATAAAAAGTAATATACATGTATATACATATTTACACAAAAAAATAAACCTATGAATTAAAAACAAAACACTAATCAACTAACAACATCCGACCTTTTGTTTCTAACTCTAAATTCATAGCACCTAACAAACCATGATCCAAATATCACATTTCCAACTAATTACATTATCCTAAAAATTTGTTTCATTATTAAGAATCAACAATATTTAACCACAGAAACCCATCATTTATTGGTTCATTAATCATTTCAATCCTATTAACCAAACTATCCCTAGTCATTTTAGAAATTATTAATTAGTTATTATATCACCCCCTAGGCATCAATCACAACACATCAATCCATCATAAGTATCACAACATCCCAATTGTACCATCACCTCACTTCCCCAAAATCGTAGCCAAACAATTCATCAACATACTAACCCAAAATCACATCCAAACAAACCATCAACCTGCTAACCCAAAAAAATAGAAAACAATTGTCACCACACTAACACAAAATAAGGGGAAAACAAACTATCACCTTTCTGGGCTAAAATCATAGATAAAAATTAATCACCTAA
Source organism: Viscum album (assembly GCA_963277665.1). Classification (NCBI taxonomy): domain Eukaryota; kingdom Viridiplantae; phylum Streptophyta; class Magnoliopsida; order Santalales; family Viscaceae; genus Viscum; species Viscum album. Next base: position 1,404,289,598 of record OY728120.1, on the reverse strand, counting down.
CTTTCACAAAAGAACATTAAAATAGATCACCATAACCCCACGCCACATAATAACAATAGATCTCCACCCCATAGAACAACCACAAATCACATCACATCAGGGATCAATATAAAATTTTAACAAAGGGGATTTTATCACAATTTTTTTTATTTTAATGGTGTTATCACAAAAATAATAAATCTTGGGGAAACCATTTTATTAACCAAATATTATTGGTTATCCAATTCTCATTTTTTTTGGTGATATCACAACAAAATGCAATAGGGTTTTTATATCACAACAACTATAGTGCAAGAAAATGCTCCCAACAACCATTATTTTCAGTAAGGTATTAAACATATACAAAAAGCATTAACAATAATTTCAAATATAAAAAATAATGTGAATCATTCCCATTCCCAATAAATTTCAGTTATTTAATTATTTATCTTTAATTAATCCATCATAACTAACCCCTATATATAAGTAAGAGAAACCACCTCTGGCATGATAAAAAAGTGAGAAACATGGGATTACCTACATCAAATAGTCTTTTTGATCTCGCTAAACACTGAATCATGAAGATGAAATACTTCTAAACAAAACATTCATGAAGAACCTACCTATTAACCTACATCGCATCAAGGGTTATAAAAAACAAAGCCTAAATAATAATTCAAACTTAAACTACACCACCACAGTTGGTCCTGAAGAGAATAATGGAAGAAAAAACACAGATTGAGATAAAGGATTACTACTGAATTCTAATAAGAATTCACAGGAACCAATGGATAATGTCTAGGGAAGGAGGGATGGAAGATCCATCAAAATCACCTATGGATATACCAAAATTTGAGTAAGGAAGGTACAGATGTGTGGGGAGGGGTTCTTCTAAAATTCCTACTTAAAACCCAGAAATATACACTTTCCTGTCAACTAACACCTTTATGATATGAAATCCACATGATTGCCAAAAAATATGTCTTCAATTGAAAGTTACCTCACCTTGACTGGATTTTATTACACCTCATGAATTCACCTTTAACAATAAGAATTCCTTTCATGGACTCCCCCTTATCCCACATACAATATGTAAAACCATATGGATTCATAACCTATGAATCACCAATTCACATAATGTAAACCATTTATATGTGAATATCATTTAGTAACTCTACTTCACCTCAAAACATCAGCAATCCTCCTTTGAAACATCCCCAACACCCAAATTTGAATAATTAACAGGATAGAAATCCATGGTCCATTATAGGAAAAAACATTAGATAAAGAAGGATTTAAAATAAATCACTACTCCTCTCAAAACATAACATTAATAAAGGTTAAATTGTAGAAAATAATTTTTCTAAAGGTATTCAAATATGGCTACCCAATTAAAATATTATGATTAGAATATTATGGTGCTTGAAGAAAGGTTGAAAATATATAATTAAAAAATGACCATTCCCATTGAAAAATAAATTATTAGAGATAAAGAAATATGAAAATATATAATTTGTAAAGAAATATAAGATTCTTACAAAATATAGAATAAAAGGATCAAAAAGGATAGTAGCCACAAAGTTCTACAATTGTGGGACCACAAGACACACCCCAAATACATGTCTAATAGAAAAAGGGGTAAAATGCGGGAAAATATACTAAAATAATATGCCTACTAGTGAATGGATATATGAGTATTATTTTACCAGCTGATTTATTTTTTAGTTAAGCATGGTTATATGAAAATAAATTTCTATAGGGGAATAACTAAAATTGTATAATAAAAATCATATTTTCCTATGACTAGTGAGAATTGAACTTCCAACAATGGAAAATTTGTTATTATAAAAAATTGTTTTAATCAAATAAAGGAAATGATAGATCTCAATGAATAGTTCACCAAGAACCAATAATGACCAAAAAAATTATCCATTTTAGAAAAAAATTAAGAAAAATTAAAGACTTTTCTTATGTTATGAGGAAAGTGGATGTGAACTTCATGAAAGAATAATGATGGATAAAAAAATATGGTAGTGAAAATTTATTTCAAATAATATAATCATGAGACTTTCTTAATTAGTTAAAACAATTATATTATAAGGAATAAATTTGATACTGGTGAATGCACCCTCCCGTGGAAGGAGAAGCCACAATATATATGAAATAATGATTCATCCATTCAAGAAAAATATACTATTGGATATATTATCTCAAATAATTTCAATTCCAATTAATTAAATATAAGGATCTACTTATCTAACATCCTCATTGATGTTTGTAAAATAGGTATTGTGAGTAAATCCCCAATAACATCTTGGAAGTGAGTTGGAATAAACGATTTGCTTTAACAAGGCTTGGAACATTCCTAAACATGAAGATGTCTTCTAGGTTTACCTCATCCAATGTGATTAAATTATTTTATCTATTTGTTTGATGTTACAAACTATCCTAGGTCGAAAATAAAATGGTCAACCGAATTGGACAACAATAATACATGAGAGGAATTCTTTTTCCTTTTAGGCTAGAAACTAGTATTGGGCATCAAATATAAGAAATTAGTAATGATTTGGACATTTAAAAAACGAAAAATAAATACATATGAACTAAAAAACAAAAATATCAACAAAAGACATGGAAATAAATTAAATCACACATACCTTCGCATGACCGTATGGGTCACTGTAGACCACTAAACCAACATCTCTCCATAGTGACCAAATTTGAGATGAAAGTAGCACCATAAACAAAAATTAAAGATAAATATATACAAATGACTATTAAAACTAAATAGGCATACCTGGATAAACTATTCCTTATTTCTTACGTTTTAAAATAAAATAAAGTCAAGATATTTTGAAAATGAAACATATAAAAATAATTTTTTCCATTATTTTCAAATTCAAGTAACAAGCAACCATTTTTTTAGAAAAATTATTTCCTTTCCATAAAATTTCTAATATAGTTTCTGAGAATGCAAAGATATTTCAATATAAAAGGAAAAAAAATTTATATTAAAACATATTTTTAATAAAGGATAAAATAATCAAGAAGTAACTAGAATGGAAATCACATCACAAGCAACATAGAAAATCCCAATGTAGCTGGAGTTAGTGGGTACCTAGGATCCATTTACCTCATTTTTATATTATTGAAACCATAACCCATAGTATCCTAATGTAAGAGCCATTAGAGAGTACACAATACAAAGTTATGGTGGTCTCTAATATTTATCAATTTTTATTTAGTGTGGTAGCATCAATTCAACTAAGGTTAATTGGGCATCGGCCCTACTCATACATCTAGCATATTATTCCAAGTGTTCCCACCTAGGTACTTGGGTTTCCCATGTACTCTATTTCTCATGATGGTTAGTTTTTATTATGAAAACATATATGCATATATCATTTTCATTACCCAAAAACTAATCCAACATCTCACCACTGATCTCGCCCTTTAAGTCCATACCCTTTTTTAATATTAAAAATAACTGATTTCGTATACACATCATATTTCTAAAAGAATGGGACATCACTCAAGAGGTATTTTCCACTTCCACAAAACATAATAAATGTTCCAAATCAGCCTCACAATTTTAAAATAATAATTTCACTTTATAAATAACTATTTCCCAATATTTTTAATGACAAACCAATTTAATATTCGAATAGAACTACCAATTCACCACACATTTAAAAACAAGTTTGAAACCATACATTACTCAAACAAACACATCTATAAAGTTTAAGAGAATGACTACCAACCAAGTGAATATCCACTTTCCAAGAACCATGACCAACAATATAAAATATATATCATATAAATAACATTTAGAAATATAAAACACATTTTTAAAATTAAGAACGATATGACTAATTTCAAATTCAAAGGATTATGAATATGGTTCATACCTTAAACTCATGGTGTTTTTCTTTATAAAATAGTAACTTGAACCTTACATTTACCACTTTAATTATTATTCACCTTCTTCTATATATAAGGACATTTATCCCCTATATGCATATTTTCATGGAAATAAATGTACAAGTGTATCCATACATGTATTCGTATATGTGAATAAACCCCACTACACTTACACATGTATGCATTTCAAAATACACATGTAAGAACACATATCCCCATTATATATATTCATCATACCATGGGTGAATATATATAAAGGTATTACATACATATATACATGCCTATCTATGCATACATATGTAAAATATGAAGATGATGGCTTTAACTCACCCCAAATGAAGGAAAAAATGAACTACAACAAAATTAGGTACTCAAACATCATAAAAACTATAATTTAAATTCATTAAATATGAAATGAAGAAGGAAACTAACCTCAAAACACTAATGGGGAGATAAAAATAGTATGAGTATATTCTTCTTTAATGGTGGATTCTAAAACATACCCGAAGAAGGATATAAAGACCCATCACACACCATATTTAGAAGAGAAGAATAAAAATCATCCCACCCAAAATCCTATAGTTCAGTTGAGATAATGAGCAATGTAGGTGAGAAAAACACCAAAATGAGGGAGAAGTAATGGAGAGGGATCCTCCCATGAGATTTTTATCAAAAAAAACTAGAGTAATTCACGTGGATTAATCACACTATAGGAGGCCACGAGGATCAGATGTCATGTTCCATGGGGTTTGGAGGAGGTGGGGGTTAGCTTCATGACTCGTAGGGAGGGGGAGGAGAGAAATGGGGGAGGAAAAGAGAAAAAAAGAAAGGAAAAAAGAAAAATAAAAAACAAATTTTCTAAAAATCATGCATCTGGCACGATCATTACATGGTTTACCAAACCGTCTATCAACAACATTTTCTCAACTATGAAAGCATGAGGAACCACACTTTTACCCCTAGGTCAGTCGTATGGTTTGGAAAACCATGCACCACCCATTCTAAATTAAACTTTTGACTCATAGAAGAAAACTGAACACATTAAATATGGTTTAACAGATCGTGCACAAGCCGTAAGCAACACCACTATCCCACATGGTACATGCATGGGCACAACTTGGATACCAATAAACATGTGGTATAACCATGTAATATCTAAAGAACCTCCAAAAATTTAAATTTTGACCTTCCAACTTACAAAACTCAAAATAAATTCAAAAATAAACTTAAAATAATTAATATTTAAAGTTTGGGATGTGACAATTATCCCCTCCAAAAATGATTTCTTCCCCTATATATTCACCAAGTAAAATAAGGGATGAAACTAGAACCAAAAAATACACAATGCCAAACAAAATCAAAAATCATAGTGTGACACTTTTAACAATCCAAGTCACACCCGGACAACTCTACAAAAATTACAATAAGACGAACTGTGGGGAATAGAGGAGGGTTCTCCCCGACACAAGAACCTAAATAGAATGGACAATATTGAAACTCCCCACATCGTTCAACTATAAAAATAACAACATGAACCTAGATAGTACCCCCCAACACTAACCAAATCCCACCACAAGGGGTCCTAATAAATTAAATCCCCAAATTGAGTATCAAACCAAACAAAAATTCATCATCTTTGTAAGATGGAAGAATATAAAATTGGAGAGTAACCTAGAACTAAAACCAATAAAAAGGGATACTAAAAACATATTAATTCCCATCCACTAAGAGATAACCATTAAAGGGTTCTCACCCATAAGAAACAACCATAAAAATTTTAAAAAAATGAGATCATTAAACCATCTTATAACCAATGACAAACAAACAAGAACAAAATAAAATTAAAAAAATAAATCTACATTGAGAACCTAAACTATATCAACTATAACATTTAGGAAAAAAATATAACATAAGATTCCCACACCCCTGGTGATTCTTGATAGTTCACATGCATCACTCAGGGGCGTGTTGTTGGAGCCATAATGTCTGAAGCATCAACTACCTCATTGTCAGAAGAAAAAATCCTCTGACTGAAACCTCATCTTGTCAAAAATCACAAGAAGTACTGATCCAGGTGACCCAAATGGATACATAATCAGAAATATTCTAGAGAATTTTGACCCATCAACTTTTAATTTTTGAACTGGACTCACTAGAAACAGAAAAGTACTTGACCCAGTTAATAAAAGGTAGAAGAAGATAAGGATACCTGTTTGAAACACGTTACTCCATTTTACACTTCTTTCTAGATAATTAACCTCCATGAGAACCAAAATAAACATGTAAATAAACTCTATATAGATACCCCACTCAATAATAAGATCCTCCAACTGATCAATCGACACTATCTCTGAAGAAAAGAAAACTAGTTTATTGAAATGTTCAAGATAATTCACACCATCTTTTGACTGTTTCAAGCATCCATATGATCTGGAACCTTCCTCTACTTCACTTACTAAAGAATAAACCACTGGATGAAATTGGACTTGTAAATCTCCCAAGAGATTTCAACTGACAAAGAGGGTGGAATTATCCCCTTCCATTGGTCCAATCGTAATCCTTCAAACATACTCATGAAAACTCATACTCTCATGGAATTTATATTTTCCAAAAACATGAAGACAATCTAAAATTCCCAAAGCCACTCAAAAAACTCTAAATTTCTAAGATGGCTATATAAAAGATGCACTGATTGAGGAGATATAAACTCCATAACTCCTCTAAAATTATATTTGGGCCAACAAATGGAGGAAGCTCCATAGAAATATCCTAGGTCTTTCTCGGCATCATACACCAAAGAATGTATGAAAAAAATTCAATATGAACCAAAACTTGACCAATTAACATTTTAAACCAAACTAAAAGATCATATACCAACACAAACCAAACCTAATAAAACCCAAATCAAATCTTAACAGAAACAAAACCCCAAAAACCTCACAAAACAAGTCAAAATCCTCTTTTAAAAATCACCATTTCACATTTTCAAAAAAATTGATATTTAATTCCCCCTTTCAAAATACTAATCATTATCCATTTTAAAAATCCTTTCAGCACATCCTCTTTATAATTCACAACACCACCTCAATTTTTCCTTTAAACCCACATATCTCATTTGAGAGAAGCCCCATTTAATGAAAACCATTTTTATTTTTAAAAAAAACATTAAAAAAACAAATCAAATCTTTTATTTTAAACACCCATCCACGGTATCCTATGAACTATAACATATTTGTTAATCCTCACTTCTTATTATATCATCCACACATACATACCAACATAAACATTCCATACAATCAAATATTTGAACATCCATAAGCAATAAATAGGGCCAATCATACAATTTAATCATCTGAACCAAACATTTACCAAATTCATAATTCTTATTTCCAACATATTTTCCAAAACATTTCTAAATTATGAAACAATTTTTCTTTTAAAGACCATTTCATTCAATCTAGAAACCATTTTCAGATATTATTTTTCCATTAAAAATTCCATTCACACAAACTCAAACCAAACCGAAACATCACCATTATCAAAATGACCATAAAATGGAACTAGTGGTCATGCACACCCTAGCTACATGGTTAAGCATACCACGCACTAAGTATTCAATAATCATAGAAGAATATTGAAACCATGCACGTGAACTCTACATGGTTCATTATGTCAGTTCATCTCACCGTGTAGAACTGTATCACTTCCACTATCACCCCTTAACATAAAATATCTCATCAAACTAAATAAACACCAATAGAATATCCTGGAATCAAAAAAATAAACTCAAAACCTAACTACCCCTGGTGGCTTAGGTCTCATCAAGAGTGGTGGTGATCAAGAATATACCAATGACCTACCTCATGATCCCTGAAAATTATATCTATGATCTACCTAACATCCCAAATAATTAATGGACTACTTTGATACCATATTTTCATGAACCAAACTGGGTCGAACTGAAACAGGTCACCCGAGTCAGCTTGCAACTAGGCCTGAGTGGCATTCCTGATCATCCAATGTTGGAAACTAGTGTGAGGCATCAAATAAAAGAAATTAGGAAATATTTTGACAAAAAAATTAAAAAATAAATAAATATAAAATGAAAAATAAAAATATAAAAACTAGTGATGGAAGTAAATAAAATCACACATACCTCAATGTGACCCTGCGGGTCACAACCATCCACTAAACCAACATTGGTCCACAAAGATCGAATTCATGTTAGAAGCATCACCCAAAACTAAAAAGAAAAAATAAATATATAGTCATGAATGTTAAAACTCAGTTTTAGATCCCCAAATAAACTATTCCATATGGATTACCATTAAAAATAAAATCAACTCAAGATAGTTTTAAAATTAATATAAAAATAAGGCTTTCCATTATTTTAAAATTCATGTAAAATGATTCAACTTTTTCAAGAAAAGCCATTTCATTTCCACAAAATTTCCAAGAATAGTTTCTAAAAATGCATAGACATTTCAAAATAATGGGAATAAAATTTATATTAAAACATATTTTTCATAATGGAAGAAATAAGAATAAAGGAACTGGAATGGAAATTAAATAACAAGAAACATGGGAAATCCCTAAGTAGTTAGAGTTAGTAGGGTCCTAGGATCCTCATACCTCAGTGACATGGTCTGAAAATCATAAACCATGTAATACTCAAGCATAAAACACTAGAGAGGAGTCAGTAAAAATTTCTAGTGGTATTTAATCATCATCAATGTTTAGTTAGTGTTGTGGTGTCCATCCAACTAAAGGGAAACCATGCCTTAGCTCTGCCAATCCTCCTAGAGTACTATTCCTAGTCTACCCACCTAGGAAACTGGGTTTCATTTGTTCTCTATTTTATATGGTGGTGAGTTTTTTATCACGAAAAATATATGTACATATCTTTTACTTTAACAGAAAACCCATCAATATTCTCACTACTAATTTACCTACTTAAGAGAATCCAGTTCTTTAAGTCACACTACATTGGAAAAGCCTATTCCATAGGAACATATCAAAAATAACACATTTATCATACCCATCAAATTTCTAAAATAAGGAGGAATGACTCAATAGGGGTTTTACACATCCATAAAACATTCTCAAAGGGACAAATGGGATTCATTATTTTAAAAGGAATAATTTCTAATTAGAAAACACTATTTCCCATAAATTTAAATTCTAAAAACATTTAATAGGTAAACTAGACTACCAAGGTACCATATATTTAAAAAAAAGTTTGAAACCATGCTTAACTCAAATAAACCCATCTAAAAAGATCAATATAATTCCTGGAAACCAAGTGAAAAGACAATTTCCAAGAACTCCCACCAATCATCAATATATATATCATATTTATTTCATATAAAAGTGGAAAACATATTTTAAAATGAATCATGTAGTAATATGTTTCAAATTTAAAATATTAGGCATAGGGTGTCTACATCAAAATCAAGGCACACTCCATTATACAAAGAAAACTCAAACCTTCTCTTTAACAATTTCATGTTTATCCACCTTCTCTTATATGTAAGGGATCCTGCCCCCTATGTACATATTTTATTGGAAAAATATCTACATGGTGATCCTTTTATATATTTTTATATGAGAATATACCCCTCTATGATTACACATGTATACATTTTCATATACACATGTAAGCACACCTAGTCCGATTATATATATTCAACCTACCCCAGGTGAATATATATAAAAAGGGAACCTAAATATATAAAGTATACCTATTCATACACATCTAAGCCTTCAAAAAAACGGCTCGAACCCACCCCATGAAAGACCAAAACATAGTAAAAAAATTTTATGACACAAACATTATAAAAAACTTAATTAAAATTGGGAAAATTGAAATATTAGAAGGAAACCGATCTCAAAATGATCGTTATAATGTCCAAATATTCCTAAATTATTCTCCTACATTGGAAGCTGAATAAACACACTTGAAGATGGTCTAAAAAAACCATCGCATGCAATATTGAGAAAAGAAGCGTTAAAAAATTGTCCCACTCAAAACCCTAGGGTTTGGAATAGTGAATAGGGTGACACATAGAAGAAATAAATGCCTAAATGAGTGCGAAATAAAGAACATGGAGATTACCTCATGACACCGACCATAAATCTGGAATAAATCTGTTGGATTCATCGAACAATAGGAGACCTCAAAGAGGGGAGGTCCCACTACATGGGTGTGTAACATCTTTCCCTATCCTATAGGCTTGATAGGGTAGAGGAATGTTACTTTCCCTTAAGAGACATTCCCAGGGTGAGAACGGCTAGAAATAAATTCCATGGGCTTCAAGAATCAGTGGGGAATGAGTTTACCTTATGATAAAACAATCTAACCATACGATACACTATCAACAAACCTCATGGTTCTTGTCGACAAAACAACCAAACCCATACATTACCAAAAACTCAAAAAAACTATTTTATAAAAATCCCACATGCCAAATATAACCAAGAAAAATACAAAATTACCCAGCGGAAGACTACACAATAGAACACTAATGAACTAGGACACCATCCATAACTCAAACAACAAGCTCCATGCTCCAAGCACCACTACATCACCAAATCATCTTGTCGAACTGCTAGCAAAATAAGATTCATTACTATTACATGTGTCCCAGAATACAGCATCTGCAAAAGCACCTAAGTGCCAAAGCAGGGGGTGATTAAAAATACTCAGTAGGTTTTCCCCAAATTACTTCTATACACATGCCTCTAGGATAAAACCGTTATCACATTTATATAAAATAATTTATATAATCATTCATTAATGAAACATATTATAACAAGAAAAACACTCCATTACCAAGCCATTTCCACCCAATTACTAAAAACAAATAGGAAATCGAAAAAACAATGGAACAATCCATTTCAGAATTTTACATTATCACAAAAAATTACATCTTGCATGTGAAACACAACAAGGCAACCAAAATGGTGGAGCTTCTGTCCAACCGGTTCACTAAATTTCCATCTAGTGGTATTTCCCGCACATTTATCCTTTTATGGTGGACCTTCCATCCATTATCCATCCCCTTATTATAGGGTTACTTTCCTACCACTTCCCCAGAATTACATTCAATCCATAATTCTTAATAAACCAATAATAACTATGTACCAAATCTAAACAAAAGTACACCACCATTCCCATCACATGGCAAAACACTTCAATAAATCACCATTTTTTTTGAAATCACCATTTAATCATTTTACATGCCGAACAAAACTTCCATAAAAAATTTTTTATTTAAAACCATTCTAATCAACCATTTTCACAAATCAATCCCAAAAACCCATTTTAAAACCTCCATTTTAAGACCCACAATAAGAGCATTTCACTACAAAGTCCCATTTTCTCGAAAAATCCCCAACACATCACTAAGGGATTTCGAACCAATTTCTCACATCAAAAACACAATTTATATTAAGAAAAAAATAATTTTAAACAAGATTAGTGTTCTAGAAATTTGGATTTGAGAGAGAAGACACCTACCTTTAGGGTTCCAATGAATTCGACCCACAAGCAACTGCATGCCAATCCATGAAAAGGATTCACAAAAACTTCTCTAGATATCCTTCCATATCATCCAAAATCCTTAAAATAAACACCCAAGGAAACCCCCACACTATATCTAGATTTAACGAATGTATATCTAGAAAAATTAGAGGGAGGGAATAGAAGACCTTGAGAAAACCAAAGAGAAACCTAGAGGAGAGACTTACCTGGGAGAAACTACCTTCAAACCACCTTGAAACCCCTTATATTTTCTTCCCAAGTGAGTGGGAGAGCCCCTAAAACACTTGAAAACCTAAAATACTGAGTGAGACTCAAGTGGAAGAATGTATGTAATGAAATGTGGCAACTCTAAGGGATCTCCTATTTAAGAACCACTTTTTTAAGTGGTCGCAAGGTTTCCCGGTACTGTTCGGAAAACCATAAACTAACCATGTGCATGCCACTTCCTTTAGAGAAGGGGTCCAAACCGTTACCTCCCACAGTTTTGAAAATTGTACATAGGCCATGAATATCCCATTGTCTCCCCCTATACGGTTTCCTTGAGAACCCGTATAGTTTCCCCTAACCGTGCTCAAACTGTGCACCCCTCGAAAAGCCTCCAAACATATTCAAAACCTTTCCAAACTCTCATAACCTCATCCCAACTCATCCCAAGAACTTTAAATATGTAAAGATGCATAAAAATTTATACATAACTCAATATGGGGGTTCTACATTCTCCCCACCAATGGAAATTATGTCCCCAGAATGTACAGAATGATCACATAGCTGAAAGTGCTCGGTCCATTAATCGGCCATCTCTATCTCATGTTCCTAGGTATCCTCTAGAATCTATCCATGATTCTAGAAAAACAAGAACTAAACTAATGATTTTACCATGAAATAATTTTTATTTCCTATCTGGAATCTACACCGGCACGTGCACCAAGGAAGTGTCTCGTTCTTCCTCAACATGATCCCAATGAATCACATGGTCATGATCCGACTAATAATTTTTCAACTGTGACAAATGAAACACATTGTGAACCATACTAAATCATGGTTGAAATCCCAATGATAAGCCACCTCCCCTATACTCTCATGTATCTCAAAATGACCAATATACATCGAAGAAAACTTACCCAACTTCCTAAATTGATGATTTCCCAACCTATGATAGATTATCAAAAACACATGATCGCCCTCCTTGAATGACAACGGTCATCGACGATGTTCTGCATAAGATTTAGGATGGATTTGAGCCATATCCATCTGTTTCCTGATAAACTTGATCTTTTTTATAGTCCCCTATACAAGGCTCGGTCCTATCATTTATGTCTCGCTCGTTTTGACCCAACATAGTAGATAATGAAACATACGCCCATAAAAAAGCCTCAAATAGAGCCATATGTATCGAATCCTGATAACTATTATTGTTGGATAACTCCACCAATGGTAAGTGCTCTTCCCATGAACCACCATAATCCATCACACAATCCCTTAACATATCCTCCAAGTTTTGTATCATCTTATCAGATTGAACATCCTTATTCGGATGATACATTGTGCTCATCATCAATGGTGTTAGGAGGGCTTACTGCAAGGATTTTCTAGAAACGATATGTGAACGTCGGTTCTCAATCTGATACAATTGAAACTAGAAGAACATTCTGCTTTACCACTTCTCAGATATAGATTTTGGATAGATCTCCTATTGTATGAGATTTACGAATTGAGATGAAATTGGTCAACATTCTAAACTGATCCACAATCACCCATATAGCATCGTCCTTCCAGAACATTCATGGGAGACCCATCAAAAAATCCATTACTATTTTCTCCCATTTCCACACTGTGATTGGTAAAGACTACAACATTCCTGCTGGCTGTAGATGCTCTTCCTTGACTTTCTAACAAATCAAGCTTATGAAGACAAACCCGACCACATCCCTTTTCGTACCGGCCCACCAAAACCACACTTTAAATGAATTATACATTTTCTGAATTCTAGGATATGAAGAACACCTGTAATGATGATAATTCCGGAGAAGATCCTCCTGAAAATCCACTAGTAACACCTTTAGATTCTAAAAAGACAAGAATGAATTCCCATTTAGTTCCCTTTTCCCAATGGTCTCCCCAGCATTGAGTTTCGACCCCATCTCCATACACTCTAAATATGATGCTTGTGCAACTTTAAACAAACTATCCATGTCAAGAACCAATGAAATAAAAAATAAGATATCTCTTTCACCCCGGTCCTCATATTCCAACCGCATGTCTGCTTTAACCAACATTAACTACCACTGATCTGATGCATGTCTCACCACATGAACATATGATTTCCTACTTAATGCTTCTTTTACTAAATATCTCTTACCCTATGTGTACATTAAGTCAAAATCAAACATCTTAAGATATTACTTACATATCCTTTTGCCTCAAGTTCAAATATCTTTGTGAGAGGATATTTTTTAAACTAATTTGATTGGTAAACACTATGAATTCCCCATCGAAAAGATAATTAAACCACATATTTAATGCGTGAACCAAGAATGTAAACTCCAAATCATTTTTTGGGTATTACTTCTCATGAAACCTCAACTATTGTGATCCATATGCAACCAAATTATCCCCCTTCATGAGAAGGCACCCCATCCCTGATCCTGATGCATTATAGTACACCATGTACCCTTTCCTTAGTTCTGATAAAACAAAGATTGGTGCTGATGTAAAGTGACCATTTAACTCATCAAAGAATTTTTTCACTACTCATCCCACTGAAATTGGAGATTCTTTCTTGTCAAATTAGTAAAATCTGAAGCCAATCGGGAGAAATAATGAAAAAAACATCGATAATACCCATCTAGACCAAGGAAGCTTAGTATCTTGAAACCATTCATTTTTCCTTTCCATGAGATAATAGCCACTATCTTTTTTGAATCAACGAAAATTTTCCTCTCAGAAATAACATGTCCATGGAAACGAACCTCCTGTATCCAATAGTCACACATTGAAAATTTGGCATACAACTAATGGTCCCTCAAGATCACCAACACTATTTCCAAGTTCTTCCCATGTTCTACCCTTATCCTCGAATACACCAGTATATCTTCCACAAATACCACAAATAAAGAATCCATATATCTTTGAAATATCTGATTCATCAATGCCATAAACACTGTTTGTTCATTCGTTATATCAAAAGGCATAACCACATTCTTGTAATGGCCATATCTACTTATGGAAGCTATTTTTGGAATTTCCTTCTTCCTCACCCACAATTAGTGATACCCGGACCTCAAGTCAATCTTGGAGAACCACTAAGCTCCACTCAACTTCTCAAAAAAAATCATCAATGTGTAGAAGTGGATAAAATTTATTTATCATAACTTGATTAAGTATACAATAATCAACACAGTGGCACAAGGTTCCATCCTCGTTTTTAACAAACAAAAACGACACTGCCCAAAAATACATGCTAGGCTAGATGGAACCTTTTTTTCTAACTCTTCCAACTGCACCTTTAATTCTCATAATTATGCTAGTGCATTACGGTATGAAGGAAGTGAGATAGGACTAGTCCCCAAAGAGAGATAAATTATAAACTCCACTTCTCTCATGGGTGGAAACCCTGAGAATTATTTATGAAATACATCCATAAACTAATCTACTACTTCAAGAAGAACACTCTTCTCAAGACTTTCCACTTATGCAAATGAAAATTCCTCTAAATGATATGAGATCATTCCAACTATTGGGGCCAAAAAATCTGTTTCACCCACCTTTTCACTCTTATCCCCTCTAAAGAAATGTTTAGCGCCATCCTCCATCACAAAACTAACCATTCGGGAATAGAAATCGATGCAGGCCTTAAACATTTCCAACCAATCTATTCCCAGGATAATATCATAAGCATCCTTCTCAATAATTGAGATATACCACATCAATTCGATGCCATCCACAACTAAACAACATTCTCTACATAGGAAGGCTTGACACTCTCTTTGACCTAGAAGATTTTGTAGTTTTAAAATAAAAGGCCATATTTCCACATGTAAACACAATAAATCAACGATGCAAGAATCCAGAAAAAAAAATGAGAAGCACTCTTATCAATCAAATATTGTATAAATGTTGAATTTAAAATAATCATACCTTGAACCATGGATGGTCCTGACTGATCATCCACCACAATCAGCTCATCATCAATCAACTTCGTGATTTCCACGCTCTGCCCTTTGTTACCCTACTGAGGCATTAATGTATTCCAAGAATCACCATGACCCAATTTACTCTACCACAGAGGGGTATGTTGTTTCCCCCGTTCCATTGAGTCATAAGACCCCTGCAACCCCTGAGGAGTTTCACAGACATCCAACCTCAGAGAATTATGACAATATCATTGTAGATACCCCATATTATTACAATTATGGCATGATAGAGGTTGTGTTGTACAGTCCCTCTTGGTGTGGATTGTAGAAAAAAACTAGAAGCATCCTCGCATACTATGAGCCTTTGGAGTAATATTCACTGATCATGTCATCGGATTCTGAATTGTACTCCCACCCTGGAAATAAGTGTCCCTCTTCCACTTAAACCCAGCATTCGAGTTCCTACTATTGTTGTCGGTACCAACATACTTCCCTGACCTATATCCCCCAAAAGATCTCTCTCATCCACCATAGCTAGATTCACCATTCTCGTGTAATCATCAATACACACCACTCCTATCTTGGAATAAATTTCCTGGATCAACCTAGCTTCAAAATATTGTGCCTTCAACGATGTAGTACCTGCAACCTTGGGTAAAAACTGAACAAAGTTCATAAACATAGCTGCATATTCCATCACTTCCATATTCCCTTGCTTCAAACCGATGAAATCCATTGTATGCTGACTTTTGAACATATTAGGGTAGAATTGTTTATTTAAAAAATCCTCAAACCCCTCCCATGTGAATGTTTGGTCTATCTTGGCATGGGCCTCCAGCTCCCACCACTGAATGGAAGGATCTTCTAGCATATATGTGGCTAACTTCACTTCCAAATTTTACGATGTTCCCAAGAAGAATAATATCCTATTCATTATGTTTATCCATGCTTCAGCCCTTTATGGTTTTTAATCTCCCTTAAAAATGGTTGGATTCTTCCTTCAAACATGAACCAAACGATCAACATGCCTTGGTTTATCCTATTTATTCCCACTTTCCATAGCTTGGAATTCTTTCATTATACTATGCACTAGCTACTAGTTCACTTGTGGCTCTGGTGGAACCACCTTTTCAGCAACATCCTCTGGTTGGTCTCTACAACGCCTACACAGTGCCATTTATACCAACTATCACAACTAGGCTTTCCACAAGTTCACATTTCTCATGTTTCACAATTCTAAAAATTCCACCATGTTTTGGAAAACAACACATTTTTAAAATACCAAAAGTTTCCAGGTTTCAAACACTTTAGTTTAGAACCATAATTCATATTTCCCAAAATCCACACAGTCATACCACACCATAGATCATTATACCCCAATAAAATATGAATCCTAGTGGGAAGTTGTTTCTATCATGAATGAAATTCCCATCTCATTGGATACACCCACGAAAATGAGATTTCCAATGCCGATAAGTATATCCAAACACTTATTTACCCATCTCCACGGTAACTTGAAGTTAATTATGAAATGGTTATCTACATCATTTTATGTTATACATTCCATGTTAAAAAAATCCAATGTCTTGTTACCATCTCGACTAAAGGAATATGCCAAGAGCGAATGTCAACACCAATACCAATGATCAAATGCAAAATACGAAACAGCTTATCTCACATGAAATTCAAGGATTGAAAAAAATGATACCACTTGTAACATCCCACCCCATCCCATTGCCTTGAGAGGGTGGAGGAATGCTGCATGGCCTTAAGCGATGTCCTCAGGGCACCAAAGTCTAGAAATAAATTCCAAGGGATTTAAGAATCATTGGGAAATGATTTTACCTTAATATAAAACCAACCAAACAAAAAATACAATGTCAACAATCTACATGATGCATGTCGACAAAACAACCAAACCCAAAAATTACACAAAAGGCAACCAAACTATTCCATAACAATCACAAATACCAAATACCACCAAGCCAAATACCAAAGAACCAAGTGGAATACAACACAACAAGACCCCAAAGAACTAGGACACCATCTATATCACACACCAAGCTGGATGTTCCTGTCACCACAACGTCACCAAATAATCTTGATGAACTACTAGAAAAATTAGATGCATTACTCTTACCTGTGTCTTAGAATATAGTATCTACAGAAGAACCCATGTTCCATATTATGAGGTGAGTAAAAATAATAAATATTTTCCCCCAAAATAATTCCCTACACATTCCACTTGTATAAAACAATTATCACATTTAAATAAAATAGTTTATATAAACATTCAAAAATGAAAAAACATACAACAAACCAAACCCTCATTTACCAAGACATTTCCACCCAACTTCTCAAAACACATACGAAAGCCAAAAAAACCTGGAACAAGCCATTTCACCATTTCACATTATCAAAAAAATTCTATCTTGAAAGAGACACACAAAAAGGCAACCAAAATAGTGGATCTTCCATCCAACCCGTTCACTACATTACCAACTATTAGTACTTACGGCCCACTTATCCTTTGATGGGGGCCCTTCCATCCATTATCCATTCACTTATTATAGTGATACTTCCCAACAAATTCCAAAAATTTCCCCACTAGCTATATAACTTAATCAACCAATAAAAACAAAGCACCAATGCCACACAAAATTACACCATCATTCCCATCACATTCCATTTCACTTCAATAAATCACCCATTTATTGAAATAACCATCTAATTGTTTTTCATTACAAAGAAAATTTAAATAAAATAACATATTTTTTGGAAACCATATTCATAAACCATTTTCAAATATCATTCCCATCAAACCATTTCGAAACCTATATTTTAAATTCCACAACAACATCATTTCACCACAAATCCCCCTTTTCCAAAAAATCCCAAACACATCACCATGGGATTTCCCGCCAATTTCCCACATCAAAAAGAAAATTAATTTTAATAAAAAAAATTAACTATAACCAAGGATCGTGTTATAGAAAAGTGGAGTCGATAGAGAAGCCACTTGTCTTTAGGGATCCAGTAAATTCAACCCACAAAAAACCACAGCCTAATCCGGGGAAAAAATCATGATAACCACTCTGCATCTCTTTCCCTATCATTCACAAGCATCAAAATCAACACCCAAGTGGAATTAAAAACTACATCTACATTAAATAGATGTAGATCTAGAAAATAGAGAGATATGGAAGATAATACCTAGAGAAAACCAAGGAGAAACCAATAGGGGAGACGTTCCTGGGAGAAAGCACCTACAAATAACCTTGAAACCACTTAGATTTTCTTCCAAAGTGAGTGGGAGATCCCCTCAAACCCTTGTGAACCAAAAATCCTAAGTGGGACTCTATTAGAAGAATGTGTACAATGAAATGGTTTAACCATGAGGGATCCCATATTTAAAAACCTCATTTTTAAGTGGATTTACAGTTATCCCACACGGTTTGGAAAACCGTGCACTAACTGTGTGCATGCCACTGCCTCAAGAGAATGGATCTGCAAAGTTACCTCACATGGTTTTGGAAACCATGTATAGGCCATTTCAAGCCCACTGTATCCCCCTACAATGTTTCTTATAGAACCTTCAGGGTTTCCCTTGACGGTTTTTAAACCATACACCCCTAAAAAACCTCTAAACTTATTCAAAACCATTCCAAACTCTCATAACCTCTTTTTATCTCATCCTATAAACATTATCCACATAAAAAGGGACTATAAAAGGATACATACCTCAAACCGGGGGTGATATATGGTTCTTCTGAGGTGGGGGAGTCACCAGACCCACGGGGAGGGAGAAGGAAAATGAGGGAGTAAAATATGAAGAAAAAAAATATAAAAACAAAAATTTAATAAAAATAAAGAATATTCCACGGCCTGTGCATGGTTTATCAAAATATGCCATGACAGTAATATACCAACTGGGAATGCATGAGGCACCATAGGGTTAACCCTAGGTGATTCACATGATTAGGAAAATTATTCACTAACTATGCCAAATAGCAATTCTGATTCACATAGCCAAGCCACACTCTTTCTGCATGGTTTAACAAATTGTATGCAGTCCTTGTGCCACATCACTATCTCACATGGACACTCACACAACCACCTCATTGTTACCACTGACTGTATGGGATAACCCTTCAATATCTAAAGGGCCTCCAAAAATCTAAATTCTAACCCTCTGACTAAATGAACTGAAAAGTAAGGCTCTAAAATAATTAAAATAATTAACAATTCAAGGTCATAGTGTGAAATTTTATTTGATAAATACCTAAGGGGGAGATATAATACATGGGGTATGTACATGCAGGAAAATTATATATCAAACAATTAGTGTTAGGGTAAAGAAATTCCTTAATTAGTATGATACCTGAATAAAATTTCAAATGGTATGAGGTCCCTTTCATAGTAAATAATTTATTTTGAGAAACCATAATGAATATAAAAGACAACACTTGTATTTTGTCTTATGATGAAGATATTAAAATACTATAGATCATAATCTAGAGTTAATGTGGTATAAAATTCATATATGAAATACCAAGTAAAATAACGATAACTTTAGTGATAAACAAGTGATATCATATTTCATTTCATATTTTTTTAAACCACTAAAATTAGAGGAAACATACCTGAATACAAAATAGTGGTCATTAATTTCATGACTATTTGTTTATGTGTAACAATCTTGTATCAATTGATGTTTATTATTAGAAACCAAAACTTTTTAAATGAAAAAATAAATGGTATACATCAAAATAAATTCCATGGAATTATTATTGGTGTCTAAAGCTATGAAATTCAAGTAGTGTGTGAACCTAAATTCACAAATGTTTTTTTCAACATTGATCATAGAAGAAGAACCTTGTGGTGGAAGGATGGAATTTTATGTTAAGTGGTATCATGATATTATCAAAACAAAACATATTAATTTATTAAACATGTTTAATGACTCACTAACATGATAATTATTTTTTCATTCTATAATGATCTTGTATAAGTTTGATGGATATAATAAAACTCTGTTACTAGAAGAAAGTAAGTGATCTGGCTATCAGTGTTTGTAAAAGTAAGTGAGTGGAATGAAAATATTTTGAATCACTGAAATAGGATATTTTTTTGAAGTATGACTTTTACATACAAGTTTTATATTATTTATTAATGAATTATGGAAAATTTATCATTTAAATTTCTCAAATATTTGAGAAATCATAGCTGTGAGGAAAATTTTTTGGATATAGAAAAATAAATATTTGGATTTTTCCAATGAGTCATTTAGAAAGAGATGAAAAGGATTTAAAAATTAGTTTATATAGAAAATATATTTTTATTCCAATAGTTAGTATCATATTATAAATTTAGAGGTATAATACAAAAAATAATTTTTCTAAAATTTTGTGGTAAATCTGAGAAGATAACCCCAAGTAATTTTGTGATGAATGGGGAGAAAATGAATATCAAAACCTATAATTAGAGGATATTTGAGTTATATTATCAAAAGGGAAAAGATAATGCACCATAAACCCCTTTATATAAATTTTTATTGTGTTCAATTTTTGTTGTGACATAATGGAGATGGATATATGGTTGTACTAAAATATTAAAATAATGATAATATTGCAACCATGGGTTGTGACATGGGGTTATTTCAATTTTATTTTGAAATATGGTCACTTATTAAAGTTTGTGGAAGGATATACAAGATAATAATATGTGGTGATACATTGATAAATGTGTGTATGGTTACCATACAGATGAGAATAGTTTTTCTAAATGAAATTAGAGCTTATAGAAGCTTATACAATGGATTTATAGAGCTATGAGTTTGTAGACACTGGAATATCCTTATATAAAAGGTCATGGATTATGGAGATAAATTTTTTAAGTGTGGTTATGAATCTATAATTCATAGAAGTTATAATGTGCATAACATTTTTATTTTATTATATTAATTTAATGGAGGTAACATGAGCATATATAGAATGGATGGGAAAAGTCTATAAAATTATAGTGAATAAATCAAATCCCACCACAACAATAAAGAAAAAAATATCTCGTATCACGTGATATTAAATAGCAGATATATAAGAATAAATCAGATAATGTTTTAATGGATATTACATAGAATGTTGTACCAGGTTGTAAGAGAAGATAAAAAATAAAAGTCTTACTTATACATAATATTAACTCTATAAGAGCATTTGTGGAAACAAAAAATAAGGAATAGACCACACCACATGTGATCTAATGTAAGAATAATTTCATTAATTTAAATATATGTTAGATTAAACAATATTATTCATTCAACATTATACCATAGATACTTCCGGAGGGTTTTGTCTTTAAACAGATAAAAATTCCACTATATATGTGATAGATGACTAAAATATAATAAAGTGATGATTTAATAAGGAATCCATATTATAGTGAGGAGATTAGGGAGTTTTTTGTTGTAATGGAATATGATGAATTGAAGCAATAACACATCATTGTATGAATAATGTTATATCATGTGGAATGATGATAAGGATAATTCCATAACATTTAGATTTCATCATGAATAACTATTTCATTGTACAATGCAATATTTATTAATATGATGAGGTTTTAGGTACTTACAAAATTAAAATAAGTAAACCCCTATGAAAAAATGATATTAAAAGATATTTGAGAAGATCATTACAAGATCCTCATGGTGTTTTAAATTTAATTTGTTTAGTATTTTAGAGATTTGGATGTCGATGGGAGATCACACCATAAAACAGGATATCATGAAGCAGAATAGAAAATGTTAATAAAGGTCATTCTATAATGAAGGGTATCATGTATTTTTTAATATATTCCAATAATATCTTAATGATTTGTATTTACATTAAAAATATGATAAACTTGCTACAAATTTGAGAAATTTTCAAGACACATTTTAAAAACATTATTTACATTGAATTAAGTGGGACATCTGGCATGATCATGGTTTATTAAATGAATCTTATTTGATATAAAATGTTGTATCATGGGTTTCATTTTTGGAATATGATTATAAAAATTATTTACAATAATTATGGAGAAAATTTAATTTGATCATATTGTTATATCTTGTTTCAAGATATTAATAATAGTTGTGTGACATGTATAATGATATTTTATTTATCATATGTTGTCATTTTTAATGAATTAGGATCATAGAAAAATAGATTTTTTTTAAATATCCAATTATTATATATTAAAACCAAAATAATTAAATTGTAAAAAATTCCTTCATCTTAAAGAAGTGTTTATAGTATGATTATTTATAAAACAAACAAATAATCCCCACATTAATAGAAACTATCATCTTTAATTAGAAGTTGAACAAAAAGACTCAACTCTCTAAAAGAAATTGATATCATTTGATTTTGTAAAGATCCATATCATTTAGTGTGTCTTAAGTAATCATTTGGTTTATAGTTAAATATGAATTTAGATTCAACACCTTAAGGTGATATGGAGGAAATATTCACAATTATTAAATTTTAAAAGAGACCCTAAACTATTTAAAATAAGTTTTTCTTCACTGAAGTTGTGTATGGAGGAGTGGAAGAGGTTGTGTCCCTTCAATAAAGAGTGATTATTTCCTAAACATTATAAATTACATGTTCTGTAACATCATGTGTACTTGAAAAACAAGAATTTATCCACACAAAAACTCACGATAGTGTATTTTGGTACACTAGAACAATTTTATGTGCATTCTACAGGGATTATCCAATAGTAGTAAACCAAGTAAAATCCATGTATCCCTGAGATTTAAATTAATCCATATGTGTTTTATATTTAATATTATTTATATCAAATGAACTATATATATATGGGAAAGGTTACATCAGTGAATAATTTTTTTTTGGGGTGTGCACTCTAATTCAACCCCACTCTCAAATTACTTACATTAAATTTGGTCATAACACCCCCCTCAATTCAAACTACCCTTTGATCAGGTAATTTAAAAACCACCCTTTATTATTGAAATTTAAATAGGATTTATTGAAATTTATTTATCACTTATTGAAAATATAATCTAATGATAAATATAAGGAATTTTTTTTTGTGCCATACCACATCATCATAAATAAATAATCAATTGAATATGAATTCCCAATTATGTATTCTCATATAAAAGATCAATGATAATTTTATTTTTTATAAAATCAATCAATTAACACTTTTAATATTCTATAACTCCTCATATGAGACCAATGATATTAATTTTTAAAAATGTGAATGTGTAAGTATATATATGGTATCTTAGTATTAATGTTCAAGTCTTATATAAATTCTCCTTAAGGAATTATTTTTCTTAGAAATTCATAATTCAATTTTTTCCTCAAGTCCCTTAATCATTATTTTTTACATTATCCTTGATTTATTACATATCAATATCTTAATTCTCTCAAATATAACAACCCATAATTTTCATAAATAAAAATTTCATATTATTAAAAATATATTCAATTCATAACATTATGATCCATTCCAGAATAGTATAGGTGTAGTGTAATTGAAAACCTGGATAAATAAACATCATGTTAATAATAAATATAAATAATATCCATCTAATTTATTTATAAATATCATCCTTATTAGACATATAATTCTTAAAAACTTTCTTAATAACCCATGGAAAGGAAACATAAGTAAGGGTGAGCTCAAATTCTGAATTAGGGTAAATTACGAGGATATAAATGAAAATGTAATCATAACATGATCATAAAAGTTTGAGAACATAAACTGAATATTTGAAAAATATACCCACCATATCATAGATCATGATATTTATTAAATATATAGATCTTGGTATTTTAGATGAAATAAATCCTAAATTAATCAAATAACAAGATTCATGACAGAATAATAATAGAATAAGGCATAAATTTGTGTCTTGCACATATGTATTGAAAATAATTTCCTTATTTATGAATAACTATATAGATTATCATAGTGTATTGGTTTCACTCCCCATTCCTTCATATTCTTATTCATAGTTCACTTCCAATACTATTATAGTGGACAGAGTCTCTTACTGAATGTGGATCACTCCTAATTCGATACCATATTATCTTATGAGATATCCATCATTACACAATTAATTAGAGGGATATATTATTTTGAAACTTCTAATTATATATTCATAATACATTAATATGTTTTCCATATGATCATAAAACATTCATCATATTACATAACTCATGGAAAATAATATGGTTTCATAATCATTTAAAAACATCATCACAGTATAACCTATGAAAAATAAATGGGTTTCATAAAAATCTCATTATTGTAAGAATAAACCATCCAAATAATGAATAATTATCATATTATTAGGTCATATCATTATTAAATCATATGTAACATCAATGGATGTCATCATAAATGGAAATACCATTAATAGATCTCTTAGAATATTTCTTGTGGAAAATACCCATTTAATTTTAAAATCACTAGTTTAAAAAATAAAAATTTCAAAAATAATATGGGTAAAATTAGTTGAAGATTAACTTGGAAACCTAAAAAGTATTCTTCAAATAATTAATTTTTTATGGAAGTGGTAAATTTATTCCATTTCGTATATATAAAAAAATTATTTCATATTTTAGTATCTTTTTCAGAAAATCATAAGAATATTCCATTCAAATGATTTTTGAAAAATTCAAACATCAGAAAAATTGAGTTGAAATAATCATATGTGATTATTAAAAAAATTTGAAAACATTTTTAGAAATGAATGACATGGAAGAAAATGGATTTTTGACTGAAGAGTGAAATAAAGTCAAATTTCCTAAAAAATGTTAATTTATTATCTTGAGTACCAAAAGAGAGGAATATAAAAATAAAATATGTAATATATAGAAATAATTAAAGAATAATAAAATTCATGTTATTATTGATATTTATTTCATGAAATATTATAATTGAGAACATAATCATCAACCACCATGGTAAATAGTGATATTATACCATAAAACCCTTACCTCAATTTCTAATTTCATTAAATGTACTATAAAATCTTCATAATAAATTTAAATTTATT
The DNA here is from genome assembly GCA_963277665.1 of Viscum album. NCBI lineage: Eukaryota > Viridiplantae > Streptophyta > Magnoliopsida > Santalales > Viscaceae > Viscum > Viscum album. The sequence continues at coordinate 1,404,263,947 of OY728120.1, read as the reverse complement.
AAAATTTGATACCTTAATCATTTAAATTCTTATAATATCATATATTACCTACTTATAATATTTAAACAAAAAATGGATAATAATTCTTTATGAAAATCATCATTTTCATGTATTAATTGTTTCGTTTTTCATAGATGTTTCAATTCTGCAGTTTGGGCCCTTGTACATTGATCAAGGTTCCATAATCTCTATAATTATAAAAAAGATTTAAATTACATATATATTAATCACATATATATTTATATTCATCTATAAAATTTAGATATATAAAAAGGAATTACACCGTTCATGGAGATGATAGGTCGTATGTATGCATGAACGTTGTTTTCACTTTTCGACGAATGGAACAAATGAATGTTAAATAATAGTTCAACATTATAGGATAATTTTTATATAATTTCTATATAATATATAGGTATATATATATATATGTATATATATATTAAATCTATCCCTATTATCATCTATGTAAAAATGAAATAAAAAAACAACAAGGCTTCATGGATACGTAAGCATGTCTGACATTATCAACTTCCAACAGAAAGGAAGAAGGTCGATATTGGTTGTAAAACTATAATAATAATTTATTTTGATGAGTATAATTAAATAATTTTTTTATAATTGATAAAATATATTTTTAGAATGTATAATAAGAAATAAAATTGAAAACACTCAGTAAAGAGTTATACCTCTTCAGTGATAATCCTCTTTTGGAATACACCTTAATCCTTAGAGGACAGTATTTTGGAAAGAGTAGAAGTTACAGGAATTGGTGAAGGATTCAAGGAAGTTATTAGGATTTTTATTTTTGGTAATGTATTTAAGGTGAAATCATTTTTGAATAATGAAGGAGAAGATGTTCTATTTTATAAGTGAGGGGAGGGGCACTCTTGGAATTAATTATAATATAAAATTAATATAAATTAATTATCAAGGGATAATGGCTCCAAATTTATGTATTTAAAATATAATATCTATTTGAGACTAAAAACTATCATTTAATAAAAAAAATTACGGTTTTAATTTTGTTTCTAACCTTATCTTTTAGTTTTAACCCCCTCTCCCCTAACCCTTTTAACATTTATTATACTATCAATGTCTTCTACTCCTTAAAGGTTAATAAAGTTACTATAAAAGGAAAAATGTTCCATAATTGGATCATGGTTGATATTTTAAAAAATATTCCATTATTCGGGATGAGTATAATATTTTTATGAATTTAAATAATTTAATAAGATATTTCTTATTATCACATATCATTAATGTCATATTTTGGAAATACATGAAATAATATATTATAATGTGCCTAAATAAAGTAAAATTGTTCAAAATGTAATGGATTAGAATATAAGGAATATATCATCATAATATAATAACCCAATATAATTTTTATAATTTTATATACCATATTAAACTGTATATTTTTACTTAAACCCATGGTTAACTAATTTTAACCTTAGTCATGATAATGACATTTTCCAAATTAAAGGGTTATAATATTACTTATAACATAAATAGAGGATTATAATTGTCAAAGGAATGAAATTTTAGAACCATTATCATCATAATTTTCCATTTCCGTATTTTTGTCATTAATAAATAATTTAATAAAATATATTTAACATAAAATAATGTAATTTATGTTTTCAGAACTATTCATATAATTTGACTTTGAAAGCGAAATGAGAAAATTGTTATTAAAATGTAAAGATATAACAAATCTAAAATATGATATATTTATCATTTGTATTCTTTTTAGACTTTAACACCCCCCAAAAAAGTATTTATTTTAGAGTATTTAGAATCATTGACTTGATTTTTTTTATTACATGCACAAGTACTCTATTCGTATTCTGTAAGAACATAAGGTAATTATTTTAACAATAAAATAAAAAAAATAACATACAAAAAATAAATAAATAATTTTGAACATAAACTATTATATTAATTAAATATACTTATTTACTAACATACATGTCATGATAAATTATTTATTATGTAACTTTGACTTTTTTAAGCATTCCTGAAGCATTAAATAAGAATTTGGATATGTCACTTTTTATATAAGTCCAAAATTATTATAAATACCTAAAAATCATAAAAAATACTTATTATTTAATAAAAAATTATATAAAGTGATTCATCATTCTCAAATAGTATATTTTGGACACCAAATGTTCCATTTTCAGTGCAACATAAGCATTACATCGACACTGAAAATGATTTTCATATTTATTAGGAAATAAATTTTATTTATATGTTTTGAGTTATATTTGTTTGATATTTGTATTATATTATAATATAGGAGTCCTTAAATAATATTATTTTTTTATATCATATTTATTTCTTTGTTATATCAAAAAAGATATTGTATTTAAGAAAAATATTTTTTTAATATTCATCAAAAATCTAATTTCATCACAAAAAACTCAAAAATTAATCATTAGATTATTTGGAAATTATAATTAAAAAAAAGATATCATATTTAAAAATTATATTTTCTAAAATTTCTCCAAATTAAAAAAAATATTGTCTCACAAAATTCAATAAAATCGATTTATGAAGAAATTTTATTTTGAATAATAAAAAGACTTCAAAAAATTGAGTGTGAGTTTATTGATAATTTATCGATACTTTTTTATTGATTATGACCTTTATAAATTTTTTTATTTTTTACTTCTAATCATACCCCCCAATTAAAAGTATATTTTTTTAAATAATAATTTTCATCATTCATTAAAGACCAATTCGATGTGTAGTATACTCTATAGAACATGATGTTCTATTAAAATCTCAGGGTGCTACATTCTCCCCTTAAAAAAACTAAAACCTTCTAATTTTAACTTTTTCTTAGTAATAAAGTGTTTGATATTTGAAAACTAATTTTGTTGAAAATCAAAATTATTAAAAGGGATATTATATTTTCCTCTTCAAAAAGGTAGATTTAAATATGGAGGTTATCTAGAATAACATATAAATGGGTTTTTAAATAGGTGAACATTAGTGGGAAGTGAAACTATGGGTATTAAGGAAAAGTTAATGTCTAAATAATGATGTATATTGATAGAGAATATTGATCCAAATAAAGTGAATAATCTTGAGGTGGTTAAAAACCAAAAAACTATAAATCAATGAGGTATGAAAAAGAACATAGATTCATAAAAAATGATTGCAATATGAAAAAAAAATCAATAGCCTTTCCATAGATGTGATTAATTACTTTATAATTTGGACTAATAAAATAAGTAAATAGACTTACGTGATAAGTTACATTATATACATTGATCAAATTCCATGACAAACTCATATTTTTCTCTATATGATGAGTATTCATGATTGTTTTTCATTCCTAAGGCACTAACATCGACTTCTAATGGATCACATAATGAATAAATGCATAAAACCTATTCACCTTGTCTTTAAATAATAAAAAAATCTAAATTGGTTATCACATGGTAAAATAGTATCAAAAATTTAAAAACCATCATGTGAAAAAATATTACATTATACTATAAGATTCCCATAATTACACCAAAGGTTCAACATAGATTAATCCGTTAAAAAATAACTAAAATTATTAAATTACCTCAATAAAATCAACATTAAATAATTTATTCACCCAATTCAATCTCATACTTTTCATATTACATTCCCAAAAATTTAATTTTATTCCTACAAAATTATAATTCATGTTAAATTACATTTCAAACCTCAGGGTTACATATACCTAAACCCACTAAAACATTTTCATAAATATCATTAATGACCATGATATATCCCTATATAATCTTATATTATAGTTAGCTTTAAAAAATGTCATGAATAAAATTTATATACTATACTATAAGGAAATCATTTTCTTGACCATAAATATCTCTCAAAATATCTTCATGTCAAACAATCACTTTTCAACAATCAAAATTATCTATATCCTACTATCTAACTGACCATAATTAACATAATATTTAAAAATATATTTACCTAAAGAGTTATCTAAACCTCAATAGATTATTTTTTTCTAAAACCAAATAATAGATTCTTATCACCTCAAATACAATCACATAAGGCCTAATTGAAAGAATAAATTCATACAAACATTCAAATATAGTATATAAATATAAAAATTTAGTGAACTTCACCAAAGTTCACAAAAATAATTTTTTTATAAAACCACAATTCAATTCCATGTTCATAGATACAATCAAATCTAATTCATCATCTATTTAACAAAAGTAATAATTATTATCTCAACATTAAGAACATATTAAGGTTTATATATCCCTTTATCCTCAGTCTCCCAAAAATATCCCATATCACTAAATATGGTGTCGAATCCTTAAATAAAACCTATTTTGAAATTATGTTTAGACTTTTCATGATTATAATAAAAAATATATCATTTGTATACAAATTTAACAATAAAATACTTGTATACCAATACATAAAAACTTAAATATTATTGGAATAGCATAATTCTTTCCTTGGTCTATTTTTCAACCTTGGGATTTTTCCATCGGCTTATATATTGACTATATTTTTTGTACATAAGACATTGTACTATAAATTGTACCTTAGGATTAACTTCACATCCCTCCATCAAACTTTTGCTTTTTTATCTACTATTACATGATAGATGACCTTATTTTACACACATTTAATATTTTTCTTATTCCTATGAGACATTTCTCTAAGTACAACTTCCATCATAAATGTATTGTGGGAAATTTAATCTTCTATCCTTCATCATCGTTAAGAAAATCCATTTTTATATTATTAGGTGTATCATAAAACTCACATATGTTGATATTATTTATCATATAATGAGATATATGATTAGTAATTTTCATTTGGTCTCTCATGAGGATAGTTATTACAATATCTATTATATTAAACATTAACATGTACCCTCCTAGTTTCATCCATTGACCAAAACTAAAACGTATAAAAAATATTGTCATAGTGAGAAATCATATATTCATGAAAAATAATTCATAGGTTTCCTACATCATAACACATTCTCTTCAATCATTTAAACATTAGGTTTTACCTCATCTATTCTAGGTTATCATCTATTCAAATACTTCATAATGTTTCATAAGGAAAATGTGAGTTATCCCAATAATATCCCCCAATAGTGTCAAACTAGGTTCTTAGTAAAAAAACTCACCATGCACCAGAATGATGGTTAATATATACTTGAACAACTATTTATGATGTTATTACGCTTATATATATCCATTATGAGACATCAAATACTTATAATATTCATATGGGGATATATTTCTAGGGAAACAAACATAAAATATACCATAATAAAACTTAAGGTTATTTTCAGGAAGAACCATTTTATGAATTTACATTTTGACTTAAAATAAACTTTTTAAAAATAATTGATGAAACTTGACAACATCAATTTTTTATGTTTTATGGAATGAATTTAGAAATGATAAAAAAAGATCTTAATGGTATTAAACTCAAGATGAAAAAGAAGACATGTAATGTACCATAGGTAAAGGACCAACTCCAAGAATTCAAAATAATTAAACATGCAAGAACAGTGGTAAATATACCAGAAATTAATGATTTACATCATATATAATATTTTATTATACAAGAATTCAAGCATTCACAGTATGACAATAATTTGTAAGGTGAAAAGGGGATATCTAGGAAATTTCAACATGTTTCATGATATGGAACATGTGTTTCATCGTGATATTCCCAAAGAAATGTTTTGTACATTTTTCAGGTCATAAATAATTCATCGGGTTCTACCTAAATGATTTGACACTACAAAAAAACTATTTATGTGGTAAAATAAATTGGACAGACCCAAAAATAGTTTTCAATGATAAATTTAATACCTATGACACAATTTAAGAACCATTGAGGGTCTATATTGACTTCAAATATGTTTATGACACAATTATGGTTACGGAAATGAATATAAGGCCTTAAAATATAACCCCGAGGGTGGATTTAAAGAGAATGACCACTAAGGGGAATCTCTAGACAATGGACAGGTACGGAAATTATTTTCCTATTTTCTTTTCATTATATTATTTTTCTTTTAATTACTATGCTATCTCCCATCTCCCATATCATCTTGAAATACCCATCCATAGAGGGGTAGTTTCTATGAGTGACTATGAACGTGGTCAGCTAGACCAGTGTTCTTTGTTTGAGTTTTCATTCCTTAATTAATAAAACACTTTTTATATTCTACCAACTAGTTTCAATTATTAATTTGGTTTTTAAATAATTAATTAAACTATGTTATAGTTCGATTAAATTAATTTTAATTTCCTTTCTCGATGATCCACGTATCACTCCACCTAATACATGTCTATTTATTATGGAACAAATTATATTTGTGTGGTTAGTGATCGGATATTTTCATCACATGCATGGAATTATAGGTGGAAATATTGATTCTTAGTGAATAATATACTTAATTAGTTATTTCATTAATTTATTACATGGAGTGGTTTTAATTCCAAAAACATAGTAAAAAAAGTTATATACTGAAATATTGATTAGGAATATCCTCACCATCACCATCTTAACAATAGAGAGAGATGAATTAATAGAGGAATCTCTCTCTTACTATCCACCAAATAAATGGGTGAAAAAAACGAAATTGGGGTACCATAGTACTAGCAATAGAAAAACCCATTCCATTCACCATTTTAATCAAATTTTTCAACCAATTATTTAATCATCCTTCCATGTTATTAATTTCTCAAAAAAATTACAAAAAAAATCTTAATTGTAACTAAAAGTTACAACCTATTTTTGTGTTCACTCTTCTTCCTGAGACCACCCTAGTTTAACCACTAGACTATACATAGGTAATTTAAAAAAAAATTACACTCCCCATGGATGTTTTCCATCAAATATCCATTTTTGGGGAATAATTGACTCAAAAAAAATAAAATTATAAAAAATTAACTTTGAATGACCAAAGGAGCAAATAATAAATTAATTAATTTTGATCGAGAAATTGAAATTATGATAACACTATTAAAATAACATGAAAACAAGGTTTGAGGAAATGCATCGTACATATTCAAATGAAACATCCAATTTTCAAACTAAAACTAAATATATATATATATATACCAAATAATCTTTGCACAATTTTTATGATCCATATATTTCTTACAAAAAAACAATTAGTTATTCATACATTAGAGAATTATTTTGAGTTATGAATTATAATGATTCAAATTCATCCTAAATTGCATGGTATTTTATTAGAAACCAAAAAAAAACATATTCAAGAATTCATAAATGTATTCTCATGTATAAGGTCTCAAAGTGTTGTATAAGAAGAATTCATGTTTTGGGATTCACATTTTTACTAGAAGGTGTTCTGGAAAAATGGTTTTACAACCTACAATCAGGATAAGTCAATGATTGATAATACCTGAAGTTATTATTTATGAAAATATGGTTCCTTTCATATAAAACCATGATTATAATGAAATATAACTACGTAATTTTTTAGTTGACTAAAAACACACTCAATGAATACTATGACTGGCTCATGAAGATTTATGCATGCAGCCTGCATTAGACTGTGTATGAGTAACACTTACTTTTTGTATTATATTAGGACCAACTCAATCATTATTAAAATTTACTTTATACCTCCTCTATAGAATCCTTTATTGATAAGTCACCAGTACATTCCACATGTCTGATTGAAAAAAAAACTCATAGTAATTCGAAACTAGAGGTATGGGATTGAGGAGAATGCCTGAGTTTTGAATTTATTATTTTTCACCATTATGTATAACCCAAATTTATGAACTAACAAATTTTTTATGAAACAATATATGAATCAAGTAAGTAGAATATATGACATGCCTCAGGTATGTGGTTTATGTTCTTCACCTAACCATTTTTCAAACCAATGTTCATAATAATGAGGGATAGATATTTGTATTTCATCATTTTAGAAAATAAAATTTTAGAAAAAACTAGCCATGGAAATATAAATCTCATAACCAATAGTGATATAGCTAGAATAAAACTAATACTTTGTATCAAAACCAATTCCAAACATAGCCTTCCTTATAGTGGTAGCAATATCAGAACACACCTTCATTTCCATGACCCTATAAGTCATTTTAAGAGAAAACCCACTTCCAAAACCCACCTTACAATAGAAATAATGTGAACAATCATCGACATGTTGTTAGAAGAACTAAAAAGGATCAGATACAATAGAGATGAAGAATATGGTAGATAATCTAATAAACCTTGTTAGAACTCTTATAGGATTTCTAACCAAGAATCGAGGAAAATCTACCAGTAAAAATATCCCAAATACCAAGGAAATAATGAGATTGATTAAAATATAGAGAGGAAAAAGGCTCCATCAGCATGAAAAAATGATGTTGATTTTGAGTATAACTAGGAATATCCACTCATCCAGACAAGAGATGTGGATAAGAAGTAAGAAAATTGAAGAAAAATGTTTAATAATGAGTGAATGGATACTTTCTTGTATAATAAGAAAAGATTAAATAAGGATATAAAATAAGAATTCCCTTCTTCATTATCTAAGTCAATGAAGGTGGAAGATTAGGGAATTCAAAATGAAATTCCGGAGACCTTCCAAGATATCGAGATTAATATTATTCTCTTATAAAAAGTCAAATAAATCCCAATGTATGCAAAAATTTTGAAGTAACTATTCCCCCTGAGAATATGATTATATGTAAATGAGTTCATCAGCTCATGGAGAAGCATCTTATCACTGATATAATTTCTGATACCGAAAAAATGACCTGATCTATGGATATTCAATATTCCCATCACTATTGGTTAATCATGTTTTTCTAATTCTTTATTTGAGCTTGGTCATTTAATAGATGTTATGCCTCACTTTGTGTTTTCTTATTTGAATATTGAATAATTAATGAAAACATGGGTTCTGTCAAATTAAAGATTATATAAACCTTTTTCCTAGTTGGAGTTATAGAATACATACTCATAGGAATGAAGGGACGAATTTTTTCAGTATACTTCTATGTATTTAACATGGGAGAAGACATAGAACTAGGTCACTCTCCCATAATTTTGGGGATACCATTGACAAATATATAAAAACCATCATTAATTTATATAAATAAATTTTCACAATGTATTATAGAGATAGTATAATACAATGCAATATAATTTATGAAGTGAAAAATACATCAATCATTCATTAACTTAATAAGATCTATCATGAAGAAGGTATATACCTAATTGAATATTTAGGTATTTTTTAGAATTATTATCATAAAGACAAGAAAAATTCAAAGTGACTAAAACCCAAAAACCTAAAATTCCGATTTAATGCTAGAAGAATGGGTTACTTCTTATTATTTTAATGATTTACCAAAAGAAACTAACAATAAAAAAGAGACTGAGGTCTTAGGAGTAAGATTCCCCAACTCAATATCATTCCTTGTGCAACCCCAAATCCTAGAGTTAAAGACACTTATAAGTGACATAAAATATATCTACCTTATGAACATAAAGAGATTACTAGTCATTATTTCCTATAATCTATCTGATCCCTAAAAACAAACTCTATGTGGACTTCTCAAAAAAAATTCCAAGTCACAAGACAGGTTCTAGAAGATATACTAGGTATTCACCCGAATGTATGCTCTTATAGAATATTTTTAGAATTTGATTCATTACTAATTAAAAAACCCTTCAGAAGACTTGATCCCACCATAAGGGTGGTTTTTAATAAAGAAATATATAAAATGTTATAGGTAGACAACATTTACACAATCTTTGACTCATAATGGGTCATCCCTATCCATGTTTTACCAAAGTAAACTAATCTAACCATTTTTAATAATAATAAAAATGAACTTATCCCCATTCAAGTGAAAATAATTGGGGGGTACATATATATTACAAAAAACTAAATAAAATTACTTGAAAATACCACTTTCCCAATCCATTAATTGATCAGATAATATAAATATTACTTGGAAAAACTAATTATTACGTTTAAATTATTATTTTTGGATACTTCAAGAAACCAATTTCTATAGAATACTAGAAGAATAGGGTCTTCATGTATCCCTTTGGAACCTTTTCATATAATAAGATTTTTTCTCTATGTAATTCCCCAGAAACCTTTCAATAGTGTATGGTAAGTATTTTCTTGTAACATAATGAAGTATTCATGGAGGTAATTCTCAATCATTTTACCATTTTGAGAAATTCTTTCAATCATTTCATAGGGAATTTGGAAAATTTTCTAAAACATGAATTGAGAAAAATTTGTGAAACCTTTTATAAATATAATTTTATGGTCAAACAAGTATTAGTGTTGGGCCACATAATTTTATAGAAATAATCTATGGAAGATATGTAATATATTTATGTAATAAATTAATTAAAATATCCAACATGTCTTAAACATGATAGATTATTTTTGGGCCTTATTAGGAATATCCTTCTGAGTTTCACTATGATCCATTCGAACAAGTCATGGGATCTATCCTCTATAAAATAATTGACAGAAGAATTCAATTAATATCCTATGAATCAAGAACATTTTATTCCATGAAAATTAATTACACATTGATCAATAAAGAGTTCTTTGAAATTTTCCTTGAACTAGATAAATTTAGATCTTATCTTCTAGGAACTAAATATATTGCCTTTTACGATAATTCATTACATAGTTACTTAATAAAGTGTGAATATGATATGACAATTTTGGTAAGATGGATAGTGGTATTACAAGAGTTCAATATAGAATCAAAAGAAAATTGGGATTGAAAATTAGGTGGTTGATCATCAAGGTCGACTACCCCACACTAATTAAGTATAGATTCCAGGTTAGAACCCAATAAATAATCATCTTCCAAGAAAAAAAATTACATCATAAAATTATAACTATAATGGTACACTAAAATTGTATATTATTTAATCACATATTAGGTACCATCTTCTCTAAACTATCATCAACAGGACGAACATAAATGTGACTCAAGATTTTATATTTGGGAAGACCCATTCCTTTTGAAAGATATGCACTGATCAAGAAATTATATGATGTTTACTTGAAATTGAAATTGAATCATTTTTTAATTATGTCACAAATTAGCTTATCGAGGCCATTTTGGGTCCCAATGGATATCCCGTGAAGTCGTAGAATCTGAAAATTATTGGCTAATATTTTTTAATGTTGAACATGAATTTTTTATAAAATATTAAAAATGATAATTTTCATGAAATATTTAAAAATGACCCAAAATATCACCAAAAACTTTTACCTTTTGTGAAATTTTGTAATTATGGGTCATAGTGTTCATGAGACCATTCGCAATGTCATTTGGTGATTTTTTTTCAGAATTAGTAAATAAAACTACACCAGGACTGATGATGCTAAATTGGATTGTGATTTTTTCAAGATTATCACATTATGTAGTTTTGGAGTTCCAAAAGGCATCATTAACAACTAAGGTAACCGCTTCTATAATAGGAAATAGATATATTATTCAAGCGATATGGGGTGAATCATAAAAAATCAACCCCATACCATCCAAAGAAATTTCAATATAAAGATTCCAACAAAAAAATAAAAATAATTCTAGAAAATACGATCAAATCCAATATGAAGGAACTGAGAAAAAAAAGTTATAAGATACCATATGGGCTTATAGGACCTCATATAATAATCCCATTAGAATAACCCCTTATCGATTGACTTCTACGGTTGAGCTGCCACCTCAAAATGAAATTGGAACACATATATTTCTGGGATATGAGACATATGAATCTATACCTTCAAATCGTTAGGAATGAGATGATATTAAAGATTTTTTATCTTGAGGAAATAAGGATAGAAGTGTTTTAAAATTCATATATTTTCAAATAGATAAAAAGGATATCCCATGAAAATATAATAAAACAAAGAACCTTCAACCCTGGGGATCACGTAAAGTTAAAAAAATCTACAATAAAACTTATTCCTCCTAAATTTCATTCCATATGGGAAGGCCCATTTAGTATTATTCATGTTTAAACTTTCAATGTTGTGATGATTCGAAAAAATGAGAAAACCTATTCAATATAAATGGGATGATGTTGAGGAAGTTACATGGGACCAAGACTCAAGAACAATTGGGGGAGATTATTCTTCTTCACATTGATTTCTAAGGAAGACTCATCAGGTTATACCTTTACTTTCCACATGATTAAATGTATTAATTCACATTTAAATCTGAATACATAAAAACAATTTAAATTCATTGTGGATAGTAAATAAATTATTCTTGGGGAATGTAATATTCTATTTTATGATTTATATAGAGAAAATTAATTTTCATCAAAATAACAATGTCAAAAAAAGGACCTTCTAGGAGGAAACCTGTGATATTTTCCTTTATCCACTATTTCTCTAATTTATATTTGAAAATAATTAAACATTTTTTCTTGTGCACTAATTTTTATTCTTATTTTACAGACCATTGACATTTCCATGAAAACATGAAGAGGCTATACATATTTCACACTATAAAATGGGATCTCACATTATAAAAGGAAAATATTCATTATTAAAGGTAAATTAATGTCATAAAATGAGAATTTACGTTGTGAAAATGATGCAGAATAGAACTCAATAAATAAGAACTAGAAAACCTGATTGAATGAGTAAAATGGGTAATTTAATAATGAGATGAAAACTTAGGATCTTAATTTTTTTGAATCGTGACATAGTGTAATTACTTGATTTAGGCAAATGGAATTCCTTACCATTTTAATACTTTGAATTTATATAATTTAAATTGATTTATTTCTTATTATTATTTTAATAAATGAGTGATTATCCCAAATTCATATGTTCCATTCCTAAGGGGATTTCTAGACCAATGTATTTCTATATTATCTTTACCATATTTCTTGACTGATGTTTCAGAATGACACCTACTATAACAAGCATTGGAACTTTTCGATGCTATGATTGTGCAAAACCACATTTAACATGATTGAGTAATTTTTATTGATTAGTTCTTATCCTCGGACCCACAATGAAATCAATGCTTATTTAACCCTTGGATATAATAAATGACCTCGCTATGAATGATTCACATTACAATCCATTTCTATCAATTTCTATCATCCTCTATTTATGTTTCATGATATTTAAAAGATAATGTGTGTGGACATGGGATGTCATTCCTGAGGTAATGTATTAAATTGTATGGGAAAAGTCTAGAGGTTCTATTTTGGGTATTATAAAAGGATCATGTTATATCCATCTTACTTATTTTCTCTTGTTGAAAGAAAATATATTTAAAAATAAAAATAAAAGTGTTTTGTTTTGAGAAAATAAAAAATCAACATTTCCAAATCGATGATAATTTGATCATATGTGGTTAAGTGATTCATTTGAGATTTGATCCATGTATAAATTTAAAAAAAGGATGATAAAATAAAGAAGGTATAATTAATTCATTATAATTACATTAATAAATACATTACTCTATTTTCTTATAATTTTGAGTTTTCATTTTATAGGATAAATTTTAAGTTCAACTTAATTTACATATCATGTCGTATGACATAGTGATAACCCTCCTTTTTCCTTAATATTTTATACATAAATCCCTACCAACCTTAAGCCTCAAATTCATCATAACATTTATTTAAAACCCCTACTATTTTATGTGAATTTTGTCTTTTTAAATGTGGTGAATGTAGATTCATTGTAAGACTATTGAAAATATGCATTTACTCATGATAAGATCATAAATCTACTTAAATTTTGATCATGAGTTATGATAGAAATGAATGAATTATGAGGTAAATCGTTACATATAATGATTTATAATACTTAATTATGTGATATGAATTAATTAAAGGATGATATAAACCATTTTTCAATGGTAAATAGTGAAATACTTGTTATAATTTGTTTTATTGAGAAATGTGAAGTTGAGTTGATTTTTTTTATATGTAACTTGAAAGGCTTGTCACCCAATTGTAATAATTAGATTTAATTGATTTGTAATTTGAATATTGATAACATTTTGTTCATACTTAATTTATGTTGAGATTACATACTTGAGGATAAGCTTGTTCAAAATGTGTGGTAATTAAAAAAACTATTTTATATATGTTAATTTTAGAATGAATACACTATTTATGTTTAATAATTTTCTAAAATTGTTGAAATTTAATTTTAATTATGTTTTATGGAAGGAATTAGGAAATGATAAAAAAAGAAGTATAAGATCATTGACTTCATGATATAGAAGATGTCATGCGATGTCTCATAGGCAAAGGTCCAACCCTTTAATTATTATTAATAGTCTTAGATCCCTCCCACCAAAGTGCATTATCATGTTTCATAGTAATGCTTTATGTTTTTGTTATTTTAGATGACGTTGACTTGTTTCGAGCCTTGACCCCACTTTTTATCCCTTAATAAAAATTCTAAATGTTTGATTCATGTGTGTCACACTGTGATATTCCCCTAAAAATATTACGGCTATATTTTCAGGGCGTAAATCGTTCCTATAGTTCTTCCTTAGTGATTTTACACCATTAAACGCCCAATTATATTGTAAAAGTGATTTGATGGTCCTATAAATAGTTATTTATGATAAATAAAATACTTGATTCACAATGGAAGACTGCTTGATGGATCGGAATAATTTTCAACTCATTTATGACTTAATAATGGTGACAATAATGCTTTTAAGTACATTAAATAGAAACAAAGTGGTGGATTTAATGAGTGGGACATTTGAGGAGAATCTCAAGGATTCTATACTATTTCTTTACTGGTTTTTATTTTTTACCTTTATTTTCCCTCAAATTACTATGAATTATCCTCTCTCCTAAATCAACTCAAATTCTCCATCCATGTAGGGGTATTTTTATGAGTGATCAAAAAAAGTAGTGGTTGAACATATATTCTTTTTTAGATTTTTGGGAATAACTAAATTGAATCCTTTATATATTTTTTCAATTGGTTGCAATTCTTAACTTACTTGTTAAATATAGAATGTTACTATGTTAGAGTTAGAGTATTTTAATTTTAATTTCAATGGTCAATGATACTTATCTCCCTCTACCTAATTTTCATTTGATTATCATGGAACATATTAGGGTTGGGTGGTGTGTTATTGATGATCACAAACATGTGTTTGGGAGTATGGCAGGAATAATAAATTATTATGGAATAATAATACACAAATAGTGTTTTCCCTAATTTATCAAGATGTCCTATTGAAACACCATTAATATAGGAAGTAGGGTAGACCGATAGACTGTTTGATTTGTTATATCCTCCCCATAAAAATCTTTCCAAGGGAGAGATAAGAATGAATAAAGGAATATCTCTCTTACCATCATATAGAATAAAAATGGGTAAAAACTGGAAACCATGATAGCATAACAAATTTTACCGCTAAACCCACTCCAGTCACTGTTATAGTCAATTATTTTCAACCAATAATTTAATATTCTTTCGAAGTTATCAATTTATAAAAACCAATTAAAGAAAATTTTTATATAAAATATTAAAAGTGACAACCCATTTTTAAGTGCACTTCTTTTTGGATAGAACCCTAGGTTAACTAATAGATTATACTTAGGTAATTAATTTTTTTCCCACGCCCCATGAAAGACATGATTAATTTTCCTATACTTAGTATTATCCCTACGATTTTCACCAATGTTCCCAATTCCTAATCTCTAATTATTGACTAAATCCTTATTTGATTATAGCTATAAGAAACCATAATTTTCATACATAAATATTAGATCTAACAAGATGAATACTCAATACATAACATATCTATACATTCTATAATTTTATAGTTCCTGGTGTCATTGGAAATTGGGATACAAAAAAACATGTTCATAAGAGATCTACATCATCTCCCATTGTGTTCTTAATTACTAGAATCCTTATTAGATATATCATACATAAAACCTTTCTTCATAACATGGGTAAAGAAAACATAATTAAGGGTGGGATCAGATTCCAAAAATGGGTAAAAATAGAGATATCATGGATCACTTAATTATAACATGATAATAAGGGTATGATAATATGGTCTTAACATTTGAAAATCATACTGAGTATATCATAGATCATAATCTTGAGTCATGAAATAATTATTTTTGGTTCATAATACCTTAATCATAAAGGATTCCACAAACATGAGCCATGAGAGCCTAACATTGGAATAAGACATAAGTTTGTGTCATACACATAGGCATATAAAATCATTTCCTTAGTAAAGGATCACTTCAAAGACTATCACTGTGGATTGGGTTCAATAATTATTCTATCATATCATTATTCAAGTTCCACTACTAAGACTATCAAAATAGATATAAACCCATACTGAATTGGGTTTACCACCCATTCTAATACTTCTTATCTCATGAGATATATATATTTACCAAATTCATTGGAGGGATATATACCTACAGTACCACCCATCATATAATCATAATACATTCATATTTTTTGACTAAATCATGTGGTAAAAATTAATTTAAAAAATTATACTATAATATTAAACCATTTTTTGAATTTTTTTTAAAAACATAGATGTGGATGAGAATTTATTTTTGACTGAAGTGAGAAATAATGTCAGATGTCCTTAAAAATTCCCTTTCAGTATTTTGACTAAATTAATAGAGTTAAATGGAAGGAAACCTGTTATATATAAAAATAACCATTGTATAATATAATTCCCATGATTATTTAGATGTAGATCTTTTAATTCCATAATTTTAAACATAATCATAAACAATCCTGGAAAATATTGTGATTGTTACATAAAACCATTACCTCAACTTTGGCCGACATTGAAATCACACTATCCTCCTGTATAACAAATTTAAATTTATTATAACTTTATAACATAGTAATTTTCATAATTATAATATAATATATGATATTATTATAAACATATAGTGCACATTTATTAATAATTCATTTAAAAATAATTTTTTCAATATGTTAATTGTTTAATTTTTCATGGAAGTTTCAGATTGTCATTTTTGATCCTTACACATTGATCATAGTTACTTTAACACCCCACATATTTATAAATAAATTTAACATTGAATTCATGAAATACTAACTCTCTACAAGACACAACTTTATTATAACCAAGCTAGTAAACATAAATTTTCCACCTCTTGGATTTGAATTTTGAAAAACAGACATACACGGTTGCATTGAGTAATATATTTAGAATCTGATACAAAAAACATAATTTTTGTAAATAGTAACATACAATTATGAATAGTAATATGAATAATAATTTTACCCTTCTGAATAGTTAATCATATTATTATTATTTTTTCTTAAGGTTATAAGGAAATGAGATTCGGATTAATTTTTCATGGTGATATAAAACATATTATAGTTTTAGAATTGTTATTTTTTGAATAAATTATGATTTCATTTAAAAATTATATTAATAATATTTATCAAATTATTTTAGATAAATGGATTTCATATTTTAATTCTAAATTTCTAAAAAATATAGGGTGAGTTTGCATTTTTCTGAAATACTCGAATTTTTTATGAATAGGAAAATATATTAATTTACCTTATATATACATTATTGGTTTAATTAACTATTTCTAGAATTATGGATGATTTAATAACACTTGTATAGAACTCACATGAACTTATTAGAATTATGTGTCACATGATTCTACACTATTTTTTGTCTTTAGATAAATAATTAAATAATAAATAATATATTAAAAAATCTCCCCTCTCCTCCACTATAACCCCCCTCACTCCATCTTGTATTCACTCCTATTAATCCTTGACTGTTGTCTAAATTATACCCCAAAATCCTCCCAAGATCCTACCCCACTTATAGTAACCATTGGCCTCATAAAAATTCCAAAACCTCTCCCCTAAAAAGGATCTCATGAAAGATAACTTCAAGGGGTAAATTCATTTTTCATTTATTTTATTTCGAGTTCCTTTAATTTATTTTTATTTCCTCAAATCCTTCAATACAAATGTTATAATAACACTAGTAAATTAATTATATGGGAATGTTTTTATGGTAATGGAATAATTCATCATCGCCCCTTTTTCCCCTTCTTTTATACTAGAAATGATAACACCATCCGAGATGTGTTTATTGATAACATTCCTAGATGACGAGTATTGAATTTATATTATCATCTTATAATTTTGAAATGAAACCATTTTTATGTTTTAACCAGAAAATTTTATATTTATTATAACTTATAAAAGGTTATTTAATCTTTTTTTACAAATTATATTATTTTATAAATCAAAATGATCTTGTTGTGATCAAAACCTACTAATTAACTCAAATAATTATCAGTAATGTTTTATATAATGATTCATCTTCACTCCCTATAACAAAACTAATTTTATAATCATAAAATATTTTGGATTTTTATAAATAAAATACAACTTCTATTATGTAAAACCATTCACGTCTTATGTTTTTATCCTTACATGTTTATAAGTAAACTAGTCCTGAATACTAAGGAAGAAAATACTCCCAAACAATAAAATTGAACCTCTTAATCCCATCAAAAAGGCCATGAATGGACTTAATAAATCAATAATAAATCAATTTTATAAATAATAGGTTATAGAGACATTAATTAATTAATTTAATTTGGTTATCCAGGACACTAAGATCAAGTGAAGAACACCATCAGACTTAAGGTAAGGGTTTTCTACCCGAACCTCCATTTTCATTTAGGTTACTATTATTCTATAATTACTTCAATTAAATTCTACTATTTTCATATTAACTGCTCATATATTCTTTTTGAATTTTCTATATATGTGTATCAACTAGAATCATACTTTTATTTATGGATATTTATATGTTTTTGAAGGATCTTTCAAACAAATTCTTGAAATACAAGCTCGATTCAAGGGAATTTCTCAAACTATTACCTATTTTCAAGGTAACTCTATAATATATTTTTAGCAACAATTATTTTTATAAAATAACTCGTTTTTTATTAAAATAATATATTAATTCACTTATATTTTTATATAAATACTTTTCCAAAAGAACTCTTCTTTTTAAAGTAAAGGAGTATTTATCTCAATAATTATTTGATGATTTTATAAGAGTAACTTCATCTATTTTCAAAACTCTTTATGATTCATATATATTATTGGAATTAATGTTTTATGGTTTCATATAACATATTTAATTGAATTTTTTATAATTAGTTTCACTATGGGTGTGCTATCTTAAATCCATTCAACAATTTTCTCTGAATGGTTACTATTTATGCTTAATGTTCAGGAAATGCTATATACATTTCTTATGTTAGTTACAATATGAATATATATTTTTTTATGATTATACAAGTTCATATGAGGATTTAAGTCGACTTAGTTTATTACGGTTTCCACCCTCTATAGCCCCTTGATGCATCTGTATGTCTCATGAGACAAACTACGATCTTGGCATGAAGTTTTGACAAAATGGTTATTTATGGTCTTGGAACGAGGCCTTGATTGTATAGTTATGATATCTATAATTATTCATTACCTCATTATGAAACTAGTAATTTAATTTTCATGAGATTATTATATTAGTATAATACCCATGATTATGCTTTATTATGGAATTATTTATCCATCTCTTATTCTAGTCATAATGTGTTCAAGATTATTTTAAAAGGTATATGTTTTTAGTAATCCACCATTTATAATGTTTATGTTTATGATTTCTTTTATGTTATTTCTTACCCTTACTGATAATTTAAGATCCCCGTTTTCTTATGTTACATTTTCCCAAGAAATTTAGAGGTATGTTATGAATGGAATGTAGGGATAACCAAGGAGTTATGGATATTGTCAAAAGAATTTCTATATTGTTTTTCTTTTCAAGTTGTTATGTCTAACTTATGTATGTATATGGTTTTAAAAAACTATAAAACTACTCATTCCATTGAGATACAATGTTCATGTAATCATTCCAATGTAATGAATTAAGGAAATGACTTTGGGAAACAGGGTTTGGGTCGTTATAGTTTGTATCAAAGGTCATTTATTTGGAAACATAAAAACAATATTTAGAATATGTAGACTAGTGAAAAAATAATAAGATAATATTTGAGGATAATCATACAAGAATATCCTCAAATTTTGGTAAGTAGTAGATTATGTGGATATTTCATGAAAATATGTCTCTATCTGGATACTATAAGTGGTTGTAGTTCTAGAAAAGATGTACCTAGGAGTAACAAATCCAAAAAAAGTTTTGGGATTAACCTAGGGTATTGAGATACATGAAAATGGGACTTACTGTGCACTTGGTTTGACAATCCTAAAGGATATTCTTACAATAATTTCCATTTTCATTACAATCCATTATGAGGGAATTAAATGTAAATTTCTCTTTAAAGAACCCGTGTTTATGATTATGAGATTATCTTTGTATAGGATTTCAATTTATGATAGGTATTTTTCTACTTATATATTGCTCATTTTGATTCGTAACCTAGTCTAGTGTATTCCATTATTTAAAAATGGAACCAAGTAGAAGTAATTGATCCTATAAGAATGCATGTGTCCCATGAAAGGATTTCTGTATAATTCAAGATAATGATGGTGGATCTGGTGATGTGTCTTCTCTTGATTAAATTTTTACTATATAGGACAATTGAATCAGGTTATGAACAATAACCTTACCTGTATAGAGCATCTAGATCCATAATGTGGAGGAGTTATGTTAGACTGTATTATGCCATAACTGCACCATCCTTTAATGGGAATACAAACCCATTTGTAGAGGATCAGTGGATAAGTTCATTAGATAAGATATTTCTCACTTTGTTATGTAACGAAAGATAGAAGGTTTTCGTGGAATTTTTCATCTATTGGGAGATGCGGATCAGTGGTGGTCTTTAATTCAAAACACAATGGTGGAGGAAGAAATAGAAGAAATATAATAGAGGGAATAAATGAAATATTCTTAGATAAATAATTCCATTTTAAATAGCAAGTACATATAGAAAGTCGGTTTCTGAATTTGAGGAAAAATGAGGATGATAATGTTTTAATCTTTGAATCTATCTTCACAAGGTTATCAAGACATTTCACGAACTACAAACATAATCCAAGAAGCAAGGTTTATTGATTATTTTATGGTTTAAAATAATTCCTTTGATGGGATATAGTGTCTAAAATATTATCATAATATGTTGATATAGTCTCATGTGCTATGAATATGGAAAAATAATTCTCCAAGTCTTGTTATTTTAAGTGAAAGAAAAAGAAGATGAGTGATACTAAAAACACTAGAAAATGAAATAAGAAAATGGAGAAGAAGGGAATAGTTGACTTTCCACCCAATGATAATTGTGGGAAGAGGCACCATGGTACTTTCTTGAAGGGTATGGGTGTTTGTTATAAGTGTGGAGTAAAAGGACACCTATTTTGGGATTTTAAGGGGAAGAAAGAATCTACCAATGTTCAATGACAAAATTTCATGCAGAGGAAAAATTATGCAAATGATTATCCTAGGAACCAAGGAAACATTCCCTAAAGAAGGTCAAGGGAGTAAGTCCAAGCTTATATGACCAAAACTACAAATATTGAAGTCCCTAATGATGTGGTGGAAGGTACATTAATTGTTTCCCAAAACATAGCCAATGCTGTATTTGATTTTAGATAATCATATTCTTTCATATCTTCCCAATTTTCCAAGAAAATTAGATATTTAAAATTAAATTTAATATTGTGGTTTTCTATAAAAACTCCTAATGGAAGTATCGTTGCAACAAAGTTTTGTCATGCAGTCCTCATTATGGAATACAAATGTGCTTTATCTGCCTATTTTTTCAACATTCCCATGATTTACTTCGAAATAATTATTTGTATAAATTGGATTTCAAATTATGATGTGAAAATATATATCAAGAAGAAGGAGGTTACAATTTTTGGGGACGATGTGGAATCCCTAATCATTAGGGAAAAAAATCACCATCTAATTCTTATCTAGATTCGCCCACAGTAGCTCTACTGAATTCAATTATTGGGAAGGATGAGGACACAATATCTATGAGTGAGTAATGAAATGTTAAAATTGGGGATGTACCTATTGTGATAGAATTTATTATTGTTTTTTAGAGGGTTTACCTAGACATACTCTAGAGCCTGAAGTTGTGTTCTCAATTGATTTAATTATTGGTTCAAGATATATATAAAATACTCCTTATAGAATGGACACTATGTAATTAGTAGAAGTAAATAAAAAAATTGAGTAATTTAATCATAAAGGATTCATTATCCTTAGTGTTTCTCATGGGGATACCCTTCTCTTTTCATTAAAAACAAATATTAATCTATGTGGTTGTTCATTGACTATAGGGAGATCAATTATTTTGCAATAAAGAACAAGTATCCCCTACCTCACATTGATGATTTATTTGATCTAATTAATAGAGCCCAATATTTTTGATGATTGAAATTTGATCTAGATATCATCACTTTTGAGTGAGGAAGGAATATATTCTAAATATAGAATTTTGAACTAGTTATGGGCATTACAAGTTTATAGTAATGCCTTTTGGTATGACTAATGCCTCCTCTATCTTCATGGATCTAATGAATAGGGATTTCAAAGAATATATTGATAACATTATTTTTGGTATTTATTGATGATATCTTGGTATACTCAAAAATATACAGATATCATGAAAGTCAATTTGGCATTATTCTGAAGACTCTTAGAAGAAATGAATTATATGGAAGTTTTAGAAAGTTTGAATTTTGGATTCAATGATATACTTTTCTTAACCACATTATTTCTAAGGATAGAAAATCTATTGATCCTGTGAAGACAAAGGATATTCATGAATATCCTACACCAAAGAACATAACATAGGTATGTAGTTTTATTGGTTTAGTAGGCTAGAATACATGTTCACCACGCTTACACTTAAATGGGTTATGTTTGTATAGAAAAAAATAATTCGAGGAATATTTCAAATAATTAAAGATGATATTAATGAATGCTTTAATACTGACTCTACCATACGGGAATGATGTGTTTGTTATCTATAGTGATGAATCAAATATAATACATGGTTATTTCCTTATTCAAAATTATAGAGTTATTACATATGCATCAAGGCAGTTGAAAATTCAGGAACAGAACTATCCAACTCAAGATCTTGAGTTAGCAGTTGTAATCTTTTCTTGGAAGATAGGGAGATACAATATTAATAGAGGAAGGTATGAGATATATATAGATCACCAGATTTTCAAATATATCTTCTCATGGAAAGATATCAATATGAGGTAAAGGAGATATGTTGAACTACTCAAGGACTATGATTTTTCAATACACTACCACTCGGGGAAGGAAAATAAGGTAGCAGATGCATTAAGTAGAAAGGATCATGGATCCCGTAAAAAAAGGAGGATATAATGGGATCATGTGTTAATAGATCTAGTAAATATAGATATGGGAATATTAACATAATGTGAAACATAATTACCTTTTCAATTGGTCACCCAACCATATTTATTGGAAAGAATTAAAAGTTCTCAGCCTACTGAAGAGAATATTTAAAATAAATCTAGTGTTGCGGATGATAGGAAGATGAAAGAATTATAAAGATGTAATTCTATAATTTGGGAAGAGGCTTTGTGTTCCAACGATACCCAAGATAAAAAGGGAGTTATTGGATGATGCCCATAGTTAAAAAAATTTATACACCTTGGAAACACTAAAATATATAGTTATTTTAAAAAACAAAACTAGTGGGACAACATGAAGTAGAAAATGTTGATTATGTATCAAGATGTCTAGTCCTTCAACAAGTGAAGGCTAAACTACAACATCCTTGGGGGTCATGAAATCTCAACCTTTTACAACATGGAAATGGGATGACAGCACCATTGATTTTTTCAGTGGATTACCCAAAACTCCAAGAAATAATGATGCAATATTATTAATTGTGGATCATCTTTTCAAATCTGCACATTTCCTTGCTATAAGGGAGGCTTTTCCACTAGAGCGCCTAGCACGAATCTATGTTAATGAACTTTTGAGACTTCATGGAGAACCCCTCTCAATTTTTTCTGATGTTAATCCCCAATTTACATAGAAATACTAAAAAAGTCTTCATAAATCTCTAGATACTGAGCTTTGATTGGGTACTGCTTATCACCCTCAAACTAACGGGTAATCAGAAAGGATGATCCAATCTTTAAAAGACATGTGGAGGTCTTTCTCTCTTGATTTTAATGGTATGTGGGATCTATAATTACATTTTGTGGAGTTTTCTTATAGTAATAGTTTCCATTAAATCATTCAAATGGCACCATATAATGAATTGTATTGAAGTAGATGTCATACACCAACAGGTTGAGATGAAGTCGATTAAAGGAAGCATGTGGGTCCAGAACTTGTGGTGGAAACAACAGTGAATGTAAAGACTATTCAATCCCATATCAATGTAGTAAAATGTTGGAAAAATAGATATGTTGATAATTGAAGGACAAATTTGGATTTTCAAATAGGAGATCATGTTTTCATGAAGGTATCTCTATAGAAGGATGTTATAAGATTTGGGAAGAAAGGGAAATTGAGCCATTGGTACGTTGACCATTTTACAATTATAGATATATTTTGAGTTATGTCTTATCGTTTGGAAATACTTCGTAGCCTATATAAAGTACACAGTGTGTTCCATGTCTCGTATTTGAGAATGTGCAGGACATTCCTAATGCATGTCCCCACTTCTGAAGGTGTAGAATTGGAACCTGGATTATATTACTGTGAAGAGCCTATCTGGATTATAGACAATAAGGAAAAAAGTATTAGTGAATAAAAAAACAGGACTGGTAAAGGTATGTTGGAAAAATAATATAATTTAAGAAGCAACATGGGAGCCTTAGGATCTTATGATGAAGAACCACCCAAATCATTTCACGAGGTTACATTATTGTAATTTCGACGATGACATTTTTTATTGGGGAGAATAATGTAACACCCCATTGATTTATAAATAAATTTAATATTGAATGCATGAAACACTAAGTCTCTTTAAAACACCACTTTATTATAACCTATCCGTTAAACATAATTTTTCCACCACTATGATTTGAATTTTGAAAAATTGACATACATGGTTGCGTTCAGTAAGATATTTAGAGTTTGGTAAGAAAAAAAAATTTTGTGAATAGTAACATACCCTAATGAATAGTAATATGACCCTTATGGATATAAAATCACATTTTTATTTTATTGTCTTATGGTTATAAGGTAATGATATCTTGATTAATTTTTCGAGGTGATAAAAAAAGAATTATTGTTTTAAAATTGTTATTTTTTAAAAAAATTATGATTTTATGTAAAATTAAATTAATAATAATTAGAGAATTATTTTTAAAAAATGAGGTTCATTTTTTAATTCTACATAAAAAAATGGTTTGTGTGTTTTTTTGGGATTTTTCTGAAATATTCAAATTTTTATGAATAGTAAAATACAGTAATTTACAATATATATACATTATCTATCAAATTAACAATTCTTAGAATTATGTATGATGTAAGTACTCTTGGTTAGAAATAATGTGAAATTATTAATATTATGGGTCACATGAATCAACACTATTGGATGTATTGAGGAAAATAATAAAATAAGGAAAAAGATATTCAAAAATCACCCCTCTCCCCCAATATAAAATCCCCTCCCACCTCACTGCCTCTCCCCTTCACTCCTCTCAAGCCTCGTCACTTGTCTAAATTCTACTCATATATATTCCCAAGATCTTCTCTCACTTCTATCATCCCTTGGCCTCATAAAAATACCAAAAACTCTCCCCAAAAGAGGCTCTCAAGGAAGATAGCTTCAAGAGGTAAATTCATCTTTCCATTTTATTCGACTTTCATTCTATTGTTTTTCAATCCTCACTACATTTAATATAAATTTTATGATAACTCCAGTACCTTACATGTAATAAAATTTTGTTTTGATAATGTAATAATTCATCATCATCTCTCATTTCCCCTTCGTTTATACTAGAAAGGAAAGCACCATCTAAGATGTGTTTATTTATCACATTTGAGGATGAGGGGATTTCAATTTCTATAACCACCTTCAATTCTGGTCATGAAATCATTTTTTTGGGTCGAACCAAACTATAATATATTTATAAAAATTATTGATGCTTATTTAATATATTTTTTAATGTGATATTATTTTATAAATCAAAATTAGTTTGTTTTGATCAAAAATTTCCAATTAACCCAAACAATTATCATAAAAGTTTTATATAACGATTCCTATTCACTCAAAATAACCAAATGAATTTTATAACCATGAAATATTCTGGATGATAACAAATACAATAAAACTTCTATTCTTTACAAACATTCTCACCATAATTTTTTATCATTACATGTATATAAGTTAATAAATCTTGAATGCTAAGGAAGAAAACGCTCCTAAACAGTTAAATCGAACCTCTTTAACCCTTTAATAAAGCCATGAATGAACATAATAATTCTATAATAAAATAATTATATAAATAATATGTTCTAGATATATTAATTCATGAATTTAATTTGGTCATCCTGGACACTAATATCATGTGAAGAACCCCACCGGACTTAAGGTAAGAGTTTTCTACCCGAACCTCCATTTTCATTCAGGTTATTATTTTTCTCTACATACCTCAATTAAATTATTATTTATTTATATATAATCATTATCAATTCAATGTGAATTTTCTATATATTTTTACCAACCATAATCTTACTTTAATTTATAGGGAGTTATATGTTTTATAAGGATCTTTCAAAAATTCATCCCAATAGACAAGCTCGATTCAAGGGAATTTCTCAAATTCTTACCTATTTTCAAGGGAAGTCAATAATCCATTTTTATAAACCCTTAACTTTCTAAAATCACTAGTTTTTTTTATTAAAATTATATCTTACTTCACTTTTTTTTATATAAAAACTTTTTTAAGTTAAATATTCTTTTTAAATTAAAAGAGTATTTATCTCAAGAACTACTCGATGGTTTTATAAGAGTATCTTCATATATTTCAACACTCTTTTTTATTATTATGTTTTATTGGGATTAATATATTATCATATCATATAATATATTTAATTGAATGGTATAAGATTAGTTTTACTGTGGATGTGTTATCTTAAAACCATTCACCAATTTACACTGAATGGTTAGTGTTTATGCTTATTGTTCGGGGAAAGTTACTACATTTCATATTATAGTTTCAATATAAATGTTTATGTTTTTTATGTTTATACTCATCCATATTAAGAATTGATTGGAATTAATAAGTGATGGGTGGGTCCCTCTATATCCCCTTTATGCATCAGTTGTTCTCATGAAACAAACTACAGTCTTGGCACGAGTCCTTGACAAAATGGTTATTTATTGTCTTGGAATAAGGCCTTGATGGTGTTTTTATAATGTCCGGAATTATGCATTTTCACATTATGAAACTTGTAATTGAAATTTCATGAGGTTATTTGACTAGTATAATACCCATGATTATGCTTTATTATGGTATTATTTATTCATCTCTTATTCCTACCATATTATGTTCATGTTTATTTTTAATGGAATATGTTTTTATTTATTCACCATGCCTAATGTTAGGTTGATTATATCTTATATTGTATTTATTACCCTATATGAGCATTTGAGACTACCACTTTCTTATGTTTCATTTTCCCAGGACATGAAGTTGTATATTATGAATGACATGCAGGGATAACCATGGATTTATGGATATTGTCAATGGAATTTCTATTTTGTTTTTACTTTCAAGTTACAATGTTAAAATTATGTATGTATTTGGTTTTTAAAAACTACTAAAATATTCATTCCTTCAGGATACTACTTTCTTGCGAACATTCCAACATAATGAATTAAGGCACCACATGATGGCTATTGGGGTTAGTTTGTTACAGTTGGGTCATATCAAAAAGTATAAAAATGATATAAATATAACATATCTTCATATATATATATATATTAATCCAAAAAATGTATAGATATAGAAATGAATTATATGATTCTTGTAGCCGATGGTTAATAAGAATGCATGAACATTTTTTCACTTTTCAAAGGATAGAACAAAATAAATGTAAATAATAATTAATCTTTAAATGATCATTTAAATATCATATTTGACATATATATTACTTAAATATATCATTATTACCATCTATATAAACTTAAAATGAAAAAGGAATCACATATTTTTATGGAGGTGGTAGTCTACCCGTACGCACGAGCGACGTTATCATTTTCCAACGGATGGGGGTATGGTGGTTAATTGTTCTACCATAATCATAATAAAAATTATATATAATTAATATAGTGAAAAAAATTATAATAGATACCAAATATATATATGATTTATAAGAAGAAATAAAATCGAAAACCCTTGGTTAAGAGTTATACCACTTTATTTTGAAGCCTCTTTTGTCTTGCACCTTTCGCCCGGAAAGGATGGTATTCTGGAAATAATGGAATACAAATAATGTGGATAAGTAATATATTATTATATTATGATAGTTATTGTCTAAGATATAATGATAACACATTTTTAATAATGAAGGATATGAGGTTTTATATTATAATTGTGGGGAAGGGAACTCTTTTAATTACTCAAAGTATTGCATTAATAAAAATACATTTTTAGGGAAAAATGCTCCAAATTTTGTTATTTAAATGATAGTAAGTTTAGGATTATAAATTTTGTCATAAAATAAAAATTTTACAAGTTTTTATTCATTTTGTACCCCTATCTCTTAGAACTGACCCCTATTAACCTTTTTCACAATTGTTATAATATCAATGCTTTCTACTCTTTATGGAATGATAAAATTACTAAAAATGAATGTGACCAATAAATAGACATTGGTAGATATTATAAATAATATAAAATTTATTTTTATAAAGATATTTGTTTATTATTTTAAATCATTTAATAAAATATTCTTTGTTTTAAATTATCATTAATGTCATTTTTCGAAATATATGAAATATTATAATATAATATGTGTCTAACTCATTTAAAATGCTTCAAAAATTATATGCATTAAAATATAAAGAATATATTATCTTAATATAATAACAATATAAACCATTAATAAATCTTTAATATTTTTTATATATCATAACAATTATTAGTATACTTTAATTAACCCATATAATATTACTTTTAGAGTTTTTAAAATCATTTACTTGATTTTTTATTGTTTGCACAAATATTTTATCGGTCTTACTTAAAAATTCAAGGTAATTACATTATCCCTAAAAATTAGAAATAAATTATCATCATAAAAATAAATTAATTAATATCAAAATTATCATTTATATTCATTCCATATGTATATTTATTCACGTATTTTTCATGAAAATCTATTGAAAATATTATCTTTACATTTCTAGTATTGCACAAGCATTGACCATGTATTTGGATAAGTCCATTTTATATAACTAAATAATTAATATATGTCAATAAAAATCATCAATAATACATAATATTTAATAAAATTTCATTAAATGGATTCCACCTTCTTAAATATTTTTTAGGAACTTGAATTTGATTTTTTCAGTGTTGTGCAAGAACAACGTCAACACTGAAAATGATTTTCATATTTTTCCATAAATAAATTTCAATCTCTATATTTTGAAATATTTTATATGCTGTTTTTATTATACTATCATACAGGGGTATTTAAATAGGTTTCAGGAATTTTTATATCATATTAATTTCATGGAGATATCATAAAAAATATCTTATTTCAAAAAACTATTATTTATTTACTATTCTCAAAAAATATAATTTCTTTAGAAAAAATATCAAAAATTAATCCTATTATAATTTTAGATTTATGATTTATAAAATAAAACTATTTTTATCAAATAAAAATTTTATAAGATCTATAATTTTAATATAATATTTTCTCATAAAAAAAATAAACCCCATTTTTAATGAAAAGGTATTTTGAAAAACAAAATAACTTTAATAAAAGTTAAGATATAATTTCATAATAGTTTTTCAATATATTTTTATTGATTATAATTGTTATATATTTCATAATTTATCTATTTATATTTGTATCCAAAAAATTATGACTATGTAATAAGTTAATAATGTTTAGTTATTCTTTAATGCTCGATGTTGCGTATTGTATATGATATTGAACACAATATTGTATTAAAATCATGGAGTGTTGAATAAAAGGAGTTTTAAAAAATTATGAGTGTAAATTGATGAATAATTTCCAATATCATTTATTGAACTACCATTACATCAGAGACTATATGTTTTTTTCATGAAACTACATCTTACAATGACTGGTTATTATTCATTTCCTTTGTTCCCATATATATTTAAACATTTAGAGAATATATATTATGTATCCATTTTAATTAAAATATATTGATTTTTTGTTCTACCAGTCATTAAAAATCATTCCATTATTTTTTAATACTCTAATACTTTTTTTCAATCATTTTTCGCACAAAATAAATCCACTATATATACTAAAGTTTGTTATTTACCAGCTGACGTGTCAGATCCGCATGAATCCACGTCTCTTAAAAACTATTTTCCTTCCATAATTACCCACATGCTATCGGTCTCCTCTAGAGTCACGTTTACCCCGTCCTACCACTTCCCTGGGATTACCTCCTCTTCCTTCATGGCATAGGGTTTCCACTGTCCGAGGTTATTCACGGACTTCATCTCAGACCACAGATCAGACCTCAATTCCTTCTGCTTAGCTCCCCCCGCAATTCCTCTCTTATCATTTCATCTGGCGTTGTTCGATTCCTTCGTCGGGTTGATCTTGCGGCATCTTTTATCCGAGCTCCGAGTCTACAACTCGCGTCATTGGAAATTTCTCCTCCTCTGACCGGCCTTTGGGTTTCTACTCAGTGGAGTTCATTCGGGGATTTCATTCTAATTCATCTACACGAGTTCCTCTCCATCCTCTAATCTCTCCCCGAATTTTCTGTACACCCATTTCATTCGCCGCTTTTCAATTCCTCCAATCTCCCCCCTCATTTCGCCCGCTGTTCGATTCCTCAAATTTCCTATGGTGATTGCATTATCCAATAATCACTTCTACCTGCTTGATGCATTCATAGCAGAACGCTGTCTATACCGGCTTGTCAGGGAAATAATAGGGTTTCACAGAAGCCTGGTTCAATACTCCGCTAGCCGATTCTGGGTTTCTCCTCCCGCATACCCTCCCCGAAAGCATCGTTGTTGCCATCACCATCTTGGAAAACAATTTCAGGCATACCATCATAGACATCCCTAAGCTCTATTTCATCGCCAGCCTTGCGAGTAGGGTTTCCTTTTATTCTATAAAGATCTGTTGTCTACTAACAATGTAATGTATTCTCTATCACTCTGCACTGCGTCTTTTAGATGTTTATTGCGACTGTAATAGGAGTATATCGTATTCAACTATCATTAGATCTCTGTTTTTTAGCCCGGTTTTGGATTTCTACAACCTAATCATTACATTGACTCTGCATTCTAGAATATATATAACAGCACATAGAAACGTCAAACATTATGAAACTTTTATGGAAGCTACTGTGAAATAGTTCCTTATTTATTATGCACCCACCATTGATGGCGTACTTGTTTTCTTATCGAGTATATAGAAATAAAAATCCCACATGACATTGAAAGTTTAGTTTCTTAGATAGATATTTGTTTTTTTTCATAACAGTTAACTAATATTCCGTCCACATATACAATTATTGGATATGTGAGATATTTGAAAGCTCCATTCCATCGTTGATACTTAACACATATAGATGCAGTCTTGTCTGTGATAATATATGACTGCTTTGACAAAAGCCTTTTACGTCTATCATCCGAGGGGCATCAATTATTTTCACATAGGTATCGCTTCAGAAATGTGGTTGAAAATCAATTTCTATACATTATGTTTATCGTTACTTGGTCATTATATTAAAAACTTGTATTTTAATGTATAGTAGCTCCAGAAAAATATTTTCATGTCTATTGTGTTAATATTAAACATTTAAACTGAGATGCAAATTTAAATAGTAACACTATTGTATGCCTATTTATAAGCCTTTTATATTTAATTATCAACTCTTCAAAATATATTTTGTTCATGCCACCTACACAATTCTATACAAAGAAAACCAACAGAACCATGAAAACGCATTCCAACTCTAGAGAATCAAGGATCCATAGAAGACTACTCATACATCAACGTAAAGAAAATTGTGAGTACTATCTTTGTTTTATAATAACATAAATACTAAATATACTTCTATAATTATATGAGTTGCATGACAATCAATTTAGTAACAATACTGTTGTGTACTGTAGGTTCTCCTATGCTTTCTACTGTGTCTACCGTCAGTCCAAAAATTCAGACACTATCATCGAATGGTATCAGACATACAGACCAAAGATTACCATTGTCACCTATATGTGTTAATGGTATGTTCATTTGAAAAAATCTATTAAAATCTTATTGTTTCCAACTATGGAAGGCTACTCATCATTTGTTACTTCTTTGTTCATAGTAACAATTGAAAGTTGTACAGAGTCGACAATGATTGTCGGAAAAAACGAACGAAAACATATACATCACACCCTCTCTCCTTTACCTTTTAGTATGTCTGATGTCTGTTAGCTTTTATGACCATAAAATGGGTCAAACCTTTAATTACTGACCATCAAACACTTCTGTCAATTTTCCCATTAGGTCTACTGAATGAGGACAGCAATCTCACTGAATTTGTAGTACTCAACTCGACAGAGTATGCATGACTAATACACTTAAATATGACGTGTCAGTTAAATTTCAGTTCTTACTCTATCCTATGTGTACAGATTAAGTCTTCCAAATATTTATGTACCACAATACACTATTTCATCATTGAAAGGTATGTAATCAGTTTTTTAGGATTTAATATAGATTTTTTCATTTGGTTATCGTAACTACATAAAGATTATGTAACTTGATATTATAATCAACAATATTTTCCTTCACATATTTCAGGAACATCTTCAAACAATAGAGATTTCGTTAGCACAGCTGTACAATCCTTGGGTTTGTTGACTAACCAATTGATCTTCAAATATTATTAAATTTTATTCAGGATATTACACACTGTATTTACATTTCATCAACTTCTACAGGAAACTCATTAGAAATGGACATTGTGGAGAACACGGGTTATTGATTTTAGTACTCCGTCATTATTAATATCATAAATCAAATACTATTTGATTACGGTCTCTGCAAATTTAATATTGTTTTAAATAAACTTTTCCCCACCGTTCAGGATACTCAGATATCGGAGACCCCACATCTGTATGCCAGTACTGTTACTCAAATATGTGGTATGAAGAGAGAAATAGAAAATGCAGAAACCAACAAACCTCACGATTTGCTCTATGTTGCTCTATGGGAATGATTTATTTGGATTTTCTCTCGTCACCTCCTCCGTACCTACATATGTTGGTTTTCAATCAAACTTCTTCACAAGCACAAGCTTTCCAAGAACATATAAATCTTTATAATTATATGATTTCATTCATGTCTATGGGTGGGAAGGTTGATAAGTCGTTGAACAACGGTAGAGCCCCAACAATATTCAGATTAAATGGACAGAACTACCATCGCATAGGTAGTTTTAGTCTGGTAGAAGGACAACGCCCAATGTTTTCCCAACTATATGTGTTTGACACAGAACATGAGTGCCAGAATAGAGTTATTAGTATGAGGTATTTCTAAAATTAATTTCTATAAATATAAAGCTGATGCAATTCATTGTATTTTTCTGACGCAAATATCTCTTTCAGCTCTGATGGCATGAATCTTCAGTCAGTTATTAACATCGATATTATTGAGAAGTTGCAACATATTCTACATGAGAACAATGCTTTTTCTCAACAATTCATATCAGAAAAAGATGCCCTAAATCGTAAAGATGTTCCAAACTTAAAGTTATGCCTGCTTAAGAAAAGACATACACATGAGGCAACACATAACATACTGACAACATCTGAAATTTCCATGCTTATTGATGGAGATGTTGAAGATCTAAACCTAGAATGTGACATCATCATTCAAACCAAATGTGGTGCGTTGCAACGAATTGATAAGCTTCACCCTTTGTATCTATCATTACAATATCCATTGATTTTCCCTGGTGGCCTGGATGGATATGTTGACAATGTAATTCATCGTGCTACAACGTTCACTACTAGTGCTAGGATAAGAAAGGTTGCAATGAGAGAATATTTCTCTTTTCACCTGCAATTCTGTGACATTGAACCTTCCATTTTTCTACATTCCAGAAGATAGCTTCAATAGTTTATCATCGATACATACACAATGATTGAGTCTCAGAGACTATCGTATATTTGTTTCAACCAGAAGCGGATGCGGGTCGACCTCTACAATGTATTTCAAGATGCATTCATTCTAGGTGATCAAGAAGGGTCCTCGTGCGGGAAGAGAATCATTTTTTCCTCTTCTTTTACTGGTGGTCCAAGATATATGATTCAAAATTATCAGGACGCAATGTCAATTTGTAATTGAGAAGGGTATCCAGATTTGTTCCTTATGTTTACATGTAACCCAATGTTCCCAGAAATCAGTAGATTTGTTACACACAAGAATCTTCGTCCAACAGACTCTCCACAATTACTATCTCGAGTATTCAATATAAAGGTCGATCATCATCTGAAATATTTAAGTGAACATTGTATATTCTGAAAATCAAGGGCAGGAAAGATAGTATATGACAGTTCATTATGTTTAAGTAATAAGATCTATTATTAGTGTTAATTATTTTCAGCTTATTCTTTCTTATTACATAACCTAATATTAACCAAAAAAAACCTATTTCTGTTTTTCCATTACAGTTGTTCGAACCATTTAATTCCAAAAACGAGGATTTCCACATGTCCACATTTTATTGTTTCTTTGCCCTGAAAAAAAACTTATCACTCTATCAGATGTTAACAGAGTTGTGTCTGCTGAGATTCCACATAAAATTGCATGCCCATCACTACATGAAGCTGTTAAAAACTATATGCTCCACAGCCCCTGTAGAGATGCCAGACGATATTCTCCTTGTATAAAAAATGGAAAATTCTCTAAGTACTTTCCGAAAAAAAATTGGTGAAACAAAAATAGATGATGATTGTCATGTGATATATCGTAGAAGGGATAATGACAGATCAATCCATAAAAATGGTGTTCCGTTGGATAATCGTTTTGTGGTACCATACAATCTAGTTTTTCTACTCAGGTATCAAGCACGTCTAAATATTGAGGTCTGCAACCATTCATCTTCTATCAAGTACCTATTTAAATATATAAGCAAGGGAAATGATCATGTAATGGCAGATCTTTATGAAACCAACATAAAAATGGGAGTACACAACACTATTAATGAAATAAAGATGTATTATGACTGTCGCTGCATATCACCTTGTGAGGCGTCCTGGAGGATCTTCTCTTATGATATACATTACAGATATCCACCTATCGACAGGATTCACTATCATTTACCGGTGCAACATACTGTGACATATAGAGACGATGACAGAATTGAAGATGTCCTAACTGGCGTAAATGTTGCTGAGACTATGTTCACTTCTTTGTTTAAATAAAATTTGGAATCCCCAGAAGGTAGGTGTTTAACTTTCGCAGAATACCCAACTAGGTTCATCTTCCATAATCAGGAAAAGAAATGAAATCCCCAAAAACAAGGTTTTAGTATTGGTCGACTATATTATGTGCCTCCTACCACTGGAGAGCTATACTACCTGTGGATCCTTCTAACAAAAAATCAGAGGTGCCACATCATATGACGATTTAAAAACTGTCAACGGCATTATTTATGGCACCTTTAGGGAGGCATGTTCTGCTATGGGTCTACTAGCGGATGACGAAGAATCCATTGATGATATTAAAGTGGTCTCAGTATGGGGAATGGGCCACTGTCTACGCATACAATTTTTAAGCATGCTAATTTCAAACATCATTTCACGTCCAGATATAATTTGGAATGAAACTTTCAATATTCTCTCTCAAGATATCTTATATTTTGCAAGCAAAAGGCTTCAAATGCAAGGTATATTTCAAATTAACAACCACCTTTTCCAACTACGTCAATACTTTATTTTTTGTTTCTATATTATTTACAAGTATTTTTACTCTTCCAGTAATCTATTAACATCACTAACGCTATTAATGAATCTACGAGAAGTTAGTTTAATTAATACATGTAGCTATTGCTGTAACAATATTTATACTCTTAACTATGACTATCTTTGAATAAATATGTCCTAGGTGAACAATTATCAAATGGTATACACTTTTGTATACTATTATTTGACATGGTTATAGCTGGATTATATTCTTATACTCGAGTGTTCCGTGTAGTATATGTCAGTTTTTAATAAGTTCAATGTATCTAGCATCTGGAATCCTTTGATATATACTCATACTCTTCCGTTTACATATGGATAGTGAAAATATATCAATACAGTCTGCAAAATACATTAGTATACATTATAGAACTGCATTTATTTGCAGAACTGTAAATGACATGGTTCTACATGCATGATTTTTTGCACTATTATACAATTTATTCTTTAATTCATGTTATGTTTTGTTAATGTTTATGCATATTAATATGAAAAAATTGCACGTCTTTCATACAATTTTAGTAGTCCCTGTCATGTACGGACGACGATTTTGTGCATTTCTATGTTACAAACGAATGGTTGTGCTGATTTTTTAATGACAGTTTTCTGTATTACGTAATTATTTTTGTTCCCAGAACAAATTGTAATTCAGTTTTTACTATTATATTCGTACATCTCTTTAAATGTTTCAAATTTTCTATAGATCTCACTCTCACTGATGAAGAGAGGCACATGTTTTCTCTGCAAGAAATAGAAAATATTTTACGAAGAAACGGCAGGTCTCTTTAGAGTTTTCCCAATATGCCTGTTCTAGATTTTGTAATTGACACTGTTACAAATCATTCAATTGTGGAAGAACTGAACTACAACAGAGACGGTCATCCAAATAGTTATATTAATTTAGAGAGTATGCTTACCAGTGAACAAAAAAACGTTATAGATGTCATTTTATCTTCAATATCATCAGCGTGTGGGGGTTTCATCTTCTTACATGGATACAAAGGGACCGATAAAACATTTATTTGGAGAGTACTCACATCTTTTCTATGATCAGAGGGCAGTATTATTCTGGAAGTAGCTTCAAGTGGAATAGCATCACTACTACTACCTGGTGGAAGGACGGTGCATTCAAAATTTCTTATTCCAGTCTCTGTTAATGAGCAATCTGTTTGCAATATTCAGCAAGGGAGTGACATATCCAAGCTATTACATGTTAAAAAACTGATTATTTGGGATGAGGCATCCATGGATCACAAGTTTTGTTTTGAGGCTCTGGACCGTACCCAGAGAGCTATAATGAAAACTAAAAATCTCAATGCTACGTCTTTACCATTTGGAGGGATCACAGTTTTATTGGGTGGAGATTTCCGTCAAATTCTACTAGTTATTATAGGTGGCAACAGAAATGAAATTGTTCTTGCAAGTATCAAATCATCGTATATTTGGCAACAATGTAGAGTATTAACTCTAAAAAACATGCGATTGCAATCTGGGACTACCAATACATATTCTGATGACTTACAAACCATTTCAAAGTGGGTGTCAGATATTGGTGATGGTAACATAGGACATCCTGAATATGGTGAATCAATAATTCATATTCTCGAAAAATATCTTCTGAAATCAACCAATAATGAATTGGCAGAAATTGTTGACTTCA
The DNA here is from genome assembly GCA_963277665.1 of Viscum album. Classification (NCBI taxonomy): domain Eukaryota; kingdom Viridiplantae; phylum Streptophyta; class Magnoliopsida; order Santalales; family Viscaceae; genus Viscum; species Viscum album. Next base: position 1,404,226,025 of record OY728120.1, on the reverse strand, counting down.
CATATCCTGCTTTCATAGACCATTATGGTGATGTATGCTATCTAAAGGAAAAAGAGATTCTAGATCCAACATATGACGTTGTTCAAGAAATCAATGACTACATGATATCTCTCCCAAATGCAGACAGCATAGGCTATTTCATATCGGACAGTGTTTGCAATGCCATTTTTCATTCAGATAGGCCTGAAAATATATACCCATATGAGTTTTTAAATGGAATTAATATCTATGGATTAGCAGCGCATAAAATTAGTCTAAAGATTGGTGTTCCTGTCATGTTTTTAAGAAATTTGGATCAATCAGTTGGTCTGTGTAATGGAACTTGAATGATTTTTACACACTTGGGAGACCATGTCATTGGTGAAATATTTTTAACTAGTTGTCATTCAAGGTACTGTACATTCATTCCAAGACTAACAATGAAACAATCTGATGTTAGATTTCCTTTCAAATTAAAAAGATGGAAATATCCATTGATAGTTTGTTATGATATGACTATTAATAAGAGTCAAGGAAAATCTTTCTCTTGAGTTGGGTTATTTCTATGCAGGCCTATGTTCTCACACGGGAAATTATATGTGGCTGTTTCTAGGTTCACCTCACCGAATGGTTTGAAAACAACAGTTGCAGATAACCATAACATAGATACTGATTTCACACACAATATTTTCTATAAATAAATCTTTGACAACCTGTCATAGGTATGATTTAAATTTATCCATTCATCTTTTAATTTTTCTATATAATGTGATCTATGTAACTCTGTTGCTTCTTTATCTTATGATTTAGTTATCTTTCTATACTAATTCTGAATGTACAGAATAACAAACAGATATCCAGATCAATAACCTCATTGTGTGAGATTTCTCCAGAGTCAAATGAAACTCTAAAGATACATGTACGTGTTTTGAACATTAGGTTCCATTATTCATCTAAAAATTGAAACAATGTTGTTGCTATCGATTTTGTACATGGAGATACAGAGGTTCGTGTTTCAAATCGTTACACCTTAATTCTGTTATCTTACTATAATACAATAAGTTCATTAATATCTATGTCTTCTGTCAAATATTATATCTCAATTACAACCACCATTATATTTTATCTTTTCAAGGAATGAAGTTACAATGTTCAATTAATAACCGTCAGCTTATCAGTAAGTTCAAAGATCTCATTCATGAAGGATTCTGCTATTTCATTCAAAACGTTCAAATTGCTCCAAATAAAGGATGTTACTTGGAAACTCGACATGCACGCCGATTGCTATTCATGTCAGCAATGTTTCTTCGTCCATCTGATGCAGAACTCCCTCTGTTCAGTTTTAATTTCACTTCATTTAATGACATTGCTAAGATGACTGTACTAGAAGATAATCTAATAGGTATACTTCCATTGCAGTGCATTGATATAGTTTTGTATTCAATGTTATCATATTCAACAAGACAGTCTATTCCAAATCAGTCCAACTCCCCCTTCATTGTTTTTGTTTCTGTGTTTTATGATAAAGAGATCATTGGGCTTCTGCGATACTCCTAGCCAGTTCAATCAATAGGAAATTCGAGCATTAGCATGCAAATTATTCTTCAGGATGAAAAGTGATTTAAAAATAGTATTACTGTGACACTGAATAGTGAAATTTTTTTCTTGTAGAGGATTTCAAGTTCACTGCAGCTTATGGGGAAATTATGCTATTGAGATGTCAGCTTATTTGGAACAACATAAGGACTTACCTAACATTATGATATTATAACTTATCCGGGATAAAAAATTCAGCAGTATAGTATCTGTCGACATTTAACCTATTTTTCGTTACTACATCTATTTTTATTTTTGGAATCTTCAACCAATGGTTCACTAAAATTATTTTCATATAATTTAAAGGGGATATTATTATGAAAACTACTATTCAGGCATCCAAAATTTTGTACAACCTGGACATTACAGAAGTTGACAATTTTAGAAACAGTTTTAGTATGTATTGTAAATATTTTAGAATATATATAGCTACATGTATTTGTTGTCCATTTCTATAATTCTTTTTATGATGCCTGTTTATTTTTTCCTAATTACGGATGTCTGTAGGTTTGGGTTCATATTGTCATCCCAGTTACACAGTCCCCTATAAAAAAAACCAGACCCCTCTACAGAAGTACAATATTGGAGTAACAAAAAGTACATTGCTGGTGTAAAAAACTTTGAACATGTAAGTACTATGTTCTTGTCATATGTAAATCTTCATTTATATTTTCCTTCAAATTTATCTTTGTTTCAATAAATATTTTTTAATTTACCCAATCTACTGTATCCTACAAGATGATTAATTTCAGCAACAGTACTAAAAATTCAAAGCACCCACAGCAGGTTTTATGAGTCCTGTGACTCTTTCATGAAAATGGATCACAATTTAAATAGAACATTGTGGTGCCACAAATGAAAATTATCTCCATATACTACCACTACCAGGTCATCAACTATTTTATTTTAAAATATTCTAACATTACAACACGGTGATGCTATTGGGATACACTTTCATCCACTCATTATGCAATCTTAATAATATATCAAACAGGTTTAGGGTACATCTCATGGTTGCAGATAAGACAGGATCATTTTCAGTTGTTATGTTCGACAAACAGGTTATAAAGTTCATACATGAAACAGCTTCAAATTTAAGAGCTGCTCTGATACAGGTAGCAGCAACTTATTATAAAATCTGATCTTATTTCTTCTATCTGATAGCTGAGATTTTTTATCTTTTTCTAATTAGGATGACGATGAGTGCAGTTTCCCTCAATAGTTGGAATTATTCAAGTCAAAGAATTATTTATTCTAAATTGATGTAACTACTTTTAATATTCCAAACCATTATCATTCTTTTGAACAGAATAGCTACAAATTACTTTCTATCAGCGATAATGAGATGTACTTTCATAGCTTCAGTGACACCTTTGAGAAAAAAGAGGTGAAATTTTATAGCACTCTCAACATACTATACCAATGATTATACACAACTAATTTGATCTGTTTGTGAAAACACAGACACATCAGATAAGTGGATCTAAAGAGTTGGGTAGTGGGATTGAAAATAACATGGTGGTTTTCAGTTATATTGATTCAATTTATATGAACCAAAAAATGAAACACCTTCTTCTAAGAATATTTTTTGCTTCCACTTATAGAAACATCATTATGATGCGTGTTCTACTTCATACAGTAGATTAGGAATAGCTATATCAAGGTTAGATATGTCGTCTACTCAAGTGAAACAATATTATCCAGACTATTCATGATAATATTTCAAGAATGATTTACTGAAAATCATTCTTATTTGATGGTTTTTCCAACTATTTCACCAATTACACATCTCAGGAAATGTTACCTACATATTAATGCCCAATTGTTCTACATGTAGAAAAAACTCATGTCTGATTTTGAAAATGAAGAACAAATTCAACATAATCTTAATAGATGTGAAGACAACCCACGATCATGAATTTGTGGTACTCCCCTCGACGTGCCATTGATTGATAAGTGAGTACAAGGGGACTGACTGCAGCAAATAAGTGCTGATACAGGGGTCTATTGAGGCCTTGTATTGGGAATCTTCTTATCACCATCTGTAGTGTTAATGACCTATCTGTAGATCTTGCCATCCTAGTTCCCTGTAACTGTTGTCAAACATTTATGTTTTACAGGAACATAATTTCATTTATCCTGCCATATTTCTGTAGACGTTAGAATTTCTGTTCGTCTGATGAAATTGATTATATTTTATGTAACCTTAATATTGCTCTGTTAGCATGTCTCTGAGTTTATGTTTCTTTTACTTCAACAATTCGTATTTGAAATTTCTATATTTCATTTTAAGATAATGTTAAATTCAGCATGTTTAGTTTACCTTTTTTATGGAATAAAGACAGAGGAAATTAGTTATGATTTTCTGGGTACATTGGAGCTTCCCCAATACTTTGATATGTGTACATGGATCCTGTTTAATGATGCGACGTATGGAACCTTTCCGGGCATTATTTGTGGAATTGAAACTTTGCCCACTGATGCGATGAATATCATTGTCCAAGTAAGACTATATTTCCTTGAATTTCAATTTTTGAACAACTGCATTCCAAATTTTACAGAAGACATAGATAGTAATAATAACAATTTCAACATAATATTTTACTTCTCATGGTGGTAGGACAGCTATGGTTCAGTGGTACTGTGGTTGAACGCGCCTTTTCATGCTGGTCTTCTCCAATGGTAATAGACCATGTCAATGATTTTATTTCAGATAACAGTTTGGTGAAATTCCATGAATATGATGACATCTGAGATGAATTTAATTTATTTAAGACTACAAAAACATATCTAATTTCAGGGTCTCGATAGCTTGGAACCGAGGGAATGGGAGGTGACAGTGATGACATGGTGGAGGGGGCTGTAGCGGGAAAAGAGGGAGAGGGGTTGGGAAAGGAGGGCCAGGGGCTGGGAGGGAAAGGAGGTGATGAAAAGATGGAGGTAGGGGAGGGGAGGGCTAGGGGCTGGGCTGGTTGGATTAGAAGGGAGAAGAGCATATGGAAAGGTTCGGGAAAGATGGATGGAATGAATGTAAAGAGGAGGATAATGGCAGGAATAAGGCTGGTGCTGGGAAACTAGGTGTGACATTCTGTTGTTATTGCAACTGTATAAATATTTCAGTTCTGATTTAACAAAGATTCCTTCTCACAGCACCCTTGATGGGAACCCTCTTTTCTGTACAGTTGATACACATTCCAATTAGGTGCTCTGTGACAACTTATTACAATAGAAACTTCTCAATATGTAAACTTCTGTACTAATTTTCTAAACTTATGTTTTCAGTTTTATGCTTTTCTTTAACATTTTTTTATTCAATTTTTAATTGATATATAAGGATGATAATTATGTTATACCATTACTATAACAGCTATTTCTGCAATTCTGTTCCAGTTGTTCAGTATTTCTATTGCAGTTATTCTGCATTTCTGTAACATTTATTTCTTCAATATTTTAGAATTTGTGTAACATTTATTTCAGCATTTTTGTAACATTTATTTCCACTATTTCTAAACCATTAATGTTTTTGCAGGTAAAAAGATTTTGATGACTATACAGTTGATCAGGTCATGGATTTTTTCCTATTCAACCACTATAAATCCTTCTCAAAACTAAAAAATTGGGTACAAAAACAACATAGTTTTCTAGAAAAGTTTTCATATTGTCAATAGAGAATTTAATAAAGGAAATTTTCCAATGATTATTATTGCTATTTCTTATTTGAAATGTATGAAAAACTGCCTCTCTAATTCCATAATGTTGAATATTTGAAAAACATTGGATGTTTTAAGGGGTCCATCTTTGTTAGTTAAGGTTATAAAACATGTGATGGAGCTACAGTTTTAACACCACTATACACGTACTCTAAAAACAGAACCCATTATAACTGTTGATTTTAATAGTAGATTCTTCACTGTAAATTATTATTATATAATATTTTACCATGTGACTGTAGAGATGGAACACACACCTTCCAACAATAAAGCATTCTTCATTAATAGTAGGCCGGATATAGTATCATTCCTATACATAGGTATGTATCTTATTATTATTTTAAATTTTATTTCATGTTCTTGTCTGAATGAAATATTTTTGGTTTATTGTATCACCCTCATTACAGGTTCTCCAAATCAATTTCAGTTATTTAAAAGGTTGTCATTTTATAAAGGCTTGAATTGAACTTGATCTACATGTTTGGTAAGCCCATTTTTTCCAGTTTTTAAGCATTTTAATGAAATTGCTTATCTTTGTAAATGTATAAATATCCTGGTTATTTTCATTATTCATTTTTTAGATTTGAAAGGTGGTGATTTTATGCTGGGTTAAATTGAACTTGATCTGCATGTTTAGTAATATTTTACTATTTGGACAGGAATAGAGTCATCTTCGGATTATATTGGAATTCATGTCATTCATCATCTTTTTCTTCAGATGATATTGGAATTCATGTCAGTCATTTTTTACTTTTTCACTTCCAACTTCTATGGCCAGATTCTAAATGCATATTTTTTTAACAAAATTCTTTTAGTGTGGTTAGTTTTAGGTGATGTGATGCCATATATTTTTTCCTATTTTGGTTTTGCACATTGATATCTTTTACAATACATTCATATAGAATAATTATTTTTCAATTCTTATAAATATATACGATGGATATGTACTCAATTTCGGTGTTGTTTTTATTGTATTTATTATGGAGTTTTATCTTCCATTTTTATTGGTTTCTTTCTCAAAATTGATTTCATAGAAATAATGTAATGCGGGTTACATGAGGCAATTAAATGGAAATTACTACTATGTTGTTGATTTTTGTTTTTAATTGTACACTGTTGATCTAGTGATATCACAGACCATGGACTTTAGGAGTAAGCTGCAATAGGGACTCTGGAATTACTACAACAAATAAAAATATATCATCTACTCAGGTACATGTTTGTTTCTTTCAATGTATTTAATTTTTATTAAGTCATTTGAGTAGAAAATATTCATTTCTTCCACTTCTGTTTATAATTGTGAAAATAATTGTGATAATTTAGTGGCTGGAGGTGCAGTGGGATGATTTTTTCATGGAACTGTTTGTGGAAGCAAATTGGTGCAGCGGCAAGTACATGTCGTCCCTCGAAGAGTATCTTTAGAACGGCTCTATTTCATCTTGTGGCCCTCTGCTCTTCACCCACTCCATTCTTGTAGCAGTGCAGGTCCACTACAGGAGTCGATCAATCCATTACTAGGAGGATATAACCAACACAGCAAAAATGGACACTGATTGCTGTTAAAAACAACAGTAAATATCTAATTTTAAACCCACCTCTTTCCAGATGTAACCATTTCTGAAACATGAAGTTCTATTTTGATGTTTCTAAATCATAAGTCCTTTATCAAAATGGGTTTATCTATCTACATGTTTCATTGATTTTGATTCCTTTTATTATTCTAAATGTATGTTGCTTCAGGTTAACTATTTCAATTTGTTGAGAATAAATTTTCAATCATGTTCCAATATAACTTATGCTTTCTACTGTTGTGTAAAGTCTGAGAAAAATATCTTCAGGTGTTTTATTCAACTATTTTATTAGTGTCTACAATCTCCTCTATATTTCTTTTCGATATTCAAGGACATTATTGGTGTCTATAATCAATCAACTCCAATACCATTATATTGTACAATACATTTGATTACAAATTTATAAACATTACTATTATTGGTGTGTCCATTTTGTCCAATTGTACTCCAATAATAAGAATCACTATTTTGATATTTCAAAATATTGAATATTAATTCTCATTATTAATATTGAAATATTGTATTGTCTCCACAAAATCAGTGAACCATATCGTCGTGAGAATGCATGAACTAATAATTTTTTTATCACCGTGAAAATGCACGGGCGGGTACTAGTTTCTTCAATGGTGGAGGTTCATTTTTAACATCCATATTAAAAGTAATATTTTTCATTTTTGAATTTATCTTAGTAATATATTTATCAAAACTGAACCTATTATAACTGAATAATCTACTTCTTTTTTTATATTATTTTCACTTTCTCACTTTACCTTATTAAACCATTTCATCGTTGTATTTCTTTATTTAGTTGTTTTATCCTTTGATGAGTCAAAACCTATTATGAATTCATTTTCTTCTTAGACTAATTGATATATTTATAGACTCTTGGGTTTATCCAATACCATAATAAACCATGTAATTTTATCATTATATTGAAATATATCATTTATTTTTCTTCATTTCCCCATTAATTTTCTCAATATTTTGTTATCTTTAGCTTCGCATTAACTTTATTTTTCATCTATTTGAATTCAGATATTTTTTTAGATAAAATTCTCTTGATGGGTCGTTCATTATTTTTTACCTCATTTCCTTTCACCATAGAGGATTCTAAAGAATAAAATTTTTCTTTATCTATCCATAGATGAAGTTTTAGTTCATAAATATCATGTTCTATTATTATCTACTTTTTATAAACAAACATAATTGTGTAAAAATTAATATAAATCAACCATATTCATTTAAATATTTTTTTTAAATATTATTTCGTTTAATGAAAAATTAATTTAAAAATATTAAGGTTTTTGTATAGAGATACTATCATTTTATTTATACTCTTGTTAATCTAGACCTATATTTAATTAAATTCACTTTTATTCAATATTTATATTCTTATAATTTTTTCGAAAAAAATAAATATTTTTCTTTATTAAATTTAATCTTTATCCTCACACATATTCTTTTTAAAAAAATTTATTATGTTATTTCTCTTTACCATATTCCTTCATTATTCATATTTTGTTTAGAATGAGAACTAATTTTATTAATATGATATTTCAATCCATAAATAATTCATTTAAAATATTTAAATTGTGATATAAAATATAAAAAATATCCTCAGACATTGGAATATATCTGTTCAAAGACTTTCCCATCTTATTCATCCATATCTAAAATAATTTTCTACTCAAAATATCATACAAAAAAATCTATTATCACTGTATAACTCTACTAAAATGACTTTTTCAAAGTTCCTTATATTTATCAGGAAACCATTAAAATTATCACCTAGATTTGTGTCCAATGGATCAGGATGATCTATCATGAATTTTCCGAAATTAATGTTAGAATAATTGAGTTATTCTATAGATAATGTCTCATTAAATCTTATCCTCATGTCCTCGTGAGGTAAATATTTATATAAATGTGATGTTTAATCTAATTGATTAATAATTAATAAATCATTTGAATTTCCATTATTTTTATACTACTATTAGTTATTAATTTGTCATTTAATTTAAATACTCCAAAACCAATGATAATTCATCCCATTTATAGACTTTGTGAGATTTATCTTCTTCTTTTTTACATTCTCAATGATGAAAACTTATTTATTCTATTTACCAATTCCTTTTTTAAATTCATCCATGACTTTCTGACTATAACATACAAACTCCCCAACTATTGTATCTTATAATATATCATAGAGAGTTTTCCAAATATTCATTTCTCTTAAATTACAAATAGAGAGAATAAGATATACCATTAAAACTTATTAACTATGTAACATTTCGTCAAATCATCCTTGGAGATGATGAAAATATTGGATGAATAACATCTACCAAGGATATAAAATTGAATTACACCCACGTAATATTAAAAATTTGTAAACAATGAAAATATGATAAATCTTAAAAAATTAATGATAGAATCATATAATATTCTAATATTGGAGTAAGTGAATTGATAAGGATAACATGATATAATACCAATTGTTGGTAACTTTTTTATTAGTTAAAACCGTAATGTTGGGGAAAAGTGTATTAAGGGAAACTTCTCGTTGAAAATATTTTTCTCTTATAATAATTATTCATTAAAATAAAATGATTTTTTGTTTGTTAAGTTTACTTTATACTTATTTATAATTTTATTCACTCATATCTGGATGTACAGAAACAAAATTTAATATCTCAAGTTGAACTTGATAATAAATTTTTTTATATATTTAAAGCCTGGTTGGAAATCATTAGAATAACTAGTTCTTGTGATAACTAAATTTTTCTTTGGAATGCTTGAATTAATAAAAAATAATTTCCAGATTTAAACTATTTAAATTTTTTATCTTTGATAAGTAAGTCCTTCTAGTGATGAAATGAAAATATTTTACAAATAGGATCATTTCTTAAAATTTATATAGTATAATATTTCTCAGTATAAGTCTTTTCACTTAGGGGTTATGCTTAATATTTTCAGATTTTTGACCCCAAATGGGGAGGTTTTGTCAATATTTGAAAAAAAACCGCACAAATTCAATGGTTTTGGCATGAGGTTAAAGGTGGCACTATGATTAATATGAGTATAGGATAGAAGGTGAGGATAATCTAGGGCCCAAAAATATAGGTTCATTCAACTATTTTAACTAAATTTTATATAAATTTAATTACTATATTTTAAATTATTATGTTTTTTATATATTTTGTGATAATAATAATCAAAAAATATACGAGGATCTAACAAAATTGGTCACAAAAATTATTAATGAAAAAAAATAGAAGTTAAAAGGGATTTTTTCACATATGGGTGTACAAAAAACCCCTAAAATCCAATTCCACCAATGATTTTTAATAATTTTGGAATTAAAAAACACTACGTGGAATTTTATTCCATGATCATTCTCTTAGAAAATGAATTAAATAACCAGTTAAATCCTTTATATATATATATATTTGTGTGTGTGTGTGTGTTGTATATAAATGAATATCTTCAATGAAGTGAAGGAATACCAACCATTTTTGAAGAATTCTCCCAGTAAACATTCATAACCTCTTCTTTCGGAGAGTAATATATATAATTCAACCCACAAATTGTTCTATACATGTTGTTTTTAAGAGTATATAACATGTATAATGGCCGAAAGATCCTCCATATACACAGTTTCACTACCCAAAAAAAATAATAAACACTCCTTCAAAAATCTGTTATACATGAAAAAAAATTATCTAAATATAAGGGCTTTAGGAACACATGAAGCTATGCCAAAAAATTAAAACTTGATCCACACTAAAATAGGTGGAATAAACAAAAAACATTCCATCATATGATCTTTAGTACTCCTTCTATGGGAAGCAAGAATATGAATAATTTTAAATTAAAATATTTCATTTTCATTGAATATCATTATACCATATTTTAAATATTCCCTTATTTATGTATCCATACCATTCTGAAAAAAAATATGTGTATTTCATATGAATGAAATACGTTTTATGATAAAAATAACAAGAGATTTATTTTTATAATCAGAATATTCCATATAATATTTATAATCAAAATTATGAATTATTTTAATGATAATACTAAGCCATCTATAATTATATATTGTATAAATAAATATAGATATATCAATTTATTTAACCTAATATACTCTTCATTTTTTGATATGATCCAATATTTCTAGATATAAAATTATGTAATGATATAAGTGAAAATATTTTCTTAATAATATTTTTTGGCATTATCAACAAAATATAGGGAAAATAAAAACAAATTGAATTGATCCCTTATTAGCTTCTAAGAATATATAAATTATACTCTATCTAGAAATTATAATTACATATCTAATGAAAATATTTGATTTATTTCAAATTATGTAGTAACTTGAAAGATCCTATTAGTACTTAAAAACAAACTTATTGGATTTCAAATTCATTTATATTCTTTTTTTATAAAATAATATCAATAACATAAATGAGATGTGAAGGGGAAAAATTCACATCTATAATAATATTTTTATAAAAAAATTTAACTGAGATCAATAAGTAATTTATATATGTAGTCTTTTAATTATTCCAAAAATAAGCCCTTCATAAGGGATCTTATTATCTGACCCGTTTATTATAGCTAAAAATAATTTAGTAGATCTATTTGTGAGGATATAAATTGTGTCAATATTGATAATAATATTAATTATGTTAAGTAAATAATCATTCAAACCATAAATTTTTAGGATAGTGACATTAAACCACCATATTATATATTCAAATACTCTGGAGATTTCAAACTTTTGTAAATCCTTTCCACTATGTGCTTTATTATATAAAGAATTGACAGACTCGTAGTTAAAAAAGTAGTTTTAAATATTTTTTCAACCTATAAAACAAAACCGACAAAATATAATAAATCTAGAAAGAATATTTCTAAGCCTCATTGAATCAATTTTATTAATGAGTTTGGAAAAAAATTTCAATATAAATGGGCCTGAAATGTTAAATGTTATAGGGGTGAATTCGAAACTCGTTTTCAGTATGTTAGTTCCCCGATCTGAATGGTAACACAACCTCAGGCATGCCTCATTGTATTCCATAGGCTATCGACTAGCTGTGAATGTCAAATATAGATATATCATAGGGATACAGAAACCTCTTTATCAAAGCAACACCACTATATATATAAATAAATAGTAGTCATTAATGATAAACAATAACAAGAATAATAAAATAATAAATACAGATGAATATCACATTATTAATCAAAATAGTAAAATGATATCCAAACCCAAAATAATATATATTCCATACCATATATGTGTCTATATCCAATTAAAAAACCAAAAATCAATACTATGAAGACTCCCAAGTGGGTCCCAACATCAGGTCAAGTTCCCTCATCTATGTTTCATCCCAAATAAAGAATCTAACACAGGGCCACTTCCCCTATCCTATCCTACAAACATGATGTCTATTTTAGTTCCGATCAAGAATCCCAAGTAGGGTGTGAGTACAGCTTAGTTAGCCACCACCAATGGTGTATAAAATAGCATCTAGTATATACTGGTGTAAAAAAGTTGTATAAATAATAAATTACTATAAAAAATTAAAAAAATTATACATTAAATTTTTATTTATTTAACCACACAATTTCATGAGTTCACAATAACACTCGAACCATTAATACCCGCTTCAGCCCATGCCGGAGTCTGAACCATTTCCAAAGGGATATCACATTCCATTCCATCATGGGTTTCCGTTAATCAATTCATTTAAATTGTATCATTAATATAATGGGAGCCTAGAGCATCCTTGTGGTGCCCCCAAGGGTTTTTTATGGAGCAGTCCCGGTCCCACAACTCAGTGATCTCATATTTACATAAACATATTAGGGGCTTAGAGAGGTAGTCTCATATCTTGTGGGTATATTGAGTAGAAATCCTGGTACCAAAAATAAATCATAGATATCACATATCAATGGTTCTATATTTCCAACTATTTATCATCCTTTATCATTATTTATTATTCAAACTTTTAAAATTTTAATTAATTAATAAATTACAAATTACAAATCAAATTTTTTATCTTATTGGCACAACCCAAGGGTGGATACAAATTTCCCAATTCCATTGTCAAACCAAATTTCATTAACTTATTATTCATCAATTATATAATTCCCATTATTCACCAATTAAATAATTCAATCATTCATCAATTGTATTATCCCATTATGCATCAATTAAAAAAATCACATTTCCGACCAATTTCATTATCACATGGGAAACACAATTAGTTATTGAATTCAATTCCTAATGAAATTTCCCAACATGAAATTTTATTTTTCAAAATTACATAAACATAATAAAAATAAATACTATGGGATTTGATGATTATACCACCTACCTTAAGGTTGTTAATGGATATTCTCTAAACCAATATCCCCAAACTAAAGCAGAACGATTGAAACTAAAATGGCATTGAAGATCTAAGTAAAAAACCTAAGATCATGATCAAATAGAAAGCATCGATCAAAAACTAGATATGAACCACAAAAAATATAGGAAAATACATTCTTATTTATCTAAAAATAGATTTGGGAGAGAGATAGAAAAAAAACAAGGATTTAATCACTTACCAATGGATATTCGATCCATCAACTATATCATTCATTCATCAAGAAAGGGGTTCGAAGAGCCTTGGAATCCTCCTGGGAGCTTTGAAAACCATATTAAATAGGATAGGGCCTTATAGGAAAAATACGTGTAAAAATAGGGGGTTCAAGTATTTTAAATAAATTTTTCGGGGATTAAAAACCCCTTAATATGGTTTCCTAGGAAGGGGAACATGTTTAGAAAAACTATGCCCCTTAATTGTGTGGATCTCCATATGGGGAGCATGGTTACACTAAAGTGTTGTATGATTTGACAATCCTTTCAACTACCATTCTATTCCCCTCTATTGGATGTTTAATGGTCTGGGGAGTGAGGCCCGATAGTTTGGCCAAAATGTGTGCCAACCGTGCACCACCTCCTAAATCTCGGAACATGTAACATGTTTTCCTGGGCCAAACTGCACAGTTTTCCCTAATTGTGTAACAACTATGCATAGTCTATTTAGCTTCCATAATTCTCCAATATCACCTGAAACATCCCCAAATTTAAACCCATCCGAGAAATAATCAAAACAAGGTAAAATATATCATGAAAATGAGAATTATATATCCCCATAAAAGGTCAGGATCTTATGATATCTCCACCTTATAAAAACTCATCCTTGAGCTATACTACCAAAAAACTATAATATTCTGATGTAAAAAATATCAGGCTACTGAGAATTCATATTTTCTCTCTATCCCATGTTTCCTTCTGAACATTTCTATATTTATAAAATACTCAAACTATCAGCAAGGTATTTCGCCACAATAATTTCTCACTATGATCGATAACATGAATCTGATACTTCTCATGGGATGAATCAATCTCAAGATCAACATCATCAATATCCATATCATGATAAGGGTCGAGGTGATACTTATTAAGTTGTGAAACATGGAAAAATCATTCAGATCACTATACCTTTATAGATGATTTAGTTAGTATGAAACTGGCCTGATTCTCTCTAGAATATGAAACGGTTCAACAAAACTATGGACCAAAATTCTATTTCCTCGAATCCTATGGGGAACCAATATAGTCATCACCCAAGGGAACATTTTATCACCCACAATAAACTCAAGGGGTCATCCTCATAGATCAATATACAACTTATGTCAACTTATTTTCACATCCATATGTTTCTGAATCAACTAAACCTTCTATGTTGTCTCTGACATGAGACTTGATCCCAATAACTTGGACTCAACTACCTCTATCTTGAATAGAGTTCATCTTCATGGCCTACCATAATGTTCCTCATATGGTTCCTTCTAAATAGTTTCCTGATTACTATTGTTATAGGCAAACTGAATGATCGCTAAGTACTCCTCTCAATACCCACCAAAGTAAATAGGGAATTCCCATAACATATCCTTCAAAACCTGAATTGTATATTCTGACTTACGATCTATCTATGGGTGGTAATTTGTACTCAGAAAAACCTGGATACCCAATTCATTATGTAATCCCTACTAAAATCATGAATTAAATCATGTATCAAGGTCGTAAAAAGTACTCTATGGTATCCCATGAAAATGGACTATCTCCAATGGGTGATACACATAAACTCTACTAAAATATCTTTCATGAGCATCTTAGGGAAAAAGTTCTCCAGAAGCTTATCCTGGAAGTATTTCCATGCCATATTCTCCAACTATCCTTCTTGAGTCTAGATATCCCACCAATTATTTTCTTGACCAAATAACATATATGTCACAAACCTTCCAGTCATTTCGTTAGGGGTCTCTAAATGGTCAAGCATCATCTAAATAGACTCAATATTGAACTCAGCATCCTCCTGTGAACTCTCACAGATGAATACCATATGGTGCTGAAACTAGAAACCCCACGTCAAGTTAGACCTGTTTCAAAAACACTACCTAGGTCTCTTTCCATAAATTTTATAACGTGAGAAATTTTATCATGGAACTAATCTCCAGATCACTCATCTGTAATTATTAATTCTTTGGGTACCACAATTAGAGGCACATTTCAAGTCATGTCCTCCAATATTCTTATCAACGAATGTCTTCGAGGAGTCATATCTCTAAAATTCCAAACAAACATATTTGGAAACATAACACACCATAAACACATTTACATAATAGGTATTCGCATAAATATATAAAAATCATTCCCCATAATTTTCCACATTGTAAAAAACTGAGGTTATATCACTACCCTCAACCATCCCTCAACTAGGTCATGTCTAACATAGGGAAAACACATCTTCATCAAAAAGTTTCTTATTAAGTACCCATTTATCAATTTAACTTTACCACATTTTTCATTATTTAAAATTTTGATTTCTTAATATGCACCTTTTTCATTTAAATTAAACAAGTAAGGAAAAGCATTATCATTTAAACAACTCACCCAAAACATTCTTTTTTGTGCATTCCTAAAATGATGCATGTTTCAATAAATCTTGAGATCCAAGAATGATGAATCTATAAAAAATCTCATTCCACACTAATCCATGAAAAACAAATCTCATAAAAATGATAACATCACACAATTAGTGCATCACCCAAGGGGAAATAACATTCAACTGTAGTAGAAAAAAATCAAGAACATCATTCCCCCGGGAGAAATTGGATTTTCCCCCTTTCATTTAATGGCAAAAACTATTTGGACCATTAATTTGAAAAAAAAACTATTTATTGGGGGGGTCTAGGGAATTTTTGGGTTTCTTGAGACATTACATTATTTTCAATGGTGAGACATTTCTAATGGTCATACATTTACAATGGTGATACATTTATGACACTGGTACATTTAAAATGGTGAGATATTTCCAATGGTGGTTAATTTCTATCAGTGATACCTTTAAAATAGTTATACATTTATAATGGTGATACATTTAAAACAATGATACATTTCCAAAGGTGGTACATTTACAACAGAGAGATATTTCAAACAATGATTCATTTCTAATGGTGATATATTTACAATGGTGATAAATTTACTATGGGGATATATTTCCAAAGGTGAGACATTTCCAATGGTAGAAAATTTCCAATTGTGACACTTTTCCAATGGTGAGACATTTCCAATGGTGATACATTTCTTATTGTAAGAAATTTACAATAGTGATAGATTTCCATTGATGGGGCATTTCATACAGTTTTCTATTTTTCCCTAATTTTTCCAATTTCACAAAAAAACAATAAAATTGATATATTAACATCTTTTATGATGCAAAATGGGTTAAAATACCTTAATTAAAGGTTTTTAAGCTATTTCAAAAAATATTAGTAATATCCGTAATTTCTAAAAAGTCTACAGACCTTTTAAATGCTTAAATGGTATAGATTTATGGGTCCACCATTAATGGTCAGTTAACATTTTTTCTAATCCCCTTAGAATCATATTTCTTCATTCTAAAGATGATACCATTCTTTCTATCCACCAAGATTACATTCTCTTGATACGGGAGGTCCCAAATCCTTTTTCCCAGTGAGTTGAAGAACTGGTTTTTACAGATGGTCTGAGTTCCTCTTGAAGTAGTTCCAAATTGTATGTGTGCCCACTATTTTGTTGTGATGAGTTTGGGAAAAGCTTATTTATTCCAAGTAGGGTTTTACTTCATTTATCTTTATGTGTATCATATGGTGTGGGTTTATTATTTTTATCACTTATGAACATGGTTTCATCTGGATTAATAAATATAATTAATTACTTTAAATTTAAATTAAAGGGGTAGGGGAATGTGAAGTGTGATCTTATAATTTTTTATTAATTTATTTGATTTGTTTAGATATGAGGATTTTATGAGTGTAATTACTTGATGAAAATAATGTATGTTTTTGTCTTTATTTTGCTAAAATTACTTATTTAGAGAAAAATGTTTCTATTTTGATTGTTTAATATCATCATAAGAAACACGTTAACCACTTATATTCAGTTAATGGAATGGATGCCTTTGGATTTAGTGGCTTTTGTGATAACTCCCTTAATTAATTGAAATGAAATTGAATAAGATCCCATTTTCTAAATCTGAAACTGTGTTTTTTTTGTAGCATGTGATTTGATGTGGGTATGGGTAGAAGATGAGATAGGGTTGTTTAGTAAGGCTATGATAGTCGATACGGTGTGGTGGTGTAGCAGGTCTGTGATGGGAGTTCTGATGTGGTTGTGCAGTAGAGCTACGATGAAATGTGGAACTAGATGTGGTTTTTCAGATTTTTGTTTGTGTTATTTGTTGTGTGTTGCATTTTATTAGTTTCTCAGTTGGTAATGGATGGTGAAATGAATAAAATTGGTAATTTTTAACAAATTAATATTACTTTTTGTTGTGTACTAAGAAAAAGTTAATGTTTTAATGGAATGGGTTGGTAATGGAGAATTTGGAAAATGAATTAATGATAATAAAAAATTATATTCTGGACTGTGGTCCTTTTTTATGGGTGTTGTGATTTTAGATTTAATGGTAAAAGTGGAGGTTCCTATGAGTTATCTTGGGCCTTTATGATCCCTTAGGATGGGGTTTGTGTTCTATTTATCTATACGTATATACTTAAACATTCTTATGATTTATATATGCACCCCATCCTCTTTGAGCTCTATGTATTGACACACACAAAGTCATGTGGGGCTGTTTTTCCAACATATCATTAGAAGGATGTATGGATCACTAATTTCTCCTCCAGGCTCCTTCTTCTAGAAGATGAGAAGTAAATTCATGGGTTGTGATAGCCAAAATTCAAAAGTGACATTGTCGAGTTGTTACATGGTGAGAAGTGATGGCCCAGATGTTTTTGGATGATATATGGTGTGATGGTCTCTGTGTATGTAGGTGGGATGTGGCGTGTTGCGATGTTATTTGTAAGAGTTGAGAGTTCTATGATGTAAAATATTGGGGTATGAGAGTGTAAAATCAATGGGAAATTTGTGCAGGTAACCCCATCATTGATGTGATTTACACTATAATATATTCTTGGATGTTTTATATAGGGAGAGGTCCTTGGTGAGGTTGGAGTTCTAGTTCCTATACATGTTTAGTTGTTGTTTGGTTCTTCATATTTCACATAGATGCATTAGCTTTCTATTTTCAAATGTGCATGAGAGACTTTTGCTTTCCTACTGAGTTTACCTTTATTCCCACCCAACGTATATAAAAATATTTTGAATATTTCATGCGAACTTTTTGGATCGTGTTGTACTTTACATTCCCATACCCTTGGACAGTTGTTGTGTCACTGCACTAGTTTTTTTTTGGCTAATTAATTTTGAGACTTTTTATATGTATCAGTTTTATTTACACATGAATTGTGGGATGGATTTTTGTTTTCTTATATATATGCAATGGAGATGATTATGGTGGATTAATCCTATCTCCATATCGTGCTTTCTTATAGATATTAATTCCTCCTCTATTGTGAGATTTTTATACCCTCATTGTCAGTCTCAAAACTTGGGCCTATTGGAGGTGGGACTCGTGGGGTCATTATCTCTCTCCCTTCATTGTAGTTTCTTTAGTGGGAGGGGTTCATGTAAGAGTGGTATCGGAGATTATGATTGAGATGTGGGGTGGACTTGGGAGTTATGAAAAGTAAATAATTCACGCGTTGTTTGGAAATGGTACCCATTGACCTTGGTTCATGATATAGGTCATGGAGACCAACTGGGACTTGGAATTTTAGGGCCCACTGTAATTCAGTGCACAGAATCTGAGAATATTGAACAACCAAGTGAGATGGAACTAGTTTTAGGGAAGAGACCTAAGAGTGGTAAATCACTCATAATGACTTCTTTTATTATTTGAATTTTGTTGTTTGAGAATGTTAAAATGTTTAAAATGAATGAAATGTATTTAATTTAATTAAAATATATCACAACAAAAATACATATGACTGAGCTACAAAATTCCTTGTTTCCCTTTTAGTTATGGATCATGGTCATCATCCATGTGTGGATTAGGTATCATAGGTTCAATTGAATAACATAGTTGATCATAATAGGGTTGATCCAGTTGAGGATGATGATCAATGGTCCTAGATGTTGTGATATTTCTAGTGGAATGATTTTTTAAAGTATGAGGACAGTGATTCTGAAGTGGTGATAGTGCGCTAGCTAGAGGATATAGAGATTACATTCATTTTAATTGATCCCTAAGGAAGTATTGGGTTCCCATGGAAGATAGATAGCGGAAAGTACCTACACATTCATGGTGGGTTTTGTACCTTGTTGAGTGGAAGTAGGACGAATATTTATGGCCTGACTTACAAAAAAAGTTTTGTGAGTAGTTCATTTCATCAACAATGATGGTTGTGAAGAGGTGGGATATACTCTCCCTTTAGCAAGGAAGCATGTCTGTGCAGGATATTGGGGTCCATTTCAAGGACATTCAATGTTTTCCCATGATATTTTCCTATATAACGAGTCCTGATAAAGGCAACTTGAGGAGGCACTCTATCCTTAGATCAACTATGTTGTTACTCCTCCTACGTTTCCAATGTATCTGGAGGCTAAAAATAAGGTAGAGTTTATTGAGTAGATACACTCGTGAGGAGGAATAATATGATAGGGGAACCTATAGGGTTCCTTGAGGGGTACTGTTTTTAGTGATAGGTCCCAAGCTCCAATTACTTTGAGGTTTCGACCAGCTGGGAGTCGACCATAGGAGCTTCCCTTCTGGCCACCTAGGTCTAGTGGCTTTCATACCCATCCTAGGGATTTTAGACCAATTTTTTTCTTATGTGGGGATCATGGAAATTATTGTTATCAGTTCACAGTGGCTGATGATGCCCTTCTTTGTAGAGGTCGTTAGTTTCCGAGTCATCCTCACCATTTGTTTCCAGTTAGTTCATTCCACCTATAGGGGTAGTGGGCTTATTCTCCATCCAGAGTGAATGCATAAGGTAGAGTCCAACCTTAGGTTGCACATCATCCTCAAGGACCTCAACATGAGCATGGTCATAATAGTCCCCATAAGTAGAGGGGTAGAGTATTTGGGCATGGATAGTTATAGGTAGTTGTGGAAACAGTACTATAGAGGCGAGATATCATTCTATTTATACTCAGTTTATCATGAAACCATATTTTATTTATTATATTCTCACTCATTTGTTTCACCCTCTCTAGTCAATTCAATATGAATAAAAATAGAGAGGTTTCTCATTCTCATGATGTTGATTATGAAAGTTAGAATCTATACCGTCTTATTTGATGGGTATTAGGGATGTACACTGATGATAGGGAAGTATCAGTCATGTTTTAAAATTATCTAACTTGAGATGCAGTCGTATGATGTCATCCTCGGCATCAACGAGTTATATTTAATGCTTGATATTATCTATAGCTTCTATAGGAGAGTCGTGTTCTCATATATATATGTTCTACTTGTGCTTTTCATTGGCGAGAGGGGTTTCCAGGTGGGAAGTCGGCATTTGGAACCCATTCATTATTTGGTGGATAAGTTTTCTATGGAATTAGTATAAATGGGATAATAGTAGGATCCCATGATTTTCAATGAATTTCAAAAAAAAATTCAAAGGAGGTTGTTAAACTACCAACTCATTATGATGTTCTATTTTAGAAAGACATGCAACCTGGTTCTTCTCTAATTTTGATTGCTCCCTACCATATGGTGCCTTATGATTTGTGGGATTTTAGGGTTCAGATAAATGATATGATGAAGATTTAATTCATCGGGCCTAGTTTCTACCTGTGGGGGTTCCCTGGTGTAATTTATAAGAAGCGGGATGGTAGTCTAAGAGAATTAAAAGACTATTATAGGTATAACAAAGTGATGATCAAGATTCTCTATCTTATTCCAAGGATCGATGATATTATTGACTAGTTTTGGGGAGATAATTAGTTGTCTAATATCATTCTATAGTTTGGATATCACCAGTTAATGGTGAAGGATGCATATATACAGAAGACTCCCATCAGGTGTAGGTATGCACACTTTGAGTACATGTTCAAGAGTTTTTTTTTATGAACACACCATTCGTATTCAAGGGGCTTATGAACTTCATGTTATGTGAGTTCCTTACCTGGTTTTTTGTTTTCTTCATTGAAGAAAAAGTGATATACCTAATGTCAAAGATGGAGCATTCTAAACATCTCGGAGCTATTTTGTGGGTTCTTCATCGCCACCATCTCAACGGAAAGTTGTCCGAGTGTAATTTTTGTACACGAGAGGTGAATTTACTAGGGAATTTAGTGTCATAATAGGGTGTGATAGTGGAGCCATCAATGGTTGAGGCTTTTGTTTCATGGGTAGCTCCCATGAATGTGGTAGAGGTACATACCTTCTTCAGTATCATAAGATATTGTTGGAGTTTTTTACACGACTTCTATTGAGTTTTTATCCATATTATGTGAATTAACTATTAAATACAAATAATTAGTGTAGACCAATCAGTCATATGAAAAATTTGGTTACTGTAAGGGGAATATGGTCAGTTATCTAGTGTTTGAGCTATTAGAGAAAGGTGTGTTGTTTGAGGTTTTCTTTGATTCATCCAGTATTAGCTTAGGGTGCATCCTGATGCAGTAGAAGTTAGTGATATCTTACATTTCTTTGTAGTTATTCACTCATGAACATAACAATTACACCCATTATCTAGAGATACAAGAAATTGTGTTTGGAATGATGTTGTGGTTACATTACCTCATTAGGGAGTGCTTTTTGGTCTTTATAGATCATAAGAGTTTGAGGTATGTCTTTTTTAAATTTAATATGAATCTATAGAAGTGAATGTGTATGGAGTTTCTTAAATATTGTTATTTTGTGATCTCCTAAACCATAGTAAATTGTAATTTCATGGAAGTTGCTTTGAGTAGAAAGTCATATATGTATTTTATTTGGGAGTTTGCAGATTCTTGGAGAGAGATGGAGTAGTCAGGACCCCTAAACTTAAATGAAATGGTGGATGGTGGTAGAAAATATTTATTTTAGATGAAGGTTTAGTCTTCTCTATAGAAGTATATGGAGGAGTCTCAATGGGGAGAATCGAAATCAGAGGTGTTGTGTGATCTTTTTGGCCATGGTGATGCTTCGGAGGGATGGTCAGAGGATGAAAAAAATGATATGTTATTAAATGGAAGGATGCTTGTTCCCATAGAGATATGTGAGGGATTCATTTTTTATTTTCATATCTTATGTTTGGAGGTACACCCAAGAGACTCTAAAATGTACCATGGCCTGAGGAAGTAGTTTTGGTGTCCAGATATTGAATGGGAAGTTGTGGATTTTGTGACTTGGTGTCTGGTTTTCAAAAAGGTAAAGGCAGATCACCATGTTTCAAGAGGTTTATTGCAAACCTTGGATGTTCTCACAAATAAATGGGATAACATATTTATGGATTTCATCACATTTTTAACCAAATACCAGGGTGGTTTTGATTCCATCTAGGTGATTTTGGATCAGTTTACAAAATAGAATTACTTCCTAGAAATTAAGGTGTCCCGAATAGTGGATGTTTTTTAAAAAATTATATAGAGGATGTGGTGTGGCTAGATGGAGTTAAAAGTTCCATTGTATTAGATTAAGATTCATGTTTTACATTATGATTATATAGGGAATTGAAGCATGATTTTGGCATCCAGTTGTTCCTCATCAATTTCTTTCCTCCCTCATAAAGATGGACATTTGGAATGGACTATTTAGACATAGGAGGATATGATGTGGGAATGTGTCTTGGACATCAGAAGATCATGGGTATAACACTAGCCCTTGGATGAGTTCTCCTATAATAATATATATCAATATTCTATTAGTATGGATCCATTTTAGGATTTGTACATGAGGTTAGGTCCTTCTCTTTTGTGCTGGATGGAGGTTGGGGATGCATCATTTCTTGGACCCAATGGGGTGAAAATCACAAAATATAAGGTTCAATTGGTTCAAGATAGGATGAAACCAATATGTGACCAAAAATTATTATTCTTATCATAGGATTAGGTCCTTGGAGTTTTGAGGTTGGGGACCACATTTTCTTCCAGTTTTCCCCTCTGTGTGGGCAGCAGAGGTTAATAAAAGGATGTAAGCTATTGCACCAGTTTTTTGGGCCCTTTGAGGTGTTGGGGTGTGTTAGTGAGGTAGCATACTTGTTGTAACTTCATCTTCAACTGGACTAGATCCATGATGTCTTCCTTGTATCTCAACTCTTTTAGTATCTTAACAATGACTCCCATGTCATTGACTGGGAAGAGTTGTTTATCAAGGATGTTGTGACATTTTTGGAGCATCTAGTGGATATCCTAGACCATAAAAATAAGGTTATATGAGGATATACCATTAACCTGGTTTTTGAGATATGGAGGCATTGTGTCATGGAGTAGAGTACATGGGATTGTGAGATGCAGATACGGGCCGAATACCTAGATATTTTTGGAGTTCTCCCTTCTCTATTTTCTCTTGCATGTGTTGTTCGGACCTCAATGTTTTATGGGATATGTTGTTCTACCCTTGATTTGATGTGTGTTGTATAATGTGTGATAATTTCATGACCTGTGAAAAAGGTAATACCTGATTCCTAATCTAGGACCATTTTACTAAGATTTGATTAAACCTCTATGGGTGTGTCAATAACACCCAGAGAAAATTGTATCTTGACATGGAGGATGGAATTCCATGGTTCCATTGTTTGGGGAAGTTTATTTTGTTCAGTTATTGTGGGAAATATGGGATAGCATGTTTGGTTTTTTGTGTTGTTTCATGTGTAATGAGATCCTTGAGATGTATCTTTAGGTATAATTGTTTATACATTTTCACTCTGTCATTATGGGTTGGTTTTGAATTCATGAGGGTGAGAATAGTTTGATAGGTATCTGATGTAATGGAATGAACCATCCAACCAATTATTTTTCCCAAAATATGATAATTAGGGTGTCTAGGTAAAGTGAGGCTGTTTTCTAGGACAATTTAGTATTTCCAATGGTGATACATTTCCATCGATGAGGCATTTACAACAGTGATACATTTATAATGGTGAGACATTACCGATGGTGAGGAATTTCTAATGGAGATACATTTCCAATAGTTGTACATTTAAAATATTGAGACATTTTCAGTGGAGATACATTTACAATGGTGATACATTTTCATTGGTCAGAAATTTTCAGTGGTGTGACATTTCCAATGGTGATGCATTTCTAATGGTGACGCATTTTAAATAGTGATACATTTCCAATGGTGAGAAATTTATAATAGTGATACATCTACAATGGTGAGATATTTCAAATTTGGATATATTTATAATGGTGAGGCATTTAAATAGATTTCTAATTTTTCTTGAAATTTCTAGTTTTCCAAAAACAAAATTATAGAATTTCAAATTTGATGTCTTGTATGACAAATATAATAATTTTAAATGCCTTAATTAAGGGTTTTAGTAATGTTTCAAGGGAGATTATTTATAAACTTAATTTATAAAAATTCCATAAACCATTTAAATTCTTAAATTGTATATACTAATGGGGTCTACCTTTAATGGTTAGTTAAAACTGTATCCAATCCCCCTAGTATCATATCGGTTTTTTTCTAAATAGGATACCTTTCATTATTTCCATCAGTATTACTTTATCTTCAATTGGGAGGTTCCCAATTATACTTCCCTGGGAGATTTAGAAATGGTTTTTGTAGTTGGTTAAAGTCCCCCTTTAAGATGTTCCCTCTTATACAAGCACCACTTGTTTTGGTGCAGTGATTTTGGGAAATTCTTTTTTATTTCAGGTAGTTTTTTCCTTCATTTCTTCTTATGTGTATCATGCAGGATGAGTTTATTATTTTCATATCTTGTGGAAATGGTTTCATCTGGATTAGAAAATATAATAAATTTCTTTAAATTTAATTTAAAGGGTTATGGGAATGTAAATTATGATCTTAAATCTTTTTATTTATTTATTTTTATTTGAATTGATATTATGGTGGTAATGGAGTAATTCCTTGAAAAAAATTGTGATTTTGGTGTCTTAGTGATGGTGAATTTACTTATTTTGAAAAATCTTTTTTTTTTATTGTTTGATATCATCATAAATAACTGGTTGGCCACTTGTATTTCGTTAATATAATTTATTCCCCATAGTATAGTGACTTCTATGATAAACCCCTTAATTAATGAAGTGAACATGAATAGGAGACCCCTTTCTAAATCTGAAGATGCATTGTGTTTTGGAATATGATGTGATGTGGGTATGGAAGTGGATGAGATATGGTTTTGTATTGGGGTTGTGATGATTGTTATGGTGTGGTGGTGAAGTGGTGTTATGATGGGGTTTTTTATGTGGTTGTGTAGGAGGGATACGATGAATGGTGGAACTATATGTGGTTGTTTGGAATTTTTTGTTTAGATTGTTGTTTTTTATGATATATTAGTTTCTCTATTAGTAATATATTGTGAAATTAATATTATTAGGCATGTTTAATGAATAAATATTACTAATTGTTGTGTGTTATGAAAAAAGTGACCGTTTTAATGGAACATGTTGCTAATAGAGAATCTAGAAAATAGATTAATGATAATTTAAAATTGGAATATGAACCATGGATTGTGTTTTTCTTATGTGGGTTGTTTTCTTAGCTTTATCTGTGGAACCAGAGGTTCATGTGATTTCTCTTGTACATTTTTGAATGCTTAGGATGGGGCTTGGTTGTTGTGTATCTATATGTATATACCCGTGTATTCTTGTTATTTCTATACACACCACACCCCCATTGAGCATTATGTGTTGACAGCCATATATTCATGTGGTGGTGTTTTTACGAACATCTCAATGAGTTGATGGATGGATGGATACCCGCCCTTCCCTTATACTTCTTCTATAAGATGAGAAAAACATGCATGGCTTATGATATCCATAAGTCAAAAGTTCCACATTGGAGTTGCAATGTGATGAGATGTTATGGCCCAGGTGTGGTTAGGTGATATTTGATGTGATGGATCAGGTGTGTTTATGTGGGAGGTGATGTGTTTTGATTTTATTCTGAAGAGTTGGGGGTGTTATAAAGTATGATTTTGGAGGATGAGATCATAAAATTTTTCAGAAACAGTGTAAGGAACCCTATCATCAATATGCTTTATACTATATTAGAATTTTTATGTGTTATTTTGTGAGTGAGCCTTGGTGAGGTTGGGGTTTGGTTATTGTACCTATTTAGGTGCTGTTTGGTTCTAATTCTTTCACACAAGTGCATTAGTTTTCTATTTTAATATATCCATAAGAGGACTTGGTTTTTCTACTGGGTATACTTCAATTCTCAACCTATATATATATATAACTATTTTCACGATTCTTGGAGGACATCCTCTACCATTTTGGACTTTATGAGCACATACCCTTGTATAGTTGTTGTTACTCTATTATAGTTTTTGTTTTTTTGGTATTTACATTGAATACATTCAATCTATATAGGATTTATTTACACATGTATTGTAGGATGGTTTTTGGTTTTCTTATATATATTTCATTGAGTTAATTTTCGTTGATTAATCCTATCTCCCAGTCATTTTTTCATATAGGGGGAAATTTCTCCCATATTGTAAATTTTTATACCCCCGATGCTAGTCACCAACCAAGGGCCTACTGGAGGTAGGACTTGAGGGTCATTATCTCTCTCCCTTTCATTGAGGTATCTTTGGTTGGAGGGGGTTCTGGTAATACATGGGTTAGATACACCAATTCACAAGCTCATAACCAAGGCCCAACTCATCCTTGTCTCATTCTTACCATTCCAATATTGTAAGATAAAATAAAATAAAATAAACACCCTTTTTATATAAGTTTATGAAATCTTGACCCAGGTTCCACATGATGGTTCCCCATGACAGTTGGTCACATGACCTTAGTCATGCCTCCCCATAAACTAGAGGATTTCGACTAGTATAAAGGGTCTAATATTGATATATATTGTAGATACTGTTACTTATTTATCAAATTTGAATAAAATTGTAAATAAATAAACAATATTCACTAATGATAAAAAATAAATAAAATAATAACTTAATTAATACGCATTAATATCACAAGAACAACCAAAATATGAAAACAATATCCAAACAAAAATAGGTGATATTTCATTCCATACATGTGTCAAGTGCCAAATTCAGATCCAAAAATAAAGACACAGATAACTCCCATATAGGTGCAAAGATTTTTATGGTTCTCTCATTCATGATATATCCCATATCATCCATCTAACATAGGTATCTTTCCCTTATCATTTTTTGAAACATTATTTCTATTCAGGTACAGATCTGGTAGCCCGAGTAGGGTGTGAGTATAACCTAGTAGGCCACCCCAAGAGAATATGAAACAATTTCTAGACTATAATAGTGTATGAAATTTTATAAATAATAAATTATAATTAATAATTTAAATAATTTTCTCATTAAATTATTCATTATTTAACCACACAATTTCCTGGGTTCACATTCCACCGGAACCATCAATACTTTTTTTGACCTGTGATGGATTCTAAACTAACCCCAAAAGGATATAACATTTCATTCCATCATGGATATCAATTAATAAATTCTTTTAAATTATATCATTCATACAATGGGGGCCTAGAGTAGCAGTCTAGGACCCTGTGGATATTTCAATTATCAGTCCCTATCCCACAACTCAGTGATCACATATATATATAAATATATTGGAGGCCTATAGCAGCAGTATATCACTCCATGGGTATTTAGATCTATGGTCCGTATTCCCCAACTCAATCACAAAAATCATGTCTTAATGGATCCATATTTCCAAACATTTATCATTCATTATCATAATTCATTATTCACCAATTTCACAATTTCATTAATCAAGAAAGAACAAATTACATATCATCATTTTCAACTTATTGGCACACCTAAGGGTTCATACGAGTATCACCATTCCATTGATCAACCAAATTTCATTTACCTTTTATTCATCAATTTCATAATACCCATTATTCTTCAATTTAATAATTCCATTATTCATCCATTGAAGAATCCCATTATTCATCAATTGAATAATAACAATTCCCACCAATTTCATTATCTCATTGAAAAAATAATTAATTAAATAATTAATTCAGAATGAAATTTCACAACATGGAAATTAAAATTTCAATATTACATACACATAATTAAAAAAATCTAGTAATTGAAGATAATACCACATACCTCAAGGTCTTTTATGGATGCTCACCAAACCAAAATACCCAAATCGAATTAAAAAGTTATAAACTGTAACTATGTCATAGATCGAGGTCCAAACCTATGATTAAGATCAAAAGGAACACTCCCATAAAAGAAATATAAACCACCACAAATGGAGGAAATCCCCATTCTTATTTATGTAGAAATATAGATAGTGGAGAGAGAAAATAAAATAGGTAATTAATCACTTACCAATAAGGAGTCAATCCTTCAACCAGACCTTCGATTAATAATGTGGTTCTAGGAGACTTGGAATCCTCCATGGAGTTTCTAGAGTCATTTAAAATAGGATAAGTCCAAGTGGGAGTGAATATCGGTTAGAACTATGGGGTTTAGGTATTTTAAATATTTTTTTGTGGGAAAAAAATATCACACGCACATATTCCTGGGCAAGGTCACACAGTTTCAAAATTTTTCCCCTTAACTATGTGCCTCTCCTTAGGGGTCACGCGATTACTTCTAAGTGAAACATGGTTTGAAAAACAATGTCCCAACTATTGAATTCCCCTATGTTGGATGTTTCATAGTTTAGGGAGGGAGGCTTCATAGTTTGGCCAAACTATGTTTCAACCTTACATCACCTTCTGTCTCTCTAAATAGGGTACATGGTTTCCTCAGCCAAACTGTACAGTTCTTCTTGACTGTGAGCCAACCGTTTATAGGCCATTTGGCTTTAAAAGTTCTCCAATTTCACCTAAAATATCACCAAAGTAAAATCCAAAAATTTAATAATCAATAAAAGGTAAAAGATTACATTAAAATTAGAATATTATATCCCTATAAAAGTATGGGATCTTACAAAGGGAATGCACCTTATTAGAAATTAATGTAATTAAATATTTATTTATTCAAAAATTCATGAATAGAGTATGAAAATTATAACTTAGGGAATTAGTAAGATAAAAATTTAGAATTACATTATAAATTATAAAAAACTTATTACAGAATCCAATAAGGCACTCAACATCGTCAGTGTTTAATTGTAATTTAGAATCTTTGATCTCATTCTTCATAGGTGAATATTTCCACAAACTATTATGCTTATTATTTATAATATCTTGGATTAAATCAATCAAGTTATTTTCCCATATATTCTCCTAATAATTATAAAAATTTTATAATAATTCAATGGAAAAGTTAGTAATATCGTTTTTAATTTTTTATAAATAACTCTTTAAATGAATTGACCTAATCCACTTTTTTAATTTTTTGATTTTATTAATTAAATTATATAAAATATAATTAACATCTTAATTATAAATAAATATGATATTTAATTGGTATTTTATTATATTCTCCTTATGGTTTGAAATATTTATAAGATGTGAGAGTAATTTAGTTTCTTTCTAAAAATGATAACTACTTGTATGGTTATTTATTAGGAAACTAACAAATTATTCCTTCTATTTCATGATATAAACACCATGTTTTGAGAATGATGTATTACTACAACATCTTAAAATATTCTTAACCCATTTAATGTTTTAATTATAACATGTAAAAAAATTTGACGCCATTCACTAATCAACTATTTTAATATAATTTCATGATATCTAGGTAAAGTAAGATAAGAATAATTGAATTTAAATGTTATAAAAGAATTTATAATTCCATGGGTACTTAATAAGGCAGGGTGTTTGATCAATGTAAAATAATGTAATAGTGTTACCCAAATATTGATTGTCATACATACTATAATTTATATGACAGAAGAATTTATTTATCCTACCTGACTTTTTTCCATTAAAAATGTGCCTTACCCAAGTAAAATCAACACCTAAATGATAGATTTCAATGAAATTTTCAAGGTATAATTATAATTAATTTTGATAAATTTTAGTAAAATTTTCCCTATATGATCTTTTAAATTTTTTAATATATTTAAAGTCTTTATAAATGGTCTAGTTTTTTATGAGTTGATAAGAAATCACTGCATGTTCCTTCCTCAGTTCCATCCTCTTGGAGTAAGAATCGTTAGAATATATATAAGTGATCATAATTTAAGTCATTTAAAAAAATAATTGGAAAAAATTTGATTTTAATATGAAATTAAATAACATATAAATATAAAAGTGAAATAAAATATGATTTTTTAACTACACTATTAGGAAAATTATTAAAAACAAATACATAACTTGTAGAAATCTAAATAAAATACTTAAAGTTATCATTAAATTTAAGTGGTTCGAAAATACCTAATAATTTTTTTTTGTTTCAAATATATTTATATATTTAAAATTAAATATTCTCATTTATAATACCTTAGAAATTCCATATCATAACATTCATTTTATATTTAATATGTCTTTCATAATGGACCATTTTTATGCATATTATCCTAATTTTTGAAATAACTATGTCCTTAATCATAGGAGACTTTATCTACACATACTATTATAGACTTTTCAATATCATTTAAACTAGATAGAGCATAAAATTAATTAAATTTAATGATCAAATACTGATTCACATGATCTTCAGTATGATCAACATTGATAGAGTATAAAATTATAAAAGTTGTTTTACCATGTAGTTTTATTTTATAGCATGACTTGGACTATTATATAATCCAAAATTATAAATTTCATATATTATAATACTATTATAATCCATAGTTTTATACTTACTGAAATTAAATTTAGGAGTTATAATTTCCTCCATTAACTCTGTAGCATTATGAGACTTCCATTATGGGCCAGATGGAACAAATTCATTTTTCTTTAAATTACATTCTTAAACAACTTCTTTTATAGGAAAAGTGTGACTAGGAAATCATTAAATTACACCTTAATTCCATTAAAATAAAAATTATCTTTTTTCAATAGTTATAAACATTATATAAACAAATTTCATATAATGATTAATTCACTGAAGTTATCTTATAGATTTAATTATAATGTCTAATCATATTAAAATCACATTAGAATTTAGGAATTATTTCATATTCAGTATTGGTATTGATATCATCATCACTAGTGTAAGATATAATATTACCAATTAAATAATTAAATTGATTTATTTAATTAAAATTACATTATAGTGACTAAACATGTGTACTTCAGTTTCATTGTCCTTTCGAATTTGGGTGTCAATCCTCGAATAAATATCATTAAAAATCATAGGATTCTATTAAATCCATCATAGTCAAAATATATTCCCCCAATACAAAGTAAAATTATTTTTTAAACATATATGGATTTATCTATGGATCTCATTCCAAAATTATATGAATCTATGGTTTGGGATATAATGATTCAGAATCCCAAGATCTCATTTTTAAATGATTTAATAGAAAACTAATGTGAAGTAAACCACACTTTATGGAAATAATATTCCAATCATAGAATAGCCGATTTTAATAAATAATTTTAAATAAATTTTTATATTTAAAAATATAATATCTTTATTATAAGTAGACACAACTAATAATAAATACTTACAAATTTCTAACCTTTTATAAATTTCATCCATGATGGTTGAATCCTGAGATGTGTTAGAATTATTTATGTTCCATTTGGTTTATTAATATAAAAAGGGGAAAAATATATAATTACATTCATTTTATATCACTTCTAAATTTGTTTTTTATTTTAGGTACGTCTTAAATATTAAATTTTCTACTATGATTATTGAAAAAAAAATCTCCAATGAAAGGCCACAAATATTTTCCATCAAATGAAAATGGGGTCAAAAAAATACTCACTCTCTAAGGCTGATGTAATTGTGATATAGCCTAAATTTTATATTCATGATATGTATATTTTTTTAAATCATATAATATGATATTCCGAAGTAATATTATATGACATTCATGTTATGAAGATAATATATCATTCATGTAGGGTATATCATTGGACATGATCTAGGATATCATATCACCACTTTCGTTACCATGTCATATCATAAAATATTATGATATCATAATGAATTTATATGCATGATTTGTATTAGATAATTAATCATGGAATATAAACCATAAATATTTACATTAGGATCTATTCCATGTAAGGGTGTCATAAATTTATACAATGTATACAGAATCAATAAATTTTAAGTGTTAAATTCATGATCAGTCATGGGGTTTTGAATTTTATAACCAAAGGCATTACTCAAATGTTTCACAATTTCTATGTAAATTCTATGAAGACTTAGGGACTATCCATTATATCATATATAGTTTTCCAATTACATTAATTTTGAATCTATTCTATCTTTCACTCCCATTACTTTCCCAAAAATCCATCCTCACCTTCATCCTTTTCTTAGAGTGTTACTATCATACCATGGAAATGAGTTCAATAGCACCCAAGAATATGGTTACTTGTCAATAGGTGTATAAATCTAGCAGAAAATAGTAGTTTGAAAATATCTCAATTAACTTCATCAATCCTATGGTTGAAGTTATGAGATAAAACCAAAATATATTAAATATAGACATGTATTCTTCATTTTGTTCATATATAGATTTAGATCCAATTCATGGTTTATCTTAGTTTTCAACTTCATATTGTATTCTGATGGATAAAAACTATAATTTGATCTTTAGAAACCCATCATGATAATCAAACCAGATGGTCCATTATTTATTCCCACAAAAAATCTATCTTTACAAAACCA
The DNA here is from genome assembly GCA_963277665.1 of Viscum album. Taxonomy (NCBI): domain Eukaryota; kingdom Viridiplantae; phylum Streptophyta; class Magnoliopsida; order Santalales; family Viscaceae; genus Viscum; species Viscum album. The sequence goes on along the minus strand of OY728120.1, from coordinate 1,404,192,760 downwards.
CACAATATATAGGTAACACTAATATAATAACTAGAATATATAGACATATAGATTTTTTTTCAAAAAAATACAAACTATACATATTTCAATTGTTTTGGGATACTATAAGAATTAGTTGATGTTGATGGGTTAGAATTTAGGGGGTTGGACTCAGAGAAAATTCAATCTATTAAAAAAATATTACATTAGATATCCCAAGACAATACCAAGTACCTAGTGGATTCAAACATAAGGGGTGCCATGGAGGTCCACCAACCATAAGGTGGCCCTATGGAAGGTACTTGGAGGGGCATCAGATACTCATTGAGATGAGATCGAGTATCTGGTAACCCCATGTAAATTTTTTAAAATAATTAATTCAACAAATATTAAAAATAATAATAATAATTTAAAATCCTCATTTATTTCCTCCATGCTACAGGAACCTCCTCTACTTATACCACTATTATTATTATTCAAAAATTATGATCTCCACCAATCCATCTATGATCGAAAAAACATTTATCATTGTGGATCACTATGGTTTTTATAGAATTACCCTTATATTTATTCTCAACCTTTCACACTGATACACTTTTTTCCATGATAAATCAATAATTGAAGGGATTATTCTAGGTTTTCCAACTTCTATTACATAAGGTTTTTCATCTAATGAAATTACATGATAGGATGATTATAACCATGATGTATATAGTCCCTATGATTATTAATTTGTATATATATGTTTATATGTGATGATTGATATGAAGGTTGGTTGACTGCGTGTGTGTGACCAGCAATAAACCAAAATCCCCCCCCCCCATGATTTTTTACCATGTATTAAGAATTATTAGGGTAATGAGTGGTCCTTTGAGTTGGGTGTTATGATTTTATGGTAACCAATAGCCATGTGTCTCAAAATTTGTTATGGAAATAGGGAATGGGAACCTATAAGGGGTATATTTAGTAATTTTAAGATATAGTATAACTTTTTAGGTGCCCTTATGCATTCCTCAATTATAGGAAGAATAGAAATGTGATTTCTAGAAGAGTTTTGAGCCATGGTTGGATGATTAAAATGAAATATGTCTTGTGTGTGGGTGGACTAACCAAATTTATATTGTTAAATAGAGATTATAAAAATTAAAATACATGATTTAGTCTTATTTGAAATAATTAATCTAATATTAATATATATTTATGTGTTATGGGTGGGCTATAAAATTAATACTCTTAATTATTGAGTTTTTTATAATGAGGGTGGTGGTATGAATGTTTGTTGTAATTTCAACCATTACCAATCTCATATTGTGGGTTGGATGTAATACCATACATTTTTATTCTTATTATGTGGGTTGGGTGTAATTCGAACCTCATCAATTCTCACTATATGGTTTTGGTGTAGTATCGTCACTGAAAATTATTATCATGTGGGTTTTATTTAATCCTAAAAATAGTTATTATCATTATGTTACTTGATTTTAATGCCAACCTTGAACATTTTCATTATATGGGTATGGTGTAATACAAATAATGGCAATTCTTTTTTTGGTTGAGTGTGATTCCAACAGTGGAAATTTTTGAGATGTGGGTTTAGTGAAATTATATCCTTTTATATTATTTTATTGTGGGTAGGATGTAATTACAACCATATATATTATTATGATGTGGGTCTTGTGTAATTCCATCCATGGATATACCTCATAAATGGGTTGGGTGAAATGATACCCATGGCTATTCTGGTGAGGTATTTTAGTTTTAATGACAACCAATATTATATTTTTGACTGTGTTTGGTGTAATTTCATTCATTCATGTTATAGAATAATGTTAGTTGTAATTATAAAAAGTTTATTAATGTACTAGATTTGGTGTAATTCCAAATCCTTGGGTATCATTAGAACGGTTGGGTATAATCCCATGTCTTCTATTTTATTATAACTAAGTTCGGTTAATTATAGAATAATTATCATGATCTATTTGATATTTTTCTATGCGTGTATGTTATTTTATCCCTTGGTATTATTTAATTTGTATTTAATTATGACATAAACTATATCCAATGTACGCCTAGTAAATCCAAGGTTAATTTTATAACATAAAGATATGAAATGTTTTTATAATTCATGTTATAATTTCTATATCATTCCATACATGATATTATAGATTTAGATTTGGATAGGTATACCAATGTTGGGGGCCTACTGAGTTATAATAAATCCCTGGATAATTATTCCTATGCTTTTGAAGATTTCATGATCAAGGATATATGTATAGGAAAAGGCTCTACATTAGATGGTTATACTAGGATTTGTGGTGGAGTTAGATACCATAATGAGTAGGGTTTGGAGTCTAGTTTATTTAGTGGTTATTTAAATTATTTTTTGGATTTAGAATTATATTATAGATGATTAGAACCCATAGTGATATTTCAATATGATTTATGACTATTATGACATAATCATTGATCCTCGTTTTATTGAAACATGTGATATGATTCTTTATAGCTTGACCGTGGTTGTAATATTAATATGGTCCATCATTATAGTAATTATTTGATTCAATGATAACTAATCAAATAATCTAAAAAATCATGGGTAATTTATTTATTTATTATACATTTTAAAATATTTAACTTATTTTTAAAATAAATTTAGACATTATTTTAGAGGTTTTATATTTATTTGGGTTTAGTTGGAATTCCATATATGAATTTACAATTTTTCAAAAAAAAATAAAGGTCATAAAATTTTATTTTTTTTGTTTAATTCATTTTGACTCTGTTATGAAATAAAATTCCAATTTAAATATATGATTTCAATGAAATATATGTCTAATGTTGTGAAATGGAAAAGGAATATCCTAATACTTTAAAGCATCCAGGATTTTAAAACAATTTCTTGGATCTATTTTAATCCTTTATCTAGATTGTAAGTCATTGAAGAGGATGGATAATAAGACATTAACATTTGAACAAATTTAATATTTACCATAGTACATAGGTACTTTTCCAAATTTAATGGAGTATAAATAGAAAACATTGTTTCTCTTTATATTTCTTCATTTTATGAGCCCATATAACATCATAGATATTTAGGGAATCATATGAATACAGAGTCATATGATATCACTTCACCCATGATTTCAAGACATTAGTGAGTGTATAAATTCATTTTCAATCATATGAAATCATGAAATATTCAAAATATATGCCATGATAATTTCATTTGACTTAAACTATTCATAAGACATTAAAATTATATGTTTTTATCTATATGTGGGTAGAATATATGGACGAGTCGTATTTCATGGTACATTAACTTTCACGACCGATACCGGTGGGGCACGTGCCACAACTCCCCAAGCCTTCCTCCAATAGGCCAGCGATTGTTGACTAGCACTGAGTAGGTATATCACTAACATGGGAGGCATTTCCTAGGTACATGTAGACATTAACCAATATCCTAGCCCACGAAATGATGAAATGCAAAAACCCACTAATTAAACAATGCATTCATACTAATATATCACAACCAACATAATATGATATGAAAGTAAAGTAAAGTGAAACTGGGACAAATACAAACCCATCAAAAATAATTCTTTAACCAGAAATCCAACCTGTATGAAAAGGAATTCGGAAAACTATTTGTAGCCATAGGAACACACCTTAGCCTACCTGATCTCACAAAGCATCATTTGGTCCTAGTCTTCCTAGGACCCTAGAAAAAGGTTTCTCATCTACACAATACATGTCACGTGAGGGAAAATCCCATGCATGGGTGAGTATAAAAATACTCAATAGGACACCCTAAAACCACAAAGAAATACACAAAGGAAAGATACAGTTATCTTTATATAGTATATGTGTACAAAAAATTTAACAATAATATCAAAATATACTCAAACAATGAAATGTAGTCTGGGGGTAAGTCACAAATCCCACATACCAACAATAGGGATTCAGATTGTAGATTCGACGAAGCACTCATCCAAGAGAACACACTTCATATTTTCATGGCACTGATGACATCCATCTAAGGAGTACGTTTCATTAATAACTTTAATGAGATGGAGATATAATGATAGATTTGAAGAAAATATGATACCACATATGAAGATCACAACCTGGGCGAAGGGTGACACAAATAACTCCATATGTATTAACCTTCTAAGTATAGTATTGATTCTCGGTGATTTTCTCATGTCAATGCCAAGGTCTCTACCTAGGTAATGAATAATGAATAGAGGATCCTACTCAGGGCCTCTTGGGTGGGATTCAAACAACTCTATCTAGGAATTCCAACTGAAGGGATCATACTCTTATGAGTAATAAATAATACCCTCAGACCTTTAAGGAAGTGATAAAGGGAAATATCTCTAACAAAACATGTCCAAGGTATGGTGTCAAATTGAATAAATCCATATTTAAAAGGTATAAACATCATGTAGTAGTGTCACACACCTTGTTCCTTGACCTCAGGTACTGCCCATGTACAACATATCATGTCATTCCAACTGTGTCATGTAGAGTATGGGTACACAGCATGTTGAAGAAGTCACACACTGTTTCCCTCCATCTGGGGTCTACCCATGTACTCCAATCGTGTTCCAGTACATGGTGTCAAACCCTATATATCTGCCCATATAACAATACATTGGGTAGTCTGTTTACCTGGTCTAGTCCATATTTTGGGGTGGGGTACACACCATGTAGGAATCTCGTGTACTCCACCCCGTGTTTGGGTATCTTCTGAGATACACGCAAAGTCTCTAGGAAGGTAATACACATCATGTGATAGGATCACACACCGTTTCACATTTAAATAATTCCCAAACCCCTATACATTACTTAGTGGGGGCCACACATCATGTAATCCGAATTACATGCCTTGTTCTTTAGGATTTTCTAAAATCCAATGTTCTTCCTCCGTGCACCTCAGTTGACCTCCAGGATCATTTTTCAGTGATTAGTTCATCTCGAATATCTATATTGTGATCTAACACATCACTCAAACACAGAATCGAGGTTTTGGGGATTCTATTAGATTGTAAAACCACTTTAAATCCATATATAAAAAACACTTGAAGAAAGATATCTCCTAAATCACTTCAATTCATCTATTGATCTCACCATCAGACCTCTGTTAGGTTTTCCCAGTCTTGGATATTAAATTTCCTATATTTTTACCATGAAAAAAGGAAAAACAATAGAACATTCAGAAACATGATGAAGAACGATGAATTCATAAAACACATGGTGGAGAAAATCAAAACAAACGAATCCAAGGAATGAACCTCGATCATTATCCATTATATCCTTGATCCAATCCAATAAGAATGATCCAAAATCAAAATAATAATCTATCCCACAAATCTTGCAATTAAATCCCATCCCAAAACAATGAATGAACAACAAATCAACTTATTCTTTGTTTGGTCCACATTCATCATTGAATCTATGAAAACGGAAATTAAATCCAAATACTGAATCCTACTTTTGATTTGGATCACTCACTGACCAATATCAGTCTTTGTGTCACTTTCTCTATTGGGATCCATCTAGAACGGTTTTCATCAGTCGTCAATCTTTTATTTCATCACCGTTATCTTGATATTCTTCTTCATGGTTCTACCTAGAGCCTCTAGGGAACTTTCAGGGATATGAGTCTAACCATGGGTCCCTAACTAGATTTTTATTTAATATAAATAGTGTATCTGCATCGTTAGGTCAACTTAACCTTAAAATAAAATAAATCCTTAATTTATTTTGCTCATTAAAATGTTCAAAAACTAATTTTCATAGAATAACCATAATAAACGATGTTAGGCCTCAACTTTGGTAAATAATCTACTCTGAACACAACAGTTCCCTCGAATTTTGGATCCAGGCATATATTTATATGTTATTAAACATTTTCAAAAAAACTACTTGTACGTGCTAATTGATATTATAATATTATTCAAAAATTTATTTCGTGCACACTGGGTCTTAAAATCACATGTTTTCTCAGCTCCTCGTCATGAATTAATTACATATAATATTTGAAAAACAATACATAGAAAATCAAGGGAATTACTTTCTCCCCACTATGGGGATTTACATCCTGAAAAATAAAAAAAATAATGTCTACTCAAAAAGATAAGGTTAATGAGAATGTATCTAAGTCTCTTTCTCCCATGTTTTCTCTGGGAGATTTTTATGCTCCCACCAGACACACATTAAAGGAATCTCTCACCCACAAAGGATCTAATCCTACCGATCCTCAATCTCTACTAGGTACTTAGCAAATGTCACTCCATCATTGATGTCTAGATCACCCTAGTAGATGACGTACGATGGGACCTACACATACCTCCTTTGATGCGACATGTGGTAGAAATCGTGTACCTGGTCTTACTAAGATGGTAGAGCTAAGAGGTATGACACCTTGACAACTCTACAAAATATCTAAAAAGGGTCAATAAAACTCATAGATAACATGTCTCTCTAGAAAAAGTATTGTAATCCCCATCATGGTGAAACCTGAAGGAATACATGGTCTCCTTCCTCAATCTCCAAATTCATCCATAACCAATCATCATATGATTTTTGACCTCTCTTATCAATCTTAATCTACTCTTGTACAATCTTCACATTATTTATAGTAGTTTTCACCAACTTTGGGTCCAATGATGACTCTCCTATGTCATTCCAGCAATGTGGTGACCTACAGGGTCACTCGTAGAAATCCTATAGTGGTGTCATAACAATTGAGGAATGGTATTTTTTGATGTATGAGAACTCCACCAGGGCTAGGTGATCCTCTCGACTATGGCTGAAGTCTGCCATGTAATCTCACAGCGTGTCCTCCAGAACCTAAATGGATAGCTCTGTCTTGTCATTTGTCTATGGTCGAAATGTTGGCTCAAGCATAACAAGGTTTCCAATGCCTCCTGAAATCCCTTGCACAACTAGGATATAAAATGATCAGCAGGATCAGAAAAAAAATGTCTATGGAACTCCATGGAGTCGAACTATCTTCTGAACATAGAGGCGTCTCATGCTCTCTAATGAACTCTGATCTCAAATAGCTAAGAAGTGGGACAACTTGGTGAGTCGATCAGAGATCACCCAAATGGAATATTATCCCCTAGACATATATGATAAACTTGTCATGAATTCTATCGATACTCCATCCCAATTCCATTCTAACACCTCAAGGGGTTGAGAAAAACCCACTAAAACCTGGTGGTCAACCTTCACTTGCTGACAAGTAAGAAATCGAGAAACAAACACTACCATTTCTTTCTTCATCCCTGGCCACCAAAACTGATATCGGAGGTCATGGTACATCTTCTCCGCAACTAGATGTACCACTAAAGGTTATGTATGAAACTCCCTAAAAACCTTCTTCTATAACACCACTATAACTACTGTACATCCTCTGAAAAAGATGATTTGTTCCCTACCTTTCGAATATCCATTAGGAGCATGCCCTATGTACATCTAATCATGTAGAGTCTCACAGTTAGTATCCCTAGTTTTTTCCTCTCTAACTCACTGTAAGAGTGGAGGGTCAATAACCATAGACTGGAGTTAAGCTACACCATCTTCATCCACAAACTATAACGAAAATGAGCCCAACAGCTATGGTTCCTCATTATGCAACTGGAAGCTATACCATCTTCTGAGAGCATCTTCCACCATGTTCCCCTTCCCCTTTGTATAGAAAATCTCAAATTCATGGTCTTGGATGAACTCTATCCATCACCTCTATCTCAATTTCAAATCCTTCAAGGAGAATATATTTTTTATACTGTTGTGGTTGTATTAGACGATAAATTGTTCTCCCATTAGGATGTATCTCCACATTTTCAACACAAATACTACCACTACTAACTCAATATTTTGGTTAATTTTGTTTTTCCCAGGTGGTCTCAACTGAAACAAACTATAGGAAATCATTGTTTTCTTATGAATCGGGATACAACCAAGGCTGGTACCCAAGGTATCGTACAACACGATGTACTCAACACCCTCCCTTTGAAATCTCATGATCGAATCACTCGTCATGTTCTTCCTCAACTACTAAAAATCCTATTGTAACTTTTCTATACACAATAAAAGATTCCCCTTTGGAGTTAAATCATTCATCAATGTTGATATCCTGAAAAAATCATGTATGAGTCTTTGATAATAGCCTTATATCACGAATAATATTTGTAACTCTATCACGCATTTAGTTGGATTCTTTGAAAGCATTTCCTCAACCTTGGATGAGTATATACCCACTCCATCCACTAAGATAACATGTCCTAAAATGTGGAACTCTTGAATCTAGAACTTGAACTCCGGGAGTTTACAATAATGTTAGTGCTCTCATATTGCATCCAGAACCATCCACAAACCATTCTAAATAATGTTGAATGATTTGGTTCATGAATCCCATGAATATTGTTGGGGTGTTCACCACACCAAATGGAATCACCAAGTACTCATAGTGACTATAAAGACATCTGAATTTTTTCTTCAGTATATCCTCGTCCAATAATCGTATATGGTGATATCCTAATAGATGGTCAACCTTAAAGAACTATCATACCCCTCTCAACTGATCAAATAGGTCATCGATTCTCATTATTGGATATATTTTCTTCACATTCACTTAATTCAAGCGCAGGTAGTCCACACACAACCTCGAGCTTCTGTTTTCATTTTTGGAAAACAAAAATGGGGCTACCTAGGGTAAAACATTGGGTCTCAAAAATTAATTCTTTTTCAAGTCATCCAATCGAATCCTCACCTCGAAAAGTTATGAGGGAGCCATCTGATATGATTTTGTAGGTATCGGTGTTGTCTTGGGGTGTAAAACAATGAGGAATTGTATCTCCTAGTGAGGAAGTAATCCTAGAACATATTTAGAAAACGTTCCCTCACACTCCCCTAAGACTATTTGAAACTAAAAACTCATAACATCAACTACCTCAAGGGCCAGCCTATCAAACTAATGAGTAATCAGATGTACCCTCCTATGCATGAGTCTATCATGTTCTGTGTGGGTTTCCTTTTCACCGAAAAAGGAAAACCTCGCTCCATCATTGTGGTCACACCCCACCCTTCCCCACAAATAGTCAATCTGGGCATGTACTATAGATAACCAATCTGTACCAAGAATGACATCATAAGGCCTCAATGCTACAACCATGAGGTTCAAACCGAAACTCTCACCTCCAAGGGTTAGGTCACACTATCGACCCAAATGTTTTAACACTAACTCTTATCCAGTAGGTTTCTCCAAGAATAAAGGTTGATTCAATGGTTTAATAAGAATATCTAGGTCTCAAATAAGATATGTTCCAAGAATTAAATGACTACAACCTATGTTTATCAATACTATAGCTAAACTATAAAAATACACAAATCATATCGTGAATCCTTCCAAGAGCCCCAGGTCCATATGTCTTGACTGCATGCAGTTTCCCTCACCCTTTCCCATCAACTCCCTAAGCCTGGTGTGGACCACCTAGAGGTGGTGGTGGTAACATATCAAAATATTGAAAACCTCTTGTTGCTCTCCCAGTCTCTCTACCACATCCTACTACCTATGGATCAACCTTATCCTATCGCTGCCTCTACCTCAGTGGTCCATCTATGGTCTCCCTCTCAGTAGCACAGTGGGTCAGATAATTTCAGGCAAGATATCACTTTCTATCAAATGTATAGAATCACTCTTCATAGGTTAACTAGACCCATACTAAGATCCTTGAACTGTAGATACTCTATCTTGGGACCTCTTTCTGAAATTTCTCCCATGTCTGGATCCCTGAGACTAATGTTGGCTCTATACTTTCATGTTCTATGCACCTACATGTCCATTACTGACTTTCACCGGCTGCATCTACTCAACAAAGAATATTTTGACAACCAAAGCTCACTCAAGCAACCTATAATATGTTGGAATGCATAGATGGATAACATTATATTGAAATTATCTAATCAAACATCACTGGAAGGTCTGATCCCTAAAGTATTGATCTCTAACCATATCCATAGAGTGCCTGGAATGATTGGTGAAAATTGATAAATAATTATCCACTATCTTGATACCCTATTGGATATGATGAAGCTCTGGTATACACCTAGAGCCCAGTGTAACTGGTGAGGACTCCACTATAAAGAGACGTTAATACTCTTTCCATGATATATTCACCTATTCAAGATTTTGGATACCCAATATCCGGCATCTCCCTACTGATACCTAAATAAGTATCACCACTAGCACCACTATCTAATCCACTGGTGTCCTAACTAGATTAAAAACTCAGGTCACCATCTCAAGTCATTCCCAATAAGCCTAAGGGTTAGGCTCACCTTGAAACATGAGGGGTATCTATCTTTGAAGCTTATGATGCATGCTCAGCTTGTTCTCATTATCTAGCAGTACTTTGTGTACCACATGATTCTTCATAGGTCATGGTATGGATGGTGCATCACATGGAGGTTACATTTGTAGAAATGGTCACTATATCGAAACATTTTTACTAAGAGGGTCGTCCCCATGATCTAGTAGCTGAATCCTAGTTGGTATGAATCTCGAGGGAATACCGTAAGAAATAAATACATACCATTGTCAATGAGTATATCTGGAGATCTGACTCAACAAGGATATGGAACCACATACAATTTCAATATGATGAATGAACCATTATTTTCCATAAAACAAATGTTCTTGTGTACCATGTCAAAATGTAGGTTATCTGAGTCCCAGTGTATGGATTTATTGGTCACCCGCACCAACAATGGAGTACCTAGCTTGAAATCATAAGTCAAAACACCTAACACTATTTCCCCAAACTATTCTCAGAGACTCTTAGTCCTAACGTATTACCGACCATCTCTGATACCACCCTTTCATGACCCTTCCCAGTGGGGTTTGTTCCCTAACTCCCCAATCCCTCGTCTAATAGGCTAGGGGATATTAGCTATAACTAAGTAGTAATATCACTAAATGGGAGGCATTTCTTTTGTACCGGTATACACACACCCATCTCCATGCCCAAAAATTTCTAAAATGTAAAAAAACTCTAAGTTAATAATGCATGCATAGCATTATATACCAATCAATATAGTACAAAAGGAATGTAAAATAATGTAAAACTATGTCAAATACAAGACCACCAAAAGTTATTTTATTACCATAGGTCTAACCTATAAGAAAAGTTACTAAGACTGTTATCTCTACCAATACGAACACACCTCAGCCTGCCTAATCTGATAAAGCACTATCTGGTGCTTGTCCTCCTAGGACTCCATCACAAGGCCACTGATCACAAGACATGACACAATCAGGAAAAGATCATGTAGGTGTGAGTATAACAATACTAAGTAGGGAACCATAAAAACACAAAACGATGCACAGAAGAAAAGAAACAGTAATATCTTCAGAGTATATGTTTACAACATATATAACAAGAATATACAGATATACCCAAACCAAGACACGTAGTCCAGAGATAAGTCACAAGTACCAAATACCAATATAATGGATCCAGCTTGAAGATTCCATGATGTACTCATCTGGGAGAACACATTCCTGAGTCCGATAACACTCATTATGTCTATTCGAGATGTACTATTCATCGGGAACCTTCATGAGAGAGAGATACACATATATATATTAAGATAATAGGATACCACAGATGAAGATCACTAGAATTTCCATGCGGTGATACCAAAAAATCCATCTGAATTAACCTGCTAAGTGTAGTATCAATGCGTGGTGAATTTGGTCACATAAATATCAAGGAATCTACCTAGGGCATGAAGAATGAATAGAGGATCCTCCTCTAGGCGCCTTTGGGGGGGGGGGGTTCAAACAACTCTATCTGGGAATTCCTCTGAAGGGTTCATACTCTTATGAGTAGGAAATGATACCCACCAACTTTTAGTGAATCAATAAAGGGAACGAACCCTACCAAAACATGCCTAAGGTACAGTGGACAAGAGATTCTGTTCCTGTAGAAAGATATAAATGACATAGATTACGGTCACCCCCTGTGTTCCTTGACATTAGGTACTGCTTATGTATAATGGAATGTGTAATTATAATTGTGTCATGTGGAATATGGGTTCACAATGTGTAGAAGAAGCCACACGTTATGTGCTTCCACCGAGGGTCCACCGATGTACTCTGGTCATATGCTAGTACACAATGTTAACTTGTGTATCTTTTCCTATGTACCATTACACTGGTTATTCCATGTACATGGTCCAGGCCAAGTTGTGTGGTGTGGTACACAATTTGTAGGCAACCCATGTACTCCACCTTGTGTTCGTGTATATCTCGAGACACACGTCGAGTCTCTATGAAGGGACTACAAACCTTTTCATATGGTCACATGTTGTGTGGAATTTAACTAACTCCCAAAACCATATTATCTGCTCAGTGGAGGCTACACACTGTGTAATCTGGATTATAGTTCGTGTTTTTCAAGATTTTCCATAATCCACTATACTTCCTCCACACACCCCGGTTGATCTCCTAGAACCCGTTTCGGTGTTCCTTTCATCTCAAAACTCCAAATCTAGGGATTCCTCATCACCCTAACACTAAATCAATGTGTTTTGGGTCATATATCATCTTGGAAAACCACATTAAATCCATCTGATGAAAATCAACTAAAGAATAATATCTCCATAATCACTTTGATTCATCCATCGTTTTCGTCATGGCACCTCCATTAGGTTATCCCAGTCTTGGATCTTTAATTTCGCATCATTTCACCCTGAAATGAATGATAAATGATTGATCATTCATAAAAAATAAGAAGAACAAAGAACTCATAAAACACATGGGGGAGAAAAACAAATAACGAATAAGAGGAATGAACCTTGGCTGTTGTTCATTCCGACCACAATCAGTTCCTGTAAGAATGATCAAAAATAAAAATAACAATCAACCCCATAAATACCAAAATTAAATCTCATCCCATAATAATGATCAAACTATAGATTAACTTGTTCTTTAGCTGGTCTTCGCTCATTTTTGAATCTAAGAGTGGGGAATGTAAATCCAAATAATGCATCCTTCCTTTGATTTGGATAACTCGTTAATGAATATTGGTCGATGTGTTTCCATCACTTAAAAGATTCTTTAAGAACAACATTCATTGATCATTGATCTATTATTTATTTCCCGTTAATTAAGAGGTTTATTCAGGGTTCTCTCTAGATCCTTTATGGAACTTTCAGGGTTATGTGTCTAAACCTGGATCCCTGCCTAGCAATTTATTTAAAAGAGACACTGTCACTACATCACTCTGTTGATGTAACAATAAAATAAAATAAATCTGCAATTTATTCTATTCATTAAAATTTAAAAATAAATACTTTTGATAGCCGACCCACATTGACCTATTTTAGGAATTTCTTAGGGTAAGGCCACAGCCTTGAACGCAAAGATGCCCTCAAATTTTTAATTTGGGCAACCATTTCGAATTTATTCCACATTTTTTGGAAAACTATACATGCCTGATAATTCATATTTTAATATTATTGAGATATGTATTCCATGCACACTAGGACTCTAAATAACACGTTTTCTCAGCACCTAGTCTCTAATTAATTCCATATACTATTTAAAAAATAATACACAAAAAATCTGAGACATTATATCCGCCAAAATTCCATTTTCCATGTCAATTCACTCAAATGAAACGCACATAAATTTTAATAGTGAATCACTATATGATAGTGAAAACCACATATCTAAAATGGAAAATTAAAAAAATAAAAAAAGGTTGACCTAAAATCAGGTCATATGGTTCGACTAAATTAGGAATAGATCCAATATAAAACCAAATTTTTACTGTCAAATTGATAAAGGAGAAGGAGATCATGGGAGTAATGACAAGAAGAGACAGAATATTTGAGAAACAATGTAAATAAATCATGACCCTTGAGCCAAACATGCAGAGATGATCTATTTATGAATGTTTTTCACTACTCGAGGCATGAATTCTGTGAAAATTTTAAAAGTTTCTGAAATCATTGAAAGAGTAAAAAGAATACCTTGTTACAAACATGTTGGATAAAGATATTGAACCATAAAGGGAAACCTAGTACACATATATAAGAACCTTATTTTACCTCTAAATTTAAGGGAGTTCATGGATTGATCAAGCTACTACTATTAATTTTCCATATCATTTATTTTATCATCCTCACTTCTCACAGCCCTCTTACCCTTCATCTCTATTCCAATCTAACTTAGTTGTTAGGTTTCTTCCCTTATCTCTTTCACCGACATCCATGGTCCTCCTTATTTCTCCACGGTTTTAAACTATATTAGCGTTAGAGGTTTTCTACCTTCTTTTATTCATCTTCTCTCCACTCGAAGAAATTGGTATATTCCTCTCTATTGCATCATCTCATGTCTCTCTAGTTTAGTTGTTTCCCCTTCAGTGGGTTATTTTGTACTGGTTCATGGTCCCTAGCCACCACTACCACCTCTCTTATCACCTTATCCTTCTTTACAAACCCCATATTGGTGTTTCATGAAGTTTCTTCGATGGATTGGTATTTTATTGGTATTGAAGATATGCAGTTGTTCCTCATTTGACCATTTTCACTCCTGTACTCTTCCTTTCCATCACTTTATGCTTGAACACATATTGTTTTTCTATGAAGGTGTCTATTGTAGGATTGGTATATTGTTAAGGTATTCATTTTGTGTCAAGGGCTCATCTTGGTTGAGGTTATTCAACACCTTTTTTCCAATTGATTCTGATGGCTTAGGGGTGGAGTAGTGTTCCATACATGTGTAGGTTGTTGGATCTCATTCATTGTATTTCTCTATGTTTATTTGATGTTGTTTTTGATTCAATAAGTCATTATATACAATGTGAGTATCAGTGATTTTTTAAATGTTTTCTACACAAATTATGAGGATGAATTCTCCATTTTTGGTTTCTTCTGGTTTGGATTTTCTCAATGGTTTTTTTATTGAATTGAAGTAATAGATTAGTGGTACTGCTGAAGGTCATGACTCACTAAGGCTTGGTACATAAGAAACTCTGCTCTTTCATCCAGTACTATTGATCTCATTCCATGTAGGTCTAGTGTGATGGTTCTAGTGAAAGTATTAGTATTTGTTGTTTGAGTGGTTTCACCTTTTTAGGAGGTAAAACCTTGCATTAATTTTTTTTGTTGGCCCTAAATTTGTGTCTTTAGTGTTTCACCCCAAAATTTCAGACAATTCATGTTTTTTTGTCATCAATCTAAAAGTTGTGATGATTTTGTGTTGGAATTTTTTGATGTGGTTGGGATATCCATGGAATAATTTTTTCACTTTACTGGAAGGTTTATTTTGTTTTTGAGTATGATAGTTTTGGCGGTTTTATATCGATAGATCGATTGTCTTCTGATGAATCCTTTCAAGTGATATGGGTAAAGTGATGATTTCGGTGAGGTGTGTTGTTAGGATTATGGATTGATTTATTCCACAGCTCCATACAATGATTTTTGTTGGTTTTTTGAAATTTTAATTTAAATATGGGGAGGTGGGGGTGTTTTTTTCTTATGACTGTAATTTTTTGAAATCATTTTATTTTCTATGAAATCCAAAAATCTTGTATTTTTATGCTTACAGTCAACCATAAATTGGACTATTAAAAAATTAAAAGCTAACATGGATGATTATGATGAGATTTAGTAATCAAAGTTGAAAAAATAGATATTGGTGATTTGTAATATTTCATTCAATTTTAGAGATTGAAAGGGAAACAACTTGAGTAATTAATTTAGATGTTTAAGGGAGGGTATGATCCATGTTCAGACAAATATTTTTAGAACTAAATTTAAAACTAACCCTATTGCATCCTCAACCAATTATGGTACCTATTTTTATCACACACTAATCCCCATCAACATGGGAAAATGCAGTAAAAACAACCTTCTATCTGAATACAACCCATTTTCTACTCATACTATGTTTTATATAGGATTAAAATTGTTTATTGAGAACCACATGATAGGAACCTCATCATCCTTGAACAGTCTCTGGGGAGGCAGTCCAGTATTGAGTTTTTATTATATTTTAATTCAATTGAATTTTTTTTAGATAATTATTTGATCTAGTTTATATCACCACATTGATATTTATCTTGAGGGTAACTCAACTATGTTGGTAATACATAAGGCTCTAAATATAATATAATGAGTGGAATGGGTGATTGTTCAAGAACCACTAAAAAAATTGTTGTCCTAGTAAGATAACTATGACACAAGGAGGTAAATTAGGTTATTTTAAAAAAAAATTGCAATTTTAGAACAAATTCCTCTTGAAATTATAATTTGAATTTATCCATTTTTCTTTAAATATATTATTAAGGGGAAATATAAAAGAGTGGATTTATTGTTATAGTGTTTTGAGGAATAATGATCGCCTAGTCTACTCCACCAACACACTCTCTGTGAGCTTGGTGATTTTCACTGCAAGATATTTTTCCAAGGGATATTGATAGCTGTGTGAAATAGACTATAACATGTTAAAATAGTTTGTACAAGGACTTTAAGGGTTTTAACATAATTTCTCAACATAATAGACACCTGGGTGTTCAGAAAAAAAATTAAGATGTTAAATTTTGTTGGATAAATTCTGTATAGAAGCATTAAGATATAGATATTTCATCTAACATTTTAAGAGATATTTAAAGGAAAATATATTTCAACATAGTGTATTACTAAAGAAAAATCTATGAATAGTTGTAGAGAAAATTAATATAAAATAGTAGGATCTAGATCCATATTTTTATAGATATAAGGTAAACACATATAAGAATGTAGAATGTGTATGTCCATGATGTGTATTTATGAAACATAAAAAAACTATAGTAGATATATCATTGATTCATATAGAAGTAGGTTTTACCCATCTAAGAAAAAAAGACAAAATGAAATATTTATGGTTAATATATAGTAGCAGTAGATAGAATTTTTATCTTGTAATGATGAAATATTTGAAGTTATTTCCCGAGTAAGAAATTAAGACATCGAAAATCATATTACTCATATGTATCTATTAAAAAAATAATTAATAAAACCAAATTAATTCATGTCAAAGAGATCTGAAAATGACTCCAAATTTAAAAAAATTCTTAATATTCAATGCCATTGAAATTTGAAAGGTATGTATATATAAAAACATCCATTATAAATCAAAATAGGTAAATATGTTGTTGTAGATCTTATAAAATAGTATTTGAATAATTTTAACCATAGATTTAACCTAATAAATTAATAGAAGAATTTTTAAAACAATTCAAATTTTAAATCCCTCATATTATTAGATCAATATAAGGATCATTCTATGTGGGGTTGATTCCAAAAGTATGGTTGTTAGTGTATAAGTAAATACAAACATAGATTCGTAGAATGTGAGGATCAATACCAACTTTTGGTTCTTAGTGTGAGGTATATTACCAATGTGAGGTTACATATTTTAGGTATATAACAATCATTAGGAACCTAAATGTGAGGTTCCTTTAGGAAATTATGGTTCCAAAACAAAACCTTAAGAACAAACATGGGGTTAGACACCAAAATTAGGTTCAATTAGTCTTTCTGAATAGTGATTACATAATTATTATTAACCCCCTAATTAATTAGTGTAATATTATCACACCAAAATATAAGGTCAACAAAATCCATATTTTGAGAAAATTAATTTATCATAATTAAATTTATAATGATAAAACCCAGTAAAAGTAACTTTATTTGTAAAAAATGATGGTTTTTATGAGAAACAAAAATCGTTGAAAAAACTTATTAGATCAAAATATTAATGTCCAAAAATATCATCTTTTTTATGATCACAAAACCAATAAAAATAAAAGAACATATAGTTTGGTAATTTTCAAATAATTAATTCAAATAACATATAAAAATAGATCATGTTGTCATAGAGAATTCTTGATTTTTTTTGTTTTATTAGATTTATCATCCTTTCTTAGATCAAAAAATAATGTATCAAAGGGAATAAAACACTATATGTTTTTCATGGAACTATAAGTTAATATTATGTAATCTAAAGATAAGTGTATTCTGAATTATAAATGGTTAAAATTAATGAAAAATAAATACAAACACAATAATAAAATTAAAAGAGAAAAATAAATTTCTATATAATTTTTTATTATAAAAATAATTTTATCTCAAAAAAAGTACCTGGTTTAGGGGTATAAGAAGAACTGGAAAAATGTTCAAATTATTTAGAAGATGAGGAAGAAGTTAGATAATCTCAAAGAATATTATGATATCTATCAAGATTCATCCTCAAAACATTGAAATTCTAATTTAATAGTGAAGCTTATTCCCAGATTGATGTAGAGAGTCCTTGATAATATTTATAGTCTCAACCAAATTTTATATCAGAAATGTTTAAAATATGTCATATCTCTGAGAAAATTTATCCATCCTACTTCTAAGCATGTTGTGAATGTATCTTACACTGAGTTCTTAAAAAGATAATTTAGCAATTAGATCCTTTGAGATTATCAAGAATAATTTATTTGGCACATTATCACTCTATATATTTTGACCCTTTAAAAAGTGGTAATAAGATCAAAATATAAAAACTCTAGACTTTGGAAAACATCTTAAAATATTTTACCTAAAGATTTATAAGCTTCACATTTACATGAACAAATACACTTCATTACTTCAAACCAAGACACCAAAAACATTATAATACCATAAAATTATTATTTAGAAATCAAATGAAATTTCAAACTCCACAAATGATCCACTATATCTATCTTTAAGGCATTAAAATCCCTTATATATATCTAATTATTTTTAAAAGTTTGAAATTGATTCTGAAGAGACTCATAATCATCCTTATAAACAAAACCACTCCATAAATCCTCAAAATATTTATTATAACTAAAAAGTTCTATAAGAAATTTAATAAATTCATCTATTAATAAATCAAACCTATAACACATACTAATAGAAAAAAAGTTAGGATGTTCCTCAAAAATATATTCTTATATATATAATCTGAGGTTACATCTCCCTTTATTTAGGGTTCCCGTAATTCAACCAATTAAAGATAATAACCATTAAATCCTTCACTTGAGGGTGAAAGAAACTTTCCAATAACATATGTACTATCACCAAATCCTTTATTAGTATTTTCAAAAGACATATTAATCAAAAAAATGGATTTATTACCAACCAATTCAAGTGAAATAGCCACTAGAATACATACTAAATAAATTAATTTCATGAGTTATTTTCCTCTAATAAGAATGAGCATAATGTTAAACATATTACTTCTCAATATGATCAATCTATTTATCACTTTCTTCTTAGACCTATGATGTTTCTAAAAGTTATATTACAAGATTCAACTAACAATCTAGAGGGTGATTGTTGATCTCTCCTATTAGGTATCTCAAATAACTAAGATCTGACTTCTATTGTAATATTCAGTTTCTGATAAACCCTTAAAAATATAAGATCTCCTTCAAATCTTATAGCTATATTTTTTTTGTAACTTGTATACTTATTCTAATTAAAGGAAAACTTTATCAACAAAAATTTAATATTTTATTCCTATATATTCAATGTTTATTCCATATACTCAGGTTTTAATAGAACCATATTCAATCCAAGATTAAAAAATATATTTGACCATAATTATAATAGACCTATCAGAATTGAGCTTCATTTTCTCCTCTCAACACCCAGATTAGAGATTTCCTCTACTTCAACTCCTACTGGCAGGGGATTTTATTTTGACATAAAACATAAAAATACAAAATTAATCAAATTTCTAGCTAATAATATTTTTTTGTGAAATCTTAACACTATACTGATATGATAAATTAATCCTCTCTTCTAGATAATAAGATATGTAATTCTTCTATACAGATAGAAAGTAATCCTTAAGTCCTTCTAACTACAATGAATCAAGTACCCCAAAATGTACTGGCATAAATTCATCTACATATCAATCAATAGTAGAATAATTATGTACATATTTTGGAATGAAATATTCGATAATTTATTAATTCTAGTTATAACACTAGTTTGGATAAACTTCACAAGGGCCTTCTAACCATATTTATGGTCCTTAAGCATTATCTTCCTTATTTAACAGGTTATAAAGAGAAAACACATCATGTATTCGGTCTTTCAAACCCCATTATAAATCAACCTCAAACTAAAACTAAAATTTACTTCATGATGACACTTAATGATCAGGTCCATCTCTACTAATGATATAAAAAATTCCACATTTCTTAATTTTGAAGAAACTATAGCTTCATTATCACCAAAACTAAACTTCTCATTTTTGAAATACACCAAAATGTATCTTTTGAAAAAATATTCTAAATCTTTCCCATAAAAATATCAAATTATTCTAAATATATATCTCTTTTCATAAATAAATTAATTTTTAAAATCCATTCAAAGTATACAACTTTTCTTTACAGAACCCACCATCAAAACCTGAAGCACTCTATCTCTTTCCACTATTGAGAATAGATTTATCATTTATCTTTATCTTTTATATTTTGATGAATAGTCAGTGGTTTAGGATTTGAATATTTAGGTATTAAGGAGATAATCGATTGAAATGTAAAAGAGCCAAGTGTTGGAAGTTATGAAAGAAATATGATATTTCTGACAGTTTTAGGTGACTATTGGGTTTCTCAAGCTATATTTTATATTTTAATGCTTAATTATTTCATAGAAAATTAAAACAATAAAAATTATTTAAATAATAAAAATTAGTAACCTATATAATAAAAAAGTATGAATAAATGAGTATTAATAAAACCAAATTAAACACTTTAAAAGAAAAAGAAATAAAACATATAATTATTAACTAAAAAAATATAAAAAAATATAAAATTTTTAATTTTAAATAAAAAATACTTAACCCCATTAATAATTTAGAATGAGTGGAGGGAGGAGGTTCAGTAACGATATTAGTATGTTGATATTCTTTAATAAAACAATTCTAAATAGATATCACCATTTTGAAAATGATCTCTTATAAAATATTTTCACATATCAATATTCTAAGTTCAAGAATGTTTTACATGATTTTTAGAAATATTTATATCTCTAGAATAATAAAATATTATATTAAAAAGATTAAAAGAAATCCTAAAATCTAAAATAGTGTGTTTCACCCACAAATAATTTCTACAACAACTACCATCAGATATATATTCAGGTGTAATAGTTGAAAATGTAATTGAATGTTTCTTCTTATTGGACCATGAAATTAAGGGGTTTCTTAAAAATTGTTAGGTTCCTAAGGTAATATTTTTACCTTATCTACATCCCATGAAAATTATCATCAAAATATGAAATAAAATCAATACCTTATTTTTTTAATAGATATGAGATAAATAATAAATTGTTTTAAATACCTTAAAATTATTTTTAAAACATTCAAATAAGACTATTTTGGATTTTACTAAAATCTTACAAAAACATAAACAAAAAAATAATATATGCCATAAAATAAGTAAGATATAAGATAATATTAGTCATAACTATATAAAACCTATTATAAATTGGTGTAACATATTTATAAAAATTAATTGTTATATTAGTACACATTGGAGTTGTATATGTATTATTGTTTTTATGTAAAAACATTTTAGAAAATCAATAATATATTTAAATTTAATTAAAACATCTACAAACCCCTATTATGTATTTAAATTCTATGAAATAATTCCATTTCTCCCATAAAAATCATTTCAAACTCTTTTTACGTAAGTTTTTCAAATTAATGACAAATTTATTGGTTATTGAAGCTGAAAAATAACATCATCTCTTTATATTTTTTCCAGAAAAAAATTTTTTAAAAAGTTTTCTTAAAAAGATTCGGATTAGTTGGTCTAATAAAATACCTTTCCTTAAAATAAAAATACCTATTCAATTATAACAAGACCTTAGTTCTTATTTAATACCATAAAGATCATTAGTAAGTTTGAAAAAGACTTTAGAAAAATCTTTTTTTAAAAACTGAGGGGTTGTTTAATATAAATTTACTCTATTAAGTATCCATTTAGAAAATTATATTTTGTATCCATCAAGTATAATTGAAGAAAAATATATGATTCAAATGTTAAAATGATCCAAATTGATTCAGGCCTATAAATAAGGTAAATTGTATCCTTATAATTTATACCTTTACTTTGATTATAATTTTTAGGAACTAGCTTTACTTTATTTCTAGTAATTACATATTGATAGAAATTATTATTTATAATGTACCATTTAGTTATAATTATTGGATAGTCAAAGGGACTTTCAACTAACTCCCAAACCATATTTATTTTAAACTAATTTAATCTGTATGGAATATCCATTACACAAAACTCATCACTCAGAGATTATTCAGTAAAGTCATAGACTGGGAGCCAATAATCTTTACCTCAATCTAGGTCACCACATGGCCTCAAACATGTCTCCTCCTATGGTATAGTCTACTTACTATCATTGTGGTTCTAAATGTTGTTTAGTGAGGAGACTATACCCTCAAGATCAGTGTAAGATCTAGGATCTTGGAATGGTATGTCCTCATTTAATTTTTTGTTTGAATCCCATTATTTTGGATAAAAGAATGTTTTTAGAATGTTTAAGGATCCTAATAGGTGTTCATGAAATTTAGAACATGAAATAAAGGGAAATTGGGCCAAACAGTGTGGGGCGCACGGTCTGCACATGGCCTGGAAAACCATGTGGCCTTCATGAGAAAACTGTGCACCCCTGAGACACAAGCCCATACACAGCTTATGCACGATTTACAAATGGTGATGGGCGTACAAGGAATTATTGTGGCTTATTTTACCTTGGACAGTGTCATGTACAAGGTTTGGGCATGGTTGGGAAAACCGTGCGGCCAAACTGTGTGGCCCGGTAAAGTTTAATAAAATTACAAAATTGTCCCTTTGGGATTTTAATACCCAACTCAGGGTTTCCTCCCCATTCTCCCCTATTCTACCTTAGAACTAAAAAATATCCCAAGAGCTCCAAAATATATATCTCTTTCATTTATAAGTAATTGTTGGTGTCATTGGCTGCAGATCAAAGCTCTGATTAAGGCTAATCCCATCCTCACTTATCTTTTGAGTTTAGGGTTTGTATCTTCTTCTCCCTTATTTTCAAAGCTCTAAAACCAAATGTTTGGGTGAGATCTAGGTTTTAGATTCAATGGTTGGTAGAAGAAGAATCTAATGGCTCAAATAAAAGTGTGTTAACTCGCAAAATCGAGGTAGGTGGTCTACAAGTTATATCCCATGGTTTATTTGTGGATTATTGCATGTGTGGTTTTATTCTTGGTTGTCTCTTGGTATGTTTTGATCACCCGGGGCATGTTTAGGTAAAATGTTTATTAAGAAGTTAAATTGAAACCCTCATGATTCTCATGGGATACGATGATGGTGATGAGACTAATCTTGGGCCACCCATTGGGTGTGCCGACTTCCTCGGACCTAGGGATTTGTGATGAAAATGTGATATTATTGTGTATTTATGTAGATCCCTTGATAAACATGTTGATGTGATTGATTATAGTGGTCTATTTTAGTTGATGAACCTAAGATTAATAATAACCTAAAGGATATTAGGTTAACATAGAAGTGGTTTATATGGATTGAACATTATTGTGCTAGATGAATTATGAATAGTGTTGGAATTTGTAAATGGGTTGACACATGAGAATGATGAATGGCTAAATGGTTTAATGTGTGGAAATGATTAAAGACCATAATGGAATAGATTATGATCCCGGTAATTAATCCTAGTAAGTTAGGAATAATTAATGAAGCCTAGTGAGATCACCACAATGAGTGAATGCTTAGTGAGAAAGGTATAATAAACAAAAGTTGGGCTAAATGGATAAATGATGTGAAATGTTTTAATTGTGTTAATGGGTTAAGGCATTGTACTAATTATCATGCTATATTTTTATTTATGTTTTCTTGGGAAATGGTTGTGATGTTGTGTGAATGGTTTATGGATACACATATATATATATATCATGTGCACATGGAATGGTAGAGTGGTGTATTTACATGAGGATCAACGCTCATGGGTTGGGATAGAATGAGGCTCTAAACTCCACCACTAATGTATGGGTTAGGGAAGAGGATTGAGGAATTTTTCCCCTAATGGTTAAATCCACCTGAACTGAGGCATGTAGGTGATGATATGATTAACATGAGAAATTTATTCCTAGTGATATAGGATAATTGTGTGTTTTTCCCTCATGCATGTGATTGCGTACTTAAAGCCATGTAACTTATCATGTGAGATAAACCCATGATAAATACGATATAAATGGTAAGTAATGGGTAATTGAATGAAATGGTAAGATAAGTAATGGTAATAAATGTTTGTAATGGACCTAAACTGGTTAAGGGAACTTAATCATTTCTTTGTCATTTATTATTCATTTCCTTCTTTAACGCACAATTTTTTATACTGGATATTTTGTAGACACCGTTGGTGGTGACCTAGTGAGTTGTACTCACACCATTCTCAAGCCACCAATGGCTACCGATGAAGAAATAAAATTTTCTTATCAAGGGAAGGTAAAAGGATCTTGCTAGTGAGTTGGGTTGGCATGGGTGTATGTAGAGGGGACCCGGACATGGTGTCGGGACCATTTTTGGTATTTTTCAATTTTTCTCCATTTTAGGTGTTGTTCACTTTTTCACATCTAGCATGACATCGAATATATACTGTTGGACATGGTTTTACCCCGTTTTGGGGAATGGTTTTTTATGCACTCTCTTGTATTATTGGTTATTATTCTGATATTCTATTATCTTATTTAGTGACTTGTTCTGATAAAAAGGGGTATAGTATCCCCAATTGACCTTTTGGACCCCCAGTCCTAGTCAGCAACCTTTGGAATACAGAGAGGCACGCTTAAGGTCATGTAACCACCCAGCATGGATCACTGGTTTAGTGGATTCCGGGTCAGGGACATTACAATTAGAAATAAATATAGTGGAATCAATAATAAATAAAGATAGTGTAATATAATAATGAAACATATATAGTAATAATAATTTATACCTAGTCATTTGGAAAATAATACGACCATGAATGAACATTCTAAATAAAAATAATCAACATATAATAGACACAATAGTACTAAAAAAAATATTTAAAAAAAGAACCAACTCCTATAGGAAGCCTGAGTACTTACTCGATCCCCAGATCCATGTCATGTCCAAGCCTAAAAAGATTATCAATAAGCAAGTATAATCTAAGACCCTATCCTATGACCAATAAGTTTGTTTGGGTACCAAACAGTGGCCTAAATAGGGTGTGGGTGAAACTTAGTAGGCCACCACCATTGGTGAATAATAAATATCTAATCAGTGAGTAAAAAATAAAGTAGTAAGAATATATAATGATAATCAGTATAAAAATAAAAATATAAAAAATCAAAGTTCAGGTTCCTCGGGAAATAGTAGGTAGACTATACAGCCTTCATTCTAATACAAAACACATGTGTACATTCCATTATATATATACACAGACATATATAAATTTATAAACACACACATATATATATATATATATTCACTAGAATTGACCTATGTCTTAAGATCATTTCTCCTATATAATGATATCATCCATGTTTCCTACATTAAATAAGGTTTTGCATGCCCAAATATCACAAATAATTGATATGGGTTGTCATCCCCAATAGTTGTTAGGTGAATGGTAAGGAACACTCTACTCAATATTTTATATAAAAATAATAATAACAATACTGAAAAGGAATACCATCCAACATATTCAATTAGTATTGATATGGGTTACATGCCTAACAATTCAAAAAGTAATAATATAGGGAGACATGGGAAACAATTTCAATTACAATTATAAGAAATATCATGCCCATAAAATTTTAATAATAATTATAAAGAAAAATTTGTCTTATGAGTTCAATTTAATATATAAAGTGGAATGTCTTTTCCCACAATTTCGAATAATTAAAGAGAAATGTCATGTCCAACTAGTTTCATAAATAAAATTTATTATCATTTCCAACATCACTTAAAGAATAATTTAAAAAATAGGCACATGAATTTAATAGTTAGTAATAGTCCATGAAATATAGTCATGACAATATATGATTCGTCATGAATGTTCAATTTAATTTAATTGAAAATAATAATTTAGCATATGTTTAAATACTTGCCTCAATAGAATTCAATTATTTCAATTAATTCAGTTAATCATAATAGTTTAGTTTAAAGTTAAGTTCCATCAGCCAAGGGCTTTATCCAAACCACATGAAAACTCATTACATTTTATTTAATAATATTTTTATCAAGGGATGAGTCAAATCCCCTAAAGGGTGTATTAGTTTCATCCCAAGTTAATAAGGTCATGTGAATACAAAAACCACACCCAAAGGGGTGGTTTGAGTCAAGTTCAATAACCTCTAAAGGTGAAATTAAATTCATTGTATCTATCTATACCAGAGCCATAAAATTTACATAACTAATTTTAAATATTTGATGTGATACACTAAAAATATGGTGTTGGGTATAATGGAATATTTTATAAACATTAAACACATTATTTTAAAATCCATAGACCACAAACCTCATTCATAGAAAACCTCACTCATCCCTTATTATCCTTTTATTCATGCAAAAATGGTATAAATTATAGAAACAAAAAACACCCTAAAAATTAGGGTAAATGATCTTACTTGGAAATATAATCCAATACGGGATATGAAAATAATATAAGTAAGAATGGGAATCTTTGAATAAGTGATGGAAATACAACAATTACAATGGAATTGGAATTACATTTTGACCAAAGAAGATCTACCCAAGCCTTCAAGAAGTGGAGAGGGGATCTTGAGTAACTGGTGTTGTGCATGGAATAAAGTAGAAGAGGAGATTTTTTGTTAAAGTCATTGAGAGAAAAATTTGTAATTTCCTTCCCTTTAAGATCCACAGGGTTTGGTAAAATTTGTTCCAACCATGGGGTGACACTTTCATATAACCCACCAAGACACAAGGTTGGTCACACGATTTACAAACCACAATCCAACCCTGTTATGAGAATATCATAGGGACACTCCACCCCGCATGGTTGCAGTGAATGGTTAAACATCCATGAACCTATTGTGTGTGTTTCTTAATACATATGGTCAATTTTTATTAGTTTCTTGGTCCACCTCACATGCTTAACCATACCATATTCCCTTACAAAATAGGACACATGGTTTTGTCACATAGTAATCCTTAACTTTGAACCCACCATGTGCCATATTCTATTTCTCCCAAAAAATGAATCTTGAAGCTCCCAAGACTCATATGAACACTTGATACACCAAATGAAACATTCAAGTCTCTTTTGAAACATTCAACCATCCAAAACATGGGACATTACAACCTCCCAAGCATAATACTTCTTGTCGTAGATAAGTCATGGTGGAAAATGAAAACATTTCCCAACTTACATGGGTCACGACTTCCCACTAAATTGGTTGTGGGGAGTTTATGAACACCCAACACACCTCCAAGAGTCATTTTATGCATATGGTACTTATGCTATTGAAAGTCAATCCAACTCTCACAACTACTAATGTAACACCGATATGGCTCTTACGCAATCTTATCTAATCCAATACATGATCATGTCATCATCTCTTTCAAAAGTCAACCTATATAACATACCACCATAAGTCATATCTCTAAATGGCCAATTATGATTCATTGTACTACCACCATCAGAATTTCCTTCATAATTCCCTTCTTGGAATCCTAGTGACACTTTCATCATACTTCATATTTATATGGTATGGTTTAATTCTAATTGACTAGGTTTAACTATATCACGCCATCTTTTATTTGGAATTCCCTTGATGAGATTTATACTATAATCAAGCATGCTAACTAAAGCTCATACCCATCTCCATGTGATGTCTCATGGATGAACTAATTCTTGGCCATTTCTGTTACCATGTCACTATAATAAAACCAGTATATTGTTGGCATATAATCCTATAGTCGTCATACTCTAACCATTAACCAAGACTGACCATAAATATGGGGTAACCTTGGTATCAACAAACGGATTCTAAGTAGCTCATCCATGGTAGTCTATAATCTGGTGGTTATGAGTGAAATTTTGATAAATATTAGAGACATACACACATCAAAAACACTTCCCTAAGATAAAAGGTTGTATCTCACTTTGTGGTCGAGTCAAAGAATTCGTTGGTGTCTATGTGTCTTTCCCATTAATTCTTACTAGGGAATCAAGGAGTCACTTAGAAAAATCCATGACAATCTGTAGATCGGGGTACGTGAACATCACCAAGAATAAAACAACCAATACTTTTTCTATCATCCCTTTTTTATGTAATTTATCAAGAAATATAGTAGTACATTTATTCTTTTAACCAAACACTAGAAAGTTAAAACCACCATCAAACGATCAGTCCATCACTCATGTGAGGGTTACCCTCAAATAGCCGCAGGTGGGAATCCACACCATAAGTCCATATTTTGGTCTCTACTTGATTTTAACTTCCAAGGATTCCATCTGTCTAACCAAAAATGAATTATTTTTAATTATTTAATTCAGTGTATAGATGATGTTATCATAGTGTTCTAAAGATAATGTCTAAATATTGGACATGATCACCAATAGACTAAGAGTACACAAAGATGATACAAATTACCCATTAATGGTACAAATATATGAATATCATGACATTATCTATAAAATTTTATCAATAGGAATGTATATCTCTCATGACCAACACTCCATCAAAAACATCATATATTTTCCTTGAACCAACCCCTGGCACCATGTCATCCAATGATGTATGATTGGGTCTAACTATGGTTCAACCACCTCATGTCACCATCAAACCTCTATCATACTCTTAGGATATAGTTTAAGTGTTACTCCCCAAAACAACCCAACCATATTTAACATGATGCATGGAAAGTAGTTTTAGCTCACCTTCAAAATTTTATCACCGAAGCGTCCGCAAATCCACACCATCATAACCAATTTAAGAGACACCCATATTAACATTTTATGTTTTAATTAAGGGATTGATCACATATCTTTAGATACAAATGTAACATTAATAGTTCAATTATAACTACTAAATTCCAACCCTAAATCTTCATTTTCAAAAAATATTGGGTACTAAACCAACCAACCCATCATCTTGATTCCTTTAAATCATAGACGCATTGTCGACCCATAAATTCTCATTCCACATATTCATCCCAAGCCTAAATCTAAAATCCACACTCAATTTATACTCACACCTGAGTTTTAAAACTCAATTTAATTTCCAATACTTGAAATATATAATATTTCAACTCATCAGCTTATTTAAGTAGTTTTGACCATGCTCATTAGTCCATAGCATTAATATTCCCCCAACTTGGATGTACACAGTTTCCATAACATTCATAATTCACCCCACTTCGGGAATTTCGTAGGCATCACCCCATGTTACATGATCTGTCACCACTAAACACGACTCTTAGATTTGGCCAACATTCATATGCCAAGTTCAAACAAGAGAAGAGAGGAAACCATCAACTTTTTAGCTTTCTAGAAAAAGTTTTATCTTATATGATTGTGTGAAGATCCTCCAAATTCATGGAAATTCATGTCATCGGCATTCACCATAAAACACAAAATTAATTTGGATATGTTGCATTATCACACATAATCCTTTTCACAATGTCGTCTTGGAAAATTGGTAAAACTCATATTCTAATTATTATCTCCAAGGTACAACTCTCGCAAAAGGGTCTCAACACCCAAGTCACCCTTCTTTATATATGACCTATGAATGTAGCCTCTATGTAATCATGAATATTTTCAAGAAACCATGAAACCGCGTGATTTAAATTATTTGGTGACCTTTTCTCCAAAACTGTATCGGATTTAACACATAAATTCTTTACTCTTTGAGAAATTATTTAGAATGCATCTACCATGATAAAAAACAGAAAAAAAGCACTACCATATCTTTTAATTTACATGCCCAATGACACTACATATCCCAGAGTCACACTATCTATTGGGATTAAAAATAGTTTGATGAAATTATAAGACATCTATCAGAAAAGGGAAGATATTACATGATCATCACGGTGGTCGACCATGCCCTAGGAATGCCTAACCCACATAATTGGTCAATAAAATGGTGTTCATGCCCACAACAAGGCCTAACTTACCAAATGATGACCTATCTACCCTAAGGTTTTTCATAATCTATAAGAGTCCAATGAAGGAAAAAATGACCCTAGATTGAGCCTCAAGTATAAAAAATATTTAAAATCATTTACAAATTCTTTAATTTATAAGGGTTCTACCTCCATCGAGATTTACCCTTACATACACAAGGCATCGACCATAAAATAAATTCATGCTAGAAAAGGTCACTATGACTTACCACCTGACCTATAGTTCCAACTCAACCGAGTAATAGGTCACAAAGGTCCATGGAAATGATGAAATTCATGATCAAAAAAATATTTAAAATCAAGCACTACATGAGGTTCCCAAAAATAAACACCTCTAAAGGGTTTCATTTTTGGGAATTTAGATTACTCCCATTTATTGAATCATTTTGAGCTGCCCATATATATGGGATATCAAGTTATTGTTATAAGGAAAATATTTTACAAATTGTACTACCATTTTATTTAACTAATTACAGGCAGTGTTATAAGAAAATTATCTCATAATTTTCTTTTTTAAAAACATTTCATTTATCTATAAGTTCTCACATTTGTCTTAGTTAATGAAAATTTCAATTGAAATATTTAGAGGAAAACCCCTTTAGGTTATAATTTTCATTTTAATTAACAAAAGCCTAATAATAAAAAATATAAAAAGAAGATAAAAGGTCTTTTATCATTTTAAAGGGAATTTGATTTAGTAAGATGCCATCATATATTTATATGTAACATCTTAAAAGTGGTTTTTGAGACTTTAAATAACCATACCATATTACTTGAATATCCCACCATGGGGTTATGTACTAAAGAAAGTAAAAATAAAGGTGACCTATGGGGGTCCCATCATACCAAGCATGGTTCAGTTATATGGGAATCAATTACCAATTTCTAGTTTCAATGCTCTCTAAATTATATTTGGATAACCATTTAAGTTCAACTCAATAACAATTTATTTATCTAAGATTACTCACACCCTTAATGGGTTAATCTCATAAGAATACAATACTAAAACTCACCTACAATAATCGAGTCAATAATATAAGGACTTAGTTGTATGGTTTCCCAATACCCAAGTTATGAAGGTAAACAGCCTTTATAAGTTATAATTAGTAAACCATTTAACTGACATACACATGAAATTTCTTGAGTTTATTTAGAACTAACTAATTCATTTTCCATTTTCAAGATTCAATTTCAAAATCATTTCACTTCCTTTATCAATTTCAGGTTAACTAAATAGAAACCTAACATTTATCTATAGAGGAAAACACCATTTAGGTTGATGTTGAATCTTTATTTATCCATCCTTACAACATCACCATAACATGGAAAATAATCACATATTCAAGGAATACATGCATGTAAGTAGGAATAAAAATAAGAATGTAACATAAATGATCATAAAAATTATCACCCGAGTATTGTGTATGTATAATAATTCCAAATAATTACCTAAACATAGTAGACAGATAATAATGGAACACAATTAAGAAATATAGGTATACATATAATAATTCATAAAACATGTGAATCCTATGTGCCTAAAAGGATGCATGAACGTACCCCCTAATATTAACATACTAGGACAACTAGTAAATCCCATAAATCAATAAATTAATCACTAGAATAAATAAAACAAGAACTCTAGGTGAAAAAATAATCAATTGTAATAATGAACCATCATGAACAATATTCTAGATCCAAGACATTATCTTTCCCCCCATGTGTGGGATAGACATACCTATAAAAGAGTTAGTTACCTTGTTCCATCACATTATTAATATAATATCTACCATTCCAAAATAGTAATAAATGAAAATAAAGAACCTTTAATAGCACTTTGTAACATCCTGGCCTGAGATCCACTAATTCAATGCCTCGATCCGAGATACCACATTACCAAAAGAACACCTCCCTATACGCGTGATATTTCCTACTAGTAGTGTCAGTATAAAGGAGGAAAACTGGGGATACTATACCCTATATATAAACAAAAAATACAAAAAATATATATAATAAATAAATTTAACATAATATAATTATGACATAATAGCAGTTTTCATAATTGATACCCCAGCAAGGTCCAAATAATATAATTGTGCATGAACATACTATGTAACAATAATAAACAAGAATAAATAAAACTATAATAGGTATGAAAAAATAAATAGTTAAAAAAATACCCAAATATTGTATTAATATTGAGTATATGCTTGATCTGCATCTCCCAGTCAATTTCTAGCCCATAAAGAGTAACAGCAAGCAAGAACAATCCAAGATACTATCCTAAAACCAAAAGGTATGTCCATGTACCAAACAAAGGATTGAATATGGAGTGACTGAAACTTGGTAGGTAGTCACTAATGGTATCTAGTTCATATCCAGTCGGTGATTATAATATAAAATATTTGTGAAGGAATAATGATAGGAAGTCCAACAAATAAAAGTATAAAACATGTCAGCTTGGGTTCCTCAGAGAACACTTGACAGAACATACCTTCCTTGTAGAAATTTAGAACATTTATATATAGTCCATCATATATATGCACTGGAATGAACATGAGGATTAATACCCATGTGTCCACATAAGTATATCATACAAGTTTCCTATTTAAAATAAGGATTTTTGTGCCTAAAGATCTCAACTAAATTATAAGGTTCATCATTCCCTATAGTTTTTAGGTGAATGGTAAGAAATTTGTTACCCAATACTTTATCTAAAAAAAATAATGGAATGTACCACCAGGAACCACACATTCAATTAGTATAAATAAGGTTTCCATTTATAACAATAAAAAAAATTATAATATGGGGAACTATGACTAACAATTTAAATAAAAATTATAAGAAACATCATGTCCACAATATTATAATAATAATCATAAGGAATACAGTGTCCTATGAGTTCAATTTAATAAATAAAGTGAAACATCTTTTCAAGAATTTATAATAATTAAAGAAAAAAATCATTTCCAACTAGTTTAATAAATAAAAAATGATATTTATATACAAAATTACATAAATAATAACATAAAAATTAGGAATCTGCATTTAATAATTAAAAATAATCCATTAAACATATCAATTCCAATATACTTTTCATTATGATTGTTCAATTTAATTTAAATTAAAATAATAAGGAGTTATGTGTGTAAATACACGCTTCAATACAATTAAATTCATTCATTTAGTTTATTCCATTATAAGTTTCCAGCATATGGTAAAGTACCATGGACTAAAGAATTTATCCAAAACATTTTATAAATTATTATATTCTATCTAATAATCCTATTAGTAAGGTATAAGTTAAAACCCTTATATGGTAGTTTAGTTTCAACCAAAATAAATAAATTCATGGTAATATAACTAACACACCTAAAGAGGATGTTTGAGTAAATATCAATAATCTTTAAATGTGAAATTAAATGTAAAAGAGCTATCTAATCTAAGGCATCATCATTTACATAATTAATTTTATATATAAGAGGTGACACGCAGAAAATAAGGAACACGTAATAATGAATTATTTTATTAACATGAAAGAAGTTAATATAAAATACATAAACCACCAACAACTATCTAGGATACTTTTTAGGTCTATTATCATCCTTTTATTTGAGCTAAAAAATAGAAATCGGAGACATATAAAAACACCCTAAAAATAATTTATATGATCTATCATAGAAATAACATCAAATAAGGTATAAGAAAACAATATAAGGATAAAGATGAGTTATAGAATAACTAATATTGATTAAAAAATACTAACGGTGTTCAAATTGGAAGTCTATAAAGGATATCCATCCAAGCATAAAAGAGGATTATAGGGGAGATAGAGTGGCTGGTGATGTGCATGAAATGAAGAAGGAAAAGTGGTGATTTTGGATTAAATTAATAGAGGAAAAATTGGTCATTTAAATGCATTTAAACATATTAATGGTTTGGTCATATATATTGGAAAACCATTTTCCAGTCATATAGTGCTACTTTCCTAGCACCCACCAAGTCACACTGTTTGCTCGCACGGTTTACAAACCATGATCCAATCATGCAATGTTACTTCTGCAAGTGAAATCCACACCACAAGATCACATCGCACTAATTTTCATTATTTCTCGGCCACCTAAAATATATATCCAAACAGTGTACCCATACAAAATATTCTTCACAGTTGTGATGCATGTTTATCCCGAATAATGTGCCAACCATACACCCCTATATTTTCCCAAAAATATTGATTTTTCAAATTTTGAATCTCCCAAAACTCATCTGAACACCAGGGAAACCTCCTACAATGTAAAAAAACCAAAAAAACCCATAAAATATTTCCAAATGTCATAATTCCAAATAAATTATCAATTAAAAAATTGTCCTTTACACCAAATCAAGAATTCAAATCCCTTTTCAAATGTCCTTCCATTCAAAAAAACAAGATGTTATATCTTCTACAGAATTAAGTTCAAACTAGGATAATAAACCGGATAAATACACTAAATTTATAATATTCCTTATACTCTTAAAACCTATATATAGGTCTATTATAGTGTTTTATAATTAATTTTTTATCAAGGTAGTAGGTTTTCTAAGTTAGAAACATTCAGATTTATAAGTTTCCTTCTCATCATAAATAAGTTAATCAAGATCATGATCTAATTTAATTTCACAATTAAAATTAGAAGAATCAAGTCTCAATTCATTTAAATAGTCAGTAGCTTCAATTATTTGTGTTTTATTGTGGTAGAGGGATCCCTCTCATCATATTTCGCATGAAATAATTCTTCAACTATTTTTTACTATTAATTAAATGCTCTATAAGATTTAGATACAACATAATAACCAAAAAAATTCCTTCATCACCTTTTGGATCAAACTTACTAGGTATTTTAATAGTACAAAAGATATAAACCCCATATTTGAAAACATTATAGTACCCAATATTATGTTTTATATTCTTTAACGACTCATAAGGTGTCCAATTAAGAAAATATCTAATTAAAACACTTTTTATAGTATGAAATAATGTGTTAAAATCTTTCACTAAAAAAAAGTAGGTAAAAAATAAAAATTTAATATAGTTTTATAAATTTATTGAAAATATTGATTTCTTATTTCTATAATTATATTATTTTGAGGTGTCCATGGAGAAGATAAAGTTTGTTTAATGCCCAGATTTCTAAAAAAAACAATTCAATTCTTGATTCTTAATAGATCCTCAATGATAAATTCTCAATGAAATTATTTTTTTATCATTTTCATTTGGATAAAATACAATATATATATATTTATATGAAATACTCAAATTTATATTTTAAAAATTAAAACCAATTGAATCTAAAAAATTATTAACTACAAGAAAAATAATGAATCTTCTTACAATGTTTGCTACTCTGTATGGTATAAAAAATACACATTGATAAGTTATGAATGTTTTTATGTAGAAACATTATTGATTAATGTTAAATATGACTTTTAATTCTTCCCTATTTGAAATTTATTAGATTTTTTTCTCATCAAATTTGTGACAAGGAAGATCAAAACCCAAATTCTACTTAGATGATTTAGATAAGGAATATATATTATAGGGACTAAGACTTATGGACGTATCTATGGTTAATTTATTTTATCCTTCCAAAATTTACATTTTGTAAACATAGGGACCTAAGGTCCAATGTATTAAAATTTTCTATTCTAGGTAAACTAAAATAAAATAGTTAATTCTTAAAAACAAAACATGCATCATTTAAAAAATTAATTAAAACCCCATCACTATAAAGTTTAGAAATAAATATCAAGTTATGATTCAACCATTTAAAATAGATAACTATATTGATTAAGATATAATTTGGATCTCTAAATGATCCAACACTAATTATTTTTCAATTACTATTATAATTAAACCTAATAAATACTCAATCAACTTTAGATAATGAATGAAAATTTTAAAAAAATTCATTCATGGGTCAAAATATTTCATTGAATATATAACTTATATCATTTTTCCCCCTTTGGATTACCATATATAAAAATATCAAAAATATTAGTTCCCAAATGCTTTTGGGTGTTGTAGTGTTATCAAGCAAGGATCTAGGAAACCATATTTATTTAACGAAACTCGAATTTACAAAATAATATCTAAATCATATATTGAAATATATGATTTATTAACATTACATATTTGAGGATTCCTTAGGCTTCAATCATTTCCATAGAGAAAATTAATTTCAAAATAAAAGAAATTTAATATTATACAAGATATGATTCTTTGAGATTGGAACATAATAATTAATATATATTTTTGGTTTCTCACTATTACTACCAGTTCCATATTTTTCTTTCTTATGTTTATTATTAACAAGGATTTGTCTTAAATAATCCCCCTTAATTTTTTAAACACACTATAATCAAATTTTAAGTATTATACTTTATCAGGTATTTATTTAATTTTACTATCATTCTCAAGAAAAACATGAATATGATTTATCTAATTTTTTAAAATTCTAAAAGTTGTTTTATCATTTCATCATTTTTCAATTAAGACTACATTATGATATTTTTTATAGATTTTTTTTTGTTTTCATAAAGGTTTAAAATTTCTCTTCTAACATTTAACAATATTATACTAATTTCTATATGATCAATTATTATATTCATAATCATTAATAGAGGAATAATAATATTTTAATTCATTTTCCTAAACCACAGAGCACATGTTTTATTATTTATTTATTTATTTGGGTTTAAATTCATAACTAGAATAATTTCTTGAATCTTAAAACCCACTCAATGTATCATTTATTTAATATACAATTTCTTTTACAATCATGATTAATCTAAATCTTATTATAATTATTTTGAATTTTTCTTCATTACTTGAGCAATAAAAGATCATGTTTGATCTATCCAGGTTGTTTGTATTCATAACATCTAATTCCCTTCAGTCCATAATAAATTTTCTAATAGTAATTGAATATTTTCTTGAATCATTTATTTCTATTATATAAAATTTTGTATATTCTACAAACTATGAAAATTCCTCACCTAAATTTTAATAATTAATTCTCCATAAAATAATATAATATTCTTTATTAGCTTCTTTTCTTAGATTAGAATAGTGACTTCAAGATCAGTATTTTACTTATTTGTAATTTTATAATCCTCAATATCAAGATCAATATTAGTTGTATACATAATTAAGGATCCAATTAATTCTTCCATATTTAATAATTTATCCAGTGTCGACTATCTAATTGTATCTAAAATTGCATTCTTTATAGATGTAAAAAAAATTGATAACTTTTAAAGAGCTATTGAGTTCAGGTACAAGTGTTCCAAGATCAATAATACCATTGACTATCTCAATCATTCTTCTAAAACATTGAGTGACAATTTCACACTTAAATATTTTATTGGTATCAAAATTTAACTTAAATGAATTATATCTTAATTTCATTACATTTTCAGTTCCTTCCTATGAAATAGTGATTTCTTTTCACATTTCAAAAGATGAATCACATTAATTGGAATAATGTAATTTATCTAGTCCAAATACACAAATACGTACATTCATGGATCTTAAATTCATATCGTATTCATATTTTATAGAAGCAACAAATTTTTATACTTCAAATTTAGGGATTTTATATGGATTATCATCTTTCAAATAAATTCTCAACCCAATCCTTTTCAATAATATAACCATGTAATTTTTCTACAACCATAAATTTTATAATTTGAATATAAATCATTGATCAAATAAATTTCTTTTTTATGATTATTCATTAACATCAATATTTATCTAAATAATTAACACAGTATTTTTTGAGATTAAATAAATCATTAATAAACGACTTCTATAGTACCAATTATTGTCCCAAAAAGATGATGAATACATAATAGGGGGTGCATTTTGTACTTTTAAAACATTTAAAATCATTAAAACCAATCCCTCTTGAACATAAAAAGGTAAATTTTTGTATGTTTGTTAACAAAACTCTGAAAAATAATATAAAAAGTGAAAAAAAGTTTTTATAGTGTTTCAGGAATGTCAAATCCACCATTGATCTCTCCACAAGAATAATTATTTTCACTATCTAGTTCTTTTCCAAGATATCTTGGTAGTTTTGTGAATGAAACTATAAATTTTTAAAAAAATCATTATCAGGCCTTTAAAAAGAACTAAGAATTGTCCTTATAAAAATAAACACCCAAGTTTATAGAAATGAAGAAGAGATATAATTTTTTTGAATGAATAATCTATATAAGAATTTAGATGTGCATAGTACAGTAGACATATGAAGAGATCTTCATAAAGAAATATATGTCTCTAAATTGTAGTCCTTAAGAAGAATATTCCAATAAATTTAGATAATATTTGGATAAAACAACAGTTTCTAGACCCAACATTTTATAGAAGTAGTAAAAACACACAACAATAGGTAGGACATGTATTTCTCAAATGTTTAGCCCTAAAAACATCACAAAAATAATATCTATATTTTATATATTTATATAGAATAAGGGGTTGCCCTTATAATAATAACAAGTCAAACTAAATTATTTTTTTATAAATATGTATTATAAGACGATAAAATCATTTTCTATAATCATGAAATATCCCACCTTATTTTCAATCCATGATATTCAAAAAAATGGGCATCATATTGTCAAATATAATGGTTAAAGAATAACAAATAATAAACCCAAATTAATTACGGTCAAACAAATATGAATAAATATATAGATCAGTCATGTTTTTTAAATTCCCATTTCTTTTGAAACTTTAATGATATTAATATTTGAAAAGTTCACTGGAAATTGAAACAAATAAATCAATTTTATGGATCTTTAGAAATATTCATTGAATCGGTTTACTCAGAGATTTACTCCAGTTGAATCATGGAAAATATTTTAGAATCATTCTAATTTTAAATCCAATAAACAATAGGATTAATGTGGGGATTATTCTGCATGAAGTTGATTGAAAAAGTGTGGTTTCATGCATACTGACCAATTCAAATATAGAGTTTTATAGTATATAGTTAAATAAGAATTTTTTTTATTAATGTGAGGTATATTACCAATATGAGGTTACTTAAATTAGGTATATAACCAATATTAGGATCTCGAAATAGAGGTTCCTTAACAAAAGTGAGGCTCCAAAACATAACTTTTATCAGAAAATTGAGGATTAAAACATTGTTTTGAACACTAATGTTGGTTTCAACTACTCGTTTTGAACAGTAATTCTAGATTAATTTTTAATGACTATAGTACTTGGAATAATATTTTCAAACTCAGATATAAAGAACAAAAAATTATTTAGGAATTATAGAAAATTTATTTTTTTTAATTAAAAGTATAAATCAAAATGAAATTAATGTCAATTTATGAGGAAAAAATTATTGTTTTCTTAAGACTATAAAAAATCAAGGAAAACATATTATATCAACATATATATTCCAAAAAAATCCCTATTCTTCTCTATTATTTTAACTATTTCTATGGTATGTAATGAAAATATAGAGGATAATTTGGCTCAACTGAATAGAACCCTTAAAGATATTTATTCACCAAATTTAAAGAAAAATAATCGGCCATTAAAAAGAGGAAATAAATATGTTTTTTTTCATATAATAACAATTAAACCTATTACCTAAATTTCATGATATCTTGGGAAAAGATCCCAATATACCTATTATAGATTTTGGAGAATTATAAAACAATATTTGATCTAGAGGAGTCGTTGAGGTTAAAAAAATCTAGAAGACCTTTTCCTTGAATCCTCATAGATTAGAAAAAGAGTGGATTTATAACTCACACCATGGAGAAGTATCCACATGGTATGGGATTTAAAATTATTTCCTCTATAGATTTTAATCTACCTCTATTAGTATAAAAATGATAATAGAGATTTATGTAATCAAGCAAGTATATGGAGAAAGTCTCTATGATTTTTGAGAGAGACTCAACCGACTGAAAACAACCCTACCGCGTCATTCCCTAGAAGACCATCATTTATTGGTATTCTATAAAACATTATTAATGAAAATTGTTAGAAACCATATGGATTATTTTTCCAGAGGATCCATTAATAAATATTCACATTCCTAATATAAAGAATTAGCAGAAATGTTATCAAAAAACTATCAAAAATTTAAAAAAAAAATTATCAAATACTAGAGGTGTATATGAGGTAAACAGTTCTAATTTTCATTTTCATGAAAAAAAATTAATAAATAGACCCCACTTGTGAGATAGTTAATATTTAATAATATTATATAGACTACACTTTCTACACCCCCTTGGGTTTTCTAACGATGAAAATATTTGGAGCTCTAGACTGATGTTTATCCTGAGGTGAAATAGATATTTGATTACACATTATAGAAGAAATTTTAGTAGTAAAAAACCCATAACCAAGGACTCGGATATTATTAAAATATTTTTATGGGGCTATGAACTAAAACCCTCAAAGTCTTCATTACCTTAAAACTCTTCAAAAGACATTCTAACCCTTACCATTTCAATGGAATGCATTTTAGTCCTTTATATTCTATCAAAAATAAAAATATCACAAAAATATTTAAATAGTACCTACTAAAATAGCTAGAGGAGTCTAAAACTGACTGGAAAACTTCCCTTATAACTCATGATTCAAAATTAAAGGACCCAAATAGATAGTTTGAGAAGAGGATATCTACCCTAAATGACTTGAAAATCAGGGATTTAGTAAAATATATTCCTATTAATTTCATAATCACCAAATAAATATTGGTTATATGTTCTTAAGGATTTTTATGGTGATAAATATCATTTAATAATAACAATATCAAGAATAATGTAACACCCCGAACCCAGCTACCCAGAGTCGGTGCATTATTGCGTAACATTTTCATGATCACAAAAGATCAAGTCTCAAAAGACTGATTAGTTTAGTAGCCTTGGAAACAGTAGATACATTCATAAGTCTTCCATTACATCATAAAGTAAAACAAAACTACAATAACATCTTGTCTTCATATCTTCTCATACTATCCTTGCAGGTCATTCATAATATACTTCTTTACATCCTGGAAAAATTAAAACATTGGAAGGGGTGAGCTCAGATGCTCAGTAAGGATAACAATATAGCGGAAGATTTCACAAATAAACAATAACATTTACGGCAATGTATAACTAAACAACAGCATTTTAAACTTGATCTTCAGCATAATATGGCATAAATAAAATGAAATAATTCCATTTACTTATACACATGGATATTCTACTAGTCTAATAATCACATGTAATATCAATAACCACTTTCATAATGATGGAATGCATAATGTCAGACTATCATAACCACGTAGCCAGGGTCTCGTCCCAAGACTACAAATAAGATTTTGTCAAGGACTCGTGCCAAGACACTAGTTTGTCTCATTAGACCTACCGATGCATCGAGGAGCTATAGAGAGCTCCACCCGTCACTTATTAAGTCCAATGAATTCCTCATATGAAAAGGTTTAAACATATCATAAACCATAACATAATCATATCACATAAAAAATGCATAAAGGAAACATAGCATTTCCATATTTCAATCACAAGATATCAATACAACACATTGATATAATAAAAACATTATCAAACCCCTTTTCAATACCAAAATAAAATAAAATTAAAACTTTTTATTTATTTTTCATTTAAAAAAAGTTATGGCTTGTAGAGGAAGTCGAAACTCAAATAATGGACATAGTGGCGGAGAAGTCGTTGTCGCCGCATTCGTACAAAAAAACATTCCCTTTTGTCGTTTAGTAAAATGATTCGTATAAAAAGGATTCCTTTTGAATAAACGTAAAAGGTCAAAGGGGTTTATACACCGTATAAAAGAAAGTTGTGTATAAAACAAAATATGCCTCAATGAAAGGAGATTGAGACAAAGTCCCTTACAAAGATCATTTTTAAATAAAATAGATCTATTATGTGTATTCTCTATATGTACACATAAAGAAAGTATAAATACAAGATCGTACTTAATAATATCATGACATAATTTGAAAATAGGAGATTAACCCAAAGAATAGAAATTGGGTTAAGAAGTTCCCTTACCTCGTGTCCGACTTGACTCGACCGCTCTTTAACCTCCTGAATAATAAACAAGAGTTAATTTATAATTTCTTAAGAACCTTTTTGAAGTTCATTATTCCTTTTATATCACTTATTACCATGTTATGAACATTATGTAATTATTTATGTCAATAATGGTCGTTTTGTCGATTTTGGTACTTGAGTCAAAAATAAGCTTCTTATAATTACAAGTTGTGCATGTGGTAAAATATCAATTATATACAGAATTATATTCATTATTTATATATCATATATATCATATATATCCAGTATATACAGTCATTCATAATATTACGTACCATTTAGAGGTAAGAAATGAAATGCACCGTTCATGGAGACGGTAAGCCGTACGTACGCATGAACGCTACTTTCATTTCTATTTCATATTTAATGGAATGAAATCATAATTATATAAAGGTGTATTATAATTCCAGTATAATATCATACATAATATCATTTACTCCATCCTTTATACATCCCACATAAGGCATTAACGATTCAAATCACTTTGAGGGGGCGGTAGTCCGCACTTCCTAAAATGAAATTATCGTGTTTACCCATAATGGAAATCATAAAGGTATGACATAAATGACAAATGAAAAAGCATAAGGAAAAAAATAAACATAATATATATATCATATATGTAAATAGTGTCATCATAATGGCCACCGTTAGAGGTGTTAAAATAATATTGGACAATCATCATTTCGTGTGGCAGTATTTCACCACCCACAGAAACAGTATGTTCTTTAACCATTAGATGGAGGTGTGTGTAAGTGTAAATCAAATCCTCTTCATAACAACATCCTAGTTTATTTTAGATACTATTTTTGTTATAAAAGAAAGTAATAAAAAGATTTTAAGGGGTTGGAGAAGAAAAATAAAACAAAAGAACATAAGAGAAGACATTACCTTAAAATCAGGTAACTCTTTTTGATTTGAGCCAAAGGCTTCCTTGGAAAGAATTATGCCCAAAGTTATGC
The DNA here is from genome assembly GCA_963277665.1 of Viscum album. NCBI lineage: Eukaryota > Viridiplantae > Streptophyta > Magnoliopsida > Santalales > Viscaceae > Viscum > Viscum album. The sequence goes on along the minus strand of OY728120.1, from coordinate 1,404,149,415 downwards.
TTGTAGGAGTAATATAGGGAAGTTGAGAGAGTATTTGGGCAGAGGTTGGACAATCCAAATGGCTTTGAATGTGTGAATAAGGTGGTAGAGGTGGGGGCCTTTTATAAGAGGAGAGGAGGGGCGCTCTTGGAAACTAATGAAATGTTACATTATTATGAAGTACTTTTCGGATTTCAATGGTCCCATAATTTTATATTTAGAGTATAAGGTGATAAGGGTTCTAAATCTACCCATCAAATAGGTTTTTGACAAGTTTAAGTCTTAGATTTTAAATTATCTTTTCATTTTATTTAAATCGTTAATTAATGAGGTAATCGATGCATCATCATTGTGTCATAAACAATTTAATTTATTCACTGTCTAAAAATTATAAAAAAAATTACGATGATTTAGGAAATATTTTTATCTTTCCAATAAATATTTATAGTCTAAAATTTAACTTATATAACCCCATGTAATAATTGTTTTAGTAAAACAACACATGTTTGTGACAATTTTATTTTTACTTTAAATAAAAAGTTATTAATGTCATTTTATTACCCAAGTGGCTCCATGGGGTCCCCAAGTTGACCCATAGATTTTCTTGTTCTTTCATGACTCATACAATAAGGGTAGTACAAGTTTCAAGATATTTTTATATTTTTACAATATCATTTTTACATTAAATTTCACTAATTACCTTTAATCGCGAGTAATTAAACGTAAAAGTTACTATTCACCAAAAAATTATTTTAATCCCATTGAACCACATTTTACTTTATAATGAAAACCATGTATGTTGGATTTTTGAAAATCAAAACACAGAAGTGGTAATGTTTCATTTAAACAAAAAAATCAGTTTTTAACTATCACTTTGTGGTTTCACTATTCATCAAACATTGATGTTTTTCAGAACAATGCAAAAATTTCACCAAAAGATATAATTGATATTATGAATTCAAAAATTATGTCTATTTTATAAAATTCCAAACATATATGTTACATTAATTAATTTTATAATTAATTCCTGCTGTCACAACAAATAGCATTTTTTTAAGAAATAATATATATCAAAAGATTGACAATTGTTTATGTCCAATTTCAAAGTGAAATTAATTCTAATGACCACCATTGGATAAAATGGTAAAATTTATATTATAATTATACTTTAAAACCACTCAATAGTTTAATTTATCACTATAAACTATTTTTATTAAAAAATTTGTTTTTAGTAATTTTCACTATTCATCAAAAATTGGATGTTCTCAAAAAATTACAAAAAATTCAACGTTGGATAATTTCGATATTCTGAATCCAAAAACGAAGTCAATTTTGAAAGATAAAATTTATAAAACTTCAAAAATTATGTATTACTATTCATAACAGCTACTTTGATTAGTTGTGGTGTGTGTTAGAACTCGTAGTTGCATACAACACACGCTACTGTATTATTCAAAGAGAAGTGTACCGTGGAAGCTTGGGGTGTTACATTCTCCCCTCCTTCAAATAATCTTGTCCTTGAAATTTCATATAATATCACTGTATAAAAAGACTCGAGTGATTCTTCATCATAAGTTCCTTAGGTTCCCATGTTGCCTCCTCCATCTTATGGTTTCTCCATATAACTTTTACCAGACGAGTCATCCAGTTTCTCAGCACTTGTTCTCCTGTATCATGAATCCTAACGAGCTCTTCGCAATAAGACAGATCGGGTTCCAGTTCTAATTCCTCATAGGGGAGTACATGTGTTGGTTCAGGCATTTATTTTCTCAACACTGATACATAGAATACATCGTGATCTTTGGAGAGACTTGGCGGAATTTCCAAACAGTAAGCTATAGCCCCATTTCTTTCTAGAATTTCGAAGGGTCTGATGTACTTGGGACTCAATTTACCCTTCTTACTGAAACGTGTAACTCCCTTCCATGGAGATACCTTCATGGAAACATAATCTCCTACCTGAAATTCCAAATCCATCCTTTGGTTGTCGGAATAGCTCTTCTGCCTACTTTGAGCTGCTTTGATGTGGTTTGGGATTACTTTCACCTTTTCCATCGTTTCCTCCACCAGTTCTGGGCCTACAAGATTTCTTTCACTAACGTCAACCCAACAGGTTGGTGTGCGACATCTCTTTCTGTATAACGCTTCATATGGTGCCATCTGAGTACTTCAATGGAAGCTATTGATATAGGAAAATTCTAACAGAGGTAAATATTGATCCCACATTCCCTGAAAGTCAAGTGAGCATGATCTCAACATGTATTCTAAGTATTGAATAGTTCGTTCTGATTGTCCATCTGTTTGAGGGAGGTAAGCAATGCTCAAACGAAGTTCAGTATCCAAGGCCTTATGAAGACTTTTCCAGAATCTTGATGTAAAAATAGGATCACGATCTGAGACAATCGACAAGGGTACTCCATGAAGTCTCACAACTTCATTAATATATAGTCTTGCATGACGTTCAAGTGGTAGATCTTCTCTTATAGCAAGAAAATGTGCTGACTTCGTTAGACGATCAATAATGACCCATATTGTTTCATTCCTTCTATGTGTCTTTGGTAGTCCCATGAAAAATCCATCATAATATTATCCCATTTCCACTTAGGTATGGGAAGAGGTTGCAATACTCCACTGGGCAGTTGTGTTCCAGCTTTCACTTGTTGACAAACCATACATCTTGACACAAAATCAGCAATCTCCCTCTTCATGTTTTCCCACCAAAAATGTCCCTTCAAATATCTATACATTTTGGTGCTCCTAGAGTGTATAGAGATATTGGAACTATGAGAATCTTCCAAAAATTCCATCTTTAAATCAGGTATATAGGGAACACAAAGTCTCCTCCCAAATTTCAAAATTCCTTCTTCATAGACAAAGTCACTCAATCGCCCATCATTCACAGCTTTAATCTTCTTTTTCAAATCTTCATCATCATATTGAGAACACTTTATCCTTTCTAGTATAGATGGTTTGGAAACCATTTGAAAAAAATTTGATGGTTCACCCTCCATGGTGATTCCCATATCCATCTTTACTAGATCCATGAAAATTGGATCCCTTTCCACTCTCATCATGTTCAAAACTCCATGTTCTTTTATACTAAAAGCATCTGAAACCTTATTTTCCTTCCCCGGGTGGTAGTGCATCGTGCAATAATAATCCTTGAGTAGTTCAAGCCATCTCCTTTACCTCATGTTGTGTTCTTTTTGTGAGAAAATATATTTCAAACTCTTTTGATCAGTATATATCTCACATTTTTCACCATAGAGATAATGTCTCCATATCTTTAAGGCAAAGATTACAGTAGCTAACTCGAGATCATGAGTAGGATAGTTCTTCTCGTGAATTTTTAGCTGTCGTGATGCATAGGAAATAACCCTATAATTCTGCATAAGGACACAACCATGTCTATTCATTGATGCATCACTATAAATAACAAACCCATCATTCCCCGATGGTAGAGTCAATATAGGGGCATTGACTAATCTTCTCTTCAGTTCCTAAAAACATTCTTCCCTATCTTTTTTCCAGAAATATTTAACCCCTTTACGTGTGTGATTCGTTAATGGGTTAGCCAATCGGGCAAAATTTTGGACAAAATGTCGATAATAACCTACCAATCCAATAAAACGGCGTACCTCAGTTATACTCGTCGGTGCTAGCCATTCATGGATTTCATTGGTCTTAGAAGGATCAACGGAAATTACATCCTTAGAGACAATATGGCCAAGAAAATAAATCTCATGAAGCCAGGATTCACACTTTCTAAACTTCCCATATAAATCATGCCTTCTAAGAGTCTTCAAGATAATGCTCAAGTGATTTTCATGATCTTCATAGCATTTGGAGTATACCAAGATATCATCAATAAATAACACCACAAAATCGTCAAGATATTCCTTGAAAACTCTATTCATTAGATCCATGAATACAGAGGGTGCATTAGTCAATCCAAAAGGAATTAGTCAATCCAAAAGGCTTTACTGTAAACTCGTAATGCCCGTACCTTGTATGAAATGTTGTCTTCGGAATTTCTTCCTTATTCACACAAAACTGATCGTATCTAGATCGAAGTTCAATCTTTGAAAAGTATTGAGATCCATTTAGTTGGTCAAATAAATCATCAATGTGAGGTAGGGGATACTTTTTCTTTATTGTTATAGCATTGATCTCCCTGTAGTCAATGCACAACCTCATAGATCCATCTTTCTTCTTAACAGAAAGGACAGGGGCTCCCCATGGAGAAACACTAGGGTGAATAAATCCCTTAATACTCAATTCCTCTAGTTGTTTCTTTAGTTCAACTAATTCCCCAGTGGCCATTCTATAATGGGTCTTCGATATAGGCCTTTCTCCAGGAATTAAATCAATGGAAAACTCAACTTCTCATTCTGGAGGATGTCCAAGTAAATCTTCTGGAAACACATCTACATATTCTTTCACAATAGGTACATCCTCTATTTGGACATTCATTTCCTCACCCTTAGTCATTTCATTCTCTTCCTCCCCAATAATTGAATTTAGTTGAGCTACTGGGGGTGGATCTAAGTAAGAATTAGTTGGTGACGATTCTGCTCTAAAGATAAGGTGTTCCCTATCTTCGTCATCAAAAATCGTAACCTCCTTCTTCTTACAATAAATCTTTCCATCATAGTCCGAAAGCCAATCCATACTGAGGAATATATGAAACTCAATCATAGGTATGACAATGAGATCAACGGATAAAGAACATTTATGTGCTCTAATGGGGACTGATTCACAAAACATTATTGCAATGATACTTACTTTAGGAGTTTTGACTGAAAATTCTCTTGTTAAATAAAATTGGAAATATCAAATTTTATTAGAAAACTAGGAAGATATGAAACAATGAGATGATCCATAATCAAATAATGCATTTTCTAAACTTGAGGAAACCATTAAATTACCTTCCACCACGTCTTTCGGAGCTTCAACCTCAGTAGTAGTGATAGCATAAGATTGGCCTTGATCCCTTGGCCTCTTCTGAGGTAATATCCCCTGACGCTTAGGACATTCATTTGCATAATGTCCCATCTCTCTACAATTATAGAATTCCACATTAACAGCAAATTTCTTTCCCTTTCAATCATGAGCATGGTGGCCTTTTTTACCACACTTGTAACAGACTCTCATTCCCTTCAAGCAAGTACCGGGGTGTTTCTTACCACATTTACTACAGGACTGATATTCAAGTTCTCCCTTCTTCCCCTTATTTCCATTTCTAGATTTATTAGAAGATCTCCTTTTCTCTTTCTTTTCTTTAAAGTCATAAGACTTAGAGAATTCCTTTTCCGTCTTGATAGCACACGAGACAATATCTTCATACGACGAGAAGGTTTTTGAGAATAATTCTCGACAGAGAAACGGTTTTAACCCATCAAAGAAATGATCGATCTTACTTCTTGGGTTACGTATATAATCTGCAGCATTCCTTGCTAACCGTGTAAAGTTAGACTCATACTTTGCGACATTTTCATCCTCCTTCTGCATCAGTCTCAGAAATTTCCTTTCCATATCTGCTTAATGGTCATGAGGAATGTATATTTCTATGAAAATATCTTTGAACTCCCTCCATTACATACATGATACTTCTTCATCTTCCTTTGTGTTTTGAATCAGTGACCACCATTGATTGGCATATCCAGTGAGGCGGTAAACTGCCATGATGACCTTCTCCCTTTCGTTACTCCCCAAGGCATGGAATATTTTCTCTAAGTAATCTATCCATTGCTCAGCTACTAATGGATTTGAACCCCCATTAAATGTTGTTGGTTGTTGCCCCATGAAGCGGTCTAACATTGATCCTCCATGTTGTGGATCAGGGTGCTCTATACGGGTAAGGTTATTATTCATAACCTGAGTGAGTTGTCCCAGTATGGTGATAAGTTGATCAGCACCAGCTGTATCTCCAGCTCCATTATAATTATCTTAAGAAGGAGGAAAATCCCTACATGGAGTGCGTGCATTGATACGGTTTCCATTCCTCCCACTAGGCTCCATTTCTAAACAATGGCATAAACTAGGTTAGTTTATGAATCAAAATACATAATTCAATACATGTAAAACACATAACATAAATTGAACTATAATCATAAAAATGTTTTCTTTGAGGAAATATATACTCATAAACCCTTCATAATGGTTTGTAAATAAAATTAGAATTATCCTAAGCATATCCCTCGGGAGTGTTGTAACCAAGAGTGCAGCAAGTCCCGTTGTCGTGCACCATTTCCCGTTCGAGTCTAGCTCAAAGATGTGTTTTCAGGTTTTACCCCTAGGTACATCTGTCTCAGAGCCTCCTCTACCTGCTCGTATCCAGAAAGGGATGTGTTGCTTGAAAAACTCACAAAATCTCTATAACACCAAAATTCTAGGAAGTTATTCTATACTAATCATCAAAGTCTATCTTATGGCTATGTGCTATAATCAAAGTTTTTTCAAAATCTAACTTCCAAGGTTAGTACTAAACTGCATATGATACCGACTATAATGCCCCGACCCGAGCTACCTAGAGTCAGTGCATTATTGCGTAACATTGGTATGATCACGAAAGATCAAGTCTCGAAAGACCGATTAGTTTAGTATCCTTGGAAACACTAGATACATTCATAAGTCTTACATTACATCATAAAGTAAAACAAAACTACTACAACATCTTGTCTTCATTTCCCCTCATACTGTCCCTGCAGGTCATTCATAATATACATCTTCACATCCAGGAAAAATTAAAACATTGTAAGGGGTAAGCTCAGATGCTTAGTAAGGATAACAATATAGCGGAAGCTTTCATAAATAAACATTAACATTTAAGGCAACGTATAACTAAACAGAAGCCTTTTAAACATGAACTTCGTCATAATATGGCAAAAATAAAATGAAATAATGCCATTTATTTATACACATGGATATTCTACTAGTCGAATAATCACATGCAATATCAATAACCACTTTCATAATGATGGAATGCATAATTCCAGACTATCATAACCATGTAGCCAAGGCCTCATGTCAAGACTACAAATAAGATGTTGTTAAGGCCTCGTGTCAAGACACTATTTTGTCTCATGAGACCTACCGATGCATCAAGGAGCTACAGAAGGCTCCACCTGTCACTTATTATGTCCAATACATTCCTCATATGAACAGGTTTAAACATATCATAAACCATAACATAATCGTATCACAAAAGACATGCATAAAGGAAACATAACATTTCCATATTTCAATCACAAGATATCAATACAACACATTTATATAATAAAAACATTATCAAAACCCTTTTGAATACCAAAATAAAAGAAAATTAAAACTTGGTATTTATTTTTCATTTAAAAAAAGTTGTGGCTTGTAGAAGAAGCCGAAACTCAAATAATGGTCACGGCGGAGAAGTCATTGTCGCCGCATACGTATGACAAAAAAAACATTCGCTTTTGTTGTTTATTAAAATTCTTCGTATAAAAAATATTGCTTTTGAATAAATGTAAAAGGTCAAAGGGGTTTATACACCGTATAAAAGAAAGTTGTGTATAAAACAAAATATGCCTCAATGAAAGGAGATTGAGACAAAGTCCCTTACAAAGATCGTTTTTAAATAAAATAGATCTATTATGTGTATTAACTATATGTACACATAAATAAAGTATAAATACAAGATAGGAAATAATAATATCAGGACATAATTTGAAAATAGGAGATTAACCCAAAGAATAGAAATTGGGTTAAGAAGTTCCCCTACCTCATGTCTGACTTGACTCGACCACTCCTTAACCTCCTGAATAATAAACTAGAGTTAATTTATACATGATTATGAACCTTTTTGAAGTTTATTATTCCTTTCATATCACTTATGACCATGTTATGAACATTATGTAATTATTTATGTTAATAACGGTCGTTTTGTCGATCTTTAGTACTTGAGTCAAAAATAAGCTTCTTATAATTACAAGTTGTTCATGTGGTAAAATATCCATTATATACAAAATTATATTCATGATTTAGATATCATATATATCATATATATCCAGTATATAAATTCATTCATAATATTACATAACATTTAGAGGTAAGAAATGAAATGCACCGTTAATAGAGACGGTAAGCCGTACGTACGCATGAACGCTACTTTCATTTCTATTTCTTATTTAATGGAATGAAGTCATAATTATATAAAGTTGTATTATAATTCCAGTATAATATCCTATATAATATTATTTACTCTATCCTTTATACATCCCACATAAGGCATTAACGATTCAAATCACTTTGAGGGGGCGGTAGTCCGCACTTCCTAAAATGAAATTATCGCGTTTACCCATAATGGAAATCATAAAGTTGTGCCATAAATGAGAAATACAGAAGCATAAGGAAAACATAAATATAATATATATATCATATATTAAAATTTTGTCATCATTATGGCCACCATTAGAGGTGTTAAAAGAATATTTAACAATCATCGTTTCGTGAGGTAGTATTTCACCACCCACAGAAACAGTATGTTCTTTAACCATTAAAAGGAGGTGTGTGTAAGTGTATATAAAATAATAATCATAAAAAATCCTATTATATTGTATATACTTTTTTTGTTACAAAATAATGTAATAAAAAGATTTTAAGGGGTTGGAGAATCAAAATAAAACAAAAGAACATAAGAGAAGACATTACCTTAAAATCGGGTAACTCTTTTTTATTTGAGCCAAAGGCTTCCTAGGGAAGAATTCTGCCCAAAGTGAGGCTTCTATGAGTAATATAGGGAATTTTAGATATTAGTTGGGAAGATTTTGGCCTAGCCAAATGGATTTAAAGGTGTGAATAAGGTGGTAGAGGTGGGGGCCATTTATAAGAGGAGAGGAGGGTCACTCTTGGAAAGTAAGTAAATGTTACATTATTATGAAGTAATTTTTCGATTTCAAAGGTCCCAAAATTATATATTTAGACTATAAGGTGATAAGGGTTAGAAATATGACAATCTAATAGGTTTTTTACAAGTGTAATTCTTAGATTTTACATTATCTTTTCATTTTATTTAAATCGTTAATTAATGAGGTAATCGTTGCATCAAAATTGTTTCATAAAAAAATTTACTTTATTCACTGTCTAAAAATTATAAAAAAAATACCATGATGTAGTAAATCTTTTTATCTTTCCAATGAATATTTATAGTCTAAAATTTAACTTATATAACCTCGTGTAATAATTTTTTTAGTAAAACAACACATGTTTGTGACAATTTTATTTTTACTTTAAATAAAAAGTTATTAGTGTCATTTTCTTACCCAAGTGGCTCCATGGGGTCCCCAAGTTGGCCCATGGATTTTCTTGGTCTCAAATGACTCATCCAATAAGGTTAGGACAAGTTTCAATATATGTTTATATTTTTATAATATCATTTTTACCTTAAATTTCACTAATTACCTTTAATCGTGATTAATTAAACATAAAAGTTACTATTCACCAAAAAATTATTTTAATCCAATTGAACCACATTTTACTTCCTAATGACAACCATTTATGCCAGAAGTTTGAAAATCAAGTCACAGAAGTGGTAATGTTTCATTTAAATGAAAAAATCAGTTTTTTACTATCACTTAGTGGTTTCACTATTCATCAAAAATTGAAGTTTTTCAGAACAATGCCAAAATTTCACCCTAAGCTATAATTTATATTCTGAATTCAAAAAAAATTCTATTTTAAAAATTCCCAAACATATAAGTTTCATTAATTAATTTTATAATTAATTATGGCTGTCACAACATATAGAATTGTTTTTAAGAAACAATATATATCAAAAGATTGACAATTGTTTGTGTCCAATTTCAAAGTGAAATTAATTCTAATGACCACCATTGGATAAAATGGTAAAATTTATATTATAATTATACTTTAAAACCACAAAATAGTGTGATTTATCACTATAAATTATTTTTATTAAAAAATTTGTTTTTAGTAATTTTTACTATTCATCGAAAATTGGAAGTTCTTAGAAAATTACAAAAAATTCAACTTAGGATCATTTCAATATTCCTAATCCAAAAACGAAGTCCATTTTGAATGATAAAATTTATAAAACTTGAAAAAGTAGGTATTAATATTCATAACGGCTACTTTGATTGGTGGTGGTGTGTGTTAGAACTCAAAGTTGCGTACAACACACGCTACTGTATTATTCAAAGAGAAGTGTACCGTGGAAGCTTGGGGTGTTACATTAATATAGAAGTGAGAATCCCAAGGAACATGGAGAATATTTCCCTGATAAGTCACAATAAAAGGTAGTCTCTATGGATATACAATCGATAAAGAAGTACAATGGATAATCAAAAATAGATGGCATACATCAATCCCAACCTCCCTTCCCTCGATGAGTAAAACTATGTAATAGAACTCATGGAGTATCATTATAATAGAGGTCATAGGAACATTAAAAAGAGTAGAGATCAACATCCCTTTTTTTAGGTCATCTACTAAATCCTTAGGTACATGATTTTTCTCAAAGATATGTTCTCCAAGAATATAATATTTCAAGGACAATAAAAGTAATGTTTCGGTGGAAATGTTTATGCCTTATAACCCCACAATTTCCTATCAAATTCCAATATCTTGTTATTTTCACTACCCCTTTCCTTATTTTAGAAATCACATTAAAAATACATTAAGTAATTTAGTATTATAAATTAATTGAATTACATACTCTATTTATTCTTCACTGTATAATGGAGAGCTCAACCCTACTATAGTTATTGTACAATTTTCAAACTAACACACTAATTTACCAATTGGATTTATAGAATATGTATTGGTAAGAGTGAAAGGGTTGTTGTCACCTACTTATTTTTACATCATATACTTGTAATAAAGATGGGGAAAACTCTTTCCTATATCATCATAGGTAGGTTATTTTTTCAAAATACTAAATCAATACAAAATTTTAATGAAGGAACACTTTCAATTGAATTTGGGGAATAGACATTGAAATTTAGCATTTTTGATTTAATGAAATACCCATTTTATAAGAAATTAGGTATTACATTATACCATTCTAAAATTCCCCATTGTTTTAAAGATGTTATTAATATATTTTATGATATAATTTTGTTAGGATAGTCCACATAATAACTCGATTCCTTTGATAATTGTATTTTTTTTTAAAAAATTAATCGGGAATATAATTTGTGTGTTGTCCTAATGGAAGAAATAAGTGAGTAATATATTAATGATTTGATTTAACCTTATACTGATAATTTAACCTTACATTTATAGGATACAAACATGGATAACACTAAGTTGAAAATAACAGCATATTAACCTCTTAAAATAGAACTAAAATTACTCTAATATAATTTGAAATAAGATTTATATAATGAAAATAAATTTTTTTCCTTTGATAATTTCAATCAATTTGATACCGACACAAAAGTACCAAGTAGAAAACATCATGAAAGAAAATTGTAAGTCTATATACTATTCATTAGGAGACATTCAGGGAATAATTCTGACAACCTATTTGCACTAGATAATCATAAAAAGCAATTCAGAAACTATTGAGCCGACCGTAATGAAGGATTAACCCAACCATTATATTGAATTAGAATATTTGGAGGGTTTGTATTCACTATATTAGATTGAACCATGTAACCAAAAATGAAAATTTTCCCATACTTTTTATTAACCAAATGTTTAAAAGGTTATATTGAATGTGTCTCTGTTATTTTCTTGATTGATTCTATGTGTATTTTTAGTTTCTAATAACACTCGAATGCCACGAGAAGTCCACATTACATATCCCTTGGGTAAATTTATTTAATTAAGGTTTCCATTTTCATTATTAAATTACATTAGTTAATAGATAATATTTTGAAAATTTGGAATTAAAGTAAATAAGGGAATGTTTGAAATAATTTCAACACTATAATATCCCACCACTGGGAGACAAATTAGATCTTTTTTGAGTAATGATTGATTTTATAGGTGGTTTATTAAATATTTTACTAATATTACTTTTCCCATGAATAATAATTCACCACTGCTAAATTCTGAATCAATGTTTTATGTATTTTAGGATCCTTATTTATGTAAACTATATTGTGATCAAGTGATTAAGATGTGGATAGGGTACATTTATTCTTCTATAAAATTGTTTATAGAGGAAATTTTTTACATCATTAATTTTTTATGATACTATTAAATGTCATATTTTTCCCCCAAATGTTTTTAAGAATCACAAAAAGTTTTTATAGCATGTCCAAATTTTCAATAAATTTATAAATTTTCCAAAATGCTGGAAATTCCCTAGAAAATTTGATTTCGTGGGAAATATATTAGGATTGGAGATTAAATATTATAGACCCATTCCCAATATAATTTTTATTTTATTACATGTTATTAGTGGTAAATTATATTTCCAAATTGATTAAATAAAAATCAACCCAAATTATTGATTTCAAAATTATAACTATGTTTTTAAGATCAAAAATTTTTTAGGGATAGAGTGCATTGATCTATTATCAGTGAATAAGGAACACACATATATAACAAGAACATGGGATCCATCGTGAAGATGTGTGAAGTGCACCAAAAAACCTCAATTGCATACCACCCACATAAAAATTGTGTGTGTGAGTTCTCTAATAGGGTAGTCAAAATTATTTTTCAGAAAATAGTGTATCCTATCTAGAAGTACTGGATAAAAACATCTTGACTATGCCTTATGGTGATATATAACTTCTTAAAAAACATTCGTAGGTGTCTCTCTTTAAAAAAATTAAGGAATGAATTGTCACTTGCCTAATGAGCTATCATATCAATTCTACATGGCAGTAAGGAAAATGAATATATATTTTAGGATGGATAGAGAGATAAGTACGGTCTAAGTGATGGAACTTGGGGAGTCAATAAGGGAAAATTATGATAGCTCTCTATAGTATAAAAAATAACTCATATCTTTTCATGAAAAACTTTCTCAAAAAAGAGACTTTCGAGTTAGAGATAAAGTGATTTAATTTCTGTAAGGATGAAGTAAATGACTTATAAGATTAATTTCATGTGGAATAAATGATTCATAGTCACTAATAAATTTCCATTTGCTGTAGTATGAATTATATAAAATGGATCATATAAACCCTTTAAAGTTAATGGATAGATGTTTTATTAATAAAATTATGTTTTTTGGAACAAATAAATGGGGTGTTCCAAACACTTCCCAACTACTTTTGAATGGTGATTTTTCAGGATATCTATTCCCTTTACACTTGTTTAGATAATTCCTTATCTTATGTTTTTTATTCATTTAAATTAATTTTGAAATTAATTGGATGTAATTTGTAAGAATAGTGAAGGGGATAAGATAAGGTAGTTTATGTTGAAAATATTATGAGTTATTTCTGTTTTGGGTATGAAATTAAAAGAAAAAAAAAATTATTTTTAGATTATTTAAATAAATATTTCATAAGTGTTTCTACTATTTATTTATTTATTGGGGTGTTTTTTTATGAAAATTAAACAACATAGTTATCCCGCCTAATGTAAATTTGTCGTACTAGTTTGGAGGAATTTTAAAAGTTTGTAAATTTTGGATATTAGATCATTAGAATGTGATATGTCTATTGATTCTATGGATTTCATTTAATTTAAAACTAGGAAATTTAGTGGTATAGAAAGGAAATTTTTGGAATTTAAAATGTTAGATGATGAAACTAGATTTTTTAACATGAGGCTATAGAAATGTTTCATTGAGAACAAAAACATCACATATATCCAACATAAAAGATGTTTATCTCAGTCCCTTCAATGTTGAGTAGAATTTGAAATTGGTATCCCACAATGAAGTTAATATTCAATTAGTCAATTTTTGTGTGAGTAATAATATCCCTCTATAACTTCAATATGTTTTTTCACATATATGGTGGGTAAAAATTCCAATAGGAGCCTAATTTTAAAAAAATAAATGGATTAAGGTGATGGTAATATTAAATGAAAATGATGAAGGGGGAAATTGACTTGTATGAATTTCATTTAACTTGTATAAAGGAAGTTAAAATGGATCATTGAGATAAGAAACCTATAGGAGAAAGATAATGGAATGATCCCTTTTTTAGAGTCACAATTCCACTAAAATCTAATTTTTTCACTCATGGAACTAGAATTTATGTTTATATTTAAGTATGGTAAGTGGTATTGAATTCATAAATGAGGGATAATGATTTCAGTAAAAGGATAATCTTTAATTTATATTCTCTATATTAGGTATTTATGTTTTTATATGATATATATTTTGACATAAATTAAATTACTCATGTTTTTAGGCAACAAAATAGTGTAAGTGTGGGGGAGTGATGCAAGCCAACATTTCCATAATTATTATGTGTATTTGAATGATAAATAACCCCATAATATAAATAAAACCTAGTTAATTTCTTCATTTTTTGTTGCTTTTGGAAATCCTAAACTCAATTTTCAAATAATATAACTTTATTTTTAGTGGTTTTATGTTTTTTTTTATTTAATTGACACCACACACATGAATTTTTAATTGTATAATTTTATTATTAATGGTATTCAAGTATGATTTTAATTATTTAATTCATTAAAATTTGTTTTCATAAAAATACCACACATAAATATATGATTTTCATGACTTGAATATTCGAGGATATAAATAGAAATGATAGATCATCAGACGATGAATTCATCAAGATCTTAGTTATTTTCCCTCACTGTATCATAACTTTTTATCAATATCAGAACTCTTTGAAGAGGTCATATGATATGACTTATAGATCATAAGGCATTTAATCATGATCATATGACTTTAGGACATTTCTAAATTTGGATGAGAAATAGATTTAAGAATTGTTAATATGTATACAACATCAATATATAATACCATCCAGCATCATAAGACTTCAAGTAATTGTATTGTTTTAGATTTATACGATATGAATTTGCTCAGGATTGTATGACTTAAATGATCTTATAACTTCATTGTCGATCATATTACTTTAGAAATTTATCAAACTTTGATCCATGGGGATTTATAATGACTTTTACTGATTATATGACTTTAATGTAATATTATCTAAGCTACATAATGGTATCATATGTGGTTGAGAAATATATAATGGTACCTCCACTAAAATTATATCAATGTACTCTAATGGAACTCATATAAGGGGGAATAATGAGGAACTACATACTTGTTAAACCATGTAAATTAAATTGAAAATTTAAAAATGGAAAAATGTGGACCTAAAATCATGTATCAAGGTTTGAACAAATAATATATATTTCAAATAGAAAAACAACATGGTGACCATCATTCTATCAAAGGAGATAAATACTACGGGATGAATATAATTAAAATATAGAAGATTTGAGGTCCCTACTAAATAAATAACAACCCTCAAGATGAATATACATAGAAGATCTAATGAATGAGGAAGTTCACTACTCAAGATAGGTGATTTAACTTTTCTTAAAGGTACTTAAATTTTTGATGGATTAAGTATAATAATGTGTTACTTATTTGGGGGATAATGATTTTATATTATACAATTTACCCTAATAAACATATATAAGAACATGAATGTTCACTAAAATTGGGGTGGCCATAGGTATAATGATATATTACTACTAATTTTCTTGTTTTCTTTATCATTTGATACAATGTCTTAGTTTAGGGAACACTTGGACATTAATGGATGAGACAAGGAAAATCTAATCATTCCTTATTTATGAATTATGTTCATCAATATTAAATATCTCTAACTTTTTTTCTATGGATGTTTTTTATTTATACTAATAGAATATTTTTTTAGTTTTTATTTCATTTCAATTCTTCATATATCACTCTCACATTTCTGCAATTATTTTACTTAGACTTACCTAACAGCATGTGATAGGGAGTAATTTGTTAAATTAAGAGTGATTATATATTTATGGTAATTATGATATGAAATATTTTGGGATTCTATGACTAATTTATTTTCTTATTCATGAAGAAAAATATATTTTTTTTATTAGTGAGATTTATTTTAATTAGAGAGAGTGATAATTATGAACAACTTAAATTATGATTCAATATGAGAAGTGAGAATATAATTCAAGGTTATACCATAATTTTCAAACTCAATTTAAAATAATATCAATTTCAGCTTCAATAAAATATGAAAACTATTTTTTAGTAGACACTCAACACATTCAACAAGGGAATACACACTATAAATAACATTCTCTATAGTGAAAATCAGAGTCCCACTACTAATACATTTTACTAGTGTTCAAAAAATTTCATTGAGGGAACCATGATAGGTACGTTATAAAATTTACTTACTAGACTATTACACATTTATGATGGTATACTATTATTACATTAGATATTATTTATGGTTAACTAATCTAGAGTGTATACTATCCCCACATTACTGATAGACCCTATCTACTATTTAGAAAACTAATGTTTACAAGCTGTTCACTTGAGGTCATCTATATCCATCATTTTGGTTATGGTTTGGGTATAAAGTTCTAGGATATTATAATAATAAAACATGAATTCGATGATTCAGATATTCAATTTTATTATTGTGTGGTATGGGAGAGATCTACAATGGTTATTGTAAGTATTGAACTACAATTCATTTTATTCGTCATATTTCATGGAATCCATCTCCTCTTTCCCCTGGTATTTTTTTTACAATCCTTAGTATATATTCAATATCATAAACAAGTACTCTAGGGGTGTGAAAAATAAAAGGTTTTATCTAGGACTAATTCTAATATGGGTCAATGAATTGTTAATTCAGTTGTTGGAATAAAAAGGATAACACTTTAACATGATCTAAAAAATAGATCTAGTTATGAATTTAAAAATTTGGATAGATATAAATTGATGTGTGCTAACAAATATGAAGATGGTAATTTTATGGTTATAGTAGACACTAATGAAATGAATTAAAGAATATACCTATAAAATTTCTACTTAATATGAATAATCATCATCATTAATTGTTAAAAATTGTGGTTTGTAAAGGAACTAAAAGAAAACTCTCACATTACGTGTCAAATTAGAAGTATTGGATGATCCTTATTGGAAGATCTTTTCATAAACTTATTTTTTACTCATCTGATGATCTTAATAGGGTTAAAAAAATTAGAGAAGTCTAACTCAAACATGGAGTTATTTGATTATCTCAATGGGATATTAATTTCAAACCATTTATGTAGAATCAATATAATTCCCAGATATAGGTTAATATTCATGGGCATATCTAGGTGTTTTGGCACATAAAAATTGAATAAAATTTCTAATTATTTTTTTATTTCCATTAAATAAGTATGAACACACTATATAATAATAATTAGGTTATTAATAAGATATTCTAGTTTATTTAAACATCGATTCTACCTTTCTTGAAATCATTACAATCAACACCATTATTTTTATGTTTTATTTCACAGTGGAATATGAGTATATTCACCCATTTCATAATATCTATAAAATCATGAGTCACTTGGTTTTTATTTATTAAGTAGTAATAATAATTACGACACAAAAGTTTATTAAATCTAACCATACATAGAATAAAGTTTTTATGGAAAAATAAATCAAAATAATCACATACGAAAAATGGGATACCTATAAATAAGTTAATCTGGTTTTAAGGGGAGTACTAATGTTCATGCCCGTAGCTTTTTAGACTTTCTCTACCATTGATCCTCCCATTAGTGGCTCGTGGGATAGGGTTTCGACACCAGTTCCCTTAGAACCTGGACCTTCTTCTTCTTTCAATGTACTATTATCTTCTCTTTCGATCCCTGGTCCCCCTTCCAGTGGTTTTTGTGTGGAACCCTCCTTCAAGGTTATTCTTTGCAGCTCTTCTGGGGAGCGAGTGAGTGGTGGATTCTTGGAGGTTCCCAGGTCACTTTGTCAGCTTTGTGGGATGATTCTTTCTTGGTCTTGGGGTTTCAAGTGGCGGCTTTCGATAAAGTGGTGGTCTGCCTCATATGGATCCTTTTTTCTTGGTTTGGGTCGGTAAAGCTGCCTCTCTCAGTGTTCAAGTGTTTTGTGTCTTCCTGGGGTCTTGAGGCTCTGGAACAAGCTTTTAATATCAATCAAAATTATTTTTTCTTGATTTTGGATTCTGAGGCAGACTTTTTGTATGAATGGTGTATGGACCCTTAGGGTCATGGGGCGATGGAGGTTTAATATTTCAATATGGTATTTGGAGGTTCACAGAGGTAAGGAAATCACTCTAGTAGTTGTGTGGATCTCACTATCGGGGCTCCCACTAACTGTTCAAAATAGTTCCCTGATCGAAGCTATCAGAAACTCTTTCGGCGGTTTCCTATGAATAGATTATATAAATTAGTGTTGTACGAATGTGTTGATAGATCGAATTTTTGTGGAGATTGATCTTACTCTTCCTCTCCTACACAAAATTACATTGCAGGTGGTTGAGTCTATATCTTGGAATCAAGATATCCTCCACCATGTTCTCCCTCGATTCTATTCCCACGGCTCTCCCTAGGGGAACTCGGTGATGGTGTGTAGGAAACTCAAGGAGAGGGTTGTTCGGGGTCAAATTCAGCCACTATAATTCTGGAAGCGTGGGTTATTCTCTAACCCTGGTCTTGGACTCCCTTTCCCCTCAGTTAGGCTAGCTCCCACCTTGATTATTTCCTCAATGTTTTTGGCCATCCCCCTAGGGGTTCCTCCATGAATTCTTCAGTTCCTAATTCACTATTTGTGGGGTGCTATTCTCTAATAAATTTGGATCCTAAAATTTCTTCCATGGTGAAGATGGATACTCCTCTTCCTCCACCTCCTCTACCTAAGTTCTCTGGGTTTGTCTTGGTTTCCTTATAGGATATCAGGTTATCTTTCATGAGGTTATCTAGGAGATTGATGGCTACTATTTTTTGTGTCAAAGGTGGTGATATCTCGCAAGGCCTCGTCTTCATGGACCCCTAGGTTCATTTTTGGTTGATATCAGAAAGGATCTCCTCCCCACAAGCTTCCCCAATAACCCCAATGTACAATTGTTGGAAGATAATGGTGGGAGTGCTCCTAGTAAGACCCCCGATATGAATTTCCATCAATAGGAGTTTAGTGTAAGGAGCATGCATGAGGGTCTAGTTTCTCCAGTGTCGATTTCCAATGATCAGTGCTCCCCTCCAAATATGGAGATAATTCTACCACAGCGGAGCTATTCCCTCTTGGTATCTCCAAGCCAGATTATACCTTCTCTGGCTTCTGGGGTCTATACAAGGTATAAATTCAGAATATTAAAGGAGTTTGTATCCTCCACTCAAAATGAGACCTCCAAGCCTAAGTCCACTACTGGGAATTCTCAATTTCAAATATGAATATAATCATTTGGAATTCCTTTGGCCTACGGTCTTGGGTGAAGTCGGAATTTTTAGCTAGAGAGGTGAGAAAAAAAAAAGGCATGTACTTCTGCTTTTCTGGGGCACAAGAAACACTCTGCAAAGTTAGGAAAGTTTACTTGAAAATATGGGATGAATGTGGGATTGCATGCAGATCCTCCTAATCATCATATATGGTTTTTTTGGAAGAATGAGGTTCTAGTTGATTTAGTCGAAGATAGAGTACAGTTTATCACTGTAAAATTGTCTATGGGTATGGAATATATATATGTTTCCGTGGTGTATGGGAGTTGTGATGTGAAATGGAGAGAGGTGTTGTGGTAGAATCTCTATTACTTTCACTAAGAGGATTCCCCTTTGTTTTTGGGTGGATATTTCAATGTTATCATGGATCCAAAAGATAAGAAGGGAAGGGGTTCCTTCCCTCATGTGGCTAGGTTGAGCTTTGTGGACTTTATGGTTGGAAATGGTCTTCTGGATATGAGGTATTAAAGAGATAGATTCACCTGGTGTGATAATCAAAAAGAGATCTGAAGATGTTGGAGCTGGTTTGGTAGGTGATTGGATAACTTACATTCCATCTCCATTTTTTCTAATACATAGGTGGCCCATCACACTCAGGGTTTATCAGATCACTCTCCCCTATTGATATATCTACCTCCCAAACATGATGGATGTGAGCTCTATCACTTTCAGGATCATTGGGTTGGATCCCCTGGTTATCACCTACTGGTCAGTGAGGTTTGGAGGGCTTTGTCTCTGGACATCTCCTGGGTGTCATTTCATAAAAAATTGAGAAGACTCAAACAAAGTTTACAAGTTTGGGAGAAGGTAATTCCCCCTCCTTATCAAGAACATGACAAACTTAACAAAAAGGATGAGTACCTAGACAAAAGCCATGAGTATTCATGATATGGCATGGTCTTCGAGGAGATATCAAACAAGAAGTCTGTTCTAGAGGAGATGTTTCTGAAGCGGGAATGTATGACTCGAGAGAGTTTGAGGGTAAATTAGCTCCAAGAAAGAGACAAAAATACATATTACTTTCACGCCTGCATCATAGAGAGAAGGAGGCAAGTGAAACCCAGTATTATGCATGATGATGGATCATTCTTGGGTGACATAGATGTGGTTGTGATCATGGCCTTTTACTTTCAATAACCTATTTGTGGGTCCTAATTATTCCATGCCTAATTTTTACCTAAGAGAAAATTCAGACCTACTAGAGGGGATGCCTAACCTAGTGTCCAGTCAAGAAAATGTGGTGCAGGAAGTGATCCCGGATGAGATGGAGGTTTTTTCTGAGTTTATGAGCCTCATCCTGGAGAGTTCTCTTGGTCCTGATGGTTTACCAGGATCATTCTACAGGGGTTCTTGGGAAATAATCAAAGTTGATATCATCTCATCCATTTAGAGAATCTTTTCAGGTGGCTTTATTCCTTAGGTGGTTGGCGCCACTTCACTGGTTCTTTTTCCTAAGATCTAATACTCATCATCCATACATGACTATAGGTCGGTTAGTATATGTAAATTTTCCTACAATATTTTGTTAGGAATTAATAATTCCAGGATATACATTAATTTCCCTTGGTGGATATACTTAGAGAAACATGGTTTTTTAAAGTTCTAGAAAATTCAGGGTTTGGTGGCTTTGGCTCAAGAAATGATTCGTGACATCAACATCCAAAATCATGCCTCCAATATGGCCTTTAAACTGGATATGAATAAATATTACAATTTGATAGAATGAGGATTTAATAATAGGTTGTTGTTAGGTATGGGACTCTCCCCCTGGGTGATGGATATCATTTTCAAATGCTTCAGTTCTTCCTGGATGGTTTTTTCTTACCTAGGCAAGACACATGGTTTTTTTATGCTGTCATGGGGTCTCAGACAGGGAGATCATTTTTTCCTGTCAATTTTTATTATTTTTCAATACACTCCTAGCCGGATTATCAACAAGAATATATCCTTGGGGTACCTTCATCTGTTTCATAGGCTAAAGAGTCATCCTCGTATCTCCCACCTATTATTTGTAGATGACTCTTTCATCTTTATAAATTCTAAAAGAAGATCAGTGGGTATGTTGTCAAAAATTCTGGATGAATACAATTGTTGTAGTGGTTAGATCGTCAACAAATCCAAGATCTTTCTTTATCTCTAAGATAGATGTTGTAATCAATAAGCCACTTCTCTGTGCAGTAAGTTGGGTATGCCGAGGGGTTCATTTCCTTTTTCTTATCTTGGTTCTCTTATCTCTCCAGGACGGATCCGAGTTTTTGACTATGATGGGATTGTGAATAATATCATCAGTCGAGTGATAAACAGGATGAACCACTATATTTCATTTAGGGGCTGGAAAACTCTGTTCAAAAGTGTTCTTTCATCTATTCTATTCCATGTTCATTCGGAAACCAAAGTTCCCAAGGGATTTATTTCATCCATAGATAAAACATGGCCTAATTTTATTTGGGATGCTCAAGATGAGGGTAATCATCATTGTTCTTCATGGAGGAGGATTTCAAGTCCAATTCATGAATGAGGGATCAACATAAGGAAATTGGTTGATTCTGTTCATTGTTTTCATGCAAATATTTCATTGTAGGTTGTGGAAGAGTGCGCACTTTGGGGGAAAATTACGTCCTTGTAGATTAGAGGGCATCCAGAGGATGGTGTTTTGGAATCTATTTTCTATTCTACAATTCACAGTATTATCCCAACTATCCCCCATCATTACCAATGGATTGTTGGGAGGGGAGACCTCTATTTCTGGAAAACAAATTGGGCGGGTTCAATCATAGGTTTTCCAAGATGTCCTGCTCCAATGATCACTTTTTAGGAGGCCTGTTTATACCCCAGTTTTACCAACATAGTTCTGAATGCGGAGTTGCAAGGGGTGTCAGACCTTATCTCACTAACCCCTAATCCTGACTATTGCATGTTCACTATATCTTCTGCAGGGACTTTTTTCTCGAATTATTTACACTGGATTTCAATTCCCCACGAGCAACATGATGATTGGAATAGTGTCCTATGGTGTGAGATGGGCCCAACTAAGTGAAAAATCTTTACATATAGGATTAGAAATAATGTTTTCCTTATAGACGAAAATGTGAGGAAATTGGGGTCATCATGTCCTCTAGGTTCCACTACTGCAAGGTGCATAGGGAGGATTCCTCCAACCACCTCTTTTTTTATGGATAATGGGCTATAAATATCTGGAGGTTTTTTGGCAGTTACATCGGTCTTCCTTACTTTGATTATTTCGGTTCTTCATTTTTAGATAGGAGTTATCGTGGTGCGACAGGTCTAGGGATGCAACGTAGGGAGGATCATTGATCTTAGGTGCTGGTTGTTGGTGTATATGGCAGGCCCACAACAAAGCTAGGTTTGATGGAGTAACTTCCTCTGGAATGTAAGTGATTTATTGTTCCTGATCTCTTCTCATTGATTTAGTCTATGGTTTTAAGAATTGGTGTGATGCCCCTTCTTTGAGGGCTCTTCAGAGGACTGTTTCCTAGTTGTAGTAGATTAACACTGGGTCTAAGGTCTAATGGGTGTCATGGAAACCACCTATCATGGGGTTTAATCAAAATTTTGATGGGTTATATGTTGCGGGTATCATGTGGGTGGAGGTGTGGTCTGGGACCATAGGGGCAATGTCATAACTACTTTTTCTTCATACTATGGGGTGGGGAGGTCCATTAAAGAAGTGGCCAAGGTGATGTTCACGGGGCTGGAGCTATGCAGGTAGAAGGGGTCTTTATTTTTCATGTGGAGATATATTAAGAGATTATTCATGATTCCTTACATGGTACAATCTAAACTCCATTATTTATTTCTTATATCATCAGGAGATGCAAATCCATCCTTAGGAACAACAATGTCTTGGTGCTTCACACATGGCATGAGGGAAATAAGGTAGTTGTTTATTTTTACTCCATGAAGGTGGATGGCCAGGGATGCAGCATCATTTTCTTTTCAATTGTTCTTCATTTGAGTATAGAGGTGGTTTACTTCATAATAGGGGATCAACTAGGGCACCATTACATTATGCCTCTATAGGCCCATGTTTTGATGGCCTTGACATTGGTTATGACTTGTGTATTTTTCTTGCATAATAACTATATAACGGGTACGAGTTAATTTGGTTTCCACTATTGGAACTACTAATATCCAAAATATCCCTATCATTATTGATAAAGGTATTATGGAATGGGATCATTTTCCCTTAAGGAATGTGGGATATGATCATGTGTCAAATAATGGGAAAAATATTATAGTATTATATAAGGGTTACATAGAAAAATCCAAAACTAAAATGACTTTATATAGTTAGATGGTTGAAAAATAGTATAATTCTATAAGTTATTGGAAGTTAATAGAAAATACATGAAAATCACACTAGATTTGGAGCCATTTAAATTGTAGTTGGACCTAAAAATATTTTAGAATCTTTCAACATCTATGAAGATGTGGCTGCTTTTAGGGTTGATGAAATATTGATTATTAATGAAAAATAAGATAAGGGAAATTATTTAGAAACTAATAATCATGATTGTACCGCATTTTATATACCATCTATTAACATAGATGGTGAAAACTCTAATATAATTTAGGTTCTAGCTACTCTAATTGCAGCCCATTAAGATATAGTGAAATTAAGGATCAATTACCATAATTTCAATAAATACAAGGTAGAATCAAAAAGTGGATCAAAATATTATTCTAAGAATGTAAATTTTGATAATAATTTTGATGTATTTTATACTCCAAAATGTGATTTTAAGTCATCGAGTAACCCTATCGAACCAAAATCTAAAAATAGGTATAGTTTTAAAAAGTAAATTGTTAAATCTAATTTCAAATTAATATCTAATTATATAATTTTTATGGGATAGCTAACTATTAGATTTATAATACCCTTAAGTGGTTTAAATTAAATTATAATTTGAATATTGGTGGTTTTATTGAGAATATGAATCAATTACATCATACATTCCTTGATTTATAAAGAATAGGATACTCCATATTAGGTGACATCATCTATAGTGCCATAGAGGAAACCTTGTACCCATCCATGGATATTTTAATACTATCAAGGGAATAGCTGATAAAATTTATTTTTGTTATCCTTGGTATATATGGAATGTTGAGAAGTTGGTTACCAATAATTTAGAAGGGTATTTTCATTGTTTTCTATCTTGGGACATTTATAATTCTATGATCTATTAAACATTTCATATGTATAACTATGACCATCACCTCATCTTGATTATCTTGGTATCTATGGGGGACAATCTCCCTCTTCCCTTCATATTTTATAGTCCCTGAAAAATGTATCATGAATGTTGTTATCTAATTATTGAACTCTAAAATTCCATTGACCTTGGAAGTAATATTTATGTATATTTGGTGAATTTAATGTACTTAAGGATCATGTTGAGATAGTGGATAAATAAATTTTTTGGAACCATGTATGCTGATATTTACTCAATAGAAAATAGTCTCCTAAACTTTTAGAATTCCACATAATTTTAATTTTTTTACTCCTCATTTAATTTTGATGTGGACACCATTAATAAATTTAAATCTCTCTTAAGAATAAAGGTTGATATTCAAAAAATAAAACTTAAGGGTGAGGTGGGTCAATAAAGGATATAGAAAAAAATCTTATTCAATTCTCTTCAAAAAAATCACATGCTTCCTTCCTAGGTCAACAGTCCTGACAATATCAGTTCATACAGATAGGAACCCGAGAACTATATTGTTAAATTTTACCAGAATCTCTTAATAGAGATGCACCAACGTCAACTAAAATCATAGAGGATGTTATTCTATCATTTATTACTAAATCTTGTAATTTTATTTTGATATTTTCAATAATTATAATAAAATCTAATAGTTGTGCTTCATCTAGAACACTTTGAGTGATTCTTGATTGAATGGATTTACTAACTTCTTTTTTGTAGTATTTTTGGAGGTGGTATAACTACATGTGGATAGGATTATTGTGTTTTCTACAAACTAGTTAAACACTTAGGGTAATTAATTATTTATTCTTAACACTGATTGGCATAAAGGAAAATTCCATGGAACATCATCTCTTAAAACCTATAACTATAGATAATTTTATCTTAAAACATATCAATAAGATACCTCCTAACAATCATGCTAATTTCATTGAAAATATTTCAAAAAAATAATATGGTTTTACTAAGGGGGGAAACATCTAATATTTCTTCATCACTGCATCAGAATCAATCAATGTCCTTATGAATAAAATCAATGGTTATAATATTACCTTGAAACATTATGTGAAGAATGATTTTATTACAATGAGTTAGAACATAATATTTAAAATTGTCTAATAATTTGGATTTAATGGTATAATTGTCATTTAGGTGATGATTTTGTTTAAATCGATTATTTACTAAACTCTCATCAATGGCTCTCTATAAGGTTTCTTATCTTTCTTAAATAGTGTTAGGTAAGGAGATCACTTTTCCTCTATCATATTTAGTATTGTTGAAGACTATCTTACTATATGCTTCCACGCGTTTGATAATTCTGGATGGTTGAAATTCATAAAGACCTAAACAGTTTTAGTTATCAATCATCATTTATTTTTTTATAATGAAATATTATCTTTTATCAGTTGGATAGTGTAAAAATCCATACTTTTAAAAATATATTCTTATATTATGTGGATGTATCTATCCAACAGGTTGGTTAATGAAAATCATTTTTATATTTTATTAAAGGATTCTATAACTAGATTAAAATGTGTATCCTCAGAAGTTTTGATATTAGAGATAGATAACTCTATTTTAGGTATCATAGTGTATTAATAATTTCGGTTAATTCTAAATATGTTCCCCTTTCTGTGAATTTATATAATATTAAAAAAATTATGGAAAGAGAAATACATTTCTATTTATAAGAGAATTATCCTTGTCATTTTAGTTGATTTCTATAAAAAAAATAATCTTTTATGGTTTATATATGACCCCTGATATTATTAAATACATAACCCCTCTCATAAATATTTTTTTCATATAGTAATATTTTTTATAAATATATGGTGATTTTTACCTAGAAATCTTGTTGTAAAATAGTACAAGTTGATTGATTGGGAATCAAGAACCCAGGTTAGTTCAATAACTCAATTTAGGCTCATTTTATTTGGAATTTGATCAAAGACAACTATGAAAATATAACTTTCATAAAGGATATATTTCTTAAGAGATTGAAAACTGTAAATTTAAATTATGATGACTCCTTGGTGTGACAAGTATAAAGGGCCTCTTTTATAGAATTACTAGCCATTCTAGATGGATAGTATCCAAGTAATAAAAACTATTATTCCTTTATGAAAATTATAAAATCATTAATCATATAATTGTTTTAGTATTTTGGACACCATCATAGACACTCACATATCCATTAATGCTAGACTGCTAAAATTCATGGATTGTTTTCTCTAAAGTAAATAACTGCATCAATAACATCACCTTCCTTTTGGAAAATTATATTCTTATATGGGATCCCATTTTTTGTGGTATCCTCACTATTAGGTTATAATACAATTACAATAGTATCATTAGAATTCATTATATTTCTAAAAATACAAAATGGCATCAACTAGGCCTTCTAGAATATGGTTCCTCTAGACACTCAACATAGTACAGTTCATTTTGATAATTACATTTATGCTTTTAGAATAATTATATTCTATACGTGCTATTTAAATAAGATACATTGGATGATATAGAGATTTTATTTCTTAATTTCCCAATTTTTAGATTCATCTGGAATGTTCTATTTTTTATCTTAATGTAATAACCCAGAGTTTAAAAATGATATTTGTTTCTTTAAAAAAATGTGTTTTATATAATATAAGTATTATAATCATATAGCACATACCCACAATCCCAAAATCCATTTTTTCTTATTTTATAAAATCCACTATTTGAAAAAGTGGGAACTGTACAGAAAGATCCACAACCCACATCTTCCTTAAAACAAACAACAAATACCCCATTCAATGTTCAAAATCAAATATACAAAATTCATAATAAATAAATTCAAAGCACCACCTACGCCATCCAGGTTGTTCAGTAGTCCAATTCATATTTTCTCCAATGAAACCATAAAATCCATTTCAAATTTTGAAATTCAATAAAATCGTGAGACCGTCATCACTACCTCTGTTGCCGAACTACCTCGAGACACACACTCTGACATAGAAGAGACGGTCATCAGATCGCCGATAAGATCCATCCACCGTAAACCCCCATCACCACCTTGAGCATTATTTCCATCATAATAGAGTATCAACATAAACCATCAACTGCACCAGTGAGAACACCCTCATCTTCATATTGGGATACCATCAGCACAGACCATAATAACCAAAAGATTTAGTCGCTCCATAGAGAAGTAACCAACCATTACCACCATCATCTTCACCATAAGAACCCACAGAACCGGAAACATCCACCATTGGTCACATTTCCCTATAACTATGTAATGCTCCCCTAACACATCCCAAAACCTCCATAGTAACCGTCGCACCCAACCGATCTAGAAGGGAGCAAGGAAACAGGAATCCAGGGCAGGAAGGAGTGGCAAGGAAGGGATGAAGAACCCAGCGATGAAAGGAAACCCAAAAACTGATCCAAAAAACATTGAGTAAAGAACATTACTGGAATGAGAAAGGGAAAATCGGAGTTGAATTCCCAAAGAAAACTAGAACAAAGGGGAAATCATGGGTTGATAACCTAAGATAACAACCATGAGACAAGAAAGGGTAAACCGAAACTAAAACCCTATGAGGAAAAAAGGCATAATGGATTAGAATCCACTGAACAGAGGTTCCCATGTTACCCCTACTACCACCACCAGAGTCCCAAACCCATCTAAAAACCAATACAATTAACCAAAGTGGGGTCTTATGTGTTGAAATAGACCGGCAGAGCAGGGGAGGGAGAGGAGAAAATGGGAAAACTCATGTCGCAAGGATGATGGCAACCCAAAAGGGGATAACATTTGAGAGAAATATAAAATTATGAGGGAAGAAAACCTAGAGCAGATGGAGGAGGAAGGTCTATCGCCACATGGAAGAGCTCAAAACTCTATGAGAGGTGGAGCTGATAGCAGAGCTGAGAACAAACGAAAGGAGAGTGTGGCGTCATTGTAAAGAATCTATATAGCACATAGAGAAACCAACAGAACATTATTTCATTGATGAAAATAATTACATTATTTAATGACTAAACCCATTAAAAATCTATATATGTGAAGGCGAAAAGATAAACAATAGAAAAATACAATGACAAAATTTGGATCACCTTGATCGGCTAGAATCACCCCTCTCATGAACAACACTATGGAAAGTAAACAAACTATTAGTAAACCAGGAAATTTTTTAGAAAATGAAAATACAAAAAATTGAGGGAAATTTTAGTTAATTTTTAATGAAGGAATGAAGAGATATTTAAAAAATGTAATATGACCTTTAGAATAGTAATTTGACTATTTGGAATAGTAACCTGACCATTGAAATAGTAATTTAACCTAAAAATAATAAACTATAATGTAAATTATATTTATCATAAATAATTTAATAAAATAAAAATATTATATTTCTATAAAATAAATATCAAAATTAAAAAAATCAAAGAAAATATAAGTTCATTTTTTAATAAACTGTATTTTATTGTATTTTCTTAAAATCATATTTTTAATGTTGAAATATAAAATTAACTATGATAAGAAATTAATTTTATAAAACTAGTTTCAATTTTTATATCATCATGTAAACAATATTGAAGGATTATTTTATAGTAATTTTTTGAAATACATCAATTTTCTACTGAATAGTAAAAATACAGTTTTTACATAATTTGTGTTTCGTAAATTACATTATTAGTGATATAATAATGACCTAGTAATTTCAAAGAAATTAGGATAGGAAAAAATTATTTACATTTATAAATGAGTCATTGAAATATATTAAACATGTTTTCCAAACATAAAAATTATTTTCCAAAGTCTAATGTCTAAAGTATTCGGTTAAAATAAAAAAGCATTTTTTCCACTTTCCTTTTTAATATACTAAGGAATTAAAATTATAAAAAAATTAATGAAAAAAAAAACATAATATTATATTTAAATATAATTTATTATGTCAAAAATATCACTATTATTAGTTTTAACTTGGATATATTATTTTATTTAGTATTTTATTCTAAAAATACCCCTCTCTTCAAGTAAAAATAACCCCTCTCCCTCCTTTGGAAAACTACTAATACCTCACTTAAAAAGGATGAATATATAAAAACAATATTATATTTTAATAATTTATAAACATTATGTTTGTTATGGTGTAAGAAAACTCTATTCATCATTGTATTCTAATGTTAGACAAGAGAAGCAACGCAGAGAACATAGTAAGTCTTTATCAACTATTCTCTCACTTTCCTCCTCTATTTTCTTTTTTGCAATATATTTAAATTAAAATTTTAATAAGAATAATTATTAAGAATGTTAAAATTATATTAATTATGTTTAAATATTTTAAAAAAATATATAATTTAAAATATTTATATTTTATACATCTCTTTCTTCTTCTTTGGACAATGCTCTCATTAACAATAAGTTAACTGCCAACGAGTATGTTTCCAAATTTTTCTTATCACCATACTTATAGAGGTTCATAATAAATAATTTATTAAATATAATGTATAAATATATCTACATTATTATTCTTTTAATTATAATTACTTTGGTATAAATGAATTTGACCAAAAATAGCGAAAACGAAGAAAATTGGTAAATTTCTAATAAAAACATGATATCAAAATATATCACCTTTGACAAAATAAATTAAGAAATATAATTCAATAAAGATAGTTAATAAATAGTGACATAAATTTATATAATTATCTTCTGGTTCAGTGTTTTAATTAACCTATGTTTACTATTTAGGAGAAAGAAAATAGACGAAATAAATTGGATTTCAGGTAAGGGGTTTCTCAAACCCAAACTATTTCTTTTGAGTTATTTCATATTTCACTTTAATTTTAATATTAATGTTCCTATAATATCAATAATAGGTCCTATAACTGTTATTTATCTTTTATTTTGGTAATTTACAAATTTATACCCTTCTAAAAAAGTTTTCTAATACATTTACAATACATTTTCAAAAAGGCTTCAATTTTCAAAACATCCCTTGTTCCTCCTGATATTTTTCTCCTTTAAAAGAATAATATTTTATTTTATTTCAATTTAATATATCCATTTATCATTTTTGAATAATATTTTTCATTAAGATATATATAATAATTTAAACTTTTTACAAAACTCATTCCTTTACATAGGTTATTTCATGAATGTGATTCTTATCCTTCTATGTGGCTTGCATGATTATGAGCATTCTATGATGTTATGGGTGGGAATTTAATTATATATAAAAAAATAATGTTTTAATGTGATATGTAACACCCCTATAGTTTATTAATTTTTTAATTATATATAAATTCAATCACTTAGATAGCTTGTGATGAACACAACACTAGGTTTATGTGAAAATACTCTATTAAAATATCATTTAAACATGACCATTATAACATAGCTGTTAAGATGGAGATTATGAATAGTAATAAATAAAATATAAAAATTATATGTTTTATACATGTATAAAATAAATTAAATGGATATATATTTATTACAAATGAAATAAGAATCATTTTACATAAAATGAAATGTTTTCCAAAAAATTATTTTTTTAAAGAAAATGGTTTCATCCTTTCTTGTGCATTAATGATGAAACTAATTTTTTTAATTTTATAAAATTTATTTGATAAAATTTACATGATTTTTATATCATAATTTAAAATTTATCTTTGGTTTAATTTTTTCTGTTTTTCTAAAAAGTTTCATTTTTTGATGAATAGTGAAAAATAATGATTTTTATTTGAAAATTGTTTTTTCATTTAACATACTTAAAAAGTAAAATTATACTTTTAAATTGTTTCTAATATAAAATTAGTTAAATTATATTATAATAAATTCATTTTATGCCATTTTAATCAAATTCAAACTGAATATTCATATTAAAACCTTTCATACTTTTGGTATTTTTCTTTTTGAAAACCACTTTTTTTGTCGTATCTGGGGGTTTGTTTCAAATTTAAATTTTACAATTCAAGAAATTTAATTTGGTAAATTAATTTCAATATTTTAATAATTATTATTTATATTATATAGTAAGGTCAACTTAATTTTTTACCCTTCTTAATAGTGAAAACATTAAAAATTAATCACCAAGGTTAAGGTAAAAAAATAGGTTTATTGAGGGTTAAACTAAAAATATAAGTGTTAAAATAACCGAAAAATAGTGTAAAATAAATTTTATGGACATATTTATCCCATATAGGGTCTAATTATCAATAATAATTCATTTTTTACCCTTTTTTCTTGTGAAAAATATGGATACATATTTTTATTTTCAAATATTAAATGGGTGTCTCTCAAATCACTTATAAAATTCCTCCCACTCTCCTCTCTTATTGAAACCTTAAAACCCTTTTTTCAATAAATTACTTCCATAATAAAATCCCAAAATACATACCTTTATACTATATTAATTTGTTGGTTTAAAAATCCACTCTAGTGTTTATTTATGCATAATCCTAAATAGGTGGTATGAGAAGACATAAAATTCATAACTATGTGTTTTTTATTTATTTCTTCTTAAAATTACTTAAAATATTATTAATTTATTCTTATATAATAACACCATTATCTAGAATATACTTATATTTTTTTAATTTAATGTAATTACCTATATATAACTCCTCAACCCTCAAATGGTAAATGATAATGTTGCTCGTCTGTAGAGAGGACTACTCCCTCATGAACCGATGTGACATGTTATCCATCAACACCTCTCGTGGTTGGGTTTGATAATGTATCAAAAGTATATATATTATATTTATAACATTATTATACTTATCGAGTTATTATATCATATATACCTTTTTAATTTCCTACACATAGGGGATATAATAATGTTGCTCGTGTGTTCGGTGGACTACCACCTCGTGAACCGATGTGATTCATTTTTCAATAATGATTTACATTGAAGGTAATAAAGATAAATTTAATGAATATATGTGTAATAAATGAAATAATTATGTTATTAATGAAATGTTTATCATTATAAAAATAAAATATAATGTTATATTTCTTACTTTTTCACTCAATGAAAGATGATAATTTCATTCATGTACATGTGGAATACTGCCTTCACAATGCATTGTGATAGTCTTTTCATAACCACGCAATATAGATGATATATATAAGTATATTTAAATAAATAATATGGGATTTCTTATATTATTATCAATCTTTAAATATAAAAAGTTACTTACCTATTTTCCATAATGGTCATTAAAAAATGGATACATTACTCATGTTTACATATAGCCTACCATCTCTATGATTGTAATGTACTTCATTTTTTAAAAACATATTTTATAATTGGTCCTTAAAAATATAATTTATATGTAAATATTATAGTTATTTCTGGACCATTATTCTTTATATGTTGAAATAATAACCTCTTAGACTAATAATCAACCTACTGAATTATTTTTTGATACATAAGTCAAATATCACTAAAACACCAGATATAAAATTAATTAATTAAGGAATTGACTATAACATTCTAATAAATAAATTAAAAGGAATAATAATCTTGAAAAAAAATTATAAAATTAAATAATTAACATATTTTGATTATTTTTAAATATATAGAACTTACCTAATGAGTCGGCCACAATGTAAGGGACTTCATCTCAATTTATCTTCATTAAAGAATATTGTAATGTTATGCACCTAATTTAATTTATATGGTGTATATAATTCCCATTTTACATGTAATATCATTATTCCTTAATATTTTATCATATTTTATGTTTCAAATAGAATTATTTCATCCAATTATATTTGACATGAAAGTTACCAAGTGGTAAATAATTTCATAACTCAATTTCTTTTCATTGGGTTATATTACTTCTTCGTTTTCCATTTACATTCTAAGATTATCTGTATAATTAATTTTTATTATCTTATGTTGTACTTATACTTGTTCTATGTGTATTTTCAATTTATAATCATAATATATTCATTGATTAATTACCACATCAATTTTATGATCATTTTAAGGTATTTCATCTCATTTCCATTTCATTGAGACATTTTTGTTAATATACTCTTATTTACTTTTATATGGTGTATATACAACCCCTTTAATATAATTAACATAAATATATATTTATTAATGATGTTTACTTTTTCAATTCAATTTTATCCATATTCATTGTATCGTGGATATAAATATTAACAAAACCATATATCATTCTTACATATGGTGTATACATTGAATGTTATTTGATTAAATGGGGAAATATTGATAAATTCATGTTCTTTACACAATGCTGAAATTTGTTAATAAGATATATTATTCATGAATTAAATTGATTATTTGATATATGAGGAACTCATTGGAAATTCAGTTACTGGATGGTCCCAATTATAGATAGCACCTCGATTCATCGAGGAGTCTCTTGAGAAAAATTATTTGGCCAAATATGATGGGTTTTTACCCAATCATTTTAAAATATCTTGTGAAGTAACTTGATATTATAGGTACTATGATTCCTGATATCATGAAATCAAATAATTAATCATTTCATTCATCGAGAATTCAGTCATTATTATTGTCTATTATACTTTCTCTATGATATTATCTCTGGATTAATTTCATTCTTATTTTATTGATTAAATGGAATGTGTTTTTAGATATTTACCTTTCAATATTGATTATTACCTATCTAATTATGATAATCAAGTAATTTATTAAATTTAATATATGTTCAATTATTTACCTTTTCATATGATTATGCTTTATTTATTCATGATATCCTCTATTTTATGTAGCCCTTAAAGAGCATTTGAGATCACCCTTATTTTTTTCCTTTAACCATGTTATGAAGATGGGTCCTTTGAATGATTTTCAAGGATGCTAATAATTTTCTTTTAGTATATTTTATTTTATATTATCAATGAAAAATTGTTATCATGTATGTATAAAGTTCTACAAAACTTTTAAATTGATCAGTTCTCCAATATTCCACCCCTTGTATCTAAGAAAATGTAATAAAGTAGGAAATAGATTCAAGTTACTGGAGTTAGGGTCACAATAGTTTGTATCAAAGAAAGGTCTAAGAGAAACATTGGGAACTATATTATGGAAAAAATATATTTTGGAAAAGAACCTGATTATATTCTTTGAGTATAACTATATAAGAACATACTAATGTTTTGTTAAAGAATACATGGTGTTGTTTTTCCTATCAATACATCTGTGTCTGGATACAACAAGTGGAAATGGTTCAGGAACAGAGGTAAATTGGTGAAATAATTCTAAAAATGGTCAATATGGATTGATATGATCCTCACTTTGTGTATTAAAATGGTTCATACTATGCACCTAATTTGACACTCTTGTATGATATGATTAAAATAATTTTCATTTTATTTATAAACCGTGATGAAGGATTTAAAAATGAAGATATCCCTAAAGAAACCAAATTTATGATTCTGAGATTAATAATACATAAATTTTACTTTTTATTAAGTGTTTCACTTTATAATTATAAATTATGTTTTAAAATTCATAATTTTGTGAGCTAATCCAGTATATTCCATTATTTAGAAATAGAACAAGGAACGAAGAAGGTTATCAATACTCTTGGTCAATGTAGGTATTTCTCTATGGAGGAAACCAATAAATCTAGTCTTGGAACTAAGAATATTATGGCTATATTAGTTAGGCTTAATCATGTTACGAAAAATAACCTTTCTTGGACGGAGCAACCTGTTTTTCTATATCATGAATATCTTATGTTAGATCACTTCATGTGATAAAATCATTCATCATTTGGTGGGAATAATAATCAAATGGTATATAATTAATGTATTGAGTCTCTAGAGAAGATATTTATGGCCTTGGTATATGTTTAAAAGGAAAAGGTTACACTTGTAGTGCATTTTCTCAAATTTGATTCTAATCAATGGTGGTCATTGATCCAGAATACTAGGGAGGAAGAGGAAATATGACTCAAATAATGGATATATTATAATGTGAAATTATTAAAAAAATATTTCCCTTATATGTAACAAACTAATATGAAGAGATATTTCCCCATATTAAAGACAAAGGAAGAAGAAAGTGTTTTTGAATATTAGGCTATATTTACAAGGTTAACCAAGTATAAAACAAATTATTTATGAAACACTGAGTGTAACACTAAACATTTCTTTGAAGGTATTAAGGAAAGTATTTTAAGGGTGGTGATTTATGAAATGTTTTCATCATATGATGAAATAGTTTTTTGTACTGCCAAAATGGAGAATGAATTATCTAAATCATACTTTTACAAGGTAAATAAAGAAAAAAATAGGTCAAACAGACCCCAATAAAAAGAGAATTTATTAAAGAAGATGAAGGGAATAAATCAATTTTCACCTTGTGATAACTTTGGAAGGAATCATCTTGGTAAATTCTTTAATGGATTAAACGTTTTTTATAAGTATGGAGATAATTTTCATCAGGATAGAGAATGAAAACTGAACAAATAAAACATTTTTATTCATTGCATAAACTTTAGGGAGATGGTTCACTATGAAAACAAATAAAAAAGTGTCATAGAAATATACCACATAAGAGTACATGGGGAGAAGTCCTAGCTTATGTGATCACTAAAACTAAGAAGGAGATACCGAATGATGTGGTTGTGGTAACTTTAATCATTGATTCAAATTTATATATTATATATTCTATTTTATAGTCACACTCTTTTATATCTTAAAATTTTTCTAACTAAATTAGATATTTCTCTAGAACATTAAAGTGTAATTTTTCAGTCAAAAATATTGGTGGAGTTCTCAATGATACAAGGATGTGTCAAGAAGTCTCCATTATGACACAAAAATGTGATTTATTTTCTGACCTCATTATCATACATATGGTTGAATTAAATATAATCCTTGGTATAGAATGTATTTCAAAATATGATACCAAAATTTATTATAAGAAGAAGTAAATTCTGATTCATGATTAAGATGTGTAATTTTTATCATTGGAGTAGATACATATTCATCAGAGACATATCTTGATCCTCCCCCAGTAGCTCTACTAAATGATATTATTAGGTAAGAAGAGAATGAAAATATGGGGATAGAGAAGGTAATATTCAAATTGAGGATGTTCCCATTTTATATGAATACATTGATTTATTTCTTAAAGATTTACATATACATCCCCAAGAGTGTAAATTTGAGTTTTCTATTGATTTAATATTTGATGTAGGACCAATATCAAAGACTCTATGTATAATTTCCAACATGGAATTAGTGATGATAAAGAAATGACTAGTTCAGTTGTGTGATAAGGTATTTATTCACCCTATTTTTTCATTAGGGGGATACCATATTCTCTTAAATACAATGACATATAGATCATTGATAATATTCATTGATTATAGGGTAATAAATTCTTTTATGGTAAATAAAAAGTATCATCTTCCTCACATAGATGACTTATTCAATCCACTTCACAAATCCCAAGATGTTTCAATGATTTATTTTTTTGGGTAATATAATTTGGGAGTAATGAAAGAATGCATTCTAGAGAAATCCATCTAAATGAGGTATGGACAATACATGTTTAAAATAATTCCATTTTTATTAACTAATGTTCTATATATATTTTTAGATATAATGAAAAAATTATTCAAGGGATATCTTGATAATTATTTTTGGTATTCATTAATGATATTTTGTTTTATTATAAAATCTATGAGGACCATAATAATCAATTTATGGTCATTGTTATGACTCTTATAAGGAAATATTTATATGGTAAATTTAGTAAGTGCGTTCTTTACTACATGAACTTTCTTTTCATGGATATATTATCTTCAAAAATGGAATTTTAGTTGATCTTATGAGAAAAAGGTAGTCAGATAATTTCCTACACCAATGAACATAAACGAGGTATGTAGATTCATTGGTGTGGTAGGTTACTATTGGAAGTTCATACAAAAAAGTTCCCAATTGGCTAAACCATTAACCAATATTACATAAAAAGGGGATAAGTTTGTTTGGATAAAGGAATTCGAAGAATGTTTTGATGAACTAAATGGGGTACTGGTTAATGATTTTATTTTGACTCTACCATATATAAATTATAGGTTTGTGAGATATAGTGATGCATCAAAAAATGGAATTGGTTATGTCTTAATGAAAATTGATAATGCTATTTCATATGCATCAAGGAAATTGAAGGCTTGAAAATATAACTATCTAGCCCATAATATTGAGTTGGAAGCTATAATATTTTCTTAGAAGATATTGAGAAATTGTCTCTATGGTGAAGAATGTGAGATATACTTGGATTATAAAATCTTAAAATGCATCTTTTCATAAAAATAGATCAATATTAAAAAAAGTTTATTTTTGATCTACTCAAGGATTATGATTTACCAATAAACCACCACACATAGAAATAAAATAAGGTAGTGGGTGGATTGAGTAGTAAAGATCATGGAGTTCTATCCTAAATGATAATTGAGAGAGATACTATTTTCATTTTTCTAGTACAGATAGGTAGGTTAATAATTAAAGAAGAAGATACATCACTCATTTTTTAAATTATTTTGAAACCATATTTATTAGAAAAGATAAAAAATTATAATATTTATGATGAGAACATTCAGTAGGAAATATCATGGAGTTCTATCCTAAATGAGAATTGGGAGAGATCATATTTTCATTATCTTGTACAGATAGATATGGTAATTATTAAGGAAGAAGATATATCACTCATTTTTCAAATTATTGTGAAATAATATTTATTAAAAAAGATAAAAAAATTATAAATTTTATGATGAGAACATTCAGAATAAAATTAAAACTATGAATGATGTGAATTCACAAGAATTCATTTTTGATGATGGTGTTCTGCAGTTTGAAAAGATATCATGTGCTTCATCTATACCTTATCTAAAAATGGTATTTTTAGATGATTCTCATATATTTAATTTCCTTATACACCCTACTATCATAAATATGTATAGGGATTTGAGGGAACATTTTCTGTGGTGCAACATGTGGCAAGAAATTGTTGATAATGTGTCCATGTGTTAGGTTTTTCAACAAGTTAAATCTATGATACAATATACTACAAGAGTCATGAAACCTCTTCTTATTTATGTGTGTAAATTTGATGATATCACTATGGAATTTTTCACAATACTACCAAATGATCCTAGAAAGAATGAATCAGTATGGGTTATCATTGATCGCTTACCCAAATACGAAAATTTCCTCACTATAAGAGAATATTTACCTCTTGAATACCTTACAAGGATCTATATTAATGAAGTTGTGAGACTTCAATGTGCACTTATTTTGATTATGTCTGGTATTGATCCCCATTTTCCATTGAAATTCTATAAGAGTCTTTAGAAGTCTCTTGATATAGAGCTTAATTTGAACACTTCCTACCATCTAAAAACTAATGGATAGTCTAAAAGTACTATTCCCAAAAATGGAAGATATGTTTTTGTCATTTTCACTTGACTTTAAAGGAATGTGGGATAAACAATTATCTCTAGAATAGTTTCCTTATAACAATAGTTTCCTTCCAATTATTCAAATTGAATCATATGAAGAATTATATAGAAATATATTTCATACTCCAAATTTTGGGTATGAATTTGGTGAAAGAAACTCATAGGCCCAATTTTTTTGAAAATGAAACAATAAATTTAAATTCTCTTCAGGATCACATTAAAGAATCTTAAAGTAGAAAAAGTGTTATGCTGATAATCAGAGGAAAATTTTGGAATTATAAGTGGGAGAAAATGTTTTTTGGAAATTTTCATCAATAAAGGGGGTTATAAGGTTTTGTAATAAGGGAAATTTGATCCATAGGTACATTGGGACCTTTTAAATCCTTGAAAAAATTAGATCTGATTCTTATTTTTTTAAAATTCCATCATGTCTCTCAATATTATATAATGTGTTTCATACATAATTTTTAAGTAAGTACATGTTAGAACCCACACATTTTCTCACCTATGATGAAATAGAATTGAAACATTGAATATATTACTATGAATAACCCATAAAGATTCTCAATACATAAGATAATGTATTGCTGAATCGATAACATGTAGGGTAATAGTACTTTAGAGAAATCACAAAATGGAGGAAGCAACATGGGAACTATAGGATGTTATAAAGAAGAACTAGCCTCATCTCATTAGAATGTAATATCCACAAAATTTATAGGGTGAAATTTTTGTTGGAGTGATGAATTTAACAAGCCAATATGTTACTACTTATTTTCTTTTAAATAAATTCAAACTCTTTGATAACGTTTTGTGCAAGAAACACTAGGTTTAAATAAAACTACTCTATTAAAATATAATTTAAACACAACTATTATAATTTAGTAGTTGATTTTGAGAGTATTAAAAATACTAATAAAATTATTAAGATTTTATGTTTTATACTTTTATAAAATAAATTAAATACAAATCTATTGGTTATAAATAAAATAATAATTATTTGATGGAAATAGAAATTTTTCTTGAAAAATGATTTTTTAAAGAAAATATTTTAGTTTATTTTTATGAATATATGAAACAATTAATTTTTTAAAACTTTTATTAAAATTATTTGATATAATTAAATTCATTTTTTAAATCATAATATTAAATTTATTTTAGGGTGAATTTTTCTTAATTTTTTTGAAAAGATTCTTATTTTTAATGAATAGTGAAAAATACTGATTTTTATTCAAAAACTATTTATTCCTTTAAATTATTTAAAATAAATAAATTATTAAAAATATCTATATTATATTATTTTAAATAAAATTGATATCATTCTAATCAATTTTATATTCAATTTTTATATTAAAACCTTCTATACTTATGGGAAATTTAGTCTTGAAACCCCTCTTTTTCATCGTGTTTGTGGGTTCTGTTTTAAATTTAATTTTTTTAATTATCTGAATTTAATTTAGAAAATTGGTCTTATATTAGTAATCAGAATAATTTATTTTTTATAATAAGTTCAACTTAATTTTTTACCATAAATAATAGTTAAAATAGTAAAAATTTGTTACCACGCTTAAGGTAAAAATTGGTGTACCATGGGTTAAAATAAAAGGATAATGGTTAAAATGACATAAAAACTTATATAAAATATATAATATTGATATATTTAGACCTAATAATGTCTAATTATTTCTAATACTCTATTTCAGACCCTTTTGGAATATGAAAAACATGGTTACACCTTTCTCTTTTAAAAAATAACAAGTGTGTCGCTCACCTCACTTATAAAAGGCTGCCTCATTTGTTCACTTATTCACACCATAATACCCTTTTTTATCATCAAATACCTAAAATATCACTTCAAAAATTTCATTTACTCATCCTATAGTAATTTATTTTGTAGAAAATATATTCTATAAATACATTAGGTATAATTATAAAGAGGTGTTCTGAGATGAGGTAAAATTCCTAACTATGGGTTTTTGTTTTATTTCATCTTCCACCTCCTTAAAATATTCTTTATTTATGCTTAAAAAATAACAATATTATATAAAATATACATATAAATTGTTATTTTATTTTCATGACCTATATCTATCAATTATTCGCTAAAATGGTAAGCAATAACATCGCTTGTGTGTACAGTAGACTACTGCCTCACGAACTGATGTGACACATTTTCCATCAACACCTCCCACAGTTGGGTATGATGACAGATCTAAAGTATATTTATTATATTTATAACATAATTATACATTTTTTGTAATTATATCATATATATCATTTTTACTTTACATTCAATAGTAGATATGATAGTGTCTCTCATGTGTACGACCGACTACCGCCTCGTGAAGTAATGTAATTCGTTGTTCACTAACGCTTTAAATTGAAGGTAATAAGGATAAATTTAATCAATATATGTGATATAAAAGACATAATTATTATATTTTTGAAATATTTATTATTCTAATAAGTTAATATATCATTTTATTTTGTACCTTTTCAGACACTCAAAGATGATGACGTCATCTGTGTATGTGTTGAAAAATGACTTCATGAAGCAATGTGACTCTATTTTCATCACCAAACCATAGGGATGATATATTTAAGTATATTTAAGAAATAATATTTTATTTATGATATTATGATCATTATTTAAAGATAAATTCTTACTTACCTCCTTTCCATAATGATCTTTGGAAAATGGAACCATTATTCATGCGTACGTACGACCTACTATCTCTATGGTCATAATGTACTTAATTTATCAAAACAATCATTCATTATTGATCTTAAAATTATTATTGAATTATAAAAATGATTATTATTTCATGATTATTTTTTTTATGTTTATATAATTACCTATTAGACAAATAGTAAACCTACCAAAGTCATTTTTTACACATAATTCAAATATCATCAAAACACCTAATGGAGTTCCTATTAAATCTTGATGGAGTGGATTTTTAGTGTCTTAACATCTCCAAATCTGTGTTTATGGATACATTTGAATCACCTACATTCATTCACCTTCTTTAAATTCTTTTTTAATCCCCTCCTCTGATCAGTGTCTTTCGTGTCCTTGTCAACTTAAGGTTTTACTATGATGCTTCCTGGGATTCCCTTATCCTCAGATATTCTTCAGATCTAAGATCCTCGTACATCAATTTGAATTAAATTTATGTTCTCTGGTCCTATCATGTGGAAGTGGTGTTGATTTAGGCTGGTGTTCATTCACCAGTTGCAACATCTTCAGGTGGTGGTTTGTGTTGTATAGACGTTGCTTTGGCCTCCTCAGAAATAAATTTTTGGTGGTTTGGACTTTCTCTGTCTATCGTTGGGGTTTTGCGATAATCTCTAGTGAGTCTGGTGGTTCTGGAAGGTGATTCAGGAGGTTTGAAGGCCATCTGATCTGGTTTCTTGTTTATTTTAAGTATCGGTGGTGATGATAGTATCATCAATGGATTCATTGTTTCAGATTTATTATTGTCCTTCTAGTTTTTTTCTAAGGAGATCTTTGAAATTTTGGGATAGATTATTTGATGAGGTTGGAGGTGGATATATGGGATTTGGTTCAGGTTTCATTGCATCTGATTGCGATATAGCTTCTCGTAGGTACTACTGAGTGGGTATCCTCCAAAGAATTATGGTTGTGCTAACACCCATTATCAGCCATATATTATACCATTTTGATGGATCGGTACTCTGACTTGATTATGCATAGTGATTTTGGTATTGATTTTCATTGAATCAGATTGACATGTTATTATTCTCTTACAAGATTAATTGGTTGGGAGGCTTAAAATAGAGATAGGTTTGTTAAAAACTATTGTATGGTCCTTCCTTCAATTTTTATTATTAGAGCAGTGCTATACCTCATTATTCTATATGCACGTAACAAATTCTTTATAAGGGTTTGATTATTTCATTTGAATGATTCCACTTCTACATTATCTATTGGGGTCTGATGAAATATTATCATTTTTGTATCTTGATGCCTATCTCTCATTGGATTTATGAGTCCTTTTTTCATTCAGGTTTGGTATCAGAGGAATGTTTCCAAGGATATTTTAATGGGTTCTATCTTACCCCATTTTTCAAAAGTGGCTCTTTTGTTTTTATTTCTAATAAATAAATCTTGACCATCAACATGTTAAAAAAATCAAAACAACCGATGTAAACTAAATTGATTTATTAATTGTATATAAAATTGCAATAAGTAAAATAAATATAAAATTAAACATGAAAATTTTTCTTAATAAATTAAATAATTATTATAAGATTATTATTTACGAATATAAAGAATGTGTGGGTAGATTCAGACTCAAGATAAG
Organism: Viscum album; assembly: GCA_963277665.1. Taxonomy (NCBI): domain Eukaryota; kingdom Viridiplantae; phylum Streptophyta; class Magnoliopsida; order Santalales; family Viscaceae; genus Viscum; species Viscum album. The sequence continues at coordinate 1,404,105,998 of OY728120.1, read as the reverse complement.
CTACTTCATTTCAATTTCTCTTCATTGATCTATATCATAATGTTATGAATCTAATTTGTTTTATATGGTTTATATACTACTCCTCTGATATGAAATATCATTATTACTTAATAATTCTTGGTAATTTAAGTTTCAATTTGAATTATTTCACCCAAGGGTAATTTAAATGAATGTTACGAAGTGGTAAAGAATTTCATAACTGATTTCTCTTTACTCAGTTATTTTACTTATCCATTTTCCTTTGATATTATAATATTATGTGTATAATTACTTTTTATTATATTAGGCTTTATTTCCTCTTATTTAATGTGTATTTACATTTTATACACATAATCTATTCATTTATTAATTCCCACATGAATTTTATAATCATTTTTAGTGATTTCGTCTAAATTTACATTTCATTGATATATTTTTGTTTATATTAACCTATTCACTTTTATATAGTGTATATACTACCCCTCTGGTATATTTAACATGAATATCTATTATTAATGGTGTTAATGATTCAATTAATAGTTATCTATATTATTTTTATCAAGGATATTAATATTTCCTAAACCATATATCATTTATACATAGGATGTATACTTTAAATGTTATTTGATTAACTACGGAAATTTTGTTAAATCTGTGTTTATTACTCAATGAGGATATTTTTTATAAGGTATATTATTCATGAACTAAATATATTCTTTGATATATGAGTAATTCATTCGATATGAAGTTATGGGTGAGGTCTGATAATAGATATCCCCTCGATGCATCGATAGGTCTCATGAGAAAAATTAGTTGGCCAATTAAAATTGGATTTTACCTAGTACTTTTAAACTATCTTTTTAAGGAACTTTACTATAGAGGTATCATGGTTCCTGAGATCATGATGGCCAATAATTAATAATTTATATCATTAAGAATATAGTTATATTTATTATCCATGAGATTTTTTCTATGATATTATTTCTAGATGGATTTCACTCTCATTTTATTGATTAAATGGATTTTTTTAGTTTTATACCATGCCATATTGATTATGGCTTATCAGATTATAATATTCTTGTTATTGATTAAATAGAATGTCATCTCATTTATTTACCTTTCCATAATAATTATTCATTACTGATTTATGATAGCCTCTATTTTATGTGACCCTAACTGAGAATTTGAGATCACCCTTATTTTTTTTTGTATTCCCCAAGTTATAATGATAAATCCTCTAAATGTGTTTCAAGTATTATAATAATTTTTATTTGTTATGTTTTATTTTATATTTCCAATTTAAAATGATTATCATGTATTTATCTAGTTATCCAAAACTTCTAGACTCATTAGTTCTTCAGGATTTGACCACTAACATCTATGCCAGTGTAATAATGTTGGAATCAGATATGGGTTACTGGATTCGAGGTCATTGCATTCTATATCGCATAAGATATTTTGTATTATTTATAAACATTATTATCTCCCTATTCATAATTTTGATTCTATGATTTATGAACATATATTATGTACAGAAATGATACTATATTTATTTAAAATTATGTATTGTATTTGAATACTATGTTATGATGTTCCATTATTATGCATATTCTACATTACATGTCTTTATAAAATATGTCCCTCATAATTTTTATGATTATCCTATTATTATTATATGATGATGTTGAATAAACTCACTCATACTATTGATTCATGTCCATTATTCCTCCCATTATTAGACTTTTAGCCCACCCCATTCATTCATTTATATCCCTAGGTTACTAAATGTACTAAGAAGATAATGAGATGTTTAGAAGGTTAAAGAAATATAATTTAAAAAATGATTAATTTTTTTATATAAATTTTATGTAGGAGCCTAATTTTTCAAATACACTAAACATTTTAATCATGTATTTGATTCAATATTATGTTATTTATCCTAAAAATAATGTAACATTCAGGTAAGAAAAATTTGGGTCAATATATTTGGTATTAGAGAATGCTTCAATTGATTTGGTAAGTAGGATTATTGAATATTAGTGGAAACCATTAGGATAAGTCTAATTATAGGGAAAAAACCGGGAATAACATTTTTATAAAAAGGATAAACATAGGGATATCATAGGATATACCTTTAAAATTAACTTGTGTATAATAATTAATTATTTATTCATGATTTATTGACTTATTATTATTTTTAAACCTATTTATTTTATAAAATGGTGGAAACTAGGAGAAGAAAGAAAAAAAAACACATGTCGGGGACAATGAAATGATTGTTTGAACGACATCCCTAATTCCATAGAAGTTGGGGTTCAAAACTTTATGGTGATTCTTACCTAGTTGTCTCATGATATGAATAATAACATGAACCGTGTTTAATTTCCACCTTCACCAAATAAGGATAAACTAGCTATCGAGTCTTTTATATGGTAATAGCCAGTAATATTCAGTGGTTCTTCTAATCTACTTATCAATAAACAATGGTTTAACTCAATAGAGAAGGTCTATTTTATGCTACACTATTTTGAGATGGAGAAGGTTAATATTTAAATTTATCATTTAGATAGAGAGAATGATAAATAGTGGTAATTTATAAAGAACAGTAATCTAAAGGATGAAATGTAAGAGATTAAATGCGAAGAATTAAGAAAATATTTCATAAAAAGTATTTACATAGAATTATTCAAACAAATTAAGAAAAAATTATTCTTAGAGATAAAGAGAAATAAAGGTGAATTTTTTACTTCATATGAGGAAAACTTCACAAGACTTGCAAGATAATATTCATATTTGGTTATAAATAATGATATAAAAATAAATATATCCTTTTTTAGTTTAAAATCAAGCATTTGAAAGGATCTAGCTATCTAATAATTTTGGTGTTACTGAAAAGAAGACTTATGTTATCTCAAAGTAATTATGGAGTTTCAAGAATATTCTTATGGTTATTTAGATAGGAAGATAATAATAGTGTTTCAATATGGTGGGTTAAATTAAAAAATAGGAGAGAATATATAACCCCCCACATGTCAGAAAATTGGGAATAACCTCATCGGAAATTCCTCAAAGGGATAGGGAAATTATACCATTATGGGATAGAAGGACACCAAACTCATCAATGTTGAAGATCCATGAATACTCCCTCTAACCAGATAGAGGAAAGTAATACCCCTCATAATGAACCACCCATGGAAAAATTCTTAAACTATAGGATGAAAGTTCACTATATAATCTAGTTCACTAAACCACGAGTTGTTAAAGGTAATCATCATCTATAAACACCAAATATAGAGGAGAACTGGAAAGTATTTTTCATCACTACTACTGAATTGGAGATCCAAAGTGAAGTCAAATAAGGTATAACTCTTATTCACTCAAGAAAGGAATTGGTTTTTTTATTCTATTCTTATGCATTCCTTTATATCCTACATGTTTTCTATAAATGTTGAATCGAAGCCTCAATACCTTTATGTATAGATATCAATAAAAACGCATAGTTGTGTGATCATTCAAACCCAAGTGTTCTACTCTTATCCTTTAAAATATATTGGTTAATTCTTTTATTGAATCACATAATCCTTTATGTGGTAGAATTTCACACTACAGTAGGCATGGATTGGCTCTCATTATATAGAGAATGAATTTACTAATGGGAAATGGAAATATCTTTTTATATTAAAAACCATCCAATTCTCCTATGAAAATGAAATGAAGATCATGAATCTCCTCTATAAAGTCCATCAATGGTCCGGGTGATGATACTGTGTGAAGACTCATACCTTTCCCAAATTGTTTATTTAAATAAAATTACCAACCTTGAGGAAATTCTTATTATAAGGTAATATACTAATGTATTTCTTGAGGAGTTTCCTAGACTTTCACCATATTGTGATGTATACTTCTCAATAGAGCTTATACCCAGATCAACACCTATCTCCAATTTCCCATATATGATGGTCCCTATCAAAATGGGGGAGTTAAAGAAAAAATTATGATATAATTTGGATAGGGGTTTAGATGACATAGTTCATCTCCATGGGTTTCACTAGTTATTTTTGTAAAGAAAAAAAGAATAGATCAATTTGGTTTTTTATCGATTACTATGATCTCAATAAGATAACTATAAGAAACAAGTATCCCCAACCTAAAATTGATGGGTTTTTCGATGAACTATAAGGATCTTAGTACTTCTAAATGGAGGATCCTTATTCTGGATATCATCAACTAAATATGAACAAGGAATATATTAAGAAAACGTCCTTTTGTACATGTTATGGTCACTATTAGTTCATAGTAATGCCCCTTGGACATACTAATCCTCTTTTAGACTTCATGGAATTTATGAATAGAGTCTTTAGAGACTTACTTAAAGAAATTTTAGTAGGATTTATCGATGATATTCTCATTTACTTAAATTAAAAGTAGGAATGTTATGTAAATCTCATGAATATGATGGTGATATTTGGAAAGGGGAAAACGTATGATAAGTTCATAAAGTGTGAATTTTGGATTTAATAAGTCACATTCTTAGTTCATGTGATAATAAGTGAGTGAATTTATTTGTAACCTTTAATGACAAGGGCTATTGAGGAATATACCTGACCCACTAGTGTCATAGAACCCCATAGTTTTATCATCCAATAAGGGAACTACCGGTGTTTTTTGAAAAAATTATCAAGATTTCCTAGCTCCCTAAATAAGTTAACATGGAAATGGGTAAAGTATGTCTAGGTGGAAAAATGTTTGGAGAGCTTTAAGGATCTCAAGAAGAGGCTAATCATAATGCCCATACTCACACAAAAATTATGTGGATAAGGTTTTTTGAAATACATATATACTTATAAGATATTATTAGGTTGTTTACTCATGTAGAATGAAAAATTAATAGATTATTCCTCACAAAAACAAAATATCCATGATAAATACTACTCAATGCACGATATAGATTTATCAACTATGATTTTTTCATTAGAGATTTAGTGGCACTACCTATTTGGTGATAAGTGTGACAAATAAATATATCAAAAGAGTAAAAAGTGAATATTCACAAATAATTCTCTCAACATGTGTCAAAGTATATTTTTAGATATAAATAAGGAATATTATTTCCCTAATCAATACAATCATATAAAAGAGAACAAGTTAGCTGATGCTCTTAGAAGAAAAGAACCTTCAACTCTACCCATGATGCAGATTGAGAAATACCCTATCTTAATGGATATAAAAAGGATATATCTTGATGTTATAATGATAGGTAATACATCCTACCTTTCCCAAATTATTTCCCAAACGTATATCCAAGATAATATCATGAAGGTATAAAGGGATGTCTAGAGTTTAAAAAATAGTGAAAGATATAATGTAAGGAAATATTCATGAGTTCCATTTTCTTAATAATGGTGTGATTCTGTTTTGAACTAGTTTTTGTGTTCCTGCATCATCTGAGATAAAGAAATAGATATTGGATGTTTTGAATAACTCATATATATCCATCAATCCTAGAATTACTAATATGAACCACAGTATTTTAGAGCAATTTTGGTTGTACCACATGAAGAAATATATCATTGATTGTAGCTCAAAGTGATTGGTATGTTATTAACTTAAAGAGGGGTAATAGAAAAACAAGGGGATGATGCAACCATTTCCCATATCATTATGGAAATGGGGGAACATAACTATAGACTTTATCACTTGTCTCCTTAATAAATAAAAAGGAAACGATGTGATATGGGTTGTGGTGGATTGACTCACTATGAATTCCCACCTTATATCTATTCGAGGAATATTTATAATTTGAAAACCATTCCAAGATATATGTAAATTAGGTGGTAAGGCCACTTGTGTCACCACCATCAATAATCTCTGATTGTGATAATTGGTTCATATCTAAATGTTTGAGAATTATTTGATATGATATGAACACTGAATTGAATTTCAGTATGGCTTATCACTCCCAAACTAATGGGAAATATAATAGGACAACAAATACACTTTAGAAAACGATGTGATACTTCTTAGTAGAATTTAATGAAGGGTTTTATCAATATCTCACATTATTTAAGTTCTTATAAAAAACATCTTCCACTAAAGTATTAAAATGGATACATATGAATATCTATAAGGAAAGAGATGTCAAAATCCTACTTTTTATGATGAACATAGGGGGAAAATCTAAATATACTTAATCCTGTGAAATAAATGGAAGCGAAGTTTCAATACATCCAACAATATGTAAAATATTTTCAATGTTGGTAAAATCTCAATTCTAACAACCATCAAAAGGATTTGAATTTTGAATTTGGAGACAAATTTTTCCTACAAATATCAACATGGAATAGATTCATATAGTTTATAAATAAATGGAAGCTTAACCCTTGGTAAATTATCCCCTTTGAGTTCCCGCTCACATAGGGGAAGTGGAATTTCAGTATAAACTTCCACCAAATATGGATCAAGTTCATGATGTATTCCATGTAACTCTACTGAGAAAGAACATACCCAACCCCTCACATGTACTGAATTTGGAGGTGGTAAAATTGGTTAATGACCACTTGTATGAGGAGTAGTGGGTGAAAATCTTGAACCATATAGAAAAACTTCTACAAAAAAATAAAAATCACCTTGTCAAAGTGTTTTAGTGAAACAATAAGTATGAAGAGGAAATGTGGGAAATGGATGAAACAATGAAATAAAAGTAAACTCACATATTCCCATCAAATAATATTAGTTGAAATGTTTTGGATGAAAGGGGGAAGAATGTAACAACCAAGAGTTTTTAAATGATATTTGTTTCTTGAAATAAATGTGTGTTATATTATATAATTATTATACACATAGATAACAAATAGAAAAAAACAATAGATAATTTTCTTAATGAAAATCATTTAATTTTTCGATGAATGACCCCATAAAAATTCCAAATATTACATGGGGAAAATAGAAAATATAAAAACTATTATGAGATAATTTGGATCACACTGACTGGCTAGAATCATCCCTCCCACAACGAACATTATGTAAAAGAAAAAATATATAAATAAGGAAATCAATATTTTATAGAATAAAAATTTAGAATCATAAGATAAATTTTATTTTATTATTAAAGAAGTAATAAAAAGTTATTTATATGTGGAAATATGACCATTGGAATAGTAATGTGACCATAATGAATAGCAACCTGCCCATTGGGGATAGTAACCTGGATGTTGGAATAGTAATTTGATGTAAAAATAATAAAATATAATTTAAAATATATTTATCATGATTAATTTAAAAAAAATAAAAATATTACAATTCCATAAAATAAATATCATGATTAAAAAACTCAAATAAAATATAATCATTTTTTAAAAATTGTGTTTTAATGTATTTACTAAAAATAAATTTTTCTATGTTAAAATTTGAAATTACCTACAATAGAAAATTATTTTGATTAATTTAATTTAATTTTATAAATCACCACATAATAATTCCCCATGGGTGGAATTTTGGTAGTTTTCTAAATTTCTTCAATTTTCATGTGGATAATAAATATAAAGTTTTTCATAATCAGTGTATCTTAAATTACATCATTAATGATATAATAATGGCCTAATAATTTATATAACATGAGGGAAGACTAAAAAATATTTCATTTAATAAATTAATCATTTAAATATAATAAAATTCTTCCAAAATGTAAAAAATATTTTCCAAAGTCTAATGTCTAAATTTTTCCATTAAAATAATAATTTCTCATTTTTTCTAATTTCCTTTTTAATAAACTAAGGAATTAAAATTGTAAATGGTTTTAAAATAAACAAAATACTATATTTTATTTATATATGATTCAATGTGACAAAAATATCACTATTACTAGGTTTACCTTGGATAAAATATTTTATTCAATATTATGTTCAAAAAACACCTCTCTCGTCAAATATAAATAACACCTCCCCCCCTTGGAAAACCTCTCCTAATACACATAAAAGATACTATTATATACCCAAATATTCTTTCATAATCCATTATAAACATTAGGTATGTTCTTTAGTAAACCAAATCCATTCATCAAGTAAGTTCAGTATCATACAATATAAGAAATACCATAAAAAAGAGTACTCTTTTGCCAAATCTTCTCTCGTTTTCTTACATTATACTCTATTTCTCAGTATCTACAAAAACAAAATAATATGATACTAAGTATTAGTTATGTCAAAAATATATTAATTATGTTAATATACTATAAAAACTACATTTTGGAAGTATTTATATTTTATACCTCTCTTTCTTCTACTTTGGACAACGTTCTCTTTAATGGTTGATTAACTGTCCATGAGGATGTTTCCAAACTCTTTTATATCACCACCCTTGTGTATGGTTATAATAAATAATTTCTAAATTTTATTTTAAAAAATTTATGATTTTTTTTAATTATCATCATTATTTATAAAAAACATTAAATAAAAATAGAAAAATCGAGAGAAAATAATAAATTTATAAGGAAAACATTATACAAAAATTATACAACATTAACAAAATAAATTAAAAAATATAATCAAATTATTATAATTGATAAATAGATAAATAAATTATTAAAATTAATTTTTTTGTTCCATGATTTAATAAAACTTTTTTAATTATTCTGGATATTGACAAGAGATTAAATAATTATGGGTTTCAAATATGGGGATTTTGAAACAATAATTATTTATTTTGGGTTGTCTCCTATTTCACATTTATTCTTGTTTGGATGTTCTTATAATATTAAAAATATGTCATTTTAATACTATTTCACTTTTATTTATGGTATATACATGTATCTACCCTTCCAAAAATTTTAATAACCCATTTAAAATTCTTTTGGAAAAAAGTCATCAATTTTATAAAACAATATCTTGAATCATCATAAATTTCTTCTCCTTTCAAAGAATAAAATGACCTTTTATACCAAGGTAATATCTCTCTTGTTCATTTTGGAATCCTAAAGTTAATTTCATGAATGTTGATATTTGAAATCTTTTATGAAACCCATTCCTTTCCATGTGTTATTTTATTACTATGGTTATTAGCCTTCCATGTGGGATGTATGATTATGATAATTTCATGATGTGATGGATGGACCCAGAACTATATTAACCTCCAATGAATTGGGTAATGTGATATATCTCATGATATAATTCTTATTATTCATGAACATGATGCTATATTAATTCATAATAATGATGTTATGATTTATGAACATATATTATGTATAGGTATTTTTCTAGATTAGTTCACAACTATGTGTGCTATGTGACCCATAAGTTATAAAGTTTTATTATTATTCAGATGACACATTCCATGTGTTTATTAAATATTTCCCTCATGATTTTTATGATGATCCTATTCTTATGATACAATTATGTTGATTTTTTCACCCATATACTATTGGTTCATATCCCTTATTCCTCCCCTTATTAGGATTTAATATCACCCCTTTATTTGATTTATATACTCAGGTGACTACATGTACAAAGGATATTATGAGAGATTTATAAACATATAGAAGAATAATTAAAAAAATGTTTATGTTTTATTATGTATAATTGATATATAAACCTCATTTTCCCAAAACAATAAACCTTTGGTTCCTTCATTTTTATCATTATTATGTTGTTTATCTTAAAAATTATTTAATAGTAATGTTAGATAATTTGTTTTCTCTATAATTTGAGTTCCCACAGAAAAAAATATAATAATTTATTTGAAATAATTACATAAGGTTCCATAATTTGGTCTTCTCTATATAATAAGAACCTATTTATTAGTGCTATATTAAAATCCCTACATTTCATCAAGGGAACTAAAAATTCCATTCTCTATGATGGAAATAACATCATAGTTTAGAATATTATGGTTTTTATAATGAAATATATAATTGTGTTTAACACTAATAAAAGTGGATATAGTGAATATTACTTTCATGATATAGATTTGTAAAGAGTGTGTATTTTCTAGAACTAAAAGAATAATTTAGGGTTTATTAAAAGTATTTATAAATATCACTTATAGGTTAGTTTAAGATAAATATCAATAGAGATTCAAAGTAGAATCCAGGTCTATCTAGTGGTGGTGTTATCTTTGGGGGCTGTGATGGGTAGGTGACTAGTAGATTCAATAATGGACACGATGTTCCTAATTATCCTAAATCAAAGATTCAAGGGATTATAAATTCTTTGTAGGTTGTGGTGTAGAGGTATTGGAATTATTATAGATAAAATTTGACTTAATTTTCTTTATGACTAATATAAGGGTTAATATTTTGAATATTTTAACGAATATGCTTCTTTAATAAAAAAATTATTTCAATACCTGACCTCTACCAACTATGTGATCACCCATAAATTTATAGAAGGTAATGGTCTTGAATATTGTCTCGTAAATAAAGGTTTATATTGTAATGAGCATGATTTTAAAGATGATATACCAGATTAAATGGATATTATTTTTCAAATATAACATTTTAAATTTATTATTTCCAAAATAGTATAACTTTTTCAGTATACCTATTACTTGTACTCAATAAAATAGAATGATACTAGAGAACATTAAAATATTATTAAAAAGGAAAAATAGTAAGGGAACTCAGTTGACAATAAAATCCATAATATAGATATAGGATTTGAAGGATATGAAGATTAAGAGGAGGATCTAGACAGGGAATTTATTGTTCATCAATTTGTATTGAGTTTGGTGAGGCACTTAAAAAAAGATAGAAGGTCTTAAGATGTCTAATGGATATAAAATTATAGAAATAGTTAGCACTTCACTATTTTAATTCAATATGATGCATTTGGTATAGATTCTATGGGATGATTCTTTGAATAAATTTTGACTTTTTTTATCATTAGTGGTTTCAAAAATAGGTGAAGGGTGCTTCTTTATGTTTGGTAGAATATGGATATGAATACTATTTACAGCCTTCTACTATAGGGTTAATGGTGGAGGTTTTCTCTTTACTAGATTATGCATAAGGGTATCAACTACAAGTTATGTATCTATAAATTATCTAGGGCTGGTACGTCTACAGTATCTTAGGTATATAGGGCACACAATTCAAGATAATATAATTGAGGCTATTTTCTCATTAGCTAATTCATATCGGTCGCAACATTAAATGTTGGATAAAACTTATCTAGAGTTGGTAGATATTGGGAAGATATCATATGGGATTGGTCAATCCTAGTGGCTATATCAATGTTGGAACATGTCAAACTAGTATATTTTTTATAAAAACATGGGTAGTGTTCCTTAGAGGATAAAGTTTTAATAGACACTGGGAAAATGGGTGGTTTTGGGAAGACTCTTCCTAAATCAAAATATAATGATGTTTCTAAAAATTCATGAATCCAAGAGGAGATAAAAAATTATTCATCTTCATTAAATATATAAAAAATATGATTATATAGATAATTTACCTCCCAAAAATTAACCATATAGGGATGTGTTTTAGGAATAGAAGAAGACTATGGTCGATAAGGATTTATTTTAAATAGTTACCTATCGAAATCAGGACATTGGAAGTAATACTCTCACTTTCAACCATCTATAGTAAAAATATATCAAGGAAATTTATGGTATAATTTTGATTTAAATGGGTAATTTTATTTCATTAATAATATTTTATATTATTACAATCCATTTATCCCTAAAACTATTTTTCATTTCTAGTTTTCCATAATGGGTGGATTTGTATTTTCCTTTCCCCTTTCTCCAACTAAATCTATTCATATTCTTTAAAAAATGGTATTATGGTCTTGGACACATTACCTTTTTATGTCAATTTTTATTTTTATTATTATTTAAAGAAGGGTTTATGGGTGATCTTTTGAAAATATGATGGTGATTAGGTATCCATCATGGTTATGCAATTACCATATGATTTGGGTTTTGATCTTCTAGATGGTATAAAAAATCAGGATTTTACTCAATAAAATTAATCATTAATCTAGGTTATGTATTATAGGATGGCTACTTTGGGTGGGATCTTAATGGGTTAGGATTTCAAGAAAATAAATTTTATGAAATTGAAGGATATTGATCCAAAATTGTAATGTCATGTGTTTTTAAACCAAGATTAAATATAAATTTTTTCAAAAAAAATGTTTATCAATGGGTCAGTTTTTATATCGAGCTCCGGAACATTATTCTATGTATTGTAACACTTAAAGGTGTTTTTTTTGACTTGGGTGAATTACTGATAATTTTCATGGGTGTCCCGATAAATCTATTGAGCACTGGATCTGAAAAAGTCCACTTTAATGGATTTGTACAGGCTGTGCATGGTTACAGTCCAAACCGTGTAGCTTACCCAGTTTAATATTTTATTTATTTTAATTAAATAATATTAATTAGGATATTTGTTTTTAAATAGAATAATGTGTTAATAATAATAATTTATAATTTTTATTATGGTTTCTTAAATTATCTAAATGCTAAATGATTTTAATTTCAAATTAATGGGGTGTAACATTTGTATGAAATTAATGTGGATTTTGGGTATCTCAAAGAAATATTTAATTAAATTACGATTAATAGTTATGTGAAATCAAATGGGGAGTTTCAATTTTTTTTGAATATGTGTTTGATTAAATAAGGTGTTTTAAAATTAATAAATAATCATTTTTATTTAACAGGGGTGTTGGCTTTTTTTCTAAGGTTGAACAATAATAATAATGGGATTATTATTATGGTTGTATGTGTATAATAATAATTATTAAATATGGTTATTATTGTTTTTATTATAAAGAATAATAATAATGGATTTTGGTGTTTTTTTATTAAATCCAAGGAAACGGGGGATTTAATTATTTGTTGTGAAACTGTGGTTTCATTTAATTAAATAGAGTTAAACAGAATTTAATTAAATGATGTGTAGTGAGGATTTTTTGGTTTTATCAAAGAAGTGTTTTATTATATGACAATAATAATGATGGTTATGATTATGGGGCTTTCATTAATTTAATTTGAGGTTTAAATGAATTTAATTAAATGAGTTGTTTGGGGTTTCATTTAATTAAATTTAAGGTGAATTGGAATTTAATTAATAGATTCGAAGTAGAGGTCTTTTTTAATTAATTCTTATTGGGAGAATTTAATTAAATATCATGAATTGGGGAATTTATTTAATTAATTTTTTTTGAATGAATTTAATTAAATAATGTGTTAATGAGGTCTTAGTGGTTATCAATGAAGGGTAATATTAAAAGAACTGTACATGTGGAGTTTGGTTTAATTTAATAAAATTCAAATTAATGAGGAATTTAATTAATTGATGTGAAATGGAGGTTTTATTTTATTAAATTCATGGTTATGTTGAATTTTAAATGCACAATGTGACCATTTTTAATGTAGATATCAATTTTTTCATGGTTATTCAAACCGTGCGGGTAATCTACGTGTTTACCCAGTTTTTTTAAAGTGTGTTATTATTTAATTTAAATAAAATATTTATTTAATAATATTAATAATAAGAATTTTATTTTTATTATTTTATTTATTTAATTAAATAAATGTTACAAGAATTTAATTGGATGATTATGGTGGATTTCAAAATTATTTATGAAACATTTATTTAAAGTTTAATTAATGAAGAAATGCTATATTAAATGATAATAATAAATGTTATTATTATTATATTATATCTATTAGTTTATTAGGGTGTTAACTAGTTTATTTAGAGGGAATAAAGGAAGAGAAGCATTGCAGGAGTACCGACATGCCCCAGGCCCCCACCCTTTTATGAGGTGCACTATACCCTCTTGTTGGATCCTCTTCATGCACTAGGATCCTTCTGGTGTCTTCATGAGTCATGTTCACCTAGTCAGGGTGAGTCTGTTGGCATATGTTTCGTGATTCCCTTCGACCATTTGTCTCCTCCCTTTCCCTATTTTCTCGGTCAAAACCGTAAGGTTTGGGTTTAATTGGGTTTCCTTGTTTCTTCGATTCTAGGGTTGTGCAAGGGGTCCTCAAGAACCATTTTTCTATATTCCAACTACTGACACCAAGGGAGATGTGTTTCAGCTAAATTTTCGTTTATTGCCACCATATTCGGGTTTGGGTTTAAACCTATTATTTGGTTTTACACCCTATGAATTGGATTCTTATGTTGTTTTTTGGTTGCGGTTAATATTTTGGGTGTGCATTATTCCCTTCCACAATATTTTATGGGTGTTGGTTACTGGTTGTTAAGTGTAACAAAAAATTATGAATACACGTTCGTTTTTGTTGAGTTACGTGTATGCAAGTGGATCACAGTTTTGTTATGAAGCTTTGGCATGAACAAATTCATTGAGGGAGGGTCCCTTTCCAAGTCCTAAATTTTATAAATTCATTAATAAATTTCTTACTACAATTTTATTAGAAATTAAATACATGTAGGTATATATTTATATTGAATGCCTCTTTATGTGAATTTAGAATGTTTAATGATTTAAAATTCCAAATTTCATAAGTGGATTTTTTGATAAGTAATATCTTGTTTTTGTAATGATACCCCTTAATAGATTTTTCTTCCTTCAAACCAAAATGTAGTGGTAGTGTTATATCATGTTTTCCTGTAGTTTGAGTTTTCCTTATACCTTTTTGTTATTACTAATATATGACAGGTTGATTCCAAATAATGAATATTTGATTGATGAATTAATCAAGGTATGACGAGGTTCTTGAATAGTGTTAACAAATTATTGAATTAATTTAGGGATGTTGACCTTGTTGAACCAAGTTAATAAATTATGAATTAATTAAATAAAAATGAAGTGATAAATTAATTATGGAGAGTTGAGATTTAGATTGAGATAATTAATTCTAGAAAACCAATTATGGGATGTGATTTGTTTTGAAGATTAAATAATTGATGTATTATTTTATGGTAATGTGTACTTACTTAATTATTGTGTTAATTAATAGATTTTGTGTATTTATCTAATCGATTAGATTAGTAAGGGAATAAAGATAATTTATTGGTGAATTAATTATCATGTTTAGGGTTAAAAAATTTGGATAATTAACTGTTGGTTTAATTATCTAGTTGACTTGTTTGTGGTTAAGAATAATTAATTGTTAATTAATTATTAACTATTGAGATGTTGAATGGTTAACTAGTTGTTGAATTATTTTATGGTAGATTTATGTGGTTAATTAGAGGTTGAATTAATTTACATATTTTATTAATTAATTTATGAATTAATTAATGGATAGTTTTGGGGTGTTAGACGTGGATTTATACACTAATGATAAATATACATGTATGATTGATAAATGGGTTGTGATATAGAGAATGATGCTCCAAATAATCATGGGAAACAAGACATGGGGTTCTATGCCCAGCTTGCATGTAAATACTCTTTTATGTTATAGGGACTGATGCTCAAAATACCCATTGGTTGTGAGACAAAGACTGATGCTCCAAATACTCATGAGGGTGCTAGACAAGACGTTCTACAGACATTAATTGACGTTGGACTATGGGTCCAATTGGTCATACATAAAATAAATTAAATTTTTAATGAAATTCAATGCGATTTAATGTTTTGTTAATTGAATATGGGAAATATTTCAGACCCCAACATGACAGAGGCATGTATTGAGATACATGTGTCCAAGGGAACCTGGGGATTTATACAGTTAAATAAATAATATAAATTAATGTGTTAAATAGTTTATTTATGAAATATATATGTATAGTTCCTATTCATACTCTTATTTTTTGTTGTGAGCTGAAGTAGGTATCTCTGTCAAGTGTCCCATAGGAGCATGTACATGTTGTAGTTTATTTATTAAATTAGTTTTTTGGTTCGTTGTAATTGCACACTATTTACATTTCACTATATGGATAGGGATAGAAACTGGGGGTTCTGACCTACTATGATTTATATCTCACACCCCACTTGGTCCTCCATTGCACTAGGGTACCCAGGTAGACCATTCTAGTTTGCAGGACTACAGACCTTGGACCATGCTTGTTGTTGTATGCTAGTACCTGGAGATAAGAGTAAAGGACTAAGCTGGAGCTTAGGATGCTCGTGGAGTTTTCCCATGGGTCTTTGAGTCTTTTCATTTTTTCGGTACTATAATGTAAATAATGTTTTTTTGTTTGCTGCTTTCAAATATGTATCAATAACATGTCATTCATTCATCTTTTATATGAAATCTATCTTCAGCTTCTTTGTCAATTATTTATTAGTGCTTCCTCAATTGATTTTTATTTACCCTGATATTTCATTGTGAAACTATGATAAGAGTTTATAGTCTTCCCACTATCACCTCCTATGACCCTCGCTTCCAGTCAGAAGTCTCTAGTGTACGAGGAGGCACGCTTGAGGTCATGTGGCGACCGGTCCGGCCACCGGTTCAAGGGTGATCCGGGTTGGGACGTTACAAAAATGGATCATCTAAAAAGTTATGATGACTCATGCCAATGAAAATTAAGAAGCTATAATGGATATATTTATGATCTATTAATTTTTAAATATTATACATATGATTTTTATTATTGGGGGAATTACATTGGAATTAGATGAATTTTTTCAATTTATTGGATGTTTTGTGATTCTGATATTGGAAATGAATTATAATTACAAGAGGATGTTTTAAAATCTTATTCCTCTAAGAGTAATAGAATTTTCAAGAAATTGGATATGTTTCCACAACATTGAATAATGTTATAGGTACCATTTAGGAATGTGATTTTATTCTTTAATCCCTTTAGACAATGGAACACTTGAGATCAGAAATGGATAAGAATCACTTGAATCAACTAGATTTTATAGTACCCCCCCCCCCCATATCTTTTTTAATTTTATATCAATTATTAGTTTTATAATTAAAATTCATAGGGATATTTAGGTGGTTCAATTTTTATCTTTTAATATAATTCAAGTTGTTGTTGATATTTATTTATATCTAATTAATTGGGATGTGATCTTAATATCATAGAAATATAATTGTTTATGTTCAATATGAGAGTGTTTCACTATTTTTTTTGTCTTCTAGTAAAATGGTAATACAAAGGATAACTAATATATGTATATGTTGTGTTCATTTTATTCCATAAAATGGAATGATCATAATGGAAATTAGAAGTTTCAACAAATGAAAGGAATGGAAGAATCAAGTGATACTAAACTTGGTGGCCTGGAATTGTGGAATAGATCACAATGGTAGGAGAAATAGGCTGGAAATATGAGGCTAGAAATTTTATTCAATTGTTGGGTCATATTGTTAAATAAACATAAGGACATTAGAAAGAGATTGATGAAATTTTATTTAATAAATTTGTGATAAATGATATGGTAGACTTGTATGGGTAATAAGTTATGTGGGGTGACTAGAAAGGACGAACATATGATGATTATCAACACACTATGATATTGGAAGGGTCTCCATATTTATCTTGTCGTAATTTTTTTAATAATGGGTTTTTAGGGCTGGGAGAGGCTAGCAGATATGAAAAAATAGATATTAGGGGGATTAATATGTAGAATCCATTGAGAGTGGAGACTGATCTCTTAGAATAACATAGTACTGACTTAGAAAATGACAAATTAGAATTGAATAAACCTATTTTTTTATAATAGGAAGATATAATTGATAAAATGAATCTTATTATAATATAGGGAATCTAGGTATACTTGGAGGATGCCAATACAAACCAAAAGTAAAAAAAAATATAAAGATACCATGAAAAAGGAAAGAAGGTATTTATTGATGAAGTGGGTTTCCAAAATATACCTTATAAGAAATCATGATAGTTTAAATATTATTCATATATATAAATAACCATGATTATAAGTTCTCAAGTTCCTTCACTTTATTCTTTTGTCTCAAATAATGATTTTAATTATTGAAATAATCTATTATATTATTATTTGTTATGGTTTTTTTGAAATTTTTGGGGATTTATTTTAAAATGAGGGAAAATTTTTCTTCTCTGGCCCCATCCTCTGTATTTATTTATTTCTTTCCTTTAATAAATGTGAATATAGGGATTTTGGTTCCATTATCTATATAATTTTATAATATTAATGATAATTATTATTTCCATTATTGTTATGTGCATGTTTGTTTTCATTTTATTTATTGTTTCCTAAATGATGTAAATTATTATTATTATTATTATTATTATTATAATTATTATTATTACTTATAAATTATATTGGCTACTAGTGGATTGATACCATTCCTTTTTTAAACTGATAATAATTGATGGGTTGTTATTAATTTAAAAACATCATCCAAAACACTTTTGGTTATGCTAACCCAAGGACAATATAGAACCACCGCCACTGAGGTGATAAACCAAATGTGTGACTACCTAATAGGGGATTAATCCATTGACTAAATATCCCACCTATTAATTTAGTCTCCCTAAGATAATTTATTTCAGACATATTGAAACCTGATTTTGATTTCATATAATTTTTAAAAGGAAATCATAGTGGAATTAATGTAAAATTAATTTGGTATAGGGGTGCTATGGTGGTGGTTTGGGTATAGTTCAAATATAGGGTTCTAATAATGGGAGGTTGGGGTGGTGTTGAAGACACATATGTCATTGGATAGTTATGTATTCTGATATGAACTATCCATCTGTGATGATATTTGAGGGTAGGAAATCACCACATTGATTCATTTTATGGGATAAGTGGGTTAACCACTTTTATCGGGTAGTGATATGAAATTTCCCCTAGACTATTATGGATAAGGGAAGGGTGTTGACCAAATTGTTATTCACTGGAGTAAATTGGATCAATACTTTAATAAATGGATTGGTAGGATAAATCAATAGAACCAATTTTGGATCAATAATCCTAGATTGTGGGTTAGGGTGATCTTTCAGCATGGTGCCCCACTCAACCACCACAAGTCTATCTTTTAAAACTAAAAAGGTGGAAAATGTTTTTTAACCCTATCAATTTGTAAATAATTATTATTAATTATTAATTATTTTTAATATAAATCAATTTTGTGAAGTATATAATTTCATTTAAGAATATTTATAGAGTTCTTTAGGAATTATATAATTTGGAGACCAATTTTGATCATAAATCGACATTAAAATATTCTAAAAGTAATAATTTATTTATATTCCTAACTTTTATAAAAAAAATATTACTTTTGGCCATTTGGAGAAAATAATAAGTCATTTTAATAAAATATTATTTTTCATGTATATGTATATGAAGGTAGTCTACTGGTTGTGTTGTTGACCATAATACTTGGCGTACACGCAATGAGACAAATGATCATTTTCATAATTATGAGAATCTATTTTGATCATCTATTTTGTTAGATGAAAAGTATTTAGAAATTTATTTTTAAATCTACTTGGTGATAAAAAGATAGAGGTTTTATTAATATATCAACCTTTAATTATTATTATGAGCTAATAAATCCTCTATGTAGACTCCTAATATAGATAGTGTGATTCAATTCAATTTTTGGAATGATAGTGTATAATTTGATGAAAAATTGGACATTATAATTTAATTATTTCTATAATTTCATGTTTAGTGTGATTTTTAGAATATGAAATGTGGTTTAAAAGTTTTGGGAATTATCCATCAATCTTCTATGAAACATTATAGGATAACATACTTGATAATGACATTGGTCAATATATTATTCATTTAATTATAATAATTGAATATATGAGATAGAATAGTAATTCAAATATCTTGAAATATTGATTCTAATGACACATTGACTTTTTTATTAGTCAAACAACCTTCTTTGTGACAATCATGGTCTTATTTGTTGAGATGATGATAATAATGATGAGATTCGTTTCCATATTGGTTTCATTTTATAAGAGATTATGTCACTAGATTTTTTTACTTTAATACTATTATATAAATTTTATCATGTGTAGTTCCAAATGGTTTCCTTCCATTTCAATGATACTATTATTGTGGATCATCATCTAGAGATTAGTAATTGGTTCAACCCTAAAACTAAAATAGTGGTTTCTGTTAATGAGTTAGGATTTGAATAGTTATATGAGGATAGTTATTCCCCTAATTTATCATTTCATCAATAGGGAATGGATTATTCATATGAGGTATTATATTATGTATCTTGATGCCTAACACTATCAGAAATGGTGAATTTATATCCATGTGAGAGATGATGCAAGGTATCCCTGTAATCAATCATATTACATGGTGGAGAATGAGTACCATATTAGTGGGGTTACGTATCCCCATGATTGACACAATCACTTGAATGGATATGTTTCATCCACCTTTCATTATTTTTAAGACTAGTGTACTACCACTAAATTATTATTTTTTCCTCCTCATGGAAAAGTGTATTTTATATATTGTGGTCATATTTTAGTGTGCCTTTTTAGGAGAAATTTATTTTAGGAATTGAATATTATTTTGATATTAACGATAATAATATCTAGAAAAATAATATTAAAGATGATATGATACATACATTTATAATGATTGGGTCCTATATAAGGTATATTATGATTCCTTTTGGGTAATATAATCTCCTAAAAAGAATTTAAACTATATTTAACCATAGGTAGTCCAAAATTTTAAAGTCATAACTATATATTCTGATTTTATATGATTTGTTTATTATATACACAAGATATCAACTCTCACATTGCCCAATTCATGGGATATCATATTATGTCTACTCACTCTTAAATGACTACCTGTATGGTAATATTCTCATAATTATAAAAATATTTTATGTTTTTATATAATATGATGTAATTTTGGTCATGTCAGACTATAGAGGCGGACCGGATGATGGTATTCAGTGTTTAATTGGTGGATTAATTAAATAAATTTATTGATGTTTTTATTTTGGTTTTTCATGTATAAATTTTCTTATTTCATTTCAAAGACATTAAATTTTATAATTTTTTATATTTCTAAAATTATTAATTACTTTATACTTGATTTAAAATATGTTACATATGTGTTCTTGAATTTTAAAATTTACTTTTATGATATTGATTGTACATATTTTTTACAATGGGGTTATATTGGTTTTTAGTTATATGTTTATTGGGAGAAACAATCCCATTTCTTTATACACACTCTTAGTGCTAGTCATCAAACCCTGGAGTAATGAACAAAATTTTAGGTAGGAATACATGACCTTTTAATTGACTAGTTTGGGGTCTAATAGGTTTTATTCAAGCTAAATTTATATCTGTATGGTTTTTTCTAGGACTGAGTTTGGATTTATGATCACATGATATATGGGTTTGGGAAACTAGGGAAATAGTTCTTTAATATTTTTAGTTTAGATTTTCATTCCTGTAAACATAATTGTAGGGTATAGTTATTAAATAATTTTTAAATAATCACTCTAATCACTTAATGACTTACTCATGTAGTTATAACACAATGTATAGGGTACAATTAGACTAGTAAAAGAAAAAAATAATTGACTCCTCATGATTTTTTCCATTCTTGGTGATGATAGGAAAAATGTATCTGGATACATAGTTCAGAAAATACAATCATATAACATGAAATTCTATATTTTTTACCTTGGGGATCAAACAAAAATTAAAAATTGTTCTTAAATGATACAGATATCCATGTGTATAATTGCATGTGAAATAATGAGTTTTGAATGATCCAGAATGCACCTATTAAAGTCTCATCCCTAGTTGAGTATAATGATGATGAGATATTCAATAATGTTTTTCATTATGAGAGACTACCACATGTGGATATAATTAGGATTGTGCTCACAATGATGGTTAACAAAAATCATATCAAGGAGACGCTATATCAATTTCATTATTTGATGCTTCCCATGTGTTGACACAATCACGATTCCCCATCATATATCCTTGGATGAATGTAATTATAAATAGATTTTCCTTAATAAATATTTGTATATCTATTATTCTTATTCTCACAATGATATACAGTGTCATGGTTAGTGATATGGGGGTGGATGAATATTATTTGTCATCATAAAATAATAATATTGACATAAAGATGAATATTTAGTTTACTATGATAGGATTTGGTCCTTTCTCTTGATAAAGGAAAGATTTAAGAAGTTATATGTTTTGAGAAAACATTTTTGAATAAATAAAGCTAATAATCCTTCAATTGAGTACTTTCTCAATTTTCTAGATATCATGAGAGATTGGATTCTAAGTACCTATTAATATAATATTTGATTATTTAAGAAGATATGATTTTGATATTACCTATCAATTTTAACCAAGGATTCATGAATTATTATTCATTTAAATATCAGCTAAATAGATATAACATTGTTAGTGGTATGAAATTAATGTTTTGTTACATCTAATCCATTAAAAATTATCATTAACTAATGTTAATCATGATTTTTTTTCATAGAGATATGAGATTTTGATGATCTAACATGACATGACAGTTGTTGGATAATTTTGAGGGTTCCATTATTGGACATGCTTCGTAGAACAAGTTATATTCATCTTTATTATTAACTGTTATAAAATGATGGCTATATCAAACTTATTATTTATTTATGATGAATTATTATATAAAAACCTATATTAAAATGGAATTCAATGACCAAGATACATTGATAGTATTTTTTTTGAATAATAAATGTTATATGGGTATATGTGTTAGTGAAGTGGACTTATTTTAAGAAAAAATTAGTTTTCCTTGAGTTGAATATCATTGATTATAGTTTTCCTGATTTCATTATATGGTTACAATCTTATTTGGAAAAATCATAGAAAGGGGTGAGAAGGAATTACCAATGATAATATCTTTCTATATATTGTTCACAATAAGGAAACCATTGAGTATAATGGTAGTTAATTATAATTTTTAGTAAAATGTGATTTATTTTAGATTCATTCCATATTTATTCATACCAAAAGTGTTATCTTGGGGTATGAGGTTGAAATTTTTTTATATAGTCATGAATATGAACATCCACTTTTGATATAGTTTTATGGGACTTCAACAGGAAGATTCAAAATTGGGTAGGATGGTTTGATGGGTTAAAAAATAGTATGAAAATGGAAAAAAAATATTTCTGTTACATGACAACATCAATAGTGACTTCCACAAAAAATGGTTATAATGTAATGTATGTTATATATATTATACCATTGATGAAATAAAAAATGATTGTAGGTAGTAGTATGGGTGTTATGGTATTGTAAAAATAATTAGTTGAAAATGTATTCACAATCACCAAATGTCATTATTTTTTATGATATAACAGTTACTGAACTAATAGAGTCAGTGTTTCCAATATTATGAGAGTTTATTTTCTTAATTTTATTTCCTTCAATGGTGGTGATAGATAATAAAAAATCTAAAAAAGTAAATTAATATTGGAATATGTAGTTTGAAGATGTTATTAACTTAGTATCATTATTTTATGATTATAAATCACATGTTGTTTTACCCAGTGAGAAAGAATAATTATTATAATAATGTAAAATTTTATTTCCATTAAATAATTTCATGCTTTTTGAAATGTAAATGAGTAGGAATTTAATAATCAATCTACTGATGGTTTAATATATACTAAAAAATTGATGAAATCGATATCAATTATACTCATGATTTTATGGATTATAATGATGTTTAGTTTTTGGGATTGATGTCAGTGACCTCTATAAATATTCATTGAGTATGTGGAATTTAATTTAAAAAAATTAATATGGTTTTAAAATAATCATTGGTTCTATTGTGAAACTATTTAATATTTTTCCCTATATTTTGTGACTATAATTCTATTCATTATATATATATGATGGAGTATGTTTAGTTATTTAAAAAATTATTGGGAGAGCTTCCCATATTTTGGTTGGTGGTACCACTTGGTATTGTGATGTTGTACCATGAGTTTAAGGGAAAACTTTTTTAGATAATCATTGAATGTTATATATCATTGGAATCTAAATTTATTATTTTTAGTGAAGATTAACTGATGTGATATTATAGGTTTTGTGATTAATTACTTATATATCATGATATGATAGAATAAGATGATTCTTGATAAACCAATTATGATTTTAAAAAGGTTTTAAAACTATTTGGGATATCACTAACCTATTATAATAGTTTTAAAAATTATAAATTATTTAGATATTGGTATCCATGGGATGTATTGGATGATTATACATATTTGAGGTTTTTTACTACACATGTTATTATTTACAACATTCACTAATCCAAGTGTATGGTTTGACTCTCAATTATAGGAGGTCACCTTGAGATTAATATTTGATTGAGTAAGAGATTCCACTCTCTAATTAATAACAAAGAATACATACTATTAGGGTATTTATGGGTGTATAAATTTTTTTTAATGTGGTATATTTTTCATCAGATTAGGGTCTCTCAATAATCCATTTCTATTGTGGATGAATGAACCTTGACTAATGGTTCTAGTCATCCTAAAGATTATATGATAATTACATAATGTGCAATATCGAACAGGTGTCCCACCCTAGGTCCTTTGGATCATAAATATATTAATTCATGGTTTCTATTATAATTCATATATCTTTAGGTTGTTTAAAAATGAATCACTGTCATAGGATTAAATGAGAAAAATATGGGAAGTGATTCCTATATTTTTTATATTCATTTTCATGTGATTATTGATGTATAAAGGGTTGGTCCTTATAAATCGTTTCAACTTACCACATCACCTGATTTGGCCTTTCAGGAGGATCAAGGACTATTAATGATTTCCTCAAGCTGGTAACAAGAACCAAGCTATCAATGAAAAAAATTTAGGAATTATTTCACCCCCAGAATCCAATAAAATAGGCCAATTATTCCATTTGGGAATCCAACATGGCCCATCTATAGATTTGATGTCCACACCATCATTAAACAAGTAAAAAATAAATATAATTCAAAAAAAGTATAATGAATTACTGTCTAAAAGTAAAGTGACTAGCCATGCTATTAAACTAGGGAATTGCCCAAAACAACCAAGTGAACCAGTTCCAACTTCTAGAATCTAGGTTTCCTACCATTTAGATAAAATGACTCCGTATTATATTTCCTAAGAACGCAACTCTCACAGCTTCCAAACCGAGTATTACTATTCTTAAGAATGCTTTTTATATATATTAAATTTATAATTCTTCTCAATGATATGTTGAGAATATAATTCCATAACCTCTAAATATATGACATTTCCTCTCTGATAATTACTACTCATTATGATCATCTTATTAGATACAGATCCCCATCCATTAATCATCATGCCACCACCATGGATCTTTGAGAAACCATCTAATCTCTTTTGTTAAAGATAATACCATAGAATTCCTCATTTAGCTGACCAATGAAAATTAGTTCATTCTATAGCCTTTGGATATGTCTGGATTCTTTCAATAACAAGAATATTCCATTATTCATCTCAATATTGATAATGCCTTTCCCCAAGACTTCTAGAGCTTCATTATCCTCAAGGTGATTTTTTTATATGTTTAGGGAAGATAATTCACTATGTATCATTTCTTTTTTATTGAGTGAAATTATTCTTCTAGTTCAACCACCCATGACTCCACTTGGAAGTTCACACTTTGTAATAAGTTGTTGCCTCCCTCAAGTATAGTCATAAATTTTGAACTTCTAAAATTTAGTCTCCTATAATTGTCTTGTGATCACTATAATCCTTCTTGAGATATCCACTTTCTCCATATTTTTAACATGTAGGACTAGTTCCATCCAATTTACTAGGACTTCTCACCGATGACTTATCATCTGAACTTCACTAACTTCTTCATTAACGTGAGCACCCCCTTCCTTCAGAATTTAGTTTAGTTCTAAAAGGTGAATGGACATACCTCCATCTGAGTTATTTATTTAGGATCTGGTTCACTAATTCATTAAAACCCATGTTATCTTTTCCAAAGGAATTTAAATTTCAATTATAAATGCATATCACAACTTTATAAATGATGATAATAGTTGAAGTTCCAAAAAATTTCCTATGAAATTAAATTTCACTGGTTTGATCTACCCTTGGATCATTTTAAATTCATTGATGTGATCTACCATAGTTATCACATATAATAGCTTCATGTTGAACAACATCCACATCATTAACATTTTATTAAGTGTCATTGAATTCTAATACATGCCGATAAAGTCCTTCATAAAGTCAAACATGATCTTCACATACCAGAGTTTAAAATCCATGTTATGTTCCATATAAATCCTCACAAAACTAAGAGTATTATTCTATAATCATTCACATTCCTCTTCTTAATCATCTCCAACTTTACACCCAACAATAGAACCTCCAAGTCTAGGTTAATGATATATTCCTCCATCTTCATTCCCTAGAAAATGATGTCCATTCCATCAAAATTTTCTATCTATACTTTACCTTCATTTGATTCTATATCCTATAATGAAACTAAACACCAAATCAAATCAAAATAAAATCATGGAAAGAGAGTTAATGTAACCTGATCTACCTTTAAGTGTGTTCTTGAGTGAGAAAAAAGTACCACAAACTCTAATACCACAAGTTGGGAATCCGGTTCTATCTGATTCTTGGAATATATCAACTAAAAGAACTATGAAGTGGAATTATCCTCTGGAACATCCATAACTAGAAGGATTCCTTTCATTTTAGTATTATAGAATATAGGAAGGTTTCACACCATATTTTCCACACCAAGTCAAACTCAAGCACCCTTAGTAAACTCAAAAATCACAAAAATTAAAGAATAAAATTAAATAGTAATGAAAAAATGAGTTTTCATTGTTTGTACATGAAATATTAATCAATGTTAGAGACAAAACTTCAATTTAAATTTCAATTAAATATTGAATAAATACATTCACTTTTTCTATTTTATTAAATTAGATCACTAATTAAAATAAATCTTGCAATTGCATCCTTCACATGTGTAATGGTGGTCTCAAATTCTAATATAATATACCAACCTTTCATTCAGTTTGATCTTAATTTGTGATTCATATATTACCCACCATTTAGCAATATTTATTTCTGATTACTTATTGATAACATTACATGACCACTTACTTCTCATAAAATATGAAAGGTTAGCCCAACCATTGCTAAAATACTGTGAGAACTAACTCAATAACTTTTTTTGAACATCATTAGAGAAAAATGGAAATAACACATACACATCAAACTATATCATCATCCAATAAACATGAATCCTATAGGATATCCCACTATCCCAGACCGAACTATCAAGATCGATCTATATTTTAAACTATCTTCTTCTATAACATTTAAATATCACTTGAAATTGGATTCACACTGTTAATAAGAGATAAAAAACATAAAATGATATAGCATTACTCAAAATCTCATGATATGGTTTGTACCCTATCAAGACACCTCTATATCCATCCCACCACCTACATTGACCCTACTAGTTAGCTAATTTTTTCATATTTAATAATGCAACAAGGTCAAAATTCTTACTACACAAGTCAAACAACAAATTTTATTCTCAGTTCTTCTATTTTTAATTCAATTATCAGTAATTACATCATTATTTTATACATTTCATAATTAACCTCAATGTATCATCAATTAATTTATTATAATACACTTATACTGATTTAACCACCTTAAAAATTAATTCTCTCGACTATAAATTTCCTTGTAATTCATTATACATGTTTATATAAACCAGTTAAATAATTAATTAAATTACACTTTCACTTTCCCATTACTAAATATATTCATCATCACTTAAATTAAATTAATTCAACACTATCAAAAACTAGTTATAATATACATTAAATCATGTTCCTCTATTAAATTAATTTATTAAGTCATTCAAAATCCCTATTTATGGGAAAACTATTCTTCTGATTCATGGAAACTATGACCTAGAGATGACTATTCCATATATTGGTTTATACCTATACTAAAAAAATTATTCTTATATAATTAACCTATAAACACACATGAAATATCATTAAGGCCTCAAAAAACATAAGTATATGACCAATAATGTCTTATCCTTCACATTTTATACCTCTCAAATGATTCTTATCCTCAATAATAATAAAAAGATCAAAAAACCCATGAAAACATAGAATTTAGATCAAGATAAATATAAAATAGAAATATCTCTGTCTAAAAAAGTATCGGTCATAGAATAAATGAGAATGTATAAAATTAAAACTTAAGATCATGTTAAATCTTAACTTCAATACAAAAAAGCATAAAAAATATCTGTGAATTAGACCCTCATCTAAAACTCTCTCCACCACATAATTCTATATGAACATGTTCCATAATAAAACATGTACCAAAGGAATGAACAATCATTAATAAACATTCTAATATCAATCCTAAGTCTCTATAGGATACTTAAAAACGTCATATCCTCCATGATATCCAACTCTCCCTAATCAATGATACATGTGTTATCATAATGATATATTCAATGTTATGATATATAATGTATTTCATATACTTGATAAATATATGTTGGAAGTGGAAACAGTTATATGACCTCACTAATTTTCTCCAAAACATTGAAACAACTAACAGATCACGGTAAATTATGTTTCCTCTACTAGATCGATGATATCCATTTTGAAGAGAAGAATTTGAAAAAAAAATGATCACTAATGTAAAACACTAAAAAACTCCTCATTTTATTTATATTATATTTTATGGTAATGGGACACCATTATTTGCACTTGAATCATATATAATTTCTTAATTGTGATCTACACCAAATCTAGTCCAATGATCATTGAAACCCCTACCTCAGTCCAGAATAATAGTGCTCAACATGATTACTCATACATTTCCTTAACTAGTTCTATGAAATTGGATAACTAGTAAATTATTATATAATAAAACTCTATATATTTTTAATGTTTAACCCAAAAGCCTACAAATTGAAAAATATATGCACCCTACATGTCTTCAAATATCAAGATCATTGATTTTATTTTTCTATCCAATAATGAATAAAATACTATGATAAGGTATAACTAAGATAAAAATATTATTAACAACCTGTCCATACTCATGAGAAAAAAAATTGTCACAGTCATAAATTATCATCAAGGAATCTCCATGAAGACTCACCAAATAGACAACGTAAAGCCTTCCTAGTGAAAATGATGAATTTAAAATCATGATTCTGAAGAAATGTGTGGTCTTGATTAGTCAACAAAAGAACTTACTCGATGGATTCATTTACTCCCAAAACTCAAGGAAATCATTCAACAAAATTTATTGATTTTTCCTCCTATTTACACTAATAAATATATTAATTATACAATAGATATGTTATAACTCAATGCTTTACTTTAAATCATTGATAGACAAGGTGTCAAGAGACAAACATTTACACATATTTCATAATACCTTACCACCAAAACTACCCCTTTAAGGCCACATAAATATTTTGAACACTATGATTTTCTACCATAAGATATATATGAATCATATATAAAATAAACTATCACATTTCCAAAGAAAAAAATATATTTCTTTAAAGTAACATTGAATTCATATCATTCTTTATACATTTATTAAAATCATAGTTATAAATTATTTAATCCCCCAACACCTCTACCATAGGATCTCCCAGATGAGATACCTCAACCTAATAAAAAATAAAGATTATATTGTTATCTGATATTGCAAAACAGTATTGTTTAACTCCTCTATTCCTTGATATTGAGACAAAAGATACTAATTCATTTTCTGGTATTCTCCAGCTCCATTATCGATATAATTTTACTTCTTATTCAACACATTAGCAACCATATTATCTTTTCCTAGAGTAAAAGAGATCTCAAAGAAATAGTGTTTCAAGAACTCTAACTATAACCACTAATGAAAAATAAAATCCGGTCAATATATACCATTGAATATTATGATACTTAAATAAAAAAATGATGATATCATGTGATCATAACATATTAGAAAACACTGATACTATAACTCAAGAAATAAAAGGACTAATTATTCTCATGTAATCATAATTTACAAGACCCATATGAAATCACTCATCACCCATGAATATATAAACAACCCAAGAAAAGGTGAGATAAATATAATAAACTACAATCATGAACCCTTCCTCTGGAAAGTGAAGGATAATTAAACTAATCAGTTTCTCATTTAGATAGATAAATGAAAATTTTCACTGATTTATCCACACAAAAGTTTAGTAATATATAGTCAAATTTATTTAAGGTTTAATGACCTAATATAAATTGGTTATGGACTTCTAACAATAGCCAACAAGACTACTATAGTTTTAAAAAATTAAAAAATTATTAGGGATTAACAAATAAATAATTGCTTTGTCTATTGATGGATAGATGGATACACCCTACTGAGACACAATATACCCAATTACACCTCACACATCTATAAATTCATATGGATGTAATTTTATATAGATTTTATCAATAAAGGATAGGATATGGGTAAGAAATTGATTATATGCTCCACCATTTTATTCCAATAAACTACAATATCATCAATTAAAATCACCATGAGTTATTATTTAACTCGTGAAACAGTGATTTAATTAGCCAGATGAATACTATCAGTTTTTCTTTGACTCCAAATAGAATTACCAAGAACTCAAAAAAAAATTAACAGAAATACTTTAAGGGGGGCTTTTTAATATATTTCTCCTTCAATGTAATATAATGATATATTAAACATGGACTAATCTTTGAGAACTAGGCATATCCATTCAACTAATCTAAAAATCATGAATCATTATATTTGGATAGATAATATAAAAATAGATACAAACTACCATCCAACTTTTTCAGATAGAACACCATATCTTTAAATAGATATATTTTGGGCTAAAAAAGGTATTATGTACTAAATAATGAATTCTAACATAATAATCTAATTGATGTGTATATTTAATCCTACAAGAAGACATATAAATTGAACAAACACTAAATTGTAACTCTATTTGAAACATGATCTCACATCAATGGGGTAGTTTCAAAACCTCTTCAAGAAATATATCCAGAAACACCTTATCGACATAAAAACCATTCCACACACACTTATTCTAATTTCAATATCAATCATTACATCTATAATGATATTTGATCAGTATATCTATAATCCACTTGATGATCCCTTTCACTAATAAATGACCAATGTACATCATCCACATTGGATAAGGATACTCGTATATGGTATCAATCAATCATATGCTACAAAATAAATAAGCAATACATGCCAATAATGAAATAAAATAGTTTTATCTATAATTATAAGGTATAACATACTAACTAATCTCACCATATCATTAGTTTACAACCCTATTTGGGGCGAACCAAGCAAAAAATATAATAATATTACCCTTTTTAGAAGAATATTAAATAAATATCACAAATATAGGAAATTGAGTACAATAAACATTAATTTCATTTATAGAATAGATATATAATCAAATTTTTTCATAAATTATCTTCAACATATCTTAGATTTTTCTTCTATCAATATACTCTTATTATGAATACCCTTTTAAAAACCTTTCTTCATAACTCGGGAAAATGGAAACATGATAAAGGGTGAGATATAATTCTTACTAATGGTAAACATAGGATATATCTATTACTAAACATAAGTGATCATAAAGGTATGATAACATGATCATAATATAATGGATTCATAACCAATCAATTAAATATCATTAATCTTGAGTCATGGACTAAGGTTTTTTCCTAATAAAAGAAAAAATTCATAATAGTATTGAAACATTAATAAACAAACATGATCCATGATATCATATCATAAACATTGGAATTTTGTGCAATAGTAATCCTATAACATTGTGAACATCTATAAATATAATAGGTTAACTAATTAGGATAATGACAAGAAATTAGGTCCACATATAAACATATAGACATGAAACTAGGTTCACGTATAAACTTATGGACATAGAACTAGGTCCATGTATAATATTGTGAACACGAAATCATTTTAACACATAATATAGTCATCTCAAGAGTTATAAATATTTACCCAATAAATTGGATGGATATAACTATAACGAACGCAAGCCCGTACTCTTAGATCCTATGTTAAAGACATAATATTTACATTTATGGATTTTATATGGATAAAAATTACCTAATTTTATACACCAAAAACATACAACATTAATCAGAAATATTATATCAATTACAAACCCAAGGACCTTTTGGGTTTATATTTTTCGAGAATTGGTACTAAATCTTAAATAACAATTCCCAAGTCCTCAAGTGATCATTTTTCATACTATACCTATCTTTTTTTATTTAAAAAATTACCTTCAACTATACCCATGAAATGTTTTACATAATAATCCTTTATATACAAAAATAATTTAACATTATTATTTATAACCTTAGTAAAATGAAAGATAATATGGGTGAGATCAAATTATTATTAAGTGTAAATATAATCATTAACAATTCAATTTCATTTGTGAGAATAAGATGAGCATAAGAGTATTTTTTACATAATAAAAGTGCACAGGAATAACATATGATAATTCAAAACCATAAATACCTTGATCATAAATAATTAAACATAACATAAATCTCTAGAAAATGTAAGAGTTATAGGAATAAATAATCATGATCCATTTGATGTAAATCTTAATCAAAGGAAATATCAAATACCTATATCTAGAATAAAGAAAATGTGTTGGTGTATTAAGACATAATCTTTATAACCCAAATCAAAAATACCATGAACCTGGATAAATATATAGGAGAAACCTATGGATAAATCCCCCTTTCCTATGAAGAAATGGAAAACTTCTGAATGCATTTGAGATCTATATCAGTCTAACCCATCATATAAGATGTATTTTACTAACATATATATATAATTTATAGCATGATCACCCATTTGAATAAGTTGAATCAATCTCAAATTTCATAAAAAAATCAATCTACCATTCATGAGTAAAATATTTATAATTATGCAATTTATAACTAACACCCTTGAAAACAACCATCATTATTATAAATATTCGTTAGCATGTGGAAAAGAAATGAGTTTCATGAAAATTTCTTCAAAAAAATAATCATGATCTATATAGGGAAATAAGATGAATGGAATCATTACAACATATCTCCATTAGAGAATAAGTAAAATAAAGTGTTTTTTTTATTGATGAATATAATTACCATAAAAATGTCATTAAAAAATATTGAGGAAAATAAAATTTTCACATCAAAAATAACTTTAAAAAAATAAAGAAATTACATAATATTAGTAAAAAAGTTATCTCTGAAAAGAAGTATATAAACTTCTAAAGTAATCTTCAAAGTGATTTTTTGTCCTTATTGTGGGAAATTTCATTCATGTCGTAATCATTAAAACAAATATTTTGTTCACGCATTAAGCAAAAATTACCTTGTTCAGAAAATGACCTAATGATTATTTTTTAAAAAATATATATAAAAAATAAAGTATGGGTAAAAAATATTTTAAAAAATCATTGAATAATAGTTAAAAATAATTTATAAAATATTATTTTAAACACGGATATGGAGGATAGTGGTTTTTTGACAGAAAAAATATAAATAAGATCAAATTTTCTTAAAATCATTTTCGGAACCATTTAGAGTACCAAAGAGAGGAAATTAGTACTAAAAATTAAAAAGCTATATAAATAAGTAAATGATAAAAAAATTAAATGAGTATAATATAATTTCTCAATGTAAATTAAAACATAAACAATCCCAATTAAAATGTGATTGCAACATATATCCCTTCCCACTTTATTAAATTTTTAATCATTAGCCCCATGAAACAATAACATCAAATGAAACAATAAATATCCTGAAAATAATTATTTTAGTGATATTAAATGTCAAAGGGGAAGTATATACACCTCATGAAATAATATAGGATCATAATACAAATGTATACATTAAAGAAATTGTATTTGATATTAATAAACATTATAAATATAATTACATTGAATTGAAAATTAATCAATGGAGTGACTATAAGTAACAAATGTAAATACACATAGACCAAGGGAAAAGATATAATAAAATTATTTTTATATCAATTCATACATAATAATGGGTTTAAAAAATCAATTAATAAGAGTTATAACCCAACAAAATGAAGTTGAGTTAAGAAACTCTTTACCACATTGTAGCATTCAAGACAAATACACTTTGATTAAATAATTTAAATTGCATATTAAAATACTTTTAAGTTTTAATTATAATGATATAAAATTTAAAATGGGTACTATAGACACCATATAAAATAAATTAGGCTCATGGTATTAAAATATGTCTCAATGAAGGTAAATTGAGATGAAATATCTTACCACAAATCCAAACATGCTATATATGTCCTTTAACACATTTATAATAAAATTATATAAATTATTTTATTCCTAAATAAAATATTATAGGATTAATCCCTTATCACTAAAAAATTTATTTCATTTATTTTAATTACATGTTTAGTTACTTATTCGATTATGTCGATGTCGAGTGTTTTGAAGACATTCGGTTCAAAAATTCAAAATGATTTTTATGTGTTGACTATGGTCAAAGGTTTAATTATTAAATAATATATATAATATTAATAATGACATAATTATAATTTTTATACATAAACTTTACATTTAAAACCAACCATGAAAGATGGTTATGAAAAATGAACAGTGTTAGAATCATGGACATGGTAAGGTGTGTGTATGCATGAGTAGCATTCCCATTTTTCAACAATCATGATGGAAAGAAGGTAGGTAATATTTTATCTTAAAATAATTATTATTTATCTAAAATATCATATTATATATTTAAATATAACATATATTCCAACCATGTGATGTGGTGATGAACAACGAATCACATCACTTGCTAGATATGGTAATTCACACATACACACAAATGACGTTATCATTTTTAAATGGATGTAAATGTAATAAAATAAATGATATATTATCTTTAAATATTGATTATAATTTCATTAATATCAGATATCTATATATATATTAAAATCATTGTTATAATCATATATTCAAGGTGGGGATGGAAAAATAATTATAATTGTACTAGGAGTGGTAGTTCGTCAAAAACATGAAAGATGGTTCCATTTCCCATTTGATGGAAGAAGAGATGGATATAGGTTATGAAATTAACATGATAAAATATAATGTAATATAAATTTGTCATTATTTAATCACGTTTAAAGAATATTTATTTTAATTGGAAAATAAAATAAAATGAAAACACTCAATTAAGAACTATAACTCTTCTTTAGAGAGTCTTCTTTGCTTTAAAAATTTTTTCCCCTATGGTTAGTATTCTACTAGAACAAAGGCCTCTTGAAAATGGGGATGGATTTTATTAAGTGTTTTTGTAATGTATTCACTGAACCAAATGGCTCTTGAGGTATGTAGAAAAGATGAGAGGGCATTCCCTTTTATAAGTGAGGGTAGAAGTATTCATGGAATTTATTAAAGTATTAAATTAATATAAATTATTTTTCATTTAAAAATGGATCCAAATTTATATAATTATAATATAGGATTATTATCTCATAAAATAAAATTTTGAAAATTTTAGATGACTTTTTACCCTTATCTCTTTTATTTAACCTCCTGTTAACACTTTTGATAATTATTGTAATCTCCATGTTTTTTCCTCTTTATGGGTCAGCTATAAAATGAAATGTGACCCATAAATCAACCATGAATGATATTTTAAAACATATATAGTAAATTTTTTAAAGATATGATTTTTATGAATTTTTAATCTTTTAATAAAATATTGTTTATTTTAAAATATTATTAATGAAATTTTTGGAAATACATGAAATATTATAATATAATATGGGTCCATCTCATGTAAAATGTATATAAAATGAAATTTATTTAAATATTATGATTATATTATATTATTATAATCAGAAAAAAAATTATTAATGTTTATATTTTTTTAAGAATTATCTTTTTGTTTAACCCCTTAGATAATCAATTTTAACCATAATCGTGGTAAAGAACTTTTAATATCAATAGGTTATAATTTTACTTATAAGTTATAAAATGGATAATAAATTGACAACGGATAAAATTTTTGACCATTTCTAAACCTATTTATCCTCATTCAGGTTTTTATGATATTTAAATAATTTCACAAAAAATTAGTTAACATAAAATATCATTAATATCATTTTTTACACTATTCACATAATTTGACATTGAAAACAACATGAAAGCATTATAATTATAATATAAACATTTATATCATATATAATATTTTATATTTATCATAAAATTTTGTGTCAAACTTTAAATCACCCAAAAAATATTACTTTTATAGTTTTTAAAATAATTTTCTTGATTTATTTACTACTTGTACAAGCATGGTGTCAGTGTTGCACAAGAATTTAAGGTAATTGTTTTATCACTAAAAATTAAAAATAGATTTCCAGGATAAAAAAATAATATTTTAAATAAACATTTCTAACCTAAAATAAGTTGATTTTATCCCTATAATAAAATACTATAGATATTAATAGCAATAAAGTTACATTTTTTACTTTATATTTTACTTAGATATTATAAAGCTCGAAATCAATGTTAAATGGAAAAAAGGTCATTTTTAGAATTTCGGATGATTATACCTAAAATAGAATCAAAAAATGAAATAAATGAAAGTTTTTTTAATGGATTTGATGCCTTGTCACGTTAGTTTTAACCCAAATTATCTCATTTCACCTTCACTGTAGTAACAAAAATTAACTATGGTTACTATTCATGTTGAAAAAAATTAAAAAGAAATATTTACAAAATTTGGTAATTATGATTAAAAATATTTAATCCATTTTTCAAGGGTGAATTTATAGAAATGTAATAATTTTGATTAAACTTAATCATGAAAAACGCAATGGAAAAAATGTTTTTTTTAATGCCTTTTAAGTATAGAAAATATTTCTATACCAAATCCAAGTATAATATTTTCTATAAAGACCATAATTAGATTATTATTAATTAAAATGAAAAAAATTAAATTTTGAAACTAATATAAAATAGAATTTTCTATTATAAATTGTTGAAAATAAATTATATTTTCTTGTATTTTTCAATATTCATTAAAAAAATTAATCATTTTAGATTTTTTTTAAAATTTTCTCTATAATATTTTTCAAATTATGATTTAAAAAATATTTCCTTTTATCAAATTTAATTTCTAAAATTTTCATAATTTATTTAAATTAGTTTCTCTAAAAATCTATAAGAACCATTTTTTAAAAAAAATTGAAGAATTAAATGACATTACTAATAATTGAGTGTTTATTTACTAGAAATTAATAATTAAATTTTTTACATAGTATAAACATACATATATTTCATAATGTGTTCAATACTCTTTATAACCACCAATTCAAATATTACTTTATAATGGTCACATTTAAATAATAAAAAATTTATTGTATATCCCAATTCTCTTACATTGTGGTAATGGGTGTTAAGAACGATATCGAGAATAGTTTTTTGAAAATATTGTGATATTATATCCTCCACATTAAAAAATCCTCCTAATAATTTTAACTTTATCTTGGTAAATAAGGGTTTGACATTTGAAAATACGTTTTTTGAAAACTCACCTCCTAAAAAAGGGTTAATAAAACATCCTCGTGAATAGAGGGAATGAGAAATATAAAGGTCATTTAGAATAAAACAAAACTAGGTTTCCAAATAAAAAAATTAATGGGATGTAAAAATATTGACATAGAGGAAAAAATTAATTTCTGAATAATTATGGGGTGTGACATAGAACATTGATCACAATAATTTGATTGATCATGATAATGTTAATGGCCACAAAACCAAAAATCAATGAGTGTGAAAAATATCATGGATTCATTGGAAATGAATATAATGGGATAAAGATTTTATTTAAATATCATTTTCTGAGAATTGAGTAATTCATTTACCATCTAGACTAACAATATAAGGAAATATACTTACTTGATAAGTAAAATTACAGCCTTTAATCAATTTCCACAATAATTTTATCTTTTTATCAAAATGATGAGTATTCAAGATTATTTTTTCATGTTTGATGCACTGAAATAAACTTTTATTGGGTAACAAAATCTAAAAAAGGACAATAATTTATTCATACAATAAAGTGATATTAACCAAAAATGAAATGGTTAGCAGAAGTGAAGATAATATCTAAAATCAAAAAACCTTCTTATGAAGAAATATTACATTTAACTCAAACATTTCCAAAACACTAAATGTCAAACTTATATGATTACATAAATTAATAACCCTATATTCAAATTAACTTCAAAAAGCTCATTTTTACCTCAAATTTTTATCATACGTTTTTTTACATCCCTAGAAATTTAATAATATTCTTCTAAAATAATCTTTCATATTAAATCACATGTTAAGCCTATGGGTTATATGTACCTAAAACTATAAAAACATCTCCTAAAATATCATTAGTCACCATGATAAATTACTATATAATCATATAATGTATTTTACTTCACCAAAAAATCATGAATAAAATTTAAATACTAACTTGAAAGGTAATCTTTGGCATGGACATAAATATCTCTGAAAATATCACATTGTCAATGAATCACTATTCAAACATCAAGATTATCTACATCCCACTATCTAATAGACAATAATTAACTTAACATAAAATAATATACTTACTCTAAGGGTTAGTTAAATATCAATATATTTTTCTTACTAAATCCTAGTAAAACATTCAAATCCCCCCAAAATCCCATCACTTAAAACAAAAAAAGATGGTTTATATTCTTTTAAATGTGTGATCAAGCTTAAACTTATAAAATCATGATTTTATCCATAACTTTTAAGTTAACCTCACATGAAAACATCTTAATCACAAAATTTATATAAATACTTCTTTAGTACCAACTATAATGGACCTGAACAAGTACGCATGGATCATGTGTTAAAAACATTATCTTTACATTTATTTCTTTTATAGACATAAATGTGACCCAATTTTTTCCATCCAAAACATAGAGCATTAAATGTAACCATTGGATCACTTACATACCCAAAAAAATTTATTTTTAGAGTTTTAGAGAATTAGGACTAGCTCTTACAAAAAAAAACCCATATCCTCAAGTGATAATTTTTCCAACTTTA
The DNA here is from genome assembly GCA_963277665.1 of Viscum album. Classification (NCBI taxonomy): domain Eukaryota; kingdom Viridiplantae; phylum Streptophyta; class Magnoliopsida; order Santalales; family Viscaceae; genus Viscum; species Viscum album. Next base: position 1,404,066,850 of record OY728120.1, on the reverse strand, counting down.
CCTGGGTTTTTTTCACAGAATGTCTTTAACTTATCCCATAAAATTACTCACAAAAAAATCCATTCTAGACACAAATCATTTAACATCATTCTCTATAACCTATAGAAAATGAAACATAATAAGAGTAAACTCAAAAGCTCAATAAGGGTAAACTTTATAATTAATAATTCAATTTCATTAGTGAAAATAAGATGAGTATAAGGGTATGATGACATAATCAAAGTACATGACTGATTTGGTCTTTAATTCATTACTTTTTTCCACATCAATGCCAACTTTTATTATATTTTTATTATTAAAATAATTTATTCTATTTAATAGTTAACAAAAATTATCTTCTGTATTTTAAATTGATAACATTTATATTTTTTGTTAAAATTATGTAATTAAGCATTTATTTAATATTTTTTAATAATTTTAAATTGGTTAATTAATTCGGTATTTACTCAATTAATTTATCATTATATTTTTTAAATAAATAAATCTCACTTTATATTTTTATACTTTAATTAATTAAATTAATTTGAACCATTGAATTATTTTATTTATATATTTTAATACTCTCTCATTTATAATTATAATATAATTCTTTTATTATCTATATTTATTCTCGTGATTAATTAATTATTTAATTTTGGAAAAATATATGTTAATTTTTTTTTGTTTTAAAAAATAAACTTTTAGGAATTTATTTTGTTTAAATGTTAAAATATGTTAACAAATTATAATCCATATTAATTAATTTTTGAATAAATTTTAATCAAGATTATTGGGTATTTAATAATTTTAAATTTGTATTTTAAAGTTTTAATATTAATTTATTTTTTTAATTTTAGTAAATTGATTGTTTTATATGTTAAATTAATTTATGGATTTAATTTGTAACTTTTGTCTGGCAATTTGTTTCAGGTGCCATCAATGCCAACACCCACCACCAGAATAGAGCATCTGCACCTGCCTCTATCCTCACCCACTATTGGACCCAATAGTGTCTCCCAACCCACCATTTCCTTCCTCCACCCACCATAGGAAATTCACAATGGTGGATCACCTCACCCACCACCATTTCCATACCTCATTCATACACTATTGTCATTTTCCAATGATAACTCCTCACTCACCATTGGTAATGCCAACAGTAACTCCTTCCCACTTTCACCCACCATTGGAATTTTCAAAAGGTGACTCCCCACTAACCGTGGGAAATTCCAATGGTTACTCCTCCCTACATTCACCCATTGTCGGCTCCAAATTCACCCATCATCACTTCCACCTACCCCCAGACCCAACGGAAAAACCTCAAAAATCCAATGCTAGCACAAACAATACAACGGAAGCCCAAATAATCAAATTGCATTAAAAATCAACCCAATCATAGATCATAGCACGCAAAAAAACACCCAATTTTTTCAAATCTAAACAATATAATATTTCAAAACCAAAAATTATAATACCTTGCTACAATTGAACCCACCATTGAAAAATCAAAATGGCATCGCTCCTCTTTAAGAATACCTCTTCACCGCTGTTGTAGATGAGCACTTTGGATGAAATTGTATCACTTCTGCTAGAACTCTCGACCGTTGTTGTTGCCCAACAACCATGTATAACCTTAATAGAGCCACAAACCATTGAAGAAGATGGAGTGTCTACCACCACCACTCAAAATCATGCACCGCTATCCCTAGATAGCACCGCTCAAACTCTATCTAACCTCTCCTTCTGAAATATTGAACTTGATATACCCATAGTCTCTCATTTCTCGAACTAGAGGAATTGATCCCCCACCCGTCTCTTCTCTTTATTATTTTTTATATAATATTATAAATAAAATAATATATAATAATAATATTATTATTAAATTTAAATAGATATATTATATTAATTATATGTATTTATATATTAATACATGTATTTATGTATATAATAATATAATTAAGAAACTTTATAATAGTTAATATAAATAATTATATATATATTTTTATATATTTTTACATAATAATACTAATATTAATATTTATGGGTTTTTATAACTTATAAATATTTTTTTTATAAATATTTCTATATTTCTACAAGTAATGATATTAATATATATATTTATATATAATAGTTTCATTTTAAAGAAACGTATAACGTATTTTATTAATATATTTTTACGTCTTATAATAGTTTCATTTTATTTACATATAATAGTTTCTTTTATTTACTTATATTGTTTGGCATAGGGGGGATCTAATCAAGGTTAGTTCTTAAAGGTAGTGATCATAGAACTCCATTGCAAATGCGAGAGGAAATGTGGTTATTATAAGAGGTCGGCTATTATGGCAAGGAAGATTACTAAAGAGTCGGTGACAATAATGTCAAAGGCATAGCATGTGGATGTTGATGTATTCATTTTATTTAGAGTTATGTTATATTTTTATTTTCTGAATAAGAGAAGGAATCCTCCTATCTTGTTCTGTAACCCTGTATATGGGAAAAATATCTGATCTAGATATGGGAAACCCTATGTTTTTCTTATTCTTTCATTTTATCTATATTATTTTTCAGATGTTTCTTTTAAATATCATCATGTTTTTTATGTTTTGTGAATTAAATTGTGTCTTTGGGATGTTTTTATTCCTTGAAATGTATTAGGATCTGGAATCTCCAGTATTGAAGAACTAATAGATGGGTCTTGATCTACGTAATGAAACTTGTTGCTACCTGGAGATCTAATCTTTTTCAATGAAATAGTTTTCTTCTTATTTACCTTAGAAGACTGTGTTTGTGAATTAGGGTTAACGAGATTGAAACCTTGGATTGTAATAGTTTTCTACTACCTCACCTCAGTTTTTCCCATTAATTTCTAATTTTCTCAAACTGAGCTTATGAGTTGGGTTGTGTGATCTGAAGATATTAGAAAGATCATTCTATAATCTTTTATGTCTTATAAATAATGAGTCAATTTGGGGATTCATTTTTTAATATGTGTGAATGCTATATAATTAAATAAATTAGGTGTCCATGTGTTCATTTTTAAGTGACGAAGGTGTGTGATCTGAGTTGTTGGTCATATATTGATTGAGTTAATAGTTTTTTTAATTATTATGTAGATTTATAAAGTGTAGTTAAGGGGGGATCCCCTAGAATCTGGCCTTGTTATTGATTATTTTATTTTGTTTCTTTCTATTTCCTCTATTTTTCTTTTACTTTTTCAATATTTCATTATTTATGTTGTTTTATTCATCACTATTTCACTTCCCTCTCTATACTTTTCAATGTTATTTTTTCTTGTTTTCTTTGGATATTTTCAAAATATTAAATCACAAAATAATTTTCGGAAAGGCCACTAGGACACTCGACACCTTTTCCTTCAGCGCGACCCCGATCTTAGCCAACGTGTTATATCTTGGGGTTTTGAAATGTATCTTTAATTATCTACAGGATAAGGATGATATCAATTTTTGGAACTCTTGTTAGGGAAGCATAATTTTCCTTGGTGTTTTTTTCTATTTTTCTTTTAAAAAAACTATAAAAAGTTTAAAAACATTAAAAGATAAAATAATAATGAATCCACACTAGACCTTAGAGTATTTTTGTGTATTTATTTCATATATAATTAAGTAATAGTTAAACATTTTTTATGCAAATTATTTTGAAGAGCTTATTGATGAATTTAAGGATCATGTGAGACTAAAAACAATAGAAGCCTTAGTTAAAGAAATTAAATAATTTTCTCAATTTTCCATAAGTTCTATGTTTTATAACTAGAGTTTCCCATTATGTTCTAACTTGTATAATGATTTTTCAATGATTTAATTGGTGGATCCAGCATAAGATATCCTTTTATTTTCTAAAGAAGATATATAAAATAATCTGATGCGTTTTGAAGAGAGGTTGGAAGAGGTTGAATACCTCACTCATATCTCAGTCCTTCTCAGGGGACCACTGTTCAATCAAGAATAGGAACAAGCTACACATATTATAGGAGTTGAATATTTTATAAAAGAAGCTGAATTTTTATTTGACTTGGATTACAATGAATCTAATTAAAACTATACTTCACCTATTTTATGTAATGAGGATGTGGTTCATTTTTGTAATTTCCTAGATAGTCAAGAGGAATTGTTATTTAATACTACTAGGAAATTTTTAGAACTTCTAGTGTTTATTGAAAATTAAATTTTTGTGGTAGATATTTTTGAAGAAGAGTTTCTAGAGTTGTGCATAATATCAATAGTGTATGATGACACCTTTCTTGTTGTCCAAGATAAAAAATTTATTGGACTATACCATAGGATAAGTCTTGTCAAATTAATTCATTCTTATAACTGGTGCACCCTCAACCTCAAGACAGATAAGAGGGATTGTACACTGACATTTTGTTTACATCTCCATTAATCAAAAAAAAAGTTACATAGTAAAGGAAGAAGACATGAATGAATTTAACCAAGGGGTAATCAAAAATTTTTAAAGACCAAAGTTGGAAGTAATCACAAATTATGGTTCTTAAGCAAGAAACTTCAACTTTCATCAAACTAGGGTTGATTCACTGATTTTCCATTTTTGGATAGTAAAAATACAGCACCCCTTGGGGGGTTTATCCCAAGATTATCTTTTTTCATTTCCTATATTAGTTTTTTTATTCATTTTTTTTAATTCGTGTTATTTTATTTTATGTAATAATCAAGAAGTAAATTCCATGTGGAATTCAATCAAAGACAACCGAAATCTTCACATTGGAGATCATAGGATTAAACTCTCTAACTCAACCTTAGGTTGTTTAACTTTTGAGCATAATCTGAGTAATTCAAATATAAATGTTTTTATATCTTAAAGATACTTGAATGAATATTCTTGATATCTTTCACAATGTGAGAATATGGGTGAAATGCATGAACACCAAGGTTTCAAATCTTCTTCACCAGGGGAGTGATTAATTTAATAATATAATTTTAATTCATTCATACTTCATACTGATAGAGAATAATTCTGGTATAATTTCCATTTTTTAGATAAACTATGAATCTGTTCTTTCTGGGTGTTAGCTTTCTTGAAAAAAAGTTAGTTTAAAATTTTCTTGAGTTATATTGGGAATCATGCTTTCACCCACTATATTCATTTTCATTAAAATATTGTTGTAAAACATTGTTCATCATGATACTATTTAATTTAATTAAGAAATATCTTTCTACTTTTAAAAATTGACTTCATGATTTTTTCAACAAAAAAAATCATGATTTTTTTGTAGTGGTTGGTGGAGGTCCTTTGTTCTGTTTTCTTTTTCAATTTGGAAAACAACTTTTTAATCTTCTCTATTACCCTTCAAAACAATTATCTTTTTCTCCCACTCTGATATTCAACAATGGAGACATTCTTGAGTATACGTTTAGGGAAGAGGGTTATTTCTGTTTTATGATGTGCTTCAAATTCTAGACACATCAAATTCCTCATATTTTTTCAATAAAAATGGTCAAATTTTACAAATTCATTCATATCTTGGGTTTATTAGGCATCAAATTTTGCATAAATTCTTTCTTACCTAGAGTATAATAAATTACTTGTTTTTGAGGGTTGTACTGATTTTTGATATTATAGGATATGTATGTTTTGTGAGTGGAGTTAGACACTATTTTTGTAAATATTATATTTAGGAACTGATTAAAGGAGTGATTTAGTATTGATATTTGTGGAAATATGATCATAACATTTGGAAATTATAAATTTGAACTCAAACCCTGGGGTATCAAATTTTAAAATAAAAAAAAATCACTTTGGGGAGCTAATTCAAGTGGAAATTTTAGAATTCTGTTGAAACCAGAGTAAAATAGTAAAATGGGATCCTAATGTTAACATATGAGACTCTAGGAATTTTGTGTGTTTTATACCTTTAAACATATTAAATAATTGAATATGCATAGTTCTTTACACAAATAAATGGTTGGGTAAAATTCAAAAAAAACAATAAAGTGTCTAGCAGTCAAAAATGAGTTCATTTAGGTGAGGATAATTTTAAACCAATACGAAGAAGGGAAAAATTAACTTCTATGAAAATCATTTTATTTATATCAATTACATAATTCAAAAAAAATAGAACTTTCTTTATTGGAACCTAATAGAAAGTGTGAATTGAATGTGACTTTTTTTATGCATTTAATTCCACATTATCTAACCTATCAACACTTTTAGAATTGGAACTTGAATTGCAATTTAAGTAGAACAGTAGGTGGATTTACATAGGAGGCACGATATCTTTAACAGTGGATGAGTTTGTTTTCCATTCATTTCTAGTGTGTGATTGAATTTAGACAGTACCACTTTGAAAATATTCTTTGAAAATCCGGACTCACCTCTAGTTCTCTGGCCTTGTTTTTTAAACTCTAGAGATACACATTTGGAACTTACTATGAAAAATAATTTCTTTTATTTTAAAAATTCATAGGGAACTAATTTTTTTATGACAAACAAACATTTATTTATGGGGGGTTTAATGTAGCCGTTAATTCATTATTTTTGGAAACATCAATTTTCAGTTTTACTATATTTTTATTATTAAAATAATCTGTTTTTTAATAGTAAACAATTTTTATCTTCTATATATTAAATCGAAAAAAAAATTCTTTTAATATTGTGTAATTTATTATTTAATTACTATTTATGAATAATTTTAAATTGGTTAATTAGTTTTTTATTTACTCAACTAATTTATCGTTATATTTTGTAAATAAATAAATCTCACTTTAGTTTATTATACTTTAAGTAATTAGATTAATTTTAACAATTTAATTATTTTCATTAAATATTTTAGTTCTCAGCTATATTAAATTATAATATAGTTCTTTTATTATTTATATATATTCCGATGATTAATTAATTATTTGATTAATTTATAGTATTTACATCAAATTTTTATTGTTTTAACAAATGAAATTTTATGAATTTAATTTTCTTAAATGTTAAAGTATGTTAAAAAATTATAATTTTAATTAATTTATTTTTTGAATAAATTTTATTCTAGATAATTGGGTATTTATTAATTTTAATTGTTTAATTTAATGATTTAATATTAAATTCTTTTTTAAATTAATTTTATTGATTATTTTATTTTTAAAACTGATTTATGGATTTAATTTGATACTTTTGTTTGATAATTTTTTTATGTGCCACTGTTTCCATTTCCCACTACCAGAACAGATCGGTTGCACCTACAATCAGCCTCAACCACCATTGGACCTAATAGTAGCTCTCAGCCCACAGTTTCCTTCCTCCACCCACAATTAGAAACTACCAATGGTGGTTTACCTCACCCACCACCATTTCCCAACCTCATGCACCCACCATTGGAATTTTCCATATGTGACTCCTCCCCACCTTCACCCACCGTTGGCATTTTCCATTGGTGACTCTTCACTCACTGTGAGAAATAGAAATGGGGAATCCTCCCCACCATCACACATTTTCATCTCCAAATTCACCCACCATCACTGCCACTTTACTCCAAACCCAATGAAAATGCACCAAAAATCTAATTGATGCACAAACAATCCAACGATAGCAATAATCAACCCAATTAGAGATCGCATAACCGAAAAAATCACCCAAATTTCCATATTTGAACAAACTAAGATATCAAAATAAAAAATATAAATAACCAACTGTAATCGAACCCACAATTGAAGAATCAATATGTCGCCACTCCTGTTCAATAATACCTTCTTACCACAATATTTGATGACTACAGTAGTTGAAGATGTCTATTTGTCACTATAAATCCTAACCACTGCTATTGCAGAACCACCATGTAATGGTTCTATTATTCTAAAAACCTCTAGAGAAGATGGATTCACTGTCTCTACCACTTGAAATATTTCATCATTTTCACTATCTCGCACTAATCCAACACCATTCAACCTCTCCTCCCAAGCCGTTGAACATGTTCCACCCCTCCTCTTCCCCTGGTTGAACTAACAAAACTAACCCCCACCCCTCTCTTATCCTTTTTTTATTTTTTATATATAATATAATATATATTATTATTATTATTATTAAATTGATTAATTATATTAAGTATATATATTTATATATTAATTCATCTATTTATGTATATGGTAATATAATTAGGTAATTTGTATTTAGAGTTAATAGAAATAATTATATATAAGTATTTATATATATTTACCTATTAATATTAATAATTATAATTATAGGTCTTTGTAACTAATTATTATTTTTGTTTATAAATATTTCTATATTTCTATATGTAATGTTATTTATATATATATATAGTAATTTAATTTTAATGAAATTTATAATTTCATTAGTTTACTTCTTTTTTTAACATATATAGAGCTATTCATGGGAAATGTTCAAAGTGATCATGGGAACTCCATTTAAAATGTGAGAGGAAGCTTTTTTGTTGCAAGAGGCCATCTATTATTACATGGAATTTCATAGAAGATCCAGTGATGGGAAATGAAAAGGTGTGTTATGTGGATGATTTTGTCTTCTTATTAGTTATTTTTTTATTCTGTTTAATTTTATAAAGAAGAGGAGGAATCCTCCTCTCTTATTATGTAACCCCGAACATGGGATTCATCTATGATATAGAGATGAGAACCCCTCCCTTACTTATTCTTCTTCATTCATTCTAATTTTTTTCTTTTTTAGTGGTTTCCTATAAATATCATCGTGTTTTTTATGTTTTTTTAATTTAACTATGTCATTGTGATGTTTGTTTGCCTAAATTCGGGTTGTGATATAGAATCTCTGATAATAGAGAACATATTCATGGGGTTTGATCTAGGTATTGAAACCTGATGTTTCTTGGAGATCTGATATTCATTATTGCAATCATCTTCTTCTTTTTCACATTAGCGGATTGTTCCTATGAATTAGGGTGAGTGATAGAAAAAACATGAATATGAACTATTTTCTACTATCTCACCTCATTTATTTTCTCAATTCCTTTATCATTTTCTCAAATTTATCTTATGATTTGGGTTGTGCGATCTGACGGTCACAACATGATCATTCTAGCTTGTGTGACAATCTGGACAGAATGTGTCAGTTGAGGGATACAATTTTTAATCAAAAGTACTTCTGTAGCCCTAAATAAATTCAGTGATCATGTGTTCATTTTTAGATGAGTGAAGTGTGTAATCCAATACAATGGTGATATATTGGGTCAGTTGATCGTATTTTATTTAATTATTTAGTTGATTTAAGAAGGGTATTAGAGGGTAGATCTACCTAGATCGGGCCTTGTTCTTGGTAATTTTATTCTCTATCATTCTATTTCCTTTATTATTATTATTTCTTCACTGTTTCATCACTCTTTTTGTGTTCTTTACCACTATTTAACATCTATCATTGTGTTTTACAACACTTTTTTTTTCTTTTGCTATTTTCAAAATATTAAAACACAGAAATATTTTCAGAAATACCACTCGGGAACTCGGCATTACATCCTTGAGAGTAACTCTAAGGTTAGTTATTGTGCTATATATTGAGTTTAATAAATATATATTTTAGCATATTCATAATAAGGAAAACTTAAATGATCATAATATAAGAGAATTGACAACCACCAAAACATGGATTATCAATAATGAAACATGGCATAAATATTTAACAAAAACAAGAGTCATAGGAATCAAAAATAATAACACAGGTGGTTTCAATATTGATCAAAGGAAATATCATATACCCATAGAAAGAAAAAATAAAATGTTTTTTTATCTTGGAACATTATATTTATGACTCATGTCAAAAATATCTAGTGCCCAGTTAAATCCATAGGATAACCCCCCCCCCCACTTAACTCCCTCCATTTTCCTATTTAGACAAGGAACATTATCCAATTCATTAGAGATATATATCAAGCACACCCATAGTATAAGTTATATCAAGATAACCTATTTATATAAATTGTATCAGGATCACCCATTCATATAATCTATATTAGGTTCACCATTCATTATTAATAATTTATTTATACTGATCATGAGTAAAAAAATTAGAAGTAAGAAATTTAAATATAACACCCTTTAAAATATCTTTCATCTTTTTATATCTTGGATAACCCATAGAAAATAAATTGGTTTCATGAAAATATATTTAAAACAATCATCCTAAGATATCCAGAGATATAAAATGTATGTTATCATTAAAATATATATCTATTAGATCATAAGTAAATTAATTTGTGGTTTTCATTAAATAATATAATTACTATAAAAATATCCTTAAAAATTCTTGAGTAAAATGTCATTTCCAATTTTAAAATCAATTTTAAAAAATAAAAATTTCTAGAATATTGATAAAAAAATTTCATTTTAAAAAATGGAAAATTTAAAATTAATATTCAATTAATTCAGTGGTCATCATGGTGGGAAATTTTAAGCATGTAGTAATCATTAAAATAATTATTATATTCACACCTTTAATAAAAATTATATTGTTCAAAAAATGATAATAATATTCCTTTTAAATCATTATAAAAAAATTAAAAAATATGTAAAAATGACTTTAAAAAATCTTTAAATAATAGTAAAAATTATTTTTTAAAACGTTTCTGGAAACATGGATATGGAATAAAATGATTTTCCAATAAAAAATATAAATTTGATCGTCTTTTCTTAAAATAATTTTTCTAAACCATTTAGAGTAAAGTAAAGAAGAAAATGGTACTAAAACAAAAAAATTATAGACATAACCAGAGAAGTATTAAAATTAAATGATTATATAATATAATTATCATATTATTTCTCAATGTAAATTCGAGCTTAAACAATCTTGATTAAAATGGTGTTAAATCTTAAATATCTTACTGATTTGGAAACGTTTTAATCATAATACCTATAAAGGAATAACTTCAAATGAAACATTAAATATATAGAAAATAAATATATTCATGATATTACATATCTAATGGATATTATATACACATCATATAAATATATAGGTTTATAATATAAACATATGTCCTGGAGAAGAGATCTTGAGATAATTAACCCTTATAAAGGTCATATCTTTGAATAGAGAATTAATTAATGGAGAGATTATGTATAAAAATGTAAATATGAAAAAAAAAATATATAATGGAATAATATTGAGATCAATTTACATATAATCAGGGAATGACAAAGTCAATGAAGAAGAGTTATAACCAAAATAAAGGAAGCTGATTTTAGAAACCTTTCACCCCTTGGTAACAATCAAGTTAAATATTCTTGAATGAAATAATTCGAATTGAAAAATAAAATAAAGTTAATTATGAATAATTTTTGATAGAAAATGTAAAATGAATATTATATAAACCGTATAAAATAAATTAGGTGCATAGTATTAAAATATACCTTGATGAATGGAAATTGAGATGAAATCCCTTACCTTGAATCCAAACTTCTTATGTATATCCTTTAACACTTATATAATAAAATTATATAAATTATTTCTTATATAAAATTTTATAGGATTTATACCTTATAATTAAACTATTTATTTCATTTATTTTAATTACATATTTATGTACATAATTGATTTTTTCCATGTCGGGTGCTTCGAGGATGATCGGTTCATAATATCAAAATGGATTTGGTTTGTTGAATGTGGTCAAAGTGTTCATTATTACATCATATCCAGAATAATAATAATGATTTAATTATCATACTAATAAATAAATTATACATTTAAAATGAACTATAAAATATGGATATGAAAAATTAACTACATTACAATCTTGGAGACTATAAGTCATACGTATGCATGAGTAACATTTCCATTTTTCAATGATTATAATGTAAAGTGGGTAACTATTTTTTTATAAATATATAATTATTATTATTTATTAAATACCATATTATATCTTTAAATGTTTTATATATACCATCCATTCGACTTAGTGATGAAAAAAAGAACATTGCTTTTTGGACGTGGTAATCCACATGCCTGCACGAACGATATAATCTATTTTCAATGGATGGAATGATAAGAAAATTAATGGTATATTATATTTTTAGAATTATAATTATGTAATGAATATAATAAATAAAAATTATATCCAAAATTAAAATCATCCATGATATTTTTTGATAGGAAACAAATTGCATCATTTCGCGAGGTGGTGGTCCACCATACACTCAAACGATGGTTTTGATTTTGCATTTGATGGATGAGGTGATGGATATATGTTATTCCATTTATATTATAAGGTCTATAGAACATGGAGGTTTATTTAGGTAATTTATTTGTATATTTATTTATAAAACCAAATAAATAATGAAGTGTTTAGATATGAGAATGGGGGGTTCTCTTTATATGAGAGTGTAAGGGCATCATTTGAATTTCTTAAATTATTAACTTAATATAAATAAATTTTCATGGAAAATGTCTCCAAATTTATATAATTATAATATATTATTATTAATTATATAAATGATCTCATAAATTAAAATTTGGACAATATTAGCTGATTTTTTTACCCTTTTCTCTTTGGTTTAACCCACCGTAAACCCTTTTGGCAATTATCGTGATATCAAACTTGTTTACTCATTAGTGGTATTGAAATTTACTATAAATTTAATAGTGATCCATAAATAGACCACGATTGATATTTTAAAACGTATATAATTAAAATAGAAAAATATTTTATTTTTATGAATTTTAAATCATTTAATAAAATATTTTTTTTACAAAATATCATTAATGTATTTTTTGGAAATACATGGAATATTATAATATAATATGTGTATAAATAATGGAAATGGTTCAAAAATGAAATTTATTATAATATAATGAGTGTATGGACTTAATATAATCATAAAATAAAATTTATTGAGGTTTATATATTTTTTTTAAACCATATATTTTGGTTTAAACCCTTGGTTACCAATTTTATCCTTAACCGTGGTAATGAATTTTTTAATATTAATGGGTTATAATTTTAATTATAAGGTAAAAATTGGATCATAAATTAATAGGTGATTAAATTTTATAAAACTTTAAATCATGATTTTACACTTAAATTTTTTTATGATTTGTAAATATTTTAATAAAATATCATTTAACAGAAAATATCATTATTGTAATTTTTACACTATTCACGTAATTTGACTTTAAAAATTACATGATAGAAATGTAATTAGAATATAAACCTATAAGAAATATCTAAAATAATATAATTTTCTAAAAAAATATCAGGACACTATAAATCACCCAAAAATAGTAATTTAAGAGTTTTTGAAACCATTTACTTTAATTTTCTACTACTTACAGAAGCATAATGTCAGTGTTCCGTAAGAATTTAAGGAAAGTATTCCAAAGAAAAAAAATAAAAATAAATTTCCAAGATAAAAAATGTTAACATTTCAAATAACCATTTATAAAAAAAAGATATGTTGGTTTTATCCCTATCAAAAAATATTATAGATATTAAAATAAAGAAATATGTATTTTTTAATTTTATATTTGAAATAAATATCATAAATTTAAAAATCAAATTTTAATGGAAAAAACTTCATATTTTAGAAGTTTTGATGATTATAGAATAAATATACTTATATAATTAAATAAAATAAATTTTTCTATTAAATTTTATTCCTTTCAATAATAGTTTTAACCATAATTATCTAATTTTACATTTACCGTGATAACAAAAATTAACAATGATTACTATTCATATTGACTAAAAATAAAATAAGCCAATTTAATAAATTTAAAACATATGATTAAATAATATGGAATCCATTTTCCAAGATTAAATTCCTATGAGAAGTATAATTTAATATAAAACTATACCCAAAAAACAGAATGAAAAATAGTTTTTTAGAAAAATGCATTTTAAGTAAAAAAAATAATGCAAAAATCAATTATAAAATTCATTACAAGGACCATAATCATATTATGATTAATAAAAAGGAATTAATTTCATATTAAAACTAATCCAACGTATAATTTAACTTGTAAATACTTTGAAATAAAATATAGTTTTTATTATTTTCCACTATTCATTGAAAATTTAAACTTTTTAGAAAATTCAAAAAAAATTACTCTAAGATAATTATGAAATGATTATTTTAAAAATTATATCAATATTTTAAAATAAAATTTAAAATTTTCAAGAAATTAATTATAATATTTTATCACTTAATTAAATAATAATCATTTTTGAAGAAAATGTATTTTTAATGAATAAAATGACTTTAGTAAAAAATGACTACTTATTTCTTAATAATTAATAAATGAAATTTTATTAAGTAGAAATTTATATGTATTGCATATTTTTTTAATAAAATTATTACCTTCCAATTCAATGGCTTTGTTATAATGGCCACATTTGAATAATAATATTTTTATAGTATGTCCCAATTAACTTAAATCTCAGTGTTTCATGTTAAGAAATCTATCAAGCATAGTATTTTTTTTAAATAATAATTCATTAAATTCTACCCCCCCCCAATAAATTTAATCTTATAATTATTAACTTGATCTCAGTAAGAAAGCGTTTAGCATTTTAAAATACTTTTGTTGAAAACCCACATCGTAAAAAAGGGTTAATAAAACATCCTCTTAAAAGAGGGAAAGATAAATATGACGGTAATCTAGAATAAAAAATATAGATTTTTCCAAATAGTAAATAACCAGTGGGAAGTGAAAATATATACATGGATGAAAAAATTATTTTCCAAATAAAAATGGATAGTGATAGAGAACATTGATCCCAATAAAGTTAATATTCATGGGAAAGTTAATAACCACAAAATAAAGAATCAATTAAGTGTGAAAAATAAAATGAATTCAATAAAAATAAATCTAATAGGATAAAATTTTTATTTCAAGATATTTTTTATATAGTTTAGGAATACCATCTAGACTAAGAACCTATTGAAATATACCAACTCGACAAGTAAAATTTCATATTTTAATCAATTTCCACCACAATCACATTTTTTTCTCTAGACGATGAGTATTAAAGATGAATTTTCCATGCCTAAATAAATAAAATGAACTTATATCAGATAACATATTATATAAAATGATAAAAATATATTCCTCTTATATTTATATACTAACTAAAATTTAAATAGTTGGAACAAGTTAAGACAATATCCAAACTCTATAAACCTTTATATGAAAAAATAATTCACTTAGTTCAGACATTTCCATGATAACAACAATGGTTTAACATATATAATTCCATAAATAAATAACCATATATCTCAATTACCCTTAATAACTCATTATTAATGATTGTTTTGACCTTAAAAGTTTTCCCATACCTTTCAATTTACATCCCCATGAATGTAATAGTCTTCTTCCAAAATAATATTTTATGTTAAATAACATGTTAAACCTAAGGGTTGCATATAACTCAACCAAAATAAACATCTCAAAAAATATCATTAATAACCATTATAAATTAATATATAATAGTATATTTTTTTAAAATTCAACAAAATGTCATGAAAGAATTTAGATACAAACCTGAAAGGTAATTCATAGCTTGACCATAAATATCTCTGAAAATATAATATTTTCAATGAACCACTATTCAAACATCATCTTTATCTATATCCCAATATCCAATAAACTATACTTAACTTAAAATAAAATAAAATAACTTCAAAACAGAATATTTAAACCTCAATATATATTTCTTTCTAAAACTCGATAAATCATTCAAATCACTTCAAAATTCCTTCACTTAAAACCATAAGAAGTTTGTGTATAAGACTTTGAACTTATGATCAACCTTAAAATTATAAAATTATGATGGTATAAATAACTATTATGTTTACCTCACATGAAAACATATTAATTTCTTAAGTTATCTATACCCTACTCTGATACCAACTATATTGGTTCTGAATCTGCACACTCAAATCTAGTGCTAAAATAGTAATCTTTTCATTTCTGTCTTTGATATAAATAAATGTAACACAATTTTATCCATCTAAAACATAAAACATTAAATTTAAATATTGTATCATTTACATACCCAATAAAATTTATGTTTATATTTTTAAATGATTATTATTAACTCATACATAATAATACCCATGTCCTCAAGTGAGAATATTTTCAACTATACCTATGTTTTTTTAATCCACAAAAATTATTTAATATCTACAAAAACATTATTCACATAAGAAACATTTATAGAAATAAATAATTTAATATAATTTATTACAACCTATTGAAAAATAAACATAATGAGGGTGAGATAAAATTCATAGTAAAGGTAAACATAAGAATTAACAACTCAATTTCATTAGTGAGCATTTGTTGAGAATAACAGTATGATGACATAATGAAAGTGTATGAGAATAACATAAGATAATTCCTACCCATAAATACTAGGATAATTAATAACAAAACATGGAAAAAATATTTAACAAAGGTAAGAGTCGTAGAAATCAATAATCATGATCCAATTGTTGATAATATTGATCAAAAGAAATATAAAATACCCATAGAATGTATAAATAAAACATTTTGGTGTCTTGGAAAAATATATTTATAATATAAAAAAGAAATAAATAGTTACCCATTAATTATATAGGATAAACAACTAGTAAACTCGCCCTTTCTTTCCTATAAAGACTATGAAAATTACCAAATACATTATAGAGAAATTCATGGCTCACTTGTCATATAAGATGTATCATCCTCCCCAATTCATATAATTTATATGGATATCATCCCTTCATATATGATGTGACAGGATCACCTATCCTCATAAATAATTTCCAAGTTCCATTCATGAGTAAAATATTTTGAAACTTTCACTTTATAACATAAAACCCTTGAAAATAACTATAATTATTTTATAGATTGGTTAACTCGTGGAAAAGAAATAGGATTCAAAAAAATATATTTAAAATAATAATCACAATATATCTATATATATAATATAGACGGTGTCATTATTGAATATCCCTACTGGATAATAATTAAAATAAAGGGTTTTTTTATTAATAGATGTGAAATAAAAATATTATTAAAAACATTCATGAGGAAAATACTATTTCCAATTTGAAAATCACTTTTAAAAAATAAAAAAAATCATTTTATTAAAAAAAATTATATTAAAAGATCAATGGAAACTTCTAAAATAAACTTCAAATTATTTAGTGTTCATTGTGGTGATAAATTGTGATCATGCCGTAATTATTAAAACATCTATTTTTTCACTCCTTTTGTAAAATGTTCCTCATTCAGAAAATGATAAGAAGATTCTTTTTAAACCTTTTTAAAAATAAGTAAAACATGTGTAAAAATATTTTATGTAATAATTATTGAATAGTCAAAAACATTTTTGAAAACAATTTAAAAAACATTGATATGGAAGAAAATGGTTTTATGATTGAAAAAAGAGAGATAAAATTTGCTTTTATTAAAATCATTTTTTGAAAAATTTAGAGAACCAATGAGTAGAAAATTATACTAAAAGATTAATATTATTGAAAGAACTATAGGATAATAAAAATAATTGATTTTATAAAAAATTGATTATATAATTTTTCAATGTAAATTAATGCATAAACAATCCCAACTAAAATAGGATTAAAACATAAATCCATTATCACTTTGGTAACTTTTGATTCATAATCCCCATATATCAATAACTTTAAATGAAACATGAATGATCATAAACATAAGAATATTCATGCTATTACATTTAAAAGGTGAATTATATAAATATCATAAAATAAAATAGGTGTATAGTATAAACATATATCCCAAAGATATATAATTTGAGATGAATAACCTTTATAAGGATTATATCATTTAATTGAGAATTAATAAATAGAGAGAATATATGTATCAAATTTAAATCCAAAAACAATCAAGTAGAAATACATAATAAAATAATTTAAATATCAATTCACACATAATCATGCCATAACAAAGGTAATGAGTAAGATTTGTGACCTAACGAAAGGAATATGTTTTAAGAATCCCTTTACCACTTAGTAACATTCCAGTCAAATATAATTGGATAAAATAATTTGAATTGAAATTTTAAATAAAATTAAGTATGAAGGATCCATGACCTGAAATTTAAAGGGTTGTGTATTTAAACAAAATGAAATAAAATAGGTTCATAATATTAAAACATACCGTAATGAATGGAAATTGAGACCAAATCCCTTACCTCAAATACAAACTAGTTATGTATGTACTTTAACACCAACATAATAAACATAAATAAATTATCTTATTTCTTAATAATATCTTAAATTATTATTCCAATATACTTAAACCATTTATTTATTTTATTTTAATGGAATATATAATTACTTAACTGATTATGCCTATATTTAGTGTTTTGAGGATGTTCAATTCGTAATTTCAAAATAGCTTCAGTGTGATGATTATGGACCAAGGGTTCATTATTTCATTATATATAGAATAGTAATCAAGTCATAATATTAATTTTAATACATCAATTATACATTTGAAACCAACCATGAAATATGATTATGAAAAATGAATTATGTTGCAATCACAGAGATGGTAAATCATACATATGTAAGAGTAACGTTTCCAATTTTCAACAGTCATGGTGGATAGAAGGTAAGTGTTATTTTATAATTAAAAAATAATTATTATATTTTAAATATAATATTATATTTTTAAATACTTTATTTATATCATTTATGTGATGTGGTGATGAAAATATAATTGCATCGCTTCATGAAGGTTGTTATCCACACGTAAGCAGGAATGGCGTTATCATTTCTCATTTCATGGAAATGTAAGAAAATAAATGATATATTGTCTTTATAGAAAGATAATATTGTAATTAATATCACATATATACATTAAATCATTCATTATAATAATCCATGATAGGTGGTTAACGAAAACGAATTTCATCTGTTCGTGATGTGGTAATCTGTTGTATACACAAATGATTATTTCATTTCCCATTTAACAGAAAAGGAGTTGGATATATGTTATGACATTTAAATTAAAATATATCATTATATGGAATATATTTTTGACATTTTTACTTCATGGTTGAAGAATATTTTAATGAGTTGAAATAAGAAATAAAATAAAAACACTCAGTTAAGAACTGTATCTCTTATTTGGACAACCTCATTTACATTACAACTTAATCCCTCTATGGTTGATATTATATCCAAAATAAGGCCTATAGAACATGGGGAATAATTTTAATAAAGTATTTGAAATTTTATTTATTGATCCATATGGATATTTAATTACATAGAGGATAATATATGGGGTTTCTTTTTATAAATGATGGAAGGGGAATTTATAGAATTTCGTAATGTATTGAATTAATATAGATTATTTTTCAGGGGAAAATGGATCCAAAATTTTATAATTAAAATTTTGGATGATTATGTGTCTAAATAATCTCATAAAATATAAGTTTTATAATTTTAAGTGATTTTTCACCCATATCACATTATTTAACCCCCCACCCCCACCCTCGTTATCCTTTTTTGACAATTACGGTAATATCAAAAAAAATCTCTCTCAGGGAAAAAAAATTACTAAAAAGGGAAAAGTGACCCATAAATGGGCCATTATTAATATATTAAACCAAATATTGATAAATATTCCAAATATAGTATTTATATGAAATTTAATTCTTTTTATAAAACATTTTTTATTATAAAATTTCATTAATTTTATTTCAAAAAAATACATAAAATATTATAATATAATATGTTTCTGACTCAAGTAAAATGGTTACAAAATTAAATGGATTCAAAAATAAGTATTATAGGGTATTAATTTAATAATAAAATAAAATTTATTCAAGTTCAGATATTTTTTAACCTTATCTTTTGGTTTATCCCATTGGTTAACTAATTTTAGCCTTAATTATGGTAATGACTTTTTTAATATTAAAGGTCAACAATTTTACTTATAAGGTCAAAATTGTATCATAAATTGAAAAAAAGATAATATTTTACACCATTTTTCTTCGTAATTTTCCTATATCAATTTTTTTAAGATTTTCAAATTATCTAATAAAATATTATTTAACAAAAAATGTCATTAATGTCATTTTTTACACTATTTTCATAATTTGACTTTAAAAATAGATTAATTGTAGTTTAATTTGAATATAAACCATTAAAATATCTACAATATGTTATATGTATATAAAAAATCATGATACATGATAAATTACCCAAAAATATTAATTTTCTATTTTTTTAAAATCATTTACTTTATTTTTATATTCCTTTCACGAACACTACGTCATAATTGCATATGTATTTAAGGTAATTAATTCATCAATAAAAATTAAAAAACATAATGATAAAAAAAATACATGTATATTTAAAATAAACATTTTTAACTAACAATAAGTCATCTTTATCCATATCAAAAAATATTATACATATTAAAAGTAAGAAAGTGAAATATTTTAGTTTATCTTTTACTTAAATTTTATGAAGTTAAAAATAAAAGTTAAATTTAAAAAAAATGTCATATTATCAATTTTTCAATAATTATGGATGAAATATAAACATTTAATAAAATTAATTCAATTGATTAAATGAATTTTATTCCTTATCATATTGTTTTTTACTATAATTAACCCATTATACCTTTACCTTAGTTACAAAAATTAACTATGGTTACTATTTATATTGACAAAAAATAAAAGGGTTCTATTTAAAAAAAATTAATTTCTTATTAAAAATATGGAATCCATTTTTCATGATTCAATTAATATAATAGGCATAATTTAAATTTAAATTAAACCCACAAAATGTACTGATAAAAAAATTTTCAGAAAAATGCATTTTTAGTATAAAAAATGTTTTCATACAAAAATAAAGTATAAAATTTACTGAAAACCATAATTTTATTATTTTAATCAAAATTAACAAATAATTTTTTTAAAATATTCCTTAATTTAATTTCACATTCCAATTACTTGAAATGAAAATACAGTTTCTAGTATTTTTCACTATTTATTGAAAAATAAAACAAATTAAAAAATTATAAGTAATAATTCTCTAAGATAATGTTGACATAATAATTAAAAAGGATATAATTTTTATAAATTATTGTTTATAAACGTTTCATAAATTAATTATAATAATCTGAACAAAAACCATTTTTAATGAAAACATATTTTTTAAGAATAACATGACTTAACTAAAAATTGATTTCTCTTTTACTAATAATTAATTAATATATTTTTACTAAGTATAAACTTATATATATTTCATAACCTGGTCAATCCTAAAAAGACCTACCAATTTAACTGTAATGTTATAATGGAAACATCAAGATAATTATATTTTTACAGTATATCATAATTTTCTTAAAGCTCAATCTTGCATGTTATGAAAAATATTGAGCATAGTATTATTTGAAATTATTAGGATATTACATTATACACCCCCCCCCACCACCAAATTAATTTCATCCTTTATATTTTAACATGATATCATTAATAAATCTTTTGACATTTGAAAATACTTTTATTGAAAACACACATCATAAAAAGGGTTGATAAATTTTTCTCTTGAAATGAGGGAAAGGGAAGTTCAAAGGTCATATGGAATAACACATAACTGGGTTTCAAAATATGATAAAATTAGTGGTATGCACAAATATAGACATGGATAAAAAATTTAACATCTAAATAATTATGGGTATTGACAAAGAACATTGATCACAATAATGTGAATGATCATGAGAAAGTTAATGAGTAAAAACCCATAAATCAATATAGAGTAAAAAATTCAATCTATTCATCCAAAATGAATAAAACAAAAAAATATTTCAAGATCCTTTTCCTAGAGAATAGAAATTACATTATCGGGTCGACTAAGAACATAAGTAAATATACTTACTTAACTAGAATAATTTCACCCTTTAATCAATTTCCTCCACAATCTTATCTTTTTCTCAAATTGATGAGTATTCAAGATGATTCTTTCATGTGTGACGTAATAAATCTACTTATACAATATCACATAATCCACAAAATTATAACAAAATATTCATTGTGAATTTATATATTAGCCAAAACATAAATGGTTAGAACAAGGTAAGATAATGTCCAAAATTTATAAACCATCCTATGAAGAAATAATACATTGAACTCGAAAATTTCCAAAATAACACCAAAGTTTCATCTTATATAATTAAATAAATAAATAACCCCATACCCAGTTGACTGAAATAAAATTAAAATTAAATAATTTTTTAACCTCATATTTTATCTCATTCCTTTCAGTTTATATCCCCAAAAATGTAGTAGTAGTCTTCCAAAATAATCCTTTATGTTAAGTCACATGTTAAACATAAGGGTTATATATACCTCAACCTAATGAAACATCAACAAAAATATAATTAATTTCCATGATAAATTACTATATAATATTATAATGTAGTGAACGTTACTAAAATATCATGAATAAAATTTTGATATTAACCTAAAAGGTAGTCCTTAGCATGACCATAAATATCTCTAAAAATATCACCTTATCAATGAATAAATATTAAACCATCAACATTATCCATATCCCACTTCCCAATAAACGATAATTAACATAACATAAAATAATATAATACACTAAAGTTTTATTTGAATATCTGTAGTGTTTTCATCCAAAAACCAAGTAAATGTTTCAAATCTCCTCAAAACTACACCACTTAAAACCTCAAAAGATTGTGTTTATGCCTTTTAAATTTTAATCAAACATTAAATTATAAACCCATTATGATATCTATAAATCTAAATTAAAATTATTTGAAAACATCTTAATCTCAAAAGTTATCTAAAATCTACTTTGATACGGACTATAATGGTCCCAAAGTTACACTCCCTGATCTGGTGTTACGAACATAATCTTTACATTTCTAGATTAGATAAAGATAAATGTGACCCAATTTTATCCATAAAAAAAATAAGTATAAATATTGTATCACTTAAATAAAAGTATTTAAATTAATTTTATGCCTAATTAAATTAGTTTTAATGTTAATTAACCCATTTTACCTTTACCATTGTATCAAAAATTAACTATGGATACTATTAATATTATCAAAAAATAAAAGGGAAATATTTACCAAATTAGGACCTTTAAATTAAAAATATTTAATCCAATATTCAAGATTTAATTTATAGAAGTGGCATAATTTAATTTGAAATTAAATCTGTAAAATGGGATGAAAAATAATTTTTTTTAAATCGTTTTGAGTATAAAAAATGTTTTTATACCAAATTCAAGTATAAAATAAATTAAAACTACAATAATTTGATTATTTTTAATAAAAATTAACTGATTAAATTTTAAATATAATTTAAAATGGAATTTTACTTTTTAAATACTTAACAAGAAAATATAGTTTCGAGTATTTTTCATTGTTCACAGGGAAATCAAAATTTTCAAAATATTATAAAAAATATTCTCTATGATAATTTTTATGTGATGAAATAAAAAATAGTATCGATTTTATAAAGTATAATTACTAAAATTTCAAAAAATTAATTATAATATTTTCTCCAAAAAATCAATGAAAGTTGTGTTTTAAGAATAAAATGACTTAACTAAAAATTGAGTTCTTATTTACTAAGAGTTAATCAATACATTTATACATAGTAGGACCTTTTATATATTTCATTATGAGTTTAATTCGATTCAAACCCACCAATTAAATGGATATTTTATAATATCCACATTTAAATAATAATATTTTTTTAATATATCCCAATTCATTTAAAGCTCAGTGTTGCGTATTAAAAAAGCTATCAAGCATAATCTTTTTTAAAATATTGGGATATTACAATGACAAACTCGCCCATATCTCATTTATAACATAACCACATGTAAATAGTTTATAATCGAACCACCCATCCTTTGTTTATAATGTAACCACCCATCCATGGATTATAACATAACCACTTATCATATAATGAAAACCATACATATGTGTTCCCTAAGATCATAAAACATTAATCCTAACATCATAGAATAACATGTAGAAAAAAAATGTATTTCATAAAAAACACATCATAATAATCATTAAATATTCATAAAAATAATAACGATGGAATGATTGGAACATATACCCAGTAAATCATAAATAACATCAGAGGATGTTATCATAGATGAAAAATGTATTTAAAATATCAGTGAAATATTTCTTGAGGAAAATACCCTTTAATTTTTCAAATAACTTATTTAAAATATAAAAAATTATAAAAAATAGGGAAATAATATTTATTTTAAAATGAAAATAAAATCTAAAGTATTCTTAAAACCATTGAGCCATCATTATGGTAAGAAATTATCTCTATGTCATAGTAATTAAAAATAATGATTTTGTTCACACCTTCAGTAAAAATTACCACATTCATAAATGAAAAGAATATTCTTTTAAAAAAATTAAGAAAAGTAAAACATGGGAAAATGGATTTAAATAATCATTTTATAATAGTAAAAATATTCATGAAAACATTTTAGAGAATATGGAAGTGGAGAAGAAGGATTCCTGATCCAAATTGGAGAAATAAGGTCGGCTTTTCTTATAAACATTTTCTGGACCATTTTGAATACCAAAGATACGAAATGGAACTAAAACATAAAAAAACTATAAATAAGAATATGGGAATAAAATATAATAGCTTTATCAGATAAATATCATATAATTTATCTTAATGGAAATTTAATCATAAAAAATCATGATTTAAATGAGACTGAAAAATTAATTCATTGCCTTATGTCCAAAATTTCATTGTATGTGTTTGAGACATCAATATAATAAATTTATATTTATAATAGATCCATTCCAAAACAATATTAATATATATCATACCATATATTATTTACTTATAATTTATTATCAAATGTTTATTAAAAATTCTATATTAAAATTACTATTTTGGGTAATAATTATTTTATTTTGCAAGCATATTTCAATTCAGTGGTTCTAGTACTTGAAATTTGATCATTGTTCCTTAATCTCATGAACATTAATAATTTCATAAGTATCATGTTTAATAATTATAAAAACTTTTACAACTATTTTTTAAAAATTTGGTGATGAAAAATGAATTACATCACTTTTTGGTGACGGTAATCTGTATGTAGACATGACTTATGTTTCCACTTTTTTATAGATGTAACAAAAGAAATGTATAAAATAATTTACCTTTATAAAATCATAATTATATAATAAATATAATATATTTTTATTAAATTTATCATTAATAACATTCATGTGAATTGGAAATTAAAAACAAATCACACTACTTCATGGAGTTGGTAATCTAAATATGTACGTTGGAAATATTATCATTTTCCAAAGGAGGGGAAGGTAAGAAGGTATATAATATATTATATTTATATAAGAATAATTATTCACCATAAGTTATATATAAACATTAAATCCATCATAATAACTAACCAAGAAATATGGTGATGTAAAATTAATCATATCACTATTTGGTGGTGGTTGTCCACGTGTACACATTAGTGATAAATTCAATTCCCATTTGATGGAAAGGAGGTGAAAATGGTTTTCTAATAAAAATTATAAAATATCATTATTTTTATGATACTAGATTCATTATTTTTTTATAGATAAAACAAATTTAGAGTAAGTATAGGAATAAATAATCTTTGTAAGAGTTGGGTAAGACGATTACCAATTCTTTGAGAAACCACCTTTTGGTTATATATTAATCCTTTTTAAGATAGTATAAGGGGGAGACCATAAGCTATATAATTAATTTAATGATGATATAAAGGTATTAAAATATGTATTTCTTGATCTAGAGTGCTCAAAATTTGTGAATAAAGGAGAATATGGGGTTCCCTTTTAAAACCGAGGGAAAGGACACACTTTGAATTACTTAAAACATTTAAATATAATATATATAGTATATGTCAAAAGTTTCACCAAGGGACCCCAATATCATAAATAATATGTGATAGTGTCAAAAAAACACAAAATATCAAAATTATACAATTTTTTGAGACATTTTAAGCCTTATCTCCTAGTTTAACCACTATAACCCCATTTTAACTTTAATTGTGATAACTGAAATTTTTATCATGATAACTTAATTATATGACCAAAAATAAAATAATCCTTAAAAAATAATTATAATTACAAATTTTTAATCCATTTTATTATACTCAATTTCTATAGGTGTAAAAATTATTTTTAATATAAGGACCCAAAATGCGTGAAAATAGATTTTAAAAAAGATACCAAATTTAAGTATAAAAAACATTTTAAATTTAAATAAAGAAAGAAATATAATTTAACAAAATTTCGTTGGTTATTTAATATAAAATAAAGGTTATTATAAATTTGGATCAATCCAAAAATGCATACAGTATTACAAAATAAGATTATAGCCATGGTTTGAAATAGTGGCTATAGGCCCAAAAATTGTGGCTATAGGTTTTCGCCACGATTTCATAAAATGTGGATGGTATTGACATGGTTGTAGGGAAAACCTATATCCATAGTTTCAAACCATGGAAATATCCCTATATCCATGGTTTTCAAACTGTCTATATAGTGTTATAACCGTGATTTGAAACTGTGGAAATAACCCTTTAACCAAGGTTTTCAAACTGTGGTTGAATACTAAGTCATGGAATACCTATATCCACAGTTGAACATCGTGTCTATAGACCTGTTTCCTTGGTTCAGAACCCAAGAAACAGCCTACTCATTCCTAAAAAAAATAGGTTTCCTGCTTCTTTAAATCCCCCCTACTATAAAAAACATAGTTCCTGCATAAATGAGAGGAAGTCTCAAGCTAGATCACCAAACTAATCACCTACCCAAGATTGGTCCTAGTGGTTTGGGTCATGTTAGAATGGTATCAATGAATTCTAAGACCTATTTATGTTGTTTATAGTTTATATCTATATTATTATTGGTTTAGGAAAATAAAGGCAATGGTGTTTAAGGGGTTATTTGTTGGTTTATCTGACTAGAGGATCCAGTAATTGTTTAATGGCCAATGTATTTATTCAGAAGAACTCTGATAATATATTGATCAATTAAAACCCTATAAAAATAGTTAGTAAATGCATCATACAATGGTTAGTTTTGGTTATCATGTCTTCCTTATGTTTTCTCACCAAAATATTCCCTAGTAATCATGCATTTATTATATCAAAAAAGAAATATTTCCATATACATCTATCCTAGATACAGAGGTAGGGTATTAACAAGATAATTCTAGTATTTGAGATTATTTCTACTAATGATAAGAGAAATAAGACTTCAATTCAAGGATAATTTTAGGTGGTATCCATGACTTAAATATTGAGGATTGATTCCATATTAATTTCTACTTTAGTTTTCCTTCATGTGGAGAGGATTGTAGCTCTCACTGATTAAGCCTCATATGTTGATTGTGTTGCATTTTTGTTAGTGAAAAACTTCCTAGGATTCGAGGTGAGCCTGTTCATTGGGTTTTGGAGGATTAAATAGGGTTTGAGACTTATGTTTTCCATCTGGTTAAGTCACCCATTCACCAGATGATGACTCTTTTGTTTAGTTCTCTATATGGTATAGTGATATTTTAGTAGATGTTTTATTTACCCAATATCATGATGCAAGAACTGTACCATGGTTTATGTTTGATCCATGTTTAGGGTGCAAGAGTTATTGGGAAAGATTCGAGTTTTGGTTATATAAGACCCTTTATAGGGGAACACAACCATGCACCCCTCCACACCCCTTACACCCCCTTACCCTTGCAACAAAACAAATCACACCCCTCCCCCCTCCACCTTCTCCCTCTCCAACACCCCCCTACAAACCCCTTTCACCTCTCATAAACCCTCCCCCTTACCCTTGCAATAGAACCCATCACACCCCCTCCCCCTTCCCCCAACACACCCCCTCCCATCCCAACTGCACACCTCATGCCCACCCCATACACCTCATACACACCACATGCACCCCCCCCCCCCCCCCGCACACCCCATTCACCCCCTACACACACACCCTTCACACCCCTACCCCTTAAGAAAGAACCCCACACACCACATTCCACCCCTACACCCCCCTACACACCCCCCGTGCACCCACCCCCAGCCCCTTGTAATAGAACCCTGTAGACCCCCCATCCACATGTACCCAGTAGAACCCCATCACCCAACCCCCTCCCATGTAAACCCACCTGCACACCCCCTTCCCCTTGAAACAAACCCCATCAAACTCCCTCTCCCTCCCCTTTCTCCTTCCCCAGCACACCCCCATGCACACCCCTTGCACCCCCATACACCCTCCCCTTGCCACATAACCCATCACACCCCCTCCCCTGGCCCTAATCACACCCCGAACCCCTACCCACACCAGCCCACCCCACCCCCTGTACACCCCCCCCCCACACACACACAAACACCCCAGGCACCCCGACCCCCCCCCCCCCCCCCCCGCACACTGCACCCTCCCCTGCCTCTTGAAAAGGAACCCAGCACACCCCCACACACCCCCTATATACCCCCCCCCCTTCAAAAAACACCTAACAGAAACCCCCCCCCCAAATACCCCCTCCCCATACCCTCATCACACCCCTTGTCTTCTTCCCCAACCCCTTAATACCCCCTACCCCTTACAACTAAACCCAGCACACCCCTCCCCCTCCCTAGCACACACCCTTTCCCTTCTACCATCACACAGAAAGCCCTTACACCCACTGGCCCACCCCACCCCCACCCACCACATGCACCCCCCTGCACCCCCCTCCCCCCCACACACACCCTAAGAACCCCTACCCCCCCCCCCCCCCCGACACACCCCATACACCTCCTGCACACCCCCTTCACCCTCCCCTTCCTCTTTAAAAAGAACCCAACACACCCCCATACACCCCCTATACACCCCTACCCCAAACAAAAAATCCTAACATAACCCCCTCCCCCTACCCCCAAAAGACCCCTACCCCTACCCCCCGCACACCCCCTACCTCCTTCCCCATCCCTTGAACACCCTCTGTCCCTTACAAAAAAACCCAGTACACCCCATCCCCCTCCCCCTTCCCCCTCCCTAGCACACCCACCTACAAACCCCATTTTCCCCTGCACCCTCCCCCTTTCCCTTGCAAAAGAACCCAACACAACCCCTCCCCCTACCCCCAGCACACTCGCTGCCCCCCCCCCCACACTTTCCCACCCCACCACCTTCCAGCACCATGCACCCCTTGCACTCCCCATGCACCCCCTACACCCCCCTTCTCGTACACCCTTGTACCCTCCCCCTACCCCTTGGAAAAGAACCCAACACACCCCATGATTTCCTTACACCCCCCCCCCCCCAAACACCCCTACACCCTCCCTATTCCCCTTGAAAAAGAACATAGCATAACCCCTCTGCCTGACCCCAGCACACCCCCTACCCCCCTTCCCCCTACCCCTCCCTTGCATACCCCCCTGCACACCCCCTTCCCCCTGCACTGTGGAAATATTACCAGCTAACCATGAACTATGATCTGTTTGGGTTACTTAATAGAAGAATTATTATCTTCATAGACTAACTCAACAATAGTTTGATAAATCAATATTTAATGGTCATGGTAGGTGTTGTGGATTCATTGGACACATAGCCTAAAATTTCAAGTTTAATATGTCACTATCATGGAATTGGATAATAAGGTTAGGAAACACATACCAAACACCCAATGAGAACTTTCTTGGTAAAGATTCTCAAAACAAGGTTTTATGGTTTCAAAAAGAAGTATCTTAGCTTATCAAATATTGGATTCAAAGAAGAATATCTTAGATTAATGCATTTTGGACTTCCAAAAAGTATACCGTGACCAAATAAATTTTGGGAGACCAAGTGGAGTATCCTAAATCTAGGAATTATGAGTTTCTAAGGGAAATATCACAACAATTTTCATTTAGGTCACTAATAGGCGTATCTCGACTCATGTCTTTTTTAGATTTTTATAAGAATGTTTACTTCAGGTTTTCTCAAAAATGAGGATATTGTCATCTCTAAAGTGAAGGAAATTTCATTTCCATCAATCGAGTAGGCTAAAATTTTCTACTGAAAACATGAAGGGATATTCATGTTTATTCCTAAGATAGATAATTATGAGTTGTTTATTACATTGGATGTTATATTCAATCCATATAAATCCCATAAAATCATGAATATTCTTATAAAGGACTGAGATCTATAATAGAAGGTCCTTGTTACTGTAATGTCTCAAAAATTCTGTGTAGTTTTTTTTAATTATATGGAATTATTTTTAGACCACATGCTTTGACGACATGTGATTCTGAGGCCCGATGAGCCCAGAACAACATTTTGAACTTTTTTTAAGTATGCTTAAGTAAACATGTGAGTGGGTTTTTCTATCATTTGAACTACTTCTCGTATTAAAAATATACGGGCACCGTTGAATTTTGAATGTCAAGATTCTCCTAGAAAGGACTTAACTTCGACTGGCAAGGGTTGGATGGAAAATTTAATTTTTTAGACTTTTCGGAAAAATAATATAATAACTTTAAAAAGTTATTTTATTTTTCATTCACACCATTGAGTGGAGGATAGAATCGTTGTGATGTGGAAATGAGGCTATGATGAAGATCAATTAAGGAATCCCTATAATGGCTCGTTGTGCAGGTGTAACGACGCAATGTCGCAGTGTAATAGAGACATTGCAACATGTTTCTTTTTATTAAACTAATGAATTGGAGAGTGGGGAATTAAACTCTAAGGATTCTCTGATGAACCTTTGCTGAACTTCATCTCTAACAAATAAAGAAAAATTCCAAAAAACATTAAACATATACTATCAACCTCGAAGAACGGGGTCGAATACGATGAAAGATGTCGACAGAATAAAACCTCGAGGACGTAACGTTACTGCAACGAATGTCAAAGTGGTAGGGGTTAATTTATTTTAAAGTTCTTCTTCATTCTTTCATTTTGAAAAAGGAAAAATCGGATCAATACAATCATAGGTTGATCTTAGAATCGTGAATTTATATGGGAGGGTAACTTTTTTTAGGATTTTTATTATTTATGATTGAAATTATAATTTGTTGGTTGAACTAAAATCCACAAACCTCCCATTTTTTTAAACTTATAACGTGGAGGGAGTGAGATAAAAATAACAAGGATCGAGCACCTCTATCATGTTCTTTCATTGTGGTTGTATCCTCAAAGTGGCGGCAAGAGGAGTCAGGGGCTACGGTAGTAATGGCGGAAACCTGGGAGGCCCATTGGCGTAGACAGATCATAAAACAGACTATTGGAGAAATACTGGTGGCCCATAGAAGAGACCATCAGTATTCCATCACCAGTGGAAGTGGTCAGTAGTGGAGGCTGTGGGAAGAGGACAGTAGTGTGCCCATCGGTGTGCCACGGTATCCGGGTGACACGGTGCTAGTCAAGCACTACGTGGAGGGGTGGACCACATCTGGGCCATCTGAGTGGCTGGAAAGCCGCAGTCGTCCGCCCGCAGCTGGAGGAGCCTAGCACACCGGTGGGGTTGGTGGGAATACTTGACATAGCTGGTTACCACATACCTAGAGTTCCCCACCAACCACCCACATATATGGTCTTCTGGCTAGCGGGCCTCGCCCCCAGTTAGCGGGTTGCACCCCAGCCACCAGGTCAGACCCACGCCAGTGAGCTATGCCAGTACTGGTAGGCCATACCTGTGCCCTTCAGGTCGGGCAAGACTAGACTGGGTCATCGCGTGACATGGTGGGATGACCCTCAGCCAAACTGGGTCCGGTCCAACACGACCCATTTGGCCTAGCCCCCTAGCCAGGCCTGACTAGACCAACCCAGACCCAAACCAGGTTAGGCCGAGTCGATCAAACTAAAAAAGGGTATGTGGGATCCCTGGTCCGGTTTGGACAGGTCGGCCTGACCGTGTCAGACTGGACCCAGATGCAATAGGCTCATATTTACTAAAACGCTAATAACTCACAAACGGAGCGTTCGATTGATGATCTATTTGCAGTGTTGGGACCCTCTCAATGAGGATGATCTTTTTTCATGCTCTAAGGATACTTTCATGGAAGTTGATATGTGAAGAATGTCTTGAGGATTGGTTCTACCAAGAACGTTGTGTACAGAACCCTAAAGTTGGCTAAGACCTGAAGACTGCTAACTTTCAACTCATTGTAACTCTACTATGCCCTAGTGGGATGAACTTATGTGTGACTTTTCCAGAATATGGTGGGAATCACATCTGTGTGAATTTTTAGGCCCATGGTACATGATGAGGAGGTGTACCTAAGTGGTCCAAGGTTAGTGGGAAGCACTTTTGTGTGACTTGTTAGGCCCACTATACTTGATAGAGGAGGAGTTCTCTAGCAGCTGTGGTGT
This sequence comes from Viscum album, assembly GCA_963277665.1. Lineage (NCBI taxonomy): Eukaryota > Viridiplantae > Streptophyta > Magnoliopsida > Santalales > Viscaceae > Viscum > Viscum album. The sequence goes on along the minus strand of OY728120.1, from coordinate 1,404,034,528 downwards.
TCAACGATGTGACTGATGATTCTTCTATCACTACCCTAAATGTATATCTGGTGTGAGATGTCTTATGTTTCATGATTTACTTTGAGGATTGTTGTGTGGTCTTCCATTTTTATTTTAGGGTCCCTACTGAGTATTTTGTTACTCACTCCAGTATGGGCTTCACCCATACGGGTCATTTCGGGTGCAGCCGATCAACGTTTTGATAAAGGCATAGGTGGAATAGGACCTAGAGGTTCTTAGGTAGACGGGAAAGACATATACTCTGACTGTTGACTTGTTGGCTAAGGACTAGGTGGGTCCTAGAAAGATTGGGTGGATAGGATGTTCTACTTTGTCTTCCAATAGCTACACTACTCTCATGACCAGGTGTGGTTTTCCACAGATGGCCATCAGAGTTCCCTTTTTTTACTTTTCTATTTTCAGTTCTTTTTGGGTTTTTATTTTTTCCAGCTTATAATAGTTGTACTTGTACTCGAATTTCTTTTAGTGATACTTATTTCCTTTTTAGTTTCTGGGACTTGGTTGGGCGTGTGTATGCGTAAACGTACTCAAGAAAATGCCTCCCACTTGCAGGTTAATGCCTTTGGTGCTAGTTTCAATCCCTCGAACATTGGGTGGTGGGCTTGGGGTAGTCACAGCATGAGTCCTAGGGGACAGGTTGTGAGAAAGTTGTATCAGAGGGTGTTCGTTCCTACCATAGATATTGACAGTGTATTTTTTTGGGCAACAGTGTTAAGTATTGCGAGTTTGACGTTCAGATTTGGGGAGTCTATTGTTGGTATGAAAGACAATGTATCCATACAATAGGACCTTGAATTATAATTTTTGACCCATTTCATGAAAAAAATTGGTTTCATAAGTGTTTCCTTATGTTATTTTGAATAAGATTCATCTCACCAGGTATAATGTTTTGATCACGGTTCATATTGATCTATTTTAGGATACCTCCACATAGACCACTAGCTGGGATCTCGATACGAGGTAGTGAAAACATCCTAACTAGAGATGAGTCATTCATTCAGGGATCAGTTCTAGAGATGTCCCCCACCGGGTTGCACACTCGTGCTACAAATTCATGATGGTCAACATCTACTACTAGTGGTTTCGGAAGAGGACATGCACAGACTAAGTACCACCCATGAGTTTCAGAGACAAAGACCTCTTAGGTTACATGGAGAGATAGATCCTTAGGTTGCTGATAACTAGATGGAGGCAGTGACACGGGTCTTCTACTTAGTGAGGACACGAAGGGACCAGATGGTGATATTAAAAGCAAGCCTTCTGTAGGGATCATCAATGGAAATGGTGGATATTGACCACCCAGAATAATGATGAGGGGACCCTCACCTAGGAAGACTTCATGCGGATTTTTTGGGAGGATTTTTCCCCCAATATCTTTAACTTTGTGTGAATTTAAGAGATGCTTCACCTACAGTAGGGAAGCATGATGGTGGATGAGTACATAGCGAGGTTCTCCGAGCATTCTTGATACTCAACAGACATTGTGCAAGACCATTTCTTCAAGGATTAAGCCTTTGAGTAGGGGTAGGATATCAGGTCATTAGTGTTGTCTCTCAACATCCCTACTCAGGATGGGGTGCTAGTGCGAACCCTTATGGTAGAGAGCTTCACGATAGATCAGGTTCCCATAGCTAGAGATACCAGCAAACCCTAGGTGGTGGAGTCTTTGGAAGGTATTAGACAACAGATTTGAGGACCCAAGTAGGCCAGTTCTTTCATCGGAAGACCCTAAGACTCATGGTGGGTAGTGTGGGACTCCCAGACTAGAGGGTGTCAGCTGGTAACTAGTATTTTCTTCTCATTCGGCGGATAGGTACACATTGTATGTGATTTCTTGACCTATCGTACAGATGAACAACAGATGATCGAGGGGCCTGAGAGATAGAGGAAACAATTCAAGAAAGGAGGTGTGCTGGGTGGTGAAATGGATGTGGAGAAGGTTTAGCAGTAGGTGGTGGATGGCAGTTTGATGTGTTACTGCCACCACCCCAAGGTGGTCCACCCCGACCTTAGGGAGTATGTGGATAGGGGCGAGCACAACTTCAAAAACAGGATTCTTATAACCACAGCACTCTGAAGATGATCTAAGGTATGATCTGTGTCTTCTCCAGTCTAGCTTTAGTTCTTATAGACACAGTTTCTAGTCACTCGTTCCTTTCTATGTATCTCATTTGGATCTTGGAGATTCTGGTGGATCCTTTTGATCAATCCTTACAGCTAGAGACTCCTACATGAGGGGATTCGTTGATTACACACTACTACTGCCAGTGTGAGCCCACTCTAGGAGGTGACAGCTTCGGCTGGGATCTTCTAGTAGTGGCATCGAGGCCTTACAACGTCATCTTGGGTATGGACTGGTTATCCACATTCCATGCTTAGATCGACTATTTTAGGCATATAGTGTGGTGTGTCTATAGAGATTGGACTAGGTTTTACTTCACCACTAAGAAGGAAACCCTTGCAGCATAGGAAGGACTTTTTCATAAGAGTTTGTAGCTGATCAATCACCAGTTGGCTAGCCTCACCCACGATACAGTGGATGAGAGGAGTCCAAGATTTCCTTTACTGGTGGATGATTATGATGATGTTTTTCTTAAGTATGTTCTAGGACTACCTCCTTGTAGATAGGTATACTTTTTCATCGACCTATACCTCAAGAAGGCACCGATATCCACACCGACATATCAGATGGCTTCGGTGGAGCTTTGCGAGCTAAGGTTACAGCTAGAGAACATATAGAATAATCAGTTCATAAGGCCCAGTGTTTCACCATTGGAATCCCTGGTTCTTTTTTCCAAGAATTCAGATGGGATTTTGAGTTTGTGAGTGGACTTCAAGTGCCTGAACTAGGTGATTGTGACGAAGAAGTATTCATTGCTGAGAATCGATGATCACTTAGACTAGCTGAAGGGGGAGAAGTGGTTCTCAAAGATTGAACATAGATCATTATATCACCATATTCGGGTACGGGATGAGGATTTACCGAAGACAACCTTCATGTGTCGGTACAACCACTATGTGTTCTTGTCGGTGCCTTTCGGTGTGACCAAATTCCCAGAAGTGTTCATGGGACTCATGAATAGGGTTTTTCGTCCTTACCTTGTTAGTTTTGTTGTGGTATTTATTGTTGAAATCTTTGTGTACTCGGCGTGAGAGTAGGAGCATGCTACACACCTGCGGATAGTCCTAGATACACTCTCAGATCAGCAGATTTATGGAATGCTCTTGAATTGTCAGTTTTGGATTTGGGAAGTCCACTTTCTAGGACACATCATCTCAAAGGATCAAGTTGAAGTGGATCTATCAAAGATAGAGGTGCATCTTTCCTTAGAGTCACCCAGGTGCGTGACTAAGGTGCGGAGCTTCTTGGGGTTTGCTGGTTACTATCGAAGGTTCGTGCCCGAATTTTCCAAGGATGCAGCACCCTTATTAGCTTTGACACATAAGGGATAACCCTTTATGTGAACGAAGAAATATCAGTGGATTTTCCAGGAGCTAAGGTAGAGACTGACTAGTGCCCCCCTCTTGAGACTACCAGAGGAGGGAATTGGGTATGTAGTTTACTACAACACATCATGGACCGAATTGGGTTATGTCCTATAGAAGGATCAAGTAGTGATTGCCTATAAATCATGAATGTTGAGGAAACATGAGTGGAACTACGCGGCCCCTGACTTGGAGTTGGAAGTAGTGGCCTTTTCCTTGAATATGTGGAAGCACTACTTGATGGGTGAATGATTTACAGTTTAATCCAACCACAAGAGTCTCAGGTATATCTTCTCCCAGAAGGACCTGAACCTGAGACAGTGACGATGGCTAGAGTTCCTCTGGGACTATGACTTTGAGAAAATCTATATTCATGGAAAGGGGAATGTGGGGGTAGATGCGATCTGCAGGAGGACTGATTTGCGGGTGCTGAGTGAGGTGACAGAGCATTTATCCATGATAAAGATATCCTTCATGGATGATGGTGGATATCCTTACCTTTATTTGATGATTGTTACTCCCCCACTCTTATAGTGAGTTAGGGAGCCACAACTAGTGGATGTTGACTAAAAGTCCCAACGTGCCCAGTTATCCTCATGATGGGCCCATGATGGATTTTTGATATGTGGGGATCACATAATCATTTTTAAAGGGAGCGCTTTAGTTCCAGTGATGTTTCGAGAGGAGGCATTGAGGGAGTTCCATACACCCCCCTTAGTGGTACATACTAAAGTGGTGAAGATGTACCAGGACCTCCGACATCAGTATTGGTGGCTGGGGATGAAGAAAGTGGTGGTCGAGTTCAGTTCATGATGTCTCACTTGTTAGTAAGTAAAGGCCAATCATCATGCTTCATCAGGATTTTCCCAACCACTCGAGGTGTGGGAGTTTAAATGGGATAGTATCTCGATGAAATTTGTAATGGGGTTACCATGCACATCTAGGGGCCACGACTCTATCTGGGTGATCGTTGACCAACACGCCAAGTTGGCTCACTTCCTACCCATCAGGGAGTAGCGACTGGTAGAGGGTTTGGGATGCCTCTACATCCAAGAGATTGTGTGTATTAATGGGGTTCCTTCAACAATCATCCCAGATCATGACGATCACTTTACATCCTGGCTGTGGAGGGGATTACATGAGGCGTTCTGGACACAACTGTGCTTGAGAAAATCTTTTCATCCCCAAACAGATGGTCAGACGGAGTGGACCATACAGACCATGAAGGACATGATATGTGCTTGTGTCTAGTATTTTGGTCACAGTTGAGAGTAACACCAGCCACTGGGGGAGTTTTCATACAACAATATCTATCACCCCCTCATTGGAATGGCATCGTGTGAGGCCTTGTATGGGTGGCCTTGAAGATCACCCCAATGCTAGAAAAACCCAGGGGAATCAGCACTCATGGGTCTAGAATTGGTATGGGATACCATTGAAAAGGTGAAGATCATCCGGGATCAGATGAGGACTACACAGAGCAGGCATAAGTCTTATGACTATGAGAGATGGAGACCCATGGAGTTTGAGGAGGGAGATCAGGTATTACTTCAGGTCTCACTCTGATTAGGAGTGCGGAGATTTGGCCAGGGTTGCAAGCTATATTTGAGGTTCATTGGGCCTTTTTAGATCTTGAGTAGAGTTGGTGAGGTGGAGTACTACCTAGATATTCCCCCATAGATGCACTGAGTGCATGATGTTTTCCACATGTTACAGCTGAGGATATACGTTCATGATCCATCACATGGAATCGACTGGGGTGAGCAAAACATTGGTGATGGGGTGATATTTTTTGAGTTTCTGTTAGAGATAGTGGATCAATAAGAGTCGGTCCTACATGGGCGGCTGATTCCTCTGGTGTGTGTTTGGTGGCAGCACGGGAACCTCCAGGAGAGCACATTGGAGCAGGAGGCTTAGATTCTTGCTGAGTACCCCCATCTATCTGATTTGTTTTGGTTTTAGATTTTGGGGAAGTAAATCCCTAAGGTGGGGAGAATGTAATGTCATGGAATTTTTTTGTGATATTTTATTTAACTATATGGAATTATTTTGAGACTATAGGCTTTGATGACATGTGATTCCATGGCCCGGTGATCCCATAACGGAATTTTGAACTTTTTTTATGTAAGCTTATGTAAACATGTGAATGAGTTTTTATAACTTTTGAACTGTTCCTAAGATCAAAAATACCAGGGTACCATTGAATTCAGAATTCCAGTATTTTCCTAGAATGTACTTAACTTTGACCACAAAGGGTTGGATGGAAAAGTTAATTTTTGGAACATTTTGGAAAATTAATAAAATAAATTTAAAAGGTTATTTATTTTTCTTTTGTACCATTGAGCGGAAGATGGTGACACTGTGGTGCGGCGATGAGGTGAAGATGAGAGGAAATTAAGGAATCCACATAATGGATTATTGTGCAAGAATAACCTCTACACTATTTCATAAATGAAACAGCATAATGACGCAACGTCACAGTGTAACAAAAACATTGCAACATGTTTCTTTTTATTAAACAGACGTGTTGGAGTGTTGGGGAATTAATCTTCAAGGATTATCTGAAGAACCTCTGATGAACTTCCTCACCAACAAAGAACAATAAATTACGACAAATGTCAAACATCTTCTTCGCACCATGAAGAACGAAGTCAAAAGTGACGAACGATGTTGACGTCTTAAAATCTCGAGAACATAACGTTGTGGAAATGAATGTCATAGAGGTATGGGTTAATTTATTTTAAAGTTCCTACCCATTATTTCTTTATAATAATGAAGAAATTGGATCAACCCACAAATAGGTTGATCTGAAAATCATGCGTTTATGCGGGGGGGATAACGTTTTTTGGGATTTTATTTATTTGGGATTGAAATTTTCAATTATTGATTTAACTGAAATCCCTACACCTCCCATGTTTTTAAACATCTAATGTGGAGAATGCGGGATAACATGAACAAGTCATGAGCACCTCCTTCATGTGCATTCATTTTGGTTGTATCCCCAAAGTGGAAGCACGAGGAATCTGGGGCCAAGGCAGGAATAGCAGCGCCCTGGGAGGCCCTTAGGCGCGAATAGATTAGAAAACGGACCACCAGAGAAATTCTGGTGTCCCACATAAGAGACAGCTGGAATGATAGCACCAGTGGCAGTGGCTGGTGGTGGCTAGCGGGGACCCATGACTGTGGCCATGAGCAGAGGATGGCGGCACACCACAACATCAGAAAGTCGTGGCAGTAGGACGACGTGGCGCCAGGCGGGCGCCACCTAGAGGTGTGGCATGCATCTGGGCCGCCCAGGTGGCTGGAGATCCACGGTCGCCTAACTGTGAGGTAGGCATGAATACTAGATGCGACCAACTATTGCATCCCAAGAGCACCCCACACGCCACCCGTGCAGCGGGTCTTCGGGCTAGCGGGTCACACCCCCAGCCAAAGGGTTGCGCCCCAGCCACTGGTTCGGGCCAGTCCTGCACCCAATCGGCTGGACCTGTGCTGGTGGGATAGACCCATAGCCAATAGGCTAGACCCATGCCAGCAGGCCAGAACCACTCCGTTCAGGTCGGGCCGAACTTGATCGGGTCATCGGGTGACCTGGCGAGCTGGACCCTCGGCCAAACCGGGCCAGGTCCAGTGAGGTCCATTTGGCCTGGCCCACTGAACAGGCTAGACCAGACTAAACCCAGACCCTAACGTAGTCATGTTTAGTCAGTCAAACTAAATTGGGGTATGTGGGACCCCCGATCTCAGTTGGTTGGGTTGGCCGGATCAGGTCGAACCGGAACCAGACGCAACCTGACCCTGTTTACTAAAATGCTAATAACTCAAAAACTGAGTGTCCTATTGATGAGTAGTTTGCAGCATTGGGACCCTATTTATGAGGCATGTATTTTGGAATTCTCTAAGGTTAATTTCATCTAATTTAAGATGTTATGAATATCTTGAGGAGTAGTTTCCCCAGGCACACTACGTACAGAACCCTATGGTTGGCTGAGACCTAAAGACTGTTGACTTTCGACTCGGTGTGACTCGACTATGGTCCAGTGGGAAGCACTTCTATATGAATTTCTAGGCCCAAAGTGGGAATCATTTTTCTGTGACTTTGTAGGTCCATGGTATTTGACCAAAAGGAGTACCTTAGTTGTACAATAATAGTGGGAAACACTTCTGTGTGACTTTGCAGGCCCATGGTACGCAATGAGGAGGTGTACCTAAGATTTATAAGTTTAGTGGGAATCACTTATGTGTGACTTGGAAGGCCAACTGTACTCGATATAGGAGGAGTCCTCCATCATACAAGGTATTTGATGATGTGATAGATGATTCTTATATCACTACCAATAATGTATACCTGGTATGAGTTGTCTTGTGTTTCATGATTTACTTTCCATATTGTTGTGTGGTATTCCATTTTTATTTTGGGGTCCCTACTAATTATTTTGTTACACACCCTTTCATGGTCTTCTCCTACACGTGTTGTGATAGGTGCAGATGATCAGTGTTTCAACAGAGACTTTGGTGGACCAAGACTTAGAGGTTCTCAGGGAGATGGGGCCGATGGATGCTACGACGGAGTACTTGGTGGCCTATGACCATGTGGGGCTTAGTAGGATCACGTGGATAGGATTTTCTAATTCGGCTTCCAATAGCTGCACTACTCACACAATAAGTTGTGGTTTTCTATGGATGTCCATCAGTGTTTCCTTTTAGTACTTTACTGTTTTCAATTCTTTGTTGAGTTTGTATTCTGACCCACTTATATTAGTTGTACTTGTACTCATCTTTATTTTAGTGATACATGTTTCCATTTTAGTATGTAAGACTTTTTTGGGTGAATGTTTGCATACAGGTATTTAGTAAATTCCTCCCACTTATAGTTTTGACACTTTCAGTGCTAGTTTCCAACCCCTGGCCATTAGGAGGCGGGCATGGGCTAGTCATGAAACGGGCCCGGGGGGATGGGTCATGACAGTTTTGTTAATTTTGGAAGGGATTTCTCAAAGGTTAGTGGATTTCTAACAATCTTGTTTCATGACATGAATTTTCTTTATTTTCAAATAAAATAGGACATAGTCTCCTGAACAAGATATATGTTATGATACATGTATCATTTCTCACATAGATTAGTAAAAATAAATTTCTATCCTTATAGTCAGGTGATAATCCTTATGTTTTAAAAGGTATATGTAGATTCAAATCATATGATAAAATTTCATCATAGTTTCATTTTATTATCAAATAAACTTATAATATTTATATTCTTATTAAATTATTCCTAGAAAAACATTGTGTTTATTAGAAAACCAGTTTTTAAAACAATCCAGAAATTGTTGAAAAAAGTTCTTAATAAAATTTGGAAATTACAGAATTCAAATTAAAGGCTTAGGCAGAGTGAACGTACCTCAACCTCAGGGTGCCCTTCTTTTGACAACGACAACTTGAATCTTTCTTTTTTCCACTTTCACGCATATAAAAATTAACATATATATATATAAGGACATCAATCCCCTATTTACATATTTTCATGGGAAAATATGCACAAGGTGTAGTGACCCAAATCTTGACGTACATGGAAATTACATTACTTTTTCGGAAAACATAATACATAACAAAAACCAACACTCGATGACCTTAATAGTTTAGTGTCTTTGGAAACTCGGAACATAATCTTCTAATAATGGTGAAATATCTTCAACATCTCCCATAAAGATCTTCCCCTTTTTGTTTTCTTACCTAAAATTTTTCTTTATATCCCAGGGAAAAGAAAACATATAAAGGGTGTGCTCAAATGCTCAGTAAGGGTAATCATGGAGAAAATAAAACAAACCATATACATTTGAACTTAAAAACATGAACATAATGTTTAAACATCAAAATCTTGAGCAATGAAACAAAACATGGAATAGATCAAAATGGAACATCAATCATGATAAAATAGCATGGGAATAAAGCATGTAATTGTGGAAAACCATTAAGCACATGTTATTATTTCCATAGTAGCCAAGTCATTTCTACCAAGACCATCTTAGTGGAAAAAGTCCCATTATGAATCGAGTTCACTTCTCGTTCCAGTCCTCTATCATTGAACTGTATTAACTTGTCGTTCCAGCCATGTCTATCTCATGAGATATAAATCTTTACCCAATGCATTCAGTGGAGATATAGGTCCCACCCATCTCATAATAAAATCATTCTTATGTGTGCCATAACATAAACATAAATCATTCTTTATAACCCAACGAATAAAAATGGGTTTCATAAACATCATCCCATCATAACATAATCCATATAAAACAAATGGATATCATTTCATCATAATAAAATTGAAACCATGTAAATCATATAGACATTATACTTCAAACATACACATATGGAAAAATGTCATCTTATATGGAAAATTGTTTTCATAAAACACTTGAAAATAATTCTTAAGGAAAATATCCTTTCTTCTTTAAAATAATTTTCTTTTTGAAAAATGCCATGAAATTTTAAAAGAAAAGGATTTTTTGAAAATATTCATGAAATCTTGTAGATTAATCTTCATGAAAATAAGGCATTATAAAACCATAGAAATCTGTTCAAGCCGTATAAGTTAAAAAAACATTCTTCTCATACTTTTGCTAGAAAATTAAAAAAGTACCTCGTATGGTAAAAAAAGATTCCTTACATACCATGTAGTAAAAGTAAAAAATTGGTAAAAATGACTTTAAACATACATGAAACCATTTTTATTAAACAGGGACATGGATGATAAATATAACCCCAGTATATACTTACGAATAAATAATCTCGGATAAAAATGAGACTAGAAAAGTTATCCCTTACCTTAGGTCTGATATGCCTCATACGTATCCGAACCTCCTATATAATTATTTAAATAATTTCATTTACTTATTACATAATCATATTAATTTTTATGATATCATATATGGTTGACTTATGAATTTATATTACCCTTTCTTTGGTAAATTCCATGTTAAAGTAGCGTTTAGGGTAAAATCGTCTTATTTATCGTACGTGTTTGGACTTTTTGTTCATGATATTATTATTAATTATATCATGATTTACTTACTTCCATAATTTAATTCATGATTTATATATCAATATATATTCATTATATATGTATAATAGATAGATAAATTAAATGAAATACACCATTCATGGAGATGGTAGACCGTACCTACGCATGAACGTTGTTTTCATTTCCTTATTGACATGAAGGGAATTAAGTAGATGAAATATATATATACATAAATCCAGTAGATTTATAATGTCATATATTTCAGTATTATTCATTATATATACTTTATAATCATTCTTTAATGGTTAACATCGAGAATGAATCCCATCGCGTCATGGAGACGGTAATCCGTATGTACGCATGAGCGATGATATTGTTCACATACTTATTGAATTGAATTAGAGTGGATGATATAATATCTCAGAATCAGTATGATATTATAATAACTATATATAGTTATTATTTACACCATTATACCCATCCAAGTAAGGTGGTGGTGTAAAAACATATTACACCACGGCGTGGAGATGGTATTCCGTACGTACGAACGCACGGTGATTTCGCTTTCCATAGGATGGATAGAATGTGAATTGGGGTTGTTTCATATTTATAATAACATATCAGTATATTATATATACTGATGTTATTACTTTATAATGAAACAACTAAATAAGAATAAGTTCAATAAGAAAGAAACTTGAAAGAATCGGTAGAAGAGATTACCCCTTCTTCGACGCACCTTCTTTTAGCTTGCTATTTAGGGACTAGATTTGGTCTTTTGAGAATACCAAAACCTCTAGAATTTTTCTAGGGAACTATGTAAGAGAAATGGGATGGTTTTTTCTGATCTTGAAGGCTCAAAATTGTGTAAAGAGAAGAGGGAGGAGGTTCCCTTTTATAAGGGAGGAGAGGGGCACCTTAAGAAAACTTTAAATATTATTTTATAATAAAGTAATATTCGGTTTATAATAGCTCCAAATTGATTTATTTCGAAGATAAAGTGGGTATGGGTCGAAATCCTCACAACAAATAGGTTTTATACAATTTTAGGTTACTATTTTAACATTATCATTTAGATTTAACTCTAAGTTAAATAATGTAACTTTTACCATGTATTCATGTTTTCTTACACTATATGGTTATTAAAAATACTATAAACTTCCAATCTAACACCAATTGGTTCATTAATGTCATATATATGATTATATAAGTCTTTTTTCCGAACCTTAGATTTTTAGGAATAGAATATAAATTAATAATATAATATTTGTTTTAAAAACTATATTATGTCAATTTTGAAACTATTTGGTAATTGATTTTTTGTGAAAATAATAAAAGAATGATTTGTTCAAAAAAAGTTAATTAAATCAATAATAACATGTCATATTAACCTATAAAATTAGTTTAATTCATAAAAAGTCTCAAATTACCTTTATATGGGTATTTATAATATCAATTACTTTAATAATTTATTATTTTGGTAATTACTGCATCACCATTGTGTCATAAATAAATTAAATTATTTAATGTCTAAATTTTATAAATAAAATACCATTATGTATTAAATAGTGTTAGATTTCTAATGAATATTTATATTCAAATTTATCTTATGTATAACCCTATATTAAAAATGTTTTATTTATTAAACTTTGATTTTAACTATTTTAACTCTTTTTTAAATAAAATAATAATAAATGTCCTAATCTAATCCAAGTGGACCTAAAGGGTAATATTTTATTCCTAAGGTTGTTTTTATTCTAATTTCACTTACACAATAGAATTAGTACATGTGTTATGTAAATAATAATATCATTTTTACCCTTAATTACCCTATTTACATTTAACCGTGGTAAATAAAAGTAAAAAGTTACTATTCACTAAAAATTATTTTTATCTTATTGAACCACATTTTACTCCTTGATATTTTCCGTGACTCTCATATTTTCGAAATTCCACTCACAGAAGCGGTAAAATTAAGTTTTATGTAAATTTTCAAATTCTCCTAGGAGGTGGGTAAAAGACGGTGAAAAGTTCAATAAAATTGTTTTATATCTAAAATTATTATAAAATGACTCCAATTAATTACATTGAAATTATATAGGTATTATATATCAATTTTGACCAAAATTAAATTTTAATAAAATAAATAATTATTTAAATAAGAAGTCGGTTTTTAAATAGTAATCCATTGTTTTCACTATTTATCCAAAATTGAAAGTTTTCAGAAAAATGCGAAAAATTCACCCTAGGATAATTTTGATATTCCAAATAAAAAAATGAAGTCCATTTTGAAAGATAAAATTTATAAAATTTCAAAAAGTGGGTATTACTATTCATAACGGCTAGTTCATAATAATATTATAATAATATCTCTTTTAGTGAAACTCGATATTGTGTACTACACACGCTATCGAGGAAGGTCTTGATTGCGTATAATGCAAGCCAAGTCAGGGATGCATGTAGTGAAAGCTCCTTTTGGTGTATCATATAACACAAGACATCAATGAAATTAAAAAGAATATTTTTCATAAAATCTCGGGGTGTTACATTCTACCCCCCTTAAAATGAATTTTGCCCTCGAAATTTGTCGGGGTTATAAATGGTTTACTACTCAAATGTTTCTTTAATAGAAACCCACATCGTAAAAAGGAATACCAAAACTTATCTTTAAAAACTAAATTATGAAAAGTAACGGTTACCCAAATTAACTAATCACTGGGTTTCCACATAGGAGAACATAGGTGAAAATATGAATATGGAAGATAAATCTAACCATCAAGTTCTGATGGAGAGTGGTAGAGAACATGGCTATGAAAAAGCCAACAATAACAAATCCATAAATTTTTGATGATCTATGGTACCATCTGATTCATCAGATATAAAGTCACTAGGACAACATTTTTGGTTTTCAAGATCATTTCCCTAACGTTGATAAACTTTTACATAAGGAGAAATACTTACTTGATTTTAGTGTAATATCATCGTTGGTCATTCTATGAACAATTTCTACTTCATCTTTATTTAAGGAAATGAAGCTGAATTTGTCATTCATGAAGTTTTAGGAGATCATGTGATAGAATGATAAGTCTCTCATCTGTTTCTATCACAAAAAGGTTAGCATAAGTTATTAAATATACATAAGTCCATCTATGGTGAGATTAATCATATATGATTCCAAAAATGGACTTATACTTCATCTATCATACCGCTTAATAAAATAAAACTAGTTTCTACTAACCAGGGACTTCCTGTAGGCCAGTGGTAGAAAATAAAGGCATGTCTCACTTTGGTTGTGGGTTCAATTCCTACAACCTTGTCTGACACGATGGGTTGTCTCCCGTCCTGCAGGTTGTCTTTTTTTTCTAAAACTTCACTATTATAACATTATAGAAATAATATCTAAAAAAGTTCTTTCCTTAAACAATACTATCTGGTGTCCGACATAATCCATTCCAGTCTTTAGAATTATCCAAAATGCATCTATTCAATCTCATAGTATAAAGAAAACGATTACTAAAAATGTCATTAACCAAGCATGTGAATACCATCATTTATCCCCCATATATCATAAGATATATCTTGTTGATCGCATTACAAACATGTGAATACCTTAATCATGTATTCTATTGAAACATGAATTACCATAGACCCTTAGTGAAAACATGAGTGCTGTCAAAAGATAACACTTTCCACATACCAAAATCCCAAAAATTCTATATACTCAAACTATGATATCACTTAGTCCTTATATCAGTCATGAGCTCATGAATACTATTGAACATTTCATTTTCTCCTTATCATATCATCTGCTTTCCATAATCACATTTCATGGTTACTAGTACCATAAATTTATTAAAAACCACAATAGACCAATACATAAATATTCCAATATTCCACGATACTATATACAACATTATTTTGGAATCTCATTACATACACGCTTAATTATTCCACCACATCGTTTTCATATTCAACATCACCAATAGTGATCACATGTGACTTCCCTTTGTCCTTTGCCTTAAGAGGTTGTTGGTGTCGATCATCATTAACCCTTGGATTAGGGCATTGGTTAGCATAATTCCCCATTTACTTCCACTTGAAGAACTGAAGTGTTATTGGAGCATTCTCTGTAGTCTTTTCTCTATTCACGTCATTATAAACATTTTTCACATTACTTCAGCACTCAGCTGCTTGATGACCTTCTTTTCCACATTTGAAACATTTTCTAGTACCTTTTAGACAATCTCTACCATGCTTCTTTCCACACTTTGAGTATAAAGAAACATTTACATTCTTTTCACCATTGTTCTGAGGTTTTTCCTTGAACACCATCTTTTGTATCTTGTCAAAACCATAAGATGGATATATTACACCAACTTTCAGTTCTACCTTGATAGCACAACTCACAATTTCTTCATAGCTACTGAAGTCTCTTATAGCTAATTCCCTTCGAAGACTTGGTTTTAAGCCACTGAATAATCGATCAACTTTACTTTCAGGTTGGATGATAAATCCAGATGCATACCTTGCAAGTCTTGTAAAATTCACTTCATATATACCAACAGATTCATTATACTTTTGCTTAAGCTCAAGAAACTCCTTTTCCATCTTTGTTCGAAGAATACGAGGGAAGTACTTACTGAAAAACAAGTTCTTGAACTCATCCCATTCCATGGCTTCAATTTCATCTTGGGGAATTTTATTCTTAATTATATTCCACCACTGGTCTGCTTCACCTTCTAAATGGTAAACAGCTAAAATGAATTTTTCATGTTCTGAACAGAGAAGTATGGAAAATATCTTTTCAATGGTACTGATCCATTGTTCAGCAACAATTGGATCAAAATACCCATTGAAAGACGGTGGACGTTGCCTCATGAAGGACTCAATAGAATATTGTTCCCTTTTCTGATAATTTGGAAATCTAGAATGATTCATATCTTGAGTAAGTATAGAAATAAGATTTTTTACACCATCTCCCATCACATTTGGTTGCTCGGGAGGAAAATCATTGCATTTTCCATTACATTGATCAACACAGTTCCTTCGGGTTCCATCCATCGTCTAAAACCCAAAAAGAACAGTGTGAGAGGAAAAAATCATGCTAGGAAAACAACATAATAAAGGGGGAGTACCTTCAATATCAAATATCTTAGGTTTAATTCTAATATCATTACCATAATTCTAGTACTATAACCTATACTTATACTTAACCTTATGGAAATTCCTAGACATACCTTAGAAATATCTCTAGGGATATCACTAAAGTTTTTGCATCCTAGTTTCCAAAGGTTAACTAAACCTTTCCTCTAATACCAAATATAGAGACCCAAAGCTCGATCTACATAGAAATTACATTACTTTTATGGAAAAAATAATACATAAAAAAACCAACACTCAAGGACAGTAATATTTTAGTGTCTTTGGAAACTCGGAACATAATCTTCTAATAATGGTGAAACATCTTCAACATCTCCCATAAAGATCTTCCCCTTTTTATTTTCTTACCTAAAACCTTTCTTTATATCCTGGGGAAAATAAAACATATAAAGCGTGAGGTCAAATCCTCAGTAAGCGTAAGCATGGAAAAAATAAAACAAACCATATACATTTGAACTTAAAAACATGAACATAATGTTTAAACATCAAAATCGTGAGCAATGAAACAAAACATGGAATAGATCATAATGGAACATCAATCATGATAAAATAGCTTGGGAATAAAGCATGTAATTGTGGAAAACCATTAATCACATGTAATGATTACCATAGTATCCAAGGCATTTATTCCAAGACCATCTTAGTGGAAAAAGTCCCTTTCTGAATCGAGTTCAATCCTCGTTCTAGTCCTGTATCACTGAACCGGATTAACTTGTTGTTCCATCCATGTCTATCTCATGAGATATAAATCTTTACCCAATACATTGGAGGGAAATATAGGTCCCACCCATCTCATAATTAAATCATTCTTACATTTTCCACAACATAAACATAAATCATTCATCATAACCTAAAAAATAAAAATAGGATTCATAAACATCATCCCATCATAACATAATCCATATAAAGAAAATGGATATCATTTCATTATAAGAAAAGTGAAACCATACAAATCATAGATACATTATACTTGAAACATACACATATGAAATAATGTCATCTTAGATGGAAAATGGTTTTTATAAAACACTTGAAAATAATTCTTGAGGAAAAATATCTTTTCTTCTTCAAAATCATTTTCTTTTCGCAAAATGCCATGAAATTTTAAAATAAAATAATTTTTTTGAAAATATTCATGAAATATTTTAGAGTAATCTTCATGAAAATAAGGCATTATAAAACCGTACAGATCCATTCATGCCGTATAAGTTAAAAACAATTATTCTCGTACTTTTTCCAGAAAAGTCAAAAAGTACCTCATATGGTAAAAAAAGAAAGATTCCTTACATACCATGTACTAAAAGTCAAATATGGGTAAAAATGACTTGAAACATACATGAAACCATTTTTATAAAACAAGGACATGGATGATAAATATAACCCCAGTAAATAATAACGAATAAACAATCTCGGATAAAAACAAGATTGGAAAATTTATCCCTTACCTTAGGTCCAATATGCTTAGTACGAATCTGAACCTCATGTATAATGATTTAAATAATGTTATTTACTTATTAAATAATAATATTAATTGTTATGATATCATATATGGTTGACTTATGACTTTATATTACCTGTTCTTTTGTAAATTCCATGTTAATGCAGCGTTTTGGGTAAAATCGTCTTATTTATCCTACGTGTTTGGACTTATTGTTCATGATATTATTATTACTTGTATCATGATTTACATACATCCATAATTTAAATCATGATTTATATATCAATATATATTCAGTATATATATATATAATAGATAGATAAATTAAATGAAATACAGAATTCATGGAGACGGTAGACCGTACGTACTCATGAATGTTGTTTTCCCTTCCTTATTGACTTGAATGGAAGTAAGTAGATGAAATATAAATATACATAAATCCAGTAGCTTTATCATGTCATATATTTCATTATTATTCATTATATATACTTTCTAATCATTATTTAATGGTTAACATGGAGAATGAATTGGAGTTGATGATATAATATCTCAGAATCAGTATGATATTATAAGAACTATATATAGTTATTCTTTACACCATTATACCCATCCAAGTAAGGTTGTGGTGGAAAAACATATTACACCACGGCATGGAGACGGTATTCCGTATGTACGCACGTGCGGTGATTTATCTTTCCATAGGATGGATAGAATGTAAATTTGGGTTGTTTAATATTTATAATAACATATCATTATATTATAGATACTGATTTCATTACTTTATAATGAAGCAACTAAAGAAGAAGAAGTTGAATAAGAAAGAAACTTGCAAGAATCGGTAGAAGAGATTATCTCTTCTTCGACGCACCTTCTTTTAGCTTGCTCTTAAGGGAATAGAGTTGGTCTTTTGAGAAGAACATAACCTCAATAATGTTTCTAGGGAAGTGGAGAAGAGAAATGGGCAGGGGTTGGCCGAGCTTGAAGCCTCAAAATTGTGTAACGATAAGCAGGAGGAGGTTCCCTTTTATAAGGGAGGAGAGGGGCACCTTAGGAAAACTTAAAATATTATTTTATAATAAAGTCATATTTAGTTTATAATGGCTCAAAATTGATTTATTTAGAAGCTAAAGTGGGGATGGGTCGGAATCCTCTCAACCAATATGTTTTATACAAGTTTAGGTTACTATTTTAACCTTATCATTTATATTTAACTCTAAGTTAAATAATTTACCTTTTGTCGTGTCTTTTAGTTTTCTCACACTATATGGTTAGTAAACATACTATAAACTAACAATCAAACCCCAATTGGTTCATTAATGTCATATATATTATTATATAATTCTTTTGTTCTAACCTTATAATTTTAGGAATATAATATAATATTTATTTTAAAAACTATTTTATGTCAATTATTACACTATTTGGTAATTGATTTTTGTGAAACTTTTAACAGCATGATTAGTTAGAAAAAAGTAAATTAAATTAATACTAACATGTCATATTAACCTATATAATTATTTTAATTCTTTAAAAGTGTCAAATAACATTTATTTGGGTATTTATAATATCAATTGTTTTAATATTTTATTATTTTGGTAATTACTACATCACCATTATGTCATAAATAAATTAAATTATTTAATTTATAAAAATTATAAATAAAATAACATTAGGTAGGAAATAGTTTTATCTTTCTAATGAATATTTATAGTTGAATTTATCTTATGTATAACCCTATATGAAAAATGTTTTAGTTATTAAACTTTGATTTTAACTATTTTAACTCTTTTTAAAAAAAAATATAATAAATGTCCAAATCTAATCCCACTGGACCTAAAGGGTAATATTTTATTCCTACAGTTGTTTTTAGTCGAATTACACTTATAAAATAGAATTAGGACATGTGTTAGGGTAATAATAATATCATTTTTACCCTTAATTACCCTATTTACTTTTAACCATGGTAAATAAAAGTAAAAAAGTTACTATTCACCAAAATTATTTTTATCTTATTGAACCACATTTTACTCCTTGATATTAACCGTGTCACTTGTATTTTCTAAATTCCACTCACAGAAGCGGTAAAATTATGTTTTATATAAATTTTCAAATTCTCCTAGAGGTGGGTAAAAGACGGTGAAAAGTTCAATAAAATTTTTATATATCTAAAATTATTATAAAATGAATCCAATGAATTACATTGAACTTATATAGGTATTATATATCAATTTTGACCAAAAATAAATTTAAATAAAATAAATAATTATTTAAATAAAAAGTTGGGTTTTAAATACTAACCCATTGTTTTCACTATTCATAAAAAATTGAAAGTTTTCAGAAAAAATACCAAAAATTCACCCTAGGATAATTTCGTTATTCTGAATCCAAAAAAGAATTCCATTTTGAAAGATAAAATTTATAAAATTTCAAAAAGTGGGTATTACTATTCATAATGGCTAGTTCATAATAATATTATAATAATATCTCGATTATTGAAACTCGGTATTGCGTACTACACACGCTATCGAGGAAGGTCTTGATTGAGTGTAATGAAATCCAAGTCAGGGATGCATTTAGTGAAAGCTCCTTTTGGTGTAGCATACAACACAAGACATCAATGAAATTAAAAAGAATATTTTTCATAAAATCTCGGGGTGTTACACAAGGGGTGCTTATATATATTTGTATACTTGCATATACCCCTTTACAATTACACATGTATGAATTTTTCATATCTATATATAATCACACCTATCCCCAATATATATATTCACACTATCATGAGTGAATATATATAAAGGGGGAACTTATAAATGTATATTCCTACCTATTCATACACTTGTAAGACTTCTTCAATGGAGACTCGAATCCACCTCAACAAGATCCAAAATGCACTACAAAAATATAAGGAATCCAAAAAACAAAAGATCCCCAATTAAAAATTGGCCAAAAATAAAAATGGAATAAACCTTACCTAAATCCAATGTTTAACTCACCATCTTCTATGGTGGTGGATATATTGTCCTCATCATAAGAACCACCTATAAGAAAATATATTGAAAAAGAAATGGGATATAACAACTTCTTATATATGTGTGATTAATGTTTCAACTTTACATGATAAATGGTACATGAATACATAACAAATAATGAATAAATAATATTCAGATTCACATGTACATACCAATAAAAAATAACATGATCATTAATAAAATATTTTTGTTCAAATTCACTCATAATCTGAGATTTTTTAGACCATAAAGAAAAACTCCTAAATAGATACACTGTATTTACATATTTTATGAAATATATAATTTTTAATATTAGGCTACATTAAATTCATATCTTTATATCTCAATCAAATTTGATATAATTTTAATGAATTGTGGATATCATATTCTAACTCACTCATTAAACTCATATCATAATGATTTATTCTTTGATGAAAAAACAAAGTACAGATATCAGAATAAGCTATTTATTTTTCAAACAACAACTTCAATTGCCTATTCAAAAATAAAAAAAATAGAAAAATATGGGAATAAATTAAACTTCCATCAGAACTTAAATGTGATAATTAGGGATGACACATTATTATTAACCTATAAAATCCATTCTATTAATGTATAAACTACCTAAAAGTCTTCATGTCTATATCCTTCTTGATTTTCTTTATCGATAACTCATTTTTTAGAATGTTCTTCTTCCAGAATCCACCTTTATTACTAGTTTATATAGGTTTAACAATTTTATAATGTATATAATTTTACTTCTTTTATTATTACTCAATCGTATTGGCTTTTTCAAACTAGTTTGATAGTATTATCAGATAGTCTTTTGGTACTTGACTTTCCTTCTTCTTGACTGTGTATTCCATATTTGTAGTAACTATTTCTGAACATGAAATAATTGGTTCATTCCTTTTATCTTTCAACAATTATTATTGTTCTGGAATCTATGTCATAAATTCTTAACAATTTCGACTACTATGTTTCCCATCCCCACACACATTCAACAGCCTTTAGAGTACCCTTTTTAATATCCCTATCAACCTCCACACTAGAATTGTCTGGCATTAATCTTATCTAACAATCTATCTCTTGGATGGGTTCCATTTATTTAAACTACTTTTTTATTAGTTCTATATTAATCCCTTTATATTTGCAACCCATTTCAGTTTTTAAATAATTCGGGAACCTCATATTAAAATAATTATTCTCATCCTGATATGATGATATCAACCTAATTTTAAATTATCTATTTAGATTTTTATGTTTATCTAGATGTATTTCATCTTCCTCTAACAACTGGGTTTCAATATATTTTATCTTATTTTCCTTGATTTCCAATTGAGTAGATTTGAAATCTATCGAAAAATTGTGGATATAATCTAATTCCTTGATCACCTCCTCAATACCAATTGTTAATACCATTAGACAAGTGCAGAAACGCCTGGGGGTGAATCAGATGTGGTCAATTTTTACCAAATTCAAATTTATTCTTTTAAATTTTCAATCCCTTTGTAAAAAATGGCATATTTTCCAGTTAGTACATATGGATATTTTCTTGTTTATATATTAAGAGAAATATAGAAATTAAAGTATGTAATATGTGTCTTTCTATGATTTAGACCCTCTTGAAAAACCCAATCTATACTGTTATTGAGATACTCAAGTAACATATTTACCACCATAAATATGACCATTAATGCTATAGTGGTTTTTATAGATTTAATCCTAAAACTAGTATCACTATATCACTTAATTGAGGTATCACTATATTATATAAGTGATCAAACACAAGATCCCATTTCACTTCTTCAAATAGATATCATACCTATTGATATTTCTTTCCTTCCTCTGCTTGAACTAGATCACCAAGATGTTCAGGGACATCGCTACATCCCAAACTAATATCCTTCTTTAGTAACGTATAGACATTGACTACATCTATGTCTTTAATAACTTCATAAGAAACGTTGCCTCCACTTTAGTACCTAGATTCTCAGTCCTTCTAGAATTTTATTACTAGAAACTCTCAACTCAGTATTCAAGAATGAAGCCCCAAAAAAACTGATATAGTGAGTAATAATTAACTAAAAAAATCCCAGAATGATTCTTAGCATTTTAAATAATGAAAATTATGTACTCACTTACTCACAACAAGTATCACCTCATTGGTCTGCTACTTCTTCTTTTCTTCTCTTTCTTCTTCAATACACAATGAATCTTTCCTTCACAACATCGTATTATATTTCCTTTTTATTCCTATTAAAGAGATTTAGTGAACTCAACACACTCTTCTTATTTCTAAATATTATATCTCTCGGTTCTCTATTGGTTCTATTTATGATTTATAGGTTCTCTTGGATCACTAAATTTTATAACGAAACTCACTTATTTTCTAAACTAGTGTATATTATTCTAGAAAAATTATGTTGTCCTGAGAGGCACACATGATATTCATATTCATATTCCACACAAAGTTCCTTGGTTCCATTTTCTTATTCCCATAAATATATATATCTTAGGAGATACATGAAAAGAAACAAATCTCCCCATGATCATACATATCACTTATCAAGGGTAATACGTGGTTTTTTATCCACTATCTCACAAACTACATGTCTCTAGTTTATTTATTAAAATACCCCTTTTATTTTTATTATCAATTATCATAGATGAATAAATATTACATTGACTATAGTAGGCTTTAGTTTTCTTATATTCCAAAAATACATCTATAGTAGCTTCACATAAAACACTCATCACAAGTTATATAAAAAATATAACAGCATCTTGCAGAGAGGATATCCTTATTCATTTCCGGAGAGCTTCCCATAAAAACTTATAAAGATCTCAGAACAATCTTATAAAAAAATTATAACTTATCCCATATTTTATCACATTTACAACTTGATTCACAAATATTTTGTGATTCTTGTGACCATGAATCATAGAACTTTCATCGACACAATGCATTTCAAAATTTTATGAAATTTTTAATTTCATTTGAGGCTAGAGTAAATTTATAGCCTTATATTTTTACTTAGTTTTGATCTTATTTGAATCAATTATGATGATAAAATTCAAATTCACTCATTCATATAAAATCATGATTATTTAATCTATGATGAATAACCCAAGCATCAAATCAAATTCATCTATATTATTCCTAAAAACTCATGTTTTTTTATTTTTTATCAAGAATCTCTTTCACTTGACCTTATTCAAACTAAAGCTATTATCATTGATAATCATAGATTGATGATGTTTTAAAATCAATCAAAAATCATAAGATTCAACTTATATGATTTCCTCTTGAAAATATAAATTTTAAAAACATTTTTATTGTATAGTATAATCCTCAAAATTCTATAAATTATTGAAGTCTTATATAGAACAGATGTCTTATGTAGCACTTGTAGAAGTCATGTGTGTAGACTTGAAAGTCTTATGTGGTCTTTATCAAGGTCATAAATTATATTTTAAATTCATAATTAATGAATCCAATTAATACAGTAGAAGTCTTATGGGACTTCTAAGTTATATAACACATGATAAAAGTCTTATATTAAGACTTATAGAGTCATCAAACAAGACTTACAAAGTCATACACTTGGTAGGAAATTCACACACACTACCTCACTATGTCATACAGTAGCCATGAAGTCATGTGATTGACCTTATAATTACATACACTATCTCAAAGTCTCATTTTTAAACTTAAAAAGTATTATGCTCACAGTATACATCATTCCATTTTCATTATTCTACTTATCTTCCAGAAATTACATATTTCTTCCGATAACAATAGAATTTCTTCAAATCAACCTTAGTCATTCTCAAAACATTAAAATCATACTATAGTGGTTCTAAATAATTAAAAAAATTATAAAAAAAATTAAAACTCTTTCAGTATGTTTTTAAGTTCCTTTTCATAATGTAAATACTCAATTAGAGTATTTCAATGAGCTCCACTATCCTTGAATTTATATTCTTCACTTCATCAATATAAAACCAGTATCCAATAGATATTAAACAATTATTTCACCATCCAAAATTTTGATAACTCCATTAATGGTTTATTTTACTCCAAGATAAATTCCTCCAACCATTGAACCTGTTAAATCTTTTTAAATAATAACATTGTAAGCTTTCAAAAAGGTTCATAGGTTAGAAACTGTCTTCCATAAGGGAGGCATAATGAAATCAAGAAAACCTGTGGAGATAAATCACTATGAAGTGTTTTTTATTATTAATATGAATTAAATAAGTGGGGAAATATATTTCAAAACATTATAATATGATTTAAAATGAATTACATGAATCATATTGATGAAGTGAAATCCATAGGACTTGGAAAGATTTAAAGATTATGAAGACATGTTAGGAAGAAATATTTTGAAATTAAAGAAACATAGTTCCTACAATAGAAGTGAACATAATAACATTTTTTAATTCATCACAATGAGTGGAATAATTTAGAATCAATTCCTTATATAATAAAACTAATATATAACTCCATATGAAATTTTTTTCAAGAATTAATTAAATGTTAAAAAGTGAAGTGGTAAGAAGTGATAAGACATGAATATTGAGATAGTATTTTAAGGTTAAAATAGAAGTATATCTATTTATATCCTAATAATTAATAGGTATTTTAATATTGAGATAGTTTTTAAAGGGTAAAATTTTATTTAGAAAATATTTTGGTAAAACAAGTCATACTCATTCACTACCCCCACTCCCTTAGGTGTCTGCACATTAACCTAGGTACCATTATTATTATTTGAGAAAACCAAGTTACTACTAGATGAATATTTATTTTTCCTAGTTTTTTTATCATCCTTATATAAATTTTACATTTTAAGGTATTTCAAAAACTTGTTAGATGTAAGTTCATTTTCAGTACCTATCAATGAAAAAATTGAGGTTTTGGCCAAAAAATTGGAAAAATGAGAAAAGAGAGGAAAAGAATCTAAAAAATAATTTTAATGTGAAATAGGACACACCACTAAATAAAGGTAATCAAATTATAATCTCATAAATTAAATCTATTAAAAATAATCCTCTTGAAAAATCAAAATGAATTGAATTCATCTACTCTAAGGTAATCGATTATTTAAATAAAGTACTTATTGAAGTTTCCACCTAAATATTTTGGCATATTAATGGATTATATAATGAACAATCACTACTAGATTTATAATATGAATACAATGAGAAATATTTGGATAAAAATTTGTAAATGTAATAACTCACAGAATTTTTTGAATTTGAGGATCAATATTTATCCATTTGTGAAGAAAATTATTTCTTGGATAAAGAATCATCATATAAAACAACTACTATGAAAGATGAGATAAAGAGGATATTAATAAATAATATCAATGCATTGGAAGAATGATGTAAAACCACTATAAATGATAGAGATGGTGTAACAACCCAAGTATTTATAAAATAATACTTTTTTATTTCTATTTTTACTTATGAATAAGATATTAATTTTAAGTTAAAGGAGATTATTATTCTGATAGTGTACTCGACACACAACAATGGGTTTCTTCAAAATCTTACCTTGCGCACAACTTTGAGTTATACCGAAATATAATAAAATAATATTATTATTATTTTAAATAGTAGTTAACGACTAGGAATTAGAATAGAGATAATGAATAGTTTCAAATGAATTTTGAGATATGGTTTGCACATGTCTAAATAATGATTCCTTGGTTACCAAATTTATTTGAAATAGTAATAAAAACCAATGGAATATAAAGGATGTGTTTTTATAAAAACCTATTTAAAAGAGAATAATTGTGTTTTCATATCACTCTTTATGGAGTTTTATTTAATAATAAATATATAATATATATTCAATGTAATTTTCTGAATTAATCTTATATTTTTTCTAGATATGATATAAGAACAAATTCAATTTTTGGATAAAATAATTATTTTTCTAAAAATGCAGTTTTAACACCTTTTGATGGAGAACCCTTTTTAAATCTAGTTTTTGTCACTTTTATATTTTCTATTTGAAAAAAATATATATTTTATAGAATTGGTACATCAAAATTTACATTGGATTAAATTATGGTATTTTTCTGATAAAGTTCATTTTTTAATGAATAGTGAAACAATATAGCATTTTAATTCAAAACTGATTTTTCATCTATTTTATTTATATAGTTAGGTTGTCCTTTTATACGTTTTAAATTATAATTAGATTATTTTTTGTAATTTAATTTAATTTTGGTCATTGAAAGTAATTTAAATTTGAAATTGGACATAAATACATGTCAATTTTTGTATAGTTATTACTTCTTGAAACCCCGCTTTTTGGTTTTGACAAGAGGAATTGATTTTAAATTAATTATTGTAACTTTTGTGTTTTGAATTTAGAAAAATGTATTAAATATTTGTAATCATTAGTTCCAAATTATATAAATAGTTACCTTTTATTTTTAAACATTATGAATATTAACTTCAGTAATTATTTTATTTACCATGGTTAAAGGGTAAATCTAGTAAATAAGGGTAAAAAATAACATTATAATAATATTAAACTACTCTAACATGTGTCCTAATCCTATTAGATGAGATATGTCTGACCATGGGAATCCTTGGAGTGATTTTGGGACCTCTTGAATCCACATGAATGTGAAAATAACATTTTATAAGAATTAATTTAATATAAAGAAAAATATAACTTAAACAAATATCTTTTACTAAAAAAAATTTATATTGGGTTATATAAGTGATATTTTCGACTATAAATTTTAATAATAAATATAAAAAAATTAAATCTTGGTATTTTATTTATAATGTTTATTCATCAAATAAATATATTTAATTATGACATAATAATGATTTAGTGATTACCTTATTAATGAATGTTTTAAATAAATGAGATTATAAATAAAAAATAAATTTATTTTAAATATTTTTATGCCATCCATGAATTTTATGTATTATTATGACTTTATCTTTTAATTAATGATGTTTTTTTAAAAGAATCAAGTTTTTATGGATTTTTTAAAAAGTAGCGATATGAGTTGTATAAAAATTGATATAAATGTGTTTTTAAAAAAATATTATTTTATTAAATGGTATTATAGTCCTAAAAATATAAGAATCATCCAAATGAGATAAATAATATTTTTTATGTCATTAATGAACAACTTTAGGTTCTATTTACATTTTATAGTAACTATATTGACCATATAGTATGAATATATAAGAAGACATGGTAAGAGTTAAATTATTTAACTAAGGGTTATAACTAAAAGATAAGGTTAAATTTGTGAAATAGACCAATTGAAAACCTATTGGTTGAGATTTTTTCTACCCAAAGTCATATTATATTTTAAATAAATTAATTTTGGACCATTTGAAAGAAAAAATAATTTTATAATAAAATAATATTTCAATACCTTCCTAAAGTTCCCCTCCTCCCTCTTATAAAAGGGAATCACCTCTAACCCTTAATCACACCTCTCAATCCCCTTAGATCATCAAACATCTTCAAAAATAAGCTCCCAACATCCCTATATTCCTCTTAGAAGCATCACCTTGGGAAGAAGGCAATTCAAGAAATATTTTTAGCTTAAATCAAAAGGATTTACCCAATTTGAGGCAATGTCTTCTCTCAAGCTTCTTTCATTTATTTTCCATCTCCAACCCCCTAAACTATCTTTATTCCGTTATTTTATAAAAAAAATCTTCGATATAATAGTTTTTTTTTATGATAATTATTATAAATACACTTATAGGCACCTTCATCTAATGGATACGAACATATTGTTTCTGTGTACGATGAACAGTTGCCTCACGAAACGATGATTGTTCGATTTTCTCCTAACAACTCTCATGGTGGCCATTATTGTGGAAATATATTTATATATGATATATATTATATTTATATTTCCTCTATGATACTTTTTTAATATTTAAAAACATAGCTTTATGATTTCCATGATGTGTAAATATGATAATTTTATTCGAGGAAATGCGGACTACTACCCCCTCAAAGTGATATGACTCATTCATTCCATACATAGAATGTATAAAGGATGAAGTTAATGAACGTATGTAACATATATGTCATAATATATTATACTTTATTTATAATATATCTATGTTTCATTTATTTTTCATTTCATTAATATGACAAATAAGTGAAAGCAATGTTCATACGTACGTACGACTTACCGTCTCCATGAATGGGGCATTCCATTTATTATCTCTAAATGTTATGGACTATTATAAATACAGATATAATAGATATATATGATATTTAAATCATGAATACTATTCTATTGATAATATACTTTCGACCCCATGGACAAATTGTAATTATAACAAGATCATATTCAACTCAAGTACCAAATATCAACAAAACGACTGATGTTGACTTAAATAATTATGTAATGTTTATAACAAGGTAATAAGTTATATAAAAGGAACAATTAACATGAAAAAGGTTCTGAACCAAGTAGAAATTAGCTTATGTTTATTATTTAGTAATAACAATGAACATATGTGACGAGTCAGACTCAAGGTAAGGGAACCTTTCACCCTCCTCTTTTTTTCAAATAATTATTTTATGTAATTTCATTTAGTTTCCTTTTTAATATGTTGGGATATGTTATTATATACCCTTATTTCTATACATTTTATTTCCAAATGATAATATATCCTTTTCCCTCTCATTAACTCATTTTTTGAATTTTTAAGTGATGTTGTTAGGCTGCCGAATTTTTATAAGAAGATTTCTGAACTCAATTTCCACACATTGGGTTTTACGCATACTTCGTTGATTATATTATTCCAAGATTATGTGCATAATAACTGATTATTTATTTATGTTTTAATTCCCACATCCCTTTA
Organism: Viscum album; assembly: GCA_963277665.1. Taxonomy (NCBI): domain Eukaryota; kingdom Viridiplantae; phylum Streptophyta; class Magnoliopsida; order Santalales; family Viscaceae; genus Viscum; species Viscum album. The sequence continues at coordinate 1,404,005,511 of OY728120.1, read as the reverse complement.
TGTGGATATACTTTTCAACACATAATCACTCCATTAATAAATTCTTATGTCATTTATATGAATTTTGTAAGGGAAATCTTGGCTCAATCACTATTCATTGAGTTAAATATCTATGTCATTAGTTTTGTTTTTTCAAGAATATGTGTGAATGACCTATGATTTTTTAACACTTAATATCCACTTATATTGGGTGTATTTTTATTTGTTAAATATAATTATGTAATTGATTTATCCTCAATCTAATGATATGATCTTTATAAGGGACTTATTCACAATATCCTTTCATTGAGGCATATTTTGATTTGTAGATGACATTATTTTATAAGTTGTATAAACCCCTTTTAATTTTAATTTCATTCAAAGGGAATATTTTTCTATGAAGCTTTTTACTAGAGGACAAAAAGAATGTTTCTTTTTAACATATTCAGTGAAAATGACCTTTCAACTGCCGCGATTATTATTTCATAATTTTCTTCCATAATATGACAAAAAGTTTTTAAAGATAAAATAAATACTATATACCATTTTTATGTATTTTGGTATTGAAAATGGTTTTGAGAAATAAATGATTATGTCAATATATTGAAATGATATATTGTGACTGCATTATGGAAATGTTATCTTTCCTTATGCTTGTTTTATGTGTTATGTTTATGTTATGGTACATGAGAATTTTTTACGTATATGGGTGGTTCTATGATAAACCAAGGGAATATGTTCCCGAGATATCACTCCAATGCATTGGGTAATGTGACGTAGGTAAACATTAATATTTCTCCTAAGAGATTTAGGGAATATAATATGATTGGTATTCCAAACGTAACACCCTATATAGCTGTGAAAGATACAATGTATATAAGTTATGTATAAGGGTTCCACCTCACCCCTTGAAAGTTGGATTGTCAAAATCAATTAAAAAAATGAAGTCCTTCGGTCCATTAGATGGATAAGTATGTTATGTATGCATAATTTACCTTTATGTTTTAATATTTATATGTGTTATTAATAAATATTATGGTTTCATGAGGTATGTTAGAGATACTATGTTTATGATTTAAAAGTATGAATTCTTTGATTTGTATGTATTCATGGACTAATGTTTTATTTCCTTATTTTGTATCACTTAAAGAGATTTTTAGGATCATACCAAGTTTTTGAAATGTTTTTTATACTGTATAATTAAGGTTAAGAGAAAGTAATAATTCATGAAGATTTATATTAAGAAAACAATTCTTGTTTATTCAAGGAGTTTTATTTTTGTGAAAAAAAATTGATAGAGTAGAAGTGTTTACTTTATACTTTTTGAGATGTAATGTAATTGTTATGGCCTAATTCAATAAAACACTAAAACTGAAAAGATCCTCAATTTCAAATTCTTTGTTTAACTCAAGATTAAGTAATGTTTAAGTCTGAGTCCTTATAGATCATATCAATGTTTGGTTTAGATAACTTTAGAGGTTAGGCTGTTATTTAAGAATAAGTGAAATAACCATAATTGTTAGCATATTTGAAAGATTCGTAGTTTTTTAGATAAATTGAATGAGTTTAAGATAAAATGAATAAGTATATGATAGTTTTTACCCTCCTCATAAGATAGTATATGATTATTTTACTAATATACTCATACTGACCTTTTTTGTTTTAGTAAATGGATGAATCTAGGAGGCACTAAAGTAACAATGGATGGGAAAAAAAGGTAGTGGTTTTTTGATTGAGAAAACGAATTAAATGATAGCTGTAATGAGAACTATGGTGGTTATTCTTAACCTACTATTTGGAGTCATGATTGACCACTTTAGCCTTGGTTATTTTTCTAAGGAATCATATATGTGAGAAACTAATCCCAGTGCTAGTTCAGGTAATAATCAAAAAGGTAAGTGTATATAAAAACCAATGTGTCAAGGATGTGGAAAGAAACACCAAGGAAAATTCTTCAAAAGTAAGGTAAGATGTTTTAGATGTGGTAATGAAGGTCATAAAACACTAACCTACCCTGGGAAAAGTAATAGTCAAGTTGACTACAGGAAAGGGAAATAATTTCTTTCTAGAGGATCAATTGAATGTTTTAAATGTGGTTTTCATGGTAATTATACAAATAGATGACCTAAAAAGAAGGTTTGGGAATAGGAACATAAGGATCAAAAAATTTATGTTTACCAATTCCTACTTCCATTCCAATTAAAGATCAGGAAACTAAAAATGACCTATGAAAGTTATGAATTATTTCTTAGCTCGTGTTTTGATAATACTAAAATATTAGGACATTATGCCTGATTTTGTTTTGTAGGAAGGAATTATAAAAGAATAAAATGGAAAAACATGGATAATGGATCATGAAGAATGTTCAATGATTAAGATGTCTACATTTTAGAAATTCAAGAGTTAATTTTGAAATCTAGATGATGAAATTTTTAAAATTATTAATGATCTTTTTTTGATGGGATTACTTGGAGGACATAAAATATTTGTAACCCATATTTTTTTATACAAAAATTTTAATTATGGAATAATTATCTTTTATTTTGTGGATATAGTTATAAAGAACCATTAGGGTTTATATGATCCCTGAATTTGAGGCAATTATGGGTTATAATTTTTGGGGATGAAAAATGTGAGATATGAAATAACAATTGAGGTTAAAACATGTTATTGATATTTTTATGGATTTTACATCATTTGTTTTAATGTTATTAGAATTTTATGTTTTTTTAAAGGACAACACACAAACTATGTGACAACCTGTCACATCGGACAAAGCTGTGGGAATTGAACCCACAACCAATGTGCAACTACGATTTATCTCATACAAATAGACTACATGATGTCCCTAGTTAGTACGACATATTATTTTTAGTTAAATAATTTTATGGATCAAAGATAAGTTTATTTGGGAACTTATCAAATGGATATCCTTAGTATAGGAAAATGATTTGGTGATTAAGTTATAAATGTCATTTTGGAAGAAATCTGTTATTCTGGGAACCCTAAATACATAAGGAAAATAGAATACTATGGTATTTCATTTGAGGAGTAATGGTTTAATTTTATTATTGAAGAATATATGTTTTTGTTGTCAAAAAAATTCAATTTGGGTTATTTATTGAAATTATTAACCTATCATGGAGAATTTGTGATTAGGTTAATTAATTTTCGGTATAAGACATTAAGAGTATCAATGTTATTTGGAGATAAATGTTAATATTTATCATGGAAGACTAAGTGACCAAGACATTATGAATTTTGGTTTTAATATTAGTTTGCATAATTTTTTTTAATTTTAAGGATTGTTGTGTATTGAATGATCTTTGTTGAACTTTGGGTATTGTTTTTTGAATTTTAGATATTAAGAGTAGTATTTTTATAAAAGATTATCCTTTTGAGGATTATCTGATTTTGTACTAACTAGTTTGGTTTTGATTAATGTCTTAAGACAAGGGAAATATATATAGTTCATCTTTTGTGGATAATGTTATTCTTTAGATGTTGACTCTATCACTTCATATGTGACCAAGTCATATTGAATACTCATTGTTTGGAGAAAAGATGAGTTTGTGGTAGAAATTTATTAAAGGATGAAACTCTACTTGAAAGGTAAGTATATTTAATTATGTTCTTATTCTAAGTATTAAAATAATTACTCAATTTTATTAAAATTAACTTAAAACAAAAACGTGGTCAATTTACTTTTCCTACTATAGAATCAAAGGTTGTTTAACCCATCAAAATTTTTTGGTTAACTTTCCCCTAATCATGTTTTCTATCACTCTCTCTCAGAACGTGGTGGTTATTATTCTCTTCCATATCCATGTTTTCATGGAATCCTAGTATGTGTTATATTGGGTGACCTTTTTTAATTCTCCCTATTTATTTTAAATTGATATTTTTATTGACTTGTTTTCTGATGTGTGACTTTTAATGAAATTTCTAAGGCAAATTTTAAAATTGTGAGGATGTAATTTCCAAAAGGGGGCAAGGATGCAATGACCCAGGTATTTATAGAATAATAATTTTTGATTTATATTAATACTTATGAATAATATATAAATTTTAATTTAAATGGGACGCTTCTTCTGATAGAGTACTCGACACGCAACAACGGGTTTCTCCGAAATATTAGTTTGCACACAACTTTGAGCTATATAAAGATATAATACAATAATAATATTATTATTTTAAATAGTAGTTAATGTCTAGTTGTTTGAATTTCATGAATGAATAGAAAAACTGGATTTTTAAATATGGTTTACACATGTTTAAATAATGATTCATTGGTTACCAAATTTATTTTAAATGGAAATAAAAACCAATTGAATATAAAAGATGTGTTTTTATAAAAACCTATTTAAAAGAGGATAATTGTGTTTTCATATCACATTTTCATATTTTTTATTTAATTAAAAATATATTATATATATTCAATGTAATTTTTTAAATTCATCTTATATGTTTTCTAGATATTATAAAGGAACAAATTCAATTTTTTGGATAAAACAAGTATTTTTCTAAAAATGCAGTTTTACTGCCTTTTGATTGGGAACCCCTTTTAAATATAGTTTTTGTCACTTTTATATATTTTATTTGACAAAATAATATTTTTTTATAGATGTGGGACATCAAAATTTAATTTGGATGAATATTTGGTATTTTTCTGATAAGGTATATTTTTTAATGAATAGTGAAAAAATACAGCATTTTAATTCAAAATTGTCTTTTCATCTATTTTATTTTTATAGATAGATTTTCATTTCAATTTATTTTAAAGTATAATTGGATTAAGTTTTTATAATTTAATTCAATGTTGTTCATTAGAAATAATTTCACTTTGAAATTGGACAAAAACACATGTAAGTCTTTTGATAGTTCTTACTTTTTAAAACCCGCTTTTTGGTTTTAACAATGTGAATTAATTTTAAATTAATTACTATAACAACTATATTTTGAATTTTTAAAAAAGGATTCCATATTTTTAATCATTACATAAAATTATATAAATAGTTACATTTTATTTTTAGACATTATGAATAGTAACTTCAGTAATTATTTTATTTACCATGGTTAAAGGGTAAATCTAGTAAATATTGGTAAAAAATAATATTAAAATAATATTAAACTATCCTAAACATATGTCTTTTAATAAAACAATTTTTATATGGGGTTATATAAGTGATATTTTAGACTATAAAGAGTAATTATAAATTTAAAATATTTCCTACATTTACATATTTTATTTATAATTTTTAGACATCAAATAGATAAATTTATTTATGACACAATAATGGTGTAGTGATTACCTTATTAATGAATGTTTTAAATAAATGAGATTATAAATATTAAAATAAATTTATTTTAAAACATTCTATTCCATTAATTAATTTTATGGATTATTATGAATTTTTATCTTTGATTTAATAAAGTTTTTTTTAAATAATCAAGTTTTTATGGATTTTTTAAAAAGTCATGATATGAATAGTATAAAAATTGACATAAATTAGTTTTTTTAAAAAATCCTATTTTATTAAATGATATAATAGTCATAAAAATATAAGATTCATCCAAATGACTTAAATAATGTTGATAATGTCATTAATGAACCAATTTTTGTTCTATTTGCATTTTATAGTAACTATATTAACAATATAGTATGAATATACAAGAAGACATGGTAAGAGTTAAATTAGTTAACTAAGGGTTAAAACTAAAAGATAAGGTTAAATTTTTTACCTAGACCTATCTAGAACCTATTGGTTGAGATTTTTTAGATACAAAAAAATATTATCTCTGAAATAAATGACTTTGGGACCATTTGAAGCAGAAAATAATTTTATAATAAAATAATATTTCAATACCTTCCTAAACTTCCCCTCCTCCCTCTTATAAAAGGGAATCACCTCTAACCCTTAATAACACCTCAAATTCCCCTTGTCTCATCCAAACCCTACTAAAATAAGCTCCTAACATCCCTATATTCATCCTAGAATCCTTACATTGTCTACAAGGAAATTCAATTAACCCTTTTAGCATAAATCAAAAGAAGTTACCTGATTTGAGGTAATGTCTTATCTCAAGCTTCTATCATTTATTTTCCTTATACAACCCCTTAAACACTCTTTGTTAAATTATATTATAATGAAACCAGTATCTTAAATATTATAGGTTTTTATGATAATTATTCTTACTACACTTGTACACACCTCCATCTAATGGATAATAACATATTGTTTCTGTGTATGGCGAACTACTGCCTCATGAAACAATGACTGTTTGATTTTCACCTACCACCTCTCATGGTGTTTATTATGATGGAACTATATTTATATGTGGTATATATTATATTTAAATTATCTCTATGATGCTGTAATTTTTATTTACAAATATACCTTTATACTTATCATGAGGTGTAAATATGATAATTTAATTTGAGGAAGTGTGGACTACTGCCCCCTCAAAGTGATCTGGACCATTCATGACATAAATGGAATGTATAAAGGATGATGTTAATGAACTTATATACCATTTATATTATATTATATTATATCATAATTTTAATATACTTATGTATCATTTAGTTTTATTTTCTTTAATATAACAAATAAATAAAAGCAGGATTCATGCATACGTACGACTTACTATCTCCATGAATGACTCATTTAATTTATAATATCAAAAATTTATGGACAATTATAAATAAATATATATTGTATATATATGATATTTAAATATTTAATACTATTCTATAGATAATATACTTTTGACAACATGGACAATTTGTAATTATAATAAGATCATTTTCGACTCAAGTACAAAATATCGACAAAACGACTTATATTATCTTAAATAATTATGTAATTTTTATAATGAGTTAATATGTGATGTAAAAGGAATAATAAACATGAAAAAGGTTTTGAAGAAAGTATAAATTAACTTATTTTTATTATTCTGTAATAAAAAGGATCATACGTGACGAGTTGGACTTATGGTAAGGGAACATTTCACCCTCCTATTTTAGTCAAATATATTTTTATGTTATGTATTTTAATTTCCTTTTTATTATATTGGGATTTGTTATTCTATATCCTCATAGGTGTAAATTTTATTCCCAAGTTATGATATTCCCTTTTCTCTCTCATCAGCTAACATTCTGAATTTTTATGTGACGTCGTTAGGCTGCTGAATTTTTGTAAGGGAATTTCTAAACATAGTTTCAACTCATTGGGTTTTATGAATACTTAGTTGATTATATTATTCAAAGATTATTTGTAGAATCACTATTTATTTATTTATGTTTTAATTTCCAATTCCCTTTTTGTGTATATACTTTTTCAACACATAATCTATCTATTGATAAATTCTTCTATCATTTAAATGAACTTTATAAGGTAAATCTTAGCTCAATCTCAATTCATTGAGTTAAATATCCATTTCATTGGGTTTTTTTCAAGAATATGTGTTAATGACCTTTTATTTTTATACACTTAATATCCTCTTATATTGGGTGTATTTATATTTTTAACACATAATTATATCATTGATTTATCCTTAATCTAATGATATGATCTTTTTAAGTGACTTCATCTCAATCTCTTTTCATTGAGGCATATTTTGATTTATACATGAATTTATTTTATACGGTGTATAATACCCATTGAAATTTAATTTCATTCAAAGGGAATATTTTTTAATGAATTGTTTTACTAAACGACAAAAATAATGTTTCTTTTTAACATATGAGGTGACAACAACCTTTCTACCACTGTGATTATTATTTGATATTTGGATTCCTTATAAAGTTTTAATATTTTAAAAAGGAAAATAAATACCATTTATCCTTTTTATATATTTTGGTATTGAAAATGGTTTTGAGGAATAATTAATTATTTCAATACCTTGAAATGATATATTGTGATTTCAATGTGGAAATGTTATCTTTCATTTATGATTTTTTTATTTGGTATGATTTATGTTATGATTTTTGGGCATTGTTTATGTATACGAGTAGTTCTGTGATAAATGAAGGGAAGGTGAGCAGAAGATATATCTCTAATTCATTGGTAATTGTGGCAGAGGTAAACTTTAATGTTTCTCTTAATAGATTTAGGGAATATACTGTGATGGGTATTCCAAACTTAACTCCCTACGTAGCTGTAAAATAAACAATGTAAGTATGTTATAGATTCCACAAGTTACCTTTATGATTTAATATTTCTATATATTATTTATAAATATTATTATTTCATGAGGATTGTTAAAGAGATTATGTTTATTATAGAAAATTATGACCTATTTGATTTGAATTTATTCATGGACTAATGTTTTCTTTTCTTGTTTTATATACCTTACTGAGCTTTTTATGCTCATCCCAGGTTTTTTTAAATGTTTTTGATAGGGTATAAAAGAGGGTAATATAAAAAATGAATTCATGAATATTTATATCCAGAAAATAATTATTGTTTATTTAAGAATTTTTATTTTTGTGTAAAACAATTGATAAAATTGAAGTGTCTAATTTGTAATTTTTGAGCGGTAATGTAATAGTTTTGACCTAATTCTCTAAACCACTAAACCATAAAAGATCCTCAATGTTGAATTATTGACTTAACTCAAGATTATGTAATGTTTAAGGTTGAGGCCTTATAGATGTTCAGTTGGAAATCAAAGAAAATGAAACTAAGGATATTGATAATTTTCAACAAGATTAAAGTATGTTACATGAGGATAAGAATTAAATTATTGAAAATAATTTTTAAGGATTATTGAAATTGTTTTAGAATGATAAAAACACTCTCAACTTGATAGGTATTCAATAAGATTTCATATTAATAAATTTATAATAAACACAAACTGAATGAATAAATATTAAATCGATAAGAATTGAATCAATTCAATATTGAAATAGAATAATTAGTTCTGTAAAATAAATCTTAGATAAAGATTCCAAATTTCATAGGATGTTACCTAAAAGTGTTAATACGGATTCTATTAAAATATTGGGTGAAAGGTGAATAACATTGCACACACTCCTAGAATATGGATGAAATTTCTTCCTAGATAAGAGTTATCGAGATACAAAAATAAATCACCAATGAATTCATGTTCCAAGACACCTGATACAAAAATAGATCCTCCAAACAAAAAGAATCATTAGAATTTTCTAAAGGAATTCATGAAAATATGGATAAATTAGTTGGAATTATCTACGAAAATTCATCAAGTAAAATAGAGATAATTTTAACTTCTTAATAAATTTAAAACCCCAAATTCAAGTCAAAATAAAGCTGATGAAAGCAAGAAATACACACCCTTCATGGTTACTAAAGCTTGGAAAGAAAAAATGAGAACTAGTATGAAGGTGGGGTGGTTGTATATAAGTCGTGTTGAATCCAAATCAGAGAAGACGAATCATGGTGAATTGGGGTGGCCTCATTATAGGTATTTCAGAGGAAGTGGTGGTGAGTCTGCGTCGGACTAGCGTCAGAGCCACATTGGAGGAGGAGGTGGGGAGTCCACGTTAGAGCATCATCAGCAGAAAGGGAGGGTGGCCGCTTAGAAAGAGTGTCTCTATGAGAAGAAGGTGTGTGAGGAGTTAGTAGAGGATTGTGGGAAGGACGATAAGGGGCGCAAGGAGGAGGAGGATGATGGCAATGACTTGGGAGGTGGGTCACGAGGAGGGGTACGAGGGTTAGGGTGAATTGAGGAGTTCAGGTGGGCTACAGCCACATCCAACGAAATGGTAATGGAAATAAATTACCTATATCCATGTTACTTATTGATTATGGCTATAGGTCATTTTAAGTAGCATCAAATTCTAATAGTGATATCACCTTTTAACTATTCCATTAAATGCAATGACACAAAAATGTTTTTAATTTGAATTAAATATAACTTATGTTCACAAAAGTCATGCATGGGTTATAAAATTAAAATTAATGTTTTCAAAGAATTATTATACTACATAAAAATATATTTTTCTAGGAAAAAGGTTTTAAAATTTATTAATTCTTTCTTAAATATTAATAATGTCATAAAATTGATAGTATTTGAAAAAATCAGTATTTTTCACTATTCAATCAATAATTAAACTTTTCTGAAAATTCCCTAAAATTCACTATAATAATATTATTAAATTATTATTTAAAAAATTTTATCCATTTTTTAAAATACAATTTATAAAATTGGGGAAAAATTACTATTCGCACACAAAATGTAATAAAAATTATTTTTGAAAAAAAAATTATTTTTAAAGCATAAAATGAATTTATTGTCATTACATACCTCATAATTATAGTTGATTGAATGTTAATATATTTTATTGAATATATTATCTAAAAAATCCATTAAAATCATTCATTAATGGTGATTAATTTAATTTATTTAGATAAAGACACATTGTGTGCCTAAAAGTAGTTTTTCTGAAAAACGTATCTTTTAACCTTCAAATGCTTTTATTTTATTTTCAAACCAACTGATAAAAACTGAAATCATTTTATATATGTGTAAAAATTAATTTTTAATAAATTATTTTATCATATACATACCTTATAATCAGATATCTGGGAGATAACTATCACATTAAATAATAATAATTCAATAGTATATCACAGTTTGTTTAAACTCAGTGTTTCACGTAAAGAATGTTATCAAAGTCATAAAAGTAATATTAAGAAATCATATTCTAAAATATTGGGGTATTACATTTTACCTCATTATAATAAAATTTCCCTTGAAATTATATTTATCATATATTAACAAATGAGGATACTTTTACATCATCACATCCTCGGGTTCCCACATAGCTTCAGGATATTGATGTTTTTACACATAACTTTTAATTGGTGAGTGGTCCTATTTCATAGAAATTTTTCTCCATAATCCAAAATCTATACCATTTTTTCTTCGTAAGAGTGATCATTCTCTAGTGGTATGACCTATAAGTTTAGTACATTTGAATTATCAGGTATATACTTCCTCATGATCGATACACTGAACACATCATGAACATGAGAGAGAAAGGTATTGATCTTAAAAACAATATAAATCCATATAAAATTCTATCATCATGTATTTTATGGTTTTAATGGACCTCTTAGACTGATGATATTTTAGATGTTAATAATCAGTGCTAAAGTTCAACTCTATATTCAAATATCACATAAGACTTCTCAAAAATTTTGAGTTAAGCCTCAGATCGAGACCAGAAATAATAGAATATGGGACTCTATGAAAACTTACGATTTAATTAATGTATATCATGTAAAGTTAATCAAGAGATAAATCTTATATTAATTTAGTGAAACATACTTACATCATAAGTCGATAGACTGTAACCCAAATAGAATTATAGACTTTAGATGATTTTTGGAGTCTAATAATGAAATACATAATGATGTTCTCCCATTTCCATTTTTTATGGGTAATGGTTGTAACATCCCCTTAGAAATAAATATCTTAAATTTAAATTACTAGAATTCCAAACATCAAGATATATTATCTAAAATATCTCTTTTTATGATATCCCACCAGAAAAACTTTTTTAGATATATATACATCTTCATACTTTCTGGATGAATAAATAATGATAAACTATGAGATTCATCCAAAAGCACTTCCTTCCAGTATATTATTGATAGAAAACATACTTTTTAATATCATTCAATCATAATCATGGTTGAACTCATGAACATCTCTCACCTTCTTCTATAGTTCCACATCCTCCTTCTTGACCCTTAACTAATGATATCTAGATTGAAGTTTAGTCTAGGGAAAATTTTGAGCTCCTCATAATTGGTTAAACAGATCATTGATATGGGGTAGAAGATTCTTATTCTTAATAGTGATCTTGTGAAGTTACTAGTAATAAATGAAAATACACATTAACCAATCTTCCATCCTAAAAAATAATAAGTACACCTCATAGGGAAGAACTAAGATGGATAAATCGATTATCTAGATTCTCATAGAGTTTCTTCTTCAATTCCAAAAACTCAATCAGGTTTATTCTATAACGATTCATTAAAATATGAATAACACCATTAATGTGTTCTATTTAAAACTAAACTACACAATTCATATGAAGACTAGTCATGTCTTCGAGAAATAAATCAACAAAATCCTATAAAGTAATCATATATTCAATATTGATTTTCTCCCCAACCATATTATATCGATATTCCTCATTAATAGGTAATAATAACCATATAATGGAATTAATTTCCATTGGAATTTCATATTCATACTTATAATTATATACAATCATATATTGATTGGAATATCAAATACGGTTTCCTTCATTATATAAATTTATATAAAATTTATATATATAGCTAATAAGTTCTCAAATTCACATAAAATTCCATTTAATAATGAATAATGATATTTTCATAGGACACATTCTTATAAAATTTTATGTGATCTCCCCATATTTGGAGTGGATTATAAGTGTGCCTTAGCCATCGTGATTCACTCCAGTGATTGAAAAAGCATAATAATTTCTTAATTTAAGAGTTATCCCTTAAATTGGGGCATTAAATTTGATAATTAATAACTTTCCCACATATAATAAATTGAAATTTAAATAGTACCTTTGGATGCTCCTTATTTTACCCCGTCAAAAACATTATTTTTCCTTAAAAATTAGTTTATTTATACCCTTCTTTTCCACACATAAATCATCTTACCATTCTATTAAGAGATTTCTTGGGTCTTTCTTCCCACATTCTTGATATGAAGAAAACTAAATAATATTTCCACCATGGTTTGCATGAAACTGAATTGTTCAATTATTTGGATAATTAAGAAACTAACATATGTTTTGGTTGTTAATCATATTTTGAGATAGCTAGCTGGGTAAAATCACAAGATTCTGTTTTCCATCTCCAATTTTATTTGGTAGCTCGTGAGTACTACCATTGTAATGGATATCATATTCATTTTTCAGATGATTCATTCTAATTAAAATCTTTAAATTATAATTAAAAATAGTGTAAGAATAAAGCTATAATTACAAGAGTGAATAATCATATTTTAATGGAAATAACTCCTTATATGTCCTAAATTATGAAAGATTCCTATCAGCTTGTGGCACATTAGGTTTAACCTAGATCACACATGGTCATCATCTATTCCAATAATTCTTAATGGTTTATAAAGATAATGTGAATTAAATAAATCAAATCCCCTAAGAATTTCTATACAAGTTTGTAGCCTTAATCCCACTCATTGTACATCGGAGGTGATCGAGTTAATACCCAATATTCCCCTTTTAGGGTTTTTACCCCTTGGATTCTTTTCTCGATAGTCATATCACCTATCCATTGTCTTGATAGGTATGTATTTTCTAGGAAAACACACAATGTATAATTTATCATGACATTATGATGTTATCCTGTACTTAGACTTATCTCTATGATTTTCATAAATGTTTTCCAATCCTAATATTCAAAAATAATTTAACTCTAGTTTGATACCAACATAGGTGATTCAAGTATAACATGCATAAATGTTAAATAAATATACATGAATATTCAATACATATCATAAATATAAACATCCAAGGACCATAAAGGTTTAGTTTATTTTAAGACTAGATACATAATAAAATTATTTCATAAATGATCTTCAATAGTACCCAAAAAAGATAGTCTATTATAGTTCTCTTCATAGAAATACCCTACTAAAACATTTCTTCATAACATTGGGAAAATAGAAATATAAAAATGGGTGAGAATATATTCTCGTTAATAGTTATCATAATAGATATAATTTAATGATAATAAGTGAGTATAAGGGTTTGATAACATGATCATAACATAATAATGTCATACCTAATCAATTAAATATCATTAATAATGAGTCAACGAATAAGGATTTATCGTAACATAATAAAAATTTTATAGCAGTGTTGAATCATCAATAAACAATCATGACCTATGATATCATATCATAAATGTAGTAATATGGAATAAAAATATTCCTATGACATTGAGAACATGCATAATTAGTAACGGGTTCACTCATTAATTTAAGGACATGAAATCATCTCCTCACATAAACTTATGGACATGAAACTGGGTCCATACAAAAATTTATTAACATAAAACCTGGTCAACGAATATTTCTGTGAACATGAAACCAAGTTCATTAATAATATTGTGATCTCATGGGTTATATATCATTAAAAAATGTATTATAGGGATATAACGGACAAATCCATATTTTGTTTAAAACATAACCACCCATACTTGGTTTATAATAGAACCACCAACACATGTTTTATAATATAAACAACCATATTTGGTTTATAACGTGACCACACAAAACATAATTAAAATGACACATATGTGTGTCACACAATCAAAAAAAAATCATCATATCATCAAATCTTATCTCGTGGGAATTAATGGGATTCATAAACATATCATCATTTTAATCATAAATCATATAGAGAAAAAATAATGATATTATCATTAGATCATATCCTTGGTAAAACATAAGTAACATCAAAGTATGTTATTGTGGATAAAAATTCCTTTAAAAATCACAAGAATATTTCTTGAGAAAAACACCATATTTATTTTGTAATGACTTATTTAAAATAGAAAAATTTACCAAAATAAAATAGAAAACATTTCCATTGAAATTAATAATGGAAAATTGGAAATTAATATTCAATTCATTGATCATTTATGAAAACAGTAAAAAAAATTCATGTTATAATCATAAAAAATGATTTTGTTCACACCATTGGAAAAAAAGTACTTAATTCATAAATAATAAGTAGTTTCTTCTGAATCCTTTTTATAGAAACTAAAAAAGGTTAAAAATGACTTTAAACATCATTGGATCGTATTCAAACCATTTTAGAGAACATGGATATGTAGAAGAATGATTCTCAACCAAAAGTGTCCAAAATAAGGTTGTCGTTGCTTAAAAACATTTATGAATAATGTTGAGTACAAAAAGAGAATAAAATGGTAATAAAACATAAAAATTATGTAAATAAAAATATAACATTAAAATATAATTGTTTTATCAAATTATCATCATATAAGTTTCCTTAGTGAAAATTTAAGCATGAATAATCTCGATTAAAATAATATTGAAACAAAAATTCTGTACCTCAAGTCTCATATTACTTCATACATGTTAAAAAATACTATATAATAAATATGGATTTATTATAAATATATTCTAGAACCACATTAAAACATATCATACCATATATTATTTACATAAAACATTTAATCTCCCTTTTATTAACAATTCATTAATAAAATCATTGTTTTTGTGTAATAACTATTTCATTTTTCATGATTATTTTGGTTTAGAAGTTATAGTCCTTGTACATTGATCTTGGTTACATAACATAAAAAATGTTAATAATGTCATAATTATCATATATAATCATTATATAAACTTTTATAACTATTCATATAAATTGGTAATGAAAAATGAATTATATCACTTCATGGAGTTCATAATCTGTACATACACACGAGTGGCATTTCCATTTTTTGATGGAAAAACAAAAATAATGGTATATTATAATTAAAATTTATAAAATCATAATTATATCATAAATATCATATATATTCATTAAAAATAGCCTTATTTCCACCCCTGTAAAATGGAAGTGAATAATGAATCACATCGCTTCATAGAGGTGGTAGTCAACATGTACGCACAATTGATGTTATCAATTTCAACAGATACAATGGTTAGAATGTAGATAAGATATTATAATTAAAAAAGAAAAATTATTTCTAGAATATAATATATAAAAATTAAATCCATCATAATAACCAACCATGAAATATGGTGATGTAAAATGAATCATATAGCTACATGGAGGCGGTAGTCTACACCTACGCATGAGTGACACATTCATTTCTCAATTAATGTAATGGAGGAGAACATATGTTTCCCCATAATAATAATAACATATCATTATATTTATTATACTATATTCATAATTTAATTATGAATATAACATATTTATAGGAAGTATATGATGAAATAAACATTGAAAGATTTGGGTAAGATGATTACCTCTTCCTTGAAAGACCTCCTTTATCTTACATGTTAAGCCTTATTAAGATGGTATTAAGTGAAGAAACAAATATCTATAATGAATAAAAGGAATGTAGGAAGTTATAAGGGTTGTTCTTGGCTGAGATAGAGAGATTAGACTTTGTGAATAATGGATAAAAGTAGGTTCCATTTTATAAGTGATGGAAAGTGCACTCTTGGAATTACTTAAAATATTTAAATATAATATATATATCATAATCAAGTAAAGTAAAAACAAGTAACAAAAAAATCATATATAATATGTCATATTCTCTAAATAAACTAAAAAAATATCTTTTATATCTGTTTTTAGAGACATTTTAATCCTTATCTCCTAGTTAAACAACTTAAAACCAATTTTAACCTTAATCATTATAGCTTAACTTTTTACCCTTCTAACTTAATTATATGAAAAAAAATAAAAGGGTCATTCTAAAAAAATTGGAAATTATGGTTCTCAATTTATAATATATTTTATTATGTTATCTTTCTATAGGTGTCATAAATTAATTTTTATAAAAGAAGACAAAATGCATAAAAACAATTTTTGGGAAGATACTCGATTTAAGTGTAAAAATAATTTTACATTGAAATCAAGTAAAAAAGTCTATTTACATGATTTTTTTTACATAAAAAAATGAATCATTTTTAACTTTTGGATCAAGAAAAATCCTAATATAAACTCCCAACAATACTATTTAATGTAATGACCCAAAAATAGTTTTCAATTTGAATAAAATATGACTTATGTTCATAGAAGTTGTGATTTGGTTCCCAAAAACAAAATAATGGTTCAAAAAAATTATTTTAAAACAAATTCATGTATTTATTCAATAAAAAGTTTTTAAAATTTATTAATTCATGGTTATAACATGATATACATTTTTTAAAAAGAAATTTATAAAACAAGTTGAAATTAGTTATACTCTACATGCATATAATGGAATCAACACAATTTTTGAATAAAAATTTATTTTTAAATAATATAATGAATTTATTCTCAATCATTGACAAATAACCGCAATTAAATCAATGTTATTATATTTTAGTGAATATTTTATATAAATGTTTCATTAAAATCATTAATTAATAGTGATTAATTTAATTTATTAATATAAAGGCTCATTGCGGGCATAAAATGGTTTTTTAAGAAAACATCTCTTTTAACATTAAAGTGATTTTATTTTATTCTAACCAATTGATAACCAATTAATTAATTTTTTAAATGTGTAATTAATACTTTTCATTATTTATTTTTTCATATTCATACCCTCCAATCCAATGGTTAGGTGATAAATATTACATTAAATAATAATAATTCAATAGTATAAAACGGTTCATTTAAACTCAATGATCCACATAAAGCATGATATCAAAGACTTAAAATGAATAAAGAAAGATTACATTATAATATATTTGGTTGGTATAGTGTTAGGATTTAATAAATTAAATTGACCTCAAAGGGTTGTATATATGGGCAAGGTCATTAGAATCATGTCCATGTTTTATCTCAAAACTCAAACTAAGGAAGGTGCAATGAAAGAGTGAAAATATATCATGTTAGAAAAATCATTCAAGAACAACATCCAATAATTCCAAGATACTATTTATAATATTATAATTTCTAAATTAATCAATTTATCATTACCCCCTTGGATAATCAAGAAATAAATTAAACTTTGATATCTTAAATATATATATATATATATTTTCTTTAGCAATTTATAATCTAAATTATATTATTAATACTTAATTCCATGATTTGATTAACTAAGGACACAATTAATCTTATATGAAGATTAATATATGATTTTAAAATTTTTAATAACTTAAGAAAATAGTGAAGAATAAAATAATGGTAAAAATAGAGGAGTCATCCAGGAAACCAAATATGTCTTCCATGAAAATTTATTAGTAAATATTAAAGGAGAAAATAAAGGGAGGAGTTAGTAATTTATAAGAATTAAAGTTATCATACAGTAAAGTTCCAAGTGTCTATGAAAATTAAATAAGTTATCTTGATTTGGATAGTATATAATGAACCAAAACCCATATCAAGAGTTACTAAAATCATGCATGGTTTTAATAAATTAGGAATTCTATTTAAAAATATATTTTAATGGATTGCAGTTACTATAATGTGGTAAATTAATTGATTACATAGATGTTATGGGATGAAGTGTGTTGGGGTTGGATAACCATTAAATATAAATAAAATTGAGTTAAACCATTATTCATGGATATATTTTAATAACTTAATGGTGATAACCTGGACTAAAAATGATGTGATTATTCTATTTTTATTAATTATTATATCATAATTTTGATATAATATGATAATATGAAATTAAACTCATAATGAAAAGATAAATGGATGTCACATAATTTTTTAGAGTAGAAAATTTTCTAATAGAAAATATACAAAAAACTGGTCATGGTTTTATGAATATTTCATGGTATTATTCATTAAAAAATATCTCTAAAAATATAAAGTTGTAAAATTTGACAGGAATAAACATATAATAATATAGGGAATTTTATAGGACTTCTATAGAGCATGAATATATGGGATTAACTTTAAATAATAAATAGGATATGACTCTGTTATTTCTAACATAAATCATTCCATGTGTTTTTATGAAAGCCTGGAGGGGTGAACACTTTTGTTCCAAGGATATATAATGGATGATAATGGATGTATATTTTATTTTTAATGGTGATTTAACCAGGTAAATTATTTATTTATTTATTCTTAACTATTATTCTTATAATAATCATGACCAATTATTATTAAATGAATTATTTTCATTTGATGCGTGCATTGAATTACTATAATAAGTAATTAACCATTTAATGTGTTTAAATAATCAATGCCTATCGTGGGGTGTGAAAAAAAATATTACCAAAGTTAAAATGTAGTAAATTGGTTAACCTAGGTTGTCTCTATTGAGGAGTGCACAACAATTATGTTTGTCACTTAAAATAAATAAATAAGAATAGTTTGTTTTTGAAATTGTTTGAGTTGAAAAAAAAATAATGCAAGAAATTAAAAAAGAAAGTTTGAACACTATTGTATAAAGAGAGTGATGGGGTTAGGGCAGGATTAAGTTTTTTAATGTAATAATATTAATAAAGAATATCTTCCCTCTCTTCCTTTTTAATGAAAAATGAAAGACTCCTCAATTGAGTTATCAATCACCCTTGGTTAAAGAAACAAATAGAACTCACTCATATGTACATGGAAGTTCATAAACAATTCCTAAAAAAATAAGGCAAGTCATGATTGGAAATTGTTTTTCCTTAGAAATCTATAAAAAGCTCCCTAGTTCCCCACATGTGACAATGAACATTGGACACTCACCACCTAACACAATATGCTTGATCGAGACAAATTTCACTAGGCAGAGGGAGATTAAAAGTCTTGAACCAAAGATATTAACGATGAACACAACAAACTCAAAACAAAATCACATTAAGAGAATTGGGAACCGTTGAGAATATAAATCATTCAAAAGAAAATTTTCATTTTACATTTAAGCACAAAACTCCCACATTAAAAAATTGAAACTCCCCCTTCCCTAATCACTCAATGGTTTTACCACTCCACGTGAAGGGTAATAGAGTTGAAAGGGGAATAATGGAGCATGAAGAAATTAAGAAAAGAGAAAATAAAAAATACAAAAAACTTAAAGAAATAAATCCTCTAGTACGCCCCCTATTTCACTTTATTAAACTCCTTTTAATGGAAGTGAACACTTTTATTTATAGGCTTGTGTAGTAGAAAATTTCCCTCAAAAATTACTACATAGAAAGTTTGAGTCCAGTTAACATAATAAATGGCTGAATATTATGAATGTGTCATCATAACTGTTGTTCCTCTCTGTCTTTTTCATTCTCCCTAAAAATATCATCAAATTTGGATAAGTGTACCAAAGTTATCCTTGAATTACTAATGAAAACTTTTTCGGCCTGAGGTGACTCTTCAACTTCCTCTTTTGGCTGCATGCAGTGGCTGCCTTAAGGAAGGAATTTCTTAGTGAAATTTAATGTGAGAATGATGTGTGGAGTCCTGGTTTTATTACAGCTAGAATCACCTCATTTGGAAATATTAAGAAGAGATATACCTAATTAATAAGGTGGGGTCAATTCTGTCATCCAGCAAACTTTTTCCACTAGATTAATTTTTATGGGCCATTGTGTGTCGAATTGGACCTTGTTCGAGAAGAAAAAGTTAAATCCCATGAGTATTGAATGAATAAAATAAGGAATAAAACAGTTTGGATCAAAAATGTAAAAGATATTCCTGAAATAAAGAAGCTCCATAGAATTGATAAATATCCAGAATTAACCAATTTCCAGAATTAAGCCCATAATTCACCAAAACACTAAAATGATACAAATCAGCTTAAACTAATTAATTATAAGGGTTTAAATCAATTAAACACACATAAAAAATAATAAAAATATTATCTTTATCAATTCCCCCATACTTAGCACTTGGTCTCCCAGACAAGTCAACATCAGAATCAAATCAAACCAAATTCAAAACACATGCCAATGAGATCCACCAATTCCATACCAAGAAATAAAATATAGCATGACTCATACATAACCATTATTCCAAGTTCTCAAATCATATCATTCAATATTTCTCCCCTTCATTTCTCCTCCCATGCACAGAATACACCTACATCACATGAATTTCTCTCATCTCACAAATATCAATTTTCAACAAAGTTTTTCTCATCCAAACCAATTAAAAGGTCACTATAAGTTTGAGAAACTCCTAATTCCCCACCCAATCATATTCAAGGACATGTGTTTATCATGATGAAATTTTAGGGTTGTTTTTTGGAATTAGTTTAGTATGTTTTTTATGTGAAAAAATCTGAGGTCGAATGAAGAGGGATTGGTTCTTTTTGAAGTAAAATTTTACAATTCTAATTTCCTCTCAAGAATAGAATCCTCCTCACTCCCCTTGGTAGAAATTATTCTCCACCATCATGAAAACTCTAGTAATGTTTCAATAGCTCAGAATTTCAGAAGCGAAAATTGCAATCATCTAAAACATGATTTTTTTTTTTGAAAGCTCCTGAAAAGGCACAAATTCTCTATTCACTAAAGCTCCAGAAATGGAACTGCTTTCAACATAATGATTTTTTTTATCAGCACACACATCTCATCAACATTTTATTTTCCACCCCAATTTTTTACTAAATGAGTTATCACAACACAAGACAGCTTCCACAACACTTAATTTCAACTAGATCATGTAATTTCACTTCAAGAGTATGTTGGATAGATAAAATTTTCTTGTAATGTGGATAACCTAATAGGTTGTTCATGTATTCTAAGTGATATAAGGATTAAATGTACAAGGTAGGCTATAATTAAAGGTAATCTCTTGAAAATGGGTCTTTAAACCCAATGAAATGACTTAATCATTTAAAACACAAGTACCCCAAACCCTCAAGTTTTGAAAAGAACAAATCAAATTCTGGTTAAAACAAGTATAGTCAGGTTCTCTCAATAAGTGAGTTGAATGAAATGAATATGAAAAAGGGGGTTCAGAAGCCTCATACTAAAGTGATTTCATAGATAAAGATAGTGAAATGTGTCATGGAATTCATAAATCATCCTACTTTTCATGAAATTCCCAATGAATTTAACTTGAAAAAAAGTCATTTTCAGCATTCATTTAAGTTCAGTTTCATGGAATAAATTGGATCATTCAATGACATGGGTTTCAAAAAATTCAATGACAATCATTTCAGTTCATAATTTTCAAAAGAAACACAAAAACTAAAAAATAAACACACAAAAATATTAAAACACACAATTTTTTATTTTTTATTCTTTTGAAAAACAAACACAAAATGAAAATACTAAACTACAGAGGTTCCACCCACCAAAATTACCTGGTGTAGTGTCCTCAATGAAATCAAGTGTATTTTATATGTAATTGGATTTTAAAATGAATCACAATAATCAAGTAAGTGTAAATGAGAGGTACAACCTGACTTATTGGTAGTACAATATAGAGTTAATATCCTAATTGTTTCACACTAAAAACCTACAAGAAAAACAACAAAATAAAACATAATAAATTTATTAAAAGAAATGGAAATATAAATAGGATTAGAAAAGAAGGATAGCTCTTTTTTTAATCCTCCAAGTGGGACCTAGGTTTTGACTTCCTCCAAATAGGCATTTTTAATCGCTTATCCACAATCTGATGGTGGGTGAAGTTTCTTTCTCTTGAACCAAAAAAAATATCTTCTTTGCATCATGCACTTAATCCTTTTTGTTGAGGACACCAAGGGTATAGTACACCAAATCCACACCTAGAATAATAAAATACAACTTTCATGCTGGGGGTAGGACAAAAAATTCATCCTCATCTTTCTTTGTTTCCAATTTCATAGCCTCCTCTTTATTCTCTAGTGGTTGCCGAAGGTATGCTGCATCATTGAAAAAAATCAAAGGGAAAGTCAGAGTATAATTCAATTTGAACAAAATTAATGAATGAAGGATCAATATCAAATTCTTCCATTCCAAAGTAAGAATCTTTTTTCTCTTTTTCCATGGCCAATTCCACTTTAATCATCTCATGTACTTGCTCCAATAAATGATCAAAATGTTTGGTGAGATATATATGTTACTCATAAGGTGCATCTAATTTTTCTTCCTCATTTTCCAAGTCAATACAATTGTTTCCCAAATATAAAAAATTCAAAAAAAGGTAGGTAATACTCAATTCCGTTTTAATAAAATTATAAGATAATGAGTTCTTGAAAAGATCATCTCCCTGAGTTGTATCAGCTTCAATTTTTTCTTCAGTGGGAAGTGCCTCTTGGAGTAGAGTGGTAGCAGATAGAGGAGGGTAGTCAGGATCCTTAATATTCTCTTAAAATTCAACCATGTTGATGGTGTATTCTTTCAATGATGTTAGATCTTCTACATTATAAGGAACTACGGGATTAATTAGTTCTTCACACTAGTTCTAAAATTCATTTAGATCTTCTTGATCCCCCATGCATACATCATGAGAAAAATATTCTTCATTAATCTTCTTTATCAATGGTTGAGAAGGGCCAAATGGATCTTCTTTTAATTCCATAAAAGTATCCCTAGGTTCTTCAACCTCAAGGAATAGCATGGAATCCACTTTCACTAATGGATCAAGTTTAGGTTCGGGTTTCTATTGGTATGTGTGAAGATATTCAATTAGCCATTCCATTTTTCTCTCGAGGCCCTATATTTCTTATTGAAGTCCTTGTAATTGATATTTTGATAAAATTTAATCTTCTTATTGAACCTCAACCATTTATTGACAAAATTATGAAAATACCCTGGGAGTTCAATTAATTCTCTGGACAATCCCTCCAATACTGAGTATTTAAGGTATTCTTTATGGTCTTGAATGTGATCCTTGAATTCATCATCCTTGGTGATTTGGATTTGATCTCCCCTGATCTGTTTAGAAAATAGAGAAACACTAACCTCTATAGACTATGGTGAGTAAATAATTGGTTCTTTCACTCATCGATAATTTTTCCATGAATTAAAGAAATGGTCATTTGAGAACATCATGGAAAAATATTTTTTATGTTTTTTTTAATTTGAAAAGATTCAAATATTTACAATTACATTGTTGGCACAGCATCCCCAAAAATTTTGCCATTTTTTTTACATGTTCCTATCATGGGATGTGACAAAAAAATATTACCTAAGTTAAAATTAAGTAAAGTGGTTATCCTAGGTTTTCTCCCGAGAGGAGTGCATAACAATTATGTTTTTCATTTAAATTAAAGAAAGAATAAGAGGTTGTTTTTGAAATTGTTTGATTTGAAGAAAAAAATAAAGCATAGTATTAAAAAGAAATTTTGAACACTAATGTATGAAAAGATTGATGGGGTTATGGTAGGATCACCTTTTGAAATGTCATCATGGTAATAAATATTATCTTCCCTCTATTTCTTTTTAATGACAAATGAAAGAATCCTTGATCGATTTATCAATTGCCCTTGGTTAAAGAAACAAATAGAACTCACTCCTATGTGCATGGAAGTTCATAACAAATTCCTTAAAAACTAAGGCAAGTCCGGATAGACAATTTTTTCTCCTTATAAATCTATAAAAAGTTCACTAGTTCTATACATGTGCCAACGATTTCTGGACACTCACCACCTAACACAATCTACTCGATCGAGACAAATTGCACTAGGGAGAGGGAGATAAAAAGTCTTGAACCAAAGCTATTAATGATGAATACACTAAACTCAAAATATGATCGTATTAAGATAATTTATAAAAAATGAGAATAAAAATAATTCAAAATAATAAGGATGGTTTTACATTTAAGCACAAAAATTTGACATTACAAAAGTGAAACTCCCCCTTCTCCAATCACTCAAAGTTTTTACCACTCCATGTGAAGGGTAATAGAGTTGAAAAGGAAAAAGATGGCATGATAAAACAAAGCAAAGAGAAAATAGAAAATAAAAAGAACATCAAGAACTCAATCCTCCATCATAGCCCCTCATTCACCTTCTTCAACTTTTTTAAATGGAAATGAACTCTCTTATTTATTGGCTTGTGGAGTGGAAAATTTCCCTCCAAAATTACTTCACTAAATCTTTGTGTCCGGTTAGCATAATTATTATCCGAATCTTGGAAATATGTCTTCATAACTGCTATTCCTATATGTATTTTACATTATACCTAAAAATATCATCAAATTTTGACAAGTGTACAAAAACTTATCCTCAAATTACTAATGAAAAGGTTTTTTGCCCGAGGTGACTCTTCAACATCCTCTTTTGGTCACCTACAATAGCTGGCTTAAGGACCTAATTTATTCATGAAATTTCATGTGAGAATGACGCATGGATTCATGTTTCTATTATAGCTAGAATAACCTCATTTAGAAAAATTTAGGCCGAGATATGCCTAATTAATTACGGTGGGGTCCATTCTGACATCCAGTAAACTTTTTCCAGTTGATTAATTTTTCGGAGCCATTGTGTATTGAATTGGACCTTTTTCTAGAATACAAAGTTGAATCCCAAGAGAAGTGAAAGCCTAAAAAATTAATAACACAATTTGGATCAAAAATGTAAAATATATGCCTGAAATAAAGAAGCTCTAGAAAATTGATAAATATCCAAAATTAACCAATTTCAACCATTAAGCACATAATTCACCAAAACACTAAAATAATACAAATCAGATAATATTGATTATTTGGAAGGGGTTAAATCATTTAAACACACATGAAACATAATAAAAATATTATCTCTATCAATCCCCCCACACTTAGCACTTGGAATCATGGACAAGTCAACATCAAAATAAAATCAAATAAAATTCAAAACACATTCCAATGAGATCCACCAATTCCATACCAAGAAATAAAATATATCATGACTCATCCATAACCATTATTCCAAGTTCTCAAATCATACCATTCAATTTTTTTCCTCTTCATTTCTCCTCTCATGCACACAAGACACCTTCCTCCCATGAATTTTCTCTCATATCACAAATATAATTTTTTAAAAAAGTTTTTCTCATCCAAACCAATAAAAAGGTCACCATAGGTTTCAAAAAATCCTACCTATCTAACTAATTTGATTCAAGGACATGTGCTTATCATGATGACTTTGCAGGGCTATTTTGTGGATTTTGGTTGGAAAGATTTTTATGTGAAAATTTCTGAGTTCGAATGAGGAGGCCTTGGATCTTTTTGAAGAAAAATTACACAATTCTAATTTTCACTCAAGTATGGTATCCTCCTCACTCCCCTTAGTAGCAATTCAGCTCCATCATAATGAAATCTATAGGAATTTTGAAAGATCTCATAATTTCAATAGAAAAAATTTCAATCTTCTCAAACATGATTTTTCATGAAAGATCCAGAAAAGTCACAACTTTCTTCCTCCATTAGAAGCTCCAAAAAAGGCACAACTTCTCTAATCATGAAAGATCCAGAAATGGAACAGCTTTCAACAGAATTATTTTTTTCATTAGCACACACATCTCTTAAATGTTTTATTTTCCACCCAAATGTTTCACCAAATGATGTTTCACAACACAAGACAGCTTCACCCACACTTAAGTTCAACTAGATCATGCAATTTCACTTAAAGAGAAGGTTTGATAGGGAAAATTGGCTTGTAATGTGGCTAACCTAATAGGTTTATCATGTATTCTAAGGCCTACAAGGATTAAATGTACAAGGTAGGATAGAATTAAAGGGATTCTCTTGAATATAGGGATTTAAAACCAAATAAATGTCTCGATAATTTAAAACAAAAGTACCCCAAACCGTCAAATTTTGAAAGGAATAAATAAAATTATGGTTAAAACAAGAACAGTCTGGTTCTCTCATGAAGTTAGGTGGATGAAAATAATATGAAAAAAATGGTTCAAAAGCCTCATAGGAAAGTGAATTCAATGATAAAGACAGTGAAATGTGTCATGGGATTCAAATATTAGAGTACTTATCGTGAAGTTCCCAAAGAATTAAACTTGAAACAAATCCATTTTCAGAATTAATTTAGGCTCCATTTTATGGAATAAACTAGATCACTCAATGGCATGGGTTTCAAAAATGTAAATGATAATCATTTCAGTCAAAAAATCTCAAAAAAACACACAAAAACAGAAAAATAAACACACAAAAATTTGAAAACACACAATTTTTTATTTTTTTTATTTTTGAAAAACAAACACAAATGAAAATCCTTAACTAAAAAGGTTCCCTCCCCCACACATGAATGATACAGTTTCATCAATGAAATCAAGTCGATTTTACATTTAAGAAGATTTTAAAATGAATCACAACAATCAAGTAAGTGTAAATAAGAGGTACAACCTGACTTATTATTAGTGCAATATTGATTTAATCTATTAAGTGTTGCACACTGAAAACCTACAAGAAAAAAGAAAAAAACAAAAAAAAATAATACATTTATTAAAAGAAATGATAATAGAAATAGGATTAAAAAAGAAGGATAGATCCTAGTTTAATCCCCCATGTGGGCCCTGGGTTTTGAGTCCCTCTAGATAGGAAGTTCTAATCGGTTATCCCAAATCTTATGGTGGGTGAAGTTTCTTTCTCATTAACCAAAAAAAAATTATTTACATCATGTAGTTCATCCTTTTTTTAGGACACCATGGGTATAGTACACCAAATCCACCCCTAAGACAATAAAATTCAACTTTCTTGGTGGGGTAGAATAAAGAATGTGTCTTAAACTTTCTTGGTTTCCAATTTCATGTCCTTCCCTTTATTATCCAGTGGTTGTTGAAGGTATACTGCATCATTGGAAAAATAAATGGGAAAGTCCGTGTGTAATTAAATTTGAACAAAATTAAAGCATGAAGGATCAATATAAAATTCTTCCCTTCCAATGTAAGCATCTTTTTTCCCTTTTTCCTCAAGAAATTCAACTAGAATCATCTCATGTACTCACTTCAATAAATGATCAACATGTTTGGTGAGCCTTATATGTTTCTTCATAAGGTACATCTTCTTTTTCTTCCTCAACCACAAAGTCAATGCAAGTGTTTCCCAAATCAAAAAAAATCAAGCAAGGGGAGGTAATAATCAATTAAGTTTTAATAAAATTAGAAGATAATGAGTTCATGAAAATATCATCTCCCTGATTTTTATCAACATCAATTTCTTCTTTAGTGGGAAGTTCCTATTAGAGTAGAGTGATAGCAGATGGAGGCGGGTAGTCAGTATCCTCAATATCATCTTCAAATTCCACCACGTTGGTGGTGTATTCGTTCAATGATACTAGATATTCTACATTATGATGAACTGGGGGATTAAGTAGTTCCTCACACTCATTCCAAAAATCATTCAGATCTTATTGATCTATTTTACGTACTTCATAAGGCAAATATTATTCATTAATCTTCTTTAGAAATGGTTGAGAAGCGCCAAATGGATCTTCTTATAATTCCACAAAGGTCTCCCTAGGTTCTTCAGCATTAAGGAATAGCAGGGAATTGACTTTCACTAATGGCTCATGTCCAGGTTCGGGTTTCTCTTGGGATTTGTGAACATATTCAATTGGCCATTCCATTTTTCTCTTTAAGTCCTGTAATTATTCCAAAAGTCCTTGCCACTTTTATTTTGTTTTAATTTCTTCTTCTTGTTTCACCTTGATCATTTATTTCAAAATTATGGAAAATACCCTTGGAGTTCAATTAATTCTCTGTCTAATCCCCCTAATACTAAGTATTCAAGGTTTTCTTTAAGGTCTGGAATGTGATCCTTGACTTAATCCTCCTTGAATATTTGGATTCAAGCTCCCCTGATCTATTTAGAAATGAGGGAAACACTATCCTTTGTGGAACAAAGTGATTCAACAATTGGTTATTTCACTTGTGTATAATTGTTCCATGAATTAAAGAAATTATAATTTAAGAACATTATGACAAAATATTTTTTATGTTTTTCTTTAATTTCAAAAAGAGTCAAATATTTACAATTGGATTGTTGGAACATCCTCCCCGGCAATTGTGCCAAGTTTTCATACGTGTTTTTCATGTCGAGTGACAAAAAAATATTTCCTAAGTTAAAATGTAGTAAAGTTGTTAACCTAGGTTGCCTCTAGAGTGGAGTGCACAACAATTATGTTTTTTTATTAAATTAAATAAAGAAGAAGAGGTTGTTTTTAAAATTGTTTGAGTTGGAAAAAAAATTAAACAATTAAAAAGAAAATTTGAATACTAATGTATGAAGAGAGTCATGGGGTCAGGGTAGGATCATATTTTTCAATGTCATCATAGTAATAAATAATATCTTCCCTCTCTTCCTTTTGAATGACAAATGAAAGACTCCTCAATTGATTTATCGGTAACCCTTGTTTAAAGAAACAAATGGAACTCACTCTTATTTGCATGGAAGTTCATAAACAATTCCTAAACAACTAAGTTAAGTCCTTGTTGGAAATTGTTTCTCCTTACAACTCTAGAAAAATTTTACTAGTTCCACACATGTTCCAATGATCACTGGACACTCACCACCTAACACAATCTTCTTGATCGAGACAAATTTCACTAGGCGAAGGGAGATTAAAAATCTTGAACCAAAGATATTAATGATGAATACACCAAACTCGAAACACAATCACTTTAAGAGAATTGGGAAACATTGATAATAGAAATCATTAAAAAGAAAAATATGGTTTTACATTTAAGCACAAAACTCCAACATTACAAAATTGAAACTCCCCCTTCCCCGATCACTCAATGTTTTAACCACTCCATGTGAAAGGTAATGGAGTTGAAAGGGGAAGAAGAGAGAATGATGAAACAAAGAAGAGAAAATAGAAAATAAAAAGAACTTCAAGAACTCAATCCTCCACCACATCTCCTCTTACACCTTCATCAACTCCTTTGAATGGAAGTGAACACTCTTATTTATAGGTTTCTGGAGTAAAAAAAATTCCCTCCAAAATTACTCCACCAAAATATTTAGTCTGGTTAGCATAATAAATGGAAAAATATGAGGAATGTGTATTTATAAATGTTATTACTTTTTTTCTAATAAATTTTCCCTAAAATTATCTTCCAATTCATATAAATTTAACCAAAGTTATCCTCAAATTACTAATGACAACTTTTTCTTCCCGAGGTGACTCTTCAACTTCTTCTTTTTGCTCGCATGCAACAGATGCCTTAATGATAGAATTTATTCATGAAATATAACATGAAAATGATGCGTGGAGTCCTATTTCTTTTCCATCTAGAATTACCTCGTTTTGAAATATTTATTTCAATATATACCTCATTAATTAAGGTGGGGTCCATTCTGTTGGCCAGCAAACTTTTTCCACTTGATGAATTTTTCTACTCTATTGTGTATCAAATTGTACCTTGGTCCAGAATAAAAATTTAAACACCATGAGAAATTAAATCCTAAAAAATGAATCAAACAATTTGGATAAAAATATAAAAGATATTTATTAAATACAAATGCTCCAAGAAATTGATAAATATCCAGAATTAACCAATTTCTACAATTAATCCGATAATTCACTAAAACACTAAAATGATACAGATCAGCGTAAATTGATTAATTAGAAGGGGTTAAATCATTGAAAAAAATTGAAAAATTATAAAAATATTATCTCTATCAGTCATCAGCAGTGAGAGTTCCTGGCCTTTCAAAGTGGTCAATGTACATCAGGTTTTCCGCTCTAGGTTCCTCCATTGAGGCAGTTCCATATAAGGAAGCTGTTGCAGGTAGAACCACCTTTTGATCACTAGAGAAATGATGGGGTAGGTAGAGGACATCCTTAGGATGATCCCCATCCTCAATGATCAAATAAAGGTTGTTGTGGTGGTCATCATCAGGGTCAAAAAGGTTGTGGAGATGGTCTTGGTCAGCTTCATGGTTTAGCGTTGCCAGCACCAGGCGATCTAGATGTTGTTTGAGGTACCCTTTTCTTATGTTCTATATGGGTGTATGGATTTTCTGGATTAGTAGAAATACATTATTTCATATCACCTTCCATTTTCCATGCTTTGGGACTTGAGGTAGAGAGGCTTCCGGTGCCCTTGGAATTGACTACGCTAGTTGGAGGTCAAGATGACTTATTTGAAATATATAGAGACTGTGAGAGAGTGTTGGGGTGGAACCACTCTTGGGGAGATTTCTTATGTTTATAGATACAAACATATGATTTCATCCTTGAAATTTAATAGTTGTATTCGGTGTAGTCTATTGTGGATTTCTTCAGAATAAAGGTGGAGTTCTTCGATACTAATGGAGACCCAGTTGTGTTTATTGACGAACGCTTTGTGGTTTTCACCAATCATAAGAGCCTAAGTTATGAATTCTACTAGTGTGAATTAAACATTCAGCAGTTTCGGTGGATGGATTTATTATAGTATTATGACTTTTAAAACTCATATACACCTAGAAAGAGGAATGTTGTAGTTGATGCGCTAAGCAACAAGTCACATAGTGATACAATTAATGAATTAGGTGATTTCTAGAGAGTAATGGAAGAACTTTCAACATTATATCTCAATAAGGGAGAAGTTGGGGCCAGAGTTTTCCTTCTTATAATAATGGTTTAGTCATATTTGGTGAAGTATGTGGAAGACTCGCAGTTGGTAGATCTTGAGGTGGAGTTCTGGAGAGACCAAGTTTGTGGAAATGCCACTAATGGCTGGTATGAGGATGAACAACATAGAGTGTTGTATCTAGGAAGGATTTTCATTCCTTTGTTGATACATGATACAGTTCTCAGAGAGTTCTATATTCACCGTTATTGATATATTCTTGCATGAAAAATATGTACTAATCCTTGAGGATTCAGTTTTGGTATACTAGGATGAAGCGTGAAGTTTAAAAGTTTGTGTCTTGACATTTGGTTTACCAGAAAGTGAACATCGGGCACCGTGTCTCTGGTGATTTTCTCCAGCCATTAGATGTTTCTCAATGGAAGTGGGAGGACATCTCAATGGAAGTTTTTATTAGTTTACCTAGTTCTTAGGGTGGTTATGACACTATATGGCTGTTAGTCGACCATTAAATGAAATTATCCCACATTGTAGCGATCAAGGAGTCAAGCACAGTGGATGTTTCTTCAAGGTAGTATCTATATGAGTCAGTGAAACTCCACAGAGTCTCAAGGATGATCATTTATGACCTAGATCATAGTTTTACCTCTGGGTTATGGAGAGTTCTCAATCATTCATTTAGTTCTCAGTTATGCCTTTGCACTTCTTTTTGTTAGCAGATGGACAGTTAGACAGAGAAAACCATCTAGACTCGTGAAGACATGTTTCACTCTTCTGTATTAGATTTTGGAGGTTTTTGGATGAGGTACTTACACTTGGTGGAGTTCTCTTACAACAAAATGTTTCACTCCACCGTCTGTATGGTTCCATTTGAATTCTTGTATGTCCTACCTTTTTGTTCTTCATTGTCTAAGACTGGGGTCAAAGATCCAGCAATTCCTGGGCCAGAACTGGTACAAAACACGACAGGTAATATTGTAGTGATTCGCGAGAGGATAAAGGCAGCACATGATTGTCAGAAGTCCTATGATGACCATGGTAAGATACCTCTAGAGTTTTATGTAATGGATCAGGTGTTTTTGAAGGTTACTCCCCTTCATGGGCAGTGAAGGATTGGTTGTGAGAGTAAGCTTTCACCCCAGTTTATTGGGCCTTTCTAGTTGTTGGCTCTTGTTGGAGTCGTGGAATATCAGGTATCACTTCCCCCATAGATGATCTAATTACATGTTGTTTTTCACATGTCGCAACTCCATCATTATCTTCATGAAAACTCTCAAATCAATGATTGGGGCAAGATCGATATTGATGATAATGTGACCTTTGCAGAACATGTTATAGAGATCCAGGACCACAAGGAAAAGTTGTTGTGTGGGAATTCTATTCCCTTGGTTCGTGTCTTGTGGAAACATGGTGTCATGGATAAGTGTACATGGGAATTTGAGTCGTAGATATGTACTCAGTACCCCAATTTTTTTGATGTTTAACTCTTCTTGTAATGATGTTCATTTTGTGGTTGTAGACCTTTCCTGTTTATGAGATGGATTTATTTTTTTTCCTTTTGTGGATTTCTCTCTTTGATAGGTATCTCACTTTGGAGAGTGTTTAGGAGTTGTTTATGGTTTTCTTTCAGTCTATCATGTTCCCTTTTTTGTGGTTGAACTACTTCGGTGGTGAGATCCTTGAGAGGTATCTCGAAGGGTAGTTGTTCGGACCCCTTTTCTGTTTCCTATTTGTATTGGTTCTAAATTTTCAATGATGAGAATGTTTTCATAGGTATCTGATATAATGGAACAGACCTCTATTGTTTAAATATTGTTTTTTATGTGTTCTTAGAGGTCTAGATGACTTATCCCCAACACTTTTCCAAATTTCTAGTTATGTGAATAGTGTTTCCAGTTTTTTGAATAGTACTATCAATGAGCCATTTGTACTATCAGTGAGTCATTTATGAATAGTATTATTGGTGACTCATTTTTACTTTCAATGAATCATTCGTGAAAAGTATTGTCAATGAGTCATTTGTATTGTCGGTGAGTCATTTGTACTATCGGTGAGTTATTTGTAAACGGTACTATTCGTGATTAATTTGTATTTTCGGTGAATCATTTGTGAAAAATACTCTTAGAGAGTCATTTTTACTATCGGTGAGTCATTTTTGAACAATAATATTGCTGATTCATTTGTATTGTTAGTGATTCATTTGTGAACAGTACTGTCGGTGAGTCATTTGTACTTTCTGTGATTCATTTGTGAATAGAAATGTCGGTGACTCATTTGTTCTATCATTGAGTCATTTTTGAATAGTAATATTGGTAATTCATTTTTACTATCAGTGATTCATTTGCATTTTCATTTTCGGTAGCTACTAGATTGTTTCTAGATCACCTGGTGAACAGTGTTTACAACTTCCTACAGTTTTTCCCATTTTATGTTTTTCATTAACGTAAAACACATTTAAAACCTTGTTTTAAGGGTTTTAAGGCTGATTTAAAGCCCATAAGTCCTATATTAATTTTTCTAAGGGTCTTGGTGTCACATACATGACTTATTTTAAAGTTATATTCCATTTAATTTCCATTCATGCTTTTTTTTGAGGGTTTCCCAAGAATTTATGGAGGAATGGGTGAGTTTTTATGAATTAGGCCAAACCGTGAGCCCAATTCCAGATTTAAAAATAAATTTTGATTCCTTTATAACTTCTTCATTTTTCAAAAATTTTCATCCATTCCAATTCCTAATTGTCATCCCCTAACATATTAACACCACCATATTTATTTGGACCATTTATAAATCCATAATCATGGTGGATATGGGTTTTTATTTAAGGAATTGGGCCTGCTCGAAAGCCCATTTTCTGCATTAAAAATAAATTTTAATTCTTTAATATCTCCTTCAATATTTGTGTTTTTTCGGTGATTACAACTCTCACCCGAGACCACTTACCTAAGGCGCGCCCCCATTCCATCCTCCCACAATTTGGAGCTCGATAGAATCGCTAAAATGGTCGAAACTTCTCTGGATTTCAGAAATCGTCCAGATTTGGAGAGGTAAATTGATCCTTTCATAACTCCTTCAATTTTCATCTTTTTCCCTCATTTCAGTCCCCACGTGACCTAATATGAATCCTTCGAACCTCCATAACAAGTTTGGGTACTTGGTGATTCATTATTCGGTGTATTGGGGCCGATTCCTTCAAGATATTTCAAGTAAGGGAATTCCTTCTTGGTTCCTTCCATCCTCTTTTTGTTTTACTTCCTTTTTGTTGAAGTTCCTCAAGTCCAAAAGTTGGGTTTCGATCCTAATGTATGATTTGGTGTCTTTTGGGTCAATTATTGTGGTTTAGGTCTGGATTTATATTCCTTTTGGTGCAACGGTGGTGCGCTTAAGGTTTCGCACCAAGTTTTGAGGGTTTCGACTCAAAAGGTAGGTGATTCCATGTGTAACCATTTTATGATGAGTTAGCTTGCTTGGTTTATTAATTTAGTATGTTTATAATCTGTTTTCTGTGCTATGAGAACTGTTTTTGATGAACTTGGTTAAACATATAATTTTTAGTTGTATTTTAGCTTGAAATTGGGTACTTTTCATGTGTGACTCTTGGGGTAATGTTTGGGTTTAGTTTATAACATATGAAAGTGATTTATTAGTCTTGAAAGGGGATTAAAATTATGGTTTGGTAATTCCTTATTATCATGTGGGCCTTGAAAAGATATTGTTGATTGAGTTTAAGGTGTAAAACTGTGTTGTACTTCTTGAAGGTGATTTATGAAAACGTGTGTTTTTCATGTGTATCTTTGTGGTATTATTTGATGTATTTTTATAACACTTGGTGGTGAATAAATAATTGTTTTAGGGCTGAAAATTCTGTTTTGGATTGTTATTGGTATGATTTTGGTTTTGAATGAGGGGTTTGAAATGGGTTTAGTGTGCAAACAATGGTTATACCTCTTGGGTTTGTTTTATAAAAATTGCAAATGTTTTATTTGGTTAAACAAAGTTGGGAAAGGGTGTATATGTACTGTTTGGGTGAGTGTGTTCACCCAGTGTGGGTTTTTGAAAGGTAAAGTGCTGATTTGAGATGTCAAACATTTTTAGAATGTTTTATAAATTGCCAAAATGTTTTACTAAATTGTGTTTTGTGTGCGAAACACTGGTGTGGGATGTTTCGTGTGAGTTTATTGATAAAATGAATTGTGGAGTTGAGAAGGGTATTATGTGACATGTGTGTGGGTTGTTATGTGAGTTGAATATCATGTAATGATTTTATAAAATCGTTTAAAAGATTTGTGGAACTGTTAAAGAAATGTGAAAAGTGTTGTAGGCAATTTTGGTGTGAGTTTGATTTCAAAATGCATTTGAATGAAAAGTGTAATGTTTGACTTGTGTGATGTACATGGGTCTGTTTGGTTAATGTGTGATGTGGAAGTGATATTTTCATGTTAAAACTATACTTCTTGGATTGTTGAACTTGTTTGAGCACAAAGGGAAGACTCGGGTATCTAGGTGGGTGGACGTGTACTAGTATTCTAGTGAATCTGTGGGGTTGGGCCTCAGTTTCACTTAGCAAGATTGACGCTTACAACTCTAACTAAATAATGATGATGATGATTGGGGACCACTAGGTTATGGTTATGATCCCTACTAGTGGCTCGTGCACGAGAACAGATATTTTTTGTGGTTACTCTCACCGAGATACAAGGTACCTGGGACCCACAGCTAGCTAGTGCCTAGGGGTTATTTCCTATTACATGTGCTCATTAGATCCTCTGTACTTACCGTCGGTATACGGTATTGTTGGCTGGAAAATTCAGTAGCTTTGTTATTTATTTTAAAATTTTTGGTCCTTTAAAATTATCCCACATGAAAACTGTTTTCATTTATTATTGCGTCCTTTAGAAAATTGTAACTAGCATTTCTTATTTACAAAACATGCAATGTTTTTTGTCATGAAATGTTTATCACATGGAATCTCTTAGAGGTGGTATCCTACTGGGATTTCTCTCACGCCCTACTTACACCTTTGGGTGTAAGTAGACTTGCTTATTTTATGTCACAGGTTTCGGTACAGGTTTTATGCCATTGGTTCAGGTTTTTAGCTGTCCATTGGGATGCAGTGTCATGGAGATGGCTTGAGGGCGGTTCCTCTTTCCATTTGGAGGTTCTTGGGCTATCCTTATTTGGTTTTTTACCTTTGTAATGGTCTTTAAACATAGTTTTAACTTATGTATTTCAGTTCAGAAATTTTGTAAAGGACGGTTTTAGTTAAAAAAACCAGATTTGTTTCACTACGGGAAAAATGGGTATTTCCGACGGGTTATTTGCGACGGGGGTAAATCCCGTCGCAAATAGCCCCGTTAAAAATTTATTTGCGACGGTGGTATTTTCCCGTCGCAAATAAGTAGTCTTTTGCGACGGGTTAGCTTTCCCCATCGCAAAAGAACTGGCGGGCTTTGCGCGCCAAATCGCGGGAAACGTATTTGCGACGGGCGGTTATTGCCCGTCGCAAATAACCGGCAGCGGTAAAAGGTATTTGCAACGGGGGTATACCCCCGTCGCAAATAGTATGTTGGCAGGTTATTATTTGCGACGGGACCCGTCGCAAATAACTATTTAACAGTTGACCGTAATAAATGATGGCTAAGGTATTTGCGACGGGTATCCCGTCGAAAATGGACCCGTCGCAAATAATCTAACTTATAAATACCTCCATCTGTTTTTTTCAATTCATTCTCAAACTCCATCTTCTCCTTCTCTCAAAATTCTATTTCTAGAATTCAGCGTTTCTTAAGTTTAATTTTTTTTTCAGGAATTGATATTGAAGTTTTCAAGAACGATCAGAGATCAACCTCAGATCAATATTAAAGGTATTTATGTTCATTTTAATTTAATATTTATTTTAAATTTTTTATTAGTTTCAATTATTCTTAATTAGTTGTAATTTAATTATGTTTACATTGTTTTGTTACTTAATAAATTTAAATTATTAGTATTGTTCATAGTTAATGGTAATTAAGAATAATTAGTAAAAATTTTCAATAATTAAGAATAAATGCTAATAATTAATAATAAATACCAATAATTAGGAATAATAACATTATTACATTATTAGTATATTTTATTATTAATATTAAAATAATATAATTTTTTATATTATATACAATTCTCCTTTCATCTGTGTGTTTTCTGTCTCCACATGTAATATTTGTATGTGGAGACAGAAAACACACAGATGAAAGGAGAATTGTATATAATATAGAAAATTATATTATTTTAATATTAATAATAAAATATACTAATAATGTTATTATTCCTAATTATTGGTCATTATTCCTAATTAATGAAAATTATTCATATAATTACCAATAATTAGGAATAATTACCAATAATTAGCAATAATTAAGAATAATTAGGAATAATTCGTAATAATTACCAATAATTAGTAATAATTACCAATAATTAGTAATAATTACCAATAATTAGTAATAATTACCAATAATTAGTAATAATTACCAATAATTAGTAATAATTACCAATAATTAGTAATAATTAGTAATAATTATCAATAATTTTCAATAATTAGTAATAATTAGTAATAATTAGTAATAATTACTAATAATTACCACTAATTAGTAATAATTAGTAATAATTAGGAATAATTACAAATAATTAGTAATAATTAGTAATAATTACCCAAAATTAGTAATAATTAGTAATAATTAGGAATAATTAGTAATAATTAGTAATAATTAGGAATAATTAGTAATAATTACCAATAATTAGTAATAATTACCAATAATTAGTAATAATTACCAATAATTATCAATAATTACCGATAATTACCAATAATTAGGAATAATTACCAATAATTAGGAATAATTACCAATAATTCGGAATAATTATCAATAATTAGTAATAATTAGTAATAATTAGGAATAATTACCAATAATTAGTAATAATTAGTAATAATTACCAATAATTAGTAATAATTACCAATAATTAGTAATAATTAGTAATAATTAGTAATAATTACCAATAATTAGTAATACTTAGTAATAATTAATAATAATTACCAATAATTAGTAATAATTAGTAATAATTAGTAATAATTACCAATAATTAGTAATAATTAGTAATAATTAGTAATAATTACCAATAATTAGTAATAATTACCAATAATTAGGAATAATTACCAATAATTAGGAATAATTACCAATAATTAGTAATAATTAGTAAAAATTAGGAATAATTACCAATAATTAGTAATAATTACCAATAATTAGTAATAATTAGTAATAATTACCAATAATTACCAATAATTACCGATAATTACCAATAATTAGGAATAATTACCAATAATTAGTAATAATTAGTAATAATTACCAATAATTACCAATAATTACCAATAATTACCGATAATTAGTAATAATTAGTAATAATTAGGAATAATTACCAATAATTAGTAATAATTAGTAATAATTACCAATAATTAGTAATAATTAGTAATAATTACCAATAATTACCAATAATTACCAATAATTACAGATAATTACCGATAATTACCAATAAATAGGAATAATTACCAATAATTAAGAATAATTACCAATAATTACCAATAATTAGTAATAATTACCAATAATTAGTAATAATTACCAATAATTACCAATAATCACCGATAATTAGTAATAATTACTGATAATTAGGAATAATTACCAATAATTAGTAATAATTAGTAATAATTGCCAATAATTAGTAATAATTACCAATAATTAGTAATAATTGCCAATAATTACCAATAATTACTGATAATTACCAATAATTAGGAATAATTACCAATAATTAGGGATAATTACCAATAATTAGGAATAATTACCAATAATTACCAATAATTAGTAATAATTGCCAATAATTAGTAATAATTACCAATAATTACCAATAATTACCAATAATTAGTAATAATTACCAATAATTAGTAATAATTACCAATATTTAGTAATAATTACTAATAATTACCAATAATTACCGATAATTACCAATAATTAGGAATAATTACCAATAATTAGGAATAATTACCAATAATTAGGAATAATTACCAATAATTAGTAATAATTAGTAATAATTAGGAATAATTACCAATAATTAGTAATAATTAGTAATAATTACCAATAATTAGTAATAATTAGTAATAATTAGTAATAATTACCAATAATTAGTAATAATTAGTAATAATTACCAATAATTAGTAATAATTAGTAATAATTAGTAATAATTACCAATAATTAGGAATAATTACCAATAATTAGTAATAATTACAGATAATTAGTAATAATTAGTAATAATTAGGAATAATTACCAATAATTAGTAATAATTAGTAATAATTACCAATAATTAGTAATAATTAGTAATAATTAGTAATAATTACCCATAATTAGTAATAATTAGTAATAATTAGTAATAATTACCAATAATTAGTAATAATTACCAATAATTAGTAATAATTACCAATAATTACCCATAATTACTGATAATTACCAATAATTAGGAATAATTACCAATAATTAGGAATAATTACCAATAATTAAGAATAATTACCAATAATTACCAATAATTATTAATAATTACCAATAATTAGTAATAATTACCAATAATTACCAATAATTACCGATAATTAGTAATAATTATTAATAATTAGGAATAATTACCAATAATTAGTAATAATTAATAATAATTACCAATAATTAGTAATAATTACCAATAATTACCAATAATTACCGATAATTACCAATAATTTGGAATAATTACCAATAATTAGGAATAATTACCAATAATTAGGAATAATTACCAATAATTAGTAATAATTATTAATAATTAGGAATAATTACCAATAATTAGTAATAATTAGTAATAATTAACAATAATTAGTAATAATTAGTAATAATTGGTAATAATTACCAATAATTAGTAATAATTAGTAATAATTAGTAATAATTACCAATAATTAGTAATAATTAGTAATAATTAGTAATAATTACCAATAATTAGTAATAATTACCAATAATTAGGAATAATTACCAATAATTACCGATAATTAGTAATAATTAGTAATAATTAGGAATAATTACCAATAATTAGTAATAATTAGTAATAATTACCAATAATTAGTAATAATTAGTAATAATTAGTAATAATTATCAATAATTAGTAATAATTAGTAATAATTAGTAATAATTACCAATAATTAGTAATAATTAGTAATAATTACCAATAATTAGTAATAATTACCAATAATTAGTAATAATTACCAATAATTACCAATAATTAACGATAATTACCAATAATTAGGAATAATTACCAATAATTAGGAATAATTACCAATAATATTAGTACTATGAAAATAATAAAAAATTTATATAATATTAAAATTACCAATATTTGTAATAGGTTTTGCTTTATTCTCAACATATTCAATTCTTAAAGGGTCAATTTTTAGGTCTATCTCAATAAAAAATTTGCGTCAGTCGTGTATGATGTAAACTCTCTAATTATCCTTGCTTGAGTGTTTTTTCTACCAAATTATTCAAAACCAGTAATTCTTTTATATTTTATAGAAAAATATGGAACTACGAGGTCATCAACAATCATTATTAGGTGACCGCATATGGATAAATCAACGTAGAAATCCAAACGGTTCTAGTTTAAATCCAGTATATGTAGAGGGTGTGGAGACTTTTTTAGCATTTGTAGCATCAAATCCAGAATTTGTTTCAGAAGGCAAAATAAAATGCCCTTGTACAAAATGTGCATTGAGAACGTTTGACACGTTTGACAAAGTGGAGGGACATCTCTTGCGTTTTGGTTTTCAACCAGATTATGTTTTTTGGCATCAACACGGTGAATGCAGTTCCAGAGCAGGTGATACCAACTTGATTCCGGATCCATCCCGGTTTCAAGATTTAGTACATGATGTTGTAGGTTCATCTGTTCAACATACATAAACTCCGGCTGATATAGCTTCAAATCATGAGTTGGCATCGTCTGAATTTTATGAGTTGTTGAGGTCTGCTGAGGATGCATTATATCCTGGCTGCAAGATGAGAAAATTAGAAGCAGTTGCAAAATTTATGGCTATCAAATCAGATAGCATAATGTCAAACACCTGTTTTGACCAGATATTTTCTTTTCTTAAAACACTGTTACCCGAAGGAAATGTTTTGCCTGTAAATTACTATGAGAGTAAGAGGCTGGTTCGAAATTTGGGACTTACTTGTCAGAAGATTCATGCATGTTCAAATGACTTCATTTTATATTCTGGGGAAAATGAGTCGTTGGATAGTTGTCCCACATGTGGGCAACTGAGATATAAAGAAGGACAACATGGGAAGTCTGGTTTGATTCCTGTAAAACAGTTGAGATATTTTCCGCTTACATCCAGACTTCAGCGTTTATTCATGTCTAAGAATACAGCGACAATGATGTCATGGCATAAAGAGAATATTTCAACCGATAAAAGCTTGAGTCATCCAACCGATGGTGATTCATGGAAACATTTTGATAGAGTGCATCCATCCTTTTCTTTAGAAGCTAGAAATTTTCGGCTGGGCCTTTCCACTGATGGTTTCTATCAGTTCGGATCTTATGGTAGTCAATATTCATGTTGGCCTGTTTTTTTAACTCCGCCCAATTTACCTCCATGGATGTTGATGAAGGAGCCATATATATTTTTGACTTTACTAATTCCAGGACATCCGAAGAAAAATATTGATGTTTATTTGAAACCATTGATTGATGAATTAATTTTATTGTGGAGTACTGGTGTCAGTACATATGATGTTGCAAAGAAACAGAATTTCATACTGAGAGCAGCATTGATGTGGATAATTAGTGACTTCCCGGCTTATGGGATGTTATCTGGCTGGAGTACACATGGTCAGAAATCATGTCCTTACTGTATGGGAGAGAACAAAGCATTTATGCTCATTCATGGAATGAAACCTTGTTATTTTTACTTTCATCGCAGATTTCTTCCAGCTGATCATCCTTTTCGCAGAAACAGATATCATTTCAGAAAAGGAACAGTTGAAAGGGATGGCCCTCCAAAAATGCTATCAGTTTTGGAGTTAAAATCAGTTGTATTTTCATTACCTCCCATCACTTTTGTTCCCACAATAAACCAACAGAAAATTTCTGGTTTTGGGAAAGAACACAATTGGATTAAACGTAGCATATTTTGGGATTTTCCATATTGGTCTGATTTGTTGGTCCGACACATGTTAGATGTCATGCATATTGAGAAGAACTGGTTTGATAATTTGTTTCATACAGTTTTGGATACGCCAGGAAAGAGCAAAGACAATGTAAATGCACGTTTAGATCTTGCCCAAATTTGCAGGCGTCCAGAATTGGAACTGTTTGAGAATGTCAGAACAGAAAGGTTTCTAAAACCAAAAGCATCTTATACACTGTCTAAAGAAAACCGTTTATTATTTTGTCAGTGTATTGCAGATTTGAGACTTCGAGATGGTTGTGCTTCCAATTTGGGTAGATGTGTAAATAATGGTCATATTTCAAGATTAAAAAGTCATGATTGTTATATTATAATGGAAAGACTTATACCCATTAGATTAAGAGGTCTGTTGAATTCTGTGATTTGGGATTCCATAACAGTCATGTCTTATTTTTTTTTGGGAAATTTGTGCGGCTACAGCAGATTATTATGCTCTAGGAAAACTTGAAAAAGATGTTTTTGTAATTATATGTAAACTGGAAAAAATATTCCCGTCGTCTTTCTTCGACTCAATGGAATATTTGATGTTACATTTTCCATATGAAGCCCAATGTGGAGGTCCAGTACAGTTTCGATGGATGTACCCATTTGAAAGAAGCATGAAAAAATTGAAAAGAAAAGTACGTAACAAAGCATCTGTTGAAGGATCTATTGCAGAAGCTTATTTGCAAGAGTAAATATCTTTTTTCTGCTCCCATTATTTTGAATCTGAGTATCCTTCAAAACACAACCGAATGGGACGGAATGAGAGGAATATTGATGAAATCGACAATCAATTATCTGTTTTCAACCAGCCAGAGCTTGGTTTTGGTGGAGTTTATGAACGCTGGCTTTCGGATGATG
Organism: Viscum album; assembly: GCA_963277665.1. NCBI lineage: Eukaryota > Viridiplantae > Streptophyta > Magnoliopsida > Santalales > Viscaceae > Viscum > Viscum album. Next base: position 1,403,962,270 of record OY728120.1, on the reverse strand, counting down.
AACATCATAGAGCTCATACGTATGTTCTACTCAACTGTGAAGAGATGACATCAGTTGTACTGTAAGTGTTTACATCATAGAGCTCATACGTATGTTCCCAATTATCATGATATGATACCCAAGAACTTGTGCCAGACCGTGGGGATCGGGAACGTCCTTCGGGCCTTTGCATGGGCCGGGTTTGGTGCCGGTTTGATGGCGACCAGATCTGGTTCGTGACAAAATGGTATCAGAGGAGGTTCTGGTTAACTCGTTGGGTCACGTTATTTAGGGAACAGTTGGAATAGTATAAAGTTAGGATTATTGGGACTTGGTAGTTCGGTTATGGGTAGTGTTCCTGATCACCACACCTCATGACAGGATTCAAGTCACCAGGGGAAGTCTGGATTTATCTAATTCCTTTGGTTTTCTTGGTTTGATGATGATTAGGGGAAATGAAAAGAGAGTTGGGTTAATGGTCTCAGTGAGCTCGCAGGGCCTAGCAAGCCATGTGAAGCCAGAGATATTCCCTAGAACACTCTCTGTGAAAGTGAAGTGATTGGAATATGGCCTCCAACCATATTTCCATGTCACCCACTGAAACTAGTTTCCTCTCGCATTGTTTTGTGCTTTAGTTTTGAAATCTTGGCACTTTGGTTTTAAGGTGACATGGTTTTAAGAATCGCAAAGTTTTTATGAAATGATTTTCAAATAAAGAGGGAATGGTTTGGTTTATGAAATGGAGGAACTGAATTTTCAAAATTGTTTTGAAATGTAAAATGGTGTGTTTACACCTCTTTGAAAGCAGGAACTATATTGAAGTTGGTTTTGAAAAGAGTTTCCAATAGAGTTTTCTAAAGAATCAGAGTGTGTTTTAATGGGATGAGATGTTTTGAAATTGATGTGAATATCATGAAAGCGAGTTATTTTCAAAATGGTTGTGACTTTCTGAAATTTTTTGTAAGATGTGAGTTGGGATTTTGATCTCGTGGTTAGCAGTTTTGAGAAAAAAGGATGTCTTGGTTGACCGTGTTGGTTTTGAAAAGTGGAAAGAATTATTGTTTTAACCTTTGGTATTTTCGTGAGCAACCACATGCATGGGGTTATATGAGAAGATAGATGGTTGATGAAATGACTGGATGAGTGTCGAGATGGATATGAGGAGGGTGCCTGGTGTGGCACAAAAACATGCATGTGTAAGGCCCATGGGGTGCCATTGGTGGATGCGCTAACCGCTGAACCATTTGTTTTCAAAGAAATGTTTTTAAAGAGAAACATGAAGACTTGATGAATTGTTTGGAATGGTTTATATTATGTGTTTTTGGAAAATGTTGATGTTGTGGGATGTTTTGAGTCCAAGAACCCCTCCTGTTTGAACTGTGTTTTGGGTTTACGTTTGGTCGGTAAGCTAGGTAGAAGGACCGGTTAGTAGTCTCCTCTGAGATATGTTTCGGGACACCTTTATGGTGGTTACCTTCATGTGTTTGGATATGGTTTATGTTTTTTTACCAATGGACCATCTTGGTTGGGTCCTTGGGTTCTCCCGTTGGATAAGGTACGCCCCCATTTAGGGTTAGTGCACAACTGAATTGCAACCTGTATTGTTTCTCCATTGGAAAATCCTCCAGTTGATCAATATAAGGAATATTTTATAGATCATTGTTGATTGAGTCTACAACCATTCATTTAGTTGATTTTTAGATCCTCTTGTAGTGGGATAGTTCTTGTGGAAGGTTGAAAGAGGCCTTGGTTTCTTAAGTTTCATGATTCATCGAAGGTGGAAGTGTTCTTTGGTTGTTAGTGTGGATGAGTGTCATGATGGTGTCTAAGAGGGTGTCTGGGTTATTCATAGTTTCCTTGAAGCAAGAGTTATTATTAAACCACCAATTTTGAGATTTTGGTCCTGATAGGATATTGTGTCCACTTTTTGGACTTTTCTGTTGTTTAGGGACTTGTAATATGGTCATGTTCCATGTATTGTTTCTATCAATCACAAGGGTCATGTTCGGTGACGCATTGTGATGTTGTGTGCTCTTTTGACTGTAAAGGTCAAGATCACACAATCCTCTTAGGTTCTCTGTTTTGTTGGGGGTATGTATCCCTTGGGAAAAACATCAAATCCTCTATATTAGAGGACGGTGTTTATATGTGTCATGCCCTTTTGTTGTTTCTCACCCAAAGAAACAGGGTGCGATGTGTGTGCTTATTCTCATCCCTTGTTTAAGTGAAATGTATGGTTTTGGTAAAGTGAGTTATGGAGTGTTTTATGTCTTGATGAACCCATCAGGGTATGCGGTGTTGTTGTTTGTGGAATCGAATGAAGAAGATCCATATAGGGGTTTCCACAACCTAACTGAGAGGCCGAAGATGCTTTAATATTTTGAGCTCTAGCCATTGGTCCCGGAGAGAAGCTGGCGCATAGTCAGGGGAAACCCCAGTGTTGTTTAAACCCTTGTACAAAGTCCTATCCTCATTATGAAAGATAAGAAGAGTTTAAACCTATGGTGTCATCGTATTTCTTTTGTTGTTCCCGTTTGGTGGAAATAGGTGGAGGGTCTTGTACCGATGTCATCACACAATGTTATTCCCTCCCCCTTTGGTTTCCATTGAGTCTTTGGAGAATGGTTGGAAATTTGGATAGACAAGTTTAGCACACAGTTTTTACATGGTTAGTTCTAACCATGAACAAAAAATAACCATGCAGATATAGGGATCCACATAGTTATCGCACAGTTTCTCAAACTGTGCAGACTAACCGTGTGACCGTCCCAAGTCCTTAATTTTGGGGTCTTTTCGTGTCGGCCCACGCCGGTCAGTTAAGATGGTTGGTTCTTGTGGTGGGAAGACCCACCATGGTTATCATGCATATTATTTTGTAAATTTATAATGGATGTATACCCCTTATACTAGGGAGTCTGTTTGGGCCTTCCCCTATTAGTGTCTTGATTCTTTCTCGGGAAAAGAAATTAAGTTGTCTCTTATGGTGGGGAGCCCATTTGTGTCTCTTCATACGAGTAACTCATGTTTTTCCTTGGTATTGTCTGGGAAGTAGGTAATATCATTTGGATATATCTAACTACTTACATCTTCCTTGGGTAAACTTTGGGACTATAGAGTGTCCAATGTATTAGTTAAAGTAAGGTAAGTGTAACCTTGTTCAATGTTATTGTTTGTTTGGGTGAATTGCTTGAGTCTTGTTTGGATAGTGTTTGAGGAGTTTTATTTTGGGATAAAGTATGAATTTTATTGATCATTTCAGGAAATTGTTATATATTTTGGTTGTGAGATTAATCCTTAATTGATCACTGGAGGTGTTTTTCCCTTTGGGGGTGAAACCTGGCAAAGGAGTACCTCTTGGTTTCTTAGTTGGGTTTGGTTGTTGTTTTGTCCTTGATGTGACTTTCCGGGGGCGGAAATATTTCATGGTGGGAAGAATTGTCACATAAATGACTTATTTTAAAGTTAAATTCCATTTAATTTCCATTAATTCTTTGTTTTGAGGGTTTCCCAAGCATTTATGGAGGAATGGGTGAGTTTTTATGAATTGGGCCAAACCGTGAGCCCAATTCCAGATTTAAAAATAAATTTTGATTCCTTTATAACATCTTCATTTTTCAACATTTTTCATCCATTAAAATTACTAATTTTCATAAACTAACATATTAACACCAAAATATTTATTTGGACCATTTATAAATCCATAATCATGGTGGATATGGGTTTTTATTTAAGGAATTGGGCCTGCCCGAAAGCTCATTTTCTGCATTAAAAATAAATATTAATGATTTAATATCTCCTTAAATATTTGCGTTTATTCGGTGATTCCAACTCTCACCCGAACCCACTTACCTAGGGAGCGCCCCCATTCCATCATCCAACAATTTAGAGCTCGATAGAATCGCGAAAATGGTCAAAACTTCTCTGGATTTCAGAAATCGTCCAGATTTGGAGAGGTAAATTGATCCTTTCATAACTCCTTCAATTTTCATCCTTTTGCCCCCATTTCAGTCCCCACATGACCTAATATGAATCCTTAGAACCTCAATACCAGTTTTGTGTACTTGGTGATTCATTATTTGGTGGATTGTGCCTGATTACTTCAAGATATTTCAAGTAAGGGAATTCCTTCTTGGTTCCTTCCATCCCATTTTAGTTTTATTTCCTTTTTCTTGAAGTTACTCATGTCCAAAAGTTGGGGTTCGATCCTAATGTCTGATTTGGTGTCTTTTGGGTAAATTATTGTGGTTTAGGTCTGGATTTATATTCCTTTTGGTGCAATGGAGGTGCGCTTAAGGTTTCGCACCAAGTTTTGAGGGTTTCGACTCAAAAGGTAGGTGATTCTATGTGTAACCATTTTATGATGAGTTATCTTGCTTAGTTTATTAATTTAGTATGTTTATAATCTGTTTTGTGTGGTGTGAAAACTGTTTTTGATGAACTTGGTTAAACATATAATTTTTAGTTGTATTTTAGCTTGAAATTGGGTACTTTTCATGTGTGACTCTTGGGTAATTTCTGGGTTTAGTTTATAACATATGAAAGTGATTTATTAGTCTTGAAAGGGGTTGACAATTCTGGTTTGGGAATTCCTTATTATCATTTGGGCCTTGAAAAGAGATTGTTGATTGATTTTAAGGTGTAAATCTGTGTTGTACTTCTTGAAAGTGATTTATAAAAATGTGTGTTTTTCATGTGTATCTTTGTGGTATTATTTGATGTATTTTTATAACACTTGGGGGTGCATTAATAATTGTTTTAGGGCTGAAAATTCTGTTTTGGATTGTTATTGGTATGATTTTGGTTTTTAATGAGGGGTTTTAAATGGGTTTAGTGTGAAAACAATGGTTATACCTCTTGGGTTTGTTTTATAAAAATTGAAAATGTTTTATTTGGTTAAACAAAGTTGGGAAAGGGTGTATATGTACTGTTTGGGTGAGTGTGTTCACCCAATGTAAGTTTTTGAAAGTTAAAGTGCTGATTTGAGATGTCAAATATTTTTAGAATGTTTTATAAATTGCCGAAATGTTTTACTAAATTGTGTTTTGTGTGTGAAACACTGGTGTGGGATGTTTCATGTGAGTTTATTGATAAAATTAATTATGGAGTTGAGAAGGGTATTATGTGACATGTGTGTGGGTTTTTATGTGAGTTGAATATCTTGTAACGGTTTTATAAAATCGTTTAAAGGATTTTTGGAAGTGTTAAAGAAATGTGAAAAGTGTTGTAGGCAATTTTGGTGTGAGTTTGATTTCAAAATGCATTTGAATGGAAAGTAGAATTTTTGACTTTTGTGATGTACATGGGGATGTTTGGTAAATGTGTGATGTGGGAGTGATATTTTCATGTCAAAACTATACTTCTTGGATTGTTGAACTTTTTTGAGCACAAAGGGAAAACCCAGGTATCTAGGTGGGTGGACGTGTACTAGTATGCTAGTGAATCCGTGGGGTTTGGCCTCAGTTTCACTTAACAAGATTGACGCTTAAAACTCTAACTAAACAATGATGATAATGATTGGGGACCACTAGGTTATGGGTATGATCCCTACTAGTAGCTCGTGCATGAGAACATATATTTTTTGTGGTTACTCTCACCAAGATACGAGGTACCTGGGACCCACAACTAGCTAGTTCCTAGGGGTTATTCCCTATTACTTGTGCTCATTAGATCCTTTGTACTTACTATCAGTATACGGTATTATTGGCTGGAAAATTCAGTAGCTTTGTTATTTATTTTAAAAATTTTGGTCCTTTAAAATTATCCCACATGAAAACGAATTTTCATTTATTATTGCATCCTTCAGAAAATTGTAACTAGCATTTCTTATTTACAAAACATGCAATGTTTTTTGTCATGAAATGTTTATCACATGGAATATCTTAGAGGTGGTATCCTACTGGGTTTTTTCTCACACCCTAATTACACCTCTGGGTGTAAGTAGACTTGCTTATTTTATGTCACAGGTTTCGGTACAGGTTTTATGCCATTGGTTTAGGTTTTTAGCTGTCCATTGGGATGCAGTGTCGTGGAGATGGCTTGAGGGCAGTTCCTTTTTCCATGTGGAGGTTCTTAGGCTGTCCTTATTTGGTTTTTTACCTTTGTAATGTTCTTTAAACATAGTTTTAACTTATGTATTTCAGTTAAGAAATTTTTTAAAGGACAGTTTTAGTTAAAAAATCCAGATTTGTTTTACTGAGTTTATTTGTTGTTTAATGTTTATAAAATCAGGTAAATCGTTCTCAATTATCATGATATGATACTCGGGCACTTTTGCCAAACCGTGGGGATTGGGAATGTCCTTCGGGCCTTGGCATGGTCCGGGTTTGGTGGCGGTTTGATGGCGACCAGATCTGGTTCGTGACACTTGGTGCCTTTACTTGGTCAAACCATGTAATTTGGACGAGATCTGCCATTAATTGAAAATCTAAACCAAATCTAAACTGATGCTCTATTTAGATTTTCAAAGGCTGGATATATATTTAACCCATGTTCTTACTTCTTGTTCATCCTTGGTATGAGGTTCTCGGATACTTTCTTCGCATAGGAGTGGTGTGATTGAACTATAATCCTAGGATCGTTTCCCCTGGAAGTTTCTTCCTAATGCACGTGAACCCCCTATTTTGGTGAAATCATCAAGTGTCGATTCGTCATCGATAAAAGGTATGATCTACCTATATTATTTTGTTTCTTCTATCCTTATTCTCCATTTTCACCTTAACATGTTATGGCGTGTGATCTCCATGTTTCTAATGGAGTTTTCTTGGGTGTCGGTTTGGGCAGTTGTGCAGCAGCATCCTTGGGTGGATGCAGTTGTTGTATGGAGAGGTGATCGTGATCTGTTGTGTTTTCATATTCACAAAGAATGTATAAAACCTTTTGAGGTAGGGGATTCATGTCTTATTTATTATTTTATGTGAAACTATAGAGTTGTCATTTTTTATCCCACTAGATCACAATGTAATTGAATTAATAAATATTTGAATTAAATAAATAAATTGGTATTGATCATATGTTATTGCCTCTTATTTTTTCTAGATAGTGTGATATCTATGATTTCTTTGTTTGGAATGCCATTCATGACATAAATTGACAAAGAATGTAAATTGGGATTAATTATAAATTATTTGTCCAAAGACAAAGAGGCATGTAAATAAATCTTATTTTTGTTGTTGTACATTGATGATAATCAAATTGTTGTTGAAAGAATGTTTAATTAATTTTTTATAGCTATGATATATTTCTATTTAGTTTTCCCATAGTTGGATACTACTAATAATGAATCTTATAATTCATGATGAATTAAAGATCTGGTTGGTCGATAAAAGTTAATGCCTCATGGGTTTATGAGTTACCCTCTTTCTTGTATGGTCGAGTTCCTTCTTCTTTAGAGCCATGAGAGCTCGTTCCATGTGAAGGAAGAATGTCTTGTTTAGATCCAAGAGCTCAGATTCATTTTTTTCTTAATACATGTGATGTTTTATGATCCCATATGGATTTTGTCAGATGTGGGGGTAGGGAGGCCCGGTGGTTCTGGTAGTAGTTGACGCCTAGAGTGGTGAGGTGTATTAGTTTATGCATGTGGGTGTCGGGGAGGACACCATAGATGATGAAACGGGTTTGATGTGAATGTTAGATTCTTGTTGAATCTTGTTGGTTGTTTATCTAATTTACTTGTACCACTTCTCAAGGTAACTGGTCTTTCTTACCCTCCTTCCAAAATAAGTGAAGATGTGTGGGTTATGCCACTTTCTTTCGGTGTTTATCTTCTCGAGGATGGATGGATCTACGCTCTTGCTATAGGTGGAAAAGACTTGACAGTTAGTTCACCTATTCACCATGTTAACCCCTTGTATTTGGTAGCTTAGAATTTTTTTTATATAATTTCTAGGAATATGAGAATGTAATAATGTTTTTAATAAATTATTTTATCCCATGGGGTTAGAGATTCCTAGGATGCAATGCTAAGGTAATATTTTTTGAGAAGTTGTGGACCTGGTTTGGTTATGCCTAGAGGGCATGGAACTCTATTTTGTTACTAATGAAATGTAACGTGGAATTGAAGATGGTTAATTAATGTTTAAATAATTAATTAACCTAAAGTGGAGCTAATTAAAAAGGGATAAGATTATTTAGTATATCTATTTAAACTATTGTGTGTTTATAGAATATCTAGTCTTAACAGTGCCAATCGAGTGTCTGAGATACGTTATATTCAGTTGTGTATATGACTAGGTTTCTCCCTTAGTGTGGTTGTGAGATATATTATATCATGTAATTTTTGTGATTATATATGCTACCCCACTCTATCGGTTAAGGAAAATGACACCTCAGGGATTCTAAGCCCTAGGGGGTTTTTTCGCCAACATCCTGGTGGGAGGATGGATGACTAACTTCCCCCATTGACCCCCATCTCTTCTCTTGGTAGTTTCTTGTGCTGGTATTCACAATGGTTAATTTTCCCCATATATGTATTTAGAGGTCTATAATGGATTGTTTTATTTCACACACATATACTCTGGATATAAGTTCCTACAGACTACTACAGGTATAATGTGTATAGGCTGTGATGGCTCAAGGAATCTTACTTAGTGTATGGGTTGTAGTGGCTTGAGGTGTAATACCTAATGTATGACACACATTATGTGGGATGTGGTGGCTCTTGAGAACTACCTAGTAACTTATGGGTGTACGGATGGTGTGGTTCTTGTCCCAGGTGTCTCCAAGAAAGCATTGTGTGGAACAAGGTACAATTTGTGGTTCTTGCCTAGGTGTCTTCAGGTTATCCTTTTTGGAGAGGGTTTCTTAGGACGTGCGACATTGGGGAAAACCATAAAACTAGTGGGGAAGTGGTAGCGGGGTACCCTTGATATTATTTTTCATATTATATACTCTAGTATGTGATAATTGGTGAGAGTATCCATGGTGAGGATGGGAAAATAGTATACCTATTCAGGTGTTGATTTATTTTCACTTGTTGTTCATTGTGCTTTTATAACACCCCACGATTTCATAGAAAGTTATTTTCTTTAAATTAATTCAAGAGCTTGCGCTACACGCAACACCGAGTTCGAGCGCACCACGAATTTCCAAAATAGCCATTCAAAAAAAATTATGAATAATATTATCTTCATTTTGAAATTTATATACTCCGTATAATTTTAACATCCATATTATGTGTTTCTTAGACATAATATAATAAAAAATTCAATTTTTTAGATAAATGGAGTATTTTTTCAGAAAATGAAATTTTACCACCTTTTAATGTGAACCATTTTTAAATACATTATTTGACACTTTTATAAATTAAATTTTACAAAATCAACTTTTTCTTTAGAATTGGGACATAAAAATTTAGTTTCGATAAATTTTTGGTGTTTTTATAATAACTTTCATATTTTGGTGAAAAGTGAAAAATACAAAATGTTAATTGAAAACAACTTTTTCAATCAAAATAATTTATAGTGTTAAATTAAACTTTTAAATGGTTTTTAAGTATAATTAGATTATATTTTTATCATTTAATACAATGTAGGACAATATAAGTAATTTCACATTTAAATTTTACATAAACACATGTCAATCTTTTCATAGTTTTTACTTTTTTAAAACCTTCTTTTTTGGTTTTGATAACAGGAATTAATTTCAAATTAATTAATGCAACTTCTATTTTTTTAATTGGGTAAAATAGAATTAATTTTTTAATTTGTAATATCAACATTATCTAAGGGTGAATTTTTGGTATTTTTCTGAAAACTTTCAATTTTTGAGGAATAGTGAAAAACATTACGTTATTGTTTAAAACTGACTTTTTATTTAAATAATAATTTATTTTATTTAAATTTATTTTAATTAAAAATGGATACATAATATATATATTAGTTCAATTTAATTCAATGGATTCTTTTTAAAATAAAATTAGATGTATAAAAGTTTATTGAAATTTTTAACGTCTTTTACCCACCTTCTAGGAATGTTAGTAAATTTGCATAAAATGTAATTTTACTAGTTCTATGAATTTAATTTAAAAAATCCAAGGGACACAGTTGACATTATTAAGTAAAATTTCTTTCAATAAGATGAAAATTATTTTTGGTGAATAGTGACTTCTGACTTTTATTTACCATAGTTAAAAGTAAATATGGTAATTAAAGGTAAAAATTATATTATAATTACCATAACACATGTCCTATTAGATAAGTGTATTTAAAAAAACAACCTTAGGAATAAAATATGATCCTTTTGGCCCACTTGTATTAGATTTTTACATTTATTATTATTTTATTTAAAGAAGAGTTAAAAGTGTTACATTCAAAGTTTAATAACTAAACAATTTTTAATATAGGGTTATACATAAGATAAATTCGACTATAATATTCATTATAAATATAAAAATATTTCCAACATAATGGTATTTTATTTATAATTTTTATACATTAAATAATTAAATTTAATTATGACACAATGATGATGTAGTAATTACCTTATTAATGAAATATTAAAATAATTGATATTATAATTATCCAAATAAATGTAAATTGAGACTTATTATGAATTAAAAAAAATTATAGGTTAATATGACATGTTAGGGTTGATTAAATAAATTTTATTCTAAGTAAACAAGTTGTTAGGACTTTAACATAAATCAAATACCAAATAGTGTAAAAATTGACATAAATGAATTTTTAAAACAAATACTATATTATTAATTGATATAATATTACTAAAAATCTAATGTTTATAAAATGGACTTAGATAAGGTTATATATATTAATAATGAACCACTTGGGTTCTTTGGGATTTTATAGTAAGTTTATTAACCATTTATTTTAATAATACAAGAAGACACAGTAAAAGTTAAATTAATTAACAAAGAGTTAAATCTAAAAGATAAGGTTAATATGGTGACCTAAACTTGTCTAAAACCTATTTTTTGAATGTATTTAGACCCACCCCCACCTTATCCTAGAAATAAATCTCTTTAGATCCATTTTAAACCGAATATGATTGTATAATAAAATAATATTTCAAGGTTTTCCTAAAGTGACCCTCACCTCACTTATAAAAGGGTACTTCCCCTTCTCTTAATTTCACACCTCAAAATCCATTTTGATCGACCGAAAACTTCTAATATATCCTCCCAACTACCCTCAATTTAACCTAGAGGCATTATTTTTATCATAAATCCAACCTAAGGATCCCTTTTGATCAAATCAAAAGGAAACACCAGAAGAAGAGGTAATTATTTTATCACCTCTTTCAATGTTCTTTTCTTCTTCCACATACTCTTTATTTGTTGTTTCCATACCAAAATAATTACCCATAACCTTCTACATACTTTTATTTTATTATAAATATAGTACAACCATATTCATTATTTTATCCATCCTATGAATGACATAGTCACCATACGTGTGTACGTACGGCTTACTATCTTCATATCGTGGTGTAGTTTTTTATTCAACACTTAATTATTTGGATGGGTATAATAATGAGTATAATTTATGTAAATAAAAAATATAACATGTTAATGATTAATTTTATATGAAATACCATCCAATTAAAAATTATTTCACCGTCAATAGAATGGTATTGTCGCTCGTCTGTATGTACGGATTACCGTCTCCACGAATGCAATGAGATTCATTCCCCATCGTAAACATTAAAGAATATATATCATTTTATGATTTAAAAATAAGGTTTAATAACATAATATCATTATGGATATTAATCAAATACATCCTATCCATAAAAAAATGACTTACGTAACAAAATATATAAAGAAAAATGAATCAGTTAACACACGAAACAATGATACTACTGAAATATTATTAACAAGAAATATTAAAAGATCATATATGATATCATATTTATGTATATGGTTCTTTTATAATTTAAAAACAATTATTTATCCATTATATATTTGGTTAACATACCCTCAACTAAGGAAAAGTACAAGGTAACCATTTTCTTATCTCACTTTTAATTTAGTGAGATTTCCATTATTTGCCACTTATTTATTGATGTGGGGAATTGTGTACTAACATTTGATATATATTATCATGATTATATTTATATTAATTGTATTCCATAATTAATTTTGTGGTTATTAACTTTTGATCAAATGACTCGATTGATTACAATGTGGTAAGGGGTTTTCATCTCACTTCTTATTTGCATGAGATTCAAGCTATATTACCACTATTTCTTTTTGTGTGGTGTATGTACTTCCCATGATTGTATTATTTGTGTAATATTATTTAATTTATTAGAATTTTAATCTTCATTTTATGATCCTTACTTCATGGGTTGTATGTTTTGTAAGTTACCAAATCAGTAAGGGAGTTTCTAATTTCAATTTCCACTCAATGGGTTTTATGCAAACTTCATTGATTATTTCACTCCACGATTATGTGTGAAATCACTATTTATTTATTTAGTAATTTACACTCCCCTTTGTGTGGATATACGTTTTATACACATAATCACGCCATTTATAAATTCTCAAGTCATCTATATGTACTTGATAAGAGTAATCTTAACTCAATTTCCATTCATTGAGTTAAACATCCAAGTCATCGGTGTTGTTGTTACAAGAATATGTGTGAATTTCCTCTAATTGATTTACACTAAATATCCAATAAAATTGAGTGTATTTATATTTTTCACGCATAATTTTGTTATTGATTTATCCTAACCTAAGGATATAGTCTTTATAAGTAATTTCATCTCAATTTACATTCTATTGAGACTTCTTTGTTGTTATGAACCAATTCACTTTTATATGGTGAATATAATTTACATTGACATAGTATATCATGAATCCATTTATTCTCATGATATTATAAAGTTTTTAATACCTCAATTATTTTTATTCAAATTTCTCTCATTTGGTTAGGAAATCTAATTAAAATATCATTTTAAATGTTTTAAAGATTTATTCTTCAAAATATTTCTCATTAATTTCCATGTTTTAAAAAAAATTTAAGACTTTATTTATATGGAAATGAATGTTTTAAAATTAAAATTCATTTTAAAAGTTTCAAAGTGATATGGGACACTTTGATTCAAAAATATATTTTTAATAGCATCTTGATAAATAGTGAGACTTTTAAATGTTTTCAAGAAAAATGGGATATTTCTCTAAAATTTTTTTACTAATTAGTTACATCTATGTCAATATCATTCATTATTCTTGATTTTGGTTGACATATACAATCTTTAATATTGTATTGAATGAGTTATGTTTGATGTTGGATGTGCTATTTTTATATCATTCATGGTTTGGGGTTAAAATATTAATATTTCATAAGCTAGTTTTAATATGAATGTTTATGTTATGTTTTAATATTTTCATATGATAATTTCATTAGAATTTGTAAGTTATGGGTGGAGACCACTATATCTCCACAATTCATCAGTAAGTATCATGAGACAAGCTAGTGTCTTGGCACAAGGCCTTGACAAAATCTTAGTTTGTAGTCTTGGCACGAGGCCTTGATTATGTGGTTATGATGTCTGGAATTATGTATTCCGTCATTATGAAATTATCTATTGATATTAAATGTTACAATTTTACTATTATAATATCCATGTGAATAAGTAAATGTCATTATTTGATTTATATTTTCCATATTATGTTGAATTTTAAGTCTAAAAGGCTTTTTTTAGTCTTATACATTGCCTTAAATGTTTATTATTATTTGTAAATGTTTCTGCTATATTGTTATCATTACGGAGCATTATAGCTCACCCGTTTTTATGTTTTATTTTTCTTAGTATGTGAATAATTATAACATGCTTTACCTACAGGAATAAGCTAAGGGATATGAGTGTGTTCAAAGGGGATACAATGTTATTTTTATTTATTTCATGATATAATGTAAAACTTATATATATATCTAGTACATCCAAGACTACTAAACTAATCGGTCATTCATGACTTGATCTCTTGTGATCATGCCAATGATATGTAATAATTCACTAACTCTGGATAACTAGGGTTGGGGTGTTACAGTTGGTGTCAGAGAAAGTTTAGTACAATTTTTGGAAGCTAGTTTAGAAAAACTCTAATTAGAGAACATTAACCTAAGATAGTCTCTTGGGATTAGTATATAAGAACATCCAAAAAAATTTGTAATGTAAATAATATGTGGGTTTTCTAATCAATACACCCTTGTCTAGATACGAGCAGGTATAGGTATCTCTGGAACAGATGTACCTAGAGTTAAAACCTGAAAACCCCGCTTTGAACTAGACTCGAACGGTAACCGGTGCACGACAATAGGCCTTGTTGCACTCTTGGTTACGACACTTTGGGGGGATATGATTAGGATAATTCACATTTTATTTATAAACCAATTTTAAGTATTTTAATATAATATGAGAATAAATTACCTTGGTTAATTCTAAAGTGTATTATATTGAAAATAAGGTGTCATGAAATTCTCTAAATGATTTTATGACTCACACTATGCTTTCTTTTGTTATTCAATGGTTTGATTCCATGTAATTCCTAGTAAAATTGAACATGATGTACAAGGTGGGAACGGTGGTGGAAATGAGAAAAAAATGGAATGTTGATAGGTGTAAAAGATATCATGTTCATGCCTAATCATATTTCAAAAAATATGATCAAATATATATATATTAACCAACTCCTGGAATCAACAAATAAGAGAAAGGAGGTGAATTATAAGAGCTCCAGTAGTGTAGACCATGGAGAAAAGAAAGCTCAATTTCCATCCTGAAGGAAATGTGGAAGGAGACACCTAGTAAAGTGGCTCAACGGAACGAAGAAATTCTTTATCTGTGGGAAAGAATGAAATAAAGTAAATAATTGATGAGGAAAAGTTAAGATTATTATGGAATAAAATAAAAATGATCCCAAGAATCCATTTACAGTCATTTTTCGTAAATGTAAAGGACCATGGAATTACCCGAATCAATACCCTGTTGTATGGGATAACCTCTAAGTCAAGGAAGAATCTATGTGGAAATAAATGGATGGAGAAATGTTTAAAAGTATGGGATTTCTTTGGAAGACTATTCTCTTGTATGTGTAACCATGCAGTTTGTTATGTGAAAATACTATTTGAGAAAAAATATCTTTTCTTTTGTGAATATAGTTATAAAGAACCAGTTTGGTTTATATGATCCTTGAATTTTAGGCAATTATAGGTTATTAATTTTTGTGATGAAAATGAGAGGTATGTGATAACATTTGTGGTTAAATTATGTTATGGTTATTTTGAGGAATTTATCTCATTTTGGAAATGTTCAAAAATATAGTTTTTGAAAAAGTACAACACGCAGACCATGTGAAAACCCATCGCATTGGACAAAGCTATGAGAATCGAACCCACAACCAGAGTGCGATTGGGATTTATCACCGACCACTGGACTACATGAATCCCTGGGTTAGTGTGACTAATTCTTTTTAGTTAAATTATTTTATTGATAAATAATATTTTGATCTAGAATATTATGTCTTATCAAATGGAAATCCTTAGTATAGGAAAATTATTTGGGGATTAAGTTATAAATGTTATTTTATAAGACGTTCGCTCTGTTAGGAACACTATATGACTAATGAAATATAATACTATGGTATTTCATCTGATAAGTAATGGTGGATTTTTATCTATGTTTTTATTGTGTATTTATAAAGATTTCAGTTATTTATGTAAATTATTAACCTATCATAGAGAACATGTGATTGGGATAATTACTTTTAAGTATGTGACTTTAAGAGTAGTCGATGTTATTTCGAGATACAATTTAACGTGGAAGACTACATAATCAAATTCTTTTTAGTATTGGATTTCAATATTATTTTGGATTATATTGAAGGATATTAAGGACAATTTTTTATTTAATGGTATTTATTTAACTTTGGTTATTGTTGGTCTAATTTTAGAAATTAATATTAGTATTTCTTTCTCTAAATTATTATCCTTTTTGGGGATTTTCTGATCTTGTACTAACCATTTTTGTTTTGGTTAATCTATAAAGACAAGGGAAATATATATTTTATCCTTTGTGAATCATGTGATTCTCTAGAAGTATATTATAGTGTTTCAGGTGTGACCAAGTCATCTTGAATACTCATCGTTTGAAAAAAAGATGAGTTAGTGGTAGAAATTTATTAAAGGATGAAACTCTACTTAAAAATTAAGTATATCTCTTTATGTTTTTAGTCACTCTCAGAAATAAATTCCCCAACTTTAGGAAACAGAACTTAAAACTAAAAACGTTGTCTGTTTACTTTTCCTACTGGGAAACTAATGACAGTTTATCCCATCAAATTTTTTTGATTTTCTTGTTGTTAAATTTCTCAAGATCATGTTTCCTATCACTATCCACCTGAACTTTACAATTATTTTATCTTCCATATCCATGTTTTCCTACATGGAATCCTAGTATGGGTTATCTTGAGTGACCTTTTTACTTCTATTTATTTCTTTTAAAGTGATAGTTTTATTGACTCTTTTTCTGATGTGGGACTTTCAATGAAATTCTCAAGCCCAATTTTAAAATTTGGAGGACTCAATTTTCAAAAAGGGGGAATAATTTAATACCCCAATATTTCATAGTAAGTTATTTTATTTAAATTAATTCAATAGCTTGCACTACATGCAACACAAAGTTCGAGCACACCATGACTTACCAAACTAGCCATGGAAAAGGGGGTTATGAATAGTATTAACTACATTTTTAATTTTAAATACTCCATATAATTTTAACATCCATATTATGTGTTTATTAGACATAATATAAGAACAAATTTGATTTTTTAGATAAAGGAATTATTTTTCAGAAGAAGAAATTTTTCTACTTTTTAATTGAGAACCATTTTTAAATCAAATATTTGACACTTTTATATATTCAATTTGACAAATTAAACTTCTCCTTTAGAATAGGGTCATAAAAATCTAGTTTTGATAAATTTTTGTTGTTTTTCTGATAAATTTCATATTTTGGTGAATAGTTAAAATACTAAATTTTTATTGAAAAAAACATTTTTAATCAAAATAATCTATAGTGTTCAATTATACATGTCACAACCCGTCCCCCAGGGCCCGTGCCATGACTAACCTAAGCCTGCCTTCCATAGGCCAGGGGTTGGTGACTACCACCGAATGGTGTAATCCCTAAAACTGGGAAGGCATTGCCATTATAACCTGTAAACATAGGCAACCAAGCACAAAGAAAGATACGAACATAAGTAAACTAAATAGAAAAAATAGTGAGTAAATTATGTAAAAATGGGCTAGAATACAGGCCCAACTGTAAAGATACAAGTACAACTAAAAGAAAAATTAAAATAGCTAATGGGTCGTCCTCCAAGGTTCCTACCTGAAGGGTAGGTACATATCACCTCCTCAGCACTCCAAATCTGTATGTATCCTCTACATACCGCCACGTCGTATGTTCAACCACTAGGCATCGTCCAGTCCTGGTATCCTCAACCTATATCAACGTTGTATGTCGTTTGCACCAAACACAACAATGTGTGGGCATAACCCATGTAGGGGTGAGTATAATGATATTGGGTAGGGTCCCCAAGACCCTCAAGGTCTCACTCATGAGGAAACACATAGTCAAACTCAAAAGCCAAAAGCTCAACTGTTCCAAAAAGGAAGGAACACTATGAAGGAAATTACCACACAGGTATGCCACAAAAAAGTATAACACCAAGGTATTACCATGTAGAAAAAAGTACCACACAGGTACAAACTCAGCTCACACCAGGTATAACATAAGTACAGTAGTAGAGATGATTAGATGTAACTACTAAATCATCTTACTCTGTAAAAAAGATGACCCACACAGGATCGCTTGGAGCTTACCCACACAGGATCGCTAGGTGCTGACCCACACAGGATCTCTAGGAGATGACCCACACAGGATCGCTAGGATCTGACCCACAAAGGATCACTAGGAGCTGACCCACAATGGATTGCTAGGAGCTGGCCCACTCAGGATCGCTAGGAGCTGGCCCACACATGATCACTAGGAGATGACCCACATAGGATCACTAGGAGATGACCCACAGAGGATTTCTAGGAGCTGACCCACATAGGATCGCTAGGAGATGAACCACACAGGATCGCTAGGATCTGACCCACACAGGATCGCTAGGAGATGACCCACACAGGATTGCTAGGAGATGACCCACACAGGATCACTAGGAGCTGACCCACAGAGGATCTCTAGGAGATGACCCACACAGGATCGCTAGGATCTGACACACACAGGATCTCTAGGAGATGACCCACATAGGATCTCTATGTTTTGACCCACACAGGATCGCAAGGTGCTGACTCACATAGGATCGCTCTTCATTTTACGTCACAACCAGCTAATGGGTTCCTGCACTATGCTTGCTCATCTCTGGGAGGATCCACTCCACAAGTCACTGGTTGATACTCCAACTACTACAAAGTCCCTCAAATAATTATCTCAAAGGTCTGTCGTGTCATAGGGGCCTCAACGCAATAAACGGCGCGTCAATCGGACGCCCGATCTATGAGTTATTAGCCTTTTAGTCCCAGGGGCCTGGTTGGATTCATGCTTGATCCAACTTGAATGTAACTCAACTATACCCAAAAATCATGTAGGGTGTACTCAAAGGGACTGTATCGCTCTAATATTTTCAGTGCTACTGACGGTTTATCAAGCGGACGTCCGGTGCCAAAGTTATGTCCCAAGTAAAGTATAGGTTTGTATCAGGTCCGGGTCCAATCCGACCCAATCGGACCGACCCAACCCGACCTTGCCTGGGTTGACCCTGTTTGGGTAAAATCATCCCGTTGGTCATCCCGGTAGGCCGCGACGGCTGAAAGAGGTCACGGGGCGGCATAAGTCACGGGTCGGGTCGGCCGCGAATGGCGGCTCGGCCGCGGTGGTTCCGCGAGGGCGCGGGGCGGCTAGGCCCGGCCCGGGGTGGCTCGGCCGAGAGGGCGCAGTCCATGGGGCGTCTTGAACAGGGGGTGTCGTGAGGGTGAATTGTGGCTCGACCCAGCCTTGGGCGGCTGTTCGAGAGGGTGGAGGCAGCAAGGTGACTCGGCGAGGCCGCGGGCGGCGTGGTAGGGTTGCGGACAGTGGGGTGGCGGCACGGCCACAGGCCACGTGGTGGCGGCTCGGCTGTGCGGTTTGACATCAGATGGCGGCTCGGTGGTGGAGGGTGGCAGCTTGGCCGTGGGGTGGAGGCTCAGCTGCAGATGGCGCGTAGGCCACGGGCGGCGGGGTCGTGGGGTGCGGAGGCTGCGGGGCGGCAGTGGCTGTGTGGCGATGTCATCTCCTTCGTCGCGGCCGGCGGTGGTGTCGTCCTCCATTCTCTTTCCCCACCATGGTTATTAGTCGTTTTTCCATTATGGTTAACAATTAATCAAATGGTCTGCGGAGAGGACGTGCCATTTTTGTTTGGCCCGCACTCTCTGCATTAGATTGATAGCAATCGGCTATAATTCCTTCTTGAATTGCGAAGAATTATCAAGAACAGAAAGAGAGAATAATTTCAAACAACCACCCTACCTCAGATTTTTCATTAACATTGGTGCGAGAAAGAAGTCGAAGAAGGTGAAGAGAGTGCCTTTTATCATCGCTTCTGAAACCATGCTTCGATGTCAGGCTCATTCGTCGTCTTCTTCCTTGATTTTTGAATAACATTCTTTGATGGCATTCTTCATTGGAGGATGTTCCGAAGAAGAAGTCTAAGTCGTGCATCGGCGTTCTTTATTAGAAGAAGTTTAAGCCTCCAAGAGATCTCACCTTTATCAATACTTTCCCCCAAAATGAAAAATAGCCAACTATTGTGTTTCCCTAATTTTAATTGTTGGCACAATTTCAAATTGGGTTAATTAATTACATAGGATGGAATAATAAATTAAAGGGGGTGGCACCAATTAAGTGGGGGAAGTTTAAGAGGCTTCCCACGCTTATGAGGGAGTTCAAGGGGTTTTAAGCCTTGAGTGGTCCCAACCACCATAACCTCTCATGGGAGGTTAGGCTCGGTGGTCCCCACCTCCATAACATCACAGAGGAGGTTTTAGTTCATATGGTCCCCACCTGT
Organism: Viscum album; assembly: GCA_963277665.1. Classification (NCBI taxonomy): domain Eukaryota; kingdom Viridiplantae; phylum Streptophyta; class Magnoliopsida; order Santalales; family Viscaceae; genus Viscum; species Viscum album. Next base: position 1,403,942,217 of record OY728120.1, on the reverse strand, counting down.
GAAATATCTACATGGGTGGTATCAAAATAAAATAAAAATAAAATGTTACACCATTTAATTTTATTTTATTCCTTCATGAAAAACCCAAATTCAATATTTCACTCTCGACCCAATGCGGTCGAGTTGAAGATCTCCTTAAGAGAATATGAGCGTTGTGAGTTCAACGGTTTCATCATATTTCAATTTCTAGCACTGATTCAAAAGATAGAATAACCCCCTCGCACGTTTACTGACCGTACCCAAAAAAAGTTTAGAAATTCATTCCGGTCACACCGAGCCTCGTAATAACGCACCGTCAATTTTTGCAGACTGATAAAACTCCCATATAATAGAAAAAATTACATGGAAATTCTGGGTCTTTATATTCTCTCCACATCAGGGCTTTACATTCCCATAAGACACAACTCAAACTAAGGGAACAAGTGCGGGTATTGAGCATTCATCAGAGCCTCCCACTCCCAAGTTCTCTCATGGAGTTTCCCATGCTTCCAAAGAATGCGCACCAGAGGTATCAACCACCCCCAAAGGATCTACTCTTGTCGATCCTCAATCTCCACTACGTCAACATACAGCTCTCCGTGGTCGATGATGAGGGAAGGGTCATGCACATAGTTTCTCAGCTAGGATATGTGGATTATGTCGCGCACCCGGTGAAACTGAGGTGGAAGAGCTAAGCAGTAAGACACCTCTACATCTATACTGAGGACCTAAAAAGGTCTGGTGAACCTCAGAGATAAATTTCCACCTTGGCCAAATTTTTGCAATCCTCGTCGAGGTGAGACCCATAGAAAGACGTGGTCACCATCCTCGAACTCTATAGGTCTCTGTCTTCTGTCGGTATACGACTTCTGCCTGCTCGGTGAGATATTCATCCACTTTTGGATGATCTGCACTTTCTCTTCGATAGCCTATACCATATCTGGTCCTACTAGTGCAGACTCTCATGGGTCAGTCCAGCACAGAGGTGATCTGCAAGGTCGCCCATACAACACCTCGAAAGGTTCCATCCCAATGGTATAGTGATAGATGTTGTTGTATGGAAACTCCACCAAGGGAAAGTGATCCTCCCAGTTGCGACCAAAGTCGAGGACAGAATCATGGAGCATGTCCTCAAGGTTCTGAATGTTCTGCTTAGTCTGGCCATCTGTTTGAGGATGGAAGGCAGTGCTCAAATGAAGCTGTATCTCAAAAGCCTCCAGAAACCCCTTCTATAGATTAGAAGTAAAATGTACATCACGATCGAAGACAATATTCAAGGGTACTCCATGTAGCTACACAATCTCCTGCACATAGAGGCGTCCCAAGCTCTCTACTGAACCCTGCTCTTTGATAAGTAGGAAGTTGGCCGACTTGGTGAGTCGGTCGATGGTCACCCAGATCGAGTCATGACCTCTGGACGTACATGGAAGTCCTGTTATGGATTCCATGGATATCCCATCCCACTTCCACTCTGAGACCTCTAAAGGCTGGACCAATCTTGCTGGTACCTGATGCTCTGCCTTCAATTGACGACAAGTGAGGCACTGAGAGACAAACTATGCTACTGCTTTCTTCATTCCCAGCCACCAGTGCTGTCTTCGGAGATCCTGGTTCATATTTTCCACTCTTGGATGTACTGCTAGAGGGTATGTGTGGAACTACCTAAACACTTCCGGCCGAAGTGACACTAGTACCATGGAACGTCCTCTGAAGAGGATGACATGCTCCTCACCTTCATAAAATCCATCAGGTGCCTGTCCTGTCGATATCTAAGCACGTCATGTCTCATAGTCAGCATCCCCACACTGCGCCTCCCTAACTCATAGAATAATTGGGGGAGTGACTGTAAGAGACTGAAGAAAAGCTGCTCCATATTAATCCACAAAGGATATCTGCAAAGTGGCCAGCTACTCCATCGCCTCACCTAGAAGCTGTATACCTAACCTCCTATTGAGTGTATCTGCAACAAAGTTCCCCTTCATAGGAGTATAGACTATCTTGAAGTCATAGTCTTGGAGGAACTCAAGCCAACATCGTGGTCTTAGGTTCAGGTCTTTCTGAGAGAAGATATACCTGAAACTCTTTTGATCATAGTAGACTGTAAAATGCTCGCCCATCAAGTAATGTCCTCACATCTTCAAGGCGAAGACCATGGATGCTAGCTCTAGGTCATGGGTCGTGTAGTTCTGCTCATGTTGCCTCAGATGTCATGAACCATAAGCGATAAATTCTCGCTCCTACATCAGGACACATCATAGTTCGGTCCTTAATGTGTCACAGTAGTCTACTTACCCTACACCATATTCTGGAAGCCTCAAGATGGGGGCACTTTTCAGCCTCTGCCTCTGCTCTTGGAAACTCTGTCGGCATCTCTCCGACCACATGAAGGTTTTCCCCTTATTTTTCAATGTTGATAGAGGTGCTGCAACTCTGTAAAAATCTGATACAAATATCCAGTAGTATCCAGACAAACCTAGAAATCTTTTTACCTCTGTCACACTCCTAGGTGGCTCCCAAGAAATTACCACCTCAATCTTCGCTGGATCCACTACAACTCTAGCCTCTAATATGACATGTCCCAACAAGTGAACATCTTGGATCCAGAACTGGCACTTCGAGAGCTTACCATAAATCTAGTGCTCTCGAAGTGTGTCTAGTACTACTTGAAAATGATAGGAATGATCCTCTTCAGTAGTCGAGTAGATCATAATGTCGTCGATGAAGACTACTACAAAGTGATCAAGGTGTGGCTGAAAGACCATGTTCATGAGTCCCAGGAACACTGCTAGAGCGTTGGTTACACCAAATGGCATAACCAAGAAAAAGTAATGGCTGAAATGACATCTGAAAGTCATATTCTGCCCATTATCATCTCGTAATCTCAACTGGTGATAGCCAGTTCCGAGGTCTATCTTCGAGAACCACCATGTACCCTTCAGCTGATCAAAGAGGTCATCAATCCTCAGAAGTGGGTACATGTTCTTCATAGTCACCTGGTTCAGGCACCGATAGTCAACACAAAGTCTCAAGCTCCCATCAGCCTTCTTGGTGAACAAAATCGGGGCTTCCCATGGTGAAACACTGGACCGAATGAACCCTTTCGCCTGTAAGTCCTCTAGTGGTACTCACAACTCACGAATCTCCACGAGAGCCATCTGATACGCTGGTGTAGATATTGGTTCCATAACGAGGTACAAGTCAATGTAAAATTCCACCTCTCTATGAGGAGGTAGACCTGGAACATCATTAGGGAAATCATTCATGTACTGGTCCACCACTACAGGATAACTTGGACTCTCCACATCAACCGCTCCGAGGGTAAGGCTAGCCAACTGATGTGTAATCAGTTGCACCCTCCTCAGGGTAAGTCCATCATGTGCTGCAAAGGATCCCTTCTCACTGGAAAAGGTAAACATAGTCCCATCCGTGAGGACACACCGCACATTGTGCCTAATACTGTCAATCTGAGCATGGACTATAGATAACCATTTCATACCCAAGATGAAATTGTAAGGGCTCAACACCACTACTATGAGATCCCAGCCAAAGCTCTAATCTCCTAGAGTAATCTCACACTACCGGAACTAGTGCGTAATCATCAAATCCACTCCTGTAGGAGTTTCAAGCCATAAGGATCGAGCCAATGGCTTTGTCGGAATCTACGAGATCGGAATGAGGGTAGAGGAAATAAAAGAATGAATGGAACATGTGCATATAAGTATTGTATATAAGATGGAGTAGACACAGATCGTACCTCATATCATATTTGGAGCGCCATGATCGTAGGCCTCAGCAGCCTGGAGCTGTGCTGCCCCTGTCCACCTACTCCATGAGGTCAGGGTGGACCTCCTGGTGGTGGTGGTGCTAATATCTCGAATCTTCGGCCACCACCAGCTACACAGCCAGCTCCTCTGCCACGTCATCCTGCTCCCTGTGGACCTCCTTGTCTAAATTTATGTCTCTTCCTGGGTGGTCCTTCAACCATCTTCTAATCATCCGTATGGTGGGTCGAACAGTCACATGCCATGTGACCCTACCCGTCGCATGTGTAACACTGCCCTCTCCTGGAATGACCATCTCTGCCTCAGGTACCTCACACAATCGACCCTGAATCCTATGATCGTCCACCTGTAGGTCTAGTCCTTTTGAACCTCTGTGTCATCTGTCTACTGCCAACTGCAGAAGACTCCACTACATGATGACTGGTTGTGCATCTCGCTATTGGTGACTGCTCAGCAAGGAAACTCTCCACTAGGAGGGATCTCTCTAACACCCCCTCTAGTGTTGGGATGCTGAATGAGATCATCAAATCCATGATCTCTCGTCTGAGCCCCTGATCAAAGGTCCAGACCCTAAATAATGGGTCCCGCACCATATTTGTGGAGTAGTGTGAGAGGTCAGTGAACCTCACTAAGTACTGATCCATAGTCATGTTGCCCTACTACAGATGAAGTAGCTCCTGAATGTGCACTGCGCAAAGAGTCGCTGGAACAAACTCTGCCCAAAAAAGGCTCTAAAAGTCTTCCAAAACAAGCATCACCTCATCGTGAGACAAGAGAATCAAGATCTACCATCTTACTATTACTTCCTATAGAAGTCTGGAGGCAAGGATCACCATGATATCATTTTGTGTCCCTACCAGTCGGAAAACTCTCACTCCAGCCTCCAACCAATCCACAGTTGCATGTGGGTTCGTCTCTCCCCTGAACATGGGTGGCCTCTGGTGCTGGAACTCATGCAACGCGTTCAAGTAGCATGAACTGTATGCTTTTGGGGCCGTTGTAATTGGTGGCCCAATGGGTAATGGTACCACTGGTTCCTCCTCTGGCGCCTCTACTGGAAAAGGGCCCTACACCGAGTCCTCATCACTCGGTGGGCTATCAGTGCGTTATACTCTTAGAACCCTAGTTGGATATCTACATGGAGACATCCTGAAATGAAACAGGTGCTCCACGGTCAATAATTTATACCTGGTGAGATAAATCAAAGATTTCATAAAGAAGACTCTTGAAAACACACACACAATTAGTGTTTTCGTGTGTTGGGTCTGAAATTAGAAGTCGGGGTCCTGGTGTATGGATATGTCTATCGTTGCACCAATACTGGATTCCCTAAACTGATAACCACACTCACTACACTTAACCATTATTGTTGATAAAAAGATCAGAGTCCTGTTTTATACCATAGAACCGACTACTCTGAAACAAATTCTTTATGAACCGTCCCCCGGGTTCCGTGTTGTGACTACCCCAAGCCCACCTTCCATATGCTAGGGGATGGCGACTAGCACCAAAAGGCGTAATCCCTAAAACTGGAAAGGCATTGCCATTATAACCTGTAAACACACACAACCAAGCACACAACAAGATATGAACCCATGTAAACTAAATAGAAAACATAGTGATTACATTAAGTAAAAATGGGCCATAATAAAATCCCAACTATAAATATACAAGTACAACTGAAATACAACTGAAAGAAAAAGGAAAAAATATATTGGGTTGTCCTCCGAGGTTCCTACCTAAAGGGTAGGTATAGATCACCTCCTCAGCACTCCACGTCGGTCTGTTCCCTCTACATACTGCCACGTCGTATGGTCCACCACCAGGAACCATTCAGTCCTGGTATCATCAGCCTCGATCAACGTTGTCCATCGTCTGAACCAAACACAACAGGGTATGATCATAGACCGTGAAGGTTTAAGTATAACGATACTCATTAGGGTCCCTGAGACCCTCAAGTTCTCACTAAATCCACAAAGGATAAACCACAAAGCAAGTAAGCCAGTGAAAACCATACTTAGGTATATGCCCATACATATACCTAAGTTATCATGTATACCCTTATCAATCATTAGGAAACACAGATTCCAACTCAAAAGATCAAAGCTCTACTGTTCCACAATGGAAGGAACACTAAAAAGGCAAGTACCAGACAGTTATTCCACAGAGAAGTATACCACAAAGGTATTACCACATAGGAAAAAGTATCACATAGGTAAGAACTCATCTCACACTAGGTATAACTTAAGTACAGTAGTAGAGATGATTAGATGTAACTATTGAATAATCTTAACTTGTAAAACTAGCATATGAAATGTCAATACTTTCTTCATAAACCATAAATGGTATAAAAATAACACATCCATAGTCAAACATATCACACAACCTTCAATACAATATGGAAGTTTTTTATCATAATAAATCAACTTCAAATAATCTTAAAATCCATCAAAGGATGTTGACATAGATGAAATCAAAACTATTTGAGAGAAATACCTCTTTTTTTAAATCATTTAAAAGACAAGTAATTATAAAATAAAACATTTACTTTTAAAATATCCTTATAAGCTTGTAAGGGAAGCTTCGAAGATTTTATAACAGCGTAAAATAGCTACACCTGTCGTATAAGTTAAAAAAGACATTCTTACCTTAATTTTGTCGAAAAGTTTAAAAGGACCTTGTTTGGAAAACGATAGAAAGATTCCTTTATAAACTTCTTATAAAAAGTCAAAAAATTGTATGAATTACTTTAACCCATAATATGTAAAATAGAAAGAATGATTTTAAATACATTTCTAAAAACATTGATGTGGATGATAAAGAGGTCCTAGTAGATAATTACGTATAAACAACCTTGGATAATGAAGATATTGTGAAATAAACCATTACCTTTTACTTTTCCTTGGTCAAGGGTAGGTTAACCTCCTGTATAGTGGGGAAATAATTGTTATTAAATTATAAATGAATAATATACATTAATATGATATCATATATGATCTTTTAACATTGCTTTGTTAATAATATCTTTGTATTATCATTGTTTCGGGTGTTAACTGATTCGTTTTCCTTTATATACTTTGTTACGTAAGCCTTGTTTGTTATGGATAGGTTGTATATTATTCATATACATAATGATATTAAGTCTTTAAATATTATTTTTAACCATCAAATGAAAATTATTCTTGAATGGATACAACGGGGAATGAATCTCATCGCGTTCGTGGAGACGGTAGTCCGTATGTACGCACGAGCGACAATATCATTCTTTTGATATTAAAATAGTATATAATTGAATGTTATATAATATATAAAGAATAATTATAATGTTATATTTATTATTTACTTCAATTAAACATCATTATCATACCCATCCAAATAATAATACTTTTAATAACAATTACACCACGACGTGGAGACGGTAAGTCGTACGTACGCACGTATGGTGACATGTCATTAAAAGGATGGATAGAATACTGAATATGGTTAGAACATATTTATAATAACATCACAGTATATATGAGATACTGGATTTATTATTTAAGAATGGAAATATCAAACAAAGAAGAAGTGGAAGAAGAAAGGAACTTGAAAGAGGGTGGTGAAAACATTACCTCTTTTTCGGGTTCTTCCTTTTGATTTGATCAAAAGGGCTCCTTTGGTTGGCTTTATGATCCAACTAAGGCATCTAGGTTGAAGTGAGGTAAGTTTAGAGGTTATTTGGGATGGTTTTTGACGAACCAAAAGTCTTTGAAGGTATTAATTTGAGAGTTTGGGGAGTTCCCTTTTATAAGAGCGGTGAGGGGAACCTTTTGAAAAACTTAAAATATTATTTTATAATAAATTAATATTTGGTTTATAATGGCTCAAAATTGACTTATTTCGAGGATATGGTTGGTATGGGTCGAAATCCACTCAAACAATAGATTTTAGACAGGTTTGGGTCACTATATTAACCTTATCATTTATATTTAACGCTTAGTTAAATAGTTTGACATTTACCTTGTCTCTTTGTATTTTTATATTATATGGGTAATAAACATACTATAACAAGACAATAGAACCCCAAGTGGTTAATTACTAATATATATAACCTTATCTAATTCATTTGGCTGAACCTTAGTTTTTTAGGAATAGAATATCAATTAATAATATAATATTTGTTTTAAATACTCCTTTATTTCAATTTTGACACTATTTAGTATTTTGTTTTTGTTAAATTCATAACTGCATTATTACTTCGAAAAAAATTCATCTAACCAACCCTAATGTGTTATATTATCCTATAAATTAGTGTAATTTATAAAAAGTCTTAAATAACATTTCTTTTGATATTTATAATATTAATTATTTTAATATTTCATTAATTAAGTAATTACTGCATCATCACTGTGTCATAAATAAATTAAATTATTTAATATCTAAAAATTATAAATAAAATATGATTATGTAGGAAATCTTTTTATATTTATAATGAATACTTATAATCTAATTTATCTTATTTATAACCCCATATTAAAAATGTTTTAGTTATTTAACTATGATTTTATCTCTTTTAACTCATCTTTGAATTAAATAATAATAAATGTCCTAATATAATCCAAGTGGACCAAGGAGGTTCATATTTTATTACTAAGGTTTTTTTTGGTCGAATTATAAATAGCCAATATAATTAGGACATGTGTTAGGATAATAATAATATCATTTTTACCCTTCATTACCCTATTTACTTTTAACCGTGGTAAATAAAAGTAAAAAGTTACTATTCACCAAAAATTATTTTTATCTTATTGAACAACATTTTACTCCTTTATATTAACCGTGTCTCCCGTATTTTCAAAATTCCACTCACAGAAGTGGTAAAATTAAGTTTTATGTGAATTTGCAAATTCTCCTAGGATGTGAGTAAAAGACGGTGAAAAGTTCAATAAAATTTTTATATATCTAAAATTATTATAAACCGACTCTAATGAATTACATTTAACTTATATAAATATTTTTTATTTATTTTTTCCTAAAATAAATTTACATAAAATAAATATTTATTTAAATAAAAATTCAGTTTTAAACTATAACTCAGCGTTTTTCACTATTCATCAAAAATTGAATGTTTTCAGAAAAATACCAAAAAATCACCCTAAGATAATTTCGATATTCCAAATCCAAAAATTAATTCCATTTTGAATGATAAAATTTATAAAATTTCAAAAAGTGGGTATTACTATTCATAACGGCCAGTTTGATTGGTTGTGGTGTGTGTTAGAACTCGAAGTTGCGTACAACACACACTACTATATTATTCAAAGAGAAGCATATCGTGGAAGCTTGGGGTGTTACAGGTGGTTTCAAAATAAAATAAAAATAAAATGTTACACCGTTTTATTTTATTTTATTCCTTCACAAAAAACCCAAATTCTATCTTTCACTCTCGACCCACTACGGTCGAGGTGAAGGTCTCTTTAAGCGAATTCTGTTGCTGCGAGTTCAACTGTGTCCTTGGATTTCAATTCTGAGCACTGGTTCAAAAGTTCGAAAAAACTGTCTCAAACATTTACTGAACGTACCCGAAAAAAAGTTTAGAAATTCATTTCGGTCACACTGGGCCTCGGAATCCCGCGCTGTCAATTTTCACGGACACATAAAATTCATATATAATAAAAAGAATAACATGGAAATTCTAGGACTTTACAATACATTTGAATGGTTTGGAAGTATAATTATATTTTATTTTTATAATTTAATACAATTTAGTTCATCATAAGTAATTTTACATTTAAATTTAACATAAACTCATGTTAATCTTTTGATAGTTTTTACTTTTTAAAAACCCGCATTTTTGGTTTTGAAAATGGGAATTAATTTTAATTTAATTAATGAAACTTATATTTTTTTATTTTGTATAATAGAATTATTTTTTGAATTTGGAATATCAAAATTACCTTAGGGTGAATTTTTGGTATTTTTCTGAAAACATTCAATTTTTGATTAATAGTGAAAAAATTGCATTATTGTTTAAAAACTGACTTTTTACTTAAATAATTATTTATTTTTTTAAAATTTATTTTAAGTCAAAATAGATACATAATACCTATATTATTTTAATGTAACTCACTAGATTAATTTTATAATAAAATTAGATCTATAAAATTTTATTGAAATTTTTAACGTCTTTTACCCATCATCTAGGCACGTTAGCAAATTTGCATAAAATGTAATTTTATCTCTCTTGTTAATTGAATTTAAAAAATACGAGAGACTCGGTTGACATGAGTAAGTAAAATGTGGTTCAATAAGATGAAAATAATTTTTGGTGAATAGTAACTTTTGACTTTTATTTACCACGGTTAAAAGTAAATAGGGTAATTAAAGGAAAAAATGATATTATAATTACCCTAACACATGTCATAATTATATTGGATAAGTATATTTCTACAAAAATCAACCTTAGGAATAAAATATGATCCTTTTTGCCCAGTTGTATTAGATTATGACATTTATTATTATTTTATTTAAATAAGAGTTAAAAGTGTTAAATTAAAATTTTAATAACTAAACCATTTTTAATATATGGTTATACATAAGATTAATTTGAAAATAAATATTCATTATAAATATAAGAATATTTCCTACATAATGGTATTTTATTTATAATTTTTATACATTAAATAATTAAATTTAATTATGACACAATGATGATGCACTAGTTACCTTATTAATGAAATATGAAACTAATTGATATTATAAATATCCAAATAAATGTAAATTGAAACTTCTGATGAATTCCACTAATTTTCTAGGTTAATATGACATTTTAAGGTTGATTAAATAAAATTTATTCAAAGTAATATATTTTTTAGGACTTTAACATAAATCAAATACCAAATAGTGTCAAATTTAACATAAATGAGTTTTTGAAACAAATAATTTTTTTTTGAAAAGAAACACAGATAACATTAATGACGAAGATCAGAAGACGTACATATGCAAATCCATGAAGGGAAATTTTCTAGCCAGAGATGGTTTTCATCGAAGGGGCCTGAGGCTACCATCTGATGGGCCACATTGTTTCCTTTCATTTTTCTGAAGGAGAAGGTGCAGCAAGAGAAGCCTTGGCGAAGAGAGTGAATTCTCCTGATGATGAAGCCAAATGACTGGAGTTCGCCGTCATTGTGTTTAATAGCATCGATTACTGTGAGGAAGTTAGACTCAATGATGATATCAACCCATCCATGTTCCACAGCGAGCATCATACCTGAAAGGATGGAAGAGGCCTCAGCTACTACAGGTTCCCAGAAGTCATGATGTGATTCATATTTTGCAGCAATGACTTTCCCTAGATGATATCAAGCTAGGAGACTGAGAGAAATAAGCCAGTCCTTGGGGAGATATGCATCTACGTTTAGCTTAAGAATCCCTTATGATGGGGGATTCCAATGAGGGGGACAGAAGGGGGTTACACCTGGCATATAGTGTCCTTTGTGGTCCCTCCAGCTCTTAATCCATGAAATGGCCCGTTCAATCAAGAATTTGGGAGGTTTATGAACGTGGTGAAAAATAGCATCGTTACACCGAACCCAAATGATCCAGGACGGGGTGCAAAGTGAACTTGCATTATTCTATGATAGAGAAGAGAACCAATGCATTAGAATATTGGAAAGTTCAGAGGAAATTTCCAGTGAAGCATCTGAATCTGGGCCCATTTTTTCTAAATTCCCTTAGCTCCTGGGTAGTGAATGATGTCATGCAAAGGACTTTCTACAATATTTGGGCAGAATGGGAAGGACTCAGTAGTGGCCATATGTCGGTAAATGAGAAGGTTCATGGTAGGGAGGGTGCTAGTGCACACTTTCCACAAAAATTGGCGTATATTTTGGGGGACGTTGAGCTTCCAAAGCGATTTCCATGGCCCCTCTTCCCGAACGACAGAGTGGATGCCAAGAGAAAGTCTGTAACCGGATCTCACCATGTAGTCGCCCGATATGTCATTTGTCCAGAATAGATGGTCGGGGCCTACATCTGGGACCCAGGAGACGATCAGGATAATTCTTTGGTCTCTTTTGTTAAACCATTCATAGATCTTTTCCACACACCACCTCGGTCCCTGGTCTGAAGGGAGGTAGTTGACAGTGGCATCTTCAAAACCTGGTTGGGTGGGGGATATGGCCATCATACCATCCTTATCGATTATCCAAGGATTGGACTAGATGTTAACAGATGATCCATTCCCAATCCTCCAGTCCAACCCTTTTTCTAAGAGCTTTCGGGCCCCCCAAATTCTTCTCCAGAGGAAGCTAGGATGGGGGCCAAGAGAGGAAACATGGAAGTTCGTGTGGGGAATGTACTTAGCTCGGAGTATCCATGCGCTAAGAGATGATGGATGGTTAATAAGGCGCCATCCTTTCTTGGCCAACAGTGCGTCATTGAAGAGAAGAAGATTCTGGAATCCCATCCCTCCCTCCGACTTGGGTTTGCAGAGTTTCTCCCAGGCCATCCAGTGGGGTTTATTCCTTCCATCATTTTTCCCCCACCATAAGTTGGCAGTACGTGGATGGATCTGACTGACAATGGCCACCGTGAGCTTAAACAAGGACATAAAATATCTGGGTATATACTCGATGATAGCTTTAATGAGGGTTTCTTTTCCTGCTTTGGAGATTCTTTTTGGGGTCTAGCCATGAATGTTTTTCTCAATCCTGTCCACCAGAGATGCAAAGATTCATTTTTTAGACCGGCCAATCACCGTGGGTAGCCCAAGATACTTCTGGTGTTTATCGACCATATGGATTCCTACTGATGCACAAAGTTCATCTATCATGGAAAGAGGCACCCCTACACTGAAGGAGATTTCTCATTTTCCGTGATTGATAGACTATCCAGACACCCTCTCATACTGCTGGATCTCATGGCTGATCACCTGGAATTCCTTTATAGTTTCTCTAGAGAAAAGGAGGCAGTCGTCAGGGAAGGAGAGATGTGACATTGGTGGGATTTCATGGCAGACCTTTGCCCCATGAATAGAATTAGATTATATAGCCCCGGAAATAAGGTTAGAAAAAACATCAGCCACTAAGATGAAGTGAAATGGGGAGAAGGGATATCCCTAGAATAGGCCTCGGGTTGGGTCGAATCCTCGGGTGAGGTCCTCATTGACCTTGATTCTGAAGGAGATGGTCGAGATGCAGTGCATGACTATATCTGTCCATTTAGTGAAAAACCCCATTTTCATCATCATGACTCTATAGAAATATCATTCCACTTTATCATAGGCTTTGGTCATATCCAGTTTCCAGGCCATGGTTCCTCTTTTCACGGTGGAGGGTGTTTTCATAGAGTGGAACACTTCATGGGACACAATTGCATTATCAGTGATCAGTCTCTTGGCCACGAAGGCTCTCTGGTTTTCAGAGATAATATCAGGAAGCCAAGGGCACATCCAATTGAGAAGGATCTTTGAGGAGATCTTATAAGAGACATTGCAGAGGCTAATAGGTCTAAAATTAGGGATCTCCAGAGGTTTCTTGATTTTGAGGATGAGGACGAGGATAGTTTCATTGATGGAGGAAATTATTGTATTCCCTGACCAGATATTTTTTATCATTTTGCAGATGTCGGGACCGATGATGTGCCAGTATTGCTTAAAAATAGGTCATAGAATCTATCTGGTCCTGAGGCCTTGGTGGGGGGATGTGTTTCAGATCCAGGAGTATCTCTTCATTCGTCACATCTTTGGTAAGCTGTTGATTGATATCTTTGGTGATCACAGGTCTAATTCATTCTTCCACCTCAACAGACATGAAAGGAGTTACTGTAGAGAAAAGGTTCTGGAAGTAGCATGTCAAAGCTTCATGAATTCCAATGGTGTCAAAAACTTTGCTTTCATCCGGTTGTGATATACATGTGATAGAATTTTTCTGGTGCCTAGCTGAAGATTTATAGTGAAAAAACCATGTATTAGCATCCCCTGTTTTAATATGGATGTCTCGCGCCCGCATAGCCCAGAAGGTTTCCTTAACGCCCAGGGCCACGTCCGGCTCTCTCTGAGTGGCACCAATCCTAAAGAGATTGAAATTGGATGGGGTTTTCCTGAGTAGGTTGTGCAATTTATTTTCAAGGACATCACAATGTTTATCAGGGTGGCGGAATTTCTTATTGCTCCAAGATCTCATATCAGATGCTACTTGTTGGAGATTGAGGCCAACATCTTCATGAGAACTCTTCTATATTGATCAGACCACCTCTTCACATTCCTAGTCTTTTAACCAGAAGCTCTCAAATTTGAAGGGTCTGCTGGAATTCCTATTAAGTTCTCCTTGAGTGCAGTCAATGAAAATTGGGCAGTGGTCCGAAAAGTTGAGCGTCATGTGGCCGGTGTGGAACATGATGAAGATATTTATCCTATCAGTTGAGCCCAGAAATCTGTCAAGTCGCTCAGCGATGTGGGTACCATTTGTATTAACTCGGAACCATATGAAGGGATTACCCGTGTATCCTAGATCGACCAGGTCCACCCTAGAGACCTCATTCTTAAAATTTAACATCGGCGCATAGGATCGGACAATTCCACCCCGTTTTTCCTTATGGAACATAATATCATTGAAGTCCCCTCAAAAGAGAATAGGGCTCGAGAGATCATGAAGCAACTTGCAAATAATATCCCATGATTTCCCTTTCTCATTATGGTACATCCAGCCATAGAATCCCACATAAGTCCAAGGTGGGGTGTGGTCTGCCTGAATAGTTGTAGCCACATTGTGCGAGGAGAAGGAAAATATCTTGAAGTTGATATTTTCCTTCCATAGGAGACAGAGACCCCCAGAATGGCCTTTTCTGGAGAACGCGAGGCAGCCTTGGAAGCCTCATTTCATAGCAATGTCAGTGGTGTCCTTGTTTTCCAGTATGTTTTCGGATAGGAAAACCATATCGGGGAGACTTTGGGCGCAATTGTGATAGAGCATGTGAACCGTTCATGGGTTTCCAAGCCCATGACATTTCCAGCACAAGAAAATCATTAATCTAGGTAGGTTTGGGTCTCACCTACCTCTGCCTTTGAGCTCTCTGAACATGATTTTCCACCCATTGTTTTCCATCTTTTTAGGGAGTTCCCCATTGACTGGCTTGTTTCAATTCATCTTTTCAGTTCCCCGAGTTTAGGGTCTTCTATTTTACCGTCTTTTTCTTCATGTTACACCCTTTTCTAGGTTTGACACGTGATTGGGCCAAGTGGTGGATTTCCTATAATTTTTTATTCACCCTGTGGTAGGATATCTGACTTGGTCCTTTCTGGATCAGTTTTGGGATCAGGTGGTTCCAAGTGCATCTACTTTGGCTTCGGGATTTTTTCTGGTGGGTCTTTTGGTGTCATCATCAGCTCTGTAAATGTTGGGAAAGTTCCCTTCAGGGAGTTAGGATATATTCCAGTTTACCTCTGAGTAGTTGGGCCATATTTAGGGATTTTTGGTGGTCCAATCATAAATATTTTCCAGGTATAGTTTCCACCCGTCTGGTGTGGGCCCATGTGAGACGGTCGCGGTCCTTTTGTTTCTCTGTCTCAGGGATGAAGGCATATCTAGTCAATTTGGCATGGAGCCATGGTCCATATTTAAGGATTAGAATAATTAACCACTTGGTTCAAACGACATAGATAATGATAGATATATCAATAATTAACCACTTGGGGTTATCTATAATTTTATAGTACGTTTATTAACTATTTATTATAATAATTCAAAAATACATGGTAAAAGTTAAACTAATTAATTTAGAGTTAAATCTAAAAGATAAGGTTAATATGGTGAACTAAACTTGTCTAAACCCTATTGGTTGAATTTATTTCGACACATCCACACCTTACCTTGAAATAAATCTATTTGGAGCCATTATAAACTGAATATGATTTTATAATAAAATAATATTTCAAGGTTTTTCAAAAGTGACTCTCACCTCTCTTATAAAAGGGTACTTCCCCTTATCTTAATTTCACACCTCCAAATCCATTTGGATCAGCCAAACCCTACACAAATATTATCCTAAATAACCTCAATTTAACCTAGAGGCCTTACTTTGGTCATAAATCCAACCAAAGGATCCCTTCTGATCAAATCAAAAGGTAGAACCTGAAGAAGAGGTAATTATTTCATCACCACTTTCAATGTTCTTTTCTTCTTCCACTTTCTCATTCTTTATTGATTCTGTATCAAAATAATAACCCATGTACATTGTACATATTATGATGTTATTATAAATATGGTACAACCATATTCATTATTATATTCATCCTATGAATGACAAATTCACCATATGTGTGTACGTACGGCTTACCGTCTCCACATCGTGGTGTAATTTGTTATTCAACACTTAATTATTTGGAAGGGTATAATAATGAGTATAATTTATGTAAATAATAAATATAACATGTTAATGATTATTTATATATGAAATACCATCCAATTACATACGCTTTCACCATCAATATAATGGTATTGTCACTCGTGCATACATACGGATTACCATCTCCACGAACGCGATAAGATTTATTCCCCATCCTAACCATTCAAGAATAAATATAATTTTATGATTTAAAAATAAGTTTTAAGAACATAATATAATTATAGATATGAATCAAATACATCCCTTCCATAAAAAACATTACTTACATAATAAAACATATAAAGAAAAACGAATCAGTTAACACCTGAAACAATGATACTACTGAAATATTATTAACAAGAAATATTAAAAGATCATATGTGATGTCATATATACGTATATGGTTCTTTTATAATTTAATAACAATTATTTAACCATTATAAAATATTTTGACGTACCCTCAACTAAGGAAAAGTACATGGTAAGGGGTTTCTTATCTCACTTTTAATTCCGTGAGATTTCCATTGTTTGCCACTTATTTATTTCATGTGGTGAATTGTGTACTGAGATTTGATATATGTTATCATTATTCTCTTTATATTCATGGTATTCTATGATTCATTTTTTGGTTATTAAATTTTGGTCATACGAATCGATTGACTACAACGTGGTAAGGGGTTTCATCTCACTTCTTATTCGCGTGAGATTCATGCTATATTGCCACTATTTCCATTTGTGTGGTGTATGTAATGACCATGAATGTATTCTTCATGTCATATAATTTAATTTATTGGAATTTTAATCTTCATTGTATGACTTACCTTTCATGTGGTGTATGTTTCGTAAGTTACCAAATTGGTAAGAGAATTTCTAATTTTAATTTCTACTCATTGGGTTTTACACAAACTTCATTAATTATTTTACTCAAAGATTATGTGTGAAATCCCTATTTATTTATTAATATAGTAATACCCACTCCCATTTTTTGGGATACACTTTTGATATACATAATCACTGATTTGATAAATTCTCAAGTCATCGATATGAACTTGGTAAGAGTAATCTTAACTTAATTTCCATTCACTGAGTTAAACATCCAAGTCATTGGTGTTGTTGTTACAAGAATATATGTTAATGTCCTACGATTGATTTACACTGATTATCCAATCATATTGAGTGTATTTATATTCTTCACACATAATTATGTCATTGATTTATCTTTAACCCAGGGATACATTATTTATAAGGAATTTCATCTCAATTTACATTCTATTGAGACTTCTTTGTTGTTATGCAACAATTCACTATTATATAGTGTATATATTGTAATTTTACATAGTATATCATGAATCCATTTATTATCATGATATTAAAAAGTTTTTATTACCTCAATTATTTTCATTCAAATGTCTCTCATTTGGATAGGAAATCTAATTAAAATATCATTTTAAATGTTTTAAAGATTTATTCTTCTAAATATTTCTCAATAATTTCCATGTTTTAAAAATGGTTTTAAGGATTTATTTATATGGACATAAATGTTATAAAATAAAAATTCATTTTAAATGTTTCAAAGTTATATGGTAAAATTTGATTCAAAAATCTATTTTTAATAGCATCTTGATAAATAGTGATACTTTTAAATGTTTTCAAGAAAAATGGGATATTTCTCTGAAATTGCTTTGCTGATTATTTTCATCTATGTCAATATCCTTCATTATTCTTGATTTTGGTTGATATATACAATCTTTTATATTTTATTGAATGAGTTATGTTTGATGGTGGATGTTCTATTTTTATACCATTCATGGTTTGTGGTTAAAATATTAACATTTCATATGCAAATTTTAATACAAATGTTTATGTTATGTTTCAACCTTTTCATATGAATAATGAATTGGACTTAGTAAGTGACTAGGGGAGCCTACTATAGCTCCTCGATGTATCGGTATGTCTCATGAGACAAACTAGTGTCTTGGAATAAGGCCTTGACAAAATCTTATTTTGTAGTCTTGGCATGAGGCCCTGACTATGTGGTTATGATGTCCGGCATTATGCATTCCATCATTATGAAATAATCTATTGATATTACATGCGATTATTCGACTAGTAGATTATCCATGTGAATATGTAGAGAGAATTATTTTATTTATATTTTCCATATTATGCTAAATTTTATATTTAAAATGCTTGTGTTTTAGTCCTATAAATTTCCTTAAATTTTTATGCTTATTTATAAAAGTGTTGATTATATTGTAATCCTTACTATGAATTTGAGCTCACCCCTTTCTATGTTTTATTTTTCCTAGGATTCGAATAAGTATATCATGATTAACCTGTAGGAATAGGTTAAGGGATATGAGTGTGTTCAAAGGGGATACAATATTTTTCTCTTTATTTCATGATATAATGTAAAATTAATGTATGTATCTAGTAATTCCAAGACTACTAAACTAATAGGTCTTTCGGGACTTGATCTCTTGTGATCATGCCAAGGATATGTAATAAAGCACTGACTCTAGGTTACTAGGGTCTAGGTGTTACAGCTTTATCATGATTTCTTTACTTTTCCAAATGAGGATTCAGTTTGGATCCTACTGAGTATATTGTTATACTCACCCTACGTATATATAAACTGTTTTTTAGGTCACTTTGAACATGTTGGAGATTAGGCTAGTTACTACTAGCTTGGGGTTGCATGAGCTGTTTGGTTTTCATGGTCATTGTTGTTTTACATTCTTTTTGTACTTTCATTTTTTCCTTCTAGTTATAGTAGTTCTTTCATTAAATAACATATTTGTACTTTGTATTTCTTATATATTGTAGTCTGAGTTGAATTTGGTTGGGGTTTATCTTATCTCTCTCTTTCGCATGTGTTCTCTTAGAGGGTAATGCCTCCAATTTCTGTGTTTGCTATACCTTATATGCTAGTTTCAAACCTGGGGCCTACTGAAGGTGGTCTCAGGGGTCACTATCTCCCTTCTCACATTGCTATCCTAGGATGGGTACACTTTGTGGGGAGGGGATTATGACATTAGGGGTACTGGCTATGACATTGGATTTTAAGACCCCCTATAATCTGGTGCATGGACATTGTTCTTACTAAAAGACCAAGTGAGGTGGACCAGTTTTCAGGGTAGATACCTAATAGAGGTACATATAGTGACCCTTGATTTTCATATATTAAAATTAACTCACCTTTTAGTAATACTAATACATTACATAAAAACACCCAAAGATCATATTAGTCTAGTTCCTTTAGAAACATGGAAATATAGACATTATTACATAAGTGACCTACATTATCTCCTACTAAGTTATTATTGACTATAAAATTTCTTAGACACATCAAACATAATACATATCTTTATAAACTAGGAAAGGAAACATAAAAAGGGGTGATCTCATATTCTTAGTAAGGGTAAAAAAGGGAGACATGTAGGTATAATCACGAACATAAGGGTATGAGAACATGACCAAGAAAATATAAGATCATACCCAGCATGTCAAAGATCATGAATCATGGAAAAATATTGGAAATTCATAATACATGAATCATAAATAAATAAAGAATATAATCCATGAAATAATATCATAGGAATAAAACATGTAATTGTTGAAAACACATAATCAAATATGATGATTTTCATTGTAGTCAAGCCATCGCTGCCAAGGCCATATTAGTGGAGAAATCCCTTTATTGAACTAGGTTCACACCCTATTCCTTTATTCTTTCTCTATAATAATAAAGTGAGTTTATTTCTCATTCAAACCCTGTAATATTGAACCGAGTTCATTTCTCATTCTATCCATGTTTATCTCATGAGTTATAAATCTTTAACCAATGCATTGGATGGAGATATAGGCCCCACCCATATCATAATGAAATCACACATACATCTTCCAAAAAATCATAAACAATCATATCATAACCCATGAAATGAAATGGGTATCATAAACATGTAATCATATCATACCGTATGGAAAAAGATACAGGTTTCATAATCATTTCATAAAAATCATAACCTGTGAAAAGAAGTGGGTTTAAAAAGCATATAACTCGCAGAAGAGAAATGGGTTTCATAAGAATCATCCCATAAAAACATAAACCATGCAAGAAATAATGTGAATGGAACCTTTGTATCATTTCCTAGAATGTCATGATTAACATCAATAGATGTAATATTATACGGAAAATAACTTGGATGGATATTTTGAAAACATTTTTTAAAGAAAATATCCATTCTTCTTTGAAAAATCATTTTTAAAACATAAAATATTTTAAAGCCATTTTCATTGAAAATATTTTAAAATAATACAAATAATTCTTGAATCCACTTTGAAAACATTTTTCCTTGAAAACATATAAAATGAGATTGTAAACATTTAGATAACTATTTTCCTTAAAAACTTCTAAAAGTGATTGAAAACTTTTGAAAACCATTTTCCTTAAAAACCATTTACCTTGAAAATACTTTCAAAACATAAAATGGAATATTGAAAATGTTTTGAAAATAATTTTATTGAAAATAAATTTAAATCTTGAAAAATAAACATGAAAACCTTATGAAAATAATTTTATAGAAAATACTTTGAAAACATGAAAACTAATCTTAAAAAAGTTTTGAAAATAATTTTATTAAATATTCTTTGAAAATGTAGAAATAAATCTTGAAATCATTTTGAAAATAATTTTATTTAATTTACTTTGAAAAATTATAAATAAATTTTAAAATAATTAAAATAATTTTATTTAATATACTTTCAAAACTAGTAAAGAAAACTTGAAATTTTCTTGAAAATAATTTTATTTAATATACTTTTAAAACTTATAAATAAATCTTGAAAATATTTTGAAAATAATTTTATTATAAATACTTTTATTATAAATAATTTGAAAACTTGTAAGGAAAAATTTAAAACCATAAAATAATTTTAAAATAATTTTTCCTTTAAAATGAACTTCAAATATCATTCGAAAACATTTTTTAAAACATGGTTTTTAAAATAAAATGAATTTTCGACCAAAGAGAGGAATACGATCATATTTTTCTTAAAAACATTTTCTTAGTTATCGTAAGTACCAAATAGTAGGGAATGGTAATAATACATTGATATATCTTGAATAAAAATAGGATAATAAAAATCATTATTGTTCTTCAGAGATGGATCATAATATTTCATTAATGGAAGCATAATAAAAAACAACCATGATAAATGATAATGTTGTTTCAATGACTCTTACCATATGGTAACTTTGGATCACACTCTCCATGTAAAAATGAAATTAAATGGATCTTAAAATATAATATAATAAATATATTCATGATATTACATGTCATATGTAATTTTATACAACTCAAAAAATAATTTTTGTGCTTAACAAAACATGTGTCTCAAAGAAGGAAAATTGAGACAAAACTATCTTATTAATTAGGTACTTTTGAAACATAAACCCCAAGAAAGAAGGTCATAAAATGGATATTTTAATGCCTATAAATTTATTAATAATTATTATATAATATATGCATGGTCATTATAAACACCATTTAAAAGAAAAGAGTGGTGAACAAGGCATTCATCTCGCAGAAATAAAAAAAGTGAGATGAAATTCCCTTACCATGTGTGTTGACTATCATCATATTCATTCAAACATCCATTATAATAAATATAAATTTATTATACATATATCATATTAACATATTATTATATATAATATCATATATTGTTTCATTATGACTTTATATTACCCTCTTGTTAATAATTTCATGTTAAGGTTATGCTTCGGGTAATATTCACTTTGTTTTTCACATGTATCTTAATTTTTTATATAATTTTTCCTTATACTTATATCATGATTTATATAATTTAAAACATGTAATAAATTCATTTATATTTATTATAATTCTAGTATAATAATCTATTTAATATATAAGTATTAAATGGAATAGACCATTCATGGAGACGGTAGGTCATAGGTACACATGAATGTAGTTTCTGTTTAATTTTCATATTGAATGAAAGAAGGTAAATGAAATATATATATATATATAAATATCATTATTAAAGTATAATTATTATATCATATACATCATATAAGTTCACTAAACCCATCGTTAATATGTTCCATGTAGTGTGTGAACAAATCACATTTCTTTGAGGGGATCAAACGAAATTATCATATTTACACCAAATGGAGAATATAATGATATGTGTGGTAAAAGGATCACAGAAGCTTAATATAATATATAACATATATAAAAATATTTTCCATCATAATTTCCACCATTAGATGTGGTAAAGTAAAAAATGAAAAATTGTTATTTTGGGAGGTGGTAGTTCACCGCACACATAAATAGAATGTTTGTTACCCATTAAATGGATGTGTTTGTAAGTGTATGTAGAACTCTTCACATAACAGCATATTTGTATATTTAAGATAATGGTGTTTTTTTATAAGAATAGAGTAAGGTTTCTTAAGGTGTTTTAGAAATAAAATAAAAGAAAGGAGCTTGAGGGAGGGCATTGCCTCTTAATTGGGTAACTCCTGTTGGTTTGCACCAAAGGGATTCCTTAGAAGGTTTTCTGAATAAATGGAGGATTCAAAGAGGAAGTGTAGGTTGTTTTGAGGATATTTAAGAAGATATTGGTTTTACCTATGTTGTGTTAGAGGTGTGAATAATTGTTAGGAGAGGATACCTTTTTATAGTGAAGGAGGAGTGGAACTATTGTAATATTTTGACAAAGAGATTCCATACAAGTTTTTCACATGCTATGTAGATCCAATTGTAACGACCTGAACTACTATAAATAAAATTCCCTTATTATTTAATTTTTTATTATGTAATATTTTTATAGAAAACACATGCACTTATTTTTTTTATTATATCCAATTGTATTCAAAATAACATTAATAATCTTCACTGTTGATAATATAGCTATTAAATAGTGATCACATGATTAGTATAAATTTAGGGATTTAATGAATCCAATTGACCTAGAAAAAGGAATTGATGTCCTCATCCAGTTTAATTGTACCCTATGAATCCCATTTATTATATTTTATGAGGGAGATAGCATCACTAGAATTTTCACTTGATCAATCCCAAGATTAGATCCAACAAATTAATCATTAGAAAAATTGTTTATGAGAGAAGTGCATCCTCATCGAGATCACAGTCCAAACCATGTTTATTGAACAGCCCCATGAAAGTCTCGTCTTCACGCACCTTACTATTAAAACGTATTATGGTGTAATAAAATGATATATATCTAGACCATAATAATAATAATATTTATATTGTATAGAATAATTATTTTATTTTCATTTTTATTGTTACTTTATAAATGATTTTTATTATGATTCAATTAAACTCAAATTGTATTTTCAAGTAATATTCAAATTAAATTAAGGGATTAATTTTTATGAATTAATGGATTTTATAAGTAAATAGTATTTTAATAAAATTTACTATTAAATATGTTATATTAATTATAAATGGTCATATAATTTTTATGAATTGAAATGTAATTTTATAAAGGTTCAAAAATGGTTCTTGTCAAAAACCCAACATTTTTTAAAAAATGTTAAATATTATTTTAAAAGTAAAAATTCACATATTAAAAAATTTATTTAGATAAAATAAATATTATTTTTGTAATCAAAACATTTAAATTATCCCATGGTGAATTTTTCATAATTTTCTGAGACAATCGAATTTATGGGTAAAAATTAAATACCTTATAAATATATTGTGTGTTTTATGACATCTTAAGGACCCAAAAATGATGTAATAAATACCATAATTGGTATCATCATGGAGATATATTTTTTACCCTTAAAATAATTTAATTTTAAGTTTTATTTTTTTTTTATAAATCTTTGATGAATCCTCTAAAATATATAATATATTTTATGATTTTGAATTAATTTATTTAAAAGAGTGACTCACCTACACATAAGTAAGGTTAATATTTTAATATGTTCGGAATTTTTAATAATAAAATAATTAAAATCTCAACACTTTGTAAAAAACCATGGGAAGGATTGTGGTTTTGAATATTTTATTATATAGAGTCCAAAACCTAAGTTTATGAAATATTAAAGAATTCCCCTCTCATTTCCTATATAAAACCTCCCAAGATCTAACTTCCCTTCACTAAAAATACTTTTATAACTTCTTTACTCTTACCTCCCTTATCTATAATCTTCCCAAGGTTCCCCAAGCTCTTAATAATCCCCTTTTTCTGCTTTTAGAGATACACATTCAAGTGAGGGGTCTTTCCTTTATCATCTTTATCCACGTTTCTATATCTTGTTATGACCTTTTATTTTCATTTAATAATGATGGGGTATGTTTTCTCACCTCCAAAATACTACCCTTATTATGTATAAATGATAATATACCCCTATACCTCTCATTAATCCCTCTCATGTACACCTATTACCATGATGAAATTTCATAATCATCTTTTACTCTATTTTTATTCAAGCTTATTTATTATCATATAGATTATTTTTATAATTATAAATGCGTGGAAAATTTAATTACATGTACATATTACTGTCTATTTCATGTCAAAATTATGATAGACCCATTTCTCTCTCATCAACCCATTTTATGAATCTTTACGTGACGTCGTTATGCTGCTGAATTTTCACCATGATTTTCCATGCCAAACCAATTGTGTAATGAATATCGTACCCATTTACTATCAAAGGTGTTCACTTTTATGCTCATATACCTTTTGATTTGGGACTTATATTTATTTATTCCACACTCCTTTATCATGGAATAAATTATGATAATGAATGAATTTATGTTTTATGATTGATGTGGCACACTTAAGCATGATAATGAAATGAAAGTGATGGGTGTGCCCAAAATTATATAGTGCTCCAATGAATTGGTTAAAATTTTGAATCATGATACATCATGTTGGGATATAGGTTTACCTGATTCCTTAATGGGGCGTTGTCCACCATGAAGTCTTGGCAGTTTATCCATGACCTATGATGTAGTGTTTTAAGTTATTGCCACATTTCCCATGTTATTATTATCATGCTTTATTATTTATATTCTTTTATGCATCATTAGAATTCCTTTTCTAACACGTATTATTATATTTATGTTATTCCATGTTTATTCTCTTATTGGGCTTTATGGCTAACCCATTTCTTATGTATTTCCCCAGGTTATCCAATGAATTTTTAAGCTCATTCATTTTAAATAAAATTTCAATAAAGATGGTATAATTCATGTTTAAATTTTTAATGAAATATAGCTAATTCTCAAAGACACTATACTTCTCAATCATTTAAGTTTTATTAAGTGTAATTTTTTGTAATTAAATTATGTTTTAAAGTGTAATAAAGAGAAGGGTTTTTATACCAATAATGGACCAAATTAGAGCTAAGGGAGTAGAGGGTCCAAATATGTCCAGAAAAGTCTCTTGGAAAAGTTTATAGTTTTTTTTTGGTTCATAAATTTATGTTTTAGTACTTTGTTAACCTAATAATTCTTTTAATTGTTGTAAATAATTTTAACTGCATTCGCTAATATTTTTGGTCAAAAATTATGTTGGCAATATTAGAAAATATAATTTTTTTCCAAATATTGAATCCATTTTTTTAAATTCCAACCATATAAGTGGAAAAAACTAATTTAATATTAATCCCACTGATGGGACGACAATACAGGTTTTTAAAGTAAAAATGGTCAAATGTTTAATGAGTTTTTATATCGAATTTTAATGTGAAATTGATTCAAATGACCTAAATTGAATTAATTGATAAAAATATTATCTAATTAAACATTAAAACCAATTTAAAATATAATTTAACCATAAAAATAAATTAGATGAAAAAACAGTTTGAACTAAAATTCAGTATTTCTCATTATTCATTAAAAACAAAACTTAACATAAAAATACCAAAAAATTACCCTAACAATATTACTGTGTTCATATTTCAAATATGGATTTTATATTGAAATATTAAGTATATAAAAGTTCCAAAAATTGGATTTAAAATTGGTTCTCCATTAAAAGGTGGTAACAATGCCTTAATAAAAATATAGGTTTTTAAGCATAAAATTGGGTTTGTTCTTATCTTACGTCTATAAAATATATTAGATAAATATAAAAAATATTTGATAGAATATATAAAATATATATTTCATTTCAATCAATCACAAATAGTAATTAATTTAATTTAATATGGTAAAACAGATTTGTGACCATAAAAATGTTAATATTTTCCTTTATATTCAATCAATTTTTATATTAATTTCTAATTTATTACTAACCTATGAATTTATATTATATTTGTATAAACCATATGTTTTTATAAATTAGTTAATAATATTCATAACCACTAATTTAAGGTCTAGTTTATATCTTTTTATATTAAATAATAATATTTTAATAATATATTATTTTTTGTTAAAATTCGGTCATGTGTGTTACAAAAACCATCGAGGAAAGTCATTATTGTGTATAATGCAAGATAACATCAATGTTCTATGTTGAGAAAGCCAAAATTTATGTTGTTTTTAGTGCATGATTAACTTTTATTTTTTATAACACAATCCAAACATAGTTCTTTAATATAAAATAAACTATTTTCAGTGTTGCGTGAAATGAAAAATATCAAAAAGATTAAATTGATTCGGAAAAACAAATCACAAAATCTCGAGGTGTTAATTTCTACCCCCCATAAATTAATCTTGGTTATCAAGGTTTTAATACTTTAATGTTTCATTCATAGAATCCCACATCATAAAAATGAATAATAAAACTTCACTTAAAAAGGGAATGTTGGAACCATAATGGTTACCCAAAGTAACATATAACGACATTCCAACATAGAAGAACATAGGTGGGAAGTGAAAAATGGACCTAGAAGATAAATATTTCCATCATGTTTTGATAGAGAGTGATAGAAAACAAGGTTATGATAAATTTAACAGTCACAAATCCATGAATCTGTGATGACCAAAGGGGTCATCTGATTCATCAGAAAAAAAGGTAATAGGATATCATTTTTGGTTTCAAGATCCTTTTTCCATAAAGTTGAATAATTTTCATGAAAAGATATACTTGCATAATTTCAGGACAATTTCACCCTTTATTGTTCATTGATCCACTTCAACTCTTTCTCTAAAAAGGAAGGTGACTTTTTCATTCTCGAAGTACTAACATATCATGAGATCCATGACATTCCATCCCATTTCACATCATTTACCATTATTACAAAGTATTTTTAATAGGATATCCAATATGAATAAATCCTCATATGAAGAGATAGCACTTTAATCTTATTTTCTTCATTGAAATTTTAACTTAAAATTTCTATAAATGGTTAACCTTATAACCCTTCATAAAGATGAAAATTCCAATCATTAGAAATATATTCCTGAAAGTAGTTTAACATTGTTCCTCTATATATCAAAAAGTACCACTGGTTTGTCACATTGAAAACATGTGAATACCCTCATCGTATATTCCCTTGAAACATGGTAATAACCTTAATTACCATAAATCCTTTTGAAAAACCTGCATTCTTATTTATTTTAATGATTACTGGATATATTCTTTAAATCCAAGAATTTGTAAACATAATCTTTGATGACCTAGACCAATTTTTCATTAATCAGTTTTGGGGTAATCCATAACATCCAATTTACTTATTCATATCTAGAATATCTTTATCTAAATATCATTATCTTAATGTCAGGAAATAATTACGGTTTAACTTCCCCAAATAAAAATATCACATTTACATGAAACCACTTTTCTTTGTCTTAATCACCAGTTAACTTGTATTTTTCAATCATTAATGAAAACATATACTAAAAATAATTATATTTCTCACAATTCATATAAACTAGTCATTTAATTCCAAAACATAAATACTTAATTCATCTAAATTTATTCTTAAACTGTTACCTAGGATTCATCAACTTATTCCTTAATACCTCTTTCTTAGAATATGAAATTTGAATAATGTCTTAAGGTTCCTAAACCTTAATCTAACCATTATTATAATGTTTAATGTAAAAAATACTGTAATAACATCACATACCTTTCACATGTCATTTGAGGTCTCTTTATCCTCAGAAGTATAACCAATACTCATACCACCTTCCTGATTCTCTTTATAAGATTTCTACTTGGGAATTAAATTTTCATAATTCCCATACTTTAAATATATGAAACATTTAATGTTAACCATGTTCCTTTTAATTCTCACCATTTACATAAATAATAAATCCTGGTGTGAGAAACATTTATCAAAATGGGATACCATATAATCATGAAAAAGTACTTATAGGATGCCTAGATTATGGAATGTACTTGTTTAATCTATCAAACCTTAGATCCTAGGTAATTCCTAGTAATATTCTACTTAAATACTTCATTATGGTTTGTAAATATTTTTTGAATTCCCAATATATAACCCCTAGGAGTGTCAAACTAGGTGTGCAGCAAAGACTCATGTCCTATACCAGATTACCCCGAGTCAAGCCGGAAACTTCATGTTAGAGTTGTTACCCCTAGGTACATATTTTCCAGAGCCTCATCCATAGATTATCCACACAAATATGTATTTCTAGGAAACCACTCAATCTATCCTTTACCAAAATTCCAAGATATTTTTCTAAACATTGACTCATCCTTATCGTTACCCTTTGATACATCCCTATACATATCATTAAAAATATACCTAGGGATCTCACTAATGTTTTCTCATACTATTTTACAAATGTTAACTAAACCCTTACCTATAATACCAACTATATAGACCCACCATTTTCATACATTAATATTATATCACTTTTTCATAATACATAATAAGTTACACGCAAAACATTACTAAAGCCCATATTAGTCTAGTGACTTTATAGAAACATGGAAACATAGACACTGGTAAATAAGTTAGCTAAATTATCTCCCAATAGGTTCTTCTTGACTATAACCCTTCATAGACACATAAAACATAACATATATCTTCATAAAATGGAAAAGTAAACATAAAAGGGGGTGAGATCAGATGCTCAGTAAGGGTAATCAAGGGAGACATGTAAGCATAATTGCAAGCATGAGGGTATGTGAACATGACCAAGAAAATAAAATATAACACCCTACATATCAAATATCATGAATCATGGCATAAATATTGGTTGTTCATAATATAGTAATCATATGTAAGTAAATAACATAAGCCATGAAATCATATCATAGGAATAAAAGATATAATTTTGGAAAACACATAAGCATATATAATGATTTCCATAGTAGTCAAGACATCGCTACCAAGGACATCTTAGAGGACAAAGTCATTTACTAGACTTGTTTCACACCCCATTCCAGCCATGTATTATTGAACTGAGTTCACTCCTCATTCCAGTCCTATAATACTAAATTGGGTTCACTTCTTATTCCAACACTTTAATATTAAACCAAGTTCAATTCTCGTTCCTACTATATCTATCTCATTAGATATAAATATTCACCCAATGAATTGGAGGGATATTTAGGTCCCCACCCATATCATAATTAAACAATACATACATGTGCCAAAAAAATCATAAAAAATAATTTATAACCCATTAAATGAAATTTGTATCATAAAAATGTAATCATATCATAACCTGTGGAAAAAAATATAAGTTTTATAATCATTTCATAAAAATAATATCCCATTAAAAGAAACAGGTTTCAACAGAATATAACTCATGGAAGATAAAAAAGTTTCATAAGAATTATTATATCAAAACATAAACCATTAAATAAATAATATGAATAGAACCTTTGTATTATTTCCTATAATGGCTTGAGTAACATCAACAGATGTCATTATAGATAGAAAATAAATAGGAAAGATATTTTGAAAACATTTCTTGATTCAAATATCATTTCTTCATTAAAAAGGTATTTTTAAAACATAAAACCTTTCAAAACCCATTTTCTTTCTAAATACATTTAAAACACTTAAAGAAGTATTGAAATTGTTTTGAAAATTGTTTTACTTGAAATGTTATAAAATTTTCTTATAAACATTTTGATATATATTTTCCTTGAAAACTTATAAAAGATATTGAAAACATTTAAAACCCATTTTCCTTGAAAATTATTTAAGAAATTTTTAATAAATATTGAACAAGTTTTTAAAATCAATTTATTGAAATTAATTTTAAAACTTTTAATTAAATATTGAAAATATTTTGAAAATAATTTTATTGAATATAATATGAAAAATTGAAAAGAAATCTTGAAAAAAATTTGAAAATAATTTTATTGAATATACTTTGAAAACTTGTAAATAAATATTAAAAATTTTTTGAAAGTTTTTTTATTGAATATAATTCAAAAACTTATAAAGAAAGCTTGAAAACATTTTGAAAATCATTTTATTGTAAGTAATTTGAAAAATTGTTGGGAAAATTTAAAAACCATAAAACACTATTAAAAACATTTTTTCTTGAAAATTATATTCAAATACAACTTTAGAACATTTTTAAAAACCTGTTTTTTTAAATAAAATGAATTTCCGACTTAAGGGAGGAATATGGTCATATTTTTATTAAAACATTTTATTAATTATATTAAGCAAAAAAGAGTGGTAAAATGGTACTAATACATGGATATATATTGAATAAATATAGGAGAAGAAAAAACATGGGTGTACTCTAGATATGGATCATAATATTTCATCAATGGAAGCATAATCATAGATAACCCCGATAAACGATGAGATTGTTTCAATAACACTTACCACATGGTAACATGGGATCATACTCTCCATGTAAGAAAATTAAATTACATGAAGCATAAAATAACATTAAAATAAATATATTCATGATATAACATTTCAAATCTAAGTATATACACCTCAAAAAAGAATGTAGGTTCATAACAAAACATGTGTCTCAAAGAAGGAAAAT
The DNA here is from genome assembly GCA_963277665.1 of Viscum album. Lineage (NCBI taxonomy): Eukaryota > Viridiplantae > Streptophyta > Magnoliopsida > Santalales > Viscaceae > Viscum > Viscum album. Next base: position 1,403,911,145 of record OY728120.1, on the reverse strand, counting down.
TGAGACAAAACTATCTTATCGATTTGGTACTTTTGAAACATAAAACCTGTGAAATAAATTTCATAGAATGGATATTAAAATACCACTAAATTTAATAATTATTATTATATAATAAATTCATGGGTAGTATAAACACCATACAAAAGAAAATAGTGGTGAATATGTCATGTATCTCACAAAAATAAAAAGTGAGAAGAAATTCCTTTACTTTATGTCTTAACTCTCATCATACTCATTAAAAACTCTTGTATGATAAATATAAATTTATTATACATATATAAAATAAAAATATTCTTATATCTAATACCATATATATTTTTACTATGACTTTATATTGACTTCTTGTTAATAATTCTATGTTAAGGTTACGCTTTGGGTAATATTATCTTTTTTTCACATGTGTCTTAATTTGTTATATATTTGGTCCTTATACTTATATCATGATTTATATAATGTAAAACCTGATATAAATATAATATATATTAATTATATGTTTATTATAATAATCTATAGAATATAGAAGTATGAAATGGAACACACCATTCATGGGAACGGTAGGTTGTATGTACGCATGAATGTTTTTTCTATTTAATTGTCATATTAAAAAAATGGTAAATGAGATATATATATATATATATATATAATTATTATAGTAGAATTATTATTTCATATATATAATATAATTTCACTAAACTCATCCTTAATACATTCCATGTAGTGTGTGAATAAATCACATCGCTTTGAGGGGGCAGTAGTCCACACTTTCTCAAACGAAATTATCATATTTACACCAAATGGAAAGTATAAATATATGTGTAGTAAAATTATTATAGAAGATTAATATAATATATAACATATATAAATATATTTTCTATCATAATTTCCACCATGATATTTAGTAAAGGAAAAATAAACAATCACCACTAAGTGAGGTGGTAGTTCACTGTACACATAAACAGTTTGTCTGTTACCCATTAGATGGATGTGCATGTAATTGTAGGTTGAAATATTTTCATAAAAATATCTCAATATATTTAGGATTATTTTTTATTGTATAATCATGTAATAAGGTGAATTGAGGTGGTGGATAAAGAAAATAAAATAAAGGAGTTTGAGGGAGGGTGTTACTTCTTAATCGGGTAACTCCTTTCGGTTTGAACCAAATAGATTCCTTGAAAGTATTTCTGAAAAAATGGAGGATTAAAGGAGGAATTTAGAGTTTTTTTAGGATATTTTATCAGATATTTATTTAAACTAATTGTTTTGATAGGTTTGAATAAGTGGGACGAGATGAGGCCTTTTATAGTGGAGGAGTGGCACTCCTGTAATATTTTGAAAAATGAATTGCATACACATTTTTCACATGTCAATTCGATCCAATAATGGAAAATATTTAATAAAATTGATTATAGGTTCTAAATATTTCCATAAAATTTCTCTTTGAAATTTTTTAGGTCTTTTGGAGTCTTAGATATAAGTTTTAATACTTTGTTAAACTAATTTTTCTCTTAATCATTGTAATTGATTTTAACTGCATTCACTACTATTTTTTGTCAAAAATTAATTTTAAATTATTATAAATTATTATTATTCAAAATTTTTAATCCATTTTTTCAAATTCTAATCATATAAGTGAAATAAATTAATTTAATATTAATTCCACTGATCGGACGACACTACGATTTTTTAATGTAAAAATGATCAAACGTTTGCTGAGTTTTTATATCCAATTTATTTGTAAAACTGGTTACAGTGACCTAAATAAGATTAATTTATAAAAATATTATTTAATTAAGATTTTAGACTAATTTAAAATATAATTTAATCTTATAAGTAAATTATATGAAAAAAAGATATGAACTAAAATTCAGTATTTTTCACTACTCATTGAAAAATGAAACTTCATAAGAAAATTACAAAAAATTTACCCTAACTAAATTATTATGTTCCTATTTAAAATATTAAGTTTATTTTTATATTATATATATATATATATAATTTATAAAAATTTTATTTAAAATGGGTTCACCGTTAATCCCACTTACTTGACAACACTGTGAGTTTTAATGTAAAAATGATAAACTTTGCTGAGTTTTTATATCCAATTTCAATGTGAAATTGGTTACAATGACCTAAAGTATATTAATTTATAAAAATATTATTTAATTAATATTTTAAACTAATTTTAAATATAATTTAATCTTATAATTAAATTAGATGAAAAAAAAGTTTTGAACTAAAATTCAGTATTTTTCACTACTCATTAAAAAATGAAACATAATAGAAAAATACAAAAACATTTCCCTAAAAAAATTATTATGTTATTATTTAAAATATAAAGGTTATTTTTAAATATTAAATCTATAAAATTTCTAAAATTCTATTTAAAATGGCTTCACCATTAAAATTTGTTAAAAATAACTTAATAAAAATATAGATTTTTAAGCATAGAATTGGGTTTTTTCTTATAATATATTTATAAAATATATTAGGTGAGTATAGAAATATTTTATTGAATATATGACATATATATTACATTAATATCACTCACTAATGGTAATTAGTTTAATTTAATATGGTAAAACAACTTTTTAACCATAGAAATATTAATATTTTCCTTTATATTCAATCAGTTTTCATATTCATTTCTAATTAATTGGTTACCTATGAATTCATCTTATATTTGTGTAAACCATATATTTTCATAAATTAGTTAATAATATTCAAAACAACATATTTAATAAAATTAATATTTAATAGGTTATATCTTATTATATTAAATAATAATATTTTAATAATATATTATTATTTGGTAAAATTCGGTCATGTGTGTTATGCAATCCATCAAGGTAGTTTATTTTTGCATGTAATGCAAGATAATATTTAAATTCCATGTAGAGAAAGATAAAATTTATATTGTTCGTAGTGCATGATTAACTTGGTGTTTCATATAATGCAAGACAAACATAGTTCTTTAATATAAAATAAACTATTTTCAGTGTTGTGTTGTCACGACCCCCTCCAACCAAAGATGCCCCTCCTGAGCTGGAAATGGTGAAAGAGAGATAATGACCCCCAAGTCCCGCCTCCAGTAGGCCCTGGGGTGGCGACTAGCACTAAGGGTATGAGTTTTCACAAATATGGGAGGCATTACCCTTTTTATTATATAGGATCTGGAAATAGGACAAGTCAACCACCAAAAAGGGAAAAGAACAAGTGTATAGAAATAAACCCAAACCCAGCCCACATGCATGTTTAAACAATTTTATAACAAGGTACAAGTACAAGAAATCTCAAAAGTAAAATACCAAAGGAAAAAAAGAGTACAAAAATTACAACAACTCTAACTGTCCGACAAGTAGGGCCTCGGACGGCCCTGGTAGTCCTCCTAGAAACTTGAAAGTAAACATAGGGTGAGCATACAAGTATACTCAGTAGGTAAACCTAAAGCTCTCATGAACAAGTGGGTAGACATCCTAATGTCCCGTGAGAACAACAGGAGAAACCTAGCAAGTAATTCTATCCACCCAACCTCACCAGCCACACTCACCAAAACAAAATCACAATAGGTAGTAGTATATAAGAATAATAATATTGGGTACCCCGCACCATTACCCTTTAGTTAGCTGCTCTTCCTAACGGAGAACGTCCTGACGCTGCCACACTCTCCACGCCTGCACACACCTGGGCCTCACAACCACGTATCCCTCCCGCACACACCTGGGCCTCACAACCACGTATCCTGCCCGCACACACCTGGGCCTCACAAACATGTATCCTTCCCGCACACACCTGGGCCTCACAACCACGTATCCCGCCCCCACACACCTGGGCCTCACAACCACGTATCTCGTCCGCACACAACTGGGCCTCACAATCACCTATCCCACCCGCACACACCTGGGCCCCAATCGAAACCTACCCGAGGAGTCTTGGGTGTAAGGTTGCCTCAAGCCATCATAGCCTATAAGCCTGCCCAAAGAGTCTTGGTCTAAAACCACCCCAGTCGAACCCTACCCGAAGGGTCTTGGGTGTAAGGTCGCCTCAAGCCATCACAGCCTAGGGAAGAAGGAGTAGGAAGGAGCTAGTAACTAAGAGGAAAACACCCTCTCCCATGGAATGGGAGTGTTCGGAACTAATTGCTCAACATGGGTGAGGTGCGATAAAACACAAAAGATACAGATATATATATATAAACCACACAGCCCAACCTAAGGCTTCTAAATAGAGAAAGTGAGCACTTTCCTCGGCACTACTACTACGAGGCATTCATAAAACAAACAACCCCAGCCCCATTTAGGTTTTCACGTTTCAGCAGAAATTAGATTATTTACTTCCTTAACTAATGGGAAAATATCCACAACCGACCACAATGATCATTCGTAAAACATATCCCTGCCATCCCCAAATCAATTTAGGAAAACACAAGCAGCACAACAAAGTCCTTATTAACAACCAACCAACCCCATAGATTATTAATCCTGTTCCATTAAAATTACCCACCATTCATTAACTCTTCCACTTTTTATTTATTATTCAAAACCCATAGCCCGTTCCCATTTAAACCCATCTCTGCAGCCCCATTTCTGACCACCAAAACCACCACCACACCGTACATCATCATCCCTTTAATACCATTTATCACATCCCCACTGCCCATCACCATCATAGCATTCACACCAACCCACAACCAAGTCAACCGCAGCCCCGCTGCTCACCCGATCCACAAAAACCCACAAAACACCCCCATCACATGCCACGTAACCAAGCCAACACCCACATATTCATTATTCCATTTTGTTCAACCGGGGTGATCACACAAGGGTTCCAGATTTTCATTTAATCAGCCAACTTTACGTGATTAACCAATTTCCACATTCCACAAAGTTCCATTCACCTAAATGGTCTAGAAAGATAGGGAAACATTTAATTGCATAAGCAAAGGCCCCCAAAGACCGTTATTTTCAGTAGGCATAAGCCTATTCATTTCACAACATAATCACAGGATATAAAAGGTAAAGTAACAGCAATCACAAACTTCCCAACCATGTTCTTTAACCAGTTATTATCTTTATTTAATGGTTCAACTATTTCTCATTAAAACAAGAGGATAACCACCCCGCAAGATGCACAAATTAAAGAGACGAAGGTAAGATCCCTACCTCAATAGGTTCTGATCGCAATGCTCCCCCGGATCAACCTTAGAAGATGTCCGTCAGCGTCTGTCACTTCTGTCGGGTCTCGAAAAAACCTCCTCGGGTGGAAGTCGGAGAGGAAAGGACCAAGGAAAGACAACGGATCTGATCTTGGAAGTTCCGCCTTGTCTTTATGATCCCGTAGCTGCTGACGGATCTTAAATCGGAGCTCGGACGAAGAAGTTATGGAAGGAAGAGCCTTCGAGTCTCTTGAGAGAGCTCTGCTCAGAGGAGAGGGGAGGAGAGTTGTGTGTTGAAAAGTAGGAGGGGACCCCTCCTTTTATAGGCGTGAAAAGAAAAATTACATGGCGTGTAATTTATGGTACAAAGCGTGTACTTGTTCTCTCACAAGGTCTCCACACGGCTTCCAACACGGCTCTACGGCCGTCGACTGGTCAACACACAGATTGAGGGTAACGCATACATGGGGAAGGACTACACGGCATGTAGTCTAGACACACGGTGTGTACTCATTTATTTCACACGGCAAGGACACAGCTTCAACATGGCACATGGTCGTTGACTGGGAACGCGTACGCGGGGAGGGACTACACAGCGTGTAATTTTGGGTACACGGCGTGTACCCATTTACTTCACACGGCAAGGACACGGACTTCAGCACGGGGTATACCCGGCAAGGGGGTACACAGCGTGTACTTAAACTACACGGCATGTAGTTTCAAAATTCTGGAAAGTGTGGGAAAAGTCCATTTTACCCTCCAGAACACTTCTCAGCTTTCTTTTTGACAAAGGAATGGGTCGGAGAGGTCCGGGCTATTACATCAGATACCTCTTAAAACATTATCGTCCCCGAGAATTCAAAAACCAACCCATAGGAACCCAACAAGATACCTGTTAGGGTTCTTGTTATAACTGGAACCCAACCAACATCCCTAATTATAGGTGGTAGGAATTCCTTCCCCTATGTCGAGATATTATCCGCTTTAGGCGGCACTGACTCGCCTACACGGGTTTAATCACGTCCTTATTAATGCGTCTCAGTTAAGAATTGGGCCTTCCCACTTCCATACATTAGTACTTTTCAACTCACACTACCCCCAGCACCGCACAAGCCACACACTGCATGAACACGTGGTTTGGGGAAAATTCCTTTTCCTATGTCAAGATATTATCCGCTTTAGATGGCACTGTCTCACCCGCACGGGTTCAATTGCATCCGCATTAATGTGTCTCGATTAAGGGTCAGGTTTTTCCCTTTCCCCACACATCCGGACATGTTACACATTACAAGGAAACAAAAGGTCTCACAACTGACAAGCCAATCATTCCATATAACAAAGGAACAAAGTACAAAAACAAGCTCAGAAGAACAAGGTAAAACACAAGTCAAAACAACTCTGGGTACTGAGAATGCATCTGGGTCTCCCGCTCCCAAGTGCTCCCCTCAAGGCCACCATGCCTCTATAACACATGAACCAAGGAAATTGTTCGTCCACGGAGTACCTTCTCTTTACGATCTTCGATTCTGACTGGTCGTTCCTCAAAGGTCGTGTCGTCTCCCATATCTAACTCTCCCCAGTCGATAATGTGAGAGTCGTCGTGTAAGTACCGACAAAGCTGGGAGACATGGAAGATGTCATGAACTTTATCCAATTGAGGTGGCAGGGCCATCTGATATGCCACCTCGTCGACTCGCCTCAACACCTCAAAAGGTCCGATGAACCAAGGTGAGAGCTTTATCCCTTTCCCAAACCTTCGCTGCCCCCGTCGAGGGGAAACCTTCAATAACACATGATCTCCCACCTCGAACTCCAAGGGCCTCCTCCTACGATCAGCATAAGACTTCTGGCGGTCCTGATCCACCTTCATCCTCTCACGTACAAGCTAGACTTTCTCTGGGGTGCTCTACACTACCTCTGGCCCAAGAGCACCTGTCTCACCAACCTCTGCCCAACAAATGGGTGAACGAAATGGCCTTACATACAAAGCCTCAAACGGTGCCATGACAATAGTAGAGTGGAAGCTGTTGTTGTAGTAAAACTCTACTAAAGGAATGTGTCGTACCCATGACCCTTCGAAATCTAGGACGCATGCTCGCAGCATATCCTCCAGTGTCTGGATTGTCCGCTCTGTCTTCCCATCAGTCTGGGGGTGGAAAGCAGTGCTAAGGAATAGCTGGGTGCCAAAAGCATGCCGTAACCCCCTCTAGACTCATGAGGTAAACCGAGTATACCAGTCTGAGACAATAGTCCTCGGAACTCCATTCAAATGCACCACCTCGTCTACATACCTCTGTGTTATGGTACTCACCGGGCCCGACTCCTTGATTGCTAAGAAGTGATCTGATTTCGTCAGACGATCCACCACCACCCAGATATCATCATAACCACCCTAAGCTCTGGGTAGTCCTGTGACGAATTCCATTGAGATGTCATCCCACTTCCACTTGGGGACATCTAAAGGATGCAACAAACCACTGGGAACACGGTGTTCAGCCTTCACTTGCTGACACACTAGGAATTTAGCTACAAACTCTACCACTGCCCGTTTCACCCCGGGCCACCAAAACTGTTCCCTTAGGTCTCGGTACATTTTTGAAACTCCTGGATGTACCGCCAAGGCTGAGCTATGGAACTCACGAAGAACTCCCTCGCGCATCACCTCTGGAACAAACAACTTTCCATGGAAAAGCATCTGATGTCAGCTGTCCTCTGACCATCCTTCTGGAGAGTTCCCCTGATCGACAAAATCCCTACATCACTTCTGCCTTAGAGTCCCCCCACTGAGACTCTTCCACCTGCTACAACAAGGATGACTGCACCGTCATCTGAAAAAAAAACAACCTCTAACACCCTCTACCCCTGCATCCAAGTGCAAGGCTTCCAACTCTCCCATCGCTTTCCAAGCATCAGTGGATTCCCGAACCACTTTCTTTGTGTGACTTCCTGCTCAGGGAATCATCCACAACGTTTCCCTTACCTTTAGTGTAAGATATCTCAAAGTCATAGTCTTGGAGAAACTCGGCCCATCTCTGCTGCCACAAGTTCAGGTCACGCTGGGAGAAGATATAACGCAGGCTCTTGTGATCTGAGAAGACCACAAAGCGTTCCCCAAAGAGGTAGTGTCGCCACAACTTCAGTGCGAACACTACTGCTGCAAGCTCTAGGTCATGGGTGGAATAGTTACGCTCGTGAGGGCGTAACTTCCTAGACCCATAACAGATCACTCCCTTCTTCTACATCAGCACGCACCCCAAACCAAGTCCAGAAGCATCACAAAACACCTCATGAAACAACCCTTACTCTGGAAACCTGAGTACGGAAGCACTGACCAACTTCTCCTTCAGGTAGTCGAAAGCTTTCTGGCACTGCTCGCTCCATAGGAAGACCTGGTTCTTCCTTTTCAAAGCTGTCAATGGAGGAGCAACTCGAGAGAAGTCCGAAACGAACCTCCGATAGTAACATGCTAACCCTAGGAAACTACCAACTTCTGCCATGCTCTTGGGTGCCACCCAAGAAACAACTGCCTCCACCTTAGATGGGTCTACTGACACTCCATGCTGAGATAACACCTGCCCAAGGAAGTATACTTCTTGCATCAATAACTTACACTTCGAAAATTTCCCGTAAAGCTGGTGGTGTCGAAGGAATTCCAAGAATTCCCTAAGATTCTCAACGTGCTCCTCCTCTGATCTTGAGTAGATCAGAATGTCATCGATAAACACAATGACGAACCAGTCCAGAAACTCTCAGAAGACAAAGTTCATAAGTCCCATGAACACAGCTGGTGCATTCGTAACTCCAAACGGCATCACTACAAACTCGAAGTGCCCATACCTGCACCTGAAATCCATCTTCGAGATGTCACTGTCCTTTACCCTCAGCTGATGATATCCAGATCGTAGATAAATCTTGGAAAACCAACCTGCTCCCCTCAGTTGGTAGAAGAGATCATCTATCCTTGGGAGGGGGTAATGGTTCTTGACCGTTACCTGGTTCAACCTTTGGTAGTCTATGCATAGCCTGAGACCACCATCTTCCTTCTTCACGAACAAAACTGGAGCACCCCATGGCGACACGCTGGGTCGAACAAAACCCTTCTCCATCAGATCGTCAATCTGAATCCGTAACTCCCGCAACTCCGAAGGTACAATCCGATAAGGGGCCATCGAAATCAGATGGGCACCAGGTTTTAAGTCTATCCCGAACTCAACGTCACGTCGGGGGGGTAGAGTCACAACCTCCTCGGGAAAAACATCAAGGAACTCCCCAACAACCTCTGGGATATCCATCATCTATGTATCAGTTGGAACCACTGATAACCCGTCTAACAAGGAAAGGAGAGGCTCCACACGCCGGATTCCTACCTGATAGCTCCTCTCACCAACAAAAGCAACATGTTTCCCATCCACGTCAGAGGACACGACTCTTCTCCGGAATCAGTCGATAACGGAACTAACAGAAAACAACCAGTCGATGCCTAGGATGATATCGTTTGGATGCATCTGTAATAGAAGAAGGTCCCCACTAGATCGATGTGGTCCAAACGTCAGCCCACATCCCCAGCAAACACAAGATACGCTGGTCTGGCCTCCAACTGGTGTACTCAGCCCCAGTGGTACGGAAATTATCTCTACGTCTAGTCCCAAAGCATGGGCTTGACCAGGTGTAACAAAGGAGTTCAAAGCTCCCGAATCGAAAAAAGCAGAAACAAGAGTGTTGAACAAACAAATCATACCTCGCACCACCTCTGGTCCTGCTGGAGCTGTCAACTCTGCTACGTGCAACTGTCCACGCCCAACTCCTCTGCCTCTCTGATGTCGTCCTCCTCCCTGACCACGCTCTGGTCGAGGTCCCTAAGGAGCACCCTGAGGTCGGCCTCCTCCCGCCAAGTCTGCCCTCGGAGGAGCATGGTCCTGCTGCTGCTGGAAGGGCCTCGCCGGAAACTGGTGCTACTGAGGTGGGCGCTGAACCTTCCCACCTCCACCGTACTGAGCTCGAGTCGGGCACTGACTTTGAACGTGCTCGAAACCTCCACAAGAAAAACACTTCAGTTCTGGGCTCATGAAAAAGAGACGAGGACCCGAAGATCTGAACTGGAACTGCTAGGGCCTTCTCCCCACTGGCCTAGACCTGGAAGGTCCTGTCGTAGGAGACCTGCTGCTAACTGCCTTCCCCTTCGACGAGCCCGGCTGGATCCCCTCTCAGGGTGCACCTCTCAGTGAGTAAATCCTCTCTACAACCTCTTCCTTCTTCTGTACCGCCAAGTACGTCGGAAGGGTGAAGGGGGTGACAGCATATTGGAGCAAAGGATGAAGTGCCTCCTCCAAACGTCTCGTCTGAGACTCCTCCTCCAGAAAGAGATCCGGAGAAAAGCATAGGAGATCCTTGAACTTGATCCCCAACTCTCGTACTGACATACTCCCATGCTGAAGGGAGAGTAACTCCTGCCGCTTCTCCGCCTTGATCATGGAAGAAAGGAATTCCTCTCAGAATTCCTTCTCGAAGTCAGCCCACGAAACCTCTGCCTCTATCCTCTCTCTGAGGTAGAGCGTCCACCACTATCGCGTCTCACCTCTCAGCTGACTAACTATTAGGGGAACCCAGTACTCCCTCGTAGCATGGATCAAGGTAAAAGAGATTCCTAGCTCCTCAAGCCACCCCTCCGTCTTCGTATCTGAAGTACTACCCTCGTACTTCTTGAGGTTCTGCCACTGGAAAGAACGGAGATTCTTCTACCACTGGCTATCTTCCTCCTCTCAGTCAACCCTCAACTGATCGACTGCCTCGATCTATTGGGCCTCGTCCGTCTGAGCCACCCGGGGATGACGTCCAGGTGCCATAGCTATACGGTAAACAAGGATCGCCTAAGCCCAAGTAGTAAGGAAAAACTCATGGTTTTATTTTTATCATTTTATTTCAATTTATTTCCCAGATTACCCAAATCAAGTAAAACACAGTTATGATGATGCATGTACCTTCCCTAGGGTATCTACCCTACAATCAATGTGGTATCACTTGGTCGTTCGGTAGGCTTAGAGTCCTTGCATCGGATCACGGGGGGCCCTAAAATCATGTTTCCTAGTCAGTCTTCCCTATCCTATGTCACACACCAAGATTAACTAACATTGTTTCCCTACCATCCCAAGAAATCCTCACTATTCCTAACTCCAGACTTCATCCTATCTCTCAACCATCACCTCTGATACCATTCTGTCACGACCCCCTCCCACCAATGATGCCCCTCCTGAGCTGTCAATGGTGAAAGAGAGATAATGACCCCCGAGTCCCGCCTCCAGTAGGCCCCGGGGTGGCGACTATCACCAAGGGTATGAGTTTTCACAAATATGGGAGACATTACCCTTTTTATTATATAGGATCGGGAAATAGGACAAGTCAACCACCGAAAAGGGAGAAGAACAAGTGTATAGAAATAAACCCAAACCAAGCCCACATGCATGTTTAAACAATTTTATAACAAGGTACAAGTACAAGAAAGCTCAGAAGTACAATACCAAAAGAAAACAAGAGTACACCAACTTCAACAACTCCAACTGTCCGACTAGTAGGGTCCCTCATGGCCCTGGTAGTCCTCCTGGAAACCTAAAAGTAAACGTAGGGTGAGCATACAAGTATACTCTGTAGGTAAACCTAAAGCTCTCATGCACAAGTGGGGAGACATCCTAATGTCCAGTGAGAACAACAGGAGAAACCTAGAAAGGAATTATATCCACCCAACCTCACCAGCCACACTCACCAAAACACAATCACAATAGGTAGTAGTATATATGAACAAGAATATTGGGTACCCCGCACCATTCCCCTTTAGTTAGCTGCTCTTCCTAATGGAGAACGTCCTGACGCTGCCACACTCTCCCCGCCCGCACACACCTGGGCCGCACAACCACGTATCCCGCTCGCACACACCTGGGCCTCACAACCACGTATCCCGCCCGCACACACCTAGGCCTCACAACCACGCATCCCGCCCGTACACACTTGGTCCTCACAACCACGTATCCCGCCCGCACACACCTAGGCCTCACAACCATGTATCCCGCGCGCACACACCTGGGCCTCACAACCACGTATCTCGCCCGCACACACCTGGGCCTCACAACCACGTATCCCGCCCACACACACCTGGGCCCCAATCAAAACCTACCCGAGGAGTCTTGGGTGTAAGGTTGCCTCAAGCCATTATAGCCTATAAGCTTGCCCAAATATTCTTGGGCTAAAACCACCCCAATCGAAACCTACCCGAAGGATCTGGGGTGTAAGGTCACCTCAAGCCATCACAGCCTAGGGAAGAAGGAGCAGGAAGGAGCTAGTAACTAAGAGGAAAAAACCCTCTCCCATTGAATGGGAGTGTTCGGAACTAAGTGCTCAACATGGGTGTGGTGCGATAAAACACAAAAGATACAGATATATATATAAACCACACAGCCCAACCTAAGGCTTTTAAATGGAGAAACTGAGCATGTGCCTCAGCACTACTACTACAAAGCATGCATACAACAAACAAACCCAACCCCATTTAGGTTTTTACGTTTCAGAAGAAATTATATTATTTAGTTCCTTAACTACTGGGAAACTATCCACAACCGACCACAACGATCATTCGTAAAACATATCCCTGCCATCCACAAATCAAGTTAGGAAAACACAAGCAGCACAAAAAAGTCCTTCTTAACAACCAACCAACCCCATCGATTATTAATCTCGTTCTATTACCATCAACCACCATTCATTAACTCTTCCACTTTTTATTTATTATTCAAAACCCATAGCCCATTCACATTTAAACCCATATCTGCAGCCCCGCTGCTAACCACCAAAACCACAACCACACCGTACATCATCATCCCTTTAATACCATTTATTGCATCCCCTCTTCCCATCACCATCATAGCATTAACACCAACCCACAACCAAGTCAACCGCGGCCCGGCTGCTCACCCAATCCACAACCACCCACAAAACACCCCCATCACATTCCACGTAACCAAGCCAACACCCACATGTTCATTTTTCCATTTTTTTCAATCGGGGTGATCACACAAGTGTTCCATATTTTCATTTAATCATCTAACTTTACATGATTAACCAATTTCCACATTCCACAAAGTTCCATTCACATAAACGGTCTAGAAAGATAAGGAAACATTTAATTGCGCAAGCAAAGTCCCCCAATGACCGTTATTTTCAGTAGGCATAAGCCTATTCATTTCACAACATATTCACAGGATATAAAAGGTAAAGTAACAGCAATCACAAACTTCCCAACCCTGTTCTTTAACCAGTTATTATCTTTATTTAATGGTTTAACTGTTTCTCATTAAAACAAGAGGATACCCACCCCGCAAGATGCACAAATTAGAGAGACGAAGTTAAGATCCCTACCTCAACAGGTTATGATCGCAACGCTCCCCCGGATCAACCTTAGAAGACGTCTGTCGGCGTCTGTCACTTCTGTCGGGTCCCGGAAAAACCTCCTAGGGTGGAATTCAGAAAGTAAAGGCTGAAGGAAAGACAACGAATCTGAGCTTGGAAGTTACTCCTCATCGTTATGATCCTGTAGCCACTAACAGATCATAAATCAGAGCTCAGATGAAGAAGTTATGGAAGGAAGAGCCTTCGAGTCTCTTGAGAGAGCTCTGCTCAGAGGAGAGGGGAGGAGAGGTGTTTGTTGAAAATGAGGAGGGGACCCTTCCTTTTATAGGTGTGAAAATCAAAAGTACACGGTGTGTAATTTATGGTACACTGCATGTACTTGGTTCTTTCACAAGGTCTCCACGCGGCTTCCAACACGGCTCTGTGGCCGTCGACTGGTCAACACACGGTTTGAGGGTAACGCATATGCGGGGAAGGACTACACGGCATGTAGTCTGGACACACAGTGTGTACTCATTTATTTCACGCAGCAAGGACACAGCTTCAACATGGCACATGGTCGTTGACTGGGAATGCGTACACAGGGAGGGACTACACGACGTGTAATTTAGGGTACACGGCGTGTACCCATTTACTTCACACGGCAAGGACACGACCTTCAGCACGGGGTATACCCGGAAAGGGGGTACATGGTGTGTACTCAAACTACATGCCGTGTAGTTTCAAAATTCTGGAAAGTGTGGGAAATGTCCATTTTACCGTCTAGAACTCTTCGCAGCCTTCTTTTTGACAAAGGAATGGGCCGAAGAGGTCTGGGCCATTACATGTCTAGAATGAAAAATATCAAAAAATATTAAATTAATTTGAAAAAAATCAATAAATATTAAGGTGTTATAGTACATGAATCATGATGGATTGTGTTTATTTTTTAATTGTATAATTATGGAAATTTAATTTAATAAAATAATTAATTAAATAAACCTATGATAAAATCCCATATTACCATTCTTAGGATAATCTCCTTACTTTTCATGAATGCATCATGATCTTCATCTATGAGTGGTTCATGTAGTTGAGGTTTATCAAGATAACCTATATGATCATTGTAATATAAAATTTAAAGAAGCTGATAAGTTTTAGTATATGTATTTATGTTCTTTTCAGTGGTAGAGTTTGGGAAGTATGATGGGAGCATTTTTTATGTAAATAAAAAATATTAGTTATAGGAACTCAAGATCTATTTTGGTCTGATCAGAGTGTGGTATGGGTTTTGGGTGAAATTGATAGTAATTTAGTTGTGGTGTGTTGTTCATCAGGGATGGAAACTATTTCTTGGTGACCTAAAGGTGGTCGATGTGTTGTGTCCAAACTTTTAGAATGTGTTTTATTCAGAATTCCTATCATCTATGAAAATGGATATGAAGTGGAAGGAGTTACTCTCTCTTTATTAGGGGATCCTAATTGTGTGGGTGATTGGTATAAGGTTCAGGTAACTATTAATATTTTCCCTAGATGTTTCTCCAAATGAGGAGTCTCGGTCATGGCTTCTGGAGAAGGCCTTTCACTCAGTGATCAGGTATGTGGTCACACTATTTATGTTCCCTATGTAGTTGGAGGTGAAAAAAATTGTGTATGTTATCTAGTAGATTATTTCCTTGGGATTTGATCCTTGAGATAGTGGGTAGTATAGAGTATTAATGACAGAGGATTTGGTTTGGGGTCCATGGATTTCCAGGAAGTTGGGGTTCTGATCGGTGGGAAACCGACCATGATAGATATTTTCCTATCCTCCTAGGGTAGGTGACTTCCAAGAACCCATTAGAGGATTCCCATTTTAATGTTATGTATATAGGTTCATAGTAACCTCCAATACCAATGTATTATTTATAGGGGAGGATAGTATCAAGAGGGTTCTCAGTAACCTTATTATTAGTAACATCAGTTTCTTCTAAGACAGTTTCAGAAGAAAGGACCACTAATGCTTCTTTTATAGATGTGAGTAGATGGAGTTGTAGAGGGAAGCCTTATGATAGTCACTATCCATAGTTCCTTGGTCATAGAATGGTTATAGAGGTTATAAATATAGGGTAATAGGAGTTAGTCATGTTCATATACACACATTATAGGTATCACGGCTAGCAGAGCTAGGATTTTTTTGAGGTATTATTAGTTTGTCATCTACTCTTGTTTGTGTAGTATTTGATTCTAGAGACTCACACTCCTTGGTTTCTCCTAATTTGGTCTGTGATTTGGGAATTGATGTGAAAATTCTTCTAGTTCCCCTAGTATTATCTACACTATTTATATGTCATGAGGGTTTGTTTGATGTGTGTTAGGGATATAGGCAGGTGCTGGAGTAGTACCAGTTTGTGATAAATTTCCTATTACTACAGATATAGCTATAAAATATTATCCTAGGCATGGATTGGTTGTATTCTATGTGTTAAATCATATAATATTTCTATATTAGAGTTTAATTTTCCAATTTTGAGGTTTAATGAGTTTCATTCATTAGAGAGTGAGTTTAATATATTGGTGGTAAGCAAGAAAGTTCTATTTTCTCTCAACTGGAAGAGATATCAGTGGGATATCTTGCAAGAGATATTACTAGAGTATTGGAGGAGTTATTGGATGTGTTCCCAAAATATTTTATAGACCTTACCCCTTAATGTGATGTTTATTTTGGGATATAGTTTCAACCATCTATGTTTCTAATTTTAGTGTCTCCCTATCTATTAGTGCCTATAGAGTTACATGAGTTGAGGTTGTTGGTGGATGATATGAAACAATGGGGTTTTATATAGCCTATTTTTTATCTTTGGGGTTCACCAATGTTTTTATCTAAGAAGAAGGATGATATTCTATGGTAATATATAAACTACTAGATGTTTAATTAGGTTATAGTAAATAACTATTAACCTCTTCTGGGGATCAATGATTTTTTCAACTAGTTGAGAGGAGATAGTTGGTTTTTGAAGATCAATATATGTTCTAGATATCACCAGTTGAGGGTGAAGGGCGATAATATCCTAAAGAATAACTTCATGTGCATTCATGGTCACTCCAAGTTCATGTTCATGCCTTTCATTGTTATGAACACACTCGTCATGTTCATGGGGATCATGAACTTTGTGTTCAGTGTATTCCTAGACTGGCTTGTCATCATATTCATTGATAATATCTTAAACTACTCAAAATCAAAGGAGGAGAACGTTAAAAATCATAGAGATATTTTGTAAGTACTTAGACACCTCCATATCTATGGGAATCTATCAAATTATAATATCTAAATGTGAGAGTTGTGTTTCCTTGTACATTCGGTGTCTCAATAGGGTGTGGCATTAGAACTTTAAAATTTCAAGGTAGTTTTTTCTTGGTTATTACCCAAGAATTTTGAAGATGTTCACAATTTTCAATGTATTTCTAGTTATCATTGAAGGTTTGTGACTGATTTATCTTAAATTTCATCCCCAATAACAACTTTTACTAGGAATAACTAGTCCGTTTTGTGGACTGATCATTTTCAGTCAGTGTTCGGTTACCTAGAGAATAAGTTATTTAATGCTCCAATGTTTTGGTTTCCTAAGGAGTGTGTGAAGTTCGAGGTTTTATATAATGCATACCAAATAGGATTAGGGTGTTTTTTGGTTCAATAGGGGGAATAAATAACTTATTTTTCTAGGAAGTTATATCCCCATAATTTTAATTAGTTCCCTCATGATTTGAATCTAGTAGAAGTTTTGTTTTCATTAAATCTATTTCAAAATTACCTCATCAGTGAGCACTTTGTGATTTTCACAGAACAAAAGATCCTAAAATATGTCTTTTTCTCAGTGGTATTTGAATATATTCTAGTTATAGTAGATATAACCTCTCCAAGATTATGATTTTGAAATCTCTTAAACCCTGATGAAGGGGACTATTATTGTTAATGAATTCAACCAGAATTCCCAAGGGGACGTGTTTTGGGAGTCTATTGATGTTTGGAAAGTATTTGAGGAGATTAAAGAAATGAATCTTAAAATTGGAGATATCAGTGTTCATGGTTATATTTATCATATGATTTTAGAGTAATATATGATATATTAGGTGGAGGATTCTTAGTGGGGAGACACATAGGTAAAGGTTATGTTTGAGTGTGTTGTCTGTAGAGATTATATAGAGGGATGGTAAAAACTAGGTTTTGTTTTAGGGGAGGTTGTCTATTCCATATATGATGCATAAGGAATTTCAATATGGGTTTAATATCTCAACTTTATTAGTGAATCTAGGTGAGATCAAGTTGTATTATGGCCTGAGAAGAAATTTTTTTGTCGAGGATGAAATTGAAGTGGCATATTTTATGGAAAAGTGTTTGGATTGTCAATAGGTGAAAGTGGAGCATTGTACTCATGGTTGTTTTTTGTGGTACTTGGATATTAATAAGTAGAAATGGTAATACATATTTTTTTATTTCATTATTATTTTAACCCTATCTTAGGGAGTTTGTGATGTAGTTTGTGTGATAGTTTAATGACTGATGAAGTCGGTTCATTTTCTAGTGATCTATGGATTGAGTGTTATGGGTTTCATAGTGAGGTGGTGTATAGATGATGTGGTTAGGCTTTGAGGTACTGAGTGCCATCATATATGATCAAGATCCTTGTTTAACTTGTGATTATTTAAGGGATTTCAGTGTTCCTTTGTCTCCCATTTATTCCTTAGCACTTTTTCCACCCTCATAAAGATGAGAGGAAAGAGAGGACCATCTAGGTGCTGGGGGATGTGTTCTGAGATTGTATCTTAGATTTTTTTAGATCATGGGTAAGGAACCTTCCTCTGATTGATTTTTTATACAACAATAGTTATTACACATCCATTACCAAGAATCTATTTTAGGTGTTGTATGGATGGTTGTGTTGTTCTCTAATGTATTGGAAAGAGGTTGGGGAATCAATAGTTTTAGGTCTGTATGTGGTGTAGGGAATGATCAAGAAGATTGAGTTGGTCTAAGAAAGGATGGGGGTGGCACAGGACTATCATAGGGACTACTTTGATCATAGGTAAAGGCCATTGGAGTTCTATTTTAGGGACCATGTTTTATTGAGTCTCCCCTCAATGTGGGAATTGAAGGTTTGGTACGAGTAAGATTTCTCCCTAGTTTTTTGTCCCCTTTTAGGTGTTAGAGAATTTTTTATACATGGTGTATCAATTAGAATTTCCATCATGGCTAGATGGTATCCACATCATCTTCCACATGTCCCATATTTTTTTGTATCTTCATGATTATTCTGAAGTTATTTAGTGGGGAGAGTTGGATATCAAGGATTATGTGACATTTGTATAGCTGCCATTAGAGATCTAGGATCATCAAGAGAAGGTGTTAGATGGACAAAACATTCCATTGTATTGTGTATTGTGGATGAATAGTGGTCTGGGGGAGATTACATGGGAATGAGAAATGATGATACATTCCTAGTTCCTAGATCTATTTTGAGTTTTCATTGCTTTTTTCTATTTTGATGATATGATATTTGGATTTCATTCTTTTATGAGATATGATTTTTCTTGATGTTTTGATGTGTGATAAATATTTTGGTGCATTAATATGGGGGTACCTGATTAATTGTCAATAAATTTTATACTTTTACATAATTAAAACCATGTGGGTGACTTAGGGCTGCCCAAAGCAGATAGTATCTTGTCATGGAAGATGGAATTCCTTGATTTGTGTGCTCAGGGTATTGATGTGTGCTAGTTTTGATAGTTTTTGGTTTGAGATATGTGGAGGTTGAGATGTTTGTGCATATGAATATGTGGGAAGGTGATAGTTTGTGGTTGGTACTAGATGATGTGGAATTTTACCGAATAAGAGGTGGTCATGAGGTTGTGAGATATGTTTGTTGGGTGTTTCGGTTGGGTGTATTTGGATCATGGTAAGATTTTCTATGTGATGAAATCCTTTAGATATATCTCATGTGGTGGTTGTTCAAGCCTCATTCCCTTATTATGTGTTTAGTTTTTATTCTTGAGGAGATAATTGTTTGAGAGATATCTAATGTAATGACCCATGCTTTCTCAGACCACTACTTTTCTAGTTTTGTGGTCCTAAAGTGATTGGAGGAGGTTCTGGAGGGTCTGAATGGGTTGGAGAGGAAATTGTGTAGTAGTAGAGAGATTCAAATTATAAAAGATAGATTTATGGTGTGAATGTGTGATTTATTTCTTGTACGGTTTTTGGTTTATGATTTGGGTGTGGTGAGTATAAAATTTGAAAAGGGTTCATGTTTTAAAATAAGAATTTATAGTGTAAGTTTATTCAAATTGATATTCCATGTTTTCTATTGATAAAGATATTTTTGACCTAAATATGGATTTTACAGCTTATAATCCAAGGATCCTATGGAATTTACACAGTAAATTAGTAATTTATGGGGTAATGAGGGTTACTTATGGGTTGCTTATGGACCTTGTTTTTTCAAATATTCCTTTATTTAGTTTCCACTTCCTCTCATTTTATGAATTAACCCTAGGATATTTTGAGAAATAGTCCACCCATCTTTCCTCTCCTTGATCCTTGGGTTTTGTAGGTTGTTTTTTTGGGAATTTGTGGTGAGTTATTATCCCTTTTTTCATTATTTTCTTATCCCTAAGAGGTTCTCTATGGGTTTATTGGTTTTGGTTTGGGGTGTCTTGGGATGTGTTTTTTATAACCCCGTGGTACGCTTTAGGGTGATCTAGAGTTTCCTAGTGTATTTAGGTTTTTTTGGTTTTTTCTTCTTTTCCTTTCAGTGCGCAAAAAATTGGAAAATCTCCTTTGAGTTAGGGGATCATTATTCTCCCCCTTAATACTTGTTATGTGTTGGGATTGCATGATTTTTCCTACCATGTATTGGATAGTAAGGGTCAGTGTAATGAAGATAATAAATTATCATAAATTGAAATTAATGGGTATGGTGAGTAACCACATGCTTTTACTATTTTTATTTTATTTTTACTGAGATTATGAATGGTTCTTTCCAATCATAAAAATAATGGTTGTTATGAGCCTTTATTGAGTTGAAGATGATATGTTGTGAGACCCTTTTTTCATTGTTGTTTGATCACACCATGAATTAATAGATAAATACTTTATATATGTATAATGAATTGGTTTCCCATGGAAATATAATTTATGTGATAATACCCAAGATAATTAAAGAAGTAATGTGATAAAATCCCTTGAATAAATTGTTCAAGTCAGGATGTGTCATTGTTGTGTGTTCTAATGCTTATTGTATTTCCTTGTATAGTTTGGGTTGTTGTTTGATAGTTGAGGTGACTGGTTTGTATGTGTGATGTGTGAAGTTATGATGTGGAAATTGGTTGTAATGGATGTGATGTGGGAAGTTGTGTGATGCGGTCTGCAATAGTTGTGATGAGATGTTGTGTTGTGTGATGGTTGTGATATATAGTGTCGATGATTTGTGGTGGTAATGTTTTTTTGTGAGATGGGATGGTTGAAATGGTGTTGTGACAATGGTTGATGAGAGTTATTCTAGTTTTGGTGTGGCGTGGTTGTATTAATTTCCTGGCTATATATGTAATTAATGTCATTATAAAATGAAATGAGTAAATGAATGGGTTAATAAATTATTAAGGATAGGATAGAAATCAATGTGTGGTAAATAGATTAAATTAATTGAGTAAAATAATAGGTTATGTAAATGTGAAACAAATGGATTAGTAACGGGAGTTAGTGAAAACTTTTTAAATCTTGGAAGTTGTGAAACTTGTAGTTGAATGAAATTATATGTGGTTGTGTGAGATGGTGTTGTGGTGTGTTTCATATATTAGTGGTATCGTTTGTGATATTTGACATGTGTTACAGTGTTTGTAGTGGTGTGATCTAGTGAAAGTTGTTTTAATCCAACATTTTGGGTATTTTGTTGTATTTATATATCATTTATTTTATGTTATTACTATATATGATCCACCTGAGTTGGAGAACCATACCAATTCTTAAAGGTTCTAGGATCCAGGTGTTTTCCCCAAAATATAGGATGGTCGATATATGGATGGTTGTCTACCCCCCACATCCCCGTTCTTCTTTATGAAATGATGGAAAGATATCTTCGGATGAGATATTATGTGATGAGGCAGTTATGTCTTGTGGAATTTGGTGGGGGTCATGTGTAGTATTATGAGGAAACAATGTTGATTTGCTTTAAATTTTTAATACCCTACTGCTTTGGTTATGTGATGGGTTATACTGCAATGGCCTAGGTGTCTTTGAGTGATATGGGATGTGACATGATGATTCCTGATGCTAGTATAAGATTCTAGAACTTAAGAGGGTGTGATAGGTAGGGATGTGTCCCAACCCACATTAAATATGTGTTGTGATACTTGATATGTATAGAACGTATGGGAGCATAATATGTTCAAAGTTGGGGAATGATAGAGGAAAATAATTGGGGAAGCTGTAGTGGGGTGCCTAATTTTTTATGATCTTGATGCTATATTACTATATTAGATGCATGATTCAGTGAGTGATCTATGGTGAGGATGGGATTGGATAGTTGACATGTTTAGGTGAATGTTGGTTCTACTTGCTTTCACTATAATATTATCATTATCTTTCACATGTGCACTTGATAACTTGGGTATGATACTACTAAGTATAATTATATGCCCACCCAAAATATATAAACTATTTTTCAAATTTTTAGGAGGGATTTGGGGATCGATATATACATTTCTAGCTTTCATTGTAAATTTTGTTGATTCATTGTTGTAGGACATGTATTTTGGCACTTTTTAATTTGGAAACTTTTATTTGTATTTGTTGACTTTGATTTTGCAGTGTGGGATGGTTTTTTATTTATTTTATATTATCCACCATAGTGTCTTTGTTGTTTATTATCCTATCTCTAAATCATATTTCTTGTTAGGGGCTAATGCCTCACATATGTGATATTTTTATACACTCAGTATTTGTCAACAACCTAGGGCCAACTAGTGGCAGGACTCGGTGGTTCATTTTCTCTCTTCCTTCATTGTTATCCGAGGAGGGGTATATTTGGAGGAAGGGGGTTGTGACACCTTTAGTGTTGTCATTTACCATTTATTCTCTCTCATCCACTTAAACATGATACAACCCCAGACCTATGCTCCCAGATCAAGGGCTAAAAAACATTATATACATACTTTTATACCAATTTGCATGTCCTAAAAAATTTAAAAGATTATACCAATCATATAAATTTTAAAAAACACTTCAAATACCAAAAAGTTTAATGTATTTAGATATTATCTATATAAATGAATTATTACCTAAAAAATCATCATTATCTCTCATAAACATTAACACACATGAATTCTTCCTAAATATATACTAGCATATGAATTATTGGGTAAATGGGGAAACATAACAAATGAGTTAGATAAAATGATCAATAAGGGAAAAATATATCAATGAGTCAAAGTGGGTTAGATAATAAACATGTGAGAGGGAGTAGAAATAGGAAAAATGTATGATTAAAAAGATCTTGGAATCATAATCATTAATCATAAGTCTTGATAAAGTGATATAGATCATGGTATAGATACATAAACAAAAGTATTATCATGATATAATGGCATATACCATGGTATAGCAATGTGGAAACATGATATAATAATCCTGAAACATGGAAACATAACATAGTTTTGTGGAGTAACATAGAAATATTGCATTAACATAATCATATAAAATCACATCTTATGTATAGTCTCAATTACAAGACCATAATAACATAGTGTAAATATTTCTATAGTGGATTGGGTTCACTTACCATTCTGATAAACATAAATTATTGGGTTCACTCTTCAATCCATTACATGTCATCTTAGGATATATCAATATTTTACCAATATAATATAGGTCTATATAATTCCTAGATCTATTATCACATAATGATAAACATATATGTGTGTGGAACATTAATATAAAAACATTCATTAATCTTTCATAACATAATTAACCTATGAGAATGAAATGGGTTTTTCTTAAAAACATACAAAAGAAATAAATATAATTCATCCATATAAAAAAAAGGATGGTTTCTTAATAACATATAATCAACGAGACAGGAAAAATTTTCAATTATTATAAAAGGATACTGAAGAAAATCTTTTAGGTAATGAAAAAAATGTTTAATGATTAAAAATAAATAATAATTTTAATTTTTGGACCTTTTTTCATTAAACCCTGAGATTATGAAAATATTGTTTAAAAGGGAAATATATAAATATTTTCAAACATTTTTCACTTAAAAATAATTAAAAGGGGGAATATTTTTTAAATAATATTTGAGAAAGTGATGGAAGTAATTAATAGTGTGGAAAACATTAAAAATATAGTTTGAAATATTCCTTTCAAACATTATTAAAAAATTAAAGTTAATAGAGAGAGAAAATAATAAATACTAGTATTATGGATAATTAAATCCTCAAAACAATATGAAAAAAATGTACATGGAAGAAAAATATTCCTAAATTAAAAGAATAGTTAAATTTGATTCCAATTACAATCATACATTTTCGTGAAATAAGAATAAATGAGAGGGGAAATTGAAATAAAACATGTAAGCCTAAAAAATTACTAGTTTATAATAATGTAAATGGGGTTTAAGGTGAAATAACATAAACTTTTCTGCTAACAAAAAATTATACATAGACAATCTTAATTTCAAAGTGATATTGGAAAAGAAAAACTTATGATGTTGGTAATTTTTGAATCAAAATCCATCGAAAGATAAAAATTGAAATGGATTTTAAAATGATTTGAATATCATGAAAATTATGATAAAATGCATAAATGGGATAGTATATACACCACATAAAATGAAATGGGTGTTGAATATGGATCACAACTCAATGAAGATAAACTAAGATGAGAAACTCTTTCAATGTGGTATAATGTAAGAATCAATCAAAATGAGTATTACAATAAAAAAATTAAAATAAAAAATAATCATAAGAGGAATTAAAATATAATATATTCATAAGGTATAATTTACCCAACATATAGGAATGAATTTGAAAAATATATAGCATTACTCAATTAAAGGACATTGAGTTAAGAAAAACCCTCACATTTGATTCCTGCTGGGTTGGAAACATTATGAAATCAGGCATATTAAATTTAATTTTATTATTAATCTATTTAAAAAATTATTTATATTTATTTTAATAAATTAAATTCATTTATAATCTTTTATTACACATTTATTAGTCTGTTTTTGATAAAATTTAACCATAGGGTGTTAATTATTCTCTTTATTCTATACTAACTTTAGTATGTAAATTACGGTACTTGATCCTTAAACATTTTTTCATAAACTACATGATGTAAATGAGGATTAAATAGATTTATTTCATATATTTTTAGATTCCCCTATTCATTTTATAGAAGCTGTGATGATAGTTCATAATGAATGGTTAGAAATTCACTTTTATCTTCATTTGTGGATAATGAATCAACTTGAGGAATTGATTTTATTAACGAAGATAATTATATATTATCATTTAAATATTTAAAAAATATCTTAAATATAACATTATTAAAAAAAATTACCAGAATATAAGTTATTTAAATTATTCATGATAGAAACAGTATAGCATCATTCATGGACGTGGTAAAAATGATATAAACCAAAATGTGTTGTAATGAAAAATTGAGTAAAACTATGAATTTATTTCGTTGTAACATCATTTTTTTAGATTAGAAATTTTTTAATATAAATAATTATTTTTTTAATAATATTTATAATTAGAATATATTATAAGGTAATTGAAAAACATGGTGGAGAACAAGATACTTAGTTTGATGGAATCTCTCCTTTATATAAGGTCTTCCTTCAAAATGAAGTAATTAGGATTACTTCATGAAAATAAAAGCTTTAAAATGTGTAATAATACTTTAGGATAGGGAATTTATAAATTTATTAAATATAAAAACAAAATAATAGATGTTTTTTTTAATATGTGGAAAAGAGATACTTTTATAGGTGAAAATGAGGGACATTTCCTTGGAAACATGAGTTCTGTGATGGGTAAAGATAGAATTACATTGGAGTTATGTGTTTTAGGTACGGAAATGTTGATGATAATTGTAATATTGAATATCATACCAAAAAAAGGACCTATATAATATAAAAATATCAAATTAATTACTTAAAATATAAGACATGTTAGTTTACCCTTTTTAACCTCTTTTTAATTTAATTATATACAACGATAATTGTTTTTTTCTGGAAATTTAAGATAAACCCTATGACATAATTTTGATTTTATGATTAAATATTTTTAATCCATTTAATATAATTCAAAATATAATTATAAGAAATATAAATTCTATATTAAAGCATAAAATATTTATAAAAAATAGCTTTTATAGAAAAATAACTTTTTAAAAATTAATTGTTCTTATTATTATTTCAAATCAATTATTAATTAATATTTTGGTGATATAATATTTTTATACTTATAAAAATTATATTTTAAAAAAAATTTCTTTAAACAAAGATATATTTAGTTTCTCAAAATAAAAATGCATAACGTAAACAAAAACAATTTTTAGATAAGTATATTTTTAAACTTTAAAATATTTTATTAAAATTCATAAAAAAAAATAATAAATGTATTAATTTTTATTAATTTTTTAATATACATAAGCAATTATTTTTATTAATTTTAATAATCTAAATTTTTAAAAGTTAACTTATAAATAGAAACATATAATATAACATAAAAAACATGTTTTTAAATAAAACATATTTCTTTAAGTGTGAATGATTATATTTTTATTCATCATAACTTCATTATTATTTCATTTATGTTATTTAATTATTTTACTAATCATTAATTTAATTTTATTGATCCATTATGTCAAAATTATTATTTAAAAGTAATAAATTTAACAAAAATGAAAATTTCATAAAATATTTCTTTAGAATAAAATTTATTTCATAAATGAATTAGTATCATTTTATTATATTGAAATATCATTTATTTTAATTAAAATAATTTTATTATAGTGAAAATTTATATTTTTAACGTCTAAATAATATTCATTTATATTAACTATAAACGAATAAATCCCAACAGGTGAGATATTTATTAGTATTATACCTAAAGACTATATACCCCAATAGAACAGTAATATAACAATTATATTACCCATATTAAATCCTATAAATTCATTCCATTTTTAATTGACAAGTTGAACTTCTCATTATTTTAATTTTTATTTATTATTTTATAAAAAAAATCTCTTCTTAGGATTTTTTTTCATTATAGGTTTATGTATGATAATGGTGATTCTCAAGGGTGAATATGATCCATACTATTTACTAGTTGTAAAAATTTTATTCTTTGTAATTTATTACCCCATTTTATTTTATCTAATTTTAAGGTATGTAATCATCAATGTAAAGTTATATTCCATGTTAAATAATACTTAGATTCATGTAATTTTGTTGTAATATTCAATTATAAATGAATAAAGTGTTGTTAGTTTCATTCATATATTGTATGAATTGTTTTCTACTCAATTTAAATTCCTTTAAAATAATGGAATAAATATTTAAGACTGATATAAATATAGTTATAGGAATGAAAATTTTCCAAAAACCTGGGATGTTATATTCTACCCACATAAATAAATTGCATCCAAATAATTATAATTTTCTACTATTGATGAAAATAGTTTAGAGAATTTTTAATATATTCTTGAATGAAGATATAATTTGTAATGACAAATAAACATCACTATCTTGGGTAAGACTAGAAAATTAATATTTTCCATATAATACAAATATATTGATATTTTCATTTGTCTCAACCAATTATTCCAAATAATATTCCTTAGTTGGATATAAGACTTTGGATTTTCTAAAGACATTTCATTCATAGCTCTATTTTCATGATCTATTCTCAACTAAATACTAAATCAAAAATGATTATGAGAATATCTGATAAAATCGGAGTAAAAGACCATATGAATATGAAAAAACAATCATAATATGTCTTATCCTATAAAACCTTATTTCATCATATGATAATTTCAACTCAACTATGACACTATCGATTCAAACTATAACTATTCTAGTTCAAACTAGGTTTCCATAAGTTTTATCATCTTAATATTGAAAACCAAATACAAAAAAAAAAGTAAACACTATCATGAGACTAACAAAGAAAAACTCGAACCCATTCTCTTGGATCCGGTACTAAATAAAAAACTTCAAATATATACTATGATACCAACTGAGATGGCCCAAAAATATTATATGATTATACATATCATCTCAATATTAAAACACACTCACATAACCCAAAGTTTTAGTTGTATGTGATAATTAATACATGAATGACTTATTAAATAATAAATCTTCAACACATCCCACATAATTAACCATTTTTAATGCTTCCTTTACATATAATTGTGTGTAAAATGTTAGGGAAATTGGAAAACATATGAAAGATTGTGCTCAAATACTAAGTGAGAGAAAAATATATCAATTTTTTAGTGAGGGTTAGAAAATAAAAATGTGAGAGAAAATGGAAATGAGATAAATAACATATTAAAAAGATCATGAAATCATAAACATTAATCATAAGGCATGACATAGTGATATTTATCATTGAATATAAATATAAAATCGCAAAATGATTATCATGATATAATTTCATATACCGTTGTCTAGAAATTTAGGAACATGAGATGATAAAAATAATCCATGGAAATCTAACATAGTAATGTGGTATAAAATATAATAGTGGCACAAACATAAGCATATAAAATCACTTATTATGTAATGTATAACTACTAAGACTATCATCTCATATTGGATAAAGTTTCATAAGTGATTATGTTCACTTCAATTCCTATGAAAATAATGTATACAGTTTACTCCCTAGTCCATTATATGTCATCTCATTAGATATAAATATTTACCCAATTCATTGGAGGGCTATAAAATATTGGTCCACTTATCAAATAATAATGACCAATCATATGTGTAACACATGAATAGTAAAACATTCATAAATCTATAATATCATAAATAATTTATGAGAATGTAATAGGTTTCATAAAAATTTCTAAAATACTTAAACATGATCTAGTAGGATAAAAATATGGCTAGTATCATGAATAAAATATCCTCCTTCTGACATAAGAACTTATAATGGAATATAAAAGGACATTAAAGAAAACCCTTTAGAGGATAATAAAAAATTAATGATTAAAAAATAATCCTTTTGATTTTCACCCACTTTATGTTAAAACAAAATATTATGAGAACATGGTTTAAAAGTGAATGATAAAAATATTTTTTTAAAATCATTGAATTTTAAAAATTGAAAAATAAATTATTCTTAAATAAAATAAAAGAAAGTGGTGGAAGAATGTAACCATACAGAAAATGTTAAAGATAATATTTAAAAAGATTTATTTCACACTTTATTAAAAAAATAAAAGTTAATAGAATGTGACCTTAATAAATCATAGAAGTGGGTATAAGTACATACACAAAATAATATGAAAAACATGGACATGGAAGAAAATATTCCTGATTGAATATAACAGATAAGGTAAGTTCTACATACAATCATCATTTTAGGTGAATTATGAATAAATAAGAGGGTAAATGGAAAGAAGACAAAATTAAACCATAATGATATCCAGTGTAGACAAAAATATTTATTTTTTATTTTAAAATAACATACAATTTTACCTGATATAAATTTAGACATAGTAAATCTTGATTTCAAGGTGATATTGGAAAAGAAACGCTTGTAACTTTGGTAATGTTTGAATTAAAAGCTATTAAAAGATAAAACTTGGGATGATTTTTTTACCTCACATGAATATCATAAAAATTATTATAAATTAAATAAATTAAATAATATATACACAATATAATATAAAATAGGTGGTTAATATTTAACATATCCTAAGAAATTGAAATTGCTATGAGAAACCCTTTTAATGTCGTATGATTTAATAATCAATCAAAACAAGGATCATTAGAATGAAATTAAAATATAATAAAATATAATGTAATTATAAGTTATAATGCACCTAACATAAAATAATGATGTTCAATAAGATAGCTTATATCTCAATGAAAGGAGATTATGTCAAGAAAAACCCTTTGCTCAGATTCTTACTTGGTTAGACACACTATAACCTCATGTATAATCTATTTAAGAATAATATTAATCATTTAAAAGACATATTTTTATTTTTTAATCAATTATTTAAATTATAATTCTTTATTACCCATTTAGGATTCAATTATTACTAAATTTAACCATATGGTGTTAATTTTCCATCTTGTTCTACACTTTCTTTGATATGGAAGTTTCAACTCTTACTCCTTTCTCATGTATTTATCACCTATACAATGTTCATGATAATTACATAGATGTTTTTTTATAAATGTATAGTATAGATACCCATACTTTTCATACATACATATTACATCTTATTGAATAAATATTCATTACATAACATAGCAATCCATGCTATAATCATATAAGTCTAGAATCTTTAGAAACATAAATACATAAACAACTGGTTCATAAGTGAACTATATCATCTCCCACTAAGTTATTCATAACTGAACCCTTATTAGTCATATAATACTTAATACCTTTCTTTATAACATGGGGAAAGGAAACAAAAGAAAGGGTGATCTTAGATGCTCTTTAAGGGTAGACAAGGAAGATATCAATGATCACTTAAACATAACATGAACATAATAGTATTATAACATGGTCATATCATTTTAAAACCATATCATACATATCCTAGATATAAATCTTGAGTTATAGCATAAATATTTGTAGTTTATAAGAAATTAATAATAAATTAATAAATGAACATGATCTATAAGATCATAAAATGGGTATATGACATAAGTTTGTGGTATACACATAAGAATAGAAAATCATTTACTTAGTAGTCAAGTCTTACTTCCAAGAGAATAATAGTGAATTGGTTTCACTCCCCAAACCATTTTATTATTAAAGTTATACTCCCAATACTATCAAGGTGGAAATATTCCCTTACTAAACTAGGTTCACTTCACATTCTAGTCTTATTTATCTCATGAGATATTCATATTTACCCAATGCATTGGAGGGATATCTAGTTCCAATCGCACATATAAAGCAATTGAAATTATATTTTTTTCCCAAAATATCATAAAGCATTCATCTTATCATAACCCATGAAAAATAAATGGGTTTTATAAAACATTCATCTTATTTTACCAAGGCATCATAAATGAAAATTACAAAGTTTATTCACCAAGGTATCGTAAAACATGTCATATCTAGAGATTAAATTCTATGCCAAATACATTGGAGAGCTATCAGAACGCAACATTTATATGTACTAATTAATGTGACCCACACAAATCATAATAAGTCATTTCATTAATAACCTATAGAGAATAAATAATGGGTTTCTTATCAAAATCATGGAATACAAGATTGCTTAAAGACATGATCATTACATCATTTTTTTCCTATGACATTAGAATGTGGGTTTATTATGTGTAAATAATCAAATAAAATAAATAATTTTTACATATATGTGAATATCTATGGAAAATAAAAAGTTTTTAGTGTCCACAAAAATAAAATAAAAGATAATATGTTAATGATAAGAGAGAAATTTTGAGAATTAAATTCAGTAACATGATATGTATAAAATATGGTTTTTTAAAAGGGTAAAATGAGAGGGGACAAGGGTAAATCATTGATAAAATATAGTTTGGTAATAAGGTTATGATAAAAAGGGTAATAAAATAGATTTATCATAATAATTATAAGTCTCATACAAAAATAGGTTCTTGAATTGAATAGAAAAGACGCATAATTCCCTTACCTTAAAGAGTTACTCCTTGATCTTGAGGAATGGAACCTTGGGGGATTGAGGACACCTTAGTGGAAAACCATTGGGATAAAAAACTCCCATAAATTCATGGATGATGGGTTATTATTGAAATTAAATGGAGAAATTTGTGGGTATTTATAGCAAAAGTGGATGATTTTTTTAATAATTTCCAAATATAGGCCTCTAAAATCTTGGTTATAGAAAATGAAAAAACTTTGGCATACCCATGGTTTTTGCCTATGGTTTTTAAAATTTGGGATAGATTTTATTTTATTTAAATCCAACATAAACTAAAATCAGTTTTTATTACTTCTTTTTACCTGTAAAATTAAATTTTCCACAAAGTAATGTTTTTAAAGTCAATGTTTTCATTTTAGACTTTGGAAAGTCATTTATAGGTTAAGAAAATGATTACAATATATTATAATAATTGATATTAGTAAAATAAAATATTTTAGGTCACTTATTATGGTTAGTTAATTATTAAATCATTATGAAAATAATTATTAATTCATTAAACATATTGTAAACCCCAAACTATTTTTTAACTATTAATAGAAAAATAAATTATTTTAGAAAATTCTCATAAATTCACCCTAAAATAATTTTGACATGATTATTTAAAAAAATATTTTTATTGTATGAGAATAATTCTATAAATATGATAATTTTATCTTTTAAATATAAAAATAATTATTTATTAAAAAATAGTGGGTTGTAAGCCATAGTCAAATTTCTGATGCTTAAAAATTTCTTAGGACATAATAACATTACTTTATCATTTCTATTTAAATAAGATTTTTTTGAAATACTATTTCATTAAAAAAATATTATTTATAATATCTAATATTATTATAAAAATTTATATCTTTTTTAAAAGGTACAATTTGTGTCTAAAAATCAATTAATCAAATTCATTTCAATTAAACATATGTTTTGTTATGAAAGACAGTTATTAAAATGGAATTAATAGAATAAAACATTTATTTATACAAAGTAATTAAACTTTAAGTAACTAATTACTAGACATGTAACCTCTGATAACATCCACACACGACCTAAGGGTGAGGTGTGTGATGGTGATAGATTAATGGGGTGGCTCAGCTAACATCAATCAAGTGGTAATTTCAACTAACTTGAACTTATCTCGTAGGTGATTTCATTCTAGATTCACTTTTTAAAGCTCATATTAGGCTTGTTTGAGGGTGATCCCTAGTGATTATACCTCCCTCCCAAGTTTTAATAAATAGGATTCATACATCATAACTCTACTGGTTAAGTTCATCCCTTATCTTTTCTATATTAATTATCCTTTTTCATTACTTCTTATAAACATTAATTATAACTTTATAATTACTACCAATGGGTATAGTTCTCAATGGAAAAACCCCAATAGTCACATTTCCCTTTATACTATATAAATACGACTTCATTATTTCATTCAATATTCACTACAATTATTTTCAAATATAATGATTTTTTTACTAATATTTTGTTTTATTTCTATATTGTTGGTTGTGGGGGCGATGAATCTAATAGATTTGAGAGATATATATTTTCCCATTTTGGATTTCCTATTTTATATTTTTTTTTTCAATTGTAATGTTTTCCATTTTAATTGGTTTCATAACTGAATGATGTATTCATCATTATTAAATATATGTGGTTTTTTTGTGTGTAATATAACGTAACTCACATGTTCAAAGGAAATAAATAACATTTAAAAAAATTTGGGTCGTTACACAAAATCCTCAGTTGAGATGAACATCCTCTACCTTTCATACTATATATTGTTTTTGTAAACATCTAGAATTCATTAAATCTAATATATTAATTTAGTATTAGATATCTAATATCCTAAAATATTAATTCATCCTTTATACATTATTTTAATGTTATGGTAACCATATCATCCAATAATTATATCCATGATGATAACTAGATCAATGACCGAACTCTATTCACCAACATGACATTTACATACTCAAACTATAATTTGATTATTATTTAATAAATTTAAATGTTCAATGACCTATTTTCCTTCAATTATATTAAGACTAAACACACTTCACATCATAAACATCTTATTCATTACAATTATTCTCTCATACATGATTGAAATTATAAATATCAACTTATTAGTGGCCTTTAAACATATTAATCATTTCCTTAAATTATTTTAATTTCATATCCTCTACAAATAATCCTAAATAAAAAAATTTATATCAATTAAAGATAATAAAATTTTATCAAGTTTCATTAAATTTCTAATTATCGAAATGGTGCTATGGATAAATTATTATCTTTGGAACCACTAGCTCTTTTACCACTTGTTTTTATCACAACCTAGATTTATACTCTAGAATTTAAATAATTATCACAACATTATGATGTGGATTATTTAAATAATTGGAGAATAATTTTTATGATTTATACTCATGAAATATTTAAATTCATTTTAATTAAAATATTTACTGAAAAAAAATAACTATTAAAATGAATAATATATAAGTAAATTTATGAAATTTACTGATCATTTGGTGTATTGTATGATTTATTGGAATTGTCAGTATAATTCATACCTTCTAATGAAATTATATTAGTATAAGATTTAATGGAATAAAAAAATGTTCAAGGTATGTGCTGAATTGTACCTTGTGTAGTAAAAGGAGAATGATAACCTTCTAGTGTAGAGAGGGTAGTGACACTAAACCTTTTCCAGTATTTCATACCTATAAAAAAATATTCCTTACATTTATAAATATAAATAAAAATTTCTTTATTTTATTAATATAAAAAAATATATCTTACAAATTTTATTCTCGATTAGTCATGTTTTTATCACCTTTCATTTTTAACATTATTGCTTATTCTTTTGTTCATTATTCTTATTCTTCACACTTCCTCACAAGACTAAAATTTTCAATATCTTTATGTATATATGATTTAGTTTATTTTAGTTGATGCAGATTGTTTTCATAAATTAATTCACCTTCATCACCCATATCATACATGTCTCTTAGTTTCATTAAGACAACAATAATCCACATATCATCCACTCTATTATCAACATAATACACCATTTTTGTTTTGGAAGTGATAGTATATGGATCATATTCTTCCCACTAACCAGTATCGATCAACCGAGATAAATTGACATTAGTAAATTGTAATGAATCTTTATTTATTCCCCTATTAATATTAACCCAGTTACATTTAAATAACACAACTACAAATTTCCCGCGATAATTTAACTCGATAATATCAACCAAATTTTTATATTAACCTTGAAATTAAACCATGAATATACCAATATTTTTCATTTCAAACCTTCCTCGTGTTCAAAAATGAAAAACTTGAAAACACCAATATGGCAAGCATTTAATCTCCTAGCATGCTTCAAAGTACCTTAATTTAAAATCATAAAATGTTTGAATAGTTCATATCTATTATCTTCATTAATTTATTATATATTTTTATATAAAAAATTATATAATTTATATAATTATAAACATATTTAAGCTACATATTAGATTAAGAACTTACATAATGGGAAAACAATTCAACAATTTCTTTAGTAACAAATTTTTTATCTCTCTCTCAATCCAAGTTCGACTCATAAGGCTTATTTTCATTTGGGTCCTTAATTACTATAAATAGGGATCAATAACATCAGTATTAAGTATCATATATCATTTTCCTTATCTTAATTGCATATATATCAATGAAAATTAAGATATTTTTCCAAATTATTGACTTAAATTTGGAAACATTGATGACTAGATATTATCCCTCAATTAACTTGTATTATCATAAACATGTACCAATTGATTTAATATTATCTTTATCAAATCTAAATACCTTGAATGGAAGTTTAAGAACTATTCATCAAGGTAATTTTATATAATAAAACCTTCTGAATGGACGTTATTTTTTCACATAATACATAAAATGACCAAGATAACTAATGATAAAAGGTAAAAAAAATTAATAAATAATGTTTTTAAATATTTACTAAGAAAATTATAATTTATTAATGAAAAAAATTAAAATAAAATACCTCTCCATGGGATACATCCATTGATAATGTATTGGTTGTCCAATTATTGCTTCTTCAGACAAATGCATCATTAAATGAATCATCCCAATGAAAAATAATGGGAAAAAGAATATATATAAATTAATATCACTCTTAAAAAATTTTCATGAAGTTTATCCAATTCATTTGGGTTTAATGTCTTCTAAAAAACCTATCTAAAGTAAGTGTAAAATTCAATTTTAACGGTGTTTATTTTTTCAGGTAATAAATTATACATTTTCAAAGTTAGAAAATACTCCATCAGTACATGTGATTGATGAATTTTAAATACATGTATGTTATGGTGATTCAAATCAATACATCTTGAAATATTACTATAATTTCAATCAGGCACTTTCACATTTTTAATCTTTGAAGGAAAAAATATTTATGGTGGTTTTTCATTGTGAAAATAGCTAATAGATAATTCCCATTCTCATTTTTACATATCTCACATTTGGTAATGATTGATTCTAATTCCTTATGAGCATTTAAATTATCCTTATATTTTCCCTACTCATTAATCAATGTAAACAAAAAATTATAACACACATTCTTCTCAATGTGAATAACGTTATGATAATGACATAAGAAAATTAAATTCCCAATATGGAAGTTTCTAAAATATTTTCTATTTGTTATGTTGTAGTGCTATAATTGTAATTTATAATGTTCTAACTATTTTTTCACATTCATTCAGATAAAAATATTTCACAAAACTCTATACCGATATTTGATAATTTTTCCAGGATTTGTGATCTTGATAATAATTTTGGTGCAAGCCTCAAATCAGTTTTTTCATTAAAACATGACCTATTAAATCAAAATATATAATGCATACCAAGTAAGTGAAGATGAAACATGAAACACCACTTTATGATATAATATATCCACTGAGACTCAAAATCAAAGTTGCAAACTAAAGAATCCAAATATTTGTTCATGTTCTTATTGGAAAATTTTTATAGTCTTGGGAAGTCATTAATGTTCCACATAATGGTAGGATACATTTTGAACATTTTTGTGGTAGATGGATGATATGTTTCTACACAATAATTCCATAAAATATGTAATTCTTGAATAGGAGGCTGAAGGTAGATATCAATTTAATTTCTAGGAATTTTATTTCTAGAAATAATCATCGATATAATGAATGAAGTCTATTGTATACACATATTGGGAGGTATATTATAAGAGATCAAAATAACTATAGAAATGTTTTAACTTCTACTTAAAGTCCCAAAATTATTGAATCCATCAGATTCTAATCCCAAACATACATTCATAGGATTAAAAGATAAATCTAGATGTAATGAATCAAAGGTATTCTACACATTTTAATATCATGTATGCCACATGAAATCGTCATTATTATTATGAAAATCATGCCACTTCATATGTTTACTAATTTTAGATGACATAAAAAATATTTTTAATCATATTTTTAATAAAAATTAACATAAAACCATCATAGTAATTTTATTTTTCTATTTCTTGTAAGTAGTATGTCAATTCAAACTAATAGCATTATTTATTGATTTCATCTATAAGTAAATAATATTTTTCAATTTTCTCTATTATAATATTCTTACCAATAAAGGATAAAATCGTTATAACATATTTATATCATCATATAATTGAGTCTAATTTTGTTAATAATATTCTTCATCTCATTAAATGATTCATGGGTCTTAGGTTCAACAAATGCATTACACAACAATTCTAATATCATAGAAATTTCTGTATTTTTAATTCCACATAAAAATTTAATGTTGTATAGCTTCAAAAATACTTTAAATATTTGACACATCATTTATAAATTTCTTAATTTCCATATATAACTAATTCAGAAATCTTAGTTGATTTATTGGTTGATTTTTCCCTTGTATCAATTTCCTCATCATAATCCATTAATATGTTTTCATATTGATCAGGTTATACTTCAATTCTAATAGCACAATTAATATCTAAAATTTCAATAACTAAATAAACTGATGTGTTTCATTGTTAATGGTGCTTATCTACTATTTCAAAAGAATTATTTATCATGTTTTGTATTTCATTAGGAAATATTGGAGCATTCACTTGTTTATTTTGAATGTATGCAGAACTGATCAAATTTTCTATCATGTTCTATTCTCCATGCCAAATCCAACATGCAATGTGAGGAGAAAATTATTTCAATTTAAAATTCTCAAATAATTTATATCACTTTAACCATCATCTAAATTTATAATTAGGACATGGACATTTTATTCTTCAATCCATGGATCAATTTTCAAGTGAAAAATCCAAAAACATGTTCAAACCCGTAATATACTGAGATGTGTTCCAAGGTAAGGTAATACAACTTTTATCCATATGTACTTGAGTCCCAACACTATCAAATAAAAAAATGTTATATGTAAAAATAAAATATTTTTAATTAAAAAATAATAATACAATTATAACTTTTTAAATTAGGATAAACATATTAAGACACATAATTTAGTCATTCACATTAAATTATAAATATATATATATATATATATATATAATATTATAGAACCAATAGAACATGAAATAAATACATTTTTAGAATCAATACATGAGATTTATACCCAAACACTCATTCTATGATTTATTTCACGAGTTATAACAATACACCACACTATAACATAACCAAATAGTAGTAAAAAATAATTCAATCACAGATAAATTTATTATTAATTCAGTTAATAATGTTAACTTAAATTTCATTAATTATTTACCCATTTTTCGAATTAAACATATTTTATACATTTAATTCACTTTCATTACCTTAAAACAATTTTATATATAATGTTTTTTGCTTATCTATTCATGTAAATTCATTCTCAATCAATTTAACGCAATTCTCATATCATTATGTTCGCACTAAAAATTCAAAAATAAGAGAATTTTAAATTTTTTATAAAATCATCAAAATAAATAACATAGTGTCCAAGAGGATACCTATATCAAAATAAAAAAACAATCATCACCAAGAATCGATCCCAAACTACCCCTTAAACATAACTAATTCATAAATATAAATAACTACAAGCAATAAAGTATAATTACAATTAGTAAATTACTAAAACTAACATTATTGAACAATTATAACCTTAAATAGAGAAACAAATAAAATACTTGTGATTAGTGAGAAACAATTTGGAGAAATATCACCCTAAATCATGGTAAGGGTCCTATGAAATAGTGGTAGATAGGGAATCATAAAGGGGGGGTCTGACATCAAGGCTAAGAGTGAAACTAGTCCAGAATCTTGTGACATTGAGGGAGAGGCTGAGAGGGGGTCTAGTGTCAATCGGAACCAAGGGGAAGGTAGAGGGGGATATAGCATCAAGAAGAACCAAAGAGAACTTTGATAGGGGTCTGGCATCAATTTTTGTTGAGGGGGATTCTGAGGTAGTTCTGGAGGCCTAGTATCGGCATCTAGTAGTGGTGAGGTGGAGGCTGGGGTTGAGAGGCTCGGACCGGTGTTGATTAGTGGTGAGGGAGTCCTATAGGGAGTGATTTGGGGATAATTCCACAATGATTTTTTTTAAAAAAAATAGTGGTGACTTTAAATAAAACTATCACTTAATACTAATACTTTACAAAATCATTTTTTTAAAAAGTCATGGAATATATTTTTTCGTTTTTCACCAGTTTATAAAACCACCACAATTTACTACATTTATTATAGTGTATACAAGAGGATTTGACTTTATTAATGAAAATAATTATATATTAACATTCCAAAATTTAATATATAAATATATATATATATCCTAAATTTATAATTATTACCACATATTTTAAGAATATAAGTTATCTTAATCATTCATGATAGAAATTTTATTCCATCTTTCATGTAGGTGATTAAACAAACCCAAACAAGAACATGTTATAAAGAACAAATAAGTATTAGTGTGACTTTATTTTTTTATAATATAATTTTAATATAATAATAATTATCTTAATATTATATCATTATGGTGGTCATTGAGATTTATAAAGAGTGTGGATGAAAAGGTAGTTGAAAAATTTGGTGAGGAACTAGATTCTTACTTTGATTGAATCACTCCTCACAATTTTTTTCTTAAATATAAATTCCTTAGACCTCCTTATTCTTGAAAAATCTTATAAAATGTGTGATAAGACTTTGGGATTATGAATTTGAGTAGTTATTCAAGATAAAATTGAAAGATAGTAGTTGTTTAGAGTGGATGGGAGAGGGATCCATTTATAGGATAAAATGAGGGACATTTCCTTGGAAACATGACTTTGGTGAAGGTTCAAGATGGAATAACATGGGAGTTAGGTGAGTTAGGAAAGTAATGTTTGGTAATAATTGTATTATTTACTCCCACACCTAAAAATGGACTTCTATAATGTCTATATATAATTTTCATAATTCAAGATTTGAGCCATGTAATTTTCCACTTTAACATCTTTTTACATTATTTAATTTATATCATTTGTTTTTTTCACAAAAAAATATAATATGAACATAATGATTATATATTTTAACACTATTTAATCTAATTCAAATTTTAAATATACAAATTTTATCTTAAAAATGAAAAAATGAAATATTTTGAAAAAAAAATAGTTTTTATAAAAAAAATAGCTTTGTGAACATTAAGTGTTCTTATTCTTGTTAAATATAAATTAGTAATCATTAAATGAGTGGTGGACTATTTTTTATCCTTATAACCATTAAATATTAATAAAATTATCCTTAAACTATTATATATTTAGTTTTTAAAATAAAAACATATAACACATAAATAAAAAAATTTAGATAAGTATCTTTTTAAACTTTAAATGGACTCTTTCCTATTTTTAACCAATTAATAATAAATTTATGAATGTTTCTTCATTGGTAAATATATAAAAATACTATATTTTATTAAATTTCTTAATAAAAATATTTGAAATTTGACTAATAAATAAAAACATATAATATATAATAAAAAAAATATTTTTTTGACTATGAATCATTAAATTTTTATTCCCTGTAGTTATTTTATTAATTCATAGATGTTATTAATATATTTTTATAAAAATTACATCAATTTTATCAATCCATTTTATTGAAATCATTTTTTGAAAGTAATAAATTTAAAAAATATGAATTTTTCATAAAAACATTTTCATTAGAATAAAATTTATTTTTACAAATGAATTAATAACCTTTTATTCTATTCCAATGTCATTTATATTATTTCAAATAAATTATTTATAATAAAAATGTATATTTTTAACATATAAATATAAAATATATATTAACTATATATCATTAATTTTAAAATTGTAGTATATTTTCTAGTATTATACTCAATGTCAATATACCCTTTTATAATGGTCATATAACGACTATATTATCTCCATTGCATCCAATAAATTCATTCCACTGTAAATTATCAAGTCACACTTCTCATTCCTTTATTTTTTATTTAATATTTTATAAAATTATTTCTACTTCATGTGGTTTTTTTAATTTTAGGTTTAGTTACACTAATGGTGAATCTCAATGGTGAAGATGATCCAGAGGATTTCCTATGTATAGAAATATTATTATTTGATAGTTATTGTCACATTTTATTTTATGAACTTTTAATAGATCTAATCAACCATGGAATATAATTATCCAATCTAATTTATACTTAGTTTCATATATTTTTCAGAATTTTCCACTATGAATGAATAAAGTATTGTTAGTTTGATTCATATCATGTATGACTTATTTTATATGCAAGTTCAATTTTTTTATAGTAGAAAAACATATTTTAGAATGATAGACCTATATTTTAAGGAAATAATATGTTTCTTAGAACCTAATGTGTTGCAATCCTAATTTTTATATCTATTTAATTCTTATTTAATTCCAAAAAGATTCATTTACCTTCTTTCAAATTCAAAATATTTAATTCCTTCTTTTTTCCACAATATCTATAGTACCTCTAGTTTTATCACATATTAACTCAAAAAAGATCACAACTGATAGCTTTATAGAATGAAAGATAAGAAATAATATATTTTATAATAATTCCTTAAAATAAATCAAAACTATAAATCAATTCACATTACTTTACAATTGTATTATCTTTAATTCCACTAATCCCAATGGCATGGCCAATTTATTTCAAAATCCAAAGAAAAATTTATATGATTACTATCCTTCTATTTATTTATTATTCCATTTTGGTTCTAACTACTCCACTATAGACACAACATAATTTTATTTTATCACTTATTAATTTTAGAAGAAAATTTGAAATTACCCATAACCACATCAACTGAACTTTGGAAATTCAATTAACATATAAAAAAATAAATGTCCAAATCCCATAACTAATCAAAGATTGATCCCATTGATGATATTTTTTACATCTCAATCTCCAAATTCAAAAATACCTATCCATTATATATTCACAATGATTCATCCATCATCACACCAATTCTTAAAAGTAACATATGACAATAGAGTTATATGAATCCATCATAAATATATAGATCATTAATCACACATATCATCAATTCAAGCTTAAATTTAGTCTTTCTAGGGATGAATTCTATAAATGGATACCAATAATCTTTGATAATATCCCAAAAGTCACCATTTATCTTATATAGGTGTATTATAGAATATTCATGTAACTATATTGTGTTTTGGGGGGGTTTCTGATATTTGAATATGATTTCCTAAAAACTATAGTGTTGCCACCATGATCATATTGTGTTCCATTTTGATCAAAACCCAATAATAAAATAAAATTATTGTCATATAATATCCTATTGAATATATAACCAAATTTTATTTAAATTTATTCTTATCTTAATCCCACTATGTAATGTTTATTATAATTACATAGTGGTTTATAACATTCTTGAAAAAACATTTCTAAAAACCGTGACATAATAAC
Source organism: Viscum album (assembly GCA_963277665.1). Classification (NCBI taxonomy): domain Eukaryota; kingdom Viridiplantae; phylum Streptophyta; class Magnoliopsida; order Santalales; family Viscaceae; genus Viscum; species Viscum album. The sequence goes on along the minus strand of OY728120.1, from coordinate 1,403,868,672 downwards.
CTGTCACATAAACTAGAAAAAAACCAAAATAACCTTTAAAACTCACCATTTTGAGTTTCATATAAATTTATTTGTGGTTTATAATTCCAAATTTATAATAAATCCAAAAAATCCTCAAAACTATTTCTTATAAACCACACCTTTTTTAAAAAAACCATGATATTGACAATTAAAATGTGTCATTTTTTGTATATTGGGTTGGTGAACAACCTCAATATCCTTAAACTAATTCATTTGTCTAATACTTTATGAATCAAACAACTATTTTAATTAAACATGATATAATATACCTAACTATGGATTGGTTTTCATTTCTGGTCAAATTTCTCCCTAAATTCAACTTTTCACCTGTTGATTCTTTCTCAATTTCCTAAAAAACAAAAAGGAATGAGTAAGTAGAAAAATTAATCCCTCTATAATGAAAAACTCTAAAATTATTTTCCTTATCAAAAACCAAATTATAAACCAATTTAAACACCTCATAAAATAGTCAACCACATCATATAACTACCAAATGATTTTCACCCTCAAAAATCTAAAAATATTAAATTTTAATGGAATAATATAATCACTTAAAAATTTAAATAATAACATTAGATGCATCTAAAATTTTATTTATCTTATAAAATCCCTAACATATCATTCCAACTAAAAAAATTAACAACCATACTCAAATATAAATTCAACTTTTACCTCATATTATAAAAAGAAAGTTTCAAAATAACCAAGGATACTTAACCTTTAACTAAAACTCCCACTCCATGTTTATTTCATCCAAACCACTGTGTTTGTAAAAAATACTCCCCAAAGTATTTATCTATATATTAAAACCCATATATTAGTGGTTTTTAATTTTCACTAATCACTCATGAAATAATACACTCCCCTTAAAACTCAATATCTATATAATTAGTAATACAAGATTAATAATGAAGATGCCTTTGAATCAATGATATATGAAAATAATCCAATAATAATATGCCTCAATATAAACTTATAATTAACTAAAACATATCGAAAATAATAAAATTATATCACTAAATACAAATAACCCCACATAATTTAACTATTATCAATGTCAGTCCTTAAATGATTTAACAACCCTCTAAAGAATAAAATATTTTTATTCCATGAAATTTTTTTCTCTAATTATTATTTTCAAAATTTCTTCATTATCTCTATAAATAGGTAACCATTAATTTATTCTACCAAATAAATCTCCTTTTTATTCATTGTTTTCTAAGTAACTCGTCATTTATAATCCCATAATATCCTCTCTCTAACATAACCCTAACTCTTTCACCACTATATTAACTAAAATTCTAAAACTTTTATTTTCAATATAATAATCAACATATAATATTTATCATAATATAATTATTAATATATAAAAGATATTTTCTCGATATATATTCATGAATCCGAATAACCCCACCCTATTTAATAACTACTATATTTCTACAAGTACTTATCAATTAATTAAAAACCATGTTCGTTTGCCTCTTGATATCTCTCATATTTTAAAAATATTGCACTACTAACCCATAAAATCTAAAACCATACACACACAAAACATGGAAATATATTTTAATTTTGACTTGGCTATAACTATCTAATTTAATCAAATGGAAACTTTCATCAAAAACATGATTAGTTTCTTAAATATTCCCTTATTTCTAATAAGAATTGTGAGATCCTACCACTATGGTAAAAAAATTAAAATTATAACATCCTTAAAATTTTAAATCAATAACTATGGAAATTAAAATCCTATATAAATTCTAATTAAACAATTCCTTTATACCTAGTCCAACTCATGGAAGGTTTAAAGAACTTAACAACTATATGTAAATTTTTTCCATAACTTGGGCATATAGGAAGTCATCCACTGATCACTTATTCATTATCACTCAATTTATATATCCCATAATACGATATTTGATCACATATTAATCTAATAATCATCCTACACGTATAGGGGATAATTTTAGAATAAAAATATTAATAATTAATGAGTTAATGCGTACTTTAATATTTTAAATCCAATAATTCATAATTTCCTATAAATTTATCAAACTAATAAATCAACCCATTACTATATAGTAAATTCACATAGAAATTTCCTTATAAAAATCGCCTGAATCATTCAAGGTATAAAATCATACCTAAAAATCATTCAGATTATAAAATTAAGATAAATTCACAAAAATAAAAATAATAGTTCTGATTCACATCCCCTTGATCACTGATTGTTATTAAATTCCTCACAAGTATTTTTCTATGAAATATATATATCACCTCTTCTCAATTAAAAAGGACAATTATCAAAATAAAATTAATGCATCAATATATCATGCCATTTTTTCCAAAAAAATATCCTAATATAGTATTATTCAAGGTATCTAAATCATTTTTGTCATCCTTTACTTTCTTCACAAAATGAACCAACCTAGGTCAACCTATTATTTAACCATAGATAGTCCACTATTAGGTATAAATCATGTTCCTAATTACCATGGTCTTGAAACAAGTGTCAAGGGTATAAATTATACACCTTGGGAATGATTTCACCCTCTAAATATAGATAAATAATCATCAAAATATTATTGAGAGTCTTGTATGAATAATACATACATTTTTTATCCATGAAAATAAAATAACTAGTTTTAAACTAAGGCAAAAAACATGAAAGTTATAAATTAACTACAATATAATATACCCATCAAAACATTTATAATAAAATTATAAAGAGATAACAAACATTCCATTAAACAAAATTTATATGATAAAGACTAGTGTGTTAAACATACATAAAATCCCGAATAATCCATAAGACCTGAAATTCCACAAGAACAACACCACATAACTTGTAATAACCTAAGCATCCAAAAGTAATCAATAAACTAGAATACAAATACATGTAATCCAATATCCAATTCATACCTTGGTTATATTCATACATATATATGAACTATATACACACAAGATTTTATATATAGGGTGTGATATAAACATGACTAGTATGTTACGTTTATGAAATTCCTTTTATGAGACATTTTACAAATTTAGTATTGATGTAAAATTATGAAATATATTTTACCAATTAAGGATACATGAAAACAAATACCATCCATTTACCCTTTATGGAAAATACTACCCCTTTTTTATAATTTAATAGTGATAATAACATTTAGAAAATACTTTGAGATCATGAAAAGATATAAATTAATATTTATGAAAAATGAAGGGTCTTATTCCCCCTTTTATATGTTTCTTTTAAAAAACATTTCAAAAACTAGTTGGAATGAAAACTAAACAATGTAAAGGAGGAAACCCAAAATAAAATCCATAAAAAACTCCAAGTAAATAATGTGTGATGATAAAATTATATTTTTAGTATAAATTTCAATAAATGAAAAAAAATATAGATAATGGAATATATTCATTATAACTATTAAAAGATTAATAATCAATAAAATCAATATATAAGTAAGTAAATATAAAAATAATCATAATATAAGTATCATCAAAATTAATAACATAATCTATCATAAAAATAATCATGGTAAACTATATAGGTTGTAATATGATATAATTTAGTGGAAAAAATTACCAATAATTATTATGTTCCAAAGAAAATAACCTCCTGATATACTTTTAACTAGCCTATTTAAGATAAAACCTCTAAATACAGTGAAATACTAACTACGGTACACTTTACAAAGTGAAATGATAACTATTTTATAATTAATTATATATCTCCCACTTAGATACCTAATTATCACATGAAGTGTTTTAATAGATGTAAGGAAATAAGTTACAATATCATAATGAAATATTAAGAGAAATAATCTGATAAATCTGAAAAAACACCTATGATTTCCCTTCATTGAAATAGTCTCATGCACATTTAAAACCAATGACAAATAATTCATAACACATAATAACCTTTTTCACATAATCTATCACGTAATGGGGTAATAATACCAATGGTTTCATGTATTTAATGAAAACCATTTAATTGTTTTCCAAATGGGACTTTAAATAAAATGTGAAAACTAATCCATGAAAATATCCTTTTAAAATAATTTAAGAATCAATACATCCTTTGAAACCTCATTTAAAAAATTATAAAATCTAACCAATATATAAATATCATATAATATAATAAATTTCTCACAAAACTCAAAGGAAAATTAATTCATGCCAAACACACACTTAAATTGAATTCACAACAACTCTTCTATGGTCAACTTAAAGTCAAAAAAACTATTTTGTTGTCAAATTGAAGTCACAACAACTCTAAAAACCCATGAACACATAAAACATTGTTTATTCGATTACAAAAAAAATAGATAACATATAGATATATAGAGTACAACTCTTTCGTTTTCATGGAAAACATATAGATATATATAACAACTATTTCTTTGTCATAGATAACATATAGTTATATATATTACTTAAAATGGGTTTTATAAAGAACCATGAACATATAAAACATTTTTTATGTCAATCCAAAAAATCATAGAAATGTTGAAATAAATTTATATAGTTTTCATAGGTTATATATATATATATATGTGAAGTAAAAATGATTTTATAAATCAAAAGAATCATAAGAAATGTCTAGTAAAAAATCATATAAACTTTAATTGAAATATTTATGTTTTCATGGATAATATATATATATATATATTGAAAAAATTATAATTATAAGGCATCACATGAAATTTATAGTAAAATATATTTTTGAAAAACACATAACATTGGTTGAACAAATAAACATTTCTTTTATGAATGATTTAATATTTGGTCAAGAGGGAACTTTCAACATCCCTTGATATAAATAATATCAATTTTATAAAAACACTGGACAAATATTTTTCCACCATGGACACTAAGTTTATATAAAGATAAAGAAAATATGAAATAAGGGGAGATAAATGGACATGGAAAACAAATATTAATAAAACAAGAGGATTTCATTGAAAAACTACTTGAGAAGAAAGGTGTAAGGGGGATATAGTGGGCCTAAAATCTTATCAGATGTCTCATAAGAATGGGGAAATTAAATAGGGACATATACTAATAAAAATCACTTAAAACGATAAAAAATAACAATTTTGTATAAAAATACATATTTCGTTTTCATGGTTTATTGAACCATGTGAAATCCATGCATCCTCCACTAAAACATAACTACTCCCTCCAATATGGTTAAACTACATGTTTTAAAAAACCATGAGAAAATATTTTTACTTGAAACATTTAAAAAAATTAAAATATGCAACCTAAAAGACCTAAAACATAAGGTAATATGTAATATAGTAAGTATATGTACATTAGAGACATTGAGGGTGTCACAATTATCCCAACCACGCAACTTTATACTCCCCAGAAAGACACCAGTAAATTTTAAATTGGGGGAAAACCATCTCATCCAAATAAATGATTTGGTTGACCCCGGGACTATTTAGTCTAATGTTACTAGATAAGAATAGTACATATCACATGAGAAACTTCCTATCTATGTTATGAATTTATCAACCAATGAAACATGAAGGATTGAAAAAAGTATACCATTTGTTGGATATATAGATAAATAAATTTAAAAGAGACACTTCAACTATGAATGCTTAAGGTCAATTATATTTATCTTCCAATTTTACCATTGTATCCTAATAGATAAATAACATTAGGTTATTGATAGTCACTTATTACATATACCTGGATGAATAAAATTAATAAATTGATACCCATACATGATTAAATTCCATTAAAAAATGGAGACCTGTTATATTCCTCCCTAATAATCAAAATTCACCTTATGAGGGTGAATTTATGATGTATGACTATAATTAGTAAAGAAAAAAATATGGTACATTAGTTCCTTTTGCATAGACTAATTCCTAGATATTAGTTTCATTCAATACTTATTCCTCTATCAATAATTCAACTTATATAATTTTTTAATATAACTGAATCTTCCATATTAAAGATAATTCTTTAGATATCTATAATAATATGTCTTATAATTCCCTGGTTCCCAGTACTAAAAGCATACTATATATTGATTCATTATTAGAGTGATGTAAATGGGATGAGAGGCATGTCTTATACCATCATTATTTTCTTATTTATACTCTTCTTGTGTTTTTTATTACCTAAGAGGTCACTCTCACTACCACTAGATAGAATGGAAACACTTCTGGTTACAAGATGTTCTACTATAATTTCCACCACCACTGTGTCCTTGTTAATCACTTTCATATAATAAGATAGTTCTAATAAGAGCACCAATGAACATAGATCTAGACATAGGCCTCTTTCAAAAAAAATCACTCAATGTATCATTAATGACCAACTCACGAGATAAAGGAACTAACATAGTGAAATGACTAGCATATTCCTTAATTGTCTAATCACCTTGGCGAGACCCCTGAATTCCAATGCCTCATCAACATTAATATTATTATGGTTACACTAAATAAATATAGTCTTGAAATACTCCCAATAAATTTCTTTAAGGGGGTGATCTTTAACTATTGTCTCTAATTACTCCTAACTTGATCCCTCAAATGTGATTGTTGGAGGTGTCACTTTAAAGGCATCAGAAGTTCCTAAATAATTGAAGTTTTCTTCAAAACAAATATTCCTCTCTATCACCAACTAGGGACTATATTTCCATGAAATACATCTAGATTCCTATTTAGAAACTTTCGGATATGTTCCATAGGTTAAAAAATAATTGGATCTTCTTCTACATCCATATTTTAGGAAACAAAAATAAATAGAAGTACCATATTGTAATCATTAAAATTATTAATCTATACTATATTCCCTAATTCATTGATAACATTATTTGAGGAATATTCTAAAATAATAAAAAACACAAAAATAAAATAAAATATAAACCTATAAATTACAAATAATAAAAAATTATTATATTCCAATGAAACAACACTAATAAATTATGTTAATTCAATTTTTTAAATTTTCTTCACAAACACTTATGAAATTAATATTTGGTTTTTAGATAATAATAAAATTACTAAATAATGAAATTAAATTATAAATCAAAACCTCATGTTATTTCAAATAAATTTTATGAAAATATATAACAACTATCAAATACATTTCACAAAACACATTTTTATACCTCAAAAATTAACTTTTCTAATATAAAAAAATATCTCAGCAAAATATAAGAAAGAAAATTTTTTATAATAAAACACTACAGTCAAGATTTAAAATTTATTTGATATCAAAATAATATTTTCAATACTCATGAGATATTATTTTTTAACATCACCATGTACACTTTAAAAAAAATCATCACATTTTGGGAAACCATTAAATTCAATCCTTGAAAATTATTTATAATTCAAACTCCCATGTTTATATCAATGTAATTTTATAAAATATTATATCTATTTTAAAACATTCTATAAAACCTTCATAATTAAATTTAGTATATTTTAAAAATCTATTTATACCCAAAATCCTATTTTCATAAGATAAAACTTGATACCACATCACAAAATACCAATCCTAACTTAATCACTAATATCAATAACTCAAGAAACACACTTCAATTTACCTCAAATAATATTAAAGAGATAATAAAACCTGGTTAAAACCATTTAAAACCAAAAAAACCTAAATTATAAGATTTTATATTATTTCATAGTTTTGATCTGTGGTTTTCAAAGCCATTTTCAAACCATGAAAACCTTACTAAAGTTATCCAGAAGAATTTTCATAGTTTGGGGAAATATGAATAGAAAATATGAACCACCATGATTTCCCCACTTTTACATCAAAACATTGAATCTACCCAAAACAACTAATATAGACTCTATGAAATACATAATATGGGAAACCTATATCAAAATATCTTAATAAAAACTAAAATTACAACTCAAATCCAAGCTATAGATCTTGAATACCCATGGAAACTCAAGGCTTAGCATGAAATAGAGTTATACAAACACTCTCCCGCACTTACCACTTGATTTATAAATATCCTATATTTGGTATACCTTTACTCACCAAATAACAAGAGGCCACTAATATCCTTTTGTAATGAACAAAATTGGAACAACCTACCATGTCATCCAAGCTAGTTTATCATAAGGCCTGAACTATATTTATAATCACCATGGGATGGATACAAGCACTGATCATATCAAGAAAACACCTTGGAAAGAATTTAAATCTATAAATATAGATAAATATTCATTATACAATTATATATATTCTGATATAATGTATCAATAAATTAGACATCCATGAAAATTAAAAAACCAATTTCTAAATAAGAGAAAAAATAAACAAGGAATAAGTAATCTATAATATAAAAAAACATCAATAAAATTATAATAATATTATAAATTAATACCAAACATTTCATAAGACAAAAATTATAACTGAGATTCCAATGTGTTCAACATACAAAATATACGGAATAATTAAAAGAGACCTAAAATACCACATAAACATCTCTATGGGACTCGTGGTAAACTCTATTGAAACCCAAAATTTACATACATAAATATTAAATATTATTATTTGAATATTCGTTACATATCATTAAAAATACATGTTAGAACCATAATGGTTTAGAGTCATTGGAAACTTGGATACAAAAAAAATTGGTATATAAATGATTTACATCATCTCCCACTAAGTTTTTCATAACTATTACCATTATTAGACTCACCATACTTAAAACCTATCTTTATATCCTAGGTAAAAGGAAACATAATAAAGGGTTACCTTGGTTTCTCATTAAGGGTAAACAAAGGATATATAAATGATCATCTAAGAATAACATGAGAATTAGTGTATGAGAACGTGAGCTTAATATTTAAAAATCATATCCAAAAATTCATCAATCATAATCATGAGTCGTGGAATGAATCATGGCAGTTAATAAGGCATGAATTATAAATTAATCAAAGAAAATAAGCTATGAGAGCATAAAATTTGATAATATTATGTCATAAAAGAGTGGCATAAATTGTTTCGTAATCATAATCATAGAAATATTAATTCAAGTACACCCACCAATACATTACTCATGTGTTATTATTTGGATAACTACCCATGTACCTACTTTGGGCTTAAGATAACATCCTATGTACCCCCTTTTTGGGATTGAGATAGACTCTTGTCTATCTGATTTTTTTTGTTGGAATAACCTCACATGTACCCTTTTTTTGAATTTGGATAACCTATAATATGTCCTTTTATTTCATAAAACATTAATCATTACCCAATGCATTGTAGGATAATAATTTCATTTCCTTTCACATAATTATAATCCATTCATATGTATTCCATATTATCATAAAAAAATTCATTCCATCATAACGTAACCCATGGAAAAGAAAATAGTTTTCATATTAACCAAAACCATATATAGAAATAATAAGTATGGTATCAAATAATAATATCTCTAATGAAACATAATTAACATCAAATAATGTTATCATAGATGTAAAATGACATTTAAAGATCTCTAGAACAGTTTTTGAGGAAAATACCCTTTTTGTTTTGAAATTACTTATTTAAAATCTCAAAATTTATAAAATTTTAAGGAAACTTCTTTATTTGAAAATAACCATGTAAAATTACAAAGGAATATTCAAAACAAATATATTTCATGATAATGGTAAAATTCATTTGTTTTGTGAATATTAAAACAAATATTCCTTTCATATTTTTAATAAAAATTCAAAATAAACTCATTCAAAAATGACATGAAGATTCATTTTAAAAACTATTATATAAATTAAAACAAGGGAAAATTTGATTTAAATAATAATATGATAATTTAAAAAACTTAATTGAAAATTTTTTAAATAAAATTTGGACATGGAAAAAAAATATTATCGGTCAAATAGTAAAAAAAAGAAAGATTTACTTAAAACATTATTTCAGTCTCTTGAGTACATAAAGAGTGGAAAATTAAATTAAAAAATTTAATATCTATACATAACCATATTAGAATAAAATATATAATATTTATAATATAATTATCATATAATTTCAAAATTTTAAATTTAATCATAAATAATCTTGATAAAAATAAGATTGTGGCATAAAACTCTTACCTCAAGTTTGAATTTATTAATAAATTCTATAACCATGTTTATAATAATTTTAAATTTATTTTGATTCTATAAAATAACCATATTTATACTTATAATATTATATATTATTCACTTATAACATTTCAATATCCATTTATTAATAATTTTTTATTAAAATAGTCATTATTTAGTGTTACTTGTTTCGTTTATATGAAAAATTTCAGTTTGAAAGATTTGATCCTTGTACTTTAATCATAGTTACATAATATATATAATTTTAATTATGATATAAATATCATATATATTTATATATATATTTATAATATTCCATAGAAGATATAGATATAAAAATGAATTACATCATTAATGGAGATGGTATTCCGTACGTACGCAGGAACATTGTTTTCATTTTCTAATGAAAAGAATGAAAGAAAAATAAATAATATTTTACCATTATATGTTAATTATTAAATTATAAATATAATATATTTTTATTAAATACATAATTACAAACATCCATGTGATTCGGTGATGGAAAATTATTCATATTATTGTGTGGAGGCGGTAGTCCATACGTACGCACGATCGACACTTTCATTTCACATTTTATGGAAAAGAGGTGTAAAAAAGTTTGTTCCATCATCATTATAACATCTTAGTATATTTATTATATTTTATTAATCATGTTATTATAGAAAAAATAGTTTTATATAAAGTTTAAGAATGAATAAAATTAAAGGATCTTGGTGAAGAGTTATACCTCTTTGTTGAGAAACCTTTTTGGATTACACCTTAATCCTTGAGGGAATGGTATTAAGATCAAAATAGGACCTATAGGATGTGATTATGGATGTTATAAAATTATTTGGTTGGTTATTTTCTATGATAAGATACTCTTGAAGTGTGAAGAATAGAGTAGAGTGGTGTCCTTTTATAAGTAGGAGAGAGAAAACACTTGGGATTTCTTAAAAGATTAAAATTTAATAATGTATTATTCAAATGAAAAGATTAAAAATGTCCAATTATTTGAATGTACGATAAGATAAGATATAAATATGGCCATAAAATATTATTTAGAAACGTTTTACTGGCAATACTAGCCTTATCTCATGGTTTACCACCCACCCTCATTAAACCCATTTTAACCATAACCGTGGTAACAAATGTATACTATTTTTACTATTCATTATGACCAAAAATGAAAGTGGAATAATTGAAAAAATATATATAATTTAAAATATGGGATCCATTTTATTAAATTTAATTTTTATCAGTGAAAATTTTATTTTTAAAATAAACTCGCAAAACGTGTAAAAAACGGTTTTCTAGAAAAATCCATTTTTAAGTATAAAAAAGATTTTATACCAAAATTAAGAATAATGAGGATTAAAATGAAATATATTCAATTAATTTTAATAAATATGAACTAATAATATTTTAATATCAATTAAATACAATATGGTAATTTTTAAATACTTGAACGGAAAAGATAGTTTTCTATAAACTCGGTTTTTTTACTATTCATTGAAAAATTAATATTTTCAAAAAAAACAAAAATTTAAACTTAGGATAATTTTGATATGATTATTTAAAAAATGATATCATATTTATAAAATATAATTTATAAAAGTTTCAGAAATTATTTATAATATTTGTGCACAAAATTCAATAAAATTATTTTTTAAGAAAACATATTTTTAGAGAATAAAATAACTTTAATGAAAATTGATTACTTTTTTCAAGAATTAATCTATAAATATTCATATTATAAAACCTTTATACATATTTTTCATAATATATTTACTCTTATTCATTCCACCAATTTAACAGCTAGGTTATAATGGTATAATATATCACTGTTCATTTAGACTCAGGATTGCGCATAAAACTAGCTATTGAATACTTCATGTTTATTTCAAAGGAATTTATATATATATATATATAATACTGAGGTGTTACATTCTAACCACCCATAAAATTAATTTCACACTCAAAATTTCATCACTCTGATACAAAAAAATGAGGATATCTCTATTTCTTCACATCCTTAGGTTTCCATATAGCTTCTTTGAATTTATGATTCCCCCAAAAATATTTAACCAGATTAGTATTCCTGTTCCATATAACTTTATATCTATGATCTAGGATTTATAATATTTTTTATTTATATAAAATATTATCATTCATTATTAAAACCTCCAAGTTTATGATATATTGAGGATTGGGAATGTACTTATTAAAGATAGATTTGTGGAACACGTCGTGAACTTGAGAGAGGTTCATTGGTAGAGCCAATTTATAAGTTATACTCCCTGCTTGACGAAGAATATTTAAGTTAAAATATACATAGGGATCATATTTAACTTATTTTTCAATATAATAAACTTCTTTCATAGATGAATGCATAGGAATACCTTCTCACCAAATTTGAATTCTAGATCCCCCCAAGGATTGTCCCTATAACTTTTCCATCAACTCTGAGATACCATGATATGTTGTAGAATAAATCTAAATTTCTATACCATTCCCTTACGTAAATCAATTAATTTTAGATTCATTTCTTAAACTTTATCACAATACATTATATTTTTACACTTATTTCCTTAGATATCTTCATAAGGATCTATTTGAATGCTCAAGTGAAAGTTATTATTATAAGAAAACTTGACTAGAGGAAGGTGTTGATCCCAACCACCATTGAAATAAAGATACCATGATATATATATATATATATTATCTAGGGTTTCAATGGTTCTCTTAGACTAACCATATATATGAGGATGATAGTAAGTATTGAAAAACAACTATGTATCAAAATCATGCAAAAGACGTCATCCGGACATTGAGGTAAACCTCAGATCTTGATCTGATATAATAGATTTTGGTACTCTATGTAACCTTAAAAATTCCTTAATTTATATTCTAGAAAAATTATCAATTTATAAAACTTATCTTATAGTAATAATGTTTCTTCACTTTATAGGGAAATCGACTACAACCCAAATAGTCTTATAGCTTTTAGATGTTTTGGGGAGTCTGATGAAAAAATACATGGTGATGTTTTCTCATTTCTATTATGCTATGGGTAATGGTTGTAACGTCCCATTAGACTTATTTCACTCATCCTTAACTTTCTAAGATACAAATCACAAAGATAAAAACTCTACAATATCACTATTTATCTTGTGTCATAATAAATACTCTTCTAGATCTCTGTATATCTTTATACTTTCATGATGAATAAATAATGATGAACTATGAAATTTATCCAACTGATCCTTCTTCAAATATGGTACTGATGGGTAAAAAAACTATTTTGGAATTTATCATTCCAAAACAACCATGTTTTAGATCATGAATATTTCTCACCTTCTTTTACAGCTCTATATCTTATTTTTTTCATCTCTTAATCATCATAAGAATAGATTGTTGAATACTAATTTGAGAAAGATAGTATTTCTCCCAGTACTTAAATATTTCAATCTAAATCCTCTAAAAATACATAAATATTGGATCTTTTGTGATCCTAATCACAAATAATCTAGCATGATCCATTTCAACTCAAATCATTATCCAACTTGTTCTCTTTCTTAGGGTGGTAATGTATTGAGTAGTCATAATATTTAATCAACTACAACCATTTTATCTATAGTATATTGAACTCTTTATTAGTGAATATATACTTTAAACATTTATTATTAGTATATATGACACATATATTTATGTCAAGATAATGAATTTGTATCTTTAATAAAAATAGTATGACTACTAACTTCAAGTCATGAGTTAGGTAACTTTTCTCATGAACTTTCAATTATCAGGAGGAATAATCCATCACTATATAATTCTATATAAGAACACATCCTAGAACCTTATTTGATGTATAAATATATATCACAAACCCTTCTCCACTATAGTCTAATGTGAGTACAGGTGTGTTGACCAACCCTCCTTTTAACTCCTTGAACTTTTCTTCACATTCATTTTTCCAAAGGAACTTGACTCCCTTCTGACCTAACATGGTGAGTGGATTAGATATACATAACAAATTATTCACTAATCATAAATAATCTATATACAAATCAATAAAATATAGATCTCACTAGTGCAGAAAACGTTTTTTACGTCACCATTTTTTACGTTGGTTATATAAAACCGACGTCATAATATGTAAAACGAGGTTTTTTACGTCGGTTATTTAATAACCGACGTAAAAACCTGTGTTTAGTACACATTTAATGTCGGTTATTTTTATAACTGACGTTATTAATTGCGCGGCTTAGTTTTTTACGTCGGTTATTTCAATAACCGACGTAACAAATCGACATATGTACGAGTTATTACGTCGGTTATTAAATAACCAACGTAAAAAACCCGGTTTTTGAAGGCCTTTTTACGTCGGTTATTTTATAACCGACGTAATAAAAGAATCCGCAGATGTTTTTGACATCGGTTATGGAATAACCGACGTAAAAAAACGCGGATTTTGAGCCCTTTATAACGTCGGTTATAAAATAACCGACGTACAAAAAGAATCGGAGGAAGGTTTTTACGTCGGTTATTGAATAACCGACGTTATAAATGTTTTTAAAAAAATTATAACGTCGGTTATTAAATAACCGACGTGATAACTCATTTAAAAATTTACCCAGACCCGTGGATTGTCATTCGCGAGTTTACCTTCGACAGTCGCGAATCGTCTCTCTCGCGCGTAAACCCGAATCGGCTCGTCCATTTAGTTGGTTTAGATTCGTTTTGCGATCATCGTTTCTCATATTTAATCTCCTAGGATCAATCATCTAAACTCGCAGCACTCAGTTAATCCTCCCACTCGTTCGTTTTTTTTCGCGGATAGTATATATATATGTGTTGTGATTTTTTTGTTGAAACTAGCTAAGATTCTTCGATTGCGAACCCTTTTAACTCGTTTTGGCACCATAATTTTATTTATCATCCCTAGATCTATTAGTTCGACTTGCAATATTGACTAATTTTATGATTTCACTAATTTTTCATCGTTTTCTATAAATCCCCGAGAGGGTTGGGGCGTGTCCATTTGGATGGGTTGCCCTTTTACAGTTGTTACTACTTTATTCACACACAACCATGGCATAGGTGAATGGATTTGGGATCACATCACCATTTTCACCCCCTGCAAACAAAGTTTCACAAGGAGGACTCGCCAGATTTCCCCTCGGCATGTTAAAAATTTTAGATACCCTCTTTTCAGCAAGTAAAAAATTAACTAGTTTTTTCTTCACTACTTATCCTAAACAAATAAAACCACCATTCTTTCTAGAACCTCTACTAGATCCATTGCATCCATCAACATACATATTTGGATCTGAAAGCATCCCTTAAGCCTTATGTTCGATGCTAACATCCTTTACTGATCTATAGAAAATATGATGGTCTGCTAAGCTCTCCATTTAAAAGTCAAACCCCACCAATTATTCATCCTCATCATGAGAAAATGGCACAAAATCTGAATTTATGATTCAATCTCTTGGGTCACTGAACAAACATTAACTCCTTCAAATCCACACCTGGAATAGACAACCTAATGTCGAGTTCCTTCTCTATCTATTGAAACTCAGTTCTTCCTCCACACCTAAAAACATTCTTTGAATGGCCCAACTTCTTGTTATGGTAAATTTTCAGTGATTCCAGGGGCGTGGGAGGGCTATCAAGAGGGTTGGGGGGTGTCCAGGGGGTGTCCAAGGGGGTAGGGTGTGGGGGTGGTGTCCAGGAGGGGTGGGGGTTGTCCAGAGGGGTCGGGGGGTGTCCAGGGGGGTTTACAAGGGGGTGGGTGGGTGTGGGGGGCTGTCCAAGGGTGTGGGTGGGTGTTGGGGGGTGTCCAGGGGGGTGTCCAAGGGGGTAGGGGGTGGTGTTTAGGAGGGGTGGGGGGCTGTCCAGAGGGTTGGGGGTGTCCAGGGGGGTGTCCAAGCAGGTCGGGGGTGGGGGTTGTGTCCAGGAGGGGTGGGGGTGCTTTCTAGAGGGGTCGGGGGCTGTCCAGAGGGGTCGGGGGGTGTCCAGGGTGGTGTCCAAGGGGATGGGTGGGTGTGGGGGGCTGTCCAAGGGGGTGGCGGCCTGTCCAGAGGGGGCGGTGGGGTGTCCAGGGGGGTGTCCAAGGGGTTGGATGGGTGTGGGGGTCTGTCCAAGTGGGTGGCGGCCTCTCCAGAGGGTATCTGGGGTTGTCCGGGTGGGTGGGGGGGCTGTCCAGAGGGTTGGGGGATGTCCAGGGGGGTGTCCAAGGGGGTAGGGGTGGGGGTGGTGTCCAGGAGGGGCGGGGGGCTGTCCAGAGGGGTCGGGGGGTGTCCAGGGGGGTTTACAAGGGGGTGGGTGGGTGTGGGGGGCTGTCCAAGGGTGTGGGTGGGTGTTGGGGGCTGTCCAGGGGGGTTTCCAAGGGGGTAGGGGGTGGGGGTGGTGTTTAGGAGGGGTGGGGGGTTGTCCTGAGGGTTGGGGGGTGTCCAAGCAGGTCGGGGGTGGGGGGTTGTGTCCAGGAGGGGTGGGGGTGCTTTCTAGAGGGGTCGGGGGCTGTCCAGAGGGGTCGGGGGGTGTCCAGGGTGGTGTCCAAGGGGATGGGTGGGTGTGGGGGGCTGTCTAAGGGGGTGGAGGCCTGTCCAGAGGGGTCGGTGGGGTGTCCAGGGGGGTGTCCAAGGGGGTGGATGGGTGTGGGGGGCTGTCCAAGTGGCTAGCGGCCTCTCTAGAGGGTATTTAGGGTTGTCCGGGTGGGTGGGGGGCTGTCCAGAGGGTTGGGGGATGTCCAGGGGGTGTCCAAGGGGGTAGGGGGTGGGGGGTGGTGTCCAGGAGGGGCGGGGGCTGTCTAGAGGGGTCGGGGGGTGTCCAGGGGGGTGTTATATCTTACTATATTTTGTTTAAAAAATAATATTCAAGCATATTTTTTTAAATACACATCGATTTGTTTTATATTTCAAAATTGTTTACATTCAAATTATGATTTTTTTCATATAAACATATATTTGTCTTATCTAAAAAATATATATATTTTTTATATTTGTTATAGGTAATAATGAGTTGAAGTTGGATTACAGCACATCTAATGAGCAATGAATATGAGGAAGGTGTTGATGCCTTTTTGGAATTTGCTAAACGAAATGTTCCAAGTAGTGACATTTTTTCTGTCCATGCCTGAAATGTCTGAATATGAAGAAGTTGAAAAGTATAGAGATAAAAGATCATCTGATTTGTCATGGTTTCAATCCAAGTTACAACCCTTGGATTTGGCATGGCAAAACTGGACAGAATGTCACTGATGATAATGAATCGCAAGATGGTAACTCCGATGGAATTGAAGAAATGATTCGCGATATTGTAGCAGAACAAATTGAGATAGAACCTACAGTTGCACGTCTATATGGTGATGCCGAAAAACCATTATATCCTGGTTGTACAGATTTTACGGTTTTGTCGGCGGTGTTAAGATTGATTAACCTGAAGGCGAAACATGGATGGAGTGACAGAAGTTTTACAGAGCTGCTACAATTGATGAAAGACATTCTTCCAAAAGATAACGATCTTCCAGATTCACATTATAAGGCCAAAAAAATATTATGCCCGATGGGAATGGGATACAGGAAAATACATGTCTGTCCGAATGACTGCATTATATATAGGAAGTAATATGAATTTCTGAAAGAGTGTCCTAAATGTAGGACATCACGGTATAAGGTGAAAGAAAAATCACAAGCTGATGTAGAGATTACAAAGCTCCCTTCAAAGGTATTTTGGTATCTTTCTATAATTCCTCTTTTCAAACGTTTATTTGCTAATTCACATGATGCAAAAAGGTTAAGATGGCATGCTGATGAGCGGGTATGTGATGGAAAAATACGTCATCCAGCTGATTGTCCACAATGGAAGAAAATTGATGCACAGTACCCTACATTTGGAAATGAAATTAGAAATCTGAGACTAGGCTTGTGCACAGATGGAATGAATCCATACCGAACCCTCAGTAGCACACATAGTTCATGGCCTATTTTATTGGTAATTTACAACCTCTCTCCTGAAGTTTGTATGAAGCGCAAATATGTCATGTTGAGTATCATGATCTCTGGTCCAAAGCAACCCGGCAATGATATTGATGTATACTTGTCACCGCTGATTGATGATTTGAAACTGTTATGGGCTGATGGTATTAGGGTGTATGATTCTTATAAAATGGAATATTTTCAACTGCATGCAGTGCTTCTATTCACTATAAATGACTTCCCAGCATATGGAAATTTGTCTGGATACAGTGTTAAAGGGCATAAAGCATGTCCAATTTGCGAACAACAGACGTCATATTGTCAATTGCATCATGGGAGGAAAACAATGTACATGGGTCATCGAAAGTTTTTGCCTATGGATCACCCTTATAGAAGACTAAAAAATGCATTCAATGGCTCACAAGAATTTGATACTGCTCCAAAACCTTTATCCCCAGATTTGTATTTTGATATGGTGAAAAACCTTGATGTGACATTGGGAAAGACACAGAAATCTGGTAATGATAGACATATTTGGAAGAAAAAGTCAATATTTTTTGAGCTACCATATTGGAGGTATCATGAAGTCAAACATAATATTGATTTCATGCACGTGGAGAAGAATATCTGTGATTCTTTGATCGGAACATTGCTAGATATTAAAGGAAAGACAAAATATGGGTTGAATGCAAGGTTAGACCTACTATCAATGGGAATACGTTTGGAGTTAGCTCCCACTCTTAAAGGAAGACGAACATTTCTTCCCCCGGCTTGTCATACATTATCGAAGAGGGAGAAAAGTAGCTTCTGTCAGTGTCTTCATGATATCAAAGTGCCTCAAGGTTATTCTTCAAATGTAAAAAATTTTGTCTCATTGAAAGACTTGAAGTTGATAGGTATGAAATCACATGATTGTCACGTCATGATGCAACAAATTCTACCAGTTGCACTTCATGGAATATTTCCCATCCGTGTCAGAAAGACTATAATGAGGTTGTGTTATTTTTTCAATTCAATTTGTAACAAGGAGATTGATGTGAATGCTTTGAACATTTTGGAAAAGGATGCAATTTTTATACTTTGTCATTTGGAAATGTATTTTCCTCTAACTTTTTTTGATATGATGGTGCATTTAATGATTCATCTGGTTCGAGAAATAAAGCTTTGTGGACCTGTATATCTTCGTTGGATGTATCCTTTTGAAAGGTATATGAAAATATTAAAGGGATATGTTAAAAATCCATATCGACCTGAATCCTCCATTATAGAAAAGTATATTTCTGAGGAGGTAGTAGAGTTTTGTACGAGCTACTTGGTTATGGCTCAACACATAGGTTTGCCTCCATCTCGCCATGAACGGGTTAATAATGAGGGAAAGGGGATTCGTGGCTTGAAAGTCAAATCACTGTCAGCTGAACAGATGAAGAAGTTAGAATCATACATCTTGAATAACATAGCTGATGTTCAACCGTATATCACATTTCATATTAATGAGTTGAAACAATGTCATCCAAAGAAGAAAGAAATGTGGATTTTGAATGAGCACAACAAAACTTTTCTGCCATGGTTTAAAAAGACCTTGCTTGGTAGATCAGATGTATCAGAGACATTAAAATGGATAGTGGGTGGTCCATCTTTAAATGTGATAACATGGTCCACTTATGACATTAATGGCTATACATTTCATACGAAAGCTCAGGACAACAGAAGTGCAGTTCAGAATAGTGGTGTATTGGTGTTTGCAGAAGCAATGCATTTTTCGAGTGCTAAGGACAGAAACCGAATTTCGGCATCAAGTGCATATTATGGAGTGATTGAAGACATATGGGAGGCTGATTACTTTAAAATTAAAGTTCATGTTTTTAACTGTAAATGGTTTATCGGTAACAACAGTGTCAGACACGATGAATTTGGAATGACACTTGTTAATCTGAATAGATTCGAAGACACAGCTGATTCTTTTATAATGGCAACACATGCCAAACAAATTTTCTATGTAGTAGATCAACCAGATATGCAGTGGGATGTTGTTTTACAAGGGAAAAAACAATATGTTGGTGAGGATGAATTTGATGAAGATGCTGATTTATGTCAGATCCCTACTTCCATGGAAAGATTAACAGAACATAATGATGAGTATGTTGAAGACATGGTTTGTGCCATAAGGAACGATCACGATGAAGGAATTTGGGAAAACAATCCAACTGTACATTCCTAAAATTACAGGTAACACATGTTTATTTCTTGTTTACATTTAGTTTTTTCATATAATGTTAGATATTGTAAATTTTTTACTTATTAAAACATGTATCAAACCAAAATGATAAAACAATAAAAACCGTAAAGAGGAGAAGTCCTGGGCGCACCGGCGGGCCGGTGGTGGATCATCGGTCGGCCGGTGGTCCAGACAGAGAGGAAGGCTCTCTGTCTGGTCCACCGGCCGACCGGTGGTGATCCAGCGGTCGGACGGTGGTGATCCAGCGGACGGCCGGTGGTCCAGACAGAGGAAGGCTCTCTGTCTGGTCCACCGGCCGGCCGGTGACACCAGGCAGTGGGCAAGTCTACTGCCTGGGTCCTCCGGCTGGCCGGTGAGCTCACACCGGCTGACCGGTGGACTCAGTGAGTCCACTTTTCAGCTTTCTTGGGCCAACTCCTTGGAAACCTTTTGCCTATCAACAAAAACACTTGAAAACAAGTTAGAACATTATAAGAGTGATTGTGATCATTAAAATCCAAGAGATAGGGGTACAACAGACTGTGTTTACCATGTTTATCATTGTTTAACATGCTTACCATATTACCAATGTTTACTATTATGTAATTTAGTACACTTTTCTATTTTCTGATTAAGTAGTATTACAATATTTGAATTTGTATATTTGTGAACTAATGTTTTTTTTTGATTTGAAGGAAAATGACAGATCGATCAGTTGATCAGCCACATGATTCTGGAGATGAGCATATTGGTCATACATCTGGGGAGGAACATTCACATGCTCCTATTACGAAAAAGAGTTCAAAGGTTGGTAAGCGTGGGTGCACACGTTTACCAAAATTATCACTTGCCCGTATGAAGGAGGAGAGGATAGTCGTGGAGTTTGATGATGATGATCTTCCTAGAGGTCCAAATGCTAAAGATTTTAAGGGTTTTGTAGCAACTCAGGCTAAGAGCAAAGTAAGAATTCTCTATGATGATTGGAGAAGTGTGGATAAGGCGATAATTTCTCAGCTGTGGGAGACCATTTTGGTAAGATCTTTTTCTATTTTTTGATTGTTCTTTAAATTTTTCTAGTATATATAATATTTTTAACCTCTTTTTTATCAGATGACATTTGATATTCCTGACACTGGAGGAGTCAGGAAGAAATGCTTATCGTTGGCTACTAGGAGATGGAGGGATTTCAAATCAACCCTCTCATTTGATTTCATTTATGGTCATAGGAGTCGTGAGAATCCATGTCGAATATATCCTTTTATAGATGAAGACACATGGAGACAATTTTTTGAAAGTAGAAGAAAAGAATCATTTTTGGTAAGGGCAATGTAAACTTTTATAAGCTTTCTTATATAAATGATCTTATTATTGTTTTGTTAATGATTACTTATTCTTAATTTACAGCAAACAAGGAAAGCTCATCAAGAGATCCAATCTAAAAATGTATACCCTCATAGTTTATCTCGGGGAGGGTATGCATTATTGGAAGAACAAATGATGGCAGAAAAATTTCAACAACTAAGAGCTGAGTCTTCAAGATCTGGAGAGGTGGCCCCTCCATCCCCTCCATCTAGACATGAGAAATGGAAAAGAGCTCGGAAGGGCAAAAAAGGAAAATATCTTTCGGAAGAATCGAGACTCGTAGTTGAGAGGATTGTAAGATATCTATTTTATTTATTTAAGTTTACTATTTTCGTCATATATTTCCAATCATTATAGAAATGTTCAATTAATTATTACAGGACTCTCTTGAGGAGCAGAGTTCACAGGGGACATTTACACCATCTGGGAGGGAAGATATTTTATCTGTGGCATTGGGAAAGCCCGAACATCATGGCCGTGTAAGAGGATATCCGGCAGGTGTATCGGTAAGAAAAGTGTTGCCACGTTCCTAAACTTCTAACGTTGAGGGAGTTTATAAAAAAAATAGAATCCTTGGAGGCTGAAGTCCATAATATTAATGCGAAAATGGAGGACAAGATTAGAGCATCGGTGCAGTTTATGTTTGCAGACTTGCAAAGACAATTTCAGGGTGCAGCTCCCACTCCACCTCTCCCAGTAGCTCCCACTCCCCCACCTCAGCCTGCGGACCCCATTTTTGATCCTCCTCCTCCGCCGCAGCTACCTACTTATTGTGAGTTGTATGTTGATGATCCTCAACATCATATAGTTGCATATGGGATGGTATATTGTATAGGAGATACAGTTCATCATCAACAGTTAGAGGTAGAGAATCAGAGGGTCACTGTACAGGATATTATAGATAGATCAGCTCGGAAACCATTACCTACAGATGAGGTGACGACAGTTGGACATAGTATCGGCCATTTTTTACTTTGTCCATCCAGACTTCTTCGACTCATTACCATAGAGGTATGGATGTTATATCTTTTATTTTATATTTTTATTAATGTTTTATCATTTGAAAACTAATATATTTTTCAATTTATTTTTACAGGAATACTTCAAAGGTAAAGAAATACTGTATGGACAACAACAAAGACAGATAGCTATGACATCAGATGCAGATACTAGCAGTCTTGACAAATTTTCAAGATATTCAAATTTGTTGGCGGATCATTATGACTTTACAATGGAAGATCATGTCTGTGGACGTGAACTAAGTGTGGGGATTATGAAAACTGATATCATGGAGTTTGTCACTGGAGATAAGTTGGGCATCAACGTGGTGCAAATTTTTATCATGTAAGTCTTAACACCTTTTCCTTGCGTTATATTTATTAAAAATGTATACTTATGTCTTCTTTGTATTAGGTATCTGTATAAAATTTGTGAGAGGAATGAGCTGAAAGATGTATATGGATTCGTGGACCCACAATTGATTTCCCATGAAGCATGTGCATTGGATGAGGAACAAAGAATGATTTATATTGCTGATAGATTTGAAAAGAATGTAATCACACAGTGTTGGATGATGCCTTTTTGTGAGAGGTATGAAACACATCCCTCTCAAAGAGTTAATTATCTTTTAACATAAAAAACCACTAACGTTAAATTTCCTTTTATCATGGATCATTGGATGTTAGGGGTTTTTTTCCCTAGGGAGAAAGCACTTTATTGGATATTCTCTCTCCATGATGATGTGAGAGAAAGTTTTAAGAATATATTGGAAACGTAAGTTTCAATTTCACAATAGTTTTATATATTATAATGAATTTTAAATTTACCCCATTCGTATTATTTTCTAACAGGGCATGGGTCCACTTTCGAAAAAGCGCAAAGAAAAGGAATTTCAAGATCAAATATGTACATGCGAAGGTAAATATCCATTTATAATTTGTACATTTTGATTTATTACATAAAAATAATATATTGAATTTACACTCATTCAAACAGAAATTTCATGAGCAACAAGGCATCATCGAATGCGGATATTACATGTTAAGATTTATGTATGAAATAATAACAACTGGGACAGTTCTGAGTTTTGACCTGGTAAGATTTCCTCTTTCTCATAATATTTCAATTTGATTTATTCATTATACACGTTGACTACTATCCTTTTCCTTTGTAGCTTTTTGATGACCCTCAACCCTTTACTGCTGAAGATATAAAACACTTACAAGTGGAGTGGTCAAATTATTTTACAGGTTTGATTGACTTTTAGTTGTTTGTAATGTAAAATGTAATTTTGAATATTGTCAATGTAATTGTGTATTTCGTAGTCTTTTAGGTTGGATTTAGTTTTTTTTGAAGTTGACAGTGTAAGTTTTGAATGTTATATAAGTGAATGTTTAGTTTTTTCTCTACTTATTGTTTTGGTCTACTGTTGATGGTTTTTCTGGTCTGGATTTTGGTATGGGGGGAGAGGTTCCAAGGGGGTGGGTGGGTGTTTGGAGGTGTCCAAGGGATATGGGAGGGGTGTCCAAGGTGAGTTTGGGGCTGTCCTAGGGGTCGGGGGGTGTAAATGAGGGTGGGGGTGTCCAAGGGGTGGGGGATGTCCAAGGGATATGGGAGGGGTGTCCAAGGTGTGTTTGGGACTGTCCAAGGGGGTCGGTTGGGTGTAAATGAGGGTGGGGGGGGGCTGTCCAAGGGGTGGGGGGTGTCCAAGTGGTGGGGGTGTCCAAGGGATATAGGAGGGGTGTCCAAGGGGTGTTTGGGGCTGTCCAAGGGGATGGGGGGGTTTCCAAGGGGTCGGGGGGGTTTCCAAGGGGTCGGGGGGGTGTCCAGGGGGTGGGGGGGTTGTCCAAGGGGTGGGGGGTGTCCAAGGGGTGGGGGTGTCCAAGGGATATGGGAGGGGTGTTCCAAGGAGTGTTTGGGGCTGTCCTAGTGTTAGGGGGGTGTAAATGAGGGTGGGGGGCTGTCGAAGGGGTGGGGGGATGTCCAAGGGGTGGGGGGTGTCCAAGGGATATGGGAGTGGTGTCCAAGGTGTCTGGGAGTTCTGTCCAAGGGGCCGGTTGGGTGTAAATGAGGGTGGGGGGGCTGTCCAAGGGGTGGGGGGGTCCAAGGGGTGGGGGGTGTCCAAGGGATATGGGAGTGGTGTCCAAGGTGTCTGGGAGTTCTGTCCAAGGGGCTGGTTGGGTGTAAATGAGGGTGGGGGCTGTCCAAGGGGTGGGGGGTGTCCAAGGGGTGGGGGGGTGTCCAAGGGATATGGGAGGGGTGTCCAAGGGGTGTTTGGATCTGTCCTAGTGTTCGGGGGGTGTAAATGAGGGTGGGGGGCTGTCGAAGGGGTGAGGGGATGTCCAAGGGGTGGGGGGGGTCCAAGGGATATGGGAGTGGTGTCCAAGGTGTCTGGGAGTTCTGTCCAAGGGGTCGGTTGGGTGTAAATGAGGGTGGGGGCTGTCCAATGGGTGGGGGGTGTCCAAGGGGTGGGGGGTGTCCAAGGGATATGGGAGTGGTGTCCAAGGTGTCTGGGAGTTCTGTCCAAGGGGCCGGTTGGGTGTAAATGAGGGTGGGGTGTTGTCCAAGGGGTGGGGGGTGTCCAAGGGGTGGGGGGTGTCCAAGGGATATGGGAGTGGTGTCCAAGGTGTCTGGGAGTTCTGTCCAAGGGTCCGTTTGGGTGTAAATGAGGGTGGGGGGGATGTCCAAGGGGTGGGGGTGTCCAAGGGGTGGGGGGTGTCCAAGGGATATGGGAGGGGTGTCCAAGGGGTGTTTGGGGTTGTCCAAGGGCTCAGGGGGGGGGGGTGTCCAGGGGTCGGGGGGTGTCCAAGGGGTCTGGGAGGGCTGTCAAGGTGTGGGGGGTGTCCAATGGGTGTTTGAGGCTGTACTAGGGGTCTTGGGGGTGTAAATGAGGGTGGGGGGTTGTCCAAGGGGTGGGGGTGTCCAAGGGATATGGGAGGGGTGTCCAATGGGTGTTTGAGGCTGTACTAGGGGTCGTGGGGGTGTAAATGAGGGTGGGGGGGGGGTTGTCCAAGGGGTGGGGGGTGTCCAAGGGTTGTGGTGGGGCTCCAATGTGGTGGGGGAGGGCTGGCCCGGTTGTTAGGTGGGTATAGATGAGGGTGGGGTTCAGTTGGGGCTTGGGGGAGGGCTGGCATGGTTATTTTTGTTGTTTGGTTTCTGGTTGCTTTTTGGTGAGAGCAGTGCAATTATTTTAAAAAAAAATATCTCTTTCACGGCGGTTATTTTATAACCGACGTGGTAAATAAATCGGTAGGGGTTTATCACGTCAGTTTTTTCGAGAACCGACGTGATAAACCGTTCCCGGGCCTTCTATCACGTCGGTTCTTAGTATAACCGACGTGCTAAAAGGCCTGAGAATAGATTTACCACGTCGGTTATTAGATAACCGACGTGCTAAAACATTTCCCATGCCTTTTTATCACATCAGTTATTTAAGAAACCGACGTGATAATAGGCCCGGGGAAGGGTTAATCACGTCGGTTATGTCATAACCGACGTGATAAACGATATCCCAGGCGTTTTATCACGTCGGTTTAGAAATAACCGACGTGATAACCCCCCCCCCCCCCCCCCCCCGCGCATATTTATCACGTCGGTTATTAATGAACCGACATGATAAACACCGTGATGTTAGGGATGTTACGTCGGGTTTTAAATAACCGACGTAAAAAACGTTATTTATAAAGCCGTCTGTATTAACGTTGCCTAAAAACCGATGTAAATAATGAAAAATAACCGACGTAAAAAATGTTTTCTGCACTAGTGTCTTAATCCTCATGGTTGGTCTCAGAAAATGTTCAATAACTTCCATATTTGATGGATCTACCGATATAACCATTCTTAAGATTATATGACCCAAAAATTTAAAAAAAATCCAACATTCAAAATTGGTAAATTTTACATACATCTTTTCCTTCCTTAGGGTATTCAGTATAATACTCAAGTCAAATTCATGTTATTTTTTTATCTTGTAATATATTAGAATATAGTCTATAAATACTACCACAAACTGATCAATGTAATCTCTAAAGACTCAATTTTTTAAATCTATGATGATATTGGGGAATTAGTAAGACCAAATGGAATCACAATAAATTCATAGTGTCCATACCTCTATAGAAAGTTGCATTGGTTAATTTTTTACATTTGACTCACAATTGATGGTATCTATATCAAAGATCAATCTTGGAAAAATATTGATCTCCTAGTAATTAATTTAAAAAATCATTAATATGGGGAAGAGGATACTTATTCTTAATTTTTATCCTATTCAGTTTTTGATAATTGATGCAGAGCCTTGTTTATAAAACTTTATTCTTAACAAAAATAATAGGTTAACCCCATGGTGACACACTTGGATGAATTAATACCTTCTCAATATTATATTGAAGATGATTCTTCAATTTTTATAACTCAACCAAGTTCATTAGATATAGAGTCATTTTAATAAGTATAGCACTAGGTATGAGCTATATTGAAAACTCAACTTCTTAGTTTGGAGGAAGACTAGGAAAATATTTCAGAAATAGATTAAAAAATCCACATGCAATAGTTATATATTCAATTTTCAGTTTCCCCCTAACCATATGAAAAAAATACCCAATTTTAATATGAATCATGACACATAAAATGGATGTAATTACAAATGGAATATCATATTTACACTCATACCAATAGATGATCATAGGTTGGTTTTGAATATTAATTGTGACTTCCCTTCCTTGATAATTGATATGATATTTATATAAATAAATCCAATCCATTCCCAAAATAACATCAAATTCAACTAGAGGGAGAATAATAATATTTTTTAGAATCACATTACCACAAACTTCAATCAGAGAAGAATCATTTACTTGAGATTTTATCATTTAACCATTGGTATTTTTCACTACTAATTCAATATGTAATCATTGAGGTGGTATTTTGATACCCTTATCAAATTCTTTAAATATAAAGGAGTTTTTAGATCCAAAATCAAATAAGATATTAATAGTTATAGAGTGGTTGGTAATTTTACCTTTCACCACTTTGTTATCATAACATATATTAGAAATAGTGATCACGTGATATTCCCCTTTATCTTTGGTCTTACGATGTTATGAACATTATTCATTATCATTAACCCTCAGATTCGATCATGGGTTATCATAATGCTCGTAATCCTTGAATTTGAAACATTATAGATTTGGTGATTCATTCTATAAAGATTTCTCTCTATTTGAATCATTATCAATCTTATTCCCATCACTTTGAAATTTCATTACCTAATGACCTTCCTTTCAATACATAAATCATTTACTATTCCCCTTAAGAAAATTTTCTATATATTTCTTTTCCACAGTTTTAGGATAAATAAATATGCATCTTCTTCCCTCCACAGTTTCAATTATTACAATTTACTTTGAATTCCATATTTCACTTCATATCAAAACTATGAGATGGATGGGTGAATACATCCTTCATTTATACCTTGTTAACACATCAAAATATTTCTTAGTAGCTACTAAAGTTCCCTATGGATAACACCCTTAGAAGAATTTATTTTTAAGACACTGAATAATTGATCAATCTTATTTTATTTTTTAATGATAATGTTAGATGCATATCTCACAAGTCCTATAAACTTTTACTCATAAGTAATAATAGATTTAACATCCTTTTTATTTATCATAAGTAATTCCTTCTCTACTTTCATATAAATAATATGAGTAAATTACTTACTAAAAAATAAACTTCTAAACTCATCCCACTCTATAGATTAAATTTATTCATGTCACCTTGTGTTCTTGATAAGAGTCCACTGTTGATATAATTCACCTTCTAGATGATAAAAAACCAAAATAAATTTTCATGTTCCAAACACTATAGAATGAAAAATAACTTTTCAATGTTATTGATCAATTTATCAATAACTAGTGGATCAGAGAACCCAGTAAAATAAGGCAGATGTTTCCTAATGAATGAGTCAATAGAATGATTTTCCCTCCTTTTATCATTTAGATGTTCATTATGATTCATGGATTGAGAACTTTTCATATGCATATAAATGATATTTTTCATTATAGCTCCCATAACATTTGGTTTACCAATATAAAATCAATGAATTTTCCATGAAATTTAGTATTAACAAGGTTCCTTCATGTTCCATCAACTGATTAAAATCAAAAAAACATAGTGTAAGAAACAATAATCATAGTCAGAAACCATATAATCATAAAAAATCAATCATATTATTTCTAAATTATGACACATTATTTTCAATACATAACACCATAGGTTTAACCTAGGACATAAAAAATCATAATCTATTCAAATCCATCATAATGTTCTATAAATAAAATATGAATTAACCTATTCATATCCTGTGGGAGTGTTTATCTGGGTGTTTAGTATCAAGCTCACTCATCATGCACCGATGAAAATAAAGTTAATACCCAATCCACCCCATTTAGAGTTGTTAACACTAGGCACATCTATTCCATATCCATATCCACTAACTAGTATCTAGAAAAATATATAGTTTCTTGGAAAACCAAACTTCTTTATTTACTATAACATAGGATGTTATCCTATACTTAGGCTTATCCTAAGATTATCACTAAATTTTTATCATATTATTTTCTAAAAATAATTATACCTTTTTGTGATACTAACTATAGTGACCCAAACTATATATATAGAAATATGATATCTTATTATATGAGTATTCATTATATATCATTATAATCCATGCCAAAACTGTAAATTTATAGTGTCTTAGGAAACTTGGATACATAAAAAATGGTACATAAAATATATAAATCATCTCCCGTTAAGTTATTCACAACTAGAACCCTTCTTAGACACATCATACTTAAATAATTTTCTTCATATCCTATGGAAAATGAAACATAATAAATGGTGAGCTCAAATACTCTATAAGGGAAAATAAGGGAGAGATCTATGATCATTTGAGCATGAAATGAGAATATGTATACAATAACATGAGCTTAATATTTTAAAATCATACCTATAAATTCATTGATCTTAATCCTGAGTCATGGAATAAATCTTGGTAATTAATAAGACATGAATAATAAAAAACCAAAGGACATGATCCATGAGAGATTAAATTGGTTTAAGATCTTGTCATAAAAGAGGGCCATAAAGTGTGGAACAATCATAATCATATAAATAATATATCAAGGATACCCACCAAGACATTATTTTCATATTATTCTTGGAATAACCACTTATGTACCACCTTTAGGATTGGTATAACCTCTAGTTTTTCCTCTTTTTGGGCTTGGGATAACTTTCTATGTAGCCTATTTTTGGGTTGGGGATAACTTCTTATGTACCCATTTTTTGGCTTAGGATAACCTCACATGTATCCTTTTATCCCAAAAAATTTAATATTTAACCAATGAATTATAGGGATAAAACATACCCAGCCATTAAATAATCATAATTCATTTATATTTATTCCATAATATCATGAAAACATTTACCATTTAATCATAATGTATCCCACAGAAAAGAAAATTGATTTTATCATAACTAAGAACCATAAAAATAAATAATAATAATGGTATCATAGAATCATATACCTATTGAAATGTAAGTAACATCAAAGTATGTTATCATATATAAAAAAATCCTTTTAAATATCTTTAGAATATTTCTTGAATAAAATACCCTTTTAATTGTAAAATCACTTATTTAAATTATAAAAATTTCAAAAATATTAAAGAAATAATTTTATTTGAAAATAACCATGGGAAATTTTAAATTATTCTTCCAATAAATGATAATTAATTATATTGGGAAATTTTATTCATTTGATAAACATTATAACAAATATTTATTTCACATTTTAGGTAAAAAGTCCAAAGTACCTCATTTAGAAAATGATAAGAATATTCCTTTTAAAATAATTATAAAATTTTAAACATGGGTAATAATGAATTTAAATAATAATAAGAGAATATTAAATAAAATCATGATATTTTTTAAAATAAAATATGAACATGGAAGAAAAATATTCTCGATCTAGTAGTAAAACAAATACGGTTTTTCGTAAAAAAAAATTCTATATATTGAGTACTTAAAGAGAGGAAAATGGAAGTAAAACATGTAATATATATAAATAAACATATTATAATAAAATACAAAATATTTTGGATAAAAATATATTATAATTTCATTATTTTCAATTTAAGCATAAACAATCCTGATAAAAATGAGATTTTAACATAAAAATATTAACTCATGATTAACTTGTTTTATAAGAGATCTAAAATCATATATAAAAAATTTAAATTTATTATAATTATATACCATAACTATATTCATACTTATAGTATCATATATGATCAACTTATAATATTTCAACACCCATTTATTAATAATTATTTATTAAAATCATCATTTTGGGGTGTTAATTATTTCATTATTCATGAAAATTTCGGTTAAAAGTTCTGGTACTTATACATTTATCATTGTTCAATCATCTCATTAATATTAATAGTGATATAAATATCATATATATTCCTTATATACAAATTTATAATATAAAAACCCTAAACCCATACTCCTGGATTCGATGATAAAAATATAATATTCACATTTCTATCTTTAATACTGATAAAAATAACCTAATTTTAGCCATCTGAAAACATATAACATCAAAATAAAATACTTGGTCACTTACACACTAAAGTAACTTTTAGGTTTTGAGTTTTTTATCATTATTAAAAACTATTTCATAGTGTGAATTTACATACAATATCCATTTTTTCATAAAATTAATTCTTTTTAAAGATACACTTGCTTTGTTAAAGGTAAATTACTTATCTAGAACTCTGAATTTATTAAATTTTATACTCATCCTTAATCCCTATGAAAAATCATTTAGAAATTTGGAATGAGAAAAAAACTTGGTACGGCACATATAAAAATGGAGAAATAAACTTGTTGGTCTATTTCAAAACTATAAGATCATAAAATATAGTTTTCCATTAGCATAATAAACTTTGAGATAAAATAATTATTTATTTTCACATGAAAACAGATTTACTACCCAAATTTTTTTATAAAATGATATATAAGAAAACATATAGGATAAATAATAATCATTAGGGTTTCTTTTAAAACATGATAAAGCTTTAAAAAAATTAAAACATGCCTTTTATCCGAAAGGTCATAATCATTCCTTCAAACCAAAATATCATCACCTTACCTTGTGAAATCCAAATATTTCCATGAAAACTCATTACCAATCATAGAAATTTCATATAGGTAACTTGGGACATCATTTTTATATCAATCTTATGATCAATATTACAAATTGAATAAAATATATAATAAATTCTAATAATATCTTAATAGAAACCTATAACCAACTATCTTCATCCCTTTACCCATTTCAATAGAGAGTTATATCAAGATCACTTGTCATCATGAGCCATATTGAGCTTAACCGTCATCATGGGCTATATAGGTCTCACATGTCATCACAAACAATTCCCAATAACAATAACATAATCATAACACGTTAAATATTTCACTTTATTCATCATAATCATAAAAATATTCTTTTCACCCAAAAGAAAAAGATTTTTGGATATTGAAAAATTCATTCTATTTAAATCACTTTTTGAAAATACCCAGAATAAAGGGAAGGGGGATTTTTCATTGACTTAAACAAGAAATGTTGTAAATTATTATAAATATAAAATAACAGTTATGTTTAAGGGAAAAATATTGATGACATATATGTTAAAATATAACATGTAAAGACCCATAAATTTCAAGGAAACTTTTTTCTTAAATTCATTGGGATTTTATGAGTACGCAGTTTCTAATGGCACCTGATTCTGAGGCCCGTTGTGTCCGGAATCAATTTTCAATGTTTAGCTTGGGTACGTTCAGTGAACGAACAAGCAGGTTTTTCTATCTTTTAAACCGGTGCTCAGAATTGAAATCTGAGGGCACCGATGAAACCGCATTATCGGTAATTACTTAAGAGGACTTTTACTGTAGATGTGTTTGCATGGGAGAAGGAGATAAAATTGTGGTTTAAATAATAAGAGAATAAAAATGTGGATCAATTTTTATTCTTTGACTATGGCGGTTTTATCCTACATGGGGGAGTTAGGGTGGGACCCACTAGCATCCTAACTACCCATGTGAGGATAAATGTGAGGTGGGGCCTTCACGAGCCCCAACCCTTCACATTCCTTAACCCCCCCCCCCCCCCATTAAACCCTTGTATTTAATTGGGTAACTCCTACCCTCCCCACTCTTCCAATTTAATTCATGCCAACAAACATTAATTTAATTAATTGAACCTCACCAATTAATTGAATTAAGTATTTGAATTTGTAATTTTGAATGCATGGAAAAGTAAAATAAAATAAGGAGAAGCCTTATTTTATTTTTGGTTGGTTGGTTGTGTTGAGAATTGGAGGAGAAAGAGCTATAGTTTCTTTTGAATAAATTCATCTTTAACGAAGAATGACAACTCTCCGACGAAGAACGTTGATTCGGTGGCCCCGGTTTCTTTATCCTCTTCTTCCTCCGCGACAAGGGAGGAGACACCAACAACGACGAAAACGACACCATCGTCCGCGGCGTTTGACAACCACGAACTTCCTTCAAGTTAGGGTTTAATTATTTTGTTCAAGTTTTATCATCGACCTTCGTTGATTAAAATTTGGCCGCTTGTTATCGTTATAACGGGAGGAGATCGGACCACACAAACACGACCAATACTCCTCCCCTTTTTCTTGTTGATCACTATTGACATTTGAGGCGAAGGCGGCGCAGTTCCATTGAACCGCGTGGGGACGAAGAGGACAGTGGACGAAGGGGGCCGTAGCAGTGGTGCGTGGCGCCGTCGCGCCGCGCCGGAGAGGCTGAAGGAGGACTGCGGGATGCAGTGGTGCTGTGTGACGCCGGTCGAGCAAGAGCAGTGACCTTAGACCGCGGTGGTCCAGCAGGGGCAGCCGGCTGTGCCGGCCGCCGTCATCTCCAAGAGGCGGGACCCTGAAGGGTCCGGCGGTGGCTCAACCAGCCGGCCGTTTTCAAGAAAACTAGGGGGTCGTAACCCCCCGACAGAATTTTAGGGCGGACCCCACAGGGTTCGTCGTTTCCACAAATAGGGGGTGGCACCCCCTTTGTGCCCCGCTCGTCCAACGCCGAGCTGCGGCCGGCTTCCGAGTCAGGCCACAGGCCGCACGGGCTGGGCTGGCCGCGCCCAGCTGGGTCGGGCCGCACCCAATCGGGCCGGACCTGGACCTGGTTCGGTTCGACCTGGTTCGGGCCGACCCAGGGGGTATTGGGCCAGATCGGATCGGGCCCAGACCCCCTATTTTCAGACTAGGTTTGTTCAAATGATCATATATTGGGATACAGACCTCTTATCGATGCACCGTCGGTAGCGTAGGTATCCTTGGATCGAGACGGTCGTTTTGGTATATTACACTCGAGGTTTTGGTGAAGTTCAAGTATGGATGGGTTGGTTCGAACCTGAAACCAACCGGGCCCTTAGAGCGGAAACGCTTATAACTTAAGGACCGGACATCCGAATGATGTGTCGTCAAATACGTTGAATTCCTCCTGGTGAGACGGTTCTTTTGGCTTACTCCACTCGAGGTTTGGATGCAGCTGGAGTACGGTCGGATTGGTTTAGCTTAAAAACCAATCGGGCCCCTGGGATGGAAAAGCTAATATCTCTCAGACTGGGCATCGGATTGATGCGACGTCTATCACGTTGAGTTCCTATTGACGATACGGAACTTTGTGATACATAAACTCTATAATTTGTGACAGTTTATGTATCAATACCTTGGATCGTGGAGTAGACCCTCCCGGAATCGAGCGTGATGTGTTTAGGAACCCTAGAGCTGGCTGTGGAGACAATGATGACTGTACATGGATCCTACGTGGGTTCGGTAGTGAGGAAGACTGTACAAGGATCCTACGTGGGTTCGACAGTGAGGAAGACTGTACTTGGATCCTACGTGGGTCAGAAACAATGGTTACGGTACTAGGATCCTACGTGGGTTCGGCAGTGACGACTTCTGTACTTGGATCCTATGTGGTTTCGGCATGGGAGATGATTA
The DNA here is from genome assembly GCA_963277665.1 of Viscum album. NCBI lineage: Eukaryota > Viridiplantae > Streptophyta > Magnoliopsida > Santalales > Viscaceae > Viscum > Viscum album. The sequence goes on along the minus strand of OY728120.1, from coordinate 1,403,833,892 downwards.
AAAAGCTACATCTATCATCTCCACCCTTCTTCATGAGTAGTATACCTGTGTGAGCTGAGTCTTGACTTTCAATCATTATCTTCGATATGATTGTCTTACTTTCCTGTGTGGATTGTGTTATGCTTTCCTGTTTGGACTGGGTTGTACTTGGGCTCATGAGTTGGAGAAGAACTGGAATTGATGAGTTAGGTATATGTATAGGCATATACCTAAGTAGAATTGATTGATACTTTGTATTTGTATCTTTCCTTTGTGGTTTATCCCTTGTGGATTTGTGAGATCTTCGAGGGTATCGAGGTCCCTACTGAGTATCGTATACTCACCCATGCATGGGTTATGCCCTCATTACATTGTGTTGGATGCAGATGACGGACAGCGCTGATCGTGGTTGAGACTTGTGGAGCGGGATAGTATCCAGAGGTGGACTTTTTGGTGGGACTTACATGGATCGGATGGACGGATTCGAGGGGCCGAGGAGACCATCTGTACCCACCCTTCAGGTGGGATTTTCAGAGGACGTCTCGGTGGTTTCTGTTATACTTTTCAGCTGTAGTACTTTATTTTTCTTAGTTGTACTGTACTTTCAGTTGGGTTTGTATACTGGCCCATTTACGTTACAGCACTTACTTTTTTACTCAGTTTACTTAGTGTTTACTTCGGTTTGCGTACTCTTTTGTGTTTGTTTACTTATATAAAGTCAATGCCTTCCCTTTTAAAGGGATTTATTCCTTTGGTTCTAGTCGCCATCCCCTGGCCTATGGAAGGTGGGCTTGGGGTAGTCACGGCACTAGCCCTGAGGACGGGTCGTGACATAACATTCCTTTTATTTTTTTTCAAACTTTTAGGTATAAAATATGTAAAAATATTCCTTTTGAAATCCTCTAAAATAAAGTAAATGCAGTCATAAAATTTATCTATAATTCATTTATTCCCATATAAATACATTCATAAAATAATTTTAAGAATATGTAAATATAATAAATGATTTAAAAAAAATATTTAAATCATTTAAAAGGATGTTTTTAAGGTGATGTGTCCCTTACCACAAGTATAACTCGTCGTGTATGTTTTTTATCTTCGATACAATAAAATTTCATCAATTGTTTACTTTATTAGCAAATTTTTCCTTATTTAATCAACTATCCTTAAAATTTTATTTCATTTATTTCAAAGGAATATTGAATTACTTAATCGGTTAAGTCTACATCGGATATTTTGAGGATGTTTGGTTCATAACATCAAAATGACTTTGGTATGTTGATCGTAGTCAAAGAGGTCATTATTCCATCCACCTTAGAATTATAATGTTGAAATAATTATTATTTTTATAAATTAATTGTAATTTTAAAACTAACCATGAAATATGGTTTGAAAAATAAATTACGTTACAATCATGGAGATGGTAAGTGTAAGTACCCATGTGTAACATTTCCGTTTTACAACTATCATAAGGGAAAAAAGGTTAGTATAATTTTATATTTATGGAGTGGTTATTATATAATAAATATCAAATTATATATTTAAATATACTTATATATACTATCTATGTGAGGTAGTGAAGAAAAAACAAATCACATCGCTTTATGGAGGTGGTAATCCACATGTTCGCATGAAAGACGTTATCATTATTCAATGAATGGAAAGATAACAAAATAGAAGATATTTTATTTTTAAATAATTATTATTATTTTATGAATTTGATATATATATATATATATATACACACATTAAATCCATTATTATAATATTTCATGAGAGGTGATAATGGAAAATAAATTACATCGGTTCGTGAGGTGGTGGTCCTCTATACATATGAATGATGATTTTATTTCCCATTTGATGGAAGAGGAGATAGATATAGATTATGAAATTAACATAATAAAATATTAGTATATGTAATATACTTATTTATTTATCTCATCACGTTTTAATAAGATATGAAGGATGTATAGTAAGAAATAAAATGAAAATGCTTAGTAAAAATTTATACCCCTTCTTCAGAAAACCTTCTTTACTATACACTTTAAGACCTATAAAGTTGGTATTATAACCAAAATAATACCCCTAGGAAATGATTATGGATTAAAATAAGTTATTTGGGTAGTTATTTATAGAACTAGTAAGTTATTTAAGTGTTGAGAGGAGAGGAGGGGTGTCCTTTTATAAGTGAGGGAGGGGCACTTTTGGAAATACAGGAAATATTATAAAATAATATGTGTCTAACTCATGTAAAAAGGTTCAAAAATTACATGGATAAGAATATAAGGATGTTATAGTATTAATATAATCATAAAATAAAATTAATATAGGTTTATATATCATTTTAAACCTTATCTTTGGGATTAACCCCTTTATTAACCACTTTTAAACTTAACTGCGCTAACTACTTTTTCAATATTAAAGGGTTATAAATTTGATTTAAGGGAAAAATTGGATAAAAGTGATAAATTAACTACAGTTTATTCCACTTACCATCCAAAATTTTCTATTTTCTAACTTTTATAATTTTAAAATAATTTAATAAAATATTTTTTTCATAAAATACCATTAACATCATTTTTGACACTAATCATTAAATTTGATTTTAAAGACTTGAAGATAGTAATGGGATTAGAATATAAAAATTTTAAAATCAATAATAAATTATATTTATCTAAAAATTTCATGTGAAGCCATAAATTATCCTAAAAATATTACTTTTATAGATTTAAAAATCATTTACTTGATTTTTCTACTGCTTACACAAGCACTGTGTCAGCATTGCGGGAGCATTTAAGGTAAATATTTCATCACTAAAAAATAAAATTAAGTTAGCATCATAAAAATAATTCATTAATATTTAAAATAAAAATTTATAACTATTCATGAATTTCTTTTATATTATTGAATACATATTATAGATATTAAAATCAAGAAAGTGACACTTTGGAATTATTCATTAGTTAAAATAATATAAAGGTATTTATCAAAGATAAATGAAAAAAATGTCATATTTAAAAAAATTTATGATTATGGAATAAATAAAATCATAAAATAAATTAAATTCAACTTTTTGAATTATTTTTAAACCTTATCACATTAGTTTTAACCCTAATTAACTGATTTTACCTTTACCGTGGTAAAAAAATTTACCATGGTTACTATTCATAATGTTCATAAATAAAAGGTTAATATTTAAAAATTTTGAAAATAGTTATTCCATATATGAAATACTTTTTATCAAATTAAATCCTTTTTAGTAGAAAAAAATAATTAAAAAATAAACCTACAAAACAAGATGAAAAATGGTTTTCCTGGAAAATGTATTTTTAAGTATAAAAATGATTTTATATCAAAATTAAGAATAATGTATATTTCAATGAAATTAATTGGATTATTTTTATTCAAATTGAACTCATAAAATTTTAAAACAAATTAAATATCATATGGAACTTCCTAAATACTTAAAAAAATACATTTCTCGATAAAATCAGTATTTTCAATATTCACTGAAAAATAAATATTTTTAGAAAAATCCCAAATTTTCACACTAATATAATAATGAAATGATGATATCAAAAATGATATTAGTTTTTTAAAATAAATTCTTTAAAATTTATAGAAATAAATTATAATTTTCTATCAAATATATAAATAAAAATAAATTTTGAAACAGAACTTATTTTTGAAGAATAAAATGACTTTACTAAAAATTAAGTGCTTATTTACTAAAAATTAACCAATAAATTTTTATTGGTTTGTAAATTTAGAGATATACATTTCTCAATGTGTTTTTTATTATTCATACCCACCAATTAAATAGTTATGTTATAACAGTCATATTAAATAATAATATTTCACAGTTCGTTTATGCTTGATGTTATATGTCTTGTACACTATCAAATAATGTATTCTTTTTAAATTATAGGGAATTAAATTCTACCAGATATTTAATAAAACATTTCCTCATAATTTTATCTCTTAATTGTTAATTAAGGGGTTTAATATTTTAATATCCCTTTTTTTGAAACCCACATTGTAAAAAGGGTTAATAAAACTTCCTCATGAAAAGAGGGAAATAGAAATATGAAGGTCATATGAAATAACACATAACTAGGTTTCCAAATAGGACAACATTATTAGGAAGTAAAAATATGGACATATATGGATAAAAGTAATATCCAAATAATTATGGAGAGTGATAGAGAAAATTGATACCAATAAATTGAATGATCATGAGAAATTAAATGACCATAAAACCATAAATCAATAATGTGTGAAAAATACTGTTGATTCATCCAAAATATAGGTAAAAGGAAAACTTTTTTGTTTTAATATTCTTTTCTTATATTTTAGGAATTTCTTTACCATATTCACTAATTAAATAAGGAAATAAACTTACTTGAAAAGTATAATTTCATTCATTAGTAAATTTCCACCACAATATCATCTTTTTCTATAAATGATAAGTATTCAAGATGAACTTTTTAGGTTTTAATCGCTAAAATAAACTTTTAATGGATAAAATAATCCAAAAAAAGGTATAATGTTATTCCTTATATCTTTAGATATTATCTAAAACTGAAATGGTTAGCATAAGTTATGACAATATCCAAACTTTATAAATCTTCATATGAAAAAAATAATACATTTAACTCTAACAAATTATATAATAACTCCAAAGGTTCAACATATATCATTCCATAAATAAATATCCTCAAAATTATTCAAATTATTTGTAACCAAGAATATAAATGAAAATTCAAAAATATTAGATCATATGTATCTCTAAACAACATTAGTCACTCATAAATTCATATAAAATATATATATATCCTAATCATATATTCTTTAGAATATAAACCTTTATTCCTCAAGTAAACCCCATATTAACCAAAATTATTTCCATTTTACCTTAATAATATAATGTTCCCAAAATAGTGAATTTATTTAAAAATAAAATTAATCTCATAGTTACCAAATCAATTATTAATTACATTTTTATCTATAAAATAAATCATATGTTCCCAATATGTAATAAACCATTTGTCCTAATCAACCACAGTTAACTCAACATAAATGATCATCTTAACTCTAAAGGTTATCAATAACTTTAAACTTATGTCCATAAAATATAAAATAATTATTCCTCAAATAAACTTCTTAATAAAAAGTATTAAACCCAAGGGTTATATTACCATAAATTTCTCCCAAAATAATCTTAATCACCTTAAAGTTTTATTACATAAAATATAAAAATGGGTGTCTATGCCTTTGAACTTATAATCAACCTTAATCTAATAAACCCATGATGGTATCTATAACTCATAATTTAACCTCACATGAAAACATACTAATCTCTAAATTTATCTAAACCCTCTTTTAATACCAAAAATAACAACCCTGAACATGTACTCCTGGATTAGGTGAAAAAATATAATCTTTAAATTTGTTTCTTTGATAACAATAAAGGTTACCCAATTTTATCTATCCAAAACATATAACATCAAACTAAAATATTAGATCACTTATATACCCAAGGACCTTTTAGGTTTATATTTATTGATAAATAAGAAAAACTTTTACAAAGTAGAAATTTTCACATAGTATGCATTTTTTTACAAAACAAGTTCTTTATAAAGACACACTTTCTTTGTTTAAGGTAACTTCTATATCTAAAACTATGATTTTTTAAACTTCTATAATTATCCTTAATCCCTATAAAAAATAATTTAAAAACATGGGATGATAAAAAAAATATCATTAAAGGACATGTAAAAAATAATAAATAAATTTTTTGGTCCATTTAAAAACCATAATATCATAAAATATATTTTTACCTTTAACATAATAAATTTTGAGCTTAAATAATCATTTACATACATATGAAACCAACTTTAATACCCAAAATTTTTCATAAAATAGTTTATAAGGAAATATAAAGGAAAATTAATAAACATGATGGTTTCTTATAAAACATTAGAACCATTGAAAAAACATTTTCTTAAAAATATACCATTTTACCCAAAAAGGTCATAATCATTCTTTTAAATCAAAAAAATTATTACCTTACCTTGTGGAATAAGAATATTTCCATGAAAACTCGTTTTTAATAATAGAAAATTCATGTAGGTAAAAAAATAATTAATTTTTATATCACTCTTAAAGTCACTCTTAAAATCACTCTTACAAATGGAATAACATACTTGGAAAATTCCAATAATCTCTTAAGAGAAAAATATAACCAGTTAACTCCATCCCTTTACCCAATTCATTGGAGAGCTATATCAGGCCCACCATTATCTCGGGCTATATCAAGATCCCCAATCATCATGATCTATATAGGGATCACCAATAATCATAAAAAATTACAAAAAACCATAAAGATTCATATCATGTGAAAACATTCATTTTCATCATCATACTCATAAAAATATTCTTGTCACCCATAAGAAAAACAGATATCAAAATATCCATTCCAATTAAAACTATTATTGAAAATACCTAGAACAAAGAGAATTAGGGTATTTATTGAATGAAAAATGAAAAATTATAAATTAATACAAAAATAAAATAATGATTATGGAATCAGGAAAAACCATCGATGGCGTATATGCTAAAATAGAACATTCCTTTTACCTTTTTATCAAAATGTTCTGTATAAAATATGTAAAAAGATTCTTTTTAGAAACCTATAAAATAAATTCAAAGGTGATATAAAATTTCCTTTATAATTAATTTATTCCCATATAAATACATTCATAAAATAATTTTAAGAATATAGACATAGAATAAAATTATTTAGAAAATAAATCTTTAAAACATTTGAAATGAGGTTTTTAAGGTGAAGTGTCTCTTACCAAAATTTTGACTCATCATATACATTTTTTATATCTTGTACAGTAAAATTTTATCAATTATTTACTATATTAAGAAAATTTTAAATGTTTAATACCTTATTATTAAAACATTTATTTCATTTATTTCAAATACATATTTAATTAATTAATCAGTTAAGTCTATGTTGGGTGTTTTGATGGTGTTTGGTTCATAACATCAAAATGAATTTGGTATGTTTTTCATGGTCAAATATTTAATTATTATATCATATATAAAATAATTAATAATTAATTAATTATAACTTTTATACATTAATTATACTTTTAAACCTAACCATGAAATATTTTTATGAAAAATTATTTATGTTTCAATCATGGAGACGGTAGGTCATACGTACGCATGAGTAACGTTTCCATTTTTCAATAAACATGAGGGAATTAAAGTAATAATTATTTTATGATTTAATCATTATTATTATATCATAAATATAATATTATGTCTTTTAATATACTTATATATACTATCCATATGATGCAGTGATAAAAAATGAATCACATCGCTCTGTGGAGGTGGTAATCCACACGTAGTCATGAACAACGTTATCATTTTTCAAGGTATAGAAAGAAAAAAAATAGATAATTTATAATATTTAAAAAATTATAATTATTTCATGAATATCATATATATATATATATATTTATTTATTTATTTAATACATCATTATAACCATTCTAGAGAGGCGGTGATGGAAAAAAATACATCGGTTCATGAGGTGGTAGTTCGTCATACACATGAATGATGGTTTTATTTCCCATTTGATAGAAGATGAGATGGATATAGGTTAGGAAATTAACATAATAACCTCTAATTATATGTAAGATACTTATTTTATTATTTCATAATGTTTTATTAAGTTATTAAGGTGGTATAATAAGAAATAAAATAAAAACACTCAGTTAAAATTTTTACCTTTTCTTCTAACAAACTCCTTTTTTCTACACCTTAATCCCTCTAAGGTATTTTTTTATTCCCAAAATAAGACTTCTAGGACATGTTTATGGATTATAGGAAGGTATTTTTTCAAGTATTGGTTGAAAAAAAGTATCTTTATATGTTGATATGAGAGGATAGGAGTGTCCTTTTGTAAGTGGGGGAGGGGAACTTTTGGAAATAAATGAAATATTATAAAATAATATGTGTCTAACTCGTATAAAATGGTTCCAAAATGATGTAGATTATAAGATAAATATTATATGGTGTCAATATAATTATCCAATAAAATTTATATTTTTTTAAGGTTGGGTTTGGAGCCTCAATTTATTATTTAAAGCAAAGACCTCTTTAGACTGGGTAGAGGGTGACCCATTACATATCCCTAAGGCCCAAGGCCAAGTGGAATGAATACAAGGCTTGGAAGCCAATTTTTTAGCCTAAAGGACTCCTCAGTGAACAGTAATGATATAGTACATGTGCTGCTACAGCACCGCCGCCACTACAGTACCTGCTACAGTCCCTCTTCCCCTATAGTGTTTTCGCTACTACAGTTCTACCACTACTACAGTGCCCTGCTACAGTGCTACTACAGTACCCCGAAAATTAACCCCTGCCCGGATTTGATCTTGGGTCTTTTGGATGCCAAGTAGGAGCCTGTACCACTAGGGTACAGGCCCGTTGGCTCCAATAAAAATTATATATGTTTAGATATCATTTTAAACTTTATCCTTCATATTAACCCCTTCTTTAATCCTTTTTAACCTTAATCGCAATAACAAATTTTTCAATATTAAAGGGTTATAAGTTTACTTATAAGGTAAAAATTGGATCAAAAATGGTTAAGGAATTATATTTTAAACCACTTAACATTCCAATTTTATACTTTATATATTTTTATAGTTTTTAAATCATTTAATAAAATATTATTTTTCATAAAATTTCATTAATGTTATTTTTTAGAACTTTTCATTTAATTTGACTTTAAAGACTTTAATATAGTAATTTAATTTGAATATAAAATTTTTAAACATTAATAATACATTTTATTTATATAAAAAATCATGTAACACCATAAATTACCCAAAAATATTTTACTTTTATAGTTTTTAAAATCATTTACTTAATTTTTATACTTCTTTCACAAGCAATATGTCAGCTTTTCATGAGAATTTAAGGTAAATATTTCATCACTAAAAATTAAAAAACAAATTAATCATAAAAAATAATTTTTATTTAAAATAAAAAAATTATAACCATTCATTACTTGTTTTTATCCTTTTGAATACATATTAGGGATATTAAAATCAAGAAATTGACATTTTGGAATTATTATTTACCTAAAATAATATAAGTGTCTTTATCAATGTTAAATGAAAAAAATGGTCATATTTTCTATTTTTTGGTTACTATGGATTAAATAAACTCATAAAATGAAACAAAGTTATGTTTTTGAATTATTTTAAAGCATTAACACATTTGTTTTATCCCTAATTTACCCATTTTACCTTTATTGTAGTAACAAATATTTATCATGGATACTATTCTTACTGAACAAAAATAAAAGGGTCATATTTACCAAATTTTAACCATATGGTTCAAATTATGTAAATAATTTTTTAAATTTAAATTCCTATAATTTTTAGAAATTAATTTAAAAATAAAACAATAAAACGTGATGAAAATATTTTTTTTGAAAAATGTGCTTTTAAGTATAAAAATTTTTTTATATCGAAATTAATCATAATATTTATTAAAATGAAATTAATTAGATTATTTTTATTCAAATGTAACTAATTAAATTTTAAAACCTATTCAAATCTATATAGGTATTTATAAGTATTTAAAAAAGAAAATACAATTTTCAATAAAATCGGTATTTTTTACAGTTCACTAAATAATAAATATTTTCATAAAAATACAAAACAAATCACCCAAAAATAATATTTAAAAACTTATTTTAAAAGTTATATTAATTTTTTCAAATATAGTTTCTAAAATTGTAAAAAAAATAATTATAATATTCAGTCATTGAAAGTAATAAAATATATTTTTAATGATAATATATTTTTGAAGCATAAAATGAATTTACTAAAAATTGAGTTCTTATTTAAAATTAATTAATCAATAATTTTTTATTAATAAGGACCTTTATAGATTTGTATATTTCATAATTTGTTTATTCATATCAATATCTTCTAATTCAATGGTTATGTTATAATGGCCAAATTAAATAATAAAATTTCACGGTTCCTTTAAACTCGGTGTTGTGTGCATTGTAAACTATAGAAAATAGTATTATTTATAAAATCTCAAGGTATTATATATAGTGATATATAAAAGGCATATATTTAAAAAATAATTACATCATTCATGTAGATGGTAATTTGTACATACTAATGAATGATGTTTTCATTTTATAAAGAAAAGATGGAAGGAAAGATAAATAATATTTTATCATTTTTGAATAATTATTAGATCATGAATATAATATATATTTAGTAAATGCATAATTATAAATATATATGTGAGGTGGTGATGTAAAATCATTTATATCGTTGTGTGGAGGTAGTATTCCACATGTATGAACAAGCGATACTTTTATTTTATATTTGATGGAAAGAAAGTGAAAAAATGTTATACCATCATCATGATAAAATATTATTATATCTATGATACTAGATTCATAATGTTATTATATATATAATAGGTATATATAAGGTTTAATAAAAAATAAAATTGAAAGAGTTCGATTAATAATTATACCTCTTCACTGAGAAACCTCCTTCGGCTTACACCTTAAGCCTTGAAATGATGGTATTATAATCAAACTAAGACATCAGTGATCTGGGGAGGGATTTTAGGAAATTAATTGGGTAGGTATTGGATAATAAAAGTTTCTCTTAAATTTTGGACAATGTGGGAAAGTGGGTGTCCTTTTATATGTGGGGGAGAGGTTTCATATGGAATTTCTTAAAAGATTAAAATATAATAATTTTTTATTCAATATAAATGGTTACAAATAAATAAGGATTAAAATTAAAGATATTATAGGGTATAAATATGTTATAAAATAGGATTTATAAAAGTTTAATTAGATATATTACCATTATTTCCTGGTTTACCCCCCCCCCCCTTGGTGAACTTGTTTTAGCCTTAACCATGGTAACAAATTTTTAAGGTTTTTTTTATTCATTATAAACAAAAATGAAAGTGGTATCATGAAAAAAAATTAGATTTTAATTATAAATATGGAATCATTTTACCAATTTCAATTTCTATAATCTTTAGAAATTACATTTAAAATAAACCTGAAAAACGCTTTAAAAACATTTTTCTAGAAAAAGTTTATTTACAAGTATAAAAAAGTTTTTATACCAAAATTAAGAATAATGTGGATTACAATGAAATTTATGGGATTATTTTTAATTAAAAATAATAATTAATTGTTATTAAACATTCAAAAAAAATGGTACTTTTTAAATACTTCAATGGAAAATATATTTTTCAATAAAATCAATATTTTTTTACTATTCACGGAAAAATTATTATTTTCAAAAAAATAAAAAAAAATCGCCTTAAGATAATTTTGATATTATAATTTCACATATGATATTATATTTATAAAATAAATTTCTTAAAAGTTTCATAAATTAATTATAATATTTTCACAAAAAATGAAATAAAAATATTTTTTAAGAAAACTTATTTTTGAATCATAAAATGACTTTACCGAAAATTTAGTACTTATTTTAATGAATAAATATATACATTTTCATAATATAAAACCTTTATAAATATTTTCGATAATTTTTTATTCTTATTTATACCACCAAATTAAAATCTAGGTTATAACAGTATACTATATCATGGTTTATTTAGACTCGGGGTTGCATATAAAAAACATTATCCAATACTTCATGTTTATTTCAAAGGAAAAGATATTTATAAAATATCAGGGTGTTGCAAACTCAACATATCAATTTAAATAATCGGGTGGAATAATAATGTATGTTATCAAACATGGAATTCATATCCTAATTCCTAATATATATGCATAAGAACTACTCAAACACTAAAGTGGGTATATAGGGTGTGATTTTAACATGCACTATAGAATTGGACCAATGTGTTTATGAAATTCCTTATAGGTATGTCATAGATTTTAGTTTGAACACTAATTAGAAAATATATTTTACCAAGTGAATGTGTATAATGAAAACATATAACAAGTATTAACCCTTTAAATAAAATAATACACCTTTTGTGTAAGCTAATAGTGATGATGCCATTTGCAAAATCTTCCATTATCATAAAAAAAAGATACTTCAGGATTATGGAGAAAAAAAGAAGGGTTATCTTCCCCTTTTATATGTTTCTTTCAAAAACAATTTTAAAAATCTTTGGAATGAAAATTAAACCCTAAAAAGGAATTAAAACTCAAATAAAATCTATACCAAAAAACTCTAAGTAAATATGTTATGTGTAGAACATGCTATTTTGGTTATCATCAACACTATTAAAAGAAAAATAGGTAAAAAAATAAAATAAATATGGATGTAAGGAAATATAAAAAAAAATCATAATATAAGGTTTATAAAAGTAAGAACATAATGAGCTGCATGGTAAACTCACAAGGTCCTAATCAAGTGATCCTAATCATACTTGGGTGGAACCAATTATCGTCCCATGTTGTATTCTTAGAAAAATAACTTCCCAAATTACACTCAACTAGCCTAACCAAGGTCACACTCATAGATAAATAAAATTATTATCTAGGAGACATTATCCAGATAGAAATGAAAACTATTGTAACACTAATAATATATCTCCCACTTAGTTACCAAGGGTTCCCATGAATTGTTCTAACAATTGAAAAGAAAACAATTTCTAATATCATAATGTAATATCAAGAAAATACATTAGGTAAATCCAATATTTCACCATTTATCACTCTTCAATGAAACAACTATGCTCACATTTAAACCCAATGATGAAAAAACATAACATATAATTTCCATTTTCACATAACACATTATATAATGTGGTAAAAATACCAAGGATGTCAAGTATGTTAGGAAAACTATTTAAATATTTTTCAAACAATCCTTTAAAACAAATATAAAAAACCAATCCATTAATTTATCCATTGAAAAATATTTAACAATCATCACCTCCACTAAAATATCATTTAAATCATTATAAAATTCAATCAATATATAAATATCAAAAAATATAATAAATAAAAAATAAAACTTTAAAAAAATCTAATGCACACCATTAAATTAAAAAAAAATACATTGAAAACATGGATTTTAAAATTTTTAAATTAAATGGATGTTAAAACACCTATTTAGATATAAATTTTAATGTAAAATAATTATTAATAATTTTAACAGACCTCTTGATTTCATGAATTTTAGTTATATAAATAAGGAACCATGAACCCATAAAGCCCCCTTTATGTAAAGCTAAGAAATCATAGAAAATTTGAAATATATATATATTTATAAAGGATAAAACTTTTAGATATATTTTAATTAAAAAAATATTTTATAAATCACAATAATCACATGACATGTCAAGTAAAATGAATTACATAATAACCTTAGGTTGAATAAATCTTCATATCTTTAATGAATGATTGGATATTAGTTTAAGAAGGAATCTTCAGCATCCCTTAACAAATATAATCTCTTATGTAGAAAACCCCTAGAAAAGGTTACCCAAGATGGTCAAAAATGTTAAATAAAGATAAATAAAAGGGGGTATAATGGGAAATAAGAAGGCTATAAGGATAAAAAAGAATAAAATAGGAGGATTACCAAGAAAAAAATTAAATATTGGAGGAAAAGACTATAAAACCCCATAGGAGAGAGATAGAGCGGAGCTATAAGTATGTTAGATATCCCACATGAATGGGGAAATGAAATGGGGTTATCCCCTAATAAAAATCTCTTAAAAAGAACAAAATCCTCATTTTCTATCAAAATGAATGGTTTGGTTGAATAGTTTATCAAACTATGTAAAATCCATGCTTCTACCATTGGAATTACACTAATCCCTCCTATATGGTTTTCCAGAATGGTTTATAAAATATTTTTAAAACCATATAGGATATAATCATTTCAAAATATTCAAAATATTCAAAATATTCATCCCAAAACACCTAAAACTAAAGGGTCAATGTAATAGAATATGTATAAACATATAATTGAAATTTTGGGTGTCAACTTTTACAAGTCACCACTTTGAAATAAGTCACAAATTATCACACCACAACCAAAGATAATTACCCCATAATATATAATTCTTATAAAAATCATAGAAGAAGTAAATAAGGGAACAAATACCCTCATATACTATTTAACATGTACAACAACATCGTAGTCATCATTTTCAACAATATATTATTTCTACATATCAATGATTTCTCTTATATAATTTCACATACCACTATAACCATGATTGACTCATTATTTAACATCGTCTTTCAAAAAAGTTATTAAATATGCATCCAACCCATTACTACCTTTTACACCCATATAATACTCAAACATAAAAAATACAAACAATATTGACAGATGAATTTTAAATTTTATTAATTTCACAATTCTTTAATAATTTTCAAATCTGAGAGATTTCTCAAATTAACCCTCTCTATTTCAACCAATAATTTCCCAACTAACCAAGAATCAGAAAAACATTCCAACATCTGCTTCAAATAATCATGTCATAATTCACATAATTAGATTTGAATATCAATAAATCATATATATAAAGACCCATCTGTCTTCCAAGTTGTGAAAATGAGAAAAAAGTTGTTTTGGATGTGTGTGATGGGTAAAATAGTAATATCCTCATGAAAATGATCTTGAAAATATTTTTTGATGGTTCTTTTGATCTCAAAATGGGTTTTTTACCCTAGGTCTAGAATTCGATGAGATTTTTATCTAGGTATATTTTTTATAATATTGTAATATTTATTAAATAAATATTAAATATTTTTGTTATGTTAACAGTGATATCTTTTTAATTAAGTCAGAAAATGGAATTCAAACATTGCAGTTGGTTTCAAAATAGAGGGTTTTACCTATTTTAGTTATAAACTCCACCTAGGTTCTAGGTCCCAAGATAATAATTTAAATGTGTATTTAAATTAAATTAAATTAATGAAATTAATTTAATTTAATTAATTAAATTTCCTCATTTTTACCCTACCTCATTTCAAGTGAAAGGGAAAGAAGGATTCCCTAGATAGATATGCTCAATCAGAGAGAGGTAAGGACAGATAAAAAGGATAATTTTCATCTAGAAGCTTGATAGGGGATGGATTGAGATATTGTATCCTTTGAGTGAGAATCTTGATCTTGAAGATTAAATTATCAACATAGGGTAATTTTATTATTTTAGTTATCAAATTATACCCATATAAATTCATCTTTTTTAATTCATATCATTCGATTTAGAATTTTTTGGTTTGTTTAAGGGCCTTATCGAATGATTTGAAGATGAATTTGGGGAAGAGAGTTGTAGATTTCTATTATTTTTGTGATGTCAAACGAAATATCCAAGTGTTTTTTGGTGTGTTTTTGGTGTTTTATGAAGATTAATTAATGAATAAAAAAGGAAAAATATTTAAAAATATATATTCTATTGTGTAAGGGTAACAAAGGTTGCTCTTATATAGCGGCCCAACTTCACATGAGGGTAACAAGAGTTACCCTTATGCTAGTTGCTACATAAGGGTAATTTGAGTTATCCTTACACAAGGATGGGGCTATATAAAGGTAACTTGAATTACCCTTTCATAGTGGAAAGGGGAGGGGCTTCATAATGGTAACAAAGGTTACCCTTACATAGGATACCCCCCTTACGTAAGGGTAGCCAGTTTAAAAAAATAATTAAATTTTTTTATTTTATGGGGATTCTTAGGAGATTATTTTAAGGAATAAATTGGGGTTTTGAGGGGAATAATTTGATAATTATTATTTATAAATTAATTTTGGGAATAATTATAAAATAATTTATATAATTATTCTATAATTAATCAATGAATTTTACAAGGATGTTTGGAATCTAAAAGGATGGTTCCTTAAATGAACCTTAAAATTTTATTTATGGATTATTTATGATTAAAATTATTTTTAATTAAATTAAATGATGTAATTATTTATAAAATATATTTATAATTTATTTTATAATTAATTATAGTGTTATAAATTCAATTAGGGACTCTCATTGATAGATGATGGTCATGAGAACTTTGGCGAGCTTTGATGAAGGTGTTCAAGCTTTAGTTATAAATGGGATAGATTTGTAAACGAGGTAGTTGGTCCCTCGAGCATACCCATTTATGTAAATGCATTTTTATTTACATATATCTTGTGATATGTGGTCTCACCACTATGTGTGATCGAGCTTTGTACATAAATAAATTTTTTAATTAAATTGAATTCCAATAAAGGAATTGAACAAAGTGACGAAGTCCATGATGGACCCTTGTGCATTGGATTGATGCCTCATCCATCGATTTTCAGGTCCTTTATCATGATTATGTTCCATGTGATACACGGACCCTAATGGTTATAAATTAGATAAATTATGTAAACCTAGTGGCCCTTAGTATAGGTTCCCTTGGATCCTTTAAGTGGGGGTGTGATGAATTAGTAATGATAGGCCTGATTAGGATGAATTTTAATCCTTGAGATGTTATGAATCCTATAAGTGAATTGAGATGAGCACGGGGTGATAGTTCCTCCCCCACTAATAAATTATCATCGGTGTATATTCCTTGGGTATTTTGATGATAGGTTGGGTGAGTGGACCATCCTAAGATAACTTTGGAAGAGACATAAGATTTATACGATATTTTGAGAGTGGTGTCGGTATAGATTTACCTTAGAGGCCGAAGAGGACTTGGGACGATTATGATGATGTTGAGGGACATTATTCCCTCTGAGTGATGACTGTTGACCCCAGAGTTGTGGTTGATAATAAGGATCCTAAATTGGGTGTCTAAGATATGAAATGTCCTAGGGTACCCGAGTAGGTTCCTTGGTCTTAAATGAACCTTGAAAGGGATTGTTCAAGTATGAGTAGTGGTGATTGTGGGTTCCACCTTAGAACCCAAATTGATAATGAATGGTAAATAGTTCTTCTATGAAAGGGGTAGTTCATGCACTTCGGTGGCCAACCATGATTGTGTGATATGGGTTAGATAAGTTTTCAAACTATGTTTTGAGTATTATTATGATCACCCTGAGATGTTTTTGGGTGGATGTAGGCCCTCAAATATATAATGATGAATTCCAGTTATTAACTTCCTAGGTTCAAGTAGTAATTAATAATAATGGATGTTATGGATTAACTCTTGGGGGTCCATACATGGTTAATGATGAATGTTAGGGATTACCACCTTAGAGTCTAGTGGTTCTTGATTATAAAGGATGCTAATTATTACCACCCTAGGATCCAATAATGCTTCATGACTATGGGTCCAGGGATAACCTCCCTAGGTTATTTTGGTTGTGCATCATGATGTTGGGAGATATGTATAGTGATTTCTAGGATTTAGTAGGATACGTAGTGATAATCTATGAGATTTATAGTGATGCATAGTGATTCCTAGGATCTAAAATTCATGTCTAGTGATATATGAGATACCTAGGATTCCTGGGATCCAGTAGTGAAATCTATTAATATGAGATGATTGGGACACCAAGGATATACATTTTGATCCTAATGATGTTACAAAGTTCCTAGGATACCTAGTTTCTCGTGATTATACTAGATATGAAGTGATTCCTAGGATAAACCCTAGGATCTAGCTTGATTCGGGTATTATTTGGGTTTCCTAGGATACTCCCTAGGATCTAAAATTATATATGGTGGAGACATGTTCATGGGATCTTAGGTTAGGACTTGTATCCTCTATGTATGGTTGACATTCTTAAAGACACTTCGGTACTAGATGAAGTGGGTATAGTCGATCCTAAGTGCCAAGTTAGAACTCAAGGATTGATAGTGTTCTTTTATTTTTTCTTCTACACCCCAATTATTTATTTATTTACTATTATAATATAATATCTAAATACACTGAATTTACTATATATGTATGGGGCCGTGTTTTTGGTTCCCTACTAAGTTATACACACACCCTGATTGAGAACCCATGACACATGGGTACCTGAGAAAACTTCACTATTAATAGGTTCATGTTGGGAAGAGGTTTGGGTTAGATCATTCAACTGATTAGATCAGAAGGGATTGAATAATGGTGTGATGTGAAGATCAAGGATTATAATAGAGATTATTTTATATTTATCTTATTCTTTTATTCATTTTTTACATGTGGTTAGCCCGATGGGTGGATAGTGAGTCTGTATGACTGTTTACATCTACATGAAATTTATTATTATTGATTATTCTTGGTTATTGATTTTACATAATTTTATTGATTTTTATATATTATTTTGTTTTATTTATGCTATTTTTTACTCTGATTCAGGGGGTATATTCATATCTAGTATTATTCTATACCCTCACTATTGGTCGGCATCTTTTAGAGTAAAGAGATGTGTGCTTGTGGTTAGGTAGTGAATCAGTTGAATTACATTTTAGAGTGAACTAGGATAGGTATTTTACAAAGTGGTATAAAATATTTTATGTGACAGATATCATAGAATTTATCATATTTTTTTATCTTGCTATTTTGGTAGATGGTAGATAGGTAACATGGGGATGTTTTGGAGATTATGATGAATATTGGATAGTTATTTCATTTAAACATTCCCAATATAAATTCTATATTTCCATGGGATTGAGATTTCTATTATTTGACTTTAATTTTAAATTTTGTTTTATTTCACATGGTGTGATGCACTTGAGTTTTGAGGTTTATAATTTATGATTTATATGGTTTCTTGGATCTTGGCCTAGTTGAAAGAGTTTATTGTCCATACATAATTTTTTTCACATTGTTTTTTCATGACATACATTTACTTGTGTGTGATTGATATCACTGATGATAGGGTTCATTTGTTTAAAGTTTCAATAACAACTTATATGGTGTCTTCTCATATAACTTGGTGCTAGAATTCTACTTAGGTAAACCCTAGTATATTTTTATTCTAATAATAGGTCATCTATATCTATTATAAGATACTCATTTATGGGTATGACTATATATACCCTCATGTAATGGTTATATAGTGGCCCTTAGTGGGTATGTACATGAATTTTTTAACTTGGTATTGGTTTTGAGATAAAATTGGTTTAACTATTTAAAGTGTCAATAATAATATATATTGTGTTTTCCTATATAGATTTTTAGTGGGATTATACTTAACCAAACTATATGGTTATAAGATACTCGATATAGTTTGTGGTAGGATGATGTCATTATATATGTGTGTACCTAGATGAGAATGTGATTTGCAATAGGATGACTCTATTATGTTGTTCCCTAGTGAGTACCAACCTGAGATTATGGATTCTCGAGGTGTAGTTATGTATATGGATGCCCAGTGAGAATTAGTGCTCTAGTAGGTTGATGAATTTCCATGTTATTACTAATATAGATGGGTACTTGAGAAGTTTTTCAAGTTATTTTTCATGTGATATTTGAGAAAGGATTATATATGTGTTTCCTATGAGTTATTACCTAATGAGATATGATATACGGTCTAGGTGGGAAATCCTAGTGATTTTGAGATGAGAATCTGGGTATTAGTGAGTTCGGTACTATAGATGAGATGTGATGTGATGTGATAGGTTAATATGATATATGGGTTGGCCCGATTTAGTGAGCCCCTTGTAGATGGATTCATAGGTAGATTCATCATGTTTGATATTTATTAATGATATGTTAAATCATATATGTATTATAGGTAGAGATATGCTGTAGATTTTTTAGGATGAAAGCACCTTGACGGCTAGTTATTTTATTATTAATGTTTTCTTTTGAGGATAGGATCAAAATTATAAATATCCCTTTGTATTTTATATTATCATTCAAGATAATAGTGAGAGAAATTATAGAATCTTATGTTTTTTGTAAATGACACCAGTTGGTGGGTGATACTATGGTAGACCATATAATAAGTGAAATACCTAATTTTAAAGAGTTGTATCAAGGGTTATTATGGTTAGATGATAATTACATGCCAATGGATAATGGTTGGTTGGTTAGTAATGTGATCTGAGGTATGATGAGATGTGACTCATGGGATTATGAGTCGGGTTAGGTGACCAGATGCTACATGCTAGTTATGCATGATATTGTTAATTTGTGGATCATTGAGTAGCCATGTGCAGGATAAGGACTGATGGTTTAGATGGAAATCTTATGTTATTAGTGAAATAGAGTTTTTATTTGAATGATAGGGTATTTATTTGTGGTGATAATTACATTTTTTGAAGTTATAGTATCAGGATTTTATAGAATGGGTGATCATGGATCAGGAGGAGTGGCATGCGTATAATGATGAAACCCATTGAGGTAGTGATCAGGAGTGGTATAAGTAATGTAAAATGGTTGGGAGTGTTCCATTAGATATTTTAGGGTTTAAACCACATTATATAGAGAATTTAAATAAATTAAGATGATGACATTTCTGGTGAGTCAGGAATGGTTTATAGTTGAAATTTCATTTTGACACTCAGTTATGAGTGGGATGGCCACATCTATTCATTACTTGTGGTAATTTATAGATAATGGGATATAAATAATTTTATTATTTTAGTTTAATGATGAAAATTATACTCCCCTGGTGGGAGAATTTAATTATTCATGGAGTTATAGCTCTTTCCTTATAAGTTATCATTCTAGAATTTGGATGTTAGTATACAGGTGAATATAATTTTTTATAGTCTAATGTAAAATACCATATTTTGGATTAATATATGGTATTGTAAGGATTTTTTTTGTTTCCATATGGATTAGGATGGTTGTATATGATATGAGGGTGTTTCATCTTGATTTTTTAATTCCTCATGTTCGTTCAGGTGTGAGAATTTCAACGGAAAATTAATTTTCAATTACTAGATAGGTTGAATTTTGATTAGATATTTGGAAAATAATTCCAAGAGTTGGAATATCTTGAGGTGATATTTTTATATGGGTGATAATTCTCATAGGGTTCCTTTGGTGTTTTTATTAGCCTTAGGGAATTTAGGTTAAGTTTTAATGGTTTTATAGGATTCTTTACAAGGAGTATGGTTTGGGGTGCATGGTTTAAGGAGAATCGTGTAGTATGTTGACCCTCTTGGAATTTTCAGTTCAACTACTTATTAGCATGTCTTACATGAATATTTATATCATGGATGAAGTAAAACCATGTGAGGTTTAAAATGAAACTATATGAGATTTTCATTGGGGTTTAAGAGCCACCCGCATAGTTTGGTGCATGGTTTGGTAAACTGTGTGACCAAACCATGCACGGTGGATGGTTTTAGGTAGTTCTATCTACACGGTTGGTGAACTAGTTAACATACCATGTGTTATGACCATGTTTCCCATTAAAAATTTGGTTTTATGATTTTTTTCCCCTATAAATTTTAAGAGTGAATCCCCTTATTTTCCTTCCTCCTCCTCCCATGAGACCCAACCGAACCTCCCCTTCTCTAGATCCCTATTCTCCTTTGATTTGGGATGAATTTTAAAGTTGTCCTTAAAATATTTAAGGTTTATCTCCAACTCTACTATCCTCTTCTCTTCTCTTACTCCCTATCTCTTTAATTTTGGTTTCATCCAATTAGTGATTATATGTAAATTCTACTATAGTATGGTGAAATCATCCAAGCATCAAGGGGATTTCATGCTTCTTTCATAGAGGGTGTCCTAAGATGATGTCCACATTTCATCATGTGTCATTTCATTCAGTTATATCACATTAATTCTTTTTAATTATTTTGAGTTTAAAATTAAATTAAATTCATAATTTTTTTACCTTTTTATATTAGGGATTCCACTTAGAACGAGGTTGGGAGTGCACCATGGTTCATTGGTGAGTGGATGGTTGTAGTTTTGATTCCATATGATCAATCAATGATCCTTTAGGAATTTATAATTATTAAATTTAGAATGTAAATTTTGTTACAAAAATATTTAATTAGTTAATTATATTTTGATTATAATTAATTTATTTTTCTAGTCTTATTTTTAGGTAAGGCCTTTGGTGTTTTGGACTATGTCCAGAAAGGATTAGTGAATCTCAACGAGAGATCCTGAGATTCTTTGAAATGAGGTTTATATTTGAAATTATTTAGGTGTTCCTTATATATATAACCTTTAGTAATATTCATTTGCTTATATGCATGTGGCTCATACAGTCCTTTCACTTTTGGAGGTGGGTCTCTTTAAATTATTTATGTTAATCAATAAAACTATAGGCTAGGAATGAATTGAACAAGGTTTTGAGGATCATGATAGACCCTTGAGTTCCAGATGGATATATCATATTTTAATATCCAAGGATATAAGTTTTAATGTATTAGGTGTAGTATCCCTAGTGGCGGGTGACTTAGTGACCCCTGGGTAAAGAGGGGTGATTAACAGGGATGCAAGGTTGAGGGGTTGGCCATGAAAGATACCATATAGATTTTGGGATCATTGAGATGACTATAGGGTGGATGTTTCTTTACCATAGGTATATGACTACTCTATTGGTTAGAGTATATGGATACTGACTAATGGATTGGGTGTTGAAACCAACCTAGGATATCAAGGAAATGGAATAGGCTTAAGTCCATCTCCCTAGTGTGAATTTCCTATGAGGAAAATGAGGAATCAATATATCCTAGGGGTCTATTAGATTCCTCTATAACTTATTAACAGTGATATGGTGGAATTTTGAATGGGTAGATATGGTAGTTTGTTTCACCTTATATCTCACACTGAAGATCTAAACCTGAGGGGATGTAGATGTTGAGAATGGTATTGGGTGTTCATCTATCACTTTCTTTATTTTTGTTTTATTTTTATATGGTGTGTGATTGTCTTGGATGAATGGGAATCATTCATGGTCCTGACAATGACATGATTTATCATTCTTAAGTTTATAATCTAAGTACTTGGTGGAATTCTACTCAGTTGGGTTGACTTGAACATATATTTTCTTCTGATGGAAGGTCATATGGATCTATAGCATAGTGAATCATGATGACAAAGATGTGTTCCCCTAGTGTAAGGAACATATGAGTACCTTAGTAGGTTATTATATATATATATCCTTATAACTAAACCCTTGATGGTTGTTTCATTAGTATCAGTTTGGTTATTTAATGTTTCATTAATAACCTATATGGTGGTTTCCCTTATAGTTTGGAATGTAAATCTACTTAATTAGACCATGTGATAGTGGTTCACTAGATACATATCGCCACAAGCCAATTTGGGTTGAGTGCATCATGTAGGTTTGTTTATTTAAAGTTCCATTAATAACCTATATGGTGTTCTCCCATATATATTAGAATGAAATTCTATCTAACCAAACCATGTGTCTATGGTTCCTTGACACAGATAATTTTAGATAATTTTATGGGGATTATCGTGAGATTATGGAATCTTATGGGGGTAGTCCCATATGATGATACCTAATGAGGATTAGTGACCTTTTGAGTGACAAGTTATCATATGATGCCTCAACTTTGGACCCTTTGTGAGTTTTTTGTATGGGTTTGATTATTTAAAGTGACCAATAACAACCTATATAGTGTTTTCCCATATATTTTGGAATGGAAATCTAATTAACCAAACTGTGTGATGGTTTTTCACTTATCATGAATCGTATAGGATGATTTTTTTATGTGTATGACCTTGGATAAGTTGAGATTTTTTAGGGAGAAGTCATGTTGATGGATTAATAGTGAGAATTAGTGCATTAATAGGATTATTAATTGACATGATGTGCCTAAATTATATGTATGTAAAACCCTAGAGTGGGCATTGGCATTTTTTATGTCATAGTTTATTTATATGGGAGCATGGGTGATGTCTCATGAGTTGTGAAATTCGATGAGCCTAGACCTTTATGCTTGGTGGGAAGACATGAAGACCCTTGGAGATGACCTAGCATTTTATTCAGTTTTTTCCTAGTGTTATGTGAGAGGGTAACACGCATGAGGGGTTAGATTAATATTGGGAGTTCCCTGAAAGTAGAAATGAATGGATATATTCCTTGGGATATAGACTTATAAATGGGGGTGTGATTGAGTGTATGGAAAATGCATGGTTATTACATGGGTTATCTTGAGGTATATCACCTTGAGTGATTACACTTTTGGTTTTAGGTTAGTTTAAAGGGAAGGACCATTTGAGGCCTTGACCATGATGGTTATGGGATATTTATTGAATTTGTAGTGAGAGAATAGGTGGAAGCTCGTGAATATAATGGAATCAGATGGTGGATAAGCATGTATTTGGATTAACAAACTAATATGTGGTGGATCATGGTCAATGGTTATAGTGCATCAACATAGTTCTAGGGAATGTAACTCATGGGAGCGTGAGTTGTGTGACAAGATCGGGTGGTATGAAAACATGATCCCATTGTGTTAAAGGTTTCATAGTGATTGAGCATGTATCATGAGTAGTGTTGTGTATGTCAGTGATGGAACCTATTTAAGTTGTGCTCATTGGTTCCTTTACATGATCCAATGTCATTTGGAAGGTTATGTTTTAGTTAGTTCTTATCCATGATCTGTTTCACCAATTCCAATTATTTAATTTCAATGATATATGGGGGAGTGTTATGCAATGATCAGTATTTTGACCAAGTGGTTTGATGATAAGGATGATCCTATGGTGGGGAGAGTAATATCACTTGGGATTGTGTGACCCTCACATAGGGATGATCGAGTGAGTATGGAACCAGCTGCCAAATGGTTATTTTGGAATTTTGATACTTGTAAGAAAATTTTTTTTGAATCATCTATCTTCCTCAATGAATTCTAGGAATAAATTCATAGATTTTATCAGATGGATTCAATGCATTGGAACTAGGATTGAAGAGGTTTTGATGAAATATAAGTGAGTGTCAAATCATAAGTGGATTGATGAATATGATAAGACACTATGATGTTTTTGGGGGATTGAGTATCCAGTAGTGGATTTACATCAAAATTGAAGCATGGAATTCATAAATCATGTTTTTATTACTATGGGATTCCTTTGGTATACAGGAATTATGATTGGGTAAGTGGTGACACATTGGTGGATGGAGCCAAATGCTTTCCATTTTAGTTGGTTGAGGGTGGTTTAACTTACATTATTTCATGGAATTTGGTGTGATTTAAAGGATAACATGCTATAATCATCATCCAATACATTTATGAGGATCTCGATGATTGGTCGAGACTCTTAAATGACAAGATTTCATGACCCAGTTTTGACCTTGGTTGACTAGAGTTCATCCAGTTAGATGTGAATCCAGAATGGGGGTGGTGTTCTCATGTGTTAATTAGTGCGGTGAGTTAGGTACCATTCCAAGAGCATCATTTTACTATAGTATGGGAGTTTCTTGTAGGAAATTATAAGGTAATAAGTATATTATCATTGAAGTTGGCCATTAAAGGTTGAGTCATATAGAGGGAAGCACCATTGGTGGGATAATTTATTAGATGATGATGTGATGGGTTTTTTGGAACATACTGGATCAAGTAAGTTGTTTCTTAGTGTTTTTTGGATGGTTATGAGTTTTTTCTTGTGTTTTGGTGGTTTGAGAACCTTAAGATGGAAGTTGTGCCTTGGATGAGCTTTGGGTGCTCAGGAACTGAACACAAACAATTGAGCAGAAATCAATAAACTGGATAGATTAGTTTTCATGGTTTTAAGACCACTAAGACTTATTGGGTAAGATAATTGTTATATTGGGGAGTTTTTAATTACTTCTGTCTATTTGGGAAAGATAATTTTAGAGGAGATTTTAATTTTTGATTACTATATGGGTCGAATTCTGATCGAGGATTCAGAATGTATTTTTTGAGAGTTATATCTTGAGGATATATTTTTAGAAATAGGATGGGTATTTTAGGGCGCCTTAGGTTTTTGGGTGATCCTTAGGGGATTCAAGTTAGGTTTTGTATGTTTTAGATTATTTTACCCAAGGATTATGGTTTTTGGTTCACGGTTGAAGGGGAACCATGCGGTACCCTAACCCTATGAGTGTTTTTAATTCAACTTCTTTTGATAATAGATTACATTCATGGTTTGAGCATCGTTAAGGTAAAATCATGTGAGGATATAGTGGATACTATGAAAGATTTATAGAGTGTTTGTAAATCCACAAGCATGGTTTGTAACACGATTAGGTAAATTGTTCAACCAAACTATGTGTGGTGGAGGGTTTGAGGTGGTTCCATCCGCAAGGTTGGAACAAGTTTGAAAACAATGAATCTAAACTATGAATCCCATTAAAATTGGGTTTTAAGATAATTAAACTATATATTTTAAGAGGGAATCCCCCACTTTTCCATCCTCCTTGCAAGAAACCTATCCAACCATCCCCCCTTGGATTCCTTTTCCCCTTTGATTTAGGGAGAATTTTGAAGTTGTGATTTAGGGATTTATGGTGTGTCAGCAACTAATTTGGAATTTTCTCTTCTCATCCTCCATCCCACTTTAATTTTAGTTTATCTAAGTTATGGATTTGATTTTTATTCCACTAGATGGTGGTGGAATCATCTGAGCATCAATGGGATTTCATTCTACTTGTATAAAGGGAATCTTGAGATGATGTCTTCACTTTTTGGCATGTTGTTTCATTGAGGTATGTCTCCATAGTTATTTTTAAAATGTTTTGATCTTAAAATTAAATAAAATTAATATTTTTTTCATTGTATTTTGTTTCTTCTTCCAGGAATAAGGTCCAGAGTGTGCCATGGGTTGTTGGTGAGTGGTTGATTGTAGTTCTGGTGTGATGGGGCCAACTAGTGAGATTCTAGGAATTTGTGACTATTTAATTAAAATTTCAATTTTTAAAAAAAATTTTAATTGATTAATTAATTAATTATAATTTTCTTATAATTAAGTAATATTGGTTTTTTGGTTTTGAGGTAAGGCCTCAGGTGTTTTGAAAGATGGTTGAACAGGCTTGGTGAGCCTCAATGAGAGTTTTCGAGCATGTTTGAAAATATATTTCACTTCATAGTAAGGTAAGTTTTCCTTATTTTTATACCCTTTATGGATATTAATTTTCTTATATTCATATTTCTTGTGTTTCCCTACCACATTGGGTGGTGGGCCTCTTTAAATCGTTTAAACTGTTTAAATTGTTTAATAAAAAACTGAATACTATGAATGAATTGCACAAGGTGTTGAGGTCCCTAATGGATCCTTCAGTACTATATAGATATCTCATCCATTTATGGTTGAGAATATTTATTAGAATGTATAGGGTGTAGTGACCCAAGTTACAGGTGACTAAGTAACCCCTAGGTAGAGAGGGGTCGTCATTAGGGATGCATGGCTTAGGGATTGTCCATGAGAGATACTCTAGAGATGATTGGATCATTGAGATGACTATGGGATGGGTGCTCCTTACATTATAGGATATTATTACTTTATTGGTTAGGCCCTATAGAGAATGGTGAATGGGTTAGGTGTTCAGACTGATCTTAAACTCCTTTGAAAGGGAATGGGCTTAAGGCCATCTCCCTAATGTGACTTTCTTAAGAGGACAATGAGGCCTCTATGAGATCTAGGGGGCCCTAGTAGGTTCCCCTATATATTATGACCTTAGTGAGAGGGTATAATTTGTAATGGTTAGATATGGTAATAGGTTCCGCCTTATAACTCACATCAGAAATAATAGATCGAGGGGTTGCAGATGTTGAAATTGGGCTTGGGAATTCATCCAGCCCCTACTATGTTTTTAATTTATTTTGATATGTTGTGTGATTTACTAGGATTCCTATGAATATTTCATGGTCCTGACTCTAATTTGATTGTATGGGATGCCCAGGAATCACCTTTTAACATATATGAGACCTTAGAATTCTCGGTATGTTTGTGATTCGGTCTCACTATATATTAGGGTTAGATTATTATCTCAAATAGAATCATAAGATACCTTATATGTAGGAGTTTACACCTAGAGGTGGTACCTAGGATCTAGTATTAGAATGTGTGTTTCAAGTGTACAAGAATTTCTAGGATGGTAGGGGTTACTATAACTTGTGATATCATTATGAATGCTTGGGTGATAGGATTCAAATAAAAATACCAATAGAAAATTAAGAATGCCCATGATGCCTAGGATTCAAATTATTGTATGATATTTTGTATGGGTATATATCCTTAAGCATGGATTTTTAACATACCAAGGGTGATTATTGTATCCCCTCAATATATGCCTATGATATCCCCATGGTATCAAATAGACACACCAGATATGGTATGTCTGAGACGATGAGTGCATTAGATGCCTAGGAGATTGACTATAAGATCCAGGGAGGGTATTCCTTTTTGATTCAATGGGTCGCCTAGGAATTATTCATGCCTAGATGCATATTATTTTCTAGGGTCTCCTCCTCGTAGGAATCAATCATCAACCTAACATTGAGAACAACTAGGTACTCCCATGGGGTTTATCCTAAAGGCTTGAGGATAAGGGATTTCTAGTGACACCCTCGGGTCCACTACTCATCATGATAGAGGCATGATCATGGGATCCCTAGGGTGTGGAAAGAGGTTCCCCTGAGCTGAATCTCATGATCAGAGACACTCTGGCATTGGCTGAGGTTGGTATGGTTTATCGGCGTCATGGACCGGAGGATTGATCATGTTTATTAGTCTTGGGATAATTTATATATATGATCATTTGGGTCATTTGGGGTACAAGTTGGAATGTATACTGTGATGTTCTCCAAGATATCCTAGCATTAGTTAAAAGTAGGTATTGGTGGTGGTTATTTATTTTTCTATAGTTTAATTATTTATTTTAGCTGAGAATTTAACATATGAATACACTACATATAATGGTTTTGTACGAGACCATGTTGGTGGTTACCTACTGAGTTACATACTTATACCCTACCCAGGATACCATGGAACTTGGGTAGCCAATAATACCACTCACTGATCTTGGCATATGTTGGCCAGAGGACCAGGATAATGTTGTAGATCGAGCTAAAGGGCTCAGATAATTTCATGGAGCTTGGGATAATGCAAGGCTTAGGATTTTAGTAGGGCCTCCAATATAAATCAATTTCAGTATTTTATTATTATATGTGATCATCCTGATGTAAGATAATCCTTATATAACTTTACTACTTTTTAATTACATTTTATATTGATTGTTCTGTATTTCTTCCATGTACTCATATTATTTACTATTATGGTTGATGTTTGGTTATTTTTTTATTATTATTCACTCTAATATGGGTTTATAGTCTCCCCATAGTACTACCCTAGACACCCTATTCTAGTCATCATCCTCTAGAATATGAGTAGGAACACCTAAGGTCACGTGTAAAACCAGTCTAGTTACTATTCATAGAGTGAACCGGGGTGGGTCATTATAGATAGTTAACTGATGATCAGGTGGGAGCATGATGGATTATTTGGTTATTTGGGGAAAATCAACTATTAAATTACACCAAATTTTAATTTCTAACTTCAATGTTGGTGATTTTATGATCTCAGTATGCCTTCGAGTGTTTAGGCATTGACTTAAGATGATGATATATCATGTCGATGGGTATGACCAAGTGTTTTTTATAATGGTTATCCATAGGATGATTGACTGGTGTTTTCACATGAGGTTGGGTATAGTAACGTTTCAACAGAATCAATTAGGTCAATGGATAGCTAAGAATGTTTTTTTGGTTGGTGATTCTAGTGGTGTAAAGCACCATGGAACGAAATCAATTGTTATGAGTTGAGGATTATGGTGGAGACCACCCTAAGACTAATGATACAACAGTTAAATATAACTCGGTTTCTTGGTATATATGGCTATCATGGAGCACTGACTGGTTATTTTGGTGATGATGATGAGCATGAGACTCAATTTTGATGAATATTGTGCCTTGTGTTGAAGTTTCATTATAGGACTTCTCTTGGAATTTTGAGGGTAGAGCATGGTGAATAGTGTGAAAATTGAAGACTAGTGGGGGTTGATATATATGGATGGATGGATCTTGAGGATTATCTAGGATGATAAGTGATATGGTGGGGATATTTTAAAGATCTGTTTTTTTTCTAGGATGTAAAAATGAGTATAAATTAGAGGGTAATTAGTGTTAGAAACCAATAAAGTTGAAGGAGCAAGGGAAATATTATTGTATCACTATTATTTAGGTGGAAAGTGATAATGAAGTTATAAATGGTACACTTCCTATTCACTCAACAATAAAAAAAGTTTTATTTAGTTATAGTTACACACATTCCTTTATATCCTATAATTTTTCTAGAACTATTGAATCAAAACCTTGATACCTTGATATAGAGATATCTGTTAAAACACCTAATGGTGTGATCATTGAAACTCAAGTGTTGGACTCTTATACTATTAGAATCTATGGGAATATTATTATAATTAATATAATAATCCTTCCCTTGGTTTAATTTGATTATATATTGAGAATGAATTAGCTCTAAATATATTCAGGAAAAGTAAATCACTTTCTATATTCGAAACCATCCAATGATCCTGTAAAAATGGAAGCAATATCATAAATATACTTTGTAAAATCCATCAACAGTGTGGGTGTTGATACCCAGATAAGAAGCATACCTTTCCCATATGTTTGAGTCAAAGGAATTTATTAACCTTGATGAAATTCTCTTTTTGAGGGAATACATTGATGTAATTCTAGAATAGTTACCTAGAATCCCCTCAGACAATGAGGTAGAGTTCTCAATAGTGCTTATACATGAATCCACTCCCATCTCCAAATGACCCTATAGGATGGACCCAATTGAACTAGAGGAGTTAAACATGTAGCTATAAGATTATTTATACAAAGGGTTAATATGCCCTAGTGTGTCAATTTGGGTTGAACCCGTACTCTTTGTCAAGAAAAAGGATGGATCAATGAGAATGTGTATTGATTACTGGGATCTCAACAAGATCACAATAAAGAACATATATACCCTTCCAGTAATTGATAACTTTTTTATCATCTTTAAATAGCTTAGTAATTCTAAAATGTGGATCTTAATTTTTAATGTCATCAATTGAAGGTAAATAAGTAAGATATTCAAAAGATAACCTTCCGTATAAGGTATGGACACTATGAGTTCATAGTGATTTCCTTCAGACATATTAATTCCCATGAAATATTCATAGATTTTATGAATAGGGTCTTTAGATACTACCTCAATAATTTTTTTGTCGTTATTATTGATGATATTATAATTTAATAAAAGGGGAAAGAGGAACATGAATAGAGTCTTAGGATTGTGTTGGAAACATAAATAAAGGATAAAATGTATGCTAAGTTCAGTAAGTGTGACTTTTAGATGAAGCAAATCACATTTTTAGGGCATGTGATCACAAGTGATGGAATTTTTATAGACCCCTAAAATAAAAAGTAAATTAAGGAATGGTCAAGACCTGTAAGTTGTATAGAAATCCATAGTTTTATTGGATTAGTTGGGTACAATTGATGTTTTGTGAGAAATTTCTTGGGATTTTATAGCCCGATAAATAAGTTAACATAGAAAGGTGTAAATTATTTCTATATTAAAGAATGGAAGGAATGCCTTAAAGCGCTCAAAAATATACTAATCACAATGATTGTATTCACACTAGCATTAATTGGAGAAGATTTTGTGATATATAGAGTTTCATCAAAGAAAGGTGTGGGTTGTATATTTATGAAAAATGATAAAGTGATAGTCTATTACTCATAGAAGTTAAAGTTCCATGAGAATAACTACCTAACACATGATTTGGAGTTATCATCTAGGATCTTCACCCTAAATATTTGGTAACACTAAATCGATGGTGAGAAGTGTGACATATATACAAATGAAAAGATTATAAAGTATGTATTCACATAGAAAAACTTGAACATGCATCCATAAAGATAATTATATCTAGACATGTCCTTTGGAAAGAAAGGGAAACTTAGCCCTGGGAACATTATCCCCTTTGAGATCCTTTATCACATAATAACAATGTACTATTAGATAGATATTCCACTAAAAATGACTAAGGTTTATGATTTTTTTCACATATCTCTCCTGAGGAGGTACATATATTATCCCTCAAATTTACTTAATTTGGAGGTGGTAAAATTGTATAATGACCTCTCTTATGAGGAGAATATGGTGAAGATCTTGGATAATATAGATAAATTTTTATGCAACAAGACAACTCACCTTATCAAAGTGATGTGGTGGAACCAGAAATATGAATAGGAAATGTGGTAACTCGAGGAAATGATGAAATATAAGTACCCTCATATATCCTAATCAAATAATATTAGTTGAAATTTTTTGGTATAAAATTTACAGAGGGAAGAATGTAACAACCCATGTTTTTTAAGTAATATTTGTTTCTTAAATAAATGTTTATCATATAATATTTTATAGTATTACACACATACAATACAGAGAGAAACTAAAAAAACTTTCATTAATGGATATCATTACATTAGTCCATAACTAAACCATTAAAATTTAAAATAATATAATAGGAAAAAAATATTAGAAAGAAAAATTAGAATGGAAAACTTAGATAATTCAATCTGCTAGAATTATCACCCCCCCCAAAAAAACTATTGAAAAGAAAAAAAATATTAGTAAACCAATGTCATATTAGAAATAGAAAATATGGAACCTTGGGAGGAATTGTAGTAAATGTTGAATGAAATAATGAAGAGGTGTTTAAATGAGGTAATGTGACCATTAAGAATATTAACCTGACCATTGGAATAGTAATTTCATCTAAAAATAATAATATTTAATGTAAATAAAATTTATCATTATTAATTTAAGAAAATATAAATATTATAATCCCATAAAATAAATATAAAGATTAAAAACTCAAATAAAATATGACAACATTTTTAATAAACTGTATTTTAATGTATTGTTTAAAACCCATATTTTTTATATTAAAATTTAAAATTACCTAGATAGAAAATTACTTTAAAAAAATTAATTTCATTTTTCGAACCATCATCTCAAAATTATCCAAGGTTTTTTTTGACAATTTTTTGAGATACTTTTATTTGTATGTGAATAATAAAAAAACTATTTTTCAAATACTTCATGTTTTATGACATAATGATGATGAAATAATGACATAATAAATTATAAATTGGTTATTTCGGCCCAAAATATTTTTAATAATATAAATTATTCATTAAAATCAACAAACATAATTTCTAAATGTAAAAATTATTTTCCAAATTTCAAAGTCAAAAGTATTCCATTAAAATAACAATGTTTCATTTTTTTCCACTTTCCTTTTTAATAAACTACTAAATTAAGTTTATAAAGGGGTTTCAATTTATAAATATATTTTATTTTATTTATTTATGATTCATAATGTCAAAAATATCACTTTTTAAAGGTTTACCATGGATATAATAATTTATTCAGTATTCTGTCCTTAAAATTCCCCTCTCCTCAAGTATAAATAAACCACCACCCCTCCCTTGGAAAACCACTCTTCTCTCACTTAAGAAGACAAATATCAAGAAAAATCCCTATATTAGTCCCTTAATAATTCTTAGGCATGTCTGGTAGTAAACCAACTCTAAGAATCAAAGGATTTTAGGGTCATGGAAAATAAGCAACACTGAGAAAATAGTAAGTTTTTATCAACTCTTCTCTCATTTTTCTATTCACTTCCTATTTTTACCAGTTAATTTAAGACCAAAATATTATAATATTAATTAATTATTATGTTAAAATTTTATTAATTATTTTAAATTAATTTAATAATTATAGTTATGATGTATTTATGTTTCAAACATCTCTTTTTTCTTTGGACAATGTCCTGTTAATAGTCGGTTACCACCAATGAGGACATTAATAATTTTTTTCCTATCACCAAATTTATGGATTATTATAATAAATTATTTATAACATATAAATTTACAAATATATTCATTTATAATCTTATGGATTTAATATTAATAATTTATAATTAGTAATAAATAAAAATCGTTAAATAGAAACAAAAAAAAAATATTTTTAAGGGAAATATGATATAAAAATGTTACACCTTTAACAAAGGTAATTAAGAAATATAATATATTGATTATAATTAATCAAGATTGAAAAAAATTAATATAATTAACTTATATTTCCATGCTTCAATAAACTTAATTTTATTATTTAGGAGTTAGAAAATAAATGAAATAAAGCATGATTTAAGGTAAGGGAATTCTCAAACCCAAACTCCTTATTTTTTAGTTATCTCCTATTTCACATTTTTGTGTTTGGGTGTTCTTATAATTTCTTTAAAATTTATTTCCACTATACTTTACATTTTATTTTTTTGGATATACATGTTTCTACCCTTAAGGAATGTTTTCTAAGACATTTATAAATCTTATTCAAAACAACTTTAATTTACAAAACCTCACAGAGACTCCTTGATCGTGTTTTCATGACATGTCAAATTGATTATAATTTAAAGATTATTTTATAGCATATGGTAGACCCTATGTCATATCTCAATGATAATTGGTGGTTTATAGAGTGTATTTTCAATAAAAAGAACTAAAAAGTGGGG
Source organism: Viscum album (assembly GCA_963277665.1). Lineage (NCBI taxonomy): Eukaryota > Viridiplantae > Streptophyta > Magnoliopsida > Santalales > Viscaceae > Viscum > Viscum album. The sequence continues at coordinate 1,403,799,384 of OY728120.1, read as the reverse complement.
GTAGTTTTTAAAATAGTTTTAAGAAAATAACTAAATTTAAATATTCTAATAGTTTAAAAAAATAGATTTTGAAAAATATGAGATAAAGGGATTATTTTGATATAACTAAACACATTTCAAGTTCATTTTTTTATAGATTTATTTATTTTTAGTGTAATTTTTAGTTTAAATTAATCATAACCCTGATTAATTTATAAGATTTTATATTAATACATGTATAACCAAACCTTGACATAACAATTGTATTGCCTAGTTCCATACCTTTTTTATGGTATAAGAGCTTTAAATTAAAATTTTAATCTCAATAAATTAGGTATGAATAGGATTCTTGTGTTTTCCAATTGGAACAACGCAAGTCATGCACTCAAAACCTCACACCGATCAGTTATAAATTAATAACATTCCAATCACATGCATCAAAGAAATAATTAAAATGTGAATTAATGTAAGATACCTAGAATGAAATGTTTTTAAACCCAAATTTTTTCAAACTGGTAGATAATATAAGTTTAATAACTCCCTTTAAATGTTTTTATCTACCTCACAATTAATTCTCGTCATTTAACTCACCATCGAGAGGAGGAGGAAGCTCGGGTGGATCTCTTTATTTATTTCAGCTCTCCCTGTGATAATAAGGATCTCCAGAACCTCCAATGTGATGATAGGACTAATATGGAACTCTAAAATGGTATAAATTCTCTCAATGTTCAAAAATCAAAATGTGTTTCCCAAAATTCTCTTTTATATCCAAAATGGGAGGTGGTTTTGGGAACCCATATTTTGAGATACCACTTGTGGCACTGTTTTCGACTGGTAAACGGGCTTATATAAACTTATAAAAAAGAGAAGATTTGTTGGAAAGACTATTTAATCTCACCATGTAAATTTTATTATTAATTTTACATCTATAATGGGATGTATTTTCATATTACCAAACTAAAATTTTAACTTCAATTAGATTAATTCCCTAGATAGATCAATTCATTTTGGATATCATATGTATGAATTTATAATGGGTGTCCTTAAAAGAATGTATCCCACTAATTTTTGGATTTTCTCAAAAAAAATATTCCAATTGGATTCACTAATTTCCCATAATATGCAAAATAGTGTACGTATGTCCTAAGTATTCCATTTATTTTGGCTCATATTCTTTCTACATCATCTATGACCATCCAAATCACCTCCTCTTACAATGTAATCATAAAAACAAGTAAAATTTATTTGTTAACAGTTATAAACATTTAATAATTGAATCAAATGTGAAGCTTAATTTTTTATTATATTTGGAATTTTTTATACAATCCTAGTTTAACATAGTGTTGTAAGGGTGAAATAAAACAATAAATCATGGTGCGATAACACCCCCACACTTAAACATTTTCACTCCTGTGAAAAGTAACATTTCTAAAATGATGTATGGAGATATTACTGACTTTATGAAAACTTAACCTTAAAAAAATTAATTCATAATATTAATGTGATCAACTCAAAAAACTAAACCAAGGATTTATCCTTAGTGATCATTGAAAAATATGTATCATTAATTGTATTATAAAAAAACTCAAGGAAAATAATGATATTATTCCTAGAAAATAATTCAAAAGTCAACCATTTCACTAAATCTCCATGTTTGTGTGTGTGTGACAACCATTTCATGATATTATTTCCAATTTATATCCAGTAAATATAGGTTATTTTAAAAAAATCTACTTACTTTATTCTATCCACCAAACCTTCCCTACAACCCTTGAAATCAAATGTAAAGACCCTCTCACTTAGGAATTCCCAAAATTCAAAACTTAAACTCTCAACCTAGATACCCCCATATGTTGTACATTTCATTAATACCCTCATTTATTTATTTTTTATTGTTTTTTTTATTTTATTTTGAGGGAATATAGCAGTTGGATAATAGGTACACATGCATAGGTCATTTTGGTATAGTAATGAAATAGATCAGATAAGGAATGAACATATAGAAAAATCATTTCAGAAAGATGATAAATATTAACATAAATTATATTTACCTTCTATTGAGTAATAAATATTCACACATAATGGTTGGTTGAAATTATTTGTTCAGTTTTTAAGTGAAAATATTAAACCATAAACTACTCAAACATAGGGTATCAATCATATCAAATGTTTCATAGAGATACAACCATTTATATCATTCAAAAACAACAAATTTACTAAAAATAACACCTCAATATGAAATTATTACTAAACATCACATGGAATTATTTAGTGAATTTTCTTTAAATATTAAATAGTTAATTATACATGTATCTTAAATTATTTATTTTAATATTTGGGCCTAAAAAATGAGCATTCCGGTGCAAAAAGGGGAGGGTAAAAATACTATAAAGTAATAAAAAAAGAGAAAAATGGAGAAAGAAGATAACAAATCCTAACTAACTCAGGATTGTATTAACCATCCCCCCCCCCCATTCCTAGAGTGTATAGTTTCCTCACTATAAGAAAATACAATGTGGGAAGGAAGGATAAAACCCAGTGGGTGTCACTAATAATTCACTTCTTGAAGGTGGAGCTCCTCAGTTGGGGGATCCAAAATGGGTTCATGAAAGTGATTCAGTCGTCGCCCATTGACAGTGAATGTTTGTTTTGTTTCTTTATTTTTAACCTTTATATCACCAAATGGATAAAAATTAGTAATAATTTATGGTCCAAACTAGTGAGAACAAATATTACCTGGGTGGAACATCAACATTTCATTGAAAAGGATGACCTTATACATAACGTAGAATTGATGAGAAGGATGATAAATTCATGGGTAGCCTTGGTTATCTCCTTATATATCTTAGAGTTCTCATATGAATATATATGAATTTCCTCCAACTCCTAAATATGAAACTTACTTTGATCACCTACACCAAAAATATTACAATTGAATTGTTTTATAGCCCATTACACCCAGTGATCTATCTCAATATGGAGGTGAAAAATCTTTTTGAAAACAAGATTATAAGGTGACATTCTAAATGGAGTTTTGAAGGTATTACGGTAAGACCATAATGATTCATTGAGTCTAAGACTCCAATATTTTATGTTGGGTTGAAAAAAAAATCAATAATTTGTTTTACCTCTCTATTTGACACCTCATCTTGACCATTGGTTTGTAGGTGATATGCAGTATAAAATCGATGCCTAACCCCATACTAATGAAAAAGTTGTTGCATTGGGAACCCTGGTCACTGATGATGAACCTAGGTAATCTAAACCTATAAAAAAATTAGGTTCTAAAAAATTCTACAGTTGTCTTTGAATCATCAGTCCTTATGAATCGTGCCTCTACCTATTTGGAAATGTAATATACTTCCATAATAATGTACTATTTTTCAAATGAATTTGGAAATGGACCCAAAAATTAAATTCCCCAAACATCAAAAATGTCATGAAATAGAAAGGTTTTTTTTAGAATTCCATTTCTTATAGATACATTCTTCATCCTTTGAAAACAAGGAAAATGTTTCAAAAATTATGGGCATCCCAAAATAGTGTTGTCAAAAATAGTCCAGAATCAAGGACCTTGAAGAGTAGTCCATTTGAGAACAAATTGGCCCCTGTATATAATATTGTGACAGAACCTAAGGATAGAATGAAACTCACTATTAGGAACACAAAGCCTGAGTATGTGATCATGACATGTGTGTCCAAGGTAGGGTTCATCCCAAATGTACCAATGGGACTCTTGTTTCATAATATTAACTTGGTTTTTAATTAAATTAGTAGGTATGAAATATGATTTCATATAATTTACATTGCCAAGAAATGTAATCTTTCACTTGATAAAATTTCTAATCAGTAAACATGCCTTTTATTGGAATATAGGGGTATGAGTCATTGTCTATGGATGTAAGGATCCTACTGATATAGTTATCCACCACATTCTATACTAATTTTTATCCCTAATTTATAAATTAAATTCATAAAGGAGAAGCATCTAGTTAATGAGATGTGGTTTGTCTTCTGGTTTCTTAAGGAGATACTTGAGGGCCGCATAGTCAAAGAACACAATTACTTTGGACCCTAAAAGTTATGACCTTTATCTAAGGCAATCATAATGGAAAGGAATTATTTTTAAATTGTGGTGTAGTTTTCTTGGGTAGGGTCAAGTGTGAATGTGGCATAGGTTATGATATGTGGAGCTCAATTAACCCATTATGATAATAATTCCCCAACTGCATAGTTAGAGGCATCACACATAAGCTCAAATAGTAAATCCCACTGAGGTGGTAGGATTATTAGGGGTGATGTGAAACTCCATTTAAATTTGTTAAAATCTGTAATGTACCGAAAATTTTGTGTAGATTATTTTTATCATATGGAATTATTTCAAGACCGTGAAATCTGACAGCATGTGATTTCAAGGCCCGGAGTTCCTGGAATGATCCGTTGAAGTTTGGTTAAGTTTTAATTAGCGCGTGTAAGAAATTTTCCTGAAAAAATAGAATAACTCTTAAACTGATACTCGGATCAGAAATATGAGGGCAATGTTGCATTCAAGATGGTGGTTTTACCCTAGCCACGACTTAAGTTTAGTCGGTGTGGTCCTCCTGTGAGAAAACCCAAAAATGGTGTAATCATGAATAAAATAATTAAATAAATTATTTTATTTTTCAAATGCTTATAACTCAAAAATGGTAACTCAGATTGAAAATATGGGACCACCTCTGAACTCGTGAGGGTATTCTCTCTTTAGGAAGATACTAACATTGGTCAGCATGGGCCACCATTAAAAGTTATTTTTTGGCTGTAAATAAAATAATTAAGTGACAATTATTATATTGTAAAATTCATAACTTATCAATGGTAACTCAGATTGAAAATATGAGAGTACCGTTGGATTATTTGGGGCGTTTTTCTCTTAGGAAGAGCCTAAAATCGACCGGCATGGGTCAAGGGTGACTGTTATAATTTTTTTGAACTTCTTTTTCGAGTATGTTCAGTAAACGCGTGAGTGAGATTATATAACTTTTGAATCGGTGCTTGGAATTGAAATCTGATGGCACCGTTGAACTCGCAGCACCGATATTCACTTAAGGAGACCTTCACTTCAACCGTATTATGTTCGGAGAAAAAGTTAGTTTTTGGAATTTTTTAATAGAATAAATAAAATAAATTTATTTTTTTATTTTTATTTTATTCCTCCAATGAAAAAGTGGTAAGGTGGGACTGGCGATGTGTCAAGTTAATAAATGGCTTGAACTTTCAATTCTAAGTAACTGCACCAATGGGGAATTAGTAAGGTTCCTAATTAATGGGCCTCCATTAATTCCACGAATGTTTCACACCCTTCCCCTCTCCTATTTATATGGAGCTTGGGGGGAGGAATTGGCATGGCTTCACCAAGCGACAAAGCTCTGGTAAATTGTCGCGACGCCCAACACTTGAAGGACGGAGCCGATTCCAGGGGGCAGTGACGAACAACCCTGAACCACGAGCTGAGGATCGACGAACGAGTGACATCGTTGGAGTCTAGTTGCGGGGGATGAAGAATGTCGACACTTCCTCAAACGCAGATTCTCTCTAATGAACTTGAGTTAGGGGATTAATTTCGTTTGGGTGTTTTTGATTTCCTCTTCCCCGTTCTTGAATTTATACAAAGAATGCGGTTTAACCGACTAACAGGTTGACCTGTGATTCCTTCATCTTTGCGGTAGGATTTTGTGGGGTATCTTGTAGGGTTTATTGTTGTTTTGAATACCCCCTTACCCATTCTTGACGTTCTTCATGATTCAAGAATAAATAAGCCGATTTTTATCGTTCTAACACGGAGAGAGCGGTCCAAACAAACATGGCCCGACCTCTCTGCAACCTTTGTGAATTTTGATAGGCTTGAAATGATGGCAACATCCCGAGACAAGTGTGTAAATCTTAAAAATGAATAACGGGCCACCGGGGTGTGCCCGGTGACCCGAGGAATGTCACAGGTGGGACACAAGAGCGACCGTCGGCACTCTGGCCGGCCGCGACGAAGCCGGTGGTGCGACTGTGCTGCCGGAGAAGGACTGAGGCTCGTCGGCCATGGAAGAGCAAGGGTGGCAGCCAGGACTCCGACTGGACATGCGAATCGAATAGTGACATAGGTCTATGCCGCCCGGCGTACATAATTTGTGGCCTTGTGCCATGGCAGCGAAGGGAGGGCAGCTGGCTGAGCCGGCCGCCGATGATGGTGCGGCGTATAACCGCATTGCGCAGAGGAGGTTAGCCATATGGCCAGCCGGTGAGCACCGTGGGCCACCTAGCGGGTCGGGCCAGACCCAGAAGGGTGGGTTGGACCGAAGGCCGAACTCGGGTCGGCCCAGGCCACGTCGAGTCGGACTGAACCCGATCCAGTTTCAACCCTTTCCATTATTTCAGCCATATCTTCAGCTACAGGCGTCCGTTTGATGAACCGTCTACGATTCCAGAAACTTTGGATCGAGACAGTCCTTTTGGTATACCCCACTTGGGTTTCGGATAATGTTGGTGTATGGCTGGGATGGATCGAACACGAATCCAACCGGGGCCTCGGGACTAAAAGGATAATAACTTATAGACCAGGCATCCGATTGGCGCACTGCATGTTGCGTTGAGACCCCTTTTACAAGGCAGTCCTTTGGGATACTTCTTTAAGGGAATTCCTGGAAGTTGGAGTATCAAATTGTGTCTTGTGTAGCAGATCCTCCTGTAATCAAGAGAGCTTAGTATGGGGACCCTGTAGTTGGCTGTAACATGAGAAAGGGATCCTATGTGGTTCTGTTCTTTGGGATCCTTCATGGGTATGTGCTTGAGGATCCCACGTGGATACACTCTAGGAATCCATGTGGGAATACTCGAGGATCCTATGTGGGTCTGTTGTACTAGGATCCTATGTGGGTCTGATGATGTACTAGGAACCTGTGTGGGTCTGCTGTACTAGGATCTTGTGTGGGTCGGATGATGTACTAGGATCCTTTGTGGGTCTGATGATTTAGGATCCTACATGGGTCTTCCTCGTAATAGAGTAAGATGATCCAGTAGTTACATCTAATCATCCTTACTACCATACCTAAGTTATACCAGGTGTGAGATGAGTTCATAACTTTATGGTGATACATTTTTGGTATTATTCTATGTGATTTACCTGTGTGGTACTTACCTTCGTGGTGATACCTTTGTGGTATTCTTTTATGTGGAGTACTTGTGTGGTACTTTCCTTCATGGTGATACCTTTGTGGTATTCTTATGTGTGGTGTACCTGTGTGGTACTTTCCTTCGTGGTGAAACCCTTATGGTATTCTTCTGCGTGGTGTTACCTTTTTGATACTTACCTTTATGGTGTTACATTCATGGTATTATTTCCTTTGTGGAACATCTGAGCTTTGAGCTAATGAGTTGGTCCTTGTGTTTCATCACGAATGAGATGGGAATACTTGATAAATTAGGTATATGTATAGGAATATACCTAAGTAGGGTTGACTATTTGTTTCCATGATTTTTAGTTTATCCTTTGTGGATTTTTAGAGACCTTCAGGGGTCTTGGGGTCCCTACTGAGTATCGTTATACTCACCCCTGTATGGGCTACGCCCGCACCTTATTGTGTTTGGTGCAGACGACGGACAATGCTGACTGAGGACAACAGTAACAGTACTGTAGGTAGCTCGGAGGTGGACATTAGATGAGGCATACCGTAGAGACAGCCATTCAAGATCTGTACCTACCCTTCAGGTAGGATCCTTGGTGGGGGTTCACAGGAGTTGTTTCAGTTTACTTGTACATTTTAGTTTTCTTGTACTTTTCAGTTGGGCTTGTATTCTGGCCCCTTTTTCTTATTGTACACACTCTTTTTACTATACAGTTTACTTGTGTTCGTATCTTGTTGTTTTCTTAGTTGTGTGTGTTTACAGGATATAAAGGCAGTGCCTTCCTAGTTTTAGGGAATATGCCTTTCGGTGCTACTCACCAGCCCCTGGCCTATTAAAGGCGAGCTTGGGGAATTCACGGAATGGGCCCCGGGGTACGGGTCATGAAAAATTGGTATCAGAGGAGTCGGTTCTACCATAGAACATTGGACTCTAATCTTTTTAATGGAAATAGTGATAATTTTAGTGAGTGTGGTTATCAGTTTAGGGAATCTAGTGTTGCTGCAACGGCTGACGAATCCATACACCAGGACCTTGACTTCTGATTTCTGACTCGGTGCATGGAAACACTGATTGTGTGTGTGTTTTGAAAAATTTTCTTGTGTTTTCTTGAGTTAGAACACCTAGTATAACTTAATGTCTATGGCGCGCCTGTTTCTTATCAGGAAGCTGTTGCATAAATAGCCAGCTAGGATTTCGGAGAGAGTACATGATGACGGCCCACCAAGCGACAAGGCTCCGATGCAGGGCCCTCTTACTATGTTGGCACCTTTGGGTGGTGTACCAGCAGCACCACCACCCGTTGGGAAGCAGTTACCACCAGCCACACTAGCGGACGATGCATGCCAACTGAGCACATTTCATGAGTTCCAGCAGCATAGGACTCTAAGTTTTCGAGGCGAGATAGATTACCATGCAGCTGAGGGCTGGCTGGAGGCGGTTGCTAGATTTTTTCACCTAGTTGAGACACGATGGTTTGCATAGTGATGTGGCTTAGGTATGTAGACCATTACTCGAGATAGTACCTTCGGGTAGTGTGTCAGCTATATCATTTCATGTTGGTCAGCAATTACAACTGATGGTACCGGTAGAGGACACATATAGGCTTAGTTCCTTACGAGTGATTTAGCATTATATACCCCTCAGGTTCCAAGGCAATCCAAACTCACAGGCGGCTGAGGACTAGCTTGAGGAGGTGGATAAGAGTTCTCTAGATATTCTACAGCTTCGACAGGATGACATTTCAGTAGCTGAGTATTCATCAAGGCATACATATCATTCTTGGTACTCAATGAATATGATATGATCAGTGCTTTGGGGATCGAACTTTCGAGCGTAGTGTGTTTAAGGACGTCTGAGCCAGCACTATTCCTCTATGCATTCCTACTTATGTTGGGGTAATAGAGAGTACCATTGGGGTTGAATGTTCTTTGGATGAGCGGATACATCTAGTGAATTTCAGTAGTGTGAAAACAGGAAACTGGCACCAGTCTCAGAGACTTGGACATGTAAATATGTTTCAGGAAGAGGAAGTGTTAAGGACAGATGATTCTATAGGGTTGTAGATGTAGAAGTAGAGCTAGAGGAGCAGCATGAGGTGGTGTACATTTTAACATGTTACAACCACCCCCTATTGTGGTCCCCGATTGGCTTAGGGAGCTAAAGGACAGGGGAATAGAGTAGTTGCATGCAGTCAAAGAGTGGGACCCAAGTGCTCTAGGAATGATTTGAGGTATGTTCTGTGTCAACTACTAGCTGCCGTATCAATATACATAGGTACCAATCACTCCTTCGTTCCATGAATCTTGTCCAAGACCTAGAGTTTCTGGTTAAACCATTGACTTCAACCTCATGTCAGGAGATACCTTTGGTAGGAGACTCGATAATCACACTTATTCCGATGATGTGATCTGACCCTTGAGGCGAGTGTTTCAGTTGGAACCTCTTGGTGGCAGCATCGAGGAATTACGACATTAGTTTGGGTATGGACTGGGAATCCACAGTTTATACTCAGACTGATTGTATTAGGAAAAAAGGTTTTGGTTTATCTACAACATTTGGATGAGGTTTTCCTTAGCCAGTGAAAAAGGAAACCTAAGCAGCATAGGATAAACTCGTGCATAGGAGGGTGCAGCTGATCACTCTTGAGTCATCCATCCATACCCTCGTGGCAGTGGGAGTTTTGAGTTTTCAGTTCCCAACTGGAGTGGATAGAGTTCCTACAAGACTATGACTTTGAGATAGTATATACTCCTAGGAATGTGAACGTGGTAGAAGATTCACTCAGTAGGAGGTCTGGCCTGCAGCTATTGAGTGAGGTGACAGAGCAGCTAGCCGCTTTACGGATATCCCGCATGGATCGAGATGGACCGGATTTACTTCAGTATCTTACAGTCACTCCCCCACTTCTTCAGCAAGTCAGGGAGGTGCAGTGTGGGGACACTGACTGCGAGGCTCAATGTACTTAGATATCCATAGGATAGGCACCTGATAGATTTTCTGAAGGTGGGGAGCACGTCATCCTCTTCAGAGGACGTACTATGGTACTGGTGGAAATACGCGAGGATGTTTTTAAGGAGTTCCATACGTCCCCTCTAGTGGTAAATCTAGGAGTGGAGAAGATGTACTAGGACCTATGGCATCAGCACTGGTGGTCATGAATGAAGAAAGCAGTAGCAGAGTATGTCTCTCGGTGCCTCACTTATCAGCAAGTGAAGTTAGAACATAAGGTACCAGTAGTCTTAGTTTATCCTTTAGAGGTCCCAGAGTGCAAGTGGGATGAGATATCCATGGAATTCGTGATAGGACTTCCATGTACATCCAGGGGTCATGATTATATTCGGGTGATCATTGACCGACTCACCAAGTCGGCCCACTTCTTACCTATTAGAGAGTAGGGTTTAGTAGAGAACTTGGGACGCCTCTATTTGCAGGAGATTGTGTAGAAACATGGAGTACCCTCGACGATTGTCTCCGATCATGATGCACGTTTCACTTCCTGTCTATGGAAGGTGTTGTAGGAGGATTTCAGGATGCAACTTCATTTGAGCGTTTTCCTCATCCTCAAATGGATGGCCAGACTGAGCAGACCATTCAGACCCTTGAGGACATGCTACGTGCTTTCGTCCTCGACTTCAGTCATAGCTTGGAGGATCACTTTTCCTAGGTGGAGTTTTCATACAACAAAAGATATCACTCCACCATTGGGATGGTACCATTCTAGGAGTTGTACGGCCAACCCTGCAGATCACCTTTGTGTCGGACTAACCTAGGGGAGTCAGCACTCATGGGACCAGATACAGTACGGGCTACCATAGAGAAGGTGTAGATCATCTAGGAGAAGATAAAGACTACACAAAGAAGGAAGAAGTCTTATTCCAACCAGAGATGGAGACCTTTGGAGTTTGAGTATGGTTACCACATCTTTCTACGGGTCTCACCCCGATGAGGTTTGTGGAGATTTGGCCGGGGCAGAAAGTTATCTCAAAGGTTCATCGGACCTTTTCAGGTCCTTAGCAGATTTGGAGAGGTGGCATATTTCCTAGCCCTTCTACCATAGTAGGAGAAGGTGCACGACGTCTTCCACTTATCCGAGATGAGGAGATACATGCACAACCAATCTCACGTCATTGACCATGATGATCTGGACATCGAGGATGGGGAGAAGTTTTCTAAGGTTCCAGTGGAGATTGAGGATCAACAGGAGCTGATCCTTTGTGGGCAGTCAATACCTCTGGTGTGCGTACACTGGCATCATGGGAACCTCCAGGAGAGCACATGGTAGTGGGAGGAACAGATCCATGCTTAGTACCCTCTTTTGGTTGTTTTTCCTTTGTTATGGCTTTCGAGGACATAAATCCTGAAAGTTGGGAGAATTTAATGTCTTAGAAATTCCATGTAAATTTGTTTTATCATATGGAATTATTTTTAGGCCACGAAATCTGACGGTGCATGATTCCGAGGCCCAGAGTGCCAGGAATGATCCGTCAAACTTTGGTTAAGTTTTAATTAGCGTGCATAAGTAGTTTTCCTAAAAAAGTTGAATAACTCATAAATGGTAACTCAGATCAGAAATCTGAGGGCACCGTTGTGTTTAGGATGGTGGTTTTACCCTAAGCGTGATTTAAGTTTAGTCGGTGCGGGCCTCCTATGAGAAAACCCAAAAATGGAATAATTGTGAATAAAATAACTAAATAAATTATTTTATTCTTCAAATGCTTATAACTCACAAACGGTAACTCAGATTGAAAATATGACACCACCACTGAACTCATGAGGGTATTCTCTCTTTAGGTAGATACTAACATTGGTTGTCATGGTCCACCAGTAAAATTTAGTTTTTGGGTGTAAATAAAATAATTAAGTGACAATTATTTTATTATAAAATTCATAACTTCTCAACGGTAACTCAGATTGAAAATATCCGAGTACTGTTGGGTTCGTTGGGGCGTGTTTTACTTAGGCAGAGCCTAACCTCGATGGGCATGGGTCAAGGGTGACTGTTATAATTTTTCTGAACATTTTTTTCAGGAATATTTAGTAAACGCGCGAGCGACAGTATATAACTTTTGAATCGGTGCTCGGAATTGAAATATGAGGGCACCGTTGAACTCACATCATCGATATTCTCTTAAAGAAACCTTCACTTCGACCGTAGTAGGTCCAGAGAAAAAGTTAGTGTTTGGAAATTTTTAATAGAATAAATAAAATAACTTTATTATTTTATTTTTATTCTATTCTTCCAATGGACGAGCGGTAAGATGGGACCAGCGATGTTTCAATCCAATAAATGGAATGACCTTTCATTTCAATGTAACCACTCCATTGGGGAATTAGGAAGGTTCCTAATTAATGGGCCTCCATTAATTCCACGAACATTGCACACCTTTCCCCTCTCCTATTTATATGGAGCTTGGGGGAGGAATTGGCATGGATTCACCAAGAGACGAAGCTATGGTAAAGTACCATGATGCCCAACACTTTGAGGACAGAGCCTCTTCTAGAGGGCGGTGACGAGAAACCCCGAACCACGAACTGAGGATCGACGAACGAGTGACATCGTTGGAGGCTAGTTGTGGGGGACAGTGAACGGCGACACTTCCTCAAACGCGGACGCTCTCCAACTAACTTGAGGTAGTGGATTAATTTTGTTTGGGAGTTTTCAATTTACACTTCCTCATTCTTGAATTTATATGATGAACGCAGGTCAACTGACTAATGGGTTGACCAGTGATTCCTTCGTCTCTGCAGGAGGATGTTTCGGGGTATCTTGTAGGGTTTATTTTTGTTTTTAATACCCACTTACCCATTCTTGATGTTCTTCAGGATTCAATAATAAATAAACTTATTGATATCATTCTAATGTGGAGAGAGAGATCCAAATGAACACGACCAACCTCTCCACAACCTTTGTGAATTTTGATGGGCTTAAAACGATGGTGACCTCCCGAGACAACTGTGGAAATCTTCAAAATGAAGAACAGGCCACCAGGGCATGCCCGGTGACCCGAGGAATGTCACTGGTGGGACTCGGGAGTAGTGACCCGCACTCCGGCCAGCTATGACGAAGGCTGGCTATGAAGAAGGTTGTCGGAACTCCGGAGGGCCGCACGAAGGAGATGGCGACGTGTGTCCGTGCCGCTCGGCATGCAGGAGCCGCAACCTTGTGCCGCGGTGGTGAAGGGAGGGCGGCCGGCCGAGCCAGCCGCCGGTGATGGTGCGGTGCACGATCGCACCGCGCGGAGGAGGCTGGCTATCCAACCAACCAGTGAGCACTACAGGCCGCACCGCAGGCCACCCAGCAGGTTAGGCCGGACCCAGGGATGGACTCAGGTCGGCCCAGGCCAGGTCGGACTGGACCCGGTCCAGTTTCGACCCTTTCCATTCTTTTGGCCATATCTTGAGCTACGGGTGTCCGTTTGAAGAACCATATATGGTGATGAAAACCTTTGATCGAGATAGTAATTTTGTTATACCCCACTTGGGTTTTGGATAAATTTTGGGTACGTCCGGGTTGGATTGAACACGAATTAAATCGGGCCCTCGGGACTAAAAGGCTAATAACTTACAGACCGGGCATCCAATTGGCGCACCGTCTATTGCGTTGAGACCCCTTTTACCTGGTGGTCCTTTGGGTTACTTCTTCGAGGGACTTAGTGGTAGTTGGAGTATCAACCTGTGGCTGAAGAGCGGATCCTCCTTGAATCAAGTGAGCCTAGTGCGGAAACCCTATAGTTGGTTGTAACATGAGAAAGGGATCCTATGTGGGTCTGTGCTTTGGGATCCTTCGTGGGTATGTGCTTGAGGATCCCACATGGATCCTCTCTAGGAATCCATGTGGGGCTACTCAAGGATCATGTGTGGGTCTGTTGTACTAGGATCTTGTGTGGGTCTGATGATGTACTAGGATCCTGTATGGGTCTGCTGTACTAGGATCTTGTGTGGGTATGACGATGTATTAGGATCATGTGTGGGTCTGTGGTAATAGGATCCTATGTGGGTCTGATGATGTACAAGGATCCTATGTGGGTATGATGATTTAGGATCCTACGTTGGTATGCCTCTTAATAGAGTAAGATGATTCAGTAGTTACATATAATCATCCTTACTACCGTACCTAAGTTATACTTGGTGTGACCTGAGTCCTTACCATCACGGTGATACCTTTGTGGTATTCTTCTGTGTGATGTACCTGTGTGGTACTTACCTTCGTGGAGATACCATTGTGGTATTCTTCTATGTGGCGTACCTGTGTGGTACTTTCCTTCATGGTGATACCTTTGTGGTATTCTTCTATGTGGCATACCTGTGTGGTACTTTCCTTCGTGGTGATACCTTTGTGGTATTCTTATATGTGGTGTTACCTTTGGGTTACTTACCATTGTGGTGTTACCTTTGTGGTATTCTTTACTTCATGGAACAGTTGAGCTTTGAGCTAATGAGTTGGGCCTTGTGTTTCCTCATGAATGAGATGGGCATACTTGATAACTTAGGTATATGTATGGGAATATACCTAAGTAGAGTTGAATGTTTTTTCATTGCTTTTTAGTTTATCCTTTGTGGATTTTGAGATACCTTCAGGGGTCTTGGGGTTTCTACTGAGTATCATTATACTCACCCCTGCACGGGCTATGCCCGGGCCATTTTGTGTTTGGTGTAGACGATGGACAGCGCTGACTGAGGACGAGAGTACCAAGACTGGAGGTAGCTCAGAGGTGGACATTAGATGAGTCATATCATAGAAAATTCCATTAGAGAGCTATACCTACCCTTTAGGTAGGATCCTTGGTAAGAGTTCACAAGATCTATTTCAGTTTACTTGTACTTTTCAGTTTTCTTGTACTTTCCAGTTGGGCTTGTATTCTGGCCCCTTTTTCTTATTGTACACACTCCCTTTACTATACAGTTTACTTGTGTTCATATCTTGTTGTGTGCTTGGTTATGTGTGTTTACAGGATATAAAGTCAATTCCTTCTCGGTTTTAGGGAATATGACTTTCGGTGTTAGTCGCCAACCTCTGGCCTATGGAAAGCGGGCTTGGGGAAGTCACAGAACGGGCCCTGGGGGACGGGTCATGATAAAATCTTACTCAAAGTTTTTATCAAACACAAATTATTTTTCATTTTGGAGTAATCAGGATAGGGGAAGTGAAATATTAATAAATTAATGAATTAAATGCTGCTGAAATCTAGCATGTCCTAAGAAACACTGCATATCCTGAACATTTTTGGGGAATTGGAGGGAAGAAATTACATCCAATTTTGATTTATCTACTTGGATACCATCCCCAGAAATGAAATTTCCATGTATCATACCTTGTCACCCCATGAAATGGAAATTATAATAATTTAATAAAATATTATTTTCAATACAATGATGTAGGATGGAATCAATACTACTCAAAAACTGATCAAAAGAGGAACCATATATAGTGAAATCATCCATGAATACTTCCATTCAATTCTCCATGTAATCCAAAAAATTACTAACCATGCATCATTGGAAAGTACCTAGATAATTATATAGAAAAAATGGAATCCTCCTATATGAAAATGTGCTAAAGAGTAAATTAAAGGTTGTCTTTTTTTGATCCTTAGGGGAAATATGGATCTGAAAGTATCTAGAATACCCATCAACAAAGTAGTAGTGGGACTTCCCTGCTTGCCTCTCTAGCATTTTTTCAATGAACAACAATGGTAAATGGTCTTTCCTAGTGTATTGGTTTAGTCAACAATAGTATATGTATATATGTTAAATATTCTTCACATGGGTTGAAACTAATTCATTATTTTAATTTTTAATTACTATAAGACCAGTTTTCCTAGGAACTACCTACACTAGACTGGTCCATTGACTATTAGATATTGGGAAATTATTCCAGTATCCAATAATTTAGTTACCTCATTTTTAACAACATATAGGAGGTTTGGGTTTAGTTTATTTTTTTCCTACCACACTGATTTAGCATCATCATTTAATAATATATGATACGTTAAAATTTATGGGATAATACAAGTAATTTGAGTAAGTGTCCATCCAAATTATTGTTTATACTCCCTCAAAAGGTTAAGAAATCTTAATTCAACTTTTGAGGGAGTTAACTAGCAATGATAATGGTAATCTTGTTTCCATTCTCAATATATGAATATTTCAAATTTTGAGGCAATGGTTTAAGTTCCATGTCAGGGGTATTTTAGATTTATGGGAGTGAATACAAAAGTGAGAGGTCAATTATATCATATAACTACATAATGGTAATATCCTCATATAAGGAGTAAGATTTTAAAAGATGAGCAGTGTCATCGATGGTCATAAAATCCTTAGTGGTCAAGAAATCATCAATTAATGAACATACAAGACATTTTCCTAAACCACTACAACATTCAATTCATGATTCATTGCCTATAATTTCTATTAATGGTGAAAACTCGTGAAGGGGGTCATGAGAAATAAGATAATTTTATTTGGGGAAAGGGAATGCATCAATATATCTAATTAAAAGTGAGGAATTCTCTTCTGATGGGTGATTCATGGCATCAAGGATGTTGAAGTTTAAATTGTTTCCACCAAACTCTATAGATAATGTAACATTGTGGAAATTAATTATGGTTTTTTAGTTTTCAAGAAGTGTATCCCCAATATAATTGAGACATGTCTATTCATCCTAGCAACTTCCATTTTAATCACATAAAAATCAATAGGAAAAATTAAATTTTAACCCATACAAGAACATACTTTAACACACCATTAGGGTTTTTGGTACTTTGGTTTTATAGTTGAACAAAAATTACTTTGGGATTCAATTCCCAAACCTGAAAGGAAGATAAAATGGAGTTAAGAATCCATTTATAGAAGTACCCAAATCATGCGTAGCATTGGAAAAGAAATAGTCCCCTATGGTGTATAGAATTGAGAATATTCTAGAATCATTACATTTACTCGGAATTGATGGCTCTATAAATGGTAAAATGTTCTTATCCAAGCTCTATTTTTCATCACCTTGAATTCACCTTCGGTATGTACACATATCCTTTACAAACTTGGTGTATCATGGAATTTGTTTAATAGCATAATTCAGAGGAATGTTAACCTGTACTTTTTTTAAAGTTTCCAAGATTTATTTATCAAGTTTAGTTTTTTTGATTTCCTTGGTTGGGTGGAACTTTGGGGAAATAGAAATTTAATGGTTGGGGTTTGAGGCTTCAAAAAATATACACTCTTTCTTTTGTTGTTGTTTTTCTCAGGAAAATTATTTTTCTCATTTAGATCGTGTATGATGGTTGGAATGGCAGTTTACTCATAAGGGGATAACTCTAATGGAGGATTAATTTGGAATTTAAGTTGTGTTCCACTTAAAAGGGTGATGGAACTGACATTTCCCTTGTACCTAGGGTTGACTAGTTCTTGAAAAGGTATTTTACCCTACCTATGACTTTGGATTTCACCCACCAAGTTGTAAAGTTTTCTTAATTGAGTTTTTAGGTCTTGTATGGTATCTTGGGTGGTTTTTTGGATTTAGAGATTATTTGCAGTCATTTGTTTAATCATGTCATCAAGGCTAGGATCATTTTTTTATGGGGTTTTTGGAAAGGACTTTATGGTGGTTGAATATTCCTAAGTGGTGGTGGTGGATGACTACTCTACCCAGGTTGGATCCATGGTTTTTGAGGTTGGTTTGAATACCCCCTTACCTATAGTTGAGGTTATATTTCCACCCAGATTTTTATGGATAGTATGGTTCTTTAATAATGGACACCTCGAATGGGTACACTAGACCGTGAATTGAATCATTTCATGTTTTGTTCCATGTTTTTGATAAGGTTCCTTGTAGTTATTGGGGTATTTTCAACTAGTGAACCACCTTCAGTATCATCAATCGTGTTGCGATCAATTGTAATTAAACCTTTATAAAAATATTGTATTAAAATTTGATCACTTATATAGTTGTGTGGGAAACTTAAATAAGTCCTTTTAAATATGTCCAAGTATTCATGAAGTGTTTCCCCCTGTTATTTTCTTTTTCCAAAAATTTATTTTCTTATTGTTTCAGTTCGTGAGGTTGGGAAGTATTTTTCAAGAAAGATGTATTTCATGTCTGGCCAACCTCTAATAGGGGGTTAACATAATACAACCAATATTTTTAATTATCTTCTAATGATAAAGGTAACTCCCTAAGATTTAATTATTCTTCATCCACATTCTCAAGTTTTAATTTTAAACAGATCGAGTGAAATTATTTTAAGTTAATATGTGGGTTTTATATATAGATTCCATAGAATATTTGTAATAAGTGAATTAGACCAGATTTTAGTTTGAAGTTTCGGGATTATCCTTATGATTGAATATATAATATTTGGATATCAACATCAGTAGAATTAAGTTATTTTAGTTTTAATTTATTTTATTCCATGTTATGTATATTAATTTCAGTTTTGATTTTAGTTCCAAAATTAGAGGGGTCTAAAAGAGTCTCAAGGTGTGGTGTGTCCTCCTTGAAGGGATCATCTTGTGTGTCCTAGTCTCACTGACAAAGGAACCTCTCTGGTTCAAGTTCGAAATGGGGTAGATATCCTAGAGAATAATTCATCATGCACAGAATCAACATAGAAAATAAATTAAAACACAAAAAGATAAGTAATGTTATAAGATAAAACAAAACAAAAATTCACAAAATTCACAAAAAAAATTATAAAAAATTCACACTAAAAACCGAAGCACTCCCTGAAAACAGTTTCAAAATTTGACTACTTTTTCATGACACATAAAATTTATTATGATTTAAAGATTATTTTATAGCATAGGGTAGACACTAGGTTTTCTCTTAAAGAGCGTTGGTGTTTTATAGTATGTATTTTCTATAAAAATAACTAAAAAGTGGGGGTGGTTGTGAAAATAGTTTTAAGAAAATAACTAGATTTAAAGAGTTTAATAGTCGAAAAAAAAGTGTATTTTGAAAAATATGAGATAAAGGTTTTATTTTGAGTTTACTACACATATTTCAAGTTCATTTTTCTTAAATATTCATTTATCCTTGGAGTAATTTTTTGGTTGTGGTTAATCGAAATCCTGATTAATTTCTAAGATTTTATATTAATTCATATAGAACCAAACCTTGACATAACATTCATATTTCCAAGTTAAAACCCTTATGGATGGTATAATATCTTCTAAATAAAAATTAAATCTCAATATATTGGTTAATGAAAGGATTTTTATGTTTTCCGATTAGAATAATACAAGTCATGCACTCAAACCCTCACACCAATCGGTTATAAATTAAGAGCATTCCAATCATATGTATCAGAACAAGCATTAAAATATGAATTAATGTAAGATAAATGGAATTAAATTATTTTAAACTCAAGTTACTATAAACTAGTAGATAATATAAGTGTTGTAACTCCCTTGACATGTGTATAGCTCCCTCATAACAAACTCCCACTGTTTAGATCTCCTTCGAGAGGAGGAAGCTTTGGTGGATCTCCTTCTTCATTTAATCTCTCCCTATGAGGATAGGGATCTCCAGAACCTCCAAGATGATTAATAGACTCCTCTAAAACACCAAAATGGTATAAAATCACTCCTTGTTCAAACTTGAAGATGAGGTGCCCAAGGTTCCCTTTTATATAGCCAAAATGGGAGGCGGTTTTGGGTACCCATATTTGGAGATACCACTTATGTCATGGTTTTGGACTAGAAAACGACATTATAATGACTTCAAGAAAAGATAATAGTTGTTTTTTGGCCTCTTTAATATCACCATATAAAATTTTGAATCCATTGGACATCTATAATGGGAATTATTTTCATATTACTGAACCAAACTTTTGACTTTGAGAAGATTTGGTTACTTGTATAGATCAATTCAGTTGGGATAGCATACGGATAAATTGGGATTGAGTTTTTTGAGATGAGTTATATCACATTGAGTTTTTTATATTTTTCATAAAATTTCATCCCAATTGTATTCATGAATTTCTTGTAATATCAAAAACAGTGGAAATATATTCTTGGGATTCCATGCAGTTTGGCCCATATTCCTTCTATATCATCTCTGGACCTCCAAATCACCTCCTCCTACAATGTAATAATCAAAAAAAGTATGATTTACCTTTTCAAAAATTAAAAACATTAAATAATTTAATCAAATGTGAAGTTAAATTTTTTATTATATTTTGAATTTTCAATACAAAACCAGTTTTACACAGTGGTGTAAGGGTGAAATAAAACATTGAATCATGGTATGATCACTCCTCCAGAGTTATTTCTTATCCACTAAATAATGATGATATTTTATGCCAAAATATTCTTTTCCTTATTCATTTGAAATAATAAAATGTTATTCATGAAATTATACTTTACAAAACCTTTATGAAACTCACTCTCGTCCATGGGTTTATTTCATGACTATGATTATTTTACAATCAATGTGGCATGCATGATTATGATCATTTTATAATGTGATGGATGGGTATGAAATTATATATCCATAAAATTAATTGGTTAATGTGATATAACTCATGATATCATGTGTATTATTCATGAATATTATGATATATTTGTTCACAATTATGATGTTATGATTTATGTACATATGTCTTGCATGAATATGATGCTAAATTTATTCACAAATATGTATGGTATTTTACCACTATTTTATTATGATTAATTAAAATCCATATTATATATTACATTACTTTTTTAAAAAAAATGCTCTTATTATTATGATGATGACCCTATGCTGATGGTATGATGATTTTGGTTGTGCTCACTCATGTACTATTGATTCATGTCTTTTATTCATTCTATGTTATCGCTTCCCTTATTGGGATTTTAGATCAACCATTTATTTTATGTATATCCTAAATTTATTATATATAATAAGGAGAACATTTTGCATTTTACAAGGATATAGAATAATTATTTAAATAATTTTTATGTTTTATTATGTACAGGTAAAGTATGAGGCTAATTTTCCTAAGATATTAAACCTTTGGATCCTGGATTATATCACTATATGTTTTCTATATTAAAAATGATTTAATGGTTATGTAAGAAAACAAACACACTATATTCACAATAACCCTCCATGTTTACAACCTTCATTTAATAAATGGAGAACTCATTGATTTCCTTACAATAAAAACCCCACTACTCCCCTTTTAAATATATTTTGAATTACCTGAATGATGAATAAAAGTTACTACAGTGATGGTGTAGCAATCATATCAATTTTAATACACATTATGAAACTCCTTGATCTTCTAAAGAGATGGATTGTGGGATCTCCTTCTATATATTTTTCTACTTAAAGTATAAAATCAGAAATTCCCACTATGTTGTGTGTGCACCCATACTACTAATTCTTTTCTTATTCTTTATAGGAACCCCTCCTCATATATACCTTTCAAGAAATTTATTAAAAATATTCTATATATTCTGTTCTATATTAAAAGATCCTTGAAAATCACTAAAATATTAATAAATTTTACAAGTCCAACTACATTTCAATATTGACCTCCTTCCACAAAATCAATGTCTTTCCATTTTTACATTTGGAAGAAAATCATGTCAATAATTCCCCCCATTAAACACAAGTTCATCCTTCTTGAGATATCCCATTATTTTCTCTATTAAAAACTCATGAATGTAATCTTAAAAGGTGAACAATTAATGTCCATGATTTTCACTTCACATGTTTCCAACAGCTATGAAATCCCCATGTCATCATTAGAAGAAGAAAAGTTTTTATCCAAACATATCCCAAAAAATAACTCTATGTAAATAATATAATCATGAAATAAAAACCTTATTCATTTAATTTTATCTTGAATCACAATT
This sequence comes from Viscum album, assembly GCA_963277665.1. Lineage (NCBI taxonomy): Eukaryota > Viridiplantae > Streptophyta > Magnoliopsida > Santalales > Viscaceae > Viscum > Viscum album. The sequence continues at coordinate 1,403,777,412 of OY728120.1, read as the reverse complement.
ACCTTGACTAATCATGATGTTTTTTGAAAGAGTGTCACAAGAATCATCAGAAATTAAGCCCTTAAAAATCACACATTTTTTAAAGAAAATGTTATATAAAAATACTAAATCATACATATCACCTTGAGATATATGAATATCTTATATATTCCACTTAATATCTTACCTTTGACCTTAAATCATTAAAATATCTTATGCATCACAGAATAGATATTATATATCATAATATGGATGTCATGTATCATTGTGAGACCTCGGGATTTTTTCAAATATACCATGTGGGATCATACATATGATTTTTAAAACCTTACGTATCACCTATAATGTATTACATATCACTATATGGATGTTATGTATCATAGTGATACCTATAGAACTTTTCTAATTCTATATATTCAATATCATACATATCCCTTTACCATTTTTATGTATTCTTCAGTATGTTGCGTATGAAATCCATCCAACTAAATATGTATTCTTTGTGATTTTGTAAATATTTTAATATTATTTTAACCTTTATTTTTTATCAAATACTAACCAAAATTATTCCAATGATTTTTTATAACACTAACCTTAACATTTTATCACAGCCTATAATACTCCATGATAAAAACTGATTAGGTATAAATAAAATTCTTTTTTTAAGAGGTTAATTCACTTAATATATTCATCCAATGTAAAAAATTGGAGATTGCATTTTTTATTAACATGATATATTTTACATCCTTAAAACCCTTAAGAACATCATGAAAATCGTACATAAGTGCCCATCTAATAAAATCCTATCTGATATACCACCAAATTAACCTTATGTATGTTGAAATTTTTAGGATTTTTTTAGACTCATTACATATCAATATAAATCCTCCAACATATCTATGTGTCCATTTAACAAATCCCTCTTATAAAAAACTAGCATGGGTCGACCCAATCCGGCCTACCACAAGGCCTGACGAATGTTCTTGATCAATGTTGGTGATGAAAAATTCATCCAAATATGGATCAATTACTAAATAAGTAGATCCTTGAGAATAGTTAATTTCATAGTCTTTTATTTGACTAGTTGTGGAACCCAAAAAAATATATGGATCAAAATTTATGGTTGTTCGAAGTTAGACTTCTAAAAAACCATTTTGGGCGATTCTAGAGAAAATTCTACAATTTCACACAACTTTCCAAAAGTTAATACAACCCCTTAAATGTTTTTCAATTGATTTACATGATAAAGGATACTTAAAATGTATTATCTTTATGTATTAGTGATATAGAATCCAAAAAAAGGCATTTTCACGCAACCCCATAAATTGTGTGACATGGCCAAAAGTTGTGTGATATAGGCTCAGTTAAAGGACACAACCAAGAGATTTGTACCATAGGGTAAGTTTCATGACATAGCCAAAATATGTATAAATATGAAATCAAACCCTCATTTTTTTGTATGGGCTCTGGTATTTGAGTTTCAAAAATCATATTCATGAAACTCGAGGTTTCATGCTTCGCACAACCCCAAAATCTCAAACATGCATTAAATTACCTAATGAAGTATGAAAAGACTCGTAAATTTCAAGGAAAATTTTTTCTTAATTTTCTTTGGAATTTTATAGGAACACAGTTTCTGACGGCACCTGATTCCGAGGCCTGGTGTGCCCGGAATCATCTTCCAAAGTTTGGCTCGGGTACGTTCAGTGAACGGATGAGTGGGTTTTTCTAACTTTTGAACCGGTGCTCGGAATAAAATTTCGAGGGCACCAATGAAATCGCAGCGCCGGTACATTCTTAGAAACGCCTCTTCCGGAGTTGCGTTTTCTCAGGTGTGGTTTTTAATTTTTGGGCTTAAAGTTAAGAAATAAAATAAATTGTTCGACAAACTTTATTTTATTTCACTTAACCCACTTGGAAGCCACTTGAAGTCACTTAAAAGCGGCTTAAGCTGAGTTGATCTGGATAGGATGCTATCCAAAAATATCCTAACCTCTTGGTAGGATATTTGTGAGGTGGGGCCCGCACGAGCCCCGCCATTTCTTTTCCGCTAAGTAACGCACCCGCGAAAGCCCGTCATTATGATAGTCAACTGACGCGTTTTCTTAAATTCTTAATGCACCATTTAATTGGGCAGTTTTGTTCGTAAATTAAATGGGCGGTTTATTCGTTGAAATTAATTCTATGAATTAATTTCATTCATTTCTTAACCAGTTTGAAATCTGTTGGCGTAATAATAAAATAAGACCAACGCACGGCTTCTAGAAAAATGTTCGTTGAGAGGATTTGACAGAAACCAAGAGTTCTTCATCCTCCTTCGTGAAGAACGCGAAGAACGCGAAGAACGCGAAGAACGCGAAGAACGCGAAGAACGCGAAGAACGCGAAGAACGCGAAGAACGCGAAGAACGCGAAAAATGCGAAGAACGCTGAGCCCTCGGAAATCGACGACGCGACGCCAAGTTCCGTGACGCCGACGATTCTTCTTCCGCGACGTTCTTCCACGGCAATCCAACCCCGCGACAACCTTCAATCGGCAGCGACAAGGTAGGGGGTTGCGCTCTTTTCTTTTTAAAATTACCATGTGGTTTAAAACAACAATATGGATTTAATTATTATTAATTAAATATTTTTGTTCTTGAACCTCGGAGTTCGTCGACGCGACACCCTTCCGCGAAGACGCGACGCCGGATACCGTGACGACGTGACGATCCCCTCTTTCCACGAAGAACGCGTGTGCAACGACTTGACGAGGTAGGGATTTTGTTTTGGAAATGCCCTTATTCCCGTGAACGTTTATTTAAAATTAAAGAACCGGATTCATATGAACAATTTTATTTTATTAAAATTGTTGGTTCATGTGTTGAATATTTTATCCCGTTGTTTTTATCTAACGCAGAGGGTGCGGGCCAAACGAACACGGCCCGACAACGCTCCGTCGTTCTTCATGGTTGTGCGGATTTGGCGGGCGATGGAAAATCGTGACGCAAGGGCAGTTTGTCGATCCTGCAGTGGAGAACGGAACCCGGGAGGAACAACGGCGTAGAAGGGAAGGAAAATGGACCACCGGAGCAACTCCGGTGGCCCGCGGAAGCGGCCGGCGGCGCAGGTCACCGGCGCGGCGGCGCCAGCAGCCGGAGGCGGCGGCGCCCCGGCGCGCCGCCGGACAAGGCCGCTGCGGCTGAATCCGCGGCCGCGCGGGTCCGGTTCTCACGCATGGGACGCAGCATAGCCACGTCCGTTGCTCCAGCGCGGCCCCAGCGCAGGGCCGCGGCACCTCCAAGCCGCGGGGGCGGCGCCCCGCGGCGTCCAGCTACTCGGCCGCTCGGCCGAGCCGAACCAGGCAGGTCCAACCGGCCGGGCCGGACCGTGTCCGGCCGGGTTGGACCGGGTCGGGTTGACCTGGTTTGGGTCGACCCAGTTCGGCCGACCCCGGGGGGGGGGGGGGGGGTCGGGCCGGGTCGCCCCGGGCCCGGACCCCCCCGTCTTCGGACCGTTTTCGGTCAAATGCTCTTATCTTGAGCTACGGGCCTCCGAACGACGCGCCTTCAGCGGCAACACAATCCTTGGATCGAGACGGTCGTTTCGGTATATCGCACTCAAGGTTTCAGAATACTTTGGGTTCGGCCGAGTTGGTTCGTACACGAAACCAACCGGGCCCTCGGAGCGAAAACGCTCATATCTTGAGCTACGGACGTCCGATTGACGTGTCTTCGGCTTTGGTGGATTCCTCTAAGTGAGACGGAGCTTTTGTAATACTCCGTCTGAGGTTTGGACGCAGGTGGAGTACGGTCGGGTTGGTTTTGCTTTAAAAACCAACCGGGCCCCTGGGACGAAAAAGGCAATAACTCTCAGACCGGGCGTCCGATTGACGCGCCTTCTGCAGTGTTGAGTTCCTGTTGATGATACGGAACTTTTGGATACATCAACTTCGGACCTTGTGTAAGTTGATGTATCAGCCTCTTGGCTCGTGGAGCGGACCCTCTCGAACGAGCTTGCTGTGTGCGGGAACCCTAGTGCTGGCTGCGACTTCAACGATGACGATTGTGCAGAGATCCTCAGTGGACGGTGACGATGAAGACAGCTGGTCTTGTATCCTATGTGCGTCCTAGCTGTGCTGGTCTTGTATCCTATGTGGGTCCCAGCTTAGATGATTCAATACTGGTCTTGTATCCTATGTGGGTCCCAGTATAGATGAATCAATGAAGACAGCTGGTCTTGTATCCTATGTGGGTCCTAGCTGTGCTGGTCTTGTATCCTATGTGGGTCCCAGCTTTGATGATTCAATACTGGTCTTGTATCCTATGTGGGCCCCAGTATAGATGAATCAATGAAGACAGCTGGTCTTGTATCCTATGTGGGTCCTAGCTGTGCTGGTCTTGTATCCTATGTGGGTCCCAACTTTGATGACTCAGTGCTGGTCTTGTATCCTATGTGGGTCCCAGCATAATTGAAACAATGAAGACGGCTGGTCTTGTATCCTATGTGGGTCCCAGCTTAGATGATTCAGTATCTATGGCTGATCATCTCGTTCACCCTTTTCGATGATGTATACCTGTGTGAGCTGAATCCTGTGTGGATTTACTGTTTACTCTCCTTGTGGATTGTGTTGAACTATGCTGTGTGGATTTACTGTTTACTCTCCTTTGTGGATTGTGTTGAGCTATCCTGTGTGGGTATACGTTTGCTTTCCTATGTGGACTGGGTTGTGCTCGGGCTCGGACGTTGGAGCCGAACAGGGATTGATGACTTAGGTATATGTATGGGCATATACCTAAGCAGTGTCGGTTGTTACTTCGTGATTGTATCTTTCCGTTGTGGTTTATCCTTTGTGGATTTCGGGAGACCTTCGGGGGTCTCGGGGTCCCTACTGAGTATCTTATACTCACCCCTGCACGGGCTATACCCGCACTACATTGTGTTGGTTGCAGACGACGGACAGCGTTGATCGTGCTTGAGGCTTGCAGAGAAGGACGGTACCTGGAGGTGGACCACTGGGCGGGACGTACTCGGAGCGGTCAGGTGTACCCGAGGAGCAGTGGAGGCTATCTGTACCCACCCTTCAAGTGGGACTTCCAGAGGATGGCTCGACGCTGTGGCTTTTCTTTTCAGTTGCTGTTTTCTCCTTTCAGTTGTACTTTACAGTTGGGATTGTATTTCCGGCCCCTTTTACTTTCAGCACAGCTTGTTATAGTTTTTACTTAGTGTTTACTTTTCCTCTTTCTTACTCTGTGGTGCTTGTTTACTTTTCAAAGGCAATGCCTTCCCTTTTGTTGGGATTTACGCCTTGGTGCTAGTCGCCAGCCCCTGGCCTATGGAAGGCGGTCTTGGGGTAGTCACGGCACGGGCCCGAGGACGGGTCGTGACAAATTGGTATCAGAGGTGGTCAGTTCTACCGCAGACTCTGATCTTTCTTCTGTGTGAAGCAATATTGTTCAGCGTATTGGGTGTGGTTATCAGTCCAGGGAGTCCAGTGTTGGTGCGGCGGCCGACGTATCCGTACACTAGGACCCTGACTTCTGATTTCCGACTTAATGCATGAAAACACTGATTGCATGTGTGTTCAAGTTTTCTTTTTGATTACTTGTGTCAGCTCACCAGGTATACAGTTTTGACCGTGGCGCACCTGCTTCTTTTCAGGATGGCCCCACGACGGCAGCCAGCTAGGGTTCCAAGAGTGGAGCGTGATAACAGCCCACCGAGCGACGAGGCCTCGGTGCAGGGCTCCTTGTCAGCAGAGGCACCGATGGTACCTTTACCCGCCGAGCCACGGATGCTACCAGCCCCAGCCGCTGACGATGCACGTCACCTTAGCGCGCTACACGAGTTTCAGCGTCAGCGACCGCCTAGGTTTTGCGGGGAGACGGACCCCCAGGCAGCCGAGGACTGGCTGGAGGCAGTGGTGCGAGTTTTCAGGCTAGTGAGGACACCAGCAGACCTCATGGTGATCCTCGCGGCGAGCCTACTGCACGCAGCAGCGGGCCGATGGTGGAGCATGATGCTCCAGGTATACGACGAGACATCTCTTCTCTGGACGGACTTTGAGAGCATCTTCCGCTCCGAGTTCGTCCCAGCCACCCTCTGTGCAGTGCGCATTCAGGAGCTTCTTCAGCTACGGCAGGGCAGCTTGACAGTGGCCCAGTACTCGGCGTGATTTACTGATCTCTCGTGCTACTCCACAGATATGGTACGGGACCCGTTCTTCCGGGCCCGAACCTTCGAGTAGGGACTGAGGCATGTGATCAGGGCTTCGATGATCTCCCTCAACATTCCGACTCAGGAAGAGGTGTTGGAGAGAGGCCTTCTAGTGGAGATTTTTCTCGCCAAGAAGGCTCCAGTGAGAGGGCCCTCCGCAGGACGGCCCGTAGTAGGGTCTTCTGCAGCTGGCAGTAGACAGGTGACGCAGAGGTTCAAATGGGCCAGACCATCAGATGGGCAGTCTCAGGATGAATATTCGGTTGTGCGGGGCACCCGAAGGAGAGCCAGCTACACGAGGGGCAAGCATTGCTACGCATGCAGCGGGCGAGTTCACATAGCTCGAGACTGCCCGACTCGTCTTACAGATGAGCAGAAGGTGTTGGAGGGACCTCCCAGACAGAGGTTCGGCCACGTTGGTCCGCAGGGTGCAGGCGGACGAGGCAGAGGAGCTGGCCGAGTAGCCGATGGTGGGAGACACTTCGAGGTGTTGCCACCACCACCACCAGGAGGTCCACCCCGACCGCAGGGAGTTGGTGAACATGGGAGAGCTCAGCTTCAGGCAGCTGAGGCCTTCGATCATGGATCTCTGGGAGCAGATGGACAGGAGCAGAACTAGTGGATACGTCCTTTGTACTTCTAGTTCCTTGTTGCTATTGTGTAGCGTCTTTGTATTATGAGCTGAAATAATAAAAGACGCATACCCTTGTGATGTTTTCATTCCCTTCCTATTTTGTGTTGTTACTAAGAGGTTCCAGTTTTGACTGTTGACTTGACCCTCACTTGTGAGACATCTACTAGAGGAGACCCAGTTACCACACACTGATGCCGACAGTGTGACTCAACCCTTGGAGGCGAGAGTAATGGTTGGATCTCTTGGTAGTAGCGTCAAGGCCTTACGACGTCATCCTGGGTATGGATTAGTATCATACATGTCGGGATTGACGGTATTAGGCAAAGAAAGTGGTTCATCCAGGGGATGAGACCAGATTTCTCTTATCGGCAAAGAAGAAATCTTAGCAGCACTTGTGGGGCCGGAGATGGTCCAGGCTACGACAGAGAAGGTCCAGCCATCCATGAGCGGATGAGGACAGCTCAGAACCGGCAAAAGTCTTATGCTGACAGAAGGCGGAGGCCACTAGAGTTCGAGGATGGCGACCACATCTTCTGGCATGTCTCACCTCGACGTGGATTACGGAGATTTGGCTGAGGCGGAAAGTCGTCTCCACGCTTCATCGGACCATTCTAGGTCCTCGACAAGATTGTCGAGGTGGCTTATCGCCTGGCTCTACCACCTCAGTTGCACCGGGTGCACGACGTCTTCCACATATCTCAGCTGAGGAGATATGTGCACGACCCGACACACATCATTGACCATGGGGAGCTAGACGTGGATGATGGGGCGACTTTTGCGGAGGTCCCAGTGGAGATCGAGGATCGACAGGAGCGGGTCCTACGTGGATGATAGATTCCTCTAGTGCACTTCAGATAGCAGCACGGGAACCTCCAGGAGAGCACTTGGGAGCGGGATGCATAGTTGCGTGCTCAGTACCGCCTTTGTATCCCTAAGTTTGTGGTGAAGCTTTACGGGGACGTAAAGCCCTGTGGTGGGAGTAATTAAAAGACCTGTAAATTTCAAGGAAATTTTTTTCTTAATTTTCTTTCGAATTTTACAAGAACGCAGTTTCTGACGGAACCTAATTCCGAGGCCCGGTGTGCCCGGAATCATCTTCCGAAGTTTGGCTCGGGTACGTTCAGTGAACGGATGAGCGGGTTTTTCTAACTTTTGAACCGGTGCTCGGAATAAAATTTCGAGGGCACCGATGAAATCGCGGCACCGTTACTTGCTTAGAAACGCCTCTTCCGGAGTTGCGTTTACTCATGTGTGGTTTTTAATTTTTGGGCTTAAAGTTAAGAAATAAAATAAATTGTTCGACAAACTTTATTTTATTTCACTTAACCCACTTGGAAGCCACTTGAAGTCACTTAAAAGAGGCTTAAGCTGAGTTGATCCGGATAGGATGCTATCCAGAAATATCCTACCCTCTTGGTAGGATATTTGTGAGGTGGGGCCCGCATGAGCCCCGCCGTTTCTTTTCCGCTAAGTAACGCACCCGCGAAAACCCGTCATTATGATAGTCAACTGACGTGTTTTCTTAAATTCTTAACGCACCATTTAATTGGGCAATTTTGTTTGTAAATTAAATGGGCGGTTTATTCGTTGAAATTAATTCTATGAATTAATTTCATTCATTTCTTAACCAGTTTTAAATCCGTTGGCGTAATAATAAAATAAGACCAACGCACGGATTCTGGAAAAATGTTCTTTGAGAGGATTTGACAGAAACCAAGAGTTCTTCATCCTCTTTCGCGAAGAACGCGAAGAACGTGAAGAACGCGAAGAACGTCGAGCCCTCGGAAATCGACGACGCGACGCCAAGTTCCGCGACGCCGGTGATTCTTCTTCCGCGACGTTCTTCCACGGCAATCCAACCCCGCGACAACCTTCGATCGGCAGCGACAAGGTAGGGGGTTGTGCTCTTTTCTTTTTTAAATTACCATGTGGTTTAAAACAACAATAATGATTTAATTATTATTAATTAAATCTTTTTATTCTTGAACCTCGGAGTTCGTCGATGCGACACCCTTCCGCGACGACGCGACGCCGGATACCGCGACGACGCGATGATCCCCTCTTTTCGCGAAGAACGCGTGTGCGACGACTTGACGAGGTAGGGATTTTGTTTTGGAAATTCCCTTATTCCCATGAACGTTTCTTTAAAATTAATGAACCGAATTCATATGAACAATTTTATTTTATTAAAATTGTTGGTTCATGTGTTGAATATTTTCTCCCGTTGTTTTTATCTAACGCGGACGGTGTGGGACAAACGAACACGGCCCGACAACGCTCCGTCGTTCTTCATGGTTGTGCGGATTTGACGGGCGACGGAAAATCATGATGCAAGGGCAGTTTGTCGATCCCGCAGTGAAGAACGGAACCCGGGAGGAACAAAGGCGTAGACGGGAAGGAAAACGGACCACTGGAGCAACTCCGGTGGCCCGCGGAAGCGGCCGGCGGCGCGGGTCGCTGGCGCGGCCGCGCCCCGGCGCGCCGCCGAACAAGGCCGTCGCGGCTTCAGCTACGGCGGCGGCGGCCAACGGACCCGCGGCCGTGCGGGTCTAGTTCTCACGCACGGGACGTGGCATATCCGTGTCTGTTGCTCCAGTGCGGCCCCAGCGCGGGGCCGCGGCACCTCCAAGTCGCGGGGGCGGCGCCCCGCGGTGTCCAGCTGCTCGGCCGCTCGGCCGAGCCGAGCCTGGCCGGTCCAACCGGCCGGGCCAGACCGGTTCCGGCCGGGTTGGACCGGGTCGGGTCGACCCTGTTCGGCAGACCCCAGGGGGGGTCGGGCCGGGTCGCCCCGGGCCCGGACCCCCCGTCTTCGGATCGTTTTCGGTCAAATGCCCGTATCTTGAGCTACGGGCCTCCGAAAGACGCGTCGTCAGCGGAAACGCGATCCTTGGATCGAGACGGTCGTTTCGGTATATCGCACTCAAGGTTTCGGAATACTTTGGGTTCGGCCGGGTTGGTTCGTACACGAAACCAACCGGGCCCTCGGAGCGGAAACGCTCATATCTTGAGCTACGGACGTCCGATTGATGTGCTGTCGGCTTTGGTGGATTCCTCTAAGTGATATGGATCTTTTGGCATACTTCGCCCAAGGTTTGGACGCAGGTGGAGTACGGTCGGGTTGGTTTTTCTTTAAAAACCAACCGGGCCCCTGGGACGAAAAGGCCAATAACTCTCAGACCGGGCGTCCGATTGACGCGCTGTCTGCGGTGTTGAGTTCCTGTTGATGATAAGGAACTTTTGGATACATCAACTTCGGACCTTGTGTAAGTTGATGTATCAGCCTCTCGGCTCGTGGAGCGGACCCTCTCGAACGAGCTTGTTGTGTGCGGGAACCCTAGTGCTGGCTGCGACTTCGACGACGACGATTGTGCAGAGATCCTCAGTGGATGACGACGATGAAGACAGCTGGTCTTGTATCCTATGTGGTTCCGAGCTATGCTGGTCTTCTATCCTATGTGGATCCCAGCTTAGATGATTCAATACTAGTCTTGTATCCTATGTGGGTCCCAGTATAGATGAATCAATGAAGACAGCTGGTCTTGTATCCTATGTGGGTCCTAGCTGTGCTGGTCTTGTATCCTATGTGGGTCCCAGCTTAGATGATTCAATACTAGTCTTGTATCCTATGTGGGTCCCAGTATAGATGAATCAATGAAGACAGCTGGTCTTGTATCCTATGTGGGTCCTAGCTGTGCTGGTCTTGTATCCTATGTGGGTCCCAACTTTGATGATTCAGTGCTGGTCTTGTATCCAATGTGGGTCCCAGCATAATCGAAACAATGAAGACGGCTGGTCTTGTATCCTATGTGGGTCCCAGCTTAGATGATTCAGTATCTATGTCTGATCATCTCATTCACCCTTTTCGATGATGTATACCTGTGTGAGCTGAATCCTGTGTGGATTTACTGTTTACTCTCCTTGTGGATTGTGTTGAACTATGCTGTGTGGATTTACTGTTTACTCTCCTTTGTGGATTGTGTTGAGCTATCCTGTGTGGGTATATGTTTGCTTTCCTGTGTGGACTGGGTTGTGCTCGGGCTCGGACGTTGGAGCCGAACAGGGATTGATGACTTAGGTATATGTATGGGCATATACCTAAGGAATGTCGGTTGTTACTTCGTGATTGTATCTTTCCAATGTGGTTTATCCTTTGTGGATTTCGGGAGGCCTTCGGGGGTCTCGGGGTCCCTACTGAGTAGCTTATACTCACCCCTGCACGGGCTATGCCCGCACTACGTTGTGTTGGTTGCAGACGACGGACAGCATTGATCGTGGTTGAGGCTTGCAGAGCAGGATGGTACCTGGAGGTGGACCACTGGGCGGGACGTACTCGGAGCGGTCAGGTGGACCCGAGGAGCAGTGGAGGCTATCTGTACCCACCCTTCAGGTGGGACTTCCAGAGGACGGATCGACGCTGCGGCTTTTCTTTTCAGTTGTTGTTTTCCCCTTTCAGTTGTACTTTACAGTTGGTCTTGTATTTCCGGCCCCTTTTACTTTCAGCACATCTTGTTACAGTTTTTACTTAGTGTTTACTTTTCCGCTTGCTTACTCTGTGGTGCTTGTTTACTTTTCAAAGGAAATGCCTTCCCTTTTGTTGGGATTTACGCCTTGGTGCTTGTCGCCAGCCCCTGGCCTATGGAAGGCGGGCTTGGGGTAGTCACGGCACGGGCCCGAGGACGGGTCGTGACAAAGTACCTCAATACATGGGCTTCCTCTTGAGATGTTTTCACAAAACATTCCCTATGAGGAGGCTAATTTTATTAAAAGTAAAAAAAATTATACAAATCTATTTGCATGAAACTTCAAAGTTGTGTGACATAGTTTTTTCCAAAATCACGCTCGAAGTTCGTGCCTCACACAAACTCCTTTTCACACGACACCAAAAGTTGCAACATCTACAGGCCCAACCTCCATCACTAATGATACCAGGAGTCGAAATAATCATCTAACTTAACTGAAATAACATTAGTTGATATACTCATCTTGGTCCCTTTCCCATGTCATGGGTTGAGATTCTCCTCTCGATATCCTTAAGTACCATAAGTCTAGATTCTCATCAAGAGATTCATAAAACCTCATCACCTGACTCTCATACCAAGTTAAATAAGAAATGTTTTGTTATGAACCATCCTAGTGGGGCCCGAGCCATGACTCCCCAAGCCCACCTCCAATAGGTCAGGGGTGGGTGACTAGCACCGAGTAGGCATATTACTAAAATGGGAGGCATTTCCTAAGTACCTGTACACACGCACACATCTCCAAGCCCAAAAATGCTAAAATGAAAAAATTGTTAAGGAAAAAAATGCATGAACACAACTAAACCCAACCAACAGAGTACAACGAAAGTAAAGTACGGAAAGTAAACTGGGCTAGAATACAATCCCACCAACGACAAGAGTCTTCAACTAAAAAATAAAACCTATAAACATAAAGAGGTACTAGAACTACTTCTCGAAGCCTTAATAACACCTCGGCCTAGAGGGAACTCAGAAATCCTGGTCCTACCCTGGTCTGCCCTGGACTTCATCAAGAGGCCACTCATCTGCATAAGACACGACACGGGTAGGCAAATCCCATCTAGGGGTGAGTACAAAAATACTCAGTAAAGGACCCTGAAAACCAAAAATCAATACACAAATAAAGGTACAGTCAGCTATACACTCTATATGTTTACTGAACATATAATAGGAGAAGCACAATCTAGATATACTCAAATCCCAAACTCATAGTCTAGGGACAAGGAACACAACTGCATACCCACGCTAGGCGTTCAGTTTGAAGATTCCACAAAGCACTCATCTAGGATAACTCACTCCATGAGTCTAATAGCTCTCATAATGTATGTCCTAGAAGTACCGTTCGTTGGGAAAGATCGCGAGAGATAGATACACTCATTCCCAGAGAACACACTCCTGAGTGGGAAAGATCACAACACACAGATGAGGATCACTTCTAGGGCCTTGGAGTATACCCCGACTCATCTATATTCACCTTCTAAGTAGAGGATCGGCTTCCTGTAGGAGTATTAACGTCGATACCTAACTCTAACTTGGGTCAATAATGGATAGAGGATCTCACTCTAGGCCTCTCGGAGGGATTCCTGACTCTATCTTGGAAAGTCCTGCTGAAGGGATCATACTCCTATGGATGAAAACGATACATGACCTTCAGGGGAATGATAAAAAGGAGAACCAACCCAAACCAGACTTTTCCAAGGAACGGTGGACAAGAGGATCAATCCATGTACTGAAAAGTACACATCATGTAGAAGGGTCACACACCGTGTTCTCTGACCCTGGGTACTGTCTGTATACAAAGGCCCATGTCGCAAGTCTTATCGTGTAGAATATGGTATACACGGCATGTAAGAGAGTAACACATCATGTTCCTATATCTAGGGAGTACTTTGTGTATTCTAGCCATGTTCATGTACATGGATTCAACCCATGTGTTACAACCCATGTAACTGGTACACGGGGTAATCCATGTAGCCATCCTGGTCTATTCGTGTAGTGTAGTACATGGTAGTGTACTCCACCCTGTGTCCATGTATCATTCGAGATACATTGTGAGTCCTGCGTAATGACCCACACACCGTGTTCTTCGTAGAACACGTCGTTTCATCACTTTTTTCATCGCAGAACTCGAGCCGCCACTGAGCCAGTCCCAAAAAGCGTGTTCTTCAGGATACACGTCGTGTTCTTCCGAAATTTCCAGAAACATTTTTCTTCACCGGCATGCCTCACGTGATGCTCTATTCTTCGATCTGTCCATCCGATGTCCATGAAAATCAAGGGTTTAGGTCACCCTAACATTAAGAAGCTGATTTCGTTGGTTTTGGGCCTCCGATCGGCCTCAAAAACATGTTCTGATTCACCCGCCTGAATTAATCTTGAAGAAAGAGAACTCCCAAACTATGTCGATTCGTCTGCTGCTATAGTCGTTGCACCTCCAATAGGTCATCATGATGTCGGATCTCAATTTTGGGATTTTTTCACCAAGAAACGGGTGTGCAACGATTCCTCATTCACATCCTCATGAAGAACATGAAGAACGTGGGGAAGAGGGAGGATGAAATCCAATAAACAAAAGGGGAACGAACCTCCACCTTTGTTCATCATGGGGTTAATCCACTCCCATTAGAAGATTTTAAATAGGTAAATTAAAATCGTAAAACATGGAATAATAAATTTCCCAGGAACGAACTCAAATAATCCCTCCTGAAAAAATGACGATGCGCGGATCAACCAATTCGTGGGTTGATCCACATTCATCATTAAATTCAAATAATGGGGAAGAAAACAACTTTAAAACATAACCCCTACCTTGAGGAGGGATCAATCACTGATGAAGGGATTGCGATGTCATCATCGTCGATATCCTGCAACACTTTTGGCGTAGCAATTCGCACTTTTTATTTTCCATCATTCGTTGTCGAGAGTTCTCTCCAAAGTTCCCGGAATTCAACAGAGTTTATCTCAATATTCTGCCTACAATTAACATTTGATTAACCCATTAAAACAAGGTAACATGTTTCTTTGTTCTGTTACACTGGCATTAATGAGTCAGCGTTTATGTGTCTGAGTCATTATAGCATGGTATTAATTATCAAAACAGTCTCCCCATCGTTACGATGCAGTGGATGTTTCCAAATAAAATAAAATAAACCTTTTGAATTATTTTATTTTATTTTATTTTATTTTTACTAAAAACATCCAAAAATTTACTTTTTCCCTCCACTCGCGTTGGTCGAGGTTAGGCCTGTTCTTAGGTAAATTTGTCATTCCGGACGCAATGGTGCCCTCATATTTTTAATCTGGGCATCTGTTTAGAAACTGCCACAACCATGCACACATGCCAACTCACTTAGCTTAAAAAAAGTTCAAACCATAATTTCAGGCTCATCAGGACTTGGAATGAAATTCCATTTAATTGCAAATAATATTTAAAAATAATACTCAGAAAATAAGAGACATTACATTCTCCCCACCATGGGGCTTTGCATCCCCAAAAATCCAAATAAAGGCTACTAAAAAATATGTGGGTATTGGGCACAGAACTGAGCCTCCCGCTCCCACATGCTCTCCTAAATATTCTCATGCTTCCACCAGACACGCACCAATGGAATCGATCACCCACGAAGGATCCTCTCCTACCGATCCTTAATCTCCATCGGGTACTCAGCAAAGGTTGCTCCATCCTCGATGTCCAGCTCTCCCCAGTTGATGACATGTGATGGTTCATGCATGTACCTCTTCAGCTACGACACGTGGAAGACATCATGTACCTGATTCAACTACGGTGGTAGAGCTAGGTGGTATGCCACCTTGCCAACTCTATGTAGTATCTGAAAAGGGCCGATGAATCTTGGATCCAATTTGCCACCCCATCCAAATATCTACAACCCTCGTCAAGGTGATACCCTAAGGAATAAATGGTCCCCCTCCTTGAACTCTATAGGTCATTATCGTCTATCATTATAAGAATTTTTCAGGCTCTGTGCAGTATTCATCAGCTCCCGGATGATTTGTACCTTCTCGATGGTAGCTCACACCAACTCTGGACATATGAGTGCTGACTCTCCAGGGTCGGCCCAGAAAAGCAGTGATCAGCAGGGTCTCCCATATAAAGCCTCAAATCGTGTCATACCAATGGTGGAGTGGTAGCTATTATTGTACAAAAACTCCAACAATAGTAGGTGGTCCTCCCAACTGTGACCAAATTCTTTGATATAGGCCCGCAACATATCCTCTAGAACCTAAATGGTCCTCTCCATATGACCATTATTCTGAGTATAGAATGCCATTCTCAAGCGTATTTGAGTTCCAAAAGCCTCCTGTAATCCCTTTCACAATCGGGATGTGAAGCGGGCATCTTGATATGAGACTATTGTCAAAGGGATGCCATGAAGCTGAACTATCTCATGCACGTAGAGGAATCCCAAGCTCTCTACAGAACATTGTTCCCTGATAGCTAGGAAGTGGGATGACTTGGTGAGTTGGTCAACGATCACCCAGATGGAATCATTCCCCTTGGATGTCTGTGGTTATCGTATCATGAATTTCATCGATATTCCATCCCACTTCCACTCTGGAACTTCCAGGGGTGAGCTGATCCCACTGGAACTTGGTGCTCAGCCTTCACCTACTGGAACGTAAGGCATCGAGAAACGAACTCTGATACTGCCTTATTCATGCCTAACCACACAAACTATCATTGAAGATCCTCTTCGCCACTCCAGGATGTACCATTAAATGGGATTTATGAAACTCCCTCAGTACCACCTCCTACAATTCTACTGGTATAACAGTGCATCCTCTAAAAATAACTTCATGCTCCCCACCTTGAGAATATCCATCAGGGGCATTCCCCAAGGATAACTGAGCATGTAATGATTCACAGTGGATATACCCAAGTTGTGCCTCCCTAAATTGTTGTAAGAGTGGAGGGGTGACAACCATCGACTGAAGGTAATTTGCATCCTCTCTATCCACAAAGGATAACTATAATGAGTCCAACTGCTTCATCACCTCACTCAACAGTTGCGAGCTCGATATACTACCAAGAGCATCTTCCACCTTTTTCCTCTTCCCAAGAGTATAGATGATCTCGAAATTATAGTCCTAGAGGAACTCTAACCAACGTCTCTATCTCAAATTTTGATCCTTCTTAGAGAATATGTACTTGAGGCTCTTGTGGTCAGAGTAGATGATAAACTGCTCTCCCATAAGGTAGTTTCGCAACATCTTCAACGCAAAGACTACTACTACCAACTCGAGATCATGGATCACATAGTTCTTCTCACGTGGTCTAAGCTAGAGAAAACCATAAGCAATCACTGCCTGTCTCTGCATCAGGACACAACCAAGCCTGGTCCCTTATGCGTCGCAAAAAACTACATACCTGACACCCTCTTCTAGTAATCTCAAAATCAGGGCGCTCGTCAAACTCTGTCTCAACTAGTCGAAATCCTACTGGAACTTCTTCATCCACATAAAGTTTTTACCCTTCCTGGTCATGGTCGTCATTGGTGCTGATATCCAAGAGAAGTCTGGAATGAATCTCTAATAATATCCTACCAACCCAAGGAAGCTTCGCACCTCCGTCACACTCTGAGGTGGCTCCCATGCTAACATTGCCTCCACCTTGGCTGGGTCCATAGATACTTCATATGCTGAGATGACATTTCCTAAAAAGTGGAACTCATGAATCTAGAACTGGCACTTCAAGAGCTTCCCATAAATTTGGTGCTCTCAGAGTACATCTAGAACCATTCATAGGTGTCTCGCATGCTCCTCCTCTAATGCTGAGTATACAAGGATGTCATCGATGAAGACCACTATGAACCAGTCTAAATATAGATGGAAGATCCAGTTCATAAGTCCCATGAACACTATGGGGGAATTCATCATGCCGAAAGGCATCACCAAGTAATCGTAGTGAACGTAGCGGCACTGAAAAGCTGTCTTTGGTATATCCTCATCCCATTCTCATAACTGGTGGTAACCTAACTGATGGTCAAACTTTGAGAACCACGGTGTCCCTATCAGCTAATTGAAGAGGTTGTTGATCCTCAATTGTGGATACTTGTTCTTCACTGTCACCTGGTTCAAGCGTCGATAATCCACACACAACCTCAAAATCCCATCTTCCTTCTTGGAAAGCAAAACTGGGGCTACCCAGGGTGAAATGCTGGATCTCACAAAAACCTTTCTCTGCAAATCCTCTAACTTCACCCTCATCTCGTGAAGCTCTACGGGATCCATCCGATATACTGGTGAGGAAATCGGTTTCGTCCCAGGGTGTAAGTCGATGCAGAAGTCGATCTCCCGATGGGGAGGTAGTCCCAGAACATCTTCAGGAAAAACATCCTCATACTCCGCCACTATAACTGGGAACTGGAAGCTCACTACATCTACTACTCTGAGGGTAAGGCTAGCCAACTCATGCGTGATCAGCTGCGCCCTCCTATGAATGAGCTCATTATGTGCTTCTTGGGTCTCCTTTCCACCGACAAAGAAAAACCCCATCCCATCGCTGCAGACACACCACACTCTTCACCTAAAGTATTCAATTTGGGCATGGACTGAAGATAACCAATTCATACCGAGAATGACGTTATAAGGCCTAGATTCTTCCACCAAGAGGTTCCAACCGAAACTCTCACCTCCAAGGGTAAGATTACACTATCTACAAAGGTGTGTGATCATCGAGTCTCCTCTCATAGGTGTCTCCAAGTGTAAGGGTCAATTCAACGGCTCTACCATAATCTCAAGGTTTCTCACAAGACATATGGAGAGGAAGGAATGAATGGAACCTATGTCTATAAGTATGGAAGCTAAGGTAGAGAAGACACAGATCATACCTAGGATCATACCTGGAGTCCCTGGGTCATACGCCTAGATCTCATGTAGTTTTCCCCTCCCTTGTCCCCCAGCTCCTTGAACATGGTGTGGACCTCCTAGGGTGGTGGTGGGAGTAGATCAAAGTGCCTTCCACCCCCTCTAGCTCTCCCAGCTCCTCTGCCACGTCTTCCACCTATCGGTTCTGTCTGCTCCACTCTCTGCCTCTACCTCGGTGGTCCATCCACTACTTCTCTATCAGCATCTTGAAGGGTCGTATAGTCTCTAACGAGATGTCTTCTACTGTTGCACAAGTGTCATCACCTCTACCGAGGATGACTAGACCCAGCCTGAGTGCCCTAGACTATCGATCCCCTGTCCTGGGTCCTCCTATGATGTCTCCCACGTCCAGATCCCTATGCTTGACGTCGACTCCCTCCTACCAAGGTCTCCACACCTGTCTGGCTACTGCTGACTGTTGTCAGTTTTCTCTGCTCTGCCAAGAATATCTTGATCACCAAGGCCTGCTCGAGCACTCCAGCATAAGTTGAAATGAATATATTCAAGACACTAGCTCGGATTTCCCATCGTAGACCCCATTTAAAGGTTTGATCTCTGAAGTATTGATCTCTAACCATATCAATCGAGTACCTGGAGAGGTTAGTGAACCTCGAGGAATAGTCAGCCACCATCAAACTGCCCTTCTGGAGCTGAATAAGCTCCTAGATACGCACTGCTCTCAGCATAACCAATGATAAATCCTCCAAAAAGAGTCTCTCAAAATCTGTCCACAAAAGAGTCTCCTCGTCGTGAGTCTATGAGGTCAGACTCCACCATCTTCCCACCGAACCCTGAAGAAGGCCCTCTCCTAGGATCACTAGCTGGTCCACCGGTGTCCTCACTAAATGGAAAATTTTTGTCACTGCCTTAATCCATCCCTCAACCACCTGAGGTTCGGGCTCACCTAGAAATCTGATGGGTCTCTCTGGAACTCATAGAGAATGCTCAACCTACGCCCCTCATCGGTTTGTACTGCAGGTACCACGGGCTGTTCCACTGGTGGTGGTATAGCAGGTGCACCACCTGGAGGCAACGTGTGGGGAACTGGTCCCTGTATCGAAGCCTCATCACTAAGGAGGTCATCCTCATGATCACGTTGTTGAATCCTAGTGGGTATGTGTCACGGAGGCATCCTATAAGGAAACAAGATGTATCATGGTCAATGAGTATATCTTGATAGCTAACACAAAAGACATGGAAAACACAACCCATTCCTATATGATTCATGTACCATTATTTTACTTCCCTGTGACTGGTGTTTTCATGTATCGAGTTGAAAAGAAGGTTATCAGAGTCCTGGTGTATGGATCTGTCGGCCACCCGCACCAACATTGGAGTCTCTGGCCTGAAATCCGAACTCGAAACACTTAACACTATTACCCCAAACCAATCTCATAGACTCTTGGTCCTAAGGTAGAATCGACCAGCTCTGATACCACTATATCATGACCCATCCCAAAGGAACCTGCACTGCGACTCCCCAAGCCCACCTCCAATAGGCTAGGCACTGGTGACTAGCACCGAGTAGGCATATTACTAACATGGGAGACATTGCTTAAGTACCTGTACACACGAACACATATCCAAGCCCACAAATGCTGAAATGAAAAAACCACTAAGGAACAAAATGCATGCATACAACTAAACCCAACCAACACTGTACAATGAAAGTAAAGTACAGAATGTAAACTAGGCGAGAATACAAGCCCACCAATGACAAGAGTCTAAAACTACAAAATCCAAATTGTAAACATGAAGAGGTACTGGAACTACATATCATAGTTGTAAGAACACCTTGGCCTATAGGGAACTCAGAAATCCCAGTCCTACCCTGGTTCGGCCTGGACTCCATCAAGAGGTCGCTCGTCTGCACAAGACAAGACACATGTGGGCAAAGCCTATGCAAGAGTGAGTACAACAATAATTAGTAGAGGACCCAGAAAACCACAAAGAAATATACACAATGAAAGGTACAATCATCTATTCATAGTATATTTCTATTAAACATATAATAGGAGAATCACAATCCAGATATACCAAAAAGATTAGGAGGCAGACTATCCTTCTCCCTATAAAATCAAATAAAAAGTAAAGAGTACAATTTGTGGTTCAAAAAGACAGTCTACAAAGTCAATTATAAACCTCACCACGATAATAATCCTGAAAAAGACTATTACAAAACTCAGGTAAGAAAAATGAACAACAATAACTCACCTCTGAAATTTCCCTTTTGTAGAGAGCATCCGCAACTTGATTGGCCTCATGATAGACATGTAAAACTTCAAGTGAAAGCGGCTCTGCAAGTCGTATTCATTCAACCCAAACTGAAAACATCTTCCATGGAACGTTCCTCGACTGATCTATAAGAATCTGCACTGCAACAGATGAGTCTAACTCAAGCCATAGGTTATGCCAGCCATAGTGGACAGCATATCTAATTTCCTTTATCATATCCCAGAGCTTCGCTTCGATTGAAAACCCACTGCCAATGAAGTGGAAGAAACATCCTTTAACAAAACCTATGTGAGTGCAGAAGACTCCACCATATCCAAAGGGACCTGATGGGCCATAAGCCACTCTGTCAACATTTACCTTCAATCATCTAGAGATAGGTGGAATCCATCAAACATGCTTCATCATCAGTGGTTTCTTCGCCTACCAATAACACCAAGGGATCTCAACAATACAAGGTCAGAAACATCATTCCTCGTCGTTCCAGTGTGAATGCTGGAAGCAGTACGGACCGCACGGTGAATAGAAAAAATACCATCATGAACCGAGGGTGCAGTGTTGTTAAATATCAAGGAATTTCTTTCCTTTCATAAGAAATCCATCAAGCTGGCCGCAGCTTCCAAGAGAAGACCATGAACCTACTCACTGCACTTGGTCTGGCAGATGGAATGAAGCAACTCCTCAACAGAACCAATGGGTAGACAACAATGGAATACTTCCTTCACATAATCCCATAACTTGTAAATAAATCTGTAGGAGACAAAAATATGAGATATTGTTTCATCGGCCTCCAAGAAAAAAAAATCAGGTCACAACCAGGTGCATTCCAGCTCTCTGCAATAGGGCCTACAATGGAAGCCTCTTTTTCCAGATTTTCCAAATGAGAAATGAAAAGGCTAGTGGGATAGAGGGTTTATAAAATTTTGTTACCCACACTGTAGGATCCAAGGAAACACCACAGAGAGACCTATAATATTCCTTTTTGGTGAACATGCCATTCAAATTATTCATCTATACCAAAGAGTCACAATCACTGTAAGAGTATCTTGATATTTCAATGGAAATTTGACTAGGAATCATGCAGCTACTTAATGAGTTATTATGAAAATCAGCAATGGTTATCTCCTTTAGGGGAGGAGGGATAACAGTGGCATCACATATGGGCCGAGACAACCAAGGAGTAGTCCAAAAATTAAGAAGGGGGTGTTTGCATAAAATCCATTTCGAACAGGCCATCAACTCAGCATATGCCTACTTTAAAGAAGGCCAAACAGAAGAACAAATATAGTAATAATGCCCATTGGAGAGTTTCTAAACAAATAGTATTTTAAGAAAATCCATGGAGTTGTCTAATTTTGAGATTAAATTTCATGTGATCTTTCTAATCAAGGTTTCATTGAATAATCGTATGTCTTTGACACCTAGTCCACCCATGTGCATTGGTTTCACACATTCTTTCCACGCAACGGGGACCATTTTCCTCTCATGAATCGAGACGGTCCAAATAAAGTTTCTTACTTTACAAATAAGCTCTTTAATAAGGGTTATGGGCCATCTATACAGAGAAAAGGAATAAATGAACATCGATGTAATCACTGAATTGACCAAGAAAATCCTTCCTGCCTACAACATGTTTTTTACTTTCCAAATTGCTAACTGGTTTTTGATTTTTAGAGCAATTTTTTCAAAATGGAATCTTTTAACTCTGCCCCAGAAGAGAGGCACTCAAAGATAAGTGAAAGGAATTTCTCCCCTTTTAAACCCAAGCTTCAGTGCAACTCTATTCTGCTTTGATGTAGTGATTCCTCCTCCAAACATAACAGATGACTTTCCCCATTTAATAATTTATCCAGCAACCTCTTCATAGTGTGAAAAAATGACTTTAATAGAATTGATAGTTCCTTTATCATCTCTCCCAAAGAGTATAATATCATCAGCATAGAAAATATGTGAGGGAGAATACAGTTCTCTCCTTACTTTTATCTTCTGATACCAGCCGAAATTTGCAAGATCTGTAATGCACCAGTTTAAGTAATCTTATGCAATATCAAAAGCATACCAGAGATAGGGTCACCCTGAATGACCCCTCTTAAACATCAAAAGAATCCCCTAGGAGATCCATTGATAAGAATTGGGAGTCTGGAACTTGAAAGATTGGATGCAATAAGATCAACAAACTTCTGTGAAACCCATGCATTTTGAGGATGGTGAAAATAAAGCTCCATATGATGGTGTCAAAAGCTTTAGAGATATCAATATTAAGATCCATGTTTCCATCCTATGACCTTCATTTCATGGCATTGACACACTCAAAGGAAGTGAAAAGGCAATTTTGAATATTCCATCCTGGCACGAAACCATATTGATTTTTCGAGATAAGTTCCTTTGCAATACAGCCCAACTGATGAGTCATGATCTTTCTAATCATCATTGTTAAGGTGTTACCAATAGAAACTAGTCTAAAATACTTAATATCAAGGTAATTCCCTTTCTTGGTAATCAAAGCAACAAAATTATAATTCATACCAAAGGTCATAAAAGATGATCTAAAAAACATTCACAGTATTTGTAACCTCAGTATGTACAATGTCCCAGTAGAACATGAAAAATTTATTAATGAATCCATCAGGACATTCCAAACTGTCTATATTCAAAGAGAAGATGGCATCAGGTATCTCTTTTGCCTTGTTAATGTCGACAGCCATTCTTTTTTTATCATCCTCAATTGAGGGATCAAAACACCGAATAATTCTATCAGAGGTATCCTCATCATGATCTGAATAATGTTTCTCAAAATAATTTATGGTAGCATTTTTAATATCATTCTCAAATGAGAAGAGATTATCCTCAACATTAAGGGCTTGAAGAATTCTATTGGCCCCTTTTTCCCTATTCATGTAGTGAAACAACCTTGAATTCATGTTCCCATATTTCAACCATCTAATATTAAACAGATTTTGTGCCAAATTTTCCTTCATGTCTAAAAGCTTATCCAGGTTTGTTGCAGCCTGAATCTCACCCTGTGTTGGAAGGTCATAATGCAGATTAGATTGCTGACAGTTTTAAAGGGAAATTTATGCCTCTCTGGTGTCATTATCAAGGTTTTAAAGGATTCTTTACTCCACTTCTTTAACCTTTCCTTGACCAGCTTCAATTTGTAGCAAAGAATATAAGAGGGACTACCCAAGTAATCATTTTTCCAGGCCTCCAAAATAATTTCTCTGCATTCTGGAATAACAATCCAAGAATTATTGAATTTAAAGGGAAGAGATGTTGCCCTCACAGAAGGAAAACAAGCATAAAAAGGATGGGATTGTGATTATAATTTAGTCTTGGAAGATTTATCCCAGAAACATCAACCGCCACATTCCTATCATCAACTTGAAAAAATCATCTATCAAATTTTCCTTCATGCCTCCCATTAATAGTGTATCGAATCCATTCAAATTCAACTCTAGAAACAGGTATCTTAGAAAGGCCACACATATCCATACAAGATGAGAGATCAGCAGTTGATACATGATAAAAAGCATCAACAGTTTTTTCCTCAGGCCTCAAAATAATATTAAAATCCCCAAGTAAAACCCCGATATTAGACATATTCTTCAAAATATCAACTAAATTTCTCCACAAAGTGCGTCTTCTTGTGTATAGATTGAAATCATACATAGAAGTCATAGAAATTGGGGCATTAACAAAATAGAATGTGAGACTAACAGATTGGAGATCAGTTCATATAGAACTAATTGAAACACTGTCATGCTTGAACACCCATAGATATTCAGAGCTCATGTCTATTTGATTATTTTCAACAAAGGAATACTCCAGAGTCTCCCATTTGAAAGACATCCAATTTTCAAACTTCATCCTTGGTTCAGCAATACCAATGAATAAGGGCATGTTAGTCATAATTAAATGCCTAAGGGACTTGACCATGGGAGGGTTCCCAATCCCTTGACAATTTCAAAAAAGGATCTTCATTTTTTTTATCTGAGACTAGTGTTAGGCCCATCATTTCCCTATGTCATATCCTTCTTTGAGGACACAAGTTCAATGCCAGTAAATTTCCCAGGCATATGATCATCTGACACAGGCTCATCCTCCTCTCTAGTGGGCTCATCACTGTTGAGCAAGGAAAACCTATTGACGGAATCAATTGGGATAGAAAGAAGACTAGAAAGAATTACCCTTTTTGCAACATTGTCCACATGAACTTGCAAGAACATAGGTTCCTCAAATGTATTAGAACCATGTTCAGTGCTTGCATTGGAATGACCTGCAGCAAATGTAGCAGCAATATTCTGCTTAAAAGCTGGCAGAGTGTCCCCAGAATCTGTCTCCAGGTCCTGAACAGGGGTTGCAACATCATCTATGTTTGTGATCAAGACTTGGATAGAGTATGATAACAGATCCTATATAGGTACAGAAAGCTCCACATCAGGAACATTACCCTAAGGATGCTTCCCCTCACTAACCTCAACAGGAGAGGCCGGTAAGATGGCCTCATCAATGTGATCATTATGGTCAATATCAGTCTACCCAGCATCATGAACAGCCCCATAAATATGAGAACTCCCACCATTAACCCCGGCCCCAGTCAAAGGCATAACTTCCTTGGAGCAAGAAGGCTCAGGTTTGGATGGAGCTTCTTTCTTTCCCCTTCCTTATTTGTATTTCTCCTCATCATGACCTCGTACCTTGTAGAGGGTGAAAATTTTATTCATGTTGTAATCTGAGTCAATGTGTCCAAATAAGTGACAATTCAAGCAGAACTTGGGATTTATTTCATAGAGAATTCCAAGAGTGATGATTTCATCTTTCGTGGTTAACACCACATCCTCCACTAATTTAGAAGACATATCAACTTCCACAAGGATTCTGGAATAATGACCAAACATGGGATTTTCAGTTTGTTTATCAAGTCTAATTGGGTTCCCAACCGACGAGGCAATATCTCAGAGAATTTGAGGATGAAAATACATCCAATTCAAATTACATACCCTTATCCAAATTTGTGCAAAGGTGTTCTTAATTGAATTGGGGTCAAAATCCTGGTCCCATTCATGAACCCGTAAGAAACCAGGTTTAATGGGTACCGATCCAAAACTCCAGGCACATCATTTGCATTCATATGAGGGGAAGATAATTTGATAAAATCCATGACCCATCGCCATCATCTTCCATTCATAAAAACCCCATATCTCAGTGATCCTAGTAGTGAGCTCACTAAACTTCCATGGCTTCACTCCCTTCGGTATGACGACCCGAGCAATAATTACAAATTTTCATAATTTAATTTTTTCCTCAACAGCACATTGATTTGCTGAGACATGATAAATCCTCCCCTTACAAAAAATTCTTCCAGCAGAAGCCAATTCACACTCAAGGAAAGATGTGTTACCCATGATTTTGACAACTTCAGCAAAGCTCCTTTTGGATCCATCATTCTGACGATACTCAGAAGTCTTCTTTGCGCATCGACTAAAGAGACCCTTGTGGACAAATCAATCATCATCCTTCAGTCCAAGAACTACCTTTCGTCCCAGATCATCAAGTTGCAGAACAGAATCATCCAGTTTAGGTTTTGTATCCATCTTTCCTCACAAGAACAAGATATTTCTATTATTTCTTAAAGCACAATCTAGATATACTCAAATCCCAAACTCGTAGTCTAGGGACAAGTCACACAACTGTATACCCACTCTAGGGGTTTAGTTCAAATATTCCATGAAGAACTTGTCTAAGAGAACTCACTCCATGAGTATGATATCTCTGATAATGTCCGTATGAGAAGTACCATTCATCGGGAAAGATCACGAGAGATAGATACACTCATTCTGGGAGAACATGCTCCTGAGTGGGAAAGATCACAATACATAGATGAGGATCACTTACAGGGCCTTTACAGATATCGCGACTCATCTGGATTAACCTTCTAAGTATAGGATTGGAATCCTCTAAGAGTACTCACATAGATACCTGACTCTACCTAGGTTCAATAATGGATAGAGGATCTTGCTTCAGGCCTCTCGAAAGGATTCGTAACTCTATCTCGAAAAGTCCTACTGAAGGGATCATAATCCTGTGGATGGAAATGATACCTAACCTTCTGAGGAATGAGTAAAAGGGGAACCAACACAAATGATACTTGTCCAAGGAATGGTGGATAAGAGGATCAAGCCATGTACTGAAAAGTACACAGCGTGTATAAGGGTCACACATCGTTTTCTCTGACCTTGGGTACTGCCCGTATATAACATCCCATGTCGCAAGGCTTGTCGTATAGAAGAAGGTATACACAGCGTGTAAGAGAGTGACATGTCGTGTTCCTCTATCCGGTGAGGACTCCGTGTACACTGGCCATGTGCCCGTACATGACTTCAACCTGTGTGTTACAACCCGTGTAACTAGTACACGGGGTAATCCATGTAGTCGGCCTGGTATGGCTGTGTGGTGGAGTACATGGTCGTGTACTCCACCCTGTGTCCGTGTATCATCCGAGATACACAGCGAGTCCATCACAAGGACCCACGTGTCGTGTTATTCATAGATCATGCCATGTCATCACTTCGTGCATCGCAGAACCCTAGCCGCTGCTAAACTGGTCCCACAGGGCGTGTTCTTCAGGATACACATTGTGTTCTTCAGAAATTTCTAGAAATGATGTTCTTCACTGGCACGCCTCCTGTGATACTCCTTTCTTCAATCCAGCCATCCGATCTCCATGAAACTCAAGGGTTTAGGTCGCCCTGACATCACAAAGCTTATTATGTCGGTTTAGGGCCTCCAATCGACCTTGAAACCACATTTCAATTCACCCACATGAAAACGCTTGAAGAATGAGAACTCCCAAACTGTGTCGATTCATCTTCCTCTATCATCATCACACCTCTTCTAGGTCATCACGATGTCGGATCTCTATTTTGGGATTTTTGAGCCAAGAAACAGGTGCTAAAAAATTCCTCGTTTTCATCCCTGCGAAGAACACGAAGAATGCGGGGAAGAGGGAGGAAGAAATCCAATAAAAAAAGTGGAACAAACCTCCACTGTCATTTTTCATGGCTTTAATCTGCTCTCGTTAGAAGGTTTTAAATGGGTAAATTAAAAGCATAAAACATGGAATAATAAATTTCCTAGGAACGAACCCAAGTAAGCCCTCCCGCAAAAAAAAACGATGTGCAGATCAACCAGTTCGTGGGTTGATCCGCGTTCATTGTTAATTTCAAAGAACGGGGAAGAAAAAAAATTTAAAACATAACCCCTACCTCGAGGAGGGATCGATCACTGACGAAGGGATTGTGTTGTCGTCGTCATCGAGATCCTTCAACCCTATTGGTGTAGCGGTTCGTACTTTTGATTTGCAGCCGTTCGTTGTTAAGAGTTCTCTCTAAAGTTCCAAGAATTCACCGGATTTTCTCTCAATCTTCTTCCAACGAACAACATTCTATTAACCCATTAAAAGAAGGGAATGTGTTTCTGTGTTCCATTACGCTATTGCATTAATGAGTCAGTGTTTCTATTTCTGAGTCATTATGGCGTGGTATTAATTATCGAAACAGTTTCAATGTCGTTGCACTGCAACGGATGTTTCCAAATAAAATAAAATAAACCTTTTGAATTACATTATTTTATTTTATTTTATTTTTACTAAAAATGTTCAAAAATTAACTTTTTCCCTCAACTTGTGCCAATCGAGGTTAGGCCCATTCTTAGTTAAAGTCATCATCCCAGATGCAACAGTGCCCTCGGATTTTTAATCTGAGTATCCGTTTGGAAACTGCCACAACCACGCACACCCGCCAACTCACTTAGCTTAAAAAAGTTCAAACCACCATTCCTGGCTCATCGGTCCTCAGAATGACATGCTTTCTCTGTGCTTGGTCTCGTAATAATTCCATATAATATTTAAAAATAATACACAGAAAATCTAAGACATTACAAGTTCACTTCAGTGTAAGTCTCATGCCAACCATTGTTAGGAATATCTAACTTATTATTCCTCACTACACAGTATTAAATTGTAGTATACCCTGTATGAAAATCATAGGATTCCTTCTATGGAAAACACAAGATGACTTATGCATAAAGCGTAAGATGCCTCATGTAATGATCATGAGACAACTCTCAAATAGTCCACATGGGCCTCCTTATCTATTTTAAGCCCCAATCATGTTCCTCAACCCACCAGTGGGTCGATATTCCCTCGTGACCTAACATGAGGATGAAATAATTGGAATCCATAGCATACATGACCCAAATATATCCCAACGAACCTCAACAGGTTCCCATGGGCCTCCCCCTTAGGTTTAAGCCCCAATCATATCTCCAAACCCATCAGAATGTTGGGATTCCCTCATAACCCAACATGAGGAAGAAAGAATGGGAAACTAAATATGTAAGCCTCACACACCATTTCCTTTCATATGATGTCAAACTATGGAATTACCTTATGAAATGAACATGGGATTCCCTATTTAATAAGATTAGGATGTCTCATGTGAATAACATAAGACACCTAAATTGATATGCATGAGACGATACCCCATCCTCTAGGGAACCTAGTTATGTGATCCCCATTCATACCACAACTTCTTCATAGAAGAACCAAAGTATATTCTATGCATAAGCCCCAATCACACAATAACTATGCCTAGAATCACCTGGGAATCCCAGTTGTATAATCCCCATTCATACCACCATTGCTCCATATCATCACCTGGGTACCCTAGTTTCATAATCCCCATTCATACCATCGTTTCTCCATAGCAGTACATGGGAAGCTTTTATGTGTAAGCCACAATCATACCATCGTTGCTCCATAGCAGCACCTAGGAAGCTTCTACATGTGAGCCTCAATAACACCATCACTACTCCTAGAAGAACTCGGGTATCCTAGTTGTGTAAGCCCCATTTATACCATAACTGCTCCATAGCAGCACCCGAGTAGATTCCACATGTAAGCCCCAATAGCACCATCATTGCTCCTAGAAGCATACGAGCAGCCCAATTGCATAATCCCCATTCATACCATCACTAATCCATAGAAATACCTGTGAAGATTCTACGTGTAAGACCCAATCACACTATCATTTCTCTTAGCATCACACGGGTAGTCTGATTGTATAATCCCTATTCATACCATCACTACTCTATAGCATCACCCAATAAGATTCCACACATAAACCCCAATTATACCATCACTACTCATAGAAGCACCTAGGAATCCAAGTTTTGTAAAACTCATTCATTCCATATCTACTCCATAGTAGCACCTAGTAAGACCGGTTACATAATCCTTATTCATACCATCATTACTCCATAGCAGCACCCAGGAAGCTTACATGCGTAAGTCCTGATTATGACATTGCTACTCCTAGTAGCACCTGGGCATCCCAGTTGTGTAAGCCCCATACATACCCTCGCTACTCGATAGTAGCTCTTGGTAAGCTTCGACGGGTAAGCCCCAATTACACCATCACTACTCCTAGTAGTACCTAGAAATCCCAATTTCATAATCCCCACTCATACCTACACTAATTTATAGTATCACCCGAGCATCCAAGTTTTGTAAGCCCCACTCATACTATCACTACTCCTTAGAAACACATAGGGAATCCCCTAGTGTAATACCCATCCTTGTCTGAGCTATAAAACATTAAACCATATAGTACAACATCCAAGTTATATGATTTTAAACTGCATGCCAATGTCCATACCACAAAATGTTAAACTGTAGCACTACCCTATGCGATGAACACGGGATTCCCTGTGTATGACTCATATGGGATGACACCACACCTCCTACCATATGCGATGAATATAGTATGTCATTTATATGACTCATTTGGCATGATACCCCCAACTATTGGGTATCCCCTATAAATAATCCCCACACTATCCCTTTATATTTCTCCTTCTACAACATGAGTTTCCCTACTGCATGATGTTAAATGGCATAGACCAGTCCTATCACACATCCTTAAATTTTGCACTCAAACTATGCGGGTTTTAATCCTTGTCTCTTAACAAAGTATGAAGGATTAATTTATAAGGTTCAATCCCGACACACCTAGGATACCTCCCTGAGATTCAATCTCAATCCCTCAACATCACTATCAAATATGCATGTATTCCCCTTGGAAGGCAACAACTCCAAAGTGTGATCATTTTCCACATGGGAAAACATTGAAATAAAACCAACCAACCTATCCCAAAAATATGTTAAATCTATAACCAACTTATGCCCACATGAAATTAAACATGTAAATGTGTCCCCACAAGGCATTAAATCTTTAACCAACCTATCCCCACAAGAAATTAAATCTGTAACCAACATATCCCCACAAGATGTTAAATATGTGATCAATCTATCCCTACAAGACATTAAACCTATGTCCAACCCATCCCCATAAGAAATTAAAACTTTGAACATGTCCCCATAAGACCTTAAACCTGGTCTCCTGCCACATAATCTAGAATCACTACCTCATTCAATTAACATGAGATACCTGAGGTAAAAATCCTCATAAGTCTTACACCCCTGGTGTCACGAACCATCCCGGGTACCCTGGTAACCTGATAACCGAGCTGTCCCTGACATAGCTCGAAGGGCATTACCGATCCCCATGGGTCGGCGACTAGTACCTGGCATCATACAACATATATGTGGGAACAATTTTTCCTCAAGAATGTGGAAGCAAAAGAAAACAAGACAGTATGCAAAACAAAAGAAACTCCATTTGGAGTGAAGTACCAGAATACAATAAGGCATAAAAAGCCCAAATTATTACAACCTTAGTACTAAAATGGGAAAAAAAACCCAAGGTCCCTAAGGAAACAACTCACCAAGACCAAAGCTCAACAACTAGATCCACCTTCAAGAGATCCCTTACCTTTTCTCGAACCTGAAAGAATAAAGTCTACAAACACTCAAAGGCAAAAGTGCGGTGTGAGCCAAAGCCCAGTAGGATACCACCAAAGATTCCCTAACAAATTCCAAATATAGATTATCCAAAGAAAAGAATTCAATTTCAATGTAAACATGTTTGGAAATTCAAAAGAATATTTAAAAAAAAACATGTTATACATTTTCAAATGATAGAAATAAATATTTTAAGCAATGATTTTACAAATGATGGAATATTTATAAAACAATGGATTATGTAAAACATTTATATAAAATATTTTATATAAATTCAGCAGGCATGTAAAGCAGTTCAAAAGCATTGGCATACATTTATATCTCAAATATAAATAAACAGGCGAGCAACATGGTCATCTTCCAAAAGGTACGATAATATTAACCAACTATAGGATTCTGCACTCTCTATGTGAACTTAGAAAAATGTGTATACACACATCCCTATGACACTGGCCAAAGGAGACTCGTCACCAACCCATCGGGGATGTGACCCGCTGCAAGTATGTTTTAGAACGTTGTCGTAGCGTAGAGTGTATCCAAATAACTCATTAACTACCTAAGACTTGCATGTGCTCTTACATGATGGGTGAACTATTTTAAGACTGCTTAAAAATATGATCAATCCCACTATTCCATTTCAAAAGTGTCAATTTATTTCCATTTAAAACCAAAACAGGTTTTATTCAAAATCATGCTTTTGGAAAAGATAAAACCAATGAGTTTATATCAAATTATTTTAAGTCATTTTCACTAGTTTGAAATCCATTCAAAACCAATTTCATCATTTCACAATTTATTTCCACAATTAAATTCAACAATTTAATTAATATCATTTCCATAAAATCCATAATTTAAATTAAACAATTTATATCAGCTAATTTCCCTAAAAACACCCAATTCATTGGATTCGGGGGTTTTACGATTTTCCATGCCAAAACCATTTCAAATATCTCGATTCACTGGAATTGATTTTTTATCAATTTAATTGAAAGAAAATTTGAGCAATTGAATTTAAATCAATAATTGAAATAAATCAAACAATAGAAGGATAATCAATTTGGCTAATCATAATAGAACCACCTACCTTAAGGTCGTCGATGTTAGCTGCAATGATAAACCACCTCATGTGGTTCAATACACCTCCACACGGCCCAATTATCGTATGCATCGACACACCAATGGATGATGTTCATCAAGGGTTCCTAGAACAAAAAAATGTCTATTTTATTTAACAAGGAGACAAAATATAAAAAGAGGTGATATTTTCTCTCTCCTGGATATTTTTTAGATTATCATTTAAATTATCAAATGCGGTGATAATTTATCTCACCAGGATAAGTTTCAAATTGCATAAATATTATCCCATGTGATAATATTTATCTTTCATGGAACATTTTTAGTTTATGGTTAGGTCAACACATGCGCTCGCAATTAACCACCAATAACTTATTATGAATCATCCTTTAAAAATTATCCCTTGGTAATTTATTGTAATTATCATTTAGCAATACTATTAAAATATCCCTTGATAATTCCATAAATTACGGTTATCATATAATAATCTCTTATAAATTATCCAACGATAATTTTTATACTATAAAATATACACATGAATAATTATAAACCTCATTCGATAATTATATCCTTTAATAAAACTTTGCATTTATTTAGTAATTATATCTTCAACAACTGCCCTATTGTAATTTCACAAAAATTATCAAATGATAATTTTTTATAAATTACCCAAAATAATTCAACGTTTTATCCATAAAAAACTAATAAATTATCCTTTGATAATTTTACAATTATCGTTTGATAAAATTATTATTTGACCTTTGATAATAAACGTATTTATCTTATGATAATTTTGGGATACTTATTTTTTTTATAATCACGCACAATTAACCTTTGAAAAATTATAATAAAATATCTTTTTTATAAAAATTGGTTTAAAAAAATAATTCATGGAATAATCATCTAAAAAAAGTTGGAATTATCCCATGATAATTCCATGTTTGTCTTTTTTTTCATAATGATTTTCTTTTGAATTGTCAAAATAATTGAATAAAGGAAATAATTAAATGAAAGAAATAAAATTAAACAAAAACCTGCATAATTATTATAGGCGCAACAACACAAACCCTCAGGCAGGGTTCACTGCCGAGGAAGACGATCGCGGAGGAGGAAGAACGGAAAACGATCCACCAATCACGGATTTTTTTTTTTACGTTTTAAAAAAAAATATTTTCCAGAAAACGCTTTCGGAAAATTTTTTTTTAAAAATGCACCTTAAAGGCGGCATCTGGGATGCCGCCTTTGCATTTCGGGGGCAAGGCGGCATCCGCGATGCCGCCTTTGCACTGCAGGTGAAAGGCGGCATCCGCGATACCGCCTTTCTCCTAAAAAAATATTTTTTTTGATAATTTTTATTTTTATTTTTTTTGTTTTGTTTTGTTTTGTTTATATATATATATATATATATATAAACAAAACAAAAAAATTCAGCAGAATTTCTCTACTATTAAAGATCCAGTGCTACAGCCATTACAGCAGTCTGGATTCTGACAGAAACTCTTACCCAGGCCTCCCTTTTATAAGAGGGTTTTCCCTGAAAATCATTCTGCATTTTCGATGTGGGATTCAGGTTCTACCTTTACTGTGCAGTAGATTCTGCATTTCCGATGTGGGATTCTGTTACAAGTACATGACTTTGAAATACAATAAAATATAAACTATAAGGCCAATATAAATGAAATTTTAAACATTTATTAAACATATAATAAATAGTTGAAAACAAAAAGAATTTCCTCAAAAATGTTGATGAAAAATAATCTATAACCTTTCAAAACTGCCTACTTGAAACTTAAAAATGTTTCAAATAAGTGAATTTGAAAGACTGTAAAATATAAAATATAAAACGAATATAATTAAAACTTTAAAAATTGATTAAACATATAATAAATAGTTTAAAACAAATGAAATTTCCAAAAAAATGTTGATGACAAGTAATTTATAAGCTTTCAAAACCGCATACTTGAAACTTAAAATTTTTCAAGTACGTGACTTTGAAAGACCATAAAACATAAAATAGAATACCAATATAAATGAAACTTAAAACATGGATTAAACATATAAAAAATAGTTTAAAACAAAAGCAATTTACAAAAAAATGTTAATGAAAAATAATTTATAAGCTTTCAAAACCGCCTACTTGAATCTTAAAAATGTTTCAAGTACGTGACTTTGAAAGACCATAAAACATAAAATAGAAGACCAATATAAATTAAACTTAAAACATGGATTAAACATATAAAAAATAGTTTAAAACAAAAGCAATTTACAAAAAAAATGTTAATGAAAAATAATTTATAAGCTTTCAAAACCACCTACTTGAAACTAAAAAATGTTTCAAGTACGTGAATTTGAAAGACTGTAAAATATAAACTATAAAACGAATATAATTGAAACTTTAAATATTGATTAAACATATAATAAATAGTTGAAAACAAAAGAAATTTACAAAAAAATGTTGATGAAAAGTAATTTATAAGCTTTCAAAACCGCATACTTGAAACTTAAAATTTTTCAAGTACGTGACTTTAAAAGACTATAAAATATAAACTATAAGGACAATATAAATGAAACTTAAAACATGGATTAAACATATAAAAAATAGTTGAAAACAAAAAAAAAATCATAAAAAATGATGATAAAAAATAATTTATAAGCTTTCAGTTTCACTTACTAATTATTAGTAATTAGTAATTAGTAATTAGTAATTAGTAATTAGTAATTATTAATTAGTTAATTAGTAATATAAATATTAATTATAATTAGTCATTATAATTATTAATTAGTAATTATTAATAATTAATTATATAATAATTAGTTAGTTCATTAGTTACATAATTATTAATTATATAACAATTAATTAGTAAATTAGTAATATAATTTTTAATTACATTTATTCATTATAATATTTAATTATTAATTAGTAATTATTAATAATTAAATATTCCATAATTAATTAGTTAATTAGTAATATTATCATTAATTATATAATAATTAATTATTAATATAATTTTTACATATATAATAAATATTTAGTTAATTAGAAATACAATTAATAATTATAACTAATTAATTAGTAATTATTAATTATTAATTAGATAATTAGTAATATAAATATTTATTATAATTATTCATTATAATTAGTAATTAGTAATTAATAATTATTAATAAGTAATTAGTAATTATTAATTAGTTAATTAGTAATATAAATATTAATTATAGCTATTCATTAAATTATTAATTATTAATTATTACTC
Source organism: Viscum album (assembly GCA_963277665.1). Taxonomy (NCBI): domain Eukaryota; kingdom Viridiplantae; phylum Streptophyta; class Magnoliopsida; order Santalales; family Viscaceae; genus Viscum; species Viscum album. The sequence continues at coordinate 1,403,741,722 of OY728120.1, read as the reverse complement.
ATTAATTATTACTTATATAATAAATAATTAGTTAATTATTAATATAACTATTAATTATATAATAATTAATTAGTTAATTAGTAATATAATTATAATCTTTCAAAGTCACGTACTTGAAACATTTTTAAGTTTCAAGTAGGCGGTTTTGAAAGCTTATAAATTATTTTTCATTAACATTTTTTTGTAAATTGCTTTTGTTTTAAACTATTTTTTATATGTTTAATCCATGTTTTAAGTTTCATTTATATTGGTCTTCTATTTTATGTTTTATGGTCTTTCAAAGTCACGTACTTGAAAAATTTTAAGTTTCAAGTATGTGGTTTTGAAAGCTTATAAATTACTTTTCATCAACTTTTTTTTGGAAATTTCTTTTGTTTTCAACTATTTATTATATGTTTAATCAATTTTTAAAGTTTCAATTATATTCGTTTTATAGTTTATATTTTACAGTCTTTCAAATTCACGCACTTGAAACATTTTTAAGTTTCAAGTAGGCGGTTTTGAAAGGTTATAGATTATTTTTCATCAACATTTTTGAGGAAATTCTTTTTGTTTTCAACTATTTATTATATGTTTAATCAATTTTTAAAATTTCATTTATATTGGCCTTATAGTTTATCTTTTATTGTATTTCAAAGTCACATACTTGTAACAGAATCCCACATCGGAAATGCAGAATCTACTGCACAGTAAAGGTAGAACCTGAATCCCACATCGAAAATGCAGAATGATTTTCAGGGAAAACCCTCTTATAATGAATAATTATAATAAATATTTATATTACTGATTAAATAATTAATAATTACCAATTACTAATTAATTAGTTATAATTATTAATTATATTTCTAATTAACTAAGTATTTATTATATATGTAATAATTAAGTATTATATAATTGATAATTTTATTACTAATTAACTAATTAGTTATTATATAATTAATGATTAATAAACACTAATTACCAAATTACAAATTATATACTAATTAATTAGTTATTTCGTAATATAAATATTAATTATATACTAATTAAATAGTTAATTAGTAATAGAATTATTAATTATATAATTTGTAATTAGGTAATTAGTAATTATTAATGTTTTATTATTATGTTCGTACGGTTATATAAATATATATAAATAAAACCTAATTTACCCCCTCCTGAGATTCCACTCTGACTAACAAGTAAAAATAGTATTTTGATTTCAGTACACATAAAACATGTAAACAATAATGTACAATCAATGCATATGTCTGTGGCGAGGAGATTCCATCCCACATGGTGGTCTGTGAATAGGACGTCCGCGTCGAGTGCGCAGTGGAGTCTGATGACCTGGAGAAGGCTGATCCTCAGGCACTGAAACGTCGACCGTCGCATCCTCCATCTGTGTGTCAGTTGGAGGAGCTGTCAACTGCATCTCGTACTGCCATTCGGATCCTTCTCCCACTAGGGTGGTAGAAGGACCTGCCTCCATCGCAGAGGGGAACGAAGCCTGTGATGGAGCTATACCCCAAGACGACGACGGCTCTAGAATCCAAGGCTGTGAAGGATCTGGAACCCAAGATGGAGAGAACTGCAGATATCCTGTCAGGAAAGACGGATCCCATGCCACCTGAGGCACATCCTGAATAGGATGATCCTGGACTACTAGAGGCCCGACCTCTGCCTGTGGAACAGGCGATGCCTCACGTGCAGCACGACGCTGTCTACGTCGTCGTGGTCGTGGCTCCTCATCACCAGCAGCAGCTGCAGGATGTTCCTCTGGGGCAGGAACCTCCTGTATCTGAGCCAGACGCGTGAAGATGCTCTCGGAAAGCGCATGAAAAGATGCCCTCGCCTCCAGCGCTGTAGCATGGACGGCTGCCCAGCTAAAGACCCCCTCCTCCTCTTCATCGCTCATGCGAACAAGCTGCTCTGTGTGACTTCCCTGTAAGTAGATTCAAATGGAATTAGAAAATAATTCAATAAACAAAGTAATAGGAATTTATTAACTTACCATCCTCTGCATCTCTATGCCAGCTTGGGTAAGATACAGTATAGACTTTAGTCTATACCAGGGCGCATAGTCAACCTGCTCTGAAAGAGAGAATCGATTTGTAGGAACACCTTGAATACGTAACTCTGCAGGTCTGTGCCAGCAGTCGATAAAACTCGCATGTACTTGGGACCAGTCATCATCCTGACTCCCTGTCAGCTTCATCCCATGAAGCTTGTCTGTCTGTCTAGATGGTAATGGAATCGGCTGAGTACGAAAAAATTGGCGCATGAACCTGTCAGGCTGCTGCCACTCAATAATATGAAAGTGAATGAGGGGCACTACAGCCATAGCATCCTCAAGACCAACAGTGTAGTATGCTGGCAACTGGTCCATAATACTCCAGTATGGAAGCCATGAAATCTGAAATGACAAGTGATTTTGTCAAAAAAACACCCAACTAAAAACCAAAATTGATGTTATTATTAAAAATGTTAGACAGTGATAGATTGTATATACATACCTGGTCAGGTAAGAGACAGTCCAACTGTAGCCGATATACGCCCAAATGCTTTCTCGGAACCACGTCAAAATTGTGTCGCTGACAACACCTGTAAAATACAACGATAATGACAAATAATGAGAAATTATAGTCAATAACTCATAGTAGAATAAAAAACCAATAGAAATGACTTATCATACCAGCGTCCACACGGAGCGTCATGCAGCACCTCCATCTCGACCGGTGGACCAGCAAGGTCAGGGTGGAATGATGGGATGCGCTCCCATGCCCACATCTGAATAAGGATGACGCATCCTCCAAGACCTGTACGGTCCCTATGGGATAGTCTGCATAATGAGCTGTACGTGTATGCCAAGCAGGCTGATCCCCAACTGTACGTCCCAGCCCGATCAAAGTCCTCTAGTAGGGGTAGATACATCATATGCACGTGCATCCCCGAGTGATCAGTACACATGGTCCCACCAATGAGTCGTAAGATATATGCACGGGCGTAACGCATGACGGTCTGCTCATCATCATCATCCTGTAAATGTGGAATCTGCGACTCCAACCAATGCATAGATATGGACGATCCATCTGTAGCCCTACGGTCGGAAAAAATATCAACGCCTAACAAGCGTTGAGCAAGGTCTGGCCAAGCTGCACGAGTGGGTCCAATAACGGGTCTCCCCTGGATAGGAAGACCGAGAAGAACTGCGACATCCTCAAGGGTGATGGTCATCTCCCCCTCAGGCAAGTGGAATGTGTGTGTCTCTGGTCTCCATCTCTCAACGAGGGCAGCAAGTAGGTAATGATCTACAAATGTGAAATCTGATATGGCAAGGCCATAGAAGCCAGCACGGCGCAAGTAAGGTCTAATGGCATGTGGAGGCTCCATGTGATGAAAATGGTGCGCTCGACGCACATTCACAAATCGATCTGGATGACCCTCTAACACGGCCTGCGAAATATGGGTAGGCTACTGAGTGAGTAGTATGGTATCATCCATCTGCATATAAACAAAGAAAATGAGTCGTAAGTGTAAAATGTAAATATAACATTAATGGGTTAACTGACATACACTTTTCAAAATGGGTTAAGTGTTCTGCTTTCAGTGTTTTGAAATAAATTCTATTATTTCATATTTAAAGTTATTTCTTGAAAGCATGAATATTAATATGAAATAAGTTATGTTATCTAAAATATTGAGTCTTGAATTTGGTTACACATATTTTGGGGGAGCTTTGTGATTAACTACTTATGGATTGGATTAAGATAAACCATGTCAATTAGTAATGATGTTTTTAGAATTTATCTAATTGTATGTATTCAATATCTTATGCTAATTATTATGATACTATAAATTTTTTATAGAACAGTTTTCTAAAATATCCTTCATGTTTAGATTGGGGTTTAGGTTGGAGGGTTTAGGGTTAAAATTTTTAATATTAACGTCCAGGAAACATGTTAATGGGTTAACTAACATACACATTTCAATATGGGTTAAGTGTTCCGCTTTCGGAGTTTTGAAATAAATTCTATTATTTCATATTCAAAGTTATTTCTTGAAAGCATGAATATTAATATGAAATATGTTATGTTATCTAAAATATTGAGTCTTGAATTTGGTTACACATATTTTGGGGGAGCTTTGTGATTAACTACTTATAGATTGGATTAAGATAAACCATGTCAATTAGTAATGATGTTTTTAGAATTTATCTAATTGTATGTATTCAATATCTTATGCTAATTATTATGATACTATAAATTTGTTATAGAACAGTTTTCTAAAATATCCGGCATGTTTAGATTGGGGTTTAGGTTGGAGGGTTTAGGGTTAAAATTTTTAATATTAACGTCCAGGAAACATGTTAATGGGTTAACTGACATACACTTTTCAATATGGGTTAAGTGTTCCGCTTTCAGAGTTTTGAAATAAATTCTATTATTTCATATTTAAAGTTATTTCTTGAAAGCATGAATATTAATATGAAATAAGTTATGTTATCTAAAATATTGAGTCTTGAAGTTGGTTACACATATTTTGGGGGATCTTTGTGATTAACTACTTATAGATTGGATTAAGATAAACCATGTCAATTAGTAATGATGTTTTTAGAATTTATCTAATTTTATGTATTCAATATCTTATGCTAATTATTATGATACTATAAATTTGTTATAGAACAGTTTTCTAAAATATCCTGCATGTTTAGATTGGGGTTTAGGTTGGAGGGTTTAGGGTTAAAAATTTTAATATTAACGTCCAGGAAACATGTTAATGGGTTAACTGACATACACTTTTCAATATGGGTTAAGTGTTCCGCTTTCAGAGTTTTGAAATAAATTCTATTATTTCATATTTAAAGTTATTTCTTGAAAGCATGAATATTAATATGAAAACTTATCTCAGATGTTTGGGGTTTAGAAAACCAAGGAATAAAAAAGAGATAACAACATTTAGTTTACAATATGGGAATGTCACAATGAAGACAATACATCATTATGAATGAGACTGTGAAGTCGACCCAACAACGTTAGGGCATCGCTTCCGGTTATGACCTTCTTTATGACATATTGTGCATCGCAAACTCTGCCCTTGTTCTTGAGGCCAGTCCATCTCACTACGCATCCTACTCGCCTTTGGTCTCCCACGAGGATGTAACCGATTCATGTCAGGTATCACTATCGGCTGGCCTTCAGGCATTGGGAAATAACGATACTCCCCAATAGGTGTCCATGGTGCAGCATAACAATTGGCAATGATATCCATCTGGTACCCTGGATCAACATATGCTTCCCATGAGATGTTCACAAAGGCACATGCTGCGATGACGTGTGTACATGGAAACCGTAAGGCCTGAAATTTTCCACATTGACATTGCCTTGTTTCCAGTAATACCACCATTTTTTCACCGACGTGATTTGTGATGGGGTCTGAACGCTCTTGAACTTCAAATCGGGAGTCTTCTCTTCGAAAGAGACATACGTGATAACCAGAAGCTTCTTCAATATTTTTTTCAATCTATCGTTGAAAGTGTATTCCATATCTTATCCCTTGATGTATTCTGTCTGATGCTAGTTTTTGTCTATCCACAAAGTACTTCACGCATCGATATAATGTCTCCTGAACTAATGCGGTTATAGGTAGCTTGCAAAGTCCTTTGAAGATACCATTGATGCACTCCACAATGTTTGTCGTCATGTGTCCGTACCTCTTTCCCCCGTCGTATGCCAATGTCCATTTCTCTTTTGGAATCTGCATCATATAATCATAAACTTCTTGATTAGCCTGACGAATTTGTTCAAAACTTTCTTCAAATCGTCGTTGGTCCGACTCATATGCTACAAAACGTAGATGATATTTCACATAAATTGAATTTATATTTATATTGAAACAGTAAAACAGAATGAATAAATACGTACCAAGCCTCGTGATTTCCTTCTTCATCGGTTCGTTGTGGAATTTTTTATGTAAATTGCTAGTAATGTGTCTAATGCAGAACCGATGATGTGCATTTGGGTATCTCCATGTATCAGGATCTGCATTGATTGCCTCATTAATTGCTCGATGCCGATTAGATATCAAACAAACTCCCTGAATGTTGGTGAAATGGTTGCTGATACATGCCAGAAACCAACTCCATGATTCATAGTTTTCTTTCTCTACAATGGCAAAGGCAAGCGGAAGAGGTGAACGGTTTCCATCTTGGGTTGTCGTAATCAACAATACGCCCTTGTATTTTCCATACAGAAATGTTCCATCAATCTGAATAAATTGTTTGCAAAAACGAAATGCAGAGTTACAAGGAAGGAATGCCCAGAACAACCGATGAAATTGAACATGAGATGGATCAAGTCGATTATCAGGAGACACATGTTCGTTTGTATCCAGATGGAAGACAACTTGGTTATGATGCCTCAGTATGGCTAGAAATTGCGGCAATACTCGATATGAGTCATCCCAATCACCATATACCTTCACAATTGCCTTCTGTTTCGCCATCCATGCCTTATTATAGGAAATCTTATAACCGAATTTCTGTAGAATCCTCTCTTGCACAAGGGATATTGGAACATCTTGGCATGTCCTAATCATCTCAACAACAATAGATAACACAAATTCTGCATCCAATGAAGTATGATCTTGTGTGAGACTTGGCTGAACGCAAGTATGAGCCGCCTCAATCCTTGAGATTCTCCAACCTCCAAATGTAATGTCTGGAATAGCCCTTAAGCGAAATCTACAATCATCCCCATACTTCACGCACCGTATAACATATTTACTACGGCATGATTCGTGAACTACATAGTTTAAGTTTCTCTCAATATGAAATCTCTTTATCGTGATTTTTAAGGCATCTTTACTGGGAAAATTCCTTCCAATATATAAGGTTTTGTCCACCTCACTAAACCTATCTGGTACAACTCCAGGGAACTCAGTTGTCGGTGTGAGAACAGTATTATCGAATTCAGGCATGCGTGTCATTGCTTCTGACCAAGATGAAAATAATGGTGGATGATTTATTGACCGAGGTTGATGTACAACAATTGCATTTCTCAAAACCTCCTCTCTATCTTTTGTTGGTCCCTCCTCATCAGCACTGTTGTCGCCATCTGATCCATCATTACGAAACTCCTCATCAGAAGTCGGATTGACATGTTTATCCGGAAGATCATCTAGGTTGTCCTCTTCTGCTGTATCATTTGGAATAGGCTCAATGTCATGGGGTATACTGTCTTCAACCACTCTTGTATTTCTACGTCTTTGTACAAGTGGACGTTGTTGTTGTACAGTAGCAACAACAACGTATAACTCCATCATGGTACCATCTAACTGTTGAGAAAATAAATTAATTTCTTGGACCCACTGCGCATCAGCAACCAATGGAAAAGCTATATGCCACAGTGTTGTTGGAAATTGCAAATGTCTATAGCTCATAGACATTATCTCTTGATCGGGTCCCAGATTTAAGGAAACATGAATTCTCTCTTGAAGGTCACTTATGGTAACACAATCAACTGTACTAACCACCGTAATTGGTTGTGTACTGTAAGAAGCTCCTTGCTCAGTTTTAATAATATCCCCATAACAGTACACACAGGCAAACATGGCTCTCTACGTCAAAAATGTTTCTTTCATCAAAATTATGATAGTGTAACAAAATATTAACAATTATGTTTGAAGATATGATGTTTATTATAATGTATTTTTATTGCGCCTTTCTATACCATAAACTATGCTACTGATGTTTGACCATATGATATTTATTAGAATGTAATTTTAGAGCGCCTTTTTATTTAGTTTGTTTGTTCTTCTTCATTTCACTTTATATGTTCATTAGTATCGTTAGCTAATCATTATATGAATTCATGTTTTAATCCTATGTTATTTATTAATTATTCTAAAATTAACTAATAATAACTAATCGTTAATTATTCTATTATTCTATAATTAACTAATAATAACTTTAATTTGTTAATTCTTATGTCCTTATTTGATTCTATAACATTATATTTATCATTTATCATTGATAAATATACTGATCATTAGTATTGTTAGCTAATCATTATATGAATTCATGTTTTAATCCTATGTTATTTATTAATTATTCTAAAATTAACTAATAACAACTAATCATTAATTATTCTATTATTTTATAATTAACTAATAATAACTTTAATTCGTTAATTCTTATGTCCTTATTTCATTCTATAAAATTATATTTATCATTTATCATTGATAAATATACTGATTTGATTTTTCTTCTCTTAGAAATTTTAGTAGTTTATAAAGAAAATATGAATCATCTTAAGCATATTCCCCAGGAGTGTCAAACCAGGATGCAGCAAGGCCCGTTATCGTGCACCAGTTCCCGTTCGAGTCTAGCTCGAAGCGGTGTTTTTGGGTTTTACCCCTATGTACATCTGTGCCAGAGCCACATCCACTTGTTTGTATCCAGACATGAATTTAATTGCGTAGATAACCACATAATCTTTAAGCTACCAAAATTTCTAAATACTTAATCTTAAGTTAATCTATACTAAATCTATACTACCTAATAGTAATTATTTAAAACTATATATAACTAATTACAAAAACTAAATAACCAAATATTAAGAACTACCTAAACTGCTTAACAAATGAAAGATTTAAAACTAAACAAAATTAAATTAATTAAATAAAAACATTAAATTAAATAAAGAAACATACCTCTAAATGAAGCTTTGTAAAAGCTCGCACAGCAAAGGAATTTTTTAGAGAGAGAGAGAAAATCGGAGAGATGAAGTTGCAATGAACAAGTGAGGAGAGGGGGGGGTGGCCGCCCTTTTATAAGGAGTTCAGGCGAAGGCGGCATCGCGGAAGCCACCTTTCGCCTCTGCGTATGGCCAAAGGCGGCTTCCGTGATGCCGCCTTTCGCCTTACCCTGAGGCGAAAGGTGGCCTCCTCCCGGCCTCCTTTGCCATGTCATCGATCCGGGCCAAAGGAGGCGCGGGGGAGCAAAGGCGGCATCGCAGATGCCGCCTTTGTAGCGTATTTTTAAAAACAAAATTGACCTAGGCCATTTTTCAGAAATATTTTTTAAGAAAAACGTAAAAAAAATCCACCAATCACGCACAAAAGAGACCCAAGGATGGTTGGTTTCAACAGGGACAACCAAGGATGAACGGAGAAACAACTAGGTATTTCAATACCCACACTTCATGTTTTCTCCAATTTAAGAACAGTGAATCAAAAGGATTCAAATACCCAACGGAGTGTTTCAAAACACCTCATTATTGCGTTGATAAAAGAAACGGTTGAAAACGATTCATAACCGATGATTTTGAAACTCCCATGGCGTGAAAATAGAGTTTAGCGTGAAAGAAAAGAGACGATGAACAGTGAATCCCGTTTTTATATAATTAAAATAAATTAATATAATTAGTTATTTAATCTAAAAATTAAATGACATCAAACAACTGTTGCGAATGAAAGTAATACCCCATATAGGTAAACACATTGTTCCAGACCCAACGGTGGTCTCAGATTTCCCAAACGATGAGCGGTTTGAGAGATATTAATGATTTATTAATTAAAACACGAAATAATTAATTAATTAATATAAAAAGAGTTATTCTTGTGGGCGAGGCATCCAAACTCCTGATGCGAACAAATTTCATACCTTTTCTAGGGTAAACCCCTCATTTCAGACCCATCGGTGATATCGAATTTCTCATACGACGCACCATTTGGAAGATATTTAATTTTTAATAAAAATATATTAAAAATTATTTAAAATTTTTATCTCACGAGAGAGACATCCAAAAGTCTGGCGCCTTCGAATGTTATACCCCTCCTAGGGTAAACACCATATTTCGGATATAACCATGATCTCAAATTTCTCATATGATGGACCGTTTTGGAGTTATTCAATTATTTTGAATAAATTTTTCATGCTTAAAATAATATATTTAATATTTTTATTCTGACCGCCCTAAGACTTTGTAGACCTCAAAAACTCATACTTAGTGATTAACTCGGAAAATATTTAATTGAATATTCCAGAGTATTAATTGAGCATTTTACCATTCTGCGACGTGTTTAAAAAAACACAACTTTTCACTAATAAACCATTTTTTCTTATTTAACGTAATAATAATTTAACAAAAGATGGTTTAGAAATTCCTAAAACAGTAACGGGATGTTACAATCTCCCCACCATGGGAACTTTATGTCCCCAGAAACCCTGCGAAGTACCACGTCAAAAAGATAAGGCTATTTTTCTCTCATCAGAGTCTCCCTCTCTCACGTCTCATGAGAATTACAACTATGCTTTCATATCATAAGGACATAACGTATCATCCTCCCATGAAGTACCTTGGTCTCAAAATCAACAACCATGATCGGTCGTTCAATCACAGATAAAACAGGTTCCACTTCAAGATCACGTCAACTCAGAACATGAAATGGGTCAGATAAATGCTTTCAAAGCTGAGATACATGAAACGCATTATGTATCGACGTTAGTTTCATTGGTAGTGCTAAATGGTAAACAATTTTCTCCACTTAATCAACAACCTCAAAAGATCCCACATAATAAGGAACAAGCTTCCCTTACCTCCCAAGTCGTCGATTACCCAACCAGGTTGAAACCTTCATGAATACATGGTCACCAAAACTACTGCTTCAAATCGTAGAATGTCTTAGTGATTCCTGGGTGCACAACCCATTGGTAAATTATAGAAATCCCTCATTATAGCCTTACTTGTCACTAACGGTGCAACATAACAGTTCTGATAACACAAAACACTATCTTTATAAAACAACCATTGGGCATCAGTCTCCCCACCATAAAGAGAGTCTCTAATGCTTATAAAATTCGTCAACAGCCTTCTATTCCTGAAGAATCATCTCGAGAATAGAAGATGTAAGATAACCATTAGCTTTCATGGCGGAGAGAATCAAAGCCACCCAAGGTGACACACTTGGGTGAATAAAGGCTTTCTCAAGAAGATCGTCCAACTAGAACATTAATTCTTTTAGTTCAGTTGGAGCCATTTTGTAATAGGGGAAAGAAACTGGTTGAGTGCCGAAATCAAGTCAATAGAAAACTCAACCTCTCTTACTGGTGGTAAAACAGAAAAAAAACAGAAGGAAACACGATGGGAAAATTCGATGACAACTGGAGGAAGATCACCACCCAAAGAATCTCGCTCGATATCAAAAGTAAACACTGATATCACTTTCCCCAACTCCAGATAAGAAGGTCTAACTCTGCTCGACCTTAGGTCTCATTCTCCTTAAAATACAAGAGGCACACCACTGGGTGTAGTAAGGTAGAACCGTCAAAGATAACAATCACTCTGGGATTTATTGGCAATAATTCAATCCACCCTGAATGTGAAGTCATGAGGTTCCATGTCGAGTACGAAAAAACTCCAAGATAACTCAAAATTTGATAGAGAGAATACACAAGAAGGACTATAGAGAACATTCTCTCTCTTCGCACCGTGGGGTGTAGTAATATCCATTGCACAAGATAAAAGCTCCATATAAAGATTAAGCAGATTAACAGTACATGTTAAAATAAACGAGTGATATTCACTTGTATCAAAATAGTAGTCACTACGAGAATGCTATTTTAATAGTACCACTCACGGTCATTAGACCAGTATCTGCTTCCTTTAGAGACTCTTCCAATACGTGAAGAAGTTTTGTTCCAGATGCCTGTGGCTGGAACCCTTTTGTACGTGAATCATTTGATTGCACTGCAATTTTTGATGGTTTTGATGATCTTGTGTCGCTGCATGGAGTGGGAAAGATGTGTCATAACTTCTACAAGTCCCCCAAACATCTGTAGGAGCCACAGTTCTTTTAGCCTGCTCAGGCTTGAAAAATCCATAGCTTTGGCCAACACCATTGGCTCTAGATATATTTATTTGGCGAAAATAACCTTGATTTCCTTCCAATCTAAGCCCTCATGTTTCTTTGTCGTCGCTATCGTGTCCCACCATCTCCTTCCTGGTCCCTCCAACAACAAGCAGACACACTTCACATTGATCTCGTCTGATGTCTATAAGAACACAAACAAATGTTCTATCCTGCCCAACCATTCCTTAGCATGTTTAGGATCAACGGAGCCTTTGAAAACTGGTGGTTTCTGGTGAAATAAATCTTGAGAAAAAATTCGAAGAGCACCCCCCAGGTTCCACAGCTCGAGGTTGAAGGGGGACTAGAGGTGGTGCCAATCCCAGAGCTTGGACAGTGCGCACAATTACTTCAACTAGGCTCAAGTCCACTGGAGGATTCACTCATAGATGTTCAGCAGTAGCCCCTTCCAAGATCTGATTCGTACGTCTTCTCGAAGGCATGATGTTACACAACATCAGCAGACAATAAGGAAGAAATTAGATAATGCTCATATATAACAATGAGGGAAAACATGATCTCGATCAGTAGGACATACATGATTTGGATTTCCATCTATCCAAATCAAAATAGTTAAAGACTAGAACTAATCCACAAGTCGTCTTTCCATAACCACCCCTAGATACTTAAGGTTCATTGTGTAGGTTCCGGGCATAGTGGAAGCACGTTGGTGGGGCGGCCCAACTTTGATTTTAGCGTTAAACAACGTTCAAACCAAGATCTGTCATGATATAAAATGCTGGATCTTTATAATAGAATGAAGAACAAAAAAAAGAGGGAGTCCTGGAACCATAATGATAGGATCATCATAAGTTGGTTGTAATTAATTTAATCAATTCACAATAATTACCTTGGTGGAATTCTTTCTTCATTGATGTCTCTGGTCACGATCATGTGATCCATCGTTGCGTCATAGAATTCAAGTGTAGGATTCCTCTAACGGTGATCCACACGTGTGTCATGTATCTCTGGACGTCGCTGAAGGGATCTCCGGGTGCTAGCGTGGAAGAACCTTCACTTGCGATGTCCGCCTTCGATCGCCTTGATCTGATGGAGGAGGATCTCTCACGGTCTTGAGAGAGTTCTTGGAGGAAGTAGTTCTTTCAGCCTTTAAAGAATTCTCCAGAATTGTTGTGCACAACGATTATCTACGGAAAAGTGTTGGGGTTGTGGGGATATTTATAATCGGGTTTGAGGTTATAGAGTTATGACAATAAATAAAAGTGTTACACATTTTATTTATTTCATTAACTCTTATTGAAAAATCTCATGTCAAATTATTAATTCCTTGACATGCGCCCATGCTGATTATAATAAATATCATTTAATAAAACAATATTATATCCTCAAAATCCCGACTGAAAAAACTACATACTGTGTAATCATTAATACACGGCGTGTACTCGTTTTCCATAAAACTACACGGTGTGTATATTTAATACACAGAGTGTACTTTCATTTTCCATTTTTCTTTATTTCCTCCACCACATTTATTAGACCTTGAGTAATGGCTATTTATTTCTTAAATAAATTTAACTGTATTACTCGCTAATAAATATATTATTTCTCCCATAATATATTCTCTCAAATAACTAGTGCCAAAATAAATTTGATCAGGCATCCTTAAATAATTATTAAAACACAGTCGGGAATAATCTTTATTTAACTTGTTAAATTAATATTTAACAGAGATACATGGAAACACTTTGTGTGTGACCCTCTAAGCCTCTTTCTCAGTGGCATTAGGCATAGCCTACCTAAAGTCCAAGGTTAGCGTCTAGCAACACGCCAAGGCACCCATAGAGAAATAAGTTAATGATGTAATGACGTGTCACCTCATACGAACGTTTACCATGTAATATAATCCCTTTTTATCGATATCTCTAATCAAGCGGGTTGCATGCTAGTTCCATCAGCCCATGTGCTCGATTATTCTTTCTTTGACTATTCGGAATTGAACTTGCCCATTCTTTACCATGGACATGGATTTACTTAGGCTATATCAATTCCATCAAAGGGCCTGAGATATCTACTTCTGTTATGGAAAAGAAGGAACAAATCCTTTCTTTCATTTTCTATTAATGAAGTATTACTCGTGACGCACCCAACATATCATACCCCATTGCGAACTGTGTGTCGTCACAGTTTTCATCAATACATCTAAGTGTGCGAGTTGTAATACACATTAATAATAATCTTAAAGTCTAAGGACCAATACAAACGTCCGTAGATAGGAACATCCAATGACACTATGAAATGTGGATTTTCTTCTGGCGGGTCTCATTCTCATAATATCCTCCTGGATATTACCAAGGGCGCACACCATGAGAAGGTGCCTCAAAGTTTTATGATTCATCACCCCTAATGGCATGTATTATTTGTGTCTCTCAAATAACATCATCCAGCCATAGAAAATATATTCAATAACAGTGTTATGGCACTTCTGGGTTCTCATCATAGCAGGGATCCTGCTATGACCCTTTAATGCAACAGTTATCCTTGTAACATTATCACATGCATTGTCACGCAGAAGAACAATCCAGATGTGATAAGTATTTTATTAATGAATAAAGTACAAAGTAGTTGGTTCTAGGCCACCAACTACAACAGACTCCCACTTGGACTAAAGCCAATTGCTAACAACCCTTTACCCGCTAGCTCTCACATGATATTCATGCTTCTATTGAGATAGGAATTTAGTCATGGGGACTGCCACATTCTCTTCCGTGGATACTCTGATCACTGTAACTTCACCCCTTTGATAGAAATACCTCAAGAGGTGATACTTTCAGAGTGTGTGCTTTGTCCGTTGATGTGACCTTGGTTCTTTTTCAAGAGCCACCGCTGCAGTATTATCACAATACAATGTAATGAGATCTTTACTGCTAGGCACCACATCAAGATCCTAGACAAAGTTCTGAATCCAGAAGGCTTCCTTGTCTGCATCATAAGCTGCTATATATTTGGACTCCGCTGTAGAATTAGCGACAACTAGCTACTTTGAACTCTTCCATCTCACAGATCCTCCATTGAGATGGAATACATATCCAGATTGTGACTTCAGATCATTCTAATCTGTCTAAAAACTAGCATTAGCATACCCTCTGATGACAAGCTCATCATCTCCTCCATACACCAGGAACATATCCTTAGTTCTTCTCATATACTTAAGAATAGTCTTAACAGCATCCCAATGTTGTTCTCCTGGATCTTCTTGATATCTGCCTACCATGCTCAGTGCATAGGCAACATCAAGCCTAGTACATAACATGGCACACATGATGGATCCTATAGCCGAAGCGTATGGGATATTACTCATTCCATCTTTCTCTTGTTGTGTCTGAGGACACATTTTCATAGAAATATGTAGGCCATGTGACACTAGAACCAATCCCCTCTTGGATTCTTCCATTCTAAATCTCTTTAATATCTATTCAATGTATGTACTATGACTTAGTCCAAGCAGCCTCTTGGATCTGTCATGAATGATCTTGATCCCTAGAATGTAGGTTGCTTCACCCAAGTCCTTCATGGAGAAACACTTGTTCAACCATTACTTAACTGACTGTAAGACTGGTACATTGTTTCCAATAAGAAATATTTCGTCAACATATACTACTAGGATAACGATCGCATTCCCATTAAACCACTTATAAACACATGTCTCACATTCATTCTTAATGAAACCAAATTCCTTTATGGCTGCATCAAATCAAATGTTCCATGACCTGGATGATTTCTTTAATCCATAAATGGATTTATACAACTTGAAAACCCGTTTGGCTTCACCTGGTGTCACAAACCCTTATGGTTGTGTCATATAGACATCTTCCTGAAGGTTCCCATTATGGAATTCTATTTTTCCATCCATTTTCCAAATCTCATAATCATGGTAAGCTTCTATGGCAAGTATGATTCTTATGGATTTAAACATGGAAACTAGCGTGAAGGTTTAATCATAGTCAATTCCTTGACGTTGTCTGAATCCTTTATCCACTAGACTTTCTTTATAGGTGATAACTTAACCTTCCATGTCCAGCTTTCTCTTGAATACCCATTTGCATCCAACATGGTTTACATCAACTGGCTCCTCGACCAGAACCTAGACTTGGTTCTGATACATGGAATCCATCTCAGAATTCATAGTTTCTATCCATCTTGCATCTTCTGAGCTTTCTACTACTTACTTGTAGGAGAGAGGTTCATCATTGTCCAATAATAATGATTCACCATCCTCGGTGACTAGGAAACCAAATCTCTCTGGTTCCCTTACCTCTCTTGAGATCCTACGCAGTACTTGTGTTTCTGGAACCTCTTCCACGAGGACCTGTGGAACTTTTTCCTGTACCAAATCCTATGTATCTTGATCATCAACTTCATTGAAGTCAATATTTCTCCCACTATCCTTCTTGAGGATGTGCTCCCTCTCAAGAAAGACAGATTGTCTGGCGACAATCACTTTCTTGTCTGAAGGGTTATATAGGTAATATCCTTTTGTTTCCTTGGGATATCCTATAAAAATATACCTCATGCCCCGGGGTTCTAGTTTATTGCCTGATAAGGCCTTAAAAAATGCATCGCATCCCCATACACGTGTATGCGACTAAATGGGTTTCTTTCCATTCCATAGCTCAGAGGGAATTCCATTTTCCGCCTTAGTTGGTACTCAGTTTAATGTGTATGTTGCAGTTTGTAATGCATGTCCCCAAAAGGATAATGGAAGATCTTCATGAATCATCATTGACCTCACAATGTCCAACAAGGTTCGATTCCTCCTTTCACTGACACCATTCCACTATGGCGTATAAGGAGTGAGCTGAGATAGAATCCCAGAATCCCGTAGAAGATTGATGAACTCCTGGTTCATATATTCTCCACCTCGATCCGATCAAAGTTTCTTTATCTTCTTACCAAACTGATTATCTCCTTCATTCTTGAATTCCTTAAATTTCGATAAGGCCTCTGACTTATACCTCATTAAGTAGACAAATCCATATCTCCTCAAATCATCAGTAAAAGTAATGAATTAAGAATATCCACCTCTAGATTCTACTAGAAATGGCCCACACACATCCTTGTGCACCAATCCTAGAATCTCTGTGGCCCTTTCACCTTGTCCACCAAAGGGAGACTTGGTCATTTTCCCTTGTAAACAAGCGTGACATCTATCAAGTGGTTTTAGCTCAGTAGAGTCAAAATAACCATCTTGGCAGAACTTTGTCAAACGCTTCTCATTTACATGACCGAGACGGTGATTCCACAACTGGGTGATGTATGAGTCATGTGAGTTTGTTTCGTTATCGATTTCCAACACTTGGTTTTCATAATTTAATACATACAAACCATTATTTAAATGCTCCATACCATAACATACATTGTTCTTATAAAAGAGATAACCCTTATTTCCAAACTTGAAAATAAATCCATCTATATCCAAACAAAATACAGAAATTATGTTCTTGGTAACACTAGGAACATAATAATTGTTATGTAAAACCAAAATCATCACAGTCGGCAATGAGAGATGGTAATCGTCAATAGCCAACACAGCCAGCCTTGCGCCATTGGCAGCTCGAAGATCCACCTCTCCTCTATAAATCTTTCTAAATCTACTTAGTTCCTGCATTTGAATATAGATGTGAGCCCCACAAGCTGTATATAATACCCAATGTGTAGAAATAGAAAGATTACACTCGATAACGAATGAACCTTTAGCATCCCCATGCTTCTGGGTGCAGTTATTCTTCCAGTGGCCTTGCTTTCCACATGCAAAACATACTGCCTCCCGTTCCTTGCCCTGCCTCTGGATCTTCCCCTTCTTGGAAGGACGACGCTCGGGGGCTTAAGACTGTTTATAAGTCTTTTTCCCCTTTGCCTTGTCATTCCTTTTCTTATTCACCATAAGGATTGCGGGTTTGTAACTCCCCATGTCCTTATCTGCCTGGGGAATCATGGTCAGAACTTCTAATAAACTCTTCTCATTGTTACTCATATTGTAGTTGACAATAAAGCTAGGGAAGGTCATGGGTAGTGATGATAGGATGAGATCTGTACGCAAATCATCTGAGAATTTAATCCCTAAGATGTCTAGGCATTCAATGTAGCCAATAAACTTGACTACATGAGGCCCAGCTGGTGTAGAATCTCCATGATTAGTTGTAAATAAATCATTGGATATCTCATACCTCTCCTGTCTCACCTTTTCTTGGTAGAGATCCTTAAGGTGAGATATCATGCTATACACATCCATGTTTTCATGTTTCTTCAAGAGATCATTAGACATGGCCGATAGCATGAAACCCTAGACATATGTGGCATCATCCATGTGTTTCATGTGGAGAGATAGTTCCTCATCATTGGCCTCCTTTCTAGGCACAACTGGAATAGGCTATTCCAGCACATACAATTTCCTTTCGTGGCGAAGGATAACGTGTAAACGCCTCTACCACTCTTGGAAATTGGTGCCGGTGAGGAGGTTTTCCTTCTCAAGTATGGTTCGAAATGATATGTTTGAAGTCATTTTTCTTACCGTTTCTAAAAATTAAGATGATCAAAGGTTTAGTACTTTATTACAAAACTAAGACAAATAAATAAATTAATACTTATTACTCTCCCACTATTTTATCAAAATCCAAAATCCCTCACCATTGAATTTGGAATATTCTGTTGCCTGAATATTCTAGTGGCAAGGATCCATATTTCCCTTCCCATTACCCCAACTAGGGTTAGTCAAGAAACTTGAAGGGTTTTAGGTAGTCATTTTAAATCCCAACTGCATTAACTCGCAGCTCCTTGATCCGCTGAGTGGACTCCCCCATCCTGAAATCCTTTTATTTTGGATTTCCTCAACCTTTGCCTCTTGGTTACCCCAAGTCTTGCTGTGGCAGTCAACCCTTGATGCGAACCAAGTCAAATCAACCCAAAACCTTGAATTAGAATTCCTCGATAATTGAAAGTACCCCAACTAGGGTTGGTCAACCACTTTGAACTATGGTTTGATTCTAACCAGGATTATGGAAGGCTATACCGACTTAATATTTCTTTGAGGGATTTTATCCTTATACATAAATTTAAATTTTATTATCTTTGATTACATGATTGTTAATATTAAGTGGGATATAATTAATTTATTAACCATGTCTAAGATTATATTTACGCATAAGTTGGTCTTTATTTTAGTTCCATCTTGCATGATTGTTTAATTCATTAATTGTGTGATCGTGAAAACACACCCACAATAAATAAACCATGAAACTGACAGAAATAAAATAAATGGTATGATCATGAGCTTGTTCTATTGGTTAGTTTATCTAGAGATTGATAAACTAACCCAAGACCTAGGGGAGAAACACCTTGAACCTTTAGGGTTTGTGTTTACAGCTTTCCACCTGTCCAGCTTTGTATCTCCTTGGATTGGTTTCACCTTGGCTCTTGTCTTGAGCCGCCTCCACTAGCTTGGGAGATCCATCCATTACATATTCATTTATCTCACATGCAGGTGAGGGGTAAAAAGGGGTTTTTACATAAGAGAATCCTTGGGCACGCATGCCCTACATATTAATGAGGAGAAGGCTCGCAGGCCAACAAATTTAATTTAAATAAATAAATTAAAAGAAACCATTCACATACAAAGGTCTTGGTCTATCTCACGATCATCCGTACATGCAATGATATTTACGCATAAATAAAACTAGAATTCAATTCTTTAATTGTTCTTGTTTAAGATAAATCACGCTCGAATCAATTAATTGTCTTTAATTAATCAATCCTTTCATCTTAAACTGTTTTTCTAAATTTCCTTGAGATTCTCATCCATCATAATTTTAAACAAATAAATTCATTTAAAATTATCCTTGTACGTAACTTGTACCTTGGAAGAAACCTGGTGAATTCTCGTTCATTACGCAGATGTTAAATTAAACACATATATATAAAACACCTATCACGTGTTGTGCCTCAGCTTTATACCTGCACCATGGAACACGTCTCAAGGGTTTGTATAATATAATAATAAATTTTAATAAATTTTCTTAATTTGGGTGAGTACACGGAGTGTAGTTCCGACTACACGGTGTGTAATTTTCTTCACAGTCCATCCGAAGAACTCACCCGGGGACATGGTCTGTTAATTTACTTCAGAAATTTGTGGAGTACACGGTGTGTTATTTTGGGAACACGTCGTGTAGTGTCCGCATTACACAATTTCCAGCTGAGCAATCTGTGTATGGGGTACACGGTCCAACCCTAACCCAAAGGGACTACACGTCGTGTTTAGTTGGACCACACGGCGTGTAATCTGAAAACTGTGTACCACCTGTTCCTGGTCAACACACAGTGTCATAAATGACTTAGATAGGATCAATACATGGCCTGATTTGGCAGACCACTCCAATGCATGAACCTAGACTACCCGACGTGTACTTCCGAATACACGCCGTGTATTATCGTGTTGTACGGCCAAGAATTTTTGGCTCCTCCAGATGAGATCCTCTATTTTATTTTAATCCAAATTAAAAGAAAATGTCATTTCTGTACGGTGAATGAGAAACAATAGAGGAGGAAAAGATCTAGAGATTTAGATTTAAATAATGATTAACTTGAATTGAAACAACTAAATTATTAAATGCGTAAATCACCAACGAAAAACTAAATAATTATAATCAATTATATGAACCCTCTGATACCACTAGTAGGTTCCAGGCACAGCGGAATCATGTTCGTGGGGTAACCCAACTTTGATTTTAGAGTTAAACAATGTTCAAACTGAGATCCATCACAATATAAAATGCCGGATCTTCGGAATAAAACGAAGAATTAAAAAAAAGAGGTATTCCTGGAACCATAGAGATTGGATCATCATATGTTGGTTATAATTAATTTAATTAATTCACAATAATTACCTTGGTGGAATTCTTTCCTCGTTGATGTCTCCGGTCATGATCTTATGATCCATCATTGCGTCGTAGAATCCATGTATAGGATTCCTCTAGCGGTGATCCACACATGTGCCATGTATCTCTAGACGTCATTGAAGGGATATTCAGATGCTAGCATGGAAAAACCTTCTCTTGCAATGTACGTCTTCGATCACCTTGATTTGATGGAGGAGGATCTCTCTCGGTCTTGAGAGCATTCTTGGAGGAAGTAGTTATTTCGGACTTGAAAGAATTATCCAGAATTTTTATGCACAATGATTCTCTATGTAAAAGTGTTGGGGTTGTGAGGATATTTATAATCGGGTTTGAGGTTATAGAGTTATGACAATAAATAAACGCATTATGCGTTTTATTTATTTCATTAACTCTTATTGAAAACCCCAAATGTTGAATTATTAATTCCTTGACCTGCTCCCATGCTGATTATAATAAATATAATTTAATAAAACAATATTATATCCTCAAAATCCCGACTGAAAAAACTACACACCGTGTAATCATTAATACACAATGTGTACTAATTTTACATAAAACTACACGGCGTGTATATTTAATACACGACATGTACTTTTATTTTCCATTTTTCTTTATTTCCTCCACCACATTTATTAAACCTTGAGTAATGACTATTTATTTCTTAAATAAATGTAACTGCATTACTCGCTAATAAAAATATTATTTTTCCCACAATATATTCTCTCAAATAACTAGTGTCGAAATAAATGCGATCAGGAATCCTTAAATAATTATTAATCCACAGTCGGGAATAATCTTTATTTAACTTGTTAAATTAATATTTAACTGAGATACATGGACACACTTAGTGTGTGACCCTCTAGGCCTCTTTCTCAGTGGAATTAGGCGAAACCTGCCTAAACTCCAAGGTTAACATCTAGCAACATGCCAAGGTAGGCATATAGAAAGAAGTTAACGCTGCAATGACGTGTCACCTCATACGAACACTTACCATGTAATATAACCCCTTTATCTCGATATCTCTAATCAAGTGGGTTGCATGCTAGTGCCATCAACCCATGTGCTCAATTATTCTTTCTTTGACTTTCCAGAATTGAACTTGCTCATTCCTTACCATGGCCATGGATTTACTTAGGCTATATCAATTACATCAAAGGGCCTAAGATATCTACTTATGTTATGGAATAGAAGGAACAAATCCTTTCTTGAATTATCTATTAATGTGGTATTACTCGTGATGCACCCAATGTATCCTACCTCACTTGAAGAGTGTGTCGTCACAGTTTTCATCAATACATCTAAGTACACGAGTTGTAATACCCATTAATAATAATCTTAAAGTCTAAGGACCAATACCCACGTCCGCAGATAGGAACATCTAATGACACTATGAAATGTGGATTTCCTACGGGCGGGTCTCATTCTCATAATATCCTCCTGGATATTACCAAGGGCGCACACCATGAGAAGGTGCCTCAAAGTTTTATGAGTCCTCACCCCTAATGACCTGTATTATTTGTGTCCCTCAAATAACATAATCCGGTCATAGAACATATATTCAAGAATTTTGTTATGGCACTTCCAGGTTCTCATCATAGCAGGGATCCTGCTATGACCCTTTAATGCAATAGCTATCCTTGGGACATTATCACATGCATTGTCACGCAGAAGAAAAATCAAGATGTGATAAGGCTTTTATTAATGAATAAAGTACAAAGTAGTTGGTTCTAGGCCACCAACTTCAACACATTGTGGTGAGAGCTGGTCAGGCACTCAATCAAAACTACCTCCTAAGTCCCAACTAGAATACTCAAATGCATATTGTCATCAAGGCAAGATACTTACCCTCCCTCTGATACCATTTTGCCACAAACCAGCCTGGGTACCCTGGTAACCTGATAACCGAGCCGACCCTGACATAGCCCGAAGGGCATTCCCTATCCCCATGGGTCGGCGACTAGCACCTTGCATCATACAACATATATGTGGGCATGATTTTTCCACAAGAATGCGGAATAAAAAGAAAACAAGACAGTATTAAAAACAAAATAAAATCCATTGAGATTGATGTACCAGAATACAATAAGGCATAAAAAGACAAAATTACTAAAACCCAATTACTAAAATGGGAAAAATAACCCCAAGGTCCCTAAGGACACAACTCACCAAGACCAAATCTCAACAACTAGATCCACCTTCAAGAGATCCCTTCCCTTTTCTAGAACCTGAATGAATAAAGTCTACAAACACCCGAAGGCCAAAGTAGGGTGTGAGCCTAAGCCCAGTAGGATACCACCAAAGATTCCATAACAGATTCCAAATATAGATTATCAAAAGAAAAATATTTCAATTTCAATGTAAACAGGTTTGGAAATTCAAAATCATATTTAAACAAAACGTTCTATACATTTTCAAATGATGGAAATAAATATTTTAAGCAGTGATTTTACAAATGATGGAATATTTATAAAAAAAAGGCTTGTGTAAAAAATTTATATAAAAAATTTTATATAAATTTAGTAGGCATGTAAAGTAGTTCAAAAGCATTGGCATACATTTATATCTCAAATATAAATAAACCAGCAAGAAACATGGTCATCTGCCAAAAGGTATGATAGTATTAACCATCTATAGGATTCCACACTCTCTTTGTGAACTCATCAAAATGTGTATACACACGTCCCTATGAAATTGTCCAAAGGATACTCTTCACCAACCCGTCAAAGATGTGACCCGCGACAAGTATGTTTTAGAACGTTGTTGTAATGTAGAGTGTATCCAAATAACTCACTAACTAACTAACTAAGGCTTTCATGCGCTCTTACATGATGGGTGAACTATTTTATGACTGCTTAAAAATACGATCAATCCCACTATTCCAATTCAAAAGTGCCAATTTATTTCCATTTAAAACCAAAACATATTTTATTCAAAAACATGCCTTTGCACAAGATAAATCCAATGGGTTTCTATCAAATCATTTTAATCCATTTTCACTAGTTTGAAATCCATTCAAAACCAATTCAATCATTTCAAAATTTATTTCCACAATTAAATTCAACAATTTAATTGAAATAATTTACATCAAATCCATAATTTAAATTAAACAATTTAAATCAGCTAATTTCCATAAACACACTCAATTCATTGGATTTAGGGGTTTTACGATTTTCCATGCCAAACCATTTCAAATATCTCAATTCACTGGAATTGAGTTTTTATCAATTTAATTGAAATAAAATTTGAGCAATTGAATTTAAATCAATAATTGAAATAAATCAAGCAATACAAGGATAATCATTGCATAATCAGAACAGAACCACCTACCTTAAGGTCATCGATGTTAGCGGCAATGATAAACCACCTCATGTGATTCAATACACCTCTGCACAACCCTATTATCGTAAGCATTTACACACCAATGAATGATGTTCGTCAAGGGTTCCTAGAACAAAAAAAATTGTATATTTTATTTCATAAGGAGACAAAATATCAAAAGTGATGATAGTTTCTCTCTCCTAGATAATTTTTAGATTATCATTTAAATTATCAAATGCAGTGATAATTTATCTCACCAGGATAAGTTTCAAATTACATAAATATTATCACAGGTGATAATATGTATCTTTCATGGAACATTTTCAGTTTATGGTTAGGTCAACGCAAACGCTCGCAATTAACCACCAATAACTTATTATGAATCATCCTTTAAAAATAATCCCTTGATAATTTATTTTAATTATCATTTAGAAATACTATTAAAATATCCCTTGATAATTCCATAAATTATCTTTGACGGTTATCATATAATAATCTCTTATAAATTATCCTATGATAATTTTTATTCTATAAAATATACACATGAATAATTATAATTTTTATTCTATAAAATATACACATGAATAATTATAAACCACGTTCGATAATTATATCCTTTAATAAAACTTTTCATTTATTTAGTAATTATTTCTTCAAAAATTGCACTATTGTAATTTCACAAAAAATTTCAAATTATAATTTTTTTTAGATTACCCAAAATAATTCAATGTTTTATGCGTAAAAAAACTAGAAAATTATCCTTTGATAATTTCACAATTATCGTTTGATAAAATTATTATTTGACCTTTGATAGTACACGTATTTATCTTATGATAATTTTGTGATACTTATTTTTTTTACAATCATGCACAATTAACTTTTGACAAATTATAATAAAATATCCATTTTATAAAAATTTGTTTAAAAATAATAATAATTCCTGGAAGAATCATCTAAAAAAAGTTATAATTATCCCTTGATAATTCCATGTTGGTTTTTTTGCATAATGATTTTCTTTTGAATTGTCAAAATAATTGAATAAAGGAAACAATTAAATAAAAGAAATAAAATTAAACAAAAACTTGCATAATTATCATTGGAGCAACACCACAAACCCTCAGGAAGGGTTCACTACCGAGAAAATGATCACGGAGGAGGAAGAACGGAAAAAGATCCACCAATCACGCATAAAAGAGACCCAAGGTTGGTTGGTTTCAATAGGGACAACCAAGGATGAACGGAGAAACAATCAGGTATTTCAATACCCACACCGCACGTTTTCTCCAATTTAAGAATACTGAATCAAAAGGATTCAAATACCCAACAGAGTGTTTAAAAAAACCTTATTAATGCATTGATAAAAGAAACGGTTCAAAACGATTCATAACCGATGATTTTGAAACTCCCATGGCGTGAAAATGGAGTTTAGCATGAAAGAAAAGAGACGATGAATAGTGAATCATGTTTTTATATAATTAAATTAAATTAATATAATTAGGTATTTAATGTAAAAATTAAATGACACCAAATATCCGTTGCGAATGAAAGTAATACCCCATCTAGGGTAAACACACCATTTCTGACCCAACAGTGGTCTCAAATTTCTCAAACGATGATCTTTTTGAGAGATATTAATGATTTATTAATTAAAACTCAGAATAATTAATTAATTAATATAAAAAGAGGTATTATTGCGAGCGAGGAATCCAAACACCTAATACAAACAAATGTCATACCTTGTCTAGGGTAAACCCCTCATTCTAGACCCATCAATGATCTCGAATTTCCCTTACGATGCACTGTTTGGGAGATATTTAATTTTTAATAAAGAATATATTAAATATTATTTAAAAACTTTATCTCACAAGTGATACATACAAAAGTCTGGTGTCTTCGAATGTTATACCCATCCTAAGGTAAATACCATATTTCAGACATAATCGTGGGCTCAAATTTATCATATGATGAACCGTTTTGGAGTTATTCAATTATTTTGAATAAATTTTTCATGCTTAAAATAATATATTTAATATTTTTATTCCGACCTCCCCAAAAATTTGCAGACCTTGAAAACTCATACTTAATCAGTGTTTAACTGAGAAAATATTTAATTGAATATTCCAGAGTATTAATTGAGCATTTTACCATTCCGGAATGTGTTAAAAAAACGCAAATTTTCGCTGATAAACCATTTTGTTCTTATTTAACGTAATAATAATTTAACAAAAGATGGTTTAGAAATACCTAAAACAGTAACAGGATGTTACACCTGGTGAAAACCACATTGTGATGAACATGGGATGACTTGGGTTTCACGCATAAGATTACTCATACTAGAGATTACCTTAACTCCAAAACAAGAAGTCTTTACAAGTTCCCAACACTCCTAAAGTCCAAATATTTCTAGATGTATCCAACTTCACCATCCACTCAACTGTAGGTAGTTTCCCTATCACGATATAAATAGTGTAATTAACTGGAATCCACCATGAGATGTAACTAGGAAAAAGCTTCATGAATGTGACGCAAATATATGAGGGATACCCTGACAAGGAAATGGTCCCCAAGGAGGAATTCATGGAAGGAGGAACCAAAATGTCATCATCCCATTTTGATCAAGGAGTTAAAATCACCAACCACAATGGTAGAGGTCACTCTCTTTTATAAAGTGGGAATGTGGGGCAAGAATAGCTTGTAGCCACCCCAATGTTCTCCCCAACACAAAAGAATCATAAAAAATTACCACAGGATATAAAAAATAACTATGAAATCATAATAAACCTTTTAGTAATGGTTTCACACTTCGATAAACTAGCATAACCCATCTAATATTTATAAAATCACACCAACTGAATAAACAAGATCAACTAATATAAATATATATATATATAATTCAATGCTAAAATGACTAATAAAATATATCATAAACATCATCACATCACCATGTATAACATATCATAAACATGACATATACATGATATCCATGGTCAATATCAAAACTCAAAAGAGGGATCAAGACCTAAATAAGTAATATATAACATCCCAACTATACAGATTCTAAAACTGTATCCTCATGAGAAAAACTTCATGAGACCAGGTATCCTCCCACATAACAACCCTATATGGTGGTAATCAAGAAGATCCACTGTAATTCATAGTGCATGTGCCTTAACCTATGACCTACAAAACAAATTCTACCCATGCCCAAATGAATAAGAAGGGTATTAGACACGAATCCTAGTAGGATACCACCATGAATCTATATAAGGATTTTAATCATGTAACTAATGAAGAATCATTTAAACTCATTTTCAAGACCATGTTCACTTTTAAAAAATTCCAATTGAAAACATTTTCCTTTTTTAAATCCCTTTGTTTTTTCTCAAAAAAACATGTCTCAAAGCATGAATAAATATGGATCAAATAAATAAATAATCCACCCAAAAGAACATTCTCAACACACCCACACATGGAATCAAAGTGAGAGTAATCATAAAACCTATAATATAACCAAATAAATGGATATGGGTATATTACATGATATCTCAATCAAACAAGGCACTAACATAATGCATAAAATCATATGAATTAACCAGGAACAAGTAAAATGCAACATGGGATCTAACCATAAGGGTATAGTGTGAATTAGACTAAAAAAAATTTCTAGATATCTAGGCACGTATAATAAGTTGGAATATCTCTTAGCCTTAAGTGGGACCAAATATTAAAGAGCACTCTTGGTCCCCTGGTCAGCATTTTGGAAGCTCACTTGGTCCTCCTCCTCCCAAAGGATCTCTCGGTCTCTTATATAGTATCATAGAATCTCCCTCAGTCTTCCTCTAAAAGGATATATTAGTCCACTTGGACATACACCTTTCATATAATTCATACTCTCCCACACACCCTAGGTCCCTAATATATTAATCAATTCCAAACACATCAACATAAACAAGTTTCATTCATAAAATCAAATTTTGAAATCAAATTTGATAAACCAACATTCATGTTTTAATAAAACACCTTTCTTGAGGTAGAATCACTTCTAAAACCTCTTTATAAATCCATTTAAAACTATAAAACCTCTTTGATCCATTTTATCAAACACTTGGAATGCATTCAATCAAACTCCATTGAAAAACCCACTTTAAAACACAAAATTTCCAATACAAACCATGCATCAAATCAAATATAGAATAAACGTCAATCATAAACCAGTTTTAAGGAAATATGAGAAATAAAAACCAAATGTGATAAGGTATTAAATGTTATCCATGGAAAACACACTTAAATAGAGACACTTACATCATAATCAGTTCCAACTTTATTTCCTTTGATGGTAACCACTAGATTAAGGAAGGAGAAGTACTCAAAAACCTAAACCAAAAATAAATCAAACCAAAACCCACATTAACAACTTTAAATTCATCCAAATCACCATCTAGGGTTTTCAACTTTTAGGTAAATGGAAGAACAATGAAACATAAGGGGTAAATAAGGAGAAATCATGAAGAACTAGGCTTACCAAAATCCAAAACACTAAGGATGCATGGAGAATCCACCACCAAAGAGAGGGTATAAGCTCCATTTAAAATGGAGAGGGATACACATAAATGGGATAATAAAAGAGGTTAAAATGATATAAATATGTCAAGGTAATTGTGGTAAAAAGAAAAAAATTTAATTACCTGGATAGTTTTCACAGTTTTTTCACCTCTAGCTTCTACTGGAAATGGTCCACACACATCTGTGTGCACCAATCCTAGAAGCTTTGTGGCCCTTTCATCTTGTCCATCGAAGGGAGGCTTGGTCATTTTTCCTTGTAAACATGCATGACATCTATCAATTGGTTTTAGATCAGTAGAGTCCAAATAACCATCTTGGCAGAGCTTTGTCAAATGCTTCTCATTTACATGACCGAGACGGTGATTCCACAACTAGGTGTTGTATGAGTCATGTGAGTTTGTTTCATTATCGATTTCCAACACTTGGCTTTAATAATTTAATACATAAAAACCTTTATTTAAATGCTCCATACCATAACATACATTGTTCTTATAAAAGAGAAAAACCTTATTTACAAACATGAAAAAAATACATCTATATCCAAACAAGATACAAAAATTATGTTCTTGGTAACACTAGGCACATAATAACTGTTATGTAAAACCAAAATCATCATAGTTGGCAATGAGAGGTGGTAATCGCCAATAGCCAACACAGCCATCCTTGCGCCATTGGCAGCTCGAAGATCCACCTCCCCTCTAGAAATATTTCTAAATCTACTTGGTTCCTAAATTTGAATATATATGTGATCCCCCCAAACTGTATCTAATAACCAATGAATAGATATAGAAAGATTACACTCGATAACGAATGCACCTTTAGCATCCCCACGCTTCTGGGTGCAGTTACTCTTCCAGTGGCCTTGCTTGCCACATGCAAAACATACTGCCTCCCATTCCTTGCTCTCCCTCCGTATCTTCCCCTTCTTGGAAGGACGACACTCGGGGGCTTAAGACTATTTATAAGTCTTTGGCCCCTTTTCCTTGTCCTTCCTTTTCTTATTCACCATAAGGACTATGGGTTTGTCACGCCCCATGTCCTTATCTACCTGGTGAATCAAGGTTAGAACTTCCAATAAAATCTTCTCATTGTTGCTCATGTTGTAGTTGAAAATAAATCTAGAGAAGGTCTTGGACAGTGATGATAGGATGAGATCTGTATGCAAATCATTTGAGAATATAATCCCTAAGATGTCAAGGTGGTCAATGTAGCCAATAAGCTTGACTACATGAGGCCCAACTAGTGCAGACTCTCCAAGATTAGTTTTAAATAAAGCATTGGAGATCTCATACCTCTCCTGTATCGCCTTCTCTTGGTAGATATCCTTAAGGTGAGACATCATGCTATACACGTCCATGTTTTCAAGTTGCTTCAAGAGCTCATTAGATATGGCCGATAGTATGAAACACTAGACATATATGGCATCATCCATGTGTTTCATGTCGAGAGATAGTTCCTCATCATTAGCCTCCTTTCTAGGCGCAACTGGAATAGGATATTCCAGCAGATACAATTTCCTTTCGTGGTGAGGGATAATGTGTAAACCCCTCTGCCACTCTTGGAAATTGGTGCCAGTGAGACAGTTTTCCTTCTCGAGTATGGTTCGCAATGATATGTTTGAATTCATTTTTATTACCGTTTCTACAAATTAAGATGATCAAAGGTTTAGTACTTTATTACAAAATTGAGACAAATAAATAAATTAATACTTATTAGTCTCCCACTATTTTCTCAAAATCCAATAGCCCTCACCATTGACTTTGGAATATTCTGTTGCCTGAATATTCTAGTGGAAAGGATCCATATTTACCTTCGCATTACCCCAACTAGGGTTGGTCAAGCAACTTGAAGGATTTTAGGTAGGCATTCTAAATGCCAACTGCATTAACTCGTAGCTCCTTGATCCGCTGAGTGGACTCCCCAATCCTGAAATCCTTTTATTTTGGATTTCCTCAACCTTTGCCTCTTGGTCACAGATAGTCATGTTGTTGAAGTCAACCCTTGATGTGAACCAAGTCAAGTCAACCCAAAACCTTGAATTAGAATTCTTCGATATTTCAAAGTACCCCAACTAGGGTTGGTCAAGCACTTTGAACTATGGTTCGATTCTAACCAAGATTATAGAAGGCTATACCGACTTAATATTTATTTGAGGGATTTTATCCTTATACATAAATTTCCATTTTATTATCTTTGATTACATACTTGTTAATATTAAGTGGGATATACTTAATTTATTAACCATGTCTAACATGATATTTACGCATAAGTCGGTCTTTATTTTAGTTTCATCTTGCATGCTTGTTTGATTCATTAATTGTGTGATCGTGACAACACACCCATAATAAATAAACCATGAAACTTACAGCAATAAAATAAACGGTATGATCATGATCTTGTTCTATTGGTTATTTTATCTAGCGATTAATAAACTAACCCCAGACCTAGGGGAGAAACACCTTGAACCTTTCGGGTTCGTGTTTACAGCTTTCCATCAGTCCACCTTTGTATCTCCTTGGATTGGTTTCACCATGGCTCCTGTATTGAGCCGCCTCCACTAGCTTGTGAGCTCCATCCATTATATATGAATTTATCTCACATGCAGGTGAGGGGTAAAACAGGGTTTTTACATAAAAGAATCCTTGGGCGCGCAGGCCCTACATATTAATGAGGAGAAGTCTCGTAGGACAAAAAATTTAATTTAAATAAATAAATTAAAATAAACCATTCACATACAAAGGTCTTGGTCTAGCTCATGATCATCCATACATGCAATGATATTTACGCATAAATAAAACTAGCATTCAATTCTTTAATTGTTATTGTTTATGATAAATCACGCTTGAATCAATTAATTGTATTTAATTAATCAATCCTTTCATCTTAAACTCTTTTTCTAAATTTCCTTGAGATTCTCATCCATCATAATTTTAAACAAATAAATTCATTTAAAATTATCCTTATACGTAACTTTTACCTTGGAAGAAACCTGGTGAATTCTCATTCATTACATAGATGTTAAATTAAACACATATATATATAACACATATCACGTGTTGTGCCTCAGATTTATACTTGCACCATGGTACACGTCTCAAGGGTTTGTATAATATAATAATAAATTTTAATAAATTTGCGTAATTTGGGTGAGTACACAGCGTGTAGTTCCGACTACACGGTGTGTACTTTTCTTCACAGTCCATCTGAAGAACATGCCTGGGGACATGGAGTGTTAATTTAATTAGGAAATTTTCGGAGTATACGGTGTGTTCTTTTGGACACATGTCCTGTAGTATCCGCGTTACACAGTTTCCAGCCGGTCAATCTGTGTACGGGGTACACGGTCCAAACCTAACCCGAAGGGACTACACATCGTGTTTAGTTGGACCACACGGCGTGTAATCCAGAAACTACGTGCCACCTATTCCTGGTCAACACCTGGTGTTATAAATGACTTAGATAGGATCAATACACGGCCTGATTTGGCAGACCACGCCAAAACATGAACCTAGAATACACGACATGTACTTCCGAATACACGCCGTGTATTATCGTGTTATACGGCCAGGAACGTCTGGCTCCTCTAGATGAGATCCTCTATTTTATTTTAATCAAAATTAAAAGAAAATTTTGTTTCTGTACGGTGAATGAGAAACGATAGAGGAGGAACAGATCTCGAGATTCAGATTTAAAGAATGATTAACTTTAATTGAAACAACTAAATTATTAAATGCGTAAATCACCAATGAAAAACTAAATAATTATAATCAACGATATGAACCCTCTGATACCACTAGTAGGTTCTGGGCGTAGCAGAAGTACATTGGTGGGGTGACCCAACTTTGATTTTAGCATTAAACAATGTTCAAACCGAGATCAATCATGATATAAAACGCCGGATATTCGGAATATAATGAAGAACGAAAAAAAAGAGGGAGTCCTGGAACCATAGAGATAGGATCATCATATGTTGGTAATAATTAATTTAATTAATTCACAAGAATTACCTTGGTGGAATTATTTCTTTGTTGATGTATCCGGTCACGATCTTGTGATCCATCATTGCGTCATAGAATCCTTGTGTAGGATTCCTCTAGCGGTGATCCACACATGTGCCACGTATCTTTGGACGTCGCCGAAGGGATCTTCAGGTGCTAGCACGGAAGAACCTTCGCTTGCGATGTCCGCCTTCGATCGCCTTGATCCAATGGAGGACGATCTCTCTCGGTCTTGATAGCATTCTTGGAGGAATTAGTTATTTTGGCCTTGAAAGAATTCTCCAGAATTGTTATGCACAATGATTCTCTATCGAAAAGTGTTGGGGTTGTGAGGATATTTATAATTGGGTGTGAGGTGATAGAGTTATGACAATAAATAAACGTGTTATGAGTTTTATTTATTTCATTAACTCTTATTGAAAACCCCCAATGTTGAATTATTAATTCCTTGACATGCACCCATGATGATTATAATAAATATAATTTAATAAAACAATATTTTATCCTCAAAATCCTGACTAAAAAAACTACACGCCGTGTAATTATTAATAAAAAATGTGTACTCATTTTCCATAAAACTACACGGCATGTATATTTAATACACAACGTGTACTTTTACTTTCCATTTTTCTTTATTTCCTCCACCACATTTATTAGACCTTGAGTAATGGATATTTATTTCTTAAATAAATGTAACTGCATTACTCTCTAATAAATATATTATTTCACCCACAATATATTCTCTCAAATAACTAGTGTCGAAATAAATCCGACCATGCATCCTTAAATAATTCTTAAACCACAATCAGGAATAATTTTTATTTAACTTGTTAAATTAATATTTAACTGAGATACATGGACACACTTAGTGTGTGACCCTCTAGGACTCTTTCTCAGTGGCATTAGGCGAATCCTGTCTAAAATCCAAGGTTAGCGTCTAGAAACAAGCCAAGGCACCCCTAGAGAAAGAATTTAATGCTGCAATGACATGTCACCTCATACGAACACTTACCATGTAATATAATCCCATTGTCTCGATATCTCTAATCAAGCGGGTTGCATGCTAGTTCCATCAACCCATGTGCTCGATTATTCTTTCTTTGACTTTCCAGAATTGAACTTTCCCACTCCTTACCATGGCCATGGATTTACTTAGGCTATATCAATTCCATAAAAGGGCTTAAGATATCTACTTCTGTTATGGAATAAAAGGAACAAATCCTTTCTCGAATTATCTATTAATGTGGTATTACTCGAGACGCACCCAATGTATCCTCCCTCGCTGTGAATAGTGTGTCGTCAAAGTTTTCTTCAATACATCTAAGTTCGAGAGTTGTAATACCCATTAATAATAATATTAAAGTCTAAGGACCAATAAACACATCCGCAGATAGGAACATTCAATGAAACTATGAAATGGGTATTTCCTATGGGCGGGTCTCGTCCTCATAATATCATCCTGGATATTACCAAGGGTGCACACCATGAGAAGGTGTCTCAATGTTTTATGAGTCCTCACCCCTAATGACCTGTATTATTTGTGTCCCTCAAATAACATTATCTGGTCATAGAACATATATTCAAGAACTGTGTTATGGCACGTCCAGGTTCTCATCATAGTAGGGATCCTGTTATGACCCTTTAATGCAACAGATATCCTTGGAACATTATCACATGCATTGTCACGAAAAAGAACAATAAAGATGTGATAAGTCTTTTATTAATGAATAAAGTAAAAATTAGTTGGTTCTAGGCCACCAAATCCAACACATTGCGGTGAGAGATGGTCATGCACTCAATCACAACTACCTCCTAAGTCCCAACAAGAATACTCAAATTCATATTGTCATCAATGCAAGATTCTTAACCTCTCTTTGATACCATTTTGTCACAAACCATCTCGGGTACCCTGGTAACCCGATAACCGAGCCGGCCCTGACATAGCCCGAAGGGCATTCCCTATCCCCATAGGTCGGCGAATAGCACCTTGCATCGTACAACATATATGTGGGAATGATTTTTCCACAAGAATGCGGAAGCAAAAGAAAACAAGACAGTATGAAAAAAAATAAACTCCATTGAGATTGAAGTACCAGAATACAGTATGGCATAAAAAGCCCAAATTACTAAAACCCAAGCACTAAAATGGTGAAAATAACCCCAAGGTCCCTAAGGACACAACTCAACAAGACCAAAGCTCAAAAACTAGATCCAACTTCAAGATATCCCTTCCCTTTTCTAGAACCTGAATGAATAAAGTCTACAAACACCCAAAGGAAAAAGCAGGGTATGAGCCTAAGCCCAGTAGGATACCACCAGAGATTCCATAACAGATTCCAAATATAGATTATCAAAAGAAAATATTTCAATTTCAATGTAAACAGGTTTGGAAATTCAAAATCATATTTAAACAAAACATGATATAAACTTTCAAATGATGGAAATAAATATTTTAAGCAGTGATTTTACAAATGATGGAATATTTATAAAACAAATTCTTGTGTAAAACATTTATATAAAACATTTTATATAAATTAAGCAGGCATGTAAAGTAGTTCAAAAGCATTGGCATACATTTATATCTCAAATATAAATAAACCATCAAGTAACATGGTCATCTTCCAAATGGTACGATAGTATTAACCAGCTATAGGATTCCACACTCTCTATGTGAACTCAGCAAAATGTGTATACACACGTCCCTATGACACTGGCCAAAGGAGACTCTTCACCAACCCGTCGAAGATGTGACCCACTGTAAGTATGTTTTAGAAATTTGTTGTAGTGTAGAGTGTATCCAAATAACTCACTAACTAACTAAGGATTTCATGCGCTCTTACGTGATGGGTGAACTATTTTATGACTTCTTAAAAATGCGATCAATCCCACTATTCCATTTCAAAAGTTCCAATTTATTTCCATTTAAAACCAAAACATATTTTATTCAAAAACATGCCTTTGCACAAGATAAAACCAATGGGTTTCTATCAAATCATTTTAATCCATTTTCACTAGTTTGAAATCCATTCAAAACCAACTTCATCATTTCACAATTTATTTCCACAATTAAATTCAACAATTTAATTGAAATAATTTCCATCAAATCCATAATTTAAATTAAACAATTTAAATCAGCTAATTTCCATAAACACACTCAATTCATTGGATTCAGGGGTTTTATGATTTTCCATGCCAAAACCATTTCAAATATCTTGATTCACTGGAATCGAGTTTTTATCAATTTAATTAAAAGAAAATTTTAGCAATTGAATTTAAATCAATAATTGAAATAAATCAAGCAATACAAGGATAATCAATTTGGATAATCAGTATAGAACCACCTACCATAAGGTCTTCGATGTTAACGGCAATGATAAACCACCTCATGTGATTCAATACACCTCCGCACGACCCTATTATCGTAAGCATTTACACATCAATGAATGATGTTCGTCAAGGGTTCCTAGAACCAAAAAAAATTGTATATTTTATTTCACAAGGAGAAAAAATATCAAAAGTGGTGATAGTTTCTCTCTCCTAGATAATTTTTAGATTATCATTTAAATTATCAAATGCGGTGATAATTTATCTCACCAGGATAAGTTTCAAATTACATAAATATTATCACATGCTGAAATATTTATCTTTCATGGAACATTTTCAGTTTATGGTTTGGTCAACGCAAATGCTCGCAACTAACCACCAATAACTTATTATGAATCATCCTTTAAAAATAATCCCTTGATAATTTATTATAATTATCATTTAGCAATACTATTAAAATATCCCTTGATAATTCCATAAATTATCTTTGACGGTTATCATATAATAATCTCTTATAAATTATCCTATGATAATTTTTATTCTATAAAATATACACATGAATAATTATAATTTTTATTCTATAAAATATACACACGAATAATTATAAACCACGTTCGATAATTATATCCTTTAATAAAACTTTTCATTTATTTAGTAATTATTTCTTCAACAACTGCACTATTGTAATTTCACAAAAATTATCAAATTATAATTTTTTATAGATTAACGAAAATAATTCAATGTTTTATGCATAAAAAAACTAATAAATTATCCTTTGATAATTTCACAATTATCGTTTGATAAAATTATTATTTGACCTTTGATAATACACATATTTATCTTATGATAATTTTGTGATACTTATTTTTTTTATAATCATGCACAATTAACATTTGACAAATTATAAGAAAATATCCATTTTATAAAAATTGGTTTAAAAATAATAATAATTCCTAGAAGAATCATCTAAAAAAAGTTGTAATTATCCCTTGATAATTCCATGTTGGTTTTTTTGCATAATGATTTTCTTTTGAATTGTCAAAATAATTGAATAAAGGAAACAATTAAATCAAATAAATAAAATTAAACAAAAACTTGCAAAATTATCATTGGAGGAACACCACAAACCCTCAGGCAGGGTTCACTACTGAGGAAGATGATCACGGAGGAGGAACAAGGGAAAAAGATCCACCAATCACACATAAAAGAGACCCGAGGCTAGTTGGTTTCATTAGGGACAACCAAGGATGAACGGATAAACAACTGGGTATTTCAATACCCACACCGCACGTTTTCTCCAATTTAAGAACAGTGAATCAAAAGGATTCAAATACCCAACATAGTGTTTAAAAACACCTCATTAATGCATTGATAAAAGAAACGGTTCAAAATGATTCATAACCGATGATTTTGAAACTCCTATGGCGTGAAAATGGAGTTTAGCATGATAGAATAGAGACGATGAACAGTGAATCCCATTTTTATATAATTAAATTAAATTAATATAATTAGGTATTTAATGTAAAAATTAAATGACACCAAAGATCCGTTGTAAATGAAAGTAATACCCCATCTAGGGTAAACACGCCATTTCTGACACAACAGTGGTCTCAGATTTCTCAAACGATGATCATTTTGAGAGATATTAATGATTTATTAATTAAAACTCGGATTAATTAATTAATTAATATAAAAAGAGGTATTATTGCGAGCAAGGCATCCAAACACCCAATGCGAACAAATGTCATACCTTGTCTAGGGTAAACCCCTCATTCTGGACCCATCAGTGATCTCGGATTTCCCAATATTTGACCCCTCAAACATGGAAAATCCAAGAAAAAATAAAAATTTCAATAAAAATTTAAATAAGATGCAATAGTGTCTCAGTGAGTGTCTCGCCTCCCACTAAACTCCTTAAAGTGAGTAACATCTATGATGTAAGATAATTTAAATAGTGGTGACTTTTAGGAATCATATTCCTTATAATAATCACTTTGAAGCCAACGAGCATGTACCCTAGTGGTACAGGCTCCTGCTTGGCATCCAAAAGACCTAGGGTCAAATCCGGGCAGGGATGAATTCCGGGTACTGTAGCGGGGCACTGTAGCAGCGGTGCAACTATAGCAGCGGCAACACTGTAGCAGCGGACGGACTGTAGAAGGAACTGTTGCAGCGGCAGTAATGTAGCAGTTACTGCAGCAGCGCAGGTACTGTAGCAGTATTGTTCACCGAGGGGTCCTTTGGGCCATTTAATGGGCTTTTATGCCTTGTATTCAGGCCACTTGGCCTTGGGCTTTCAGGCTATGTAATGGGTCACCCTCTACCCAGTCTAAAGAGGTATTTGCTTTAAAAATAATAAATTGAGGCTTCGGCCCCAACCTTTAAAAAAAATAAGCACTTTGAAAAAAGTATTTAAACTCCTTAACTTCACAACATCAAATGTTATGATGTCAATAGATTTTATTTTCTTCTTATAACTATTTATAATTTCACCATCATTATATTTCTTAGAATATTTTCCATCATACTTTTCTTGAGATCATTTTGGTAACAATATGTAATTCATTACATTTTTATTTACCAATATCACATAAACTCCTTTAGGATAAAAACTTATATCTAATCCATTATGGTAATTAAATATAACTCATTACATTTTTCTTTACGGATATATCCTAAACTCTATTTGGATATTAAATGACATTCACATTGAATTTATAATTCTTTAATATTTTATTTTCCAAACTTTGAACTTCCATAAGTCTAAAAATACTCCCACTAGCCTCTTGGAAACTATATTCTTTCCAAAATATCATGATAAGATACAAAAACTATTTTGAGTTAGGAAATAACACATATTTCCATTAGTGGAAATATTTAACAAGAAACTATTATATTCATATCAAATATAGTATTTTGTGTGTTTATAGTAGTGTACTGAAAAAAATATTTTATTCTTTAAAATATTCCGTTGATTGGTGGTGGGATCATATCCTTTATATTTTATCAAACATCTAGATAAACTCTTTTATATTGTATAAAACCCCTTTTTTATCCTTATCTTCTTTTCAATAATGTTTTAAAAACTGATGAATCCTAAACCACTAAACCATCATCTCATATTATTCATAAAAACTCTTTGTTAACAAAAAAAAATACTCTTATATTTTAATATAAATAAGATAAAAATATAAACCCATTACATATATCCATTTAAGATTGATATTTTCCTTTAAATTCAACTCTATGATCTAGAAACACATTACTTTATTATTTGATAGAAAACTGCAAGGTCTGTAAATTCTTACATTGATCTTGAACTTCTTTATATTTAAAATACTTTTAAAACTTGCATTTTATATCATATAGACATTTAATATAAAAGAATTTAATTTTATAGCAATGAAACCTAAGGAGTTTAACAAACCCCTTCAGGTAGTATAGAAAATTTCCATTCTATGGAAACAATATGATTCTTTATTGACAAAGCATTTAAAATTCAATGACCTTAACTGTCTATTTGAAGAAATATTTTTGGACTTTCTAAGAAACTTTTCTTATTCTAATTTGAACTTTTACCCATTTGTATTTCCAATACATCAACAGAACTTATATATCAGTTACCATGGTTCTTATATCCTCAAAACATTTATAAAATAGTTCAAACATTTCTTGAACTAATTTACACTATTAGAACATTTCAAACAATTATTACAGAATTAATTTCATAACTAGAATAAGCCTAAGAGGATATATTCAATCACACCAATTTATGGGAACACTCAATCACATTGAGTATATGATTGGTGACCAAAATCCCTTAATTCATTTTTCATATTCCTTTTTAATCATGGTTGAAATCATATATACTTCTTATAAGTATATAGTAAAATTTTTCTCTAACACATAATTATCCTCTCTTAAGAATAATTATTAGGTTTTATATCATTATAATAATTTTCTTACATTAAGATCCTCCTTTTAAAGGATTGATCTCAAAGTTAAGTTAAATGATGATGTTGTTTATCTACAATATAAAATTTTATCATATGATTATCAAATTTTACAATAATTTAATAAAGACTTATATTAAACATGGTCCCACTAAAACTATGACCCATTTTAAAAAATACAGCATATTCATTAGTGGGATATTATCCATATTTCACTAATAAATAAGA
The DNA here is from genome assembly GCA_963277665.1 of Viscum album. Classification (NCBI taxonomy): domain Eukaryota; kingdom Viridiplantae; phylum Streptophyta; class Magnoliopsida; order Santalales; family Viscaceae; genus Viscum; species Viscum album. Next base: position 1,403,701,537 of record OY728120.1, on the reverse strand, counting down.
CCACTTTAGTATTTCTCTCACAACTTAAATATTTAGTTAGGGAATCATCCTAATAATATCATATATAAATCTTAGATGGTTGAGTGGAAAACTCTTTGTCCAATCCATCATATGGATAAACTCAAAATTATTTCTCTAATATCCCTCATAGGGGTTTCCTAGATGAGTTTAACCCAAATCATACAATAGGATTTAGTTGTCTAACACTTCAGGTTTTCCATTTCTACCATGCCTTACATAATATAATCCATGAGCACCTATATTTAATATGAACCTACCTAGTTGGATGATTGAGGTCTTAACATGAGTTTTCTTTTGAAGGAACCTAAAATATAGTATTATTTTTAAGGGTATTTAATCTCACCATATTATCTCATGTACTCACATTATATGTATGCATTCTTCGATTGATTTAGTTTTTAATCCCCATTCCTTCAACCAAATCAATATATTCCAACCATATTTATGTGTAACCCATTACATAGCTCATGTATTGTATTGCTTTCCCAAATTAAAATCCAAATATATTTACATATATCCAAATTCATTATATGTATAATTTACCTAAAACCATTTCATGTAAAGGATTATAACCACATGAAACTAACAATCCCCACAATAATAATCTTAGAGAGATAGATATCCAACCCACACTTTTCTAGATAAGGCATAAATCTCCAAACCAGTGAGTAGTCTAACTAAAAGTCTCTCTACCCAAGGATACTTTACTTAATAGAGGCCTAAATTCCATCATAATTATAATAAATAATATAAATAAACTATAATTAAATTCTTAATTCAATCTCATAACCTAATACAAGTCAAAGTGTAAGTAGAAGAAAACTAAATCAATTATCATACCTTGTACGTAACTCCTTATATGTATGTGTGATAATTTAAAAAATCATTTTTAAGAATTTAAGTTAAAGTATAAAAATATTTATAATGTAATAACTATATAAATGAATAAATTGGGGAATAAACCAAATAAATGAACCATTCATATATTTAAATTTTAGATAAACTTATTATGAACAATTAATAAATAAATAAATTATAAATACTTTATAATTTAAACATACATTATAGAAATTACATAATTAAATAAATATAAATAATTTGTACTTATTTATAATATAAAAACCATCATATTATCCTTTATATGGAATTTACTTTAAAAAAAGTGATATACCCAAAAGAATTGTGAAATTACACTGAGAATGGGGTGATCAGTGTGAACCATTTTTTACCAAATTCTTCTCAATTTAATTAATTTGAACCTCTACACCTATTAGATGAATGGATATTGTTTGTTTCACTCAAAAAATTCACACCACATGAAAGATAGAAATTAAATAGAACATAACATGTAGTATTTTTACAAGTTTCAATCCCAATGTCAGTATATTCTCCTTTTTTGCATTTGGGTCGAGCTAGTGATATGGGTGCTTCACTAATAATGTAAAGTGAATACAAAAATATCTCCCAATAGTTTGCAGTCTCTTTATTGGTTATTTATATTGTCTCCCTCTAGTTTACAATGGTTTTACAATATCCCCTTCTTGAAAATATCTTCTTGAATCTTTAGGATGATACAATATCAAAAGAAAATATCTTCTTCCTCAAACAAAAGTCTTTGATGCCTAATGGATATTCAGAAACACAGCATGCACATCAGCCTCTTCATCTCAATTTCAAAATGATCAATATATACATAGTAACATACATAAATATTTCCTCTTCATCCTCAATATTATTTAATTATTTAATGATGTTCAACAGTATCATCTCCTCACACTTTAAGAGTCTCGACACATATGATATCAATAATGGTGCATGTTGATCTATTCTCTCTTCTTATTATTCTTTATCTTCTAATTATTATTTTTATTAGACACTTATGTGTTATAATAGTATTAAGTTTTCTTCCACTCATCTCTTATTTTTATTCTATAAAAATGATATACAAAAGAATCAGTATCAGCTACTCTCACTTTATCACAATTTCTATTTTATTTTTATTCTTTTATAAATAAAGAATAAATTATAATGTCAACGTGTTTTTTTCATATTTGAAATATGATGTTCACCGTGATATTCTCTCCATGTTATTTTTTAATTTAAATCTAGTCAAATAAACTTTAGAATGTTTGAATCTTTAATATTTATTAATTAGTTTCAAGCCTTTGTATTTGAAACTCTATAACTATTATGTAGAGACTCTCCCATTATTTATCATTAAACCTCCTTTAATCTTATCTTTTAATTCTTACTCAAAACTTGGCATTTATTTCTTTATTTAGTTATTCAGATTACTCATCCTCTTTACTTATTTATTTTGATTTAAAAAATCTGTATAATCTTTATGAACCACATACAACCTTCTTCTAATGACACAACCTTCTTCTCCAATTGTCATCTCCATTATTCTCATCTAGAATATTAGAAATTCAAAACATCATGAAATTTGAACTTGAAGATCTATGCAATTTAATTCCATTTTAAATCCCGATACTTATCTCTTATTTATCCATTTAAAAACCTAAAACATCTTCTTAAAAATACATCTAATAATATCCTATGAACTCATATAATTTACTTATGAAACATCTATAAAACCCTTAAAATAGTGAATTTTACTCTTACATGGAATGTTGAAACTTCCATATTAATCTTATATTGGTCACCATCTTCTTATATTTCATGGATTTGAGTTTACTTTAATGTAGTACCATTTTTTGGAATAAGTCATTCTTATATAGCTTTGTATCTTTCAAAATGAATCTGACATAACTCTAATTTAATATGATATGAGGTCATATTAATCATCCATATCCAAGATACTACAACTTTTATTCTTACATAATTCCTTTTATTATTATTTTAAGGAACCATCTTAGATTTTGAACCTCATTCAATGCATGATCTATTGACATAACGTAATCTCGATCTCCTTTTGTTCTTTATATTTAATGTCCCTATAAAAATATATCACATCCTCTCAAAGTTTTTTCCTTATGTATCAAGAAGCATATTTTCATATCAAATAAATGATATTATGTATCCTTTATTTAATCTTATATATGATCACCTGCATCTGCACTATACCTAGATATAGTCTTTACCTAGTTTCAGGGATACTTATCCTATCGGGATTCTAGAACATTAGTATCATCCAAAATCAAATTGATTCCCAGTGAATTCTATTGATCTCTCAACCCCCTATATCTAGATCTTCATTAGATTCTGGAATTACTCAAAAATTTATGTTATCTCATGATGTAGATCTTTTTTAGGACATGTATCTTTTGTATCATTACATGTAATATCTTACATATCCTTTATAAGACCATAATTATTCCCACTTATCAAATAGTACATGTTATATATAATCTTAAATATATTATATATAGATTACTTTGCAAATTTATTCCAAAAAATATCAACTCCAAAATTTTAGAATGCTTCTCTACCCTTCTGAAGTTAAATCCAATCAAAATCTTCCACTTTAAGTAATCTCAAAAGGCTTTAAAATTCATTAGAAAATTCATAAGAATATTTCCAAATTTCTTCAAAATAATTTCAAATAATTTTCATCATATGCTATCTCAGATTTATTATTTCAATAAATCTTGGATTCTTAATTAATTCCTCATTATTTTCTTATCCATTATTCTATATAATAGAAAATTAATTATCCATCTATAAATATAGCAACTTATACATCTTGAGCCCATATTATTCAACACACAAACAACAAATAAAGGTATTTTTATGTTATACAAATCTTCAAACATGATAATCACAAGGATAGATCTTCCAATATTCTCTCAAACTCTGCTCACCAAATTGTCTTTTTTCAACTTCTTCAATATTCATCATTCAAAACATATTGAAATTATTCACATATTAACAATAACTACAATCATTATAATACATTGGGCTCTTCAATATCCCTCTTTTGATTTTTTTCAATGTTGTTCAATAAATAAATGTCAATTTGTTCTCTATATCTTTTACATTTATCTCCTCTGTATTTATAATAAATATAAAGGCATTTCTTGATAAGAGTGGTATCACGCCTCAAATAAGTAGTGATATATAAATTAACCATCTCTAAGTATATGTGAGTTTTATTGGTGTAGAAAACAATATTGATTAATCTAAATGTCAAATATTTGCACAAAATACCTCAATATGTGATCTAAAATCAGATATATTCTTTAATGGGATGTTCAAATGGATTTTCTATTACATTATCAATTTTATTAGCACACTCATCTTAATAAACACATCAAAATCATTATAGAACAAATTGGTTCTCCACCTTTTCTTCTTAACCATCTCAACAAACTCTTCCCCTTAATAATCATAATTGATCCAATAAAAAACAAGCATGGGATGGTTTGATAAGAATACATCAACAATTAATTTTTCAAAACATTCCATATTTCTAGATTTTCACACATGAATCATTTAGAATCTAATAAACTTAACTTCACCTGAATGGTTGCAGTCAAATAAATCTTCACCAAATCTTATCCATTCTTGAAATTAACACCAAGAATATCATTCACAAATAGTCTTTAAAAATTAATATAAAAAGTGATATATTGACCCATGATATACTTCTCTTATTATTATAAAATCATCAAATAACTCATCATGTTATCATCCTACATGTAGAACCTTTAATTCACTATAAAAGTAAACACGAACAAATAAATATATGGGAGTAAGTTGTGATCTCTATAGCTTCTTAGTGAGAGAAATAGGGTTGAGATTTACTTCTCAACCTAGTAACTCTTTTCTTATCAGCTTTAGTTTAGTCATAAATATTCATGATAGATTCTCATTCATTTTTTTAGATATAACCCTCATTGGTTAACATGGAATTATTAATTGTTTCAACCTTCTCCTCATGTGTAATTTTATTTTTCACAACAACTAGAAAAGTAATTCCATTTTCATCTACTTGTTTAATCTTTTTTGATAATTTTAATTGGGATAGTTATATGATCATGTATTAATTTAGAGTAGGTTTAGCATTCTTGGATTTTTCACATGGATTCTCAAGAGTGTTTCAGTTTCCATTTCTTAGAAATTATTCTAATTCATATTCTTGGATATCTTCCACCAAAAATATTATTTTTATCTATTGGATCGATTCACATCCCAATTTTTCAATCTTGATTCCCACAAAATTTATGTCCATGGAATGATTAAAATGATCCATACTCTTTTATTTACTTTTATATTAGAATCATATTCTCCTTGGTGTATCATATCTCATAATCCTATTGTGTGTGTTTTTTTGACACATTTATTTTAAACCAACCCCATGGTAGAATCACCTTCACTTCTCCTTTTATTCCTTCTCATATCGTGTGGAATTATTTCTTCCTTATAATGTGATTAATTCTTGATAGGTTTAAAATATCAATCATTATTATAGTGAACATATCAAATAAAATTCTTAGAGAATTTATCAAGATTCTCAAATCTATTTGAAGTGAACAAATTTACCTTTTTATATGGACTTTGTCTCAATTTATCTTTGCTCACACATAATTTTGGTCTTCTATAATCTCTAGGAAATAAAATATCATGATAAAAAAAGAAAATTAATTTTGTAAAAACCTTACAAAGGACCAATGGTAGCTAAAAAATATTTCTTTTCTCCCTTGAGTACAAAGATGCTCAGAAAGAACACCTTACTATTTTTTAGTGGAAGAAATTTTATTTTGGGATGCCTTTTGGGGACCTTCTTCTTCATCACATGGTCACATATACAACTAGTGTTGTGGTGGGTTTCTCACAATTTTTCTCCACCCATATATATTTATAATTTGAATTTTATACTATAATTTTCATTGAAACAACAACAGTGGAAATAGAAATTTCTATAATAAGGTTACTTTTTTTATTGAGACAACTATGGGTATTTCTTCAGATGATTTCAGGATCTTCTTGACAAAAAAATAATCCATTTTATAAATAAGACACTTTTTATAAACATTCGTGGTATTATATATTTTCTCAATATCATAGAAATAAATAGATTATGTCACTTCCTAATTTATCAATTTTAACTCCATATCAAGACACTTCATGTTGAGGGTATTTTTATCATCCTCAATGGATTTCATTCTTCCATACAATTATCCTTTAATCATCTCAAAAATAATTTTATGTATTTTTCTAATTTTATTTAAGGTATTTTCAAGCTACATTATTATTTTATCCTTAATCTATAATTCATCATTCTTGACATCAATGTTATCTTTATAAATTTATTTCAATGCATGGATATTTTCCTCACTAAATTTTCATATCTTATATTTCTCATCATAATTGTTTTATTCTATTATACTTCTAGGGAATATTTTTTTCTCTAAAAACCCATAAAATTTACTCCTTTTATGTGATTTTTGCACTTTTACAACTTCTCAGTCAATTTTTATTAAATAACATCTACTTCTATCTCCAGCAAATCTTTTTCATCTTATATACCCTTTATGGATTCAAAGATATATGCGACAACTTCAAAAATACCTTTTTTGAATAATTTTTAATTTTAGAATAAAAAATATAAATGTTATTCATTTGGAAGATACTATTCATAACATGAAATAAATTATTAGAGGATAATTTTTCATAGATATGATATAAAAATTACCACTTTGATTACCTTAAAATAGTAGTGAATACTCTTTCTCCTTTCTTATATGAGTGATCTTTATTCACTTATTGGATTCTCATATTCCTATTCCTCAAATTTTTTGTTGATATAACCTAAATTTACTCTTTGATAGTGATAAACTCCAACATATCCTTTTGAGTAATATCCCAATATTATTTAATCCTAAACTTCATGTCTAATAGATAAAAATAACTAGGAAAATAAATATATCCAATCATAGGTAAAACCTTTTTCTTTTATACCAATTTATATTCCAAGTTGGATCATGAAGTCACACTAATAGGTGGGGTGAATTAGTGAAACAAGTTTTTTCCTATTTATTTTCACTTTAATTAATTAAAACCTCTATACATATTGGGATGAATAGATATTGTTTTTTACTCAATGCATCCATACTGCAAGAAATATAGAAATTAAAGAGAGTGCATAAAACATTATTTTTAAACGGTTAAATCCCAATGTGGGTATCTAATCTCTGTTGTGTTTGGATCAAGTCTGAGATGAAAGTGCTTTGAAAATAATTAATGTGAATACAAAACTATCTCGTGATAATTTATAGTTTCCCAAATGGTTCTTTATACTGGCTCCCGCTAGTTTAAAATGGTGTTAAAATATCCCCTTCTTGATCAAGATATTCTTTATTCTTTGAGATAACACATCATAAAATGAAAATATCTTCTTCCTTAAAGTGAGATATTGGACAACAAGTAGATATTAAAAAACATAGAATACATGTTGGGATATTCATCTTAATATCTAGATGATCAATGCATGATAACATAAATACATATGATGACTTCTTCTTTAATCATATTTGATCCCTCTATTTATCTTAAATGATAGCATATACTCACTCTTTAAGAGTTTTGGCATAGATGATAATAATTGTGGTGAATATTGGCTTATTCTCTCTTTTTATTCTTCTTTCTCTTCCTTTTCTTTATCTTGTTATTATTTCTCCTCTAATTCTTTTTCTTCAACACTCTTGTTTTGTAGTAGTAGTAATTTGGCTTCCTATCCTCTCTTATTTTTCTTCAATACAAATGATATTTAAAATAATCATTATTGATTATATTCTTTTATGGTTATTTTATAAACATAGAATAATATTATCATGTGAATACATCATTTCATATTCAAAATATGAGATTATCCATTATATTATACAAACACGATATCCTCATTTAATACTGTTCAAATAAATTGTAGAATGTATTTGATTTAAATATTTATTCATTATTTTCAAATCTTAATATTTGAAACACCATATTCATTATGTGATGACCCGCTCATTATTTCTCATTAAACCTCCTTTAATCTTGAATTTTAATTATTCCTTAATATCTATCATTTATTTCTTCATTTTTTTCCCTAAAATTATCATTCTATTTCCTTATTTATTTAGATTTCACAAAATCCAAATCAAATTTATAGAAACATTCATAATATTTTTATCACAACACAACCTTCTTGCAAATAATGACCACTATTATTCTTAGCTAAAATCATGGTTGTTCAAAGCATCATGAAATTTTAACTTTAATATTTCCAAAAAAAATCATCTTATTTTATCACTTGATATTTCTATCTTATTTATCTATTTAAGTAATTGAAATATTAGCCTAAAAAACCTCTTCAGATATCTTAAAAACTCATATAATTTACTTCTAAAAAATCAAGAAAATATTTATGATAGAGTAATTTACACTTAAGTATCATATTGAAACTTCCATTTTAATCTTACATTGGTAACCATCTATTGAATTTTATCTTTCATGGATTCTAGTTTATTATGAAATAGCATAATTTCTAGAACAAGTCATTCTTACCTATCTATGTATCTTCTCAAATTAATCTAACATAGCTATGATTTAATCTGACATGATCATGGATTAATATTCCATAGCCCAATTGTCGCACCTATAATTATTACATAATGAATTTTCTTATTATTATATGGATCCATATTACTTTCTAAATGTCATTAAATGAATGATCTATTGGCATAAGGTATTCTAAATCTTCTCAAAGACTTTATATTTTATATACCTTGAAATTTTTTATTTATCCTTTGAAATTGTTTTTCTTACATATTAATCAAAGTATCTTTCACATCAACTAAAATATATTATGTATCATTTAGTGAATCTTCCATATGCTCACCTACATAAAAAAATTACTATATCCAAAAATTACCTATTTCTAGTGATACTTCTTCTATATGAATTTTAGAACTTCACCAACATCCAAAATCAAATTGATTCCTAGTATGTGCTTCCAATCTCTCAACCCCCTATATCCATAACTTCATCATATTCCAAACTTACTCAAACATCATGTTATCTTACAAATCATGTATTTAGTGGGGCGTATATCTTTTGTATCATCACCTATAATGTGATACGTATCCTTTGGTAGACTAGATGTATTCTTACATATCGAGTAGGAAATATTATGTATCAAATTCAATATATTTCATACAAATTACTTGTCTAAAATTATTCTAAAAATCTGCCACTCTAAAATTTTAGAATGCTACTCCATCCTTCTCAAGTCAACTCCAATCAATCTCATCTACTTCAAGACATCTCAAGAATCATCAAATGACTTTTGAAAATTCATAATAATATTTACAAATTTCTTCAACATAATTTCAAATCATTGAAAACATAATTTAACTCAATATGAATATTTTAATAAATCTCAACTGTTAAAATTAATTCCTACTATTTTTCTCAACAATTATTCTTAATAATAATGCATTAATTAATCTCCAATAAATATAACACCTTTTACAACTTGACTATAGTTTTTTCAACACACCGTTATCCAATAGATATATTCATATATTATAGAACTATTTAAGCTTGATAATCACACGGATAGATCTTCTAAAATTATCTAAATCTCTTCTCACCAAGATAACTTTTCTTCAAACTCTTCAATATTCATCACTCAACACATATTTACATTATTCAATTATTGAAAAAAATATAATCATCATGATCCATTGTTCTCTTTAATATGATATGTGAAATATTAACATTCTATATATGAACAACCCATGCATATTATGTAAACATCTAAAATATCACATATTTATTTATTAAACCTTGATTATATAAACTATGAAAACATACTTTTGATATGGGTTAAATAATTTCTCAAATAAGGTTTTTAATTTGAAAAACTTCAAGTTAAATATTATGAACAGATCATAATATTAAATAAAAACTCCTTCATATTTCTCCTTATTTTTTAATTTATAAAATTTTTATAAATCACTATTATAATTTCAATATAAACATTTTATATCTAATATAAGTTGAAAATATTATTTTAATATTAATAATAAATATTATTGAATATGTATTTAATAAATGTTTCATAAACATTTAATTAATTAATCATAATCACTTTATAATTAATTACATTATAAAAACTTTTATAAATTAAATAAACATCCCAATATACTATTTTCCATAATTTATAAACAATTTATAAATTATCTAATTCAATTCATAATTTGAATTTAGAAAAATTAAAATTTTCCACTATATTATTTTTAATGATATATCATATACCAAAATATGTGATTAATAATCCATAATGCTCAAAACTATCAATATTACCCCATTATTGGTAATATAAACTTATAATAAGTTGGGGTTCCTGCTTAAGAATAGGCCATGGTTCTTAGCTATCATCGCTTATAATATTTCATGCATAAGAATAAAACGGTGCTTGGTTGTCTTTGTAAGAATAACTCAACACGTGCTGGAAAATCACCACTTATGATATATCATTATATCGTAAAGGTAATACAAAACTCTATTTTGTAACCTTAGAGAGGTTAAATCATACCTCATGATAGGCTATATCATATGCTATGATATAATGAAAAATATAGGTTTTGAATTATGTTGACACCTAAGATATCCCATTTGGTAAGGTCATAATGATAGCCATAGTTCAAAATTGATATCATTCCTTATAATATACATTATCATAAGGACTTCCAAAGTTTAAATTTCATGTCATTTTTAATGATTTCAAATATGATACATGATACAATATCAAATACCCATAATTTTAAAAATGATTTCATGAATCAAAGAGCATGGAATGAATCACACACCACTATTGGGTTTCTAAGAATTTAATGAAACCCATTATAGATAGTTTAAGTAATCAGAAACCTCAAAACCCATGATCAACCATGGTTAAAACCGAAATCATTTATAAATATAAAATAAAAAACTCATTCATACCCCATATCGTAGAAGGTTTCTACAACTGTCTTTGATCAGTATACTTGATGAAGATCCCTTAAAGGCAGCCAAAGGTATCCCTCCTCTATGGTGTATCATCAAAATCACATGAATCACCCATCATATGAGTAGGATACTCCTATATTCTCACATAAATCTAGTGCCTCTTGCTGTAAATAGATAAAAAGGGAGTGATCTATGGGAGATTAATGGGAGGAAAATGGAAGCTCAAACCATTACCAACTTAATAAAAATGTCCCCTTATAGAGCCCTTAGTACATTCCTAATAATTTATGCATTAACTCATGTTATAAAATATATGAGTTATGCATGTGGCCATTTCATGAATTTAACATTTTAATAAAACTAATGATTCTCCCAAATGTTTCATCTTAGTAAATGTTAACCATAAGTTATATCCATGGAAGATTCTTCAATGTTAACACTTAATGTTATATCACCTCAATTTGTCATAGAGTGTTTATGTAAATTGTACAACATGATTTAATAATGAATATTTACTTAAGATATACCATTTCATGCACTATGATAGGCTGGTGTAGTACCATGATATGATATATCATGCCTTTATGATATACCCTTAGTATAGTATAAGATGCATCTAAAATGCACCACATGCATATGGGATTTAGGGAATATCTCTATCACTTGTAAATTGATAACTTTGTAAGGAAATACAAATTAAACCATATTACATCATTATTCTTAGATGTATTAGAAATCATAGTAACAAATTCCATTATGATATTTTCCCACATCCACATTTTTATAGGGATAGGTTGCATGAAACCCTTAAAAAGTGTTCTCTCAAACTTTACATGTTGGTATATTAATCATTTTGACACATAGTCATCAATTTCCCATGTCATGTTGTCTTCACAAAATTTTATTTTGAATCCCTATACATATTTGGGCTATTAGGGTGTATAAAGAAATTTGATCTATGAGCATTATCCAGTAATTCCCTCTTACACTCAAGTATCAATGGTGAATTTAGTCTACTTACAAACATTAAAACACTATATTCATAGATGAGTTCTATCAATCTCCCATCTATCATGGATTTAATCTTCTTTTGTAAACCCTTGAAATCTTTTTGAGACTTCATTATCTTCTCTAAAAATGATAGTTGAAAAGGGAATTTTGTTTCCCCTTCCCTAAAAAATTCCATGTTAATAATTAATAAATCCTTGATTATTGGATCCTTATCCATCATCATCGTGGATAAAACTCTATTATCCTTCCTATATAATGAATATTCTATATTTCTTACCTTCCCAAGGTGGTAGCATATTGTACAATCATAATCCTTAAGTAGTTTGATCCATATCATTTATCTTATATTGATATATTTATATGTGAATATATACTTTAAACACTTGTGATTTATATATATGCCACATCTTTCAACATAAAAAATTTGTCTCCATATCTTCAAGAAAAATATTACATCCACTAGTTCAAGATCATAGTCTATAAAATTTTATTCATGGGTCCTTAATTTACTTGATATATATAAAATAAATCTATCATTTTTCATAAGGACGCATCCTAGTGTTTTCATTGATGGATCACTATATATCATAAATCCATCCATCCTTAATGGTAATCTCAATATCGGTGTATTGATTAATCTATTATTTAGTACCTTAAAAACATTCTTCAGGTTTCTTTGACCATTTCAATTTGACCCCTTTACATTTCATATTTATTTCGGGTTGGATAAAAGGGAAAAAATTAAACAAATCACCGATTATAAAAAAAATCCAAAGTAGCTACATATCATAGTAATATTCATTAGTTTAGGTCATTCATTAACTATCGTCATCTTTGAAGGGTCAAGAGATAACCTATCATTAGAGATAATATGGTCAGGAAAAGAAACTTATTGAATCCAAAAATCACTCTTACTAAATTTACTATATAACTAAATCTCTCTTAATGTCTTAGAAATAATTCATAAATGATTCTGATGATATTCATAGATTTTGGAGTATATCAAGATATCATCAATAAATAACACAAAAAATATATTAATATTATCATTGAATACTCTATTAATCAAATCCATAATCCTAGAAGATGTATTTTTTAATCCAAAAGGAATTTCTATAAACTCAAAATTCCCATACCTCATATGAAAAACCATTTTAGATATGTCATGCTTATTAAATTTTAATTGATGATAACTAGAATGAAGATCAATATTTGAGAAGTATTTAACCCCTTTAATTTGATTACACAAATCATCAATGCCTGATAAAGGTTATATATTCTTAATTTTAATGGAATTGATTTTCTTATAATCAATGAAAAACCTCATATATCCATCCTTCTTTTTCAAAAATAAAACGAGTGATTCTAATAGTTAGGTACTAGGTAATATGAATCACTAACCACACAACTGTTTAAGTTGATTGTACAATTCCCCCAATTACCTTAGGTTTATTCTATAGGGTGGATTATATATGAGTTCAACATCACTGATAAGGTCGATAAATAATTATACTTCATGATTAGGTGGATATGTAGGTAATTACTCAATGAATGAAATAATATAATCATATATAATAGATATTTCCTCTATTCAAAAAATATTCTTCTTATTCATTGATTGTATTTGAACTTCATCTTCTTCAAGAATTTCATTAAGATGAGCCTCCAAAGGTAGTTCTAAATAAGACATGATCAATGATGTATCTACTCTAATAAAAATGTATTCTACGATAGCATCACAAATTATAATATATTTTGAATGATATAAAATTATTACATTATACTTTGAGATTCAATCCATCCCATTAATTATGCCAATCGTGTTAAGTCAAAAGTCTTATTTTGACTTTTACGTCTTTTTTTTTGGAAATCACAAATCAATTTTTACTCATTTTTTATATAAAGGATTTAATTTGAATATGATTACTCAGTCTTTCGTACTTACTCTGTCAACCGTACTAACTCTATCAATTGTATTGACTCTCTCAATCGTACTGACTCTATCAATCGTACTGACTCTTTTAATCATACTGACTCTGTCAATCGTACTGACTCTTTCAATCATACTGACTCTGTCAATCGTACAGATTGTGTCTATCGTACTGAATCTATCTATCATATTGACTATATTCATCGTACCCACATTGTGCACCGTACTCACTTTTATCAACCTTGTCTTGACCCTTTGACAGGATGAGTGGAGATATTTGGTTGTCTCAAGCTCGCATAGATAATCCTCAAGTGGACAAAGTTTAAAGATGAATGCTTTACTTGAATCTGCATTGTGCGGGATTCAATTGATAACAAAGATCACTCAGATCATGCGGTGCATGTTATTTCCCACTTTTAAATGATGGAGAAACAGTACGTATTCTGTGTTTTTCCCGCATCGACAACGAGCTCGGTCGAGCATTGCTTTATTACCGATTCAGTGTCTACTATTCAGTTGAGCTAGCTATGGGGTTCGGCACCAGTTACACTTACACACCACTTCCTCATTGGTCACGCCACACTTGCACTGGCCCACTGGCACCTCTGAGCCCAATGCAGCCTATCTATTCACGCCCTATACACGGGCACACCTCTAGGATTATACATGGAATAACCATCTTATACACCTGCCTTTTCCTCCATACGGCCTCCTTAGGCAGGCTCTCCCATGAGGTTGACCTTGAGTCCCTCGAGTGTGGTTGAGGGATAGCCTTTGGGGGTTTGAGTGTATGACCCGATATTTTTTATGTAAAGCCAAATAAAACTTAGCATATATTCTAAGTGTAGAATATAATTCCAAGCCTTTATAATTATTTCCAAAACACCTCAAACTTCTTATAAAATAAATGATTCTTCATGAAAAATAGATATGTACTTTTCACTTTTTACATGACCTTTGAAATACTTCATGCAGATTTATGTTTGCATGGTTTTATAGTCTTCTTCCAATTCTAATTCTTCTCCAACATTGTAATAGACAATGTTTCCTTGAAACATGTCTTCGACATTTAATATCACTTCAACAATCGTCGAAGTTAATATATAAATGTTCTCGAACATGACATCCAATGTCATCAAATGAATCCATAACAGTTTTCCAAGCATCACCACTTCATCCACCATCACATAGTGGTTTATTGACAACAAATGCAACCTAGAATCAACAATATTCCCCTTTTTATTTTTTTTGTCAATATCAACACATGTCATTAAAGTCAATATGTGATAAAAACCTTCTCCCCCTCATTAAAAATCAAATGCAAAGGGAAAATGGGGTCTTCTTAACTCTTCTTTCTTCCAAAAACTTGTTCTCCTCCCTTTTAAGATTATCTTCTTGAACACTTCTAAGAGAGGGATGATATCACATGGTTCTCTTAGAAAGGTGTCTTTAGTTAATAAACTCTAAGTCTACATGGGTTAACCTGATGTAGAAAACAAGAGAGATACAACCAAGTTTTTCTATGCTTTCCATAAGCTACCATGCATATGAAATCATGCTCAGAAATTCTCAAAATATTAGGAGTTTCTAAAAACCATATTTTTTCAATGAAATAGAAAATCATGAACACTTCAATAAACACATTAGAATGTTCAAGTGAAAAGATATAACTCCCCCTTTGTCTCGTCTTGTCATCAACCAAGCACTCCCCCTTAATTGATAAGAATAATACAATTAAGAATTAGGGATAAAAGTGTGATTAACAAACCTCAACCTTCAATTCTACCAGGCTGTCTTAAAATTTCTAGATTCATGTTTCAAATGTTTTGGCAACCTCATTTCTTTACTTGGATCCCCCTCAAAGGAAACACTCGTCAACACCTTCATGATAGTGAGTCTCTTCAAGAATATATTTCAAGATATTCCAATTTGAGAACACGCCAAAATGGAATTCTTTATGTGACTATCCAATTTTGAAAATGTACACGCCTTGTTGTCTAGAATATAACGGCACTCATTAAATCTTAGGTTCTCCCCCTGAGAACTCGGTACACCTTTATTTCCCCACGTTGTAAGCACAAATCCATACACAAAAGATATAAGGGAATAAGGTGGAGTTACTTTTTCCTCAATGTGAACAAGGTTGAGATGGTTTTCTCAACCAAGTTGCTCCACTTTCACTAATCTTCATGCTTCCACGTCTAATTTTTCAAATCTGATTTATCCTTTTGTAACATGGGTCTTATCACTCCTACCACTTCATTGTGTGAGATAGTTCTCTCTTTATCCATCAAATCATATGCATCTCCTGATGCAAGATTCATTCTCTTTAAGGATTCTTTTTATGCTGGCAATGTGGTTAAACATCCTCTTGCACTGTGTCCATCTTTATTGCATCTCTCATACAGAACTTCTTCAATACAAGAGTTTCCATTTTCTGAAAACCTCTCATGAAATTTATCTTCTCCAGCTGTAATCTTCATTTTTCTTTTAGCACTGGCTTTTTCTTGTGATACTTCTAACTTTTTGGCTTTCTCCAAATCAGCTGGAAAAATCACAAGAATTTCTTTGGAAATGTTGACAACTTGTTTGGAGTTTCCACATTGCTTTAGATGAGTGACATTATTCACATCTTTCTTCTAAGATGTAGCACTCCTTTTATCTTCTTCTAAAACTTCTTGGGAGTAATTTGATCTGCATTATTTTTTAGATTTCCACCCAAGGATGACTCTTCTTTCTCTTGTGGTCTTTTCTTCCCACTTTTCCTTGAAACATGTTGAGATGTACATGCATCACTTTTGTGACTCTTTTGATTACATCTACCTCAAACTTCTTTTAAACATTCATACTTGTTTTGTCTTGGCATATTGGATGAATTTATGGCCACATCATTATTTCTCTAAGATTCTGTTCTCATTTTTTCACCATGAATCCCTCTTGATTCATGCTTTTTTTCTAGCAATGAAATGTTATACCAACAAGAGTAGGTTTTGTTCCCATATGTTTCACAGCACCAGAAAAACCCATTAAACCTAGATCTTCCACCTTGATATGTATTCTATTCAGTACTTCTTCAAACTAAGCCTTCTTTTTTCTAAGGGTAGTGATTTTCTTGACTCACTTCTTTCTCCCTTTGATATAGGAGGATCTCTCATTGTTCTTCTTAGTGATAGTTTGTTTAACAGTCTTCTTGTTTTATTCATATCTCAATATTGACTTGTCACCCTCTTTTCTTACATGTCTTCCCTTTTGTTGTGGTCTTCTCTTCACATCATCAGATGATTTGTGCATGATAGGTACATACCAGCACTCATCATAACAATGACCAATTTTGTTGCGGTACTCACATAAATCTTCAAAGCATTCAAATTTTTTCTTTATAGACTGGTTTATTTTCTATGATTTTTTCTTCTCTAGTGTGGGTCTTCTATTTCATTCAACTTTGCTCCCCCTAAATACAAACCTTCTGTTATTTTCATGAATTTCCTTGTTATTCCAACATTCCAAAGCTTCGTGTCAAAACTTCTAGAAACACCAACAATAGCCTATGAACCATTTTCTCTTCTTTTGTGGTGTAATATATTTAGTTTTCAAAAATTATGAACCTTACTGTTTTTGAGTGGCACCACCAAACATTGGGAGACTTCTTAGGGAATAGTTCTTCATGTTGCTTTTCACATTCACCCTTGATGTGGTGGATTTAACAACATTTTTCACCATCCATACTTTCCCAAAGTTTGGTTTAAAACTTTTACTAGCATTTGAAACATCATTAGTACATAAAATACTTTATAGGTTATGGGATACCTTCTTCTTGGAAGATGATTCCATTTGATTAGAAGATGATCTCAAGTTCTTTATGGAATCACGATCCTCAATACAAACTTGAGTCATAACATCTCTTATTTCAATTATTTGGGAAGTTCCAAATTGTGGCAATTCCTGATTTTTCAGTCTCACCTCCAGCTCTAAACACTTCATGTTGAGGGAGTCCTAATCATCCTCAACTGATCTCGATTTGGCTTCTCAATCCTCCATCAGCTTCTTCATTTGTTCTTCATGCATGCTTCTTGATTCTTGCAAAGAATTGTCAAGCTCCTTTAATTTGTTATTTATATCCTCTAGTTGAGCAATTTTGACAACCATAGAAACTTTGAACAATTTTTCAAATTCATGAAAAGATTCTACAAATACAATCTCAAAGAATTATTTCTCACTAACACTTTCAATTCTTCAACATTTTTGGCATATCTTTCATTGCAAAGAGAATTTTGTTTCTTTTTCTTTAATAAGTTTTGTGAGAGTGTTGGATATCTCAATCCTTTTAGTCAATGCCTCTTCTAAAGCATTAGTCTCTTCCTCCTACTATAACTTTTCATCATGAAGACCGTTGACACCTTCAACAATATTCTTTACAACTTCTTTGGTAACTTTCTTCATATTTTCTTTGAATTCAAAGAGTAAATCACTAAGTGATCCATCATCATCATAACTTGAGCAAGCTTCATTAGAAGAAGAATAATCAAAAGAATCTCTGCAACATATACCATTTTGATTACCTTCACTTATAGGTATCTCTGCCTGTACTGCAAGATTCTTCACCGTCTTTCTTGTATGTCTCTTCTTTCTATTCTTCTGAGTCTTGGCAGAAATTTCCAGATTAGTATCCTCAAGAGTGACATCCTTTTTCTCCATCTGAGGTAGATCACTCATTTCCTGAAATCTACACTTCATAAACTCTCTTGGATCTTTAGAGGTAACCTTCCCTCTAATATCAATTATAGTTCCCTAGGTCGGATTGACCACTGAGAGGGGGGTGAATCAGTGGTCTATATTTTACATATTCTTTCTTTTGAACTTTTTAAGGTTCTCGATCCAATCAATGGTATCTCACAATCTCACTTTGTATGCAAAAATAACGAGAGATAGTACATCACATGATATTTACAAGGTTTAGTACAAAGACATACTCCTTATCATGTTGGTTATTCTCCCCAACACGGATTCTCCACTATAATCTTATAATCAACTACAATGGTTGATACAGAGTCACACTATATCTATCTTGAATCCACACAGGAGGTTCCTTATACTACATCACACAGTGTTACTAGAATCCACACATGCCTACTCCAGAATCCTCACCAGAGACTTCCTGCTCCCAACTCCAACAGAGAGGCTTCCTCCTTATTTCAAGACTTGATCCACCGTAGGTTGATCTAGTGATCTTCTTCTACAAGCTTGATGGATCACACTTTCCCATGTACATTTAAAGAACCTTTGCAGCTTACTGGACTTGCTCACAAATCTCTGATCACCTGTATTAAATCAGTTTCCTCAGTGCAACTACGCTCGAGAAATTCTTCCTACTATCTGATGAAGTCCCGACCTCAATTAATGTGTGCAAGAGGTTCACACAACTTCTTCAAGAATATTATATGCAAGAAAGATCTTGCACGAGTTTATCTCAGTCTTCTTTCTTGAATTATTAACTCTATCTCAACAAATGCACTTCATGCATGGATTGCATGGCATCTGAAACCATAGCACATTCATTTATGATATTTATTATTATGTGCTTCTCAATTATGTTTCGGGAATCTTTTCGCGTGCGTGTGTATTGATGATCACATGAATGTGCTTCCTTCTATTTGGATTATCTTCTCAATTGATTATGAATGCATGTATTTCATGTATGCATGCATTGTCCTCTTATTTCTCGGTGTATCTTTTTTAAGTATGCATGCATTGGTTGCATGCAACTCCCTACTTCCTTCGTGTGAAGGGATCTCACGATGTCTCACTGCCTTCATGTAGGCCAAGTAAGGCTCACATGGTTGTTCTCCTCTCCTTCACATAAGGGCTTTGTAAGAGTGATCATGTGAACCCTTTTCCCTTCATGTGACACAGGTGGTCCATAGGATTTGTCCATGGGTTCTTCTCAAGTTCCTTCACATAAGCAAGAGGAGCTACACAGGAGGTCCTTCATATGACACTGGTTGTGTTCGCAGGTTCTTCTCAAGTGCTTTCGCATAATCCAATGCTGCTTCGCGTGACAAGATAACTGTTTGCGGGTTCCTTAGAAATACCTTTACGTGACAAGGTTGTGTGTCTGCGAGTTCTTTCTCAAAACACTGGTTGTGTTTGCAGGTTCTATCCCAAAATCTTTGTGAGACCAGGTTAGCTCATGGATACCCTTTGCGTGAGAGGATCACAAAAGCTCTTCTCCTCAATGTGAACTCGGGCTCCTCTATTTTAAGAGCTTCACCCCATTTCTCAAGAACGCAGCAACAACCATTCTCGACAGAGCCTCGATTTTTATAGGCAAGGATCGCACCACCTATCTCCGATTTTTAAGGCAAGTCGAGAACTCATTCAAAATCTCGAGGATCTTGGGATCTCATGAATTCCAAAACTCTCAGCTTCTCCATTCATCACTAGAATGATCACAAGATCGTGTGATTGTTTCGCATAATCACTTCGTTGATCATGCGATGCCTTGATGGACTTCTTGCGATGTCATGGTGATTATTGACATGCCTTAATGCGACACCACTTAGCTTGGTGAACATCCTCCCAAATAACTCATTCGATAATATCAGTAAAATACGGGATCTTCTTGCGAACGAAGTTACGTTCCCTTTTTTTATGTGACACCTTCTTATGGTCGCAAGATTTATTTGAGTAATCCAAAGAACATCACGCAATGCTACGGGTGATTGTCATTCGTTCATGCAATGGACTCATGCGATGTCACTAGTTCTTACGACGGCTTCTTGCAGCGTCACTGTCCTTCAAATATTCAATATGCAAGACGAAGTTGAATGTCTTGCTTTTGTCCGATCAACCTTGTCTCGATCCTTCGACGAAACGAGTAGAGATGTTTGGTTGTCTCGAGCTCATGCGGACAATCCTCGGGTGGACGAAGGTTGAAGACGAACACTTTATTCAAATATGCACTGTGCAATAGGTCTCCCTTCAAGCATTTTCAGGTTGAACAGTCGTCGTATCAAATATACCTTATTTGTTGTAGAAGGCTTCTCGTACATATTTGTGAGGGCTTTCATCAGGTCCATCGTCGTCTTCTCCTATCTGATGTTGAACGCCACGTTTTTGGCCAACGTTAGGCGCACAACACCCAGAACCTGTCGGTCTAGTAGCTCCCACTCCGACTTCTCCATGTCCGCTGGCTTCACACCCAGAAGTGGCAAGTGCATCTTTTTTTGATAAAGATAATCTTCGATCTGCATCCTCCAGAAACTGAAATCAGTTCCATCGAAGCGATCGATCTTCACTTTGCCTTCATCCAGATCCATCGTTGGAGAATTCCGAACCTCCTCTGATACCAGTTGTTGCGGAATCGCTGGGAGATGCAACGACAGAAATGAGAAAAACGAAAGAAAGAAAGAAAAGGACACACCGATTTACGTGGTTCGGGAATAATCCCTACGTCCACGGGAGAGGCAGAATATTTCACTATTCGGGAGCACAAATTACAGAGGGTTTTTTTTTCAGTAGTAACCCTGGCCCAAAATGGGCTATAAAACAATGGAGAAGATTATCACTGTTCGAAAAAGTGGTCCGCGTCGCAACAGTTGCAGGCCACAAGCATTCGGACCAACCGGATCAGGCAACACCAATCCAACATTGCACTCATTTCACTTCCAAAATGGTATCTCCAGACCTATTAACACCACAATATCAATTTGGACCCTTTAGGAATCCATAATCATGGTGGATTTGGATTTTTAATTAAGGAATTGGGTCAGCCCGAAAGCCCATTTCTAGTTTTTTAAAAAAAATGTTTATTTAATATCTTATTCAATTTTTATGATTTTTTAGTGATTCCAAGTCTCACTAGAGACCACTGAACTCAGGCGTTCCCCCATTCTCTTTTCCCCCTCTTTGGAGCTCATATGCATCACGAATTAGGGAAAAACTTCTTAGGCTTTCTCAAATTGTCCAGATTTGAAAAGGTAACTTGTTTCCTTCATAACTCCTTCATTTTTTACTCTTTTTCCCCTATTTCAGTTCTCACTTGACCTTCTCAGCCTTATTCGAACCTCACTCGCATTTTTGGTTGTTTGGAAATTCAGATACTGGTTTATTTGGGGCGATTTCTTCAAGATCCCTCAAGTAAGTGGGTCTCCTTCCTTCTTCTTTCAATTTTCTTAGAGTTCATTCCTTTTGCATGGGGTTTCTTCCCTTATTCTTGAAGTTCCTTATGTCCAACAAGTAGGGTTTCGAACCTAGGGTTTGATCTGGGGTTTCTTGGTCTATTCTTATGGTTTTAGGCTTGATCTAAGTCCCTTGTGGTGCAGCGGTGGTGCGGTTGAATTTTCGCACAAAGATTCAAGGGTTTTGATAATTGTGGTAGGTGATTCCATGGGTAATCAATGCTAGATGAGTTAGATTTTCTGAATTTCTATTTTTAGCACACTTCTCCTTCATTATCCTTTCTGCAAAATCTGGTTTTTGTAACGTTTGTTGAGCAAATGATTTTTAGGTGCCAATTTTGTGTTAAATTGAGTGTTTTACATGTCTATTTTATGTTATGCCAAATGTGGTTGTTTTATAACTCATGTAATGGGTTTATGGAAATATTTTGGGTGTTGAAAATTCTGTTTTGGTAATTATGGGTATTGAAATAGTGTTCAAAGTGGGGTTTTTAAGGGATTTTGTGTGCAAAACATTGTTAAATTTTGTTAAGTTATTTTATTGAAATCCTAAAGGTTTTATTGGGTGGTGTAAGTGGTGCAAAGCATGTGTAACTACTATTTTGAATTTATTATGACCAGAAATGATGTGTTTATGTGATAATGGTTTTTGGTATCATGTGAAAGTAGTTTGAGCACAAAGGGGGAAGCCCAGGTATCTAGGAGGGCGAATATGTACTAGTACGCTAGTGATCTGGAACGGTTTTATCCCTGTTTCACTGAGAAAAATGGATAACGACAACACTAAAAAAATTATATTGATGATGTTTGGGGACCAATATGTTATGGGTATGTTATATACTAGTGGATCATGCATGATAACAGATTTTTGTTTTGGTTACTTTACACCGAGGTACGAGGTACATGGGGCTCGAGACTAACTAGTGCCTAGGGGTGTTCCCGAGATTAGTGTTCATTGACTCTTTTGTAATTATCTTTGGCATATTGTGGTTTTTTCTAGAAAATACATTATATTACATGTTTTACTTAAATGTGCCCACTCATGGAAGATTCTCTTTGAAAACTGTTTACATTTAAAAGTTTCATTCTTTAGAAATTATTTCCACCACTTTCTTCTTATCAAAACTAACATGCTTTTTATCTTGTATTGTTTACTCTATGGAATTTCTTGGTGGTATCCTATTGGGTTAGGCTCAAACCCTACTTACACCTCTTGGGTGTAAGTAGACTTGATCATGTTTGACACAGGTAAAGGAAATGCCTTGGGTGATGGCGGTTCGGGTTGTTAGCTCATTTCCATAGTGCGGTGTTGTGGAGACTGCTTGTGGGTGATGTCACCTTGTCGTGTGGAGTCCTTGGCGTTGTTTTACTGCTACTTTTATGTGCCTTTGGACCTCTTTTTTTATTTTTAAACCTATGTATTCAGTTCTTGATTTTTTTTAAAGCTTGTTTGGCATGAATTTTCAGATCCGGTTTATCGATTGTTTTTTATGTTTTATGTATCCATACTCAGGTAAATCATTCCCAAACCAAAATCTATGATACTCAGACACTTGTGTCAGCCCGTGGGGATAGGGAATGCCCTTCGGGCCTTGTCACGGGCCATGTTTGGTGTCGGTTTTGATGACAACCAAATTCGGTTCGTGACAAAATGGTATCAGATGAGGTTAATGTTTTTGGGTTATATTATTATTTTGGGACGAGTCGGGCGAGACAGGAGCTGGGAATGTCGGGACTTGGAGTTTTAGTCATGAGTAGGGTGCTTGGCCCGCACTTCTCTTGGAAAACCTCAAGTCACCATGGGACATTGGAATTGTTTGTTTGACTTCACTTCCAGGTGAGACGTGTGGGCTGCAGACTACACGTGGACATCGGGTGGGGGTGGGGTAGTTGTTTCTTTTATTGTTGTAATGTGTTTTGATTATTTATATTTGATGTTATTAATGAATTTTTCAGAATTTTTGTACTAATTCTTTCTCTTGTGATTGTTTCCTTCTTGTAGCAACAAGCCTCTCCGGAAAGCTCTCATGCACTCACGGGAGGAAGCCGGAGAGAGTTCTCCCTCACTGCTTGATTAGAGGTTATTAGAGGTTGTGGTACGGGTTGTCCAGGATCTAGGACATGGACCGACTCCTATTCCAGCTCCTGTTAGAGAAAATGAGACTGGTCCTAAGAAGGAAAAGGCCCAGGAGTTCCTGAAAAATAAGCCTCCTACTTTTCGAGGTAGCATAGAACCCCAGGAAGCAGAGGAATGACTCGAAAAGATCGAGCGCATGTTCGAGTTCCTAGATACACCCGGGGAGCTCAGGGTGAAGTGTGTCTCTTTTCTGTTGAAGGGTCCCAGCCTCAGGTGGTGGGAATCAGTACTTCAAACTGAGAAGAACGAGCAGATGCGCTGGGGAGACCTCAAGGTCGTCTTCAATGAACAATACTGCCCTGAAGTCTTGGCATATGCTAGATCCCGAGAGTTCATGGATCTTGTTCAAGGGGATCTTTCTGTGATGGAGTACGTCAACTGTTTCACTGAGATGGTTTGGTATGATCCTGAAATCGTCTCTAATGAGCATGCGAAGGCCCAGAGATTTGAGAAAGGCTTGTGACCGGAGATATACTCTTGGGTTTTCTTGTTTAAGTTGAGGACCTATGCTGAGGCGGTTGACCGGGTGTGTATGGTAGAGATTGACCGAAAAGGGAGGGCTTGTTTCTATGGGACAGTGTCGGTAGTGGGCAGTCGCAGATCTTCAAAGAAGAAAAGGAAGCAGGAGGAACATGGGAAGAAGGGAGGTGGTAGTTCAGGCCACTCTTCCAGGTAGTTTTCATCTGTAGCTTCTGATGCGAGATCGGTCATCTGCCACCAGTGTGGGAGGTCGGGGCACATCCGACCAGCATGCCCATTTCCCTCGAAGCCTTGTTATCAATGTGGAGGTATGGATCACTTGCAGTGCTTTTGCAGGGCGGCACGCCCACTTCAGAGTGGGTCAGGATCAGTGTCTTCAAGAGGAGTGTCAGCTCAGTCAAAGTCATCAAGGACAGGGGGTCTCAATTTGGTGGTTGTGGTGGTAGGGATGGTTCATCTTCTGGGCAGAGCCAGTTTACGGCACAACCACAGACTAGTGGTCGTCCTCAGACAGAGACCAGACATCTCCATGCGGTGGATCAGGCACCAGTAGGATCAGAGGTGGGACCGTCGACAGTTTGAGGTACTGTTTGATTGCATCTTCTATAGTCGCTGATCTTTTTGATACTGGTGCCTTTGTTTATTCATTTCTGCCCATTTTGTGGACACACTGAATTTGCAACCGAGTTGTTGTCTTTTGCGATTGAGTTGGTGACGCCGTTGGGAAAGGAGCAGGGTCTCAGGTGTCCTTCGTGTGTGCTTTCTGTGTCAGGGGTTAAGATGGATTGGGACTTCTTGGTCTTAGATATGGATCTGTTTGACATAATAATTGGCATGGATTGGCTAGTACACTTCAAGGCACACATTGATAGCTATAGGCGGTGGGTCAGTTTCACAGCACCTAATGGGAGTCGTCAGGTTTTTCGTGGGGAATGGGATCCTCGTGTTGGATTGGTGTAGCCCGATCCGGTTGGGCCGAATGCTTGTGGCCCGCAACTGTAGCAGTGCCGACTTTAGGGTCAAAAGTACTGTAGCACTTTTGAATTCCAGCCGGCAGCCACTGTAGCGCTTTTGAAAAAGATGGTCGTTGTTCACTGTAGCGACGCAGACTTACTTTTCGAGTAGTAATCGTCTTCTCCATTTTTTATAGCCCATTTTCAGGTTGGGGTTACTGCTGAAAAACCTCTGTAATTTGTGCTCCTGATATAGTGAAATTCTGTCTCTCTCGTGGACGTAGGGATTATTCCCGAACCACGTAAATTGTTGTGTTCTTGTTTCTTTCTTTCTTTCGTTTTCTCGTTTCTGTCATTGTGACTCCCGACGATTCTGCGACACCTCGGTCGAGTCGTGCGGGACCTCTACTCCCAGAGTTGGGAGATCTTGTTTTTCAGTTATCGTCGCTCGCGATAGAGGACGATGGTCATGCTCCTGACGGTGGACTACCTCACGTAGTTGATGAGTTTCCAGAGTTATTTCCGAATGATTTTTCAGATTTACCCCCGGAGCAGAATGTGGAGTCCTCGATTGATCTGGAGCCAGGAACACAGCCGATATCTCTTTCCTCATATCGCATGGCCCCCACCGAGCTGAGGGAATTAAATATACAGTTGGACGACTTAAATTCCAAAGGATTCATTCACCTGAACGTCTCTTCTTGGGCCGCTACTGTGTTGTTCGTGAAAAAGGTTGACGGATCCCTCCGGTTGTGCATTGACTACTGGAAGCTGAATAAGGTAACAATCAAGAACAAATATCTTTTTCCCCGAATAGATGACTTGTTCGATCAGTTGAAGGGGGCAAGGTGGTTTTCTAAAATTGACTTGCATTCGGGCTATCATCAACTCAGGGTGAAAGAGGCAGATATCCCAAAGACAGCCTTCCAAAGCAAGTACAGCCACTTCGAGTACTTGGTCATGCCCTTCGGATTGATCAATGCTCCAACGGTCTTTATGGAACTCATGAACAGGGTGTTCCATCAATATCTCGATTCTTTTGTCGTGTTATTTGTGGATGACATCCTAGTTTATTCGGGATCCAATAAGGAACATGAGCATCACTTGTGGATCGTTATGCGCACTTTGTGAGAGCATCGCCTTTATGAAAAGTTGTTCAAATGCACTTTCTGGATCAGGGAGGTGAAATTTATGGGGCATGTGATCTCGGAGTAGGGGGTTTCAGTGGACCCCAAGAATATCAGTACGGTTATGTCATGGAAGCAGCCGAAGAAAGTGTTTGAGATCAGTAGTTTCCTCGGCCTTGCTAGTTATTACAGACGGTTTGTTTGGGATTTCTCTCGGATTGCTTTATCGATGAACACGCTCACCCAGAAAGGGGTGAAGTTTGTATGGGGACCAGAATGTCAGGCATCCTTCGAGGAGCTGAAGAGGTGGTTGACTACCGCCCCCGTTATGATTTTTCCAGAGGATGGAAAGGGGTGTGTGGTGTATTGTGATGCTTCAGGTATGGGTATTGGGTGCGTGCTTATGCAGAATGATCACTTGGTGGCGTATGGCTCTCACCAACTCTGACCACATGAAAAGAATTACCTGACCCACGACTTGGAGTTAACAGCTGTGATGCACGCTTTGAATACTTGATGTCACTACCTCTTTGGGGAGAAGTTTGTGGTCTACTTTGATCACAAAAGTTTGTCCTATATCTTCTCGCGGAAGGACCTCAACATGAGGCAGCGTCGTTGGATCGAGTACTTGCAGGGGTTCGACTTTGACATTGTTTATACCCCAGGAAATGGTAACATGGTGGTCGATGCCTTAAGCAGAAGAGTCTCAGTGCAAGATTTGAGGAAGTACAGTGATGAGTGGACTCTAATGGCACTCTTTGCTCAGATGCATGTGGAGAACAAGGAGAAAAATGGGGGTGAAATCTTGGCGAGCTTTCATTTGACTCCTCTGGTGGAGTTAATTCAGCGGGAACAGCTTGGTGATGAGCTTTGTCAGTGGTCGAAGCAGTTTCTTCATGGTGGGGAGACATCTTCTGATTGGTCGTCGTCTCCCGAGGGCATCATGTGCTTCAAGGGTCGTTCAGTAGTGCAGTTATCTCTGCGGAAGGTGGTGATGCAGGATAGCCACCAGTCTCAATGGGCTGTCCATCCGGGTGCCACCAAGATGTATTATGATGTCTGTCGGCAATTCTGGTGGCCTGGTATGAGGCGAGACATCGCGGACTTCATGTTGAGATGCTACACATGCCAGCAAGTGAAAGTAGAGCCTCAAAGGTCCTCCGGTTTGCTCCAGCCATTAACCATTCCTACCTGAAAGTGGGACGAGGTTTCCATGGACTCCATTGTTGGCTTGCCTCATACACCTCAGGGTAAGAATGTCATTTGGGTGATGATTGATCGTATGATCAAATCAGCCCACTTCGTTTCGATCAAAGATACAACTAAAGTGGATAAGTTGGGGCGTTTGTATCTTCAGGAGGTGGTAAGGCTCCATGGTGTGCCGTCAGCATTTTTCTCAGATGGAGACCCCTGTTTCACTTCTCGGTTTTGGGAAGACCTTCAGAATGCCTTGGGGTCTCAGATTAAGATGAGCACGACATATCATCCTCAAACGGATGGTCAGACAGAGCAGACGAATCAGATTTTGGAGAACATGCTCCGTGCATGTGTTGTGGACTTTGGATGTTCCTGGAATAGCCATTTGGGATTGGTTGAGTTTGCATATAATAACAGTTGCAATCCTCAATTCGAATGGCTTCTTTTGATGCGCTCTATGGTCAGCCTTGTCGGCCCCCCTTGTGTTGGGCTGAGGTGGGTGAGACCTCACTGTTAGGGACGAATCTGGTGAAAGAGACATCTGAGAAGGTCAAGTTGATCAGGAAGCGCTTATTGACAGCTCAAAGTCACCATAAATCATATGCTGACCAGAGGGGTTGAGACCTAAAGTTTTCTATGGGTGATAGGGTATTCTTGAAAGTGGCCCCTCGTATGGGTCATCGCCGATTGAGAAAGCAAGGGAAGCTGACACAGCGGTATGTCGGACCTTTTGAGATCACCAAGCATATTGGCAAGGTGGCATACAGGTTGGTCTTACCTTCTCAGTTGACATCCATCCATGACGTCTTCTATGTCTCCCAATTGAAGAAATACAACCCAGATTCATCTCATGTACTGAATTGGGAATAGTTGGATATAGAGCCTGATTTATCTGTTTTTGAGCGGCCGATGTGAATAGTGGACTTCCAAGAAAAGGTGTTTAGAGGAAAGTGTATTCCACTGGTCCAGGTTCTTTGGCAGCATGGGAATGATACACATGAGACTTGGGAGCTGAAGTTGTGGGTTGAGAAGGAGTGCTCATTCTTGTTTTCCGATCAAGCTTCAGGATGACTTTTCAGGGCAGAAAGTCTTTCATGGTGGAGAGAATTGTCACATCCATAACTTATTTTAAAGGTACATTTCATTTAATTTCCATTCTTTCTTTGTTGTGGGGGTTTCCCATGCATTTTTTTGAGGAAAAGGCGAGTTTTCATGTTTTGAGACAAACCGTGAGCTCATTTTCAGATTTAAAAACATTTTTTATTTCTTTTATAACTCTTTTATTTTTCAACATTTTGCACTCATTCCACTTCCAAAATGGGATCCCCTGACCTATTAACACCACAATATCAATTTGGACCCTTTAAGAATCCATAATCATGGTGGATTTGGCTTTTTAATTAAGGAATTGGGCCAGCCCGGAAACTCATTTCCAGTTTTTTTTTTAAATGTTTATTTAATATCTTATTCAATTTTTATGATTTTTCGGTGATTATAAGTCTCACCCTAGCCCACTGAACCCAAGCATGACCCCATTCTCTTTTCCCCCTCTTTGAAGCTCATATGCATCGCGAATTAGGGCATAACTTCTTAGGCTTTCTCAAATCGTTCAGATTTGAAGAGGTAACTTGTTTCCTTCATAACTCCTTCAATTTTTACTCTTTTCCCCATTTCAGTTCTCATTTGACCTTCTCAGCCTTATTTGAACCTCACTTGCATTTTTGGCTGTTTGGAAATTAAGATACTTATTTGGGGAGATTTCTTCAAGATCCCTCAAGTAAGTGGGTCTTCTTCCTTCTTGTTTCAATTTTCTTAGAGTTCCTTCCTTTTGCATGGGGTTTCTTCCCTTATTCGTGAAGTTACTTATGACCAGAAAGTAGGGTTTCAAACCTTGGGTTTGATCTTGGGTTTCTTGATCTATTCTTCTGGTTTTAGACTTGATCTATGTCCCTTGTGGTGCGGCGGTGGTGCGGTTGAATTTTCGCACAAAGATTCCAGGGTTTTGATAATTGTGGTAGGTGATTCCATGGGTAATCAATGCTAGATAAGTTAGCTTTGATGAATTTCTATTTTCATCACACTTATCCTTCATTATCCTTCCTACGAAATCTGGTTTTGGTGACGTTTGTTAAGAAAATGATTTTTAGGTACCAATTTTGTGTTAAAATGGGTGTTTTACATGTCTATTTTATGTTATGTCAATTGGGGCTATTTTATAACTCATGTAATGGGTTTATGGAAATGTTTTGGGTGATGAAAATTCTGTTTTGATAAATATGGGTATGCACATAGTGTTCAAAGTGGGGTTTTAAGGGATTTTGTGTGCAGAACGTTGTTAAATTTTGTGAAGTTATTTTATTGAAATCCTAAAGGTTTTATTGGGTGGTGTAAGTGGTGAAAAGCATGTGTAGCTACTTTTTTGAGTTGATTATGAACAGAATTGATGTTCTTATGTGATAATGGCTTTTGGTATCATGTGAAAGTTGTTTGAGCACAAAGGGGGAAGCCCGGGTATCTAGGAGGGCGGATATGTACTAGTACGCTAGTGATCTGGAGCGGTTTTATCCCTGTTTCACTGAGAAAAATGGATAACGACAACACTAAAAAAACTATATTAATGATATTTTGGGACCACTAGATTATGAGTATGTTCCCTATTAATGGCTCGTGCATGATGACAGATTTTTACTATGGTTACTTTACACCGAGGTACGAGGTACACAGGGCCCGAGACTAACTAGTTCCTAGGAGTGTTCTCGAGATTAGTGCTCATTGACACTTTCGTAATTATCTTTGGCATATGGTGGTTTTTGCTGGAAAATACAGTAGATTACATTTTTTACTTAAATGTGCTCACTAATGGAAAATTCTCTTTGAAAACTATTTACATTTAAAAGTTTCATTCTTTAGAAATTATTTCCACCACTTTCTGCTTATCAAAACTGGCATGCTTTTTATCTTGTATTGTTTACTCTATGGAATCTCTTGGTGGTATCTTATTGGGTTTAGGCTCACATCCTACTTACACCCCTTGGGTATAAGCAGACTTGATCATGTTTGACACAGGTAAAGACAAGGCCTTGGGTGATGGCGGTTCGAGTTGTTAGCTCCCTTTCATGGTGCGGTGTTGTGGAGACGACTTGTGGGTGATGTCCCCTTGTCGTGTGGAGTCCTTGGGGCTGTTTTGCTTCTACTTTTACATGTCATTGGACCTCTTCTTTTATGTTTAAACCTATGTATTCAGTTCTGGATTTTGTTTAAAGCTTGTTTGGTGTGAATTTTTAGATTCGGTTTATCAATTGTTTTTTATGTTTTATGTATCCATACCCGGGTAAATCGTTCTCAAACCAAAATTTATGATACCCAGGCACTAGTTCCAACACGTGGGGTTAGGGAATGCTCTTCGTGCCTTGTCACAGGCCGGGTTTGGTCCCGGGTTTGATGGCGACCAGATTTAGTTCATGACAGATAACTCACTACACAGTGAAAAAACAGCATGGGGGTATCACAACACTAACATGGAAGAGACAAACACAAAAACACTTGAACGAAGAGGAAAGTAGCATGGTAGAAGAAAGAACAAAGCATGATGGAGGGAGAAGAACACAACACAAAAAATTGTTAGTATGGATTTATTATTGAGTTAGAAGCAGAAAATTAACAGCAGCATGGAAGACGAAGAAGAAAGAAAATATCCCAGCATGGATTTTATCCAGAAATGTAGAGAATACAGAGCAAAATAATGGTAGTCCCCACGAGAATCAAAACCCAAAAGTGACACACAATGACCTCGTCGAAGCACCACCGGCGTACTTTAGAATTTTAGAAACACCTAGGGCACTGCATTGGGAGCTAACCATAGATATCATCTCTTGAGGAGGCTTTGTGTCAAAACAAAGTGTTCTATTTCTTACTAATTATATTTTTATGTTCTTAGAATATTTAATGTTTCTTTAAAAATATTTTGAAAACAGGAGAAACCAATAAGAGCGATAGATATGGGAATAAAAAAATGAAAGTTCAAAAATGAAGGTGATGCGGTGGAGGGATGGAATGCAATTGAACGTTAGTGTTGTGGTTTGCTGACCACTATGAGAGAGAATAGGAGAAGAATGGGAAGAAAAATGATCTTTATTTCACCAGAACAAGTATTACAAAAGACCCCTCTCACACCTCCCTTTGATTTCTATCACATGGAGCTCTCCCGACCCTCTCTCAAAGAGCTCTCCCTTGGCTCGAATCTAATCTTGGAGGAAGCACCCTTGGCCCTCCTTAAATAGCCATGGTGGGAGGTGTTAAGTTTGACACAACTCCCACCAATACTCCCACCAAACCTTGGACTTCAACAATGGTGGCCACCTGCTCATTTGACAACTCCCATGGCTGCCAAAGGAGCAGTTCCATCTCATGTAAAAATGAAGCACCCACAATGGAAATCCTCCATGGTGGCTATGGTTGGTGCACCAGCCACCAACCATGGTAGCTGGAAAAATATCCATCAATTATCCCCCACCAGCTGCAATCCGCTAGAGCATCTGCAAAGATCTAGCTTCTCCCGAGTGACCACCTTTGTCATCATATCTGCCGGGTTCTCCTTCATGTGGATCTTCACAAGTCGCAACAGCTGTTGATCCAACACTTCGCATATCCAATGATAGCGAATGTCGATGTGCTTCGTCCGGGAATGGTACATGGAGTTCTTACTCAAGTCCAAAGCACTTTGACTATCACAATGAACCATGTACTCCTTCTGGCTGAATCCGAGCTCCTGGAGAAAACGCTTTAGCCAAAACATCTCCTTGCCAGCTTCTGAAGCAGCAATGTACTCTACTTCCGTCGTGGAGAAAGCGACGCACTTCTGTAACCTTGACTGCCATGATACAGCTCCTCCTACAAAAGTATAGATGTATCCTGATGTAGACTTCCTTCTATCAGGATCTCCAGCCATATCTGCATCTGTATAGCCCTCCAAGATAGGTTCAGCTCCCCCATAGCACAAACATAACTTTGAAGTACCTTTAAGATACCTCAGAATCCACTTCACTGCATCCCAGTGCTGCTTCCCAGGATTGGAGAGAAATCGGATCACGATTGCCACTGCATGGGAAATGTCAGGTCTCATGCTCACCATAGCGTACATCAAGCTTCCAACTGCTGAGGAATATGGAATAATCTTCATCGCCTCAACTTCTTTCTTGGACAACGGGCATGAAATCTTGCTCAACTTCAAATGATCGGGAAGAGGAATGCTCACTGGTTTGGCTTTGTCCATGTTGAAACGTTTCAGAACACGTTCAACATACTTCTCCTGAGATAGCCATAACAGTTTCCTCTTTCGGTCACGAATGATCTGCATCCCCAAAATCTATTGAGCTGCTCCCAAGTCTTTCATATCAAAAGACTTGGATAAATCCTTCTTCAACTGGCTAATCTTCGCTGCATCCTTCCCAATGATCAACATGTCATCAACATAAAGTTGAAGGGCAACAAAGTTACCATCTTGAAATCTCTGGATGTAGACACACTGGTCTGCCTGTGTCCGCTTGTAGCCATGACTCACCATGAATGAGTCAAACTTCTTGTACCACTATTTGGGAGCCTGTTTCAGTCCATACAAGCTCTTCTTCAATTTTCAGATGATGTTTTCTTGTCCAGAAACCTCAAATCCTTCATCCTGCTTCATGTAGATCTCCTCGGAGAGGTCACCGTGAAGAAAAGTTCTCTTCATGTCCATCTGTTCAAGCTCCAAGTCCAAGATGGCCACCAATCCGAAAATGACACGGATTGAATCCATCTTCACCACAGGTGAAAAGATCTCATCAAAGTCAATTCCTTTATTCTGAAGGAATCCCTTGACAACTAACAGAGCTTTGTGTTTGACCTCCTTTTTGTTGTCATCCTTCTTCAGTCTGAACACCCATTTGTTCGTTAGTGCCTTCTTACCTTTGGGTAATTCCACCAAATCGTATGTTTGGTTCTTCATCAAATACTCCATCTCATCCTCCATTGCATGCAGCCACTTGAGTTTTTCGGGATGAGACACTGTTTCCTGGTATCCTTCTGGCTCCCCCTCATCAGTCAGCAGTAGGTAATCTGACTCCGAATATTTTGTTGATGGAATCCTTCCTTGTGAAGATCTTCGAACCTCTGAAATGTTAGGTTCAGGAGTCATAACATCACCTAGCTCCTGTGATGGTTTTACAACTTCTTGTGGAAAGGATTGAGTCTCCCCCTGATCAATATCCTCCTCCACATCCTCTTGGTCCTCTACTGATGAGTCTTCTTGCACCTCCTCCTCTTCAATGATAGGTGGTGATGGTATAGGTGTTGGATCATGAATTGAGTCCTCGACACTTTCCCTTCGAGTCATTCTAGGATTTTGAATGTCCTCGATCGTCTGGTTCTCATGAAACATGACATCTCTGCTTCTGATCGCCTTCTTCTCCTTCGGGTCCCAAATCTTGTATCCAAACTCCTCATCTCCATAGCCGATGAAGATGCATGGAGTAGATCTCCCGTCTAGCTTCTGCCTGAGCTCCTTGGATACATGTGCAAATGCCAAACATCCAAATACTCATAAATGAGAGTAAGAGGGATGTTTACTAGACCATATCTTCTGTGGAATCTCAAAATTTAGCGAGACTGATGGTGATCGGTTGACGAGGTAGCAGGCAACCTAAACAGCTTCTCCCCAGAATGGCTTAGAGAGCTTTTCCAAACTCATCATGCTTCTGACCTTCTCCATGATGGTTCTGTTCATCCTTTCTGCAACTCTGTTGTGTTGTGGGGTGAGAGGAACTGTCCTCTCATGTCGGATGCCATGAATCTTGCAATAGGAATCAAAATCCCCGGATGTGTACTCTCCTCTGTTGTCTGAACGAAGGCACTTCAACTTCCTTCCAGTTTCACGCTCCACCATGGCGTGGAACATCTTGAAGTATTCCAGTACTTGGTCCTTCGATCGTAAGAAGAACACCCACACCCTTCGAGATGCATCATCAATAAAGGACAGAAAATATTTGTTACTGTTGCGGAATCGCCGGGAGACACAACGACAGAAACGAGAAAAACGAAAGAAAGAAAGCAAAGGACATAGCGATTTACGTGGTTCGGGAATAATACGTACGTCCACGGGAGAGGCAGAATATTTCACTATTCGGGAGCACAAATTACAGAGGGTTTTTTCAGTGGTAACCCTAGCTCGAAAATGGGCTATGAAACAATGGAGAATACGATCACTGTTCGAAAAAGTGGTCTGTGTCGCTATAGTGAACGACGGCTGGCTTTGTCAAAAGCGTTACAGTAAAGTTGACCCTGAAGTCCGCACCGCTACAGTGCCTGTCGGTGTCATTCGGTCAGCTCCGCTACAGTAGTCAGAGATTCTACAGTGCCCAAAAAATTGGGTCGGGGCCTTCGGCCCTCAGACCCCCAGAGCAGGGGCGCGTTGCCCCTGCAACCCCCAACGACCTCACCGCGGAGCTCAACCCACAACAGTTGCGGGCCACAAGCATTCGGCCAAACCAGATCGGGCAACACAAATCCAACAGTTACCTCCAAGTGTATCCACCTCCATGGGTCCGCATACATCAGAGTGCACCAGATCCAGCAACTCTGATCTCCGTGATGAAGCATTATTGAATGAGACTCTATGCATCTTCCCATACAAGCAGTATTTATAAGGATCAAGTGATGCATCCTTGTCAATACTGATGTACTTCTTCTTTGTTAGGGTAGATAACCCTTTTTCACTCATGTGGCCGAGCCTTCTATGCCACATATTGGATGACGTCTCTCTTTCCACCGTGTTGAGGTTGTCTGCACATATCTTCACATGAGTTTTGTACAACGTACCACAAATGTGTCCTCAAGCGATGATGATGGCTCCTTTTGTCATATTCCATGCCCCGTTGCTGAAGATGTTGTCATAGCCTTG
Organism: Viscum album; assembly: GCA_963277665.1. Lineage (NCBI taxonomy): Eukaryota > Viridiplantae > Streptophyta > Magnoliopsida > Santalales > Viscaceae > Viscum > Viscum album. The sequence continues at coordinate 1,403,665,612 of OY728120.1, read as the reverse complement.
TCGATCAAAGACTATACCTGATAACAGGTTGAGTTGAAGGCTTGGAACATGTCGAACATCCTTCGGGGTGATTGTGTATCCAACATTCGTCTTGACTTGGATATCACCCATGCCAACAATCTCCGCCGAACTGGTATTCCCCATCTTGACTGCACCAAAGTCACCAGCTTGATAAGTCAAGAAATACTCATGATGTGGCATGACGTGGTACGATGCTGCAGTATCGACCACCCATTCCGTGTCTTGTCCTGATGTATGAAAGCATGTCTCTTCTTTGTCTTTGGAGCAAAGAACAACTTCTCCAGTGATGTTCACATGTGCGTCTTCATTTCTTGTTTGCTGGTTGTTACTTTGACCTTTTTCTTGTAACAACTTTCGGCAGTTCTTCTTCATGTGTCCCTCCATGCCACAATGGTATCATTTGTATGTTGGCCTCCTACCATCTGTGGACCTTCCTCTGTTCTTGCTTCGACCTCTAGTTCTTGCCCCACGACCTCCTCCTTGATGTCTCCCTTGCTTCTCCAGAACGAGAGCTTGCGTCTGGTTGAAACTCGCATCCTTCCTTCGGGCTTCCTCGTTGAACAGTGCATCCTTTACCATCGACATGGTAAGTTTGCCTCCAGGCGCCGAGTTGCTAAGTGAGACGACAAGCGTATCCCAGCTATCGGGAAGTGTGCAGAGTAAGTGGTTTGCCTGATCTTCATCATTTAGAGTCTTACCGGCAGCCACCAACTGGTTCACCAGGCTTTGGAACTCGCTGGTGTGTTCGGCTATAGAGTTTCCACTTTGTAGTCGAAGATTCATCAACCGCTTCAACAAGAGGATCTTGTTTCGAGCGGTCTTTGACCGGTACGTATTTTCCAACTTTGTCCAAAGTTCATACGCACCAGTCTCTTGAGCAACATGGTGGTAAACCCTGTGATTGATCCATTGACGGATTTGGCTGATCGTCTTCTTGTTCAGCTTCTTCCACTCCGCTTCCTTTGTGGCATCGGGGTTGACTCCCTCATTCTCAATGGGGTCGAAAAGATCCTTAGCATTGAGAAGATCTTCCATTCGAGACTTCCAAATGGAGTAGTTCGATGAAGTCAACATGATCATCCCTCCTGTGGATGATCCCTCCATTGGATTTCAATTCAGTTAAAAATTGGTGCAGAACCTGGAAAAATTGAGCACACTGTTGCATCCAGAATTGTCGAAAATGGTGGAATCAACTTCTGGATCGTCGAAATCGGATATCGATTGATCAAGTTATGATCAAAACAGTATCAACGGCCGAGATTGTCTGATGATGTGGCGATGACGTGGGGATGACGTGGCACGCCGGGAGCAGCTGCCGGAAAAGTCGCCGGTGCCGGAACAGTACCTTCTTCTCCGGCAAGGGGGTACTCTTCACCCGAAGTTTGACGAACTTTGACCGGGCCTAGGAACCTCATTTTAGCTCCGTTTTCGATGCCGTTTGCGCAGTTGGAATCGGCTCGCCGCGAACTCTCCGAATCTACCTTCAAAACAGAATTCCGAGCACCATGAATTTTCCGATCACCGGAAAATTTCCACTGCTCACTGCCGTTTGCACCGGAACCTCCTCTGATACCACTTGTTGTGGTTCGCTGACCACTACGAAAGAGAATAGGAGAAGAATGGGAAGAAAAATGATCTTTATTTCACAAGAACAAGGATTACAAAAGACCCCTCCCACACCTCCCTTTGATTTCTATCACATGGAGCTCTCCCGACCCTCTCTCAAATAGCTCTCCCTTGGCTCAAATCTAATCTTGGAGGAATCACTCTTGGCCCTCCTTAAATAGCCATGGTGGGAGGTGTCAAGTTTGACACAACTCCCACCAATCCTCCCACCAAACCTTGGACTTCAACAATGGTGGTCACCTGCTCATTTGACAACTCCCCTGACTGCCAAAGGAGCACCTCCATCACATGTGAAAATGAAGCACCCACAATGGAAATCCTCCATGGTGGCTATGGTTGGTGCACCAGCCACCAACCATGGTCGCTGGAAAAATATCCTCAGTTAGTAGGAACAATTCTGGGCCTAAAGAGTTTCACTAAAAATGTGATTAATCAATGTTCTAAAATTGATGTTAATTGCCTTTTAACCAAACTCACTCAATTAAACATGCGATGTCTCACTGCGTTACAGCCCACCTCGCCCTAGAGAATTGTGAATACCACCCATTGAAATGTCCTTCAGCTACAGACATTCTCTTCCTGAAAAAGTAATGGATTCTCCTGGATGTCTCGGTGGAGAACCCCTTAACTTCTTGACTGTGCAACCCACTTCGTCGGGAAAGGATGATAATGAAGGGAAGTGTAACAGTGGAAGGGCACTTGTGAGCTCTCGCTTCGCTAGTCTTCCCAACCACTACAATCCTCGAAGAAGGTAAGAAAGGGAGATAATTAACAAACAATTTAAAACTCAAAACCCGTAACCAGTTGTACTTCCACAGCCAGGAAAAGCTAACAGTGAAGAAATCAAGAAGAAAAGTGGAGAATGACACATGAAAAGCAGGGGGAAAGAAAAACACGAAAACAATTGATGAAAGAAAACAGGTAACATGGGAGAATAAAGAACACAGCACGAAGGAGGGGGAAGAACACAACACAAACAATTGTTAACATGAATTTCGCATGGAGATAGAAGCATAAAATTAGCAGCAGCACAAAAGAAGAAAGAAAGCATCCTAGCAGAAATTTTATTCCGGAAAAGTGGAGAATGACATTCCTCATGCACTCAAGCCCCATAGAGAATTTTTAGAAAATATAAAATAAAATACCAAATTTGTGCAGTCCGCCTCTGCTCTTTCCACGTGGACAGCTGGCTTCTTCTTTTCCATCTTCCTTGACAGAATCAGTTTTGATGGAAACGAACATGTATGATTTCTCACCTTGATTCACTGCTTCGCGCAATATGGAAATCTGATGCGTGAGCCTTGCGTGCAAAGGAGTTGGTGAATATCAACACATGCAGGATATGGGAAGTGGGCCGGTGGGAATGGGCAAACATTGGGCTATGTTACTCAAATGGAGGTGGGGTTGGTACTTTACTGACATGGGCTAGAAAGGAAGGGTGCGGTAGGATTTGGTATTGGTGTGTAGCTATACGAACATGGATTCCCTAACTCCCGCCACTGCGACCTTTGTTCAAATAGGTTATGTGCAGCATCAACTAGTGTCAAACCAACCAACATCTCGGGAAAAAATCTGGACATGAACCAGTAGGAGCTGTGAAACGCAACCAGTGGCGAACAATCATTGGCAAGTCGAGCCCACATTGTCCTTCAGCCTATACTGTAGTAGTGAAATCTGGCCTCCCAACTTCAGTGATCCCTTGCGGTTTCACTTGGGCAGCTGCACACAAACTCACTTCAAGCCCCGCACAAACTTGAACCGAGCAGCAGCGCATACCTGAGATCTGCCACCTCAGTGGCGGATGAACAAACCAGCGCTGGCCTACCAAACAGCTTGAACGGACCACCCAAAGAAGCGGGAAATAGCTAACCAAGGCCGAAAACCCCTGGATTTGCACTGAAATGAGCAGCCTTGGACTCCACCGACATGAATCGGTAGAAGCGGCAGGTGGACCTCAGTATGTGTTGGACGATTTTTCTGATTGGCGCACCGCTTTTCTCAATTGAACCACCGCACGGTTTATCTTTTAATGAGTTGTTTTTTATGTGCGCTAATACCGCGTGAATTAATTCACGCGGTGACAAGCTTTTGACGCGGATTATTTACCCTATATAAGTAGGCAGCGACAAGGCATTTCAACACACCGGCACCAACAACACTGAGAGTAAATCTCATTTGGTGATCGTCTTTCTTCGACGATCATCTTTCTTATTCTCCGTCTTTGATTCACTACTTTTATTCTTGAGTGTTACTTTTGAGATTACTTCCATTTTTGAGGAGTCTCTACAGTGTATCTCTTGATTTTAGTGGATCTCTATTTCTGGACTAGGTCCCATGGTTTTTTCTTTTTGGGTTTTCCACATAAAAATTTCCGGTGTAAACTTTATTTTTCTGCACTTAATTTTATCGTTGTGCATCAGTCTTTATTTTTGGAGAAAAATATTTTATTTTCGTTGCGCGTTCATTTTTTCGTTGTTTGCGCGTTCGTCGCTTTTCCGTCTTTCCCAACATCTGGTATCAAAGGGTTTAGTTTTTTATTTCATATTTATTATGGAGGTCAATTACAGTCGGATGATTTTGTTGAATGGTACCAACTACCATATGTGACGACTTAAAATGAAGAATCTGCTTTTTGTCAAGCGAATGCATCTTCCAGTGTTTAGTGCTCAGAAGCCAGAAAGGATGTCAGATGAAGAATGAACGTTCGAGCATGAGATGGTTTGTGGCTTCATTTGTCAATGGGTCGAAGACAACGTGATGAACCACATTGTCAACATCTCTCACACCAGAACTTTATGGGAGAAGCTTGAGACAACCTATGCTTCCAAAACGGGAAACAATAAATTGTTTCTTCTCAAATAAATGATGAATTCTGACTACTTAAGTGAATATCAGAAATGTTTTGATCAGTTGTCTGACATGAGTATCAATTTTGAAGATGAGGTTTTAACTCTTTTGGTGCTTAACACTTTACCCGATTCATAGGAGAATTTACGTGTTACTCTGACCGGTTCTGCTCCTAATGGTGTTGTGACATTTAGTTTTGTGAAGTCTGTTGTTTTAAATGAAGAGGTCATGAGACGTACTCAAGAGAAATCTTCTTCAGAGCTTTTAGTCACAGAGAACAGGGGGAGAAGCTAAGACCAGGGACAGAGCAGTCGAGGTAAGAGCAGAGGCAGAAGCAAATCCTGATCGAAGCAGAGAGATTTTGAATGTCATCATCGTGGTAAGAAGGAGCATGTTAAGAAGTTTTGTTATCAGCTGAAAAGAGAGAATAAAATGAAGGAAAATCCACAGAAGAAAAATGGCAATGGAGATGATCATGTCGTCGCCGCTACAGGGGGTGATCTTGTTATTGTTTATGACTCCATTAATATTGCTTCTGATGATTCTTGTTGGGTTGTTGACAGTGGAGTCTGTTTTCACGTGACATCGAAGGAGTTCTTTACATCTTACAACCCATGTAATTTTGGGATTTTGAAGATGGGTAGTGATGGTCATGCTGACGTTGTAGGCATCGAGACTGTTTGTTTAGAGACCAGTATAGGAAGTAAGTTGATTTTGAAGAATGTTCGACATGCGTCGGAGGTTCGCTTGAATCTTATTTCTACCAGTGTTCTTGATAATGAAGAGTTTATCAGTACTTTTGGTGATTTCCAATGGAAGCTTTCCAAGGGCTCTTTGATTGCGGCTCGAGGGAAGAAGCAGTCAGGTTTGTACTGGACTAGAGCTTATATTTTATGTGATACTGCTTGTGTTGTTGCGTGCAGTGTTTCGTCTAAGTTGTGGCATAAGAGGCTCAGTCACATCAGTGAGAAAGGGCTTGGTTGTTTGGCCAATAGAAATTTTCTTCCGGATTTGAAGAGTGTCAAATTGGAGACATGTGATCATTGTATAGCTGGGAAATAGAGCATAGTGAGTTTCAGTAGTCATCCTCCACACAAGAAGTCACTGGTACTTGAATTAGTACATTCTGACGTTTGTGGTCCTTTGAAATCTAAGACCTTTAGTGGCGGTCTTTATTTTGTGACATTTATTGATGACTACTCACGAAAGCTCTGGGTTTATATTTTGAATGCCAAAAGTCAGGTGTTCAGTGTTTTTAAGCAATTTCATGTTTTTGCTGAGAGGGAATCAGGCAAGAAATTGAAATGTATTTGCACTGAAAATGGGGGAAAGTATTGTGGTTCGTTTGATCAGTATTACAAGAAGGAAGGTATTCAGCATCAGAAGATGTTGCCCAAGACACCTCAGCTGAATGGTGTAGTTGAGCGGATGAACAATACTTTATTGGAAAGAGTTCGTTGTTTGCTTTCGGAAGCAAAGTTACCTGGACATTTTTGGGGTGAGGCTTTACTTACTGTTGCTTATATTATCAACTTATCACCTGAGGTTGCTTTGCAAACAGACACTTCCAACACGTTTTGGTATGACAAAGAGATCGGGTACGATCACTTGCGTGTTTTTGGTTGCAAGGCTTTTGTTCATGTGCCTAGAGATAAGAGATCCAAGATGGATGGTAAGACATGCCAGTGTATTTTTATTGGCTATGGACACGATGAGTTTGGGCACAGGTTATATGATCCTGCTTTGAAGAAACTTGTCATATATCGCGATGCGGTAAGGGAGAAAAGGTTGTTTCTCCAACTTCTGATGGTTTTTTCAATCTTGATCCAGGTTCTGATTCACATTTACATCATATTGTTGATTCTGATGATCACGTTGATGTACAGAATAATGCTCAGGGTGAACAGGTTAGAGTTGATGTTTTTAATGCACCTTTTGTTTCTGATGATCTGATTCCAGGGATTATTAACGAACCCACAGTTCCACTCTAGAGGTTATCTTGGCATCGCACCGTTTCTACTCGATATTCACCCGATGAGTATGTGCTCCTCGCTGAAGAGGGAGAACTAGAATCTTTTGATGAGGTAATGGAAATTGAACAGAAAGACAGATGAGTTGCGACAATGGATGACTATATGACATCATTACACAACAACCATACTTTTGAGCTGGCGAAGTTACTGACAGGTAAGAGAGCTTTGCAAAAATCAGTGGATTTAACAGATTAAGAATGAAGAATCCAGTTCCGTTCCACGATACAAGGCAATGTTAGTTGTCACAGGCTTTCGTCAGAAGAAAGGTATTGATTTTTGATGAGATTTTCTCACCTGTTGTCAAAATGTCTTTCATTCAGGTTGTTCTTGGTTTGGCTGCTAGTTTGGATTTGCAGATTGAGCAGATGGATGTGAAGACAACTTTCCTCCATAGATATTTAGAGGAGGAGATTAATATGGAGCAACCAGAGGGTTTTTTTTAAAAAAAGGTAAAGAAAATCATGTATGTAGGTTGCAGAAGAGTTTGTATGGTTTGAAGCAAGCTCTGAGGCAGTGGTATAAGAAGTTTGAATCCTTCATTTCTCATCAGGGTTTCAGGAAGACACCTTCTGATCATTGTGTTTTTGTTTAGAGATTTACTAATGATGATTTTATTATACTGTTGCTTTATGTTGATGATATGATCATTATTGATCATGATACTTCTAGAATTGATAGATTGAAGAAGAATCTTTGTCAGTCTTTTGCGATGAAAGACTTGGGGCCAGCATAACAGATTCTTGGCATGAAGATCTTCCGTGACAGGAAGGCCAAGAAATTATGGTTATCTCAGGAGAGATAAATTGAGAAGGTTCTTCAGAGATTTTTTATGGATAGAGGAAAAATGGTTAGTACTCCTCTTGCTTTACATTTTAAGCTCAGTACCAGTCAATCACCATCTACTGATGAAGAGAGAGAGAGAAGATGCAACACATACCTTATTCATCTGTCGTTGGTTGTTTGATGTATGCAATGGTATGTACTAGACCTGATATAGCTTATGCAGTTGATGTGGTCAGTCGTTTTCTATCAAATCCAGGTAGAGAGCATTGGAGAGCAGTGAAGTACATATTTCATTATCCTCATGATACTTCTGATCTGAGATTGTGTTTTGGAAAAGGAGAACCTATGCTTTGTGGATTTACAGATTCAAATATGACAGGAGATATCGATTCGAGGAAGTCTGGTTCAGGCTATTTGATCACTTTTGTAGGGGGGCTATATCTTGGCAGTCTAGATTGTAGAGATGTGTTGCTTTATCTACCACAGAGTCAAAGTTTATTGCAGCTACAGAGGCGTGCAAAGAATTGTTGTGGATAGAAACTTTTATTCGAGAGCTCAATTTAAATCAGGACATGTTTGTTTTATTTTGTGATAGTCAAAGTGCTATTTTTTTGGGAAAGAATTCCACTTTTCATGGCAGGTCCAAACATATCAATGTTCGGTATCATTGGATCTGCAACGTCATTGATTCTAGATAGTTAGAGCTTGATAAGATCCACATTGATGACAATGGGTCAGACACGTTGACCAAGAGTTTACCTAGAGGAAAATTTGAGACTTGGCAATTGATTGCAGGGTTGGTGGTGATCCCCACTTGAGTTGGAGGGGGAGTTTGTTGGGCGCCTTCCCTGATTGGCACACTACATAACACCTCCTCAATTGGAGTACCACGCGGTTTCTCTTTTAATGAGGTGTTTTTAATGTGGGCCAATACCGCATGAATTAATTCACACAGTGACACGCTTTTGACGCAGATTCTTTTTCTTATATAAGGAGGCAGCGACAAAGCATTTCAACACAGCAGCACCAACAACACCGAGAGAAAATCTCATTTGGTGATCGCCTTTGTTTGATGATCATCTTTCTTGCTCTCTGTCTTTGATTCACTACTTTTATTCTTGAGTATTACTTTTGAAATCCCTTCCATTTTTTGGGAGTCTCTACTGTGTATCTCTTGATTTTAGTGGATCCCTCTTTCTGGACTAGGTCCCGTGGTTTTTCCCTTTTGGGTTTTCTACGTAAAAATTCTGGTGTCAACTTTATTTTTCTACACTTAATTTTGTCGCTAGCATTCGCCTTTATTTTTGGAGGGAAAGATTTTATTTCCGTTGCGCATTCGCTTTTCTGCTGTTTGCGTGTTCGTCGCTTTTTCGTCTTTCCCAACAGTATGAATCGAACGAAACCGCTGACTCGAGTATGGATCTCAGTATAAATTGAGTGGTGGTATGGCTTCCAGTACAGATCGGCATTGAAGCAGGCCTCCTCAAGCTCCTCATATCCAGCTGTGAACCAACCCAATACTGATTGGACCAACAATGCGAGCCCCTCCTGAAATCGATTTTGGGTGGCCCTAAATCTCAAAATTAGCTTCTGTAGTGGAAATGATCTAATCATCGAACCAGGCCTGAAATGGATGAAAACTAGGGCAGTCAAACCCCACTTTGGCTTGGAACCGGTAAACCTCTTACTAAAATGAAAAAATAATAAAACTTTTAAACAGTAGTAATAAAATTCCAAAAGAAATTGAATTTTTCAACCAAAACATAGTTCAAGGGTAGTAGTGATGACAATGAAATTTCAAATAAAAATTTAAAATATCAAAAATCATTTTCCACAATTGAAATTCAGAAGAAATCAGTTCAAATCACATGACTAATTTAATTCTCAAAGTTTACATTTATATGAAAATATGTATTTTCAAAAAATAAAACTATATTCGTATAACAAATATATTTTAAGAGCACACAATTAAAAAAGAATTTCATTCAAATTTCTAAAAAAATCCAAAATATATATATTTAACTCTTCATAGCACAATTACAAACAAAATAAAATTAAGAATTGAAACACCAACTTTCCAAGTTCAATCACTTCATATAAAAAAATCAAAAGGCAGGAATGAATTCCAAGATTAAAACTAGTATATTTTCAAATCAACACATGCAATTTATAAGTGTACAAAACACACTCTCATTTTCAAAATTTAGAATCATAAATCTATTTCCAAGATGAACAATTTAATTTTGTGTGCATTTTAATCGAAAACAACGAAATTTTTATTTTTTACATAAATAACACTAAAAACATGAAAACAATGAAAAAGTGGATTGTTTGGTTTTTTAACATAAAAAGGGAGATATTCTCAATGAATTTAACAAAAAAAATCAACAAAAACACAAATTATCATGTACTGTGATGTATTTGGAGCAAGTTTTGGATGCGTAATCATGTTGGGGTTAATATGGTGGAATATTCTTTAAGATTTTTATGGTCACATGAGAGGAATTATCTCAATTGCAACTTGGAATTTTTTGTAGTTTTTTAGGCTTTTAGGAATTTAAGGCATTACCTATTTGGTGAGAAGTTCATATTGAATTCAAATCTTAAAAGTTTGAAGTATTCTTTCTTTAAGTGGGATATAGACTTAGAAAATAGATATGGGTTGAGTATCTTTATACTCATGACATCGGGTTATCTTATACGGTAAGTAAAGGTAACATTGTAGTAGATTCCTTTAGAAGGAAAACGCAATATGTGAAAACAATTTAAGTTTAGTGGCAACTGATGAGCATGCCAACTGAGACACATCTAAAATATTGAATGAAGGGAGACCTCAATCTTGTCTTGAATTAATGACACTTTTAGGCTTTTGGGGAAGATTAAGGGGAAGGGATATTCGATATTGAATGTGAGATGATTAGTGACGCGTTAAAGGGTGTTCAAATCATTTTGTGGGCAGTATCTAGTAGCTGAATAAATATACTATATTGGGAATAGATTGGTGGTTCTCTAATATTTTAAAAAAGTTGTTATGAAAGATATTAATCATTATAATTGGGTAGTATATCTCAATGCAATGAAGATATACCTTGATATTTAATAGTCTATCATCCAAACTATCAAAGATGGATATATATTTCCCTAGAGACAACAGGGTGGCTAACCTAGGGGTCGATCTCAATGAGGTAGTTTTTTTATTTTAGTAATACTTCTAAAATCATTTTGTTTTTTTTTCTATTTTGAAAGTAGTAAAGTAAACATGAACAGGGATGAAAAAAATGAAATGAAAATAAGAATAACAGAAACCACAGTTGAGCAGAAAAGTCAGTGAGAACAAAACCAGTTCCAAGTTAGTTGAATTCTCTATTTCCTATCATTAACTTATAAATAATAAAATCACTGACACTCAATTTCATTGAATGAATTATCAATGTCTCAACTTGATTCACCCCTCTCCTCAAACAACAAATGCTCATGCATGGAATGTCTTCTTGTACACAAGAAATCTCCAAACTGTGAAAAAAAAAGCAAAAGAACAACCACCTTGCATAAAATGTCTTTCATGTAGAAGTGATCTCCATAAGATTATTCTAATCACACTTCCTCACTTAAATTCACTATGTCGAATGAAGCAAATGAAGAAAAGGGAAATGATGAAGGAAAGGAAGTAGAAAACCATTCATGCAAATGAGTGTGACATAGCATCTCCCTGGTTCATGGTCACAATCTACTAAGAGTGAAAAGGAAGCGACAATCAATATGATATTCAATCTTCAAGCAGCAGAAAAACTTCACATCCTGGAACTAGATTTTCAAATTAGTCCTCCATGACCAGACGATCAAGATCACACACCAAAGTGATAGAAAACAAAACATATAAATTTTATTTATAAATGGAGAAAAACAGAAGAGAGGAGGATAAGAAGAGAGAGTGTGTGCTAAGAAAACAGAATCAGGGGTCTCAAAATAATAAAACCGATGCACTATTGAAATACAGGAAAGAAAAGATTTTTTCTTCAAAAAAAAAACTATAAGAGCAGAGAAATCCATGTGGCAACCTTCATCACCTACTATATTCTCCATGTGACATGAGCAAAATCCCCTCAGATAATATTGTTGCTCCCACAGACACATGCTTTAACTCCTGGAAAGATGTTTTCAGGTTCATTTCTAGCTTCATTCAGTCTTCAAGAGACTTCAATAGATATTTCCCAGCAACTCGGGATAATTCTTATCCTAAAGAAAGAATTTAAATTCCATTCTTTCCCCTGTGTCCTTGGTGTCCAAAAGTATCACTGCACCAACAAAAGACTTCTTAAAGTCGCCACCTGAAAAACCGGTTGTCCATAAATTTATTTGACATATTCTTTAAATTTTAGCAAATTTAATGCCCACAATGGAATATCTATGTGTCACTCAATAGAAAGTGATTCACCCTGCTCCTTTCAGTTTGGTCCTGATCCACAAATTAGTAGTAAACCATTATCATTCTTCATGCTCAGCACACATATATCAGATGCCATCCCCTGCTTGCCACACATTGCAATCCTAAAATAAAATTCCAAATTCAAACAAATTTCAACTGAAATTGATCTCAAACTTCCCTTCAAGCTTCAATGCCTTGACATATCCTCACTAATCTCAACAAACACACTAAAATTTGCACAACCATCCCAAACACGACTCCCTTCTATTAACCAAATCATCACCAATTCAACTTCCGCAAGCTATCTACGTAACCACTCGTGTGCTGGGCCATCACCCGCATTGTTTCCCGGCCCCTGCCTTTTAGAAGAAAGAAAAAAAAAAAAAAAAAACTTCCGCAAGCTATCTTGCTTGGCCATTGCTAGGCTTTGATCGAACAACACTTGAATTCACTAATAACTGGTTGGATATTCATTAGAATATTTTTTTGAACACTTTGTATGAATCCCAAACCATTTTCATAGCTGGATCATGGGGAACAGATGAATCCCCTGGGTCCATCTTCATCGGTCGACGCCAAGGTACTGGTAAAGTCATCTTCAACCTTCAGTCTCGGTCAGTCGAGTTAGGTTGACACTCCTGAAGGCATCGATGAGTCTTCATCGACCATCAAGCATTTTATGAGTTTAATAAGTCTCGGACAACAAGCACGTATCAAAAAGACAGTAGTGAAACCCAAATCCAAATTCATCCAAACACAAATCTGAACACCCAATGAGTCTCATACATCATCGAAACCCTTTTCACCAGCAACTTCAATCCAGTTTTAATGGTTCATAGGAACTTCAATATTCAAAATTGAAAATGGATTTATCCAAAACCCAAGATCTCACTCGAACCCACTTCATCCGAGCTTGGGTCCTCCTCAAGCTGGCTCCTCAATTTCTAAGTTCGACATCGACACCCCCCCCCCCCCATCAACGACAGCTCAGATCTCGATCTTTCCACAACAATTTATATCCTCTGCAAGCGAAACATGAAATCGTTCTTCCTCTTCAAATGAGTAGGTCTCGGGTTTCATCATCAGTAACCCTCAAATTCTCCTCCGTTAATATCAATACCAACAAACAATGCTTGAATCAAGCTCATCGAGCCATCTTCTTCATTCGGGCTTAATCAGACCGACTTAAAAATGGACGACCATGGCTAGAGAAGCTTCGGTCCTGATAACCTTTGGGTTCTCCCAACGGTTGCATGATAGAATCAGGTGCGTGGTATTCACGTACCTGAATAAATGGTTATGTGGTACAAATGACTACATAATTGCTATGGGAATTTGGATACGTGACCAAAACAAAATTCGGCTATGTGGCCGCCTCTTTGAAAATTTGGATAAATGGTTTTGGACACATTTACAAATTCCAATTTGGATATATGGGAACCTTCAAAAACCCCCCTACATGATCACTCCTGTAGAAATAATTCAATTTAAAAAATCATCCATTTAAAAAATGCAACTTGAAATTTTAATAATTAATTAATTAATTAATTAAAAAATCAATAATAAACATTAAAAAAGTATTAATTTGTAAATTAATGTTATAAATCATAAAATCATTTAAGTCATTGGATTAAAAATTAAATTAAACTTCAATTAAATAATTAATTAAAATATAAACAAGGAAATGAAAAATTAAATTAACAAAACACAAAAATAAACAATAGCACTAAAAATTAATATTTTAAAAGAAACTTCAAAATTAAACAAAAAACTCAAAGCTGGAAAAAATTTATAATTTAAACATAAAAACATAAATTAAACATAAAATTCATTAATTTAACAATTTACTTAAAAATTACTCACTACACAATAATTAACCAATTAGAGGCATATTTTAACATTAAAAAAATAATTTAAACTACAAAAGTGATGTAAAAAAAGATATAAATTAAAGGCAATATCAAATTCCCCTATAATTAAGATATTTCTTGTCATCAAGTAACCACTTACACTAGTGAAAAATGGTTTTTCATGTCAGTTTTTTTGGGATTTTAATGTCGGTTACCTTGGGGAGTTATTAAAAGTGACGTTGTTTTTAGGTTTTTCATGTTAGTTATTTTTAACTGATGTTATATAGTGTTTTCAACATCAGTCATTTTAAAACCAACATAGAAACTTTAGTATAACTATATATCTTGTTTGATTTATCACATCATTTATATAAAAACTAACGTGATAAATCAATATATAATTTTTTTCACATTGGCTATAAAATAACCGATGTGAAAAATGGTTTTTTAAAAAAATAATTATAATACATATGCCCAACAGTACAACAATATCACCAAAAACAAAAAAAAACAACAACACAAGTAGCCAAAAAATAGCAAACACAACTGCATAATAAAAGAAAAAAATAGAATCAAAGATTCAAATAATTTTAATATTACAATTTGAGATTCAAACTTTACAATATATATTACAAATAAACTAAAATTCAACCAAACCTATGAAATATTCTACCCATTCTCTTTGTAAGTGATTTAGATCTTGTTCAATATAAGGAAGAGGGTCATTAAAAAGCTACACATTAAAAACCAATCATTTAACATTTATTCTCAATATAATTATAATATATCTATACATAGGTTCAGGGTAGGGGATAAATACAAATTAAATCAACCAAACTGCGCCTACAAGTACTCAGGGAGACTCGACCCTGATAGCTCCCGTGAGACCTGTTGGGACCAAGTTGGAAAGATGGTGTTTTTAGAAGATGAAAGAAGGTTATGTTGAAAGTATTGCATTTTTTTGTCAAGGAAATAAAATCACCTCAAATTGTAAAATTGGTGATCAGACTCAAAAATCGTATTAAGATAACCAGACTCACAATTCTTAAGAAAGTCCATCGTATTGAGAAGATGTTTTTTGGAAGAAAAAGGTTCATCGGACTCACCTCAGGTCCGGTATGAAAGGAATATTGTATTTAGGTGCTACTTATAAGTCTACCTCGCTCCAATAAAAATCTAATGATGCTTTTCTGTTTTTTATTTCCCACAAATCATAAGTAAGTTGTAAAAATTGTGACGATAGTTGATGAAGGAAAGAGGGAGAAAAGATGTTGTCAATAATATTCAGTCCAATCGTATTGAGGATGGATGGAAAGAAAGATAGTTTCTGAAATAATAGGAAGTTATAAAACTTCATAATGGAAGTCAGATGATGTTGAAGCTTATCTTTATCATATTCAATGTCATGAGGATTTCATGATACAAGCATAAGTTAGTGGAAGAAGGAAGTTGCTGAAACCGAATATTATCGAACTCAGTCCATCGGTGTGAGATCATTGGATGAAAAATTGTTTAAAGGTTGAGAAGGTTGTTCATAATGAGAGAAACCGAAGGTGCTGGTTTTCAGTCAGAGAAAAAGTAAAAATATTTAAATATTTAGAGAAATAAGTTGATGAGTTTCATAATCAGAAAAGATAAAGAATTTAAGTGATGAAAGTTCATTGGTATCATATTCATAAAATTTGTTGAAGATAAAGATACTAGAACCAGACCATCGGACATAGAGTGCCACCGATAAATCAGATACAGGATTGTTCATATTGGGAATTGTTAGGACTAATTAAAAAGAAAGAAAAGAAATGAAGTTGTTAAGACCAATTCAAAATCATATCAGAGATCAATCAACAATGTAATAAACCATTTCCCATCAAGACAAATTGTTGGTTGCTTTTTGAGTGGGTCAAGAGAAAGGATAATTTCCTTATCAAGTGGGTCAAGAATGAAAAAAGAACTCTGATTTTATTTTCAAGAGTTTTTATTTACATGTGTGCCAATATCCATCATATTGAAGAATTTTCTATCTTCATTGTAGTAAAGAAATCAGAATGAGCAGATTGGTTTTGCAATTAGTACAGAGCAATGTAATAGGGATGTCTTCAGTTTTGATTTATTTGCAAGTTGGTCAAGAAAATTGGAGTGAACAGATTCCCTCATCGTAATGAAGAAATCGTAAGAGAAAATCGTAATTGGAATCAGACAGAAGTTTTTTAAGAAGTTTGAAGATGTATATTTCTTCATATATGCAAGTGGTATAGAGCATCATATTGAAGAAATCATATTGGGAAATTAGAATGAAGAATCATATTTGGATACACTACTAGAAATTTTATCTTTACCAACAGTTTAAAACCGTTGGTAAAGGCTGGACAACTGTTGGTATAAACTATACCAATGGTTGTCCAAACCGTTGGGTATTGAGCCGTAGGGATAGACATATCCCAACGGTTCTATGAGAACCATTAGGATATGTCTGAAAAATTGATTATATGCCAACGCTTTCAATAAAACGTTGGTATAAATGTTTACCAATGGTTTAAAACTGCTGGTAATAGAAAAAATCATCTCTATACCAATGGTTTACAAAACCGTTGGTATATACTTTTACCAATGGTTTCCCACAAACCATTGGTAAATATAAAGTAAAAATATTTATGCCAATGGTTTACAAACCATTGGCATATACTTATATCGACGATTTACATAAAACCGTTAGTATAAGTTCTGCTTTTACACATATTCCAACGGTTGTAAACCGTTGGCATATCTTTTTTGTACCTGCAGCAGTAAGCCGGCTTGCTGGCCTCCCCCTGTGCTCCTACAGCAATTCCACCAGCAGGCCTGCATAATTCATACACAATAGAATACATACATGGGTTGGGGGTGGTCCATTCTGAATACCTGTACAATTATCAATACCTGCATAATACATACAAAATTCATACAACACATAATTCATACAGAATTCTGAAAACCTCCAATTCTGTATTTAATTACCCTCTACACACATACAGAATTAACACATAATTCATAAGGTAATTACATCAAGTATACACATAAAACAAGTATACCCATACAATAAGTATACTTATACAACAAGTATACCCATACACCATTAACACATAATTCACAAGTTAATTAAATACATAAATAATTCAGGGGTTGGGGGCTGTTCAAGGGTTTGGGGTGGCTGTCCAAGGGGGGTAGGGGTGTCCGGGGGGGATGGGGGGTGTCCAGGGGGTGGGGGTGGGGGCTGTCCACAGTGGTGGCGGGGGGCTATCCATGGGGGTGTCCACGAGGGTGGGGTGGTGTCCAGGGGGTGGGTGGTGTCCAGGGGGTTGGGGGGGCTTTACAGGGGGTGGGGGAGTCCAGGGGTGGGGGTTTCCAGGGGGTGGGGGGTGTCCAGGGGTGGGGTGGTGTCCAGGGGGTGGGGCGGTCCAGGGGGTGGGGGTTGTCCAAGGGGGGTGGGGTGGTGTCCAGGGGGTGGGGGTGGCTGTCCATGGGGGTGGGGGTGTCTAGGGGGTGGGGGTGTCCAGGTGGTGGGGTGGTGTCTAGGAGGGGCGGGGGGGGGGGTGTCCAGGGGGTTGGGGGGTGTCCAGGGGGTGGGGTGGTGTTCAGGGGGGTGGGTGGTGTTCAGGGGGTTGGGGGGCTTTCCAAGGGGTGGGGGTGTCCAGGGGGGTGTCTAGGGGTTGGGGTGGTTTCCAGGGGGGTCCAGGGGGTTGGGGGCTATTCAAGGGGGGTGGGGTGGCTGTCCCTGGGGGTGGGGGTGTCCAAAGGGGTTGGGGGTGTTCAGGTGGTGGGGTGGTGTCTAGGAGGGGTGGGGGTCGTCCAGGGGGTTGGGGGCTGTCTAGGGGGTAGGGGGGTTGTCCCTGGGGGTGGGGGTGTACGGGGGGTGGGGTGGTCCATGGGGTTGGGGGGCTGTCCAAGGGGGGTGGGGTGGTGTCCAGGGGGTGGGGGGCTGTCCAGGGGGTGGGGGTTGTCCATGGGGGTGGGGGTGTCCAGGGGTGGGGTGTCCAGGTGGTGAGGTGGTGTCTAGGAGGGGTGGGGGGCTATAATGGTTTTAATGGAATTAATTTTATGGATTTTAAGATCATTGATATTTTTAAAATGGTTTTGGAATAGTTTTTATTTAAATAGTATGTGTTTCTTTAGGAAAAAATGAATGCTTTTGGTGTGTATTGTAGGAAGGTGGGTTTGGTTATTAGGAAATGGATTACATTTTTATTGTGGGACAAAAATACTATATGATTTTTTAAATGGAACCTTAAAACGGATTTTTATAAACCATTGGGGAGTTTTAAATAGAAATAAGTCTCTATTATGAGATTTTGAAGTGGTTTTATGAAGAATTATTTATAATGTATCTTTATGGGATTTGTGATTTTGTGTCCCTTATTTTAGAACATCAGATAATTTTACTAAAGGTTTTGTTTTTGATAATTCTTTAGAATGTTACCACTATAAATGAGTCAAAAATTCCATAAGGGGATATCTCAGGTAGTCATTCTTGTGATCCAGCTATTGTCTTCTTAGTCTTGGTCTCTACTCAAACTCTTGTGGAAGTGGAATAGCCATGTTCTTCTCGGATCATTTATTATTCATCGGAGTTTCTAAAATACCATCCACTGTTTTTTATTGGTGATCAAGGATACCAGGAGGCAACGAAGTGGGTATCTATGATTAATGGGATCTTCGAGTTGTTAGAAACCCTATAATCCATGGGGGTGGGGGATGTCCAGGGGGTGGGGGTTGTCCAGGGGGCGGGGGGCTGTCCATGGGGGTGGTGGGGCTGTTCAGGAGGGTAGGGGTGTCCAAGGGGGTGGGGGGGGGGGCTATCCAGGGGGTAGGGGTGTCCAGGGGGTGGGTGGGGCTGTCTAGGGGGGTATGGGGTGTCCAGGGGAGCGTGTGGGTTGTCAACGGGGGTGGCGGGGCTGTCTTGGGGGTAGGGATGTCTAGAGGGTGGGCGGGCTGTCCAGGGGGTAGGGGGTGTCCACGGGGGTGGGCGGGGTGTCCACGGGGGGGGGGGGTGGGTGGGGTGTCCACGGGGGGGGGGGGGGGGGTGGCGGGGTTGTCGAGGGGGGTAGGGGGGTGTCCAGGGGGTGGGAGGGCTGTCCATGGGGGTGGGCGGGCTATCCACGAGGGTGGGGGGGGGGCTGTCCAGGGGGTACGGGGTGTCCAGTAGGGTGGGGGGCTATTCCCGAGGGTGGTCGGGCTGTCCAGGGGGTACAAGGTGTCCAAGGGGGTGGGCGGGCTATCCACGGGGGTGGGCGGGCTATCTACGAGGGTGGGAGGGCTGTTCAGGGGTGTAGGGGTTGTCTTGGGGGGGGGGGGGGGGTGTCCATAGGGGTGGGTGGATGTCCACGGGGGGAGGGGCTGTCTAGGGGGTGGGGGCTGTCTACAGGGGTGGAGGGGTTGTCCAGGGGGTAGGGGGAGTCCAGGGGGTGGGCGGGACTGTCCACGGGGGGTGGGGGGGGGGGGGCTGTCCAGGGGGGTACGGGGTGTCTAGGGGGTGGGTGGGTCTGTCCATAGGGGTACGAGGGGGTGGGAGGGCTGTCCACGGGGGTGGTGGGGCTATCCAGGGGGGTAGGGGTGTTCAGGGGGTGGGTGGGTTGTCCACGGGGGTGGGGGGGGGTGTCCACAGGGGGAGGGGTGTCCAGGGGGGTGGGCGGGCTGTCCACAGGGGTGGCAGGGTTATCGAGGGTGGTAGGGGGTGTCCAGGGGGTGGGCGGGCTGTCCACAGGGTGGGAGGACTGTCCACGGGGGTGGGGGGCTGTCCACAGGGGGAGGGGTGTCCAGGGGGGTGGGTTGGCTATCCATAGGGGTGACGGGGCTGTCAAGGGGGGTAGGGTGTGTCCAGGGGGGGTGGGCTGGCCATGGGGTGGGAGGGCTGTCCATGGGGGTGGGGGTGTCTAGGGGGTACAAGGTGTTCAGTGGGGTGGGTGGGCTGTCCATGATGGTGGCGAGGTTGTCCAGGGGGTACGGGGTGTCCAAGGGGGTGGGCGGGCTGTCCACGGGGGTGGGAAGGCTGTCCATGGGGGTGGGCGGGATGTCCAGGGGGTAGGGGTTGTCCAGGGGGGCTGTCCATGGGGGTGAGGGTTTTCCATGGGGGAGGGGTTGTCCAGGGGTTGGGCGGGTGGTCCACGGGGATGGTGGGGCTGTTCACGGGGCTGGCGGGGCTGTCCAGGGGGTACGGGGTGTCCAGGGGGTGGGCGGGCTGTCCATGAGGGTGGGGGGTTGTCTAGGGGAGGGGTGAATCAGTCACAACAAATATTCAAGTCAAGTTTTATTTTTTATAGATAAAAAAATAATGATAATATGACCTACCAAATTAGACATATTCAGAAAAAATGAATGCTTTGGTGTTTATGGTAGGAAGGGGGATTTGGTTACTAGGAAATGGATTACATTTTTATTGTGGGACCAAAATACTATATGATTTTTGAAATGGAACCTTAAAAGGTATTTTTATAAACCATAGGGGAGTTTTAAATAGAAAGAAGTCTCTATTATGTGATTTTGAAATGGTTTTATGAAGAATTATTTATGATGTATCTTTATGGGATTTGCGATTTTGTGTCCCTTATTTTAGAACATCATATTATTTTACTAAAGGTTTTGTTTTTGATAATTATTTAGAATTTTACCACTATAAATGAATCAAAAATTCAATAAGGGGATATCTCAGGTAGTCATTATTTCGATCCAGCTATTGTCTTCCTAGTCTTGGTCTCTACTCAAACTCTTGTGGAAGTGGAATAACCGTGTTCTTCTTGGATCATTGATTATGTATGAGAGTTTCTAAAATAGAATCCACTATTTTTTATTGGTGATCAAGGAACCCAGGAGGCAACGAAGTGGGTAGATATGATTAATGTGATCTTCGAGTTGTTAGAAACCCTATAATCCGCGGGGGTGGGGGGTTATCTAGGGGGGTTGGGGGACTATCCACGGGGGTGGTGGGGCTGTCTAGCGGGTTAGGGGGTGTCCAGGGGGGTGGGCGGGGCTGTCCACGGGGGTGGGGGGATGCCCATGGGGGGAGGGGTTGTCCAGGGGGTGGGGGGAGGGGGGCTGTGCATAGGGGTGGCGTTGCTGTCTAGGGGGTAGGGGGTGTCCAGGGGGTGGGCGGGGCTGTCCACATGGGGGGGGGGCTGTCCAGGGGTATGGGGTGTATAGGGGGGTGGGCGGGGCTGTCCAGGGGGTACGAGGGGGTGGGCGGGCTTTCCACGGGGGTGGCGGGGCTGTCCATGGGGTAGGGGTGTTCAGGGGGGTGGGTGGGCTGTACATGGGGGTGGGGGGTGTCCACAGGGGGGGGGTGTCCGGGGGGGGGGGGCAGTCCACAGGGGTAGCAGGGCTGTCGAGGGGGGTAGGGGGTGTCCAGGGGGGTGTGTGGGATGTCCACGGGGTGGGAGGGCTGTCCATGGGGGTGGGGGGGGGGGCTGTCTAGGGGGTATGGTGTAGCGACTCAGGTATTGGCCCGGTCAGACTTTGGAATATTCCTATGAATAATTCCAGAGCTAGGCGCGAAGACAGCGTGAAATTCCGAGGCCCGGTGTGCCTGGAATTAATTTTAAAAAAATATTAATTATTTTTATACTATGCCTGAGGCGGGAATGAGTTATCTCTTAAACGGTAGCTCGGATTAGAAATCTGAGGGCACAGTTGCATCCGGAGCGTGTCGTTTACCTTAGGTGGGGTGTAAAAGTTGTGGGCACGAGCCTGCTGTGAGAGATGTCACCCAGGGGAAAAATCTTCATTTTGAAATAATGACTTAGTGATTTTTATCACTGGCATTCTATTCGAATAAATTTCGAAATAAGTCTCAGAATTAGAATCTGAGACTCCCGTTGAGTTCTAAATGGGGTGTTTTGCCTAGGCGTGATATAAAATAAGCGGGCGTGGAGGTTTTGGAATGTGCGAATGTGGGCGGAGTTTCAGTGAGTTTATAAATTCACATGAGTGTTGGAATTAAGGGGAGAACCCATTCTTCCCATGTCTCTCTCTCTCTCTCTCTCTCTCTCTCTTGTTCTTTGGCGTTCTTCACTGTTCTTCACCGGATTGAGGAGCGAACTCCGGTGGATCGAAGTGGGATCACAGCGGGCGCGTTACCAACGATGAACGACCGAATTGAGGTAGGATTTCGATTGATTTTCTGCTCCTTTTTCAATTTATTATGTTTTTGTCAAATCCTTCGTTTTAATTCTAAAAATTTTAGAATTGGGACGATGGCCGAACGAACACGGCCACCGTCCGAGTCCCGTTCTAAATCCCGTGTTCGACGCGTTCTTCATCGTTGTATGACTGAATTTTCGGATGCTCCAAAACTCCGTGGGATCATTGATCGGGGGAAGGCACTGTGAAGGAATCATCCCAAGGATTCCAAATCCACCTTTGGTTTTGAAATCGGGCCGCCGGAGCGGTTGTGGCAGCCGACGGAAGCCCCGGCTTCGGCAAGGGCAGTGCCCGGAGATCGGGGTGGCGCAACAGTAGAGCTGGCCGGAGGCATTCGGTGTGGCGCAGTTAGGTTGAGGTAGAGAGGCGGCGTCGAGTGCGGCTGGTGAGGACAATGGTGTCGGGTGTGGTTGGTGTAGCGGGCTCAGGTGCGGCCGGGCAGAGGCGGCGGCGACGAGGCGTAGCAGGGACCGGAGTAGCTGGGTTGTCCCGACGGTGGAGCGGGGAGCCCAGGCGGCCAAGGCGCGGGCGGCCGGTGTCACGGCGGTGCACTCGGCTGGAGGGAAGGGTGTCTCCCTTAGCCTATAGAGGTCTGGAGGAGCCCCGAGGTCAGCGCCTTGGGGGGAGCCGCGGACAAGGACCCGCAACACGTGGGTCCTGCTATTGCGGCGCACGGACAAAGACCGGCTAAGCGGCCGGTCTGTTTGAGGGAACCGGACCCGAGGGGGGGGGGGTGGTCTGGTAGTGTTCGGACAGGACGTGGCCAGAGGGCCATGGCGAGCTGGACCAGACCTATGGCTGGACCGCAGACCGACAGTCTGGACCGGGCCGACTGGGGTGGACCGGCCCATTTTGGGACCCCTTTTGTTCAAAGGGGCGTATCTCCTAAACGGCGTGTCCGTTTGACGCGCCGTCGACATAATTGGGTTCATCTCAGTAAGGCAGAATTTTTTAAGTGGGTTTCGGGGTTTTTGAGTTCTGCGCTCGAAGGTGGGTGACCCGAAACGATTTAATTTAATATTATTAAATTATTATTAAAAACTTGTAACAGACGTACATCGCGAACCGGACGTCTGATGGACATGCCGTCAGTGGTAGAATGATCCTAGTTCTCGTACAGACTGTTTGAGATGCTGATTTCAGTGTTCAGGCTAAAGACAGCGTGCGGGCCCCACAGGGCCCGATTTGCGTGCTTTACGATGAAATGCCGCTTTTTCACCTGACATCTGTTTGGAGTGTTAGAGTAGTCAATCCCATGTGTTTTTCCAAGGGTATTGCAGTGGTATGATTCACTCGATGAGTTTCAGGACCGTATTGTGGGCCCCACACGGGTTAGCTACGGTGAATAGTGTCTTTTTCACCGGTTGTCCGTTTCAGGCGAGTAAATAGTCTATCTTGTGTGTTTTTTCTCATGGATCGTGATGGTGGCCTCGATATCGGCCTTGGAGGTGCATGTTGTGGTGTTGTGGTGGGTTACTCGGGTTAGCGACGTTTGGACCAGTAGTGGTTGAGGGTACTCCCTTGGTTCGTTCCTATGAGGGTTCACGCGACATCACAACCTTAGCATAGGTTTGTGATCCTCTAGATGGGATGTTTAATCTGTTAGAGTTGTGGAATCCCTTCGGTGGGCCCGGAGCGGGATCCTCTAGCATCATTTCCCTAGATCAAGTTCTTGTAGTCTCTGTGACCGCTTATCCACGGGCGGTGATCCCCTATCTAGCATGTTAACCCCATAGGGTTCGAGGCATCATCAGGAATATGATCCACTACGTAGTGGGCCATGCATAGTAGGGTTGTGACATCATTGGTTATACAATCCCCTACCTAGCATGTGGTTTCGGTAGGGTTGGTGCATCGTCAGTTCGATCCCCTACATCACGAGCTGTACCAGATGGGGTTTCAGTATCGTCATGACCGCCTTGATCGGCGACGATCCTCTATTTGAGTGATGTGTTTTTTTGGAGTGTCAGATCGGGTTGTGGTATCCCCCAGTGGATCCTGGGAGTGATCCCCTATCTGTGAGATCTTCGAATATCGGTGTGGGTTCTGGTATCCCCTAGCGGACCCTAGGAGTGATCCCCTATCTAAGGAGTTTAGTATTTCCGCTGTTTCAGCGTGAGGTTCTCATTGATGATATTCGATGAGTGTGCATCTCTCGGACGAGTATCATCTAGGATGATAGAGCTTGTGGAGTGTGTTCTCCTAGTTATATACCTGTCACAGGTTACGAGGTCGGAACCTCATGAGGCTTGGTGCGTGGTTTGATTATATCTAGTTGTTCATGGTATATATATGGGCATACACCTAAGATGAGATGACTAGCCGTGTTTAGCTGAGGATGGTCTCGATATGGAGTTTCTCTCTCATTTGGGTTCCCTCTGGCTGGGATGAGATGACTGTTGCCTTTCAGTTTCTCCCTTTTTATTTTGGGGTTTTTGGGGTGCCTACTGAGTATTTTTATACTCACCACTGCATGGGATTTTCCCTCACATGTTTGTGTCTTGTGCAGACCACATGCCTTTTGACGGAGTTCCAGGAGGACCTGAAGAAGACGAAGATTAGTGTGCACGACCGACCGGGGGGTTTACTGGAGCTGTGTTGAGGAGATTACCAGCAGGTGATTTTGGCGGGGTTCTTCCTCCTTCTGAGCAGGTTGGACGTTTTTGTAGTTTTCCTTTGGTGGGCCCTATTTTTCCCTTTGTACTCCTGTTGCACTCTGGTTTGGGATAAATGTATGCATGCTTTTCATTTTCAGTTTTTATATATACATATTTGCACTATTGCATGGAGGTGTATGTGGGTGCGTGTGTACAGGTACCTTAGGCTAATGCCTCCCATGTGTGTGACAGCCTATTCAGTGTTAGACGCTAGCCCCTGACCTATTGGAGGCAGGATTGGGGAGTTTCAGCTCGAGCCCCGTTGGGTCGGGTCGTGACATACGGGGTGTCCAGTGGGGTGGGTGGGCTGTCCACGATGTTGGCAGGGTTGTCTGGGGGGTACGGGGTGTCCAAGGGGGTGGGCGGGCTGTCCAAGGGGGTGGGAAGGCTGTTCACGGGGGTGGGCGAGCTATCCAAGGGGTAGGGGTTGTCTAGGGGGGTTTTCCACGGGGGTGGAGGGCTGTCCACGGGAGAGGAGTTGTCCAGGGGGTGGGTGGGCCATCCACGGGGATGGCGGGGCTGTCCACAGGGGTGGCGGGGCTGTCCAGGGGGGTACGGGGTGTCCAGGGGGTGGGCGGCCATCCTCCATTGCATGCAGCCACTTGAGTTTTTCGGGATGAGACACTGTTTCCTGGTATCCTTCTGGCTCCCCCTCATCAGTCAGCAGTAGGTAATCTGACTCCGAATATTTTGTTGATGGAATCCTTCCTTGTGAAGATCTTCGAACCTCTGAAATGTTAGGTTCAGGAGTCATAACATCACCTAGCTCCTGTGATGGTTTTACAACTTCTTGTGGAAAGGATTGAGTCTCCCCCTGATCAATATCCTCCTCCACATCCTCTTGGTCCTCTACCGATGAGTCTTCTTGCACCTCCTCCTCTTCAATGATAGGTGGTGATGGTATAGGTGTTGGATCATGAATTGAGTCCTCGACACTTTCCCTTCGAGTCATTCTAGGATTTTGAATGTCCTCGATCGTCTGGTTCTCATGAAACATGACATCTCTGCTTCTGATCGCCTTCTTCTCCTTCGGGTCCCAAATCTTGTATCCAAACTCCTCATCTCCATAGCCGATGAAGATGCGTGGAGTAGATCTCCCGTCTAGCTTCTGCCTGAGCTCCTTGGATACATGTGCAAATGCCAAACATCCAAATACTCGTAAATGAGAGTAAGAGGGATGTTTACTAGACCATATCTTCTGTGGAATCTCAAAATTTAGCGAGACTGATGGTGATCGGTTGACGAGGTAGCAGGCAACCTAAACAGCTTCTCCCCAGAATGGCTTAGAGAGCTTTTCCAAACTCATCATGCTTCTGACCTTCTCCATGATGGTTCTGTTCATCCTTTCTGCAACTCTGTTGTGTTGTGGGGTGAGAGGAACTGTCCTCTCATGTCGGATGCCATGAATCTTGCAATAGGCATCAAAATCCCCGGATGTGTACTCTCCTCTGTTGTCTGAACGAAGGCACTTCAACTTCCTTCCAGTTTCACGCTCCACCATGGCGTGGAACATCTTGAAGTATTACAGTACTTGGTCCTTCGATCGTAAGAAGAACACCCACACCCTTCGAGATGCATCATCAATAAAGGACAGAAAATATTTGTTACTGTTGCGGAATCGTCGGGAGACACAACGACAGAAACGAGAAAAACGAAAGAAAGAAAGCAAAGGACATAGCGATTTACGTGGTTCGGGAATAATACGTACGTCCACGGGAGAGGCAGAATATTTCACTATTCGGGAGCACAAATTACAGAGGGTTTTTTCAGTGGTAACCCTAGCTCGAAAATGGGCTATAAAACAATGGAGAATACGATCACTGTTTGAAAAAGTGGTCTGTGTCGCTATAGTGAACGACGGCTGGCTTTGTCAAAAGCGTTACAGTAAAGTTGACCCTGAAGTCCGCACCGCTACAGTGTCTGTCGGTGTCAGTCGGTCAGCTCCGCTACAGTAGTCAGAGATTCTACAGTGCCCAAAAAATTGGGTCGGGGCCTTCGGCCCTCAGACCCCCAGAGCAGGGGCGCGTTGCCCCTGCAACCCCCAACGACCTCACCGCGGAGCTCAACCCACAACAGTTGCGGGCCACAAGCATTCGGCCAAACCAGATCGGGCAACACAAATCCAACAGTTACCTCCAAGTGTATCCACCTCCATGGGTCCGCATACATCAGAGTGCACCAGATCCAGCAAATCTGATCTCCGTGATGAAGCATTATTGAATGAGACTCAATGCATCTTCCCATACAAGCAGTATTTATAAGGATCAAGTGATGCATCCTTGTCAATACTGATGTACTTCTTCTTTGTTAGGGTAGATAACCCTTTTTCACTCATGTGGCTGAGCCTTCTATGCCACATATTGGATGACGTCTCTCTTTCCACCGTGTTGAGGTTGTCTGCACATATCTTCACATGAGTTTTGTACAACGTACCACAAATGTGTCCTCAAGCGATGATGATGGCTCCTTTTGTCATATTCCATGCCCCGTTGCTGAAGATGTTGTCATAGCCTTGTCGATCAAAGACTATACCTGATAACAGGTTGAGTTGAAGGCTTGGAACATGTCGAACATCCTTCGGGGTGATTGTGTATCCAACATTCGTCTTGACTTGGATATCACCCATGCCAACAATCTCCGCCGAACTGGTATTCCCCATCTTGACTGCACCAAAGTCACCAGCTTGATAAGTCAAGAAATACTCATGATGTGGCATGACGTGGTACGATGCTGCAGTATCGACCACCCATTCCGTGTCTTGTCCTGATGTATGAAAGCATGTCTCTTCTTTGTCTTTGGAGCAAAGAACAACTTCTCCAGTGATGTTCACATGCGCGTCTTCATTTCTTGTTTGCTGGTTGTTACTTTGACCTTTTTCTTGTAACAACTTTCGGCAGTTCTTCTTCATGTGTCCCTCCATGCCACAATGGTATCATTTGTATGTTGGCCTCCTACCATCTGTGGACCTTCCTCTGTTCTTGCTTCGACCTCTAGTTCTTGCCCCACGACCTCCTCCTTGATGTCTCCCTTGCTTCTCCAGAACGAGAGCTTGCGTCTGGTTGAAACTCGCATCCTTCCTTCGGGCTTCCTCGTTGAACAGTGCATCCTTTACCATCGACATGGTAAGTTTGCCTCCAGGCGCCGAGTTGCTAAGTGAGACGACAAGCGTATCCCAGCTATCGGGAAGTGTGCAGAGTAA
This sequence comes from Viscum album, assembly GCA_963277665.1. Lineage (NCBI taxonomy): Eukaryota > Viridiplantae > Streptophyta > Magnoliopsida > Santalales > Viscaceae > Viscum > Viscum album. Next base: position 1,403,638,004 of record OY728120.1, on the reverse strand, counting down.
GTGGTTTGCCTGATCTTCATCATTTAGAGTCTTACCGGCAGCCACAAACTGGTTCACCAGGCTTTGGAACTCGCTGGTGTGTTCGGCTATAGAGTTTCCACTTTGTAGTCGAAGATTCATCAACCGCTTCAACAAGAGGATCTTGTTTCGAGCGGTCTTTGACCGGTACGTATTTTTCAACTTTGTCCAAAGTTCATACGCACCAGTCTCTTGAGCAACATGGTGGTAAACCCTGTGATTGATCCATTGACGGATTTGGCTGATCGTCTTCTTGTTCAGCTTCTTCCACTCCGCTTCCTTTGTGGCATCGGGGTTGACTCCCTCATTCTCAATGGGGTCGAAAAGATCCTTAGCATTGAGAAGATCTTCCATTCGAGACTTCCAAATGGAGTAGTTCGATGAAGTCAACATGATCATCCCTCCTGTGGATGATCCCTCCATTGGATTTCAATTCAGTTAAAAATTGGTGCAGAACCTGGAAAAATTGAGCACACCGTTGCATCCAGAATTGTCGAAAATGGTGGAATCAACTTCTGGATCGTCGAAATCGGATATCGATTGATCAAGTTATGATCAAAACAGTATCAACGGCCGAGATTGTCTGATGATGTGGCAATGACGTGGGGATGACGTGGCACGCCGGGAGCAGCTGCCGGAAAAGTCGCCGGTGCCGGAACAGTACCTTCTTCTCCGGCAAGGGGGTACTCTTCACCCGAAGTTTGACGAACTTTGACCGGGCCTAGGAACCTCGTTTTAGCTCCGTTTTCGATGCCGTTTGCGCAGTTGGAATCGGCTCGCCGCGAACTCTCCGAATCTGCCTTCAAAACAGAATTCCGAGCACCATGAATTTTCCGATCACCGGAAAATTTCCACTGCTCACTGCCGTTTGCACCGGAACCTCCTCTGATACCACTTGTTGTGGTTCGCTGACCACTACGAAAGAGAATAAGAGAAGAATGGGAAGAAAAATGATCTTTATTTCACAAGAACAAGGATTACAAAAGACCCCTCCCACACCTCCCTTTGATTTCTATCACATGGAGCTCTCCCGACCCTCTCTCAAATAGCTCTCCCTTGGCTCAAATCTAATCTTGGAGGAATCACTCTTGGCCCTCCTTAAATAGCCATGGTGGGAGGTGTCAAGTTTGACACAACTCCCACCAATCCTCCCACCAAACCTTGGACTTCAACAATGGTGGTCACCTGCTCATTTGACAACTCCCCTGGCTGCCAAAGGAGCACCTCCATCACATGTGAAAATGAAGCACCCACAATGGAAATCCTCCATGGTGGCTATGGTTGGTGCACCAGCCACCAACCATGGTCGCTGGAAAAATATCCTCAGTTAGTAGGAACAATTCTGGGCCTAAAGAGTTTCACTAAAAATGTGATTAATCAATGTTCTAAAATTGATGTTAATTGCCTTTTAACCAAACTCACTCAATTAAACATGCGATGTCTCACTGCGTTACAGCCCACCTCGCCCTAGAGAATTGTGAATACCACCCATTGAAATGTCCTTCAGCTACAGACATTCTCTTCCTGAAAAAGTAATGGATTCTCCTGGATGTCTCGGTGGAGAACCCCTTAACTTCTTGACTGTGCAACCCACTTCGTCGGGAAAGGATGATAATGAAGGGAAGTGTAACAGTGGAAGGGCACTTGTGAGCTCTCGCTTCGCTAGTCTTCCCAACCACTACAATCCTCGAAGAAGGTAAGAAAGGGAGATAATTAACAAACAATTTAAAACTCAAAACCCGTAACCAGTTGTACTTCCACAGCCAGGAAAAGCTAACAGTGAAGAAATCAAGAAGAAAAGTGGAGAATGACACATGAAAAGCAGGGGGGAAGAAAAACACGAAAACAATTGATGAAAGAAAACAGGTAACATGGGAGAATAAAGAACACAGCACGAAGGAGGGGGAAGAACACAACACAAACAATTGTTAACATGAATTTCGCATGGAGATAGAAGCATAAAATTAGCAGCAGCACAAAAGAAGAAAGAAAGCATCCTAGCAGAAATTTTATTCCGGAAAAGTGGAGAATGACATTCCTCATGCACTCAAGCCCCATAGAGAATTTTTAGAAAATATAAAATAAAATACCAAATTTGTGCAGTCCGCCTCTCCTCTTTCCACGTGGACAGCTGGCTTCTTCTTTTCCATCTTCCTTGACAGAATCAGTTTTGATGGAAACGAACATGTATGATTTCTCACCTTGATTCACTGCTTCGCGCAATATGGAAATCTGATGCGTGAGCAAAGGAGTTGGTGAATATCAACACATGCAGGATATGGGAAGTGGGCCGGTGGGAATGGGCAAACATTGGGCTATGTTACTCAAATGGAGGTGGGCTTGGTACTTTACTGACATGGGCTTGAAAGGAAGGGTGCGGTAGGATTTGGTATTGGTGTGTAGCTATACGAACATGGATTCCCTAACTCCCGCCACTGCGACCTTTGTTCAAATAGGTTATGTGCAGCATCAACTAGTGTCAAACCAACCAACATCTTGGGAAAAAATCTGGACATGAACCAGTAGGAGCTGTGAAACGCAACCAGTGGCGAACAATCATTGGCAAGTCGAGCCCACATTGTCCTTCAGCCTATACTGTAGTAGTGAAATCTGGCCTCCCAACTTCAGTGATCCCTTGCGGTTTCACTTGGGCAGCTGCACACAAACTCACTTCAAGCCCCGCACAAACTTGAACCGAGCAGCAGCGCATACCTGAGATCTGCCACCTCAGTGGCGGATGAACAAACCAGCGCTGGCCTACCAAACAGCTTGAACGGACCACCCAAAGAAGCGGGAAATAGCTAACCAAGGCCGAAAACCCCTGGATTTGCACTGAAATGAGCAGCCTTGGACTCCACCGACATGAATCGGTAGAAGCGGCAGGTGGACCTCAGTATGTGTTGGACGATTTTTCTGATTGGCGCACCGCTTTTCTCAATTGAACCACCGCACGGTTTATCTTTTAATGAGTTGTTTTTTATGTGCGCTAATACCGCGTGAAGCGTGAATTAATTCACGCGGTGACAAGCTTTTGACGCGGATTATTTACCCTATATAAGTAGGCAGCGACAAGGCATTTCAACACACCGGCACCAACAACACCGAGAGTAAATCTCATTTGGTGATCGTCTTTCTTCGACGATCATCTTTCTTGTTCTCCGTCTTTGATTCACTACTTTTATTCTTGAGTGTTACTTTTGAGATTACTTCCATTTTTGAGGAGTCTCTACCGTGTATCTCTTGATTTTAGTGGATCTCTATTTCTGGACTAGGTCCCATGGTTTTTTCTTTTTGGGTTTTCCACATAAAAATTTCCAGTGTAAACTTTATTTTTCTGCACTTAATTTTATCGTTGTGCATCAGCCTTTATTTTTGGAGAAAAATATTTTATTTTCGTTGCGCGTTCATTTTTTCGTTGTTTGCGCGTTCGTCGCTTTTCCGTCTTTCCCAACATCTGGTATCAAAGGGTTTAGTTTTTTATTTCATATTTATTATGGAGGTCAATTACAGTCGGATGATTTTGTTGAATGGTACCAACTACCATATGTGACGACTTAAAATGAAGGATCTTCTTTTTGTCAAGTGAATGCATCTTCCAGTGTTTAGTGCCCAGAAGCCAGAAAGGATGTCAGATGAAGAATGAACGTTCGAGCATGAGATGGTTTGTGGTTTCATTTGTCAATGGGTCGAAGACAACGTGATGAACCACATTGTCAACATCTCTCACACCAGAACTTTATGGGAGAAGCTTGAGACAACCTATGCTTCCAAAACGGGAAACAATAAATTGTTTCTTCTCAAATAAATGATGAATTCTGACTACTTAAGTGAATATCAGAAATGTTTTGATCAGTTGTCTGACATGAGTATCAATTTTGAAGATGAGGTTTTAACTCTTTTGGTGCTTAACACTTTACCCGATTCATAGGAGAATTTACGTGTTACTCTAACCGGTTCTGCTCCTAATGGTGTTGTGACATTTAGTTTTGTGAAGTCTGTTGTTTTAAATGAAGAGGTCATGAGACGTACAAAGAGAAATCTTCTTCAGAGCTTTTAGTCACAGAGAACAGGGGGAGAAGCTAAGACCAGGGACAGAGCAGTCGAGGTAAGAGCAGAGGCAGAAGCAAATCCTGATCGAAGCAGAGAGATTTTGAATGTCATCATCGTGGTAAGAAGGAGCATGTTAAGAAGTTTTGTTATCAGCTGAAAAAAGAGAATAAAATGAAGGAAAATCCACAGAAGAAAAATGGCAATGGAGATGATCATGACGTCGCCGCTACAGGGGGTGATCTTGTTATTGTTTATGACTCCATTAATATTGCTTCTGATGATTCTTGTTGGGTTGTTGACAGTGGAGTCTGTTTTCACGTGACATCGAAGGAGTTCTTTACATCTTACAACCCATGTAATTTTGGGATTTTGAAGATGGGTAGTGATGGTCATGCTGACGTTGTAGGCATCGAGACTGTTTGTTTAGAGACCAGTATAGGAAGTAAGTTGATTTTGAAGAATGTTCGACATGTGTCGGAGGTTCGCTTGAATCTTATTTCTACCAGTGTTCTTGATAATGAAGAGTTTATCAGTACTTTTGGTGATTTCCAATAGAAGCTTTCCAAGGGCTCTTTGATTGCGGCTCGAGGGAAGAAGCAGTCAGGTTTGTACTGGACTAGAGCTTGTATTTTATGTGATACTGCTTGTGTTGTTGCGTGCAGTGTTTCGTCTAAGTTGTGGCATAAGAGGCTCAGTCACATCAGTGAGAAAGGGCTTGGTTGTTTGGCCAAGAGAAATTTTCTTCCGGATTTGAAGAGTGTCAAATTGGAGACATGTGATCATTGTATAGCTGGGAAATAGAGCATAGTGAGTTTCAGTAGTCATCCTCCACACAAGAAGTCACTGGTACTTGAATTAGTACATTCTGACGTTTGTGGTCCTTTGAAATCTAAGACCTTTAGTGGCGGTCTTTATTTTGTGACATTTATTGATGACTACTCACGAAAGCTCTGGGTTTATATTTTGAATGCCAAAAGTCAGGTGTTCAGTGTTTTTAAGCAATTTCATGTTTCTGCTGAGAGGGAATCAGGCAAGAAATTGAAATGTATTCGCACTGAAAATGGGGGAAAGTATTGTGGTTCGTTTGATCAGTATTACAAGAAGGAAGGTATTCAGCATCAGAAGATGTTGCCCAAGACACCTCAGCTGAATGGTGTAGTTGAGCGGATGAACAATACTTTATTGGAAAGAGTTCGTTGTTTTCTTTCGGAAGCAAAGTTACCTGGACATTTTTGGGGTGAGGCTTTACTTACTGTTGCTTATATTATCAACTTATCACCTGAGGTTGCTTTGCAGACAGACACTTCCAACACATTTTGGTATGACAAAGTGATCGGGTACGATCACTTGCGTGTTTTTGGTTGCAAGGCTTTTGTTCATGTGCCTAGAGATAAGAGATCCAAGATGGATGGTAAGACATGCCAGTGTATTTTTATTGGCTATGGACACGATGAGTTTGGGCACAGGTTATATGATCCTGCTTTGAAGAAACTTGTCATAAGTCGCGATGCGGTAAGGGAGAAAAGGTTGTTTCTCCAACTTCTGATGGTTTTTTCAATCTTGATCCAGGTTCTGATTCACATTTACATCATATTGTTGATTCTGATGATCACGTTGATGTACAGAATAATGCTCAGGGTGAACAGGTTAGAGTTGATGTTTTTAATGCACCTTTTGTTTCTGATGATCTGATTCCAGGGATTATTAATGAACCCACAGTTCCACTCTAGAGGTTATCTTGGCATCGCACCGTTTCTACTCGATATTCACCCGATGAGTATGTGCTTCTCGCTGAAGAGGGAGAACTAGAATCTTTTGATGAGGTAATGGAAATTGAACAGAAAGACAGATGAGTTGCGACAATGGATGACTATATGACATCATTACACAACAACCATACTTTTGAGATGGCGAAGTTACTGACAGGTAAGAGAGCTTTGCAAAAATCAGTGGATTTAACAGATTAAGAATGAAGAATCCAGTTCCGTTCCACGATACAAGGCAATGTTAGTTGTCACAGGCTTCCGTCAGAAGAAAGGTATTGATTTTTGATGAGATTTTCTCACCTGTTGTCAAAATGTCTTTCATTCAGGTTGTTCTTGGTTTGGCTGCTAGTTTGGATTTGCAGATTGAGCAGATGGATGTGAAGACAACTTTCCTCCATAGATATTTAGAGGAGGAGATTAATATGGAGCAACCAGAGGGTTTTTTTTTTAAAGGTAAAGAAAATCATGTATGTAGGTTGCAGAAGAGTTTGTATGGTTTGAAGCAAGCTCTGAGGCAGTGGTATAAGAAGTTTGAATCTGTCATTTCTCATCAGGGTTTCAGGAAGACATCTTCTGATCATTGTGTTTTTGTTTAGAGATTTACTAATGATGATTTTATTATACCGTTGCTTTATGTTGATGATATGATCATTATTGATCATGATACTTCTAGAATTGATAGATTGAAGAAGAATCTTTGTCAGTCTTTTGCGATGAAAGACTTGGGGCCAGCATAACAGATTCTTGGCATGAAGATCTTCCGTGACAGGAAGGCCAAGAAATTATGGTTATCTCAGGAGAGATAAATTGAGAAGGTTCTTCAGAGATTTTTTATGGATAGAGGAAAAATGGTTAATACTCCTCTTGCTTTACATTTTAAGCTCAGTACCAGTCAATCACCATCTACTGATGAAGAGAGAGAGAGAAGATGCAACACATACCTTATTCATCTGTCGTTGGTTGTTTGATGTATGCAATGGTATGTACTAGACCTGATATAGCTTATGCAGTTGATGTGGTCAGTCGTTTTCTATCAAATCCAGGTAGAGAGCATTGGAGAGCAGTGAAGTACATATTTCATTATCCTCATGATACTTCTGATCTGAGATTGTGTTTTGGAAAAGGAGAACCTATGCTTTGTGGATTTACAGATTCAAATATGACAGGAGATATCGATTCGAGGAAGTCTGGTTCAGGCTATTTGATCACTTTTGTAGGGGGGCTATATCTTGGCAGTCTAGATTGTAGAGATGTGTTGCTTTATCTACCACAGAGTCAAAGTTTATTGCAGCTACAGAGGCGTGCAAAGAATTGTTGTGGATAGAAACTTTTATTCGAGAGCTCAATTTAAATCAGGACATGTTTGTTTTATTTTGTGATAGTCAAAGTGCTATTTTTTTGGGAAAGAATTACACTTTTCATGGCAGGTCCAAACATATCAATGTTCGGTATCATTGGATCTGCAACGTCATTGATTCTAGATAGTTAGATCTTGATAAGATCCACATTGATGACAATGGGTCAGACACGTTGACCAAGAGTTTACCTAGAGGAAAATTTGAGACTTGGCAATTGATTGCAGGGTTGGTGGTGATCCCCACTTGAGTTGGAGGGGGAGTTTGTTGGGCGCCTTCCCTGATTGGCACACTACATAACACCTCCTCAATTGGAGTACCACACGGTTTCTCTTTTAATGAGGTGTTTTTAATGTGGGCCAATACCGCATGAATTAATTCACACAGTGACACGCTTTTGACGCAGATTCTTTTTCTTATATAAGGAGGCAGCGACAAAGCATTTCAACACAGCAGCACCAACAACACCGAGAGAAAATATCATTTGGTGATCGCCTTTCTTTGATGATCATCTTTCTTGCTCTCTGTATTTGATTCACTACTTTTATTCTTGAGTATTACTTTTGAAATCCCTTCCATTTTTTTGGAGTCTCTACTGTGTATCTCTTGATTTTAGTGGATCCCTCTTTCTGGACTAGGTCCCGTGGTTTTTCCCTTTTGGGTTTTCTACGTAAAAATTCTGGTGTCAACTTTATTTTTCTACACTTAATTTTGTCGCTAGCATTCGCCTTTATTTTTGGAGGGAAAGATTTTATTTCCGTTGCGCATTCGCTTTTCTGCTGTTTGCGTGTTCGTCGCTTTTTCGTCTTTCCCAACAGTATGAATCGAACGAAACCGCTGACTCGAGTATGGATCTCAGTATAAATTGAGTGGTGGTATGGCTTCCAGTACAGATCGGCATTGGAGCAGGCCTCCTCAAGCTCCTCATATCCAGCTGTGAACCAACCCAATACTGATTGGACCAACAATGCGAGCCCCTCCTGAAATCGATTTTGGGTGGCCCTAAATCTCAAAATTAGCTTCTGTAGTGGAAATGATCTAATCATCGAACCAGGCCTGAAATGGATGAAAACTAGGGCAGTCAAACCCCACTTTGGCTTGGAACCGGTAAACCTCTTACTAAAATGAAAAAATAATAAAACTTTTAAACAGTAGTAATAAAATTCCAAAAGAAATTGAATTTTTCAACCAAAACATAGTTCAAGGGTAGTAGTGATGACAATGAAATTTCAAATAAAAATTTAAAATATCAAAAATCATTTTCCACAATTGAAATTCAGAAGAAATCAGTTCAAATCACATGACTAATTTAATTCTCAAAGTTTACATTTATATGAAAATATGTATTTTCAAAAAATAAAACTATATTCGTATAACAAATATATTTTAAGAGCACACAATTAAAAAAGAATTTCATTCAAATTTCTAAAAAAATCCAAAATATATATATTTAACTCTTCATAGCACAATTACAAACAAAATAAAATTAAGAATTGAAACACCAACTTTCCAAGTTCAATCACTTCATATAAAAAAATCAAAAGGCAGGAATGAATTCCAAGATTAAAACTAGTATATTTTCAAATCAACACATGCAATTTATAAGTGTACAAAACACACTCTCATTTTCAAAATTTAGAATCATAAATCTATTTCCAAGATGAACAATTTAATTTTGTGTGCATTTTAATCGAAAACAACGAAATTTTTATTTTTTACATAAATAACACTAAAAACATGAAAACAATGAAAAAGTGGATTGTTTGGTTTTTTAACATAAAAAGGGAGATATTCTCAATGAATTTAACAAAAAAAATCAACAAAAACACAAATTATCATGTACTGTGATGTATTTGGAGCAAGTTTTGGATGCGTAATCATGTTGGGGTTAATATGGTGGAATATTCTTTAAGATTTTTATGGTCACATGAGAGGAATTATCTCAATTGCAACTTGGAATTTTTTGTAGTTTTTTAGGCTTTTAGGAATTTAAGGCATTACCTATTTGGTGAGAAGTTCATATTGAATTCAAATCTTAAAAGTTTGAAGTATTCTTTCTTTAAGTGGGATATAGACTTAGAAAATAGATATGGGTTGAGTATCTTTATACTCATGACATCGGGTTATCTTATACGGTAAGTAAAGGTAACATTGTAGTAGATTCCTTTAGAAGGAAAACTCAATATGTGAAAACAATTTAAGTTTAGTGGCAACTGATGAGCATGCCAACTGAGACACATCTAAAATATTGAATGAAGGGAGACCTCAAGCTTGTCTTGAATTAATGACACTTTTAGGCTTTTGGGGAAGATTAAGGGGAAGGGATATTCGATATTGAATGTGAGATGATTAGTGACGCGTTAAAGGGTGTTCAAATCATTTTGTGGGCAGTATCTAGTAGCTGAATAAATATACTATATTGGGAATAGATTGGTGGTTCTCTAATATTTTAAAAAAGTTGTTATGAAAGATATTAATCATTATAATTGGGTAGTATATCTCAATGCAATGAAGATATACCTTGATATTTAATAGTCTATCATCCAAACTATCAAAGATGGATATATATTTCCCTAGAGACAACAGGGTGGCTAACCTAGGGGTCAATCTCAATGAGGTAGTTTTTTTATTTTAGTAATACTTCTAAAATCATTTTGTTTTTTTTTCTATTTTGAAAGTAGTAAAGTAAACATGAACAGGGATGAAAAAAATGAAATGAAAATAAGAATAACAGAAACCACAGTTGAGCAGAAAAGTCAGTGAGAACAAAACCAGTTCCAAGTTAGTTGAATTCTCTATTTCCTATCATTAACTTATAAATAATAAAATCACTGACACTCAATTTCATTGAATGAATTATCAATGTCTCAACTTGATTCACCCCTCTCCTCAAACAACAAATGCTCATGCATGGAATGTCTTCTTGTACACAAGAAATCTCCAAACTGTGAAAAAAAAAGCAAAAGAACAACCACCTTGCATAAAATGTCTTTCATGTAGAAGTGATCTCCATAAGATTATTCTAATCACACTTCCTCACTTAAATTCACTATGTCGAATGAAGCAAATGAAGAAAAGGGAAATGATGAAGGAAAGGAAGTAGAAAACCATTCATGCAAATGAGTGTGACATAGCATCTCCCTGGTTCATGGTCACAATCTACTAAGAGTGAAAAGGAAGCGACAATCAATATGATATTCAATCTTCAAGCAGCAGAAAAACTTCACATCCTGGAACTAGATTTTCAAATTAGTCCTCCATGACCAGACGATCAAGATCACACACCAAAGTGATAGAAAACAAAACATATAAATTTTATTTATAAATGGAGAAAAACAGAAGAGAGAAGGAGGATAAGAAGAGAGAGAGTGTGCTAAGAAAACAGAATCAGGGGTCTCAAAATAATAAAACCGATGCACTATTGAAATACAGGAAAGAAAAGATTTTTTTTTCAAAAAAAAAACTATAAGAGCAGAGAAATCCATGTGGCAACCTTCATCACCTACTATATTCTCCATGTGACATGAGCAAAATCCCCTCAGATAATATTGTTGCTCCCACAGACACATGCTTTAACTCCTGGAAAGATGTTTTCAGGTTCATTTCTAGCTTCATTCAGTCTTCAAGAGACTTCAATAGATATTTCCCAGCAACTCGGGATAATTCTTATCCTAAAGAAAGAATTTAAATTCCATTCTTTCCCCTGTGTCCTTGGTGTCCAAAAGTATCACTGCACCAACAAAAGACTTCTTAAAGTCGCCACCTGAAAAACCGGTTGTCCATAAATTTATTTGACATATTCTTTAAATTTTAGCAAATTTAATGCCCACAATGGAATATCTATGTGTCACTCAATAGAAAGTGATTCACCCTGCTCCTTTCAGTTTGGTCCTGATCCACAAATTAGTAGTAAACCATTATCATTCTTCATGCTCAGCACACATATATCAGATGCCATCCCCTGCTTGCCACACATTGCAATCCTAAAATAAAATTCCAAATTCAAACAAATTTCAACTGAAATTGATCTCAAACTTCCCTTCAAGCTTCAATGCCTTGACATATCCTCACTAATCTCAACAAACACAATAAAATTTGCACAACCATCCCAAACACGACTCCCTTCTATTAACCAAATCATCACCAATTCAACTTCCGCAAGCTATCTACGTAACCACTCGTGTGCTGGGCCATCACCCGCATTGTTTCCCGGCCCCTGCCTTTTAGAAGAAAGAAAAAAAAAAAAAAAAACTTCTGCAAGCTATCTTGCTTGGCCATTGCTAGGCTTTGATCGAACAACACTTGAATTCACTAATAACTGGTTGGATATTCATTAGAATATTTTTTTGAACACTTTGTATGAATCCCAAACCATTTTCATAGCTGGATCATGGGGAACAGATGAATCCCCTGGGTCCATCTTCATCGGTCGACGCCAAGGTACTGGTAAAGTCATCTTCAACCTTCAGTCTCGGTCAGTCGAGTTAGGTTGACACTCCTGAAGGCATCGATGAGTCTTCATCGACCATCAAGCATTTTATGAGTTTAATAAGTCTCGGACAACAAGCACGTATCAAAAAGACAGTATTGAAACCCAAATCCAAATTCATCCAAACACAAATCTGAACACCCAATGAGTCTCATACATCATCGAAACCCTTTTCACCAGCAACTTCAATCCAGTTTTAATGGTTCATAGGAACTTCAATATTCAAAATTGAAAATGGATTTATCCAAAACCCAAGATCTCACTCGAACCCACTTCATCCGAGCTTGGGTCCTCCTCAAGCTGGCTCCTCAATTTCTAAGTTCGACATCGACCCCCCCCCCCCATCAACGACAGCTCAGATCTCGATCTTTCCACAACAATTTATATCCTCTGCAAGCGAAACATGAAATCGTTCTTCCTCTTCAAATGAGTAGGTCTCGGGTTTCATCATCAGTAACCCTCAAATTCTCCTCCGTTAATATCAATACCAACAAACAATGCTTGAATCAAGCTCATCGAGCCATCTTCTTCATTCGGGCTTAATCAGACCGACTTAAAAATGGACGACCATGGCTAGAGAAGCTTCGGTCCTGATAACCTTTGGGTTCTCCCAACGGTTGCATGATAGAATCAGGTGCGTGGTATTCACGTACCTGAATAAATGGTTATGTGGTCCAAATGACTACATAATTGCTATGGGAATTTGGATACGTGACCAAAACAAAATTCGGCTATGTGGCCGCCTCTTTGAAAATTTGGATAAATGGTTTTGGACACATTTACAAATTCCAATTTGGATATATGGGAACCTTCAAAAACCCCCCTACATGATCACTCCTGTAGAAATAATTCAATTTAAAAAATCATCCATTTAAAAAATGCAACTTGAAATTTTAATAATTAATTAATTAATTAATTAAAAAATCAATAATAAACATTAAAAAAGTATTAATTTGTAAATTAATGTTATAAATCATAAAATCATTTAAGTCATTGGATTAAAAATTAAATTAAACTTCAATTAAATAATTAATTAAAATATAAACAAGGAAATGAAAAATTAAATTAACAAAACACAAAAATAAACAATAGCACTAAAAATTAATATTTTAAAAGAAACTTCAAAATTAAACAAAAAACTCAAAGCTGGAAAAAATTTATAATTTAAACATAAAAACATAAATTAAACATAAAATTCATTAATTTAACAATTTACTTAAAAATTACTCACTACACAATAATTAACCAATTAGAGGCATATTTTAACATTAAAAAAATAATTTAAACTACAAAAGTGATGTAAAAAAAGATATAAATTAAAGGCAATATCAAATTCCCCTATAATTAAGATATTTCTTGTCATCAAGTAACCACTTACACTAGTGAAAAATGGTTTTTCATGTCAGTTTTTTTGGGATTTTAATGTCGGTTACCTTGGGGAGTTATTAAAAGTGACGTTGTTTTTAGGTTTTTCATGTTAGTTATTTTTAACTGATGTTATATAGTGTTTTCAACATTAGTCATTTTAAAACCAACATAGAAACTTTAGTATAACTATATATCTTGGTTGATTTATCACATCATTTATATAAAAACTAACGTGATAAATCAATATATAATTTTTTTCACATTGGCTATAAAATAACCGATGTGAAAAATGGATTTTTAAAAAATTAATTATAATACATATGCCCAACAGTACAACAATATCACAAAAAACAAAAAAAAAACAACAGCACAAGTAGCCAAAAAATAGCAAACACAACTGCATAATAAAAGAAAAAAATAGAATCAAAGATTCAAATAATTTTAATATTACAATTTGAGATTCAAACTTTACAATATATATTACAAATAAACTAAAATTCAACCAAACCTATGAAATATTCTACCCATTCTCTTTGTAAGTGATTTAGATCTTGTTCAATATAAGGAAGAGGGTCATTAAAAAGCTACACATTAAAAACCAATCATTTAACATTTATTCTCAATATAATTATAATATATCTATACATAGGTTCAGGGTAGGGGATAAATACAAATTAAATCAACCAAACTGCGCCTACAAGTACTCAGGGAGACTCGACCCTGATAGCTCCCGTGAGACCTGTTGGGACCAAGTTGGAAAGATGGTGTTTTTAGAAGATGAAAGAAGGTTATGTTGAAAGTATTGCATTTTTTTGTCAAGGAAATAAAATCACCTCAAATTGTAAAATTGGTGATCAGACTCAAAAATCGTATTAAGATAACCAGACTCACAATTCTTAAGAAAGTCCATCGTATTGAGAAGATGTTTTTTGGAAGAAAAAGGTTCATCGGACTCACCTCAGGTCCGGTATGAAAGGAATATTGTATTTAGGTGCTACTTATAAGTCTACCTGGCTCCAATAAAAATCTAATGATGCTTTTCTGTTTTTTATTTCCCACAAATCATAAGTAAGTTGTAAAAATTGTGACGATAGTTGATGAAGGAAAGAGGGAGAAAAGATGTTGTCAATAATATTCAGTCCAATCGTATTGAGGATGGATGGAAAGAAAGATAGTTTCTGAAATAATAGGAAGTTATAAAACTTCATAATGGAAGTCAGATGATGTTGAAGCTTATCTTTATCATATTCAATGTCATGAGGATTTCATGATACAAGCATAAGTTAGTGGAAGAAGGAAGTTGCTGAAACCGAATATTATCGAACTCAGTCCATCGGTGTGAGATCATTGGATGAAAAATTGTTTAAAGGTTGAGAAGGTTGTTCATAATGAGAGAAACCGAAGGTGCTGGTTTTCAGTCAGAGAAAAAGTAAAAATATTTAAATATTTAGAGAAATAAGTTGATGAGTTTCATAATCAGAAAAGATAAAGAATTTAAGTGATGAAAGTTCATTGGTATCATATTCATAAAATTTGTTGAAGATAAAGATACTAGAACCAGACCATCGGACATAGAGTGCCACCGATAAATCAGATACAGGATTGTTCATATTGGGAATTGTTAGGACTAATTAAAAAGAAAGAAAAGAAATGAAGTTGTTAAGACCAATTCAAAATCATATCAGAGATCAATCAACAATGTAATAAACCATTTCCCATCAAGACAAATTGTTGGTTGCTTTTTGAGTGGGTCAAGAGAAAGGATAATTTCCTTATCAAGTGGGCCAAGAATGAAAAATGAACTCTGGTTTTATTTTCAAGAGTTTTTATTTACATGTGTGCCAATATCCATCATATTGAAGAATTTTCTATCTTCATTGTAGTAAAGAAATCAGAATGAGCAGATTGGTTTTTCAATTAGTACAGAGCAATGTAATAGGGATGTCTTCAGTTTTGATTTATTTGCAAGTTGGTCAAGAAAATTGGAGTGAACAGATTCCCTCATCGTAATGAAGAAATCGTAAGAGAAAATCGTAATTGGAATCAGACAGAAGTTTTTTAAGAAGTTTGAAGATGTATATTTCTTCATATATGTAAGTGGTATAGAGCATCATATTGAAGAAATCATATTGGGAAATTAGAATGAAGAATCATATTTGGATACACTACTAGAAATTTTATCTTTACCAACAGTTTAAAACCGTTGGTAAAGGCTGGACAACTGTTGGTATAAACTATACCAATGGTTGTCCAAACTGTTGGGTATTGAGCCGTAGAGATAGACATATCCCAACGGTTCTATGAGAACCATTTGGATATGTCTGAAAAATTGATTATATGCCAACGCTTTCAATAAAACGTTGGTATAAATGTTTACCAATGGTTTAAAACTGCTGGTAATAGAAAAAATCATCTCTATACCAATGGTTTACAAAACCGTTGGTATATACTTTTACCAATGGTTTCCCACAAACCATTGGTAAATATAAAGTAAAAATATTTATGCCAATGGTTTACAAACCATTGGCATATACTTATATCGACGATTTACATAAAACCGTTAGTATAAGTTCTGCTTTTACACATATTCCAACGGTTGTAAACCGTTGGCATATCTTTTTTGTACCTGCAGCAGTAAGCCGGCTTGCTGGCCTCCCCCTGTGCTCCTGCAGCAATTCCACCAGCAGGCCTGCATAATTCATACACAATAGAATACATACATGGGTTGGGGGTGGTCCATTCTGAATACCTGTACAATTATCAATACCTGCATAATACATACAAAATTCATACAACACATAATTCATACAGAATTATGAAAACCTCCAATTCTGTATTTAATTACCCTCTACACACATACAGAATTAACACATAATTCATAAGGTAATTACATCAAGTATACACAAAAAACAAGTATACCCATACAATAAGTATACTTATACAACAAGTATACCCATACACCATTAACACATAATTCACAAGTTAATTAAATACATAAAGAATTCAGGGGTTGGGGGCTGTTCAGGGGTTTGGGGTGGCTGTCCAAGGGGGGTAGGGGTGTTCGGGGGGATGGGGGGTGTCCAGGGGGTGGGGGTGGGGGCTGTCCATAGTGGTGGCGGGGGGCTGTCCATGGGGGTGTCCACGAGGGTGGGGTGGTGTCCAGGGGGTGGGTGGTGTCCAGGGGGTTGGGGGGGCTTTACAGGGGGTGGGGGAGTCCAGGGGTGGGGGTGTCCAGGGGGTGGGGGGTGTCCAGGGGTGGGGTGGTGTCCAGGGGGTGGGGCGGTCCAGGGGGTGGGGGTTGTCCAAGGGGGGTGTGGTGGTGTCCAGGGGGTGGGGGTGGTTGTCCATGGGGGTGGGGGTGTCTAGGGGGTGGGGGTGTCCAGGTGGTGGGGTGGTGTCTAGGAGGGGCGGGGGGGGGGGGTGTCCAGGGGGTTGGGGGGTGTCCAGGGGGTGGGGTGGTGTTCAGGGGGGTGGGTGGTGTTCAGGGGGTTGGGGGGCTTTCCAAGGGGTGGGGGTGTCCAGGGGGTGTCTAGGGGTTGGGGTGGTTTCCAGGGGGGTCCAGGGGGTTGGGGGCTATTCAAGGGGGGTGGGGTGGCTGTCCCTGGGGGTGGGGGTGTCCAAAGGGGTTGGGGGTGTTCAGGTGGTGGGGTAGTGTCTAGGAGGGGTGGGGGTCGTCCAGGGGGTTGGGGGCTGTCTAGGGGGTAGGGGGGTTGTCCCTGGGGGTGGGGGTGTATGGGGGGTGGGGTGGTCCATGGGGTTGGGGGGCTGTCCAAGGGGGGTGGGGTGGTGTCCAGGGGGTGGGGGGCTGTCCAGGGGGTGGGGGTTGTCCATGGGGGTGGGGGTGTCCAGGGGTGGGGTGTCCAGGTGGTGAGGTGGTGTCTAGGAGGGGTGGGGGCTATAATGGTTTTAATGGAATTAATTTTATGGATTTTAAGATCATTGATATTTTTAAAATGGGTTTGGAATAGTTTTTATTTAAATAGTATGTGTTTCTTTAGGAAAAAATGAATGCTTTTGGTGTGTATTGTAGGAAGGTGGGTTTGGTTATTAGGAAATGGATTACATTTTTATTGTGGGACAAAAATACTATATGATTTTTTAAATTGAACCTTAAAAGGGATTTTTATAAACCATTGGGGAGTTTTAAATAGAAATAAGTCTCTATTATGAGATTTTGAAGTGGTTTTATGAAGAATTATTAATGATGTATCTTTATGGGATTTGTGATTTTGTGTCCCTTATTTTAGAACATCAGATAATTTTACTAAAGGTTTTGTTTTTGATAATTATTTAGAATGTTACCACTATAAATGAGTCAAAAATTCCATAAGGGGATATCTCAGGTAGTCATTCTTGTGATCCAGCTATTGTCTTCTTAGTCTTGGTCTCTACTCAAACTCTTGTGGAAGTGGAATAGCCATGTTCTTCTCGGATCATTTATTATTCATCGGAGTTTCTAAAATACCATCCACTATTTTTTATTGGTGATCAAGGATACCAGGAGGCAACGAAGTGGGTATCTATGATTAATGGGATCTTCGAGTTGTTAGAAACCCTATAATCCATGGGGGTGGGGGATGTCCAGGGGGTGGGGGTTGTCCAGGGGGCGGGGGGCTGTCCATGGGGGTGGTGGGGCTGTTCAGGAGGGTAGGGGTGTCCAAGGGGGTGGGGGGGGGGGGCTATCCAGGGGGTGGGTGGGGCTGTCTAGGGGGGTATGGGGTGTCCAGGGGAGCGTGTGGGTTGTCAACGGGGGTGGCAGGGCTATCTTGGGGGTAGGGATGTCTAGAGGGTGGGTGGACTGTCCAGGGGGTAGGGGGTGTCCACGGGGGTGGGCGGGGTGTCCACGGGGGGGGGGGGGGGGGGGGGCTATCCACGGGGGGGGGGGGGGGGGGGAGGGGTGTCCAGGGGTGGGTGGGGTGTCCACGGGGGGGGGGGGGGGGTGGCGGGGTTGTCGAGGGGGGTAGGGGGTGTCCAGGGGGTGGGAGGGCTGTCCATGGGGGTGGGCGGGCTATCCACGAGGGTGGGGGGGGGGGGCTGTCCAGGGGGTACGGGGTGTCCAGTAGGGTGGGGGGCTATTCCTGAGGGTGGTCGGGCTGTCCAGGGGGTACAAGGTGTCCAAGGGGGTGGGCGAGCTATCCACGGGGGTGGGCGGGCTATCTACGGGGGTGGGAGGGCTGTTCAGGGGTGTAGGGGTTGTCTTGGGGGGGGGGGGGGGGTTGTCCATAGGGGTGGGTGGATGTCCACGGGGGGAGGGGCTGTCTAGGGGGCGGGGCTGTCTACAGGGGTGGAGGGGTTGTCCAGGGGGTAGGGGAGTCCAGTGGGTGGGCGGGACTGTCCACGGGGGGTGGGGGGGGGGGCTGTCCAAGGGGGTACGGGGTGTCTAGGGGGTGGGTGGGTCTGTCCATAGGGGTACGAGGGGGTGGGAGGGCTGTCCACGGGGGTGGTGGGGCTATCCAGGGGGGTAGGGGTGTTCAGGGGGTGGGTGGGTTGTCCACGGGGGTGGGGGGGTGTCCACAGGGGGAGGGGTGTCCAGGGGGGTGGGCGGGCTGTCCACAGGGGTGGAAGGGTTATCGAGGGTGGTAGGGGGTGTCCAGGGGGTGGGCGGGCTGTCCACAGGGTGGGAGGACTGTCCACGGGGGTGGGGGGCTGTCCACAGGGGGAGGGGTGTCCAGGGGGGTGGGTTGGCTATCCATAGGGGTGACGGGGCTGTCAAGGGGGGTAGGGTGTGTCCAGGGGGGGTGGGCTGTCCATGGGGTGGGAGGGCTGTCCATGGGGGTGGGGGTGTCTAGGGGGTACAAGGTGTTCAGTGGGGTGGGTGGGCTGTCCATGATGGTGGCGAGGTTGTCCAGGGGGTACGGGGTGTCCAAGGGGGTGGGCGGGCTGTCCACGGGGGTGGGAAGGCTGTCCATGGGGGTGGGCGGGCTGTCCAGGGGGTAGGGGTTGTCCAGGGGGGCTGTCCATGGGGGTGAGGGTTTTCCATGGGGGAGGGGTTGTCCAGGGGTTGGGCAGGTGGTCCACGGGGATGGTGGGGCTGTCCACGGGGCTGGCGGGGCTGTCCAGGGGGTACGGGGTGTCCAGGGGGTGGGCGGGCTATCCATGGGGGTGGGGGGTTGTCTAGGGGAGGGGTGAATCAGTCACAACAAATCATCAAGTCAAGTTTTATTTTTTATAGATAAAAAAATAATGATAATATGACCTACCTAATTAGACATATTCAGAAAAAATGAATGCTTTGGTGTTTATGGTAGGAAGGGGGATTTGGTTACTAGGAAATGGATTACATTTTTATTGTGGGACCAAAATACTATATGATTTTTGAAATGGAACCTTAAAAGGTATTTTTATAAACCATAGGGGAGTTTTAAATAGAAATAAGTCTCTATTATGTGTTTTTGAAATGGTTTTATGAAGAATTATTTATGATGTATCTTTATGGGATTTGCGATTTTGTGTCCCTTATTTTAGAACATCATATTATTTTACTAAAGGTTTTGTTTTTGATAATTATTTAGAATTTTACCACTATAAATGAATCAAAAATTCAATAAGGGGATATCTCAGGTAGTCATTATTTTGATCCAGCTATTGTCTTCCTAGTCTTGGTCTCTACTCAAACTCTTGTGGAAGTGGAATAATCGTGTTCTTCTTGGATCATTGATTATGTATGAGAGTTTCTAAAATAGAATCCACTATTTTTTATTGGTGATCAAGGATCCCAGGAGGCAACGAAGTGGGTAGATATGATTAATTTGATATTCGAGTTGTTAGAAACCCTATAATCCGCGGGGGTGGGGGGTTATCTAGGGGGGTTGGGGGACTGTCCACGGGGGTGGTGGGGCTGTCTAGCAGGGTAGGGGGTGTCCAGGGGGGGTGGGCGGGGCTGTCCACGGGGGTGGGGGGATGCCCATGGGGGGAGGGGTTGTCCAGGGGGTGGGGGGAGGGGGGCTGTGCATAGGGGTGGCGTTGCTGTCTAGGGGGTAGGGGGTGTCCAGGGGGTGGGCGGGGCTGTCCACATGGGGGGGGGGGGGCTGTCCAGGGGTATGGGGTGTATAGGGGGGTGGGCGGGGCTGTCCAGGGGGTACGAGGGGGTGGGCGGGCTTTCCACGGGGGTGGCGGGGCTGTCCATGGGGTAGGGGTGTTCAGGGGGGTGGGTGGGCTGTACATGGGGGTGGGGGGTGTCCACAGGGGGAGGGGTGTCCAGGGGGGGGGCAGTCCACAGGGGTGGCAGGGCTGTCGAGGGGGGTAGGGGGTGTCCAGGGGGGGTGTGTGGGATGTCCACGGGGTGGGAGGGCTGTCCATGGGGGTGGGGGGGGGGGGCTGTCTAGGGGGTATGGTGTAGCGACTCAGGTATTGGCCCGGCCAGACTTTGGAATATTCCTATGAATAATTCCAGAGCTAGGCGCGAAGACAGCGTGAAATTCCGAGGCCCGGTGTGCCTGGAATTAATTTTAAAAAAATATTAATTATTTTTATACTATGCCTGAGGCGGGAATGAGTTATCTCTTAAACGGTAGCTCGGATCAGAAATCTGAGGGCAGAGTTTCATCCGGAGCGTGTCGTTTACCTTAGGTGGGGTGTAAAAGTTGTGGGCATGGGCCTGCTGTGAGAGATGTCACCCAGGGGAAAAATCTTCATTTTGAAATAATGACTTAGTGATTTTTATCACTGGCATTCTATTCGAATAAATTTCGAAATAAGTCTCAGAATTAGAATCTGAGACTCCCGTTGAGTTCTAAATGGGGTGTTTTTCCTAGGCGTGATATAAAATAAGCGGGCGTGGAGGTTTTGGAATGTGCGAATGTGGGTGGAGTTTCAGTGAGTTTATAAATTCACATGAGTGTTGGAATTAAGGGGAGAACCCATTCTTCCCATGTCTCTCTCTCTCTCTCTCTCTCTCTCTCTCTTGTTCTTTGGCGTTCTTCACTGTTCTTCACCGGATTGAGGAGCGAACTCCGGTGGATCGAAGTGGGATCGCAGCGGGCGCGTTACCAACGATGAACGACCGAATTGAGGTAGGATTTCGATTGATTTTCTGCTCCTTTTTCAATTTATTATGTTTTTGTCAAATCCTTCGTTTTAATTCTAAAAATTTTAGAATTGGGACGATGGCCGAACGAACACAGCCACCGTCCGAGTCCCGTTCTAAATCCCGTGTTCGACGCATTCTTCATCGTTGTATGACTGAATTTTCGGATGCTCCAAAACTCCGTGGGATCATTGATCGGGGGAAGGCACTATGAAGGAATCATCCCAAGGATTCCAAATCCACCTTTGGTTTTGAAATCGGGCCGCCAGAGCGGTTGTGGCAGCCGACGGAAGCCCCGGCTTCGGCAAGGGCAGTGCCCGGAGATCGGGGTGGCACAACAGTAGAGCTGGCCGGAGGCATTCGGTGTGGCGCAGTTAGGTTGAGGTAGAGAGGCGGCGTCGAGTGCGGCTGGTGAGGACAGTGGTGTCGGGTGTGGTTGGTGTAGCGGGCTCAGGTGTGGCCGGGCAGAGGCGGCGGCGACGAGGCGTAGCAGGGACCGGAGTAGCTGGGTTGTCCCGACGGTGGAGCGGGGAGCCCAGGCGGCCAAGGCGCGGGCAGCCGGTGTCACGGCGGTGCACTCGGCTGGAGGGAAGGGTGTCTCCCTTAGCCTATAGAGGTCCAGAGGAGCCCTGAGGTCAGCGCCTTGGGGGGAGCCGCGGACAAGGACCCGCAACACGTGGGTCCTGCTATTGCGGCGCACGGACAAAGACCGGCTAAGCGGCCGGTCTGTTTGAGGGAACCAGACTCGAGGGGGGGGGGGGGGTGGTCTGGTAGTGTTCGGACAGGACGTGGCCAGAGGTCCATGGCGAGCTGGACCGGACCTATGGCTGGACCGCGGACCGACAGTCTGGACCGGGCCGACTGGGGTGGACCGGCCCATTTTGGGCCCCCTTTTGTTCAAAGGGGCGTATCTCCTAAACGGCGTGTCCGTTTGACGCGCCGTCGACATAATTGGGTTCATCTCAGTAAGGAAGAATTTTTTAAGTGGGTTTCGGGGTTTTTGAGTTCTGCGCTCGAAGGTGGGTGACCCGAAACGATTTAATTTAATAATATTAAATTATTATCAAAAACTTGTAACAGACGTACATCGCGAACCGGACGTCTGATGGAAATGCCGTCAGCGGTAGAATGATCCTAGTTCTCGTACATACTGTTTGAGATGCTGATTTCAGTGTTCAGGCTAAAGACAGCGTGCGGGCCCCATAGGGCCCGATTTGCGTGCTTTATGATGAAATGCCACTTTTTCACCTGACATCTATTTGGAGTGTTAGAGTAGTCAATCCCATGTGTTTTTCCAAGGGTATTGCAGTGGTATGATTCACTCGATGAGTTTCAGGACCGTATTGTGGGCCCCACACGGGTTAGCTACGGTGAATAGTGCCTTTTTCACCGGTTGTCCGTTTCAGGCGAGTAAATAGTCTATCATGTGTGTCTTTTCTCATGGATCGTGATGGTGGCCTCGATATCGGCCTTGGAGGTGCATGTTGTGGTGTTGTGGTGGGTCACTCGGGTTAGCGACGTTTGGACCAGTAGTGGTTGAGGGTACTCCCTTGGTTCGTTCCTATGAGGGTTCACGCGACATCACAACCTTAGCATAGGTTTGTGATCCTCTATATGGGATGTTTAATCTGTTAGAGTTGTGGCATCCCTTCGGTGGGACCGGAGCGGGATCCTCTAGCATCATTTCCCTAGATCAAGTTCTTGGTATCGCTGTGACCGCTTATCCACGGGCGGTGATCCCCTATCTAGCATGTTAACCCCATAGGGTTCGAGGCATCATCAGGAATATGATCCACTACGTAGTGGGCCATGCATAGTAGGGTTGTGGCATCATTGGTTATACAATCCCCTACCTAGCATGTGGTTTCAGTAGGGTTGGTGCATCGTCAGTTCGATCCCCTACATCACGAGCTGTACCAGATGGGGTTTCAGTATCGTCATGACCGCCTTGATCGGCGGCGATCCTCTATTTGAGTGATGTGTTTTTTTGGAGTGCCAGATCGGGTTGTGGTATCCCCCAGTGGATCCTGGGAGTGATCCCCTATCTGTGAGATCTTCGAATTCCATATCGGGTTGTGGTATCCCCCAACGGACCCTAGGAGTGATCCCCTATCTGTGAGATCTTCGAATATCGGTGTGGGTTCTGGTATCCCCTAGCGGACCCTAGGAGTGATCCCCTATCTAAGGAGTTTAGTATTTCCACTGTTTCAGCGCGAGGTTCTCATTGATGATATTCGATGAGTGTGCATCTCTCGGACGAGTATCATCTAGGATGATAGAGCTCGTGGAGTGTGTTCTCCTAGTTATATACCTGTCACAGGTTACGAGGTCGGAACCTCATGAGGCTTGGTGCGTGGTTTGATTATATCTGGTTGTTCATGGTATATATATGGGCATACACCTAAGATGAGATGACTAGCCGTGTTTAGCTGAGGATGGTCTCGATATGGAGTTTCTCTCTCATTTGGGTTCCCTCTGGCTGGGATGAGATGACTGTTGCCTTTCAGTTTCTCCCTTTTTATTTTGGGGTTTTTGGGGTGCCTACTGAGTATTTTTATACTCACCCCTGCATGGGATTTTCCCTCACATGTTTGTGTCTTGTGCAGACCACATGCCTTTTGACGGAGTTCCAGGAGGACCTGAAGCAGACGAAGATTAGTGTGCGCGACCGACCGGGGGGTTTACTGGAGCTGTGTTGAGGAGATTACCAGCAGGTGATTTTGGCGGGGTTCTTCCTCCTTCTGAGAAGGTTGGAAGTTTTTGTAGTTTTCCTTTGGTGGGCCCTATTTTTCCCTTTGTACTCCTGTTGCACTCTGGTTTGGGATAAATGTATGCATGCTTTTCATTTTCAGTTTTTATATATACATATCTGCACTATTGCATGGAGGTGTATGTGGGTGCGTGTGTACAGGTACCTTAGGCTAATGCCTCCCATGTGTGTGAAAGCCTATTCAGTGTTAGACGCTAGCCCCTGACCTATTGGAGGCAGGATTGGGGAGTTTCAGCTCGAGCCCCGTTGGGTCGGGTCGTGACATACGGGGTGTCCAGTGGGGTGGGTGGGATGTCCACGATGTTGGCAGGGTTGTCTGGGGGGTACGGGGTGTCCAAGGGGGTGGGCGGGCTGTCCAAGGGGGTGGGAAGGCTGTTCACGGGGGTGGGCGGGCTATCCAAGGGGTAGGGGTTGTCTAGGGGGGTTTTCCACGGGGGTGGAGGGCTGTCCACGGGAGAGGAGTTGTCCAGGGGGTGGGTGGGCCATCCACGGGGATGGCGGGGCTGTCCACAGGGGTGGAGGGGCTGTCCAGGGGGGTACGGGGTGTCCAGGGGGTGGGCGGCTGTCTAGGGGAGGGGTGAATCAGTCACAACAAATCATCAAGTCAAGTTTTATTTTTTATAGATAAAAAAATAAAGATAATGTGACCTACCTAATTAGAAATATTCAAAAAAAATGAATGCTTTGGTGTGTATGGTAGGAAGGGGGATTTGGTTATTAGGAAATGGATTACATTTTTATTGTGGGACAAAAATACTATATAATTTTTGAAATGGAACCTTAAAAGGTATTTTTATAAACCATTGGGGAGTTTTAAATAGAAATAAGTCTCTATTATGTGATTTTGAAATGGTTTTATGAAGAATTATTTATGATGTATCTTTATGGGATTTTCGATTTTGTGTCCCTTGTTTTAGAACATCATATTATTTTACTAAAGGTTTTTTTTGATAATTCTTTAGAATGTTACCACTATAAATGAATCAAAAAGTCAATAAGGGGATATCTCAAGTATTCATTAATGTGATTCAGCTATTGTCTTCCTAGTCTTGGTCTCTACTCAAATTCTTGTGGAAGTGTAATAACCATGTTCTTCCCGGATAATTGATTATGCATGATAGTTTCTAAAATAGCATCCACTATTTTTTATTGGTGATCAAGGATTCCATGAGGTAATGAAGTGGGTAGCTATGATTAATGTGATCTTCGAGTTGTTTGAAACCCTATAATCCACGGGGGTGGGGGGGATATCCAGGGGGTTGGGGGGATATCCATGGGGGTGGAAGGGATGTCTAGGGGGGTAGGGGGTGTCCAGGGGGGTGGGAGGGGCTGTCCACGGGGGTGGGGGGGGGCTTTCCAGGGGGTACGGGGTGTCCAGGGGGGTTGGTGGGGTTGTCCAGGGGGGTACAAGGGGGGGGGGGGGGTTGGGGGGGTTGTTCACGGGGGTGGAGGGGCTGTCCAGGGGGTGGGGTGTCTAGGGGGGTGGGTGGGATGTCCACGAGGGTGGGGGATGTCCACGAGGGTAGGGGGTGTCAAGGGGGCGGGCGGGCTATCCACGGGGGTGGTGGGGCTGTAAAGGGGGGAGGGGGTGTCCAGAGGGTGAGCGGGATGTCCACAGGGGTGGGCGGGCTGTCCATGGGGGTGGGGGTGTCCAGGATGGTATATGGTGTCCAGGGGGGTGGGTGGGCTGTCCACGAGGGTAGCGGGGTTGTCCAGGGGGGTACGGGGTGTCCAAGGGGGTGGGCGGGCTGTCCACGGGGGTGGGTGGGCTATCCACGGGGGTGAGGGGGCTGTCCAGGGGGAACGGGGTGTCCAGGGGGGTGGGTGGGGCTATCCAGGGGGTATGGGGTGTCCAGAGGGTGGGAGGGTTGTCCACAATGGTGGCGGGGCTGTCCAGGGGGGTATGGGGTGTCCAAGGGGGTGGGCCGACTGTCCACGGGGGTGGGCGGGTTGTCCACGGGGGTTGGGGGGCTATCCATGGGGTATGGGGTGTCCAGGGGGGTGGTGGGGCTATCTAGGGCGGTAGGGGGTGTTTAGGGGGTGGTAAGGCTGTCTATGGGGGTGGGGGGGGACTGTCCACGGGGGCTATCCTGGGGGGTGGGCGGGCTGTCCACGGGGGTGGGGGGCTATCTAGGGGGGTCGGGGGTGTCTAGGGGTAGGGGGTGTCCAAGGGGGTGGGCGGGATGTCCACTAGGGTGGGGAGGATGTCCAGGGGAGGGGTGAATCAATCACAACAAATCATCAAGTCAAGTTTTATTATTTATAGATTAAAAAATAAAGATAATGTGACCTAACTAATCAAATATATATTGAGGCACAACAAATCAATAAACATCAAAAGTCAGTAATATCAGTAAAAAATGTAATGGATCAATCTGTCCCTCATCACCATCACTATCATCACTGTCATCATCATCCTCACCCTCGTCCTCATCGTTTTCCCCATCATCGTCCCCGCCCTCCTCAACGCCATCCTCCTCACCCTTGTACTCATCCTCAACCTACTCATCGCTCTCCTCCTCCGCCTCACCCTCCGCCTCTCCCTCCTCCTCCACCTCAGCCTCCTCCTCACCCTCCTCCTCCTCAGTCTCGGCCTCCTCCTCTCCATCGTCTCAACCACCACTAGAACTGCCACCTGATGCACCATATATAGAACGTATCGATGAAATATATTCATTGCAAGCTGTATTGGCCTTTGGTAGAAGTGTTGGATGTAAAACTTACATCAGTTTCATAAATGCAGTGTTTTTCCTAGAAAACTATTCTGCCATCTCTGTGACCCTTTTTTCAGCTTGTTCTGCCTGTGCCTTAACCTACTAGAACTTGGTGGTGCTGGGTACCGGGATGGCGCAGCGGAAGCCGGTGGGATAGGAATTTAAAATTTTCTGCTTCATCGGAGTGACATAACCCTGTCAACTCTGGTGATCTTGTCCTGGTATGGTCCGAGGATCTCTCAAGGTTTAAACAGAGCACAAAAATTAAACTGAACATGTACCTTGTTCAGAATTGACGTGTGCAAGTCTATCGCAGGACACCGGTGATTGTTACTCGAAGACTCCTATGTTGAAGCCCTCTAGATCGTCCACACATGCCTCACGAATCTTCTCACACACCGTTCATCGAGATCTGGGTGCTAGCGCAGATCTTCGACGCTCACTTCAGTGCAGCGACTATCACTGCAAAGGAAGAAGCTTCAATCCGAGATGGATGAACTTGAAGATCTTCTTTCTCTTGAGAGACTCTCTCTCTAGATTCCAGTAGGAGAGAGAATCTCTCAATCTTGACACATGAATAGTTTTTTTGGGAGATACCCTCTCTCAGTAATATAGATAGTTTTTAAAAAACATGCGGTATGAATTCCCGACCCCGTGTAATAGACGTCCGCTATATAAGTGATATAAATAATTATTTATGGCAAATAAAATTATGCCATAAATAATATTTATAATTTATAACTTACTTGTAATATATAAATATATTACATGATAAAATTGAGTCTTTAACTCGACTCATTCCTCCTACTAATATTAAACAAACCTAGGATATTAAAATCCATTCAAATAATATTAATACTTGTATTTGCTATAAAACTTGTAAATACATGTTTTAAATAAATTCAATGAATTATTATAAACTTGAATAATTAATGAATTTATTTATTCTTTGTTGACCCATAGAACTTGTACAGTGCTCGGACCCTTGGGTGGGGCCCACCAAGTTCTAAATTCCTATTCCCAGAATAGGGCAGATTCTCAAGGCGCTATTATGTGTGACCCTCTAGGCCCTTACCTCAACAGTAGTGAATAATATCCACCGACCTAGAGTGGGGTCTAGCTACCCATTGAGGCCCCTATAGAGATAAGGCAAAGTCAAAGCAATGACTACCTTCCTATGAACACAGTCTGTGTAATATAATCTCTTCGTCATCGATATCTCAATAAAGGAGAATGCATACTAGTGTCATCATTCTTTATTTTGATTTATTTTGTTTGTTGATCTGTCTGGATGGTCTTACCTTCCACTACCATGACCATGGATTTATTGAAGGTGCAACCATCCTAATCAACCATGCTCGAGATATATCTTCCTGAACTCGGAAGCAAAAAATCCTTTCTCAGCCATTCAATCAATGCCATGCCATTAATGATTTACCTGATACAAACTACCTCACCATGAATTTTTTGCCATGGTTTTCACCTTGCATCAAATGTACGTAATTAAATGAAATCCATTGACAATGATCTCAAGTCTAAAGATCATTACACATGTCCATAGATAGGAACGACCAATGACACCTAAAACATGTGGTGTTCCTATTATGCGGGTCTGTCCTCATGATCTCAACTACTAGAGATCATCAAGTATGAAATTCATGAGAATAAGTATCAATGCTTATGAGCCCCCAACACCTGATGGTCACACATCATTTGTGTCCTTTCAGAATGATGTAACTAGACCATAGGATGTTACTTTAAGATTACTATCATGGAATATCAGGGTTCTCATTATATCCTGAGATATACTATAACCCTTTGATGTGTCAAGTAATTTAAGGACATTTCCATAAACAAAGTGGATGCATAATTTTATACACTATTATGGAAAGATAAACACATGTATTATAACAAAATGAATACATGTAGCAGGAATCAAAGTACAAAACAAGTTGGGTTTAGGGCACCCACTTTCAAGACTCCCACTTGAACTAGAGCCAACTGCTAATAGGTTTCAATCCACTAGATCTCACATTTGAATAATGATTATGCTAAGAAATGGCTTTAGTCAAGGGGTCTGCCACATTTTCTTCTGTGGCTACTCTGCTAACTGTCACTTCACCTCTTTGATTAAAATCCCTCAAGATATTAAACTTCTGAAGAATATTCTTTGTTCTTTAGTGAGACCTAGGCTCCTTGGCAAGCACCACTACAACAATATTATCATAATATTCTGTTACAAGGTCTATACTTCCAGGTACAACACCAATGTCTATGATAAAGCTGCATATCCAGAATGATTCCTTTTCTGCATCGGAAGCTGCAATATATTCAGACTCTACTATAGAATTAGCAACCACAACTTGCTTTGAGCTTCTCCAGCTCACTACACCACCATTCAGGAAAAAGATGTAGCCTGACTGTGATTTCATATCATCATGATATCTCTGGAAACTAGCATTAGTGTATCCCCTCACAACTAGTTCCTCATCTCCTCCATACACCAGGAATATATCCTTAGTACACCTCAAGTACTTTAGGATATTTTTAATAGCTGTCCAATGCAGCTCTCCTGGATTGGCTTGATATCTACCCACCATGCTTAAAGTAAAGGTGACATCTAACCTAGTACATAGCATGACATACATGATAGAACCCACTACTGAAGAATAAGGGACTCTACTTATTCTGTCAATCTCCTCCTATGTTTGTGGACACATTTTCTTGGAGAGATTTACACCATGTGACAAGGGTAACAATACTCTCTTGGATTGTTCCATACTATATCTTTTGAGTACCTTGTCAATATATGTACTTTGACTTAGCCCAAGTATCCTTTGAGATCTATCTCGATAGATCTTGATCCCTAGAATGTAGCCTGCTTCACCTAAGTCTTTCATGGAGAAGCATTAATTTAACCAAGTATTAACTGACTGTAAGACTTTCACCTCATTTCCCATAATCAACATTTCATCAACATATAATACTAGGAAAACGATGGCATTCCCTTAAACCTTTTTATAGACATAAGGCTCACTTTCATTTTTGATAAAACCAAAATCTCTTATGGCCTCATCAAAATGAACATTCCATGATCTTGATGCCAGCTTCAATCCATAAATGGATCTCTGTAGCTTGCATACTTTATTGGAATTCTTTGACTTGAAAAACCCTTTGGGTTGAGTCATATATATGTCTTCAACCAACTTCACATTTATAAAATAATTTTTGACATCCATTTTCCAAATTTCATAATCATGAAAGGATGCTATTACAAGAAACATTCTGATGGATTTATGCATTGCTACTTGTGAGAAGGTTTCATCATAGTCAATTCCATGACATTTCTTGAAACCCTTTGCAACTAGTATTTCTTTAAAGGTATTAACCTCACCATCCATGTCCAACTTCTTCTTGAATACCCATTTTCAACCAATGGTCTTTACATAAGCTGGAGGTTCTACCAAAATCCAAAATTGATTTTGGTACATGGACTCCATCTCAAAATTCATGGCTTCTTTCCATTTAGAAGCTTATTTTCCTTCTACTGCTTCCTTGTACGTTATAGGTTCATCATCCTGAAGGACTAATATGTCACATGACTTGGTGAAAAGAAAACCATAACACTCTGGTTCTCTAACTTATCGCGTAGACCTATGCAGTATCTGTGTCTCAGGAACAATTTCTTCTTCCACTTGTTCTTGTAGAGATTGTTCCTCTACCAACTCTTGTGCATCTGGAGCATTAACTTCATCGAAGTCAATCTTTCTCCCACTATTTCCAATATAAATGTATTCCCTTTCTAGAAATGTGGTGTATCTTACCACAATGACTTTTCTATCTAAATGGTTATATAGGTAATATACTCTAGTTTCCTTAGGATAACCTATAAAGATGCACTTAGTGCTTCTGGATGCTAATTTTTCAATTGGTAAAGTCTTGAAAAATGACTCGCACCCCCATACATACATGTGTGTTAGGTTGGGTTTCTTTCCATACCATAACTGATATGGAATCCCATCTGCAACTTTAGTTGGTACTCGGTTAAGGGTATATGCTACTGTCTGCAAGGCGTATCCCCAAAAGGATAATAGAAGGGCTGCATGACTCATCATTAATCTAGTCATGTCAAGAAAGGTCCTATTCCTACTTTCACTAACACCATTCCATTGTGGTGTATAAGGAGGAGTGAGTTGGGATACTATCCCACACTCCTTCAAGTGATGAATGAATGCTTGATTAAGATATTCTCTGCCTCGGTCTGAGCAAAGTGCTTTTATCTTCTTACCAAGTTGGTTTTATACTTCATTTTGGTATTCCTTAAAAATAATAAACAAATCTAACTTATACCAAATTAAGTAGATATAGCCATACCTACTATATTTTTTGGTAAAAGTAATTAAGTATAGAAAACCACCCCTTGCCTCTACTGGAAATGGACCACATACATCAGTATGTATTAATTCCATCATTGCATTATCTCTTTCTCCCTTTCTCGAGAAAGGTGCTTTGGTCATCTTTCCTTATAAACAAGCTTGACATACATCTAAGGGTTCTAACTGTACCGAGTTTAGATACCCTTCTTGATGAAATCTTCATAATCGCTTTACATGACCAAGCCTGAAGTGCCATAGGTGGGTGTTATCTGAGTCATGTTGGCTGTTTTTGTCATTGATTTCCATTACTGAGCTTTCTAGTTCTAGCATATATAAACCATTGTTAATATGCTCCATACCATAACATATGTTATCTCTATAAAAGAGACAACATTTATTTCCAAACTTGAAATAAAAACCCATAGTGTCTAGACTCGACACAAAGATAATGTTCCTGTTAATAGAAGGTACATAATAGCAATTGTTTACAGATAGAACCAAACCATTTGGAAAGGTTAAGTGATAGTCTCCCACTACCAAGGCTGCCAGACTTGTACCATTTGCAGCTCGGAGATCCACTTGACCTTTTGAAATATTCTTGAACTTACTTGGTTCCTGTATATAAATACAAATGTGTGAGACACATGCCGTATCCAATACCCAACCTGTAGATAAAGATAGATTGCATTCAATGAAAAAAATACCTGAAGTAGAAGTATCATCTTGCTTCTTCTTCCCAGATCTGCAATTCTTATTTTAGTGGCATTTCTTGACACATCCAAAGTAGACAAATTCCTGCTCATTACTTTTCCTCTAAATCTTTGGCTTCTTTGCAGGACGATGCATTGGTGTCTTTGGCCTTGACTTGGATTTAGACCCCTTTTCCTTGCCCTTTTTTTCTTATTCACCATAAGGACAGAAGAATTGATATTTTTCACATCCTTATCAGCTTGGAGAACTAAATCCAAAAGGTTCGGGAGCGACTTTGTCATATCATTCATATTATAATTGATAATAAAAGATGATAAGCTTGATGGTAAAAAGGAAAGAATGAGATCCACTGCTAGTTCTTGGTTCAGTTTGAACCCAAGGGCTTCAAGCATCTTAATATACCCAATCATCTTGAGTACGTGAGGACCGACTTGGTGCCCTTCTGCTAGCCTGCACTTATAAAGCATACTTGAGATCTCACACCTTTCTTTCCTAGACCTCTCCTCATAAAGTTCCTAGAGATGTGAAAACATCTTGTAGGCGTCCTCATCCTCATGAATTTTTTTCAATTGGCTGAACATGGATGACAACATGATGCATTGTACTTCAAGTGCATCGTCCACATGCTTTCTCCATTTATATTTTTCCGCCTTGCTTGATCCATGAGGAGGTTCAGCAGGAATTGGGGATTCCAGCAAATATAACATCCTTTCTTGGCTTAGTATTATGCGCAAGTTCCTATACCACTCCTAGAAGTTATTGCCGGTCAGGATATTTTCTTTATCCAAGATCGGTCATAGTGATAAAGTACTTATGGTGTTGGTGATTTCCATTTTGAATCTACATCAGATAAACATTTAGCAGTTAGTACTTTGTCTTGATTACCTTTTGACATTTATGATTAATAAATTATTATATCATTTTAATGTATCCCACTATTTTAACGAACCTTAATAGCCCTCACTATTAGATTTGGAATAATCTATCGCTTGAGAATTATAGTGGCAAGGATCCTCAAAACCTCCCTTGTAGTCTACAATCTAGGGCTACGCCACTACTTGGAAGGTTTCAAGGTAGGCACTAGACTGGACAACCACTTGTTCTTTTGGTTCCTTGTGTTGTTGAGTAAAGTCCCAGCTTTTGGAATCTGAACTTGATTCCCTCAACATCTTGCCTCTAAAGTGATATCAAGTTAGCTAAGGATAATCCTTGACTACTCACTTAAGTTAAGTCGACCCATTTCTCTCATGAAAATGCCCCGGTAGTAAGATGCACTCTCAACTAAGGCTGATGAGCACCCAAATAGCCGGTTTTGTTTAGATGTGAGAAACGAAAGGCTTTTAGACTTAATATATCTTTGAAGGATTTTTTTATATTTATTGATGAATATAATCCTTTTCTATTTATTATGTTCAAACTGGGTTGTTGCGCTCAAAACTGAACATGCAATAGAATATAATTCATTACATCTTTATGAATTTTATCTTGTTTACTATTCTATGTGATCACACAATAATCATGCAGACACATAAAATAATAAACTATGCATAAAGTAAATCATGGAATTTGACTAGTCTTGAGCATTCTATAAAGATCGATCCATAATGGATCAATCTTGACCTAGGAGCATCCATACATGAGTCATGAATTGACTCACGTCACAGCTTTCCCAATGCAAAGTGCTTGACTCTCGTCTAGTTTATCGCCTCATCTTGGCGGGGTCTGCGTCTCGGATCATTATTTAATTACAAATGTACTCACACATAGGCGAGGGGGTCTAGGGGTATAAAATACATCTCTTGCAATGGACACGCATGCCCTTATACATATTTGAATTAAAAGAGATGATTCACAGACCGTCATTTATCTAATTAATTATTACAATAATCACATACATTGAATAAATAAATAAATAAATAAATAAATACTAGACATACATAGTTCGGTCACTTGCTCAAGACCAGTCGGGGTAAAATATGCGCAAGAAAATTAAATTGCAATAAATTTAAATAATTCGAGGGTGTTCTAATAAATTAAATGAATTTGACTAAATTCAAATAATTTATTTTATCAGTTCCATTTTTTTAATTTAATTATAATTCAAAAAATTAAATTAAACCATTAATTTAATTTAAAAAACTAAATTAATTAAAATTAATTTATAGTGGGGTTACCTTTAGCCCAGGAGTCCGGTGGGACTGCGAACCGCCGCGAGGTGTCGTTTTGGAGCAGAGCCAATTACAACATTACCACGGCGTGACCGCAGTGTGACCGTGGCGTGATTGTGGTGTGACCGCTTGGTCCAGCGACTCCTGCGGTGGAAACAACTTCTGAAGAGGTTAGAAAAAAGTGGGAGGAGGCCGGGAATCAAACTGGCCAGCTGCATGGCCGGCAGCTCGCTGCTCCGGCGAGCCTACAAGGTGGTGGATGGGTCCGGCATGACCGAGACTGGCGACGGCCGGTGCGGTTCAGTCCAGTGTAG
The DNA here is from genome assembly GCA_963277665.1 of Viscum album. NCBI lineage: Eukaryota > Viridiplantae > Streptophyta > Magnoliopsida > Santalales > Viscaceae > Viscum > Viscum album. The sequence goes on along the minus strand of OY728120.1, from coordinate 1,403,603,879 downwards.
CCCGGGGAGGCGTGGGCAGGCAGGAAGGGGACCGGCGGGCTCTGTCTGGCCGGGGTTCGGAAGCAGCGTGATCAGGGTTCGGGGGTGGCGCGACCAGGCGGTCCAGCTCAGGTAGGGGCGATGGTCCGAGGTAGCGCTGCGCGAGGTGACCGACGAGATCGGGGAAGTGGGTCCGGCACGCAGAAGGGAGGTGGCTTTGCGGGGCTAGGGGTAGTGCGAAGGGGACCAGTAGCTTGGGAGGGAGACCAGCGGGGAGGCGGTTCGATAGAAGGCTAGCTGGCAAGAGGCGGTGGTCCGGCAGCTAGGGTTTCCAAGGGGGTGCCGCACCCCCTTGTGCGCCGTGTGAAGGAGGAGACCCCTTTGGGGTCTCCCAATTTTTTTTGTCCTTAGACAAAAATAAAGCCACCATTCTCTTTTTTTAATTAAAGGGAAGAAGACCCCATTTTGGGGTCTTGGTCTTCCCATTTATTTTTTTAAAAGCAAGAAGACCCCAAATTGGGGTCTTGGTCTCCCTCCCCTTAATTTTTTTAAAATTATCAAAAATAATTTCCACACACCATTGTGGAAAATATTTTATAATAACATATTTTATTATATTTTATAATAATAAAATATTATATTTGATGTTAATTCTCAATTTGAGATAAACATCAAATGAACAAAAACTACGACATCGATCCGATTTTTTTTGAATGATCGTAACTTGATCATTTGAAAATGAAAAGACGCGCGATGGGATCCAAATGAACCTTTTTAACACCCCACAATTAAATTTAATGCATCTTAATTTTGTTGAATCATAAAAACCTTGAGATTTCCTTTGATACCACTGTTAGGTAACAGGACGGCACAACGGAAGCTGGTGGGCTGGGAATTTAAAATTTTCTGCTTCACTGGAGTGACATAACCCTGTCAACTCTAGTGATCTTGTCCTGGTTTGGTCCGAGGATCTCACAAGGTTTAAACAGAGCATAAAAATTTAACTGAACATGTACCTTGTTCAGAATTGACGTGTGCAAGTCTGCCACAGGACACCGGTGATCGTTGCTTGAAGACTCCAACGTCGAAGCCCTCTTGATCGTCCACACATGCCTCACGAATCTGCTCATGCATTGTTCGTCAAGATCCAGGTGCTAGCGCGGATCTTTGATGCTCACTTCATCACAACAACGATCATCGCAAAGGAAGAAGCTTCAATTCGAGATGGATGAACTTGAAGATCTTCCTTCATTTGAGAGACTCTCTCTCTAGATTCCAGGAGGAGAGAGAAGCTCTCAATCTTGACACATGAATAGTTTTTTTGGGAGATCCTCTCTCTCACTTATATATGGAGTGTTTAAAAAACACGCGGTATGAATTCCTGGCCCCATGTAATAGACGTCTGCTATATAAGTGATATAAATAATTATTTGTGACAAATAAAATTATGCCATAAATAATATTTATAATTTATCACTTACTTGTAATATATAAATATATTACGTGATAAATTTGAGTCTTTAACTCGACTCATTACTCCTGCTAATATTAAATAAATCTTGGATATTAAAATCCATTTGAATAATATTAATACTAGTATTTACTATAAAACTTGTAAATACATGTTATAAATAAATTCAACGAATTATTCTAAACTTGAATAATTAATGAATTTATTTATTATTTGGTGATCCATAGAACTTGGATAGTTCTCGAACCCTTTGGTGGGGCCCACCAAGTTCTAAATTCATATTCCCAGAATATGGCAGATTCTCAAGGCGCTATTGTGTGTGACCCTCTAGGCCCTTGCCTCAATAGCAGTGAATAATATCCACCGACCTAGAGCAGGGTCTAGCAACCCATCGAGGCCCCTATAGAGATAAGGTAAAGTCAAAGAAATGGATGCCTTCCAACGAACACGGACCATGTAATATAATCTCTTCATCCTCGATATCTCAATAAAAAAGAATGCATAATAGTGTCATCATTATTTATTTTTCTTTATTTTTTTGTTGATTTTTCCGGACAGTCTTACCTTCCACTAACTTGGCCATTGATTTATTTAAGGTGCAACCATCCTAATCAACCAGGCCCAAGATATCTCTTCCTAAACTTGGAAGTGAAAAATCCTTTCTCAACCATTCAATCAATTCCATGCCATTAATGATGTACCTGATACAAACTACCTCGCCACGACTTTGTTGCCATGGTTTTCACCTTGCACCCAATGTACGTAATTAAATGAAATTTATTTAAAATGATCTAAACTCTAAAGATCATTACACATGTCCATATATAGGAACAAAAAATGACACCTAAAACATGTGGTGTTCCTATTATGCAGGTCTGTCCTCATGATCTCAACTACTAGAGATCATCAAGTGTGAACTTCATGAGAAGAAGTCTCAATGCTTATGAGCCTGCAACACCTGATGGTCACACATCATCTGTGTCCTTTTAGAATAATGTAACTGGACCATAGGACGTTACTTTAAGATTACTTTCATGGCATCTCAGGGTTCTCATTATAGTCTAGGATCTACTATAACCCTTTGATGCAACAGGTAATCTAAGGACATTTCCATAAACAAAGTGGATGCAGAAGTATCTACACTATTATGGAAAGATAAACACATGTATTATAACAAACTAAATACATGTAGAGACAATCAAAGTACAAAAAAAGTTGGGTCTATGGCACCCACTTTCAACAGGTGGCACTACAACTCGTACTTGAGGAGGGCCAATATCTCGTTGGAACTATACTCTTCCCAGGCCGGCAGCGTACTCTACCAGGGTTCTCATCTCCCAACACCTGATGTAAGTGATCATTTGGCCCAAAATTGTCAGGTTTCTGGGCATCAAGGGCCTATAAAGTAGCCTATTACAAATATAAATATATTATTAAGTTACAAAATAGAGATTAAAATTTTAAATCTACAAAGTAAAACTTACAATCTACTACTGAGTCGGTTCATTAACCACACTTCTATCTTTCTTCCTTCTACTCGAACAAAACAATTTTTCTCGAGGCACACATCCTTCTATATTCAATTAATGCCTCTACAATGACATTGAATATATGAAACCATAAATAAAAATAGGATACCAATAATTAATTGCATAACTAAAATTATGTAACAACTTTAGCAATCAAATAAATTATGGTGGAATCAATAGAAAGTACAAGTCGTAAAGAAAAATTATAAACTTTCATACCTACTACCTCTCATGATCTAGCATCATAGTACATCCTAATGTGTGGAGGTATTTTTTAGCATCAATATTTTTTTTAATTCTTTTAGATGAATCCTAAATAAAATTCAATAATTAGTATTAACGAAAAACATGAAAATTTTCATTTCAATACCTCTAATGTGATTAATACCTTAAATTGGCTAGTCTCCCAATGAGTAATCATCTGTCGATACTGTTCTAACAGACAATCATCCACGACAGGGACCGCCTCTAACTCTTTTCCCACTCTAGCATTCCAGCCAATGTAAAAATCATGATTATAAGCTCTTTAAAGCTCACCAAAATCCTTTAGACATGCTGGTCATGCACCCTCACCACTGGGGAAATTAAACCAAAGTTGAAACCAAAATATTAATTCATATAAATACAAAAAATAATATATTGCATTAAATACAACATATTTTTTACCGATATCTCTGCCCAAGCTTTATCCTTGAATTTATCATGCAAATGTATCTATGAGAGAGGGCTGACAGGAATGATGTCAGAGTATTTGGAAAGCGTCACCAAAAAACTCCGACATTGTTGCCCTTATTTTTCTATCATTTGACTATCTTCATTGTAGTTCACCATCAACTGCGTGCGGCAGTTCCACACCGCACGCATGCGTGTACACCCCTGCCCCACCTCCTATCAGTATATGTATCTGTTATGAAAGAAAAACAAATATTTTTTCAATACATATTATAATGAAAATAAATAATGGTGTAAAAAATTGTTAGGGTTGTATAAGTATATATGTGGTAGTCTGATCAATGGGTGCCATTGGATCCATAGAAACTGAAGGAACACCCTGAAAAAATGGAGTGGGTCCCAATGTATGCTTCACAGGGACAGACTCTGGCAGAGTAGGAGTCGAAGAATATGGAATATAAAATCCCAGAGATAAGGAAGCAGAAGTAAAAGAAGATAACAGGGATGGCTGGACAAATGCTGGATGGGGAGTGGGAATCATCATCAGATATGGTACAGATGGGTGAGGAGGCTCATATGTAAAGGGTGGTGAAAACATGGGAGTCCTAAATATCTTGTGTGTCTCTAATGACACACCAGGATCAGAATGTGGGATGGAAGGTATGTCGGTGGGAGGGGCAGGGTTTAATCGAGTACACTGACCAGATCGTCTAGCTCTCGTACCACCCCCCTCGTATGAACATCCTGAGTACTGGGACCACTACTAGGATTCTCTTCAAATAAATGTCTCCTAATAGATGGATCCTGCAAAAATGTTGAAAACAAAATTAATCACATGACATTATATATTATTTAAATATATATATTTGAAATAAAATACTCACTATAGGCACTAGTGGTGAAATTCCCATCTCATTCATATGACGATTGTTGTCCATCATCTATTTCTATTGCCTCTCTTCAATTGGTTGCATTTCCTGCATTTGAAAAAAAATATGGAAGTAATTAGAAAAGGATAACTAATGTAAAACCCAAAAAACAAAATAAATGATCTTGAACAGATATATAATGAAGTCAATAAATCATAAAAGATGTAATAATGAAATTTAATTTTTAGTAGGATGGTTATTTACTCAGTGTCATCAGTCTATTAAAATCACGGAACAATCATTCTACCGAATTCATAAGGGGTAAAGCAGTTATCGAAATTAAGGAAAAATTTACTTTATTTAGCCCAATTAGATGATGCGGGTTTCTATACATGTTTTGCAGAAGAATAAAACCATCATGTTCATTACCTAGTAAAATGTTAAAGAGAGGTCTTAGAGTTATACTAATTTTATACAAATCACAGTTGAAGCATTGAAATGTTCACCAAGTTATAAATGTTGGTTTTTTAGATTATAATACAGTTCAATTCCAAATTAGAAAATGCAATTCAAATAAAATTGCAACCAATAAACATTGAAAATTCACATAACAGTTAAGTAGGATACAACATACTTGTAATCAATATTAAATCAATTTGAATAGTAACAACCTTAACAATCCAAGTTGAGGTAAACCAAAATAATTGAGAATATGAATGGATGATTTTATATATTTCCCACCACAACTTCAGGTTCACAGTAAACTCTAACAATTGAGCTATTAGAGTCATAAAAAGTAATAAATGGATCTTTTCCAATGGCAGTAGGGATGATGTCAATTCCATCATCACCATCATTAAAAATATATCTTGGAATTACTTCAATAATGACACCAAATTCAGGTCTAAGATGGTCTTTGACATAAAAAACTTGTTTCACCATTGATGTTAATACACATGGTTCATCAGTAACAAGAGTGCGAGTCATATCAATTACTCAAAATCCACAATCATCAATAAATGTGCCCTGACTCATCATCGAATCCAACCACTAGCATTTCATCATCGTGACTTGTCCATAAGAATAATAATCCAATATTTTTTTTCAACGACTCCATAATAACCTACATTATCAAATCACGGTCTACTATCTAATGCACTAGCATAATAGTCTATTGTGGTAGTAACTATAACACCATCATGTTGTGTTTTCATGTTCTTTTCCCATTTAGTGATAATAAATCTGTTCCCATTGATAACAATTGATTTACATTCACGAACCATGGTATTAGGACCAAAAGCCAAATATCTTATTTCCTCAGAGACAGATTCAACAGGAAAAATCAATACCTGAAATATAAATTAATATTAAACTTAATTAAATATTGTTTTAATTATTTTAAATAGTAATATTATTACCTTCAATTTTAACCAAGCAGAAAACTCTTTGCTATGCAGAGTCTCCCTCTTTATCAAATATAAATAATGATGCTTTCTATTTATCATCTCTTTATGTTCCCTGTAGATAAAAATAGGAATAAATTAACAGATATATATATATATATATAAGATATATATATTGAATTTACTTACAAGATGCAGTCATGAAACAAAACACAGTTGAACAAAACTGTGTGATATTCTATCTCCCGCTCTTCAAGGCTTAATGTCGTCAATGTACATTATCTAGGAATTACTACTATTTGAGGAAGTTATGGAAAACTGGGTTCAATTTTATCATACTATTATTCTTCGTTTCTCATTGGTATGTTCATTCTTGTAGTAATACCAGACAAATACACAGAGCAGAAATCCATACATTCTTGAGCCAAGTAACCGTTCATGATAGAACCTTCGGGATGATTCCTATTACAGACATAAAACTTTAATGTGTACATATTTCTTTCAGTTGGATACATCCAAAGAAAAGAAATAGGTCCTCTAAGAAGTATTTTAGTTGGAATATAGATAGTCAGATGCATCATGCATTTGAAAAATAGTGGAGGAAATATTTTCTCTAACTCACATAAAATTAATGGGTCATCTGCCAAATTTTTTTTCAAGAAAGACTTGGAAAACTTATTATCACAAATATCTTTAAACAAATGGCACAATTGAATAACAACCACCCTTAAATTATTAGAAAAAAGATGAAAAATTTCTATTGGAATCAACTCATGCAGAAGGATGTGATAATCATGATTTTTCAAAGATTTTAGCTTCAAATCTCTTCTCTTGACCCGTTTAGATATGTTGCTTAAAAATCCATTAGGAACTTTAATAGTCTCTAGTAATTACAATTTTTTTTCTATAGGTGTCATCACATAAGAATCATATAGAAATTGCCATTTATTTTCACTAATACGCATAGGATACAATTCTGGTCTGATGCCCCAATCCACCAAGTCACGCTGAGACCGTAAATCATCTTTTGTCTTTCCCTTAACATTTAGAAGAATCAAAAGCAACATTTCACATATATTTTTTTCAATGTGAATTATGTATAAGAAATGACGTAACAAATTGTTTGACCAATAAGGCAAATCAAAGAATATACTTCTCTTCTTCTAATTGTAACATGTTTTAGTGGAAACATTCTTTCTCTTTCTAGATTTCATTTGACCCTTCCCGAATGAAAAACTAAAATCTTTCAATTCATTAAGCACATCAGTTCCAGACATACGCTGAGGTGGATCATTAGTCTCCATGCTATTGTCAAATCTTCGATGATTATTTCTATATGGATGGTCCATTGGCAAGAATCGTCGATGTCCCATAAAACTGAAACTACAACGATGTTTTAGTCTTCTGGATTGTGTATTCTTTATACAAATAGGACATGATAGTTTTCCCTTCGTGCTCCATCTAGAAATCATTTCATAAGAATGAAAATCATTGATCGTCCACATAAGCACAAAATGCATCTGAAATATATCTTTCGAACATGCATCATATGTGCACACACCCACATCCCAACGACGTTTCAACTCTTTTATTAAAGGTTACATGTATACTTCTATATCATTTTCAGGATCAGAAGGTCCAGATATGAGTATACTCATGAAAGTGAAAGGTTTTTTCATACACAACCATCGGGGAAGATTATAAATGTGTATAAAAATTGGCCATGTGCTGTTCAATGTAAGAATTCTCCCAAACGGATTAAAACTGTCACATGAAATACCCAACCTCACATTATGCACGTGAATTTTAAAATCAGGATATCGATCATCAAATATCATCCATGCAAATCCATATGTAGGGTGAAACAACTCATCATTAGTAATCTTTCTCTCGGTATAATTCCATCACATTTTTATTGATATTTCACCAGACATAAAAAAATTCTAGAGTCTGGGGATCAATGGAAAGTGCCAAATTACTTTTTGTGGCACACGAGATGGTGTTCCATCAGCTTTTGGCTTCTAATGGGACGTGTCACATTTTATACAATCGTTTCATTAAGCAGTTTCCTCCCATAATAAACTAAAATATTTTGGGAAATCATGAATTTTGTTTCTTGAAAATCCATGTTACTCAAATAACTTCCATGCCATATAGTGGTTTGAGGGAATATCTGCATCATCTAGGAGTAAGAACTTTAAGAAGGTAAGAATGTAATCAATGTCAGTATTATAAATCCCATACATAGTTTTCCCATGAAACAATCATATTAAAAATTCCAGCCTTTTCATTTTACTACAGTGTCGATATACTGGAGTGGTGGCAGCATCATTCAATTTTTTCACCCTGACAACATCATCATTTTCATTAGACACATCATGTGTGCTCATATCGAAATCTTCATGAGTTAGAATCTTTTATTTTTCATGATGATGAATAAATGGAAACTGGTCATATAAAAAATTCTCTAATCCAGTCCTCTCATTTAGATCATAAACAATTTGATATTTCATTTTCTCTCCATTGTGATACCACACAATGTAGTTTCTTGAAAACCATATTTGGTTATGTGGTAGCTGACTTCTTCATGGCTCAACCAAGGTCTTCTAACACAATTGTAATAGGGGCAGTGTATAGGACCACTATCTGAATCATTATGAAATGAAAAATCTAAAAAGCTCTCCAAATTGTTTTGAAAATTGCTTGAGATCCGATCGGTTTCATACATCCAACTTCTATCCATTCTATAATTTTTTTATAAGTCATTTCTTCAAAATAAATTCAATAATATTGAAGTTTCATCAAAAACATATTTAAGTAAATGAGAATTGTTCACTTTATATGAAACCATTACCGACACACTACTCTATATGAGAATCATAATATAAAAAACAAAAAAAATACTATATTTATAACAAAATATCTTTTAATAACTATAAATGAGTGTACAAGTTCATGTACACTTGTGGAGGAGAATTATTCAGGAGTTGAGTAAATTTTAGATTAAAAAAAATTAATATTTTAGTAGATTATTTGAGTGATCACATACACTGCCCAAGGGGTGGGGTGTCTAGGGGGGTGGGGGGTCCATGGGGCGGGGGGTGTCCCGGAGGGTGGGGGGCTGTCCACGGGGGTTGGGGGTGTCTAGTGGGGTGGGCGGTCTATCCATGGGGGTGGCGGGGCCTATCCACATGTGTGGCAGGGCTGTCCAGGGGGTAGGGGTGTCTAGGGGGTGGGGGGTGGGCGGGCTGTCCACGGGGGTGGGGGGGGGGGGATTTCTAGGGGGGTACAGGGTGTCCAGGGGGTGGGGGTGTCCAGGGGGATGGGGGGTGTCCGAGGGTGGTGGTGGTGGGGGGGGGGGTGTCTAGGGGGTGGACGAGCTATCTACGAGGTTGAGGGTTGTCCATGGGGGGTAGGGGGTGTCCAGGGGGATGGGTGGGCTGTCCATGGGGGGTGGAGGAGCTGTCCAGGGGGTACGAGGTTTCCAGGGGGTGGGTGGGCTGTCCATGGGGGTGGCAGGGCTGTCCATGGGGTAGAGGGTGTCCAAGGGGGTGGGCGGGATATCCACGGGGGTGGGAGTCTGTCCAAGGGGGCAAGGGGTGTCCAGGGGGGCTGTCCATGGGGGTGGGGGTGTGTCCACGAGGGTGGGGGGGGGGGTGGGGGTCTAGGGGGTCTAGAGAGGTGGGGGCTGTCCAGGGGGCTGGGGCTGTCCAAGGGGGTCGAGGGTGTCCAGGGGGTGGGGGTGTCCGGGGGGATGGGGGTGTCTGAGGGTGGGGGGGGGGGGGGTTGTCCAGGGGGGTGGGCGGGCAATCCATTGGGGTGGGGGGATGTCCAGGGGGTACGGGTTGTCCACAGGGGTGGGGGGGATGTCCACAGGGGTGTGACTGAGATCTATGAGATTTAATTGGGTTTTTCATTCATGTTATAAAAAACAAACGATGTGTGTTAAGGATTAAAGCAATATTTTTTAGTGAAAATCCAATTTGGTAGGATTGGTGACTTGATAACATGATGGTATCAAGTTTACAATTGGGAAAATGTTGGGGCATTAGATTCTGGTAGAAGGAATACGAGTTAGTGAATATCTACAGGTAGTTATTAGGAATGATATGATATATGGTAATGATTTTATAAAGATTTACATCATCATGGCATGATGATTAATGGTGTTTTCATATATTAATTTTTATGGATTCCTCGATATTTTTTTCATCATAACATGATTTAAATTAAGGATGTCATTAAAAGGTGAAGTCTAGATAGAACCACTATTCATTTAATACATGGATATGTGGGATTATGAATATGGGATATGCATATGATAGTAGGTCCCTAGTCTAGGTGGATATATATTGGGATTTTCCTCCCCTGGTCTCTGTATGAAAGTATTATACAAGGCTCCCCCACCCACTGCACATCCCCCCCACCTGCACACCCCCTCACCCCACCCACTACACCCCCACCTGCAACCCCCCCCCACTTGCACAACCCCCCCTCCCCCCCAACTTGCACAACCCACCCCCAACCTGCACACTCCCTCCCCCACCCACTTTCACAACCCCCCACACCTACACCCCAACTTGAACAACCCCCCTCCCCCCCACCCCCACCTGCACAGCCCACCCCCACCCCCACCTATACAACCCCCCACCTCATGCCCAACAGACTCCCCCACTACACACCCCCGCCTGCACACCCCCTCCCCCCACCCACTGTACCCCCACCACCAGCACCCCCCACTTGCACAACCCCCTCCCCCACCCCCATCAGCACAACCCACCCCACCCCCACCTGTATATCCCCCCAACTAACCCTAGCAGACTCCCCCTGCACAACACCCCCCGACCTACACACCTCCACCTGCACATCCCACCCCCACCTGTACAGCTCCCCAACCTCACCTCCACCTGCATAGCCCCCCCACTGATGGGAGAAAATATAGTACCCCTACAACACTAATATTATGTAACAATCCTAGATAAATTAGTGATTTTAGTTGTTCGAGAAGGGAAATTCATTGTCTATGTGTAGGATGAAGTATTTGGAACATGCCAATTTCACATTCAAGAACAACTGAAAACCCTAAATGATGAGAGATTACATCGGATGAGGAAATAAACTGAACCTGGTTTATACAAATCCAAAATAAATGTAGGCATAATATGTAACTCCAACTCACCAATTTGATGTGGAAACAACTAGGATGGATCTTTAGAAGAGGATGGGTCATCGGCTGGGAAGATAACACTGCTTTGGTAGGGAAAAAATCAATTGATCAAATTTAGAAAGGGAAGTGGGGGATTGGGTTATTTGGGGAAAAACTTTCCCAATGATTTTAAAAAAATGTTGGGAAACATCGCTATATCCCAAAGATTTTAAAAAACCATTGGGAAACATCACTGTACCCCAATATATCCAAACGATTTAGATAAACCGTTTGTAAAAATCCTTATAACCCAACAATTTGCACAAACCATTGGGAAAGACTACACTAAATCAATATATTCCAACAGTTTTCAAAAAACATCAGAAAAAACTCTCCATCCCAATGGTTTAAACAACCATTGTGAAAAAGGCGTTGGTATAACTATGATTTCTAGTAGTGATAAGATATTTTTAGGAAGTTTGAAGATTTTAATAATTAAAAGAGAGATATGAAATTAAAGGGAAATTAAAGGCACTGAACAATTCAAAGAAAGATATGAGATTTAAGGAAGATTGAAGATTTATGAAATTTGGTAAAGTGGGAAAACCTTTTCAGAATCCTGCTTAAACCATTTTGGCATGTCTATAACACGAAAGAGGAAAGAGAAACTCTAAAATTTTATTAAGAATAATTTTTGGATTGTGTTTTCTTATATAAGTTAGCCAGACAGAAGAATAATAAGGAATAAAATTGTATTTAGAGTTTTTGGATCGGACTGAGAAATCAGACTGGGATTTCCGAATAAAAGAGGAAGAAGTCAAGAATTTTTCAAGTGGTATTCTGACAGAGTTATATTTTCTTAATGAACAATCAAACTTGGGAATCAGAATTAGAAATCTAAATGAGTATCATTAAAAATTCTAATAAGTTCTTACCAGCTTCTAGGTAAGAAATTTAAGAATTATTTTGAAAGATCATATTTGTGAAAGTTGATCAATAAGTACCATAACATGTTTTTTATAAAAATCGTATTTCATCATTTCCTTCTATTTGAAGCACATGCACTGTTATATTGAACATTGTGATACACGAGTGTAAGGGCATATACTACTCATTTTATTCCACACAAAAATAATGTTTTCTAGTGGATTGTTTCCAAACCATATCAAGGATGTAGATACTCTTATTGAGTAATGGATCTTGTAAATTTTTGTGTTCCTATGGATGTGCATTTGATTTGTTTTCAATAGAGAAATAAATCTTTAATAGGAGGAAAATATTATTTCAAAAGTAAGGAAAAATAAAAGAAAAATATACCACTAATTCAACCCTCCCCATCTCAGTGATAAAATAATATTGAATGAGCAATTATAAGACCCATAGAGACACAAATACTAGGTTTCACCCATGGGGGCCTTAATATAATTATAATATATATTAAAGGAAATATTATAATAAAATCTAACCTTGTGTAATTTTGTAAATGTCCTGGTTGAAATGATTTGAAATATATATCTTAAAACATAATGCCCACATTACTTTGTTCCTAGTTCATGATGAAATTTCTCTTTCAAAATAATTCTTGAATTCAAAATAACATTTTATGTACTTTCATCCAAAATGCAATAATTATAAATAAGATGTCACCTTTTATTTTATATATTTGATTTTTTCACTACTCTTTCATATTGTCTCTCTAAAATAATCTCATGAATTGTTTGAAAATTATATGTATGAAATAAAATTAAATGTCATGTTAATATACAAGTATTCAAATAATCAAACTTACGTGTTCAATAGGCCATTATTTTTTTTCACACTTCACCATGTATAGATCATAACCAATAAGCTATCTTTTCACTTGGAAAAAAAACACACAAAATCCAATGGACACTAATATACAAAAAATATAATGTTAGTGGTTATTAAATTAAGACAAATAAAAATTTAAGAAATATATGTTCCATACCCTTTAAGATAAGGATACAACTAACACTTCATTTCACTATTTTGAAATTTTCCAACAATATGTATTGTGCTATCATCATTTTACATTGTCATGGATATTGGTGAAATACATTGTGGGTTCAAAAATATATACATTTATGCCACATAATACTCAATACAAAGTGTATAAAGATACCTAATACAAAACAATCATAAGTATTAAGTTTCAATAAATTAAAATAACTAAAAGATGTATGATAATTGACCTACATGGAAAAGAATTGCATCACATTGATGCTCAACATATCTCTAGTCACAAGCTCCATGTTATCTCTTTTTAAAATCATCACTTTGAGTTAACACCCACAAATATTATCATCCATTGGAATCTCATAAACTTATAGAATCAAAGATGAATATCTTGATAATCTATCAAGTCTAGAAGAAGTTGTATCTGAAGTTATAGAGGCCTTTACTTGTTTTTATATATACAACATGTCTTTACCTTTAAAGTATTTTCGTAAAACAATTGATAAATATATAAAATTTAAATCTTAAAAAAATCCAACCTCAATATGAAATAAATGATATAAACTATACATATCTCAATGTTAAATTTTCAAATAAGTCTAGATGACCAAACTAAAAAATGGTTGATAATTTTTCCAACTGTAGTGACCTCATATTTAGGAAATGGTACTCTTGCCGATCTATCTATAATATCTAGTACAAGGACCCTAATATGCTCTATATCTATCTAATGATGATGAAAAATATCCCCAATATAATATATAATCACATATGTAACAATATGATGTTGAGGGTGTTCAACATATAACTCAAAATATACGGGAATCTGTAGAGGAGGAGGTGTAGGAGTTGGATACATGAGAGGAGGTGGAGGGGTGGGATTATTAAGTGGAAATGGAGTGGGATCCATAGGTAGAGGTGGAAAAATGGGATTTGTAGCCTGAAACTATTTTTTCATGTCTAAAAACATTGACTGTGCTGAAGCTCTAATCTTGTCCTCCATCATATCACCCATCTCCTAAACTTTATCTTATAAAGATTATATTTTACTTTTATATAAAACCTCACTTGAAGAAGTTTCAGAATAACCAAACCCTTTTTATCGATACACCCACCGTGTATCCTTATATGCGACCCGGGTGTTCGAGATTTCCCAATGTAGTAGCTAAAATATTCTCCCTACCCTTAGGTATGAAGGTTCCCTGTGTTCCATACTATTCAAGGGATTCCTGTACAAAATATTTGAAAAATTCCTTAGTAAATCACAATATGTAAATATTTGTATTAATTTAAATAAAATAAATAAATTAAATACCTTCTTAAAATCCTGTAAACTACATCCCTCAACTCTTTCATAAGATATTTTCCCTTTTTTCTCATTCCCCCCTTCCATTTTTCATATCCATCCGAAGGGGAAGGAGGGCCAACCTCTATGAATCCTAAATATTCAGCTCTTATTTTTTGAAAAATTTCATACATCATTTGTTCTTCCAATAATGAATACCCGCCATGAGATAAAGTTTGAGGGTATTAATTTTTGGATTAGATTTTCTGATGAGGTCTCCTCATTTATTGTAAATTAAGAATAATAAACTCATTAATATGATCATTAATATATTAAAAACTCTAAAATATCTTACCAAAAACAATTCTTATTTTCTAATATCAACAAAATAATTCCATGTATCTTCATTCATAAAGTGATATATATCACATGGATTTTCATTTTTTATTTCCCCAAAATAGAAATATGATGTGAGGATCAATTTAAAATCCCTCCATATCCTTACAACCAAAGCTAAACATCTCTTTATGAATCCTCCAATGTCATGTATATTATATGTCATCTAATAAGAAGGTAAAAAACCTATATTAGTAAAAACATTTCATGATAAGTAAAATAATAACAAATGATCTTACCAAAATTATCTCCCATAATTGAGATAATTTCACTTCATTGACACTTCTCTAATCAAAAAATCAAAAAACTAATTTTCAATAAAGCTTGCACTGCAATAAAATTCTTAAATTATTTTGCATTTTGACCCTTAGGAATATCATTATCATCAAAATCAACAGGTATCCTCTAGTCCTGGCTATGAGAAACTCATAATTTTTGTAAACATGTATTGCCATGTTTACCAATGCTGGAAGTCTTCTCCACCCCTGTGGAAGTAGATGGTGCTTGTTTTGAAGGATGAGGAGGATCCTCAATAGAAGTATGAGTATGGTCCTCCCTAAAAGCTTAAGGTGTATCCAATGTTTGATCTAACATTATCCTATAAATTAAAGTAAAAAATAATTAGTACACAAATATAAAAAACCAACTATTATATATAAAATTAAATAAAAAATAAAAAATAATCCAAAAAAAGTAAACTAAACTAATTAAATTTTTATTCATATTTGTTAAAATAGTTAACTAAAATGCTAATAACATTAATGAGAGATGAAATGACATAAAAAAGGAAAAAATACAACCATTACATAAAAATTTGAATAACAATTTCAAAATTATACAAACAAAACAAAATAAAATAATACTAAACAAAACACTTTTTATCATATTCACTAGAGCAGTTAACAACAGTGTTGAAAAGAATACTCACAATATTATTTACCTTATTTGTTAGTAGTTAACAATATTACAATAATATATACAATATTTATGAAACATAAAATGATGAATAAAAAAGAAAAAAATTAATTAAAAATTAATATAAATCCAACAATTACATATAAAGTTGAATAATTGGAAAACAATACAAAAAAAAAACTAAACTAATCTAAACAAAAAATTTAGAATATTAGTTATAATATGTGTTTTAAGTAAAAAAATAAAACAAATATATCTAATATTTTATGAAATTTAAAAAAGTAAACAAGAAATAAATATATGTTACCTATAATATTAGAAAATTACTATAGGATTGTTTTCCCATATTCCTTCCATATGATCATCCCATATGGCACAAACCATGTCGATGATGTGGTTATCAATATTCTCTGTTAATATTTCCACTGAAACAAGGATCTCATATAAATCAATGACACACTGTTTTTCATTTGAAAAATGATAAACCACTGTATATTTGATAAATCAAGAATATATAAAAAATTTATTGCAAGTGTTTCCATGATAAAAGGATTAGATGTGTATTCTAATAAATTAATATTAATTAGTGTCATTTTTAATTCATCATGTATGACACTATTTTTACCGATAACCCATTTACAGTTAAACACCAGAACTCAAAATTTAATGTAATCAAACTCCAATATTTATTCAATGACTTCATAATATACACTTGACATGGAGATTGGATTTTTGACTTTTTTCACTCATAAAATGCATTTCTTCTATAATAATCAATACAATACTATTCTGAACTGCACTTCTATTTTCCTAATCTTTCGTATGAAATGTATATCCATTAATGTCATACCTGGACCATGTGATCAAATTTAAACTTGGAATGCCTACTAATCATCTCAATGTTTATGATTCATCTGATCTACCATGCACAATATCTTTAAACCATAATTTTTTTTGTTATAATAATTCAAAATCCACACATCTTTCTTAATTGGATAAAATTTCTTTAACACATTAATATGAAATGTTATATATGTATAAGCATCGTCTATGCTATTCAATATGTATAAATATACACTCTTTATCATTTCACCTATAAACAATTTTACTTTCAAGCCAAGAATCCCCTTTCCCCTATAATTGAATTATTCATGGTGATATGTATGCAAAACAATGTGCTCTATGGTAGAAAAATAACTTGTATAAAAATTTCAACCTCCTCAGAAATATACTTATCAATAATGGAGGATTGAGGTCGATATGGATTCTTAACATATCCATTTAATATATTTATATGCCTTTTAAAAGGATACATCAAATGTAGATATGTAGGCCTATAAATCATTATTTATCACACCAAATGAACCATTAAATGAACCATGATATCAAAAAAATATGGAAGAAAATACATTTCCAGTTGAAAAAGTATAGAAACTGCATTATTCTCTAAATTTTTCAATGAATTCATATCAATCAATTTATTAAAAATTGAATTGAAAAAATAACACACCTTTATGATAGTAATTTTGACATATATGATAAATATTACACACAATGTAATGGGTAGGAGATTTTTTATAATGACGTGTCAATCATGAGATTCCATGCCTATCAACTTCAAAACTTTTAGTGACACAAAATTTTTTATATTTGAAGAACAACCCTGTGGAACTTTGATACCATAAATACATTAAAAAACTAATTTTCTCCCTCTTGGATAATGTATGAAAATCTAGAGGTAAGTATGTTCATTTTCTATCAAGAGTGGGAGCTAAATCCAAACATATTACCATTGAGACTAAGTCCAATATTGCATTCAACCCATATTTATTATTCCCTTTAACATCTAACAATATCCCAATTAAACTTTCAAAAATATTCTTCTCTACATGTATGAAATCAATGTTATGTTTAACCTCATGATATTTCCAATATGGTAGCAAAAAAATATTGATCATTTATTACAAATATTTCTATCATTACTATATTTTTGTGCCTTTCCTAATGTGACATCAATGTTTTTCACCCTCCCAAAATACCGATAGATAGAAAAAGGTTTTGGAGGAATATAAAATTCTTATGAACCATTGAATGTATTTTTTAATATTTGATAAGAGTGATCCATAGAAAAAAATCTCTAATGACCCATGTATATTACTTTTCTCCCATGTTTCAGTTGATAATATGAAGCACGTTGTTCAGAAATTAGACAAGATTTATGCCCCTTAACATTGCATCTAGAAAAAATTCAATATGTTGGGAAGTTATTTATAGTGAGAATAATCATTACATGCAGTTGAAAATGTTTCATTTTATAAGAATCATACAATCTAATACCTTAAGGTTCCATGCGTAGTAGAAGCATGTTTGGGCCGACACCCAACTTTAATTTTTACCATGATCAAGGATTATTTTGGGATTAATACAATAATGAATTCCAATCTTCACAAAATAGAATCAAAGATTTAGATAAAGAAGGAAGAATCCTGAAACCTTTAGAGTGGATATTTCACATAATGTTTATACTTAATTTAATTAATTTCATAAAGAAAAGAATACATGGATCTTTGGTACTTTCTTCATTGATTATGTTGATAATCTGGAATGACCCTTTCAGATTACCTCGTTATGCTTGTGAGGATCCAAACTAGAATCCCTCTAGCAGTGATCCACATGTGCTCCGATGGCCTCCGATCGACACCACTTGTTCTTCGGGTGTTAGCATGGTGAAGTGAGTGTCTTATTTAGATCATTCTCGATTGCTTGTTCTTCATAATTTAAGAACGTCTCTCATTATTTAGAGGGTTAGGAAGAGGATTCGAGATAGAAATTTTTTAGCTCAACAATTCTCAATTCACCAGGCATGCAGTTCGGTACATGACACAATAGACGTACATGTCTATTTATCGACATGGGGCTTTAGTTACAATAATTAATTGCGTAACAATAATTAAATACATTCATAACCTTAGAAAAAACCCATGATTTTAATAATAATACCATGTCATTATTTATGGTGTGCCAACTTTTACAAAATTGAATTATAAATAAAATTCTGCGCCTTAAAGTAATAGTAGCGTTATTATGATTTTAACTTATGCCAACTAGTTAAATAATTATTTATCATCTTGAAAATAATTATTTTACTACCAGACCAGCCTTGGTCCGCTCGAATTCCACTTCTGTCAAGACCCGTCTCCCAGGGCCCGTGCCATGACTACCCCAAGCCCGCCTTCCATAGGCCAGGGGCTGGCGACTAGAACCAAAGGTGTGATTCCCTAAAACTGGGCAGACATTGCCTTTATAACCTATAAAAACACAGAGCAGATACGAACAAAAGTAAACTGTATAACCAAGAAGCGAGTACAGTAAGTAAAAAGGGGCCAAAATACAAGCCCAACTGGAAAGTACAAGAAACTGAAAGTATAAGTACAACTGAGGAAAAAGGACAAACAAATACTGGGTCATCCTTTGAGGTTCATACTTGATGGCTAGTTCCAGATTGCCTCCTCAGCACTCTACGTCTGTCCGTCTCCTCTGTGTACCGACACCCTGTATGGTCCACCTCCAGGTACTATCCAGTCCTGGTACTCTCAGCCTCTGTCAATGCTGTCCGTCGTCTGTATGCAACACAACGAGGTGTGGGAATAGCCCGTGTAGGGGTGAGTATAACCATACTCAGTAGGGACCCCGAGACCCTAAAGGTCTCACAAAATCAACAAGGATAAACCAAAAAAAATATTAAATCAACAGATAAACTTACTTAGGTATATACCCATACATATACCAAAGTTATCAAGTGATCCATCTCAATCATGAGAAAAACATAGAAAAACTGACTCAGATCAACCAGGATTTTATTCATATTATCGAAACCAAAGCTGCTGGAGAACTCCTACTCAATCGAGTATAGTGGGCCTGCCACGACACCAAGTGCGCTTCCCACTAACCTTGGACTACTAAGGTGCTCCTCCTGTCGAGTACCGTGGGTCTTCCACGTCACACAGAGGCACTACCCACCACAGGTCTGCCGCCACAACCAGGTGCTCCCCCTCATAGCTTGCAGAGGTACTCATCCTGTCGAGTACCACGGGTCTGCTGCCACAACCAGGCACTCCTCTACCATGGGTATGCCGCCAAAACCAGGAACTCCCCACTGGGTTAGTCGAGTCACTTTGAGTCAATTGGTCAACAATCGTCAGGTCTCAGCCAACTACTAGGCCTATGCACTCTACTCGCTCATCACTGGAAGGATCCACTCCACGAGCTACTGGTCGATACTCCAACTGTCACGAAGTCCCACGAAGAAGCATAAAAAAGGTCTTCCATGTCATAGGAGTCTCAATGCAACAGAATACTTTTCAATCAGATGACCGATCTATGAGTTTTTAGCCTTTTGGTCCTGGGGACCCGGTCTTGAATGTTATTATCCTTGATAGTGGGCTCTGCATAGGCAGTGCATAGTTTTTCTGACTATGCATGTAAGCCGTGAAAAGTCCCTGGATGAGACAGCATCGACCGCACGGTTGGCACACAGTTTTCCAAACAGTGTGGGTAAGCCGTGCAACCACTTAAAGTTAGGGTTTTAAGTCCCGAGCCACTTGGGATTTCGCATTTCCCCTCATCCTTCCTCCCACTCGAGGCTCACACGGAAGTTCTAGTTTTCATAGGTTGGGGAAACTCCTTAGCTCAATTTGGAGGCAAATATAAGGGGTTTCTTGGCAGATCGAATGCAGTTCTCCACAGGTAAGTCCCTATTTTGGTGTGAGGGATGCGGTGGGTGAGGTGCTGCCACTTCTGGCCGGATGGCCAGCTGTCTTCCATTTGTCGCCGCGACACAAGATGAAGCTCCTTGTTTGCTGAGCATCACAGACGTACGCCACCACTATCATCGTGCGGCCGGCCTCCGGTTGTCTTCTTCCTCCGTCAAAAAGATTTCAACAAAAAAACAAGGGTTTGCAGAGAGGTCGGGCCATGTTTGTTTGGCCTGCACCCTCTGCGTTAGAGCAGTATCAAGCGGTTCACAAGAATATAGCACATCAAACCCTCCCACAAATATTCTTCCCAACCTACAAAAGAAAATAAGGGGTGTACTTGTGAAGTGATAATCAAATAGCATTAAACCCCTATAACTTCTCGCAACATAATATTCCCATCCTGCAAGGAAAACATCCACGGATCAACTTGGTAATAAGTTGATATGCGTTCTTTGTTTTTAGAAGGAAAGAATCAAGGGAATAAAATCATACTTAATTAAAAACCCTACCTTGTTTGTTGTTCGCCGACAAAGTTGCTGGGAAGAAGACATATTGTTGGCAAAAGACAGACATCGGTGTTTTCCTCGATCGTCAGTTTGTACGCTGGCTCGTTGTAGTCGAAGACTTCTTACATCGGAGGAAGTCCTGAGGAAGAAGGTCAAATTCAGGTTCGACATTCTTCATCAGTGGATCGTTCTTCCTGGAGGAAGCATTCTTCATTAGAGAGTTTTCTCTCAAGAGATCTAATCCTCATTTTCCAACCTTTGAAAATAATTAAATAGATAGCCCCTCAAAATAATAGATTATCTATTATTTAGTTTTATGGGTTTAAAATTTAAATTGTAGCATTTAATAAAATGAGATGGCTCAATTAATTAAAGGGGGAGGGTTGACACCATTAAAAGAGGGGGGTGGTGGAACCACTAAGTTAAGGGAGGTCAAGAGACTCTCCCTCATTTATAAGGGAGTTGAGAGGTTTTCCTCAACTAATTAGGGGGTTTTGTCACGGGTGGTCCCCACACCATAACCTCTCGTGGGAGGTTAGGTTCAGGTGGTCCCCACCACCATAACCTCTAATGGGAGGTTAAGGTGTGGTGGTCTTCACCCCCAACTTCCACTTAGGTGCTTATAAAAGATAAAATAAAATAAAACATGCATTTATTTTATTTTATTATTTCCAAGAAAAACCCCAAAAATTAACTTTCACCCTCAACCAAATACCTTTAAGGTGAAAGTCTTCTTAAGAGAATACTGGTGCTGCGAGTTCAACGGTGTCCTCAGATTTCAATTCTGAGCACCGATTCAAAAGTTAGAAAAAACCGCTCGTACGTTTAATGAACGTATCCGAACAAAAACTTTAGGAGTTGATTCCGAGCACACTGGGCCTCAAAATCATGTTCTTTCAACTTTCATAGACTCGTAAAATTCCAATATAAAAAAAAATTACATTGAAATTTCGGGTCTTTAAATTCTCCCCACCTCAAGGCTATACGTCCTCGTAAGCCACAACTCATAACTAAGGGAACAAGTGGGGGTACTGAGCATGAATCTGATCCTCCTGCTCCCATGTGTTCTCCTGGAGGTTCTCGTGTTGCCAGAGAACACGTACCAGAGGTATCGACCATCCATGAAGGAATCACTCCTATCGATCCTCAATATCTATTGGAACCTCCGTAAAAGTTGCTCCGTCGTCGACGTCCAGCTCGCCATGATCGATGATGTTGGAAGGGTCATGCATGTATCTCCTCAGCTGAGATACGTGGAAGTCGTCGTGCACCTGGTGTAGCTGAGTCGGAAGTGCTAAGCGGTATGCCACCTCGCCAACTCTTTTGAGGACCTGAAAAGGTTTTATGAACCTCAGAGATAACTTTCCACCATGGATAAATCTCCGTAGACCTCAACAGGGTGAGACCCGTAGAAAGACGTGGTCTCCATACTCGAACTCTGGAGGTCTCCGTATCCTGTCGGCATACGGATTATTCCTGCTCTGTGCAGTCTTCATCCACTCCTGGATGATCTGCACCTTCTTTGTGGTAGCCCGTACCATCTCTGGTCCCACTAGTGCTAACTCCCCTGGGTCAGTCCAACATAAGGGTGATCTGCAAGGTTTCCCGTATAACACCTCAAAAGGTGACATCCCAATGGTGTAGTGATAGATGTTGTTATACGCAAACTCCACCAAAGGAAAGTGATCCTCCAAGATGTGACTAAAGTCAAGGATACAAGAAAGAAACATGCCCTCGAGGGTCTGAATGATCCGCTCGGTCTGGCCATCCGTCTGAGGATGGAAGGTGGTGCTCAAACGAAGTTGCTTCCTCAAAGCCTCATGCAACCCCTTCCATAGCCAGGAAGTAAATCATGCGTCACGATCAGAGATAATCGTCGAAGGTACTCCATGCAGCCGCACAATATCCTTCACATAGAGGCGTCCCAAGACATCTACCAAACCCTGCTCTCTGATCAGTAGGAAGTGGTCCGACTTGGTGAGTTGGTCAATGATCACCCAAATCGAGTCATGTCCCTTGGATGTATGTGGAAGTCCTATCACGAAGTCCATGGATGTACCATCCCACTTCCACTTTGGGACCTCTAAAGACTGAACCAATCCTGTAGGTACCTGATGCTCCACCTTTACTTACTGAAAAGTGAGGCACCGAGAGATAAACTCTACAACTACTTTCTTCATTCCCAGCCACCAGTGCTTCGTCGAAGATCTTTATACATATTCGCCACTCCTGGATGTATAGCTATAGGGGACATGTGAAAATCCCTCAACACTTCCTCCTGAAGTGACACTGGTATTATGGTACATCCTCTGAAGAGGATGACGTTCTCCCCACCTTCAGAAAATCCATTAGGTGCCTGCCCTATGGATATTTGAGCACGTCGTGCCTCGCAGTCAGTGTATCCATGTTGTGCCTTACTGACTAATTGAAGGAGTGGGGGAGTGACTGTAAGAGACTAAAGGAAATCTTCTCTGTCTCTATCCACAAAGGATATCTGCAAAGCGGCTAGCTACTCCGTCGCCTCACCTAGAAGCTGTATACCAGATCTCCTACTGAGTGCATCTGCAACAACGTTCCCCTTCCCAGGAGTATATGCTATCTCAAAGTCATAGTTCTGGAGGAACTCAAGACAATGTCACTATCTCTAGTTTAGGTCCTTCTGGGAGAAGATATACCTGAGACTCTTGTGATCAGAGTACACTGTAAAGTGCTTGCCAATCAGATAGTGTCACCACATCTTCAAAGAAAGGACCAGTGTTGCTAACTCCAGGTCATGGGTAGCATAGTTCTGCTCATGTTATCTTAGATACCGAGAACCATACGTGATCAATGCTCTCTCCTACATCAGGACACATCTAAGTTTGTTCCCTAATGCATCGCAGTAAACTATGTACCCTACTCCCTCCTCTGGAAGCTTCAAGATGGGGGCACTAGTCAGCCTCAGCCTCAGCTCCTGAAATCTCTAATGGCATCTCTTCGACCACACAAAGGGTTTCCCTTTCTTCATCAAGGATGATAGTGGTGCTGCAACTCTAGAGAAATATGGCACAAATTTCCGATAGTATCCAGCCAGACCCAGAAAAACTCCGTACCTCCATCACACTTCTGGGTGGATCCCAAGAAAGTACGACCTCAATCGTCACTAGATCCACTGCAACTCCAGCCTCTGAGATATAATATCCTAGAAAGTGAGCCTCTTGGATCCAGAAGTAGAACTTCGAGAGCTTTCCATAAAGCTGGTGCTCTCAGAGTGTGTCCAGTACTACCCGCAAATGGCAGGCATGCTCCTCCTCAGTAGTCGAGTAGATCAGAATGTCATCGATGAAGACTACGACAAAGCGATCGAGGTATGGCTGAAAGATCCTATTCATGAGTCCCATGAACATTTTTGGAGCGTTGGTTATGCCAAATGGCACAACCAAGAACTTTTAGTGGCTGTACCGACATCTGAAGGCTGTCTTCTTCACATCCTCATCTCGAACTCTGAGCTGGTGATAGTTTGATCTGAGGTCTATCTTCTAGAACCACCGTGCTCCCTTCAACTAATCAAAGAGTTCTTCAATCCTCTGGAGTGGGTACTTTTTCTTCACAATCACTTGGTTCAGGTGCTGGTAGTCTACACAAAGCCTCAAGCTCCCATCTTCCTTCTTGGTGAACAGAATCAGGGCTACCCAGGTAGAAACACTGGGCCGGATGAATCCCTTCCCCTGCAAGTCCTCTAGCTGTAATCGTAGTTTGCGAAGCTTCGTGGGAGCCATCTAATACACTTGTGTAGATATCAGTGTCGTCCTAGGGTACAAGTCAATGTAAAAGTCCACCTATCTGCAAGGAGGTAGACCTGGGACATCATTAGGGAAAAAATTCGCATACTTGTCCACCACTATAGGATAAGTTGGACTCTCCACATCAATAGCTATGAGGGTAAGTCTAGACAACTAATGAGTGATTGGCTGCACTCTCGTCCGAGCAAGTCCATCCTATGCTACAAAGACTCCCTTCTCACTGGTGAAGGTAAACCTGGTCCCATCCGTGCAGACACACCGCACTTTGCGCCATATATAGTATATCTGAGCATGGACTATAGATAACCAGTCCATACCCAAGATGACATCATAAGGCCTCGATGCCGCTACTAGGAGATCCCAGCCGAAGCTCTCACCTCCTAGAGTAATCTCACACTACCTACACTAGTGCGTAATCGTCGAATCTGCTCCTGTAGGATACTCTAGCCGTAAGGATCAAGCCAATGACTCTTTCGGAATCTCCGGGCTTCGAATTAGGGTAGTGGAAGTGAAAGAGTGATTAACACCTGTGTCTATAAGTACTATATCTATGGTGGATTAGACACATATCGTACCTCGAATCATATCCGGAGTGCCATGATCATATGCCTCAGCTGCCTGGAGTTGAGCTCTCCCTTGTCCACCTGCTCCCTGCGGTCGTGGTGGACCTCATAGTAGTGGTGGTGGTAACACCTAGAAACGTCTCCCACCACCAGATGCATGACCAGATCCTCTTCCATGTCCACCTGCTCCCTACGGACCGCCTCGATTGAATCTTTGTCTCTGTCTGGGTGGTCCTTTGACAGTCTGCTGATCATCCGAACGACGGGTCAGGTACTCACGAGCCATGTGACCCTGCCCGCTGCATGAGTAACATTGCTCGCTCCTGGCATGTCCATCTCCTCTTTGGGTTCCCCACACAACTGATCCTGAGTCATGCGGTCATCCACCTATAGGTCTGGTCCTCTTGGACCTCTGTGACATCTGTCTACTTCCAGCTGTAGAAGACTCTGCTACATGTCGACTGGTGGTGGATCTCCCTACTGGAGACTGCTCAAAAAGGAAACTCTCTACTACGAGGGCTCTCTCTAGCACCCCCTCCTACGTCGGGATGCTGAGTGAGATCATCGGAGCTCTGATCTCCCGTCTGAGCCCCTACTCGAAGGTTCAGGCCCTGAATAATAGGTCCCATACCATATCAGTGGAGTAGTGTAAGAGGTCTGGGAACCTCACTGAGTACTGAGCTACAGTCATGCTGCCCTGATGCAGATGAAGTAGCTCCTGTATGCGCACTGCATGAAGAGTCGCTGGGACAAACTCTGCCCGAAACAAGCTCTCGAAGTCTGCCCAGAGAAGCGTCATCTTGTCTTGGACCTGGAGCATCAAGCTCTACCATCTGCCCACTACTGCCTATAGAAGGCTGGTAGTAAGTGTCACCATGAGGTCTTCTGGTGTCCCTATCAGTCAGAAGACTCTCACCACAGCCTCCAGCCAATCCTCAGCCGCCTGTGGGTCTGTATCTCCCCTGAACCTGGGTGGCCTCTGGCGCTGGAACTCTTACAACACACTCAAGCGGCGTGCACCATCTGCTGTTGGGGCTGGTGGCATCGGTGTCCCAACGGGGAGTGGTACCGCTGGTGCCTCTGCTGGAAAAGGGACCTGCACTGAGGCCTCGTCGCTCGGTGGGCTATCTGAGCGTACAACTCTCGGAACTCTAACTAGATATCTATGGGGAGACATCCTGAAAGAAACAGATGCAACACGGTCAAAATATTATACCCAGTGAGCTGACCTGGCTGAGCTGACTTAATGAAAACTTTTGAAAACACACACGCAATCAGTGTTTTCATACACTGAGTCAGAAATAAGAAGTCAGGGTCCTGGTGTATGGATACATCAGCCGCCGAACCAACACTGGACTCCCTGAACTAAGAACCACACTCACTACTCTTAACGCTATTGATTCATAGAAAAGAAAGATCAGAGTCTTAAGTTCTGTGGTAGAACCGACTCCTCTGATACCAATTTGTCATGACCCGTCCCCTGGGGCCCATATCGTGACTACCCCAATCCCACCTTCCATAGGCCAGAGGCTGGTGACTATCACCAAAGGCGTAATTACCTAAAACTAGGAAGGCATCGCCTTTATAATATGTAAACACTCACAACAGATACAAACACGAGTAAACTGTATAACCAACAAGTGAGTACAGTAAGTAAAAAGGGGCCAGAATATAAGCCCAACTGGAAAGTACAAGAAACTGAAAGTACAAGTACAACTGAGGAAAAAAGGAAAAACATCTACTTGGTCATCATCCGAGGTTATTACCTAAAGGGTAGTTCTAGATCGCCTCCTCAACACTCCACATCCATCCGTCTCCTCCGTGTACTGACACGCCGTATGGTCCACCTCCGGGTACCATCCAGTCCTGGTACTCTCAGCCTCTGTCAACGCTGTTCATCATCTAAATCCAATAAAATGAGGTGCGGGAATAGCCCGTGCAGGGGAGAGTATAACGATACTCAGAAAGGACCCCAAGACCCTCAAGGTCTCACAAAATACAACAAGTATAAACCAAAAATATATATGAAATCAACAGATAACCTTAATTAGGTATATGACCATACATATACCTAAGTTATGATGTTATCCATATCAATCATGAGGAAAATATAGAAAAACTAACTCAGCTCAACCAGGATTTTATTCACATTATCGAAACCACGGCTGCTGGAGAACTCCTTCTCAATCGAGTACAGTGGGTCTGCCGTGACACCAAGTGTGCTTCCCACTAACCTTGGACTACTAAGGTAATCCTCCTGTCGAGTACCGTGGGTCTGCCACATCACACAGAGGCACTCTCCACCGTGGGTTTGTCACCACAACCAAGCGCTCCCACTCATAGCCTATAGAGGTACTCCTCCTATCGAGTACCGCATGTATTCTTCCACAACTAGGTTCTCCCCATTGGGCTAGTCGAGTCACTCCGAGTCAATCGGTCTACAGTTGTCAAGTATCAGCCAACTACGAGGTCTCTGCTCTCTACTTTCTCATCACTGGAAGGATCTGCTCCACAAGCTACTGGTTAATACTCCAACTATCATGAATTCCCACGAAGAAGCATCACAAAGGTCCTCCATGTCATAGGGGTCTTAATGCAACAGACGTCTCATCAATAGGATGCCCGGTCTATGAGTTTTTAGCCTTTTGGTCTTGGGGACCCGGTCTTGTAAGTTATTAGCCTTGACAGTGGGCTCCGCACAAGCAGCGCATGGTTTGTCAGACTGTGTGTGAAAGCCATGCGAAGTCCCTGGGTGAGATAGTAGCAACTGCACAGTTGACTCACGGTTTTCCAAACCGTGCGGGTAAGCCGTGCGACCACTTAAATTTAAGGTTTTAAGTCCTGATCCACTCGGAATTTCCCATTTTTCCCTTGTCCTTCCTCCCACTTGAGGCTCATGTGGAAGTTTTGGTTTTCATAGGTTGTGGAAACTTCTTAGATCGATTTGGAAGCAAATTGAAGGGTTTTCTTGGTGGATCGAAGGCGGTTATCCTCGGGTAAGTCCCTCTTTTGGCGTGAGGGATGCGGTGCAGCGGGGTGCCACCACGGCTGGTCGGATGGCCAGCCGTCTTCCATTTGTCACCGCAACACAAGCTGAGGCTCCTTGTTTTCCAAGCGGCACAGATGTACGCCACTGATCTCGTCATGTGGCCAGCTTCCGGTTGTCGTCTTCCACCATCGCAAAGATTTCAACAAAAACACAAGGGTTTGCGGAGAGTTCAGGACATGTTTGTTTGGACCGCACCCTCTGAGTTTAGAGCGGTAGCAAGTGGTTCACAAGAATATAACACATCAAACCCTCCCATAAAGATTCTTCCCAAATCTCAAAATAAAAGAAGGGGTGTACTTGTGAAGTGATAATCAAATAGAATTAAACCCCTACAACTTCCCACAATAAAATATTCCCATCCCGCAAGGAAAAAATCCGCGGATCAACTAGATAATAAGTTGATCTGCGTTCTTTGTTTTTAGAAATAATCAATGGAATAAAATCATAATTAATTAAAAACCCTACCTCGTTCGTTGTTCACTGATAGAGTCATGGGGAAGAAGACAGATCGTTGGGAAAAGACAGACATCGGCATTTTCCTTGATCGTCGGTTTGTGCACCAGCTCGTCATAGTCAAAGATGTCCTATGTCGGAGGAATTCCCGAGGAAGAAGGTCGAAGTTGGGGTCTATGTTCTTAATCGGTGGGGCGTTCTTCGTGGAGGAATAATTCTTCGTTGGAGAGTTTTCTCTCAGGAGATCTAATCCTCCTTTGCCAACCTTTTCCAACAAATGAATAGATAGCCCCTCCAAATAATAGATTATCTATTATTTAGTTTGATGGGTTTAAAATTCAAATTGTAGCATTTAATTAAATGAGATGGCTCAATTAATTAAAGGGGGATGGTTGTCGCCATTAAAAGAGGGGGGTGGTGGCACCACGAAGTTAAGGGAGGTCAATAGACTATCCCTCATTTATGAGGGATTTGAGAGGTTTTCCTCAATTAATTGGGGGGGTTTGTCTCGGGTGGTCCCCACACCATAACCGCTCATGGGAGGTTAGGTTCGGGTGGACCCCACCACCATAACCTCTCATGGGAGGTTAAGGTGGGGTGGTCCCCACCTCCAACTTCCACTTGGGTGGTTATAAAAGATAAAATAAAATAAAACATGCATTTATTTTACTTTATTATTTCCAAAAAAAACCCTAAAAACAAAATTTCACCCTTGACCAACTGCCGTCGAGGTGAAAGTCTTCTTAAGAGAATATTGGCGCTGTGAGTTCAAAGGTGTCCTCAGATTTCAATTCAAAGCACCGGTTCAAAAGTTAGAAAAACCTGCTTATACGTTTACTGAACGTACCCGAACAAAACTTCAAAAATTGATTTCGGGCACACCGGGCATCAAAATCACGCACCTTCAACTTTCACGGACTCGTAAAATTCCCATATAAAAAAAATTTACATGGAAATTATAGGTCTTTACATTCTCCCCACCTCAGGGCTATACGTCCTCGTAATCCACAACTCATAACTAAGGGAACAAGTGGGGGTACTGAGCACGCATTAGAGCCTCCCACTCCCATGTGCTCTCCTGGAGGATTCCGTGTTGCCAGCGAATGCGTACCAGAGGTATCAACCATCCACGAAGGACCCACTCCTGTCGATCCTCAATCTCTATTGGAACCTCTGTAAATGTCTCCCCATTTTCGACGTCCAGCTCTCCATGGTCGATGATGTGGGAAGGGTCGTGCACATATCTCCTCATCTAGGATACGTGGAAGATTTCGTGCACCCGGTGCAATTGAGGTGGAAGATTTAAGTGGTATGCCACCTCACCAACTATGTTGAGGACTTGAAAAGGTCTGATGAACCTCAGAGATAACTTGCTGCCACAACCAAATCTCCATAGACCTCATTGGGGTGAGACCCGTAGAAAGACGTAGTCTCCATCCTCGAACTCCAGAGGTCTCCATCTTCTGTCGGCATACGATTTATTCCTACTCTGTGAAGTCTTGATCCACTCTTGGATGATCTGCACCTTCTCTTTGGTAGCCCGTACCATCATTGGTCCCACTAGTGCGGACTCGCCTGGGTCAGTACATCACAAAGGTGATCTGTAAGGTTGCCCGTATAACGCCTCAAAAGGTGCCATCCCAATGGTGGAGTGATAGCTATTGTTATACAAAAACTACACCAAAGGCAAGTGATCCTCTCAACTGCGACCAATGTCGAGGATACAAGCACGCAACATGTCCTCGAGGGTCTGAATGGTCCGCTCGGTCTGGCCATCTGTCTGAGGATGGAAGACGATGCTCAAATGAAGCTGCGTCCCGAAAGACTCCTACAACCCCTTCCATAGTCGGGAAGTAAATAATGCATCACAATCTGAGATAATCATCGAAGGTACTCCATGTAGCCGCACAATCTCATCAACATAGAGGCGTCCCAAGCTCTCTACTGAACCTTGCTCTCTGATCGGTGGGAAGTAGTCCGACTTAGTGAGTCGGTCAACGATCACCCAAATAAAGTCATGTCCCCTGGATGTACATGGAATTCCTATCACAAAGTCTATGGATATCCCATCCCACTTCCACTCTGGGACCTCTAAATGCTGAACCAAGCCTACAGGTACCTGATGATTCGCCTTCACTTGCTGACAAGTGAGGCACCAAGAGACAAACTCTGCAACTGATTTCTTCATTCCTGGCCACCAGTGCTATCGTCAGAGATCCTGATACATCTCTGCCACACCTGGATGTACCTCTAGAGGGGACATGTGATAATCCCTCAAAACTTCCTCCTGAAGTGACACTGGTAATATGGTACATCATTTGAAGAGGATGAAGTGCTATCCACCTTCAGAAAATCCATCAGGTGCCTGTCCTGTGGATATCTGAGCACGTCGTGCCTCACAGTCAGCGTCTCCACACTGTGCCTCCCTGACACGCTAAAGGAGTGGGGGAGTGACTGTAAGAGATTGAAGGAAATCTACTCCATCTCTATCCATAAAAGGATATATGCAAAGTGGCCAGATGCTATATCGCCTCACCTAGCAGCTGTATACCAGATCTCCTATAGAGTGCATCTGCAACAACGTTCCCCTTCCCAAGAGTATAGACTATCTCGAAGTCATAGTCATGGCGGAAGTCAAGCTAATGTATCTATCTTAGGTTCAGGTCCTTCTGGGAGAAGATATACCTGAGACTCTTCTGATCAGAGTACACTGTAAAGCACTCGCCCATCAGATAGTGTCACCACATCTTCATGGAAAATACCACTACTGCTAACTCTAGGTCATGGGTAGCGTAGTTTTTATCATGTTCTCTCAGCTGAAAATAACCATACACGATCACCGCTCGCTCCTGCATCAGGAAACATCTGAGTCCGGTCCCTGATGCGTCACAGTAAACTACTTACCCTACACCCTCCTCTAGAAGCTTTAAGATGGGGGTACTAGTCAGCCTCTGCCTCATCTCCTGAAAGATCTGATGAAATATCTCTGACCACACAAAGGGTTTCCCCTTCTTCGTCAAGGCTGATAGCGGTGCTGCAACTCTGGAGAAATATGGCACAAATCTCCAATAGTATCCATACAGACCCAGAAAACTCCGCACCTCCATCACACTCCTAGGTGGATCCCAAGAATGTACCACCTTAATCTTCACTGGATCCACTGCAACTCCAGAATCCGAGATGACGTGTTTGAGAAATTTAACCTCTCGGATCCAGAACTGGTACTTCGAGAGCTTCCATAAAGCTGGTTCTCTCAGAGTGTGTCTAGTACTACCCAAAAATGGTAGGAATTCTCCTCCTTAATAGTCGAGTAGATCATAATGTTGTCAATGAAGTCTACGACAAAGTAATCTAGGTACGACTGAAAGATACTGTCCATGAGTCCCATGAACACTGTTGGAGAGTTGGTTATTCAAAATGGAATAACCAAGAACTCATAGTGGTCATACTGACATCTGAAGGCTATCTTCTGAACATCCTCTTCTCAAACTCTGAGCCAGTGATAGCCTGATCTGAGGTCTATCTTCAAGAACCACCGTGCTCCCTTAAGTGGATCAAAGAGGTCGTCAATACTTGGAAGTGGGTACTTGTTCTTCACAGTCACCTGGTTTAGACACTGGTAGTTGACACAAGGCCTCAAGATCCCATCTGCCTTCTTGGCGAACAGAATTGGGGCTACCCAGGGAGAAACAATGGGCTGGATGAATCCCTTCCCCTGCAAGTCCTCTAGCTGTACCCGCAGCTCACAAAGCTCTATGGGAGCCATCTGATACGCTGGTGTAGATATCAGTGCCGTCCCGAGGTACAAGTCAATGTAAAAGTCCACCTCTCTGTGAGGAGGTAGACCCGGGACATCATCAGGGAAAAAATCCGCGTACTGGTCCACCACTGTAGGATAATCTAGAATCTCCACATCAACAGATCTGAGGGTAAGGCTAGCCAACTGATGAGTGATCGACTACACTCTCCTTCGAGAAAGTCCATACTATGTTGCAAAGGATCCTTTATCACCGCTGAAGGTAAACCTGGTCCCATCCATACAGACACACTACACTCTGCACCTAATACAGTCTATCTCAGCATGGACTGTAGATAACTAGTCCATACCCAAGATGATGTCGTAAGGCCTCGACGCCGATACTAGGAGATCCCAACCGAATCTCTCGCCTCCTAGAGTAATCTCACACTACCGGTACTAGTGCATAATCATCGAATCTTCTCCCGTAGGATTATCTAGCCGTAAGGATCAAGCCAACATCTCCGTCATAATCTCTGAGCTTTGAACGAGGGCAGTGGAAATGAAAGAGTGACTGGCACCTGTGTCTATAAGTACTACAATAATGGTGGAGTAGACACAGATCATACCTCGAATCATCTTCGAAGCACCATGATCGTATGCCTCAACTGCCTGGAGCTGAGCTCTCCTCTTTCCACCTGCTCCCTGCAGTCAGGGTGGACCTCTTGGTGGTGGTGGTGTTAACACCTCGAAACATAACCCCCCACCAGTTGCAGGACCAGCTCCTCTGCCACATCCGCTTGCTCCCTACAGACTGCCTCGATCGAATCTCTGTCTCTGCCTGGGTGGTCCTTCGACCGTCTGATGATCATCTGAACGGTGGGTCAGGCAGTCACGAGCCATGTGACCCTACCCGCCACATAAGTAACACTGCCCGCTCTTGGCATGTTCGTCTCTGCTTCGGGTTCCCCACAAAACTGATCTTGAGTCATGCGGTCGTTCACCTCTAGGTCTGGTCCTGTTGGACCTCTACAATAGCTATCTGCTGCTAGACACAGAAGACTCCACTATGTGTCGACTGGTGGTGGATCTCACTACTGGAGACTGCTCAGTAAGGAAACTCTCCACTAGGATTTCTCTCTCTAGCACCCTCGCATGCATCGAGATGCTGAGTAAGATCATCAGAGCTCTGATCTCCTATATGATCCCCTGATCAAAGGTCTGGACCCTGAATAATGGGTCCCACACTATATTGTTGGAGTAGCGTGAGAGGTCTGTGAACCTCACTAAGTATTGATCTAAATTCATGCTTCCCTGCTGTAGATTAAGTAGCTCCTGTATGTGCACTGCACGAAGAGTCACTGGGACAAACTCTGCCCGAAACAGGATCTCGAAGTCTGCCTAGAGAAGAGTCTTCTCGTCATGGACCTGGAGCATCAAGATCCACCATCTTCCCACTGCTGCCTGTAGAAGGCTGGTAGCAAGTATCACCATGAGGTCTGCTAGTGTCCCAACCAGTCGGAAGACTCTCACCACAACCTCCAGCCAATCCTCAGCCGCCTGTGGGTCTGTATCTCCCTTGAACCTAAATGTCCTCTGGCGTTGGAACTCATGAAACACACTCAAGCGGCGTGCATCGTCTGCTACTGGGGATGGTGGCATCGGTGGACCAACAGGGAGTGGTACTGCTGGTGCCTCTGCTGGAAAAGGGCCTTACACCGAGGCCTCATCGCTCAGTGGGCTATCTGAGCATATAACTCTCTAAACTCTAATCGGCTGCCTGTGGGGAGGCATCCTGAAAGAAACAGATGCAAAACAGTCAAAAGATTATACCTGGTGAGATGACCTAGCTAATATGACTTAAATAGAACTTTTGAAAACACACACCCAATCAGTGTTTTCATGCACCGAGCCATAAATCAGAAGTCAGGGTCCTGGTGTATGGATACATCAGCCGCCACACCAAAACTGGACTCCTTGAATTGAGAACCACACTCAATACTCTTAACACTATTTATTTATAGAAAATAAAGATCAGAGTCTTATGTTCTGTGGTAGAACCGACTCCTCTGATACCAATTTGTCACAACCTGTCTCCCGGGGCCCATGCTGTGACTACCCCAAGCCCTCCTTCCATAGGCCAGGGTCTGGAGACTAGCACCAAAGGCGTAATTCACTAAAACTGGGAAGACATTGACTTTATAACCTGTAAATACACACAGAAAATACGAACATGAGTAAACTGTATAACCAACAAGTGATTACAGTAAGTAAAAAGGGGACAAAATACAAGCCCAACTGGAAAGTACAAGAAACTGAATATACTAGTACAACTGAGGAAAAAGGGAAAACAACTACTGGGTCATCCTCCAAGGTTCCTACCTGAAGGGTAGGTACAGATCGCCTCCTCATCACTCCATGTCTATCCGTCTCCTCTATGTACCGACACGCCATATGGTCCACCTACAGGTACCGTCCAGTCCTGGTACTCTCAGCCTCTATCAATGCTATCCGTCGTCTGCATCCAACACAACGAGGTGTGGTCATAGCCCGTGTATGGGTGAGTATAATGATACTCAGTAGGGACCCCGAGACCCTTAAGGTCTCACAAAATCAAACAAGGATAAAAAAATATGAAATCAATAGATAACCTTACTTAGGTATATTCCCATACATATACCTAAGTTATCAAGTGATCCATTTCAATCATGAGGAAAACACAGAAAAACTGACTTAGCTCAACCATGATTTTATTCACATTATCGAAACCATAACTGCTGGAGAACTCCTGGTCAATCGATTACAGTGGGCCTTCTGTGACACCAAGCGCGCTTCCCACTAACCTTGGACTGCTTAGGTACTCCTCCTGTTGAGTACCGTGGGTCTACTGCGTCACACAGAGGAATTCCCCACCGTGGGTTTGCCGCCACAATCAGGCGCTCCCCCTCATAGACTGCAGAGGTACTCCTCCTGTAGAGTATCATGGGTCTTCCTCCACAACCAGGCACTCCTCCACCGCAGGTCTATCACCACAACAAGGTGCTCCCCACTGGGCTAGTCGAGTCACTCCGAGTCAATTGGTCAGCAGTCATTAGGTCTCATCCAGCTACTAGGTCTCCAAAATTTTCTCACTCGTCACTGGAAGGATCCGCTCCACAAGCTACTGGTCGATACTCCAACTATCAAGAAGTCCAATGAAGAAGTATCACAAAGGTCCACCATGTCATAGGGGTCTGAATGCAACAGACAGCTCGTCAATTGGACGCCTGGTCTGTGAGTTTTTAGCCTTTTGGTCCTGGGGACCTGGTCTTGTAAGTTATTAGCCTTGACAGTCGGCTTCGTACGGGTAGTGCACGATTTTTCAGACCATGTGTGAAAGCCATACGAAGTCCCTAGGTGAGATAGTAGCAACCTCATGGTTAGCACACGGTTTTCCAAACCGTGTGACCACTTAAAGTTAGGGTTTTAAGTCCCGAGCCACTTGGGATTTCCCATTTTCCCTCTTCTTTCCTCCCACTCGAGGCTCACATGGAAGTTCTAGTTTTCAAAGGTTGGGGAAACTCCTTAGCTTGATTTGGAGGAAAATAGAAGGGGTTTCTTGGTGGATCGAAGGCAGTTCTCCTTGGGTAAGTCCCTCTTTTGGCACGAGGGCCGCGGTGCGGTTGGGGGCTGCCACGGCTGTCCAGATGGCCAACCTATTCCATTTGTCACCATGATACAAGCTGCAGCTACTTGTTCACCGAGCGGTGCAGATGTACACCGCCGCTCTTGTCGTGCGGCCGGCCTCTGGTTGTCATCTTCCTCTGTCTCAAAGATTTCAATAAAAACAAAAGGGCTTTCGGAGAGGTCGGGCCATGTTTGTTTGGACCGCACCCTCTGTGTTAGAGCGGTAGCAAGCGGTTCACAAGAATATACCACATCAAACCCTTCCGCAAAGATTCTTCCCAACCCATAAAAGAAAATAAGGGGTGTACTTGTGAAGTGATAATCAAACAGAATTAAACCCCTACAACTTCCCGCAACAAAATATTCCCATCCTGAAAGGAAAACATCAACGGATCAAATTGATAATAAGTTGATCCGCATTCTTTTTTTTTTAGAAGGAAAGAATCAAGGGAATAAAATCATACTTAATTAAAAGCCCTAACTTGTTCGTTGTTCACCGACAGAGTTGCGGGGAAGAAGATAGACATATCATTGGAAAAATACAGACGTCGTCATTTACTTCGATCGTCAGTTTGTGCGTCGGATCGTCGTAGTCGAGGACGTCCTATGTCGGAGGAAGTCCTGAGGAAGAAGGTCAAAGTCGGGGTCGATGTTCTTCATCAGTAGAGCGTTCTTCGTGGAGGAAGCGTTCTTCATTGGAGAGTTTTCTCTCAAGAGCTCTAATCCTCCTTTTCCAACCTTTTCCAACAAATGAATAGATAGCCCCTCCAAATAATAGATTATCTATTATTTAGTTTGATGGATTTAAAATTAAAATTGTAGCATTTAATTAAATGAGATGGATCAATTAATTAAAGGGGGAGGGTTGACACCATTAAAAGAGGGGGGTGGTGGAACCACTAAGTTAAGGGAGGTCAAGAGACTCTCCCTCATTTATGAGGGAGTTGATAGGTTTTCCTCAATTAATTGGGGTGTTTTTTCCCAGGTGGTCCCCACACCGTAACCTATCGTGGGAGGTTAGGTTCAGGTGGTCCCCACCACCATAACCTCTCATGGGAGGTTAAGGTGTGGTGGTCACCACCTCCAACATCCACTTGGGTGGTTATAAAAGATAAAATAAAATAAAACATGCATTTATTTTATTTTATTATTTCCAAGAAAAACCCCAAAAACTAACTTTCACCCTCGATCAACTACCGTCGAGGTGAAAGTCTTCTTAAGCGAATACCAATGCTATGAGTTCAACGGTGTCCTCAGATTTCAATTTCGAGCACCAGTTCAAAAGTTAGAATAACCCGCTCGTACATTTACTAAACGTACCTGAACAAAACTTCAGAAATTTATTCCGGGCACACCGGGCCTCAGAATCACGCGCCGTCAACTTTCATGGACTCATAAAATTCCCATATAAAAAAAATTACATGGAAATTCTAGGTCTTTACAACTTCCATTTATTTAACACCCAAATAAATAAATAAATCTTTTAAATAAATATTTTATTTACAAACTAGTAAATAAATATATATTAAATGTTCAATAAAATAAATAAATACATTTTACCACAATATGGTGAAGAAATATTTATTTA
The DNA here is from genome assembly GCA_963277665.1 of Viscum album. NCBI lineage: Eukaryota > Viridiplantae > Streptophyta > Magnoliopsida > Santalales > Viscaceae > Viscum > Viscum album. The sequence continues at coordinate 1,403,566,137 of OY728120.1, read as the reverse complement.
ATTTATGCAATCATTTTTACTTGAATAAAATTATTACACTATCTTGAGAATAATATTTATTCCATTAATTAAATTCAAATAGAATTTAACCAAGACCAAAAAATACACTTAGTGTGTGACCCTCTAGGATTCTTTCTCATTGGTATTAGGCGAGCTTGCCTAAATTCCAAGAGTACTGTCTAGAAACAGGTTAAGGCACCCAAGATAAAGAACTTAATGTCGCAAAAAAAACATCCACATATGAATGCTCACTTTGTAATATAATCCCTTTTCTCAATATCTCATCAAGAAGGTTTGATGATAGTGTCATCAACCTTTGTTCTTGATGCGTTTTTCTTTGACTACCTGAAATAAACACGTTATTACACCATGGACATGGAATTTCACGTGATGATTCTATTTCAATCAAAGGTCTGATATTTCAAATTTCATAAATGGAAGGGACAATTCCTTCCTTGAATTATCCACTAATAACATGCCACTTGTGACACACCCAACATACCCCACTTCCTGCCAACTGTCTGCTTGACTGTTTTCATCAGTAAGTCAAAGTGTGCGAGTCATGACACATATTAATAACAATATTAAAGTCTAAGGATCATTATATACGCTTGAAGATAGGAATATCTGATGACACCAAAACATGTGGAATTCCTACTGGCGGGTATGTTCTCATAATCTCCCATCTTGGAGATTACCAAGTACGAAATTCATGAGAGGAAGTCTCATATGCTTATGAGAACTAGCACCTGATGGTCTGTATACTATGTGTCCCATTATAGTATATAATCCAACCAAAAAACTATATCTAAAAATATTTTCACAGCACTTCACAGTTCTCATCATAGCAGGGAACTGCTATGACATTGTCAATGCGACAAATACTCCAGGACATTATTACACTATAGACATGTGGAACAATGGAAAATATGTAATAATATGTTTAATATTTAAATATATTAAATATTCATGTAATAAAATTACAACTAGTTGGTTCTAGGAAACCAAATCCCACTTGGACTAGAGCCAACTACCTACAACTTTCAATCCCCTAGACCTCACATGATGATCATGTTTCTGCTGAGTCATGGCTTTAGTCAAGGGGTCCTCCACATTGTCTTCTGTAAAAATATTTCTCACTGCAACTTCACTTCTCTGAGAAAAATCCCTCAAGAGATGATACTTCTGAAGTATGTGCTTCGTCCACTGATGCGACATTATCTTTTTTGCGCGATCTATCGCTGCAATATTATCACGGTACAATGTGATGGGATCTTTACTTCTAGGCATCACATCCAACTCCTGGAAAAAGATCCACATCCAAAATACTTCTTTAGCTACCTCATAAGCCATGATATATTCTGACTCTGCTGTAGAATCTGTGACCACACTCTGCTTTGAGCTCTTCCAGCTCACTGCACCTCCATTAAAAGTGAAGATGTATCTCGTTTTCAACTTTATATCATCTTGATCAGTTTGGAAACTAGAATCTGCATATCCTCTGATGACTAGTTCCTCATATCCTTCATAAACTAGGAACATATCCTTAGTATGACTCAGATACTTTAGGATAGTCTTGACTTCCATATAATTATGACCACCTGGGTTAGCTTGACATCTGCCTGCTGCACTCGATTCATAGGTGACATCTAACCTAGTACATAGCACAGAATACATGACTAACCTAATCACTGATACGTATGGTGTCCTTTCCATTATCTTTATTTCTTCATGTGCCTGAGGACACATTTTCTTAGAAAGATGAATGCCACGTGATGTTGGAAACAATCCCCTCTTGTATTGTTACATACTAAATCTCTTTAGTATCTTATCAATATATATACTTTGACTTAGGCCCAAAAACCTCTTGGATATATCATGATGGATCTTTATCCCAAGAATATATTCTACCTCACCCAAGTCCTTCATGGAGAAGAATTGATTTAGCCATTCCTTAACAGACTGTAAGACTGGTATCTCATTTATAATAAGTAATATTTCATCAACATATACTATTAATAAAATGACTACACTTCCAATAAAATGTTTGTAGATACAAGGTTCACATTAATTCTTGATAAAATCAAATTTTATTATGGATTCATCAAAATGAATGTTCCATGACCTGGATGCTTGCTTTAATCCATACATGGATTTTTGTTGCATACCTTATTGGAATCCTTTGGAGTCATAAAACCTTCAGGTTGTGTCATTTAGACATCTTCCTAAAGGTTACCATTAAGGAAGGATATTTTGACTTCCATTTTCCAAATCTCATAGTCATGGTAAGTGAAAATGGCCAATATAATTCTAATGTATTTCAGCTTTGCAACTGGTGAAAAGGTTTCATCATAGTTAATGCCATGATGATGCTTGAACCCTTTTGCAAACAGTCATTCCTGATAGGTACTGACTTGCCCTTCCATGTCCAGTTTCTTATTGAATAACCATTTAAAACCAATAGGATTTACATCAACTGAAGGATATATCAAAATTCAGACTTGGTTTTATTACATGGAATCCATTTTAGAATTCATGGCTTCTTGCCAATTGGCAACATATGTGCCACTTATTTTTTCCTTGAAGGTTAAAGGATCATTATTATCAACTAATAATGAGTCACCATCCTCAGTAACTAGAAAAACTTACTATTCCGATTCTCTAAACTCTCTTGTACTTCTACATAGTTCTTGTGTCTCTAGGATAGTTCTTTCTTCCATGAGGCTTTGTGGAATCTGTTCCTGTACCAACTCTTGTGTACCTTGAGCCTCGAATTCATCAAAGTCTATCTCTCTACCACTATCTCTTTTGGATATGTGCTCCCTCTCAAGGAATATGGAATGTCTTTCCACTATAATTTTTTTTTCCAATGGGTTGTATAGGTAATATCCCCTTGTTTCCTTGGGGTATCCTATAAATGTACACTTTTTGTCTCGGGGTGCAATTTTATTACCTAAAGATTCCTTAACAAACACATCGCTTACCCACACATGTATATCTGACAATATGGATTTCTTTTCACTCCAGAACTCGTATGGAATACCATTTATTGATATAGTTGGTACTTGGTTTAGTGTGTGCGTCACTGTTTGTAACTTATATCCCTAAAAGAATAATGGAAGACTTGTATGGCTCATCATTGATCTCACCATGTTCAATAGGGTGTAGTTCCTCCTTTCTCTCACACCATTCCACTGGGGCGTGTAAGGATGAGTGAGTTGGGATAGGATCCCAAAATCCTTTAAGTAATCAATGAAATCTTGATTAAGATATTCCCCACCTCGGTCTAAATAGAGTTTCTTAATCTTCTTATCAAGCTGGTTCTCAACTTAATTTTTTTATTATTTGAACTTATCAAAAGAATCTGACTTATACCTCATTAAATAGATATATCCATATCTACTAAAATCATCAGTAAAATTTATGAAGTATGAGTACCCTCCTATTTCTTCAACTGGAAATGGTCCAAAAACATTGGTATGAACCAATTCAAGAAGCTCTTTAGCCCTTTTACCTTTCCCACTAAATGGTACTTTGGTCATTTTACCTTGTAAACATTCATGACATATGCCAAATGGTTTTAGTTTGAAAGGATCTAAATATCCATCTTGATGTAACTTTTTCAATCATTTATCATTTATATGACTTGGTTGGTGAGGCCAAAGTTGGGTGTGGTATGAGTCACATGAAGTATCTTTATTATCAATTTTCATTACTTGGTTTGTGTAATCCAACATGTAAATACCATTGTATAAATGTACCCTACCAAAACAAATGCTATCTTTGTAAAAGAAGCATCATTCATTTCCAAACTTGAAAAAAAATCCATCTGTAGATAATATGGATACATAAATAATGTTTTTAGTAACATATGGCACATAATAACAACCCTTTAACACCAAGATCATCCCAGATGGCAATGTGAGGTGGTAGTCCCTAACAGCTACAACAACAAGTCTAACTCCATTAGATGATCATAGATCTACCTCCCCTCAGTCAATCTTCCTGAATCTACTTGTTTCCTGTATTTGGATACATATGTGAGCACCATAATCTATATCTAATACCCAATTTTTAGAAACATTCGATAACAAATGCACCTGAATCTTTCCCTTGTTTCTTAGAGTGGGTGCAATTTTTCTTCCAGTGAACCTTCTTGAAACATGAAAAACAAATAACCTCCTCTTTCCTTGCCTCCCCTTTGATCTTCTTTTTCTTGGAAGGGTGTAAAGAAGCTTTGGTCTTAAATCTCTTTGCCTTCCCTTTCCTCTTATTCACTACAAGGACAGAAGGCTTGTCACACTTAATATCTTTTTCCATTTAGAGAATGAGGATAATAAGATCAGATAGAGACTTCTCAATGTTGTTCATATTAAAATTAACAACAAAGCTAGATAAGCTCTAAGGGAGTGATGTGAGATTGAGATCAGTGTTAAGTTCTTCAGGGAGTTTAAACCTTAGAACCTCCAGATGATCAATGTAGCCAATGAGTTTGACTACATGAGGCCCAAATGGGGCACCCTCTCTAATCTTACTCTGAAAGAGTGCCTTGGATATATCAAACCTTTCCTATCTTTCTCTCTCCTGGTAAAGACCATAGAGGTGATCAAGCATTCTATAAGCATCCATGTTTTCGTGAGACTTCATGATCTCACTAGAGATTGATGATAGAATAAAAAAATTAACGTTGACCGTTTCATTCATATGTTTCTCATAGACCAGGAAATCCTCATCACTCACCTCTTTGGCAGGCAGATCAGGTAATGCTTAATCCAACACGTAAGACTTCTGTTCATGGCATAGGATAACCCAAAGGCGTCTAAACCATTTCTGAAAGTTACTTCCAGTGAGTATGTTGTCTTTATCCATAATTTATAATAAGGATAGTGTGGTTGACGAGCTTTTAATTCTTATTCTACAATTAAAAGATAAGATCATTAGTACTTTCTTGATTACATTTTATGATAAATAATAAATTAATTTTATGAAGTCTCCCACTATTTTATCAAGTCCCAATGGCCCTCACCATTGAACTTGGAATGTCCAGTTTCCATGAAATTATAGTGGAAAGGATCCATATTCCCCTTCTCATAATCCCAAAAGGGGTTAATCAAGCTATTTGAAGGTATTTAGGTAGATAGGTCTTTGTTAATTGTGGGCTTGCAGCTCCTTGATATGTTGAGTGGACTCCCCAATCCTGAAATCCTAACTTTGGATTTCCTCAAATCTTGCCTCCAATATTACACCAAGTCTAGCAAGGGATACTCCTCTTGATGTAATATGGTTAAGTCAACCCGAAAACTTTCATAAGGTCTTCTTGTATAAAAGTAAGTGTCCTAATAAGGGTTTGTCAAACAAATAATTTTATTGAGTTTTCCCCTTAATTAAGTAACAAGAGGCTTGGTCTAACTTAATATTTTATTTGAGGGATTTTTATCTATTATGCATGAATTTATTATTATCATTATCACATTCTTGTTAATATTAAGTGAAACTTACTTAAGTGATTAACCATGTCTTGATAATATTTACTCATAATCCTGGTTTATTTTAGTTTTATCTTGAATTATTATTTAATTCATTAATTATATGATCATGAAAACACATCCATAATGATAAACCATACAACTAATATAAATAAAATAAATAAAATAAATAAAATTGAATGATCATGAGATTTTATAATGGTTAGTTTATCCAGAAGTTGATAAAATAACCCCAACCTAGGGGAGAAACACCTTGAACCTTTTGGGTTCGTGTTTATATCTTTCCACCTATCCACCTATGTATCTCCTAGGATTGGTTTTGTCTCGGATCCAGCTTGAACCGCCTCCACTAGATTTGGAGTTCCATACATTACATATGCTTTTTTTAACTCACACACAGGTGAGGGGTAAAAAGTGGGGTTTACATAAATGAAACCATGGGCATGAAGGCCCTACATATTAATGATGAGATATGACCCACATGATAACAATTAATTTAATAAATAAATTAAAAGGAAACCAATCACATACAAAGGTTTTGGTCTATCTCATGATCACTAACATACATGAAACGAGTTGTGTATTTAATAAAACTAGTATTCAATTCTTTAATCGTTCTTATTAAGATAAATTATTCTTGAATCAATTAATTATTATATTTAATTAATCAATCCTTTTATCTTAATCCTTTTCTAAATTTCCTTGAGATTCTCATCATTGTACATAAATTCACCTTGGAGGTAAGATGGTGAATGCCCATTCAAATCTACCCAACATGTATTATATTCATATACTATTTTACTCTTCTGACATATGGAATACATGATGATTCAATGCATAAAGTAACAACTTATAGTAAAATTTATACATGATAAGCAATTCTGAAAATTACACAAACATTAAAGTTTTAACTTTGTGTAATTTGGTAAAGTACATGATGTGTAGTTCCGACTACATAGAGTGTACTAACTTCATTGTCTTTCCCGAAGTACATGCCTAGGGACTTGGCGTGTGAGATGTACTTTAGAAATTTCAGAGTACATGACATGTATAGTGGGCTACACGCTGTGTTGTCTCTACGTTACACGGTTACCGGTAAACTTAGACATGTATGGAATACACAGTTTGTCCCTGGACCTAAAGAGGATACATGCCGTGTCCAGTGGGCCACATGATTTGTAATCCGATAAGAGTGTTTGTATCTATCTCGGTCAACACACAGTGTATAATTAACTACACTGCGTGAAATAAATGCACATGGATTGAGTAATTTCCGAATTACTCTCGATGAACTGAACATGACAATACAGTGTGTATTCTAGATTAAATGGAATATATGGTAGAGAACATGACGTGTAAGTCCGAACACATGGTGTGTACTTTCGTGTCACCTGGGAAGAATTGTTGGTGCCTCCTGATGAGTTCTCCGTTTTAATTTTAATTAAAAAATCATTTGTTTCTGTGAAATCTGTGAGAAACAAAAAGAGGGAGAATAGATCTCAAAATCCAGATTACAATAATGATTAACCTTGAATTGAAAAACTAAATTATTAAATAGTAAATCATCAACAAATTATTTAAATAATTATAAACTATGATGTAACTGCTCTGATACAACTTGAAGGTTTCAGGCACAGTAGAAGCGCGGTTGGGACAACACCCAAATTTAATTTTTACCATGATCAATGATTATTTTGGGATCAATACGACAATGAATTCCAGTCTCCACAGAATATAATCGAAGATTTAGATAAATAAGGAAGAGGCTCAAAACCTTTAGATAGGATCTTGCTCATCATGTTTATAATTAATTTAATTAATTTCATAAAAAAAGAATACCTGGATCTTCATTAATTTCTTCATTAATTATGTTGATCATTCAAAATGACCCTTCTGTATTATCTCGTTGCACTTTCAAGGATCCAAACTAGAATCCCTCTAGTAGTGATCCACACGTGCTCTGATGGCCTCTGATCGACACCCCTCGTTCTTCGGATTCTAGCACAGCTAAGCGAGTGTCTTGTGTTAGTCATTCTTGATCGCTTGTTCTTTAGACTTGAATAATGTATCTCATTCTTGAGAGGGGTGGGAAGAGGATTCGAGAGAGAAATTTTTTAGCTCAACAATTCTCAATTCAGCGGGCATGCAGTTCGGTACATGGAACAATAGACATATGTGTCTATTTATCGACATGGGGCTTCAGTTACAATATTTAATTACATAACATCAATTAAATACATTCATAACCTTAGAGAAAACCCATGCTTTTAATAATAATAACGCATCATTATTTATGGTGCACCAACTTGTGAAAAATGGAATTATAAATAAAATTTTATGTCACAAAATAATAGCAGCGTTATTATTATTTTAACTTGTGACAACTAGTAAAATAATTATTTATTGTCTTGAAAATAATTATTTTACTACCGGACTAGCCTTGGTCTGCTGGAACTCCACTTCCATTTATTAAACACCCGAATAAATAAATAAATAAATTATTCTTTTAAATAAATATTTTATTTACAAACTAGTAAATAAATATTTATTAAATGTTCAATAAAATAAATAAATTTATTTTACCCACAATCTGGTGAATAAATATTTATTTAATTTATGTAATCATTTTAACCTGAATAAAATTATTACACTATCTTGAGAATAAAATTTATTCCATTAATTAAATTAAAATAGAATTTAACTGAGACCACCAAAAACACTTAGTGTGTGACCCTCTAGGATTCTTTCTCATTGGCATTAGGCAGGCTTGCCTAAAGTCCAAGAGTAATGTCTAGAAATGAGTCAAGGTACCCAAGAGAAAGAACTTAAAGTTGTAACAATGAAATCCACATACGAACACTCACTATGTAATATAATCCCTTTCTCTCAATATCTTATCAAGAAGGTTTCATGATAGTGTCATCAACCTTTGTGCTTGATACGTCGTTCTTTGAATACCTGAAATAAACCCATCATTACACCATAGCCATGGAATTTCGCGCGACAGTTCTATTTCAATGAAAGGGACGAGATATCAACTTCCAAAAATGGAAGGAAAAAATCCTTCCTCAACTTATCTATTAATAACATGCCACTCATGATGCACCTAATGTACCCTACTTCTCGCCAACTATTTGCATGATGGTTTTCATTAGTAAATCAAAGTGCATGAGTCGTGACACATATTAATGATAATATTAAAGTCTAAGGATCATTACATACAATCAAAGATAGGAATATCCGATGACACTAAAACATGTGGAATTCCTATTGGCAGGTCTGTTCTCATAATCTCTTGTCTTAGAGATTACCAAGTACAAATTTCATGAGAGGAAGTCTCATATTCTTACGAGTACTCACACCTGACGGTCTGTATACTACGTGTCCCATTATAGTATGTCATCCAACCACAAAACTATATTTAAGAATATTTTCATAGCACTTCAAGGTTCTCATCATAGTCGGGAACTACTATGACCTTGTCAATATGAAAAATACTCTAGGATATTATTACACTATAGTAATGTAGAACAATGAACAATATATAATAAGATGTTTAATATTTAAATATATTAAATATTCATGTAATCAAAGTACAACCAGTTGGTTGTAGGACACCAAATCTTATAATACCTTCCTCCCATAAAAGTTTCAAATCATTAATTGATGGTGGAAAGAAAACATCAGTATCATTTCCAGGTAGTTTTGGTCTAGAAATCATTAAAATCAACATGATATATTTCAGCTTTATACAAAATTTAGGAGATAAGTTATAAATTACCAATAAAACAAGACATGAAATATGTTTTCTACTAATAATTTGATATAGATTCATTCCATCTGTGCATAGCCCAATTCTGATATTTCTAACTATATTTATGAATATAGAAAACTGTTGATCAATTTTCTTTTGCTAGGGACAATCAGCTGGATGATGTAATTTTCCATCACATATTCACTAATATATCTACTAACTTAATAATTTTTCATCATTTAAATTTGAAAATAAATTTACTGAACAATAAATTATAGGAAGATACCAAATTTCCTTGGTAGGATTCTTTATTACTGCTAAACCATCCTTTGTTTTTTCTTTCAACTTATACCATGATGTCCCACATTTTAGACACTTTGATAGAAAAAAATTTGATTAAATGAAATAGAATGAATGTTTTATAATATGGGGACTCACGAATTTGAGGTTAAGGCAATTATTCTACAAGAACTACCGTTTGGTTCATTGAGGACCAGTAATGAATCTTCCTCGATTTGATTCACTCTTATCTACTCATGTTTTCATTCCATCTTGACTAGGAGTTCTCCTTTAAGGATTTGGTTTGTATTATTCTTGATAGAAAGAATCCAGACCTAGAAAACTTATTTCCTTCTAAGGATTTGAATAATTCCAAGAGAAAAAAGAATTTCTTTTATGGAGGCTCTCCATGATATATATCCCTCCAAGGATGACTTCACTAGACCATAGACATTAAAGAGAATGGTTGATGGAAGATTCTATGTATATTTATATCTATATTACCATCAATAATGACTTTAATTATGTAAGTTCTCCATTATTAGGTGGACTTTGTTATCCAAGTGAGATTAACCATGGTGTATCCCTTATTTAAAGACTCAAATATCACATTATTGGGGTGGTAGTGAATGGAAAATGTTTTCTATTGGAAGATGATTTTTCATATTCTTATGGGGAGAAAAGAGGATCTTGATATAGTGTGAAGAATTGTAAACATTCACTTAAAACCTAGTATTATTATAATTTATAAATGGGATATAAATTTTAACCTCTTCAATCAATGAAACTCCACTGCCCAAATCTGGGTTAGATTACATAGTCTGAACTGGGTTTTATGGAATCCTAAAATTCTCAGTGACCATGTAGATTGCATTGGTATTCCACTGAAGTTATGTCAACTTACTTTAAATATATAACTTATACTTTATCCTAGGATTCTAGTTGATGATAAATTTTATTCTAAGCTCTTGGATATGATCAATTTCATTGTTAATGATCAAAACATTGAGGTTAAAGTTGGGTATGAATACACTCCACTATTCAGTGAGGTATACATAATTGTAGGACACTCAATTACAAATTCTAGAGTGATACACAAGTATGTAATGATTTCTAATGATTCTAATGTTTGGAAAGAGTTCAAAAAAAAAACAATAAAGGCAAATTCCCTACCCTTGACAAAGGTGAGCCTTCAAAGAAGAATAACCCAAGAAAATGGGTTAAGAAGAAGTACAATTCCTTATACTAAAAAAGCATGAAGGGTAAGACTTTGGATGATCTTATTGATGAAGAAGAAGGGGAGAGTGAACCGAGCATTCCTCCCATAAGCTAACATAGTCCTGATATGACCTCTACTGATGGAGCAAGGAATAAAGAAATTTTAAGCTAGGAGGATAATGCTACCTCAATTGATTTTATTCATGAGACCAAAACCATTGTTATTTATTTGAAAAGTAATCCCTACGAGGAAACACCTGACTAGAATAAGGTCTCTTATTCATCTCATTTCAATGCAAGATACCAATCATCCTTTTATTCACTTAAAAATAGAAGTACAACTAAATGCAATAGGCCTACTGGGATTTCTAGTGATGTAACAAACACTATTATCATAGACATGCAGAGGGAATATCTATAAGTTGACATAGATCTTGGTGAAGTCCATGATTATGATGAATATTAAAAACTTGATAAGACTATCTCTCAGCTTGATTTTAATGATACCATATGAAAGGCCTCCACTGATTCCCATGATAACATTTCATATGGTCATAAAAATCATCCGATGAATGAAAATCATGAATAATTTGGTGATGGATCAAGTAGGATCACTATAAAAACTCAATATTCCAACTCATTTGATCATTCTATTCATCAAGTGGCTACAAAGAATGAGGGATTAATCAATGAAACACTCTATCAGTCTAAAAGATCAAGAAATTTATTGGATACACATAATTATAGGACCCCTTATGGATCATCTCTTATTTACAGTGATGAATTTAAAAAATGCAGCGAGGTATCTCATTATTTGGAGGTAGGCATTAAACATAGTAGTAAAAAAAATGATGGCACTCCTATGGATGCTATAGTGGAAGCACTACATCATGTAGCCCAATAATATCCAAATCAAAAGAGGGCAGTCGACTTCTCTAATCTAGAGAATTTATGGAAAAGTAAATATGACATCCCTATTAATGAGGGAACAAAGTCAATGATCGTTATAAAATAAACCAGAAACAAAAATTCTAGTTGTAAGAAAAAAAGGATCTCTTTCGTCAATTTTAATTTTAAAAGAGGATCCTTTTCTAGAAATTTTAGGTCTCATCCAACCCTAATACAATTATCTCTCTTATGATTTTCAGTAAGAAATACAAGAATGGCATTCTAGGACTTTTTGAGCTAAAAAGAATTTTTTCTAAGAGGATTTACACTCTTGAAAAGATTTTCCATCAACTTGTAAACACAAACTAGTCTGATAACAACATAAAAAGAGTTTAGGTTTTAGCCTATTAAACTTTGGATGCAATTTTCTCTGTCAATTTTTTTGAATAGATGGTCACTCTCAACTATAACTATTTGGGTACACACCATTTCTTCTCTTTTATCTATTATTACAATGGCTATCTTGATAGAAGGGATATTTGGTAGAATATTCAAGTGACAATCATGATATTAAATGGTTCATGGACTATTATTGGATATTTCAATGCTATTCTTAATCTCAATGAGAAGCTTGTTACCTCAATAATAGACTTCATAACATGAATTGAGAGTAGCAACCCGCATGAAGTTAACTTTCTTGGTGATAAATACACTTGGTATAGAAAACATATCAACAAAATGGTGGCTAAGAATAATGACACAGTTTTTGTTAATTATGCATCTCTTGAGGTTTGGACTTCCAATTCACACAATAATCTTTAAAAATTAAATTTTTATCATCATCCTATTTTGAAAAACCTTGTCACTCAAGAGGTCATACCAGTATTTCCCTTCATAAACAATAATGCAAGGTCCTTGCACCATTATTATAAGAACTTGGTTCAAGACACCTAGAACTCTTTGCACTTTTAGTATGATGCCTTGTCTTGTTTTTTAAAGCTAAAAATCCTTAAGAAAAAGATGAAAGTTTTAAGTAGGGACTGATTCAATAAAATGGAAGAAAATATTGCTCATCTTGAGTGATTTCTTCATTTAATTAAGTGGAATGGAACTCTTTATGATTTCTCCTCAGGTCTTGAACATAAGATATGATTGTTCATGATCTCAACTACCTCGTTAATCTGAAATAAGGCATACAAAGATAATAATTCAAATGTAAATGGATTAAGTAAGGTGATAGGAATACCAAGTTTTTCAATGATCTATAAATATTCAGGAAACTCAACAAGATGCTTTCTATTCTCAGTGATAATTGGGAGCTTCTTGATAATAGATATAATTTGGATGCTCATGTTGTTTCTTATTATAGGAATATTTTTTTATGGTCCCAAATCTTGCACATACCTAATGGAATACATCATCCCCAGGCTAGACAATAACGAGGATAATTACTTTATCTACACTATTCATATGAAATTTTATATAAAAGAATCTATATTTTTCCTCAACCATGGTAAATCACCAAGTCCAGATGGGTTTACAAACTCTTTATTTCAAACCTACTGGGATATTATTCATGTGGATGTATGTAGACTCATTAATCATTTTTTCAATGGTAGGAAATTTTCACAAGGAATTAATTATAAATTTCTTTCTCTCATTACTAAATTGGATTATGCGAATGAGATTTACCTCTTCATACCAGTGGACCTTGTCAACCCAATTTAAAAAGTTATTGGGAAAATTATTACGAATTGTATTTCCAACATTACTAATAGAATTGTTTCTTTAAATCAATTTGGTTTCATTAAGGGAAAAAATATTCATTATTTCCTTATTAATGCTTCTAAACATTTCAATCTTCTTAGGAAATTAACCAAAGGTGGTAATATTTCTATAAAACTTGATGTTAAAAAATCCTTTGATACTTTAGATTGGGGTTTCATCTACAGGGTTTTATTCAATTTTGGATTTGATGAGACATTTATTAAAAGGGTTAAAATCCTTCTTAGCTCAGCTCATATCTCAATTCTTATTAATGGTTCCACTGAGAGATAATTTACATTCTCTAGAGGTGTCAGAGAATGTAATATCCTTTTTACCATTATTTTCTATATCATTGAAGATTACATGAGAAGACTCCTTCTCAGCATGGTGAATGAAAACAAAATCAATCCCATCAGAGTTGGAAGAGGACTTGCTTCCCCCACCCATTTAATTATATGTTGATGACATTATCCTCTTCACCCAAGGAGACAAAAGAAACATCAAGAATATCAATAATTCTCTCCTAAACTATGAAAATTTCTTAGGGAAGGAGATTAGATGGAAAAAGTATTTTTTATATTTTGGAAAGAAAATTACTGTACCTAGAAAATTGATATTAACAATGAGCTAGGAATTAGGGAGGGTTCCCTCCCTTTAATCTATCTTAGTGTTTCTATGTTTTTTGGAAAACCTCATATCAATCATTTTTCTCACATTGTGAGTCAAATTAAAAATCAATTGGCCCCTTGGAAATATAATGCACTCTTGATAACAGAAAGGATTAGTCTTATGAAAGAAGTGACTGTTTCTATTTTTTTTATTTTATGGTTTATAAATTCCTAGTTTTCCTTATTAAAAGTATAAGCACTTGAATCAAGAACTTTTTCTAAAGTGGAATAATTCTTCAAATAAAAATTGCAACTGTTTCATGGAAACAATGTTGTCAACTAGTTGAATATAGAGGGATAAGAATAAAAAATATCTTTAAATTTAATTATGCCTTGTAGGATAACTTTATGTGGAGACTCATTAATGAGAAATCTGAGGCTCCTGCTTTTATGAGACCCAGATTCATAAGAAGTATCAAATATAGAAATATAAATTATGGAATCCTCTATTTGGCCTACTATTAAAGATTCTTTCTCTGTGATTACAATAAATTATTATTGGACAACAAACATCAAATCATCCCTCAATTTTTGTTAGACAACTGGATAGGTACTCCTCTCATTAATGTTTTAAGTTCTTTGGACCCTTTACTTGAAACTAATATGTCAATCAAGGAAAAAATTATGATTTCCTTGGACATTCTTTCTGTTGAAATCAAAGATACATTCATGAACTACAACCTCATTAATGGAAAAGACACTCTAATCAGGGAACTTTCCCCTAATGGTATAATATTCTCAAAATTATCCTATAACATGGTTGTTCAAGCTTTTTGATCAACATATGGATACTTCCTTCAAGATTTCCCCTTGCATGGAGAATCATGCATCTCGGGATACCTAAAGATAAATTCATGCAACATGCTAGAATAAATTTATATTTGAGACGTGCTATGTAATAATAACAAGGATGACATCGAACACCTATTAATAATATGTGGGACTGCTACCACATTATATATTACTATCGCTAACCTGTTTGAGTTCGATCTCCCATTTATAACCATTATACATAAAAGATTTTTTTCTTGCATAAATATTCCACTATCCCATCAACTACAGAACCTATTATTGGATGCTAGCATGGAAATCATCCAAGTGATATAGACCATTAAAAACAAAATCATCTATGAGAATTATCCATTATATTTACAGTCATCTCTGGTTCAAGTTATAGTTGCTGTGAAAAATGAAAATTCTATCCAAAATGGTTTTTATGATAACTTTATTCATGATTTTAACATGATTAAGCATTTTGGCATTACAGGTTATTATCATCATCCTATAGGAAGATTGGAATTCATATAGATTCATCTAATCCCAGGATGGATTAAATGCAACACTGATGGAGCTTCAAGAGGAAACCCAATATCTTTTGGATATGGTGTTATCTTCAAAAATCATCTTGGTGATGGAATGGGTTACCTTTATGGTCCTTGTGGAATCAAAAAACCTCTTGAAGTTTAAATTCTTGGAATAATTAATGTGGTTGAAATGGAAAAGAAACAAGGTTGCCTTAACTTGTGGCTTGAATGTGACTCCACCTCTGTTGTGCATACAATCATGAGTGGCATTATCTATCTATCTTGGAGGCTCAATGTCAGATGGAGAAACTGCATATATTCTATATTATCCATGGATTATATCATTACACATGCATACCATGAACCAAACTTTTTAGTTGATGGTATTTATAACCAATGGATCACTACTACGAAGTTGACATTGCTCAATGACGTTCCAAATGATGTTTTTTCCTTCTTGTAAATGGATTATTGTAAAAAAACCATATTTTTTGTGTATCTTTATTTTATTTCAATAAAGGAGACTTTTCCACTTTTTGGAAAGCTCTAAATATTCTAAAAAAACACTCCAACGGACATTTGTATTCCTTCCTATATAACATACATTCATTTGGGTAGATATGTATCTTCTTGTATCCCAAACTCATCGGGAATAATATTTTCTTCACATTATAATGTGAATATAAAAGATCATTGTATTTAGGATGTATATCATTCAAAAGTTTTATAAAATTTGTAAAAATCTTGTCACACCATCAAATTTTAAATTTCAAGTTAATCAATCTTAACACCATTGATAAAATTGTAAGTTACATACAACCTAAATATAATGGTTTTTTAGTATCAACATATAAATTCTCAATTTTCAATTCCTACCCAATTACCTATACTTCAATATCATGAATCATTTATTTAATTTGAATAGAATTATCATCTTGAAAATCGTCATCATCAATAGAATACAAATTCTTCCCATTTTCACTATATCAAATACAAGGGTTGTAACTCAAATTAAAACCATGAAAATTTAAATGATCTTTTATTTCTATATTTTTCAAAATATTTATATTTAAACATTTCAAACATGGATAGAAAAATAGGTCATTGTTTAGAACACTTTATTTAATAAATTCTAAAAAGTATCAACAACTTCCACATATTCATCACATGTTCATAGTGCATCAATCCAACTTTGATTCCTTGTTATCTATAAAAAAATATCAAGAATTGAAAATAATTTGTTATATTTTGAAATTTAATTTCAAATTTTATTTTATAAATAAAAACAATTCCATAAAAATTTTCACAAATAAAAGAAATAGAACATATTTGATAAAAAAAGTATAAACTTGAACATATTTAATTATCAATATTTTATAAAAAATCGTAGATTATTATGAAACCAATATGATTATATAAATATATATTATCAATACATCATATTCAAACTCCATAATCTACTATACCTTCAAAATACCCATTCATAATACAGAAAAAAATATACCTTATACACACATTAATTAGTAAAATAACATTATTTATAATACTAATTCATAAAATAATTATTTCATTAAACTTTAATCTAAAAAAAATCAGCCATTAATTAAAAAACACATTTTATGTGTGAATAATCAAAACTGAAAATACAAAAAATGAATAGAATATGACATCAATAGAAAATTGGAAGTGGAAATAAAAATACAAATACCTTGGATGCATGGAAAATTGAAACAATAAACACAAATTTTATATTGATATTGGTAGGGGGATGATTGAGAATCCTATACAAATGGGAATAGGGCATAGACAAAGTGAAAGTGGCAGCTGATAACAGGCGATGGTGGATGATAGTGGTGGATTCCAAATGAAAGATATTAAAGGCCACTCGATCTAATAATGAATATATTCAAGGCCAAAAGATCTAATATGGATGATTTATGGTTATTTGTAAGAGAGAAACCGAAGGATGGAATACAGGAGAATGAAAATAAAATGTTTTCTCCTGAAATTTCATTAAAATTTTAAAGGTTTTCATGCTGGTTATAAACTAACTGACACAAAAAATTAGTTTTACACATCAGTTATCAACTAACTAATGTTAAAAAGATATTTATTTTCACTTTGGTTATTAAATAAAAAACATGAAAAATCATTTTTCACATCAGTTATAAATAACTGATGTGAAAAATGCATTAGAGAAAATGAAATTTGTACCAGTTTTAGTGCATATGAAATGGTATAAAATGAATCTCAAATTAAAAAAACTATAATTCCATAATGAATTTATTTTCAAAAAAAAATTCCCCATGGATTCTCTTAGAAGGGAAAATTAATGTCATCTTGAATTAAATATCTTCAGTATAAAAGTGATTAATGTTCTAAAAAAATTATTAAAATTGAAAATTTTATAGTGAATTTAAAAAACTTCAATTTTCATCAAACTATAAGTCTAAAATTATCATTATATCCAGGATAATAGACTCACATAAGTTAAGGGAACATAATAAATAAACACACCATTGGATAAGGTGGAGTTAATATTTATTTATAGAATAAATAACTCATCCAACAGTTGATGAATAAAGAATAAAAGAATATAAGAATAAGGAATTAAACTAGGATTACAGTTTTTATTTAATAATGTCATGACCCATCCCCCGGGGCCTGTGCCGTGACTACCCCAAGCCCGCCTTCCATAGTCCAGGGGCTGATGACTAGCTCCGGAAAGGCATATCCCTAAAACTGGGAAGGCATAGCCTTTATAACCTGTAAACTCACACAACCAAGCACACATCAAGATACGAGCACAAAGTAATCTGTGTAGTAAAGAGTGTGTATAATAAGCAAAGGGGGCCAGAATACAATCTCAACTGGAAAGTACAAGTAAAACTGAAAATAACTCCTATGAACACCTGCCAAGGATCTTACCTGAAGGGTAGGTACAACTCTCATATGGTCGTCTCTGTGGATCATCTCATCTAATGTCCACCTCCGAGTAGCCTCTAGTCCTGGTACCCTTTTACTCAATCAACACTATCTGTCGTCTGCACAAGACACAACAAGGTGCGAGCGTAGCCCGTGTAGGGGTGAGTATATCGATACTTAGTAGGGACCTCGGGACCCCCTAAGGTCTCTCAGAATCCAAAAAGGATAAACCAAAAAGCACTAAAACAATAGTCAACCCTACTTAGGTATATGCCTATGCATATACCTAAGTTATCAAGTATACCCATCTCATTCAAGAGGAAACACAAGGCCCATATATTTAGCCAAAAGTACAACTTTTCCATGAAGGAAAGAATACCATGAAGGTAACACCACAAAGGTATATACCACAAAGGCAATTCCACATAGAGGAATACCACAAAGGTATCACCACGAAGGTAAGTACCATAATGGTACGACACACAGAAGAATACTACAAAGGTAAAGACTCAGCTCACACTAGGTATAACTTAAGTACAAAAGTATATATAATTAGTCATAAGATAGATCATCATACTTTGTCGAGAATCTTTGATTTTGACCCACACAAGATCGAAGATGACCCACACAGGATCTGAAGATGACCCACATAAGATCTGGAGATGACACACATAGGATCGGTATGTGCTGACCCAGAGAGGATCGCTGAGTGATGACCCACACAGGATCAATATGCACTGACCTACAAAGGATCGTCGAGAGATGACCCACATAGGATCGTCGAGCACTGAACCACACAGGATCTGAAGATTCTTAAAGTATATCCAGCCACTGGGTTCTCGCACTAAGCATGCTTGATTCCGGAAGGTTTTTCTTCTCAATCCATCAGTTTATACTTAAAATACCACTAAGTCCAACAAAAAAGTATCCCAAAGGTCCACCACTTCATAAGGGACCCAATGCAACTGACGGTACTTCAATCGGACACCTGGTTTGAAAGTTATTAGCGTTTCCATTATGAGGACCCGATTGGCTTCAGGTTCGATCCAAACCGGCCATACTCCAACTTTATCCAAAACTCAATTGGAGTATACCAAAAGGACCGTCTTGATCCAAGTATTCTGGTATCACAAACGTTTCGTCAAACGGACATCCGGTTCTCAAGAAAAGGATCTTTAAGTGTTTCTGGGCCCGAATTTGGTCTGACCTAGTTGGACCGACACGACCCAAACCAATATGGGTCCGACCTGGTTGGGCTGGGCTGAGGTCTGGCTCGACACGCAAGGGGGTGGCCCGACCCATGAGGGGGCAACCCATCCTGCGATGGGGTGGCCCAGGCCGTGATGGGCGGCCCGGACTGCGGTAGTAGGCGGCCCGACCCGCAGTGGGCAACCCGCCGGGCAGCGCGGTCCGCCCGAGCTGGCACCGAAGGGGAGAGGCTCCCTCCCTTCTATTTGGAACACCAAGTGGCAGCACCATCAGGCACTACCAAGTCACCCTCCAGACCTGAGAAGGTCCCGCGGTCGACTGGGTGTTGGCCGCCCTCCGGTGCACCACCACAGCTAAGCATTCGCAACTTCCTGCTCAACCGGTAGCACAAACGCACGCCGCCCTACCTCACCCGGTCAGCCGGCATGCTAGCCACTGTCCTCCCACTACCGTGACTAAAGGTACATGGCCTCCTTCACTACTGGAATTTCAGATGCATGCCGCCCCAGTTCCACGCAGCCAGCTGGGTGCCGACTGCCACCTTCCTCCGCTGCGGCCGACGGGCCGCGGTCTCCTTCGGCAGCGCGGTTGCATCACCACCGTCATCATGGCCCGTGAAGAACACATCAATAATAAAGATGCAGAGGGATCAAGCCATGTTTTTTTGGCCTACACCCTCTACGTTAGACCAATAGCATGCAGCTTCGAGAAGAAAGTTTCAACATAAAACCATTAAGAACAAACATAAACAAACCCCTACCATGTTTTCTCATTGGAGATGGCATGAGGAAGAGGATGAAGTCGATGAAGGGAATGTCAGCGTTCATCACTACCACAAAACGTTTCCGATCTGGGCTCGTGTGTCATCCTCGTTCTTCATTGGGGGTGGTTCTTCATTGGAGGATCTTCTTTATTGGAGGATCTTCCTTCAAAAGTTCTCCACCACAAATAGTTGCCAACCCAATTCCCTCCACATAAGGTGAGGAGCCAATATTATTAAGATTAAGTATTATTAATTAATCAAATCAAGTTGGCACATCAATAAGGAGGTTCCAAGAGTTACCTTCCATTAAAAGAGGACTTCAGGTGGTCCCCACCACCATAAATTCAAATAGGAGGTTTCAAAATAAATAAATAAAAGTTAAATATATTATTTTATTATTTGTTTAACCCTCCCACGAAAATATGAAAAACAAATTTCTACCCTCGACCTACTGCTGTAGAGGTGAAGGTCTCCTTAAGAAAATATCGGCGCTGTGAGTTCAACGGTGTCCTCAGATTTCAATTCTGAGAACCGGTTAAAAACTTACAAAACGCCGCTTGTGCATTTACTAAACGTACCTAATGTTTTTTCATAAATTCATTCTGGGAACACCGGGCCTCGAAATCACGCGTCACCAATTTTTCCGGACTCGTAATATTTCCATATAAAAAAATTACATGGAAACATATGGGTGTTTATATTCTCCCCACCTCAAGGATTTGCATCCCCAAATGCCACAACACAAACTAGGGAAAAAAGTGGGGGTACTGAGCACTAATATGAGCATCCTTCTCCCATGTGCTCTCCTGGAGGTTCCTGTACTGCCAACGAACGCGCACTAGAGGTATCGACCGCTCACGAAAGACCTGATCCTATTGATCCTCAATCTCCACTAGAACCTCTGAAAACATCACCCCATCATCGATGTCCAGCTCTCCCCAGTCAATGATGTGTGAAGGATAATGTACGTATCTACTCAACTGGGATACATGGAAAACGTTGTGCACCCGGTGCAACTGAGGTGGAAGAGCTAAGCGGTAAGCCACCTCACAAAATCTGCTGAGGACCTGAAAGGGTCCAATGAACCTTGGAGATAACTTACCACCTCGGCCAAATCTCCGCTAACCTCATCAGGGTGAGAGCCATATAAAGACATGGTCACCATCCTCAAACTCTAGAGGTCTTCGTATCCTGTCAGCATAAGACTTCTGTATACTCTGTGTAGTCTTCATCCACTCCTGTATGATCTGCACTTTCTCTGTGGTAACTCATACCATCTCTGGTCCCATTAGTACTGACTCCCCTGGGTCAGTCCAACACATAGGTGACCTGCAAGGTCGACTGTACAATGCCTCGAATGGTGCCATACCAATGGTGGAGTGGTAGCTATTGTTGTACGCAAACTCCACCAAGGGCAAGTGATCCTCCCAAATATGGCTGAAATCAAGGACGCAAGAACATAGCATGTCCTCAAGGGTCTGAATGGTCCACTCTATTAGACCATCTATCTGAGGATAGAAGGTAGTTCTCAATCGAAGATGAGTCCCGAATGCCTCCTGAAACCCTTTACATAGCTAGGAAGTAAAATGTTCATCATGATCGGAGAAAACCATAGATGACACCCCATGAAGCCGCACAATATCCTACACGTAGAGGCATCTCAAGCCCTCTACTGCTCCTTACCCTCTGATAGGTAGGAAGTGGGCCAAGTTGGTGAGTCGGTCAACAATCATCTAGATTCAATCATGCTCCTTATACGTGCATGGAAGTCCTATAATGAAGTCCATGGAAATCCCATCGCACTTCCACTGTGGCAAATCTAGTGGCTGAACTAAGCTCGCTGAAACCTGATGCTCTGCCCTCACTTGCTGACAAGTGAGGCACTGAGAAACAAACTCTGCTACAACTTTCTTCATTCCTAGACACCAGTACTGATGCTAGAGGTCCTGGTACATCTTCAACACTTCTGGATGTACTGCTAGAGGGGATGTATGGAACTCCCTCAACACTTCCTCCCTAAGTTCCACTGGTACCATAGTACGCCCTCTGAATAGGATGACATGCTCCCCACCATCAAAAAATCTATCAGGTGCATGTCCTATGGATATCTGAGCACGTCGAGCCTCACAGTTAGTGTCCCCAAGTTGTTCCTCCCTAAATCGCTGAAGGAGTGGGGGAGTGACTGTCATAGATTGAAGATAAACTGTTCCATCTCGATCCACATAGGATATTCGTAAAGTGGCTAGCTACTCCGTCGCCTCACTCAGCAACTATATACCAGATCTCCTACTGAGTGCATCTGCAACTATATTCTTCTTACTAGGAGTATAGACTATCTTGAAGTCATAGTCCTGAAGGAACTCAAGCCAACATCACTATCTCATGTTTAAGTACTTCTGGGAGAATATATACCTGAGACTCTTGTGATCAGAGTATACCGTAAAATGTTCTCCCATTAAGTAATGTCACCACATCTTCAAGGCGAAGACCACTGCTGCTAACTCCAGGTCATGGCTGGAATAGTTCTTATCATGCTGTCTCATATGTCGATAACCATAAGCCATCACTGCTCACTCCTACATTAGGACACATCCAAGCTCGGTCCCTGATGCGTCATAGTAGACGACATACCCAACGCCCTCCTCCGGTAGTCTTAAGATGGGGGCAATCTTCAGTCTCTGCCTCAGCTCCTATAAACTCCATTGACATTTCTCTGACCACATGAAGGGTTGACCCTTCATTGTCAATGCTGATAAGGGTTCCAAAACTCTGGAAAAATTAGGCACAAACCTTCAGTAGTAACCATCCAAACCCAGGAAACTCCGCACTTCAATCACACTCCTAGGTGGATCCCAAGAAAGAACAACCTCAATCTTTTTTGGATCCAATGCAACTCCAGCCTCTGAGATAACATGTCCCAAAAAGTGAACCTCTCAGATCCATAAATAGAACTTTGAGAGATTACCATAAATATGGTTCTCTTAGAGTGTGTCCAGAACTATCTGCAGATGATAGGCATGCTCCTCCTCCATCACTGAGTATATCAGGATGTCATCGGTGAAGAATACTACAAAGCAATCCAGGTATGGCTGGAAAATCCTGTTCATGAGTCCCATGAACACTTTTGGGGAATTGGTCATACTGAATGACATAAAAAAGAACTTATAATGGCCATACCGAAATCTGAAGGCCGTCTTCTGCACATCCTCGTCTCGTACCCTGAGATGGTGATAGCCTGATATGAGGTCTATCTTCGAAAACCATTGTTCTCCCTTTCGCTGATCAAAAAGATCGTCAATCCTCAGGAGTGGGTACTTTTTCTTCATGATCATCTGGTTTAGGCATTGAGAGTCTACACAGAGTCTCAAACTCCCATCCACCTTCTTGGCGAACAAAATCGGGGCTGCCCAAGGAGAAACACTGGGCCTAATGAACCCCTTGCTCTGTAAGTCCTCCAGCTGTACTCGTAGCTCTCGAAGCTCTGTGGGAGCCATCTGATATGCTGGTGTAGATATCAGTGTCGTCCCGAGGTACAAGTCGATATAAAAGTCCACCTCTCTATGAGAAGGTAGACCCAAAACATCATCAGGGAAAACATCAGTGTACCAGTCCACCACTACAGGATAGATTGGAATCTCAACATCAACTGCTCCGAAGGTAAGGCTAGACAACTGATGTGTGATTGGCTGCACCCTCCTCCGGGTAAGTCCATCCTGTGCTGCAAAGGTTTGCTTCTCACTGTTGATGGAAAACCTGGTCCCATCCTCATGGACACACTGCACTTTGTGCCTAATACTTTCGATCTGAGCATGGACTGTAGATAACCAGTCCATACCCAATATGACGTCGTAAGGCCTCGATGCCACCACTATAATATCCCAGTTGAAGCTTTTGCCTCCTAGAGTAAGCTCACATTGTCGAAACCAGTGTGTAATTGTCAAATCCACTCCCATAAGAGTATCTAGACATAAGGATCAAGCCAACGACTCCACCGGAATCTCCAAGCTCCGAACGAGGGTCATGAAAATGAAAGAGTGACTGAAACCTGTGTCTATAAGTATTGTAGCTAAGGTGAAGTAGACACAGATCGTACCTCGTGTCATCTCCGGAGTGCTGTGGTCGTAAGCCTCAGCAGCCTGGAGCTGAGCTCATCCATATCCACCTAATCCATACGGTCGGGGTGGACCACCTCGAGGTGGTGGCGGTAGAACCTCGAATCACCACCCATCATCTACTACACGGTCTGCTCCTCTACCACGTCCACATGTTTACTATGGACCTCCTCGATCGAATCTTCACCTCTGCCCAAAAAGTCCCTTGACTGTCTGTTGGTCATTCTTATGATGGGTCTGGCAGTCGTGAGCCATGTGACCCTATCCGCCACATGAGTAACACTGCCTGCTCCTCGCCTGTCCTACTCTGTCTCAAGAGCCCCACACAACCAACCCTGTATCCTGTGGTCATCCACCCATAGGTTTGGTCCTCTTGGACCTTTGCATCATCTTTATACTACCAGCTGCAGATGACTCTGCTACATAACGTCTGGTGGTGGGTCTCATAGCTGGTGACTGCTCAGCAAGGAAGCTCTCCACTAAGAGTGCTCACTCCAGCACCCCCGCCTGCATCGGGATGCTGAGAGAAATCATAGAATCTATAATATTCTGCCTGATCCCCTGCTTGAAGGTCCGGGCCCTGAAGAAAGGATTCTAATCCATTTCAGTG
Source organism: Viscum album (assembly GCA_963277665.1). Lineage (NCBI taxonomy): Eukaryota > Viridiplantae > Streptophyta > Magnoliopsida > Santalales > Viscaceae > Viscum > Viscum album. The sequence continues at coordinate 1,403,541,154 of OY728120.1, read as the reverse complement.
GAGTAGTGTGAGGGGTCATTTAACCTCACTGAATAATGAGCAATGGTCATGCTACCCTTCTGTAAGTGGAGAAGCTCCTGTATACGCACTGAGCGTAAAGTCACTGGGATGAACTCTGCCCTGAAAAGGCTCTCAAAGTCTACCCAGATGAGAGTGACCTTGTCATGAACCTGTAGTATCAAGCTCCACCATCTACCCACTGCTGCCTGAAGAAGACTGGATGCAAGGATCACCATGAGATCAACTAGTGTCCCTACCAGTCGAAAAACTCTAACCACAAACTCCAGCAAATCCTTAGCCACCTGTGGATCCGTCTCACCCCGGAACCTCGGTGGCATCTAGCACTGAAACTCGTGCAATGCAATCAAGTGGAGTTCACCCTCTACTGCTGGGGATGGTGGCATCAGCTGCCCAACAAGTAGTGGTGCTGCTGGTACACCGCTCTGTGGTACAACTGCCGTAAGGGGGCCCTTCACCGAAGCGTCGTCGCTCAGTGGGTTATCATCACATACTCTACCTAGAACCCTAGTTGGTTGTCTGCATGGAGGCATCCTGAAAAGAAACAGGTGTTCCATAGTCAATAAGTTATACCTAGTGAGATGAATCAAATATATCACAAGGAAAACTTTTCAAAAACACACATGATATTAGTGTTTCCGTGCACTGAGTCGGAAATCAGAAGTCAGGGTCCTGGTGTATGGATACGTCAGCCGCCGCACCAACACTGAGTTCCCTAAAATGAAAACCATACTCATCACACTTAACACTATTTCCACACAGAAAATATCAGAGTCCTAGTTCTTCAGTAGAAACTAACTCCTTTAATACCAATTTTTCATGACCCATCCCCTGGGGCCCGTGCCGTGACTACCCCAAGCCCGCCTTCCATAGGCCAGGGGCTGGCGACTAGCACCGGAAAGTCATATCCCTAAAACTGAGAAGGAATTTCCTTTATAACCTGTAAACTCACACAACCAGGAACACAGTAAGATACAAGCACAAAGTAAACTGTATCGTAAAAAGAGTGTGTACAGTAAGTAAAGGGGGCCAGAATACAATCCCAACTGAAAAGTACAAGTAAAACTGAAAACAGATCTTATGAACACCCACCAAGTATCCTACCTGAAGGGTAAGTACAGCTCTCGTATGGTTGTCTCTGCAGATCATCTCGTCTAATGTCCACCTATGAGCAGCCTCCAGTCCTGGTATCCTCATCCTCGGTCAACACTGTCCATCGTCCGCACAAGACACAAAAAGGTGCATGCATATCCCATGCAGGGGTGAGTGTATTGATACTCAGTAGGGACCCCAAGACCCCCTAAGGTCTCTCAGAATCCATAAAGGATTAACCTAAAATCATGAAAACAATAGTCAAACCTACTTAGGTATATGCCCATACATATACCTATGTTATCAAGTATACCCATCTCATTTAAGAGGAAACACAAGACCCAACTCTTTAGCCAAAAGCACAACTATTCCACGAAGGAAAGAATACCACGAAGGTAACACCACAAAGGTATGTTCCACAAAGGTAACTCCACATAGAAGAATAGCACAAAGGTATCACCATGATGGTAATTAACACAAAGGTACGCCACACAGAAGAATACCACAAAGGTAAAGACTCAACTCACACTAGGTATAACTTAAGTACGAAAGTATAGATAATTATTCATAATCTATATCATCTTACTTCATCGAGAAGCTCTACAATTGACCCACACAGGATCAAAGATGACCCACAAAGGATCTGATGATGACCCACACAGGATCTGGAGATGACCCACATAGGATTGGTATGCGCTGACCCACATAGGATTGCCAAGAACTGACCCACACAAGATCGGTATGCGCTGACCTACACAGGATTTCCGAGTGCAGACCCTCACAGGATCGTCGAGTGCTGACTCATACAGGATCTGAAGATTCTTCAAGTACAACCAGCCACTGGGTTCCCTCACTAAGCATACTTGATTCTGGAAGGTTCTGTTTCTCAATCCCTCATTCGATACTTAAACTGCCACAAAGTCCCATTAAGAAGTATCCCAAAGGTCCTCCATGTCATAAGGGACCCAACGCAACTAACGGTGCATCAATTAGACTCCCGGTCAGTAAGTTATTAACATTTCTGTTCTGAGGACCCGGTTGGATTCAGGTTTGATCCAACCCAACCATACTCCAAATTTATCCAAAACTCAAGTGGAGTATACCAAAAGGACCATCTCGATCCAAGTATTCCAGTGCCATAGATGGTTCGTCAAACAGACGCCCGATTCTCAAGAAAAGGATCTTTAAGTGTTTATGGGCCCGGATCCGGTTCGACCCGGTCAGACTGACCCGGCCCAACCCAATATGGGTCCGACATGGCTGGACTAGGTTGAGGTCAGACCTAGCCCACGATGGGGCGGCTCGATCTGAGATGGGCGGACCAGCCTGCAATGGGCGTCCTGACCCGTGATGGGAGGCCCGACCCACAATGGGCAGGTGACCCGGCCCACGGTGGTAGGCGGCCCGGCCTGCGGTGGACAACCCGCTGGGAATCGAGATCCATCTGAGCTATTGCCGAAGGTGAGCACCCCCCTTCCATTTGGAACACCAAACGACAGTGCCATTAGGTGCTGCCAAGGCACCTGCAGGACCGGAGCGGGTCTTGTCGATCCTTTACGGACGGCCGGTGCTCTGGAAGACTCCCCTCTTAGTGGTACGACGACGCCGCTGTCCTCTCATGGCTGGCTGGGTGTTGACCGCCCTTTGTTGCACTACCACAGTTAAGCAGCCGTGACTTCCTACTCAACCGGTGGTGCAGATGTGCACCAGCCTACCTCACGCAGCCGGCCAGCGTGCCGGTCGCTGTCCTCCCATCGCCGTGGCCAACGGGCCATGCCCTCCTTCGCAACTGACCGTACGAACACACACCACCTCGGTTCCATGAGGCCGGATGGGTTTCGGCCACCACCTTCCTCCGCCGCGGCCAACAGGCCGCGGTCTCCTTCGGCGGAGCGGTTGCGTTGCCGCCGTCATCGTGGTTGCGCCGCTGCCGTCATTGCGACCCACGAATAACATGTCAATAATAAAGATACGGAGGGATCAAGCCATGTTTTTTTGGCCCGCACACTCTGTGTTAGACTGATAGCATGCAGCTTCGAGAAGAAAGTTTCAACATAAAACCACGAAGAACAAACATAAACACACCCCTACCTTGTTTTCTTGTTGGAGATGGCATGAGGAAGAGTATGAAGTCAATGAAGGGAACACCGATGTTTGTCACTCCTATAACGCATTTCCAATTCTGAATCATGAATCGTCCTCGTTCTTCATTGGGGGTAGTTCTTCGTTGGAGGATCTTCTTTGTTAGAGGATATTCCTTCAAAATTTCTCCACCACAACTAGTTTCCAACCCAATTCTCTCCACAAGAAAAGAGGAGCCAATATTATTAAGATTAAGTATTATTAATTAATCAAATCAAGTTGGCACATCAATGGGGAGGTTCCAAGAGTTACCTTCCATTAGAGGAGGAGTTCGGGTGGTCCCCACCACCATGAATTCAAATGTGAGGTTTCAAAATAAATAAATGAAAGTTAAATATTTTATTTTATTATTTTTTAACGCTCCCATGAAAATCTAAAAAACTAACTTCTACCCTCAATATAATATAGTCGAGGTGAAGGTCTCCTTAAGTGAATATCGACATTACGAGTTCAACGTGTCTTCAGATTTCAATTCCGAGCACTAGTTAAAAAATTACAAAACGCCGCTCGCACGTTTATTGAACGTACCTAAAAAAAGTTCAGAAATTAATTTCAGGCACACCGAGCCTCGTAATCATGCATCGTTAATTTTTTAGGACTCGTAATATTTCCATATAAAAAAATTACATGGAAAAATCATGTTCTTTACACATAATCCATTTGGATGCATATATTATGAGTTAAATTAAAATTAAAAAGTTAAAAAATCAATTATGATTCCATAACATTATCCCAATTATTTTACTGGAATTCATTTTTTCAAGAAGGAAAAAAATTATTTATCCAATTAAATTCATAAGGTAATAATGATTAATCTCTTCAAAGTAGAATCAAAACCTTCAATTTTAAGAAAAATTATCACCCACTAAAAAATTCTGAAGTGATGCTTAAAAAAATCACAATTCTGAAAAACAATTAGGGGTTTTTGATGGATTCATAATGAATTATAGTTTAGCTTAAATTATACCCCCATAATTAAAAGCTAATATTATCCCCAATGTTGAATTATAAGGTGAGAGAAACATTTTAAAACAAAATTAGATCGAAATAGATTTATCAAATTAGTAGTTAAAAATTCATGTTAAAAGGGTCACAAAAAAATTCAAAAAACATAATGCCACAAAATTGCTAACAATCACAAAGTATGCACAGACGATTCTCATTGGTTACTATATAAATAAATTCAGTATAGATTCAAAGTTTTCAAAAAATATTAATGTTAAAATTTTATGTTCAATTTTTTTTTAGAAAAGTGTTAAAATATGCATGAAAATCAACATTTCCACACAAAAAAGACAGTAAAAAAGACAGCAACAATTAGTAGATTAAAACAAAGGATTTAAACACACAGAAGCACTTAAATATCAAATTTTCAATAATTAATTACACCCCAAATAACAAGAAACATATTTTTATTCAACATGAATGCTTTAACAATTTGAATAGGATAAAAGTTACCAAATTAGAATTAAAACTCCCCTAGTTTGAAGCTTTATCCTTTGAATTTTTGCATGTAACACCTCTTTTTTTTGAGTAAGTCACTCTATAATGAAAACTCTAGCACCTAAAAGTTGAAAAGAAAAAATCATTAAATTATAGAATTTAAAATAAAAAATAGAATAAAAAACAGAGTGAAATTTTAATAAGGTTTGATTTATGTTTTTCCAACATGAAACTTCTATTGGAAATTTAAAATCATTGTATTTCTACTATTAAAAAAGGTTATACAATATGCTCATATAAACACTTAAAAATAAAGAAATTAAATTTACATGCATTAATTATTTAAAGATAACACAAAATATTTTCAAGACAATTCAATAAAAAATCATGTTTGGCTTTTAATTTAGAAATCTCTAACACCCTTAAACCTAAAATCTTGTGTAGTAATGAAATTGGAATGTATTCATTCATCACACTTGATTTAAAATGTGTAATAGAGATTTAAAATCATAAAACTTTTGTGGTGTAAGGACATAACCTAGAAGATCACTATGAGTGGAAGAAGTTACTGAGATTGAATATCAAATGGTGGAATACACTACTGGTTATTTTCTACAAAGAAACAACAAAACATTTATTAAAACAAAATGAATGAAAAACTATTAAAAGAAATAAAACAAAATAAATCTTGGGATACCCCCCAAGGGGTGCTGTATTTTGATTTTCCATATCTAGATAGTCTTTAGTTCATCCCCTATCGTTTGGTGGATGGATTTTCTTTCATAGAAACCACAATATGGACTTATTTATAGTGTGTTTGAAAACACACTATTCTATTCTACCAAGAATAATTTCATTTACCTGGAGTTACACTTTAACAAAATGAGAGATTGTATTTACCTCCTATTCAGATTCAGTTGCATGTTTGAAGTTTATGGTAGACAAGAGAAACATTTGAGGAACCTTAACCGCAAATATGTAATGAAATATAGCTTTAAAAATTAAATCATCTTCACCCATTTCCAAATTAAATTGATTAAAAATATGCAAGTAAATGGAGATAAACCCATTTGGCTGGAGCATTACTTCTTCACTAAACACCACCTCAGTTGTGGCCTCAATCTCTTCATTTTTAGCATCCGCAAAATTGAGATTTTCAATTAGTTCCTAGAGCTTCATAAATTCCTCAATGGGTAAAGGTTTAAATTCATCATGAACCTCTAGGATATAATAACCTTTAGCTGGATCTTCAAAATCTACAAAGAGAGTAGTACAAACAAGATCTGGTTTAAAATAATCAAAATCCCAATTGAACTTTTTTTCTTTCAAAAAACCAACAACTCCTTGATACTGTTCATCCTATTGTTCATAAAAAGTATATAGAGACCCTAAGAGAAAGTCCAAGGAAAGAGTGAGGTAGTAAACATCCTCTAGGATCTCTTAAAAATGAAACACCTCATTTTTGGTGTTTTATATGAAAAAATAGAGGGTATCTTGAACTAGTTCAACATATAAAAAGGTGAAAGAATCATTAAAAAAGAGATTAAAATTTAAATCATAAAATTGAAAATTAAAATAAATTTGATCTTACAAAATATTTATCCCTAAAAATAATTCTAAACATAGAGATTTTACAATTCCATCCATGATTCAACATCCTCAAAACTTTTCATAAATGTAAAAGGGATGAGTTATTCTCTTTGAAACTCACCTAAATAATACTCAAAGAAAATGTGTTAAAATTACATGAGTTATTTTGCTAATGATTCCATAATAGTTTGGATAAACTCTTTATAATCTTCAATGAGTTCATGAAATTATTCTTCACTCAAAATATCAAATTGTTCCTCGACTTTATAGTCAATAAAGTCTATAATGTCTTATGATTGGTGGGGAGGTTTCATCAATTTTCATATGTTTTATATTTTTTTAATATATATTTTTTAATTTTAAAATTTGAAATGAATAATTACTAAAAAAACATTACTCCCTAGAAACAACATTTATTTTTGATAGTATATCATCTAAACTATCAAATCTATGTTTAAATTTCCTTAGAGACCACAATGGAAAACCCAGGGGTCAATCTCAAGGAGACAATGTGTTTATCCTAGTGATACTTCTAAAATATTTTTGTTTTTTTATATTTTTATAGAAATAAAGTAAGAATGAACTATAATTCCAAAAATTAAATAAAAAAAATAAAAACAAAAAAAAAAATAAGGAAAACAGGAAAAAATCTAAGAAGAAAATTTATTGAGAAAAAAACTAGTTCCAAGTTTGTTGACTTCTCTATTTCCTATCACTAACCTAAAAAGAATAAAGTCATTGACACTCAATTTATCTAAAGGAACAATCTATTTATTGACTCAATTCACTTATATCTAATAAAAAACGAATAATCATGCACAAAATGTCATTCTGTACATAAGAACTCTCTAAAATGTGAAAATAAACAAAATGTTCAACCACCTTGCATAAAATGTCTTACAAGTAGAAGCAGTCTTCATGAGATTATTTTGATCACAATTCCTTACTTAAATTCACTCTATATAATGAGGTAAATTAATAATAGGAAAAACATGAAGGAAAGGAAGTAGAAAACCATTCCTGTGAGTGAGTGCACCATTACATATCCCTAGTTCATGATCATGATCTACTAAGATTGAAAAAGAAACCGACGATCAACATAATATTTAATCTATAGGCAGTATTAGAACTTCACATCCTAGAAATAGATTTTAAAATTAGTCCTCGATGACTAGAGGATCAAGATCACACACCAAAGATAATGAAAATATCATATAAAATTTTATTTAAAAGTAGAGAAAAATAAAAGAGAGGAGGATAAGAAGATAGAGTGTGCTAGAAAAATTGAATCAAGGGTCTTAAAATAGAACAAAATGACACACTGTTGAAATATAGGAAAGAAATAAAATTTTCCAAAACAAACCATCAATAAGAGAACTCCATGTAGAAACATTTATCACTTACTATATTCTTCACATGACATAAGAAAAATCCCCTATGAGAATGTTTCTTCTCCCATAAGAACAATCTTTAAATCCTAGAAATATGTTTCTAGATTATTTTTTATCTTCATTCGGTATTCAAGATATTTCAATAGATATTTCCTAATGAATCACCATAATTATTATCCCAAAGAAAGAATTTAAATTCCATTCTTTCCCCTATAGTATATGTGTTCAATAATATCAATACTCTAACAAAAAACTTCTTAGAGTCACTACTTGAAAAACTAGATATCTGTAAATTGATTTGACATATTCTTTAAATTTTCAAAAATTTAATGCCCATAATAGAATGTCCACAAACCACTCAATAGTAATTAATTCACCAAAATCCTTTCATCTTGGTCCTGATCCACAAATCAGTAGTAAACTAGGATCATTATTCATGCTCAACACACACAAATCATATGTCATCCTCGTATTTCCACACACTGCAATCGTAAAGTAAAATTACAATGTCAAAAAAAATTCAACTAAAATTGAGATTGAATTTCAGTTAAAGATTTAATTCCTGGAAATATCCATACTGATCTTGGTGAACACACCAAAATCTGCATAACCTTCCAAAACACAAAGCTTGTCCATTAGGCTAGATCATCACTAATTCTACTTTTACAAGACATCTTGCTCGACCATATCTAGGATATGGTTAAAAAACATTTTAATGCACAAAAAACTGGATTGAGCTTCATTAGAACATTTTTTCAAACACTTTTCATGCATCCCAAACCATTTTTATAGCTGGATTATGAGAAACAGAAGAAGCCCCCAGGTTATCTTCATTGATTGAAGCTGAGGTACTTGTAAAGCTATCTTCAACCTTCGGTCTTGGTCATTCAAGTTTAGTCGGCACTCCTGAAGTAATAAGTGATTATTCATTGGTTATAAAGAATCATCTAAGTTCAATAAGTCTCATAAAACAAGGAAAAACAAAAAATATAGTATTAAAAACCAAATCCAAATTCATCCAAACAAAAATCTGAACACCCAATGAGTCTCAGACATCATCAAATCCCTCTTCACTAGAAACTTCAATCCATTTTTGATAGTTTGTAGAAACTTCAATATTCAAAATTGAAAATGAATTTCTCTAAAACTAAATATCTCACTCGAACCCAATTCATATGATCTTGATTACCCCTCAAGCTATCTCCCCAATTCCTAAGTTTGACAACGAAATCTCGCTCATCAGTGATGAATTAGATACTGAGATCTTCATAATAGTTTCAGTCATATGCAAGAAAAACATGAACTCATTCATACTATTAAAATAAGTATAGATCAAGTTTCATATATGGTAACCCTAAACTTATCCTCTGTTAATCTCTATACCAACAAATAATGCTCTAACTAATCTCATCGATCCATCTTCTTCATTTGATCTTAATCAGATTGGCTTTCAAATAGAAAACCACAGATGGTGAAGCTTCGATGTCAATCACCTTTGGTTTCTCCCAATGGTTTCATGGGAGAATCAAGTAAATGGTATTCAAATAACTAAATAAATGGATACATGGTCAAATTACTAGGTAGATACTATGGGAATTTGGATACATGACCATAACAAATTCTTCTAAGTGGTTTCTTCTTTGAAAATTTGGCTATATGGATTTGGGAACATTTTTAGATTCCAATTTAGATACATAGGAACCTTTAAAAAATCCCCTACATGATTACTCCCATAGACAGAATTCAATATTAATAAAAAATAATCCATTTTAAAAACAATATATCGAAATTTCATTAATTAATTAATTAATAAAACAAAGAAATGATAAAAATTTAAAAATCATTAAATTGTAAATTAAAATTAAAAATTATTAAATCATTTAAGTAATTATATTATAATTAAATTAAACTTCAATTAATTAATTAATTAAAAAAATAAGGAAATGGGAAATTAAATTAACATAACATAAAAATAACCAATGACACAAAAAATTAATATTTTAAAATAAAATTAAAAATTAAACAATAAACTCAAAGATGGAAAAAATTTATAATTTAAACATAAAAATAAAAATTAAAATAAAGACAAAAATTAAACATAAAATTCATTAATTTAACAATTTACTTTAAAATTACCCAAAAACATAATACTTAACCAATTTGAGACATATTTTAACATTAAAAACATAATTAAAACTATAAAAGTGATTTTCTAAAAGATATGAATTAATGGACACATCAATATTAAATGGATATTTTGGTGGATGAGATTGAAGAAAAATATATTTACATCGATTTGAGGGAAGGGGCTACATTACAAAGAAAATCATGAAACACAAAAATGTAGGGATGCACAAAAAAGACCCTTGAACCTTTTACAATGTGACACCTCACTTTTTATTATTTTATATATAAATAAATTATTGACATAATATTGGTGAGAATTTTGAAATTTTTATTTAGTTTCATGGTAATATTAATGTCCTTAGAGGTCATGCATGGTAACCATTTATGGTATTTTTTAAGGCAATAAATCTGCACAATTAGATGCATGTCCTGTATAATCATGCGTATTAACCATGACTCTCTTGGTTATTAACTTAAAACATAATTTTTCATGTATCTACTTCCCAAGAATCCTCATGATCAATTTATAGATTATTATAAGGATATTATTAGGAATTTTATATGATTATGTAATTCATGAATTATATTCCAAATATATTAATTTTTAATTTTTTTTATAAATATATATGTATTTGATGTGTTATGTGTTTTTCAATTATTATTATCATTAAAATTTATTATTATGATGGATTTAAAATTTAGATAAATTTAGGATGATATAATTTTTTTATTATTCATGATGGGTTAGTAATATATATTTATATGTATTATAAGTTAGGGAGTTCCCTAGAAAAATAGAATTCATTTATCATAAAAATTTATATATTATTATTATTATTATTATTATTAGAAGGGCCTTGACATAAGGGAGGTGGGACTCCTTTTCTTCCAAATTTCAGGGTGGCTGATTTCCAAGGGAGTGAAGATCTCCCTCTCTTCCTCAATCCACCTCCCTCTATGATTATTTATCTAGTATCTCTTAGTATAATCTAAAGATTAGGTCCTCTTACTTATCTTTCTCACCATCTTATTCATCATCTTCTTCATCATCTCACTCTCATATCACATATATGGTTAATAGGAATTTGGTGTTTTTACATGTCAAGCAAAGACACCAAAATTTCATGGGTTTTTTTATTTCAATAAGATGAAACCCTCTTTTCTAACCATAGTGTACTACTAGATGATGAAGGCTTTATGGTTTTATCACCTTCAGGTAGGTGTTTTTATTTTATTCCTATTCTTGAAAAAAATCGTAGTTCTTGTTATTGATAATTTTTTTTATCAAATTAGTGCCACTATAAATTATCCTTGATGAAATTATAAGTTTCTTCCATTGTTTTTATGATTTTGGGTTTTGATATAAAGGTGGGTTTCAAAGGTATTTGATGAAAGCATTACTAAAACTATATTTCATATCCAAAAGGTGTTTGATGAACTTTATTTAAGATTTATTTTATTTAAATGAATATATGATTGAGGTTTGATATATATTTGATTCTTATAAAGGAATATTCCATGGAGTTTGAGAGTTATTTCATTAAAACACTGTTTTATGTAAGAAAGATCTTTAATAAAATGTATTTGAGGATTATTTTTATTCCAATTGATTTATAGAGAATTTATTGAATGATATTTTATTTCTATGAATTGAATTTAAGGTCTTTACATTTTTTTTATAAACTATAAATGAAAGTTTATCATTATTGATATCATTATTTATCATTGACACTCTATTTTATATATTACCCTTGATATGTTGGTAAAATAGTTGTATTTTTTATATTGAATATTGTGATATGTAATTGATAAATAGGTTATTTCTAGGTGTTAGGTCCCCCATAGAGTTATGAAAAGAACAAGTGGGTGAGGGAGAATAATTAATAATAAAATCGTGAAAATTTATCTTATTAGAGTAAAATGTAAATGTGAAATTTTGTGGATAAAAGATATAATAATTCATATCTAGATGCAATGGAATTGAGAATAATCCCTATCATATCCTGAAATAAAGTATCCAAAGAATCCCATACTGTAGAAAACTACTCATACTGAACACTCATTTGTGACTCCTACTCCTATACTTTGTTCTCTAATATCAAAAATTTTGACCGGGATTTTGGATCATGAACACTAATAGGACTAGTAATAAGAGAAGATGTAATAATGAATAATAATAGGGAGCTCCCAAAATCTTATGATGAGGATGGTAAAAATCCCATCATCTTTATACAACATGGACGTTCATTTCCTAGAAATTGAGAAATTAAATCACTCTAGGAGATCAATGACGACTACAAGGGATTTGAATCTCATGACTTCTTATTTTTAACCTATATATTGAAGAATATAAAACTATAGTGATAAAAAATAAAATATCAATTAAACTAGTTTCCACTATTCTTTGAGATGATTCATTCACATAACTCTTTTATAACATTTTATACACATCAAACTACATCTTGGTCTGCCCAACCTAATGACCAACCTCCAAATCCTATATCATTAAGAAAAAAATACATAATTATAAAATCTTAATAACTTAAAATTAAATATATAGATGCTATAATAATTAAAATATCACCTTAATCTTTCTTATACTCACAAGATTTTTTGACACTACTATGTGTGTGATGTCCTAAATCTCACTACTAACAATATTTTCTTAGAAATTTCCTGAAAAATAAAGATATATTAGCATGCAATTTAATATGATTAAAAAGTTAATTTGATTTAGAAATTCATAGAAATATAATATAAAGTTATGAAATACATTATATAAATTATTGAAAAACCTATATATAAAATACTTCCACTACTCTCTGGGTATCCTTTCAGGTTCTTTTTCAAACAATTATTGAATACTTAATGAGTTACTAATGAACTCACACCATAATCTAAACTTGGAATATTTCAATTTATTCCAAACTTTTCAAAGTCCACTAATTTAAAATGACATCATCCACATCAAAATGAAAATCAAACTCTAAATAATAAATAAAAAAATTATTAGACTAATAACCTTTATAGTAATATCAAATTAATTAATAGTTAATCAATATTTATTTTCATTTACCATTACTTGATTATCATAAATCTTGTTATTCTAATTTATTGGAACATTCCTCCAATCATGATATATAATAGTGAGGGTTCTCATCTTAAATGTAAAATTACCTAAAAATTTACCATAAAAGACTCCTACACTAGTCATAGGCATTCCAAAATTGTCAAAAGGCACACAAGACTTTAAATTATATAGATTCCAAACATATTTTTCCATTTTTTTTTATTTTTTATGAATATCTATTAAACAAAAATATTAAAATAGATAGTATAACTATTAAATAAATAATGTATTCAACAATAACATACACACCAAAAATGGTCACCTGCTAATACCCTTATGATGGTATGGGTGAACAAATATGAGTAGTCGAATCATGCTTGACTATTGGCTAAGATGATGTCCCAATAATCACTTCCACTGGATCTGTATTAGTTGAAACTATACCTATATTAGTGGGAAACATACCTAATAGATATGGGACCACCACCGGTGGTGTAGTGTTATTTGAGTGTATAGACCAACCATGATCTGCATACCTTTTGTTTCTTGACATTTATCCTAATAGATAAACTATGAAAGTAGTCACAACATTTGAAAATGATACAAGACAATAATAAAATTAAAAATTAAAAATTAAAAATATAAAAATATCTAATAATTTATGGGTATTTAAAGAGTTGATTTCATGTTTAAAACTATATATTTATGTTATTAAAATGTCAACAATGTTATGTATAATAACCTACCAATACCTTTTTTATTTTACAATCATTCCATTATTTTACTCTCATTAAATTCCCAAAGGAAATTATTTTACCCCTATACATTTAATAGTCAACGTTGACTTCATTATTTTTCAAGCATAACTATTGTTTATAAACTAATAACAAAAATCAAACAATGGTATTTTTTAAAAACCTAAATAAATAAAATAGAGATCCTATTAGGTTAATTTTTTATTTAACATATTCCATAAAAAATGAAATAATGATAATTTTAAAAATATGTTTAAACACTTAACAGTTTGAAATTGAATATTTTTCAAACAAATCATGTAATATCCATAAACCCACACTACCGTATCCAATGCTAAAAACATACACTTTACATTTATGGCTTTGATACTAATAACTTTGACCCAGTTTTTTCCATCGAAAACTTATAACATCAAAAGTAAATATTGGATAACTTACATACCTAAGGACCTTTTAGGTTTAAAGTTTTAGATAATCAGGACAAACTCTTAATAACTTGGGTTCATAAACAACTGGTTCATAAAGATCAACATCATCTCCCATTATACCCAGTTTTACATATTCCATGTTAAGTATTCAGAATATCTAATAAAATTATTCACATATGAACCCTTTATAAACACAAACCATTTAACATCATTCTTCATAACCCAGGGAAAATTAAACATATGAAACATGATCTCAAATGACTAGTAAGAGTAAACATAAATATTAATAATTGAATGTAATCAGTGAGAGTAAGATGATCATAAGGGTATGATGACATAATCATCATACATGAGCATAACATAATGGAATTCGTACCCATTAATACCTAGATCATCAATCATGACATAAATCTTTAACAACGACAAGATTCATTGGAATCAATAACCAAGAGTCATGTGATCCAATCTCGATTAAAGGAATCATTAAAAACCCATAATAAGAATAAAGAAAATGTGTTGGTATCTTGGAAAATTATCTTCAAAGAAACCTTAATATTGGAATAATAATATATCTTAATTTCAATATAATTATCCGAATAACATAATCATTACCAAATGCATTAGAGCACTAACTGGGTGCACCTATCACATAAGCTATATCGGGCTCACACGTGATCTATAATGGGGATCAAAACATCGTATATGTTGTATTAATCTCAACTGTGAGCTACAATGGGGATCAACTGTAACACCTTGATATTTTAAAATAACACTATATTCGATTGTGTATACAACAAGAAACACTTATCCTAAATGAACCACAAAATATTATTTTTTAAATATGACCATTATAACCTAGTCGTTGAATTGATGGGTATGGATAATATTAAGTGAATTATAAAATACACACACACACACACACATATATATAAAGTTAAAAATAAATAAAAATTCATTGGTTAATTTTTAGGAAATAAATACGCAATTTCCAGTTAATTTATTTTATATTTTAGAAATATGTTTTCTTTAAAAAACAATTTTATTACTTTTTATGAGAAAACATTATAATTAATTTATATATATTACATAATTTTTATTTTATAAAAAAATATAATTTTTTAAATTAGTATATTAAAATTATATTAGGGTAAAATTTTCATATTTTTATGAAAATATTGATTTTCCCAATGAATAGTGAAAAATACCAATTTTTATTGAAAATTATATTTTTGTTTCAAGAATTAAAAAATCTAAATTTTGTTTTAAAGTGTTTTAAAAATAAAAATAGTTCTATTATATTATTAATAATATAATTATAGTTTTTGGAATTTATTTTATACTTGAATTTAGTATAAAAACATTTTTATACATAAAAGGCATTTTTCTGAAAAACTACTTTTCATTGTGTTTTGAATTTTTATTTTAAATTAAATTTTGAAAATTATTGTTATTTAATTTAATAAAATTTATTATATATTTTTAATCAGGATCTTAAAATTTGGTAAATATTCCCCTTTTATTTTTTGTCAATATGAATAGTAAATATGGGAAAATTTATAACCTTAGTAAATGTTAAATCGAGTTAAACTAGGTTAAAAATAAATGATAAGGTCATAATTTTTCATCATAATTATTATTTAATAAAGTTAATTCAACCCTTATAATATTATACTCTAATTTGATATGTTTACTAGACAATTTTCCTTGAAAATGACCAATATAATATTTAAATCAAAGAAAGTTACAAAATGTCACTCTCTTAGTTTTAAATATATATTATGTGTCCACATAGGGAAAAAAGAAAGTTATAAATGAATATAAAAATAAATCTTGTAAATAATGAAATTATATTCAGGATTATAATTTATTTAAATTTTTTAGTCTTTATATAATTACCTTAAATTCATGCACAACATTGATACAATGTTTATTCAATTAATAAAAAAATAAAATAAATGATATTAAAAATATTAAAGTGATATAATTTGAATGAGTTAATGTGAACCGAACCTTTTTTAGACTAACATTAAATATTAGTGATGTTTAAATTAATTATATTTTAATTCAAAATTTGTTTTGATGGATTTGAATTCAAATAAAATGAATAGTGTTAAAATTTAAATTAATGATAATTTATCAAAATAATAATTTATTAAATTATTTAAAAATAATTTAAATTTTAAAATAGGATAATGTGGGTTATATATGGTTGAAAATTTTATCACTTGGCCATTCATGATCCATTTTCACCCTATATGTAAAATTATAGGCTTTTAAGAATGAAAAATGGGTTACTGGAGTTGATGTTAAAATAGGTCTACTAAGGGGTTAAACCAAAAGATAAGGTTTAAAAAAACAAATATCCTATAAAATTTTTATTTTTTATGATATTTCAACTATATACTACCCTATGTTTGAATAATTTTCCATTTTGATACATTTTTCTTGAGAATAAATTTATTATAATTTAATCTTTTAAGAAATTCTAAAAGTGTCCCTCACCTCAATTATTAAAGGGAACCTCCTACCTCACTTATTTGAATGAAATTTAGAGTTTATATTGACCAAAATCTACCAAAATACCTTATAAACTTACTTATACACATTATATAGGTTTTGGTCTTCCCAAAAGACCAACCCTAGGACCCTTAAGAGGATATTTGAATTAGTTCTTTCAAAGGAGAGGTAATCTCCTTAACCGATCACTTTCAATTTATTTCTTATTTATCTCTTATAAGTCTAAGATATTTTCATAAAATAATAAATTCAGTATCCTAAACAAACTAATTTTTATTATTATTATGAAATCACCACTATCTCTCTCTTTCCCATCAAATGGGAAGTGAAATTATCGCTCGTGCGTACGTACGACTTACCTTCTCCACGTAGCAATACAATTCATTTTCCACCACCATATTTAATGGATGGTTATTATGATGGTTTTAATTTTTATATATGATTATTATTATTTAATACTAAATTTTTAATTATATTATCACATCTACATTCTTAACTTTCAATCTGTTAGAAAATTATTATGTCTCTCGTGCATACATGTGGACTACCACCTCCACAAAGCAATGTGATTTTTTTTCATTTCAGTTTTACTTGGATGGTAATAAGTATATATTTAATGAATATGTATTATTTATATGATATAATAATGTTTTTTAAATAATAATATATTTTTTACATTTCTTTTGTTCTATTGTAGAAAAATGAAAATAACATTCATGCGTACGTACGACCTACCGTCTTCATGAACGGTGTAATTCATTTTTCCATCTATAAATTTTATTGATGAACCAGAATTTGTATAAAATGAATATTAATTATAATTATATCATGATTAAAATTTTATAGATGATATAACCATGATCAAAGTATAAGGACCAAAACTACTGAACCAAAACACTCATGAAAAATGAAGCAGTTATCACTTAGAACAATGATTTTAGTAAATATTTTTTTTTATAAATGAGAGATAAAAGGTTATAAGTAAATAATATATGGTATGATATATATGAATATGGTTTTTAAATATATTAATAATAAATATATATTTATTATATAGTAGTTTTGAACACATATGATTGAAGTTAGACATAAGGTAAGGGTTTGTCGTCTCGAATTATATTTTTTTGGAAATATGTTATATTATACATATATATCCCTTTATAAGGAGTATATAATACCACTTTTATATTTTATACCATTAATAGATTTATATTAATGTAATTTAAAGTTTTATTTGAATTTATTTCTTTCATGGGGGTTATGGTTTAAAAATAATCAAAGTCTTAATCTCCTCAATATTTGGGATTTTTTATATTAAAGTCTCCATTGGGAGAATTATATGAAATTTATATTACAAATAAATGTTTCCTAAATATATTCTCAATAATGTTTTTACTATTATCTAATGATTATTTAAATTCATTTTTACCCATGTTTGACCTTTTAAAAAATGTTTTTAAAGGAAATTTTTGTCATTTTCTGAACAAGGTATGCTTTTCCATTATGAAAGGAATGTTTTTAAACTTAAATAAAATGAATATAATTTATTTCCATCATGAATGATAAATTATTTTAATCTTCCTCTACTAGTTAATTTTAAAATAAATTGGTTCATTAATATTTGGTAAATTTTTAGTTTTTAAAAGTGTTTTTTAAAAGTTAAAATG
Source organism: Viscum album (assembly GCA_963277665.1). Taxonomy (NCBI): domain Eukaryota; kingdom Viridiplantae; phylum Streptophyta; class Magnoliopsida; order Santalales; family Viscaceae; genus Viscum; species Viscum album. Next base: position 1,403,522,914 of record OY728120.1, on the reverse strand, counting down.
TTATTTTTCTCAAGAATATTTTTAACTACCATTTTATGGTATTTATATTAATCAATGATATAAACCATTTATTTTAATTATGATGCACTACAGATATATTGTATTTATCCCATCCTTATTCTTTTTTGGATGTTTTATGATCATTTTGATTGGGGAAATTATTGATATTCCATATGCTAGTTCATTCAATATAGAAAATTATTGATTTTTAAAACATATTGATTAGGTTGTGTTATTTATTCATATTAGGAATTAATTGTACTTATTAAGTAATGGGTGGGTCCTAGAATTACATAAATCCTTGATGCACCAGTAGACTCATGAGACAAATTATATTTGTTTTTAGCTGAGGCCTTACCCATTTATATAGATGTCATAACACAAGGCCTTGAAGGTATTTTCAGATGTCTTGGTCAAGACGTTAATAATAAGTTTCATATGTTCGACATTATGTGTTCTATAATTATGAAATTTTTTATTTATATCCATGTGATTATTTGATTTTTATGATATCCATGGATAATTTTATAGCACATGAGATTATTTATATGAAATTATTTGATCATCATTTATTCTTTCCATATTATTTATGCCTTATTTAGCTTCCACTATATACATACCCTTACTGAGCATCTTATCTCACCCCTTATGTTTATTTTCCTTAGGATACCTGGAAGTGTTTTATGATTTATATATAGGGATATGATAAAGGGGACCATGGTGTTCTTAAATAAAATACTATGTTGTATTTTATTATTTCAAATGTAATTTCAAACTCAAGTATGTATCCGGTTTCCCAATACTACAAAACCATTCAGTCTTTTGGGATGCGATTAATTATATTTAGTACCAATATAATAAAGTAAACACCAGATCTGGGATATTGGGGTTAGGGAATTTACATAAACCATTAATAAACAATTTCCAAGAACTATAACATGAATAAAACATTTAGAAGCTTTCAATTTTCTACATAACACCCTTGAAAAACAACCATAATAGATTTCATAACATGTGAAAAAGAAATGGTTTTCATGAAAATATCTTTAAAAATTATCATAAGTCATATAGAGAAAGAAGATAGATGGTTTCATAAGATCAAAATCCTAGTGAAATATAATAATCATTATAGTATGTTGACATATATGGAAATACCTTTAAAATGATAATTAAAATATTTCTTTGAAAACAAGGAAAATACCGTTTTCTTTGAGTAATATTTTATAAAAATTTTAAAAATATTCTGAAAAATATTTTATTATAAAATAACCATGGAAAATCATAAAGGAAGATTAAAATAAAATAATGTTCATAAAGGTGGTAAAAAGAGTTCATGCTATAGATGTTAAAAATAAACATTCTTTTTAAACATTTTAAAAAAGGGAATCAAAAGTGACCAATTTGGAAAATGTTAAGAAATTTTATTTTAAATACCTTTAAAAGAAGGATAAAGAACATGTGAAATATCTTTTTGAAATAATTTATTTTTATAAAATAATTTTTTTGAAAACAATTTTAAAAACAAGGATATAGAATAGAAATATTCTTGATCTAAAAGAAGATACATGATCAGTAGAACTTTCAAACAACTTCCTTGATGTTTCTTTATTCAATAATGGGGAAAATAAAAACCAAAAATTTAAACCACATTTAAAACCATATGATTATAAAAGAAATGTCTTTCAAGAAAATAATATTGTGTGATTTCCTCTAAAGGAACTTGAACATAAACAATCCTGAAAGGAAAGAATATTTAACATAAAGCCTTTTCCACTTTGGTAATATTTAAATCGTATGCCCCACAAAAGAATAACATCAAATTAAACTTTAAATATCATGAAAATAAGGATATTTATGATATAAAATATCAAATGGATATTAAATACACCTCATAAAATAATATTGGTGCATATCATAAATGTATGCGCCAAAAAAATTGAATTTAAGATGAATAACCCTTATAAGGATTATATCATTGAATTGATAATTAATCGATGAAGTGATTCTTTGTAAAAAATGTAAACCCAAAAAAATAAGTTTAAATATATAATAAAACATTTTTTAGGTACATTTCCACATAATAATTTCATAATAAAGTTAATGAAAAGGAGTTATAACCCAACAGATGGAAATTTAGTTAAGAAACCCTTTACCACTTGGTAACTTTCAAGTAAAATACCATTGGATTAAATAATTAAAATTACAACTTAAAATAACAATAATTATTAATGAATCATTATATAAATGTAAAATGTTAGTATATACACCATATAAACGAAATTATGTGCATAAAAATACAATATTCCTCAATGAAAGGAAATTGAGACAAAATACCATACCTCGAGTCCAAAATTTCAATGTATTTAATTTAAATCTTGTATAATAAAATTATATAAAGTATTTGATTTCTTAATAAAATTTTATATGTTTAATACCTTATAATTAAACCATTTATTTCATTTATCTTAATTACATAGCTAATTACTTAATTAGTTAAGTCTATATGAGGTGTTTTGTGGACATTCGGTTCATAAGTTCAAAATGACTTCTATAGGTTGACTAAGGTAAAAGAGGTCAGTATTACATCATCTATAGAATAATAATCATGAAATTATTATCATTTTTATACATAAATTTTACTTTTAAAACCAATCATTAAATATGGTTATGAAAAATGAACTACGATACAATCATGAAGATAGTATGTCGTACATACGCATGAGTACTATTTCTATTTTTCAACGATCATTATGGAAAGAAGGTAAAAATTATTTTATATTTAAAAAATGATAAACATATCATAAATATCATATTATTTCTTTAAATATACTTATATATATATCTTCTATATGATATAGTGATGCAAACAGAATCACATCACTTGATGAAGGTGGTAGTCCACAAGTACGCATGAACATCGTTATAAATTTTTAGTGAATAAAAATGTAAGTGAGTAAATGATATTTCAATGAATCTATTTTTTCTATGTATTAATTTATAATATTATATGGATTATTTTTGGATCTAGGCACTAAGATGACATGCGATTATGAGGTTTGGTGAGATCAGAATTAATTTTTGAAATATATTAAATATATTAAATATCACTCATGCATAGTTTTCTTGAAAAGTGGAATAAATATTAAATGGAGGCTCAAATCATAAATCCAATTACACTATTGAGATCAGATCATGGGTTTTATCCTAGGTGCAACATAACCTTGGAGCATGTTAGATGTTCGGGTTGGGTGCGGTCACTGGAGAATGTTAAATAAATTATTTAGCTTAAAATAATTTATTTAATTAAATTTCCATGATCTAGTGAGGTTTATAAATAAAATACTATGGGAAAATACAAGGGTTATTTTCATAACCCTAGGTATTTTTGATAGAGCATTGGAGGATTTTTCTTGGACGGACGACAACTGAGTCATGGATTGTCGATTGGTGTGCAATGGAATTCAAGGATCTCACCAATGAAAATGACAAAAAATCATTCCTCAAAATCCATTGATCTATCTCAAGGTATTAATTTTTTATGTGGATTTATCCCCATTTGATTATTCTTATGATTAACATGAATCAATTAACTAATGAATTGATTTTCGGGTCGAGCGTATTGTAGGTACTAGTTTGATTTATCCAAGAATAAGGGTTTCTATTTTTGATTATGTAATATATCTTAATTAATCATTATAATGATAATGAATTGAGGAAAACATGGAAATTGTTTATGGTTCATTCATCACCTTTTTGTTTTGTTCATTTCTTCCCCCTTCTGTATTCATTGTAGGCAATTACTTTACCCTGTGGTTCGACAAATACCTAAAAATAAATCATTGTGCACCTATTTCTTGACACAATGGATTGATACCATAGATCTGAGACTTTATTAGTGATGATATAAAGCTACAATGATAGATTGGTAGACTAAGATCACAGTTTGGGAATGCGACATTGACGAGGTGTGGTGAGAATGGTTCCTGAACACTAGATACAGATGAAATCTGGCAAATGACGGAGGAGTTTTGGTCAACCTAAGATCCATGATAAAAAACACATTACATGGTTCAATCAAATGGATTGGAGGTGGGAAGTAATACACGTGAAGAAACCTATGAGTTATGTGAAAAACCCAACTACAAGACATGTAGTCCTACAAACACACATTGTGTTCTCCCTTTTTATGTGGTGCTTGGGTTTTGGTGAAAAGATAAGTATAACATGCCATGCGACCCTTGTTGACCAGCTCGATGTGTATAGGGTGTACACACCTAGGAATTCAGGTGGTGTTATACAACATGTGGTCCATGACATGAGACTGTACACTATGGAAGGTAGCTCGACATGTATAGGTGGTACACATCCATGAGATAATGTGACCCCACATGCCATGTACTCATACACGGACATGGGCACATGCCTTGAGACACAGGTAAAATCCAGTGTCAAAGGGACATGTTTGTATACTCATAGTACATGCCATGTACCCTCTAAAAGAAGGATTGGATTCGTTTTACTCTTCATCTCAGACAATTTTTTAGGGTACTTTTCCTTGATCTATTCCCTGTGGGTTTAGTATAGAGTCACATCCTATACATAGGATGATGATCCCCTCTTAGGAACTTTAATCTTGGATAGAGTTGTTGGAATCCATTTTTGAGGCCCAGAGTGAGATCCTCTATCATTATCTTTTTCCCTAGGTGGGGTTCTTGGTATTATTGTGACCAATACTACATGGGAATAAATCCCCTACATAGTAGGTTAATCTAGATTGGGTTGTTGGTATACACCATATCCCTGGGTGTGATCCTGATCTGTGTATCGATCTCATCAGATTTCTAGAATGTACTTCTTATGGAGAGTATGAATGAACACGATATCTCGGATGGGTGTCATCAGTATAATCTGACTCATAGAAAGTGTTATCCTAGAAGAGTGTTATATGGAACCTTTGAGAAGAAATCCTAGGATGGTTTTATGGTTATGATATTACCTTGAGACTTTGTGTCTACTTTGTGTATATATTGATATTATTGTTATGTATTATATTGATATATCCCTATGATTATTTGAATACTATTCTTGATGTTATATGCTTAGTGATTTTGGGCTGTTCTACTGGGTATTGTTATACTCACCCCTGCATGGGCTTTGCCTGCACATGTTGTATCTTATATAGTTAAATGACCTTTTGACAAAGTCCTAGAGGGACCAGGTCCTGGTAGAGGTTAGTGATCCTGACAGACTGATGTCTGTTTTGGTGGGTGCATTTATATCATTCCTCTCACAATTTACAATTTATACTTTTTTTTAGTTTCTTTTGGTGGGCTTGTATTTGGAACTTGATTTATAGCACTTTTTTTCATAATATGATGGTGGGATTTTAGATTTATTTATTCGTGGTTATCAGTTGTTTTACATTTCATAATTTTATGATCTTGTTTATGGGTGCATGTGTACATGTACATTAGGTTAATGCCTCCCATGTGTGATATTACTACTCAGCGCTAGTTTCTATCCCTTGTCCTATTGAAGGTGTGTGTGGGGTAGTCATGGTTCGAGCCCCATTGGTTTGGGTCGTGATAGAGTGGTTTCTAAGGAGCCAATTCTACCTTAGATCCAGAGTTTGTGAGATTGGTTTTGGTTTTATGTAAATAGTGGTAAGTGTTTCGAGTTTAGCTCTTAGCGTAGGGACTCTAGTGCTAGTGCGACAATCAATGTATTTATTCACCAGGACTTTGATAACCTTCTTGTTGACTTGGTACATGTAGACACTGGTTATAGGGAAAACATTGGTATATACATCATATAGGAATGGGTTATGGTTTCCATGTTCTTCTTGAGACATCTCTCCAATTATACTCATTGGTTGTGGTACATATCATCTATTTTAGGATGCCTCCATGATGTTTTCTATCTAGGATTCAGTAGAAGGATCATGAGGATAATCCCCTCAATGATGAGTCTTCAATACAGGGACCTGTTTTGGAAGTGCTACCTCCAGGTGGTGTAGGAGTCTTAACACCACCTGTCAACCAACATATGGTACTAAAAATACCTGTGGATGATGTGTGTAGTTTGAGAATACTTTATGAGTTTTATTGAAAGTGACCCCCCAGGTTTAAGGATGATTGAGACCCACAGGTAGATGAGGATTGTCTTGAGGTAGTGACATGATTCTTCCTTCTTGTTAGAACACCTGTAGACTAGACGGTGGTCCTAGTAGTGCGCCTTCTCTATGGATCTACAGGATGATGGCGGGGCTTAGTGACCTAGTCATTTGATGAGGTAACTATTACATGGTCAGAGTTTAAGTTCCTTTTTATAGAGGAGTATTATCCATCTACGTTAATGGATGCGTTCATCGAGGAGCTTCTACAACTTCAATAGGGAAGTATGACTATGAATGAGTATTTGTTGAAGTTCACTAACCACCCTTGATACTTGATATATATGGTGTGTGATTAGTTAATTTGGGATCAAAACTTTTATTGAGGTCTACGTAGAGGCATCTGAGCAAACATGAAACCACTATGCATTCCTACCCATGTCAGGGTTCTAGATCAAGCTTTGGTGGTTGAGAGTTTCTTGGATAAGAAGACATAGACAGTTGGTGTTGTTAGTGGGAAAACAGAATTTGAGACTTTAGTGTAAGTGATCCAATGATAGAAATAGGGACCTATACATGTGATATTCTTCCAGAGGTGATCCCAGGATAGAGGTTCTACAGGCCAGGGATCACAGGATGGATCCAATTTTCCTAGAGATATGTAGTGCTACTCTTGTGATGGTTGGGGAAAACATTCATGAGATTGTCCAACCCGACATGCAGATGATAGAGAGATAGTGGATGAACCACCTAGGAATAGGAAATATTAGGATTAGGTAGGTTCATAGGGTAACGGAAATGGAAGAGGATATGGGAGAGTAGTTAAAGGTGGTAGATGTTTTGATTTGTTACCTCCACCACCCCTAGGTGGACCCCTATAGGATCAAGGAGATGGTGGATAGGGGTGAGGGTAGATATAGGCGGTCGAGGATTATGAACCAGAGGCTCCAAGGATGATATGAGGTATGATTAATGTCTTCTATTCTTTAGCTGTAGTATTGATAGATATAGGTGTGAACCATTCCTTTCTTCCCAGCCCTTGGCTCGACCCTTTCACTTGGAGTCTCCTATTGGATGTGATTCAATGATCAACCACTTCTTCTGATGGTGTGAACTGAATCTTGAGGGTGAGAGTTTATTTTTGGATCTCTTTTTAGTAGCGAGGATTCCTTAAAACATCATATTAGGTATGGATTTATTATCTATAGTCCATGCCCATATAGACTATTATATGAGGATGATGTGGTATGTCCATAGTGATGGGATGAGGTTTTCCTTTGTGGGTGAAAAGGAAACCCGTATGGAGTAGGATGGGATCATGTGTTGGTGAGTATATCTGATTACACACCAGCTAACCAACACAACTCTTGGTGTAGTAGATACTATGAGAATTTAGTTTCCTGCAGTGGTGGAGGAGTATGAGGAAATATTTCCTGAGGATATGTTAAGATTACCTAGATTTATGCATTGATCTATACCCTATGATGGCCTTGATATCTATTCCATCATATCATATAGATCATACAAAGCATCACGAGCTAAGGGTGCAGTTGGAGGACTTATAGTGGAAGGGCTTTTTTAGACCCGATGTTTCACCTTGGGTAGCCCTGATGTTTTTTCCAAGAAGGAGGATGAGTGCTTGAGGTTGTGTGTGGATTATCATCACCTAAACCATGTGACTATGAAGAACAAGTATCCACTACTAAGGATCGATGACCTCTTCAATCAGTTGAGAGGGGCTCGATGGTTCTCAAAGATTGGCCTCAAATCAGGCTATCACCAGCTAAGTGTACAAGATAATGATATTCCAATGATGAATTTATGATGTCATTATAGTCACTATGAGTACGTGGTGATACCATTCAACATGAATAATTCCCTATCATTGTTTATAAGACTCATGAACCAGATCATTCATCATTTCTTAGACCATTTGGTGGTGGTCTTCATTGATGATATCATAGTTTAATCGGTGTCTAAAGAGGATCATGTGAGACAGTTAAGGATGGTTCTGTATATACTATGAGAGCACTAAATTTATGGGAAAATTTTGAAGTTCTAGTTCTAGATTCAGGAGGTCCACATTCTAGGACATGTTATCTCAGCATATGGTGTAGCAGTGGACCCATCAAAGGTCGAGGCAATGTTAGTTTGGAAACCACCCATGAGCGCGATGGAGGTGTGGAGATTCCTTGGGTTGGTAGGATACTATCATAGATTCTTATCTTATTTATCCAGGATATCAGCTCCCTTAACATATTTTTCCTGAAAGGGGTAGTCTTTTGTGTGGATATAGAGGTGCTAACAAGATTTCCAAGAGTTGTGGTAGAGATTGATGAGCACTCCCATCTTGAGATTTCCATAGGAGGGTGTTGAGTATGCAGTGTTATATGATTCATCAAGGACCAGGATTGGTTTTTTTTATTCTGATGTAGAGGTAGAAAATAATTTTCTATGGTTCACATCTTTTGATACCACATTCAAAGAACTACAAAACCCATGATCTTGAGTTAGAAACAGTTGTGTTCACACTAAATATGTGGTGATAATACCTAATGGGAGAGAGGTTTATCATCTATTAAAACTATAAGATTCCCAAATATATATTATCTCAAAAAGATATTAACTTGAGATATAGGAGATGGATATAATTCCTCCAGGATTATGACTTTGATATTGTCTATACTCCTAGATAGGGGAATGTGGTAGAATATTCTCTCTACAGGAGATCTTGTTCCCAGTTACTGAGTGAGATATCAAAGCAGTTGGCATCATTAAAATTATCCTTTTTGGATGGGGATGTAGTAGCTTATCTTCAGTTGATGTTTTTTACCCCTCCTCTTTTACAACGAATTAGGGAGGCATAGCTTGGGGATATTGACTATGAGACCCTATGTACTCAGATATCCTCTGGACAGATCCTGATGGATTTTATGAAGATGGGGAACACATCATCCTTTTGAGAGGATGCACAATGGTACTTGTGATATTACAGGAGGAGGTTCTGAGGGAGTTTCATACATCCACCTTGGTGGTACATCTAAGGGTGAAGAATATGTACTAGTATATCCAATGTCAGTTTTGATGGCTAGGGATGAAGAATGGAGTTGTAGAGTTTGTCTCTCGATGCCTCACTTGTCAGCAAGTGAAGGCTAAACACTAAGTTACAGTGGGTTTAGCTCAACCCCTTGATGTTCCATAGTGGAAGTGGGATGTTATTTCTATAGAATTCATAATGGGTTTACCACAAACATATATAAGATATGATTATATCTAGGTGATCGTAGACCAACTCACCAAGTTAGACCACTTACTAGCTATCCAAGAGAAGAGTTCAATAGTGATTTTTGGATACCTCTGTAGGACCCCGGGACACCTTGAGAGGGGAGGGGTGAATCGGGGTGTCAAATTTTCTTTTAAAAACAAGGATCTTTCTCCCATGTTGGTAGGAAATAGTTAAAACTGTATGATGGAAATGATTAGTAATGAAACATTCACATGCAAAGAGATGACACATCACTTTTTACTTGGTTCACCGCTAAGGGATACGTCCAAGGAGCATACGCCGACTGGTTGTTGGTCGTACCCAATTCCACTATTATTCACTAGTTGTGGATTACAATGGTTCGGGAATAGTCACACTATCCTAGGCTCACTGCCTTTACAAAAGTTTAGGGATAGCTCACTGCGTCCCTCAGGTCACTCCCGATGACTCCCCCTGGATCACTGCCTTTGGTGAAGTCCCACTCAGTTTATAGACGTGAAGGTTTCTTCAATAGATTTTAATTGAAGTATTTGTCTCTGCTTAGCATGAGACTCTACTTGCATTGAAGTCCGGAAATGATGCACTTGAATGCACTGAACCACTGAACCGGATAATCCGAAACACGCAAACAGGTTATACTGAAGATTTCGTGCAACTACCACCCTTTGTGATAAATATCTCACATTGGCGTGAAATACTTGGTTTTTGCGTGGAAAATATTTCTCACAACAACCTCCTTTACGTGTATCTTGTCTTTTTTTGCATAGCTTAGAGTTTTTTCGCACAACCTCCAATTTTTTTCGCAATGCCTATGTTTTCACGTAGCTGAACCCTTTTCGCGCAACATGAACTTTTTCGTGCAACACCCTTTACGCGAACCTTTTATGCGCATCAGACCTCATATTTTCTCTAAGTCTTCAACCGTATAGAATGAGGGGGGTCACCTCTTATTTATAGGTGTCTCAGACCCCCACGCGCAAAACCCCCTGTGGCATAAAAAACCTTTCACTCGGTGCTTAATATTTCACACAGGTAACGTTTTTCAGCACATCTCTAGGTATTTCACGCAACCCATTCCTTTTCCATTTTTAGAAATTCTGATTCTGAAACACTATTTTCACAAAAAACCTTGCTCTAAAATTTGGCGCACCAAGCTGTTTTTTCACGCAAACCCGCTGTTTTTTGCGCAAACCCGCAGTTTTTCACGCAGGCCTCCCTTATTTCACGCAGCATTTACTTTTTGCGCGCACCTCCTCTTTCCAACAACCAATGTATTCATTTTCCAATTTTCAGGTCCAAAAATTTGGAAAACACTAGAGAACAACTCCACCTTCAATACTATTGCCTGCTTGAACAGTATGATCACTTTACCAGCACACATTCTGAACTTCCACTGAGGATTGACAACAAACAAAAACCATACTCCAATTCATGCATAGAATGACCACGGTTCCAAAAATCTCCCCCTTTGGGTTTGTTGGAAATCATTAAATAAATTCAATAGAGCACCAGTTATATGCAAACCACAAACACAAGAGTCAACTCAGAAAACACTCTAAGTCTACGTGAGCAATGCTCGGTGTAGAAAACAAGAGAGGAAGCTTGAATTGGGTTCCCGTGTTTTGAAATTCTCAATGACATCCAAGAAGCATTACATTTCCAATGTATTCCTTATCATCCTTCTCATCCTATCACCGAAACTGAATTCTTATCGTGTCACAGAAGCATTACATGTCCATGACATGCCTGAACATTTCTGAATTTATTCCTTTCTCCCCCATTGACAATAAACCCAAAGACCGGTAATTGTTCATTGTTCAGCTCAAAGCACAGTCCCCCTGGATAGTATCTCCCCCACAAAACTACATCACATCCATAAACAGATAAAGAAACAGTTAACATAACTGGGGAGAGGGGTATTTCGTAACCCCCTTATGAACTGGGAGGTGGCTGAACACCGAGGTTCAACCGATGCTTCTCGAACACAGCCGCTGACAGTGGATTGGTCAAGATATCAGCTACTTTCTCATCAGTTCCCACATGATCCATTCTAATCACACCTTGCTCAACTTTTTATTTGATAAAGTGATACCTGATTTCAATATGTTTTGTACGAGAATGCTGAACAGGATTCTTCATAAGATCAATTGTGCTCTTGTTATCATAGTAAATTACCACTGGTTGCTTCACCTCATCAACAATAACTGTTAGTTGTTGCTTAATCCATAGCATTTGAGTGCATGCCTTTGTGGCGGAGATATACTCAGCTTCAGCAGTACTAAGAGAAGTACTTTCTTGTTTCTTGCTCAACCAACAAACACATTTATTCCCAATATAGAATGCTCCACTACTGGTGGACTTTCTGTCCACTACATCGCCAGCCTAGTCAGCATCAGAAAATGCTGATAATTCATTGTCCCTTCCTACAACAAAGTATAAGCCACAATTATGAGTACCTTGAATATACCTCATGATTATTTTCACTGCTGCCATATGTTCATCCTTTGGATTACTCTGAAAGTGGGCTGCTAGACATGTTGTAAAGACAATATCTGGCCGTGTCGCTGTCAGGTATAGTAGGATCCCAATGATCCTCTTGTACATGGTGGGATCTACAGATGTCCCATCCTCATGCTTTCCAAGTTTGGTTCCAACTACAATTAGAGTTGACATTGGTTTGGAGTCTTTCATATTAAACTTCTTCAAAATCTCTCTTGCATACTTTTCCTGGTAAATTAAAGTGTAATGCTTCTTTTGAATCATCTGCAGCCCCAAGAAATATGTGAGCTCCCCAATCATTGACATTTCAAATTCTGATTTCATGTGATTGGAAAATTCATCCACTGATTTCTGCCTACTGCCATCAAATATAATGTCATCGACATAAACTAGAACCATGAACTAATCTTTCAGAGAATTCTTCACATATAGATTGTGATATACTCCTCCTCTTTTAAATTCCAGCTTCTTGAGATAAGAGTCTAGCTGGGAATACCATGCTTGTGGTGCCTTCTTCAAAACATATAGATCTTTCTTTAGTTTTAAAAACTTTGTTTCATCAGAACCAAGAAGAAAACCCACAGGTTGTTCAATGTAGACTTCTTCTTCAAGTACACCATTCAAGAATGCTATCTTGAAATCCATTTGATATACTTTATATCCTCTTTGGAGTGCCATGGAAAGAAAAAGCCTGATTGAATCCAGTATAGCCACTGGAGAAAAGGTTTATTCAACATCAAAACCTTCAATATGAGAGTATTCTTTACATACCAGTCGTTCCTTGTTTCTAATAACACTTCCATGCTCATAAAACTTGTTCTTGAAGATCCATTTTTACCAATCACATTGTGACCTTCAGGTCTCTTGACTAGTTCCCATGTCTAGTTCTGTCAATCTGATCTAACTCTTCATTCATGGATTTCACCCAAGATTCATCCTTTGTAGATTCTTCAAATGAGGATGGATCCACAACTGACAGAAATGAAGACTGTGTGTTGTTGCTCATTCTTCTTGTTTGTGTTGGTGAACTTATATCCCCAACTATGTTAGACGGATCAATCTTAGATCTACGATTTCTCCTATGAGGTTCAGTCGCATTCTCTCCAACCAAGATTTCCTCTTTAGATTCGTCTTCTGAGTCAACATCATGATGTGACTCCTGAGTGTTTTGTACACCTTCCTCTATTTCTCTATTTGTATTTACTCTATGTTCACATTCATCCTCATCTTTTATCTCATAAACATAGGAATTATTTGAAGCATTTTGGGTTTTTCCTTAAATGATCTTAAAATAATTTCTTTCCATAATCCTCCCCAAGCGTTTATTGTAACACTTGTAGGATTTTCTATTCATTGGATAACTAAGAAAAATTCCTTCATCAGCATTGTCATCAAACTTCCCTTGATTTACTTCTTTATTTAGGATGAAACATTTGCTTCTGAAGACACAAAATTATTTCAAATAATGATTCCTTCCATGCCACAATTCATATGGTGTCTTCGTTTCTCCCATATAAAGCCCCGTTCGATTCTGAATGTGCACTGCAGCTTCAACAGCTTCTTTCCAGTAATGGCGAGAGATAAAACTCTCAATCAGCGTAGTCCTGACCATATTGTTCACCTGTTGATTCCTACATTCAACAACTCCATTTTGTTGTGGAGTTCTCACTGATACTACCTCATGTTGTATCCAATGTTTCTCAAGATAGTTTTCAAATTCAATAGAAGTGTATTCCCCTCCATTATTAGATCTCAACACTTTGATTGTTTGTCCAGTATCATTCTTGGTGATTCTACGATATGTTTTCATGCAGTCAAGCACTTGTCGTTTCTTGTGAATGACCATTACACATGCCATTATAATGTAGTCATCTATGAAAAGGACAAAGTACCTTTATCCATGAGTTCTGGAAAAATTTATCGGCCCAAAAACATCTGTATGAATTAGATCAAGAAGATGAGATGCCCTTTTATTCTTTGGCCGATATGAGCTGCAGACCAGCTTCCCACGAATGTAAGAATCACAAGACTTTTCATGCTCATGATTTAGGTTGGGAATGTCCATGACAATACTCAATTTTGATATTTTCTCCATGTCTTGTTGATTGATGTGTCCCAGTCTTCGATGCCAAAAATTGTTTTCTTCTTCAACAGTCATGTAACAAAAATTTTCTTTACTATCAACCTGATACAAGTTGTCTTCTGTTCTGCATCCCTTCATCAGTAAATTTCATGTCTTTCCTTTGATAGTGCAGCCTTTTTGATTAAAAGTAACTATAAGTCCTGAGTCATAGAGTTGACTCAAACTGAGTAGATTATGATCTAGGCCATCTACATAAAGGACTTTAGTCTTATTTAGCTCTCCATTATCTAATTCAGTACTTCCACTGCCTTTGATTTTTAGAGCTCAAACATTACCAAATTGTATTGTACCATCAACCTTCATTTTGATATCCGTTAACAGGCCAACATTACCTGTCATATGAGATGAACAACCACTATCCAGAATCCATGTACTATTGCTTTTTATAGCTTTTAGGGCCACCTCTACAAAGTTGGATTTCTCAATTTTCTTCATTTCTTTCCATGAGACATTGGATTGAGTATATAGCACTGATGTCCTTTTAGTTATCTCATCTATGTACATTGGTTCTTCATACTTGAAGTCTTCTTTGAGAGGAGAAAACCTGTTTGTAAGAGAAAAACTACCTTGTTGATGAGATTTGACTTGTCTCGAACTCCGGTATGAGGTATCCATATCCCTTCTCTGCCTGCAATTAATAGCCTTATGACCAAAGTTAGAATAATGAAAACAATATCCATAGAAATTGTTTCTTCTAAAAGAATTCGGATATGAATTTTTTCTCCTTCTTTGAACTCCCATATCTTATCCATTCAGATAGATTCTTGAATCTTAACAATAAGACATGGTATGGCCTAAATATCCACAAAACTGACACTTCATGAGAGGAAATGTCTTCTCACTCCTGTTTATCCTAATTCCTTATTCAGTGGGATAATAGTTTGAGGGACCCTTTTTCAAGGAGGATTGAGGATAATATTCTTTTCTTCTTTCATATTGAATTGGGGGTTTCTGTTTCATCACTTCATATGACTTTTCCACATCACCCACTTTCAGCTTGGCTTTATTTTGGTTACCTTTATTTGGAGCATATGATGATTCTGCCTCACAAAAAATTCCACTATTTCCCATGCAGGCAAGTCTCTGATCATTTAAAATATTTTTAACTCCATTAGAGCCACGTTTTTCTCTCTCCAACAGCTCAACATCTGAGAACCTTCCAAACTGTATTTTCTTCCTTGGTTCTTTTGAAATTGATTCTTTTTCAAGTTTACTCCTAGTAGAAACAACTTCCTCCTCAAGACACTCAGTAGTATTGGACTTTTCCTCTAGTCTGGAGGTGAGGTCATTGATAACCATTGACTTCTCTTCAATTATCAGCTTCAGATCCACTACATCATAATTAATTTCAAGTATTTTAGAATGTACGTTCACCAATTCTTCCAGTCATTCAATTTCAGCTTTAAGTTGATCAACATATTCAGTTGATTCTTCTACAATTTATTTCCACTTATTACAACTCTTACATTTAATCTTAAGCTTAATGACAGCATCCTTAAGTTGAAAATCGGGATTGGAACTAGTTGTCAACTGATTTTCTCCACCAGTATCTTCTGATTTTTCAATAGTGGCCATCATGGAAGCATGGTTCCCAGTTTTAAATTCTGGTTCTTCTTCATCACATAATTCATTATCATCTTCTTCCTCTTCATATAAAAAACTCTTCTTTGGTAATTTATTTATTGATTTTAAGTATCCCCTTTTGAAAAACCTTTTCTGAGTCTTCTCAATGTTTTCAGAATCACTATTCTCATCATCGATCTTTCTTGAACACTGAGAGGCAATGTGACCAACTTTTCCACAACGAAAGCAAGCTAGAGGTAACTTCCCTTTGAATTTACCTTTTCCCTTTTAGAACTTATTTGCAGTGAGAGAAAGAATTTATTTTTCCTCATTATCTTCACCACTACTATCTTTTGAGATTTTCAGTTTCTCAATGGCTTTGAACGCCATTTCCTTTCTCACTCGAGTCGTAGCATCTTCTGGTTTGACTCTCATTTCATATGCCACCAGGATGCTTAGTAGATCATCCAGAGAAAGTTTGGAAATATATCTTTCCTCAAGGGCTGAAACCTTTTCATTGTACAGGGGTGGGAGTCTTCTCAATATTTTCTTCACAATGTCTACATGTTTGATTTATTCACCTCGACCCCGAATTGCTCCAACCACTTCAGTAATTCGATTGAATAAGGAGTCTGCATTCTCATCAGGATGAATATTCATATCATCGAACCTATTGTGCAGGACTTGTAGTTTTTCCTCCTTCAATTTTCTATCTCCTTCATAAATATTTTCAAGTTTATCCCACATGGACTTTACTGAGGTGAAACTCATCACTTTTAGATAGATCTAATCAGAAAGTTCTATGGTGAGAGCATTCTGTGATTTAGCATCAACATCAAGAATTTTCCTATCTGCATTAGTCATAGCCAACCTTGTTGGATCAGTAACATGTATACCTTGCATAGTGTAAAAAAGAACATCCATTCCAAGGGATCTTAGATGAGATCTCATTATGTTCTTTTAAATATGAAAATTAATTCCATCAAAGAGGGGAACTCCCCTAACACTGGATGAATTTTCCATAGCAGTATAAGATAGATCAAACACCACCAACCTCCCTCTAATACCACTTGTAGGACCTCGGGACACCCTGAGAGGGGAGGGGTGAATCAGAGTTTCAAATTTTTCTTTTAAAAACAAGGATTTTTCTCCCAAGTTGGTAGGAACTAGTTAAACCTGTATGATGGAAATTATTATCAATGAAACATTCACATGAAAAGAGATGACACAACACTTTTTACTTGGTTCACCAATAAGGGATACATCCAAGGAGCATACGTTGATATATTTTTGGTCATACCCAATTCCACTATTCTTCACTAGTTGTGGATTACAATGGTTAGGGTACAGTCACACTGTCCCAGGCTCACTGCCTTTACAAAAGTTCAGGGATAGCTCACTGTGTCCCTCAGGTCACTCCCGTTGACTCCCCCTGGCTCACCGCCTTTGGTGAAGTCCCACTAAGTTTATATACATGAATGTCTCTTCAATAGATTTGCATTGAAGTCTTTGTCCCTAATTAGCATGAGACTCTTCTTGCATCAAAGTCAAGAAATGATGCACTTGAATGCACTGAACCACTGAACTGGATAATCAGAAACATGAGAACAGGTTATACTGAAGATTTCACGCAACTCCCACCCTTTGTGTGAAATATCTCACTTTGGTGCGAAATAATGGGTTTTTGCGTAGAAAATATTTTGCACAACAACATCATTTACATGAATCTTGTCCTTTTTCGCACACCTCAGAGTTTTTCATGCAACCTCAAATTTTTCACGCAATTCCTGTGTTTTCGCACAGCTGAACCCTTTTCACGCAACACGAATGTTTTCGCGCAACACCCTTTACACAAACCATTTATGCACATTAGACCTCAGATCGTCTCTAAGTCTTCAAACATATAGAATGAGGGGGTCACCTCTTATTTATAGGCATCTCAGACCTCCGCACGCAAAACCCCCTGTGGCGTAAAAAACCTTTCATTTGGCGTGTAATATTTTGTACAGGTACTGTTTTTCACGCACATCTCTAGGTATTTCACGCATCCCATGCCTTTTCCATTTTTCAACATTCTGATTCTGAAACAGTATTTGCATGAAAAACCTTGCTCTATAATTTCTCACACCAAGCTGCTTTTTCATGCAAACCCGCTGTTTTTCACGCAAACCTATAGTTTTTCACACATGCCTCCCTTATTTCTCCCACCACTTCCTTTTGGAGTGCACCTCCTCTTTACAACAACCTATGTCTTCATTTTCTGATTTTTAGTTCCAAAAATTTGGAAAACACTAGAGAACAACACCACCTTCAAGACTATTGTCTGCTTGAACTGTATGATCACTTTACGAGCACACATTATGAACTTCCACTAAGGATTGAAAACAAACAAAAACCGTACTCCAATTCATGCATAGAATGACCATGGTTCCAACAACCTATTCATACAAGATATAGTCTGACTCCATGGATTTCCCTTAATGATCATTTATGATTGTGATAATAACTTCACATATTGGTTATGGAAGGGATTACATGAGGCCTTTGGGAGTCAGTTTCATTTTAACATAGTGTTTTAGCTATAAAATAATGACCAGACTGAGTAGACCTTCAGATCCTATAGGACATGCTATGGGATTTCATGTTAGACTTTGGCTGTATTTGTTAGGATCACCTACCATTAGTGGAGTTTGAGTACAACACCGTCTAACATTTTACCACATGTATGAAACCATTCGAGGCCTTTTATGGGAAACCATGTAGGTCACCACTATGTTGGACCAAACCAAGAGAGTCGGCACTTATGAGCTCAGAGTTGGTATGAGCCACTACAGAGAAGGTTTATATCATCCAAGAGTGGATGAGGATTTCATAGAGCCATCATAAGTCTTATAAGGACCAACAATAGAGTCTTTTGGAGTTCAAGTAGGGAGACCACGTGTTCTTATGGGTCTCACCTCAATGCAGGTTGCAGAGATTTGGACAAGGAAGTAATCTATCTCTGAGATTCATTGTCCCTTTACAAATAATACATAGAGTTTATTAAGTGACTTACTACTTAGATATACTACCACAATTAAACTGAGTACATGAAATCTTCCACATTTTGTATCTAAGGAAGTATGTGCATGACCTGCCGCATGTTATCAACTAAGGTGAGATGGGCATCAAAGATGGGCCTACCTTTGATGATTACCCAATAGATATTGAGGATTGGTAAAAGATTATAATCCATGGGTAAGTGATTCCTTTAGTGTGTGTCTGGTGATAGGACAAGAATCTTTAGGAGAGTACCTAGGAGTGGGAGACCCAGATGCATAATTAGTAACCACATCTCATTTTGTAGTATTTTTTTAGATTTTTAGGATGTAAATCCCCAAGGTGGGGAGAATGTAATGACTCTTATTTTTTCATGTATTACTTTATAATATTATATGTATTATTTTTGGATCTAGGCACCGAGATGGCATGAGATTCCAAGGACCGATGAGCTTGAAATTAATTTTTGAAATATATTAAATACAATGCATGTGTATTTTTCCTAAAAAAGTAGAATAACTCTTAAATAGATGCTCAAATTATAAATATAAGGCTTATTTTGAGCTCAGAGTGTGGGTTTTACCCTAAGAGTGACATAGCCTTGGAGGTCATCAGATGCTCGGGTTGGGCATGATCACAGGATAATGTTTAAATAAACTATTTAGTTTAAAATAATTTATTTAATTAAATTTACATGACCTAGTGAGGTCTATAAATATGAAAATATGGGAAAATCCTAGGGTTAGATACATAACCTTGGAGATTTTTGTGAGAGTATTGGAGGATCATTCTCGAGTAGATGAAAACCAGATTGTGGATCATCGATCGATGCGAAACAGAATTCGAGGATCTTTCCAATTACAACAATGAAAAATAATTCTTTATTATTGATTGATTCATCTCAAGGTAGTACATTTGTTTTATGTGGATTTATCCCTATTTTATTATTCCTATGATGAACAAAAATCAATTAACTAAAAAATTGATTCAAAGATCGAGCATATTACATGTACGGGTTAGATTTATCAAAGAATGGGGGTTTCTATTATTGATTATGTTATATCTCTTAATTCATTGTTCTAATGATAAAAGATCGAGGGAAAAAAAATTATCCATGTTCTGCTCCTCATGTTTATGTTTTGTTCATTTCTTCCCCTATTCCTCATTCATCATGGGAAATTCTTTTGGCCCATGTGTAATGACCCGTCTTTTCATGAAAGTAAAACTCAATTGTTTTTTTATTTTAATTCATTTTTTAATATTGGTAAATGTTTATTATGACCTAAGGAAGGTCCCAGGAGAATCTAGGGCCAGTTCGATGCCCATAGTTCTGGAAATTGAGCAAAAGGGTAGGCCAAACAGTTAGTACTAACTATGCAGGGTAGCTGTGTGAGGAACTATTTGAAGTAGAATGAACCACATAGTTTTTCTACAACCATTTGACTCAAGGTGCACAATTTTTTTAGATTTCAGACATTTTTTATAGATAGATTTTTCATGGTTTGTGCATGGTTAGGGAAATATTGCACCTTAACCGCATGGGGTCCCTCTTTAGACACTGGGATGAGCACAGTTTGTGCATGGTTTGGCCAAACCGTGCTGCCAAACCATGAACCCCTATTTTTGAGGGTGAATTTCCAATTTTTCCCTTAATGATCTTTAGTTCCAAACGCTTTATTTCCCCACTTCATTTCCAACATACTCTTATGGTTTTTACCCCTGTGAGATTTTATCTTCTTCAACCCAGGATTTTAAATAACTCTTAGATCTAGGAACTAAATTAAGATCCTTTGAAAGCATTGGATAGATAGAGGTATTCTATCAAATATTCTTCATTAAATTCTAAGTTTCTCTTCTCATCCTTTGAACTATTTAGGTTCAATCTCATTTTCTCTATTTTTAGGGCATTATAATATGCTTAATTTTTATTTCAATATACTTCAAATCTGAGGTAACTATCAGATGAAGAGTCATCAATGACCTTAAGGTAAGCGTTCTAGTTATTTTACTTAAATAGTGATTTTTTTCATAGCCACACTATTATGCTGCATGCCGGTCATTTCCGAGTGTTACCTTAAAATTATTTCTTTGAATTTAAATTTATATACGCATGTTGTTATACTCTTAAGGATTGGTGTTTAGTAGTTTGTGGATGTTGAACTCAATCATAACATCCCATTGGGGGTGTTGTCTTGAAATTCACCTTTTTAATTAATTGATTAAATGGTTAGAACACCACCTAAGTGTTCATTTTGGGTTTTAATTGAAATTTCTCACTTCTTTGTAAATGATCATTGAACAAAGGCATATCCTAAGTTCTTGTCTTGACTTATAAATTGAATTACTAGGTTTTTATTAATTAAATGGACTAGATTAAATATAATGACTTGCTTCATGATGGTTTTCCTTACTTAAATGTATTAAATGGACTAATTGATTAAATTATAATGGTTGTAAATTCCATGCTAATTGATTTATTCTTTTTTTATATGGATTAAATGAATTGTAATTCCATTAGTTATATTTTATCTTAATGAATATAATGAATAAGAGGTAATACCTCATGGATATTATTAATATTATGATTACACTATTGATATTAGTCATGGAACAATAGTTAAGGGACTTGTTGGGCATGACGTTTCACTCTCCCTTACATCAGGTGTTGAGAATGAAATATCACACCATTGAAATTATTTGGACAGTGGGCATGACGCACCACGTCCCTTGCTTTAGGTGTTAACATTATAACTCACTCACCATCTTGAGTGATGAGCATGACATCTCACATTCATCATAAGATATAGGGTTCGTACCCACTCTTGATCTTATAGGCTCATTTAGACTGGTTATGGATGACCAAGTTATGCCCTGGTCTAGACAACACGTAGTATTCCAATTATATGGCTACTTACATCCACACATACTTAACGCATATAGGTGGTATAGTATATAACTATACTATATATATAATGTTATTATATACATGATTACTAATCCAAATATCATTCTGGCCTGAGCTAAAGCAAGTAGAGCTACCAGGTGACCTATAAGAACCAGAGTAGTCTGGGGATTATTTATTAAGAATTGTTTATTATTCCTTATATGTACACACTATTTAGTTATGTACACTACTTTTATTTACACATCCACATTTATCTATTATATCTATTGTATTTGTCACGACAGGTCCCAGTGGGGCCCGAGCCGTGACTCCCCAAGCCTGCCTCGAATAGGCCAGGGGCTAGTGACTAGCACCAAGTAGGCATAATACTAACATGGGAGGAATTTTATAAGTACCTATACACACACACACACACACACACACACATATCGAAGACCAAAAATATTGAAATGTAAAAAAACATTGAGGAACAAAATGCATTCATACATCTAAACCCAACCAACAAATTATGACAGGAAGTAAAGTACTGAAAGTAAACTGGGCTAGAATACAAGCCCACCAAACAAAACGTGAGTCTAAAAACTAAAAAGTCCAACCTGTAAACACAAAGAGGTACATGGACTATTGCTCGTATCCATAGGAACACCTCGGCCTATAGGGAACTCATAAAGCTCAGTCCTGTCCTGGTCTGCCCTAGACTCTATCAAAAGGCTACTCGTTTGCACAAGACACGACATGTGTGGGAAAAGCCCGTGCAGGGGTGAGTATAAAAATACTAATTAACCCTGAAAACCACAAAGAAATACACAAAGGAAAGGTACAATCAGCTCTACATAGTATATGTCTACTGAAAATATAATAGGTGAACCCAATCCATATATACTCAAAACCCAGACTCGTAGTCTAGAGACAAGTCACACAATCGCATTCCCCTGCTAGGGATTCCATTTAAATATTCCATGAAGAACTCATCTGTGAGAAATCACTCCATGAGTATGATATCTATAATGATGTCCATTCAAGAAGTAATTTCCATCAGGAAAAGTTATGAGAGACAGATATACTTATTCTGGGAGAACACACTCATAAGTGTAGAAATATCACGATACATATATGAGGATCACTGCCAGGGCCTTGGCGGATACCGCGAATCATCCAGATTCACCTACTAATTAGACGATCACTGCCCTGTGGGGATATTCACGTCAATACCTGACTCTACCTAGGGTCAATAATGGATAGAGGATCTCACTCTGGGCCTCTTGGATGGATACCTGACTGTATCCTGAAAAGTCCTGCTAAATGGATCATACTTCGGAAAAAGGAAATGATACTAGACCTTCAGGGGAATGAGAAAAAGGGGCACTAACCCAAACTAAAAATGTCTAAGATACAGTGGACAAGAATATCAAGTTATGTACTGCGAAGTACACAGTGTGTAGAAGTGTCACACACCGTGTCTTCTGACCCCGAGTACTGCCCGTGTACAACGACCCGTGTCATAAGGCTGGTCATGTAGAAGAAGGTATACACGAAGTGTAAGAGAGTGACATGTTGTGTTCCTCTATCTGGGGAGGAATCTATGTATACTATCCATGTGCATGTACATGGATTCAACCCATGTGTTATAAATCGTGTATCAAGTACATGGGGTAACCCATGCAGTCGGCCTGGTCTGGCCGTGTGGTGGAGTACACAGCTGTGTACTCCACCCTATGTCTATGTATCCTCAGGATACACACCGAGTACTATGTAAGGAACCACATGAAGTGTTCTTTGGAGAACATTCCGTGTCATCACTTCATGCACCGCGAAACCCTAGCCGCCACTTAGCCATACCTACATGACCTATTCTTCGGGATACATGCCGTGTGTTCTAGAAATTTCCAGAATTGTGAACATCTGACATTTCACCTTGGGTGGAGTTATGATCTTTGATCCATCTTTCCGTTTTCCATGAAACATGAATATTAATGTCTCCCTGATGTCCTAAATCCATCTCCATTGTTTTCGGGCCTCCGATCGGTCCAAAAAACACGTATCGATCCACCCGCGTGAAGAATGCTCGAAGAATGATCTATCCCGATCTGAGCTGATTTTTCATCCTCTATTTTCATCGCACCATAGCTAGGTCTTCATGATGTTGGATCTCCAAATTGGGATTTTCGCATTGCTGAATGGAAGCGCAATGATCCGTTGTTCGTCGCCCCATGAAGAACGCAAAGAACGCAAGGTAAAAAGAGGGGTAAGAAATCCAAATCACAAAATAAATGAGGAACGAACCTCTATCATCATTCATCACGACATTGATCCTCTCCCATTAGAAGGATTAAACATAGAGGATCAAAACATGGATTTCAACAACGTGGATTAATCCCAAAAAACAACCCAATAAGAACCCTTCCATAAAAATGCATGATCCGCTGGTCAACCTATTTGTGGGTTGATCTGTGTTCGTTGTTTTATTTTAAAAATGGGGAAATAAATAATTGAAATAACAAACTCTTACCACTATCATCGATGAATAGGGAGATCAGTCATCGTTCGGGATTCGATCTCACTATGCAACGATCCACGCGTCGTCGTTCGTCGACATCTGTAAAAAATCCTCCAAGGCTCCAAGAGGTTCTATCTCTCTCACTCTCAATTCACTAGGTTATGAGGCTAACCCTATGAAATTTCCATAAGCAAGTATTTAAAAGGGAGGAATTAGGTTGTTGTGCAAAAAGAAAACTTTTAAAAAAATTATTACTTTATTCTACTTCCATTAAATCGTCCAAAAACTAACTCTCACAGCTAACCCGTGCTGGTTGATGTTAGGCCCCACCTAAGGTAAAGTCGCTTCTCTAAACGCAATGGTGCCCTCATATTTCTCATTAGAGCACCCATTCAAAAGTTATTCCACTTTTTCAGGAAAACTTCTCGCGTACTCTGTTTAAAGTTTAAATTAATTCAAACATATATTCTGGGCACTCTGGGCCTCAAAATCGCACGCCGTTGAACGGTATGGTCTTGAAATAATTCCATATAATATTTAAAAATAATACACAGAAAACCCGAGACATTACATTCTCCCCACCTTGGGTCGTTGAGTCCTCAAAAATCCCAAACAAGGCTACTCAAAAAGATGTGGGTACTGGGCATGGATCTAAACCTCCCACTCCCACGTTCTCTCCTAAATATTTCAATGCTACCATTGAACATGCACCACAGGAATCGATCACCCATTAAGGATCCTATTCTGCTGATCCTTGATCTCCACTAGGTACTCAGCAAAGGTCGCTACATCCTCGATGTCCAGCTTTCCTCAGTCGATGACGTGCGACGGGTCATGCACATACCTCCTTAGCTGCAACATGTGGAAGACATCATGTACCCGATGCAACTGTGGTGGTAGAGGTAGGAGGTACGCCACCTCGCCGACTTTGCGCAATATCTGGAAAGGTCTGATGAATCTTGGAGATAGCTTTCCGCCCCGACCAAATCTCTACAACCCTCGTCGAGGTGAGACCCTAAGGAAGACATGGTATCCCTCGAACTCAATAGGTCTCCTTATTCTGTAAGTATAAGACTTCTTCCAGCTTTGTGCAGTCTTCATCCGCTCTCGGATGATCTGCAACTTCTCGGTGGTAGCTCGCACCAACTCTGGACCCATGACTGCTGACCCTCATGGGTCGGTCCAGAAAAGTGGTGACCGACATGGTCTCCCATATAAGGCCTCAAACGGTGCCATACCAATGGTGGAGTGGTAGCTATTATTGTACGCAAACTCCACTAGTGGTAGGTGGTCCTCCCAATTATGACCAAAATCTAAGATACAAGCCCACAACATATCCTCTAGAACCAAAATGGTCCTCTCTGTCTGACCATTTTTCTGGGTATGGAATGCTGTGCTTGAGCGTAACTGAGTTCCATAATCCTCCTAAAATCTCTTTCACAACCAGGATGTGAAGCAGGAATCTTGATCCGAGACTATTGTCAAATGGACGCCATGAAGTCGAACTATCTCCTACAAGTAGAGGCATCCCAAGCTCTCTATGAAACTCTGCTCTCTGATAGCTAGGAAGTGGGCCGACTTCGTGAGTTGGTCAACAATCACCCAGATGGAATCATGCCCCTTGGATGTTTGTGGTAAGCCCATAACGAAGTCCATCAATATTCCATACCACTTCCACTTTGAAACTTCTAGGGGGTGAGCTAATCCTACTGGAACCTGGTGCTCAGCCTTCACCTACTATCACATAAGGCATCAAGAAATGAACTCTGCTACTGCCTTCTTCATGCTTGACCACCAGAACTGTTGTTGGATATCCTGGTACATCTTCACCACTCCAGGATGTACCACCAAGGGGGTGTATGAAACTCACTCAGGACCTCCTCTTGCGATGCCATTGGTACAACAATGCATCCTCTGAAAAGAAGTATGTGCTCCCCACCTTGAGAATATCCATTAGGAGCATGTCCTATGGATAACTGAGCACGTAAATCCTCAAAATCAACATCCCCAAGTTGTGCCTCTCTAACTCACTGTAAGAGTGGAAGGGTGATAACCACCAACTAAAGGTAAGATGCATCCTCTCTATCCACGAAGGATAACTACAATGTGGCTAACTGATCTATTTCCTCACTCAACAACTGCGAGCTTGACCATCTGCTAAGAGAATCCGCCACCTTGTTCCCCTTCCCAAGAGTATAGATGATCTCGAAATCATAGTCTAGGAGGACCTCTAGCAATCACCTCTATCTCAGATTTAGATCCTTCTACGAGAATATGTACTTAAGGATATTGTGGTCAGAGTAGGTGATAAACTGCTCACCTATAAGGTAGTTTCGCCATATATTCAATGAGAAGACTACCACTGCTAACTCAAGATCATGGGTCGCATAGTTCTGCTCATGTGGCCTAATCTGGTGCAAACCATAAGCAATCACTACCTGTCTCTGTATTAGGACACAACCAATCCTGGTCCCCGATGTGTGACAGAAAACTATGTACTCGACACCCTCCTCTGGTAATCTCATGATCGGGGCACTCGTCAAACTCTGCCTCAACCACTCGAAAGCCTATTGGAAATTATCCATCCACATGAAGGGTTTCCCCTTCCTAGTCAATTATATCACCGGTGTTGAAATTTAGGAGAAATCCGGAATGAATCTCTGGTAATATCCTTCCAACCCAAAGAAGTACCGCACCTCCTTCATGCTCCGAGGTGGCTCCCATGCTAACACTGCCTCCACCTTGGCTGGGTCCATAGTTACTCCATCTTTTGAAATGAAATGTCCCAGAAAGTGGAACTCCTGAATCCATAACTGGAACTTCAAGAGATTCCCATAAAGTTGGTGCTCTTGGAGTATATTCAGAACCATCTGCAGGTGTCTCGTGTGCTCCTCCTTTGATGCCGATTACACATGGATGTCATTGATGAAGAATACTATGAACCAGTCCAAGTATGAATGGATGATCTGGTTTATAAGTCCCATGAACACTATTGGGGAGTTCTTCAAACTAAAAGGCATCACCAAGTACTCATAGTGACCTTAACGGCATCTGAAAGATGTCTTCGGTATATCCTCATCCCGTAATCGTAACTGGTGGTAGCCTGACTGAAGGTCACCCTTCAATAACCACTATTCCCATCTTAGCTGGTCGAAGAGGCCGTTGATCCTTGTTAGTGGATAATTTTTCTTCACCATTACTTGGTTCAGGAACCGGTAATCCACGCACAACCTCAAACTCCCATCTTCCTTCTTGGAAAACAATACTGGGGCCACCCAGGGTGAAACGTCAGGTCTCATGAAACCCTTGATTTGAAAATCCTCCAACTACACCCTCATCTCGCGAAGCTCTACAGGAGCCATCCGATATTTTGATGAGGAAATCGGTGCCATCCTAAGGTGTAAGTCAATGAAAAATTTTATTTCCCATTGGAGAGGTAGTCTTGAAACATATTCGGGAAAGATGTCCTCATACTCCACCACTACTATTGGGAACTGGAAGCTCACAACATCTACTGCTCTGAGGGTAAGGCTATCGACCTCATGAGTGATCAACTTCACCCTCCTACGCATGAACCCATTTTGTGCTTCCTGAGTCTCCCTTTCACTGACAAAGGAAAACCTCATCCCATCACTGCAGACACATCACACTCTTCGCCTAAAGTAGTCAATCTGGTCATGGACCGAGGATAAGCAATCCATACTGAGAATGGCGCCATAAGGCCTCGACGCTGCCATCACGAGGTTCCAACTAAAACTCTCACCTCCAGGGGTAAGATCACACTGTCTACAAAATCATGTGATCATCGAGTCTCCTCCTGTAAGTGTCTCTAAGCGTAATGATAGAGTTAATGGCTCTATCAGAATCTCAAGGTTTTGCACAAGACATGTGGAGATAAAGGAATGATTGGAACCTATGTCTATAAGTATGGAATCTAATGTAGAGAAGGCACATATCATACCTCAGATCATCCCTAGAGTCCCTGGGTCATATGCCTCAACTACATGTAGTTTTCCCCGCCCCTTTCCCCCAACCCCCTGAGCCTAGTGCAGACTTTCTGAGGGTGGTGGTGGAAGTAGATCGAAGCATCTTCCACCACTTGAAGCTCTCCTTTCTCCTCTTCCACGTCTGCCGCCTGGCGGGTCTATCTTCTCCACTCTTTGCCTCTACCTCAATGGTCTATCCACCACCTCCCTATCAGCATCTCGACGGGTTGGAAAATCTCTAGTGAGATGTTCCCTACCATTGAATGAGTAGAATCACCTCTCCCTAGGCTGACTGGATCTAGCCTGAGAGACCTGGACTACCAAACCCCTGTCTTGGGTCCTCTTGTGATGTCTCCCATGTCTTGATACCTATTCCTGGTGTCGGCTCCCTGCTGCTAAGGTCTCTGCACCTGTCTACCTGCTGCTGACTGCCATCAGCTGTCTCTACTTTGCCAAGAATCTATCGATCAACAATGCCCGCTCGAGCACTCCAGAATAAGTTAGAATGAAAAAAGGCATGACACTAGCTTAGATGTCCCATCATATACCTCTCTCGAAAGTCCGAGCTTTGAAGTACTGATCCCTGACCATACCCATCAAGTACCTGGTGAGGTTGGTGAACCTCTATGAATAGTCATCCACTGTCAAACTGCCCTACTAGAGCTAAAGAAGCTCCTGGATACACACTGATCTCAGCATAACTTCTGAGAAATCCTCCCTAAAGAGTGCCTAAAACTCTGTCCATGAAAGAGTCTCCTCATCATGAGTCTGTGTGGTCATAATCCACCATCGTCCCACCGAACCTTGAATAAGGCTCTCTCCTAGGATCACCATTTGGTCCGCTGGTGTCCTTACGAGATGGAAAACTCTGGTCACCACCTCAAGCCAGTCCTTAGCTGCCTGAGGGTCAGGCTCACCATGGAACCTGAGGGGTCTCTATCTCTGGAACTCATGGAGCGCACTCAACCTACACCCCTCGTCTGTCAGTAATGAAGGTACCACGAGCTGCTCCACTAGTGGTGGTATAGCAGGTACACCACATAGAGGTAACACCTAGGGAACTGGTCCCTGTATCTAAGCCTCATCACTGAGGGGGTCTCCTCATGATCGCCCTGCTGAATCCTAGAAGGTATGCATCACAGAGGCATCCTGTAAGGAACAAGATGTACCATTTTCAAAGAGTATATCTGGATAGCTGACACAAAGGACATGGAAAACACAACCCATTCCTATATGATGCATGTACCAATATCTTATTTCCCCAAAACTAGTGTTTTCATGTACCAAGTTGAAAATATGGTTATCAGAGTCCTGGTGTATGGATACGTCAGCCGCCCACACCAACACTGGAGTCTTTGTCCTGAAATCCAAGTTCAAAACACTTAACACTATTTCCCCAAACCAATATCACAGTCTCTTGGTTATAATGTAGAAACAACCACCTCTGATACCACTCTATCACGACCCGTCCCAGTGGGGACCGCACCGTGACTCCCCAATCTTGCCTCCAATAGTCCAGGGGCTGGTGACTAGCACTGAGCAGGCATAATACTAACATGGGAGGCATTTCGTAAGTACCTGTACACACACACACACACACACATCTCCAAGCCCACAAATGGTGAAATGCAAAAAAACAACACTGAGGAACAAAATGCATGCATACATCTAAACCCAACCAACCGAGTATGATAGGAAGTAAAGTACTCCTCAAATGGCCCTAAGGACTTCATTTTTTATTGATTTTTTGATAATCCACCTTTCAAGGGGTGAGGTGGAACCCTTACAAGGACCGTAGGTGTAAGTATTACATGGACCGTAGGCCTAAGAGGAATTCATTTCCCATAGTCTACAAACATTACATACAACCCAGAATAACTACTTGGAACTGATCCTCCCCAGCATCTTCATTGTAAAATCAGCTCTCCACCTTCGCATGGCTATTCGTCTAGGCATTAACGTGCATGCACATGCTTGTCCTGATGGCAGGTGCCATACCCTCTCATTCTTACAATCCGTTTAGCTTCTCCTATGGTGAATGCTCCTTGATCATCCTCCTTGTAGAGCTTGTTCCTTGTAGGTTGTCTGGTTTGCATCTGCACTTAAAGTAGCACAAAGGCCTTGAGATAGCCCAAAGGCCTTACTGACCCGAAGGCCTGGGTGGCTTGAAGGCCTTACAGGACTTAGGGACCAAATCGGTGGCCCGAAGGCCCAAACGGGGACATATTCCCAACTGCTACAGTGCCAAACAGTGCTTGCTACAATTCCCGCTATAGTCCCTGCTATAGTACTGCACCGTTCCCGCTATAGTCCATGATACAGTACTGCACAGTTCCCACTACAGTACCTGCTACAGTACTGCTACAGCCCCTAGAAATTCTGCCTGCGCCTGGATTTGATCCCTGGTCGCTTGGATGCACTTACGGAGTCCTTAACAACTGGGCTAAGGCTCATGTGAAAAAACGTGTCTTTCTAACACTGACTCCCAAAAGGGGCCCCCACCAGCCTAAGTGCGCGCCATGTTCCCCATCTAAGAATTGTCTTTGAATTTCCCTATTCATAATACGAACAGTGTTTGAGACTAGTGGGACTCGATCCTGCGCTAGTTCCCATGGAGAGCAAGGGGTAAAACCAGTGGGTACCACTCGACTAACACCCCATGGGAAAATGTGTGTTGCTAACACCGACTCCCAAAGGGGGGGCCCCACCAGCCCAAGTGCGCGCCATATTCCCTAGCTAAGAAATGGATTTGAATTTCCCTATTCATAATACGAACAATGTTCGATCCTGGTGGGACTCGATCCTGCGCTAGTTCCTATGGAGAGCGAGGGGTACAAACAATGAGTACCACCCGACTAACACCTCATGGGATGGAAGTAAAGTATTGAAATTAAACTGGGCCAGAATTCAAGCCCACCAAACAAAACAAGTGTATGAAAACTACAAAGTCCAACTTGGAAACATAAAGAGGTATTGGGACTGTTGCTCGTAGACGTAGTAACACCTTGGCCTGCAGGGAACTTAGAAATCTCAGTCCTATCCTGGTCTACTATGGACTATTTCAAAAGGTTGGTCATCTGCACAAGACATGACATGTGCAGGCAAAGATCGTTCATGGGTGAGTATAACAATACTCAGTAGAGGACCTTAAAAACCACAAAGCAATGCAAAAAGGAATGGTACAGTCAGATCTACATAGTATATGTCTACTGAGCATATAATAGGTGAACCCAATCCATATATACTCAAAACCTTGACCCATAGTCTAGAGACAAGTCACGAAATCACATTCCCCCGCTAGGGATTTAGTTTGAATATTCCACAAAGCACTCCTCTGGGAGAACTCACTCCATGAGTCTGATAACTCTGATGACGTCCGTCTGAGAAGTACTATCCATCAGGAAAAGTCACAAGAGATAGATATACTCATTCCAGGAGAACACACTCCTGAGTAGATAAAGATCACGATACACAGATGAGGATCACTACCAGGGCCTTGGCGGATACCATGACTCATCTAGATTCACCTGCTAAGTAGAGGATTGGTGCCCTGTAAGGATAGTCACATCGATACCTGACTCTACCTAAGGTCAATAATGGATAGAGGATCTCGCTCTAGGCCTCTTAGAGGGATACCTGACTCTATCCCGGAAAGTCCTGCTGAAGGAATCATACTCCTAAAAAAGGAAACAAAACCTGACCTTCAGGGGAACGAGAAAAAGGGGAACTAACCCAAATGAAACATGTCCAAGATATGGTGGAAAAGAAGATCAAGCCATGTAATGAGAAGTACATGGCATGTATAAGTGTCACACACCGTGTCTTCTGACCCCAAGTACTGCCTGTGTACAATGGCCTATGTCGTAAGGCTGTTCATGTAGAAGAAGGTATACACAACATGTAAGAGAGTGACACACCGTGTTCCTCTATCTGGGGAGGAATCTGTGTACACTGGCCATGTGCCCATACATGGGTTCAACCCATGTGTTACAACTCATGTATCAGGTATATGGGGTAACCCATGCAGTTGGCCTGGTCTGGCTGTGTGGTGAAGTACACGACCGTGTACTCCACCCTGTGTCCGTGTATCCCCTGGATACACATCTAGTCTTGTTTAAGGACCCACACTTCGTGTTCTTTGGAGAAAACACCGTGTCATCGCTTCATGTACCACAAAACCCTAGTCGCCACTTATTCGGACCTACACGCCGTGTTCTTCGGGATACACGTCGTGTGTTCTGGAAATTTCCAGAATCGTGAACCTCCACCGTCGCGCCTCGGGTGGAGCTCTGATCTTCGATCCAGCCGTCCGTTTTCCACAAAACTTGAAGATTAAGGTTTCCCCGATGTCTCGAAGTTGTCTCCGTTGTTTTTGGGCCTCTGATCGGTCTTGAAAACGTGTATCGATCCACCCGCGCGATGAATGATCAAAGAATGGTCTCTCCCAATCTGAGCTGATTTTTTATCCTCCATTGTCATCGCACATCCGCTAGGTTATCACATGGTTGGATCTCTAGATTGGGATCGTTACGTTGTATAATGGATGCGTAATGATCCATTGTTCGTCGCCCCATTAAGAATGTGAATAAAGTGGGGTAAAAAGAGGGGAAAGAAATCAAAATCACAAAAGAAAATAGGAACAAACCTCCATAATTGTTTGTCCTAGAATTGATCCTCTCCCGTTAGAAGGATTAAATAGAGCGAATCAAAACATGGATTTCAACATCGTGGATTAATCCCCAAAAACAACCCAATAAAAACCCTCCTGTAAAAACGCACGATGCTCGGGTCAACCTATTTGTGGGTTGATCCGTGTTTGTTTTTTTATTTCAAAAATAGGGAAAGTAAGAATAAAAATGACAAACCCCTACCTCTGTCATCGACGAAGAGGGAGATCGGTCATCAGTCAGGATTCAATCTCACTACACAACGATCCACGCGTTGTCGTTCATCGACATCTATCAAAAATCCTCCAAGGCTCCAAGAGGCTCTCTCTCTCTCTCACTCTCAATTCATAGGGTTATGAGGATAACCCTATGAACTTGTCATAAGCAGGTATTTAAAATGGAAGAATTAGGTAACTGCGCAAAAAGGAAAATTTTAAATAAAATAAATTATTACTTTATTTTATTTCCATTAAAGCGTCCAAAAACTAACTCTCACATCTGACCCGTGCTGGTTGATGTTAGGCCCCACCTAAGGTAAAGTCACTGCTCTGAATGCAACGGTGCCCTTAGATTTCTGATCTGAAAACATATTCAAAAGTTATTCCACTTTTTGAGGAAAACCACCTGTGCACACTGTTTAAAGTTTAAATTAATTAAAACATATATTCTGAGAAATCTGGGCCTCAGAATCACACACCGTAGATAGGTCTAGTCTTGAAATAATTTCATATAATATTTAAAAATAATACACAGAAACCCGAGACATTACAGTATTTTCTTCTACTATGGAGAGTTACTGGTCCAATGGTTATTATAAAGTCTGTTTGTATTACGCTTCCACTATTGTTTGTTATTTATCATTTTCGATGTGCCAATATAATATGAGGGTATATTCTCCCCACTGTTCCACCCTCACACCCTCACTTATACTCGACAACCTCTGGCCTAAGGGTAGGCATGCTTGAGGCCATGTGACCCACCAGCTCGAGGCACTGGTTAAGGGGACCCTGGGTCAGGATGTTACAAGTGGTATATGAGGCTTTATTTTTTTTCCTTTGCCTTGTTATTTTGGAATTAGATAAGAAACTAGGAGTTAATGAGATTTGGTAATGAGCCCTTTCATGGGCATAGCTAACCTATGTAGAGGGAAAACCCAAATTACCTAGGATAGGTTATTACAGTTTTTGATTACGCTTATTATTGTTGATATGAATTCACCATGGGGTGGAACACATTTCTTGTGATGTTATTACTATTGGTATAATTGAAATGATATTTCTTTTGTCTTTTCCTAATTAAATGAGGTCATTTCATTACATAAATCATTATAGGCACAATAGGGATGATATTCCATGCATTTTTCCATGCCACATTTATTTTCAATGTACATTTTCATATTGCATATTATTAGTTCCTTGATTATTATATATCAAAATTTTATAACATTTCTTATAGGGGATTAGAAAACATAATTGACACTTAAAGTACCTTCCTTAACCTAACAATGTTTTCCTGCATAGGTTAAAGTAGACACCTTAAGTATTCAGTTGTGGCATGTTGAGCCATGGGCCATTGATCACATGGGATGGAATGTGTTATGGTGTGGTTTAAGTGGATTTCATATTTAATTTATTGAGGAGTATGGGTCCTTATGGATATGAAATAGCGATCCATATAATCCAACCATTTAAATAAATTTAAATACATAAATGAGTACAAAGTTAAAATGAATATCACTTTTAAAATGAAATAGTCAACTTATATATGTGAAACATAGACCCAGACCCTAACCTGACCTTATTAGTGGGTAGTTGGTGTGTCTCTTATGTTCTAATGGGTTGTAATGATATTTTCTATCACATAGAACTGGATTTTGGATTAGGAAGAGAGGTTTGATCGTTTCTATAAGAAGGATTATACCTATCCTAGTTATCTATCTACAATATTTTCAATTTCTAAGTTCTCTTCCGAGGTTTGTGTTTGGTGTTATAGCATCATGTCTCTATTAAGTCCTCCAGTCATATGCCTTGAAGGCGTTTTTGACCATGCACCTAAGGTAGCGAGCCTTAATCCACCGGTGATCCTTCCTGTAGTGACACCTATAGAACATATTCCTATTATTGATATGAGAATGAACACCTAGTTTTGAGATGGATTTATTCATATGTTACAGTCTATGCAAAGTGTTTCTTGACCTGACCCAACTAAGGAAGAGTTGACTCGAGAGTTCCAGTAGCATAATCCTCCCAACTTTTTAGGGGATGACGGGCCTTATGTTGATGATTTTTGGCTTGAATCTTTTCTTTCTATATTAGAGCATCTAGAGACATCTTTGGAGTAGAGGGTCAAGCTTTAAGGTTATATGCTACATGATTCTTCCAAGAGATGGTGGGAGTTATTACCTAGATAGATCAACACCGTGATATGGTATGAGAAAATTTATAGACAATTTCCTATGACTATTTATTTCCATATACTCTGAGGGATGATAGAGCCAGAGAGTTTATGAACCCATTGTAGGGAGACATGTCTGTTATTTAATACTTTTATTATTTTACTGAGCTGTAGTATTTCTATCATACTCTAGCAGGTGATGATCTTATGACTTCCAGGTGATTTGAGGATGGGCTTGTATATTCCATCTAATCTCAAGTCAATGTATTTCAGTTGAAAAATATTCCCGAGATAGGAAAACATTCCCTTATTATAGAGAGAAATATGAGGGACTATAATGGTGAAAGTCAGTGCAGTTAAACACATAAATCTATTTGTGATTATTATAGCGGGAACAAGCATCACATTGAGGTTTATTGTGGGGGTGGTAGCAGTCAGGATA
The DNA here is from genome assembly GCA_963277665.1 of Viscum album. Classification (NCBI taxonomy): domain Eukaryota; kingdom Viridiplantae; phylum Streptophyta; class Magnoliopsida; order Santalales; family Viscaceae; genus Viscum; species Viscum album. Next base: position 1,403,487,402 of record OY728120.1, on the reverse strand, counting down.
TTCATACTAACAGTTTTTTGATATTCCACCAATGTAGGAATTCAGGACATACAAAACCCCTATGTTTATGTGATCTAGTCGAATGTAGAGGATATGGTAAGATGGGTCATATCTAGTGTTTCTATAGGAACTTTCAATAAACACTTAATTAGCAGGGATCTACACCTACCCCACATTCCAGAGTAGGGATAGTGGGATCTCTCTAGGCAGGCAGCTAGAATACCACTAGCCGTTTAGCACAGGGTGGTGGCCAAGACATAGGTAGTAAAACTCATGATTCTTAGAACTATCATAGAAGGCTTGCTTAGGGTAGTTAAGTAGTGACTCTGGGCCATGGTATAGTCTAGTTACATGTAGTTCAACCTATATTAGAGGTGAAGAGATCTAGACCTTCTATAGTTCAAGGAACTATTATAGTAGCCTCCACTTTAGTGACTTCTTTATTGAACATAGAAATGTCTCACACTTTCATATCTGATGCAATCAAAAATATACTGGGCCTTTAGATTGAACAATTTTGTGTCATGATGACACTCGAAACCCCATTAGGTATTCGATTAGAGAGCGCACACTGGTGTAATTTGTGTCCCCTTGAGATAGGCAGATACCTCTTCGTATGGAATCTTTTCATACTCGACATGACATGATTTTATGTAATCATTAGGATAGACTAGCTAGTTCCCTATCAAGGCCACATTTACTACTATTGTTAGAGGGTTACATTCACATCACCAGGGGGTGGTAGGCATGTAGATAAGGAAGAATGAGATATCCAAGAGACCAGATCAGGACTTGATCATTGGGGGATGGTCAGTATGACAACCCATATTACAAGTATTTTCTTAGATGATCGGGGGTTGTGACCCACCTTTTTCTCTACTGTAGTGGATCAGTTCAAGGACATATACCCTAATGACTTTATGGGCTACCATCAGTGTGATAGGTGGAATTTACCATTGGGATAGTTCCAAGAGCATCACTAGTGACCATTCCTCCTTATAGCATGGTACCTATAGAGATTTTGGATATCTAGAAAAAATTATAAGATCTAGAGGTTAATGTATTTATATACCCCAACACTTATCCTTAGGGTTCACAAATATTTTTTCTAAAAAGGTGGATGGTACCCTCAAGATTTGCATGGATTACCGTCAGTTGAACCAGCTCACAACCAAGAAACTGTATCTACTGCTTAGAATAGATAAAATATTTGATCATATCCGAGGATAGAGGGTGTTTTAAAAGATTAATTTGAGGTCGGGATATCATTAGGCTCGTGTCAGGTCTTTAGATAAACCTCACATAGCTTTTAGGAACAAGTGTGGTCTTTATGAGTACCTGGTTATTTTGTTCAGTCACACAAATGTACCTATAGTTTTCATGGTTTTAATAAATTAGGTTTCCCACCCATACCTAGATTCATTTTTAGTAGTATTTATTGTCAACATCTTAGTGTATTCAAACTCTATAAATTACCATGCCAACAATCTTGATATCATGCTAAATACACTATGGGAGCACCAAGTTTATGCAAAGATTAACAAATTCTACTTATGGATTAATAAATTCCACTTCCTGGCTCATATCATCTCAGAGTCAGGAGTTTCAATAGACCCAAAGAAATAGAGAGCTGTAGTCTCCTCAAAGTATCCCAAGAATATCTTTGACATACTGAGTTTCTTGTGGCTAGCCAGATATTATAGATTCTTCATCCAGGATTTCTCATGTCTTGTAGTGCCGCTTATAGGTTTGACTAAAAAGGGTGTAAAATTCATATGGTTAGAAGCTTGTGATGTAGCCTTTTAGGAATTTAAGGGTAGATCCAATTTAATGTTTATCCTAATTATTCTATATCTAGGAATGATCTACACCATTTAATGTGATGCATCAGATATTGGTCTTGGAGCTGTTCTAATGCAAGATGAGCGAGTCATCACAAAAGAGTCTCATCAGTTGAGGCCTCTTGAGTGGAATTACCTGATGCATGACATCAAGCTAGTTTTTTTAGTTCATTATTTACACTACTGGAGACACTACTTACTTGGAGAGATCTTTTTGGTATTAACCAATAACAAAATCCTTAAGTACATCTTCACTCAGTGGGATCTGAATATAAGGAAGCATAGATGGGTTGAGTATCTGCAATCCTTTTATTTTGATCTTATTTATATTCTTGGGAAAGGAAATGTTGTAGTCTATTCTCTGAGTTATAAGACTCAGATACAGGCAGTTTCATAGGCTAGTGGAAAATTTAAGTTCATGGCTTTGTTTTTAGAAATTCATGTTGAGGTTTAGGAGGAACATGGGACAACTATCCTCATATCCTTAGTAGTGACCTCTACCCTTTTGGAACAAGTGATATTGAGGAAAATATCTAATCCTGAAGGATTAGTAATAAGGGAAAGTGTCTCATATGATGAATCATATTCTAGTTAGGCCATGTATGGGGATGATACTTTATGTTTTCATAGGAATTTATGGGTCCCAGATGACATTAGAGATGAGATGATGCAGGAATTTCATGCCTCAACATGGGTAGTGCATCCCAATGTCACTAAGATATATCGAGACTTACATCAGTAGTATTGGTGGCCTGGTATGAAATTCAAGATAACTAGTTTTTTTCTCTCAATGTTCCACCCATCATCAGGTGAAGGTGGAACATCAGTGACCGATATGAATTTTATATCCATCGTCAATTCTAGAGTGGAAATGGGATGATGTTTCTATGTATTTCATGATTGGTTTACCCAGATCACCTCATGAAAATGATAAAGTGTGGGTTTTCATTGATCATTTGACGAAGGTTTCACACTTCTTACCTATGCGAGAGACCTTTTAGAAGATGATTTAGGGAGGATATACATCATGTAGTTCATACATATTCATGGAGATCCTCATTATATCATTTCTAATAGAGATGCTCATTTTACATCACCATTTTGGAAGGGGTTGCATAAGGCCTTAGGTACATAGGTGATTTTGAGCATGACCTATCACACCCAAACCAATGGAAAAATAGATCATACAATTCAAGTTTTAGAGTACATGATCCGCCCATGTGTCCTTGACTTTAGGGGTTCTTAGGAGAAACACATACCCCTTATTGAGTTCACTTATAATAATATCTTTCAAGCTACCATTTAGATGGATACTTATGAATAATTATATGGTAATCCTTTTTGATCACCTCTATACTAGCTAGAGGTAGGGGAGTCAACTTTACTTGGACCCCATCTCATTCAGGACACTACTAAGCATGTCAAGTTGATCAGAAAGTGCATGTTGATAGCTTAGTCCGGACAATATTCATATGGCAACTGATGTCGTCGACCTCTTGAGTTTGAGGTCAAAGTATAGGTTTTCTTGTGAGTTTCTCCTAGGTTGGGTCATAGACATATTTAGAGTTAGGGTAAGATCTCACCTAGATTCATTATACATTTTGAGGTTTTGAAATGGATCAAACTAGTGGCTTACCGAATAACACTTCCTCAGATATACCAATCTATAAAGGATATATTTCATGTATCTTCTCTTCATTGATATTATCTAGACCTGTCACATTTCTTTCATCATTATGAGGTTTAATTGGATGTAGATTCTTCCTTTAAGGAGTATCCTGTGCGTATTGTGGATCAGATCATGATGAAACTTTGAGGCAGGTCAGTTCCATTGGTATGGGTGCTATTGTAACATGACTAAGTACAAGATGCGACTTAGGAGTGGAAATATTATATATGATTTTAGTGGCCAGAAATATTTTCTAATGATACCACTTTACCCTCAAAAGGCTAACTCAGGGAAAAGTTTCTTTAAGGAGGAGAGGTTGTAATGACCCATCTTTTCATGAAGTTATGATTCATTTTTTTGAGCTCAATTCCTTTTTTAATCTTGGTAAACATGTGTTATGGCCTAATGAAGGTCCTAGGACCATTTTAGGCTTGTTCAAAGCCCATAGTTTTATAAATTTGTAAAAAATGGTAGTCCACATGGTTACCACATAGTTAGTACTAAATGTGATGGGTAACCATGTGGGGCACTTTTGGAAGTAGCAAGTGTCAAACGTTTTGTCTGTAACCATGCAATCTGAGGCACACAAGTGTGTGATATTTTAGACATATTGGATAGAGAGATTTTTTATGGCTTGTACATGGTTAGGGAAACCATGTGACTTAACCACGTGGGGTCCCTCTTTGGATAGTAGGTTGATCATGGTTTGTGCATGGATTTGCGAAGCCAAACAACCAAACTGTGCACCCATGTTTTTTAGTGTGAATTTTTAATTTTTCCCTAAATGATATTTAATTATAAACCCTTTATTTCCCCACTTAATTTCCAATAGACTCCTATGGTTTCTCCTCTTGTGATCTCTCATCTTTTTCAACCTAGGATTTTCAAAAACTCTTAGATCTAGGCACCAAATCAAGATCCATCAGAAGATTTGGATAACTAGAGGTATTCTCTTGAATACTCTTCCTTACATTCTAATTTTTTCATTATATACTTTTATATATTTAGATACAATCTCATTTGATGTATTTTTAGAGTTTTGAACTGTTCTCCATTTTTATTCCAATATACTTCGAATCTGAGGCCACTATCAAAGGAGTAGTCTTTAACAACCTTAAGATAGGTGGTATAGTTATTTTTCTTAAAGAGAAATTTGTTTTCATAGCTGTTCCATTGTGCCATGCACTGACCATTGTCGAGAGTTTCCTTAAAATGAGTTCTTTGAATTTAAATTGATATACGCATGTTGTTATACTCATGAGGATCATTGTTTAGTAGTTAAAGGATGTTGACCTCGATCATCGCCACCCCTTGGGTGTTACAGCTTTAAATTAACCTTTTCAATTAATTGATTAAATGAATAGAACACCTCCTAATTGTTTGGATTTGGTTGTAATTGAAATTTACCACTCATTTGAAAATTATCATTAAACTAAGGAACCTCATAAGTGCTTGGATTGACTTATAAATTGAATTTACATGTTTTTATTCATTAAATTTCTTGGATTAATTGTAATGGATTTCTTGATGATGGTTTTACTTGCTTAAAGGAATTAAATGGACTAATTTATCAAATGATAATGGGTGGAAAGGCCATGGAAATTTATTCATGATAGTTTAAATGGATTATATGATTTGTAATTCCCTTGGTTATATTTGGGATTGAAAAATATAATGCATGATAGGTAATACCTCATGGATATTATTAATAACATGACTAATCCATTGATATTGTCCATGGAATGATGATTAAGGGACTTGTTGGGAATTATGTTTCACTTTCCCTTACATTGGGTGTTGATCATGATGTCTCACGTCATTGAAACTATTTGGATGGTGGGAATGGTCCACAACATCCCTTTCTTCGGGTGTTGACATGATGAATCACCCACCATATCAATAGATGAGCATGATTTCTCGCATTTATCATGATATGTATGGATTTTACCCTTGATTGAGATTATAGGCTCATTTAGACTGGTTATGGATGACTGAGTTGGAACTTGATCCATCCATCACCTAGTATTCCAGGTATATGACTAATTATGTCTACAAATAATTAGTGTATATAGGTGGATTTAGTATATAACTATATTATATATATTTTTATTATATATATGGTTACTGATCTGACTATCATTTCGGCACGAGAAAAAGCAGGTAGAGCCGCCAAGTGTCTTATAGGAACCTATGAAGGCTGGTGATTATTTTTTTAGAATTATTTATTATTCCTTATAACTACACACTGTTTAGATATATACACAACTTGGATTACTTCTAGAAATTGTTGGTGGTGGCCTACTAGGATTTTATCTCACACTCTACTCGGGCCGCCTTTGGTACCCGAGTAGATTACTTGTATACCGAAATGGATAAGGGAAAACACACTACTATTGATTCTTTTTATGCTTAGATTATAGTTGGAGTATGAGAGAATAGGACTGAGCACATGATTTATATTCTAGTGGAGAAGTATTTTGTTCTTTTTTTTATTTTTATATAGCATATTATATATTCCTTCCCCATATTTCCCCTTTTTGTATATCACCATGACATGGAATCCTGTATCTGACTCAAATTTTTTGGATTTTGATATTATTATTCAGTTTCTAGTTATTTATGCTTACACAATTATCTATTATATATGTTGTATCTTCTTCCCATACGGTGGGTAACTGGTCCAATAGTCATTATATTATGTTTTCTCTATTTTATGTTATTTATTAAATCCATTATGCCACTCTGATATGAGGGTATAATCTATCCACTGTACCACCTTTATATCCTTTCTATTAGTCAGTAGCCTCTAGAATACAGGGAGGCATGTTTGAGGCCATGTGACCCACTGGCTCAAGGCATAGGTTAAGTGGACCCTGGGTTAGGAAGTTACACAAAGATCCAATCAATACCCAAAAATAAATCATTATGCACATTTTTTTTTGAAATGGATTGATACTGTGGATTTGGGTCTGAATTGGTGACAATATTGTGCTATGATGATAGATCAGGATACTACGACTATGGTTTGGGCATGTGGAACTGATGAGAAATGAAGATGGTGGTTACCGAGCACTGGATATAGCTGAAATCTGAACAAAAATTTCAAATAAGGTTCTATCAACCTAATATCTAGGATGAACGCTGCATTCCATGATGAAATTGAAGGGACTGTAGGTGAAGAGTAAGACACGTGAAGAATCCTGCAAATTCTATGAAAAACTCAACTACACAACATGTAGTCCTATGAACACACAACGTGCAATCACTTTTTATGTGACACTAGGGTTTTTTTCATTGAGTTAAGAATCACATGATATGTGACTAAAGTCACACACCATGTGACCCCTGTCAACCAGCTCTACGTGTACAAGGTGTACATGCCCAGGAAGCCGGGTGGCATTACACGTCATGTGGGTCATGCCACACACTATATACACCCTGGTAGGTGGCTTGATATTCATTGGTGGTACATGCATGTTAGATAATGTGGCCCACACATTGTGTGTGGTGGGCCACACACAGTGTACTCAGACATGAACATGGGAAGGATTCTTGGTACATGGGTAGAACCCAATGCTGATGGGACACACTACGTACTCATTGTGCATTTCGTATACCCTATCAATGAAGACTTGGAGACATTGTACTCTTCATCTTAGATAAGTTTTATTAGGGTACATTCCCTTGATCCATTCCTTGAGGGTTTAGTATAGAGTTACATCCTATTCATAGGATGGTGATCCCCTATTAGGAACTTAAGTCTTAGATAAAGTTGTTTTAATCCCTTAATGAGGCCTAGAGTGAGATACTCTATCATCATCTTTTACCCTAGGTTTGTTTCTTGGTATCGTCTTGACCAACACAACATGGGCATAACTCCCCTACTTAGCGGGTTAATCTAAATTAGGTTGTTGGTATACCCCAGTCCCTTGAGTGTGATCACCATTTATGTATTGATATATTCATACTTCTAGAGTTCAATTCTTATGGTGAGACTTTAGGAACATGGAATATCATATGGACTCCATTTGTGATATCTGACTTATGCATTTTATTGTCCTAGATGAGTGTTATATGGAACCTTCGAGCAAGAATCCCAAGATGGATTTATGATTATGATATTACCTTGAGACTATGTGTCTAATTTGAGTATATCTAGATATTATTGTTATGTATTATGTTTACATATCCCTATGATTATATGACTACAATTCTTGATTCTATATTCTTAGTGATTTTGGGGTGTCCTATTGGGTATTCTTATACTCACCCCTGTATGGGCATTACCTGCACATGTTGTGTCTTATGTAGATGAATTCCCTTTTGACAGAGTCCTAGAGGGACTAGGACAAAGAAAATATTAGTGATCCATACAAACTAAGGTGTGTTACAGTGGTTTTATTTATAACATTCCTCTCCTACTTTATAGGTTTGACTTGTTTTAGTTTCATTTAGTGGGCTTTTCTTCGTCCCTTGTTTTCCAGTACTTTGTTGTCATACTTTGATGGTGGGATTTTAGATGTATTAATGCATTTTTATCAGTTGTTTTACATTTAATAATTGTATAGGATTGGATATGGGTGCATGTGTATAGGTACATTAGGCTAATGCTGCTTGTGTTTGTGATATTCCTACTCAGTGCTGGTCGCCAGCCCTTGGCCTATTGGAGGAGGGCTTGGGGTAGTCACGATACGTGCCCCATTAGGATGGGTCGTGATAGATATATTATATTTTAATAATTATAAATAGGTCATTAATATCATATATAGATGTTAATTCCATCATTATAACCAGTAATGATAGGTGGTTATGGAAAACGAATAATGTCGATCTACAAGGCTACCACCGTACAAACAAATGACAGATTCCTTTCCCATTTGATGGATATTGGAGATGAATATAAGATATAACATTAACATTATAACTTCTAAGTATATGTAATATACTAATGTTATTATATATTAATGGTTATGTAATATTTGAAGGATGTGAAATAAGAAATAAACTGAAACACTCGGTTAAGAATGCCGCCTCTTCTTCGAACAACCTCATTTTCTTAACACCTTAAGATCACCAAGTTTGGTATTATACCATATATAAAGACTTTAGAATGTGAGGTGGGATTTTATGAAGGGATTTGGGTAGATATTCTATATTCCAAATAAGTTTTTAAGTGTGAAGTAAATATAATAATAGTTTCCCTTTTATAAGATAGGGGAGGAGAACTCTTGAGATTTTTTAAAATATTAAATTAATATAAATTAATTTTTATGTTCAAATAGCTCAAAATAGATAATATTAGAATATAATAATAGTATTATTATAAATTATTTCATAAAATTAAATTTGGACAAGTTTTGACTACGATTTTACCTTTATATTTTGGTTTTAACCCCCCATTATCCCTTTTTACACTTATTGTGACAATAAGGTTTTTACTCTTTGAGAGTCGTGAAAGTTACTAAAAATGGAAAAAGGATAATAAATGGATTTCTTAACATTATAAACCATATAACAATCCCTTGGACCAATCTAATATTTTTATAAATTTTATATCATTTAATAACATATTATTTATTATAAAATATCATTAATGTCGATTTTTAGAACTATTAATTTATTTGACTTTAATAACATCAAGAAAACAAATAAAATTAAAAAAAATATTTTATTACATTAGTAACCTGTTATATTCATCTATAAAATTAATGTATCAAATTTATTATCTCAAATAATATTTCTTTTAATATTTTTAATATCATTTATTTGTTTTTTCCGTTAATTGAATAATTACTACATCAACTTTGTGTAATTATTTAAGGTAATTATTTCTTCACTAAAGATAAAAAAATAAATTACCAGGATTAAGATAAATAATTTATATTTAAAATTAATTTTTATAACTGAAAATATCTTATGTTTATCCCTATAAAAATAATATTATAGTTATTAAAAATAAGAGTGTGACATTTTTGACTTTTATTTACATAAAATATTATAAAGGTTATAATCAAATAAAAATAAAAAAGGCCATATAACCAAATATTGGATGATTATGTACAAGATAGAATCATTAAATAAAATTAAGGAAAGTGTTAGGGTCATTTTATAGTCCTTATCATATTTTTTAACCCTTAATTACCTGGTAGGCCCTTTATCATGGTAACAAAAATTACTATGGTTACTATTCATATTGACTAAAAATAAAAGGGGACTATCTACCAAATTAGGACCCACCAATTATAAATGTGAAATTAATTTTTAAAAATTAAAAACACATAAGTGGTAGAATTTAATTTAAAATTAAACTAAGAAAACAAAATAAAAAATAGTTTCTCATAAAAATGCCTATTTTAAGTATAAAATGTTTTTATACTAAATTCAAATATAAAATGTTTTTATACTAAGTTAAAGTATAAAATTCATTTAAAAACCCATAATTTCATTATTTTAAATCAAAATGAACTAATTAAATTTTAAAACTAATCCATAATAGAATTTTACTTTGTAAATACTTTAAAAGAATATACATTTTTTTAATAAAGATCAATATTTTTCACTATTCATTGAAAATAATTTTTTTTCAGAAAAATAAAAAAATTTACCCAAATATAACTTTGATATTTTGATTTAAAAAAATATATTTATTTCATAAAATAAAATTTCTAAAAGTTACAAAAATTAATTATAATATTTAATCACAAAAAGAAATAAAAATCATTTTTGAAGAAAACATATTTTTAAAGAATAAAAGGACTTTACTAAAAATTGTGTGATTATTTATTAACCATTAATAAATAAATTTTTATTGATTAGAACCTTTATATATACATTTCAAAAATTATTTAATCTTATTCACACCTACCAATTTAATGACTAGGTTATAATAGTTATATTTAAATAATAATATTTCACGGTTTGATTATTCCCAGTGCTACGTATTTTATACACTATCAAACATAGTTATTATTTTTAAAATATTAGGATATTATAAATCATATCATAAAATTCCAAAAAAATACTTTAGTAACTATTTCAAAAAATATTGTCAAAGAATTTAAAATCCCTCTTTAAAAGTTTTCTGATCTATTAATCAAACTTTTAATATGAAAATAAGATGAAAAAAAACTTAAAAATAATGTTTAAATAATGAAAACCATTATATTTTTATGAAAACGTAGTTAAAATTGAATTTTAGCTTTATAAATTCAATAAATATTAATTATACTATCATTAGGTACCAAAAACTTAAAATAAAAATTTAATAAATCAATGGTTCCAAAATAAAAGAATAAATCATGAAAAAAACTACCTTTAATATGAAATAAAGCACATCTACTTCAAAAATAACTATAAAAAATGGTTTCAACTTATGGCTCAAAAACCCCAGATATGAAAATATGGGAGTCAGTATCAAGCACACCAATTTATGGTTTGAATAAAAATTCACACACTAAGGAGAAACCATGAATAATTGGAGGATGAAGAAATAGAGGATTAAGAATACTTTACCTTGAAGATATAGGCATGAATAATGAGGAAGACAATCTGAATTGGTCATAAATAGATGATATGTGGATGGGGAAGGAGGCACATGGCTAATTTATGCTTGAAGAGCACAAGAAAAGAGGCCCATGTGGTGGATTTATAATTTTATTGGTAAAGTTTTTAATTAACCACCTCTAAATGTTGAGTTAGTGTGTTTAAAAAAAATAATTGCTAATAATTTATAAATGACGTTTTTTAAAAAGAACTACTAACTAATTGGCACATATTTTATATTCGGATATCAACAGATGTTATTAGAAACTACTACGAATAAACTGACACTATTATCTAATTTTCGTATATTAAATGTGATTAGAACTAACCTTTACTATTACATAGGATCATTCCTAACATATAATTTATTTTATGTTCAAAGCATAAACATACCAACCTTCTGTATGGGAGGTAGGACCCACCTTTCCTTTTACCAGGATAGAGGCACAACCTGTGATCTATCTTTTTTTTTAGGTTAATAAAACTAAACCTCTCCTTTTATTGATAGTGTAACTAGTGTTCAAGTTGAGTTACATCTTGATTAATAACTTTATAGTATATTGATAATTATATCCCAAATAAGTAATAAAATAATAAGAAACAATGGATATGGAATTGCAATATTTATGGAATATTGTAGTGATCCTCTTCCAGACACAACCTGACTGGACAAGGCGCCACACGGGTCAGTACTAAGTCAAGTGTGTCACCCCAAGCCCACCTCCAATAGGCTAGGGTCTAGTGACAAGAATCGAGTTGGTAAATCACACAATATGGGATACCTTGGCCTATATAAACCAGAAACATACACATTTATCCAATGTATAACATAAAAAGAAACACTATATATATATATATTGTTGGAACTGAAATACATGCCACAAGAATAGTCAAGGAAGCTACAGTCAGTTTAAAGATAAATATGAGTCAAAATGGCCTAAAAAACTTTAAGGGAGTATGCTTCATGATTACCTACCACTATGTGAACCGATCAGAGCTCATGAAGCTCCATGGCTGAGAAATCCCCTTAGAGAATGCGTGAAGAGTTGACAATGGCCTCCATGAGTCCGACGACACTATACAACCATGCTAAGGATTTACTGTGTGCTTTTCTAGTTTGATGGAGCCACAACCATTTTTTAAATCCCACATCTACTTCATGGACCATTTCCCAGTTTCTTGAGGCCCCTTTCATATAAATATCCACCTCATTTCAAACTCTAGGGGATGGTTTCCTGAACTTTTGACTTCTAGATTGCTCCCAATTCACGAAGCATCTGAGCATCACAAACCAAACTAAAAGGGATAATCTAAGGTATCCTAGCTTTATGAAACCCCCTTTTACATGTTCTTGAATACCACCACCTAATGCGGGGATTCCTTTCATGAAGGCTTACACCCTTTATGGAGGAAGAAGGACCTTAGGGGAAATTGAGGCTTTGGGAAGCATTAAGCCTTCACAAAGCACTCATTTCTTGATCCAGGACATCACATTGAGTTAGGGTCACCCTATTTCATGAAGCCTACTCCTTCACGACCCCCTGACCTTTATAAATCATTTGATCTTTGTGAAGCACCTCTCTGTGAGGCCTTATGCTTCACGAATCCCCTCTCTTGTGCTTTTCCATGCTGCCTCCCTTATACTGACAACTCTTCATGAAAGTTGAGAGCCCAAATCCCTCACACCCATCCAGGATCAATTCAACTACACTTCAAGTCCTTATGTAACCTGTTCCACCTATTCTCGTGGGCCACTTTACTTCAAGTGTGGCCTGATATTCCCACCTACATTTTTCTTCTCAACATAGGTATGATAAAGCCTTTTTCTTCTTATAATAGGCATTCTAATGTGGACCTCATGATTGAACACTACTCTACACCATTCCAACCTAGAATTTTTAAATCCCTATCCCTTCCAAAGGCACATGATCAAATTCTATGTAAGTCCAAAAGGTAAGGAGTGAGTCCCCCACGTTAGAGATGCATGACATAAAACTTTCTAGAACCAAATTCCTCAACAAATGACATTAAACTATGGGATTAACCTCTATGAAAGGCACAATATGCTTCATGTGTGACCGAAAAGGGATGGTCTCTACATTGAATATCCTCACAAGGAATGAGATCCTACTAACATATAATGAGATCCTCTCCATAGGGAATGAAATCCTCCCAGGAATACCTCTAAGCTCCCAGCCTTTCTTTCAGGAGGAAATACTCCTTCTCCTATTCACCTCCCTAGGATACCAAAATAAGAAAGGAATGTTGGAACTCCAATAACCTCTCTCTCCCCCTTTGGTCCCAACATCTATCCACCTGTGTAAAAAGTGAACCATGCAATCATCTGGTCTAATTATTCCTCTTGTTTCTCACAAAAAGAATGAATCACATGGTATAATAGGTTAATAATGATCATGAAATCCACCAGGTCACTTCCAAATGGACTTCTCCTTAGGTACAAACCCCAATCATATTCATGGATCTATCCTATGCGTAAGACCCAACCATGTCACTTCCAACAGGTCTCCTCCTTATATATATACCCCAATCATATTCATGGGATACTTCTATGAATAAGCCCCAACCATGTCACTTCCAATAGGTCTCCTCCTTAGATATAAACCCCAATCATATTCATGGGACACTCCTTTGAGTAATTACCAAACATTTCCCTTCAAATGGGAATCTTCCATGTGTAATCCTCGACCACATGTTCCACCTCATGGGAAGCTTCCATACATAAACCCCAACCCTCATCGAACTATGTGGGTTTTGATATCTTCCTTATAAGTTGGGTATATAGTGTTCCTCTATGAGGTTCAATCCCAACCAATTATAAACCCATGTTCTTCCTCCTAGGGTAATAGCTCCTTGACCCACCTCTAGGGGTGTTCTGATTGACCTTCATGGTATGAAATCTTCTCTTTATGGGACATACCTCATGGATCTGCCTCAATGGACATTATGATCAATCCATTGGTAAACCTTTTAGGTGATACATATTAGGTAAATACCTCCTTGATCAACCTCTAGGTGTTTTCCTATGAACGTTCACAGCATGAAATCTTCCCTTTACGGAAGACACCTCTCAGATTTTCCTCCATGGATGTTCTGATCTATCCATTGGTGAAAATTTCAGGTGATCCATCCTAGGGACACACCTTCTTGTCCCACATCAAAAAGGAGTTATTATCAATCAATTTTTTCTCCCCAATATTTTAAACTTGTGACCCCAAGAAGACACCCCTTACAAAGAATGGGATGCTTGAGGTGAAATCCTTGGAAGATATGCACCTACGATTTCAACTACCTCATTCCAAACATGGGATGCCGAAGGTAAAATCCTTGGAAGATATGTGCCTTTAGTTTTAGATACCTCATGATCGACATGATAGGCCTTGTGTTCCATGCCTAAGACACCTCCATGAGATTCCCTCCTATGAGGAAGAATACAGGTGACTAATGTTCCCAGTGTCCAAACATGCCAGTGTTGTCCAATGTGACTACTCTCATGACTAAAGGTTTATTCCCTATAAATACCAATTGGAATTTACATATATAAGTAATGTAATTAATTGTAATCCACAAAGATATGTAATTAGGAATGAGTTCCATGAACATGACTTAACACTATGATGGAGAATCAGACTAGGCGATGAGTTCCAAGGAGGAATCCATGGAAGGAGGAACTGACACCCCATCATCCCATTTCGATCAAGGAGAAGACATTACAATTGAAAGTGATGAAAGACACTCACCTTTGGAAATAGAGAATAAGGGGAAAAAATGCAATGCCATCACGCGTTCGACACATGAGGCGACTCACCCTGATGAAAGCGTTAGAAACATGAATGGAAAACCCAAATTGAAACTCTTCTCATCAACAGGGGGATTAGTAGAATTAAAGACATAAAAAGATTAGAATGTCACCAGATCCAACTATCTGGCACTAGGACCACCAAGAAAATAGTGGGATCAGCATGGAACTCATTAAAAATTTAGGTAGTTAAATGTTGGGCATTCCGATCAGTGACATTGTCAGCAGAGATCTCTCTCCGACTATGGAAGATTGGATAGTGCTGGGGCATTGGAATTTATTTCCTTATAAATATACTGATAGCTTAATCCTTTTTCTTTGTAGGACCCAATTAATAGGAAACTAGCCACCCAATGCCCATAGATGTAGGGGCAGGGGTAGAATAAATGTTAAAGTGGCACTCCCACATGACACCACTTCTACCATGAATCATTCTATTACATCAGCTACCAGGTGACCATTCCCTATATAACCCTCAAAAATCATCCATATAAGAGTGATAGACACCCTCATATACCTATATGATCATTGGGGGGGAGGTCATTCCCATGAGGGATATTGCTTTCTAGGACCTAGAGGCTTCAGCGCCTTACCAACACCACCGCCCCGAGGGACGTGAAGGGATCCATTGTTCCCCAATCCAATAATAAATTTCTTTGGTATCCTCTCTCTTGAGATATCCTATGACTAAATACCCTAAGATTAGGAGGTATGGGATTCCCAAGTTACCATAGCTATGAATATCACTCAGAATCCACCAAGAAGGGATCCCACCAGGCCCCATAAGCGCTAACAATGACCAAACCATAATGCCGAAGAACAGGTGTACTATAAACCTCCTCTTTCGTCCTCGTTCTGAAACACCCAACACCAATGTCGGGAATAATCCCAAGAGAATGATCATAAAGGGGAATCATCTTCCATGGACCTAGTGTCCCCTTACACCACAAGCGCATTCCTCTAGATTCTTACAACACACGAGTAGGGATACATCCATGACTGATTAGGATCGAGACCTCATCCACTTCACAAGATGGCTAGGTTGAAACTATTAATCACTGAAACCACCAAAAGATGTCATGGGCTGGTCCATGATGACGATATTCAGTACAGAAGACCTCCCCATGCTATCTCCAACCAAAGAGGAGATCCCCCTTGATCTCACACTCAACATGGAGGTTCCCCCATGTTCCCAACTTCAATCAAAGCGGATGTCCTCCCCACATCATCAAAATATAGTATGAAAGTCCTCCCTATAGTCATGGTTCCTAACATGGAGTCCCTCCCCATGTTTCATACCATCAGCATGAGGGCCCTCTCACCATTTCTATCTCAAGCAGAGGTACTCACTAATTCAGCATCGATCCATGAGAAGGTCCTCCACACAATTTGACTCATTAGTATGGAGGTCCTCCTCATGCCATATCTAGCTAGAGTGGAGGTCCCACCCACACCTTCAATGACCAACATGAATACCCTCCCCATGTTTCCACCAACTCAAGAAGAGGTCCTCCCAATCCAGTGTTGATCAGTATGAAGTTACTCCTCACACATCATCCTTCCAGTACATATCTCCTCCCTATACCATCACCACCGATCAACATGGAGGTCCTCTCCATGTTCTTGTAGACTAAAGAAAAGGTCTTTCCTACTTTGTTAACAACCAGAATGGAGGTTTTCCCCACTCCTAAAATAGTCAAAGTAGAGGCCCTTCTTACTCTAAAATCAACCAATATGGAGGCCCTCATCATATTCCAACTGATCAAAGTGGATATCCTCCCAAGAATATCACCCACCATCATGGAGGTACTCCCCATTCTAGAGAACTTCCCTACCTTGAAGAACCATCCCGAGGCAGAAGAGAAAAACTCCACCTCTAAAGGAAAAATTTTGGGAAGCACCAAGTCATCATAAATCCCATTAACCTCTCAGATTATGAAGGATAATGCAATTTGGTGATGCAACCTTCACCCCATTCATCTGTGTCATAGTCTAGGGAAGGATCCTGGAAGGTGAAGTTCGTCATCCCAAAAGGTGAGATCCATAGGATCCCCAAATCCCATCACAGGTACATATAGGTGGATGAAGATTTGTCTCCCTTCCATGGGCTCACAATGCAGTCATATCTATCATATCTAGTTTCAATATCTACCTCTACCCAATATCATGGAGAGTTATTATAAAATGGGATAAATGAAGAGAGTCCATTTGAGTCACCAATGATCACTGATTCCCTCACACATGAGGTAGTGGTGAACACCCAGTCCTACAGGGATGTAATGATGTGGTTAACAAAACCCCTGAGGGACAACCTGATGTGTAGAGAACAATAGACTCATGCAGTGAATCCTCCATAGGCAAAACAGATGCCACACTGATCCACATTAGTTCTGCCACCAATCTCTCGACAAGCACCAAATGAAGTCAGGGACAACCAAGAGCAGGCCCCTGTTTATGTGCAAGAAATCCTATGGGAGACTCTGGTTTCTAATTAGTTGTAAGTGGTATTCTATCCAAATGTGACTTCTAAATTTAATATCCCAGAGTCCCTCACTGAGGACCATGTTGTTTGATTCCTCCAGACTTTCAAGATGATGCGTTTTCACCTTTGTGACCATTAGTTGGTTTACCCAAGAAGCCAAGATCATTTTAGTGACATTGGTTAAGAGTGTTGCATGGTTGATTTGGAAGCACTCCCAGTGGCTCAGCACCCTTCACCACCCGGATACCACCATACCCTCCAATAAAGATGCATCAAGAGCTTCACAGTGCTCTATAGAATCATGGAAGAGACATCCCCACATTTATAGATATGGGGCTTGTGACAGTATTCTTATCTCAACTTCATCCCTATTCTGTGTCAGCCATACCTGCCTGTTGATATTGTGGATACGCCTCTGGGTATATTTATGGTAAATATGGATTTCCATGAGATTTACAAGGATTAGGGAACTGATATAGGGTTCAATAGAGAAAAACCTCCCCTTGGGGTAGCACAATATCAGGTGGACCCCCATACATGTGTTTGTACCCACCTACAAAGGCAGACACATGACCTCAGAGATCCCTCTATGTCATTTTCAACTAGTAAGAATACTAATAAGGGTAAGGGAATTCTAGAGCCCTCATATCCATATGATGATGTGCATAATATAGAGGCCAATTCCACAATCACTGCCTTTATCCAATAGGTCACATATTAGAAGAGGGTTATAGACAAGCTCCTTGGTGAGCAATGATCGAATTATGGTGCTCCTTAATAGGACCATATTCCCCCCCATTGGGGTAGCACGGGTAGCCACATGTCCTTCTCATCTAGTTTCTCCCAATCGAGCCTGGTAATCATGCACATCCTGATAGAGTAGATACATAGTCTTATAGAAAGCGAACATGATATGAGTCACCGAATCTGCTTGATCATCATGACAATCTTCCTCAGGAACCAGATAGAATTAATCCACAATCTTTTTAGAATTCCTACTATGTTGATGGGTATTTCAACAAGTTGGTGGCTAGGGATCATTTTCAGTATAGGGACCCTTTACAAGATAATTTAATAGCCTATATCACTGCTCAACTCAAAGCCCTTGAGACATGATGGGTAGAAATCCCATCTATTGGAAAGTCGTATCCAGAATGGGTGGATGACATGAGAGTACCCCCATAATCTAGGAACCCTAGTTTCACCCCCTTCAATGAGGTGGGTAACTCACTTTATTATCTAACCCACTTCATCTAAAGGTGAGAGCCCATGTTGGGAATCGTTGAGTAGTAGGATGCTGCCAAACTCTGATGTTTTGTTCAGACATTGGAAGTAACTATATTCATCTGGTACAACCAGGCACCCATATGAATCATGACATATTGGGAAGACCTCTACAGTAAGTTTCTCTACTAGTTCATCTCCACTACACACAAAAAAAGCATTGAATAACTCTTTAAGTATAAGTAATTTCCTGAAGAGCACGTCGTAGACTTCATCACCCAATGGAAAGGCCTCATGTATTCAATTTATATGACACTAACTCAAGAACATCTACTAACAATGTGTGTGGGGAATTTCATGACTGAGTTGGTCCCTACCCTCATCACTGAGAACTTCCTAGGTAGTTTTTGGTATTTCTATGATAAGGCCTAGTGCCTAGAGTAAGCCTTGCAGCAATCCAAGATAGCATGTCCATTTCCTCTTCCAGTTACCACAAGAAGACACACCAAGGAATAGATTTTCATCATTATATAGGTAGAACCTCACCAAGACTATAAATCTATTACTAGAAGAGCCTCACCAAGCATAGTCTCACTGATTGAAGTAGCCTTATCAAGATCATCCTCACCCAGTGAAAAATCATAAAGCGCCACCTCACTAAGCACAATCACCTAGGTGAGAGAATGTGGATCCGACCCCTCATTAGGATAAAACCCCTCACCAGGGACAATCCCCCAGATTACCCTTCCCAGATAGGAGAAACTGTATCTAATCCTTTAAGGAAATATATGTTTCTAGTTATTTCTGCAGTTCCTTGGAATAGGGGATTATAAAACTGTTAGAGTGCAAGAATCCCCATGAAGCTAAGCTTACCGATCGCACTGACCTTTTACCTTACCATAGAATCCTTGGAAATACCATCAAGAAAATATCTGTGTTCAAGGATTGTCTTTAGGACCAAGTGGATAATGGATTTTTCAAGTTGGGTAATGTTCTGGAATAGGTTGAAAACTTCTTTGTCAAGTCTGATAGTGATAGTAAAGGTGAATGGAAACATGTTTCTAACCATAAGACTCATAATTATGATGAATGGTTATCCCGTAGAGTGGTCTCTCATGCCTATGGCATAATCTGTGCCTGCTTAGGCTGGACCAAACCTCCTAAAGTTATTTCTCCTTCCCCAGATACCGCTTATACATCCACCTCATAGCCTTATTCATCTTAGAAGAGTAGGCGTTGACGATATAAGGGGAAGAAATGCCCCCCATCAGTGCTAAAGCCATCTCGCACCCTAAGCGACTTCATGCCTCTAGAGTTGAGAATCACCCTTGGAGTCCTCCAAACACTGTATGAATCCTTTGATGATGACTAGGACTATAAATCCATGAATACCATTGAGTTGGTAGACCCTTTCCTGGACCCCAATGACGATGAGTATCAAAAAAAGTTCCCCAAGTGCTTATGGTCAATGCCATCAAAGAGGATGTTGAGGACATGTGAACTACTAGAATTATCAGGTTAGTGTTTTGAGCCAGTCTGTTCATGCTACTAAAACTAGAAAATAGGTTCTATATAGAGATTAGTAGACATAGTCCTCCCAGCCTATTCCATCAGACACACCATCACTAATGACCATGATAAACAACTAGGAAGAGCAACCGTAGTTGAATTGTGATCGATTGTGTATAGATAATGCTAGGCCCCAATCAGCCAAAAATCATCTAGTGGTAGTTCTAGGTGAGTTAAATGATGATAAGAATGCCATTTCCAGCACCAGACATAATCCAGTGGTTTATCCAGCAATACCTGTCACACCTTCTTCCAAAGAACAACCCCATATAGGCAGAAATGTGAATTTGGCAAGGAAGTATAATGTGCTAAAGCACCATGAAAACATTTATGAAAGACTCTATATTCTTAAGGCCCTCCATCTATCAGAAGATATGAATTAGGCCCTCATAGAATCCTTGAAACCCCTCCTCCAATTTTAAGTATAGGTAGTAGTTGTAGAATCCTACTATACCGAAGAGGTTGATCAAGAAGAATGCCAATCCATCATTTGTTTCTCCAGAGAGGATAATGGATCTGTCAGTTAGGGGAACATATACTCGTTGTACATCATAGGCCACTTCAATAGCATGAAGATATGTAACTGTCTAGTAGAAATAGTTTCTGAGATCAATCTCATCCCGATCCAGACACTCCGCAAGCTGGGACTCACTAAAGCAGACTTGATCCCCTCTAACCTAAAGATTCAGGGTAATGATAAGACCAACCAGAGACTGTGTGGAATGATTTATTTGAATATAAAATTCATTATATTGATATAAAACATTGAATTTATGATTTTCTCATAGGACACCACCTACAACGTGTTGATGGGTAGGTTATAATTCCATATATATGTAGTAGTTCCCTCTTAATATCACCAATTCCTGACGTACTCCCACAATAGTTGAGTGGGAATGATTCAAGGTGATGCATCTCCCTTCAACTCCTATGAATCCCGCTATATTGATGTTGAATATTAAAGGAGTAAGGATAAGAAGGTTTAGACCAATGAGATTAATAATTCCACTATTGCAGCCAACCTATGGACATACTTAGACAATTCTTTCGTCTTACCGAGTCATCGTTTGGAGGCCACGATGCCAGAATTGGGAAATTTCTTTTTCATTTCTAGGAGGAAGGGGTGTCGTGTCCCTAAGTACAATGAATTCCAAAATATTACCTCATAATCATACACATGTTAGGCTTAGGTGATACCAAAAACCCCTACGCCTATGAAATATTGAGATGTTCACCCCATGGATACAATTGTACATCATACCCACCTATTTGTGTCAAGCTGGGTTGAGCCAATAGAAACTAACCCGCCACTATTTCTATAATATGAAGCTCAGAACCCATGGTTGAAGGCCTGGAGATATTGGAATGAAAGTCTCTATATCCATGGTCTTAGCTGAGCTAGAGTTACCCAGTGAGAATTCCACACCCATCTAAGCAGGCACCAACATTCCATCAGAATTAGCTGGCTCAGATATACTATCTCCTCCCATTGATTCCCTTGTCTTAGGAGATGAAGAGGACCTAGAAGATGCTCCTCCCACATTTGAAGAAGGAATCTACACCACTTTTGATAAACTGATTCTAGTGAACTTTGGTACCAAGAAAGATCTGAGGCCAATGCTGATCAGTGAATCCATGCCTCTAAATAAACAACAACATCATGTGAATTTACTAAAGAAACATCATGATGTATTCACCTAGATCTATGATGAGATGTCAGGACAAGACCCTAATGCTTCCTTCCACCATATTGTTATCCCGGCGAGTAATCGCAAGTTTAAGAAGCCTCCCAGAAAAATACACCTTTCCCATGGTTCCATGGTTGAGGCTGAAGTTGATATGTTTATCAAATCAAAATTCAAAAAGGGAGTTTAATACCCAAAGTGGATAGCCAAAATCACTCTAGTTAGGAAGAAGAATTGGTAGATCAGAGTTTTTATCAACTTCCATGACCTCAATCACTATTTTCTAAAGTATGATTTTCCACTTCTAGTGATAGATCTATTGATAGATTCCATAGCTGGGTTCCAAGATCTCTCCATCATGGATGGATATTCCAGATACAACCAGATCTAGATATCCCCCATATATGATAATTCTATCACCTTTATAGCACCACAAAGAACCTTTTTCTATCAGGTAATGTCTTTTGGACTGAAGAATGCAGGAGACACTTATCAGTGATCCATGCACTGCATCTTCAAACTGATTATTGGGACATTAGTGGAAT
This sequence comes from Viscum album, assembly GCA_963277665.1. Classification (NCBI taxonomy): domain Eukaryota; kingdom Viridiplantae; phylum Streptophyta; class Magnoliopsida; order Santalales; family Viscaceae; genus Viscum; species Viscum album. Next base: position 1,403,465,028 of record OY728120.1, on the reverse strand, counting down.
TATACTTGGAAGACTTGGTGGTCAAATCCCTCTAAAGATATGACTTTCTCAGAGATCTAGAGAAAGTGTTCAAATTACTATTCTCCCAACATTTGAAGATGAACCTATTTAAGTGTGCCTTTGGGGTGACCTATAGAAAGTTTCTCAGCTTCATCATTAGATACAAAGGTATTGAGATTGATTTAGAGAATATCAAGTCCATCATCCAGATTCTTCCTTTGAGTAACCTCTAAGATCTCTGATGACTTTAAGGCCACCTATAATACATATTCCAATTCATTTTGAATTTGGTAATCAACTGTAAACCCTTTTACAAGCTCATGAATAAAGGTAATATCTACCAGTGGGATGAGGAGTGCTAGACCACATTTGAAGATATCAATTAGTATTTGATACATCCTCTAGTTATGATTCCACCCATCCTTAGGAAGCCTCTAGTCCTCTATGTGACCACCTTGGAATGCCCCCTCAGTGCCCTTCTCACTCATAAGAACAACGATGGGAGAGAGAACAATTTATACTATCTCAATCACATGATCCTCAACATGGAGACTTGATACTCTACCATCGATAATAGCAACCTCACACTAAATTTTGTAGTTTAGAAGTTGCAACATTATCTACAACATCATGAGATATACATGGTATCCCATGTGGATCTATTGAAGTATATACCTAATCAACCAATCTTGATAGGACAACTAGAACATTGGGTGGTGATCCTTGAGTAGTTCAACATCAGGTTCGTTCCATAGAAATCTATCAAGGGTCAAGTGTTGGAAGTTTTTTTATCCACCCATCCAACCCATGAAGAGCTACCCTTGGATGTAGAATTCCTAGATGATTCTATCCTTTTAGTGGACTAGGATACACCATGTTTAAAGATACACTTTGATGGAACCTCCCAGAGCCCAACTAGTAGAAGGCTCAATGATCCCAAGCTCAACAGAGTAGGCCTGGGGATCATCTTTATCATGCATGCACAGATTGTTCTGCCTTACTCATTCCAGTTGTCAAAAGGTTGCACCAACAATAAGGAAGAGTACCAGGCACTCATTACGGGTCTCAAGATAGCTCTCTAGATTGATTTTTCCTACATGGATTTGAAGGGATACTCTAAGTTGTTCATATAGAAAATAAATGGCTACTACATCATCAGGAATCCAAAGATCATGCCCATTCTCAAGGGAACTCACCAGCTGATGGCCCAGTTCCCTTCTCATCCGAAGGTGACTCATGTTCCTTGGTCATAGAATGGTCAAGCCGATTCCCTAACCAGTTTGGATGCCTCTCATGTATAACCTGACTAGGATGATATGTTTATTCATGTGGCACATTGGAGGGTCATTTCTACCATCATTTGAGATAATGATGATAGATCGTAGGTAAACCAGCTGACTACTAGTGTTTCCACATCAGGACCAATGGACCCCCCATAGTAGAAGAAACCTATTATTGGATAACCCCTTTCATAGAGTATCTCCATCATGACACACTCTTGTCAGATCAAGCTGAATGTGAGTGAGTCCATCAGTGCACAACACATTTCACCCTCCAGAGTGGGCCTAACCTCAAGAAGACTCTCTATTGATGTGTGTTTGATGGAATTATCCTCCATTTAATCCAAGGAGATGATATTACCTAGGTTACAAATGTTCATGATGGGTCATGTGGAACTCAATCAAGCAGGGTTGAAGCTCTCCCACCAGATTCAAAGGATGTGCTACTTCTATCCCACCATAGTCCATGATTATATCAATTTTTCCAAGAGGTGTAAAAACATTAGATCCATTCCATCTTTGTGCATTGAACACTGAAGAACCTTTATACTACTAAGTATTCTTGGACCTTTGTAGTCTAGGTACTTGATGTCATGGGACCATATCCACCGGAAATAGCTCACAAGTTCATGTTCATTCTGACTGTGGAAGATTTCTTTTCCAAGTGAGTAGAAGTAATTCCTCTTAAGAAAGTAAAGGTATAGTCATTGGTCAAATTCATGAGCTCCAATATAATTCAGCAATTTAGATTACCTCATTCCATTCTCACCAACAATGACACCAAATTCTAGGCTTCTAAGATGAAGATGTTTTATACTAAGTACAACATTCGGTACAACCATACTTCCCGATATCATGCATAGGAAAAAGGACATATCAAGGTGTTCTGAAAAACCCTCTCCAAAATTATACAGAAGATGGTGGGATAGAATAAGAAGAGTTGGATGGACAAGCTCTCCAATGCTCTTTGGACTTATCAGATGATGACCTAAAATTCCACCCAAGTGACTCCATATTCCTTAATGTATAGAATAGAGGCAGTCCTACTCCCTCTTAGTGAACAATTCAAACCTAAATTGGGATATTTCCATCAATAACTAAGTGTGGCTTGATTCCCATCTTTATGGGATAGGTAGTGATGCGCAAACATTTTTTCTTTGGGACCGACCACAAATTCATCAAAACCTCTTCACCCTTAGGCCCCATTTATGGAATGATAGGCTCACTTATTCCTTATTTATATTGATTATTTCTTTTATCTGTACCATGTAGGTTCCCATAGGTCCCAACCTAGTCTAAGCATCATGACTTCAAACTGTATGCAAAGCTGATCCGGACTGTGTATGTGGTGTGAGTAACTCCATGGTCCTCATTCACATCAGGTTCATTATTCCACCAAATTTCACATATCCCTTTTAGAGTTTTTACCCCATGGTCTGAGATTCATGAACTTAAAATGATATCCGCCCTATGGTCTATGAGACATGACATTAAACTGTTCTCAATGGTCCAAAATATATGACCTTAAACTAGGAGTAAATATCCTCAACACATGAAATCATACTATAATCCTATCCTGAGCAAGTTCAGAATCCCTCACCAGAGAGGATTTCCCTACTAGTGTTGATCTCACACCACAATGTGTTTTCTATAACTATGCATGGCTTTATTCCCATCCTTATGGGATATATAGGGATCCCCAGAAACTTTGTCTTTGGGACCAACCACAAGTTTATTAACCTTTCATTCCCTTGGCCTCGATCATGGTCTAGAATGTATGACCTTAAAACTATGAGAAACCAACATTAGGACTGCTTTGTGTGGTGTGAATCCTCCTTGTCTCAGTCATGTTGGTTTTTAACCCATGCAGTACACGAACATATTTGAATGTCCCTTTCCTATGGTCCAAACTCGACGACATTAAACTAAGAACCCACGGTCCCGGAAACATGACCTTAAACTATTTAAAACAAGTACAAGAATCAAAACTTTAAAAATGTATGTGATTTTATTTAAGATTGTGTTGTGTGGTGTTGGGTCCCCTTGGGCCCTCGTTCATGTTAGGTTTTTCATGACATCACACTGCACATGCCTGCTTGAGAAACCCCAATGGCCCGAACTCCATGACCTTAAAATAAGAGACTATAGTCCAAGAATAATGAATCTAAAATGTGTGTGAGTCCTCTCTGGGATATGTAGTGCAGACTTAGTCCCCCTTTGTTCAGACTCACATCAGGTTTTTCACTATGTCACGCTACAAATATCAATTTGAGGCACCCAACTATGGTCTAGGAAATATGACCTTAAACTATTATCAGTAGGTCCAAGAATTATGAACTTAAACTATTTACATCCCCTATAGGCTGAGTTGTATGAATTTAAACTATATATCCTAACATCCTCGACACATGATGTTAAACTGTGATTCCAGCCCGTTCCAAATCAGAATATTTCTAGTCCTCTCGTCAAAGAGGACCATCTTCATCGACATTGGTATCTTACCACATAATGATTTAGAAATACATGTGGCTTGATTCCCATCCCTATAGGATATATAGTAATTCTCATACTTCTCATCTTTGGGCCTAACTAAAAATAACCTTTGGCCCCAGATATGGTCCACACAATATGGCCTTAAACTGTTTTAAAAACTCGGGTTTGAATCCCACTTTTTGATATGCCCTATTCCACACTTCAAGTACTCCTTGGTTTGGATTTCCATCACCCTTAAAATCTATATGGAACCCCAAATTATGATGGTATCATTCCATTTTTGGCCCACCTCCCATCCTGTTTCAACACCCTAATGGATCTCAGGTAGCAAACAACAGATCCTATGTTCCAAACATGGTTGAAATTCGATCTTTCATTTGTTCACCTCATTACTATTTGGTGTGGTTGAGATTCCTATATTTTGAATATGTTTAGAATTTAATCCCTACCCATGGATCGCCCCTAATATGGATCTTGAAAGTCTTTATTTACATCATTTACACTTCCTTGTATCCTAGTGTAATTCTAGTACCCTTGGTGTCACCTCTAATCCGTTCTTCCACATGGCAGAGAGACCCCCTTACTATTCCTTATTTCCCACACTAAGCATGAATCACATGGTATTAGGAGTTCTAGTAGGGTGTGCACTAATGCGGTCAAGTTGTACAAAGGATCCAATAGTCTAAACTCCATGAACTTAAACTAGGGGTTCAATTCCAAGCATCATGAATCTAAACTGTATACGGGTTATCTTCTCAAGGGTATGTTCTGTGGTGTGTGGGCATCCTTGGTCCTCATTCAAGTTATGATTCTCATTCCATCATGCAACAAATGTATATATTGGATATTAAACATTTTCTAGGTAGTATGACCTTAAACTACATGCAACGTCTTGGTCACATGATGTTAAACTGTGAGATGCATCTTGATCACACAGTGTTAAACTATTCAATGCTCTATACTTACAGTATGAAATTAAACTGCATGTCCAACGTCCTCACCATACGATGTAAAACTACATATTTATCTTTCTTTTTGCACAACGTAAAACCGAAGGGCATCTTAGGCCCTATCCTGACATCCCTTCCTTCGGTGCTAGTCATCTACCACACCACTCATGTTTCTTCAACCCTTGCATGGAATTTGAGATAATACTCCACTGGAAGATGGGTTTGCTCTTTGTTCAGAACAGTATGCTTACAATAATGTGCTCTAATCCATGGTGGTTTAATTCTAGGAGTGTTGGAATCCATTCAAACATTCTTTCACTCCACTCCCATAGTTCGCATGCCCATTATTTGGTTTCTTATCCCCTTCCACATCTAAAGGGACCCCTAACAGCTTGGTCTCATGCCATTATAGCTCACCTACCTTCCAATTCCAACATTCTGGATGACTTTAGATGAAATTTCGAGATAGGTTCCATGTTTTGAACATGGTTAGTGGTCGACCCTCATCTTTTTTTCCCTATTCCAGGATAACAATATAGATACTGTGTTTCATACATGATCAGTAGTTATCCTATATCATCATTCCGCTCTCATTGTGTTCCATATTTTTAGCATTGTGATTCATGATTATCATTTCAATTTATTCTAATAAAATTCAAGTCTCTTTGTATTATCCCTTCGTTCACTATAGCACGTTGGAAAATAAAGTTTGTTATTATGAGAGCCTTGTTCTCTAGACACAACAACTCTCAGTCTGGGCACTATTGGTGATCAGTCAACAACAACATACCCCAAGTTCTTGATGATTGTCCAACACTCCCATATAAAGATCAATCACATTGACATCCTTTGTTTATTACATTGGGCATGACACAGATGAGCTTATGGATTTATTTTTAGTTATCTCATAAATATGATTGAAGTAAGACAATAGAGAAAAGAAATTGTTTGAGAGCACAAATTAAACTACAGAGTTTCATAGGGTCATCCACATATCATAAAATCTCCCCCAAAAAATGCGCCTCTACGACTCTACCTCAGTGATAGAGCACTTAATCTCGGCTAGCCTCTACCGAGTGATCTTGAAGACCTATTACCACATAGTCATTCTTACTTCTCCTCATCATATTGTGAGTTAACATCATCAGCCTCGATCCACTTACAGTCCTACTCCACCTAGAACTCAGATTATTATTTCTTAATCATAGCCTCTTTGTCCTTAAACACTTCTAATTGAGCCCTTAGGGTTCCAGTGATCTCATCTTGATTAGAAAAAACCATCATGATCTTCTGTTCCATCCCCTCCAAGTGGTTGATCTCTTCATCAGCCTTCTAAATTTCCTGGGATACCTTATCCTTATGTTTCCTCCATAACAAGTCAATATCCCTCCCATTAATGCATGATTGTTCAAAAAGGAATATTCGGTCTAATGCATGAAAAATCCTAGAATCCATCACACTGGTCCTTAGAAAAACTAACCATTGGTAGAGATATCCCAACCTTTGTGGCAGTTCATCCATCCAAATGTGAGTGATGAAGTTCTGCACATTCCTCCATGCCTTACGATTGACAAAACGATTATCCTTGGAGACATCCAAACCAGAGTCCTATAAATCATTAGGTGGTGAAGTCTCATGAGGAGGAAAGACCACCATTATGCTTTTAGTTGGGTCCTCTATTTGCAGATCTTCAAATGTGAGTGGCAGGATGACCATCCCAGGGAATGAATCCTTGTTATCCTCTCCGCCTGTGATAAAAGATTTCGCTTCACCTTGAGGCATCAGAGAGGTGGAAATAATCATCCCAGCTCCTTTGGCTACTACTGCAGGTGTCCCAAATTCAGTTTTGACCCCCTTAGTAACCACTGGTGGTAATTCTGGGGAAGACACACCCAATGCATCCACCTCAATCATCTCAACTACTGATGTCGTTTCCAATTCCTCTATTAAAATTTTAGTCCCAGAAGCTACTTCTAGTGGCACCACTTTCAAATCTATTTTAGTCAGACCTATTGTGGGTCCTTTATTCACCTCCTCCATCAAGGTTTTGGTCTTGGAAGTCCCCCAATATAACTTAATTAGTTGGACCGACTTCCATGGCCTCTCTGGGCCTTTTTATTAGGAGAACAATGTATATTATCTCCACCAAGGCCTTAGGAACATCTAATGTGAGTGTTGGCACTGGTGGTTGAGTTTTGAGCGCTGTTCGAACTTCCATTCCAAAATGTGTTAGTAAAACACATAAATTCAAAGAAAAGATCCATATTTATAGAGGGGGGGGGGGAACTTATGTGAATTGTATAATCCGATGAGGAGTTCCTAAAGATTCACCGATTGCCTCCCGGGTAGGGTTCCTTATCTAGTCACTGCCTCTACTATTGGCACCAATGTTTGACTACTTGTAGCCACGACATCAGGATGAGACACCATTTTTACCCCTTCATGGGTTGATATCCTATCACCTTCCTTTTCGGGTCCATCTCTGACCTCCCACTCCTCCATTATTGATTCATGTGCAAGTGAAAAAGAGATTTAGATAGTAGTTATAAGGAGTAGGTTATATCTGAGGTGCGTAAGATCCAGATATTTACCTGGCTAGTAGTGGTGCCTCCTCTCAAAGGAAATAATTGATAGGAATCCTCTTAACACATCTCGTGTAACTCATTAGTAAAAGGAGCGTACACAGCTATTTCAGCCACTGATACTTGTGGGGGAGAGGTCTTGTCCAGTAATACCCTCACCCATATAGTCAACGAACACGTAGTAACCTAAGAATGCACTAGGTCTACCAGTTCCCCCATGTATCATTCCCCCTCATCCCAAGACACGAGGAAGCCAACATTGGTATGACCAATCCCAACGAGATATATCCCATACCTATTGAGGTGCTACCACATCATGTGAGGATCGAGGGACTGCATGTAAACAACCCAGTTATCCCAAGATTCAAGGAATATGAGATTGATGGGAATTTACACGTGACATAATTTCCTTTTAGGATCTTGTAAAAACGTCCTGTGAACTACCCTGAATAGTTCCCCTTCCTCCTTCCCAAGGATGTTGGACCTGGTACTGCTGCTCCTATCCCTTCACCTCTTGCACATTCATACCCATGAACCACTGGACCTGATTCTGATGACCTACACATTGGACCTACTCTAACTCCATGGCTCCCTCCAGTCACCACTCTTCCCCAACCTCAATGTGGAGGAATCACCCCTTCATTATCCTAGATGGACCATTGCCTCATCATGAACCCAGGATATGCAATCTCCTCACTATGTTCATAGTCATGGGTTAGACTGTATGCAGTAGTGGATGGAGGAAATTTTTTCTACATATTTCCATATTCATATATTAAAATGAGCCAAAGTTGGCTCATCACCAAAGGTTGTCACTCATGATGTACCTATGAGTACACCTTAGGGGTTAAATGCTACAGGAACCTAAATTTCCTTGCGAACCGGTGTGGATTTTATGGCTCAAAAACTATCTCACAGTCAATCCTTGCATCCAATAACCCACCTCAAAAGGCCAGGAGGTATGATATATACTCCTCAATCCCTGCACTATCATCAATCACTACCCCCATAAGTATGGAGAATGGGTGAAAGATAAAGTGATCTTCCAGCCCAACCTTGTCCATCACGTCTGCTGGGCCCAACTTGATTGGGTAACTCCTTGAAATATTCAGGATGGATGACCAGAAGTTCATTGTGGTAGGGGAGATAGGATTTGGATACTCATACCCCCCATGTGTGTAACCACCTAGATGTATAGAAAGTGAAAAGTCCCACACACATGTAGCAATATCTTCCTTTCACTAATGTGCCGAAGCACTTTGTACAACTTCTCTAGCACTGGGACTCCAAGGTTAACATGCTGACCCATCACCATTATTTATACAATTATGAAGGTGCTTGGACACACCCCCACTTGTTCATCACTTACTGGGAGAATCCACCCACAGATGAGCGCTGCGATGAATCCTATCAGTTTGACTAGAGGTTAAGGATCAATCCTGACACTGTATCCCCACAACTACTACTGCCTCTCTTCCAAAATCCATTATTATGAGCCCTTATTACCCTTTTGATATCCTCTAGGACATGTTTTTGGCCTCTTAGAAAAATTAATTACTAGAACTCCTCCCTCAATGGGCTCCTCTTCTGGTCCAGTCAAGAAGTATCCAAACCACTACTTAAAGGGAACTCCCTTTGTCCCCGGATTTGCCTCACTGGCGCCTTAGACCAGATCTAACAACACCTTCTACAAAGATGATAGCTATTATTGGTCCCCACATACATTCTCTATGAGGATAAACTCATCGTATATCTATCCCAAGATTGGGATCCCATATATTTGGTGAAGGTACCAAAGGCTGATGTCGACCTCATTGTGATGAAAATGGAATATACTGGTCTCCGGTGACCATCTTCATAGAATCTCGGGCATGATTTCTTATGAAAAGTAAACATGGAATTAAAAAGACCATGCTGCCTCATAAAGTCCTACCCACTTTAACTCTACCTCAAATTCTCATCATGATGCACACTCCCAGTAGGACCATGCCCATTTATTTATGAAATTGCTACCCGATGCAAGTCCCAACCACCGGTCTATCCCTTATCAGAGTCTCCAAAACCTACCTTAAGAATCATTTGATACTGAGGTGGGGATGCCTCATCCTCCATATTCTCCCCATCAATGTTATTTATGTTGTTTTATAGTTAGTATGTTGTGATGGGTGCGTGGTCTTTCCAAATGTGACCTACAGTAGCCCTATGCCACTGGTTAGGGTTCCATAATTATCTCTATTAGATCAAGGATTATATCACATAAAATCATTTATTTTATGTTATATGTAATTTTAATTTCATGGATTATTATTTACTTTCATCATGGATATAATTTATTCAATGAAAAATTTGTTTTAGAGGAAAAAGTTATAAGAATTGATTTGTTTTCTCTATTATGAAAATTTAGCAAAAGTTAATTTTTCTAACTTCATTTTAAAATTATAATTTTTATTTTTTCTTATAAAAGGAACCACATAGATTCATTATGGTATTCTACTAGGTTTTATCTCACATCATATAGACACCCTTAGTGTGTATACAGTATTTTATTATCTTTGTTTTTGTTAAAGGCATGGTTTATGTTTTAGTAATAATGAGTAGATCATGAGATTGTATATAAAATTATAGAGGTGGTGGAATAAGAAGGAAATTGTGTGTCACATAGAGATTTTTAGGTTTTTTTATTCATGTACAATCTTGAATAATAACCATGTACACCTTAAACTTATATTTTATTTTATATATTTTATATTTTATGAATGGATGTTAGTTATTTATTTGGTTCATTATTTGATCTAATTTATTCATTATTATTTATAGAGTGAAAATCATTCCCATTTGTATGTGTGATTCCCTTTAAACTTGTATCAGTCTATTGCGATTGGTAATGTACTTTAGGTCAGTGGTATGCTATTTTTTGTATGATGGAAAGATATTATAATTGGTATATTATATACAACAAACTAATTTATTGAATTAAAAAATAATAATATCATTATAGATTTTATATTTTGTATTCCAAGGTCACAATGAAAGCACAATGCTAACTGGGTGATTGTAGTTGAGAAATATAGTTGGATCGATTCTTTCCCATTCATAAGATGTTTTTAGTTGAAGATCATTGTATACTATATATCAAATAAGTAGTGGTACCACATAAAGATATTTAGTCTATCATATAGATAGCTATATACACATTACTTCAATATTTTAGGGATAACATAAGAATATTATTGGTACTCAGTTAAATATAATCATATCTTATCATCCTCGAAAAGAGGGATAATCAAAATATACCATAAAAATATTGGAGGTTATTCTTAAATAATTTATATTGAAATATGGGATATCCTATAATTATTATACTCCTTTGGTTGAATTCATTTATAATAACAACTATAAATAATCAGTTTTTATCGATTCATTTTAAGTGTTTTATGGGAGTCCATGTTTATTACCATTATGTTATACTAAACTAAATGATAATTTTTTATTTGGACCTAGTATTTTGAAATATAATACTAAATAAATTTATTTGATTAGGAAAAGAATAATAAAAACTCAAACTAGATAAATTTCATACACTAACTATCAATAATGACCCATGTATTTTTTAGTTTGAGATGGATTCCTTTAGATAATGTCACTTCAATTTGGGAATAAAAATATTAGAAAATAGGGAATGTTGAAAACCCTATATAGAAGAAATTTGGAGTTTTTCAATACATTTGAGAAGGGATATATCATTTTTAATTGACACCAAACTATGATACAGTGTATGAGGTATTCCATGTTTCTCAATTAAGGATGTACTAACTAGATCTAACACAACCCAACCTACTAGGACCCTACATGGGATATTATTTTGGTTTAGTGTACTACCCCTATCCCACCTCCAATAGGCTAGGGGATAGTGAGTAACACTAGGAAGGAATATCACTCATATGAGAGGACTTATCAAAATAAACATGAACACAATCATATAGCTTCATAACTGAATGTAATAATAAAAAACTAGACATAATAACCATATGTAATACAATTTTCATGAAAAATACACTAACCATCCATAATAGTTTAGAAAATGATAAATAAAAATGGTATTGGAAAATATATAATCCCCATATCTTAAAATAAATATAGAACTTGAAAACTTATAAAAGGAAACTATTTATAACACCCACTCCAAACACTAACACCATTGAAAATATCCACTTATGAGAACCACTATTCTATATCTCAACCAAAATTATGTCCACCAAATTCACCCCTTAATTGTGAATCATTTTTATATATAGAATACGTGTGTTTCTGAGGCTTTTGTAGAGGTGAGTATAAGAATACCTAGTAGGAACCCCCATAATTAATGTGAGGATAATAATGCATACTATCTCAAAACCATTTTTATAGAAAAGACAATATAAATCCTTAATATTATGTAATTATTGTGATGAAAAATTCCCTAAATCCCATTTTTATGACTTAGTTGTAAGTCCTACCTCAATGGGAACCATAAATACCTAATATGTCATAGGACATGAAACATCGAAAGTACCAATATTTCATAACTTCCATGAAAACTCTCTATAAATATTGCAGTGGTATCACTTCTCATTGATGGATATGTGTGTTGATAAAGGGAGTACATGACCACTTTAGAGGGCCGTTCCCCGAAACATGGGTGTACTAAATCCATGGATGGAGGACTGTACCATGACACTTGGTGGATCACCCAAACTTTATTTTTCATATGGGGGACTTTTCCTTATCATGAGTATATTTCTAAAGGAGTACTTGAACCCAAATAGAGGACTGAACACACTAGGGATTAATGATTCCATAACTGATTCAAACACCACACCCAAACCCTATCATTTTTACCGTGACGATATGATACTAAAACTATCTAAAACACCCCATGAACTATCTTTTATGACAATGAGGATTGAACCATTACAATTTATATAGAAAAATTATTAGAATATACTATTTTTTTTGTTTGATTATAACACCCAATTGATAATATATTAAAAACATAATGAAAAGGAAAGTGTATTTCATATACCCTCTCAAGCATGGTGTATATCCCTTAGGAAATAGTAGGATTTGTACTTTTATCACTTTTCATGTGGGGTTAACTTACATGGAGTGACCCTTATTTGGCATGGAATGTGGGACTCATGAGCTAACTAGTATTATACCACTACAATTATAAACATGTCATTTACTTATACACAACATGTCTCTTGGACCACACAGTGTGTATGAAAAAATGGATAGCCATGCATGTACTTATGTTGGATAAAAATCCCTCAAGGTAACATTGTAGTGTTTTTGGGTTGATTGTGTTTATCGAAAAAGCTGGTTTCCAAAGTCAGTTTTGAATTTCCAAATATATTTTTTACATGGTATATTGACAAAGATCCAATACAAAGTAATGGTTCTCTGGTGGTGGTAAAGAAAGATACGTTTACAAGTTGGCACTGTTTCCCAGTGTTTTCCAAATTTTTGGAGTCCAAAATTAGAAGGATGATAAAAGGGTGTTTTTAGTAATGGAAGTAATTTTTCATAAAAGAAAAAATTTATGCACAAGGGTGATGATGATTCTCAATTTTTCGTGCAAGTCAATATTTGGGATCAACACATCAAAATATGACAAAGTATTGAGTCGTGTGAAAATATGAATTTGCGAAAAATATAAACTTACATGACATAGGTTGAGTTGTGAACACTCATGAAATAAAGATGAAGTGATTGGCACAAAAGCGAGTTACTCGACAAATGAAACATCAATTATTCACTTCTGTGCATGCATAAAATTAACGTGCACAAATATGGGTGTGTAAGTATTTTGTACTTAGGATCAAACGAGTCTATAAATTGGTGGCTACCCCCTCATTTCAGCATCTCAACCCTTAGAGAAAATTAGGGCTCTAAATCATGTAAGAGTTGCGTGTAAGGTAGTAAAGTTTCATGAAAGGAGATTTTTGTGAAGAAACGAATGTAATATTTGTTGTGTGAAAAAATGAACTTGCATCTACTTGACCAAGGGAGTTGTACGTAAAGCCTGAAAGTTACATGAAAGTTGGACTTCCATGATAAATGTTAAATATTACATGCAAGGTGATAAATTTGTGCACAAGACATCCAAATGTTGCATGAAAGACAATGTGTGAATCAAAAGGGATTTCCCAGTAAATCTGTGGTAAAGTGGTATTTATCATGTGGATGAAAGTGTAACTTAATTTCACACTAAATGAGGTGTAAACCATATTGAATCAAGTAATCAAAAGGGGATCTTATGAAGAAGCAGTTATCACACTTGATTTGAGAGATAAGCAGGATTTTATATTGTGACTGGTTGTAAACTAGGTGGGATAGTGAGTCCACACCGAAATTTTTAACAGCAGTTCACTTAGTGGATTTGGTATATAGGCATATTTCTTTTGTATGCTCCTTTGACATAGACCAGTGTGGGTGAAACAAGTAAATTTTTTATTTCTCATTCATTCTTTCATTTATTTTCATAAATTTCTATGGGAAATAGAGAGAAGATAGATTTATTTAATGATGAAACAATATCCAGAGAGGAATTTGTTTTAATCTGTCATACCCTGATTAACCCCTCTCTTAGGGTATTTAACCTAGTTAAGCTAACAATTGTCATTAAAGATAATAGTTAATTTTAGTGATTCTCTCTCAAGTGTATCAATGGAGGTTGTTATTCAAAAAGGGATTCCGATCTTCATTGGGAACAATTTTCAATTATGGAATAATCAGATGTAACAATATTTCCAATCTTTATGTATGTATTTCTATACAGTATCAACACATGGTATTTTAACTTATGTAGATAGTGGTTCTTTTTAAAAAGTTTAAAAAATGGAATTGGATGTTGATACCAAAGGGATCAATGTATTGGGGGGAGATTTATCCAATGAAATCTATACAATGAAGATTTCATGGAATTCAAATCATTCTATGTGGGAAAGCTAATAAATATCTATAAAGGTAATTGAAAAGTTAGAGAATCAAAACTTCAAGTTCTATGAAAAAATATGAGCATCTGATAATGATCCCCAATGATTATGTTGATGCGTTCTTTGACTGGGTAAATGTTCTTATGGAATACATGCATGGTCTTAGAGAAATTATTGAATATGTAATGATTATTAAGTGAATCTTGAGAATAATTTCACCATGTTTCAATCTAAAAGTTTCTATTTTTGAATATAAAGATCTAAATGAGATGACACTGGATAGCTTATACAGTACTCTTACTACATACGAGATGAGAAATGAATATATTGAATCTGTGGAAAAAGGGAATTCCAAATAAGTGGAATTAAAGGCCATGGAGAAGCTCAACATTGAATATAGTAATGAAGAAGAAGAGATGGTTGAGGTAATGTAATTCCTTTCCTCAAATATTCAAAGAGGAAAAAAGAAATTTCAAATGGAAACTCTCACTTGTATACTTTTGATGTGGAAAGGTTGGACATATTACAGTAAGGTTCCCCAAGAAGTTTCAAGATGATGATGAGGATGAAATTGAAATTCCCATGAAGAAGTATTTATCCCAAGTGAAAGGAAAGAAAAGGTTTAAGATATTTTTTTTTTCAAAAATAAGAATCTTATTTCACAATAAAATAAAATTTTAGATTAATCTAAGGTTAAATAGGTGTATAAATACAAATATCATGGAGATAATTCTATGGTTGAAATTATAGGTAAAAACCAGAAAAAGGAAGAAAGTGACATTGATGAAGAAGTGGTCAAAGGAAGAGTTGATATACAGGATGAATTGGAATCCTCTCTTGAAAAGATATATGTTTGGAGACCCAAAATGAAGAAAGATAACAAAGTGGTTCATGATGCCAAACTCTATATGCAACAGTAGGAAGAAGAGAAGTATGATCCAATGGAAGAAATTTAGAATCTCAACTCTTTATTTCTAGAGGACTCAAAAATGGTTAGTGGGAATAAAATAAAAGTTTAATAAGAGAAAGGGGCAGTTGATGGTTTGAATAACACAACAAAAGAACAAATAAAATGCATTAAAGAACCTGAAGAGGAATTCATCATCCTATGATGAAAATTTAAAGATCAATAAAAACTACTGATTCCCAACATGTTACCAGGAAAGAAGAACATTCTGGTGAAAAAAAGATAGAAGTGGAGCATAGAGGTCTAGTAGAAAAGAAGAAACAATCAAGTTCAAATGATAAGGATGATATGGTACTTGACTGAAAACAAAAATAATTGATGATTAATGTCAAAATGAAAGAACCCACTCTGATATTGAATATTTATTTGGGTACAAAGAAGAACTAAAAGATTTATAGAACCCAAGGGAAAACCAGTGGTGTAGAAGTGACATGCGAGAATGGACCCCACATCAAGTGTTATTACATCGGAAAGACATGACACTCACAAAATGTGAGTTTCATAGCCAAGAGATACTGAAGGACACAAGAACAACAAATTAATCCAAAAATAGATCAATAATATAAGATATCTTTCTAGGATAATTGTTTTTTGTGTAGAGGATTTGGACACATGGACAGATATTATACATAAACCATGCATAAGAATGTATTGAAGTAGAACCAAAATGGTTGTAAGCAGCAACTCAATGAATCAAAAAGTTAGGTTAAAACAAAAAATTGATTTTTACCTCTTCAAGATAAATTTGGTCCATCATACTGCAATAAAGATCAATATTTTTAATCTATACCAAGTATGAAGTAAAAAACATGGATAAAAAAGAAAAGAGTTGAGAAGGTAGTGGTTTCATAAATTAACCTTAAAGCACAAGATCATTCTGGTGTATAGATCCTTGATAGTGGATACACATACCATATGATAGGTAATAAGTATATTATTACAAGAATAAAATATGACAAGGATGGTGTTTTCAAATTTGGAAATGATAAATTCCTGAAAATAATTGGCTTGAGAAAAGCCACGTTTGGGGAAAAGAAATAAGACATGCTGATTTCTTAGCCATTGAAGGTCTCCATCATAATTGTTCAGTTTTAGTAAACTACATGACTTGGGATATTCTATAAGATTTACTAAGAATATGTGTATCATCAAAGGAAGAGATGGTTCACTTGTTCTACAGGGAAAAAGAAAAAAGGGGAATCTCTACCATGTAAGTGGAGAAGAAGATATGTTCTTTTTATCCATAGAGGAGGAAAACATGTTGTAGAAAACAATTCTGGGCCATATATTCCAACCATCACTAGAAGATCTGGTCAAATGTGACACATCTTGAGACATGCCTAAGATATCATGGGATTATACTCATATGTGTGATGATTGTCAAAAAGGTAATATCATCAGAAATACATACAATGAAAAAGAAAAAAAGTCAACCAGAGTGATTGAATTAGTGCATGCAGATGTATGTGGACCTATCTCACTAATATCCATTAATATAAAGAGGTATTAAATTCTCTTAATTGATGATTTCAACATGATGGCATGGGTATTTTTCATTTCCCATAAGATCTATGTGTTCAGTTGCATAAAAAATATCAGAGGGAATCATAAAGGATGCTTGGACTAAAAATTAAAAAGTTTCATACTGATAATGGTATATAATTTAGAAATATCAAGGTGGAGGATTATCTCATGAAACATAGGATAAGGAATAATTTTTTAGCTGTGAGAACTCCTCAATAGAATGGAGTGGTTGAGAGGAGAAATTGGATTATCAAAAACATGTCCAAAACATTGCTTTTTGAAAAAGACCTACCAGAGATATTCTCGAAAGAAGTAGTTTTGACATCGGTTTATATATCTATTAGGGATCTATTGTGTTTAAAGGAAGAAAAGTTTCCATATGAGATATGGTATGTAAATAATCCAACATTAAAATACTTTTTAATCTTTGTAAGTAAGTGTTTTATTCTCAATAAAGATAAAAATATGAAATTTGAGTTATGTGGAGATAAGGGTATATTACTTGGCTACTCAGGAAAAAGAAAATCATATAAATAGTCCAATAAGATGTTGGGATAATTAGTTAAAAGAAATAATGCCACTATAGTGTAAAATAAACAGAATCTTCAACAACATAGTGAACAGTTCCCTGATGAAAGTGATGAGGAGTTAATCACCATAGGGGGAGAAGAAGTGGGAAATGCTGATTTATAAGAATACATTAATGATGATTAGGAGGAAGAAAAATCTGTATATGTATATAATCCAAATAGTTGAGCTGAAATTAATAGAAAAAGTATCATTGGTGATCAAGAAGTGCCAGTTCAAACATGGAGAATGAAGTATTTACAACAAAATTCTTTCTTATCTTAGGTAGAGCCTAATTTTTTTGAGGAAGAAGTTGGTGATGAAAACTGGGTTCAGTCTATGAATGAGGAGCTGGACAAAATTGAGAATAATCGGACATGGGAGATTGTTTCGATACTAATGGGTAAGAACATCATTAGAAATAAATGGGTCTTTCACAATAAGATGAATGAAGATGGTGTAGTGATTCAAAACAAATCATGAATAGTGTGAAAAGGGTAATCCCAGATAGAGGGTATCAATATTGATGAAACATTTTCACATGTTTTAAGGCTAAAGATAGTCAGATTATTCTCGGCCATAATAGTGAAAATAAAGTTCAAATTTTTCTAGATGGATGTCAAGTCAACATTTCTGAATGGAGTACTAGAAAAAGAAGTTTGTATTGAGAAGAAATATTATTTTCTCATTCATAAATCTAAGAAAAACGTTTTCCAATTGAGAAAGGTGCTATATGGGTTGAAGAAAGCACCAAGAGTGTGGTATTTAAGGATCGATCTATTTTTAAATAAGTTCAGTTTTCAGTACGGTGGAGTTGATTACAATATATATGTTAACAATGGTAGTAATAAAAGGATGATGGTGATGGTGTATATAGATTAAATAATATTTGGTGGATCAGATGAATCTCAGTGTAAACATTTTTTATAAGTCATGAAAAGTGAGTTTTGAAATGTCAATGATTGGTGAACTAAATTTTTTTCTTGGTTTATAGGTGACACAAGGAAATAACGACACATTCATTTCTCAATATAAATATGATAAGGATATTTTGAGAATATTTTGAATGGATAATTCCAAGGATATGATAGCTCTGGTGGCTACCCAGATGAAACTGCCATGAGATGATAAAGGTAATGCAGTTAATATAATATAATATAGGAAAATCATTGGTAGTCTATTGTACTTGATAATGATAAGACCTGATATTGTTTTTTCCAAATGAAAAGAGTCATGGTATAAAAGAAATACTAAGGAAATAAATTTTCTTATAGTTAAAATAATACTTCAGTATATCAATGTCATAATGGATTTCAATTCTTTTTACAATGAAAAATATTATCAAGAGTTATTGGGATATACAGATGCGGATTGGTCCAGTTCTGCAGATGATAGAAAATAAATGGTAGGTGGTGTATTATATCTTGTAGGATTGTGTATTTCTTGGATAATCAAGAAAAAAGATTTCATTTCATTTATCACCACAAAAGATTAATATATTTCTACCACTCAAGCTTGCATATAGTTATTGTGAATAAGGAAACAACTTGGTGATATGGGAGTCAATGTAAAGTAACAAATCAAAATCGATTTAGATAATTAAAGTGATATAAATATTATCAAAAATCCATTCCATCACTCAAAGACAAATAAAATTGAAATAAAATATCATTTTATCAAGGAGAAGGTCGAGAAAGGACTTGTGAAGTTGGAGTATACGCCTATAGAACTACAGCCTACAAACATTTTGATGAATGCCTTACCCAAAGAAGTACCTGAACAACATCGATTGGATATGGGAGTTCAATTGACCCCCCACACTTGAAAAGGTGTAAATGTGGGATGCCCTCTCCCAGAGGTATGGTTTGACTTTACCTAATATGTTTATCTGGGTTATTTACCCTATTGCAGACCACAAGGAGTTGAACTTCAGGTTCGTTGACAAAGGGGGAGAGATTATGGCTATTAAAGGGGAGAAAGAAATTATGGATATTAAAGGGGAGAGAATTTATTAATCAAGATGGGGAGAGAAGATGATATGGGGAGTTTGAATGTTTCAAAGGGGAGTTTAAATGTTTTAAAGGTTTTAGGTTTTTAACAAACCATGCAATGTTTCTGTGACACAATGAGAGTTAGGAACTATGTGGAAAAAAATTCATGGCTATAAGAGATTATATTGGACATCTTTAAGAATTACAAAGAATGAGAAACTAAGTAGTGAAGTAGAGGGAGTTATAAATCTAATGATTCTAAAGGTGAGTTATCAAAGGATATATATCACTAGAGATGGAGTTCTTCATGAAAGAAGTTGACTAGTTTTAGGAATTAAGTGTTTCATTGATGATCTTTACATGTTACTCTTATTTCTCATGTCTGGCATGGATTATGTGGTCTTAGAGCATGTGTTGAGTAAATATTTTATCACCATCTTAATTGGAAATGAGATTATTTGTATATTATTGAATAATATTTAACATGGTATCAAAATGTGAAGAGTTGTCAACAAGCCCAAATGGGGAGATTATTGGGAAAAAATACCTCAAGGCATCATTGTAGTATTTTTGGGATGATTGTGTTTTTTTTTGGAAAAGCCAGTTTCCAAATTCATTTTTGGAGTTACAAAGATATTTTTGACATGATATGTTGACAAATATCCAAGATAAAGGAATGGATACTCTGGAGGTGGTATAAAAATAAGTGTCTACATCGTGTCACCGTTTCCCAGTGTTTTCCAAATTTTTGGTGTCCAAAATCCGAAGGATGGAAAAAATGTGTTTTTAGAAAAGGACGTATTTTCAAATAAAAGTAAAAAATTACATTCAGGGGTGATGATGATTCTCAATTTTTTTCACAAGTCAAGATTTGGGATCACCACATCAAAATATGGAAAAGGAATGAGTCACGTGAAAGATCTGAATTTGTGTGAAAGATGAACTTATGCGACACAGGTCGAGTTGTGTGCACACATGAAATAAAGATGAAGTTATTAGCATGAAAGAGAGTTACACTCCAAATGAGACGTCAATTATGAACTTCTGTGAGTGCATAAAAGTTTCACACATAGAGGTGGGTGCGTAAGGATTTTGCGCTCATTGTTGGATGGGTATTTTAAATTGACGGATACCCCACTCATTTTAGTAGCTCAACCCTTATAGAAAACCAGGTCTATGAATCATTTAAGAGTTGTGCATAAGGAAATAAAGTTGTGTTAAAGGAGTGTTGCATGAATTAATTAATGAAATATTTTTTGTGTGAAAAAATGAACTTATGTCTACTTGACCAAGGGAGTTGTTCATAAATCCTGAAAGTTTCACACAAGTTGGTCTTCTGTGAAAAAAGTTAAATGTTTTTTCAATGAAATGAAGTTACATGTAAGACAACCAAAGGTTTCATGAAATAAAAGGTGTGAACCAAAAGGTATTACCCAATAAATATGTGGCAAAGTGGTATTCATCATGTGGATGAAATTGGAACTTAATGATACACTAAATGATGTGTAAAACATATTGATTCAAGTAATCGAAGGAGGATCTTATAAAGAATAAGTGAGCACACTTCAGTTGAGATAGTAGTTATCTTTCATAATGTGATTGGTTGTAAACCAGGAGGGACATTGATTCTGATATGAAATTTGTAATAATAGTGGGATTTAGTGGATTTGGTACATAGGAACATTGACTTTGTATGATCCTTGAACTTACCCAGTACGGGTGAACCAAGTAAAATTATTATGTCTCATGAATGATTTAATTTCTTTTCATAAATTTCTATAGGAAATAGAGAGATGATAGATTTTTTAATAAAGAAAAAATATCTAAAGGGTAATTTTTTTAATCTGTCATACCCGGATTCTTCCCCCTATTAGGGTATTTAACCTAGTCGGGATAACAACTTATGTATATCTTATTTCATGTAATCTATCCAAATATGGTGCATGTTTTAAAATTTCCCACCTTGTGATATAATCTATGATCTAAATATATTATCCATCGCTCAACTCTAAACATGACATGTGGATTGGAAATCACACTCTATGTGATTGAAAACTCAAATTCAAGAAACCCTAAACATTAATATCTTCTACCACCACCATAACATTCACCTCCATCCATGCTCTTCACCACTGGCTAGCCAGCCTCCATCACCCACCTTGGATATTTATATCATTACTCATCATCTCTACCCATAAAACCCAAGAACATTCCACCATATATGGGGTCATCAATTGTATATTTTTCACCACCATACCACACTAACGATGTACCCTTCATCACTACCTCATAAATGGGTTCCACTCCCCCCCATTGTCCACTAGTCCACCATACTGAGCTTCTATAATCGATGTTATAGCCATTAAAATGGACCAAGGTGGTTGTTTATCATGAGAAGGTAGAGGAATGATAGATACAAAATTGGAATAATTATTTCCAATGTGAATTTGGATACACAAAACTTCATCTACAAATGCATTTCTTGATAGATATGTAAGGGTTGTGAATTATTTATAATATTGAGATAATATTAAGGGTTTATTAATTAAACTTAATCATAAAGAATTTAATAATGGATTAAAAAAAGAAAATTAAGAAATAATAGAGCACAAAAAATAATCAAAGTCTTACCTAATTAGTGGATCATCTAGACTTCAAAATAAATCCCTTGGTCATGGGTTTTTTTCCTCCAATAAAGGATCTTCCAAAACAAGACTCTCAAGGGTTTTATTGGTTTTCAAATAAAATTAATTTAATAATTGGGTATAACAATGAATTATTTTCAAGGTCTAAATTATTTCAATTCATATTAATTTTTACAACTAGAGATAGGCTTAGTTCGAGGCCTGAAAGATAGATAAAAATTACATCTTTATGAAGAAAACATCCACCCCAAGCATAGATTTAGTGTCAGAAATACCATCAAAGGATATTTTTAATAGATATAAATAATTTTAGCTCATTTTAATGGATAAGGTTTTATAATAATATATTAAAATATAAAATATTTATCCAAGATATGGTGATGTGAAAGGAAAATAATCGACTATGTGACTAATAAATAAAATATTATTAAATTATTTTAAAAGGTTTCATAAAAAATATAGGCCACCAAATACTCCCCAACATTTATGTTTTTTTCTAGAATGAATAACCCACTTAAATATGGGAGTATACTAATATTGGAAATGATTCTCATGATCCCATGAGCTCTCTTGAAAATTCCCATGCTGCCACATAATGTTCACTAAAGGTGTTACCCACACCAAAAGGGTCTTCACTTTATAATATTAAATCGTCATAAAGTAATATGTAATTGTGGTTTTATCCTTAACATACAGATTACCCTAGTCAATAATGTGTGATGGTTCATGCAAATATCTCCTTAGTTGAGACACATGGAAAATTTTGTGCACTTGGTTTAACTATGATGGTAATTTCATGTGATAATCAGCCTCACCTACCATGCATTGAATATGGAGAGAAAAATTATACTTAGGGAAATATTCCATCATTAATCAAATATATTTAATCCATTTCATGTAGAGATATTTATAAATACATGTTATCCCTCCTTGAACTCTAAAGGTATCTATCTTTGATCTGTGTAGGAATTTATATTAATTTGAGTTATCCTTATCCACTCCAAGATCATTTGTTCATTCTCTGTTATTAGTGAAACTAGCTCTAGAACCATTAACAATGACTCTATAATATATAATAAATAAATGGGTGACTTTAAAGGTCCCCCATATAGTTCCTTGAATGGTTATATACTAATAATGGATTGGTAATTATTGTTATATTAAACTCCATTAGTGGTAGGTAATTATCCTAGATTTTTCCAAAATTGAGCACATAAGCCCATAGAGTAATGTTGAGAACTTGAATAGCCTTCTCTATATATCCATCCTACTGGGGATGTAATGTCATAGTCAACTATAACTAGGTCTTGTATGAATATTATAATCTACTCTACAACTAAGACATGAAATCATCATTATTATTGGAAAGAAACATTGAGGAAACTCTATGAAATGATATGATCTCCTTCTTATACAAGTTCCCCAAGCTCTCCATCAAAATATACTCCTGAATAGAAAAAAGGGATTAAACTTGTTTAGTCAGTTTATAATCACCCTAAGAGAATCAATACCATTAATCAAATAATTAATTCTAATAAAAAAATCTATCAATACACTATCCCTTATTCACTCTGCAATTCCAAGGGTTTTGATGAAACTAGTCAGGTCCTTGTGCGTAGCCTTCAATTATAATAGGCGAGGTACCATGAAATGAACACTAAAACACTCCTTTTCATACCTAGGAACCAATACTAACATTTATGATCTTTAAACATCTTTATCAAAATAGAATTCACCACAATAGGGGATATTATAAACTTCTATTAACATATACTCACATAGATCAACTGGAACCACTATCCACACTTGGAAGAAGATGATGTTCTCCCAGCCATTAGAAATTACATCATTTGTGTCTTCTATGAGTATAATATAATGCAGAACCACATAACACATGTCTCCAAATCATAACTCACTCACTTGATTAAGAAGTTTGTGGGACACCGCTATCTATTCAAGGTAAGAAACCTCTCTCTCTTCAACCTAGTCCAAATATATTGAGGTTGAATGCTCAGTCAAATCCTACACCAACTAAGCATAATATTTACTATTAAGGTAATAAACCACCACATTTACCTATCTTAGATTTTAGATTTTCTCAATGTCATAATCATATAAGAATTATATCTATTTCCTCTGACTCATGTTAAGATCTCGTTGGGAGAATATATATGTTAGACTCTTATGATCCTTGTAAACCATGAATCTATCATCAATAAGGTAGTGTATCCTAGTTTTAATGATATAAAATACTTCTATAAAATCCAAATAATAGTCCATATAGTTATTATCATGGGGAATTAGCTTCATATACCCTTAACCAATCACTTCTTTCCTATGCATCAACACACATCCAAGACTAGCCTTAAAGGCATCCAAAAACACCAAGTACTTGACTCTTTACCCTAGGAATTACATAACATGAGAATTGAATAACCTATAGTTACACTAATTTATGGCTCCCAAATATCACTTGGACTATATAAAATGTTTCCAATTTCATGTAAGTGTAGTCATGGGAGCCACAACCTCAAAGAAGTCTACCATGAATCTCAAATTATAGTTCGAAACCCAATAAAGTTTCACACCTTGATTACAATATTAGGTGGATCCAAAACCATCAAAACATAAATATTTTTGGGGTAAAATATCACTCCACATTTTGATATGACATATACTAATAAATTTACCTCATAAATCTAGAGCCTAAAATTTTATAGTTTATCATACATTTGGTTCTATCAAAGAAAGTCCAAGACAATTATATAATGATTAACATGATCATACTCTAATATAGAGTAAATGAGGATGTATTTGATGAATAAAACCATGATATATTCTAATAATGGTTGATAGAATTTATTTATTATTTCTACGAACACTATAATGGAATTCATTACTCCGAACGACATCACATGGAACTCATAATGCCTAAAATGAGACTTGAATTATATCTTCAGAATTTCCTCCTCTTAAAAATTATTCCAATGACATTCAAACAAGTGTTAGATCTTTTAAAACCACTTCAATCCCTTCAACTAGTTAAATAGTTCATAAATCTTCAAAAGAGGGTATTTTTTCTTATTTTTCACCTAGATTAAGTAGTGATTGTCAATATAAATTCTCAAAATACCATCAAATGTATTCTCAAATAGAATGTGAGATGCCTTGGGATACACATTGGTCCTAATAAATAATTTTTAAAAAAGGTCCTCTAATTGCACCACCAGATACTTATACTTAGTCGAAGACATTTTATTACCTGTTGAAGATATTAGTGTAGTCTCGATATGTAATTCGTTGTTGAAATTGATCTCTTGATGAGGGGTCCACACTGGGATGTCCACTAAAAAAATTTCCATGCACTCCTATTAAATATTATGAATATTTTCCAATAAATAATCCATATATTATAAAGTAAATCTTGTGAACTCATTAGAAATTGGTTAAAACTTTATATAGGAAGGCCCTGTATATTTATCCTGAAGGTCCCAATCACTAATAAAAGTGATTTTGGACCCACATTATCAACTCTAATTCACCCTATAATGATAGAAATCGATGAAAACCAATATATTTAATAACTATTCATTTCTAATGATGAAATCATAGGTCCAAATCTCCACCTAGATAAGATCCAATGGAAAATATTTCTTCTTATAAAAATTTTACACTAATAGAAAACATGGGTATGAAGATGATAACCTACAATATAAATTAGGTTAGTATAAAGGATCCATTAGAATCCCTAACTCTTGAACTAATGATGTAATAATAAATGACTGTCTTATGTCAATGTCAATAAGTATGAGTTCTATAGTAGAAATGACATAGATCATAACTTGAACCATATCAGGAGCTGCTTGATTATAACCATAAATCATATGCATATAACAATGGACTTGCCTATCAAAAACCTCTACCTGATGAGGAATACCTAGAGGTTGTGGTGGGAGTATATCAAAACATCATCCTCTTATATCTCCTCTTACTGCACCACATTCTATTCTACCAAAACATCCTCCTATTGGAAGACCGTGTCCATAATGGGGGGGGGGGGGATTGATCCCAAAATTTCCTATATTATGGAGGTCTATCCACAATATTTCCTTGGATACCCTCAAATTCTCACATAGTCAGGAAATTTATTACTATATAACCTCTACCTCAACAAGTATAGAAAATTAAACCTTCTTACTAGTTGAAAACCCTATGGGATTTATCTACTATCGACCCCCTAGACCGAGATCAAAAATGTAAATGAAACTAATGATTAGATCTTAATAGTTGATAATGACTAGATACTACTGATGACTCCACCTATTATTGAACAAAACTTTCCTCAGTCCCTAGATGAATCCATCAAAGGAAACTACAGATCACAAGACCAATCTTCAGAACTCTAACATATTTGGGGATGCATAGAGGTAAAACCCCAACTCAAATATCCCCTAGAGTCCTATATAGAACTTTCAATCAAATATAAATATACCAAGAACATATCTATAGTGTACCTCATGGAATTTATGAACCTCAATGTATACTCTTCCATGTTCAGGATGCCTTGTTTGAGATCCAAAATCTCTTAAACTCAAACCATATTCAATGTTATTGTATAGTACTCCTATTAGAATAAGCATTAGAAATCCATCCGGGTTAGAGTGGCCTTATCCAAAGTTTGTTTAGTTAATTTCTACCAATTAATAGTTTTTCCTTGATGAATTATTTATGCAAGAATCCCCATCTAGTAAGAAGAAGTCCAAAATTGATGGAACATGTAAGCCACTAACTCTAGATATTGATTTTCCCCAAAGGATAAGATTAAAATTTAATACTATAAGGAATATGGTGATTAAACTAATTAAATACACTTATCCCATATGAAATATAATTTTACTTAGTGGGAATTACCATTTTCACAATAGGTGGAGGGTCTTCAATCTATAAAATGGGTAGACGATATACCCTTTACACATTTGGTATATATATCATCTATTTAAGTTCATGAAATGATTCGTTACCACTAAATTAATATTTAAATAGATATTGTATCATTGTAATGGTAACATGATAACCATTCCACTGAATCTAAGATAGCTATCTATAGAGTGGCATCTCATATTTGACAATATGGACCCACATTTATTAAAGAATATCTAGTTGAAATAACTTAATAAGGACATGGTAAAAATCATAACTGACATGATATATGATGAAAGAGCCATACAGTTATACCCTAAAAATGATTCATTTGAGTTTTGAGTCATCTAATATATTATAAAGGTCTCAATGAAAGGTTATGGTGTCCACATGTACCTATGTTGGGATCCTTAGCATGTTAACCAAACTCAAAACCCAATGAAATTATTTCTGTAAGTTTCCAAAAATATACCTCACAAGTCTCTTAACTCAAAAAATCATCACTTAGATATACCCTCTTTGATACAATTATAACATTAATCTATCCACTAGGACCATGCATGGGTTAGTAATTAGGTTGAGTTTACCCTCCCAATCTAGCATCCAATTGGACAGTGGTGAGTGATTATCACCAAGAAGGAATATCACATATATGGGTGGCCATATCCTAATAAAACCATAAATAACCAAATATTTCTATAATTGGATATAAAAATGTAAATATAGATATAACAACCAACTATAATATAATATACATGTTAGAAATGATAACCATCTATAATATTAGGACAAATACAACAGCAAAAATGGTAAAGGTAAACATATAAGACCAATATACTAAAATAAATATAAAAATAAAACACTTAAAAAAGGAAACTCCTATCATGATATCTTATGAAAAAAACTCTCTTTGGAACTTCTACTAATATGTGAAATAGTTCTCTTACTCAACTAGCTTCACAGCCACCAGTCACCTCCAACCTATGCATTGTCTACTTAAAAACATCATGTGTTATAATGAGGCCCATGTATTATTTATTATAGAAATACCTAGTAGTATTTACTAGAAATAAAAGGGATTATAAAAAATAAATAACACTTAAAACTATAATTATATATTAGAAAAGAAGAATATCAGATATATTTTTTGGATTGAGACAACCAATGCTGTAAACCCTAAGTAGATAGATTTTTTATAGGTTATATATCAAAGGAAACAATGAATTATTGATATAATTAAGAATAAAAACACTTGAAATACCTAGAATTCATAATTTACAGGATGAATAATTGAAACTATAGTGGGGTACCTGACACACGCCTGTTGTAGGGCATGAAAGAAGTAATTTAATTTTCCTAGTGCAGCACAGTGGCTGACCAGGGTCATCTCACTTGAGGGTCTTTTTTAGTTTGTTCACTCACTTAATCTAATTAACCTTAACTACTTAATTTTGAATGTTTTTATTTAATATATTAATGGAATGGAATTTATGAAAATAAATGAAATGTAAAATTCAATTCAAATTAATATGAAATACTAAACAAAATGGAATTAGTGAAGAATGGAAGTTCTCCTGAGAGAAATTTTAGGGAGCACCTTCATTGACCAGATTCAAATATCCTTAGAGAACAAACTTCATTGAATGTTTGAACACCTTATTCTACCTCGATTATGAATGAAAATTCCACTTAGCGATCTCTAGATACACCCTCCATTCATCTCCTCAATCGAGAGAAAATGGTTGTAGATTAAGAAGTTAAACTTTATACAACCACAGTGAGGATTACAACCACTATAAATTATCCTTAGAATTAACTCAAAGAATATTAAAATAATGGTCTTGGGTTAAATAACATGATTAATCCCTTGAGTTATTCCTCATATTATTTACTCATGATCATAAGTATTATAGTTCACGATGGAAAGATGAGAAGAAGAAAAGAGGGTGGATGGGAGGATACAAAAATAAAAATAATGCATGAATTTATTAGAAATCTAAATTACTAGTGAAAAATAAAACAAAAATAAAGAAAATAAAGAAATTAAAAATAAAGGTGGAATACTTGTAGTCGGCCTCCCTCGGTGGATATCTCCTCCTTGGTTCCTTGAATGAATGAGATGGAAAATGGGATGCCTTGAGAGGGAGAAGCTCTCCTCCTTTTATAGGCAGACTTTGTCCCCCAATCATTGAAACATTTTATCCCCATTAAATGAACTCTTCATGTGTTTAACCCTTCTTTAATGTTGTTCATAATTATCTTTTACATCTATCCTCAAACTTTCAGTATATTTGGACAAGTATTCCGAGAGTTATGATCATTTTACTCTGACAATTTATTCTGTTCATTCAGACTCTCCAAATCCCAACCATCCGGATTAGAATGATTTAATGACCATTAAAATGGACAATTAACACATCTGACCCTTCATGAAAGATGTTAAAAAATGTATTTTACGTCCACAAAACTCATTTAATAGAAATTGGGCCCACCATGAACGATTTATGGACCCCACACCAAACATAGACATATCTGTAAACAGTTTTTATGGTCCAACTTGTGAGATTATTTTGAGATTCCATATGGTCGATTCATATTTTGGTCAAGAAGGATTAAATGAATCCATGAATGGTGTAGAATCTGGAAAAAAATTATTTTTCATTTTTTATCAATGTAGAAAATGTTATGTACAAAATATTGAAATAATTTAAAATAGTTAAAGATCCAAAATGGGCCATTTTTACTATTAAGCTCAAAATATCACCAATATCATAAAATGTGGAAATTTATCTTAAATTAACACTTTTTTTTTGGATTTAAAACAATTAAATTCATTTTAAATTGATTGAAAATATTTTCCCTATCAATTCCCACACACTTAAACCGTGCTTGTCCTCAAGAATAAAATCTCAATATAGAATTCCGAGGACACCAATGTTACCAATATTCAAATTACAAAGTAATAAAATTTAACAAT
This sequence comes from Viscum album, assembly GCA_963277665.1. Taxonomy (NCBI): domain Eukaryota; kingdom Viridiplantae; phylum Streptophyta; class Magnoliopsida; order Santalales; family Viscaceae; genus Viscum; species Viscum album. The sequence continues at coordinate 1,403,435,155 of OY728120.1, read as the reverse complement.
TTTCAATGTCAAATAAAAAATTAAAAAATCCACATAAAATATCAATTTAATTTCCCATTTTTCAAAGAAACAATAAAATCATGTATTTTACTTTTCCCATTGGAAAAAATATAACTTTTTCTTTCTTTTATTCAAGATTCTCAATTCATTATTATTATGCATGACACATCATAATTTACCTAACGTTTGAATTTTTCCTCTCATATATCATGATACAATTCAAGTAGAGTTATGATCATATCATGAGAACATGAACCTTATCCATAAGCTTGTAAAAGAACTAGTTTCTCCAATTTGTAAAGACAAAAGGCACATAAAATCATGAGGAATTTTCAATAAAGGTTCAAATGACTCTTAGGATTAAGGTTGGTAAGATTTGATGTTTTAAAAATTAAGGCTCAAGGAGGAGGTTTATCTCTTAAGTACAATGCATGATATCAAAAAGTGTAATGAAATTATTCCCTTCAATGTACCTATACCAACTTCCACCAAAACTCAAAGTAAGATCATGATAAAAGTAAAGCATAATGAATGATTAATGCACCGTATTGATTTTTTTTATTTTGTAATTTTTTTTTCAAAAGTTATGATTTGATCAAACCTCAAATCCATCACCTAACCACATACAATATGAGGATCGTTGTTTTAGAAAATGGTGATATTTGGTTTTCCCAAATCACAACCCATTTTTTTCATTTATTTTTTTGGGTTGTTTTTGTCATTTTTTGTCATTTTTTAATTCAAGAGGATCAAAAAATTAAGTACAATTAATGACTACACAACCTTTTACAGTTCCCACAATAACACCCCTAAAAATTTACATACAATGTAAATCATCCCGTACACCATGAATCCCTTCACCCCCACACTTCATCTTTAAAATATAATGAAAATACCAAGAGTAGGGTATGAATGGATAAAAATGGCTTGAAACATGGATCATACCTATAAAAGTCATTAATGGTCTCTATGGGTGAAAATAAGGATTGATGTAAAGCTGGTCTTTAAGGATAAGGTCTTTTGAAAGATGCCTCAATCGTTTTAAATATTTTTTTTTCACATTCATATCTTTGATAGGTTCAAATGAATGTTTTGGTCAGTGACATGTCCCAAGATCACTCAAGAAATATGATCAAGAATAAATAGGAATTAAATGGTCTAGAAATCCTCTTGGGAATGAGACATATGATATTGGACAATCACTCAAGGCAAGATCAATAATAATAAATTAATTCCCATGAACTTAAAAAATTCAAAGCACGAAAAATGGGTGGGAAATTTCATTTACATAAACCAACTAATTCCCTTAAATCAAAAGTTCTCATTTCAATATCTATGCTTCATTTCAATAATTTGATTCTCCATTTTACTCATTAGATATCATTGAAATTTGAATCTAAAACATGGCATCACTGAAATCCTAAGAAACTCATGTCTCCTAGATAAGTCATGTAAAGAATCAATTCAAGTGTGGGCATGTAATTTTTATCATTAAAGCTCAAAATATGTTTTGGACCAAAAAAATTGAAGGAGATTAAATGATAATAAAAAGTGAATCCCCATTTGAATTAAAGATTTAGTCCCCTTCCTCTAATTCTTGGGGATTCCTTCTTCCATCACAATTATATAAAAGAAAAATTACTCAATTAATCACAAGGATCATTTCATTTAAGTTCAAAATGAAAATAAGGAGGGGGTTTCATGCTAGAATAATTCCTAAGACAATATTTGAAATCTAAATTCTTAAGATTTAAAATGAAAGTAATAGAATGAAATTAAAGGATAAATCTTGGTATGATACCCCAAGTGGGCCTGGAATTTTTAATACCTCTTTGGGTTAGTACCATATTTTATCCATAATATGTTAGTGGATGAAGCTTATTTAATTTGAACCACAACATGTGGCTCTTCCCAGCTTGCAGTTCTATGTTCTTATTAAAAAGAAATCCATCAATAAATTATACCAGATCTACCCCCATCGCAATATGGTATAAATTACATGGTGGGGGTATGATGAAGTATGAAACCTACTATTATTTTGTTGCTACCTGTGCCACCATATTGTGTTTTAGTGTTGGCTTCATGGGGGGCTTCTGCCTCTTGTCTAATTTTCTCAGGCTCAGAAACTTGGATCTCTTCATGATTGGGATCCTCTAGTACATATTCAATGTCTTCAGAGATCTCCAGGAATTTTTCAATAGGTGCATCGTTTTACACATCATCCTCCAAGGTGTATTATGAGTTTTACGAATCTGAAAATTCAACAGAATTTGGAGATATAATCAAATTAGTTTCATTTTTTTAAAGAATTTGAGTTCAAGATTATATCATCTCCTTGAGTTGGTTTGACATTAATATCCTCCTCAATTGAAAGTGCCTCTTAGAGTTGATATTTACTAAATTGAGGTAGGTAGTCAAGATCCTCTACCTAGAGTTTGGCCTCAACTTATAGGATGTCTTCAATAAAATCTAGAAAGACCAGTGTAACTTCTTTCTTGGCCTTGAATCTTTGAAAGTTAGTTTGGAATTATTCAATCAGGCTCATAAAAACTTATGGTGATATCCATGTCTCTGGGGCTTTTTGAAACTATTTGAAAATTATCATAAGAGAGTACCCTCTTCATTGGAGTTTCTCCTCAATATAATCTATATCTTGTTTTTACACCTATGAATAATTTCTCCCTTGAATTGAAAAGATGGTCATTTGAAAAAATCACGAGAAAAAATATTTTTTTGATTTTTTAATAAAGAAAACAAAGTTTTTTTTAAAATGTTAATTTTGAAACATTTATTGAAATAAATATTTTTCTTCCCAGAAATGACACTAGTTTTGAAACACTCCCATCATAGGGCGTGACAAAAGAAATTTAATTTTCCTAGTTTAACAAAGTGGCTGACCAGGGTCATCTCACTTGAGAATATTTTTTAGTTCCTTCACTCAATTAATATAATACAACTTAAATAATTCATTTTGGATGTTTTAGTTAATATATGAATATAATTTAATTTTTGAAAATAAATGAAATGAAAAAATTCAATTCAAATTAACATGAAATGCTAGAAAAAATGGAATTAGTGAAGAAAGGATGTTCTCTTGAGAGAAATTTTAGGGATCACCTCCATTGACCAGATTCAAATATCCTTAGTGAACATATTCCATCATATGTGTGTAAACCTTATTCTACCTCAGTTATGAATGAAAATTCCACTTAGAAATTGCCAGGCACACCCTCCATCCACCTCGTCAATCAAGGAAAAATGGTTGTAGATTAAGAAGTTAAACTTTAGACAACCATACTGAGGATTACACCCACTATAAATTATCCTTATAATTTACTCAAGGAACATTAAAGAAATGATCTTCGGTTCAATAAAAATATTACTCCCTTAGGATATTAATCGGATTAGTTACTCATAATCATGAGTATTATAGTTCATGATGGTAAGATGAGAAGAATAAAAGAGGGTCGATGGGTGGACACATAAAAAAATGCATGAATTTATTAGAAATCTAAATTACAGTTGAAAAATAAAAAAAATAAAATAAAAAAATAAAAAACAAAGGGGTAAGATTTGCATCTGGACGCCCTTAGTGGATATCTCCTCATTGGTGCTTTGAAGGAATGGGATGGAAAATTGGATGCCTTGAGAGGGAGGAGCTCCCCTCATTTTATAGGCAGAATTTGTCTCCCAAAGGTTAAAGTGTTTTAGACCTATTAAATGAAATACTCACTAATTTTACCATTTTTTAATATTTTTCTTAATTATTTTTTCCATCTCTCCACAAAATTTCAGCATATTTGGACAAATATTCAGAGAGTTATTCTCGTTTTAATCTGAAAATTTATTATGTCTAGTCAGACTCTCCAAATCACAAACCTTGGGATTAGAATGTTTGAATGACCATTAAAATAGACAATTAACACATAATAACCTTCATTAAAGATGATAAAAAACGTATTATGCATCCACCAACATCATTTTATAGAAATTGGTCCCACCATGAATGAGTTATAGACCCCACACCAAAAATAGACAGATTTGTAAACAGTTTTCATGGTCCAACTTGTGAACTTCTTTTGAGATTCCATATGGATGATTCAGATTTTATTCAAGAAGTATGAAATGAAGACCTAAATGTTTAGACTCTGGAAAAGAAATAATTTTTCAATTTGGATTAATGTAGAAAATTGTATGTCCAAAATACTGAAATAATTTAAAATAGTTAAAAATCCGAAATGGGCCATTTTTACTATTAAGCTCAAAATATCACCAATATCATAAAATGCGGAAATTTATCTTAAATTAAAAGGTTGGTGGGATTTAAAACAATTAAATTCAATTTAAATTGATTGAAAATATTTTATATATCAATCCATCCACACTTAAACTGTGTTTTTCCTCAAGCATAAATTCTCAACATGGAATTCAAAGGACACAAATGTTACCAATATTCAAATTCCAAAATAATAAAATTTAACAATTTTCAATGTCAAATAAAAAGTTCAAAAATCCATATAAAATATCAATTTAATTTCCCCTTTTTCAAATAAACAATCAAATCATGTATTTTACTTTTACCCTATGAACAAAGATGGAATTTCTTCTTTTATTCATTTAAGCTTCTCAATTCATTATTAATAAGCATGCCACATCATGATTTACCTCACCTTTGAATTTTTCCTCTCATATCTCATGATACAATTCAATTAGAGTTATAATAATATCATGAGAACATGAACCTTATCTATAGGCTTATAAAATAACTACTTTTTCCACTTTGTAAAGATAAAAGGCACATAAAATCATGAGGACTTTTCAATAAATTTCAAATGACTCTCAGGATTATGGTTGGTAGGATTTGATGTTTTGAAAATTAAGGCTCAAGGCAGAGGTTTATATCTTAAGTATAATTCATGATATCAAAAAGTGTAATGAAATTATCCCCTTCAATGTACCAACACACACTTTCCTCAAAATTCAATGTAAGGTCATGATAAAAGTAAAGCATAATGAATGATTAATTCACCCTATTGATTTTTTTAATTTTTTTAATTTTTTTTAAAAGTTATGATTAGATAAAACCTCATATAAATCACCTAACCACATAATATTAGAGTATTGTTGGTCTGGAAAATGGAGATTTTTGGTTTTCCCAAATCACAACCCATTTTTCTCATTTCATTTTTTTGGTTTTTTTTGTCATTTTTTTGTCATTTTTTAATTCAAGAGGGTCAAACAATGAAGTACAATGAATGAATCCAAAACCTTTTACAATTCTCACAATAAAACCCCAAAACCTTTTCCATACAATGTAAATCATACCTTTTACCACGAATCCCTTCACCCGCACACTTCATCTTTAAATTATCATGCAAATACCAAGAGTATGGTATGAATGGATAAAAATGTCTTAAAACATGGTTCATCCCTATAAAGTTAATTCATGGTCTCTATGGGATAAAAAAAGGATTTATGTAAAAGTGGTTTTTAAGGGTAAGGTCTTTTTTAAAGATTCCTCAGTCATGTTAAATATGTTTTTGCATAGTCAAAGATTCGACGAGTTCAAATGAAAGTTCTGGTCGGTGACATGTCCCAAGGTCACTCAAGAAATATGCTTAAGAATAAATAGGAAGTACATGGTCTATAAATCCTCTCGGTAATGAGACATATGATATTGGAAAATCACACAAGGGATGATAAATAATAATAAATTAATTCCTATGAACTTCAGAAATTAAAATCTTGAAAAATGGGTGGAAAATTTCATTTACATAAATAAACTAATTCCCTTAAATCATGAGTCCCCATTTAAATATTTACGCTTTATTTCAATAATTTTATTCTCCATTTTACTCATTCAATCTCATTGGAATTTAAATCTAAAACTTGGCATCACTGAAATTCTAAGAAACTCATGTCTTCTAGATAAGTCATTTAAAGCATTAATTTAAGCGTGAGAATGTAATTTTTATCATTAAAGATCAAAATATGTTTTGGAACAAAAAAATGAAAGGAGTTTATATGATAATAAAAATTAAACTCCCTTTCTAATTAAAGATTTATTTCTATTCCTATAATGCTTGGGGCTTCCTTCTTCCATCAAGATCCTGCAAAAGAAAAATCACTCAATTAATCACAAGGATAATTTCATTTAAGCTCAAAATGAAAATATGGAGGGAGTTGTATGATAGACTAATTCCTAAGACATTATTTGAAATCTAAATTCCTAATATTTAAAATGAAATTAATAGAATTAAAGTAAAAGATAAATGTTGGTTCGATCCCCCAAATGGGATCGGAATTTTTACTACCTCTAGGGGAAGTACCAGCTTTTATCAATAATATTTAGATGGATGAAGCTTCCTTGATTTGAACCACCAAATGTGGATTTTCCCAGCTTGCAGTTCTTTGTTCTTGTTGAGAAGTACTCCATGGATTGAGTACACAGATCCGCCCCCTTCATTATATGGTATAATTTTCATGGTGGGGGTAGGATGAAGTATGAAACCTCCTCTTATTTTGTTTCTTCTTGTGAAACTATATTATCTTCTAGTACTGGCTTCATGGGGGCTTCATCCTCTTCTCTGATTTCCTCAGACTCATCAACTTGGATCTCTTCATGATGGGGATCCTCCAGTAGATATTCAATGTCTTCAGAGATCTCTAGGTGTTGCTCAATAGGTTAATCATTTTCCAAATCATCCTCCATGGCATAATATGAGTTATCCAAATCTGAAAATTTAATATAATTAGGAGAGATACTCAAATTAGTTTCATTTTTTTTAATGAATTTGAGTTCAAGAATGTGTCATCTCCCTGAGTTGGTTCGACATTAATATCATATTAAATTGAAAGCTCCTCTTGGAGTTGATCTTCACTGGATCGAGGTAGTTAGTCAAGCTCCACCACATAGAGTTTGGACTCAACTTCCACGATGTCTTTAGTGAAATTTGGAAAGACCAGTGGAACTTATTTCTTGGCCTTGAATCTTTTCAAGTCAGTTTCAAGTTCTTCAATCATGCTCATCAAATATTGGGGTGAGATCTATGTCTCTTGGCCTTTTTGAAACTGTTTGAAAATTATCATAAGAGAGTCCTATATTAATTGGAGTTCCTCCTTAGTATAATATATTTCTTGTTATTTCACTTGTGAGTAATTTTTCCCTAAATCGAAAATATGGTCATTTGAAAACATCATGAGAAAAAAAATATTTTTTGATTTTTTTAATAAAGAAAACAAAGGAAATTTTTTTTTATAAAAAATGTGAATTTTAAAAAAGTGATTGAAATAACTCTTTATCTCCCAATAAACAATGCTAGTTTTGACACATGCCTATCATAGGGCTTGAAAAAAGAAATTTAATTTTCCTAGTGCTGTACACTAGACAACCAGGGTCATCTCACTTGAGGAGCTTTTTTAGTTCGTTCACTAACTTAATCTAATTCACCGTAACTACTTAATTTTGGATGATTTTATTTAATCTATGAATTGAATGGAATTTATGAAAATAAATGAAATGCAAAAATTCAATTCAAATTAATATTAAATGCTAAACAAAATGGAATTAGTGAAGAAAGGAAGTTCTCCCAAGAGAACTTTTAGGGATCACCTTTATTGACCAGCTTAAAATATCCTTAGTGAACATACTCCATCATATGTGTGAAGACCTTAGTCTACCCTGGTTATGAATTAAAATTCCACTTAGAGATCACCAGACACACCCTCCATCCATCTCCTCAATTGAGGGAAAATGGTTGTAAATTAAGAAGTTAAATTTTAGATAACCACGATGAGGATTACACCCACTATAAATTATCCTAAGAATTAACTCAAAGAATATTAAAAACATGGTATTTGGTTAAATAACCTGATTAATCCATCAAGATATTCCTCAGATTAGTTAATCATGATCATGAGTATTATATTTCATGATGGTAAGATGAGAATTAGAAAAGTGGGTGGATGGGTGGACACAGAAATAAAAACAATGCATGAATTTATTAAAAATATAAATTACAGTTGAAAAATAAAACAAAAATAAATAAAATAAATAAATTTAAAAGAAATGGGGAAGCTTTTTAGACGGCCTCCCTTGGTGGAGATCACCTCCTTGGTTCCTTGAAGGAATGGGATGGAAAATGGGATTCCTTGAGAGGGAGGAACTCCTCTCCTTTTATAGGAATAATTTTTCCCACGAAAGTAGACACATTGTATAACCATTAAATAACCACATAACCAATTTATAAATTATTTAATGTTGTTCATAAATATCTTTTCCGTCTCTCCTCAAACTTTCAGCATATTTGGACAAGTATTCCGAGAGTTATGACCATTTTACTCTAAAATTTATTCCATCTAGTCAGATGCTCCAAATTGAAAACCTACAGATTAGAATGATTTAATGACCATTAAAACGGTCAATTAACGCATCCTACCATTCATGAAAGATGTTAAAAAATGACTTGTGCATCCACCCACCGAATTTTACAGTAATTTACCCCACCATGAACGAGTTATAGACCCCACACCAAAAATAGACAGATCTGTAAACAATTTTCATGGTCCAACTTGTGAGCTTCTTTTGAGATTCCATATGGTCGATTCAGCTTTTGGTAAAGAAGGATGAAATGAAGCCCTGGATATTTAGAATCAGAAAGAGAAATAATGTTTTAGATTTGGATTAATAAAGAAAATTTAATTTCCAAAATACATAAATAATTTAAAATAGTTAAAAATTCAAAATGGGCCATTTTTACTATTATGCTCAAAATATCACCAATATCATAAAATACTGAAATTTATCATAAATTAAAACTTTGGTGAGATTTAAAATAATAAAATTCCATGTAAATTGATTGAAAATATTCTCTCTATTAATTCCCCCATACTTAATCCATGCTTTTCCTCAAGCATGAAATCTCAACATGGAATTCAGAGGACACAAATGTTACCAATATTCAAATTCTAAAGTAATAAAATTTAACAATTTTCAATGTCGAATAAAAAATTCAAAAATCCACATAAAATATCAATTTAATTTCCTATTTTTGAAACAAACAATCAAATCATGTATTTTAATTTTCCCCTTTGAAAAAATATGGAACTTTTTCTTTCTTTCATTCAAGCTTCTCAATTCATTATTATTAAGCATGCCACATCATGATTTACCTCACCTTTGAATTTGGACTCTATTATATCATGATAAAATTCAAGTAGATTTATTATCATATCATGATAACATGAAACTTATCTATAATATTGTAAAATAACTACTTTATCTACTTTTTAAATACAAAAGGCACATAAAATCATGAGGAATTTTCAATAAAGGTTTAAATGAGTCTGTGGATTAAGGTTGGTAGGATTTGATGTTATAAAAATTAAGGCTCAAGGAAGAGGTTTATCTTTTAAGTACAATGAATGATATCAAAAAGTTTAATGAAATTATTCCCTTAAATGTACCAACACCCACTTCCACCAAAACTCAAAGTAAGGTCATGATCAAAGTAAAGAATAATGAATGATTAATGCACCCTATTGATTTTTTTTTATTTTTTTTCAAAAGTTATGATTAGATCAAACTTCACATCCATCACCTAATGACATATGAAAAGTGTATTTTTGGTCTAGAAAATGGTGATTTTTGGTTTTCCCAAATCACAACCCATTTTTCTCATTTCATTTTTTGGTTCTTTTTGTCATTTTTATCATTTTTTAATTCAAAAGGGTCAAACAATGAATTACAATGAATAACTCCACAACCTTTTACAGTTCCCACAATAACACCCCAACACCTTTTCTATACAATGTAAATCATCCCTTCCACCATGAATCCATTAACACCTACACTTCATCATTAAAATATCATGAAAATACCAAAAGTAGGGTAGGAATGGATAAAAATGGATTGAAACATGGCTCATCCATGTAATGATCATTCATGGTCCCTGTGGGCTAAAAGAAGGATTGATGTAAAGGTGGTATTTAAGGATAAGGGATTTCCAAAATATGTCTCAATAATTTTAAATATGTTTTTTCATAGTCATAGCTTTGAAAAGTTCAAATGAAAGTTCTGGTTGGTGACATGTCCCAAGACCACTCAAGAAATATGCTCAAGAATAAATAGGAATTACATGGTCTAGAAATCCTCTCAGGAATGAGAAATATGATATTAGACAATCACTCAATGCATGATAAATAATAATAAATTAATTACCATTAACTTTATAAATTAAAATCATGAAAAATGGGTGGGAAATTTCATTTACATAAATAAACTAATTCCCTTAAATAATGAGTCCTCATTTCAATATCTATGCTTAATTTAAATAATTTGATTCTAAATTTTACTCATTCAATACCATTTACATTTAAATCTAAAACATGGAATCACTGGAATCCTAAGAAACTCATGTCTCCTAGATAAGTCATGTACAACATTAATTGATGTGTGAGCATGTAATTTTTATCATTAAAGCTCAAAATATATTTTGTACCAAAAAATGAAAGGAGTTTAAATGATAATAAAAAGTGACCTCCCTTTTGAATTAAATCTTTAGTCACTTTCCTCCAATGCTTAGTGAACACAACACATTGTATGTGTGAAAACATTAGTCTACCATAGTTGTGAATGAAAAGTCCACTTAGCGATCTCTAATAATACCTTCCATCCACCACCTCAATTGAGGGAAAATGGTTGTAGATTAAGAAGTTAAACTTTTGAAAACCATAGTGATGATTACACCCACTATAAATTATTCATAGAATTAACTCAAAGAATATTAAAAACATGGTCTTGGGTTCAAGAACCTAATTAATCCCTCATGATATTCCTTGTATTAGTTACCCATGATCATTAGTATTATAGTTCATGATGGTAAGACGAGAAGAAGAAAAGAGGGTGGATGGGTGGACACATAAATAAAAACAATGCATGAATTTATTAGAAATATAAATTACAGTTGAAAACTAAAACAAAAATAAATAAAATAAATAAATTAAAAAGAAAGGTGGGAGATTTGTGGTTGACCTCCCTCAGTGGATATCTCCTCCTTGGTTCCTTGAATGAATGGGATAGAAAATGGGATGCCTTGAGAGGGGGGAGCTCCCCTCCTTTTATAGGCATAATTTATCCCCCTAAAGTTGAAGAATCTCCCCACACATTTCACCCATCTTGAATGTTGTTAATAATTATTATCTTGGCCGTCTGTCCTCAAAATTTCAGTGTATTTGGACAAGTATTTCAAGATTTATTCTCATTTTACTCTAACAATTTATTCTATCCAGTTAGACTCTCCAAATTGAAAACCTCAATATTAGAATGTTTTAATGGCCATTAAAACGTCCAATTAACACATCCTTGCCTTCATAAAATATGTTCCAAAACGTCTTTTTGATCCAAAAACCGAATTTAACAGCAATTGTGCCCTCCATGAAAGAGTTATGGACCCCACAACAAAAATAGACAGATCTGTAAACTGTTTTCATGGTCTAACTTGTGAGATTCTTTTGAGATTCCATATGGCCGATTCCGCTTTTGGTCAAGAAGGATGAAATGAATCCCTAGATGTTTAGAATCTATAAAAGATATAATTTTTCAATTTGGGTTAATTTAGAAAATTTAATATTCAAAATAGCGAAATAATTTAAAATAGTTAAAAATCTGAAATGGGCCATTTTTACTATTAAGCTCAAAATATCACTAATATCATAAAATGAGACCATTTATCTTAAATTAACACTTTGGTTGAATTTAAAACAATAAAATTCAATGTAAATTAATTGAAAATATTTTCTCTATCAATTCCCCCACACTTAAACTGTGCTTTTCCTCAAGCATAAAATCTCAACACAGAATTTAGAGGACACCAATGTTACCAATATTCAAATTCCAAAGTAATAAAATTTAACAATTTTCAATGTCAAATAAAACATTAAAAAATATAAATAAAATATCAATTTAATTTCCCATTTTTCAAATAAATAATTAAATCATGAATTTTACTTTTCCCCTTTTAAAAAAGATGGAACTTCTTCTTTCATTCATTCAAGCTTCTAAATTCATTATTATTAAGCATGCCACATCATGATTTACCTCACCTTTTAATTTTTCCTTTCATCTCTCATGATACAATTAAAGTAGAGTTATGCTCATATCATGAGAACAGTAAACTTATCCATAAGCTTGTAAAAGAACTACTTTCTCCACTTTGTAAAGACAAAAGGCACATAAAATCATGAAGACTTTTCAATAAAGGTTCAAATGACTCTGAGGATTAAGGTTGGTAGGATTTGATGTTTTAAAAATTAAGGCTCAAGGAGGAGGTTTATCTCTTAAGTAAAATGCATGATATCCAAAAGTGTAATGAAATTCCCCCCTTCAATATACCAACACTAACTTCTCCCAAAACTCAAAGTGAGGTCATGATCAAAGTAAAGCATAATGAATGAGTAATGCACCATCTTGTTTTTTTTATTTTGTAATTTTTTTCAAAAGTTATGATTAGATCAAACCTCACATACATCACCGAACCACATACGATAAGAGGATCATTGGTCTAAAAAATGGTGATTTTTGGTTTTCCCAAATTACTGTCCATTTTTCTCATTTCAATTTTTTTGGTTCTATTTTTCATTTTTTTATTTTTTTTAATTCAATAGGGTCAAAAAATGAAGTACAATGAATGAATCCAAAACCATTTATAGTTCCCACAATAGCAGCCCCACACATTTTCCAAACAATTTAAATCATCCCTTCCACCATGAATCTCTTAACCCCCACACTTCATCTTTAAAATATCATGAAACTACCAAGAGTATAGTAGGAATGGATAAAAATGGATTGAAACATGGCTCATCCCTATAAAGGTCATTCATGGTCTCTATGGGATAAAATAAGGATTGATTTAAATGTGGTATTTAGGGATAAAGTATTTTCAAAATATTCTTCAATCATTTTAAATATGTTTTTGCACAATCATTTCTTTGACAAGTTCAAATGCATGTTTTGGTCAGTGAAATGTCCCAAGATCACACAGGAAATATGATCAAGAATAAATAGGAAGTACATGGTCTAGAAATCCTCTCAGGAATGAGATATATGATATTAGACAATCACTCAAGGTATGATCAATAATAATAAATTAATTCCCATGAGCTTAAAAAATTCAAATCATGAAAAATGGGTGGGAAATTTCATTTACATAAATCAACTAATTCCCATAAATAATGAGTCATCATTTCAATATATATTCTTTATTTAAATCATTTTATTCTCCATTTTACTCATTTAATCTCATTGACATTTAAATCTAAAACATGGCAACACTGTAATCCTATGAAACTCATGTCTCCTAGATAATTCATGTAAAGCATTAATTCAAGCATGGGCATGTAATTTTTATCAATAAATCTCAAAATATGTTTTGGACCAAAAAAAATGAAAGGAGTTTAAATTATAATAAAAAGTGAACTCCCTTTGGAAATAAAGATTTAGTCCTCTTCCTCCAATGCTTGGGTCTTCCTTCTTCCATTATGATCCTACAAAAGAAAAGTTACTCAATTAATCACAAGGATAATTTCATTTAATCTCAAAATGAAAATAGGGAGGGGGCTATATGATAGACTAATTCCTAAGAAAATATTTTAAATCTAAATTTATATGATTTAAAATGAAATTACTAGAATGAATGTAAAGGATAAATCTTGGTACGATCCCCCAATTGGGCCTTTATTTTTTACTGTCTCTAGGGGTAGTACCAGATTTTATCCATAATATGTCAGTGGATGAAGATTTTTTGATTTGAACCACCACATGTGGATCTTCCTAGCTTGTAATTCTTTGTTCTTGTTGAGGATGACTCCATGGATAGAGTACACCAGATCCGAACCCTTTTCAATATGGTAAAACTTTCATGGAAGGGGTAGGATGAAGTAAAAAACATCCTCTCCTTTTGTTTCTACTTGTGCAACCATATTGTCTTCTAGTGATGGATTCATGGGGACTTCAGCCTCTTGTCTGATTTCCTTAGGCTCAGGAACATGGATCACTTCATGATGGGGGTCCTCTTGTAGATATTCAATATCTTCATAGATCTCCAGGAATTCCTCAGTAGGTGAATAGTTTTCGACATCATACTCTAAGGTGTAGTATGAGTTTTCTAAATCTAAATATTCAATATAATTAGGAGAGATACTCAAATTGTTTTCAAAAAAATTTAAAAAAATTGACTTCAAAGAATATATCATCTCCATGAGATGGTTTAGTATTAATATCCTCTTCAATTAAAATTTTATCTTGGAGTTGATCTTCACTGGATGGAGGTAGGTAGTCAAGCTCCTCCACCTCGAGTTTGTCCTTAACTTCTATGATTTCTTCAGTGATGTCTGGAAAGACCAGTGGAACTTCTTTCTTGGTCTTGAATCTTTGCAAGTTAGTTTGCAGTTCTTCAATCCTGATCATCAAAAATTAGGGTGAGATCCGTGTCTCTTGATATTTTTATAACTATTTTAACATTATAATAAGAGATTACCCTCTTCATTGGAGATCCTCATTAGTATAATTTATTTTTTTCTTTCACCTGTGAGTAATTGTTCCCTAAATTGAAATGATGGCCGTTTGAAAACATCATGAGAAAAAATATATTTTTTTTGATTTTTTTAATGAAGAAAACAAAGAAGTTTTTTTAAAAAAATATGAATTTTGAAAAAGTGATTGAGATAACTATTTATATCTCTGGAAAAGATGCCATTTTTGACACACACATGTCGTAGGGCATGGAAAAAACAACATAATTTTCCTAGTGCACCATAATGCCTGACGAGGGTCATCTCACTTGAGGAGATTTTTCAGTCCGTTCACTAACTTAATCTAATTCACCTGAACTACTTAATTTTGGATGTTTTTTAATCTATTAATGGAATATAATTTATTAAAATAAATGAATTTAAAAAATTGAATTCAAATTAATATGAAATTCCAAACAAAATAGAATTATTGGAGAAAGGAAGTTCTCCCAAGAGAACTTTCAGGGAGCACCTTCATTGACCAGATTCAAATATCCTTAGAGAACAAACTCTATCTTATGTGTTCACACCTTAGTAAACCCTAGTTATGAATGAAAAGTACACTTAGCGATCGATAGGAACACCCCTCATCCACCACTTCAATTGAGGGAAAATGTTTGAATATTAAGAAGTTAAACTTTAGGAAACCATAGTGAGGATTGCACCCACTATAAATTATCATTAGAATTAACTCAAATAATATTAAAAACATGGTATTTTGTTCAAAAACCAGATTACTCCCTCAGTATATTCCTCAGATTAGTTAATCATGATCATGAGTATTATAGTTCACGATGGTAAGATGAGAATAGGAAAAGAGGGTGGATGGGGGGACACAGAAATAAAAACAATGCATGAATTATAAATTACAGTTGAAAAATAAAAGAAAAATAAAGAAAATAAATAAATTAAAAATAAACGGGGAATAGTTTTAGCCATCCTCCCTTAGTGGATATCTCCTCCTTGGTGCCTTGAAGGAATGAGATAGAAAATGGGATGCATTGAGAGGGAGGATCTCCCCTCCTTTTATAGGTAGAATTTTCCCCTGAAAGTTGACATGTTGTATCCCAATTAAATTACCTCCTCAAGTATTTAAACCTT
Organism: Viscum album; assembly: GCA_963277665.1. Classification (NCBI taxonomy): domain Eukaryota; kingdom Viridiplantae; phylum Streptophyta; class Magnoliopsida; order Santalales; family Viscaceae; genus Viscum; species Viscum album. Next base: position 1,403,419,486 of record OY728120.1, on the reverse strand, counting down.
ATTTAATTTTGTTCATAATTATCATGTCTGTATCTCTTAAAAATGTCAATATATTTGGAAAAGTATTCTGAGAGTTATTCCCATTTTACTCTGACAATTTATTCTGTCCCGCCATACTCTCCAAATCAAAAACCTCGAGACTAGAATGATTTAGTGACCATTAAAGTGTCCAATTAACACATCCTACCCTTAATTAAATATGTTCCAAAACACATTTTTCTTCTACCCACCGGATTTTATAGAAATTGGGCCCACCATGAACTAGTTATAGACCCCAAACCAAAAATAGACAGATGTGTAAACAGTTTTCACGGTCCAACTTGTGAGATTATTTTAAGATTTCATATGGTCGATTCAGCTTTTAGTAGAGAATGATGAAATGAAGCCCTTAATGTTTATAATCTGAAAAAAATTAAATTTGGATTAATTTAGAAAATTTTATGTCCAAAATACTTAAATAATTTAAAATAGTTAAAAATTCGAAATTGGCCATTTTTACTATTAAGCTCAAAATATCACCAATATCATAAAATGTGGCAATTTATCTTAAATTAATTTTTTTTTCGGGATTTAAAACAATTAAATTAATTGTAAATCGATTGAAAGTATTTTATCTACCACACCTCATCAATAGAAATATGTGTCAATCAAGGCAGCTCCTAACCTTTATGGAAGACTTCCCCTGAAACACTGGGGATTAATGAATTCAATTATAGAATACCATGCCCTGATACATAGAAGATTAACTGAAACCCATATATTATATGGGGTATTATTCCCTATATTGAGTATGTATCCAAGGTAGTACCTAAACCCTAATATAGTACCTTTCTTTGACACATGGAGGATTACTAACTCCATGCCTTGTTTGAATATCTCACTCTGAACGTTTCTCTATATCTATGGTTCCATTATCCTAAAACTAACCAAAACACCTTTGTAATTATCTTGGATGACAAAGATGATTTCACCATCACACTCTGTATTGAAAAATACTCATAATATATAATTTATTTTTCCAATTCTAACACCTATGAAAGAATATATGAAAAACACAAAGAAGACAAATGTACAAGGAATGAACCCTCCCAACAATATTTATGAGCACCATTCAGTAATATGGTATATAATACCATTATCTTATAATGTGGGTCCAACTTATATGGAATCCCCCTTAGGTAAAATAGTGCTTATAAGTCACAATCTATCTATTCATGTAACCTAGTGTTCCAATTCATGTCATTTACTAAAACCTAGTGTGCCCCTTAGATTATATGGTGCATGTGTCCAAAAGGATAGCAAAGAATGTACTATAATACAAACTGGGTTATGTAACTTAGAAAAAAATAATTTATTTTTTAAACCTATATACCATGTTATATTTATTTTGTCTATAGAAACCCTAGTCATCTATCAAGGATAAACACAATTTGTGAATTAGAAATTAAATAAAATGTGATTGTAGATTTGAATTATAGAAACACTACCTTCCCGAGTCTTACAATATTGCGACCTCCCCCACTACCCATACCCATCTCCACTAACTGGCCTACCTCCACCAATCAACCCAGATCCTAATTTCTTTTATCACTATTACTCACCATAAAACTCACACCTAATCTACCTCCTAGGGGTCCTTATTCACACACCATTCACCATCATACCACATCAACGACATCCCCCCTCATCCCTACCTTATCGAACTGATTCCAACCTCACCTAATACTAACCAATTTTCCATTCCATGTATACATAATTAGAACATAGACTATTAAAAAGGCCATATGTGAGTTTTCATCACAAGAATTTATTAAAATTAAGGAGGGAGATATGGATACATGGTGGTTAGTGTGAATTCAGCCACCCAAAACTTTATTCACAAACACATTACCTGATGATTATATAAGGATTGAGAATCCATAATAATATTATGATAAATAAATGGGGTTATAAATTCAATGTAACTATAAAAAAATCATGGATTATTAAATTAAAAAAATAAAGAACACAATGTAAAACAATAATGAATGTCCCATCTTTTTGGAATATTACTGGTGATTTAAGATTCTGTCCTCAATTGTGGGTTCATTGGATCCAACAAAGGATTTTGATAACCCTATCCTCCCAAGATTTTTTATCAATAATGGATAATATTCTAATTATATATATTAGAAGGCTTCTTATAATCTCTAAATTTGTTAAAATAGTATAAAATTTAATGACCTGAGAGGAGATCTATTTTAGGACTAAAAATTAGAAAATGATTAAACCTCTCCTAGGAATAATCACCCATAATAATCATGACTGAATTTTTAGAATTCTAATCCAAGGATTAATTTAATATATACAAATTATTTAAATTATTTGCTCACGTGATGAATAAAAATAATATATTAAAGTATATGATATTTATTTGGGATCCTACAATATGAAAAGGAAATAACCAACAACAAAAACACTAAATAAAATATCATTAAAAATATTTTAAATGGTTTAATAAAATATTCATTTCGCTATAGGACTTGAATATCCATAAGCATCATTAATTATTATATCCTAATAAAATTTATTATTTATGAGAAAATATCTAGAAAACACTAAAAAATAATGAAAAGTAGTATAGTTAATGAATGTAAAATGGTCATACCCATAGATAGAAGGTGATAGGAAATACTTAAATTCAATATTTAAGAGGACTATCAAAATCAAAGGAAGCTGTCATAACCCCCTCCCTTAATGGTACCCCTTTAAGATAACACTAAAAGAATATAGATTATAGTTCCTAAAACCCACCTCTATTAGGCCACGGGTTGGTAACTAGCATCAAAGTGATATCATAAACACAAATGGGATCCATTACCCTCTAGGAAGAAATTGAGGAATGAAAGATAATATGAGACCACCAAACAACTCATGATCACAATAAATAAAATAACCCAACACATGCATGTAATTTAATACAAACAAAAAAATGAAAAAGGAAAACTAAAAGTTCCAAAATAAATCCTTAGTAATGACCTCAAAGAAAAAGTAGTTCCTGAACAAATCCACAAGCTAGTAATGTCTAGCCTAATCACTAACTAGTTCTAAAAGACATAAAAAATAATTTATATAGACAGGGGTGGGAATAACAAGTATACTCAGTAGGATCCTCCCTGGATCCTATTATGTAAATGTTATGAAAGAATACTAAATACTAATGAATAATTGATGAAAATAACTCATCACCTAATCAGTTATGCTTTTTATTAGCCTCACTATGGACCTATGACCAATTAATGCATAAAAGTAATAATTAATATCCAATATAAGTATAAAATTGATGTTAACCTACTACCACTTCCTCACTGATTTATCACTCTCACCCCAACATCACACTTAATCCATCCCTCTTCAAAAATCCACATGTTTTAAAGGAAACTATATAATAAACCAAAACCCATGTTTCAAATAATCTCATCACCACCACCACCTAGTAACTAGGATGTTTTTTGTAAGCTGCCATAGCCCGTACACCATGTACTACACCTCAATCCATCACAACCCATGCACAATATGATAATAATAATCCTTAGGATAATATATCTGGAGGTACATGGGTGTGATTTAACCACAATAAATTACATCCCTCTATACCCATATACAACAAGGTAACCTCCATTCATACCATCATGTAGTACTACTCCCGAAGAACAGAGAAAGGGAGAGGGGATAATCATCCATCCACTCTTACTAACCAATTATCCCAAGTCAACCATCTAACCCCTGACCCTCTAGGTTAAATAATTAAATATTCATTACTATTATATATTTCAAATTACTATAGGACTCATCCTAAGCTACCATAAAAGATGAATAATCCAAGAATAAACAGATTTTTTAGGCAATGGGGAAAGGAATTCAGAAAACAAGGAACCTGATAATTCGGCCTCCAAAGAAATAAATTCATTAACAAGAATGAAACCCAGATTTTAATTCATTAGAAAATAGGAAAGAATACATTCAACCCACTCCATCTATCCCAATTCCATCCATGATTCCATTATGAATATTATTATCCATCTCGCTATCACTAACATCAAATGGTGCCACAAACCTAGGCACCCCTCCCATTTCTCCCCAATCCACCAGCCATCTTAGGCTCACGTCATTCTTCATAGTAATGATCCACATCCAGAGAAATCACACAAGTAAACAAGGTAACACCAAGAATTTAACAAGGCACCTAGTCCCTAAAACCAAGGAATACAACCTTCAAAAGTAAATGAGATCACTCTTCCCCAAACAATTATCTTTAACATGTATCCAATCGATTACCATAATGAATTAACCAATTCATTTAATAAATGTTATAATCATATGTAACCAAAGTAATCTAATATCAATAATTATTATTTATTTAAACATGCTTTAATCAAAACTTCAATTTAAATCGACTAAAAGGAAGAACAATAACAATTTAACATGATTATTTATTTATTTCAAAAATCATTTACCAGCATTATTTTCTTTAACCAATTTCAAACATAAAAAGCATGAAAAAACATAACATCAATAAGATATAAGACACTATCTAGAAAATCAAGAGGCAAACCGCCAACACGGCATAAACACATACGATCACTGTAAAAAAAATTAATACGGGTTTAATATTTATTAAGGTTAATTCTACCATTAACCAATAAGATAAATAATAATAACTTCAAAATTGAACTTGAAATTATAGAATCAATGAATCCCATACCTAGATAATTTTAATTCTCTTTGAATAAGAATGTAACAACAAGAATATATCTTCGGTCACCTCTCCCATAATGAAACAACTATCCCTAAGGATGCTGCATCATAGAAACATCACAAAAAATTAAAAAAATCATGAGAAATGAAAAAGATAAACCTTTATTTCATGGAAAGATATAAAAAGAAAAAAAATTGAAAGAAGAAGAAACCATAAGAGAAAGAGTGAAAAATCACCTCAGATCACCACCGATCAATCTTGGGATGCCAGAAATCAATCCTAATCAAAAGGGATTCAAAACACTATGAAAGATGATTTTTAGACCCCTTGATTTTGGAGGAAAATAATGTATTTTGAGATATTTTGTGAGTGCTATAGAATTTATAAGTGTTCTACCAGACACACATTCATGGTACAAATGATTCATTAATGACATGAATGGATCGATTCTAAGGCTCACTAAAAAACATGTCTACTAGTTTCTATAATCCTAGGATAAATTCACATCATGGACTACATGTTCACATAATGAATTTTTAGCTATAGATTCACATAATGCAATATTTCATCCATTAATGTCGTGAATATATGGTTCAGGCCATGAATCACTCTCTAAAAAATTCCCCCACTCAGGCAGCAAATAACCATTCAGGTTTCAAGCACCAACTTCACACTATGAAACATCACACCGTGAATTCCTCATTTAACTAATATTTATCTCCCAAAATACACAAAATATACTACAATATTCCTCCAAGAACCTTAGACATTATAAAAATTCAAATTAATGGTCTAGAAGGGTCTGAGACCTTAAATCAGATACCTCTCAAACAATTATCTTCCTCGATAATTAAAACAAAACCTAGAGAGAAGGGAAGGGAAATGGTTGTCCAAATAACCCTCACACAATACACCTCTTAATATTATAACCATCATAGGATCACTACCATAACACTTAGAGGGTAAAATCAAAAAACTATGAAACATTATCAATCGGATCCTAAACACTCTTCCGAGGGAGATACCACTCAAATTGGGGAAATAACATAAACAAGGAATCAAGGAATAAAGAACTATCTTGTAAGCTAGATAAAGGTAAAAATCATCAAAAAAATTATTGTAAAATAAGAATCAGGCATATAAAACATAGGATACTGAGTGTGAATCTATGACTCATGTTCCCAGTTAATTTAATCTATGCCACCATGTTACCATAGAACATGCACTATGGGAATAACACGCCCATTAAACACCTTCTCTTAGTGGTCGTGGATCTCCATGAGCCACTAATATAAGGTATCATCATCATTAATTTCAATCTCACCTTAATCTATGATATGAGAATCGTCATGACGATAGTAGTGAAGATGTTGTAGTGCCCTATTCTAGATTGACCACTGATAGGGGTGGGGTGAATTAGTGGTTTCTTTTTATGAACTAATTTTATTTCAAATTAAACCTCTCAAAATTGTTAAGGTTATTGATCCACTCAATATTATATATAAATATCACCATGTGTGTAGTTTTAATAATGAAGAGATAGGAAAAAATTATTTACAAGGTTCAAAAGAAATCCTACTCGATGCAACCAATTATTCCCCCCAGTTATAGATTCTTTACCATTAAACAAGTGATTACAATGCTCCCAACTCTAACCAAGAGACATCGATTTCATTTAACTCTAACTAAAATAATTATGATCTGTCTCTAACCAAGACACTCCATTTACTTTCAGATCTAATAAAAAGTCTTATTATTATAGATCCCACCAAGAGACTCTTTCTTCTTCTAGCTCCAACCAGAAGACTTCATCTACTCCCTACTTCGACTAGAAGACTTCACATTTGTCTAAGGTTTGATCCACTGTAGGATGATACTTTTATCTTCCTCAATGAGATTTCTGAATTACACTTTATTTTATAACATTAAAGTATACTAAACATCCAATTAATGAGTTTGTTTGTCTTTTTAAATTACTTTGATAACATGTAATGATTAGTTGCCTCAGTGCAAGTATGCTCGGGCTGTATTTCTTTTTACTGAAGACCTGAACTCACTTAATGTGTGCAATATATGCACACAAAATTCTATAATGATACTTCCTTATTAAATTGTAAATTCAAAATCATAAATTAAACTTCATTCATGTAAGTTTATGAATGTTTCATGGAATCTAAAACCCTAGCACATTAATTTACTTATACTATTATTTTATATGCTATTATAAAATCTATTTTGGGTATCTCAATAACTCAAGCTACGTATGCATATATTTTATGCATGTGAATTCACTATAAACTATTAAATTCTACCTTACTTGTGTATTACTTCTTCTCACATTAGGTTTAGATATCACACTATTCTCATGTTCTTTTATGCAAACCCAAATGGGCAATACCAAGATTCTTCACACTTGTGGGAAATAGTGTATGTCACTGTTATTATTCTTATTTATGAGACATTGTGTAAGAGAACACTATATTATGATATATTATAGTGTTCATGCAAACCATAAGGATATGTGCAATGGTATCACACTCTTGAATGTATTCCCAGAACAATTTCTTCATGAAGCTATTCAAGTGTGCTTTCACAAGTTGAATTCCCATGGTATCCTCCTTCACACAAGATAAAAGATTCATGGGAACTCCCCATGAAATGGTGTTTGTGGTGACCTATTTTTTATCTAAAAAATAATATCTCTTCAACATATGAAACAACATTATCTTCATGTATTCTTCTCCTTTTTTAAGAAATATCCATCACCTTAGATATGATAATTATGCTGTATCAAGCATACTCTTTTTATGTTGTGTCACGAACCATAATAAACACAAGAATATCTTGTGTTTATAAACTCATATTAAACCAATATTGATGGAGTATTTTTTCACATGAGTTTGTGATATAACCTCATAAGCATGAAATGAAGATAACATGCTCCTCTTTATTCTTAAATCTCAAACTCCTCTATTTTTTGAATGGCCTTCTGCAATTGAATTTTGTATTCATCTGAAATGAATTCTTCAAGTTATCACATGAATGAAAAGGGTAACATGAATTCATGGAGATATTGTCATCATCAATACATAAAATCAAGCTTATAAATATCATGTAATCCTTAGTTTGATCATTGAAGGATTATCCTGAGCTCTTATGTACTGGAATGCTCAAATGAGGGATGGGGATAATGGTGATCCCTCAGAATATTGGACAACACTCGTTAGTTCAATAGAGTGACTATGGAAATGTATGTATCTTTTAATATATGGATGAAAAATGTAGTACACGACACCATTCCACATCAGCTCTCACTTTTTTTTGAGTGAAAATTAATAAATTAATCCATTCCAAGGAATGGATGTTCCATGGAAGCGTGGGATCGACACCCACATCTCACTTCACACATGATTTGAAGACCAGTCATCCTCCATGTCCCATCCATATGTGTGATAAAGAGAATACTCCTATGGTCCTAAAAACATCACACCTATGACACTATACGTGTTGTCCCTAGGTAGCTCCCTTGGGTGTGATTGACCTCCTAGTCACACAAAGCCTTGGTTGATCCTGGCTAAGAATAGCTTGTATAGTTGGCCCCTATTTTTAATAAGGCCACCAATTCTCATGTATTTATAAATATCCCAAGTATTAAATATAAAAATACCAACCCTTCCCCATTTATTATTTATGATATATATATATATATTTCATGGACATCTTCTTTAATCCTTCCATAAAGAAATATTCTTGCAAAATGTAATTTGTTTTTGCATGGCCTTCTTCTTTTTCCAAATACTATTGTAAAAACTATGTCACTATTGAAATAAGTACTTGAGATTTAAGATCAATCCAATAATAAAATTTTTAAGAATAATTTCCCAATAATGAAATCTAATGACATAAAGTTAATCCATAACAATTCCCCAAGCATCACCACTTTTCACTAAACACACATTGATAGATCATTGATATGAAATGAAACACTAGACCCAAAAATCTCCCTATTTTTATTTTATTTTAAATATATCATTACATATTTAAAATTCAATATGTGTTTTCAAAAATTTCTCCCCATTTGAGAATCAAATGAAATGGACATGTGGGGGGGGGGGGGTCCACTTGATATCAAATGGTTATCTTAGAAAAGGGTTTATAGTTTGTCAACTCTAAGTCTAAATGGGATATCAATATGTAGAAAAAATTGAGATTTAACCAAGGATTTATAATATGGCCATTAAATACCATTCATGTGAAATAATGCTACAAAATTCTCAAGCCTCATTGAAGGGGTTTCCAATAATCATAGTTTTCAATGAAATGAAAAATCCTGCACACACTTTAATAAACATATCAAAAAGTTCATGTTCAAAGAAATGAATCTCCATTTGTCTAATATTATCATCAAACAAGAACCTACTTATTGATATGATTAATAAAATTAATAATGAATTATGAAAGTGTGTTTGGAATACCTTAAACTTTCATTTTGAAATCTGTCGATAATTTCTAGATTCACTAGAATTTAGTAAAATTAGAGATTATTCTCAACGTTTCTACCCATATAGGGATGAATTATTCTTATTTCATTTCATGGTAGTAATTAAAATCCATTATGTACAATATATTCATGTCATCCAAAAGTTACAGCCTCAAACATCTCCTTTAGTTCCCTGTATATTAGTTTAAAATACATAAAATAATAAGGAATAAGTAGGGACTTCTTGATTTTTAATAGAATACATTCATACTAAGAGATTACTCTAAATTTGGGCCATTATTTTCTTCCAATATTAGTATGGGAATATTTATTTAGATACTTATTTTTTTTGAGTTACATTTATTTAACCATCTTCTTTCTTCCCTTATTTTTCTTTGTATTGAATAACTTTTTAAACTTAAATATTTTGGATATTCAAGTTTCCACCTATATATAAATTCTCTTCAAATTCCTCCTAATTTTATGAGACCAATTTATTTCCTTTAGATTTATAAAGTTTCTAAACTTACTCCAAATTTTTATCCAGTTTCAACTAATATGGACAAACAACTAGAAAATCATTCTTGACATTCTCAATCTCCTCAAAATATTCACACGACTTTACATTGGTTTTCTTTTGAAATTTATAACCTTTTACAACATTAGTAACTTATACTTCTAATATTTTCATGAATACCTTATACTTTTGACTTTATAAAATATATCTTACACAATGAATATTTTAGAATATGAAATTTGTTTTTTATAGATAGATGTGGTACAGATCTAGTCATAAGACTTTTTCTAAAAGTTTTTATCCTAAAATTATCATTGAAACCCCCATTGATTCATTACCCATTCCTGTTAAATACATGTTAAACCAATAAGAGTAGGATTTATAACCATTCTTACCCCAACACCAACAAAATACTTGAAACTTGATTCTTTTAGATTGGTTATAAACGAATCCAGATTTGTGTTGTTGTTTTCATATTTTAAACCGATCCTTACTTTTCATAGGGGGTTTTGGCCTTTTTGGAATATTATTTCCTTCCCTAAATGTGTAAGATTGACTCTCACTCCTCTTGTCCAACATATCCTCATTTTTTTTCTCACATCTGTACTATTATAAATAATAGATCTATCAGAATGATTAGATGTATTTTTACCTTCCTTTTATCCATATTGAGAAGATTCTCCCTTGATCTTAATGTATTTGTTGAAGTCTTATATGGACTTATTAAACTCATACTAAATCATGACACATATGGCTTGTGTCTTAAAAAATTATTCTTCTATATAAGTAAACTTCTCTTCAAGATCACATATCATATTATCTTATTTTTTAATTTTTTATTTGTGCATCTTGATCTCATTAAAAAAATAAACTTCCTTCTTGATAAGATCCTCATTTTATTTATCAATAGGTATAATTTCCTTCTCATTATTTTTAGTATTTAATTTTCTATTTTCTTTCTCAAGATTCTTCTTTTATTTATTGAGATATTGAATCTATCCCATATAGAATTATAATTTTTCTTCCATATTCCACTCAAATTTTTTACTTTATTCTTCATAATTACAAACAATTTAAGAATCAATTATTTTATTTTCATGAGAAAATAAAAAAAAACGTCATTATCTGAAGAACAAATTAATGAACAATCTTTATTATGCTTGCTCATAATATTTTTCTTCTTGTTGCTGTAGTGATTATTTTTCTTCTTACCCCATTTGTGTTTATGAGATATCTCATCTTCCTATTTTTATTCTAATTCTTCAACCTTCTTCTTTGAAAAATTATCAAAAAAATGACCAGAGCTACCATAGTTAAAGATTTTTTTGGTTGATTACTCTTTCCCTTCCACTTTCCCTTTCTAAATCCTTTTTATATAAGGAAAAAAATAGATTGGATTCATCATCATTCTCATCACTATCTAAATCTCATGATTCAACATTCTTTTATTATTCAGCTTTCCCTTTCTTTATTTCTTAATAATCCTTTTAAATATTTTCTTTCTTCTTGAAAGATGGATTTTTTCTCTTCTCATAGGCTATGAGAATTTTGTGTAGTTCATAAAGAGTAAAATAATCTATTTCTTGTAGATATGATATTTTTGAGTTAAATTGATCTAGAAATTCATCATATTTTTTTTCTGAAAATTATAAATTCACATATCTTCTCACTAAATACTCAAATGTCATTGAATATGTCATTAACTCTAGTGAAGCAGTCATAAATATTTTATTCATCAGTCTTTTAGATGTCCTAAAAACGACTCTTCCAAACTTTTAGTATGGATTCTTTGAGTTTGAAATTTCCTTCATAACTACTTCTCAATTATTTCTAGATCACCTTGGAATTCAGGAGACCCATGAAATTTGCGTATACCTTATATGATAGATCCATAAAATGGAATTTTTTATCCTTTATATCAGACTCCGTATTTCACTTATCAACTTGTTTTAGGGAAACATACTCAACAATGGGTGGAAAACCCACTATTGTAGCATCTATCACTTCCAGGATGAGTGCTAGTAGGTAGGGAGATATAATTTTCCTCTCTCTATGATAATTATTCCCATAGAATGTGGGAAACTGCATCTATTGATATAATTAAGATTATCCATATGTCATAATACCCATTGGATATTTAGATGGAACCTTTTCTTGGATATCACTTGTAATGAACCATGCTGGATTGACCACTAAGAGGGGTGGGGTGATTCAATGGTTTATTTTTATAAATTCCTTTTCATTAGAATTCAACCTCTCAAACTTGGTAAGGTTATTGATCCACTCAATATTATCTGTCAATCTCACATCTTTTGAAATTGTAATAATGGAGAGAGCAACACACATGATTTACTAGGTTTGGTATAAATCCTACTCATTACTGAAACTGGTTATTCCCCCTCGTTACAGATTATTAACTATCAAAAAAGTGATTAAAATGACCCCGAATCCAAATAAGAGGCTTCTATTACTTTAACCTCTAACTAAAATACATGTACCCCAGATATAACCACGAGACTCCATTTTTTTTCAGATCCAACCAAAATACTTCTTTCTCTAGCTCTAACTGAGATATTTATTCTTCTCCTGAATCCAACCAGAAGTATTTACCCACTTTCAAATCCAAATAGAATACTTCACCTTTATTTACGGCTCGATCTCCTATAGGATGATCATTTGATCTTACTTCACGATATCAGAAAATCAGAGTTGATCATGTACCCTTCAAGCATCTTTAACAACCACTGAATGAGTCTGTTAGTCTTTATCAATTAATAAGGTCACCCATAATAACCAGTTGCCTCAGTGAAACTCTACTTAAACTAAATTTATTTATGTTAAAGTCCCAACCTCACTTAATGTGTGAAAGATATTAACACAAATTATTTAATTCAAATTCCTTCTAGAATTATCAATTCAAACTGATCAATTTTACTTCATTAATGGAAGTGTAATGCATGGTTCATGGAATATAAAACCTAAAAACATGAATTTATTCATAATATTATTTTATATACTATTATCATGTTTTTTGGATATCTAAATTCAAGATATTCATGCATGATTTTATGCATGTTCACGCACTGTCAACAGTTTACTTTCCCTTCCCTGTGTATTAATTATTTACACAAAAATTTTAGGTATCACATTATTCTTAAGTTCTTTCATGAAAACCTGAATGGGTGATACTAAGATTCTTCTTCCTTAGATGCAACACTATATATCACTATTCTCATTCTTATTCCTAAAACATAGTGTAAGTGTACACTATCATGTGGTTTCTCACAATATTCATGAAAACCAGAAGGATATTAACAAGTTTATCATTATCTCTAATGGATTCATTGAACAAGTTATTTGAGAATCTATTCAATTATTATTTGGATACATTGAGTGCCCATGGTATCCTTCTTCCCACAAGCTAAATCCTTCTTGGTAACTCCTCACAAAAATAGCTTTCACAATGATTTGTTTTTTCTCGGTGAAATGAGATATCTTTGATATGTGCAACAAAATTATTATTATGGATTTATATACTTTTATAGGTGAGATACATTGCCTCATATTTGATAATTATTCCACAACAAGCCTCTTCTTTTTATGTTGTGTGGCAACTCTTAATAAACACCATAATATCACGTGTTTCTAAAATTATCTTACAATGAGATCCATGGAATCTTTTGTTACATGATTTTATGATATAATACCATGTGTATAAAATGAAGATCACATGCTCCTCCTTATTATTAAAGATCAAAATCCTCCTCTTATCAGAATGGACTTCTACAAGTGAAGTTTTCATTTTCCCAAAATGCGTTCTTTGAGTTATCACATGCATGAAAAGAGTAAAATTAATGCATAGAGATCAAGGCCTCATTTCTTTATAAAACTACACTTATAACAACTATTTAAGCCTTAATTTGATCATTGGAGTCCCATACTAAGCTCTGAAATACTATAATTATTAGATGGGATGAGGATGAAGATGACCACTTAGAAGATTAGATGAATCTTGTTAGTTCAATTGAGAATCTAAAAAAATGTCTGTATATTTTAAGTGATAGATGATAAATGTAGCTTTTGGTGATTTCCCACATTTATTATCACTTTGTTTAAGTATTTCTTAATAAATCAATCCATTCAAAGAAAAAGATGTTCCATGGATGCGGTGGATGGGCTCCCACATCCCACTTCACGTATAGGCTATGACCCAACCAGCCTCTATGGCCTATCCATATGCATGATCAAGAACAAAATATTATGGGAATACACAAAACCCACATATTCCTCAATATAAGTTATCCCTAGATGGCTTCCTTGGACACGGTTGACTTCCTGGTCTCACAGAGCCTTGGTTGAGCCTAGAAAAGGTTAGCTTGTATGGTAGGCCATTATTTTTTAAAAAGGCCACCAATTCTCATGTACATAGAAGTATTATAAGTATTAAATAGAATATTACCAAGACGTACTCAATTATTATTCATTAAATAAATAAATAAATATATATTTATGGATATCATATTTAATTCTTCCACAAACTAATCTTTATACAAAATGTAATTTCTTTTTGCATGTCCTTATTTTTCTTCTTCTAAACACTGTTATAAACACCATGTCACTATTTAAATAAGACTTTGATATTTAAGATCAATCCAATCATAAAATTTATAAGAAAAATTATCCAATCATGAAATCTAAATCCATAAATTGAATCCACAACAATTCTCTAAACATCACCAATTCTCACTAAACACATATTGACACATCATTGAAAAAATGAAACACTAGGACCAATAGCTATGTCACATGAAATACATCTTGGATCTGAATAATTTTTGGGGTAAGTTATAAACAATATGCAATGTCTCATGCACACTAAAAAACGTCAAATGGACCAAAAAATCATAGGTAAATCTTACTCCCATGACCAAACCTTCATTACCCACGATGAGTAGTCACCTTCAAGAATACATGACCTCCAACATCAAAATTTAGAAGTCTCCCCCTATGGTACATATAGGAAATCAGAAGATATTTTGTAACATTAATCCACTCAAAAATAACCCACACCATTTCTTTTATGCTCTACACTAGTTCTGAACTAAGAATTACTGACTCTCCAACCCTTATCCAACACATTGGAGAAAGGAAAGGTCGACCATACAAAGCTTAAAACGGCGCCATACCAATGGTGGAATGAAAATTATTTTTGTAAGAAAAATATATCAAGTCTAGGTGATTCAACCATGAACCTAAAAAATACAGTAAATAAGAATGCAATATGTACTAAAGAGTTTGGATAGTCCACTATTTCTGACCATCCATTAGTGGATGAAAAATATTATTGAGCCACAAATGAGAGATAAAATCATGTAGAATAAATCTTTACAACTTAGGGGTAAAATGAGGATAATTATTAGAGATGATATTCCCGCGGACTCTATGAATCCTCACCACTTACTACAGATACTTCCTCGATTAAACCTCTATTGAGATCGACTCCTTTATTTCTAATAACAGAGATGATTTTTTTTCAAATGGTCTAAAATGACCCATATATCACCATACCCCCTTGAGCATGAGGTAGACTAGAAATGAAATCCATTGAAATTTCATCTAACTTAAATTGAAGAATATATAATGGTTATAGAAAACTATTGGGAACTCATTTTTCAAACTTCACATTTTAGAAGAATAAACATTGGGGGCATGAACTCTTCAACTAAACACACCAACCCAGGCCACCAAAATTGACCTCTTATAATAAGATAAATCTTTTTCATGTGAGGATATACTGCTAAGGGTGATCTTTGGAACTCAAAAAGAACCACCTCATGTATCACGTAATAAATTAAAAGTCTCCCAAAAAAACCCTATGTTGATAATCCTTAGAACATCCATCAGGGGAATCACCATAGAAAACTCAATCTCTCCATATTTCCACCTTATAATCCCTTAGCTAAGAATAATAAAAGGCAATTTATCCCTGTTCGGATGCTATAAGTGGATGTAGATTTAGCACAAAGGTACCTAGGGGTAATAACCCCCAAGGGGTGAATTAATTTGGACTCAATTGTCACCTGGTGTATGAAAATGGGCCTAACTACATGCCTAGTTTGACACTCTTGGGGGATATGCTTTGGTAAAATTATAATATAATTATGAACCGTTATTAAGAAATAATAATAATAATAAAGACTCTATGTTTAGAAATATATCACAGATAATATATATTTAAGCCTAGAAATTCAAAAGTTAAGTAATATATTTTATTTATGGCTTATCCCTTAAATGTTCATAGTTTCCTTTTTGAGTTTAGTAGTTTGAAAATTCTCATCCAAAAGTTTACTTTGGATGAATTAAATGATTATAACGAAAATCAAATAGTGAATTAAGTCTTATCATCTATAGTTCTATACATTATTTCATATCATGAAAGTTTATAAGAACTATGAAAATACCCCATTAAAACATGAAAGTCAGGTTTTCATTGAAGATGAAGAATGGATCAATTGTTGCATCCAATTTATATAAAACATCCAATATAAAAAAATTTAGGATGAATTTCCCAGAAAACCTTTTGATACTCACCTTATAGGAATTCAATTCTATTCTAGGCATGGATTGGCTTTCCTTGTATAGATCTAACATAAATTGCTGAGAGAAGGAAATCACCCTCTCTATCATAAATCACCCTATAATTATATACAATTTCATGGAGGAGGATGAATCTTATTTTTTGCCAATATATAAAGCATGAATATTGTTTCCTTATAAAATATAATGTCTAGGTCAACTGGTTGAGACTAAATAAAATATCATCCTTGAGAAAATACCCATTTTTAGGGAATTAACTAATGTGTTTCCCAAAGAATTGCACGGTTTTCCTCTTAGCCGTGAGGTTGAGTTCTTAATCGAGCTCATAACTATAGATTTTTAAATATAAAATAATACATATAGAATGGCCTTTGTTGAGCTTGAGGATATAAAGATGAAATTATAGGAGAATATTGATAAAGGGTTTATATGCCCAATTACTTCACCATATAGTGCACTGGTCCTTTTTGTTAAGAATTATGGGTAAATGCACCTATGCATTGATTATAATTATCTCAAAAAGATCATGATAAATAAAAGTTATCTTCTAACATGAATTGATGAATTGTTTGATCATATATGTGGATAACAATACTTCTCTAAGGTGGATATTTAGTTAGGATATTATCAAGTAAATATGAAGGAGGATGATATCCCCAAAACTAATTTTAATACAAGATATGAGAACAATGAGTCCATAGTGATGCTATTAAGACTCAATAATTATCCAAAAATATTCATTGAATTGATGAATAGAGTCTTTAGGGATTAACTTGATTTTTTTTGGTATTATTTATAGATGATATTCTTATATACTCTAAAATTAAGGAAGAACATGATGAGCATTTAAATAATATACTGAAGACCTTATATAAGGAAAATTTATATAATAAGTATATTAAATGAGAGTTTTGGTTGGAGAAAGTAACATTATAGGGTAATGTTATCACCAACAAAGGGATATCTATAGATCCTTTAAAAACTGAGGAAATTGAAGGATGTCAAAACCAGCATCAATGAAATAAATTTATAGTTTCCTTGAATTGGGTAGGTAATATCATCAATTTTTTGAGAAACATATAATGGTTTTCAATCCCACTAAACAAGATTACTAGAAAGGGTGATGGGTTTTTATAGATTGATGAATGTGAAGATATATTTAAAGGGTAGAAGAAGAGGCTAATCTCTGCACCTTTCACATTACCCACTAGTTAGGACATATTTGTGATCTACAGTGATGTCTACAAAAAGGGATTGGGTTGTATACTAATTAAATATGAAAAAGTGATGTCCTATGTGCAAATACCTAAAATCTAGTAACCTAGAGATGATGATTAATTTATTAGATTATCACTAGAAACAAGAAATTACATCCCAAATGACCTAATAGTTTATTAGTCCTAGAAAACTAGATACATACCTAATTTTCACATTATATTTGAAAACGTAAAATACAACATAGTATTTTATTTCATAAAACTATAGTACCCTTTTGAATATCCTTGCATATCAATAATAAACCACTTCTTGGTATCTTGGGGAAAGAAAACAAAAGAAAGGGGTGATTTCATATTCCCAATAAGGGTATGCATAAAATAGAAGATAAATAAGGCATGATAAATATGGAAAGGTAAATAAGTAATTTTTTTCCATTTAATCAATAACTTGATTAGAATGAATTATATATAAGGAATAAATGATAATAAAACAATTCCATACCAATAATCAAATGAGAGAGAAACTTGTTCATAGATATCATAACAAATCAAATAATCAAATGTACATCAATAACTAATTTCATAATGATGGAATGCATAATGTCATACATCTGAAACTTACCATAGAGGCCTTAGACACAACATATAAAAATACCATCAAGGCCTTATTTCATGAAATCTACATAAATTGGTAAGACCTTTGCTTAAACCCAATCTAGTTTATATCATGAGACCTAATAATGCATCTAGGATCTATAGAAGGCCCCTACCACCACTTACTAAGTCCAATGAATTTATCATATGAATAAAGAATAGAAATTAATAAATATGCCTAAAAAATCAATAATAATCAGTATTGGAAGAATTAGCATACCAAAAAAATCAATACTTTCCCTAGTCAAACAGATCTTAAACCATTAAAATAAACATAGTGGATGGTATCATTGGAGTATACCCTCAATATAATATTCAACATAGATGAAAATACTTTAAAGAGTTTTCTAGAAAATTTATTGAGAAAATACCCCCTTTTTACTTTAAAAATAATTTTTTTAAATCTAAAAAGTTCACACATATTAAAGAAACATTTTTTATTAAAAATAACCTAATAAAATTAAAAACTAATATTCAAATATTTGAGTTTTCATGATAGTGGGAAATTCTATTCATTCCATATAAGTTAAAAAACATTCCTTTCACACTTTATAAAAATGCCAAAAATCACATTATTTGGAAAATGATAAGAATATTACTTTTAAAATATTTTTTAAAAAGTAAAAAATAGTTGAAAATTAATTTAAACAGTCATTAGGGAATAATAAAAACATTCATGAATTAATTTTTATAAAACATGGACATGGAAGAGAAATGATATTCGATCAAAGAGATAAATAAAGTCATTTTTTATAAAAAACATTTTCTAAATTGTTTGAAGTAAAAAAGAGAATAAAATGGTAATATTACTTGAAAAGTTAATGAATAACCATAGGAGAAGAAAATATATTGGTTTTAATATATAAATATGAAACAATTATACGAAGGGAGACTTAAACATAAATAGTCCCGAATAATAATGAGATTTTAAAATAAACCCTTACCACTTTGGTAACTTTTGAATCATAACCCCTACGAAACAGATAATATAAAATAAAACATTATATAACAAGAATATATATGAAATCATGATATATCATATCAAATGGTTAGTATTTATGAATCATTGTCACACATACTCTCAGAATATTTAGGATTTTTACTAAGTACAACATAGGGGATGACCTAGGTTGTTCTCTTGAGGAGCTATTACGGTCAATCACTCATTACCGCTAATTCAATTTTTATTTTTTAATATTTTTTCTATTTATGAAATAAAACTAAAATAAATGGACGTTTGATAATTTAGAATGAAATACTAAAATTAAACATGAAGATGTAATGAAAACATAATGAATGAAAATAGAATGAAGTTAGAAAGAAAGGAGATATTCTTAAGAGAATCAATTAAATTGAACCTGCATTGACTTATTATTAGTTTCAGATTTAATTAATAAATAAAATACATCATATGTATGAACATAATATTATACCTATGGGTTTTAATATATAGTTCACTCAATGATTATCGAGATATGGCACATCCACCACCTCAATCAAGGGTGAATATTGTAGAATAAAAAGTTAAGGCTTGTGTGGAAAGTGGAGACACAATGGAACCTTTCCCACTAAGATCCCCCTCATCCTAAATCCAAGAAAATAATAAAATTTAAGCATAAATTTTAAAATAATTGGGTTCATCATTAGATTACTCCCCTAAGAACTTCCTTAGGTTAGTTACTCATTATCATGAGCATAAGAGTTCACAGTGAAGAATAAAATGTGGAGATAAAATGAAAGAGAGATATAATAAGAGAGAAATGAGAATGATAAAATTAAAACATGAAATGAAATTACAGAATGAAAAGAAAATAAAACACAATACTAAACTAAAACATATCTTTTAACAAATCATTAGAGTATTTTCTAATCCATTATAAGGTTTTGTAACACCCCAAGGTTTTGAAAATAAATTGAAATGCATGAAACTTTGTTTTAAGTAGATGTTTATAACTAGACTTCAAACATAATTTTTATCCTTCTACATTTTGAATTTTAAAAAATGGTCTTCTAAAATTGCAATCAGTAATTTATTTGGAGTCTAATGGAACTAACTTGATTTTTGGTGAATAGTAACACATCATTATGAATAGTAATATGAATATAAATATGAACCTAATGAATATTAAATTTTATTATTATTTTATTTTATTAAGGATTTAATATAATTACATCTTGATTAATCATTCAAGGTGAAATAAAATGAGTTATAGTTTTAAAATTGTTAATTTTTGAATAAAGTATTATTTTATTTAAAAATAAAATTAAAAATATCTAGAAAATTATTTTCAAAAAATGGAGTTCATTTTTGATTTCTACACATCGAAGATTGGTTAGGGTGAATTTTTGGTATTTTTCTGATTTTTTTGAATTTTAGATGAATAGTGAAATATTGTAAAATACCTTATATTCAAATTAATAGTTAAATACACTATTTTTGACAACATGGATTTTGTAATACCACTTGTTTTGAAATTAAATTCTATATTTACTATTTTTATCACATGAATCAAGACTATTTATATTCTTGAGAAAAAATATTAGAATAATGTAAAACCCCTCATCTCCTCCACTATAAATACCACCCTCATTCCCATCTTCCTATCACACCTCTCAAGCCTTGAGAATTGTCTAATTTCTGCAAAATTCCCTCCCTAAGGATCTTACCCACATCCAAGACCTTCTGGTCTCACCAAAGGTCCAAAACCAAAGTCCTTAAGGAGGATCTCCAAAAGAAGAGATCAAGAGGTAAGAAACCTCTTCCTTTTTCATGTGTTTTCTTTTCAATTACTTTTTTTTCTTCTACTCTCTTACCCTCCTATTATCAAGGAGGGATGAACTATAATTTTTTTTATATTCTATATGTTATAATGTTCATGTAATAAAATCATAATATTTCTTCCTCTCTTCTCCCTCTTATTCTAAAAATAAAAACACCATCTACAATGTGCTGAATTACCAAAATTTTGGATGATGTGTTTGAAATTTCTATTAATTCATTCAAATATGATAATAAAACCCTTTAAATGGTTGAAAAAATTTAAATTATATGTTTTAACATATTTTATGTTCTGTAATGAACTTCTATGCATGAAATTAAATTATATAATGAAACAAGTTCATAATTATTTAGGAACCACAAAAATGATCTAAACAAATATCATTAATTTTTTATCTAATGATCCATCACCATATATGATAAAAAATGATTTATGGTATCATTATATATTCTAGAAACATATTAATACCATTTCATTCCACTTCTATAATTTTATTTCCATACAGTAAGAAAATCAAATACAAACCAGCCATGGAAATCATGTAAAGAACACACCCGAAACAATGAAATGAATATAATACTAATAATTAAAGGGTGAAATGATGTTATTAAATGAACATATAATATGTTATAAAAAATATAATGTTTCTATAAAATACTAATAACACTTTTTTAACCATGATATAGGAGTTTTAAATAAGTTTGAAGTAAGAAAACCCGAGGTAAGGGAATTCTTAACCTGATTTCCATCCTTTGGGTAAACCTTATACTTCATTATTTATGTGGTATTAAAATTGATTGTGTGATGAATTTAATTATATTATGTTTAATTATGTTTATTTATCGTGTATATTCATATTACATCCACTCTATTAATTCTCACTTCAATTATATGATATTTGTAAGGGGATTTTATTTTAAAATCCTCTTTTAAAATTATGTTTTACAAAATTCAAAAGCAATATTTTTATGAAATTATTCATGTTGTATGATTATGTTCTAGTTCTTGGGAATTTTTTATAATTAAGGGTGGGACCTATATCTCCCTCCAATTAATTATGTATGTGTATGTTGTAGGTCATCTGTATGTTTACTCTATGTGTAGCTGTGATGGTTACGCCATAAGGTAGTCGTGAGGGTTACATTGTAACAAATCATAAGGTATCCATGAGGGTTAAAATATAAGTAAGTAATTCCCCAATATAACTTTATGGTTCTATTTATGTTCTTTATGTTTCGTGGTAATCTCATGGAAATATCAATTTTCACAAAGTACATATGGGTGACAAATATGTCTTTTTGAAAATGATTTCATACATTTACTAGTATTCATGGATTAATGTTTTCTATTCTTCTTTTTATATCCCTTAATAAGATTTTGTGCTCATATAAAGTTTTTAAAATATTTTCATAGGTTATAAGGATGTTTATGACAAAGAATGAATCCAAGTTAATTGTTATGAATATTTTTCAAAGAAATCATGTTTTATTTGAAAAGTTGTAAATTTTGGAGGAAATGGATACTGTTTTGCGGTATATTCTCTATATGAATGTGTAATGTTATGTATGTATTATATCCCAATTCTCTAAAACTCAAAACATGAAAAGATCCTCAATATTAAAGGAAGTGAGTTCTTGACTAAAATTCAAGATTATGTAATGTAATAAGGCTGGGTCCTTATAGTTGGTATCATAAGATGGTTTAGATAAATTTAGTGGTTAGGATGATGTTAATAGAATACCATAAATGATTTTTAATCTATGGTTAATTTTAAATGATATATCATTTAAATATTACCATGTTTCTTGGACTAAGAAATTTTTGTTTAGAATGGTTTTCCGTAGAAGAATAAGGGAAACTAAAGTGGATAGGCACCGATAGAATGACATCCTTTCGAATCTGTAGCTCAAAATGGCAGGGATTGGAATTGAGTAGTTTGTGACAACAATGGCTCAGCTAACATTAGAAATAAATGGCAGTTTCAGCCACACAAGAGAAAAAATAGAGCTACCATAAAGGAACATAACAATAGTGGAACATTTTATGAGAAAAAACCCTCCTTCTTTCAATGGATCTTCTAACCGAGTAGTAGCAGAAGGGTGGATTAAATCCCTTTAAAATATATTTGATATTATGGGATGTTCAGATAATCAAAAGGTAAGTATTTCCATTTATCATTTTTAAGGTGAATCTGATCAGTGGTGGTCAATGGTAAAAAATATCCAGGATAGAGAGGATATTGATGCCTTATAGTGGGATGAATTTAAAAGTGTTTTCCTTGAAAAATATTTTCCTAAGGTGG
The DNA here is from genome assembly GCA_963277665.1 of Viscum album. NCBI lineage: Eukaryota > Viridiplantae > Streptophyta > Magnoliopsida > Santalales > Viscaceae > Viscum > Viscum album. The sequence continues at coordinate 1,403,396,201 of OY728120.1, read as the reverse complement.
TGTGACCTATGATGGAGAAGAAATTACTTGAATTTAATAGAAATGAGGAATATTCTATGGATCTATATGAAGAAAACTTCCCTCCACTGGCGAGGTATGCTCTAAATCTTATTCTAGATCTTGATAGAAAAATCCACCAATTTTACTCAAGATTAAAGCCAAGGTATCAAGGGCATTGGCCTCCCTTGAATTCAAAAGTTATGAGAAACTTGTCTGATGTGATGAGAGGGTAGAGATGGTGTTTTCTGATGATCACGTGCACTTTGAAAAGAAGTATAATAAGAGGTCTAGATAGAAAGAAATGGGTAGGAATCAATTAAAGAAATATGATGGTAAGACATTCCAGTTTCCAATTTGTGAAAAGTGTGGAAAAAAGCACCCTGGGGATTTCCTTATCAAAACTGGGAAGTGTTTTCAATGTGGTAAGTTTGGAAATATGGCCCGAGATTGTAATGAAAGTGATCCTAAGACTAATCCTGATAAGAAAACTATAATTTTTTTTAAATGTGGTGAGATGGGTCATTATGAAAATGCCTTCCCAAAGAGAGATCTGAATGATGAAAATAAGACAGACTATAAGAAAAAGGTGTAGTGAGATCCTTTGCAACTACATTAATAGACGGCAGGTCATCAAATGAAGTTGTATCAGGTAACTTTTTTTACTCATAATTTTTTAATGTTTTATTTGATACGGGGTCTACACATTTCTTTATTTTTGAGTAATTTTCTTGTAAATTGGAAATATCACCCCAACCAATGAGACCAAAAATTTTTGTTAAGAAAACAAGGGTAAATATTATAGCAAAGAGGAATTATAATAATCTTTATATTATGGTATTTGGAAATAATTTACCATAAAAACTTGTTGTTTTTTCCTAAGTAGATTTTGATGTCATTTTAGGTATGGATTGGCTTTCGGATTATCATACTAGGATTGACTGTAGAGCTAAAGAAGTTGTTTTTCAGAAAGAGTTTTAGTTTTTATAAAATAATGAACCCATAAAATTGATAACATATCAGGAAGCTAAGAAAATATTGAAATATGGAAATGAAATTTGTCTTTCCCATATTGTTGAAAACAAGGGAACTGTTCAGATTAATGATGTGCCAGTGGTAAATGAATACCTTGATGTTTTTTCGGATGAGTTAGCTGGTGTCATACTTGATTTGGAAGTCGAATTAAAAATTGAATTAGTTCTTGATGCTATGCCAATTTCAAAACGCCCATATAGTATGGCTTAAATGGAAATTATTGAATTGAAAAATCAGTTGCAGGAGTTTCTTGATAAAGGATTCATTCTTCCTAGCACTTCACCTCGGGGTGATTCAGTTTTGTTTGTTAAAAAGAAGGATGGTTCCATGAGAATTTTCATTGATTATAGAGCCTTGAATAACATAAATATTAAAAATAATTATCCTCTTCCTCATATCGATGACTTGTTTGATCAGTTCTAGGGAGTTCAGTACTTTTCCAAGATTGACTTGAGATCTGGATACCATTAGCTAAAGGTGAAGGAGGATGACATACCGAAAAAATATTTTTGTACTAGATATGGGCATTATAAATTTTTTTATGCCATTTGGGTTAAATAATGCACCTTAAATATTCATGGGTCTTATAAATAGAATATTTCATGAGTTCTTGGATAATTTTTTGGTTGTGTTTATTGATGACATTCTAGTATTTTCTAATATTAAAGAGGAGCATGAAAAATATATAAGGGTTGTTTTTCAAACCTTAAAGGAAAAGAAACTATATATAAAATTCATCAAGTGTGTTTTTTGGTTGCAACATATTTCTTATCTTGGTTGATGAATGGCCAAGACCTAAAAATGTTACAAAGATTTTTAGTTTTCTTGGATTAGTAGGTTATTACCAACATTTTGTTAAAAACTTTGAACGATTATCTATCTCTCTAACTAAGTTAACATGAAAAGGGGTTAAATTTGTTTGGATATAAGAATGTGATGTTTGTTTTTAGGAACTAAAGAAGATATTGGTGAATGCACTAGTTTTGGCCTTGCCTTCCCAAAATGGTGAGTTTTTCATCTATAATGATGCTCCATTAAAGGGACTTGGTTGTGTTTTGATGCATAATAATCAAGTAATTTCTTATTCTTCAAGAAAACAAAATATCATGAGTTAAATTATCCAACACATGATTTGGAATTGGCAGTTGTGGTTTTTTCTTTGAAAATTTTAAGGTATTAGTTATACAGAGCCAAATGTCAAATATATATTGACCATAAATGTTTGAAGTATATATTCACTCAGAAGGAATGAAACTTGAGGAAAATAATATGGATTAAACTAATAAAGGATTATGATTGCATGATCAATTAACATCTAAGAAAAGAAAACAATGTGGAAAATTCCTTAAGTCAAAACATCATGCATCATTAATCATGTTACATTTGGAACATGATTCCTTGATTAATGATTTGATGAATTTTGTCTTAGATGTTGTTGGTGAAGAAAATACATCTATTTTGTTTTAGGTTTCAGTGAAGTCATAGTTATCAGATAGAATTAAGCATGTACTAATGGAAGACCGTGAGCTATAAAAAAGGTATAATTGGTTAAAATGGGTAAGTTTCTAGAATTCAAGATTGATAAAGATTGTGTTTTGAGATTTAGAAAAAGATTGTCTGTACCTTTTGATTCCCAGTTGAAGAAATATTTGTTGTGTGAAGCTCATAATTCTCTATTTTTAGTTCAAACTGACAGTACTAAGATATATAGAGACCTTCGACATTATTACTGGTGGGCTGGAATGAAAAGAGATATTGCAAATTTTACTGTGAAATGTTTGACATGTCAATAGGTTAAATCAGAGCGGTAGTTACCAAAGGGGATGATTCAGCATTTACCTATTCCAAAGTGAAAATGGGAAAATATATCCATGGAATTCATGGTGGGACTACCTAATACTTCTTGAGGTAACAATAAAATTTGGGTTATTGTTGATTAGCTGACTAAATATGCACATTTTCTTTATATTCAAGATACAATGTCTTTGGATAAACTTTCTCAACTGTAACTCAAAGAGATTTCCAGGTTACATGGAGTTCCGATTTCCATTGTATCTTATTTGGATCCTAGGTTCACTTCTAATTTTTGGAAGGGACTTTAGAAGTCATTGGGTACAAAATTAAATTTCAGTACATCTATTCACCCTCAATCAGATGGGAAGTCAGAACGAATGATTCAGACATTGGAGGATATTTTTTGATCTTGTTCAATGGACTACTAGGGAAATTGGGATCAACATATTTATTTAATTGAGTACTCTTATAGTTACATTTTTCATTCCAGTATAAAAATGGAACCTTTTGAGGCATTGCATGGGAAGAGGTGTCAAACTCTATCTTTTTTGGGATGAATTAAAGGAAAGGAATTTGATGGAAATAGAATTAGTATAGGAAGTGGCTGAAAAATTGAATATAATCCAGCAAAACACAAGGATAGCTTAGAGTAGGTAGAAAAGTTATGCAGATAATAGGAGGAAATACTTTTCTTTTGAGGTAGGTGATCATGTTTTTCTTTGAATCTCACCATGGAAAAGTGTTATGCATTTTGGTAAAAAAGGAAAGATAAGTCCATAGTTCATTGGACCTTATTAAATCTTGGAGAAAGTTGAACCATTATCTTACAAAGTGGATTTTCCTATGATTTTGTCTTAGGTACACAATGTTTTTCATGTTTCAATGTTGAGAAAGTATGTGCCAGATTCAGCTCATGTCTTGAGCCCAGAAGTAGTTCAACTGGAAGAGAACCTTTATTATGAAGAGAAACCTATTCAGATTCTTTATCAAAGAGAACAAGTATTTTGGAATAAGGTAATCCACCAGGTAAATTTTTTGTGGAGAAACCACATGGTTGAAGAATGAACATGGGAATCGAAAAATGCTACGAGGGAAAGGTACCCTCACTTGTTTAACAAGTAAATAAAATTGCAAGGACACAATTTTCAGAAGGTGGAGATAATGTAACACCCCAAGGTTTTGAAAATAAATTTAAATGCATGAAACTTTGTTTTAAGTAGATATTTATAACTATACTTTAAAAATAATTTTTCTACTTCTATGTTTTGAATTTCAGAAAATGGCAATCTATAAGTTTGATCAGTAAGTTATTTAGAGTCTAATAGAACCAACTTAATTTTGGATGAATAATAGCATAACATTATGAATAGTAATACAAATAGTAATATGACCCTAATGAATAGTAAATTGTATTATTATTTTATTTTCTTAAGTATTTAAGATAATGACATCTTGATTAATCTTTCAAGGTGAAATAAAATGAATTAAAGTTTTAAAATTGTTAATTTTTGAATAAAGTGTGATTTTATTTTAAAATTAAATTAATAATATCTAGAAAATTATTTTCAAAAAATGGATTTTATTTTTTAATTCTACACATCGAATAATGGTTAGTGTGAATTTTTGGCATTTTTCTGAAATTATTGAATTTTTGATGAATAGTGAAATACGGTAAAATACCGTATATTCAAATTATCAGTTAAATACACTATTTTTTACATCATGGATAATGTAATACCACTTTTTTCGAACTCACATGATCTATTTACTATTTTGATCACATGAATCATGACTATTCATAGTCTTGAGCAAAAATATTAAAATAATGATTAAAATAATGTAAAATCTCTTCTCTCCTCCACTATAAATACCACCCTCATTCCCCTCTTCCTCTCACACTTATTAAGCCTTGAGAATTGTCTAATTTCATAAAAATTACCTCCCCAAGGATATTACCAATGTCCAAAACCTACTGGTCTTACCAAAAGGCCAAAACCAAAGGCCTTAAGGAGGATCTCAAGGAGAAGAAATCAAGAGGTAAGAAACATCTTCCTTTTTCATGTGTTTTCTTTTCAATTACTTTATTTTCTTCTACTCTCATCCCATCACCTTTTACAGGAGGGATGAAATCTAAAAAATATTATATATTATTTATCTTATCATGTTAATGTAAAAAATTAATCATCTTTCTTCCTCTTCTCTCCATATTATTCTAAAAATAAAAACACTATCTGGGATGTGCCAAATTACCAAAAATCGTGGATGATGTGTTTTCAATTTCCATTACTTCCTTCAAAGATGATAATAAAACAATTTTAATGGTTGAAATAGAATTTAAATTTTAAATTTTAAACTATTTTATTGATCTATAATAAACTTATATGCATGAAATTAAATTATATAATGAAAGAAGTTCATGATTATCGAGGAACCACAAAAATGATCTAAACAAATATCATTAATGTTTTATCTAATGATCCATCGCCATATATGATAAAAACTGATTTATGGTATTATTATATATTTTTGAAACATATTAATACCATTTCATTCCACTTATGGATTTTCATTTCCATATGACAAGAAAATCAAATACAAACTGGCTATGTAAATCGTGTAAAGAACACACCCGAAATAATGAAGGGAACAAAATACTAATAATTAAAGGGTGAAATGATGTTATTAAATGACCATATAAGATGTTATAAAAATGAAAATGTTTCTATAAAATACTAATAACACTATTTTAACCATTATATATGATGTTTAAACAATTTTTAATTAATACAAACCTGAGGTAAGAGAATTCTTAACCCGATTTCCATTCGTCTAGTCAACCTTCTACTTCATTATTTATGTGGTATTAATTTTTTTTTGTGATGAATTTTATTTATATTATGTTTAATTATGTTTATTTTGAGTTTATATACACATTACATACACTATATTAATTATCACTTCAATTATATTATATTTTTAAGGTGATTTTCTTTTAAAATTCTTTTTTAAAATTCTGTTTTACAAAATTCAAAAGCAATGTTTTTATGAAATTATTCTTGTTGTATGATTATGTTCTGGTTATTTGGAATTTTTTATGATGAAGGGTGGGAACTATATATACCTTTAATGTATTGGGTATGTGTATGTTGGAGGTCAGCCATATGGTTACTCCATGTGTAGCTGCGATGGTTACACTCTAACGCTGCCGTGAGAGTTACATTGTATGGTAGTTATGAGGGTTAAAAATCATAAGGTAGCCGTGATGGTTAAAATATAAGTAAGTAATTACCCAATATACATTTATTGTTCTTTTTATGTTCTTTATGTTTTTTTTGAGTCTCTTGGAAATGTAATGTTTTACAAAGTAAGTATATATAGGTGACAATAATGTCTTTTTGAAAATGATTTCATATGTTTACAAGTATTAATGGATTAATGTTTTCTTTTCTTATTTTTATATCCCTTACTGAGATTTTTTTCTCATCCCAAATTTTTAAATTATTTTAATAGGTTATAAGGATGTGTATTACAAATAATAAATCCAAGTTAAATGTTATGAAGACTTGTCAAAGAAATCATGTTTTATTTGAAAAGTTTTATATTTTAGAAGAAATGGATACTATTTTTGTGGTATCTTCTCTATATGAATGTGGAATATTATGTATGTATTATATGACAATTATATAAAACTATAAACTTGAAAATATCCTCAATATTAATGTAAGTGAGTTATTGACTAAAATTATGGATTATGCAATGTAATAAGGTCATGTCATTATAGGTTATGGAATTACAAATTTATAGGGAGAGGAGTGAAATATTTTGGCTCCAAAATCATCCTCTAAATTATTATGTGTGGGAGACATATTTAATGGAATAATTGAGAAAAGTTTTAATATTGGTAGTTTTTACCCTATGTATCCTCCTTTTACCCATGAAATTCATCTTATTTGTCCATGTGTTGTTATAGTTACATCCCTTTTACTCTAAAAATGTATTCTTTCTAAGCAGACCCTTCATATTCCCAAAATATAATTTCTCATGTATTTATGTCCTTGAAATAGGTAGAATAAGGCATGTTAAACTTTATAAAAAAAATTCAATAATTAATTCTACATATAAATGTACATTTCAGCTAATTTGGATTGTCCATTTATGATATATGGTCCCATCCTCAAAAGTATCAAGATCTGTGCACAAATTTCAAGTCCTATCTCGTGAGCCAATTTCGAGCCTTCAAATGATGGATTGAGATTTGGGTCTAGAATAATTAAATTAATAATAATGAACATATAAACCTAAAAAATAATAATTTTATAATTTGGATCATTTTTTAAAAATTTAAGGCTGAACTATAGAAATAATTATAATAATTAAAATAAAAATATTTGCCATTTTTGCAATTAAGCTAAAAATCCTTCTAAAACCATAAAATGTGAAAATTTAAATTAAAATAATACTTTGGTGGGATTAAAAAAATTTAAATTTAAATTAAAACAATTTAATTTTTTTCTCAATCATGTATACTTACCACACAAAATAAATGAGTGGTGAATATGGCATATTTCTCACAGAAGTAAAAGTAAGACAAAAAGCCCTTACCTTAGGTATGCCTTATTAATATGTGTTTGAACCTCATGTATAATAAATATAGATTTATTATAAATATATTAAAAAAATTTATTCACATATATCATACCATATATGATTTAATTACAACAATTTATCTCCCATTTATTAATAATTCTTTATTACAATCACTATTTCAGAAGATAACTGCTTTATTTTTTCATGTATGTTTTGGTTTGGTAGTTTCGGTATTTTCACATTGATCATAGTTATATATTATCTATAATTTTAATCATGATAAAATTATAATGTATATTTATTATATACATATTCATTGTAATCCTTAAAAGGTATTGATTGAAAAATGAATTACACCATTCATGGAGATGGTAGGTCGTACGTACGCATGAACACAATTTTCATTTTTTTACGGATGGAAAAAAAGGGAATTCATAATTATAATTTATAGAATAATTATTTTATCATATAAATCATATATATTCATCAAATTTATCCTTATTATCCTCCAAGTAAAACAAAAATTAAGAACAAATCACATCACTTTGTGGAGGTGGTAGTCCACACGTACACACGCACAACATTATTGTATTCCAATGGATTGGAAGGTAAGAAGGTAGATATGATATTATAATTATAATAATAATTATCATATATAAATATTAAATCTATAATAACAACCATCCATGAAACATGATGGTTGAAAATGAATTATATCGCTATGTGGATATAGTAAGACGTACGTACGCACGAGCGATACTTGTACTTCCCAATTGATGGAAAAGAGGGTGGTTAATGGTTATTCAATAATCATAATAAAATTTAAGAATATTTAGGATACTTAATTTATTATTTTATGATAAAAAATAGATTTATAAGAGGTAAAATAAGAAATAAATTGAAAGAGGTCGGGCATGATGATTACCTCTTTGTTGAGAAACTCTTTTAGGATTACACTTTAAGACTTGAATAGATGGTCTTTTAGAAATACCAGAATATTTAGGAAGTGTTGAAGAAATATAGTAAACTATTAAGGTAGGTATTGGATAATATATAATGATCAAATTTGGTTAAATAAGTGAGAGAGGTGGAACCATTTTATAATTGAGGTGAGGGACACTTTTGTAATTTTATAAAATATTAAATTACAATAAAGTAATTATCTAGATAAAATGAGTCCTAATTTATAAGTATTATAAAAAAGTTATGTATATGGTTTAAATATCATCAAAAAAATACAATTTTTACATGTATTTGGTGTTTTAAACATCATATTTTGGTTTAACCCCTTAGTTAAATTAATTTAATATTAATTAGGGTAACCCCTTTTTCACTCTTAAAAGGTTATAATTTTACATATTAGGTGAAAATTGGATCATTAATAGAAAACTTTTAGAACATATATTATCATAATTTCCAACTTTCTAGTTTTTTATATATTTTAAATAATTAAATAAAATACTATTTTGATAAAATATCATTAATTTCAATTTTTACACTATTCATTTAATTCGAATTTAAATACATCGATACATAGGGTAAATATGAATATAATACTTTTAAAAATTCCATAAAATTTCATATATATATATATTTATAAAATTTGTGTTTTAAATTAATTATTTCAAATTATATTAGGTTTAGTATTTTTAAATCATTATATTGTATTTTTATATTAATTAAATAAATGTTGTATTGGCATTGTGTAAGCATTTAAGATATTATTTAATTCCTAATTTTTTAAAATAATTTAACATCATTAAAATAAGTTTATTATGTTAAAAATATAAAAATATTTTCATTAAATATGTATTTTAACTCATATCTATGCCATGCAAACTTATTTAATATGTTATTTTGACTTTTTTCAGCCTTGCGCAAACATTACGCAAGAATTTGGATATTCCATTTGAAATATAACTAAAAAATTAAAGTATAACCAGAAAAATAATCTATAATAATTAATATTTAATAAAAAGTCTATCAAGGACTTATTAAATATCAAATAGTATATTTAGGGTGCCAAATTTTACTTTTCCAACATTGTGCAAGCTTTCCATCGACACTGAAAATGATTTTCATATTTACAATGGAATAAATTTTAAATTATAATTTTTTTTAATTATATGAGTATGATACTTGTATTATCTTATAAAATTTTATTCATTCCATAAATTTCATAAAATTTTATATTATGTTTATTTTAGGGAGATATCATAAAAGAAACCGTATTTCATAAAAAATGTATTTTTTTTACTATTCACCAAAAATTTAACTTCTTTAAAAAAATGTCCAAAAATAATCCGAGGATAAATTTTATTTTATGAACCCAATAATAAATTCCATTTCATCAAATTCAATTCTTATAAGTGACATCAATTAATTTTAATATAAATGTGTAAAACGCAATGAAAAATAGATTTTAGAAAAATGGCTTTTTAAGTATAAAAATATTTTTATACCAATATCAACATTAAAATTGACTATAATGAACCAAATTGTTTTGATAATAATATAATAGAACTAATTTTACTTTTAAACAATTTTAAAAACAATGTGGTACATTGAAAATGTTTGAATCAAAAATACAGTTTTGAATAAAATTTAGTATTTTTCACAATTCACTAAAAAATCAACCATTTATGAAAAATAACAAAAATTAACCTTAAGATAATTTTGATATGATTATTTAAAAAATCATATTATTTTTATTTAATACATTATTTAAATTTCTATAAATTAATTAAAATATTTTCTCATAAAAAGTAATAAAATTATTTTTTAAGAAAATGTATTTCTGAATCATTAAATAACTTTACTAAATATTGAGTACTTAATTCAAATAATTAATTAATTTTTCTTAATTGAGAAGGTAATATATATATATACATATAAATCATAATTTATTTAATAGTATTCATACCTACCGACTGAACAACTATGTTATAATGGTCATATTTACATAATTATAATTCCTGGTTTGTTTAAACTCATTGTTGTGTATAATATACAATATAGAGGTTAATATTATTATATTAAAATATAATGCTGTTATATTCTCCCCCCATTAATAAATTTTATCCTCACAATTTTTACTTGTTCTTGGTAATTAAAGGTTTGATATTTGAAAATATTTTTTTTTGAAATCCCACATCATAACACTACCGGACTTTTACACTTTATGAAAGGTTTAAAACCGTTAGTAAAGGCCTAAAAACCATTGGTATGTAGTATAACAATGGTTCCCTCAACCGTGGACAAGTAAGCCATGAGAATAGGCCTATACCAGCGGTTCTGTGAAAACTATTGGTATAGGTGTCAAAATAGAAGGTATACCAACGGTTTGCTACAAACCGTTGGCATATGTGTGTTAAAGTATAACATATACCAAAGGTTTGTGAAACCGTTGGTATATGGGTGTTACACTTATACCAACGGTTTACAACCGTTGGTATATAGGGGATATGGCAAGCCATAGGGCTATACCAATGGTTCTGTTATAACCGTTGGTATAAATCTATACCAACGGTTATAACAAAATTGTTGGTATAGTTATATTATAAAATCTATACCAATGGTTTTGAAAACTATTGGCAAAGCAGTAGGCCCCTCTCCCCCCTCTCCAGAACAGCAATAACACATCTCCACAACAACACACCTCCCCCTCTCTAGACCTACAAAAACACCAATATAAAATCCCCATCCAAAGTATTCAAAATTTAGAATTCATTCCAGAATTTAAAAATTTAGAAATTTAGAAATTAAAATGAAATAAAACCCATAAGAGAAATATCCTACATGTTATAGGAAATTAAATAAAACCCATAAGAGTATTCCGAATTTAGAATTCATTCCTCACTCAAACCACAACACCAAAAAACATAAGAGTATTCAAAATTTAGAATTCATTCCTCACTCAAACCGCAACAACAATACACAAAAGAGAAAAAAACTACATGTTATAAGAAGCACATGGGATGTTTAGTCATGGTCTTGGGTTGAGTATCTCAAAACCAACAGAAAAACATTGCTAGAGTAGACAAGGATCATGATACCCATAAGATAGACAATGGTAGTGGTCATGTGCTTAGATCTAGGATGAGTTATAGGAAGCACATGGGATGTTTATATTCATCTAATGATTATGTATCCATGTATAAATGGTTCTTGATGTGTTAGTGGGAAAAATTGGAAAATCTCGACATATGATATGGGTTATCGGAATAGCCTATATGTTTTTCATAGACTTTTCAATTAGAATAAGGGGGTATGTGGCTAATTGTAATTTTCTCTCCTGGATGTGATGTGAGATGAATCCCCATCTTGGGTAGTGGGTATAAATATTCAATTAAGTCTTTGGTATTGGGTTCCCAAAGGGAATTTGGTTTGGTCCTAGAACCCATAGTTTGAGGATGGGATTGAGGTGGTCCATGGGGCTATAGTGTCACCATATGTATTACTCTCCATTGGGGTATTTTTATGAGACTTTGAAACTTATTTTTCAATAATCTATGTATAGCCTTGTTAACCAATTTGTCATATGGTATTCTTGAGTGTTCATAGGTTTCATATGAAATCACGATATGATATTTATTTGTTTTATGTTATTGTATATAATGAATGACCCATGATTGAGAATTAGAACATGAGTGTTGGTGCATGTTCATGATGGGATGTCGAGACTCATTCCTAATATAATTCCAGTTTTTCTATATATACTATGATACATTGCGTTTCAATATATGCCTTTTGAATATTTTCTTCAAAAAATTTATGACCAATAGACCATATTTTATTTTTATCTCTTAATTTCAAGAATCTATGTGTAGCCTTGTAAAGAGTTTCCGTATGCCAGTTGTTTTCACTTAAAATGTTGTCCATTTCAAATAAAAGTGAGAAATTTTGAGTGATACCAGTCACACTGTGCCTCAGATTGTGGTGAGGTTGACTTGTACCTGTCACAAATGATCCATGTATCATTGTGCTAAAGTATCAACATAATCCGAATCCGTTTGGTCGGTTTTCCGTATGCCAATTGTTGTTTTCACTTAAAATCCTGTCCATTTCAAACAAAAGTGAGACACTTTGAGTGGTACCCATCACACCATGCCTTGGATTGAGGCATTTTTGACTCATAAACATCAACAATGACCCATGGATTATTTTCCTAAAGTATCAACACAATAAGAATGCATTTGATCAGTTTTCTGTGTGCCAGTTGTCGATTTCACTTAAAATGTTGTCCATTTAAAACAAAAGAGAGACACTTTGAGTGATACCAGTCACATCATGACTCAGATTGAGGTAGGGTTGACTCATAAAAATCAAAAATGACCCATGTATCATTTGTATAAAGTATGAACACAATTATAATACGTTCGGTCGGTTTTCCGTATGTTAGTTATTTTGACTTAAAATGTTGTCCATTTTAAACAAAAGTGAGACATTTTGAGTGGTAACAGCCACAAATTGCCTCATATTGAGGTGGAGTTGACTCGTACATATTACAAACGACCCATGTATCGTTTTCTTAATGTATCAACACAATCCAAATGTTTTTGGTCGGTTTTCCGTATGCCATTTGTGGTTTTCACTTAAAATGTTGTCCATTTCAAAAAAAATGAGATACTTTGAGTGATACCGGTCACACCATGCCTCAGATTGAGGCGGGGTTGAATCTTACCCTTTAAAAATGATCCATGGATCATTGTGCTAAAGTATCAACACAATACGAATGCGTTTGGTCAATTTTCCGTATGCCATTTGTTGTTTTCACTTAAAATCCCGTCCATTTCAAATAAATGTGAGACACTTTGAGTGGTACCGGCCACACTGTGCCTCTTATTGAGGCAGAGTTGACTCATACACATCAAAAATGACCCATGGATTTTTGTACTAATGTATCAACACAATCCGAATGCGTTTGATCAGTTTTTCCATATGCTAGTTGTTGATTTCACTTAAAATGCTGTCCATTTCAAATAAAAGAGAGACAATTTGAGTGATACCAGTCACACCGTGCCTCGGATTAAGGCGGAGTTGACTCATACACGTCAAAAATGAATCATGTATCGTTTTTATAAAGTATCAAAACAATTCGAATATTTTTGGTCGGTTTTCCGTATGTCAGTTTTTTTGACTTAAAATGTTGTCCATTTTAAACAAAAGAGAGACACTAAGAGTGATACAGGCCACACCGTGCCTCAGATTGAGACTAGGTTGACTCTAACACGTCAAAAATGACCCATGTATCTTTTTACTAATGTATCAAGACAATATGAAAAATTTGGTCGATTTTCCGTATGCAAGTTGTTGTTTTCACATAAAATCCTGTCTACTTCAAATAAAACTACGACATTTTGAGTGGTACCGGCCACACCATGTCTCGGATTGAGGCGGGGTTAACTCGTACATGTCAAAAATGACCCATGTATCATTGTACTAAAGTATAAACACAATCTGAATGTATTTGGTCGGTTTTCGGTATAACAATTGTTGTTTTCACTTAAAATGTTGTCCATTTCAAACAAAAGTGAGACATTTTGAGTGATACCAGTCACACCGTGCCTCTAATTAAGGAAGGGTTGACTCATACCCATCACAAATGATCCATGAATATTTGTGATAAATTATCAACACAATCCAAATGCGCTTGGTCGGTTATCCGTATGCCAGTTGTTGTTTTCACTTAAAATGTTGTCCATTTCAAATAAAAGTGAGACACTTTGAGTGGTACCGGCCACACCATGCCTCAGATTGTGGTGGGGTTGACTCGTACACATCAAAAATGACCCATGGATCATTTTACTAAAGTATTAATACAATATCGAAGCGTTTTTCCAGTTTTCTGTATGAAATTTATTGTTTTCACTTAAAAACATGTCCATTTCAAATAAAAGTGAGACATTTTGAGTGGTACTGGACACACCGTGCCTTGATATGATTCACTAACTACATAAAAGGAGTGGCTATAATGAATTAAAATCAAGTTGATTCATATAATCATGACACATGAATTGTAGAATAAAAATAGAAAACAAATCAAACTGCAATTATTGGGTATGTCATGCCACACACGACACCACCTGGTTTAAGTCAAATCAAAAGAGAAACAAATAATAATAGATGCAAAATATTAAAACTAAGTTAAGCCTTACCGAATTGGAGTGTAGAACTAAAAAATTTATTGACTTCAGATGGATCTATAGGGAGGAAGGAGTTCCCATCCTGGGTAAAGAGAGAGGGATCTAGTTTAGACCAAATCAAAACAGGAAAAAATAGATGAATAATATCAGGACTTATAGATTAGAACTAAATAATTGATTGATTGAAGAGGTTAAAGGAATTTTCAAAGATTTGGGAGTTTTGAAACCTAGATGGGGATTTTCCTTCCATCTCCTCATACACCTCATGAATAATAATTAGTGTGTTTTTGTGTGATTTCAAGTAATTCCGATGTCATTCGGTATGAATTTGACCGTTAAACACATGTTTTGGCCATTTACGACATGTAGAGTGCGTTTTCGGCCACCGCGGTCACATGACACCTCCGATTAACATGTATTCTATAAGACCATTTCAAAATTCACCCACCTTTTTTTGTCATATGATTTCATGGCATTCTGAGGACGTTCGGCCAGTTTTGACCACCCCACGCACGCTTTTCAAGCGCGCCAAACACCTAAAAAACAAATATTCAGTCATTCCGTGCAAACCGCGCATCCAAAGGATGTGTTATCACCTTTTACACCTCAAAAATAATAATTAGGGTGTTTTCGTGTGATTTCAAGTCATTATGATGTTGTTCGACATGCATTTGACCGTTAAACGCATGTTTTGGCCATTTACGACACACGAAGTGTGTTTTCGGCCACCACGGTCACACGACACCTCCGATTGACATGTCGTCTGGCCGACCATTTCACAATTTACCCCCCCTTTGTTGTCGTCCGATTTCATAGCATTCCGAGGTCGTTCGGCCGATTTTGACCACCCCACGCACGCTTTTCAAGCGCGCCGAACACCTAAAACACATATTCAACCGTTCCGTGCAAACCGCGTGTCCAAATGATGTGCCATATCCTCATACACCTCAAAAATAAAAATTAGGGTATTTTTATGTGATTTAAAGTCATTCTAATGCCGTTCGGTATGCATTTGAGCGTTAAATGAATTTTTTGGCCATTTACGACACACGAAGTGCGTTTTCAGCCACTGTGGTCACATGACACGTCCGATTGACGTGACATATATCCAACCATTTCACAATTTACCCACCCTTTGCTGTCGTCCGATTTCATGGCATTCTAAGGTCGCTCGGTCGGTTTTGACCACCCCACAAATACTTTTCAAGCACGTCAAACACCTAAAAAACACATATTTAGTCGTGCCGCGAAATCTTCACATTCGAATGAAATTTCCTCTCCTTGTACACCTCAAAAATAATAATTAGGGTTTTTTTGTGTGATTTCAAGTCATTCCGATGTCGTTCGGTATGCATTTGACCATTAAAAACATTTTTCAGCCATTTACGACACGCGAAGTGCGTTTTCGGCCACCGCAGTCACACAACACCTCCGATTGACATGCCGTCTAGCCAACCATTTCAAAATTCACCCAGCATTTGTTTTCATCTGATTTTATGGTATTCCGAGGTCATTTGACTAGTTTTGACCACCCCACACATGCTTTTCGAGCACACCAAACACCTAAAAAACTCATATTCAGCCATGCTGCACAAACCACGAGTCCGAATGATGTGACTTCTCATCATACACCTCAAGAATAATAATTAGGGTGTTTTCGTGTGATTTCAAGTAATTCCGATGTCGTCCGGTATGCATTTGACTGTTAAATGCATGTTTTCGCCATTTACGACATGCATAGTGCATTTTCAGCCACCAACGTCACACGACACCTACGATTGACGTGCCATCTGGCTGACCATTTCACAATTCACCCACCCTTTGTTTTCGTCTGATTTCATGGCATTCCAAGGTCGTTCGGCCGGTTCTGACCACCCTACGCACGCTTTTCAAGCGCGCTGAACACCTAAAAAACACATATTCAACCATGCCGCGCAAACCGCGCATCTGAATGACGCGTCGTCTCCTCGTACACCTCAAGAATAAAAATTGTGGTGTTTTAGTGTGATTACAAGTCATTACGATGTCGTTTGGTATGCATTTAAGCGTTAAACACATGTTTTGGCCATTTACGACACACAGAATGCATATTCAGCCACCGCTATCACACAACACCTCCGATTGACATGACATATGGCTGAAAATTTTAAAATTCACCCAACCTTTGTTGTCATCCGATTTTAGTGTATTCTGATGTCGTTCGGCTGGTTTTGACCACCCCACACATGCTTTTCAAGTGTGCCAATCACCTAAAAAACACATATTCAGTCGTGCTGCACAAACCACACATCCAAATGGCTTTCCGTCTCCTTTTAAACCTCATGAATTAAAATTAGGATGTTTTCATGTGATTTCAAGTCATTCCGAGGACGTTCGGTATGCATTTGAGCATTAAACACATGTTTTGGCCATTTACGACACCCGAAGTGTGTTTTCAGCCACCACAGTCACACGAAACCTCCGATTGACATGAAGTTTGGCCGACCATTTCAAAATTCACCCACCTTTTTTTAATCCAATTTTATGGAATTCTGAGATCGTTCGGCCAGTTGTGATCACCCCACACATGCTTTTCAAGCGCGCCAAGCACCTAAAAAACACATATTCAAGCATGCTGAGCAAACCGCACGTTCGAATGACGTGTTGTATCCTTGTACAACTCACGAATAAAAATTAGGGTGTTTTTGTGTGATTTAAATTCATTCTTATGTCATTCGGTATGCATTTGAGCGTTAAATGCTTGTTTTGGCCATTTACGACACACAGAGTGTGTTTTCAGCCACCACGGTCACACGACACCTTCGATTGACATGAACTCTAGCCCAACATTTCACAATTCACCCACCCTTTGTTGTCATCTGATTTCATGGCATTCTGAGGTCGTTCGGCCAGTTTTGATCACCCCACGCACGCTTTTCAAGCACTCTAAACACCTAAAAAACACATATTCAATCATGCCATGCAAACCGAGCATCCGAATGGATTTTTGTCTCCTCTTACACGTCATGAATAAAAATTTGGGTGTTTTTGTGTGATTTCAAGTCATTCTGATGTAGTTCGGTATGTATTTGAGCATTAAACACATGTTTTGGCTATTTACGACACACAAAGTGCATTTTTGGACACCACGGTCACATGACACCTACGATTGACATGCCATTTGGCTGACCATTTCATAATTCACCCACCCTTTGTTTTAGTCTGAATTCATGGCATTCCGCGGACATTCGACCAGTTTTGACCACCCCACACATGCTTTTCAAGCACGCTAAACACCTAAATAACACATAATCATCCATTTCGTGCAAACCACACATCTGAATGACATGACTTCTCATTGTACACTTCAAGAATAGTAATTAGGGTTTTTTTTGTGTGATTTCAAGTCATTACGATGTTGTTTGGTATGCATTTGACCGTTAAATGCATGTTTTGGCCATTTACGACATGTAGAGTGCATTTTTAGCCACCATGGTCACACGACACCTCCGATTAACAAGCTGTCTGGCCGACCATTTCAAAATTCACCCACCCTTTGTTGTCGTCTGATTTCATGACATTCTGAGGTCATTCGGCCGGTTTTGACCACCCCACGCATGCTTTTCAAGTGCGCCAAACACCTAAAAAACACATATTCAACCGTGTCATGCAAACCACGCATCCAAATAATGTTTCGTCTCCTCGTACACCACAAAAATAAAAATTAGGGTGTTTTTATGTGATTTCAGGTCATTCCGATGTCGTTTGGTATATATTTGAGCGTTAAATGCATGTTTTGGCCATTTACGACACACAAAGTGCGTTTTTGGCCACCGCGGTCACACGACACCTCTGATTGACGTGACATTTGGCCGACCATTTCACAATTCACCCACCCTTTTTTTTCGTCCGATTTCATGACATTCCGAGGTCGTTTGGCTGGTTTTGACCACCCCACACATGCTTTTCAAGCGCGCTAAACACCTAAAAACAAATATTCAGTCATGCCGTGCAAACCGCAGGTCCAAATGGCTTGTCGTCTCCTCTTACACCTCATGAATAAAAATTAGGGTGTTTTCTTGTGATTTCAAGTCATTCCGATATCATTCGGTATGCATTTGAGCATTAAACGCAGGTTTTGGCCATTTACGACACACGAAGTGCGTTTTCAGCCACCATGGCCACATGACACCTTTGATTGATGTGATGTCCGGACGACCATTTCACAATTCACCCAAACTTTGTTATTGTCCGATTTAATGGCATTCCGATATTGTTCAGCCGGTTTTGACCACCCCGCGCATGCTTTTCAAGCGCGCCAAACACCTAAAAAACAAATATTCAGTCGTGTCGCACAAACCGCGCATCCGAATGATGTGGAGTCTCCTAAGACACATCAAGAATAATAATTAGGGTGTTTTAGTGTGATTTCAAGTCATTAAAATATCGTTCGGCATGCATTTGATCGTTAAATGCATGTTTTGGCCATTTACGACACGAGAAAGTGCGCTTTCGGCCACCACAGTGACATAACACCTCTGATTGATGTGTCGTCTGGCCGACCATTTCACAATTCACCCACACTTTGTTGTCATCCGATTTAATTGTATTTTTAAGTCGTTAGACTAGTTTTGACCAGCCCACACACGCTTTTCAAGCACGCGAAACACCTAAAAAACACATATTCATCTGTGCCGTGCAAACCGCGCGTCCGAATGATGAGCCTTCTCTTTGTACACCTCATGAATAAATATTAGGGTGTTTTTGTGTGATTTCGAGTCATTCCGATGTCGTTTGGTATGAATTTGAGTGTTAAACGCATGTTTTGGCCATTTACGACACGCGAAGTGCGTTTTCGGCCACCGCGGTCACATGAAACCTCCGATTGACATGAAGTCTGGCCAAATATTTCAAAATTCAGCCACCCTTTGTTGTCGTCCAATTTCATGGCATTCTGACATCGTTCGGCCGGTTTTGACCACCCCACACACACATTTCAAGCGCACCAAACACCTAAAGAACACATATTCAACTGTGCCGTGCAAACCACACATCCGAATGACGTGTCGTCTCCTCGTACACCTCAAAAATAAAAATTAGGGTGTTTTTGTGTGAGTTAAGGTCATTCCGATATCGTTCGGTATGCATTTGAGCGTTAAACGCGTGTTTTGGCCATTTAAAACATATGGAGTGCATTTTTGGCCACCGTGGTCACACAACACCTATGATTGACGTGACATCTGGCCGACCATTTCAAAATTCACCCACCCTTTGTTGTTGACCGATTTCATGGAATTCCATGGTCGTTTGTCCAGTTTTGACCACCTCACGCATGCTTTTCAAGCGCGCCAAACACCTAAAAAACACATATTCAGTCATGCCGCACAAACCGCGCATCCGAATGATGTGTCGTCTCCTCGTACACCTCACAAATAATAATTAGTGTGTTTTTGGGTGATTTCAAGTTATTTTGATGTCGTTCGGTATGCATTTGACCGTTAAAAGCATGTTTTTGCCATTTACGACACGCATAGTGCGTTTTCCACCACCGCCATCACACGAAACCTTCGATTGATGTTCCGTCTGGCTGACCATTTTAAAATTCACCCAAAATTTGTTGTCATATGATTTCATGGCATTTTGAGGTTGTTTGGCTAGTTTTTACCACCCCACGCATGCTTTTCAAGTGTACCAAACACATAAACAACACATATTCAGCTGTGCCACGCAAACCATGCGTCCAAATGACGTGTTGTCTCCTCATACACATCACGAATAATAATTAGTTTGTTTTCGAGTGATTTCAAGTCATTACAATGTCGTTCGGTATGAATTTGACAGTTAAAAGCATGTTTTGTCCATTTACGACCCGCGAAGTGCGTTTTTGGCCCCCGCGGTCACACGAAACCTCCGATTGATGTGCCGTCTAACTGAACATTTCACAATTCACCCACCCTTTGTTTTTGTCCAATTTCATGGAATTATGAGGTCATTTGGACGGTTTTGACCACCCCACGCACGCTTTTCAAGCGCTCCAAACACATAAAAGACAAATATTCAGCTGTGCCACGCAAACCGCACGTATGAATGATGTTCCGTCTCCTCGTACACCTCATGAATAATAATTAGGGTGTTTTCATGTGATTTTAAGTCATTACGATGTCATTCGGTATGCATTTGACCGTTAAACGCATGTTTCGGCCATTTATGACATGTGGAGTGTGCTGTTGGCCACTGCGGTCACACAACACCTCCTATTGACGTGACGTCTAGCCGACCATTTCACAATTCACCCACCCTTTGTAGTCGTCCGATTTCATGGCATTCTGAGGTCGTTCGACTAGTTTTGACCACCCCACGTAAGGTTTTCAAGTGCGCCAAACACCTAAAAAACACATATTCAGCTATGCCGTGAAAACCGCACGTCTGAATGATGTTTCGTCTCCTCGTACAGCTCACGAATGACCCATGGATCGTTGTGTTGAATTATCAAGACAATTCGAATATGTTTGGTTGGTTTTCCATATGCCAGTTGTTTTTACTTAAAATGGTGTCCATTTTAAACAAAAGAGATACATTTAGAGTGATACCGGCCACACCGTGCCTTGGATTGAGGTGGGGTTGTCTTGTACACATCTCAAATGACCATTGGATCATTGTCCTAAAGTATCAACGCAATCCAAATACGTTTGGTCAGTTTTTCATATGTCAGTTGTTGTTTTCACTTAAAATGTTGTCCATTTAAAACCAAAGTGAGACACTTTGATTGATACTAGCCACATCGTGTCTCGGATTGAGGCAAAGTTGACTCATACCCATAAAAAAATGACCAATGTATCATTTTCCTAAAGTATCAACACCATCTGAATGCGTTTGATCAATTTTCTATTTGTCAGCTGTTGTTTTCACTTAAAATCCTGTCCATTTCAAATAAAAGTGAGACACTTTGAGTGGTACCGACCACACCGTGCCTTAGACCGCACCCCCACCCCCCGAACAACCCCCCCTCACCCCGGACATCACCCACCCCCTGGAAAGCCCCCCACCCCGACAGCCCCCCACCTCGGACAACCCCCACCCCCAGAAATCCCCCACCCCCCGGACAGCCCCCACACCACCCAGACAGCCCCCCACACCACCCAGACAACCCCCTCACCCCGAACAACCCCCACCCCCGGACAACCCCCCCTCACCCCGGAAATCCCCCCGAACTCCCGAATAGCCCCCACCCCCTGGACATCCCCCCTCACCCCAGACAGCCCCCCTCACCCCGGAAAGCCCCCCCAACCCCCGAACACCCCCCACCCCCTGGACAACCCCCCTCAACCCAGACAAACCCAACCCCCGGAAATCCCCCACCCCCATGAAAACCCACTTCACCTCCCAGACAGCCCCTCGCACCACCTGGACAGTGATACCACCCCTCGGACAACCCCTCTCAACCCGGATAGCCCCCCAACCCCCGGACAGCCCCCCGACCCCCCGGACAGCCCCCTCACCCCAAACAACCCCCCTCATCCAGGAAATCCCCCAAACCCTCGGACAACCTCCACCCCTAGACAGCACCTCACCCCAGATATCCCCCCCCACCTCGGACATCCCCCACCCCATGAAAGCCCCCCACCTTCGGAAAGCACCTCGCACCACCCAGATAGCCCCCCGCACCACTCGGACAGCCCAACCACCCACCGGACAACCCCCCCTCAACCCGGACATCCCCTACCCCCGAGACAGCCTCCCGACCCCCCCCCCCCCCAGACAGCCCCCTCACCCCGGACATCTCCCCCACCCCGGACATCCCCCCACCCCGGACAACCTCCAACACCCCGGACAACCCCCCCACCCCCGGCTGGACAACTCCCCTGACCCCCCGGACGACCCCCCACCACAGACATCCCCCAACACCCAGGAAAACCCCCACCCTTGACCGAATAGCTCCCCCACCCCCCAAACAGCCCCAACCCCCGGAAAGCCCCCCTCCCACCCCAGAAAGCCTCCCACCCCCGGACTGCCCCTCCCCCCAGAGAACCCCCCAACCCCCCCGGACACCCCCCTTAACCCAGACAACCCCCACCCCCCTCACCTTGGACAGCCCCCAAACCCCCCCTCACCCCAGACAACCCCCACCCCGTACAACCCCCACCCCCCAGACATCCCCCCTCACCCCCCGGACATCCCCACTCACCCCCCTCATTCCAAGAGGGTTCATTGTCATTTTACAAATTCAATCATTTGAAACTACTTAGAAAAAATTAAATAGTTCAACTCATTTCATTAAAATCAATTTATTTCATTCTTTGAATAAAAAACCGAGACAAAGTCTCAATTTCACCAATTCATTCTTTAAAATTCTTTGAAAATAAATCTAAACAGTCACGGAATTAAATAATTCATAAACAATTGAAAGATGTCAAAATTATAGTCATCAAATTCATGACTTGTTCAATTCATTGATAATAGGATTAAATAATATTTCACAAGGAATTTCAAGGAAAAAATTCATAGAAACTCTGTTAAAAATTAATAAACACATATAAATGAATTCACAAGTAACAACTAATTACAAGATGAATAAAAAGCATAAAAACACATACTTAGAAAATATAGAATCCAACCGAAATGAATATAAGATGTTTCACCTCTGATGGAGGGTTAAAGATTTAATTAATTAAATGGATCCGATGGGATGGAGAAAATCTAGGTTAAATCAAAATAGAAAAAAAAGGCACACATCAAAATCAAAACAAAAACTGAAATATTAGATGAATAAATATAATAATAAAGTAACACTTAAATATTTTATGTGTAGAATAAATAAAATACCTGATTTGAGATGGATCTAATGGAGATTTAGTAGTTCTGAAGGGGGAAGTCGAGCTAGGATGACCTGTGGCTGATGCACATTCAGTTCTGTTTGTGATTGAGGAGGGGCTGCTATTTGGGGAAAACTTTTCCCAACGGTTTTTAAAAACCATTGGGAAAGAGTACCTATCCCAACAGTTTATATAGAACCGTTGGTAAAATCCCTTAAATGACAGGATTTACCCAATGGTTCTGTAGAACCATTGGTAAAGGCTCCTAAAAACAAGCCTATACCAACGGTTTTGTTAAGCCGTTGGTATAGCCTCCCTTTCTCAACTGTTTTTGTAAACCATTGGGATAAAAGTGTTAGGAAAACATCCATTTCTAGTAGTGTAAAAAGGGATAATAAAACTTCTATTTGAATATATATAAAGGGAAGTATGAAGTTTATTTATAATAAAACACAATAGGTTTCCAAAAAGGAGAAAATTAGTGGGAATTTAAGATATAAACATAGAATAAAAATATAATGTCCAAATAATTATGGAAAGTAATAGAGACCATTGATCCTAAAAATTGAATGATCATGATAAAGTTAAAACCCAAAAAATCATAACTATGTAATGGATGAAAATCCCATTGATTCATTGAGAATTATAATAATAGGATAATATTTTTGTTCTAAGATTATTTTCCCAGAGATAAAGAAATATGCTTACTTGACAAGTATAATTTTATCCATTAATCAATTTCCACCATAATCTAATTTTTTCTCCAAATGGTGAGTATGATTTTTTCATGATTGAAGCACTAAAAAAACATCTAATGGATCACATAATCCACAAAAGGATAACATGATATTACTCAAATCCTTAATAAAACCAAAATAGTTTATACAATGTAAGATAATACCCAAAATTAATAAACCTTCATGTATATGAACAATAAATTAATCTTAAAAATTTTATAATAAAACCAAAGGATTAATATATAATATTCCACAAATAAATAATCTTATATCCCAAATAAATTAAATAACCCCAATATTAAATAATTATTTTACTTCAAATGTTATCTCATACCCTTTAGTTTACATCTCAAAAAACATAATAGGATTATTACCAAATAATTATTTATGATAAAAACAAAGGTTATATATAAACCAAAGCAATAAAACATATACAAAAATATCATTTATAATATCAAATTCTCAAAAATTCAAGAGATTTAATCAACTAAATATTTATCCATCAAATTGTTTAAGTAAAAACAATATCATACTAACTAGGACATCATGTAGCCCAATGGTAGGCATTACACCATTATCACCCTTCGGTTGTGGGTTTAAGTCCTATGGCCTCTCTAGATGTGATGGGTTGTTTCTTGGACTGTAGGATGTCCATTTTCTAAAACTATATTAATATAATTCCCATAAAATTTACAAAAATATGATTAAAACCCTCAAAAATAACATTAATCCTCAAACCACATTTTTTAACTAATTGGGTTTTCTATATGATATAATCCTAATATTTACTAACTCATTTATCCCAATCAACCATAAATACCTCAAACTTAGTGATCATATTAACTATAAAGGTTATCAGTAACTTTAAAATTATTTCCATAAAATATAAAATCATTATTCCCCAAATAAATGTTTTTATACAAAACCGAAGAGTTGTATTCCCATATATGTCTACCAAAATATCCTTAATAAAAATTCTAAGGGTGTATTTATGAATTTAAAATTATGATCAATCTTATACTTTTTAACCCAATATAGTAACTAAAAATATTAAACTATCCTCATCTAAACCAAAAACTTATTATCTTTGTCATATTCTCAAATTCAGTCATAGAGTTTTATTCCATAATCTGTATTTTCCTAAATCTAGATCCTAAGGTTATACTAAAATTGATCTAATACCAACTGTAAAGACTCCGACTCTAGTAATATAGATCCAATAGTAGCTTTATTACATTGGAACTAAAAAACAAGTGATCTCATCCCAAAGTACCAAATCATTTACTAGTATTGGAAAAATAGCTACGTACTCGTGTTTCAAATTACATTTGAAAACTTAAAATACAACATATTAGTTTTTTTGAGAACACCATAGTCACCTTTAGAATATTCCTATATATTAATAATAACAGACTTCTTGGTATCCTAGGGAATAAAAAACATAATAATGGGGCGTTCTCATATTCTCAGTAAGTGTATGCGTCCAATGGATGGTAAATAAATAATAAAAAATATGGCAAGGTATTTAACTAAGAACACATTCCATTTAACCAAAAACTTGAGCATAATGAAAAATATGGTAAGTATAAATGATAATCAAACAATTCCATATAAACAATAAAAAGATATAGAAAACTTTCCCTGGATATCATAACAAATAAAATAATCACATGGATATCAATATCCAATTTCATAATGATGAAATTAATAATGCCAGACATGTGAAACTTACAGCCACAGCCTTGGAAATGATATATAAAAATATTTTCAAGTCCCTATAGAATGAAATCTATATAAATGGGTAAGGCCTCAACCAAAACCCATTCTAGTTTATCTCATGATACCCAACGATGCATCGAGTGGATATAGCAGGCACCTACCATCACTTACTAAGTCAAATGAATTCATCATATGAATAAACAATACCACATAATTATCATGCCTAAAAAATCAATAACTATCCTCATTAAAAGAATTAGCTTAAGGAAAAATCAATAATTCCCCTAGTAAAAATAATCATAAAACATCTAAATAAATATTGTGTATTTTATCATTAGAGTATACCCTCAACATAATATTCAAGATAGATGAAAATTATTTAAAGAGATCAATAAAAAATTTCTTGATAAAAATACCCTTTTTACTTTTAAAATTTGTTTTTTAAAATATAAAAACTTCAAAAATATTAAATAAACCATTTTAATTGAAAATAACCTTGTAAAATTATAAATTAATCTTAAAATCAACTAGATATCATGATGATTGGAAATTTATTTCATTTGGTATAAGTTAAAAAACATTCCTTTCATACTTTGTAAAAAATTAAAAAAGTACCTAGTCCTGAAAAAACAACAATGTTACTTTTAAAACATTTTTTAAAATGCAAAAAATTTATAAAAATGAATTTAAAAATGAATTTTATAATAGTAAAAATATTCTTGATTTTTTTAGAAAACATGGACATGGAAGAGAAACAATATTAGATCGAAGAGAGAAGTAAAGTTTGTTTTTATAGAAAATATTTTCCCAGTAGTTTAAAGTATTAAAGAGAGAAAAATGATACTATTACTTGAAAAATTAATGAATAACTATTGGATAATAAAATATATTTGGTTTAATATATAAATATCAAACAATTCTCCTAATGGGGAATTAAATTTAAACAATCCTGAATAATGATGATATTGTAAAATAAACCCTTTCCTCTTTGGAAACTTTTTAATTATAGTACCCATAAAATAAATAACATCAAATGAAGCTTTAAAAATAAAAAATATATATGGAATAATTATATATGAAATCAAATGGGTGGTATATAAACCACAAAAAAGAAATAATAGGTGAATATGGTATATGTCTCATGGTAGTAAAAGTGAGATGAGAAACCCTTACTTCAGGTATGACTTTTTTTGTATGTGTTCAATCCTAATGAATAATAAAAATATATTTATTATAAATATTTACCAAAAATATAGTCACATATATTATACTATATATGATTTACTTATAACCAATTATCTCCCATTTATTAATAATTATTTATTAAAATCACTATTCTGGGTGATAACTACTTTGTTTTTCATGTATGTTTTGGTTCAGTAGTTTTTGT
Organism: Viscum album; assembly: GCA_963277665.1. NCBI lineage: Eukaryota > Viridiplantae > Streptophyta > Magnoliopsida > Santalales > Viscaceae > Viscum > Viscum album. The sequence goes on along the minus strand of OY728120.1, from coordinate 1,403,369,005 downwards.
CCTTGTACTTTATTCATGATTATATAATCTCCATAACTTTAATCATGATATAATTTTTTTCTTCATATTATTCATATCCAGGGTCATCCCTAAAATTTATATATTAAAAAATTAATTACACCATTCATGTAGATTATAGGCTGTACGTACCCATGAATGATGTGTTAATTTTTCAATAGATGGAGAGAAATAAAGGTAATTAATAATTATCAATTATAGAAAAATTATTATATCATATAAATTATATATATTCATCAAATACATCCTTATTAACATCCATGTAAAACAGAAATGAAAAACAAATCACATCGCTTTGTGGAGGTGGTAGTCCACACGTACGCACAAGTCATGCTGCTGTATTCCATTAGATTTGAAGGTAAGAAGGTAGATGTAATATTATAATTATAAGGTTATAATTATTTCATAATTATAATATATATATATATATATTAAATCCATCATAATAAATATCCATGAAATATAATTGTGTAAAATTAATTGTATCGCAATGTGGAGACGGTAAGCCATACATATGCACGAGCGATACTTCTACTTCCCATTTAATGAAAAAATAGGGTGGATATTGGTTATTTATAAATAATAATAAAATTTAATAATATTCATTATATTTAATTTATTATTTTATGATAACACAATATATTTATTGGAGTTAAAATAAGAAATAAATTGAAAGAGGTTGGGCAGGATGATTGCCTCTTCATTGAGAAACTCCGTTTCCTTATACCTTAATCCTTAAATAGATGGTATTTTGGAAAGAATAGAAGCTATAGTATGTGTTTAAGAAATATAGGAAGGTATTATAGTGGTGATTTTATAAGGTATAAGGATAAAATTGTTGTGAATAAGTGAGGGAGGTGATTCCCTTTTATAATTGATATGAGGATCACTTTTGGAATTTCTTAAAAGATTAAATTATAATAAATTATTATCAAGCTAAAATGCATCCAAATTTCTAGGTATTCAAAAATAGTGTAGTATATTGGTGAAATATAATCAGACAATAAAATGTTTATAGTTTTAAGTGGTGTTTCAAAACTCATGTTTTTGTTCAACCCCTTAGTTAACTTATTTTAACATTATCTGTGATAATGTCTTTTTCCCTCATAAAAGGTTCTAATTTTACATATATGGTGAAAATTGGATAATAAATGGAAAATTTATGAAATTTTTGACCATATATTATCCTAATTTTACACTTTAATTTTTTATAATTTTTAAATAATGTAATAAAATATTGTTTTTAAAAAATATCATTAATATCAATTTTGACACTATTCATTTAATTTGACTTTAAATACATAAAAAAATAAGGTGAATTAAAATATAATAATTTAAAACATTCTTAAAATGTAATATAGATATATAAAAATTTTATGGAACATTAATTAATTCAAATTATATTATATTTAGTATTTTTAAAATCATTTATTTTATTTTTCTATTAATTAAATAAATGTTGTGTCAGTGTTGTGAAAAAATTTAAGGTATTTATTTAATAACTAAAAATTATAAATAATTTAACATAATGAAAATAAGTTTATTATTTTTAAAACATATATTGATATTCATTAAATATGTATTTCAAGTCATATCTATGTAATGATAACATATTTAATATGTTATTTTGACTTTTCTAACCCTACGCATGCATTGCAAAAGAATTTGTATAAGGCACTTTTTATATAACTAAAACATTCATGTATAAAAATAAAAATAATATATAATAATTAATATTTAATAAAAAAGTCTATCAATGAATTATTAGATATCAAATATTATCTTTATGGTACAAAATTTTACTTTTCCAGCGCCGCACAAGCTCTGCGTCGACACTAAAAATGATTTTATATTTATCATGGAATAAATTCTAATTTATAATTTTTTAATTAATTTTGTATGATATTTTTTTATTTTATCATATTTGAGTCATGAAATATGTTTTATAAATTTTTATATTATGTTTATGTCTTGAAGATATCATAAAAGATACCACATTTTATAAAAAATGTATTCTTTTACTATTTACAAAACATTTATCTTTTTTAGAAAAATGTCAAAATAAAATCCAAGGATAAATGATAATTTCTGATAAAAAACTAAATTAAATTTAATAAAATTAAATTCCTATAAGTGATATAAATTAATTTTAATATAAATTCATAAAATGTAATGAAAATAAGATTTTAGGAAAAAGGCATTTTACGTATAAAAATATTTTTATACTAAATTAAATAATAAAATAAATTATAATGAAATTAATTGGATTATTCATAATATAATAGAAATAATTTTACTTTTAAAAAATTTTAAAAATAAATTGGAAACTTTTAAATGTTTTAAATAAAAATACAGTTTTCAATAAAATTTAGTATTTTTCACTATTCACTGAAAAATCATTCTTTTAAGAGAAATCCTAAAAATTCACCCTAAGATAATTTTGATATGATTATTTAAAAAATCATATTATTTTTATGAACTATTTTTTTAAATTTTTTATAAATTAATTATAATATTTTCTCCCAAAAAATAATAAAATCATTTTTGAAGAAAACATCATTCTGAATAATAAAATAACTTTACTAAAAATTGAGTACTTATTTTCTAAGAATTAATCAATGAATTTTTATTGAGAATGTACTTTATATATATATATATGTATTTCATAATTCATTTAATACTATTCATACCTTCCAATTCAACGGTTAGGTTACAATGGTCATATTTAAAATATAATATTTCATGGTTCATTTAAGCTCGGTGTTGTGTACCATGTATATAATCAAACCTAATGTTAATATTTTAAAATCATGGGGTGTTACGCTATTCCTCCCACCAATTAAAGATCCATGAATAGAACTATCCAAAACATGATCTAGAATTGACTGTAGTGATCTTTTCATTAAAGATTTGATGACATTATCTCTATGGGGAGAAGTGTGACATATATATAGACTATAAAAGCCTCAAGTATATGTTGACACAAAAGAATCTCAATATGCACCAATAAAGGTGGTTAGAGCTAATAAAGGATTATGATTGTTCAATCCATCCCCATCTTGGGAAATCAAACAAAGTGATTGATACTATAAGTAAAAAGGAGAATGCAACCCTATCCCTGATGAGGATTAAAAGGAATCCAATATTCTTAGACATGATGTAACAACATGAGTTTTGAACTGGATGAAAATCCAAGGAAATTTTAATTTTTTCATTTACTGGATGGGTAGTTTTTAAAACTGTGTTTCGAAACTTAATTCTGAGAGTTTCAGCACTTTGATGTGTTGTTTTTAGATGTGGTTTAAGGACCATGGGGTACCCTAGGTGTCCCATCATGTTTCAAGGGTGTCAATATATTAAAACTCAAGTGAGGAGAATCTTGAAGGGGAACACAGATAGTTTGAAACTGTGTAGACGTTATCAGAAAATCATGTGGTGTGTTTCTTTTTAAGAAAGTATTTAATTAATTTAAAATAAAAAGAAAAATAAATTAAATGAATGTAAATGAGAAAAAATGATAATAAATAAATGTTTTAATAATAATAATAATAATAATATTATTATTATTATGAGTATGATTATGATGATGATGATGATGATTATTATTATTTTTAGCTTAGTTATTTTTTTAGAGACCCCAAAGGGGGGTCTCCTTCCAGCATCGCACCCCCCTTGGAGACCCATGAAGTGCACAACCCACCTCCCTTGAATCATACTTACTGCACTGATTTCCACCACTCTTATCCTAATTTCCAATCAATTTGGTGAGATATGACTATCTCCTTCTTATCGTCATCATTTTAGGCTAAGTTATAGTCTCCCCGTCACCCAATAGGGTCTGGCCAAAACCCTACGTAAAGGGGTTAACCAATTTTGGTTCTTTCTTTTGATGTTATGGTTTGAAATGGGATCCTATGGTCGTGTTCTTACATATTCCGACATCTGATGCCAAAGGTTAAGTAGATCAATTTTTTTGATCGCCATCGTCGCTTCGAGGTGGGGGTTTCTTCTACTGCATTTTTGTACACCTCTTTTATTAGGGTCTTTAAGTTTTTTGACTCCCTAATAATTTATTGGTATTGCATTGTACTGTTCCATGTGCTTTCAAGTTGATACGGTTTACCACCTTCATTCGAGGTAAATATTTATACCCACTACTTGGTTTCACCCTTATTATATTTCATCTTGTGGGTGTTTTAAGGTTTCTAGTAATTATTTTTTTTGTAGTGCGTTGGATCCATCCATGTGGTTTAGAGTCAATAGAGTCTAAGGAGACATGCCTATATATGAATATGTAGGAATGTATATATATGTAGGTTCCCCTGTTATGTGTATATTCACCCATAGAAGTTAATATATATGTATGGGGCTAGGTGTTCCTATGTATATATATGAAAAATTCATACATAGGTAAGTGGAGACGAGTTTATGCATATAAGTATATATGTAAGGATTCCCTTGCACATAATCATGGGCCATGAGAATAGTTGCATAGGGGAAAGGTGTCCTTATATATATGCGAAGGTGCATATGATCAGTGGGGTTAGCAGTAACTTCTAGTTAAAAAGAATCAAGAGATGAAGTGTTCGGCTTGGTTCCTCCTTAAGGTAGGATCTCTTTCCTTTCCCTTTTAAATTTAAGAATGCATTAATTAATTAATTTAATTTTCTTATCAATTTTAATTAACACTTTTCTATGTATGGTGGGTTTTATAAAATTCTTTCCTTGGTGAATTGGAAGTAATGATTAAATAAGATAAATGATTTGTTTGATAAACAAAGTCATTATTTTATAATGAGACCCCTCTATCGAAGGTGCACTTACTCTAAGCTAAAAAGTAGTGATAGTTTTTTATATCATGATTAGCTATAGTTAGGTTTTCTATCTACCTCCTTGTTAGTGATTGTTATGTGGAATGTTAGTATTTTACCCTTTTAAATAATGCGAATTGTTTTTTCAGGCTTGATTAGTTTAAATGGAATGGATTGAATGGTTGGTTTGAAATGGAACTGAATAGTGTGGCATGACTATGCCTCTGGTTAATTTAATAATCACTGCTTATGAGAACTTAAGGGTTTAAAAGGTTTATATATATGTATAATGGTTAAACCATGAATTTTTGTTATGTCTAATTGAATTAATTTAAATGAGATTGATGTGGGTGGTCTAAACAAAATCCCTTTTGTCTGATTTAATTATTTAAAGTATATGCAATATATTTGATCGTGCTGGCACACTGTGTATGACCAAATAAATCAAATAATCCTTATTAAATTATAATTGTTCATTTCAAACCATCCTTTGGATTCCTTTAGGTCCATAGGTAAGGAGAATAAGACCTGCAACCAACCGATAGGTGTTCCAACCTTGGAAATTATTAAGACTTAGTCTGTTTGACTTCAAATCCTTATAATAAATTGGATAAATTGGATAAATTTTTTGATTATTGGATTGGACTTTTGAAGTGGCATAATAATAAATTGTGTTTTTTCTTATGGTAAAATCACCTTAGATAAATTAGTTAATTAATATTAATGAATATAGGGTCGATGGATTAATTAAATAGGTATGATAAAATTATGATGATAATTAGGAACCTGGATTAATGAACTAGACTGGTGCCAATGAGATTGTACCCAGGTGGTAAAGGATCTTACTTGGCATCCAAAAGACCCAAGATCAAATTCGGGTAGGGCCTAATTTTTGGGGAACTATAGCAACACTGTAGCAGGTCGCTATAGCAGTACTATAGTAGTGATGGAATTGTAGTAGCGATAGTACTGTAGTAGTGGTGGAACTGTAGTAGCAATAGTAATGTAGCAGTAGAGGCACTATAGTAGGAGCAGTAGCAATGACGGTACTATAGAAAGTACTGTAGCATCCCGGGTACTGTAGAAGTACTATTCACCGAAGGACTCTTTGGGCCAAAAAATGGGATTTCGGTCCTTGTATTCAAAACACTTGGTCTTGGACCTTCGGGCTATGTAATGGGTCTCCCTCTACTCAGTTTGAAAGAGGTATTTTCTTTAAATAATAAACGAGGCTTTAGCCCCTACCTTTTTTAAAAAAAACTGGACTGGTTGATAGATGATAATTTTTTATAAATTGACCATTGTGTCTTATGATGATAAATCTGGTATGTTTGATACTAGAATTGATATTTTTCTTGATTATATTATTAGATTATGTGATATTTATGTGATTGATACCTGAGGTTTTGAAACTTTTTGGCATGTTGAGTTTATCTAGATTTGACTCATGTTTAATGTGAAGCATGAGGGTTTGGTGAATTTTTTCATATTACCTGAGGGCTAGGACACTAGTACCAAATTCCCGAGGGAATATTATATGTTTGTATTGGATTCCTAATGGATATATGTACAAACACATGATTTATAAGGGTGGCATTCTATTTATTCCAGATGGAATGATTTTGGATAGCCTAAGGGTGAGATTCTAGTTATTCTTAAGTGTGAGATTTTGGATAGCCTGAGGGTGAGATTCTAGTTATTCTTGAGAGTGAGGTTTTGTTTCGCCTAAGGGTAGAGACTGTATGCTTGTGGTATATTCTGGGTGATTCATCCTTAGTAGGAGATTATGCCACTGATTGGGTTATCCTTCTTGATACAGGAGGATCTACCCACATACATAGATATCCGACTTAGGCTAAAGCATGTAGTATGAGATGGGTGTCCATTTATGATCTCGGACCAAGTTTATATTATTTAATTTCTTGTCAATTTTCATTTATAAATTTTTTCACACAGTAATTTATTATTTATTGCATGAAATGGATTGGGCTAGATACCATGGGTGTCGACCTACTGAGATTTATATCTCACACCCTGCTGGGGAGATGTTTGGAACCCGAGTATATCAAATTTCTCATAGGTATTTGGATTAATTTCTTGTGTTATGTTGTGTTAATGGGATCTAGGGATCATAGGGTTGGGATCTTGCTCTGGATTCTCGAGGAGTCGACCATGGGTTTCTCATTTCTTTTGTTAATTTGTACAGCTTGTACTTATATAATCATCTGTTATACATTAAATGTTTTATGTTGGTGTTGGACATTTTTATTCGTATATTATATTATTCTTACACTAATTTCCTTTATTATTATTATTATTATTATTTATTTCACTATTAATTTTTCTTTTAATAATAATATTATGCTGTGAGACTTTGATCTAGAGGGTATAGTCTCCCCACCATACCATCAATAGACCCTTTCTCTTAGTCAAAAGCCTAGAGCATATGATGAGATGTTCTTGAGGGCATGTGACCCACCGGTATGACCACCATCACTAGTGCAAAAAACTTTTTTTACATCACCATTTTTTACGTCGGTTATATATAACCGATATAAAAATGCGGCGAGTAGATTTTTAACGTCGGTTATTTTAATAACCGACGTTACAAATCGCGCCTGTTCGGTTTTAACGTCGGTTATTTTATAACCGACGTAAAAAACCCATGCGCGGGGGTTTTTTACGTCGGTTATTTGGAAACCGACGTAAAAAACCCGATATCTACACGTTTTTTACGTCGGTTTCCCAATAATCGACGTAAACCCCCCCTGTTCTTTGGTTTTTTACGTCGGTTATTTGATAACCGACTTAAAAATGTGTAGATATCGCCTTTTTTACGTCAGTTTCCAAATAACCGATATAAAAACCCCCCCGCGCATTGGTTTTTTACGTCGGTTATCTTATAACCGATGTAAAAAACGAGATATGTACATGTTTTTTACATCGGTTATAAAATAACCTACGTAAAAAACCAAAGCACGAGGGGGTTTTTGACGTCGGTTATAAAAAAACTGAAGTAAAAAACCCGTAGATATCTCGTTTTTTACGTCGGTTATAAAATAACCGACGTAAAAAACCAAAGCGCGGGAGATTTTTTACGTCGGTTCTAAAATAACCGACGTTATAAATTTAAAAAATATTTTATAACGTCGGTTATATAATAACCGACATTATAAAACTTTTAAAAGGCCCGTGGACTGTCATTTACGATTTTTCGATTGACAGTCTGCCGGCTCGTCTCTCTCGCGCGGTAAACCCTAATCGGCTCGTCGATCGACCTGCGTTAAACTCATTTTGGCTTCATTGTTTATCTTCTTCACTCCTCTCGGATCTATCATCTCAAATCGCAACATTCAAGTAAGCCTTCCACGAATTTATTTCGTTCATTTTTTTTCACGGATATTCTATAATTATGTTTTGCGATTTTTCTTCATTGTTTATCTTCTTCATTGCTGTCCGAGGTGATCTCCAAGGCCATCAGCCCTCGGAAGGGCACCAACGAGTTGGGTGTAGTGCAGAAGGTAAAAGAATCCATGGCTTCCCTGGTCTACGCACCCCGACCGTCGTCCCTTCCATCTTCCTCCACCCCTGCCGCCTCGCCGTCATCCTCCTCATCCTCTCGGATCTATCATCTTAACCGAGAGTGTTTATTTTATTTATTCTTTGCCATACTTAAAATATTCTTAAATTATTATGATACATATGATTCATTGATGGAAGTGATACAATTTCACATGGTGTAGGATGATTTATGGGCGGGGTGAGACCATGACATTAGCATTGGGGTGTGAGAGGAAAACTAGTGGAAAAGTGGTATCCGAGAACCTTAATTTTAGTATATATATATATTTATATAATTTTTTATACGAAAAGGTTTATTTATATGAATTATTTTTTGAGTGATCCATAGTGATTATATGAAATTATTTTTCCTTATTTAGGTGATGATTTAGATTCCTTTTTTCATAGGGCTTTAGTGTGCTTCCTCAACATTTTCATGAGATGTTTTAGGGAGGATCTTACTATGTATACATGTTATTCCCACCATACATAAATATAAACAAGTTTTTTGGTTTTTAAAAGAAATTTGTAGTTTTTTATATATGTTAGTAGCATGGAAGTGTTGTGGAGTAGCTTTCATGAGTATATAGAGTTTATTGTTTCTTCCTAGTTTTACTTTTAGTACTAATAATCTTCTTTTTGGTTTATGTACAACAATACATGTATGAATTCATGCATAATTATCTAAATTTATTCATTTCAAACTGAGGAGGGTTACTTTTGGTGGGAGCAGATCCTAAATGATATGGTATGAATTCATTATATCATAACCATAAATAAAATATAGTTGTATTTTATTTATCATATACATCAACTAATACTCTTCTTTTTCATCACAAACCCTTTGAGAATAAAAAACCAAACTAAGGGCTTTGGTATCCACATTGCCTTTTGTTATAGAATATGGGACATCAAAATCAAATGATTGAACATATTCCTCCCAAAAACACTTCCATTGATTTTTATAATTGTGTGAAAATATTTACCAAATGGATTTAGTGTCTATAGAAACCATTAATAACATGTTAAATAGGTAGTTTATATAATATATTAAAACATAAAAACCGCAATCAATATTAAACTATGTAGGCGTCATGGTTTTCTTTGATTCAATGAAATTTAAAACTGTTATATCTATCTATATTTTGTTTTAAAAATAATATTCAAGCATATTTTTTTAAATACCTATAGATTTGTTTTATATTTTAAATTGTTTTACATTCAAATTATGATTTTTTTCACATAAACATATATTTGTATTATCTTAAAAATATATATTTTTTGTTGATATTTGTTATAGGTAATAATTTGTCGAAGTTGGATTACGGTACATCGAATGAGCAATGAATTTGAGGAAGGTGTCGATGCCTTTTTGGAATTTTCAAAACGAAATTTTCCAAGTAGTGACATTTTTTTCTGTCCATGCCTGAAATGTTTGAATATGAAGAAGTTGAAAAGTAGAGAGATAAAATATCATCTGATTTGTCATGGTTTTAATTCGAGTTACAGCCCTTGGATTTGGCATGGTGAAACTGGACGGAATGTCACTGATGATGATGATTCGCAAGATGGTAACTCCGATGAAATTGAAGAAATGATTCGCGATATTGTAGCAGAACAAATTGAGATAGAACCGACAGTTGCGCATCTATATGGTGATGCTGAAAAACCATTATATCATAGTTGTACAGATTTTACGGTTTTGTCGGTGGTGTTAAGATTGATTAACCTGAAGGCGAAGCATGGATGGAGTGACAGAAGTTTTACAGAGTTGCTACAATTGATGAAAGACATTCTTCCAAAAGATAACGATCTTCCAGATTCACATTACAAAGCCAAGAAAATATTATGCCCGATGGGATTGGGATACAAGAAAATACATGCCTGTCCGAATGACTTCATTATATATAGGAAGGAATATGAATTTCTGTCAGAGTGTCCAAAATGTGAGACATCACGGTATAAGGTGAAAGAAAAATCACAGGCTGATGTAGAGATTACAAAGCTCCCTTCAAAGGTATTTTGGTATCATCCTATAATTAATCGTTTCAAACGTTTATTTGCTAATTCACATGATTCAAAAAGGTTAAGATGGCATGCTGAAGAGCAGGTATGTGATGGAAAAATACGTTATCTAGCTGATTGTCCATAATGGAAGAAAATTGATGCGCAATATTCTACATTTGGAAATGAAATTAGAAATCTCAAACTAGGGTTGTGCACAAATGGAATTAATCCATACCGAACACTCTGTAGCACACATAGTTCATGGCCTGTTTTATTGGTAGTTTACAACCTCTCTCCTGAAGTTTGTATGAAGCTCAAATATGTCATGTTGAGTACAATGATCTCTGGTCCAAAGCAACCTGGTAATGATATTGATGTTTACTTGTCACCATTGATTGATGATTTGAAACTGTTATGGGCTGATGGTATTAGGGTGTATGATTCTTATAAAATGGAATATTTTCAACTGCATGCAGTGCTTCTGTTCACTATAAATGACTTCCCAGCATATGGAAATTTGTCTGGATACAGTGTTAAAGGGCATAAAGCATGTCCAATTTGCAAACAATAGACGTCATATTGTCAATTGCATCATGGGAGGAAAACAATGTACATGGGTCATCAAATGTTTTTGCCTATGGAACACCCTTATAGAAGACCAAAAAAGGCATTCAATGGATCACAAGAATTTGATACTGCTCCAAAACCTTTATCCCCTGATCTGTATTTTGAGAGGGTGAAAAACCTTGATGTGACATTGGGAAAGACACAGAAATCTAGTAATGATAGACATATTTGGAAGAAAAGGTCAATTTTTTTGAGCTACCATATTGGAGGTATCATGAAGTTAAACATAATATTGATGTCATTAATGTGGAGAAGAATATCTGTGATTATTTGATTGGAACATTGTTAGATATTAAAGGAAAGACTAAAGATGGGTTGAATGCAAGATTAGACTTACTATCAATGGGAATACGTTTGGATTTAGCTCCCACTCTTAAAGGAAGACGAACATTTTTCCCCCCGGATTGTCATACATTATCGAAGAGGGAGAAAATTAGCTTCTGTCAGTGTCTTCATGATACCAAAGTGCCTCAAGGTTATTCTTCTAATGTAAAAAATTTTTTCTCATTGAAGGACTTGAAGTTGATAGGTATGAAATCACATGATTTTTACGTCATGATGCAACAAATTCTACCAGTTGCATTGCGTGGAATATTGCCAATTCGTGTTAGAAAGACTATAATGAAGTTGTGTTATTTTTTAAATTCAATTTGTAACAAGGAGATTGATGTGAATGCTTTGAACATTTTGGAAAAGGATGCAATTTTTATACTTTGTCAATTGGAAATGTATTTTCCTCCAACTTTTTTTGATATAATGGTTCATTTAATGATTCATCTGGTTTGAGAAATAAAGCTTTGTGGACCTGTATATCTTCGTTGGATGTATCCTTTTGAAAGGTATATGAAAATATTAAAGGGGTATGTTAAAAATCTATATCGACCTGAAGCCTCTATTATTTAAAAGTATATTTCTGAGGAGGTAGCAGAGTTTTGTACGAGTTACTTGGCTGCGGCGCAACACATAGGTTTGCCTCCATCTCGCCATGAATGAGTTAATAATGAGGGAAAGGGGATTCACGGCTTGAAAGTCAAATCATTGTCAGCTGAACAGATGAAGAAGTTAGAATCATACATCTTGAATAACATAGCAGATGCTCAACCGTATATCACATTGCATATTAATGAGTTGAAACAATGTCATCCAAAGAAGAAAGAAATGTGGATTTTGAATGAGCACAACAAAACTTTTTTATCATGGATTAAAAAGACATTGCTTGGTAGATCAGATGTATTAGAGACATTAAAATGGATAGTGGGTGGTCCATGTTTAAATGTGATAACATGGTCCGGTTATGTCATTAATGGTTATAAATTTCATACAGAAGCTCAAGACAATAGAAGTGCAGTTCAGAATAGTGGTGTATTGGTGTTTGCAGAAGCAATGCATTTTTCGAGTGCTAAGGACAAAAACCCAATTTCTGCATCAAGTGCATATTATGGAGTGATTGAAGACATATGAGAGGTTTATCAATTTAAAATTAAAGTTCCCGTTTTTAACTTTAAATGGTTTAACGGTAACAATAGTGTCAGACACGATGAATTTGGAATGACACTTGTTAATCTGAATAGATTGGAAGACACAACTGATTCTTTTATAATGGCAACACATGCAAAACAAATTTTCTATGTAGTAGATCAATCAGATATGCAGTGGGCTGTTGTTTTACAAGGGAAAAAACAATATATTAGTGATGATGAACTAGTGAATATGCTGTTTTATGTGAGATCCCTACTTCCATGGAAATATTAACAGAATATAATGATGATCATGTTGAAGACATAGTTTGTGCCATAAGGAATGATCACGAAGAAGGAATTTGGGAAAACAATCCATTTGTACATTCCTAAAATTACAGGTAACATATGTTTATTTCTTGTTTACATTTATTTTTTCCATAAATGTTAGATATTGTAAGTTTTTTATTTATTAAAACATGTTTTAAAATAAAATAAGTATATGTTTTTGTTTGTTTTAAGTTTGTTTAGTTTACTTTATCATGTTTATAACCATTACATGAATTTTAAAATGCTTATTTTTGTTCACTGACAATTACTTTACCATGTTTACAATGTTTACTAGGTTTACCATTTTTACCATTTTTACCATCTTGACCATCTTGACCATCTTTTTCATCTTTACCATTGTTTAACATGCTTACCATATTACCAATGTTTACTATTATGTAACTTAGTACACTTTTCTATTTTCTGATTACAGTAGTATTAAAATATTTGAATTTGTATATTTGTGAACTAACGTTTGTTTTTTTGATTTGAAGGATAATGACAGATCAATAATATGATCAACCACATGATTCTGGAGAGGAGCATATTGCTGGTCATACCTCTGGGGATGAACATTCACATGATCCTATTACGACAAAGAGTTCAAAGGTTGGTAAACGTGGGTGCACACGTTTACCAAAATTATCACTTGCCCGTACGCAGGATCATAGGATAGTTGTTGAGTTTGATGATGATGATATTCCTAGAGGTCCGAATGCCAAAGATTTTAAGAGTTTTGTTTCAACTCAATCTAAGACCAAAGTAAGAATTCTGTATGATGATTGGAGAGGTGTGGATAAAGCTATTATCTCTCAGTTATGGGAGACGATTTTGGTAATATCTTTTGTCATTTTTTGACCATTATTTTAATTTTTCGAGTATATATAATATGTTTAACCTCTTCTTTATCAGATGAAATTTGATATTCCTAACACCGGAGGAGTCAGGAAGAAATGCTTATCGTTGGCTGCCAGGAGATGGAGGGATTTAAAATCAACCCTCTCATCTGATTTCATTTATGGTTATAGGAGTCACGACAATCCATGTCGTATATATCCTTTTATAGATGAAGACACATGGAGACAGTTTTTTGAAAGTAGAAAAAAAGAGTCATTTCTGGTAAGGGCAATGTAAACTTTTATAAAAATTCTTATATAAATGATTTTATTAATGTTTTTTTAATGATTTATTATTTTTAAATTACAGCAAACAAGGAAATCTCATCAGGAGATCCAACTAAAAATGTATACCCTCATAGTTTATCTCGGGGAGGGTATGCATTATTGGAAGAACAAATGATGGCGGAAAAATTTCAACAACTAAGAGCTGAGTCTTCAAGCTCTGGAGAGGTGGCCCCTCCATCCCCTCCATCTAGACATGAAAAATGGAAGAGATCTCGAAAGGGAAAAAAAGGGCAACATCTTTCGGAAGAATTGAGAATCGTAGCTGAGAGGATTGTAAGATATCTATTTAATTTATTTAAGTTAAATTTTTTCTTCATATAAGTTTCAATCATTACAGAAATGTTCAATTAATTAATACAGGACTCTCTTGAGGAGCAGAGTTCAGAGGGGATATTTAGAGCTACTGGGAGGGAAGATATTTTATTTGCAGCATTGGGAAGGCCCGGACATCCTAGTCTTGTAAGAGGATATCCGGCAGGTGTATCGGTAAGAAAAGTGTTTCCACATTCTTCAGCTTCTAACATTGAGGGGGTTTATAAAAAAAAATAGAATCCTTGGAGGCTGAAGTTAAAAATATTAATGCGACGATGGAGGACAATATTAGAGAGTCGGTGCAGTCAATGTTTGCAGAAATGAAAAGACAATTTCAGACTGCAGCTCCCACTCCTCCACCTCCCCCTGCAGACCCCATTATTTATCCTCCACCTCCTCCAGTAGCTCCCACTCCCCCACCTCAGCCTGCGGACCCCATTTTTTATCCTACGCCTCCGCCGTAGCTTCCTACATATTTTGAGTTGTATGTTGATAATTCTCAACATCATATAGTGGCATACGGGTTGGTATATTTTATAGGAGATACAGTTCATCATCAACAATTATAGGTAGAGAATCAGAGGGTCACTGTATAGAATATTATAGATAGATCAGCTAGGGTACCAATACCTACAGATGAGGTGGCGACAGTTGGACAGAGTATCAGCCATTTTTTAGTTTGGCCATCCAGACTTCTTCGACTCATTACCATAGAGGTATGAATGTTATATATTTTATTTTATTTGTTTATTAAAGTTGTTTTATCATTTGAAAAATACTATATTTTTCAACTTTTTTTCACAGGAATACTTCAAAGGTAAAGAAATACTGTATAGACAACAACAAAGACAACATGCTATGACAACAGATACAGATTCCAGTGGTCTTGACAGATTGTCAAGATATTCACATTTGTTGTTGGGTTTTTATGAGTTTCCAATGTAATCTCATTTTTGTAGACATGAAATAAGTGTGGGGATTACAAAAACTGATATCATGGAGCTTGTTACTGGAGATAAGTTGGGCATCAACGTGGTGAAAAGTTTTTCCATGTAAGTCTTAACTCCTTTTCCCTGCATTATATTTATTAAAAATGTATACTTATGTATGTTTTGTATTAGGTATCTTTATAAAATTTGTGAGAGGAATGAGCTGACAGAAGTATATGGATTCATGGACCCGCAATTGATTTCCCCTGAAGCATGTGCATTGACTGAGGAACAAAGAATGGTTTATATTTCTGAAAGAATTGAAAATAATATAACCAGACAATGTTGGATGATGCCTTTTTGTGAGAGGTATGAAACACATTTCTCTAAAAGAGTTAATTATCTTTTAACATAAAAAACCACTAACATTAAATTTCCTTTTATCAGTGATCATTGGATATTAGGTATTTTTTTCCCAAGGGAGAAAGCGCTTTATTGGATATGCTCTATTCATGGTGATGTGCGGGAAAGTTTTAAGAATATATTGGAAAAGTAAGTTTCAATTTCTCAATAGTTTTATATATAATAATGAATTTTAAATTTACCCCATTCTTATTATTTTCTAACAGTGCATGGGTCTACTTTCGAAAAAACACAAAGAAAAGAAATGCAAAGATCAAATATGTAAATGCGAAGGTAAATTTCCATTTATAATTTGTACTTTTTGATTTATTACATAAAAATAATATATTGAATTTACACTCATTAAAAACAGAATTGTCATGAACAACAAGGCCTCATCGAATGTGGATATTATATGTTAAGATTTATGTATGAAATAATAACAACTGGGACAATTATGAATTTTGACCTGGTACGATTTCCTCTTAAACTTTGCCATAATATTTCAATTTGATTTATTCATTATACACGTTAACTATATTCTTTTTCATTTGTAGATTTTTAATTACCCTCAACCCTATACTGCTGAAGGCATCGAACACGTACAAGTGGATTGGTCAAATTATTTTACAGGTTTGATTTAATTTTAGTTGTTTGTAATGTAAAATGTAATTTTCAATATTGTCGTTTTAATTGTTTATTTGGTAGTTGTTTAGGTTGGATTTAGTTTTTTATGAAGTTTATAGTGTATGTTTTGAATGTTATATAAGTGAATGTTTAATTTTGCTCTACTTCTTGTTTTGGTCTACTTTTGATGGTTTTTCTGGTATGGATTTGGGTCTATGGGGCAGGGATGTCCAGGGGTGTGGGAAGGCGGTCCAGGGGTGTGGGAGTGCTGTCCTGGGGTGGGGGTTTGTCCAGTGGTGTTTGGGGCTGTCCAGGGGTGTGGTGGGGGCTGTCAAGTGGGGTGAGAGGGTGAGGGGGTGCTGTTCAGGCGGGTGGGGGGTTGTCGAGGGGTGTTTGGGGGTGTCTGGGGGTCAGGGGGCAGTCCAGGAGTGTGGTGGGGGCTCCAATGGGGTGGGTGAGGGTTTTCCAAGGGGTATACATGAGGGTGGGAGCTCCAATGGGGTGGGGGAGGGCTTTCCAGGGGGTATACATGACAGTGAGGGCTTCAACGGGGTGGGGGAGGGCTGTCCATGGGGTATAAATGAGGGTGGGGGCTGTCTAGGGGGTAAGTTTTATATGTTATCTATGTACATTCTTAATTTTGATGTACTTCTGTTTTTGTGGTACTATTTCTTGATTTGTTTTCTGGTTGATTCTGGTGGAGAGAAGATGACTGCATTCTGTTTAAAAAAAATTGGGTTTATCACATCGGTTATTAAATAACCGACGTGATAAAATGCCTGGAAAATAGTTTATCACGTCGGTTATTTAATAACCGACGTGATAAAAGGCCTTCATAATGGTTTATCACGTCGGTTATTTAATAACCGACGTGATAAAAGGCCTGGAGAATGGTTTATCATGTCGGTTATTTAATAACCGACATGATAAAGGGCTTGGAAAATGGTTTATCACGTTGGTTATTCAATAACCGACGTGATAAACGGCCTGGACAATGGTTTATCACGTCGGTTATTGAATAACCGACGTGATAAACGGCCTGGACAATGGTTTATCACGTCGGTTATTGAATAACCGACGTGATAAACCGCCTCCCGCTGGTTTATCACGGCGGTTATATAATAACCGACGTGATAAACCCCCTCCCCCGGTTTTTCACGTCGGTTTTATTTGAACTGACGTGATAAACCACGCTCACCCTGGTTTATCACGTCAGTTCTTATAAAACCGACGTGTTAAACCCCCCTCGCCCCTGTTTATCACGTCAGTTGTTTAATAACTGA
The DNA here is from genome assembly GCA_963277665.1 of Viscum album. NCBI lineage: Eukaryota > Viridiplantae > Streptophyta > Magnoliopsida > Santalales > Viscaceae > Viscum > Viscum album. The sequence continues at coordinate 1,403,351,457 of OY728120.1, read as the reverse complement.
CGTGATAAACCATTTTCTAGGCCTTTTATCACGTCGGTTGTTAAATAACCGACGTGATAAACCCTTCCCATTTTTTTATCACGTCGGTTCTAAAATAACCGACGTGGTAAACATCGTGATTTTATGTTTTTGACGTCGGTTTTTAAATAACCGACGTCAAAAACCTTATTTATAAAGTCTCACATATTAACGTTGGATAGAAACCGACGTAAAAAATGAAAAATAACCGACGTAAAAAACATTTTCTGCATTAGTGCATCTTTGTGGTGGACTAGGTTTGGATGTTATAAAGTGGTTTCAAAGCCAGTGTCCATTCGATGTTCCAGTGAGGACACACAAGCCTTCTGGGGTGGGGGATTATGGAAATCCCACATTGAAGTAGGAGGATAAAGAAACACCCCTTTATATTTTGGTGTGGATACCTTTCCCATCATGATGCATTTTCTTGGGGGATAACTAAGTTCCGTATCCCAAAGAAAGAAAAACCACATGGGCTAGTCCTAAAGTAGACAATATCATGATCGTGGGCTATACTCGGCCTTTACAAAGTGGTATCAAAGACAAGTTTTTCCTTTGTCTTACTATTTGGGGTTGTTAGACAGGAGACTAGGGATGTATCAACACTTGGTACATAGCCTCTTCTAGAACTGATCACCCCACTAATGGGAAATGACAAAGTTTCTAGGGATTAGATTATTTTTCATGACTTTTATTATTACAGTTGATGTGATTTCACCTTTATTTAATGGTACATGTTCTAATACTTATTCATTTATGAGATTTATGGTGTTTTACCCTTTTTCTAGTATAAAAAGGATAAATCATTTCATGAATGATAATAGGTACACAGAAATTCACATGTCATGTATATTCCATTCCATATAGTTGCATATGAGGATTCTTGCTAATTTGATTTGTGTTCCTTGAGTGATATGCCTTTTCTTAATTTTGTAACATGCTTATCTATTTATATTCCATGTTTCCTAACTACTTATCATGCCTTGTCTATTTAGAATGCCTTAATTCTATGATTTCAACATGTTTCTCCATGTTAGTTGCTTGTAGAGACATGCTTCACTTTGTTCTAAATATGTAATTGATGGCATGAGATAAATGTAATTCGTTTTGATTAAAAATGGGAGCTAGTTTTTAGTTTTAAGGTGTATGAGTGCCTTACAAATGGGAAAAAGGTAACCCGTATACTCGATCCATCTTTAAGTTTTAAATATGATTAAAGGCTGTTCAACTTTAATTTAAAATGAACTAGTTAACCATCTAAATGCTCAACTGGACCCAAGTAGGTTAGTTGGGGCATGGTCCTTATGGGATAACCATTAATGGGGGTTTACAACTTTAAATTTTAATTAACTTATATTGGGTTTCATTCTGATGAACCCAAGTTGGTTTAGTAGGACCCTCATAAGTCACCTTATCTTTAATAACATTAAAAGAATTTATTCTGGTAAATTTCCTAATTATGAATAAATTTCAAAAAGTATAAAATGTTTTTTTAAAAGGATGTTTTTGATACTTTCCTACTTTGATTTGATGTGATGGTTGAATATTTTTGGTTACTGATTAAAATGCGAATAAATGAAATGACTTGAAAATGGAACTTGTATAGGTTTCCTTTTTTTAAACCCTTATGTAAGTGTAGCTTGATATTTTATTTTGAGTAGTCTTTGAATGGAAACATGAGAATTTTACATAGGTTGTTACCTTTTTAGAAATAGATTAAATGATCAGCTCTTGAGCCTAGTATTTTCAATTTGGAGTGACCTAGTGATAGGTTCGACACTTGTGATTTCATGAGGGGATGGCCGACAGTAGGAAACACCCTTAGAATTCAAATTCCTTACTAAATATTGAGAGTTTCAGATGATTGGTGTTTTTAGGATGCTGTTGTACCTCATAAGACTCCTAGATTCTAATGGAACCCTTGTTCAAATGGGTGGTCAAGGTATCTTTGAACATTTCTTTTCCTCAGTGATGGATGACTTGGTATAGAATCATTTAGGTTAATGGTCACATGGAGCAATACGACTTAGGGTTAAATCTCTTGTATGGACCATCTGATGCTTGAATGTATAGGGCATATAACCTATGGATAATATTCATGATGTGTCATATTGCTTTTGGAACCTCATGGTAGTATGCGTTCATGTACACGGTGCCCGTCGAGTGCTAAATGATGTAACAAACCGGTTATGTTCGGTGTAATCATTGAGCCTTGTGCTATTAAGTACGGTCTTGTTTCATCTCTTTAGTAGAGTGACCCATGATTTAAATAAATCATCTCATCCCAATGCTTGGGATGACTTCCTTGAGACTCTGGTGTGTTGACACACTGATCTATTTGATTTTCACTTTTATGTTAATGATTGACATATTTGAGCATGGATCAGAGGAGTTTCATGTGTATGTTTAATTTTAATATGATCTAGCACACTTTTGAGAGGCTATATTTTATTCTTTTAACCACTACAACTCTTCTAGGGTGGGGAGAATCACTTTGGTTCTAGTAAATGTGTCCTTCTGAGTAGAAGGAAAATAACCAAGAGGACCATTCATAGATGGTCATTTTTTCTTGAATTCCTTTTAGTCTTGAAAGTTTTGAAACATTTTGGTACTTGCTCGAAAACATGATTTTGGTGTGGTTTTTAGTGTATTCAACCATTGAGAAATTCTGTTAGTCATGGGTGGACTTCAGTGGTTAAGCTTGAACGATCACGATATGCTTCGGGTGGTAAAGGCTTGATGATTGGTTAATGATGATATGTTAATAGGTGAAGCTGAGTTTCTTCTAAGATATCAAATAGTAGTGGTTCATAAATTTTTTCCTTATAGTAATATTTAAAATCCTCTTTGTGTACTATTCTTTAAGAGATGATCATTCTCTCCATCTTGACTATATCCTTGATTCACCAAGAGAGCATCGATTTTATGCCATGCGAAAGCTTTAAAAGTCATTGGCTAGTTTATGTGGTCTCCTAGTGTTAAAAAGAATGTGTGGTTATTATCGATGCTTGGTTAGTCTTGAGTAACCCTTGGATTCCTATGTGGGAATGCCTTGGATGAACTCTTGTACAAAAACCATTTCTTCTAACTTGACCATGAGGTCGATACCACTCTGGGATTAGTCAATATTTTCATTCAGACATGTTGAAATTATACCAATTCCTCACTTGTAAACATGGAGTATGGACTACCTTGGGTTAGTTCCTTACACTCCATTCATTTCAATTCGAGGTTATCCTAAACTTCTTATTGGGATCTTTGATGCTTAAATCAAGGAACATCACTATAAGTGTGGTATGGAATTCAGTGAGCATGTTCATTGTAAATTCAAGGAAACTTGGTAGAGGGCATCATAGTTTAGTTTGTAAAGCACCAGCTATATAATATGAGCATATTCTTTAATGGTCATACATAGTAGCTCAATTAGTTGTCTTTCTTAATCAATGGAATGGTCAGTGAAGGACTGTTTATGGCACATCGTCATGTGAGATGAGTGCAGTTTGTGTCGGCCAAGTCTTTTCATGTGGAGTTAGCTCGACCTAGAAAAATAAGGTTAGTGGGGAATTGACCATTTTTCTATTTCAAAATCACACCAGAGCCTCCCTAGAATTCATGAGGCATGCTACGTAGGAAATTCTGATGGTGGAGGTTTCATGTTTTGGAATTGATCCCACTTTTTAAAGTTTGAGACCTATGGTGGAGAGAACCACCAGTTAGTTGTTTCAAGAGACGATAAAATGGTTATTTATCTAACTAAATGGGTCATATAGGTTCTATTTCAATGTTTCAATTGAAAAAATGGACATTGGCTCGGATCTTAATGGCTTAAGTTCCATTTTCCTAATAATCGATTAAAGGTGATTTAGGCGTTTGGAAATGCAATGAGACTATTTGAATGAATCTTCATAACCCATGTAGGTAGAGTGTTGTTTTCATTGTTACCAAAGGATTCTCAGGGAATAGAGGTTCTAAGGTGGGGAGGTTGTAACAACCCATGCTTTAAACCAGATGAAAATCCAAGGAAATTTTATTTTTTTCATTTACTGGATGAGAAGTTTTTAAAACTAACTTTCAATTCTTAATTCAAAGAGTTTCAACACTTCAATGTGTTTTTTGGAAGTGGATCAAATTTTGGGGTGTTACTGAGGCTTCCTGTCATATTTTGGGAGCATTGGGCTCCAAAACCTCAAGTGAGGAGGAGCTGGAAGGGGCACACGATTAGTCTGAAACTGTGAAACCCTCATTAGCAAACAGTGTAGTGTGTTTCTTTTTAAGAAATTATTTTATTAAATTAAGATATAAAGGAAAATAAATTAAATGAATGTAAATGGGAAAAAATAATAAAAAATAACTTTAATAATATTAATAATATTACTATTATTATTTAGGTTACTTATTTTTTAGAGACCCCAAAGGGGGTCTCCTTCCAGCATTGCAAACCCCCCTTGAAGACCCCTGTAGCGCATTACCCACCTCCCTAGGCTCCTCTTTCATGTACCAATTTTCACCATTCTTCTCCAAATTTACACTAGATCTGGAGAGGCATGACCTTATCCTCCTTCTCCTCTCCATTTCAGGCTGAGTTTTGGTCTCCCTATCACCTAGTAGATTTCGGCCAAAACCCCAGGTAAAGGGGTTAACCGATTTTGGTTCCTTATTTTGATGTTAGGGTATGCAATAAGATCCTTAGGTCGTGTTCATATGTGTTATAAAATCCACCACTGAAGGTGAACCAGATCAGTCCGTTTTGGCTCATCATCGTCGCTTAGAGGTGATGGTTTCTTCCACTTCATTGTTACATACCTATTTTATTAGGGTCTTTAAGTGTTTTTGACTCCCAAATAATTTATCGATAGTTCATTGGACTGTTCTGCATGATTTCGAGTTGATTCAGTTCACCACTGCCATCTGAGGTAAATATTTGTACTAGATTCTTGGTTTCTCCCTTATTATATTCCATCCTTTGGGTGTTTTAAGGTTCCTAGTAATTATTTTTTTGTAGTGCGTTGGACACTACCATGTGGTTTAGAGTCACTGGAATCTAAGGTGACCTGCCTGTGTATGCATTGGTAGGTATGTATATATATTTAGGTTCCCCCATTATGTGTATATTCACCCATGGTAGTGAATATATATGTATGGGGATAGGTGTGCCTATGTATATGTATGAAACATTCATACATAGGTAAGTGGAGATAGGTGTATGAATATAAGTATATATGTAAGGATCCCCTTGAACCTATTCATGGGACATGTGAATAGGTGCATAGGGTATAGGTTTCCTTATATGTATGCGAAGGTGAAAATTCTCAGAGAGGGTAGAAGTATCTTCTAGTTAGAAAGTGTCATGATATGAAGTGTTTGGCTTGGTTACTCTATGAGGTAGGATCCCTTTCCTTTCCCTTTTAAATTCGAGAATGCATTAATTAATTAATTGCTTGTTCTTTACACTTTTAATTAATGCTTTTCTATGTATGGTGGTTTTTCTAAAATTATTTCCTTGGTGAATTAGAATTAATGCTTAAATAAGATAATTTTTTTTTGATAAACAAAGTCATGATTTTATAATAAAACCCCTCTATTGGAGGTGCGTTTTCTGCAAGATAAAAAGTAGTGATAGTTGTTTATATCATGCTTAGCAATGATTTGGGTTTTCCATCTACCTCCTTGTTAGAGCTTGTTATGTGGTGAGTTAGTATTTTTCCCCTTTGAATAATGTGACTTTTTTTGTCATGCTTGATTAGTTCAAAAGGAAAGAATTAAATGGTTAGTTTGAAATGGAACTGAATAGGGTGGCATAACCACGACTCTGGTTAATTTAATAAGAACTTATTATGAAAACTTAATGGTTTAAAAGGTTGACACATATGTAGGATGGTTAAAACATGAATTTTCTTACGCTTAATTTAATTAATTGAAATGGGATTTATTTGGGTGGTCCACACCAAATCCCTTTTTTCTAATTTAATTATTCAAAGCATATTCAATAAATTTGATTGCACTAGAATGTTGTGAGCTACCAAGTAAATATAATTATCCCCATTAAATAACAATTGATCATTTCAAACCATACCTTGGATCCCTTTGGGACTATTGGCAAGGAGACTAAGACCTAAAGACTATCGATAAGTGTTATAGCCTTGTAAATTATTAAAAATTCGTCTGTTTGACTTTAAATACCTATAATAAATTGGATAAATTACGTTATTATTGGATTATACTCTTGAAGTGGAACAATAATAAATATTGTGATTTCTTATGGTAGAATCACCTTATTTGAACTGGTTAATTAATATTAATTACTATAGGGTCAATAAATTAATTAAATGGGTTTGATATAATTATAATTATAATTAGGAAATTTGATTAATGAAATAAACTAGTTGATAGATGACAATTTTTTATAAATTGACCGTTGTGCCTTATGATGATAAATATGGTATGTTTGATAATAGAATTGATATTTCTCTTACTTAACTTTTGAGATTATGTGATATCGATGTTATTAATACCTGAGGGTTTGATACTGTTTGGTATGTTGAGTTTTTCTGGATGACTCATGTTTAATGTGATGCATGAGGGCTTGGTTCATGTTTTCATACCACCCGAGGTATAGGTGCACTAATATTGAATGATTGAGGGTATATTATATGTTTACATTGGATCCCTAAGGGATAGATGTAAAATCACATGATTCCAAAGGGTGAGATTCTAGTTATGCCTAATGGAATGATTTTGGATAGCCTCAGAGCGATATTTTAGTTATGCTTAAGTGTGATATTTTGGATAGCCCGAGGGAAAGATTCTAGGTATACCTAAGGGTGAGGTTTTGGTTATCCTGAGGGTAGATACCTTTTGTTTATGGTATATTCTGAGTGATTCATCCTTGGTAGGAGATTCTATCACCGATTTTGGTGATCCTTCATGATGTGGAAGGATCTACCCACAAAAATAGATATCCAACTTAAGCCGAAGTAGGAGGTATGGGACAAGTGTCTATTTATGATCCCATACTAAGTTTACATTATTTAATATGTTATCACATTTCATTTATAATGTGCGTCACACTGTAATTTATTATTAATTTCAAGAAATTGGATTGGGATGGAGACTCTGGGTACCGACCTACTGAGATTTATATCTCACACCTTGCTTAGGCATTGTTTGGAACCCATTTAGATCTTCTCGCTTGCAGGAATTTGGATTCATTTCTTGTGCTATATTGTGTACATGGGAGCTAAAGAGCACATTATTGGGCTCTTTCTCAGGATTCTTGAATATTTTACCATGGGGTTTTATTTTATTCTGTTAATGGGTACTACTTTTACTTGTAGTAGTATCTATCAAACATGAAATGATGTAGGTTGGAATTGTCCATTTTCATTTAGATATTATATTATTCTTCCTATTCTAGCGTTTATTGTTATTTCTTTCGCTAGTATTTTTTGTTTTAATAATATTATACCGATTTATGAATCTGATATAGAGGTTATATTATCCCCACTGTACCATCAATAAACCCCCATTGCTAGTCAGAAACCTCTAGTATACATGGAAGCACGCCTGAGTCCATGTGACCCACCGATCTGACCACCACCTTAGTGGTGCGCCGAGTCAGGACATTACACATAGAGAGGATGGACATGGTAATAATAAGAGGAAATTAATCTTACCTTTATCAAATAACTAAAAAAATCTATTCTTGATAGGATCAAGGAGGCCATGAAATAAGATGAGTTGCTACAAAGGAAGGTAGGGAATATTATGGAGTAAAAAATTGAAAAAATGGATTTATATGGTTTAGAACCTCAATAAATGTTCCATAAAAACTAGAAATGAAGATGGAAATTATAGACTATGTGTAGATATCATCCTTATATATTCATCTAGGAATAACTAATATGTATTCATATTTGAAGAAAAACTTATGGTGGGATAACATGAAGAGGGAAAATGAGAAGTTTTTATCTTGATGCTTAGTATGCTAAAAAGTAAAGCTAAAACAATATAATACTAAGGGTATGATGGAACCATTTCCCATACCAGTATTTAAATGAGAAAATATACATGGATTTTATCACAGGTCTCCCCAAGACACATAAAGCTAATAACACCATCTGGGTGGTAGTTGATCACCTTACCATGTTAGTGCATTTCATTACAATCAAAGAAGATTTATCTCTTGAACAACTCACTAAGATATATATAAGGGGAGTGGTAAGAATATATGGATTTGCACTATATATTATATCTGATAAAGATACGAGTTTTAACTCGATGTTCTGGATAAGCCTTCAACAAGTGTTGGATACATAATTGGGCATAATCATTGCTTATCTCCCTTATATGAATGGTCAGTCTGAAAGGACCATTAAAACTCTAGAGGACTTTTTGAAATCATGTTTAATGAATTTATGAGGATTTTAGGATCAACAAATTCCCTATGTGGAGTCATAATAGAAAAAACGTTTCTATTCTATCATTCAAATGAAACCTTATAAGGATTTTTATCAGAAGAGGTGTCAGGCTCTATTATGATGGAATGAAGTTAGAGACTAGAAGTTTATGAGACCTGCTATATTACAAGAGATTAGAGAGAAGATTAAAACCATTCAATATCATATAATAACTACTCAAAGTCGATTGAAAACATATGCATAAAATCATAAAAAATATAGAGTTTGATGTTAAAGATAATGTGTTCATTATTATATCACTATGGAATATAGTCATGAGATTTTGGAATAAGGGAATGTTTATTCCTAGCTATATCAGTCATTGTAAGACCTTTGATCACATCATAGCATCGACCTATCAACTATAACACCCACTTAAACTATATCAAATACATGATGTGTTCCATGTATCACTCTTGAATAATTACACACCAAACCCCTCACATTTATTGAATCTATAGTTGGTACCATTGGAGAATGGTATTTCATAAAATGAGTAGCCAGTAAAGTTCTTAGATCACAAATACAAATTTCTATGAAACAATACAATTCACTTGGTCAAAGTGTTGCAGCAGAACCACAAGTTTAGTGTGGAAACTTGGGAACCATAATAGGAAAAGAAGAAAAAGTACCCTTATCTTTTTTAGTTTATGAAATAAAATTTCAAGGGTAAAATTTATTAATTGGGGAATAATTCAATGACTTTAATTTTTATAAATGAAATTTAATTTTCAATTGAATAAATGTATTATCAAGTAATGTGGTTATAAAAAACACATACACTTACTTTGGTTATTTTGAACCACTATAAGTTATATCTTATTGAATTTAAAAGTCCATTAAGAATCATAAACATTAATATTATAACTATTATATAATGATCTTATGATTAGTTTATATTAAGGGTTATGATAAAGTTCCATGAACATGGATAAATAATGTGATGGTCTCAAGCAATAGGATCTTACCCTATGAATCCCATTTATCAGAGATTCCAAGAGAAATTTCATCACAAGGATTTTCTCTTAACAAATATAAAGATGATATTCAACAAATAAATCCCGAGAAAAACTGTTTATCAGAGAAATTCAAGCTCATCATGATTATGACCCAATATATGTTCACTTAACCACCCCAATAAAATCTCACCTTTGCAAACCTTACCCTTTGAGAATATATATGTTTAATAAGGGGTTAAGTATCTAGATTATAAAAGTATAAATTTTAATATTTATATTTTTATAATGATTATATTTATCCCTTTTTAATATTACTTTTTTAATTATTAAATAATGAGTTTGAAAAAAAATTATATTTTGATATAATTAAACACAAATTTTATTTTTGGGAAATATATAGTTTCAAACAAAACACTCCTTTTAATGAATGAAAGATTTTTTTAAATAAATTATATTTTAATAATTTTTTTTGAAATAATATTTGTTAAATATAAATGATAATATAATTTTACAAATTCAAAATAATTTTTATGATGGTTATAAAACCGCTATTGTAAAAAACTAGTATTTTTCAATAAATGCAGATTTTTGATTTAAAAGTTTAAATTATCACATTTAAGGGATTTTATGGATAAAATAAATATTATTTTTTTAAATCATCATGTCAAAAATTATCCAATATTGATTTTTTCATAATTTTTGGAGATAATTGATTTTTTGGGTCAAAATTAAATATGTTATAAATATATAGTGTGTATTATGACATCATAATTACCGAAAAGTGTTATAATATAATACATAAAAGGTCTAAAAAACCAAATATATATTTTAATTTTAAAATAATGTGTTTTTTAGGTTATTTTTTTATAAATCCTTAATGAATCCTAAAAAATAAATATTATATTTTAAGGTTTTAAAATCAATTATTTAGAAAAATGACTTACTTCCACATCACCAATGATATAATTTTAATGTTATCAATTATTAAACTTTTAAAATAATTATAACTAATTAAATTTATAATAAAAAATTTAAAAAATATGGGAATTTTTGTGGGTTTTATTAGTTTTTCATATAGAGTCCAAAACCTATGTTTTGAAATTAATAAAGAATTAACCTCTTTTTTCTATATAAACCCACCCAAACTCCCATTAATCTTCACTAAAAAACTTTTGGAGCATAAAATTAATATTAAATTCCCTCTATATAGTCCCCACATGGTTCCCCCAATATCTTAAGAATCCCCTCCAAATCTATAAGAAGAACCCCCATAAGGTAAGGGATCATCTCATCTTTATTCAAGAAACTCCTTTAAATTATTCCTTTTTTATAATTATACATGTTTTAATACATTGTTATATATTCATATTACTAAATTTAATATTTCCAAGTGACTAGATACCCCTTTCACTCTCATTAATCCCTTATATGAATCTTTAATTACCTTTGTTATGCCATCAAAATTTCCATACTATTTTTCATGCCAAAAAAATATGTTGTGAATACCCTTACCATTTATACTTAAGAGTATTCAAATATATGTGCCTATAATTCATTTATTTTGGGATTAAATGTATTTATATAACACTCCTTAATCATGGTATTAATATTGATTAAGGGCATCCTTATGTTGTATGATATATGTGGCACACTTATGCATGTACATTATATAAATGTGATAGGTGGGCCTAAAATTATATAGCACTCTAATGCATTGGATAATGTTTTGGTATCATGAGACATGATTTATGAGATTAGGGAGTAAACCTAATCCATTATGGGAATTTTTCCACCATGTGATGTTGTCTTGTCATTTAGCCTTGAATTATTCTTATGTCATGTTTTATGTTGTTGCCACATTCCTATGTTGGCTTTATGTGATCATGTTACATCATGCATCATTATTCAATATTACGATTCTCACCCCTCTTATGTTACCTTGATATGCCTCTTGGATCACATATATTATTTTAACTTATGATATGCTTTGTTTATTCCCTCACCAAGCTTTATAGATCACCCCTTTCTTATGTACATCCCTAGGTTATCCCATTCAGTTTTAGAAGAATGATAGAATTTTAGGAGCATGTTAAAGAATATTTAAATAATTTTTTTATCCTACTTTCATAAATTTTTTTGTTATGTAAATAATTAACCAAAGAAACTAAGCTTAAAAATATTTTAGGGTTGTATTATGTGTACCTTTATGTAATAAAACATGAAATAAAGTGTATTAAAATTACGGGTTGTCATATTGATTCCCCTATTTTATATATTTTAAAAGTATCTTGGTTCCCATCAGTTAGTTTCCTGGATGATTATTCAAACACTTTATACAAGTTGGATTTTAATTTTTCTTTCCCCCATGGAATTTATCTATTGATACTCCAAAAAAAAACTCGATTTAATGTTTTTTATCTATATTTCCACAAGTCTATTGAGAGTCAACAATATACATTTCAACTTTAATGGAAAAAATGAATAATATATTTATAGATATAAAATTAATGATTATATAATAATTTTCATAGACTTAGATGTAACCTACTAACGAAACATTCTACCTTACTCTCAGTGTTGATTAAAAATTTGAGTTGTATCGTGAAAACCTTATAAAGTTTTCCTCATATGAAAAAATATAGTCATCTTTATTTTGATTCATACTGAGGAACTCCCTATCCATTTTTATATGAATATTTCAAGGAAAATATTTATTTGAAAAATACTTTCTTGAAGTCTTCTCATTCCATGGAATCAATATCCTCTTTGTACTTTGTGTTCTTTATTAGTTTCCACCAACAATCACCTTATCACTCAATGTGACAAATTCCCAACACAACATTCTATTTCTATAAGAATTAGAGGATATAAAATGTCTTCTCAATGGATTCGATACATTATTCTATGATGGGAGGATCAGAAGATCCACTAAAGGTAGGAGGTATTTATCGCATAAAAGACCTGATTGTAAATTTATCTTTCTTAGAATGAGGAGTGCGTCCCGTATGATTCATGTCATTATTCATAACTTAATATAGTATATCCAGTACTTCCATGAATTTATCATATCCTCCTCCCATAATTTTAGGCATATAATTTAGGAAATTATCTCATTTTTATCATGTTGGTTGTTGTCATGATTTCTTCTATTTCCATCCATTAACTAGAAAGAAAAAAACAAGATGAGAATACATTAACATACAAAAGGGAAAATTTTAAATGTTTAAGGAATAAATTGTAAAGAATAATTATATCCTAACTTATGAGTCTATAGGTTTCAATCTAGTTTATCCATGGTAATTTTTCCTATTAGGTTTTCTAACCTTTTTTCAAGTTGTTCATAAGAGTTTGTAAAGATTTTTGTGAATTTCCAAAGCATATCTCCTGGGTGTGTCATACTAGGTGCGCAACAAGTTCCATTTTCATACATCAAGTGATGATTTAGTCTAATTAAATGCACCATTTTCATTTTTAATACTCCTAAGTACAACTATGAAATATCAATATCAACTTTTAGTATCTATATAGGCATGCATTTTCTTAGAAACCACTTATTCTATACTTTACCAAAATTTAGGGATGTTTTCCTATGTTTAGTATTATCCCTAAGGCTTTCACTAGAGTTTTATAATTATAATAAAAAAAATAAATAAACCATGATATGATATTAATTATAGTGACCCACTTATTTAACACATAATATTACATGATTTGTTTAACATAAACATCCAATAAGCACATCCCAAAGATCGCGATACCTGATGTCTTTGGAAGATTAGGTACATAATATATCAAAACGAAACTTGAAACTTTAAATGATTATTTTATTCTCCATAAAAATATCCTAAATCAATTTAATCTCCTAAAACTACATATAATAACCTAGGTAATACATAAAATAAAGGGGTGATCTAAAAATCCCAATAAGGGAAAAACATGATAATGAAATATAACGTGTGAGTTAAAGTTGAAACATAAAAGAGAAGGATAAGGATTGATAAATTTGAAGAATAACATAAATAACATGATATAATAAGATAATAGAAACATAAAAAATGTTTCAGTAATATATAACATGATATAAACATTAGTTATGGCTAACTCCCTAGAAAATATCACATGGTGGACAAAGTCCTATAATGGATTAGTTTTACTCCCTAATATCACACATAATGTCTCATGAGACTAAAGATTTAATGAATGAATTGGATCAAAATATATGTGAATCCATCATAACATGTTAATGATTTATGTGTGGCACAAAAATGAATTCAATAATAATCCATAAACATAATAATTACCCATGGAAGGAAAATTGGTTGCTTAATTTTTCCTCATATCATAATCAAAGGAAATTCCATAGTGATGGCATTTGATAAGTGAATAAGGAATGTATTACCCCATAAAATGAAGGGAGAATAAGATAGGTATATTTGTGAATATACATAATTTATAATCATTCCATAACTTTAAAGAGATAGAAAAAGTGATTTAGAGATATAATGGTCATAACCTAAAGAGAAGGGTGGTTTAGAGAGACCCCTTACCTCAAGCATGATTCATCATGTGCACTATTTATCTCCATGAATAGTAAACTGATGTCAATTACTTAATTTATTAAGAATTGTTTTCAACTATATTATTCATTATATTTTATTTATTATCATGTTTTATTCAATTACTTAATCATTTAGGTTCAAGTAAGATGCTTTGATGATGTTTGACTCATATGTCTAAAATAATACTGGAAAATTGACTATGGTCAAAGTGATTATTATTTTATCACCTAAAAATTAATAATAATTAAATAATTATCAATTTTTTCATAAATTATACATTTAAAACAAATCATCAAGGATGGTAATGAAAAATTAACTATGTTACAATAATGAAGATGGTAGGTCATAATACACATGAGTAACATTTCCATTTTTCAATGATCATGATAGAAATAAGGAAAGCAATATTTTTTTATTCTATATTGAGAATTTTATCATAAATATCATATTATTTTTTAAAATAAACTTACATATACTATCCATGTGATTCAGTAATAAAAAATGAATCACATCGTATTGCGAGGTGGAAGTCCATCGTACACATGAACGACGTTATCATTTTCAATGGATGTTAAGGTATGGAGGTATATGATATATTAATTTTATATAATTATTAATATATAATTAATATCATATATAAACATAAAATCTATCATTATTGATATATGTGATATGTGATTATGGAAAATGAATTACATTGGTTCGCGAGGTGGTAGTCCGCTAAACACATGAATGATGGTTTCATTTCCTATTTGATGAAAAAGGAGATTGATTTAGTTTATTACATTAGAATAATAAAATCTCATTATATTGGATATAATGATTTTATTATACCATCATGATGGAGTAATATTTTAAGGAGGTGTAATAATAAATAAAACAAAGATGCTCGGTTAAGAATAATACCTCTTCTTCAGACCACCACTTTAGGATTATACCCAAATCCTCCCTAGATTGAATTATGATAAAAAAAGTTCTCTAGGATGTGGGGGTGGATATAAGGAAGTAATTCAGTCATGTTTTTCAAAAAAATAAGTCTTTTTAAGTCAGAGAAGGAGAGGATAGGAGGTTCCCTTTTATAAGTGATAAAGAGTGACATTTTTGTAAATACCCAAAACTCTTTAATAATGGGATGTCACTATCAAGAAAAGTGACTAAAAAATTGATAAAAATGGAGTTAAGGGGATATATGGTTGAAAATAACCTCAAAAATTAAAAAATATACATGTTTTAAATATGTTATTCCATTTACCTCTAAGGTTACTCACTTCTATCATTATAGTTTTTCACCATTCTAACTAGTTTTTTAATGTTATTACTATTCATTATGACAAAAAATTAGATCAAACTTGTTAAATAATATTAATTATTATGATTAAAAAATATGGATTCCATTTTATCAAATTAAAATCATATAATTTTCATAATTAAATTTAAAATTAAACTCATAAAATGTGTTGAAAAATGAGTTTTCAAGAAATACATTTTTCAAGAAATAAATGATCTTGTATTAACTCTACAACAAAAAATAATCATTAAATTAATTTCAATTAATAAAAATAGTTGTATAAAATATTAATTTAATTTAAATATTTATTTACTAGGGGTCATTTTAATTAATTAAAATAGATAAACTTCATGAAGTTAAAAATAGTTCGTTGAAAACTATGTTTTTAAGTATAAAAATAAACTCATACTAACATCTTGAAAATTAATAATTTAAATGAAATTAATTAGATTATTATAAACCAAATGGTTAATATTTATTTTTAATAGCAAATTAAAAATATAATGGTACTTTTAAATTACTTGATTTAATGAAAATAAATGATAGTACTTGAAAAATCTGTAATTTCACTCTTCCGTGAAAAATAAACCAATTCGAAAAATTCCAAAAAATCATCTGAAGTTAATTTCAATACAAATAATTCAAAAATTATGTTCATTTTATCAAATTAATTTTCTAAAATTTCTAAAAATTAATTATAATATTTTCTCACAAATATCAAAAAAAAATTATTTTTGAAGAAAACATATTTTTTTTGAAAAAATACCTTTATTAAAAAATTGGTTACTTATTTTATGAGAATTCTATGATAAATTTATATTTATTAGGAACTTTATATATATTTTATAAATTATTTAATACTATTCATACCCACCAATTTAAGAGCTAGGTTATAATAGTCATAAATTATAATGGATCGTTTAGGTGTGGTGTTGCATGTCATATACACTGTCAAAAATAGTTTTTTATTTAATACTTGGGGTGTTACAAACTTTAAATTTTATATTAAGAAAAATGAAAATGTTATTCACATGTTGTGTAGACTACCACCTTTACGAAACAACATATTTCATTTTCCTTCACATCATAACATCCTCGGTTAGTGAATTTAATATATGATTAGGATATATATATGTAAATAATTTTTATGATTCAAAAGTAGTAAACCTTATTAATCCTTTCTCCCATTATATGGAAAATGAAATCATTATCCATGTGTAAGTGCAGACTAGTACCACAATCGAATAATTCATTCTATATTTCATTACTTTATTTCATGAATGGATGTAATAATTGAAATAAATGATAATTATGATCTCTATGTGATTATTAAGGTTTTGGTAAGGTAAATTGAACAACCTATTTATGATATTAATAATAAAATATTATTATCAAATTAACCATTTTAAACAATCATACAAAGAGGAAAACGATATCTTCATTATAAGTAATAGAATTATATAAATTATTTTATCCTTATAATTCTTTCCAATTCTGAAATTTCATAATTATAAAAACTAAATAGATCATTATTCTACTAGTATAATGACATTTTAACTATAGAGACTAATAATCATCCTAATTACGGTATGTTCTTGTTTGGGTCAATTTGAACACCCACTTCAACAATGATTTAAATATATAACATGTATGGATAAAATATCCTTAATACAAGTAATATTAGATATAAAATGTTAATAAAAATTAATTTTTGTTCTTAATGTTAATACTAATATTAAATTCATTAATTAAGAAACCACCATCTGTTTGTTAAAAATCACATAAACATGCTCATCACTCATTTAATATTCAAGGATAAAGGATGAAACAATAATTAAAGGAAATATAAAATTCAAAAAACATTATAATTAATCACTTATAAAACCTTTAATGACTAAGTAATGATGAAATTTTTGAGAATAATAAAGTTCAACACCACTATTACAAACTAGTTCAAAATGATCAAGATAACACACCCGATATTTAAAATAGATAATAACTAACTAATATACATGTAGATAATAATTATAAATTAATTTTATAAAAGGTTATATATATGATAATTTTTATTAAATGGGTGATTAACATAGTTACTTTTGTTATACAGGAGGTTAGAGCACATTTCAACTAAGCAGGAATTGAGGAAACGGGGTTCTTTGTCCAAAATTTAATTTCACGAGACTTATTTACTAATGTGGACCATGATTCATTTAATATTATTTGATTAATGAATAATTAATGTATTTTACCATATTCTTGGGGTTTCAATATCCATATCATTTAGTTTATTTAATTGTAATTTGATTCAAAAGATACTGAAGTTGAAAGGGGTTTTTGATTTAATCGTTACTCAAACTGTATGGGTTTCATTGCTAATAATATTGTTAAGTCAATATTATTTTTTAAAGATAGTATATATGGGGAATTTGTGTTATTTATAAGTCCACTCATAATTTTATTTGGATATTCATGGGGTTTTACATGTCCACTAAAAATATCAATTCCCCTTAACTCATATTTTACTTGAAATGTTTCTTGTAAGTAAAAACGACCCCATATCTTCTTCTAGATTAGTGAACTAATTCATCACTTATCCAAATTAATTTTATTATTTTGAAAATTTCCTTATATATTCCTAAATAATTTATTAAGTTCATTTTATACTAATTTAACTTAATTAAATTTTTACTGAAATTTTATCATTTTTCTCATGGGTCATTTTCATCAAAAATTTGAAAATATTCTCTTTTTAATGATTAAAAGTGAAAATTTAATTTCAATACTTTTTAATTTTATATGAATATTTCGATCTAGATTTTCATGGTTTATAAATAAATTATTTTTCTCTTAGTTTTATAAAATATTTCTTTAAAAATTATTTCAATATATCAAGAATAATTCATATTTATAAAATGTTTTTCATCTAAGTATTTGTCATTTGATACATCTTGTGCTTGATCATGGATATTATTTAAATAATACCACACACCTTATTTCTATATATGGATTATGGAATGTTCTTTTATATCATGGAAATGATACATCACTTCCTTAGACATTCCTAGACATTGAAGGCTTATAAACTTATTTTTTCTTTCAATGGACTCCCTATATGAATACCCTATTTTTGAATATATTTATTAAAGGGTGTTTACATAGGTCCAATACATTGATTGAATAGTGAAATTATTATCTTAATTATATAAACATTATCTATATGATGTAAATACCTTATTCTCTATTATATTGAATTAATATAATTTACCTAGAAATTTACTTGATTTAATTGGATACCCATTTATTTTCCATGGGTTTATCATGTTATGATTATTGGTGGAATTATTAATAATTTATTTATTTGATTTCATTTTAAAAGGATATGAAACCCATTTTATTTCCTTGAATTCTTTATGATGTGTTGAATGAAACCCATTTTCTTTCCACGTTTTCTTTATTCAATAAAAGTGAATGAGTTTCACTTGAATGTTTTATGAAACCCATTTTCTTTCCATGAGTTATTAATGATATAATAAGTGAATGATTTTCAAATGGAAATAATAAGTACAGATAATGATGGTGGGGGTCTTATATCACCATCTAATGCATTGGTTAAAAGTTTATATCACATGAGATATGTATTTTCAAGTATATTTTAGTTACTCATAAGCTTGGGAACTGATGATGTGGATCATAAAACTTATGTTTCCCAAAACTAATGTTCGTTCCATATTTAAAAGATATCATAATATTATGCTTATTCTTATTCTTATGTTATGATCTCATGGATATTTTTTATCGAATCATTCATGTATTATATTATTCCAAACCTTTTTCCATGATGTATGATATATGATTTACTGGTTAAAGTTTCTTATGTATCTTGATTATACACATATTTTAAACTTATTCTCACTATTGATATTCAATTGTTATCACTTATTTTTACCCTTATTGAGCATACGAGCTCACCAGTTTCTTATATTTTCATTTACCCAGGTTATAAAGACACAAAAAGTATGAAATGTATAAAAGAGTTCTTATATGGAGAATTTAGGGAATAAATTGAAGAATTATCATGGATTAAGTAATTTTAAATACAACAGAAAAAATTCCCAATTGAAATAAAGAACATGGGTTTTGTTTATCATAAACCATCCCACTAGGGTCCACCTGACTGACAGTAACCTAAGAGTGACACCCTAAGACCACCTCCAATATGATAGGGGTTAATTACTAGTGCTAGGTAAGAATATCACCCACATGAGAGGCCTTAAACTAAGGTACTTGTATACACACACACACACCCATTTATATATACTGATATAATGCAGAAGGGAAATAATTGATACTATAAATTCATGTATAAAATCTAATCCCACATTATAGTATGAATATGTAAAAGGGGACAAATATAATACACCAACATTGTAAAGGTGTCCGACATACTAACAAAAGGGGATTGCTTCCAAACTATAACTCTAATATCCCTTTGCGGTATATCTATCCTAACTAGGTTGGCCGTGAGAATAGATCTCACCATGAGACTTGGATTCTTACCTTGAGAATATCTTTGTTATATTGTTTTTCTCCTTACATTTTTGATTTTGAGTCTTCATGGTAATAGTCGTCTGAGACAACTAACTCATCAGTTCTATCTATATTGAGGGAACTCATATGAGAGGCCATACTCATCAGGCCTTCTCCATGTTGAAGTATAAATAGAAAAACATAATATATCGATACACATGCATGAGATCACACCCAATTCCTATGGGGGATACCCAACCCTATCTAAGAAAAACCCAATAGAATGGAGATCACATATACTGGATGTCAGATATAGGATACCTAACCTAACCTTGGGAATAATTAGATAGAGGATCACACCTCAGGACACATGGGGAATACCAAAATCTATCTAGAACTAGATCACATAGGGGATAACTCATACTATTCATCTAATGAGATGCCACACTGTACCCTTATAGGGGTTGACCAATGGAATATACCCATACAAAAAATAGGATGGGGGAACTCACCCATAGTATAAATACATATGGAATAGGGAAAAAAGGGATCTAACCATACCTATAAGGAGTACATGATGTGTAAAAGGGATACACAACATATTCCTCTATGTTTGGACTTTCCCGTTTCTGTGTCTGTGTACCCTTACCATGTTCATGTACTCTACTAGTTTCTGTGTACACTAACTATGTCTGTGTATACTACTTATATCCAATTCTACATATGTTGGGTGGTATATGCCAAGATACTTGCCTAGGGATCACATAACATGTTGACCAAGTACATGATTGTGAAATTTATTCTCTCAAACTGAAACCCTAGTGGTATATGGAGAGGTCCACACAATGTGTGTTATGATCAAATAAATGATGTGTATATCATGATTTCATAGAAATTACAGATTTTCATGTTTCATCACTCCTGACACCATCATCTCCTCTTACAACACAATTCTCATAAATAACAATCAATATAATGTTTACTGGGCTTACATCATCACCAATCATCATATTTTGGACACCCTTTACTCGAAACTCACCCATCGACACACCTGCCAAAATACCTACTCAATCTAGCCCATAGAACCACCATCACATGTGACACCATCTGATTCCCATCTCCACCACAAATCCTTCTCAATGTCACCAATCCTAATTCCTAACCCAAAATAATGATTCATTTCACTAAATAGAGATTTCACAATGATTAGGTTCCCGAGTATAGTCGAATCATCAGTCAATCGAAATATTGATGATGAATGTTCAAAGAATGGAGGGATAAGAGAACAAATCTAAAAAGTGAGAAGAAAATTAAATTGTACATATGAGTATTATCCAACATCATTGATAAAATAATGAGATATCATTAGGGTTTCAAATCAAACCTCAATTACTAATTGTAAGAATAAAAACAACAAATAGTAATTAAACAAAAATGATCCATGAATAAATTTATAAGATAATTAATTCATGTTTATTATGAAAGTTAAGAGCGAATAAATAAACCAAAAAAACCAAATTAACTACCTCATATTGGATCAATAATTGGTGGATAATTCATCCAAAAGCATTGAAGTTGAATATATATATTTTTGTGTTCATCATTGGCTCCAAGAATTCCCACATTTTCTCTCCATCAATAAATAACCCCATAGTCATCCACAAATGACCTCCTCCATGACTCTCCTCTAAAATATCTAGGGTTATGTGGATAACCATAGTGATAATATATAAGAGGTTTTTTATATACAATTTTTTGGTTTAGGGGATTAATTAGACAATTAAATAAATTTAATTCAATCTAACATCTTCCCATGACTGTGCTTAACTAAAACACCCAATGCTAAAAAAAATATGTCACACCTAGGGTAAAACCCATGTTATGGAATTAATGATGGACTTAGTTTTACCATCAAAGATTCTATTTGGGATACATTCTATTATTTCAAAAAAACTATGCATGTGTGATATATTGTATTTATTATTTTTCATATATCAATACCAGGGCTCAATAGGGATCAAAATCCCATATTGACTCCACTCCTTAGAAAATATTATTTAAAATATTCCGAATTATCATACAATAAAAATGGATTCATTAAATTCTCCCAACCTTCATGGATTTTACATCCCAAAAGTAAAAATCTATTCAAATAGGAGAGGTAATGAGCTCTCATTTGGTTTTACCACTACCAGGTGCTCTCTTGAGAATTCTCATCCTATTAATGGACACACACCAAGGGAATCACTCACCCATGAAAGATTTTATCCAAACAATCCTCGATGTCCAATGGGTACTCCAAAGAAGGTAACTATATACTTAATGTCCATCTCACCACCATTAATAACATGTGACAGATCATGAAAGAATCTCCTCAGATGTGACATGTGAAAACTGTCATGCACCCAACCAAAATATGGTGGTAAGTCTAAGTGTTATTCTACCTCACCAACCATACATAGTATCTAGACGGGGCAAATGAATCTCAGAGAAATATTTCCACATAATCCAAATCACAATAACACTCTCCATGTAAATAACTTTTGGAATATGTGGTCTCTATTTTTGAACTCAAAATACCTCTTTCATTGAACTACATAAGAATTTTGATAGCTTTGATTAGTCCTTATATACTCCTAGGTGATCTACACCTTTTTTGTTGCTTTCAAAACCTATAGGCCCATATGTTTTATCTCTCCTAGATTTTTCTAGAATAGTAGTGACCCATAGGGTCTCTCATACATGTCCTCAAATAGTTACCTACCAAAGGTGGAATAATAAATATTTTTATACAAAAACTCCACAAAGGGAAAGTGATCCTACTAACTGCATTTAAATCCAACACACAAGCCTGTAATATGTCCTACATGACATGAATGGTCTTCTCAGTATGGATGTCTATCTGAGGATGAAATTTCATGGTTATCCAAAACTAAGTCCTAAAAGACTCTTATAATCCTCTCTATAATTGATATGTGAAGAGAGTATCACGTTCTAAGATAATCACTGAGTGAACTCTATGAATCTAGACTATCTCCTACATATACAAGCATCCCAAACTCTCTAGTAAAACTTTCTCTAGAATGTTTATAAAGTGGTCCAACTTGGTGAGTTAGTCTACAATCACCTAGATAGAATCCTAAAATTTTGAGTATTATGAAATTTATATAAAAAAATACATGGATATACCATCCCACTTCTACTTTGGAACCATTATCTATTGGAAAGTGAGTAATAGACAGATATACTTACCTATAATCCAATTCATCCTTAGAAACCAAAACTAATGTTAAATGTCCTTGTATATATTCTCCACTCATGGATACACTGCTAATGGGGATGTATTAAAGTCACTCAACACATCCTCTCACAGTGTGATTGGTACCATTTTCATCCCATAAAAAGGATGAAATGCTCCCCACCTTTATAAAATCCATCATAAGAATATCTTATGGATATCTAGTCATGTAAGACCTTTCAATCAATATTTCAAAAATATGAATTCCTAAAACAATGGATAAGTGTTGGGATCACTTCCATTAACTGGAGATACACCTCTCCACCCTCGTCCCCAAGGGTCAATTATAAAGAGGAAAAGTTCTTTATTGCCTCGCTCATCAACTATGAAAGAGATTTCCTAGTAAGAGAATCATCTATCATGTTTCCTTCCCTCAGAGTATAGACTATATCAAAATCATAGTCCTATATAAACTCTATCAATCACCAATTACTCATAATAAGATATTTCTTTGATAAGATATACCTAAGAATATTACGGTCAAAATAGGTGATGAATCACTCTCCCATAATATAGTCTCCCTAAGAATTTATGAAAAAACTACTTCTACCAGATCTAAATTGTGGTTCATGTAATTATATTCATTGGCCATCAGATGTCAAGCCTCATAATCAGTCACTATCTACCTATACATCAAAATACATCCAAGAAAAAAATTTAGGAATCATAGAACACGACATACTCAACACCCTCCTATGAAAGTCTTAATATGGGGGACCTCATCAACCTCTAACACATCTCATGAAAATATTACTAACACTTCTCTATCCACATGAAAGGATTCTTGTTTCACATCAAGGTAGTCATAGGTTCCGTGATCCTAAATAAATAAATTATTAATGAAATATAATATCCTACCAACCTAATTAATCTCTACAACTTATTATCAATCTTGGGTGGATCTCAAGATAGTACTACCTTGATCTTTATTGGGTCTACTACCACTCCCTCTTCTATGAAAACATGTCCTAGGAAGTGGACCTCTTGAATCCATAGCTGAAAGTTCAATATCTTCCTATAAAGTTATTGCTTCTGAAGTATGTCTAGGACCATCTTTAAATGTATCATATGCACCTCATCTAACACTGAGTACATAAAGATTTCATTTATGAATACTTCCATGGACTAGTCCAAGAAGGGATGAAAGATCTATTTCATGATTCCCTTGAATACTACTAGGGTGTTAATTACGACAAAGGGAATCCCCAAGTACTCATAATGACTATACGGAAACCAAAATTATATATTTAGTGTATCCTCCTATCAAAATTGGAGTTGGTGATAACTCGACTTAAGGTCAATATTCCCGAACTTCCTCACCACTTTTAGATAGTCAAATAGGTCATTGATTCTCAGAATTTGATTCTTATTCTTGATAGTCACTTGGTTTAGGCGATGATAATATATGAATAACCTCAAGCCCCCATCTGTATTCTTGGAGAACAACACTAGTTATGCCTAGGGTGACACATTGGGTTTAACAAATCCCATCATATTTAGATCCTCCAATAGAAAATTTAGCTCACATAGCTCTACTAGGGCCATATGATATTCTAGTGCATATATCATGGTAGTCCCCAGGTGCAGTTCTATAAATAAGTTGATATCTTGATGGGGAGGTAATCCCAAAAAATCCTTGGGAGAGACATACTTATACTCCTCCACCACTATACGTAACATAAAGCTCATAACATTAACTAATCTAAGGGATATACTGAATAAATGATGAGAAATCATCTATATCCTTAGACATATGAACAAATAATACTTTTCCTAATATACTTTTTTACCAAAAAAGTAAAATCATGTCCCATAAACCCAAACACATCACATCCTCCACATGAAATAGTCAATCTATACATGGACTTCAAAGAGACAGTAAATTCATAGAATAACATCATAAGGCCTCATTGTGGTTATGAAGAAATCCTATATGAAGCTATCTCCTATAAGAGTTTGGTCACACTGTTGACAGAAGTGTGTGGTCATTGAATCTACTCAATTAGGAGTCTCTAATAGAAAAGGTTGAGATAAAGCCTCCATTAACATATCTTGGTCTTGAATAAGGGGTGTAGTAAGGAAATAGTGTCTTGTTCCTATGTCCATCAAAATTTCAGCTAATGTATAAAAGATACAGATCATAACTTGGATCATTCCCAAATACTCTGGGTTGTAAGCCTCCATTTCCTTCCACCGACTATATCCCTAACCACCAGCTCCCTAAGTCTGGTGTAGACCACATGAGGGTGGTAGCAGTGGAAATGAATCATAGTGTCAGCCAACTCCCATAGCTCTCCCAACTACTCTTACACATCTACCACCTTGTGGAACTCCTTGACCAAGCCACTGCCTCTACCATAGTGTACCATTAAAAATATCCATATTTACTACATAGTGGTTTAGGAAATCCCAAGAGAAATGGTCCAACCCATCATAGGATAAGAACCTCCTCTCCCTCATCTGATTAGAACCTCCCTAAGATCCTTGAGTAGCTAACCATATATCCTAATACTACCTATGAAGCTATATCATGTACTTGGATTACTGATTCTAAAAATGACTACTAGCTACTGTGGTCTTAGATCTAGTGTTTCCACTTACAGAACCAATGTTCTAAGACTAATTTTCTAAGAAGATCTACACAACCAAGGAATGATCTAGAACCATAGTGTAGCAGGGGATGTAAAGAGATACCACTCCAACATGGATATCTCATAAAAGACCATCATCAAAGGTCCATGCTTAAAATTATCCATCAATAACCATATACATGGAATAATATGAGTGTTTAGTAATCTTCAACACATACTCTACAACTATCATGATACCATGCTATAGAACTAAAAACTTTTGGATATGTACTACCCATAATGTCACTAGATAAAACTCCTCTCTGAGGAGTCACTGAAAATCAATCTAAGAGAGAGTCACATCATAGTGCATCAACATCATCAATCTCCATCATCACCCTACTAGTCTATAGATAAGGTTTACCTCTAAGAACACCATATGGTCAAGAGGGAACCTAACAAGGCATAAATCTCACCCTACTACCTAAATAAATTCCTATATAGCCTACGGGTATAGATTAAACCAAATAATTGATGATCTATACCTATATAAATTGTGATCCACACTCACCCTATGCACATTATCTACCGGTACTTAAGGAATAATTAACTTCTCAATGGGTGGAGGTATTGTTTGCAATCCACCTAGAGTAATCAACTCTTGCTCAATCCTCTCGATAGAGGCCTCATTACTAAGAGGATTATCATTATGATAGTATAGTGGAATCCTTGTTGGATTTCATCTTGGAGGCATCATATAATAGTCAATACACACCAGGTTCAAAGAGAATATCTGGGGATATGACTCATGAAGGACATAGGAACAAAAAAGTACTCCTATATGATGCACGTACCAATGTTTTCCCTTCAACCAATGCTAATATGTTTCGATTCAATATTAATGTTATAAGGGACCTAATGAATGGATACATTGGTCATTGCACTATCACCAGGTTACTTGGCCTTATAGATGTACTCAGGATAATTTAACACTTTTTCCCTAATTCCGAAACAAATTATCATAGATAAACTATATCTAAAATTTTATCCTAAGATAACCTAGGCAATGATACCACTAAGTTATGACCTAACACACTAGATCCCACCTATTTAGTAGTATGATGAGATTAACACCTTAATCCCTCCCCCAATAAGCTAGGGGCTGGTGACTAGCATTGAGTAGGCAAATCACACACATGGGTGGACTTAGTCTAGGGTACCTGTAAATGAATAATGATATCCATATGAAAGTATAATACATAAGGTAAAATAATAATACTATAAATGAATTCAAAATATCTAGTCACACATCAGAGTATGGAAAGATAGTAAAAATATAAAAAAGGGTCCAAATATAGGCCACCAACACTATAATGGATCCAAAACTACTAATAAAAGGGGATTGTTACTAAACTGTAACTTTAGGATCCATTTGTGGTCCATCAAGATTAACCTAGTTCCACATAATTCTGGTCCATCTAGGACTCTATAAAAAAGCCTATCATCTGTATAATACATGCCACATGTGGGAAGATCCCATAAAGAGGTGAGCATAAACATACCTAGCAGGATACCAAAGAATCACCAAACAAAAATCATCAAATAGGGAATCAACTCAAAATCACAAAATAAAAAAGGATAAACAAGATAACCTAGATATGATCAAAGGATGACTCAATGTCTCGAGGTGAGGTTTATCCTCACTTCCAACATAATGAATCTACTCGATGATCTATGGTAACACTTGTCTGAGAAAAATCACTCATCAAGTCTCGCTATACTAATAAAAATCATCTGAGAGGTGGTACTCATTGGGTCATTCCATGTTTAAGAACAAAACAAAACACATAAGATATTGATACATGAATAGGGGATCACACCTAGGGTATATAGGGTGTACCTAAACCTATCTTGGAAAAACCCACAAGGAAAGTGATCACATGTCCTAGATGTTAGATATAGGATACTAAACCCAACCTAGCGAAGAATGAGATAGAAGATCACACCCCATGCTATAGGGAGGGATAATTGAATCTATCTGTAATTATCCCATAGAGAGTATCACTCATCCCATTCCTAGTATGGGATTTCAAATCATACTCTCATAGGGGAGAACTAATGGAAAATACCCATACTAAAATAGGTTTGTGGAACTCAACCATGCTAGAACTAAATCTAAACAGAGTAAAAAATGGTTGTAACCTACCTGGGAAGGAGTACATGATGTGTATAAGGGACACATAACATATTCATCTATGTCTATACCAGACCATGTATGTATCTATTTCCATTTACCTTTACCATGTCTATGTACCCTTACTTTGTTATTGTACTCTTCTTATGTCTTCGTATAGTGCCAATGTCCATGTAGACTGCCCTTATATGCTGGATGGTACATGCCAAGCTACTGTCCTAGAGATCACATGGAATTTCAACAAAGTACACATTCATGTTATATTTTTCTCAAAATAAAATCCTATAAAAATATGTAGGGGTCCACATAATGTGTGTTCTTTTGAACTATATGCATGTAGATCAAAATTCTATATAAATTCTAGATCTTTACACATTTCACTCCCAATTTCATCACCATATATTATACTAAAATTCTTTTCCATAACATCTATAATCAAATTAAATAGGACCATGTCATAACTGCTTGCTGGATTCTAGCCACCATTTATTCTGAAATAACTTTTTGATGCACCTTTAGAAATACTCGCTTAATCTAACACATAGAACCACTATTTCCCATACTACCATTAGATTTCTGTCACTACCACTACACCTAAAAAAAATATATAATCCTAATACCAAACCCAAAATAATTATCTATAATACGAAAGAGCGATTGAACAATGATCATTTTCCTAGGTATAGTCAAATCATTGGTCAACCAAAATACTGATGAAGGGGGTTCAAAGTATAGAGGGAGAAAGGCACAAGACACAAAACTGAGGAAAAATGATGCTGGACATGTTATGCTTATCCAAAATTGTTAATTGAATAGTAATTGATCCTTGGGGTTCCAAATCAAACATAATTTCCTAAATTTATGAATAAAAATAACCAATTTCAATTCAACAAAAATGAACAGTGAATTAATTTCTAAAAGAATTATTTCATGTTTGTCAAGGAAATCAAGAATGGGGAAATAAACTAAAAAATAAAATTCCTTATCTTAGATTGGATTGATTATTGGAAGATAATTCATCAATTATTTTTGAATTTGAATAATTATCTATGATATTATTTGGATCTAATAATTTCCACCTCCATCTATTGTAGATAAACAATCCCAAAGTCATCCTCCAGCGGTCTTCCCCATGAACCTTCTCTAAAATATCTAGGTTTATGTGGATAAAAATATAGATGATCTATAAGAGGGTTTATTTAGACTATTTATAGGTTTAATTTATTATTTATAAAATTAAATCAATCAATCAATTTATTAAATTTAATTTAATCTAACATCCACCCATGAATTCATTTAAATGAAACTCCTGGCACCAAAAAAATTATATCATTCCTAGGATAAAACTCATATTCTGGAATTAATGAAAGTATTAGTTTTACCATAAAATAATTTGTTTGGTATATATTTAATTATTTTTGAAAAACCATTTTTTCTTGATTTATTATATTTATTATATTGACATATCATTACAGAGGCTCCATAGGGCCTGGAATTTCATACCGACTCCATGACTTACTCCAAATATATTATTTAAAATATTCCAAAGTATAATATAGAAAAATGGATTCATTACATTTTTAGTTAATTTTTTTTATAATTCTATAAAACTTTAAACTAAAAAGGTATTGAGAATGTATTATAATGAAATATTTGTTTTATGTTATGTGGATGAGACTATTACTTCTATGAGATTCTATAGTTTGTATTAGAGTTGGGTTTAGATAACATGGGATATTATGATGATATAGGTAAAGGATAAATTGGGAGTTATAAATTTAATCAAATGTTGATAAGTTATAGTTAAATATAATTTCAAAGGTATAGATAACCCGTTAGGTTGGTTGAGGTAATATTCTGGGGATTATGATAAGATAACTTTAGTGAAAACTCTAGGGATAAGTCTAATGGATAAATATAATTATAGTATAAAATCATTAACTTTTGGTAAATTAAATATTTTGTAGTTTTAATATCAATAACATCCTTTTCTGGATACTATAAGTTAATGGAAGCTCTGGAAAAGATGTTCCTAGGGGTAATAACCTTGTAAAGGGCATGCTGGGTATTAACTCAATCATCACCTAGTGCATGAAAAATAGGTCTAACTACACACTTGGTTTGAAACACCAAATGGATATTATTTGGTTAATATAATTCTATTTACAAGCCATTATGAAGGATTTATTATGTTAAGGGATTAGGATTAGAAGTATGAGAGAACTAAATCTAAATAAACCTAGATTGAGTCAAGAGTGATTTAGGTTGAATTGAAAGATGATGTAATAATTTTGAAAAGTAATACATTTTGAGGTTGAATTTTATAGGTTATTATATTAAAAATATTTCTACTATAGTGTTAATTATTCATCACTCATGATTAACTCCTTTTGGTATTAGTAATGGAAGAATCCTATAGGAACCAAGCTAACAGTGGATGCTATGGAAAATGTAGATATTGTCTAAATGAGAAGCCTAATAGGATAAGAGTTAGAGTGATAAATATTTTTAAAATTCCAAAACATCTATCAAGAATTATGATTAACAAATTAAACTTATTATATCTTCCAAATACACCAAAAAGATAAAGATAGAGTCTCATAGAAGTTTGAATGATGAGGTTCATGAAGGAAAGAATGTTCAAATTACTTCATGTAAAAAATATGGTAATAATCACCAAGGTAAATGTATTGAATGATTTTTGAGATGTTTTATGTGTAGAAAATGAGGGAATATAGAAACTAATTTCTATGGGAATGTGAGGATCTTAGTGGACATGGTGAAAGGAAAAAAGAGTTGATCTTAATATACCACTGAAAATTTGCTATCTTAAATATGGAGAACTTGGATGTAATCTAAGTTAATGACCTAATCTGATTGATAATGGGGATGATAGGAAAAAAAGTTCCAATAAAATGGAATTATTATGAAAATACAACCATGGAAGTGATTTATGAAGATAATGTAGAGTGATAAACATTGAATATCCACTCAATAAATGTGAGTGTTATATATTTTTCTTATAAAACCCACTTTTTTGTACCTATAATGTTTGATGAAGACATAAAATCACCACCTATATGAAAATATGTTTAATTAATAATAAAAACTTTTAGTTCCCAAGTATATAAATTCCCTTTAATAGATATTTATAGGAACATGATTCCTATAAAATCCTATTATCTTACCTTTAATCAAATTTTATGTGATATTATGATTGTATTAGATATCTTGACAATGATAAATTATATTAGTGGAAAATCACATTTAAATGTCCTCCCATGTTCACTAATTAATAAAAAATATCACTATAAAATCCATTTTAAAAAAATTATTCCCATTGTATTGGGGAATATATCAAAAATGGTTAAAGAAAAACTCAATGTTAGTTATGTTACTATTATGAGGAACAATATGAGTTCACTAATCAAATATAGGATAGTGAGGATGAATCCTCATTGGAAATTAAATATAAAATCTTGTAAGCCCTTAAATTTTTAGTTGAGTAATAATTAAAATAGTGAGGAAAAAATTATTTAATGGGAGAAGAATGTAACACCTCTGGTTTTAGTATC
Organism: Viscum album; assembly: GCA_963277665.1. Classification (NCBI taxonomy): domain Eukaryota; kingdom Viridiplantae; phylum Streptophyta; class Magnoliopsida; order Santalales; family Viscaceae; genus Viscum; species Viscum album. The sequence goes on along the minus strand of OY728120.1, from coordinate 1,403,320,013 downwards.
CATTGAAAATTTTCTTTATAATTATAAAGGATGTTTCTATATTATTTCAAAATAATTAATAATTTATTAGATATTGGTCCATATAAGATATGAACCAAGATTATAAAACTTTTTTAAATAATAATGGAATATTAAAATGAAGGTACATGAAACCATGTATCACATAAAATGGATCATTACAATTCATAGATGGTTACATCCATTAAAACTATAAAAATTAAAAGGGGGTGGTAAATTGAAAAGAATAATATTTTTAGAACTTGAAAATACCCTAGACCACCATCATATTTGAGAATCAGAATTAGTATAACAAAATCTACAATGATAAAGAATACCATGAAAGGAGAAATAATATTTTGATATCCAAAATTAAATCCATGAAAATGAGAAGTGTTACTTAATATGTGAGAATAGTATGAATGATTTTAGTAATACTATATATACCACCACAATCAATATTTTTTGTATTTTCTAATGACACTTTTAGGGTAAGTGTGAACCTAACATATGCCCACCAGATTCAATCCATCCACAAAATAAAACATCACCGGCCGAACTACATTAAAGAACCGCACCCAAGATTTTCAAAATTAAAATTAAAATTCAAATTCAAAAAGCTGTTAAATGAACCATGTGCCTCCGTGCCGCCCAAAAAACCTCAAACAGCTCACTGCCATCAACACATCACTGGCTCAATCGCATCAATGCCAACTTCAGTCATCGTCATGCTGGAGCTCGATCGACGCATCCCTATCCTGTCGTCGTTGGATATACATGTTTCAAATAGTTATACCAGAGTTATTCATTGTTAATAATGAGGTTAAATAATATATTTTATAAATAATAATAACAAAAAATACAATATTTAATTAAAATATTATATTTCTATGCACTAAAATATTATTATTAAAATAATGATTTAATAAAATTTAAATAAATATTTTAAAGATTAATAGATTTAAAAAATTAAATTATTAGGATATAAATAAATAATTATAATTAAATTTAGATTAAGGTTATTTTATATTGAAAAATTAATTCTATAAAAATTGTATTTTCATGCGCTATGAATTTTTTAAGAGACTAAATATATTATGGGGAAAAATTATAAATGAAATTATTTATTTATATTGAAACTAATTTAAATATAAATATATGTGAAATAAGATAAAGAACACTTAAGGTCTAAAAACCCATTTTCTATATAAGTAGTTTTATTTTATTATTTTATTATTTTTTATTTTGAAAAAATTATAAATTTTAGGATTTTAATTTGGTAAAATTAACTTCTTTTTTGGATTTATCATAAAAATATTATATTAAAATTATTATTTTATATTTTTCTAAAAGATTGATTTTTAGAGGAATAGTGAAAAATATATTTTTTACAAATAGTATGGCTTTTATGAAATTATTAGTATATTATTACGAATTAGAAATTAATAAAAATACTTAAGACTAAATATATATTTTATGAGTTAATTTATAATTTTTTAAAAATTTATTTTAATTTTCAAACTCATATTTTGCATTTTATAACTTAAGTTATATTTTCTAAAAAACTTGGTTTCAATACATTATACATTTTTTATTTTTAAAATATTTTTTTAAAATTTTATAAAATCAATATAATAAAGTGGATTTAATATTAGGAATAATTGAGTACAAATTTTTTAATAAGGACTAATATATTTTCAAGCATAAATGATAAATTACTTTGGTAAAAACAAGTTACCTTAGTAAAAATCAAAAGGGGTAAAAACTGGTGTCTGGATACCACAGCCACGACCACCATCCCTGCCTGCACGCCCTAACATATTCCAGTTCCCCGACTGGTAAGAAGTTGCTGGTCGTGCTCCCGCACGTGGAGTCTGCACAGAACCCCTCTCACTAGCCACTAGTGTAAACGCCCTACAAAAGCACTACAGATGACCCATCTTGCCGTAAGGTCGGCACTCCACTGGGTCTCGTGGACACTGAGGTCTCTTGTGCCCCTCCTTACCACACTGGTAGAACATGGCCTGGGCACCTGAAACATTCTTCTAGCTGGTATTTCCACCCTGAGAGAAGTCCAGTTGTCTCTTCCTCTTCCCGGTAGAAATAGTACTAGAAACTGGTGCTGAACCGCCCTGGACCACACCACCAGCTTCCCACATGTTCCTCTCTGTAATCAGTTCCTCGTTCACAATAGAATGTACTTTAGGAACCTAAAAATGTTTACCAGTGCTATAATGTCATATCAAAGACCATCCTCAAAGCGTCTGGCCCTCAACGTCTCATCACCTACCAGAACGGGTCCAAAACGCTGAAGCTCGGTGAAAAAAGTAGAATAATCCATCAGTGACATAGATCCCTGCTGTAGATTTATGAACTCTTGAGCTCTATATGCCCTCAGCGTCTCTGGGAAGAAGAATTCATAGAAATCTGTCTGAAAATATTCCCATTCCATGTCTCTGTGATGCTCCGTCTGAGTGGTAACATCCCACCACCACTTGGCGGAATCACGCAGCATATAAGTCGCGATCTTGACCCTCCTCCCTAGAGGCATCTCAAGATGCTCAAAGGTCGTCTGCATAGACCCTAGCCAAGACTCCGCAGCATGTGATCTGCCATCCCCTGAGAGCATCGGTGGATGCTGCTGCTGGAATATACGAGTCAACTCAGCCATAGATGTGGCAGCCGGTGGTGCTCCTTGAAAGGTCTCCATGAACCACATAAAGCCTTAACAGAACTGCGCCTCTATGCCTGTGTCCAGTATAATGGTTGGCGTTGCATCTGGCTCTGCTGGAGGATCCTCTGGTAGCCCATGGCCCACCATCTCTGGAGTATGTTCATTGCTGCTCTCCTAAAAAACAACGCGTGGTCATCTCGGCGACATGACTCTACAAGGTCAAACGAACACCATAGATCCAGATTATCAAGACAGAAAAAGAAGGGACCAAAAAGGGAACAAGATGAAGAAGGAATTAATGATTTGAAAAACAAGACTACACGGTGTGTATACTCACTACACGGCGTGTACCTGACTTCTCTTCCCTTCTTGGGTCCTTCTACACGGCTAAGCCACACGACCCCCGTTGAACAATACTACACGACATGTATATAATCTACACAGTGTGTGTGGTGTAATTTTTCCAACTGCCCATGTCGTTCGTGAAACAACCGACTACTCAGCTTGATACTACACGGTGTGTTACACCCGCACACAGCTTGTACACTACCCTATTTTCCCTGCCACACGACTAGGTCCACACAGTCTGTCCTCGAACAAGACTACACGGCATGTCCCTCAGGCACACGACGTGTACTGGATGAGATCCGCTGACACGTGTTGTTAGTTACATGACCGGATACACAGCTCACACTACACGACGTGTTCTATATACACACGGCGTGTACACGAAAGGATCACACCAACCCGTGTTGTTAGTTACATGGTTGGATCCCAGGTCAGACTACACGACATGTTCGATAGTGGACACGGCGTGTATGTCTTAAGGTCTCCTCCATCCATGTTGTTAGTTACATGGAGGACTCTAGGTCAACACTACACGGCGTGTAAATCTGGTACACAACGTGTTCACCCCAAACATTTCCCTTCCCCGTGTCCCTGCCCACATGGTCTATGACATGGGAAGAGACTACACGAGATGTACTTAGGGTACACGGCGTGTACTGAATTTTTTTTCTTTTCTTCCCGAACAGAAGAACACACGGCGTGTGTCCGAGGAACTACATGGCATGTATCCTGGGTTTTCCAGATAGCAAGGCTTAGATACTACTCCGGAACCTAGAAAATACTGAAACAACACCTAAGTGCCAAATTACGACCCGTGAGGGCCCATACTCCCCACGAATCAAAGTTTGGCATCTTATCTGAGTTATAACAAGATAAACAGTCAATGATCCACCAAATTTCGGTCAATTTGGGCCCATACTCCCCAAAAACCAATGTTTGGAATCCATTCTATCAACAGGCTCATGCAAATATACCCTATCACATAGCATGTATTTATCAAAGAAGCTATCACAACAACATGATTTTCCTAGCACAACAACTATCACAACAACAAGCAATTTCTAATGCACCTATATGGCATGGAAACTATGCATGACATGTGATTTATAGAATGTGCCTAAATGATGCATGAGATGGAATACCCTCATCTCATCAGGTTGCAACTAAATAGAACCCATGGATAAAATCTAAATAGAACAATCACAAGTGCGTCACCCAAAGGTGAAAATCAAATCAACTGTAAAATTTGCAAAATTGAAAAAATTAAAAAAATAAGAGGTAGACTGACTTTTCCTTGTACACGGGTTAGCTATGCCTAGGAACAACTTATTAACAACTACCATTTCTATCCTATCTCTGACTATGTCTCCAAATAGTAATTCAAAGAAAAGAAACACCACTGATACCACTTTATAACATCCCGGATCCGGGTACTACTTCATGGGTGCCCCGAACCTGGTTGGTCACATGACCTCAAACACATTTCCCCAAACGCCAGAGGCTGCCGACTAGTAGTGAGGGCCCAGGTCTGATAGTGAGGAAACTATGCCCTCATTTTTCAAAGTGTAGAGTAGTGGAATAAAATAAATAACACACAACAATAGTAGAAGAAATAAACCATACACATTTAAAATAAACAACTGCAGTAAAGGATAACCAACAATCATATAGATAATGATGCAACATGTCTCAAGTTCTATGAAAACAGCCAGAACATGTTACATAACAATACAGTATAGTATAATACAAAGTACATAAAAACCGAAACAAAACAGCTGGTATCATCACGAGCCTAAGCCCATTCCCATGCTCCCCTACTCCTTAGCAGAAATCAAGTACCTGTATAGGGACCCTTTCCCTTATCCACACCTACAGAAATGTAATCTATTTGGGCTGAATACATGACCCAAACATGGTGTGAGAAATAAATCCCAGTAGGCACCCACCAAAGGCTCGTGCCCAACTGTGTGAAAATATGCAACAATAGTGTGCGGTAGTAAAATTAAATAAACTAAGAAGTACTCAAAAGTAACTAACTTTACCAGTTATATTGCCATTTTATTATTCATTTAATCGTTCATTATAAGGAAACCACCACAGTGAATTTCTATGTAAACAGTCAGTTTCCTCTGACACGCAAACCCTTACCCTCAGGTAATCAGAAATGTAACCAATAGGTAATTTCCCGTAGGCATAATATATATTTCCCCCAGGAATACAAGTTTGACCCTCAGGCACAGAGTCTATTGTCCACAGGCACGGAAGAAGTTTCCCTCAGACTAAAAGATGCACTGTCCTCAGGCTAAACAAAACACTGCCCTCAGGCTAAACAAGTAATCAGTCCATGACCAATATATAAACAAGAAATTAACATACAAATCCTCTCAAAGAAATTCTATAATCATTATTATAAAGGCATACCCTTGGGTATCCTGGACAAATGACTAAACAGAGGAACACATCCACGGGGTGGTCCTGGATCCAAGCAGTGATCCCAAACAGCAGTTTATTATTACATTTAATTTCCTATACAATTCTAGTTATTTAAAACAGCGAAGGCCTCAGCCACACGACACCCCAACATGGGTTCGTGGCACAACGATTCACCCAAACAAGCCATAGTTGGAAATTAAACACCAAGCCACCTACCTTAAACGCCCCTGAATGGTATATGCGAACGACGATCCTCAAATCGTCCAAGAACAATGTAGATCTGACGTGACATAAAACTTCATTCAAACTCAAATAACATCCCTTTGAGGAAGAATTGGCAAGAAAGTCTTAAGGAGAGTGAAGGTCTTACCCGTACAGTTCCAACGAGATCGTCAGAGGTGAAAACGGATTCTCGATGCTCGATCTAGAGAACCTCAAAGGTCCGACCTCCTCTCCCGAGTCCTTCCTCCGGTTCTAAGACAATCCTGTGAATAGGGTTGGAGACTGGCCATTTTAAGTGAAAAAACAAACTATACGGTGTGTACTATTGACTACACGGCGTGTACTTTTCTCATTTAACTATTCCTATGGAGGCACCGCCTCACTGTTCATCCATCAACATGAGTAGACGGCGTGTATTGCTAATTACATGGTGTGTACTGTCGCTCTGCTGGAGGCTACTTCCATCGCCTTACTGTTTGCCTGTCGACTGACTACACGACATGTAAATAGCCACTACATGGTGTATAGTCGGTTTTTACACCTTTCATCACCGACAGGGCTACACACCTTGTGTACTCATCCCACATGGCCAAAGTACATGGCATGTGGAATAGTACACATCGTGTACTCCTGAAATTAGGATTTTCCCCCATTTTCTTTATTTTCTCAAAAACAGTTAAGAAAAATAGGAATGAAGAAACCCGCACCTCAAAAATAAGAACCAGGTTCTTACACCCATGCAAAATCAAAATGTTCACAAGCAGCAGATCAATGAACCAACATGTGAGTTGAAAATGAAAAATTTATTTGTAGTTTTGCAAGATGACCCTAGTCTATCAAATTCTGATAAAGATCAGAAGTCTCAATCTTTTCTGAGTGTGAGAAAAAAAATATGGACCATGAAGAAGAGGGAAGAGTAGATAATGTTTGCTGAAATTGCCCTTAAAGCATCAGACCGTACTGGTGTTTAGATCCCTGACAACACGTCTCACATTACAGGTAATAGGAATCTTGTTACAGGCATAAAATATAACAAAGAAGGATTTGTCAAGTTTGGAAATGATGAATTCCTTAATATTATTGGCTCAAGAAAGGCCATGTTTGGGGGAAAATAAATAAGACGTGATGATGTATTGGTAGTAGAAGTCCTCTGTCACAATCTGCTCAGTGTAAGTCAACTATGTGACTTAGGACATTCTATAAGGTTTACTAAGAAGATGTGTATCATCAAAGGAAGATATGGGGAAGTGGTTCTATAGGGAAAAACAACAAATGGAAATATCTACCTTGTAAGTGGATAGGATGATATGTGCTTTTTATCTAGAGAAGAAGAAAACAATTTGTGGAATAAACAACTTGGTCATCTATTTAAACCATCTCTAGAAGATCTGGTAAAGTGTGAAGTAACAAGAGACCTCCCTAAGATATCACATGATCATACACATACGCGTGACGCTTGTAAACAAGGGAAGATCATCATAAAGATGTACAAAGTAAAGGAAAATAAGTCGACAAGAGTTCTTGAATTGGTGCATGCTGATGTCTGTGGACCTATTTCACTAAGATCCATTGACGGGAAGAGGTATTACGTTCTTTTCATTGATGAATATTATAGAATGGAATGGGTATTTGTTATTTCCCATATGTACGATGTGTTCAGCTGCCTAAAATAGTACCGAAGGGAATCATAAAGGATGCTTGGATAGAGAATTCTTAAGTTTAGTACAAACAATGGTACAAAATTCACAAACAGTCAGGTGGAAGAGTATCTTGAGAAACATGGGTTAAGGCATCAAGTTTCTTTAGTAAGAACTCCCCAACAGAATGGAGTGGTTGAAAGGAGAAATCAGGTCATCAACAACATGGCCAGCACAATGCTTATAGAAAAAGATCTACCAGATAAGTTTTGGAAGGAAGCAGTATTGACATCAGTCTACATTTCTAATAGTACTATATTGTGTTCTAAGGAAGGAAAGACACTGTATGAAATGTGGTATGGAATGAAGCCAACAGTGAAATACTTTAGAATATTTGGAAGTAAGTGCTTCATTCTCAAAAAAGAAAAGAATATGAAGTTTGAATCACATGGAGATGAGGGAATATTTTTCAGCTACTCAGGAAAAAAAAGAATACAAATGATTTAGTAAGAGGCTGGGAAAAGTAGTTGAGAGCAATGAAGTCACTATTGTGGAAAATGAAGAGAATATTCAACAGAATAGTGAATAGTTTCTTGATGGAAGTGATGAAGAGGAAAGTAACACAGGAGGAGCAGAAGTGGCAGATGCTGACTCAGAAGAAGAAAATGATGATGAACAAGAAAGTGTCAAGTCTGTGTCTGCAAGTAATCCAAAGATTCGAGATGAAATTGATAGGCAGAATATCATTGGTGACCAGACATCTCCAGTTCAGACAAGAAGAATGAAGTCACTGTCGCATAAATCTTTCCAATCTCAGGTAGATCCAAAATGATTTGCTGATGCAGTTGAGGATGAAAACTGGGTTCAGGATATGAATTAAGAGCTTGATCAGATTGAGAAGAACCAGCCATGGGAGATTGTTTCGACACTAGTAGATAAGAATGTCATCAGGACTAAATGGGTCTATCACAAAAAGATGAATGAGGATGGAATAGTGGTTCGAAACAAATCACGACTAGTGTGCAAAGGATACTCCCAGATAGAGGGAATAGATGTTGATGAGACATTTTCACTGGTTGTAAGGCTAGAGACAATTAGATTATTCCTAGCCATTGCAGTGCAACGAATGTTCAAAGTGTTCCAGATGGATGTCAAATCTGCATTCTTGAATGGGGTTCTGTATGAGGAAGTGTATATTGAGCAGCCAGATGGTTTTCTCATTCAAGAGGATGAGAACACGGTTTCCAGACTGAAGAAGGTGTTGTATGGGATGAAACAAGCACCAAGAGCATGGTACTCAAGGCTTGATCAGTACATGAAGAAGCTTGGTTTCCAGCGCGAGGGAGTTGATTACAATCTTTATTTCAGCAAAGATAGTAATAAAAGGATGATGGTGTTGGTTTATGTCGATGAAATAATATTTGGCAGATCAGATGAAGCTCAGTGCAGACAGTTTTCTAAATTCATAAAAAGTGATTTTGAAATGTCAATGATTGGAGAGATAACATTTTTCCTAGGTCTACAGGTGACACAAGGAAGGAATGGAACATTAATTTCTCAATCCAAATATTTAAAGGAGGTTTTGAAAAGGTTTGGAATGGAAAATTCCAGGGAGATGAAGACTCCAGTTGCTACCCGGATGAAACTATCCAAAGAATAGGATGGAAAGATAGTTAATATCATAGAATACATGCAAATTATTGGAAGTTTTCTGTACTTGACCCTAACAAGGTCTGACATTGTATTTTCCACATGCCAAGCAGTGAGATATCAAAGTAGTCCCAAGGAAAGCCACATGGTTGCAGTGAAAATAATACTTCGGTATATCAAAGGCATGGTGGACTTCATCTTGACAATATAATGACAAATCTCATACAAAGTTATTGGGATATAATGATGCATACTAAGTTGGTTTAGCGGATGATAGGAAATCAATGCCTGGCAGTGCTTTCTATCTTGGTGGATTGTGTATTTCTTAGCTAAGAAAGAAGAAAGATTGCATTTCATTGAGCACTGTAGAGGCTGAGTATATTGCGGAAACTCAAGCATGTACACAGTTATTGTGGATGAAGCAACAACTCAATGATATGGGAGTTGAAGTGAAGTCTCTGATCATAATCCAGGGCAATAACTCAAGTTCTATAAATATTAGAAAAAATCCTGTCCATCATTCAAGGACAAAGCACATTGAGATAAAGAATCATTTTATCAAAGAGAATGTTGAGTAGGGAATCATAAAGATGGAGTATGTGCCTATAGAGCTACAGGTTGCAGACATTCTAACAAAGGCCTTACACAAAGAAGCTTTTGAGAGGCATCGACTAGCTCTGGGAGTTCAGTCGACTCACCGCACTTGAAAAAGTGTGGATGTGGGCCTCCCCCTTTCCCCAAGGTATGATGTGTTTTTCCCTAATGTGGTGAAATGTGTTCTCTACTCTATTACAGACTATAAAGGAGTGACCTTTGGGTTCATTGACAAAGGGGGATACAATAGTGATTGATCAAGGGTGAGACCGTGTGGCTTTTTGAGAAATCATGAAAGATATGGGTATAAGCTGACAGGTGGAGTATCCAGATAGGGGGAGTTGAAGCTGGTTCAATTTGATTTTCCAAAGCATAGCTTGGACAACACATGAAATTGTGCGGAAGATGATTTGCAGCTGACAAGAGTTAAAGCTGTGAGCAGACAGGGAGAGTATCAAATCTAACGATGTAGAAGTGATCGATCAAAGGATAGATATCACAATAGCTAAGGATCATGATAAAAGTAGAAGAGTGATGTTGGAATGGCGTGAGAAGGGTTCCAGTGATCAATAATTGGTATCAGTTTGATAATTGGTATCCAATTGGAATCAACAGTTGATATCAGTTTGGAAATTGGTATTAGTTGAGTGTCAATAGTTGGTGTCAGAAATGAAGTAATTCATTGATGAACTTTTCATACTACTCTTGTTTCTCACATTGAGCATTGCTCATGTGGTCTAAGAGTATGTGTGGAGTAAATCCTTGATCGCTATTGGAATTACAATAGGTGAATGGTGGCTGAAGAATTAATGATGTATCTTTTTATGGAAGAGTTTTCAACATACCCAAAGGGGAAGATTGTTGGGAAAAAATCCCTCAAGGTATCATTGAATCATTTTTTAGGTGATTGTGTTTGTTGACAAAGTGGGCCTCCGTGTTGTGTTTGTTGACAAAGCAAACCATGGCGTACAAATTTGTTGACAAAGGGGATTTCATGGTGGCATGTTGAGTTCAATGGATTTTGTTAACGATCCACGATTGATTCAAGAATGTCGACAAAGGAATGGTCGATCTGGAGGCAGTTCAAAAAGAGTAGATACAAGGTGGCGCTGTTTTCCAGTGTTTGCCAAATTTTTGGACCTCAAAATCGACAAATGGAGAAAAGTGTTTTTGACAAAGGGACTTGCATGCCAGTGTCTTGGAGGCTAGGAAACTTGAACTACATATGTTTTTCAAGATCAGAACATCAAAATATGGAAAAGTAAAAAGGGGTGCCCAAGTTTTAGGTTTGGTCGCACAAGTGACTAGGGCGACAGAGACTAGGGTGGCTGGACTTGCACGCCGAAAGGAAACTTGCGCGCCGATGCTCAGGGTGTCCAAAAGCCTATAAATAGAGGTTGAAACCTCCTCATTCTATATAGAGTTCAACACTTAGAGAAAATCAGAGCTCCCATCATGGAGCTATTTTGGTCTCACAAGTGGTGGTGTGGTTGCACAGGTGTAAAGATATTCAGAAGCTACACACCAGTTGACAGTTGTGCGCCCAAATTGGTTTGGGTGAGAAAGGGTATGAGTCGCCCAAGTTTAGAGATGAAGAAGGGGGTTTCACATAGGAGGTTTGGTGACACTTGCATGCCAGGCTTTGAAGAAGCGCTATAGTTGATAGGTGCACGCCAAAATTGGTTTGGGCGTAAAAGGGTGTGAGTCGTGCAAGTTTGGAGTTGAAGAAGCAAGTGTCGCGCAAGTGGTTGAGGTGGAATTGTGCACTGGTTTTAACTTGTGCACCGGAACTTGTGTGCCATCTTGGAGAAGCGCGCAAAGTATGGTTGAAGCACTCCAGTCATTTTAGGGCTGCGCTAAAGCTGGAAGTTTACCCGATACCTTTGGTGTAAAGTGAGATTCATCTACCGGTGAAAGTTGGACTTCAACAGAGCATCTACATACAACAGAGGATGTTATCATTAATGATAATGAAGAGACTTGCAGGTCTATAAACTGTGAGTGGATCCTTTCCAGAGTAGTGAGAAAAGGAAGAGGAAGAAGGTGATCCTCTCCATCTGCAGTGAGCTTGAGAGAGAGAAACAAGGAGTGACCCTTGGGAAAATAGTGAGGTAACCCTAAACATTGTAAAGGTAGTGATCCTGGGGATAGAAGCGATCTATCCCAAAATTTGTAAACAATAGTGTGATTTTAGTGGATTTGGTACATCAGAACATCTCCGGTGTATGCTCCTTAAACGTAGCCCAGTGAGGGTGAACCAAGTAAAAATCACTCTATCCTGTGCATGCTTTAGTTTTTGTTTATACTATGCTACATGAAAGAGAGAGAAGATAGTCTTTCTTAACAGCGAGACAAGATCAATAGGGGTAGTTGTTTTAATCTGGCACACCCTGATTCACCCCCCCTCTCAGGGTATCTAACCTAGTGGACCTAACAATACAACATTCACACATATGGGAGGTATTAACCTCTAATATTTGAAATGTAATAGATATTATGAGATCAACCACCAAAAACATTCTTCTTATAATAAAATAAGACGTAATCCCAATACATGATATATATGTAATGAAATAAAACTAGAACAACTAAAAACACAATAAAAGATCATTGACAGTGACTAAAAATCTCAAAAATCTCTTGAAAAACTCCCCAAACTAGATATTTCTATCTCAATCACCAATTAGATCCTACTAACCTAAAAAATAGTGTATATATATAGGGAGAGAAAAACATGTATACTTAGTATAATCCTCCCTAAAACCTCTCATGTATAATGTGAAATAAGAATAATAAATCTTAGTGATTAAATAAATGAAATCTACTCACCACCTAAATAGGTTGACTATTATTTTCCCATACTCACCATGGATTACTCACCAAGTGTCACATATAATTAATCATATAATATCCAACATAATATCAAATGAAGGTACCTTGATACCACTTCTTCACTGATTTTCCACTCTTCCCGAATGTCGCACATCCTGAGTTATCTCTCTCTAAAAGTAATCCAACTCCAAGACACATGTACTTAAGTAGGCCATTCTGAAGACACCTACCCTAAATCATTCACCCAATGCATTACATCATCCCACTATCCCAACCATATCTATTTATAGTAACCAATTAGTTTCTAGAAGTCACTATAGCCTGTACATAATGTATTATACCTCAAACCATCAAAACCCATACAAAAAATACCTATAATAACCATTAGGACACTATATATAGAGATACATATGTGTGAAATAACCACAATCAATTACATACCTATTAAAAAATTTATGGGGAAAGATAACCACCATGGATACCAACACATAATCTACCAAGATAAGAGAGCATGGTTAGTGAGGGTAGTCATCCATCCATTCATCACCAACCTAGATGTTGGGGAAAAACCCTACAAGAATACATTTGGTATTTGTATCCCTACCAAAATCGGTGGGATAGCGTATAAAATCTCATAAAATACTAGATATATATAAGGATCAAAACTACACTATGGGAAACTACCTATACTTAGAATCATCTTCTGATAATGTCACATGAGACTCTCAATTTCCTTTACTAAGGATTAGGTATCAAAAGTACACAAGGATCAAGTTCAAAATTAATTAATTAATTATCCATTAATTAATACTATTATATTTTATTTTCCATGATTAAAATATTAATATTCTAATCTAAGTACTGATGGTACTATTAATTCATTTCTTATTTTCTAGAGTGTGACATCATTATAAAGAATAAATAAATAACTATTCCCATTCTTTCATTAATTCATTTATAATTTCATAAACATTAGGGTACTTTAGGACCCATCCCATGATACCACATACAATATGCACTCATAGTGAATAACATCAAGCTACTTCCCATAGTTAGAAACTGATTATATAATAACAACTGACCATCGACCATTAAAAAATAAGATTCATTATCAATCAAGAATCCCATATTTTAGCACAATAACAATGGGAGATCATTTCATTAACCTGTTATATCAGTCTCAGTACCATCCCATACACCACTAAAAATAAAATACATTAGGAATCCCATTCCAAAATCACCATCATCATAACAAGCACCCCATTCCACCAGCATAGCCTCAAGAATCCCCTATTATATCATCACCATAACTAGCACCTCATGCCACCATCACCACCTTGGGAATCCCTATCCATTATTCCAACTAAAAAAATTAATATTCAATCACATCAAGGATATAATTCCATAGATCATAAATACATATTTAATATATTATTCCCCACATAATTTCAAAGGCAACCATGGACAAAATATCAAGGCATTCAAGCCTTTATCAAAACAGTTTGTGCTCACATAGCCCCAAAATATTGATTTATGCAGCCATTATATACTCATTACCACCTTTAATTATTTAATTTATAATGCATAAATCATTGAAGCACTATCCATACAATTTCCATGTGTAAATAATAATTATTTAATTTGGACTTCTTCCTTAAGATTATTTTTCACATAAAAAAAATGTCAACGATAATTATTTCAACATGCCACTTTTTTTATAAACAAATAATTACCTGAATTATGTTTTTATTTAACATTCAATCATATCAACAATGCTTAAATTTTTTAACAATTAGTAACACAATATCCAGTAATTCTTAGAGGAAACCAAATATATTTCAAAAACACATGATCACACATCCTAAAGCATTAGTATAAATATTACCATGTGTGATAATATCTCTATTTCAATAATTTGTTAAATCCATGTGATAATCATCTATAGTAATGATTAAAGTTATATTCATACAATAAAATTCTTTTGTAAAAGAATAAAAAGAATAGAACATGTGATGATCTCTATTTCAATTTATTAATATAAACAATTATTGAATAATTCTCATCCATATTATTTAATCAATTTAATATCATGGCATGTTGTCATTTAATTTTACTAAATATTGATAAGACAAAGGAACTCAATTATCTATTTCTCTCTCTAGGATAATTTACAGAATAATTATCATTATTATACAACATGAAAGTACCTATTTTATATTTCTTCTGATAATCTTATATATTATCAAACATTATTATATACTGCATGTAATTAATCATAAATCACCATTATTGAAATTATTTCCAAAAATATTTATTTCTAGAATTAATTTATGGATTCTAAGTTAATTTATTCATCCTAAGTATAAAATATTATCTCTAACTCGATTATGTAAATTAAATAGTAACTAGTTAACCATTTTATGCAAGATTTAAAATCCTATTTTATTTACTGAAATAATATTAACACAATAATTCTATTGCATGAAATTCTAGTATTATTAGAAGAAAAAATTCTACTACATAAATTAACATTCAATTTAAAATAATGGAATAAATAAAATTTCATTTTCATTAACAGAATTACATAACATGAATTTTATTCTTACCATTCTAGTTTATCACATATTCATCCTTCATGAGATTATTTTTCTAGATTATTATTTGGTTATGGTTAATATTATTCATCTAAATAGAGGAGTATTATGTTTGATAATTTCACAGTTACACGATAAATAATATAGAGAATTTACAGATCCCCTACCTAGAAGAATGAAGTTTCAACACCACATAAAACAGTGGAGAGAGGAAGATGATAGAAGCCTAATAAATATAGGAGAAGCATTAGATAAATTTATTATAGGCATGAAGATCCTTAAATGTGAGGTTTAGACCACCCAAACTTGAGGGGAATAAAGAGAGATAAAAATTAGGGGAAGAAACTTATTTTTAATATTTATATATATCACTCTAAGGATACTTTAGAAACCCCATAAAAATTTCTACATTTTATTTCACATAAATTCATAGTAAAATGGTTCCCATTTAATTTGAATTGCCCTATCGTTTAAGAGATATTAATATGAAGGGAATTCAATGATTTAATCTAAAACTCTTAAAAATACAAATCCACTAATTTACATATTAATTCCTATTAATTTACATTGGAAACACATTACAAAAGTTTCAAGAAAGGAAAACTAGATTTTATAGGATTTAAAATACTACCCATACACAACTCATATACACTGCATATGGGTAATAGGGTTTTACCCTTACGTAGATTGCTACCCTTACGCAGGTCAAATCTTACCCTTACATAGGCTTTAGAAAATACAATATACCCTTACTCATTAGTGAAATACCCTACATAATCCTTATAAATTTAGGGTTACCCTTATGCAAGTATTGGAAATATTGATTGATCCTCACATGATATTCAGTTACCCTTACACATAATTAATCTAACACTTATACAGTCTATGAAATTAAGGGGTACCCATATGTAGGTAAGACTATAATTACATGATAAAGGGGTACCATTAAATAGGTATTTAATAAACCCAAGATATACTTCCAAACTCTACCCTCACATGAATACCCTTACATAGCCCTAAGGATTTCACAACTACCCTTATGCAAGGAACAACCTACCCTTCTGTATCCATTAGAATCAGTGGATGACCCTTATTCATAGCAGACTGATACTTATACATTGAAAATGAGAGATCCTGGATACCCTAATGTAAGCTATTAAAAATAGTCTGTACCCTTACACAACACATAGAAAAAAACCTTTACCCTTACGCACCCTTTAAAAACAAGTGTTACCCTTACATATAATCATATTCATGTGTAAGGGTAATATTATCCTTAAAAATATTAAAATTTAAAATATAAAAAAATTGTAAATAATTATGATAAGGACATATTAACACTTCGAAAACTCCCAAAACACTTATAAAATATTATAATCACTTTAAACAATTCCAAATTATTTTTCCCAAATAATATTTAAAACTTTAAATCACTTGCATAATTTTTAAAACAATTTAGAAATATTTTTATAAATTATAAAATTATTTTTTTAAAAGAAATTATAAATTTATAAAGTTTTTGTTAAACCATCGAACACTCCAGAATGAAAAATAAAGTCTCAAGAATAATATGAACCTTTACATTAGATACCTCTAAAGCAATTCATGTCCTCAATAATTAAAAAAAAGAGAGATGTAAAAGGAATGGAAGATGATTTTACCACCCTATAAGATACCTCTCAAGGATCATGATATATTTGGAAAAAACAACCACTAGAGTAACAAAGTGTATATCTACACAACACTTTAGAAAAATATCATGGGGGAGATACCTCTCAAACAGGAGAAAGTCCATTAATAAGAAATTACATCAAGAGGAGAATAAATCTCACTTATAAATAAGAGATTAAACAATTCAACCTAAAAGAATCAAGTATTAAAAAACTTTTAAATTTTTATCACACATTCGTGAATATAATTCCCAAGTATGGTCATACAAAAGGGAAAACAAATTTCCTTGAAAAAACTTATTAATCAATGAATATATTTCAAACAACATTATATTAAAACAATAATTTAGGAGGAACACTTTCAAAGAAAAACACTATTAATTGATAACAAAAAGGGAACAAGAATCTATTTTAGAGAAAACAACTTTATCCATAGCTTTTAAACAATTTTAATTTGGTATTACATTAAATGAAAATCTATAAAAGCTTTATTTTTATTTATTATGATAGTAAAATTAATCCATAACATTTGAGAAATATCATGATTAATATGTCATGAAAAAGATTACATTATCATTATTTCATAATAATTTGTTAAAAAATTTAGTTATGTTACTCACAACATTTTATTAAGTCCTTAATAACAAAGAAGTTAAAATTGTAAAAAATTTTTTAAAAAATTATTTTCTTTTTATAGAAGTCTAAAAAAAATTCCCATTTAAAACATGTTAAATTTAAAAATATTTTAATAAAAATTTTCACCAATTCTCTTGTATTTATAATATTATAGGTTATGGAATCTTCAAATGAAAATGATTTTTAATTATTTTTTCCTAGGAAGTTATTTTTCAAAATATTATTTGAGAAAACACTTTTAATACATTTGAAAAATAAATTTTAAAATAAATAAATGTTTCACAGAAGAATTTCATTTTTTTATTTAAGAAAAATTATTTCACGAAATATTTTTTTCCAAGAGGTACTCATTGAATATCATTATACAACATAAATGAAACATATAAGGATGAAATAATCAGAGTAAAATTTCCTCTTCCAAAAAAAATTTCGTTTTTAACATGTGTTTTGTAATAAATAATTTACATAGTCAAGTTATATGTTTTCAACAAATTATTTTTATTCTATTAACACAATTATACTGCACTCTTTATTAAATTAAAATTAATATTAATAAACATAGAAAATAATTTTACATAATCCATGAATCATAAACAAAACATGAGGTTGTAACAATCCATTTTATCTAGTTTTAAAATTTTTCCCATGTTTGTTAACAAATATTTATTCAATAGGGGAATACTCATACAAAAGATAAAATAGATATAATTCCCCAATATCCATTTACCATTTACTATAGGTTAATTCCATTACTCAAAAAATTATATATTAATTTAAAATAAAATTTCTCCATCATCACATGCACAGGATCAAAATAGCTTCCCCAAGTATATAAATCTATAGAACCCATCCATCATATCATGATATTATCCCCTTTGGGAAACTATGACTCATCTAAACAGTTTTAATATGTTACCTAATGTAATGCTTCATGATATGTGAAGTGTAACCTATCTTAATATACTAAAGGTAATAACATATGTAAATAGTATGAGATAAATACCTTCTTGGGATATTATCACACTTGGCCATAACTATATCTTAAAAAAGGTTACATGAACAACCCAAAACATACTAGAATTTAATTCACAATAGAGAGAGGGTAATTAATCTAGCACTAGGAATAAAAAATTTAAAGACAAATTAAAATATTATCCTTTTCTAAACTAGGGCCTATATAACTTGGAATGATTGAATAATATATTGATTAAAACAAAGGAATAAATACAAGAACCCATTTCCATGGACCAAAAATCCACCACACTGGGATTGAGGGAATAATATAGGATATACATGGTGATGAAAACATCTCTACCCAAACCAAAAAACAGACCACATATACATCAAAACATTGGGCCTAAGGAATAAGCTATTCCGAATAACTTTCAAGGATTTTAGGTGCGGTTTGGAAACTAAATGGTTGAAGTGATACAAAAGATCATGGATCATGGAGTTATTAGTTGGAATCAATCAAAAAAATTAGGAGGCTTCCATATAATCATTCTGAAGGGATATAAATCAAAGAATTATTATAATCATAGTTATTCACTAAAGGGACTAATAATCGAAGGGTTTTTGGATCAAAAATTCAATTCAAAAGTCTCACCACATAATAAGAGAATAGATAAAAAATCCCATAATGTAGGGGAAAACATCACCATATGAGAAGAGACCCCTCTTGGGGTTGAGGAAAGAAACTCATTCTAGAAACTATACTCAGAATATCTCCAAAAAATTAGACAACTCGTCATAATCTCCAAGGAATAAGAACCACCACCATAAAGATGATCTACACAACATCTTCACAACCCAAAATTATTAGTGCTCCCTCTGAGAATGATTCAAAATGAAGGCTATCACTAACTTCTCTAAAAAAAGTATTCCCCATGATATGAAATGAATCCTTCAGAATGATAAAGACCTTGGTGCTGGAACTCTTGATGTTTCCTTCTCTGAGAATTATCATTGTCATCCTCCACTCTGCATCGATTTGTTGAAACATATTTCCAAACCTCTTAGTCATGAACTTAATAAGTATGTCTACCTAAATCCACCCCTATAGAATAAAAAATTATAGGGACTCCTAATCTAGGGAATGGATTATTTAAGGTTAATTAATTACTTAATTTTTATACTTTTCCCATTATCTACTCAGTTTAAACATAGGCATATACAAACATGATGCATGATACCTTACCATGTATCTGCCGTGAAAGAAACATAAATTCACTTAAAATATTCAACAAACTTGATGGATCTTGAAAAGAATCACAAGGGTGCATAAAATCTTATATCCTTGCTGGTCTACCTTGTTTACAACTTGTACTAAAACCAGCCGAAACCATTTCCCTACCAACCCATGCATCATCATAAGTTTGTAACTCAAAAATCCCTCATATCTATATACCTTAACCTTTGAAACCACTCTATGATAACCCCATACCCCCAAAGGTACCCCAATTGGCTAACAATGAGAGAATATAAATAATAATACCTAAATCCCACCTCCAATAGGGAATGGGTTGGTGACTAGAATAAAGGTTATAACATTCACATATATGAGAGAAATTAATATTTGAGATCTTAAAATTATGAGATATGATGAGATAAACCACCAAAAGAATCCCTATCATTAAAAAAAAGGAATAAATCCAATTACATGAAATATATGTAATGACATACAACTAAAACAATCAAAAGCACTAAAACATATCCTTGGTAGCAACCAAGAATCTCCAATAGATCCCGAACAACTCCTTGGACCATAAAAGTACATATTTATCATTGAAAACCTCATGATAACATGAAAAATAGTTTATATATACATAGTTTGAGAATAACATGCATAATCAATTGGATCCTCCCTAAAACCATCATACACAATTTGAAAGAAGCATACTAAAGCCCAGTGTGTGAACAAATGAAACTAACTCATCACCTAATTAAAGTATTACATGAAATTAATCATATAATATCCTATATAATATAAAATTAAGGTACCCCACTACCAATTCTACATTAGTTTTTAACTCTGCCCCAACATCACACATCCTGATCCATCTCTCTCCAAAAGTAAGCTGCCTAAAGACACCTGGGCTAAAGTAAGCTAACCCAAAGAAATATAGGCTAAATAATGGACCTAATAAATCACATAATATCACCATCCCAACCACATATCCATATAGTAAATAAGTAGTTTATAAAATACACCATAACCCGTACTTCATTTATTATACCTCAATCCATAACAACCCATACACAACATACATATAATAATAATTTTGATATTATATCCAAAGGGATATATGTGTGAAATAACCAAAATCTATTACAAATATCTTCACACATATATGGGGAAATATAAGCACCATTAATACCATCAAATAATCTACTAATATAAGAGAGAGGGGTCAAAGGTGGTAGCCCACCATCCATTCCTCAATAAACTGAATGTTGGGGAAAAAACCCTCCCAAAGTCCATCGATTTTCAGTCTCCTTATCAACATGGGTGGGGTAGTATATAAAATCACATAACCTACAAGATATATATTTTGATCACAACCACCCTATGAGAAACTACCTAGTCTTGTGCTCATTGTAGATAACATTGTACGGGACTCCAAACTGCTATTTCTAAGGACGCTGTATGATCATAATACAAGATTAAATATCAACATTAATTAATTAATTATCCATTAATTTATTTTATTCTATTTTCTTTTCCAATATCAACATTTTAATCTTTTGATACAAGTTACAATGAGACTATTAATTATTTAATTATATTTTAAAGTTTGTGATCATCATAAACCAAACATCAAGAACCAATCCCATTATTTCATCAATTCATTTATCATTTAAAAAACTTCCAGGTACTCTGGGACTCATCCCAAACTACCAAATAAAATATTCACTCATAGTGCATATAATCAAATAGGTTATTTAATTTTTAAACTAATTATATAGTAACGACCGTTCCCCATCCATTAAACAAGAAGATTAATTATCAAGAAAGAATCTTATCTTTTAGTATAAAAATAATAGGGAATCCTATCTTTAGGCTATTCTATTAGTCCCAGTTTCATCCCTGAAACCAATACACATAAAATGCATCTAGAATCCCATGAAAATATCATCCTAATCATAAGAGGCACCCCTTTACGCTATCATATCATTGTGTATCCTTGACCATATCATCACCATAACCAACACCCCCTTCCACAATCATTTACATGGGAATCCCTTCCTAATATTCCAACCACACATGGTTAATATTAAACCACATAAAGGATCTAAATATATAGAATATAAATAAATATTAAATTTATTTTTACACACATAATTTCAAAATAAAAAATGAAAAAAAATAAATTATTGCCTTCATCAAACAACATTGGTCTCACTCAGCCCCAAAGAAATTATTTAAGAAACAATTGAAATCACATTACCATATTTAATTATCCAATTTATAAAGAATAAATCCAAGTATCACTAGACATAAAATTACTATGGATAAATAATATTTATTTAACTTATCATTCCACCTTATGATACTTTTTTCACATAACAGAAATATCGATGATAATTATTTTAATATGCATATTTTGTTATAAAATAATAATAATAAGCTTTATGTTGTTGTTTAAAATCCAAGAATATAAACCATGATTAACAAATGTAATAATACATAACAAACTATATAGTAAATATCAAAGGAAACAAAATAAATTTCAAAATAATGCGATAAAAAATACCAAATATTTAATGTATAAATATAAATATTCCCAATATAGTGATTTTTTTGACTTATAAGCCCTTTAAATATATTAAAGAATATTTTTAGATCTAGGTGTTTAAATGACATGATATTACAAGGCCCAACATCCCTAAAATTTATATTATAAAAATATTAAACATATAAATATCATGCAACCACTATTTTCATAAATAATAGAATAACACCTAAATGGGGTCTTAGATTTGAAATATGAGAACACATTTTAAAGTAGAATGCATAGTTTACCCTAGGCATGACTTATGTTTGGTCACCATTAGATGTCTTATTCAGACAGTCATTGGGGGTGTGTCTAAATAAAATAAATATTTAAATTTATTTATTTTATTTTAAATTAACACATCATAATTACCTCTATAAATACCCTCTTATGATGATTTCACAAGGTTATCTATATAAAACTTTATAGAACTAAGAGGAGAAGGATAGTGACATCATTGGTGGATCGATATTAGACGAATAACAACGATCAGATTTTGGTGAATCGATAGAAAGTGAATACAAAGAATCATTATTATCACTATAAAATGCATTATTCACTAATTATTGATCCATAATTTTGATAAATATCATTAATTATTTTTTCCTGCCTTTATTAGTTTGAGCATGAATTATTAATCTATTTTATATTTTATTGGAGTTTTCAAACCCTTCATATGAGCCCATTCGAATAATTGATGTTTTTAATAAATTTATATTTGTTATTCCATGCTATCTCCCCAATAAATCCCTGTTATGTAATTTTTTGGAAATAATTCTTGGGAAATGATGTATTTACTTTGTTCTTATGAATTTACCCTCTCTGATCATCACATTCTTCACCATTGGCCTATGGGGTCATGGTTCGTCATTTCTTGGGTGAGTTCAAGCACGATCGAACCATTAGATTCATTAAAGTAGCGTAAATGAAATGTGGATTTATGGTTTAAGGATGGATCAAGGAATTATGTGATATTAAGGTGATACGATATGGATCTGGGATCCATATGGGTGATAGGATCATGATACAATCAATTGGAGGAGTGATGTCTGGCGTTGAGGGCTTTGAGGTAATCACTAGAATCCAATTTCCAGCCATTAGAGGTTAGGAATGAATGGAAAGAAGTGGTTTCCTTTAATTTCATATGGTTAGTAGGATTTATTTCTAGTGGTAATACTGCATCAAGAAAACATGTTAATAATCTATAATTTCTATTAAAAAACCCAACTACATGGAATGTATTTGGATGAAAGCATGCCATGTAGCTCCTAGACATGGTGCTAGGGTTTCATGTAGAGTTAAGGTTCACACACCATGTGATTGGGCCTACATTCGATGTAACCCTCCCAAGGTAGTCATAATGTTTTCTAGTTACACACGCCTAGGACCCCAGGTGGGAAGACACATCATGTACTCTGGGAGTACACAGGCATCCCCAAAGGTATATAGGCATGACCAGTTACATGACTAGGTACACAGACATAGCTCGAAGTACACGATCATGACTAGAAGAACATGGGTAGGACCTGATTGGATAAAAAACATTGTGTATAATCCTTAACACCATGTAATACTACATTTCTAGATATTCCATGTACTCGTGAGGACATGACTAGGAGGCCAGGTGAGGTCACACGCCATGTGACCCATAGTGCACACTGTGTACTTTAATCAGTAACTTTCACCTTGCATATCTCCTATGTCTAGACTAAAATTTTGGCCCATGAGTATCCTATTATGAGTGTTTTTCCATGTAGAATTTTATAGTATAATTCATAGTGGGTTTTTAGATATTATGTGAAATTTTCCATGTATGACGCTTATTTAAGTGATTATTGATGATGGAATTGATCCGGAGGGATCATAAAAGAGTGTATGGGGTTGAAAACCCCCTATTTCATCATGTTATGGGTCCCCCATACTCCTTACATTGTTTTAATTGGATCCCCTTTATGGAATCAGGGCTTTGGTCCTCTACCTACAAAGTGGAACCCCCTTTCATATTAGGGTGTGAGTCCTCCATATATAGAGTGACATCCACCTATCATACCAGGGATAAATTAATATATTTATACATACTGTGTGGAACCCCCTATCATGTTAAGGGGTGGGTCCTCCATGATTTGAGTGGAACCCCCTTGTAACACTAAGGTGTGGGTCCTCTACCTTCTGAAAGGCATCCCACTAACGTACTCGGGCATGGGTCCTTTACCTTCTAAGTGGAACCCCCCTGAGGAACATGGGAATAGGTAATCTATATAATGAGGTAAAACCCTTATCATTCCATAGTTTGCGTATTATAATTGGATATTTTTCCACCTCAACTATGAAACACAACGGCAAGGTTTGGGTCCTCCACAAGGTTTCTTCTTCAGATAGACAATATGCTAGGCATTAGAGATGGACCCTTTGGAGCTGTTGGAAGACTCATCAACCTAGTCTATGTTGTGAGATGGTTATCCCCTTTATCTCTCATCTAGGATTATTTTATGAGAATATACATATATGCCTTTTGGGTTTCTATTATGGGTTGATCTGACCTTTACTATATCCTTTTATTACTCCCTTTGGGTTTTCAGGTCATCCTACTAGTTATGTATATACTCACCCCTGCAAGAGATTTTACTACACATGTCATGTCTTAAGTAGATGATAGAATGATTGGTAGAGACATTAGTGGAGCTTGGAGATACTTGGGTGCATTGATCGCATGTGGTGGTCATGGTTTAGAGATCAGGAGTCGAGATCTCTCTCATATTTCTTTACTTCCAATAATTGTCAGGTTGGGACCTCATTTTTGAATAAGGAATTTATTTTTTCCACTTTTAATTTGTTTTATATAATAATTTGATGTATTCCCTAGAGTTTATTTCATACTTTCTTTATGTTTATATATTACACTCTTTACTTTATATCCTCTGCACTTCTGCATGTAGATGGTTGGGTGTGTGCATATAGGTACATTAGGTAAAGGACTCTCATTATAGTTATTCCTTCTTCGAAATTTTCTCCAGACGCTAGCCAATTAGTGGCGGGATTGGGGTTGTAAAAAATCTACATTCCATAGAGCAAGTGGTCCCCATTAGGTCAGTTCATTATAGAGTGGTGTCAGATCAGTTCATTCCTTGGGACAATGATTGTAGTTTTCCCATTGTAAGGATTGGTTGGGACTTAGGAAAAATATTGTCAATGTGTATCAAGTGTAGATTTTAATCTAGGGAACACACTATTGGTGTGATAACTAAAATATCTATACACCAGGACACTGACCACCTTCTTGTCTACTTGTAATAAAAAGACATCAGTTATAGGGAACTTAGTGCATACATCATATAGGATTGAGTCCTTTAACTCTCTTTCTTGAGTCAGATCCCCCCCACACAGATATATATATATATGATCATATAAACATGGTCCATATCGATCATTATTAGGATACCACTATGAAGATAACCATCCAGGTTACCGATTTAGGATCATGATGAAGATCCAATGAGAAATGAGGCCTTATTTTAGGGGCCATTTCATGAGGTATTTCCTCAAAGTGGAAAATTAGTAGCAGCATTAACCATCAAGAATAATATTATACTAGAAGGGAAATATGAGGATGTGTGCAGGCTTAGCGTACTCTATGAGTTACAGTGTTAGAGGTCTTTGAGGTTCAGTGGTGAGCTAGATCCCCAGGAAGTAGAGGATTGGCTTGCGTTAGTAATCTAAGTCTTTAGGGTTGTTCGTACCTTGACTGATCATATAGTTGTTCTAGAACCCAATATTATCCATGAAGTAGAAGGGTTTTGGTGGAGTCTAGGAACACATAAACATGATGAGTCAAAAATATCATGGACTGACTTCAAGTATCTATTTCATGATTAGCATTACCCATCATTATTTAACTCAATTCAGATTCGGAAGCTTATGGAGCAACAACATGGTAGTATAAATTTTTTTGAACATGTCACGAGGTTCAATAACCTTATACAGTACTCCATTTTTGTATTTTAGGATGGATACTTATGGTAACATAAGTTTTATTAGGGTATCATAAGAGACATATGTGCTAGTGAGGTCCCCTTATGCATTTCCACCTATGTTAGAGTGTTATATATAGAACTAGTTAATGATAGATTCTTATCCGAGGGAGGCCATGTAGTTGGAACTAGTAGTAAACATCATGGGGATGAGTCATCCATAATAGCTACCAAGAACCAAGAAGAAGGGTCTCTCCATATGTGACCTACTAATAGCCAGGCTCAATCACGTGGTCATACAAAACTGGGTTTAAGAAGAGGACCATAGAAGTACAGAGAGGGGTGATGTTATGCATGTGATATACAGGGTAACATGCCACTTGATTTCCTAACCCATTGAGCTGAGGAGGGTAGGAATGTAATAGATGGACTACCATAATAGATACAACATCATGATCAGGGATCCCCTAGGTGGGACCAGGGCGGCCCCTAGGGAGGAAGTGATGGAAGTGGTGTAGTTGTATCTTTGGAGAATGTATATACTGGTGGGGGTGAAATTATGAGATACTCCCACCATCACCACTATCAGGCCCACACCATACTCAGGGAGCTAGCGGTCGAGGTTATTAGAAAATGATGGCCAAGGAGGCCTATGATCAGGAAGCATATGATATGATCAGAGGTACAATCTATGTTTATTATACTCTTTCTTCATTAATAGTATACACATGTGTGAATCATTACTCCATATCATTATACTGAGTGTTATATCAAGAGATTCCATTTGAGACTTTATCCCATCATCTTTTTCTTAAGGTTCCTAATGGGAACGCTTCTTCAAAATCGCATGACTTCTGGTAGTGAAAGCTATCACTTGGTAGAGAGAGTTTCTTGTGGGACTTCTTAGTCATCGCGATGATATCATATGACATAATCTTGGGTATGGAATGGTTTTCCATAGTTTTAGCCTATACTGACTATCATATTAAATGAGTTATATTCCTTCAACCAGATAAGGTGAGATTATCCTTTATGGGTGAGAGAGATCTCATGGAAGAGTGAGTGGGTATTGTGAGAAGGAATCTATAACCTATCTCCCATATGATGGTAAATTTATACCTTCAAATAATGTGCTATTTGGGAATTTGGATTCTTTTAGTAGTAGATTATTTTATATACATATTCCCCAAGGACATTTTTAGACTATCTCTATGGTGGTAGATGAACTTCTGTATTTACTTACACCTCATGACTACACCGATATCTTATGTGGTATATCTAATGGCCCCTACCAAGAATTGGAAGTAGATTGTGTATCATGAGGACCATCTAGAAATGGTTTTATCATATCTAGCATGTCTCCTTGAGAAGATCATGTTTTTTTCCTGAAAAAGGCACTAGATATCTTGAGGATTTGTGTGGAATATCATCACATGAACTAGGTAATGATAAATAACATGTACCCCTTGCTGAAGATTTAAAATCTCTTTTATTAGTTTGAATACATAAGTTGGTTCTAGAAGATCAATATCAAGTCCAACAACCACTAGTTGAGGTTTTATGAGGTTAGTATTCTAAAGTTGGAATTAAGATGTCGATATAGAAACTATGATTTCCTAGTTATTCCATTCAGTGTGAATAATTCAACCATGTAACTTATGTATTTGATGAACCATTTCTTCCATCCATACTTGCACCTATTTTTGGTTATCTTCAATGATAGAATACTCATATACTATGTATCAGAGGAGGAGCATGAAAAGAAATTGAGTGTGGTCATAGAGTTAATCTGGGAGCACCAACATTATGTTAAGCTCTCAAAGTTTCTATTCTAGATCCATCAGGTTTACTTTTCAGGGAATGTCATTTCTGGGAATAGATCAGTATTTTACTCGATAAAGATAGATTCAGAGATTTATTAGGATCCACCTGAGAGAATTTGGAGGTTCATAGCTTTCTTGGCTTGATCAAGTACTATAAGTGGTTTTGGGATGAATTTTCCAGAGTAAAAACCCCTTTCACCACCATGACATAGAAAGGGAAACCATTTATCTAGACCGTGTAGTGTCAGAGATCCTTTGACCAGTTTAAGCTAAGGTTGCCTAGTTTTATTATATTGAGACTACCAGAGGAGGGAGTGGAGTACATAGTGTTTTGGATTTATATAGATATGGGATTAGTTTATTTTTGATGTTGATCTAGGTAGTGATTGTATATGGGTTAAGAATGTTGATACCCCATGAGTATAAATACATGACACAAGACCTATAGTTGGTAGTGGTAGTCTTAGTTCTGAAGATGTGGAGGCACTATCTTCTAGGATAGTGTTTTTTATGTACTTAAACCATCAGAGTCTTAGGTATGTATTCACATAGAGAGATATTAACCTGAGATAGAGGTGTCTGTTGGTGTTCTTATAGGTCTATGACTTCGAGATAATCTATGATCTTGGTAAGAGAAACATGGTGGAATATTCCCTTAGTAGGAAATCCTATTCCCACTTGGTAGAGGAAGTGTTTGAGTAGTTGGTATCTTTGCAGCTAACCCTAATGGGGGAGAGGGGTGTAGTTTTTCTTTAGTTGATGGTGGTGAATCCTCTTATTATTCATCATGTGAGATAGGATCAGTTGGGATACATCAACTGTGTGGTTATTTGTGACATGATATTCTTAGGATATTCCTTATATGGTTTCTATGAAGGAGGGGGGAACTTGATCCTTTTCCAAGGATGGGTGGTGGTTCCAATCACATTGTTAGAGGTGTGATGATGGATTTTCACAATTATCATTTGGATATACATTTCAGTATAGGGAATATATATAGGGAACTTCAGTGTAAATTTTGGTGGACTGGAATGAGGTGGAGTGTTGCTGAGTTTTTCTCTCAGTGTCTCAGATGTCAGTAGGTAAAGAATGAACACTAGGTTCTAGTAAGTTTGAAACAACCTCTTGAGTTCCTAGAGTGGAAATGGGATGGCATATCTATGTAATTTTTGATAGGGATTCCATAGACATATAGAGAAAACAATTCTATCTAGGTGATAGTTGTATGACTTACCAAATCAAAACACTTCTTTTCCATCAAGAAGTAGTGTTCAGTGGGGAGTTTAGAGAATTTTTAAATGTGGGAGATTATCTGAATCCATGTGGTACCCTCAAAGATGGTCTCTTACCATGATGTGTGGTTCACATCACAGTTGTAGAGAGGCATGCAGGAGGATTTCAGGACCCAATTAAGGATGAGTACAACATTCCAACAAAGAAGGATGGACAAACCAAGAACACTATCCAAGTGTTAGATGAGATATGTCGAGATCCTACATGTTAAACTTTGTCTAGATATGAGAGCATCTCTTTCCATTTATAGTGTTTACTTATAATAATAACTATCAATATACTAGTGATATGGAAAATTTTAAGGGCCCATACGGGAGACCCTTCAGGTTAACCCTTTATTGGACTACGATCAGCGAGGCATCACTCTTTGGGCCATAAGAAATGTAAGTGATGACTAAAAAGGTCTAGGTGATTTGAGAGTGTATGAGGACATCCTGGAGTGGATATAAATCTTACACAGATCAGCATCATTGGCCTTTGGACTTCGAGTAGGGAGACCATGTTTTCCTAAGTGTCACCCCACAATGAGGATTTTGAAGATTCATCTAGGGAGGAAAGATATCCTTAAGGCTTAATGGGCCTTTCAAGATTCTATAGATGGTTTTTATGGGTTCTTACTGCTTAGACCTACCACCACAATTGGACTGGGTGCTTGACATCTTTCTTATGTCAGAGTTGAGGAGATATGTATATGATCTTTTTCATGTTATTGATTATGGAAATATGGACATCAATGATAGATACACCTTTGTAGATTACTCACTGGTAACTAAGGATTTGTAGGATATGCTCATGTGAGGATACAATATTACCTTGGTTTGTGTGCTGTGGCAGTATGAGAGTGTGCAAGGGAACTCTTGGGAGTCTAAGAGTCATATGTGGACTCATTATCCCCACATTTTTGTTCATCTTATGCATTTTTGGTGAAAATAATTTAAGGGTGTGAGAATATAGTGAATATTTTTTTCCTTATAAGTCTTGGAAATATACTAAGGAAATTTTTTAGATCTAGGTACTGAGACAATGTGATATTCTGAGATCCGGTGAGCCCGAAGTTGATATTATAAAAATATTAAAAATATTAATATCACACAAGCATATCTTTTTAGAAAAAATAAAATAACTATATCACAGTGTCTTAGATCAATAATATAATACCACTGTTGAATCTAAAATGCAGGGTTTATAGTAGGCATAAACAATGTTTGGTTGGTGTGAGACATATTCTTGAGGCAGTCATTAGCAATGTGTTTAATTAAAATAAATAATTAAATTTATTTATTATATTTTAAATTTACACAACCTAATTAACTCTATAAAAAACCTCTTATTATGATTTTATTGGTTTAAGTGCATAACAATTTCTAGATATAAGAGGAGGATGAAAATATCATTCATTGTCAGATAGACATTGGATGATGAATGATGTTCAGATCGAGGTGGATCAAAATTCAGAAAATGCAATGGATTATCCATATTAATGGAAAATAAATTATTCAACAATGATCAATCCATAATAGAGGTAGGTATCATCAAATTGGGTTTATGAATTGATTAAAATTTTGAGCATGGATTATTTATCTTTTTTATATTTTATCTATGTTTTCACACCCTTCGTATAAGCCCATTTAGATAATTGAATTTTTTTAATAAAGTTATATTTTTATGTTGTGTTATCTCCTTTATAAATCCCTTTTATGTAATTGACGGACAATAATGCTTTTACAATGAAGGATTTACTTTTTTCTCATGAATTTATCCTCTCCTTTCATCACATTCTTCACCGTTGGCCTACGGGGTCATGGTTCAACATTTATGGGGTGGGTTTGAGCATGATCAAACCCCTAGTTTCCTTTCGGTAGCATTAATGGAATGCAGATCAATGTTTTTTTGATGGATAATGGAATTAAGGGGGATGTAGGTGATAATTTGTGGATATGGGATATGGAGGGGTAGTGAAATCATTCGGAAGGTGATTGGAGGCATAATTAACGACATTACAAGCTTCAAGGGGATCATTGGAATATGATTTTCAGGAATCAAAGGATGAGAATCGATGTTTGAATTTAGTTTCCTCTTATTTTGAGTGGTCAATAGGCAAGATTTTTGAAAAAAATTCCATATTTGGGGAATGCATGAATAATATGGGCTTTTGTGAAAAACCCTACTAAATAGAATTTACTGGGATAAAAACACACCATGTTTCCCATGGATACGACTCTAGTGCTTTTGGTAGAGTTAAGGACCACAGTCCAGGTGGACGGGTCCATAAGAAGTGTGATCCTCCTCGAGTAGCCAAGCCACATTCCATCTGTACACACCCTTGACCCTATGTAGGAGGAAACAACGTTTAATTCAGAAGTACATGGGCATGCCTAGAGGTACACGAGAATAACCATTTACCTAGGCACAACCGACTACATGGTTAGGTACTTGGGAATGAACCAGAGTACACGGGCACAACCAGGAGAACACGAGAAGACATTGTGCACCCGAGACATGCTGTGTAGTATCCTTACATGTCGTGTACTACTACATGGTCATCCAAACCATGTGATGGTGAGGAAATTGCTAGGAGTCTAGGAAAGGACAAATTCCGCACGACCCTTGGTGCACACTTTGTAATTTTCATAGTTACTTCCACATAGAATATCTCCTTTATCTAGACTCGGATTTTGGCATTTGAGTAGCTGATTTAAAGTTTTTTCCATATATAACACAATGTTAGCCTTCATAGTGGCTTTCAAGATACAACATGTAATGTTCTTAGCGTGATGCTTCTTTAGGAAACACATAATGATGTAAGTGATTATGAGGGATCATTAAAGAGAGGATGGGGTTGGAAACCACCTTGATGCATCATGGTGTGGGTCCCCATACTCCTTTCATTTGTTTGTGTGTAACCCCCTATGGAATCAGGGAGTGGGTCCTCTACCTACTGAGTGGAACCCCAATATCATATTAGGGAATAATTCCTATATATATATATATATAGTTCTATCCCCATATATTACTAGGGAGTAGGTCCTCTATTTATACCTATCAAGTGGCACCCCCATCATGTTAGGGTGTGGGTCCTCTATACATTGAGTGGAAGCCCCATAACACATTAGGGCACGGGTCCTATAACTTTTGATTGGAACCTCCTAACATACTAGGGAGTGGATACTCTACCATCTAAGTGGAACCCCCTAACTCACTAAGGAATGAGTCCTCTATCTACTAACTAGCACCCAATTATCATACTAAGGTGTGATTTCTATACTTGTAGATTTTTCCCCATTGAATGTATGATACAATTGTGAGGTTCAGTTCCTATACACGATTACTTATTTAGATACAAAAGATGTTGGGCATTAAAGATGAAACCTTCGGAGCTGTTGGAAGACTCATTTACCTGGGCTAGGATGAGATATGGAGATCCCATTTCTCTCTAATTTTAGTTTATTTTATGAGCATATATATATATATGTGTGTGTGTGTGTGTGTGTGTCTATTGGGTTTCTGTTATGGGTTGATATAAACTTTACTATATCCTTCTATTTACCCCTTTTGATTTTCAGGGCATACTGATGGTTATGTATATACTCACCCCTACCCAATCTTTTTCTGCAAGCGTCTTGTCTTGTGAAGATGACATGTAGATTAATAGAGGAATCGATAGATCTTAGGGATAACTGGGTTCTTTGACCGCATGCGATAGTCGGGGCTTAGAGACCAGAAGCTGTGCTATCTCTCTTGGGTTTCTTTACTTCTAGGTATTTTTAGGTTTGGAACTTATTTCTGATTAGGGAATGTATTTTTTTCCTTTCACTTTGGTTTATAATATTATATATTAATTAATTACCTTGGGTTTATTTCATGCATGGATTATCTCTAGGTGTTACAGTCTTTACTTTATATTCCTTTTCACTTATTTATAGAGACAGTTGGGTGTGTGCATATAGGTACATTAGGAAAATGTATCCCATTATAGTTATTCCTTATTAGTGCTAGTTTCCATACCTTATCCAATTGGAGGTAGGCTTGGGGTTGTGACAACTCATCCTTCTGCAAGCCAGGCAGTCCCTAGTGGGTTAGGTCATTACACCTACATGCAATAAAATTTTCATTTTAATAATTTATTACCATCCTGAGATAATCATCTCTAAGTATGATTAAATTTATCTACATGAAATAATATTATTTCGAAAAAGAATAAAAATCATATCACATGTGATAATCTGAATTTCAATTTCCTACTATACATAATTATCGAATAATTCTCATCCATAACATTTAAGAATTTTAATATCATGGAATTATATCATGTGATTTTATCAAACATTGATTAGATTAAGGAATGTAATTATATATTTCTATCTCTTGGATAATTTATTAAATAATTTCATTATTCTACAACATGGAAGTACCTATTTTATAGATTTTTTGATAATCTTATATATGATCAAATATTATTATCTACTTCATGTAATAAATCATTAATCACTATTATTGAAATTACTATCAAAAATAATTATTTCAAGAAGAAATTTCCATATATTAGGATAACTTTATTTATCCTTGACATGTAATATTATCTATAATAAAATTCTAGAAATTAAACCATAACTGATTAACCATTTTTTACAAGTAGTAAACTCTTATTTCATTTCTTGAAATAATATTAACCTAATAATTCTATTTATTGAAATTCTAGTATTATTAGAATCATATATTTTAATATGGAAATTAAACTTCCATTTTAAATAATGGAATTAATAATATTTAATTATCATTAATTCAATTACACATTAGGCAATTTTTTTCCCTCTTTCAATTTTATCACATATTCATTATTCATGTAATTATTTTTCTAAATTATTTTTTTAT
Source organism: Viscum album (assembly GCA_963277665.1). Taxonomy (NCBI): domain Eukaryota; kingdom Viridiplantae; phylum Streptophyta; class Magnoliopsida; order Santalales; family Viscaceae; genus Viscum; species Viscum album. The sequence continues at coordinate 1,403,285,995 of OY728120.1, read as the reverse complement.
TATGGTTAATCACATTCATCTAAATAGAGGATTCTTAAGCATGATAATTTTACACTTGAAAAGTATAAAATATAGAGAAGTCATATATCTCCTATCTGGAATAATGAATCTTCCATGTTGCCTCAAACAAAGGAGAGAGGAAGCATGGGAAATACAGGAGAGGCCTTAAGTGAATTTGTAGTAGGCTTGAAGATCACAAAAGGTGCGTTTGGACCACCCAAACTCAAGGGTAACAAAGAGATACTAAAATGTGGGAAATATACTAATTTTTAATATTTAGAGATATCCCTATATGTATACTTTATAAACTATATAAAACTTTGCACATTTTATTTCTCATCAATTATACCAAATTGGTTCTAATTTAATATGCATCACACCATCGTTTATGATATCTTAATATTAAGGGAAGTTAATGTTTTCATTTATAACTCTCAAAAAAATCAGAACGACCAATTTACATATTAATTACCAAATTTATACTGAAAACACATTAAAGAAGGTTTTGGTAAGGAAAACTGGGTTTTATAATATTTAAAACCCTACCCATATAGAAATTGTATATGCTGTGTAAGGGTAATAGGGTTTCACCCTTACGTATCTTGCTACCCTTACATACATCAACTGTTACCATTACATAGGGTTTATAAAATCTCATACACCCCTACAAAATAGTGAACCACACTTATATAATCTATATAAATTTAGGGTTACCATTACAAAAGTATTGAAAATATCAGCTGATCCTTACATGAAATTTAGATACCCTTACACAAGCTTTATATTACCCTTACGTAGACTAGGAAATTCGATGGTACCCTCATAGAGGTGATTCCACCTTTACAAGCATAGGGTGTACCCTTATATAGGTATTGAAAAAACCCAAGCTACCCTTACACAACTCCACCCTCATGCGAATGCACTCACACAACCTTAAGTATTTTGGAACTACCCTTATGCAAGGAACAACCTACACTTATGAATTCTTTCGAATCAATGAATTACCCTTAAACATGGTTGACTAGTACCTTTAAAAAACACATGGTAGATCCTAGTTACCCTTAAGTAAATTATTAAAAAATAGTCTATACCCTTACACAACACATTGAAAACAAACTTTAACCTTATACACCCCTTTAGAAATAGGTGTTACGCTTATGTAGAGGCATGGTCATGTATAGGGGTAATATTATCCTTATAAATATTAAATTTCACTTACAAAAACTTATAAATAATCAATATAAGGATTTATTATCACTTCCAAAACCCCCAAAACACTTAGAAAATATTAAAATAACTTCAAAAACTTCCAAATTAATTTCTTAAATAATCTTTTAAAACATGAAATTACATTCATAATTTTTAAAACCCTTTCATCTTTAAAATAACTTATAAATTTATAATGTTTACACTGAACTACTATACACCGCAAAATGAAAAAGGAAGGCTTAAAAATATTCCATACCTTTATAGTTCATATATGGTTAAATCCTATAAATTATCTTTCTCTTAGTATATGATAATATAAAACATTTAATTTCTAAGAAAATAGGAATGACCATAACTTTTAGGAGTCTATATTAAAATAGTTATAATAATAAACCAATACCAATATCCTTTAATTACCAAAAAAAATCTTATAAGGGAAGGAATAAACCATAACTACATTGATAGACACTAGTGTCAGTGGAGAGGACACAAATCATTATTTAAACTAAATAGGTCACTACCTTATGAGATCCCTCTATTACATTCATCTATTTTTCCATGAATTATAACACCCAATGACTGATGAGGACCTCATAGAGGTTGTGGTGGTGTGAGTGGATCGAAGCATCATCCATCCATAGTCACTTATACACCACCAAATCCCCATAGTAATCCATCTCATGGAGGCCTTATATACAAATAATAGGAAGTTTTATTCCCTATACTACCATTATTTGAAGTATCTTGAGGGAACTTATGAATTTATCTTAAAAAATACACTTACATATTCCCAAACCATGGTGCACCAATACCAAGAAATCATTATCATTTCATCAATTTATTAAAGGAACTAGTGCAGGTGGAGTATATACTAATACATAACACTAAATTTATCACTCTATAGAGGCCTTTCTCAAACTATCATGCTTGAAGAAACTTATTTAAAACCTACCCCAAGGAGTACCTTATCCAAAATGTTCATTAATAACTTGGTCACAATCATATTTCCCTAAAGTGGTTACAAAATCTTCTATAATTAATACATCCTCAAAATCACAAGATAAGACTATTAAAATAAAACCTCGAATTACATCAATGGTAGAGTAACACCGTCCTGAGTTCAAGTAATCATCATCCAATGACACACTATTCCATGAAGGGAACTTGATGTGAGAACCACCATCTAGTCATCGGGTGTCTGATCCTGATAGAAATAATGATATTGTAATTCCATTAAACCCTCTAACACTCAAGGATTAATATCACTTAAAAATCTTGGAGGTCACTAACACTAACGATCATACTATGCAATCATCCTATAGGTATTCTCATATATGGGAACTATTGTATAGTTTATAATAAGGTATGATTGAATCACCATAGTAGGGAATCAACCCTTTACAGGTGGGGCACAAATATGACCCTATCAATTCCCTTAATCCAAGACTCATTTACTTACTCATTGATGGTGAAAGGATTGAGCACTAACATGATCACATAATAATTTAGACTCTAAATATAAGATGGATGTCAATGTATAATATCCCCTTTCAATGGGATAAAACCATGGTCGATAGAGAATATCTGGTTGAGATAACAAAAAAAAGGATATAAATAATGATGACTAAAAGCTATATGATGAATGTAACAACTTACTGGTACCCATAAAATTATTCCTTAGAGATTCGTGTCAACTAATAGGTTATTAGAGTTCTAGTGAAATGATATATCTGCCACCACACCTATATTAGTCTCCCTAGTATAATAATTGAACTCAAGAGACCCTTAACATCATTAAACTAAATTCCCAAACCAAAACTCTTAAGAACACTAATACCACCTTCAATAGGCCATAGGTTAGAGACTATGACCAAGAGGGAATATAAATACATGAGATCCTTAGCCTATATCAACTTGAAATAGATATAAAACCAAACTGTACACAATATATCCTACAAACACTAATACTATACATTAATAATTGATGTATATTAAAAATTAACGAATGTGATAATAACTATCCAATACAACATGAAATAGAAGAATCTAGAAGTTAGACGTAAAATAGATAATATCGTTGGGAGAAACTAACATTTGACATGGAATATCACCTCCATACCACATGAACATAGGGTAAGTGAACTCCTATATCAATCAACTCCACCATGCACTGTTGAATGATAATATGCATTGTATTGACTAACTCCACTAGACCCACTAGATAAAAAGGAAAAACAGACAATTCCTTTTTTTAACAAACATAACACATTTGGGAACAGTGCCTATGTATGGGTGAGTTTTTACATTACCAGTAATATTCCCAGAAAATGAAAAGAATGGAATAAAAATAAGTTAATTCAAAACCCATGTCTGAGAGAAATAAGAAGATGATGCCTCAATAAAAATGCATATTATATAAGTTTATTATAACCATGATAAAAGGAAGAGTCTCGACCATCTTTTCATAGATCCATGAAGAGTCATATATCACATGAATTAAGAGATACCTAGTATAACTAATGTCTCATAACTCTAGAGTTGATAACCCAACTTTAAGTCATATCCCAAAGTAAACATGACTTTCCTAAAATATTACAAGACCCACAACATCCACATAATTCATTTCTTTAACTAGTTATCCCTCCAAACTCCAATTCTACATAACCATGATAAGGGACTCACACCTTACTCTGTAGGGTATATTATTCAAGGGGGTACTAACCCTATAGAAGAATAACTTATAACCTAAATCATAGGAAATAATAACATCTATATGTAGAGTACATACAACACGGAACTAGCATACCATTAGTGGGTTTACTGAATATGATTATAGTACGAGGGACCTACACCTCAAAGAGATTGAGTGGGTACTAACCCCATAATCGCATGAAGGACCCACACACTAAGGATGTATGTTACGTGTCCTTAATCCTATGATTAGATAAATTACTCAATAATATATATAGGGGACCCATTACCTATCTTAAGAACACCTAAAGAGGGTCACCAACCCCATGTTAGCACTAAACGATTCACCCACACACCAAAATAATCTCCTTGATGATATGGAAGCATCATCTATCCAAAAATCCCTACAAAGAACCTTATATATTAATAAAACTTTCACAATCATTCTCTACATGGAAAAAATATTAGGATAGAATAATCATGCATCTAATTCATACTCATGGGTAGGGAAATATGATATTTACTATAAATTTTATTGTACATGGAATGTACATATGAGTATACAACATAAAAGAATCATAAGTATCCAAGTTAAAGCCAATATTTTTAGTCCACATAATAGTCTACCTATATGGTATTTCTCTTTATAGTACATGCATATAGATCCCATGGATTACCTAGGTGTGTATCATAGATACCTAGAGTAAAACCATTTTTATATACATAACATGTGTTTAGATTATATAAGATATGTAATGCTTTCGGTTTTCAGTCAGTATGTATTTCCATAACTCAAGTCATGACTTTGAGAAATACAGGACATATACTCTGGACACATGGAATGTGAGTCCAATTCATTAATCTACATGTACTACATGCACACACCCATGTTATATGGCCTAAAATGCACAACGTGTTACCCATATTCATGTGACGTGTGATATTTATAAAATAAACTACTAGACACCTTAGAATGTTACATCAATGACATGTTTCTACTGAACCAAATGGCTTATAGTAAGGAAGAACACATAATTTATAGATTTATCTCCTATGATTTTCTAGCTACTGCCCTAATCCATTATGTCACTTACACCAAAAATTATGTGACTCAATGATTTTTTTTCACCTAAAATTATTATTGATCAGATACAATGTCCCAAATCCACAATCTCAATTTACTAGAGTCCCAGAATTGATTTCCCACTATCAAACTATTCTCAACTACTTCTAAGATACCATTGTCCATTTGAACCACCATCAGATCACTTCTAGCTATTCATCATCTCACTTTCATTCTACCTCTTGACCGCTATCAACGCTTCCTTATATGAGAATCCAAACCATAAAATAGTAATTTTCTTTCAAACCATAATGGGTAGAAAATGGGAATAAATGAGAGATATTATTGAAGAATAGTGGTTGGTGGAATGATTGACCACAAAATATAAGTTCATGTTTAAATTCACTAAAGAACATAGAATATAGTTGGATGAATAAATTAAAGATATATGGAGGAATATTCCTAGTCCATTCTTCAAACATTCCAATTAATAAAAATAATTTCAATTCAAAGAGGGATTATATTTAAAATCGTTAAAATTATCCCTTTTTTAATTTTCAATTCAAGAAATATTGTTCATTAAAATGTTTTCCATTAAATGAAAAAAATTTAATATGCAGAATAGAAAAATAAATCCTCAAATTATTAAATATAATAAAATACCTTGTTAAAAGAAAAGAAAATTTTAATATTTAATTTGAAATAAAAATATTCTAATTTACTTTCTAAAGTTATCATTATGTCAACTTAAAATTTTATTATATAAGAAGATAATTATTCATGAATTATTCCTCTTATTATTATAAAAATGAAGAATGGGAGAGTTGAATAACATGAGGTATGAGGATATAAAAAACAAGAATACCCTACATTAGGGTGATCAAGTAAATGATTTCACTCATTTGTCATTGAAAAGTGTGGTTTGATTGATATTATTGCCATTTTTTTCATTGCCACCTGATGATTGGATCCAATTCTAAGAGTTATATTTTCTCTCTACTACACTTTAATCTATCCTTAGGTTTATATAAGTCATTTAAACACAAACCTAGAGAAAACATATAATATGGGTTAATATATGCAATTTTTTTTTGTAAAATTATCTTTTAATTAAAGACCAAATTTTTTTGTGTCCAAATATCAATAATCGGGAACATAACTAATCTATTTAATAGGATAAAAACACCATTAAAGACACAACTATATTGTTACAATTTATTTATAATATTCCATTTAGGGAATATTAACATTAGAGATCATGGAATAACTATTTATTTAATAAATAAATATTAAATATTCCTCATAATTGAACTATTGAAAAAAATTACCAAAATCCATACCAAGTTTGAATATGAAATTTTAAGAATAACATAATAATAAATATTTTATCTAATGTTGTTTTCTATAGAGAAAATTACAATATTACCCTTTTTAGGGGACTCGAGACATCAACTAAAAAATGATCTATGTAAAATCCATTAAAAATATTGAGTGATACACTATGAATGAGTGAAAGATATTAAAGGTAAAAATATGGATATATTATGTCCATAATGGGTGAAGAGATCTATAGGATAATCTTACAACCTTCGATCTAGGGTCCATTGCTTGGTTCATCTCGGGTGATTTCAATACCATTATGGAGCATTCTGAGAAGAATGAAGGGGTAATTTACTTGAATAGTGCTATGAAATAATTATTCTATATTATTTCCATTAACAATTTATTGGACATGGTATTCAATGGGGAATATTATAATTGGTGAAATAATAATTTTTCCAGTAGTTATTTATGGAGTAAGTTAGATAGGTTTTTGGGAAAGTTTTATTCCATACCTAAATTCCATAATTCATTTGTCAAAAATCTGGTGCATACTTTGTATAATAATTCTCCATTTCTCATTTAGTTTTAGGATTTAGAGGCTAAGTATAAAGAATTATTTTACTATAATAGGTGTATGGAGTTAACAATATTTAATAATATGGTTTGAATATCCTAGATGTATCCCATGCAAGGGTATACTTGGGTGGCTTGCAGAATAATTTTAGAATATCGAGAGGAAAATTTTTCTCATAGATAAACATTAATAATATGATTAATAGTAATTTATAGGTCCTTCAAGATGAAATTAGTCAGATATATAGTATATTACACAATCATTGGGATGATAATTCCTTTTACCTATTCACTATTATGTGTTATTATCTATAAAAGGAATTATTAGAAGAAGAAAAGGTGGAAGGGGGAGGTATATAACTAAATGGATATGGGAAGAATATCAGAATGTGGATTAATTATATTATTACATTAGGGAGAAAAATTTCATGGGGAGACTCAAAATGCATCTTTATAATGGGTCTCACATTAGTGATGTCAGCATCACATGGAACTTTATGATTTATTAATTCAATAATTCACCTTAACACCCTCATAATTTAGTGAGAGAAGCTTTCAATGATGAGTAATATGATAATTATTTCATTGAAAATATCACAGGGAATTTTGGTGATTATGAAAACTCCCAGATCAAATCCATTCCAAAGGAATATGAAATTATAGAGGACATAAAAATCCTTAACACAAATAATGTGATGATTCCTGATAGATTTTAGGGTATTTGTACTAATTTTATTGGGAGAACATAAAAAATACATTAAATAAGTGGTTCAAGATTACTTCAAAGTTAGTACTATTCTTAGATTCACCTCAATCATTATTCTTATCCTTCTTCCTAATGTGACCCAGCCTGATGAATTTGGATGATTTTAGCCTATAAGTATGTACAATTTCTCATAGAAAGTATTTAAAACTATATTGAAAAATGGATTGATCATTTCCTACCCTACCTAAAATCTGAAGAAAAACATGGATTTATTAAAGGAATGAGTATTTTGGGAGAAGTTAGTTCAGGTCAGCAGATGATATCTGATCTTGACAGAAGAGTGGTTGGATATAAAATTAAGGTGAAAATTGATATAGACAACACTTATGATAGGATGGATTGAGGATTAATCCTTAAAGTTAAAAGATGCTATGAATTTCATGAGTGGGTATGTGACCTCCTTTTTCATTACATATATTCACCATTGTTCACCATCTCTCTCATGGTAAAGATATTCAAATTCCTCAAGTCAGTGAGGGATATTCACCAAGGGGACCCTATTTCTTGGAATCTATTTTTCTTTATCCAAGTTTTCCACCACAAAAATTTAAATAAGGTTTTATCTTATGGATTTTTACATCTATTCACAGGCCAATATGATTTTATGGAATCTCTTATTCTAACATCCCAAGTTTTAATAAAATGATAATTTATTTAAATAATAATTTTATATTAGTAATAATAATTAAATTTCTTTAATTAATATTAAACCATCAATTAAGAATGTAAATAAATAAATAACGAAATTAAAATGTAACTCTTAAAGGAAAGTTTATTAATAGATAATTTTCTTCCTTTAGTAAATTTTATCAAATAATTATTTATTTGATATGTTTTAATATAATGAATTTATTTTCATAATCTATTAAATTAAATTTGTTTATATAATTTTTTTAATAAATAAATTATAGAGATTTTAATTTAAAAAAATAATTATTTATAATTTTAAATGTTTAATTTAGGGTAAATTAATTTTATGAAATTAAATGTAATGATAATGATGATAATAATAATAATAATAATTAAGGGTAAAACATATTTTTTAAATAAAATTACCATTATTATTAAGATAATATATTTAATAATTATATAAAATTATATTATGATTTTTTTATATTTTTTTGAAATTAAAAATATGTGTACTTATATTATAATAAAAAAATTAATTTCATATATGTAAGTAAAAAAAATTCTAAAAAAATTTAAAAAATGTGATATGTTTTAGAAAAAATGTTGAAGAAATTTAAAAAGGGAAAAATAAATCCAAAAAAGAGAATAAGGGTGAAAAATGTGAAATCCTAAAATGAATAAAAAATATAGAAAAATGATATAATAAGACAAAATTGACTATAAAAACAAAGAATGATTATAAGATAAGGTAATATTAATAAAAGAAAAAAGACATGATGATAATTTATAAATATAATAAAAAGTGATATAATATAATATAATGATAATAGAATATCATATGATAATAATAATGGTAATGTGAATGATGGAAAGTAACTCATGTTTTTGGATACTTTTGAAACCAAAATTCCAACTTTTGAAATTCTCATGCCTATAATTTTAGAATAATAATATTTATTTTATATACAAATAATGTGTTTATTACTTAAGAAGATTGAGTTAAATAATTGTATTCTAATATAAATTTTAGATTATAAATAGGTGTTTCAATATACCTCTCTATGGATCTATTTTTTTGAGTTTTTCACACCCTGCTCAAGTTCTGCATGCCTTCTTGAGATCTTCACTATCTTCTTCAACCTTCATGATTTTATTTTGGTGTTTCTGAGCTATGGTAGTCAGTATTAATTTAAGGTAAGGCTTATATATGATTTAAAAAGTTACATATATTCATACATATGATTAAATATATTTATAATTACAAATTCTATATTAAAAGTGTGTTATTATTTCATTAATTTCATCTAGTATGTGTTTTAGAAAAAAGAGTCTAATTTATTTTTAAACTATGATTTAATTTATAACCCTTTTATAAAATATCATTATATAGTTATTTTAAAAGAACTATATATATATAAATATAGATTGATATATATATATGTATTGATATATATATATATATTGTTGAGAAATAATGATTTAAAGAATTACTCTATGATTTTAAATGAGTTGTTTTATTATTAATATCATTAAATTATTTCATTTATAAATAATATGATAAAAGTTATTATTTTATGTATAAGCTATTATTTAATGTGTACAATTCATTTTCAGAAAAATTTAAATGATAAAATATATTATTTTATTTGTGAATTATTTTTATTTTTTCATGAATTTAATTCATAACATTGGATATGATCATCATCTACGTTCCATTGAAATCCCATGCATTTTTATTTAAGTATTAATTTAATTTTTTAGGGTTTATATTTATGTATTTCAATAAGATCAATAATTTTAAGGTGTGGATTTCTCATAATTGTTTTTATAAATTATCCTAAAATTTGATTATGCAAAGATAATAAATTCGTAAGACTATTTTCTTCTATGAAATTAGTTTATGAATGATTTTGAAATGATTTTTGGATTAAGATTGAGAAATGAAGGACCATTAAAATGTTTTCTTAAAATTGGAACTAGATTATCAAATTATAATTTATAGTATAAGGAGTGAACCCATGAACTCAAGCGGATGCTATCCCATATGTGATATGGCTAGGTGACGTTATGGTTTTCTTATAGCCAACTGGGTATCATAATTAATCCAGAAAGTTTTTTATTTTCAAATGGAGGGTTCCCAATAATTATTTCAAAATATTATTACTTTAGAAATTAATAGTTTTTAAAATAATATGAACTTATTATATTTCAATGTTATGAAACCCTTTTTTTAGTATCTATTTTATCAAATGAAATATTTTATAAGTATTTCTACATGGTTTTAAAACCACTTACTAGGAAAATAAAATACTCACCCAATGATTAATATTTTTTTCCATAGGTTTAATAGAATTTTTTTGAAGGAATTCCCTTCTCTTAAATATTTTGTGAACACAAATAAATTTGTTTATTTTTTTACATATTTGTTAATTTTTAATTTATAATGTCAAATTCTGCAAAAGATAGACCAAAAAAGGACATGGTATGTAAAATTCTATGTGTATTTTTATTTTTTAAAAAGTATACAACAATTTTAAGTATTGAACCCAGAAGTCCAAGTTTGAGGATTCAGAGTTGGTATCCGAGTGACGATCTAGAAGACTTTTGAGATTATATTTTTTCTAAGTGGTAGAGTATAAAAGTTTAGAAGTTCCAGTTTTTCTAATTCTGAAGATTATAAATTGGAATTTCCTAAAGTCTGAAAAATAAATTATGAAGGAACAATTCATTTAAGAGGGAAAATATAACATCCTGAGTTTTAATAGAAGTATTATTTATTTATATAAGAATATGATATTATCAATAAAAATTAAAAATATTAAAAATATATTAAATAATCAATTGAGACTGTAAATAAATAAATGAAGAAATTAAAATGACAGTCTTAAATGAAACTTTATTAATAAATAATTGATTTTCTTTACTTAATTTTATCAAATAATTATTTACTTGAAATGTTTTAATATAATAAATTGATTTTGATAATTTATTAAATTATATTTATATATATATATATATTTTAATAAATACATTATATGGATTTTAATTTAAATAAAATAATGATTTCTAATTTTAAATCTTTTATTTTCGAAAAATTAATTTTATGAAATTATTGGTAATGATTTTTTAAAGGTTGGTGCCAAATCCTTCTTTTTATTATTAAATAAAATCAAAGACCTCTTTTGACTGGGTATAGGGAGACCTATTACATATCCCAAAGGCCCAGTGGGCCTGTATCTTATTATATGGCCTGTAGGCCCAATTTTTTTGGCCCAAGGCCATTCTGCGAATAGTACTGCTGCAGTACCTGCCACTGCTATAGTGTCTGCTGCCGCTACAGTCTACCACCACTACAGTGTCTGCCATTTCTATAGTGCCACTACAGAAATAGTACTACTATAATACTTCTTCAGTACCTGCACCCAATGGGTTTTGAACCCCCATTTTTCATGTAGGATTATGAGGTAAAACATATTTTTTAAATAAAATATTATTATTATTAAGATAATATATTTAATAAATATATAAAATTATTTTATGATTTTTTTTGTAAGTTTTTTGATAATAAAAATATATGTAATTATAATATAATAAAAAAACCAATTTCATATATATAAGTTAAAAATCGAAAAAACAATTTAAAAAAACATAATATGTTTTAAAAAATGTTTAAGCAATTAAAAAAAGAAGAACAAAAAAATGGAAGAAGGGTGAAAAATGTGAAAACCTAAAACAAATAAAAAAATATAAAAAATGATATAATAAGACAAAAGTGACTAGACAGACAAAAAATTAATTATAAGATAAATTAATAATAATAAAAGAAAACGAGACATGAAGATAATATATAGATATAATAAAAAATGATAGATAATATAATATAATGATAAAAGAATATCATATAATAATAATAATGATAATGTGAATGATGAAAAGTTACTAATTTTTTTGGATTCTTTTGAAATCAACATCCCAACTTTTGAAGTTATCACACCTATCATTTGGGAATAATAATATATTATAAATATATATATAATGCACGTATCTTTTAAATATTGAGTTAAATTATTGTATTATCGTATAAATTATGGATTATAAATATGTGTTTCAATCTTCCTCTTTGTGGATCTTTTTTTTGAGTTCTGTACACCCAGCTCAAATTCTGTACGCCTGCTTGAGTACGACACTATCTTTTACACCCTTCATGCCTTACTTTTAGTGTGTCCGAGCAATGGTAGTTAGTCTAAATTTAAGGAAAGAGTTATATATGATTTAAAATGTTATTTATATGCATATATATGATTAAGTATATTTATACTTACAAATTATATAATAAAATATTATTAGTATTTCATTAATTTCATATAGTCTGTGTTTCTGAAAACAAAGTCTATAATTTATTTTCAAACTATGATTTAATTTATAACCCTTTTATGAAATTTCATTATATATTTATTTTCAAATAACTCTCACATTATATATATATATTGATATATATATATTGATATATATATATATATATTGTTGAGAAATAACGATTTAAAGAATTACTCTAATTTTAAATGAGTTGTTTTATTATTGATATCATTAAATTATTTATTTTATAAATAACATGGTAAAAGTTATTATTTTATGTATAAGATATCATTTTATGTGTAAAATTCATTATTAGAAATATGTAAATGATAAAAAGCTATTATTTTATGTGTGAATTATTTTTAAATGTTCATGAATGTTATGTATAACATTAAATATGGCAATCATCTAGGTTCCATTGACATCCCATGAATTTTTATTCAAGTATTCATTTAATTTATTTAGCATTTATATTTATATATTTTTATAAGATATGCCCTTTTAAAGTGTGGATTTCACCTAATTGTTTTTATAAATTCATTAAAAATATGATTATACCAAGATAAGAAATTAGTAATATTATTTTCTTCTATGAAAATAGTTTATGTAAGATTTTGAAATGATTTTTAGATTAAGAGTGAGAAAGGAATGGCCATTAAAATGTTTTCTTAAAATTAACACTAGAGCATCGAATGATAAGTTATGGTGTGGGGAGTGAACACAAGACCTCAAGGGGATGTTGTTCAACATGTTATATGGTTAGATGGATTTATGGTTTTATTATGGCCTGTTGAGTATCATAATTAATCTAGAAACATTATTATTTTCAAAAAAAAATATCCAAAGAATTGTTCAAAAATATTATTACTTTTAAAATTAATGGTTTTCAAAATAATATTAACTTATTATATTTCAATGTTTTGAAAATATTTTTCTATGTATGTATATTATCAAATGAAATATTTTAAAATTATTTCAAAATGGTTTTAAAACCCCTTACTAGGAAAATTAAATGCTTACCCTTTGTTTAAAATTTATTTTACATAGGTTTAGTAGAAATTTTACGAAGGAATTCACTTTTCTTACAAAGTTAGAAAACACATAGTAATTTATTTATTTTATTTTATTTTTTAATTGGTAATGTATATTGTCTAATTATTTAAAATCTAGTCTGGAAATGGTCTTGGTATGTAAAATGATCAGTTTATTTTTTAGTTTTTTTTATAAAAAATACAAAACATTTTTATATTCTGAACCTAGAATCATAGGTTTTGGGATCCAGGCTTATCTTTTCTTCACTGATGATAATCTATTCTTAAAAAATTTTAGTAGTAATTATATCCAAAACTTTATGTAGATCTTGAATATATATAGTATAAAAATTATACAATACATTAACATTAAGAAATGTAGTGTTTATATTTCTAAAAAGTGCTCAAATATGAATTTAAAACTTATTAAAGATATGCTTGGTATTTCAAGAAGGAAATTTACTATGGATTAATTGGTAGACCCATTTTATTTTAGTAAAATTGAAATCATCATTTCGATGGTATTTTCAATAGAATTATGGGAAGAATCCCCAATTAGATGAGTCACTTTCTGTTATTCAGAGTTTGGATTACAATGGTTAATAGTGTCCTCTACTCAATTCCCATGTACATGATTTTAATGTGTAATGTTCCCAAATCAATCATAAAGAATATTGAACTCATCCTTAAAAACATTATTTAGTAATACCATCAAGAAGGCCATCATCATAGGTATAGTTGGTATACGCTTTCAGAACCAATAAATGTAGGGGAATTCACCTTTGGTTCATTTAGTAAAGTATGTATTGTATGAAGGATAAACTAATTTTGGTGGTGATATCAGAGATTTATTATTGGGAAAAGTTTATTAGGATTAAAAATGGTAGATCTCTCACTAGTTGGTCAAAAATATTTATCAATACTCATTTATGGTTCAACCATCAAGGTAACATTCATTTTATCCTTGTAAGGACTTGTTGGAATATTGGTATAGGTGAAATTAAATACTGAAAGGATAATTGGGTTGTATTTATCCTCTTCCATCCTGGGTGTCTTGCTTAGGAAATCAGTTTCAAGCTGTCCATTACTTTTCCCTAGTTTATGGAAGTGGTTTCGAATGATGAACATAATATTTTTATTTACAGTATTCAAATTGTTAATGAACTAGATGATATTATCTTTTTTAACTCATTATCAAGTATTTTTAGATGTGATAACTTCCACAAAAGTATTCATATATAATAAAACACAAATACTATGGGTAGTAGTGTACTGTGGAAGGAAATTCCCTATAAAATTAATTCCCTAATCAAGAGTCTCTGAAATAAAGATATCCCAAAATATTTAAACATTCAAAGATGAGGTATTCAACATGCCTCCAAGGGTATGTGTTTTGAGAATTCTAAAGAATAATTGAATCTACACTTGGTTACTGAAAGTTAATGGGATAAGTACATATGGTCTTATCTTGGGGTTCTTATGACATCCAAACTTCAGTTTATCTCCATGTATACTTTCTTGAAAATGTGTTTTTATATCCGTGTAGGTGTTAACTTTAATTCACAGAGGTGATCCATTATTATTGTTGTTGGATATTGGGTAATATATGAGTCTCAAAATTCATCCTTTCACTATAATTTGATTCCTTATTTAAGTTACCTCAAAGAAAAAAATCATGTATCCCATACAGTTACTTTACCCTCTATGAGAGGGGATGTCCTCCATTAGATTTTCAAAATATATGTACTACTTACTCCCTCCTGTGGGAATATGAATAATAGAGGGGGATATAGTATATAGTTCTATTGAAAGGAATCACATCAAGGTCTTAGGAGTAACCCAAATTATTCATATATTAACAAAATTATGTGAGAGGTGTTATCATCTAGGATTTCAAGGGCTCAGTCATCATAAAATTATCATCTTACTTCAAGGAGGGAAGTTCGATTCAAGATGAATCCAAAGAAATGTATATCTATATATATCTATGTATTATAAATAATCTAAAGATTTAAATTGATAAATATAACTTCACTATAGTGTTCTATAAACTATTGGGAAATCATCTTAGCCATTGTATAATTTCTTATACTATTATATATTATGGAAATTTTCTTTAATAGGATGTGGAGATTACCCATACTCGGCATGAGGAAAACATGGAAGCTAACCTTTTTTTATTATAAATAAGATCATGTAGATAGGATTATCATCTATTTGAGAATTATTTCACTTCCTTTTTATTGTATTAACATTTTATAAGAAGATTACTTTGGTCTACAACACTTTTTTCCCCTTGATATTATTTCCTTCTTCTTTCATGCTTAACAAAAAACTTGAATTATTATTTAGTCATTAAATTTTTATAGATATTTCTCATGATTACTGGAACATATTAAAAAAAATTAAACTAATTCTGATTGTGGACATACTAAGTAGGGTTCCCTTTTTATTAGAAATCTTATAGGTTATTTACATTAACAATATTTCCAGTCTTAATGTGAAATTGATTCATAAACTATTATATTAAAATATACCTTTTTACTTTTTAAATGGAATTTATTTATACATTATTAGATAAATCATTTAAGGGATTTAATGGGAGTGATATGGTGAAATCATATTAAGAATAGTATTACCCTCTCCTACATGCATACAATGGGTTACATGTCGATGTTATATGTCATGTTTCAAATAACAAAAAATCATCCTTATTCATTGGTGATGGATCAATGGAATAAAATTTATAAAATTCAATATTTTTATATAATTTTTTATAAATTTTATCCATTAAATTATATGTGTAATAATTAAATACATTTTTTATATTAACCTATAATTTATATGGGTGAATGTGTGTCTGTTTGTGTGTATATATATATATATCTATCCAATAATTACTTTTAAATACATTTTTTTATAAAAAATGAATTCATGTATAAAGATATATCATTTATAAATCATACAATAAAGATAAAAATTGATCATTATTTATTTGATTCGTAATATAATATTAATAATAAAAGATAAATACTTTGAATAAAATTAATGAAATTATAATAAGACAATAAAAATAAGTAAATAACATCAAGAAAAGTTGTAAATATAATGGGTCGTCGTCTCAAGAAATACCAAAATTATGAACATCATTGCAATATATAATTAAAACATTTGAAATTAAATAGATATTTAATAAAATAATTATAATTAAACTTAATAAAAAACTAAGTGAATGAAACATAAATAAATAAAGTTGTATAAATAGAAAGTGAAATAACAATATGAACATTGAAAGTGGGTAATGTAGTCATAAATATGGTCATTAAAATATTAACAAAAAAATTTGAATAGTAAAATCACTGTTAATTTAATCAATGAATTATTCTTATAAATAATCATACCTCATGAATAAAATAATTCAATATAAGTATTAGAATATCAAAAAATGAATGTTCAAATCATTTAACTCAAAGTAAGTATAAATGTATATTTTAAATAAAGCATGTTTCAACTTTATTTAATAAAAATCATAATTTTTATATTGAATTTAAATATTTGAATAAAATAATTTTGCAATCTATTTTGATAAAATATATATATCATTTTTTTAATCATGGAATTTACATTAGTCAAGAATATGTTTTTCATATTCTTTTGAAAAAGTCAAATTTTAAGGTGAATAATAAAAATACAATTTCATGTATATGGTATGTTTTATGGAATTATTATAATATAAAAATGTCTCAATAAATTATAGTTTTTTTCATGGAGTTAAATTTATTTAACTATTTAAATTATTCATTTAAATATGATAAATTTAATTTACAAATCTATAAGTATTTTTTAAAGTTTAAATTATATTTTTTTTCAAAAACTATTTTTTACTATTTCAATTTAATAATTTATTATAATAATAAAATATTATTTTTGAAGAGTTTACATGATAATAAATTATTTTTCAATCAATTTTTTATTAGTTTTAAGAACCAATTCAATTCCCAGTGTTGAGAAAACATAATAAATTATTGAATATTTTATTTCAAAACACATCTCTCCATTACCTATAAATATAGCACTTCTTAAAGTATTTGTCCTCACTTATATTTTTTTAATTTATTAAAATTTTTCCAAAAAACCTCCTCTATTCCATGTTCTAGATCCTTTGGAATCACAATAAAACCATCCTTTGATGTTTTAATCCCCCCCAACAAAGTGACAATTTTAAAGAGGAGGTAATGATTTTATCAACAATAATTCAATTCTTTTTCTTATAATTTTTTATAACTATCCCTAAATTTGGTAAATCAGTATAATGAAATAAAATAAATTTCATTATTATTCTTTAACAATGTCATAAGTACTAAATAATAAGTTAAATTTATTTTATCGTTATTTTAACATTTATCTATTCATGGATTTTAATCACCTATGTGGAAAATGGTACTAACGAAATATCCCCATGTTAAATACTCATTAATTTTTTCAATAGAATAAATATAAATTTAATAATTATTTTATTTCATAATTATGATTTTTTAGTGTTAAATTTCATATAACAGTGATTATAGTAAATGAAATCCTAATGGTATATAAAACTCCTTAAATAAATATAAATTGAAGCATCATATTTGTGAATTTAAATCACGTGGATTATAAAAAACTTATAAAACTCATGAACTTATATAATTTCATGAACTTCATACAATGAACCATTTGCATTTTATAGACTCATTGGTCAAATCACTGTAAAAAATAACAGCATACCAATGAAACTTTTAAACTAAAAAATAAATGAATTTAAACAAGAAACATAAACAACATGAAACTAATAAATTAACAATAAATGAATAAAAAGTAACAATTAAAATTAAATAACCATGAATAATTTTATAAATCAAGAAATTAATAAATATATATTTTTATTGGAGGTTAAGGGAAATCTAAATGAGTTGAGAATCAAGGTGAAGAGTTTCCAGTTTCACTCACTTCTCTTTGCATCATGTTTCATCTAATTTATTTATCTTCTTATATGTTCTCTATATACCATCCAATGAAATTTACCTATGAACATTTTCTTTATTTATAGTTATTTATATTACTTATTTATATTTTACTTAATTATTTATGCTCAATTCATTCCAAAATATATTTATAAGGGGTTTCCTCTCCCAATCTATTATATTTAAATTATGTTTCACCTTATTCATCTATCACCCTATATGTTTTTTATATAATAAACTATAAAATATTTGGTTGATTTTTTTCTTTAATTATTGGAATATTTTATAACCTTATTAATATTCTCTCTTTGATTGGTCCATATTTCATATATTAATAATTATGTAAGGGATCTTTTTCCTCCTTTCTCTTTCTTATTTGAAATTATTTTATGATAACCCTATTAAATTGTATTTCCTATTCAATTGTCATGTCATATGAACTATAGTACTATAAATTTTAGCTATTATATCAATTTAATACCCACTCACTTTTTATTAAATATTTTTTTAACAAAATCCTTTGTCTAACAAAATTTTATCATCTTTCTATGAAAGGTTGTTAAGGATATGTAATTTAAAAGGGTAATTTAAGGAAAGTGGTGGTGGTGGTGGGGGGGGGGAATCAACCTCTATGGATTACAATAGTAGTATCACACATCTCGTGCATTCTCCATTATGACATTGATAGGTTCCCATCCATGATTTCTATTTCCATAGTGATGTATTATATTGTTATATTAGCAGTCCTTTCATATAACCCTTTTTATTAATAATATTGTTTACCCTATATTTCACACTATGAATATCCTCTATTTCACTATTATAATGAAAGATAATTCAACAAGATATCCATAACATTATACAAACTAGGAAAAACTATTAATATATCTATATATACTTTATTATATGTAGGAAAACTAATAATTAATATCAGTAATTATCAATCCTTTCATCAATATGATGTCCATTATAAATCATTATAATTAATATTACATAAACTTTTTTATCATATAATGGATTATATTTTAATTTTAATTTTATAGTTGTAGCCTATAATTATATTGTCTTTTAGTGCACTCGTAGTTATAATGCGATAACTTATAAAGGTTGATTTGAGCATCCTTACCTTTTATATATGATTTTTTAGATCAAGGAATTGATAATATGTTTAAGATATCTTGAATTATACATTATCATTATTATGATATCCATTAATTATATTATCCATGATTATATATTCAATATATTATGATCATATATTCTTTAATATAGATTTATGTTGATTATTTACTCCTTACATGTTTTTTGTGTGACGATCCTCATGTATGTTGCTTCTTTGATATTCCCCCTAACTTAATAATTATATTAGATTAACCTTTTATTAAATTTAAATATTAACCTAATAATTTAGAAATAATACTATATGAGATAATTTATTGATATAATGCATAAAAAATAAGGTTTTATTGTTTATTTTTTGTAGGAACTAGTTTTTTTATGTTTTCATAACGTGAATGTAGTTCTTATGTTTGTATTTTTTTCTATAAGTACATATAATATTTTAATCTTTGTTATATTATATTATATATTATATTATATATTGATTTTCTATTTGATAAGGAACAATAAACTCTAGCATACTAGAGTGTGGAAATTATATTTGGTATTAAAGAATGTTTAGTAGAAACTATAGATATAATATTTTGAAGAATATATGAATGGATAGAAAAGAATTATGATGAGTGACTAAATAAATTCTAAAAAAATTATAATGATTTAATTGATATTATTTTATGATAAATACATTAAATATAGAAATAAATGAAGTCTAAAATATGATTTATAGTTTATAGTTTTACTCAAGATTTAATTACTATATGATAAAGGTTAGCGAATGATGTATGGTGAATGAAATTAAAACAACAAAAAGATAATCAATAGTTTTATAGAATTATATCAAGTATAACTAATACAAGAACATATGGTAAAAATTTAAAATATATAAATGTTTATATATATCATGAAATTTTATTTCATAAATTTGAAAATGTATTTAAGGGTTATTTTTGCCAGAAAAAAAATCATTGGATTCATTTTTTAGATGTTTTTGTTTACAAAGTGAGGTGAATATTTTTTAAAAGAATCCTAAAAATATTGAAGAATTGTAAATTGAAGTGTTAGATGATTTATGGAAATTTTTAAATGAGAATTTATTGAATTTAGTATAAGGATCTTACTTGTTGCATGATAGAAAGGTGTTTTTACAATATAGGGGACAACAAAAAGTTGAAGTAAATATAATGTTAGAGGAATCCTCATGGTTCTTACATCAGTTCTAAAAATATGAAAGGTAGAGGTGATATTATAGGATGGAGGTAGATTCCTAGTGTAAAATTATTATCCAATATATTTTTTTATGTAAAAGTAAGGAATCATAATGGTGAAGAAAAATTGGAATCGTGATGTTAGGTATCAAAATAAGAATTTATGTAAATATAGTCTCTTATTGAAATCAATGTAAGAAAAAAAGATACTCAGAATGGGAAATAAAATATATCTAATAGTGTCACATATTATTTATAAAAATGGTAAGTTGGAGTTGAATTAAATTTCTTGGATGATGTTATTATTACTAGGTTGTATGATTTATTTTATGAATGGGTAACTGAGTATTATGGATTTCAATTTTAAAAAATTTATATGGAATTGGTCTATGAATTATACTAGAGTTTCTATGTCATATAGAAGATTGAAATGATGAAAATATAAAGATATTTTTCATAGTTCTATATTTTAATTAACACTAAAAAAATTAGTTTAAATTAATAATAAGCTCGATAACTTGTTTAAAATACAACACTGAGCTTTAAGAGAATCGATATATATATTATATAAATATTATTATTTAAATGTGACCTAGTAATTTAATTGGTGCCAATGAATATGAATAACATAATTATGAAATATATGTATAATTTTCCTACTCAATAAAAATTTATCAATTAGTTCTTAATAAATAAACACTCAATTTTTTGTGGTCATTTTATGCTCAAAAAATGCATTTTCCTTGAAAAATAATTTTATTTCATCTTGTGTTTGGAAATTGTAATTAATTTTTTAAAATTTTAGAAATTTTACATTATAAAATTAATTTTTTTTAAATCATTATATCAAAATTACCTTATAGTGAAAATTTGGTATTTTTCTGAAAGGATTGATTTTTTAGTGAAGAGTGAAAAATACCGATTTTCAAATATTCTCAATTTTTTTTATTAAATAAAGTTATTTTAAAAAAAATTATATTTATGATTTTTTTATTATATTGAAATAAAATATATTTTTTCTAATTAAGTATATTTTAATAATTAATATTCATGATTTTTATATAAGTTATTATTTATGCATAAAAACACATTTTTTTTTTCTAAAAATAGTTTTTCGTTTCATTTTACATATTTTTATTAAAATTGATTTTGCCCCTTATAGTGATTAAATATTGAAAAATTAATAATGTATTGGTAAAAAATAGGTTAAAAATTGGAAAATATATTAAGTTTTTTCATTATGAATAGTTACCTTTGTCAATATTGTCACCTCGGTAAAGGTAAATTGGGTAATTAAGGTTAAAATGGGTTTAAAGAAGTTTAACTAGAAAATATGCCTTAAAAAGTACCCAAAACATTCCCAATTGTGATTTTTTGAGTTTATATTGACCCTAATATATATTATAATTGAATTTGGCGTGCCTTTGTAATTTTTTTTGATTAAGACCTTTATATTATTTTTATAAAAGAGTAAATACAAAATGTCACTTTCTTGACTTTAATATATCTATTTTTTCAAAAATGTATAAAAAGAGTATAATTTAGGTTATAAATAATTATTTGATTTTTAGATTAATTTTTTTATCATTTTATTTTATTTTTAAATTTTTAGTGATTGAATAATTACCTTAAATGCCCACATAATGTCGATGCAGTATTTATTCAATTAACAGAAAAATAAGATAAACAATTTTAAAAATATTAAAAGTAATAAAATTTGGGTGAAGTTTTATGTTTCATTAATTTTATATATATATATAACATATTAGGTTTGTTTGAAATTTTTACATTCTAATTCCATAGCTATCTTGATGAATTTACAGTCAAAGTAGATGAATGGTTACAAAAATGACATTAATGATATTTTATAATAAATATTATTTTATTAAATGATTTAAAATTAAACAAATAATATATTAAGAAAATTGGAAGGGATATGGTTTTATTTATTGACCATGGATCATTTATGGATAATTTTTTCTTTTTATAGTAACAATCTTGGCTCTTAAATAGTTGAAATATTTAGTATTGTGGTAATTTCTAAAATGATTAATTGGGGTGGGGGGGGGGGGTAAAACTAAGAGATAAGGGTTAAAACATTACTTAAACATTTATAAATTATTTTTTATGAGTTTATGAAATCTTATACTTATAATATATTCTAAATATATCAATTTTTAGTCACTTTATTATAAAAATTTATTTATATTAATTTAATACTTTATGTAATTCCATGATTTCCCCTCCCATCACATATAAAAGGGAACCTCTTCTAGTATATTCATAAAACATTTGGATCCTTTTATATAATAAAATAACAAATATAATACCTTTTTATATTCCATAAACATGTTTTAGATTTTATGGAATTTCTAAAATACTATCCTTTCAAGGATTAGGGTGTAATCCAAAAGAGGTTTCCCAATAAAGAGGTATAAATCGTAATTGTGTACTTTCAATTTTATTTATTCATATAACTACTTTAGATATAAGTAATATATTATAAAATAATAACATAAGTATCTTAAATATACTTAATTATTATTATATTTATGGGAAAACCATTTTCACCTCTTTTCTATCCTATAGAAAGTGAAAAAATTGATAATACGTACATCTAACTGTCTCCACATAACGGTGTAATTTATTTTTCATCACCACTTTACTTGGATGGTTATAAATATGGAACAAAGGAATGTATATGGTATTTATGAAATAATTATTCTTCTAAAATTATAATATAATATCTAACTTCTTACATTCTAATCCATTGGAAAATGATAACGCCGCTCATACAAATGTGTGGTCTACCACATCCACGAAGTGATGTTATTTGTTTTCCATTTCCACTTAACATGGATGATAATAAAGATATATTTAATTAATATATATGATATATATATATATTATAATAATGATTATATAAAGTTGGATTTTTATTTACCGTTCTTCTGGTCCATCTGTTAAAAAGTGAAAATAGTGTTCATGCATATATGTAGACTACCATTTCCATAAACAATGTAATTCATTTTTTTATCTCCACATTTTAAGAATCATAAAAAATTGTATCTATTTAATAACTATAATATTTATAATATTAATATCATTATGCATATAATGAAACTATAACCTATTCACAATAAGTGGAACATCTGTGATGAAACATTCATGAAAAACCAAGTAGATATTTCCATAAATAATGATAATAATGAAAAATTGTTGATGAAAGAGTGATAAGATGTTATAATTGGATCATATATGATATTATAAATATGAATATATTTCTATTATAAATTAATAAAAATTTTAAAACCATTATACATGAGGTTAAAGCATGTTAAAAAAAGTAAAAGTGTGGGGTAAGGGGTTTCTTAACTCAATTTCCCTTCCTTAATTTATACTTCTACTTAATTGAATATATTATGCTGTGATTATGTGTGAAATTAACTATAATTGTATTATATTAAATTTACACTTGAATTTTTTGTATTTTAATTTTTCACACATAATCACTTTAATGATAAGATATTTGTAAGGGATTTCATCTCAATTTCCACTCTATTGAGACATATTTGGTATTATGCACCAATTTAGTTTTATGTGGTGTATGTACTGACAATTTTATTTTTTTAAAATTAATATCTATTTATTTATTATGATTAATGTTTCAATTCAAGTTTATTATTTTATGGGGTTACAATTTGAATGTTACCAAAGAGGTAAGAATTTATATTACAATCTCATTTTTTGGGTTTCACAAATTTTTATTGAGTAATATTATAATATATCTCTAATAACATTAATATATTTTATTATTCTATGTATATTTAATGAGGTTCCATATTTTCTTCCAATTTTTCCTCTATTTGGAACTTTAATGATGGAATAAAAATTTTAAATGAAAATATGATCTTATTTATCTTTTTGATCAAGTATATTTTTCTTCCATGACCATATTTTTCAAAATTGTTTTTCAAAAGTCCTTTTTATTTATGAAATATCCTATATCCAGATGAGTTGAAAAATTTATAAGTATTTTGAATTTTCATTTACTAGATTGGTAAAATTTTGGATCAAGACTTGGAAAGAGATTTCAAGAGTTAGAATGACTCAAAGTGATATTTTGAGATGAGGAATGAGTCTCAGTAGGTATCTTGGGTGTTTTGTTGAGATTTTGAGGCTTTAGGTTAGGTTTATAGAGTTTTTTAAAATTATGGCATGGGTTAATGGTTTAGTATTCACGATTTATGAGAAAACAAATGAAACCCTGATTCTTAGGTGGTTTTCAATTCATTTTTAATTGAGCATGGTTAATTTTTATGGTTTGATCATGGTTTGAGGTAAATCATGTGAGATAAAGGGGAACTGTGTGAGGTGAAGGAGGGTGGAATAAATGGTGCATGTACTACACATGGTTTCAAACAAACCATGCTCCAGGTTACAGTGGGTTTCCACAGGGATATGCATGGTTGGAACAAGGTTTGGAAAACGGTGTGGCCAAACCAAGATATAGGTTTGGCTTGGATAGTGCCAACCACATGGCTGGCACATGGTTTGAAAAACCATGTATTAAAACCCTGAAGCCTCCCAAAATCTCATTAAAAGTATTATTTTACCATTTTTACCTACATGATTTTAACTTACCCCCCATTTTATCTTCCCCTTGCATGCATGAACCAAAGGAGGGCTACTCCTCAATTCCTACCTTCTTCACGCCTCATCAATGAGGTGTTCTTAGTAGTTTTATTTAGTATTTTTGAGGTAATAATCATCCTATATCGACTCCATTTTTTTCATGTAACTAATTTTGGAGGTTTTCAGTTTAGGTTATTTGTTATAATTCCACCATATCATATTGGAATCATCCATTTCTCACAGGGATTTTTTTTGGCTTGTATAGAGGATATTCCGAGACAATTTTCACATGTTGTTGTATGGTGCTTCAATAAGGTATGTTCTCATAGTGAATTTTATTATGTTTTCAATATGGTTTTAATTTTTTGAAGTCTTTAAATGGTATCATATCTTATGGATTCTCCCAGGAATGGTGTTGGGTTTCTGTTTTGGCCCTTTTTTCACGGTTTCTTAGAGTTTCAGTAAGAGGAGATTAACAGGATGAGTGTAATAAATTATTCAAAGGGAAGTTTTGATTAGATAATTAATTATAATTTTTATAATTAATCAATTATTGTTTCTTGGCATGAGGATAGATATTGGGTGGTTGTGGTGAGATTGGTTGGATTATGAAGAGATTGGACTGGACTTGGATAAGACATAACAAGGCAGTTTTTCTTTGGAAATGTAATGGAAAATTTCTCTAATGTGGTAGGTGGTCTAAGAGATTTACCCATAGTCTTAATAATTGTTTTTCATGTGTATTCTGTATGTTCCTTAGATCCCTCATATGGTGTGGTTTCACCCTTAGTGTCTATTTATGTGTTTGGGAATTATTTTATTTCCTTAGACCTTCCCCAGATCTTATTGTATCCATGGTGTTGTGAGACTGAACATGGACCACCCATGGGGTGTTTTCCCATTTAAAAATATAATTATTTAAATGTGGAGTTTTTTTAAAAATCCTAAGAGTTCTTTTGAAACTATTAAATGGTGTTTTTTTATTTTTATTTGCTTGTGATCTCCAATGTGGGAAAACTATGTTTTAAAAATAATATTGTTTTCAAATTTGGGTGTTGAACTCGAAGATATTTTAAAGGGATTTAAATGGTTTTCAAATGTTGACTAAAATTAGTGTGTGGCTCCCTCTTGGTTAAAAATTAACAAATGCATATTTCAATATTTTTGATGAAAAATGATGGTCTTGGGATGTGTTTGGTTTTTCAAAAATAAAGACCCATGCTTAAAATAGGTGGTTACAAAATTTTTAAATGAGGATGTTTAGTTTTGGTATTTTTATGCATGTGAATGTGGTACTGTTTTTTTGAGGAATGTTTTGGAATTTAAGGCCCATCGAGAACTTGGTATATTATGATTTGAATAATGGTTATTGAATAGAGATAAATGAATGGTGGTTCACCATTAATGTTAATATGTTAAAGAGGTTAAATACATTGAACCTTGAATAATGGAGTTGATTTATAATGTAATGGTTTAGGATGTTGTACATGACAGTCCTTATACAAGGATTAGGTTCTTAAATGATTATCTCAGCACCACTGATGTTATATATGGTTCGTGGGATGTTGTAATGATTCTCCTCTCCCTTTGGTGGGCTATAATAATGCTTCGGGTTCCTCAGTGTACTATATTTTTGAAAGATGGATTGATGATCCTGACTCCAAGGGTATGGAAATGGCATTTCATATCATGGTTTAGGATTACAAGCATGGAATTCCACATCATGGTTGATATAGTCATATATGGTTTTTTGAATCATGGTTGGATACTTAAACTGATGCTTCTTATTTTTCATTATCTTAACTCTATAATATATGTTTGGTATGAAAAAACTTGATTTTATGCATCATAGTTTGATACTTGGAATGATGCTCCTTATTTTCTGACTAATGACCCTTATAATAAATGTTTTAGATGGAAAATATCTGTCGAATCAGATTTGATGTGTATGGGTACCACATGGAATCGAAGAAAAATGTGGTCAATGTGAATATTGTTAATAAATGAAACCAATTTTATCTAATTGATTATTTACAGTTTATTCATACTTCTATATATACTTATTTTTAGATAGGTATTTTATTTAGACACCATTTTTGATGTCTTAAAGAGTTGCAATCAAACCTTGCCTAGGCCACTACTACAGATGGGTACCCGAGAAGCTCTCACATGTTTGTCATAGAAACAGGTTTGGGATGATTCCCATGTTGAGTTTTGAATGATCGGGTGAGATAACTCAGATATCTTCATGTGACTAGATGAGGTCAGCTCAAAGATGTGGAAGAGACTCTTTTTAGTTTATTTTATTTTTGTAATTTCATGTAACCAAATTAGTGGGCTATTGGTTTTATGTATGACATGTCTCTTCAAGCCTTTACTATATTTCATTTTATTATGAAAAGCCCTTGTTTCAGTGTATTTAATATTTTCACTTAATTTTATGTGTATTATATTTGGTTACTTACTTCTGGTTGTGCATTAAAATATGGGGATATAGTATCGTAACAATACTGTCTTAGACCCTTTCTGTTAGTCAGTAGCCTCTGGCGTATAAAGAGGCACGCTTGAGGTCATATGGTAATCTAGCTCAGGGCACAAGTTTAGTGGAACATAGTCTAGGATTTTACAAAGTGGTAGGAAAGGAGTTACATTCGTGTTTTCTATCCAAGATTTGGTATATTAGGGATATAAGAACATGTTGAAACTTGCAATGGATATTGGGATGACACGTCATAAACACCTATTATGGTAGGAGTTCAGAGTTACTAGGACTGGGATTTTTGATTTTATGGTTTTATATGATTTTCTATTTGGGTGATGCACATGTTGTTTGTATTCGATGGTTCATATTATATTTATTCCTCTTGGACCATTGTAAATATCCCTATGATTTGGTTTTTACTATTAGACTATAGAGTAAAGAAACATCTCATGTATCATGTTAGGCAAGTAGGATTCAAATATTATGGTACTAATAGTGTGTTATTTTATGGTTTTCCTTCTGATGGTAGGTTATGTGGATCTAAGGTGAGACTCTTGATCCTGAGGAAGCAGGTGTGGTCCTTATGTAAAGTTGGTGCAGTGACCCTAGTGGGTGAGTTTGGTATAGTTTTATAACTATTCTACCCTTGTAGGTGGTTTTGGTGTGAGGTTAGTAGTATGTAAAGGTCCTCTGAGAAGAATTATGATGTGAAGATGCCTAAAGAGGATGAAATCCCTAGTTTTTGGTGGTAGTTGTTCAGATTCAAGTACTTTTATATGCACTGATGCATGTTTCTTGGTTCTCCAAGGAGCAATATGATGTGCAGATTCTAAAAGAGGATGTGTACCTTGATTGTGGTAGGTTGGTTTAGAATATGACACCCTTTATATATTAGACCCTAGAGATGGGTGTTTTTAAATGTCTATGTCATGTGACCTTAGGACGAGATCATGTTTTACACACTATGAGTTGTGGCCTTCTATGTGTCGGCATATACCTAGGTGGTTGAAACTAGTGACATGTTGTGAGACTTTACTAGTGAGGATAGGTGGGAAGGCCTAGAGAACTCCTTGACATGACTCTAATTTTGGGATTTTGTGTTGTTTAACATTCAAGGGTAACCCATGAGAGGGGTCAACAATTTTATGTGTGCTTTTGGGGTGTGTGAAGAACAAATGAATGATTGGAACTTTGGAGACTGTGCATGAAAGGTTCACCCTAGTATAGAGTTTAGGAATGTAAGATGACTTTTGTTTTGAGAAAGAGAACTTTAGTTCTAGTGTTTCATCCTTGTGGTTGTTTTCAAGAATGGAAGATTCATTTTGGTTCCCATCCCAGGTAATGGATGTGATGAAGGGTGTTATTGGTGGTTATGAGATGGATTTGGATCACAAGAGGTTCCTAAGGGTATGTGGTTCTAGGTGCTTAAGTTTTTTTTTGTGATGGATGTATAGGTGAGTTATACTCGGTATGTTCATAGTGATATACATATGGAAATGTTTGGTTTTATTTGAGAAGGAAATCCCTATAAGTGTTGATGATTCAGTGGTGATTTTTATTTATGATGGAAGGACCCATTAGACTAATGGTCTCATTACCTCAAGATGTGTCTTCCAGAACATGGTGAGAGAATAGATGATCTTAGTGGAACTATGAATGGAGCTCACATTTTGAGTGGTCGAGTAAGTGATTTTGGCCTGTGAGTTTTTTGGTTTTGAAAAGAACTAAGGGTGGTATTATTTGGGTAAGAGGGAAATGAGAGATAAGAATGGATAGTGGATAGATATAGTGTGATGTAGTTTTATAAATCTTGAGATGTTGGAGTCAGAATCATGTTTTGTGGTGTGGATAAATAGGATTGTGTGTGACTGTCAAGTGTTAACGTAATCCTGGAGGCAGAAGTGTATAGTGATGCACTGCATTTTTTTTGGTTTTTGGATCAGATTTTACAAGAATTTACACCCAAGGTTCTTGAATAGAGAATGCATTCATTACTAGGGAAAGAACTGATGTGAATGTGATGATACACTTCTAGGAAGGGATTCCTGAGGCCTTTGGGTTGGTTAGACATGTCACTATAGATAGAGGTGACATTGAAAATAAATGAGATATTATGGTATTCATCAATTAAATATTAGCATACTCATAGTTATCGATGATCAAGACAAATATGTTGACATTTTATTGGGTTTCCTGAGATAGATTTGGATTTCTTCCTATCTACCTAAATACCTTTTTTGGTTTGATGAAGGACCTATGAAAATGTGGAACTCATGGAGTAGTATAAGTGGATCCGTATAGTGGGAAGTTCAATATCATACATCTATGATTAATTCCTTGTAGTGTTTTGGATGTTTGGGAGTACCATAGGTACCATTCTCAGGATCCATATATGGGTTATAGTTAATGTTTTTTATTTCTCTAGTGATAGTGACATGACCATGTCCAATTCTTGGGTTGGAATTTGTTTGGAACAAGTTATTTTTTGGTTGTATTTTTTTCAATATATCAATATGTAGGAAATATTGAATAAAGTGAGTAAAGTAAGTAAAAAACTTACCCAATGATAAGGTGATAGAAATATAGATAAAAAAGGGTGTTTGTAATGTTCATAATCAGAACCACACATTAGTATCATTCCATCAACATGAGTTATTGAATATGATTTATCAGATTGAGGATTTGTTAAAAAGTCATAAATGACTGGGAATGGGAATTTGGAAGAATTGATCAAAGAATATTTTAAGTGAGACTGAAAGGTTGGGAAGTAATATAACTTCCATGTATTAATCCTTATGATTATTTAATAAACATAAAGTTCACATAAATCATGAATAAGTTATGATACAAGATGGAGTTTGTGGATGAAATGAGCATACAATGTAATGTATTTTGGATAATTCTCACTAGTTTAAGAAACATCTGATATAAAACGATGTAGATCATCGGTATGAGAATCATCAGTGTGATAATATGAGAAGGATGGAAGAATGATCATGCTGAAGAAAAAAAGTCACTACCGACATCGATCCATCATAATGGATTCTGAAACCGATTAATTTTATATTTTCGATATCCATTGTATATCATATGTAGAGTTTTATTTAGATGAATTGTTTGTCAATTGGGTAAAAAATAAAATTATTGAATGTTTCTCAAAGAAATGGTAGAGACACATCAAATTGGTGATGAAAACATTTTTCATAGTGAAGGATAGACTAATCCATTATATTTCTGCTAACATTGATAAAGTTATCAAATGATGAACTATATCAGATGTGGGACTATTAGTCAGAGAAATAAGAATAAAATGTGAAATGTTGAAAAAGTATTGTTAAGCGAATTGGAAGCTGTTTTCGGAGATTTTTCAAGGATTTATAATTCTTTATATGTGGAAACTATGTTTATGAAAAAAAATCCATAATGAGTTGAAAAAATTCTCTCAATGTTTTAACAAGTGTTTTTTAGTTGATAAGTAGAATATGTATGTGAATAATTATCATATTTATAAGAGGTTATCATAATGGGCCATCTTTATTTCTATATATGTTTTAATCGTAATGGAGAATAGTAATGAGGAATTGGACTAAAGAATCAAACTGACTAAATGTTAGTAAACTTGAAAAAGTATGAAGATTTGTGTAGATTCGATAAGATTCGAGAAGTGTACATAAGTATTAAAAAGATTTAAAGAAGTCAAATATGAATAATTAAATTAATGAGAAATCCTAGAATTGTGAATTTCATTGAGTGGGAAAAGTATTTTTTTCCCACCTTTTTCATTATGAGGTGACTATAAATGGAGAGAAATTCGTGTTTTACTTCTCCAACTTGAACATTTCACGTGGGATAAGGCTCCGACATTTGTGGAACATGTATTGAGTTTCCAACTAGACTTTGTTTCTCAGGTTGAAGATAAAGAATATCATCAAAGTGAGTTTCAATCCAATCATTGGAGTAAGTTACAATGGGCGGTGTTTCATTAGGGAAAGCACATCAGAGTGATACTATTGAAGTGACATCCATCAAAACAAGGTGCATCAGATGGAGTTCCCTCAGATAGAGGAATTGTGAGCTACCAATTGAGTTTCTACTCAATTTAAGAAGAAAGAGTAGAAGGAGAAGTGGACAGAGGACAATCTGATGGAGCCCACCTAACAAAGGTTACTAGACTGAGGTATATCAGACTGAATTTTTCTGAGGAAGTTTTTCAAATTTTTTTTTAGAGAATGTTTCATGACCAATAAGTTCTTTAGATAAATTTTGAAGTTCTTGAAAATTTTAGGTAGGTAAAGTTTGATTCATCTTACTTTTAGAGAAAGTGAAGACATTATGAAGTGGATTATAAAATAAGAAGGAAACCTAAGATTGTAACTTTGAATACTTACCAGTTTCCGAAAAATATTGTCTTTATTAGGGTGTATAGCCAGTTGTGGTAAGTGGTTACTTAAAAGGATAGTTTGAGGGTATACTCAACTATATAAGGAATGTTGCTACTGGTATTGTATAATTTTTCATTGCTTGTGCCTTTGTATTCTGGAAGGAATATAATTAAATATTTCATGTTGTTGGGACTTTCCCACATATAAAGGAGTAGGTCTTTGTAAAAAAACCTTGAAAATATAATTTTATACCTTTGATTTTATACTTTTTTCATAAGAAAGGTGAGTTTGATAAGTTTAATTTTAGTGGATTGTAAATTTAACAAGTTTCAGAGGTTAATAAAGTTTACTAAAGAAGTTAAGAAACATTATTATAAATTAAAAACAAACCACTAATTCATCCCAATTAGTGGTCTCAATCCTATTTGGTAAAAACAATGGTATCAAAGTGTGTTCCCTTTGAAAGATCCATCTATGCGAATAAAGAATTTCAATTTCGTGAACCATAAGGGGATTCTAGTTTTTAATGGTAAGAACAGTCATATTTGGAAAGATATAATGATTATATATTGTATGTATCTTTGGTATGATGTTTTGGAAGATAATATAGATATATTTTCTCCTCGTATTGAGAATGATCCTCCCAATTCTATTTATAAGAAAAATATTGAGAAGGATGGAAGATCTTAAAATTTTTTACTCTCATCACTAGCTAAAACCGAGTTTATTAGAGTAAATGGAGCTAGAACTACCAAAACTATCTGGGATAAGTTGAAAAACAATTATGAAGGAAATATAAAGTTGAATTAGGTGAAGTTAAAACTCTGGAGGATGGAGTTTAAAGATAGGAACATGGATGAGTATGAATCTATTGGTGAATTGTTTACAGGAGTGAATGAAAATTTTACCACCATAAGATGTATTGGTGAGAAGTTGGAAGACTCAACTATTTTTGAAAAGATATTTTCAATTCTTCCTCATAAGTTTGATGTCAAAGTTTCATCTTTAGAATATATAGATCCTAAAAATCTTTATTTTTATGATCAACATAGTATTCTTGTTACTTATGAAATGAGAAGAGATAAGGTTATGAAAAGTAAAGAAAATGTTTATCAATAAATGGACTTCAAATATTTTTAAAAGGGAATAATAAAGATAGATAAATAAAATAAGAATTAGGTAATTTAAAATAAGGGGAAGGAGATGAATATTTCAATACAATTGTTACCCTCTTTCTAAGAAATACAATAATGGAAAATGGAAGAGTAAAACCCTTAAATGTTGAAATTGTGAAGGGAAATGGAATTTTGCAAAAAATATTCATAGGAATAAAGTTGAATTGTATGATTCTGAGGAAGATGATGATAACTATCAAAAAAAATTGGAAGAAACATAAGGAAAAATTTCCTTATGATAATAATAAGAAAGTTATCTGAGAAAAATAAATAAGGATGATTCCTCATCCAGTGATGAACATGATCATCAACTCAAATATATTTATATAGATATAAAGGGAAGTAATTATTCATAAAGTGATGATGGTGATGAAGAAGTTAAAAAAATGGAATGGATTATCAAAGAAAATTTAGTAAAATAAATTGAGTAGAATAATAATCTCAATAAAAAAGGATATAAGATGAAGAAATATGTTAAAAGAATAAATTTTCATAACAATGATAAAATGAAGAATGAAGAGAAAAATATCAGTTTTATCATATCTCAGAATATTAATATTGATGATGTTAAAAGAAAACTAAAAAGACATGAGGAAATATCATTCGGTAATGGGAACCTCAACATCAAATAATCTATAATCATTGAAGAAATCAAGAATAAAAAGTTAAATATAGATGAATCTAAAAATATAATAGATGTTCTAAAAGCTATTCTAGATAATAAATAAGAGGATTTCTTATAAAAACAATCAATTCTTCTTAAAATAAAAAGTGATATAAGAAATATGCGATAAAACTTCCCTAATATAGTTTATGTTAAAGGACAAACTTCTAAAGAAGGTGAAAATAAATGTTTAAAAAGTTAGGTTTTTGGGAAAAAAAAATTTCTAAGAAAGATAGAAATCCTTCCAGAAAATATCATCTAGATCAAAGTGTTCCAGGATTTTTAAAGAAACAACAAAAAAACTTTTCTGAAAAAATTCACTATCAGTTTGAATAATCAATATTCAAAGGACACTATTAGTCTTGTGGAGTTTTGGACACAAAGATTATTCATGCTGATATAACATGTCTCTAATAAAAAATCAAGTATGAATATAGGGGGATCTATGATGAGAAAATAAGACCAAATATACTTTTAAATAATGTGGAACCAAAAAAGGAAACTCAGAAGATGAAGAAAGACGAGTATGTTAAGAAAGTTGAGAAAGGAAAGAAGGATGTGTAATAACAAAATGAGTGCTTAGTTATTTGGATTGAAAATGTTAACATGGATAGAAAGTTGGAATAAGTCTAAAAACTAGTTGATGAAAAGGTAAATAAAAATGTTTATGAAGATGTGATAAAATTTGATAAAAATATATCAATAGATTGTGGTTTGAAAATTTAGAGAATATGTAAGAGATGTGAGGAAGAAGGGAATGTTACTAAAATTTGTTTAACTATCCTTGAAGAATAAGTAGAAGGAATTAAAGAGTTGTTACAAACTCACCATAAAAAGGTTATTAAAGAAGAAAATAAGTTTACATCCTTATCAAAAGAATCCGAAGATGAAAATAAAATTGTTACAAGATTTGATAAGGATGAATATATGGAGGAAAGTTCATCTAATGAAAAATCCAATTAGAAGAAGAAAAATTCAAAACTGAGAGAGGATTATCAGTCCAAAATATGATTATAAGAAACAAATTAGGTTCATCCTTATTCCAAAAATATTTTTTATTTGTACTAACTTGTAGGTAATTGAAGAAGTTGAAATATGAAAGATGATGAATGAGTATCTTACTCTTCTTATAAAAGAAATTAATGTGGTTGGGAAAAATGAGTTATTTTGAAAGTTGAGTTTATAAACCTGGAATTTATTATATGTTTGTTGAGATGGGTGTAGTTTAATTCAATGATAGACAAATCCTCTCAAAATTTCCCCAAGAAATGATAATGTTGAAAGAAACATGAAAATGTTTTAATGAAAGTTATGTTATGGAAGAAATTGACAACCTTGATTATAAATTCTTGTTTTCTACAATGGGCTTACCCACGTAGTCAGTTTAGTTAAATAAACATTGTTAAGAAACTTATGTGATACTTATGTTCTCATGAAGAATAATTTCATGATTTTGAGATGAAAAGTTATAAAATTTTGAAATCAGATGATTTTTCAACAAAGAGGGAAACCTATAATGATGTCCCCATTGAATTTGATTGTCAATAAGGGGGAAGGATAAGGGAAAGGGGTAGATATAAGAAATATGGAAAGATATATAGGAATGGATATAAGGAAATGTGAGAAAAGAAAAATAAAATGTGGTATTATTTTTAAGAGGTTGAAATAGGTATTATAAACATACACAAAGGGGGATATTTTTAGGCCCAAGTTATGTTTTAACTGTATTTTTTGTCAATAGATAAATATATGGAAAATATTGAAGAAAGTGAGTAAAGTAAGTAAACAACTTACCTGGTGAGATGGTGATGGAAATCTGGATAAAAGAAGGGTGTTTGAAAAGTTGACAATCAGAACCAGGCACCAATCTTAGTCCATTGGCATGAGTAATTAAATGTGATTAATCAGATTGGGGTTTTGATAGAAATTTGTAGACTACTGGGAATCAGTATCAAGAGATACTAAGTGAGACCAAATGGTTGGGAATTAAAAGAGCTTCAAAGTATTAAACACGACAATGTTTTTTCTGAACACAGATTTCTCATAAATCATGAATGAGTCATAATACAAGCTAGAGTTTGTAGAAGATAGGAAAATAAGATGTAAAGTTTTCTAGTTTCTTATTATCAGTGTGAGGAACATCTAGAATATAAGGATATAAATCATTGGTATGAGAATCATCAGTGTGAAAATATCAAAAGACTAGATTAATGATTGTGCTGAAGAAAATAATTCTCTACCGACACCGATCCATCATAATGGATTTTGAAACTGATTCATTTTATATTGTCGATATCCTTCATATATCATATGTAGAGTTTCATTAGGATGAATTATTTTTCATTTGGGTCAAAAAATAAAAGTATTTATTGTTTCTCAAAGAAGTGGTGGAGAGTCATCAAACTAGTGTTGGCAACGTTCATCTGAGGGAAGCAGAGACCAATCCATTAGATGCATGCTGGCACCGATAATGTCATCTGATGATGAACTATATAGGATGTAGGATTATCAATCTATGGAAGAAGAATAAAATTTTAAATGTTTAAAATGTATTTTCTAGGTAGTTAGAAGCTATTATCATTGAATTTTCATGGAGTTCTGAATCTTTAAAAGTGGAAACTATGTTCATGAAAAAAGAACAGAAACAATGCATTGACAGAATTATCTCATTGTTTTAACAACAATTATTCAATTGATATAGAGAATCTGTATGAGAATACTTTTAGTGTTTACAAGTGGTCATATTAATGGGTTTTTGTTCAGTTCTGCCTGTGTTTTCCTTATAATAAATAATTGTAATGAAGAATTGGATTAAAGAATCAAACTGAAGAAATGTTTTTAAATATTAATACGCTCAAATAATTGATATATTTTAGAAGATTTGATAAGAACCCAGAATTACTAAGAAGTTTTTAATAATTCCAAGATAAAGAATTAAATGAATGAGAAATCCAATAACTGTGAATTTCACTGAGCAGGAAAAAGAATTTGTTTTCCCATCTTATCTATTATGGGGTGCCTATAAAAGGATATCATAATAAATTTGTACTTTTCCAAATGGAATCGTTCACGTATGATAGAGCTTTTATATTTGTAGAATAGGTATTGATATTCCAACAAGCTTTTATTTTTCATGCTGAAGGTGAGGAAGATTATTGAAGTGAGTTTCAATCTTATCATTGGAGTAAGTTCCAATGGGCTATGGTTCACTGGAGCAAGTCCATCAGAGTGATCCAATCAAAAAAATACCCATCGGAGAAATTTTCATCATATTGAGTTCCATCAGATGGAAGAATTATGATCTATGAATTGATTAGAAACTCAATTGAAGAAGAACGAGCATAAGAAGAATTAGACCAAGGCCAATGGGATGGATCTCATCAGACAAAGGTTACTAGTCTGAGGCAGATCAAATTGAATTTTTATAAAGAAGTTTTCCAGAATTTTTTTTTATAGAATGTTTAAAGACAAACAAGTTCCTTAATGAATTATTTAAGTTCATGAATATAATATTTTGGTAAAGATTGATTCATCTTACTTGTTAATAAAGTGAATAATTTATGAAGTGGATTAGAAAAGAATAAGGAAATATAAGCTTGTAACTATGAATACTTACTAGTTTCTAAAAAGGATTATCTTGCTAGGGTGTATAACCAGCTGTGGTAAGGTGGATGTGAAAAAGGATAGTTTGTGGGTATAACCAACTATAGAAGGAATGTTTCTTCTAGAATTATATAATTGTTCACTGCTTGTTCCTTTTTATTTCTGAATGGAAGATAGTGAAAGAATCTATGTTGGTGGGTCTATCCAAAATGTCAAGGAGTAGGTATTTGTACCAAACCTTATAAATAATTTGTGATACCTTCATTTTATATTTTTTCACATATTAAAGGTGAGGTTGATAAGTTTTATTTGAGTGGATAATAACTTTAACATGTTTTAGAGGTTA
The DNA here is from genome assembly GCA_963277665.1 of Viscum album. Classification (NCBI taxonomy): domain Eukaryota; kingdom Viridiplantae; phylum Streptophyta; class Magnoliopsida; order Santalales; family Viscaceae; genus Viscum; species Viscum album. Next base: position 1,403,247,742 of record OY728120.1, on the reverse strand, counting down.
ATAAAATTTACTAAATAAGCTAATAAACTTTCTTATAAATGAAAAAGGAACCATTGATTCACCCCTCTCTCAGTGATATTGATCATATTTAGGACAAACAACAATAAAAGGGGTATGATCTGTAGTGGTAAGAGTTTCTTAACCAAGGTGATGAAAATGAAATGTTTATGGTGGGGAGTGATGTATTAGTTGTAGGGGTATAAACCTCATGCTAGAAGGGTTTTTGGTGTGTATGACTGACTGTGGACTAGTAATAGAGGCATTGTGATGAAAATGAGGAACCAATGAGATGCATGCTTAAATAAAATTAGTGAATCAAATGGGAAATTAGTTGTGGAAGATGATCAAGATCAGCTCTAGATTTGGGCTCAAGATGGTTCTGAAAAGTAATTCAAGATGATTATATTAGAGGTGTGTTGATGTGTGTAATAGGGAATAATGAAGGTTTGGGGTTAGTAGTGGACATAATTGTGAAACCTCATTGAGATTATATTATGAATTCTTATGGGTGTGTTTAGATGGTCATAAAATGCCTCTGGGTGTGAAGGAATTGTGATGAGGTGAGGTGGAAACATGATGAAAATGGGAGCCAAGTGATTTTGAGATAAGTTAGAGGGGGATACACTAACTCAGGTTAGATGAGAAATAAATGTGATTTCTATTTGGATTGGGATCTGGAGGAAAAGCTATCCCATTCTTAATTTTCTTTTGGGAAGATGGTATGCATCTTCCCTAGTTTTTTAATGATGAGAATTTATTCCAATTTTGATTAGGTATTCTCATAGGGGTTGGGAATGGTAGGTTGGGAATCGTGATGAGCATGTCATGGGAGCACGAGTTTGAGTAATTTGGGATTCTTTGTTGCTAGATTCACTAAGAATCAAATGTTTTTAGTTGAAATATTAAGCTTATAAAGGGGAGAACCATAGATCTGATGAGTAGTCGAGGGATGAATTAATAATTTTTTTGGTTGGATGGAATTAGGTAAGCACTATCTTGGTGTTTCAGTTTTGAAAACGATCATTGGGTTGAGTTTTGGCTGGTTAAACTCCATGAGTTGAAGGTTGTGTTTTTTCTATTTTTATCCATTTATAAATGGAATGAGGATGTTAGGTGATAAATGAGGACAAACATAGGTTGGGTGATGCATATGGATGGACAATGGAACTTCTTGGGGATGAGAATTATTATGGCAGGTATTTTTTAAGATTCAATGTCCAGATGGGTCAAAAAATTCAGTATATTTTTGTAACACCTCGAGATTTTATGAGATATATTCCTTTTAATTTCTTTAATGTCTTCTATTGTACACTACATGAATATTATCTTGTACTATATGAAACACTGTATTATCTTGCAGTATACACAACACTATTCTTGGCTCGTGTTACACACAATTTCAAGATTCGTTTTGTCAAAATTATTATACACAACATTAAGTATTGATTTTATTTAATGTATAAATGAAATAAGTTTTTATTATGTTATATTCAACACCAAATGGAGATTGCACTACATGCAACCCTAACTTGGATTGCATTACGCGCAATCAAGACCTTCCTCGATAGCGTGTGTAGTACGCAATACCGGGTTTCACTAAACAACGATATGTTATTAAAATATTATATAAACTAGCTGTTATAAATAGTACTACCCAATTTTTAAATATTTATAAATTTTATCTTTCAAAATGGACTTCAATTTTGGATTCGGAATATCGAAATTATCCTAGGGTGAATTTTTGGTATTTTTCTGAAAACTTTCAATTTTTTATGAATTGTGAAAAATACTGAGTTATAGTTTAAAACCAAATTTTTATTTAAATAATTATTTATTTTAGTTAAATTTTTTTGTGTAAAAATTTATACATAATACTTGTATAAGTTCAATGTAATTCATTGGAGTCATTTTATAATAATTTTAGATATATAAAAATTTTATTGAACTTTTCACCGTCTTTTACCCACCTCCTGGGAGAATTTGAAAATTTACATAAAACATAATTTTACCACTTTTGTGAGTGGAAATTCAAAAATAAAATAGACACAGTTGATATTAGTAATTAAAATGTGGTACAATAAGATGAAAATAATTTTTTGGTGAATAGTAACTTTTAAATTTTATTTACCACGGTTAAAAGTAAATAGGGAAATTAAAGGTAAAAATGATATTATTATTACCCTAAAACATGTCCTAATTATATTAGATAAGTGTAATTAGACCAAAAATAACCTTAATAATAATATATTACCCTTTAGGTCCACTTGGATTAGATTAGGACATATATTATTATTTAATTCAAAGAAGAGTTAAAAGAGTCAAAATCAATGTTTAATAATTAAAACATTTTTAATATAGGGTTATATATAAGATCAATTCGACCATAAATATTCATTAGAAAGATAAAACTATTTCCTACATAATGGTATTTTATTTATAAGTTTTAGATATTAAATAATTTTATTTATTTATGACATAATGATGATGCAGTAATTACCTTATTAATGAAATTTTAACATAATTGATGTTATAAATACCCAAATCAATGTAATTTGAGACTTTTTATGAATTAAACAAATTTTATAGGTTAATATGAAATTTTATTATTTATTTAATTAATGTTTTTAGAAATAATCATTCTCTTATTATTTTCACAAAAATCCATTACCAAATAGTGTCAAAATTGACATAAAATAGTTATTAAAACAAATATTATATTATAAATTAATATTCTACTCCTAAAAATCTAAGGTTCATCCAAATGACTTAGATAAGGTTATATATAATAATAATTAACCACTTGGGGTTCTTTTGGTAGTTTATAGTAATTTTATTAACCATATATTGCAAGAAAACAAGAAGACACGGTAAGAGTTAAATTATTTAACTTAGAGTTAAATCTAAATGATATGGTTAAAATAGTAACCTAAACTTATCTAAAATATATTGGTTGAGATTATTTCGACCCATACCCAATATATCTTAGAAATAAGTCACTTTTGTGCCATTATAAATCTAATATTACCTTATTATAAAATAATATGTTAAGGTTTTCCTAAGGTTCCCCTCACCCCTCTTATAAAAGGGCACTCCCTCTTCTCTCAAATTCACTCCTCACAATCCATTTGGCTCGGAAAAACCCTACCAATTTCTCTTCTAAAAATCTCTATTTATATCATATAGGTTCTCATATTCTCAAAAGACCAACTATAGTTCCCTAAGAGGAAGTTTAAAAGAGACACGTCAAGGAAGAGGTAATCTTTTCTACCGATTCTTTCAAGTTTCTTTCTTCTTCTACTTCCTATTATTTATTTGTTTCACTATAAATTAATAACATCAGTATCACTCATAAAATTATATTCTATTATAAATATTAAACAACCCTATTTAACCTTCTATCCATCCTACGAAAAAATAAATCACCGCGTGTGCGTACGTACGGAATACTGTCTCTACGCCATGGTGTAATCTGTTTTTCCTCCACCACATTACTTGGAGGGGTATAATGGTGTAAAGAATAAATATATATGGTTATTATAACATCATAATTATTATGAGATATTATATCATCCACTCCAATTCCATTCAATAATTATGGGAACGATATCATCGCTCGTGCGTACGTACGGATTACCGTCTCCACGACGCGATGAGATTCATTCTCCATGTTAACCATTCAAAAATGATTAAAAAGTATAAATAATGAACAATAATGAAATATATGACATAATAATGCTACTGTATTTATGTATATATATATATATGTCATCTAATTACTTCCATTAAATGCAATATGGAAATGAAAACATCGTTGATGCGTACGTACGACCTACCTTCTCCATAAACGGTGTATTTCATTTCATGTATATATCTATTATATATATATATAATGAATATATATGATATATAAATCATGTATTACATTATTTAAGTAAGTAAATCATAATATATGAAATAATATAAAGAATAACAAGTCCAAACATGTACGATAAATGAAACAATTTTACCCAAAACGCTGATTTAACATGGAATTGACAAAAGAACAGGTAATATAAAGTCATAAGTGAATCCTATATGATATAATAAATATTATTATGGTTCTGTTACAAGTTAATAATATGTTTAAAAGAACTATACAGGAGTTTCAAACACATACAGAAGAAATTGGACCTACGGTAAGGGATAATTATTCCAATCTCATTTTTATCCGAGATTGTTTATTCGTATGTATTTACTGGGGTTATATTTATCATCCATGTCCATGTTTTCTAATAATGGTTTAATTTATGTTTAAAGTCCTTTTTACCCTTTTATGACTTTTACCACAAGGTATGTAAGGAATATTTCTTTTGTTTACCATTCTAGGTATTTTTTTTTACTTTTTCGGCAAAAGTACAAGAAGAATGTTATTTTTAACTTGTACGGTGTGAATGGAATTTTATGATTTCATAACGCCTCATTTTTGTGAAGCTTCCTCGAAAATATTGCATGATTATTTTCAACAAAATAATTTTATTTTAAAATTTCATGGAATTTTTTGAAAAGAAAATGATTATGAAGAATGAAGGATATTTTCCTCAGGAATTCATTTCAAATGTTTTATCAAAACCGTTTTACATCTAATACGAAATTATTTCATATGTGTATGTTTCAAGTATAAATACTCTATTATTTACGTGGTCTCAATTTTGTTATGATGAAATGATATGCCTTCATTTTATATGGATCATGTTATGATGGGATGATGTTTATGAAACCCATTTCATTCTTTGGGTTATGATGAATGATTTATGTTTATGTTGTGGCACACATAATGGTGATATAATTATGAGACGGGTGGGACCTATATCTCCCTCCAATGCATTGGGTAATGATTTATATCTCATGATATAGACACGGATGGAACGACATGTTAATCCAGTTCAGTGATACAGGGCTAGAATGAGGAGTGAACTTGATTCCGTAAGGGACTTTGTCCACTATGATGGTCTTGGAAGCAATGCCTTGGCTAATATGGATATCATAACATGTGCTTAATGGTTTACACAATTACATGTTTTATTCCCATGCTATTTTATCATCGTTAATGTTTCTTTTTGATCTATGCCTTATGTACTTCCAAGATTTATTTCTCAATATTTCGATGTTTAAACTTTATGTTCATGTTTTTTTTAAGTTCAAATGTATATGATTTGTTTTATTTTCTCCATGATTACCCTTACTGAGAATTTGAGCTCACCCTTTATATGTTTTATTTTCCCCAGGATATAAAGAAAGGTTTTAGGTAATAAAACAAAATGGGAAGATCTTTATGGGAGAAGTTGAAGATCTTTCCCCATGATTAGAAGATTATGTTCTAACTTTCCAAAGATACTAAACTATTACGGTCCTGAAGTTTTGGTTATTTTATTGTATGAATTATTCCACAAAATTAATGTAATTTCCATGTACATCAAGTTCGGGGTCTCTACAGTTGGTATCAGAGGAAAGGATTAGTTAACCTTTGGAAACTAGGATGTGAAAACATTAGTGAGATCCCTAGAGATATTTCTAAGGTATGTCTAGGGATGTCCCTAAGGTTTAGTATAACTATAGGTTACGATACTATAATTATGTTCGTGATCATGAATAACCTAGGGTGAACCTATGGCGTCATGAATTTAAGAATGTGTGATTAGTTAGACATCCCACAAGTGACATTTTATGATTATGTGGTTCCTTGTTATTTTAAATGTTTCTTACACCATGGTTTCTGGTTTTAGTCAATAGAGGGATATAGAAGGAATTGGGTCAAAAATGAATCCAATGGAAAAATTGGTGACTATGAGCAATGAAATTGTGTAATGCCTAGAAAGAATGATTTTGTTATTATGCCGAATCAGTCATCACGATATATGATTAACAAGGTGAACTTTAGTTGTATTCCTCAGTCATCAAATAAGATGAATATGGACTTTTATGGATGTTCTCATGGTGAGTAGAATAGAGAAAGGATTATTGAGATTTTTAAAGAAGGGAAGAATAACCTTGATCAATACATAAAATTGAAGGGAAGATGTTATCTGTGTGGAGTGAAGGGTCGTAGAGTGACAAACTGTTATGGAGTTAAATGTCTTATCTATGGAGAACATGGGAATTACCCAACTCAATGCCATGACCTAAGTGGTTACTTCTAAATCAAGGAAGGACTTATTCCATGAAAATCATTTAAGAGGATGGATTGAAGTGTTTATGTATTGGTATTCAAGAATAATGTTTTTGAGGTACTTTTATGGTATATTGGAATATCTATGTATTGGTCCATTGCGGTTTCCCATAATAATATGGTACTGGTAACCATGAAAAGTGTTTGAAATATTTTTGGAAAGAAGATGATATGTGTATAATGAAGGGATAAAAAGAATTTAATATGTTTGATAGTATTCATGAGCTCATGATTGAGATAAGGACAAAGTGATATCATGGTTTGAGTATATAGAATGTTTTGGATTTTTGTATGTGGAAAGAGTTAACTTTTGATAGCATTAATGGTTTCACTAAGGTTCTATGGTAATACATGTTTCAAAAGAATACCTGATTAAGGTATTAACATGTTTGGAATGTGACCAACAAGATATATCTTGTGACATATGGGGGATAAATGATGGTATTCACATTCTTGTTATGTGACCTTTCCAGTAATCATTTTATTTATACTATGAGATTGGACAGATGTGTTTTGGATAAGTCTAAATATTGGAAAGGATTATGTTGGACATCAGATAGTATTGTTTAAGGAAAGAATATTTTTTTTCAATATTATTTCTGTAATGTTATAATAGTGTAGTTTTAGAAAAAGGACAACCTATAGGATGGGTGACAACCCGTCGTGTCGGACAAGGTTGCAGGAATCGAACCCACAAACGAAGTGCAACAAGCCTTTATCAACTACCACTAGCCTACAAGATGTCTCTAGTTAGTATAAACTAGTTTTATTTTATTAATAACGATGATAGATGAAGTATAATTCCATTTAGGAACCATATCTGATTAATCTCACCATAGATGGACTTATGTATATAACTTTTTCTAACTTATGTTTTAGACAGATGGAATGACCTATCATTCTATCGCATGATCTGCTAAAAATTCACAAAAGACCAATTCAACTTCATTTCTTTAAGAGATGAAGTGGAAATTGTTCGAGGCATAAGCAACGTTGATATTGTACCAAAATAAAGTAAGTATTTCTTTTAATTAATTTTTTTTCAACTTTAGGGAAATGATCTTGAAAAACAAAAAACGTTGTCCTATATGGTAGCTTAGATCATCACAAATTTATGGCTCTATGATTTTTGGATTTTTCATAGCCATGTTCTCTACCACTCTCCATCAGAACTTGATGGTTAGATTTCTCTTCCATATCCATATTTTCACATATGTTCTTCTATGTGGAAACCCAGTGATGAGTTAATTTGGGTAACCATTACGTTTCATAATTTTGTTTTTAAAGTTATGTTTTGGTATTCCTTATTACGATGTGAGTTTCTATTAAAGAAAATTTCTAGTCGTAAACCATTTATATCCCCGATGAATTTTGAGGGTGAAATTCATTTTAAGGGAGGTAGAATGTAACACCCTGAGATTTTATGAGATGTATTCTTTTTAATTTCTTTGATGTCTTCTATTGTACACTACACGAAGATTAGCTTGTACTATATGCAATACTGTATTAGCTTGCAGTATACGAAACACTATTCTTGGCTCGTGTTACACACAATTTCAAGATTCGTTTTGCCAAAATTATTCTACACAACATTAAGTATATATTTTGTTTAATGTATAAATAAAATAAGTTTTTATTATGTTATATGCAACATCAAATGGAGCTTTCACAACAAAAAACCCTAACTTTTCTTTCATTACACGCAATCAAGACATTCCTCGATAGCGTGTGTAGTACGTAATACCGGGTTTCACTAAGCAACAATATGTTATTAAAATATTATATAAACTAGCCGTTATGAATAGCAATACCCACTTTTTGAAATTTTATAAATTTTATCTTTCAAAATGGACTTCATTTTTGGATTCGTAATATCGAAATTAGACCAGGGTGAATTTTTGGTATTTTTCTGAAGGCTTTCAATTTTTGATGAATAGTGAAAAACACTGAGTTATAGTTTAAAACAAAATTTTTATTTAAGGGATTATTTATTTTATTTAAATTTATTTTAGGTAAATATTGATACATAATACCTATATATGTTCAATGTAATTCATTGGAGTCATTTTATAATAATTTTAGATATATAAAAATTTTATTGAACTTTTCACCGTCTTTTACCAACCACCTAGGAGAATTTGCAAATTTACATAAAACTTAATTTTACCGCTTCTGTGAGTGGAATTTCAAAAATAAAAGAGACACCGTTGATATTAGTAATTAAAATGTGGTTCAATGGGATGAAAATATTTTTTTTTGTGAATAGTAACTTTTAACTTTTATTTACCATAGTTAAAAGTAAATAGGGAAATTAAGGGTAAAAATGATGTTATTATTACCCTAAAACATGTCCTAATTCTATTGGATAAGTGTAATTCGACCAAAAATAACCTTACAAATAATATATTACCCTTTAGGTCCACTTGGATTAGATTAGGACATATATTATTATTTAATTCAAAGAAGTGTTAAAAGAGTTAAAATCAAAGTTTAATAATTAAAACATTTTTAATATATGGTAATACATAAGATCAATTCGACCATAAATATTAATTATAAAGATAAAAATATTTCCTACATAATGGAATTTTATTTATATGTTTTAGACATTAACTAATTTTATTTATTTATGACATAATGATGATGTAGTAATTACCTTATTAATGAAATTTTGACACAATTGATGCTATAAATACCCAAATCAATGTAACTTGAGAATTTTTATGAATTCCAATAATTTTATAGGTTAATATGAAATTTTATTATTTATTTAATTAGTTTTTTTATAACTAATAATTCTGTTATGACTTTCACAAAAATCAATTACCAAATAGTGTCAAAATTGACATAAAATAGTTTTTAAAACAAATATTATATTATTAATTAATATTCTATTCCTAAAAATCTGAGGTTCGGAAAAATGACTTAGATAAGGATATATATAATAATAATGAACAACTTGGGGTTCTTTTTTCAGTTTATAGTAAGTTTATTAACCATATATTTTAAGAAAACAAGAAGACATGTTAAGAGTTAAATTATTTAACTTAGAGTTAAATCTAAATGATAAGGTTAAAATAGTAACCTAAACTTGTCTAAAACCTATTGGTTGATATGATTTCGAACCATACCCAATATATCTTCGAAATAAGTCACTTTTGTTCCATTATAAACCGAATATGACTTTATTATAAAACAATATTTTAAGCCTTTCCTAAGGTTCCCCTCACCCCTCTTATAAAAGGGAACTCCCTCTTCTCTCAACTTCACTCATCCCAAGCCATTTGGCTCCGCCAAAACCTACCCATTTCTCTTATCAACATCTATAGTTATATCATATAGGTTCTGGTCTTCTCAAAATACCAACTCTAGTGCCCTAAGTGGAAGTATAAAAGAGACACGTCAAGGAAGATGTAATCTCTTCTACCGATTCTTTCAAGTTTCTTTCTTCTTCTACTTACTATTGTTTATTTGTTTCACTATAAATTAATAAAATAAGTATCAATCATATAATTATATGTCATTATAAATATGAAAGAAACCTATTTCACCTTATATCCATCCTACGAAAAATGAAATCACCGCGCGTGCGTACGTATGGAATACCGTCTCCACGCCATGGTGTAATATGTTTTTCCTCCACCACCTTACTTGTATGGGTATAATGGTGTCAAGAATAACTATATATGGTTATTATAAAGTCATAATAATTATGATATATTATATCATCCACTCCAATTCCATTCAATAATTATGGGAATGATATCATCGCTCGTGCATACGTACGGATTACCATCTCCACGATGTGATGAGATTCATTCTCCATGTTAACCATTAAAGAATGATTATAAAGTATATATAATGAAAAATAATGAAATATATGACATAACAATGCTACTGTATTTATATATATGTATATATTTCATCTACTTACTTCCATTAAATTCAATATAGAAATGAAAACATCGTTAATGCGTATGTACGACCTACCTTCTCCATGAACGGTGTATTTCATTTCATGTATCTATCTAATATATATATATATTGAATATATATGATATATAAATCATAATATAAGTAATAATATAAAGAAAAACAAGTCCAAACATATACGATAAATGAAACGATTTTACACAAAATGCTGCTTTAACATGGAATTAAAAAACGAACGGGTAATATAAAGTCCTAAGTGAATCATATATGATATCATAATTATTATTATGGTACTGTTACAAGTTAATAATATGTTTAAACCCACTATATAGGAGTTTCGGACAAATATGGAAGAAATTGGACCTACGGTAAAGGATAATTATTCCAATCTCATTTTTATCCGAGATTATTTATTCGTAAGTATTTACTGGGGTTATATCTATCATCCATGTACATGTTTTATAAGAATGGTTTAATTTATGTTTAAAGTCCTATTTACCCTTTTATGACTTTTACCACAAGGTATGTAAGGAATCTTTCTTTTGTTTACCATACGAGGTATTTGTTTTTGACTTTTCCGGCAAAAGTACAAGAAGAATGTTATTTTTAACTTGTACGGCGTGAAAGAATTTTTATGATTTCATAACGCCTAATTTTTGTGAAGCTTCCTCTACAAGATTGCATGATTATTTTCAAAAAAATCATTTTATTTTAAAATTTCATGGCATTTTTTGAAATGAAAATGATTTTGAAGAAGAGAAGGATATTTTCCTCAGGAATTCATTTCAAGTGTTTTACCAAAACCGTTTTCCATATAAGATGACATTATTTCATATGTGTATGTTTCAAGTATAATGAATCTATGATTTACATGGTTTCAATTTTCTTATAATGAAATGATATGCATTCGTTTTATATGGATTATGTTATGATGGGATGATGTTTATGAAACCCATTTCATTCTTTGGGTTATGATGAATGATTTATGTTTATGTTGTGGAACACGTAAGAATGATTTAATTATGAAACGGGTGGGACTTATATCTCCCTCCAATGCATTGAGTAAAGATTTATATCTCATGAGATAGACATGGATGGAACAGTATGTTAATCCGGTTCAGTGATACAGGGCTAGAACGAGGAGTGAACTCGATTCAGTAAGGGACTTTGTCCACTATGATAGTCTTGGTAGCAATGCCTTGGATACTATAGAAATCATAACATGTGATTAATGGTTTCCACAATTACATGTTTTTTTCCCATGCTATTTTATCATGGTTAATGTTTCTTTTTGATCTATACCTTATGTATTTCCAAGATTTATTTCTCAATATTTTGATGTTTAAACTTTATGTTCATGTTTTTTTAAGTTCAAATATATATGATTTGTTTTATTTTCACCATGCTTACCCTTACTGAGCATTTGAGCTCACCCTTTATATGTTTTCTTTTCCCTAGGATTTAAATAAAGGTTTTATGTAATAAAAAAAAGGGAATATATTTATGGGAGAAGTTGAAGATCTTTCACTATGATTAGAAGATTATGTTCCAATTTTACAAAGACACTAAACTATTACGGTCATTAAGTGTTGGTTCTTGTATTGTATTAATTATTCCACAAAAGTAATGTAATGTCCATGTACGTCATGTTCGGGGTCTCTACAGTTTGTATCAGAGGAAAGGTTTAGTTTACCTTTGGAAACTAGGATGCGAAAACATTAGTGATATCCCAAGAGATATTTCTATGGTATGTCTAGGGATGTCCCTAAGGTTTAGTATAACTATAGGTTACGGTACTAGAATTATGTTGGTGATCATGAATAACCTAGGGTGAAACTAAGGTTTCATGAATTTAAGAATGTGTGATAAGTTAGAAATCCCACAAGTGACATTTTATTATTATGCGATTCCTTGTTATTTTAAATGTTTCTTACACCATGGTTTCTGGTTTTAATCAATGGAGGGAACTAGAAGGAATTGGGTCAACAATGAATCCAATGAAAAAATTGGTTACTATGAGCCATGAAAATTTTTAATGCCTAGAAAGAATGATTTTGTTATTATACTGAATCATACATCACGATATATGATTAACAAGGTGAACATTAGTTGTATTCCTAAGCCATAAAATAAGATGACGATGGACTTTTATGGATGTTCGCATGGTGAGGATCATAGAGAAAGGATTATTGATATTTCTAAAGAAGGGAAGAAGAACCTTGATGAATACATCAAATGGAAGGGAAGATGTTATTTGTGTGGAGAGAAGGGTCATAGAGTCACAAACTGTTATGGAGTTCAATGTCTTATCTGTGGAGAACATGGGCATTACCCAAATCAATTCCCTAACCTAAGATGATACTTCTAAATCATGGAAGGACATATTCCATGAAAATCATTTCAGAGGATGGATTAAAGTGTTTATGTATTGGTATTCAAGAATAATGTTGTTGAGGTAATTTTATGGTATATTGGAATATCTATGTATTGGTCCATTGTGGTTTTCCATAATAATATGGTACTGGTAACAATGAAAAGTGTTTGAAATATTTTTGGAAAGTAGTTGAAATGCGCATAATGAAGGGATAAAAAGAATTTAATATGTTTGATAGTATTCATGAGCTCATGATTGAGATAAGGACAAAGTGATATCATGGTTTGAGTATATAGAATTTTTTGGATTTTTGTATGTGGAAAGAGTTAAATTTTGATAGCATTCATGTTTTCACTAAGGTTATATGGTAATACATGTTTCAAAAGAATACATGATTAAGGTATTCACATGTTTGGAATGTGACCAACAAGATATATCTTGTGATATATGGGGGATAAATGATGGTATTCGCGTTCTTGTTATGTGACCTTTCTAGTAATCATTTTCTTTATACTATGAGATTGGACATATGTATTTTGGATAAGTCTAAAGATTGGAATGGATTATGTCAGACATCAGATAGTATTGTTTAAGGATAAAATATTTTTTTGATATTATTTCTATAATGTTATAATAGTGTAGTTTTAGAAAATGGAAAACCTATAGGATGGGTGACAACCCATCGTGTCGGACAATGTTGCAGGAATCAAACACAAAACCGAAGTACGACAAGCCTTTATCAACTACCACTAGCCTACAAGATGTCCCTGGTTAGTAGAAACTAGTTTTATTCTATTAAGCAGGATGATAGATGAAGTATAAGCCCAATTTGGAACCATATCTGATTAATCTCACCATAGATGGACTTATGTATATAACTTTTTCTAACTTATGTTTGAGACAGATGGAATGACCTATCATTCTATCGCATGATCTGCTAAAAATTCACAAAAGAAAAATTCAACTTCATTTCTTTAATAGATGAAGTGGAAATTGTTCGAGGCACAAGAAACGTTGAGATTGTACCAAAATCAAGTAAGTATTTCATTTAATTCAATTTTTTTTCAACTTTAGGGAAATGATCTTGGAAACCAAAAAACGTTTTCTTAGATAGTATCTTGGATTATCACAAATTTATGGCTCTATGATTGTTGGATTTTTCATAGCCATGTTCTCTACCACTCTCCATCCGAACTTGATGGTTAGATTTCTCTTCCATATCCATATTTTCACATATGTTCTTCTATGTGGAAACCCAGTGATGAGTTAATTTGGGTAACCGTTACGTTTCATACTTTAGTTTTTAAAGTTATGTTTTGGTATTCCTTTTTATGATGTGGGTTTCTATTAAAGAAACTTTCAAGTAGTAAACCATTTATAACCTCGACAAATTTCGAGGGTGAAATTAATTTTAAGGGAGGTAGAATGTAACACCCCGAGATTTTATGAGATATATTATTTTTAATTTATTTGATGTCTTCTATTGTATACTACATGAATATTATCTTGTTCTATACACAACACTGTATTAGCTTGCACAATATGCAACACTATTCTTGGCTCGTGTTACACACAATTTCAAGATTTGTTTTATCGAAATTATTCTAAGCAACATTAAGTATAGATTTTGTATAATGTATAAATAAAATAAGTTTTTATTATGTTATATGCAACATAAAATGGAGCTTTCACTACACACAACCCTAACTTCGCATGCATTACACGCAATCAAGACCTTCCTCGATAGCATGTGTAGTACGTAATACCGGGTTTCACTAAACAATGATATGTTATTAAAATATTATATAAACTAGCCATTATGAATAGTAATACCCACTTTTTGAAATTTTATAAATTTTATCTTTGAAAATGGACTTAATTTTTGGATTCGGAATATCAAAATTAGCCTAGGGTAAATTTTTGGTTTTTTTTCTGAAAACTTTCAATTTTTGATGAATAATGAAAACCACTGAGTTATAGTTTAAAACCAAATTTTTATTTAAATAATTATTTATTTTATTTTAATTTATTTTAGGTAAAAATTGATACATAATACCTATATAAGTTCATTGTAATTCATTGGAGTCATTTTATAATAATTTTAGATATAAGATAATTTTATTGAACTTTTCACCATCTTTTAACCCACCTCCCAGTAGAATTTGCAAATTTACATAAAACGTAATTTTACCGCTTCTATGAGTGGAATTTAAAAAATAAAAGAGACACAATTGATATCAGTAAGTAAAATGTGGTTCAATGAGATGAAAATAATTTTTAGTGAATAGTAACTTTTAACTTTTATTTACCACATTTAAAAGTAAATAGGGTAACTAAGGGTAAAAACGATATTATTATCACCCTAACACATGTCCTAATTCTATTTTATAAGTGTAATTTGACCAAAAATAACCTTAGGAATAAAATATAACCCTTTATGTCCACTTGGATTAGATTAGGACATATTTTATTATTTAATTCAAAGAAGAGTTAAAAGAGTTAAAATCAAAGTTTAATAACTAAAACATTTTTAATATAGGGTTATACATAAGATAAATTCGACCATAAATATTCATTAGAAATATAAAAATATTTCCTACATAGTGGTACTTTATTTATAATTTTTAGACATTAAATAATTTTATTTATTCATGACACAATGATGATGTAGTAATTAACTTATTATTGAGATTTTAACATAATTGATGTTATAAATACCAAAATAAATGTAATTGGAGACTTTTTATGAATAAAAATAAATTTATAGGTTAATATTACATTTTAGAATTGATTTAATTAACTTTTTTTGAACTAATCATGCTGTTATGATTTCCAAAAAATTCAATTACCAAATAGTGTCAAAATTGACATAAAATAGTTTTTAAAACAAATATTATATTATTAATTAATATTCTATTCTTAAAAATATATGGTTCAGAACAATGACTTAGATAAGGTTATATATATTAATAATGTACCACTTGGTCTTCGTTTGGCAGTTTATATTAATTTTATTAACCATATATTGTAAGAAAACACAAAGACATGGTAAAAGTTAAATTATTTAACTTAGAGTTAAATCTAAATGATAAGGTTAAAATAGCAACCTAAACTTGTCTAAAACCTATAGTTTGAGATAATTGAGACCAATACCCACTTTATCATAGAAATAAGTCACTTTGGAGCCATTATAAATCGAATATTACTTTATTATAAACTAATATTTTTTTTCCTAAGGTTCCCCTCACCCCTCTTATAAAAGGGCACTCCCTCTTCTCTCAACTTCACTCCTCCCAAGCCATTTGTCTCGGACAAACCCTGACCATTTCTCTTCTCAACATCTCTAGTTATATCATATATGTTCTGGTCTTCTAAAAAGACCATATCTAGTGCCTTAATAGGAAGTATAAAAGAAACACTTCAAGGAAGAGGTAATCTCTTCTACTGATTCTTTCAAGTTTCTTTCTTCTTCAAATTCCTCTTATTTATTTTTATAATTATAAATTAATAACATCAGTATCAATAATATAATTATATGTTATTATAAATATGAAACAAACCTATTTCACCTTCTACCCATCCTATGGAAAATGAAATCACCACGCGTGCGTACTTACAGAATACTATCTCCACGCCGTGGTGTAATCTGTTTTTCCACCAGCACCTTACATGGATGAGTATAATGGTGTAAAGAATAACTATATATGGTTATTATAACATCATAATTATTATGGGATATTATATCATCCACTCCAATTCCATTCAATAATTATGGGAACGATATCATCGCTCGTGCGTACGTACGAATTACCGTCTCCACGACGCGATGAGATTCATTCTCCATGTTAACCATTCAAGAATGATTATAAAGTATATATAATGAATAATAACAAAATATATGACATAATAATTATACTAGATATATATATATATATATTTAATCTACTTACTTCCATTAAATTCAATATGGAAATGAAAACAGAGTTCATAAGTACACACGACCTACCGTCTCCATGAACGGTGTATTTCATTTCATGTATCTATCTATTATATATATATATAATGAATATATATGATATAAAAATAATTTTTTAAATTTTTTAATTAAGTAAATCATAATATAAGTAATAATATAATGAACAATAAGTCCAAACACATACGATAAATGAAATGATTTTACCCAAAACGCTGCTTTAACATGGAATCGAGAAAATAATGGGTAATATAAAGTCATAAGTGAATAATACATGATATCATAAATATTATTATGGTTATTTTACAAGTTAATAATATGTTTTAACCCACTATACTGGAGTTTCAGACACATATGGAAGAAATTGGACCTACGGTAAGGGATAATTATTCCAATCTCGTTTTTATCTGAGATTGTTTATTCGTAAGTATTTACTGGGGCTATATTTATCACCCATGTACATGTTTTATAAAAATGGTTTCATTTATGTTTAATGTCCTTTTTACCCTTTTATGAATTTTAACACAAGGTATGTAAGGAATATTTCTTTTGTTTACCATACAAGTTAGTTTTTTTGACTTTTCTGGCAATAGTACAAGAAGAAGGTTATTTTTAACTTATACGGTGTGAATGGATTTTTATGGTTTCATAACGTCACATTTTCATGAAGCTTACTCTACAAGATTACATGATTATTTTAATCAAAATCCTTTTCTTTTAAAATTTCATGGCATTTTGTGAAAATAAAATGATTTTGAAGAAGAAAGGATATTTTCCTCAGGAATTCATTTCAAGTGTTTTATCAAAACGATTTTCTATATAAGATGAAATTATTTCATATGTGTATGTTTCAAGTATAATTACTCTATGATTTACATAGTTTCAATTTTCTTATGATGAAATTATATCCATTTGTTTTATATGGATTATGTTATGATGGGATAATGTTTATGAAACCCATTTTGTTCATTGGGTTATGATGAATGATTTATGTTTATGTTGTGGCATATGTAAGAATGATTTCAATATGATATGGGTGGGACCTATATATCCCTCCAATTTATTAGGTAAAGATTTATATCTCATGAGATAGACATGGCTGGAATGACATGTTAATCTGGTTCAGTGATACAGGACTGGAATGAGGAGTGAACTCGATTCAGTAAGGGACTTTGTCCACTATGATGCTCTTGGAAGAAATGACTTGGCCACTATGGAAATCATAACATGTGCTCAATGGTTTCCAAAATTACATGTTTTATTCCCATTCTATTTTATCATGGTTAATGTTTCTTTTTGATCTATGCCTTATTTACTGCCAAGATTTATTTTTCAAGATTTTGATGTTTAAACTTTATGTTCATGTTTTTTAAGTTAAAATTTATATTATTTGTTTTATTTTCTCCATGATTACCCTTACTGAGAATTTTAGCTCCCCCTTTATATGTTTTCTTTTCCCCAGGATTTAAATAAAGGTTTTAGGTAATAAAACAAAAGGGGAAGATCTTTATGGGAGAAGTTGAAGATCTTTCACCATGATTAGAAGATTCTGTTCCAAGTTTCCAAAGACACTAAAATATTACGGTCCTTGAGTGTTGGTTCTTGTTATGTATTAATTATTCCACAAAAGTAATGTAATGTCCATGTACGTCAAGTTCGGGGTCTCTAAAATTTTTGAATTTTCATTTATTGGATGGGTCAAATATTGGATCAAGACTTGAAATAATATTTTGAGATGTGGAATTCCCCAAAGTAATGGATTGAGATGAGTAATGAGTCTTAAAATGTGTATCATGTGTTTTGATGATATTTAGAGGCTTCGGGTTATGTTTTTGGAGTTTTGGAAAATTCTGTCTAGGGTGCATGGTTTGGTGTGCACAATTTAGGATAAACTATGTGAAACCTTGATGCTCAAGAAATTTTCAATTAATTTTGAACTAAACAATGTTAAGTTTCACTATTTGGTCATGTTTTGGGTTAAATAACACAAGATAAATGGGAAAATGTACGAGGTGAATGAGAGTTTGAGACTTAATTCATGACCTATGTATGGTTTTTGAAAAACCATGTGCTTGGTTATAGAGGTTTTCCAATAGGGGTGTGCATAGTTGGTGTATGGTTTAGACCACAATGTGGACAAACCATGTGGGAGGTTTGGGTTGTTCAACCACAGAATTTGTGCACAATTTGGAAAAACATGTGGCCAAACCATGGAGCTTCACACAATAACATTAAAATGGTGATTTTACCATTTCCCAATATGGGTTTTAACTTAACCCTTCCATTTATCTTCCCATTTTCTACACGAAAATGAATAGAGATGCTCTTACCTCTCCCCTTCTTCGAGCCTCATCAAGGAGGTGTTATTAGTGGTTTTATTTGGAATTTTGAGATAATAATTTATCTCTAATGACTCCATTCCTTCCATTTATCCTCTCTATAAATTTTTAGGTTTTTTATTTAGGTTTTTTGACGATTCCACTAAAGCATGGTGGAATCATCCTTTATCATTGGGACTTTGGTTATATTGTGTAGATGATATCCTAAAATGAGTTTGTGTGGAATTTTTTTGAAGTATTTTCTCATGGTAAATTTTCATAGGTTTTTTCAAAAAATTTAATTTATTTAAGTGTATAAATGGTATCTCTTCTTATTGAATTTCATAGGAATGTTGTTGGGATTATATTATGGAATTTCTATGTTAGTTTATTGGAGTTTTATTAAGTAGCTATCGACCTGATGAGTTGTTTGACATTATAACGAGTTAGGTTTTGATTAATTAATTAATTATGTTTGTTATAATTAATTAACCACTTTTTTTGGTGTGAGTCTAGATCATGGGTTATTGAGCTGAGATCAGTTGGATGCTAAAGAGTTTGGATGTGACTTGGATAAGCCTTGGAAAGGTCACCGTGCTTGGGAAATTTTATGGAAAGATTTTCTAATGAGGTAGTCAGTATAAGAGATTTACCCAGAATCTTGATAATTATTTTTTAGGTTTATGAGATATGTTCCTTAGAGAAATCATGTGGTTTTGTTTCCCCCTTGGTTTAAGTTGATGGATTAAGTATTTCTTGTGCTTATATAGACCATATACATAACCTTTTGGATCCATGGTGTTTTTAGACCAATCCTACGACCATCCATGGGGTGTTCCACCTTTGAAAAATGGAATTAATTATAATTATATTTTCAAAAAAAAAACCTATAATGAATTTTGAAATAATTAGATGGAATTATTTGTATTTTGATTTATCTATGCATTACCATGTTGGAAAACTATGTTTCAAATTGAATGTTTTTTTGAAATTTTGTGTTGACCTCAAAGAGATTTTAAAGGGGCCAAAATGGTTTTTAAAATTTGATTGAAATGTATGTGTGTTTCCCCCATAGGTTAAAATTCCTTAATGTCGCTTTTAATGAATTTTTAGAAAGTAAAGGTTTTGGACCCTGTTTGGTTTTTCAAAGATAAACTCCTAGGTTTAAAATAGTTGGTTACAAAAAAGTTTAAATAAGGATTTTGGGTTTTTTTATTTTTAGGCATGTGAAAAGTGTTGGGGTTTGTTTTGGAATATTTTGGTTTTGAAGGCCCATTCAGAACTTGGTATATCATTAATTTTATAAAGGGTATTGAATATTTGTAAATGAAAGTTGGTGAACCATTTATGTTAATACATTAAAAAGGTTAGGTATATTGAACCTTGAAAAATGGAATTTATTGATAATATAATGGTTTATGATTTTTGACATGGAGTTCCTTCTCCATGTATCAGGTTATAGACTGATGATCTTAGAACCATTGATGTTATTTATGGTTGGTGGGATGTTAGATCGATGAATCTCTCCCTTGGGTGGGCCATACTGATGCTCTAGGCACCCCAATGCACAATAGTTTTAGAGGATGGACTGATGGTCTTGACTCCAGGGGTATATACATGGCATTCAATATCATAGTTTGGGAGGATGGAAATGACATTCCACATCATAGTTGGAATGGATGGACATGGAGTTACAAATCTCTATTTAATACTTGGACTAATTCTCTATGTTTGTCGACCTACGACCCCTATAATATATAGTTAGGTGGTTATACATGATATTATGAATCCAGGTTGGATTCTTGGACCAATACTCCTTGTTTTATGAACTATGACCCTTATGATAAATGGTTCAGAAGACCAAAATGGGACAAAAAATATTTGATGTGTATGGGAGCCAAGGGAATAAAAGAAAAAAATATTTAATTTGAGTATTGTTACAAAATTAAACCTGATTTATTTACCTACTAGTTTAAAGTTTATTTATACTTCTATATACACTGATGCTTAGAAATGTATTTTCCTTCAATAAAATTTGGTGGTGGCCTATGGATTTTCACTCACACCCTGCTCAGGCCTCTAGTTCATATGGGTACCCAAGAATCAATCACATGTTTATTGCAGGTACATGTTTTCTCTATGTCCCATGTTGAGTTTCTAATGGTCGGGCGAGATAGCTCAGATATTTTTTAATGACTGGATGGGTTTAGCTCATAGATTTTGTAAAGCCTTTCTGTAGTTTATTTTTTTATGTCATGTAACTAGCTCAGTGGTTAGTTGGTTATATGTATGACATGAACGTTCAATCCTTTACTGTATTTCATTTTATTAAAACATACACTCATTTCAATGTATTTATCCTTTCTACTTACTATGTTATGTATGGTATTTGGTTATTTAGTTTTGGTTGTGCACTATGATATCAGGATATAGTCTCCTCACAGTACCATCTTATACGCCCACTACTATTCAGCAGCCTTTTGCATATGATGAGTCATGCTTGAGGTCATGTGGTGAACTAGATTTCATATCCATTTAACAATATTTTTTCCTTTAAAAGTTTTATGTGGTTTTAAAAAAAAAATATTTAACCCAATATTATATTAATATTTCTCTTATATTTTTTTTGAAATATCATGATTTTATTATAAAATATATGTTTCTAATGATCTTGTGGTCATCTTTATCTATTATTAATTTTTTGGTCATTAAATTTCTATTGAAACATTCACTTTCTTATGATCATATTTTACTAGAAATTATATTTCTCTTAAATATATATATATTCTTTGTATCATGGATATGGTTATTACCTCAACGGTATACCATTTATACATATAGAATTTTAATTTGAATGTTATTTTATTGATCGGGGAAATACTGATATTCCATTTTATTTACTCAATTCAGATATTTGTTGATAAATTTTTTTATGAATTAAATTGATCATTTAATATATTAAGAATTCATTGGACATGATTTGATGGATGGGTCCTGGAATTATATATCCCCTCGATGCATCAAAAGGTCATATGAGATAAACCAGTTGGGTAAACATATTAAATGGGTTTTTGGTGTATAACCACCCATAGTTTAATCTATCTTAGAATAAGGTCTTGATGGAAAATATTTCATGAAGTATGAGATCATGACATTAACTATTATATATTTCCTTCATTGAGAATTTATTTACTATTATCAATGATATTATTGTATTGATATCATCCATGAACACATTTCATGTTCAAGTTATTGATTAAATGGAATTATTTTCTAGTTATTTACCTTTCCATATTGACGACGACTTATTAACTCATGATATCTTCCACTGTATGTAACCCTTAATGAGAATCTTAGGTCACCTTTATTTTATTTTCCTTTCAATAGAATATGAATAAGGAATCTTTGAAAGAGTTCAATGATTCATAATTTTTTTAACTTTCACTATGTTTATATATTTTATTATTAATGTAAAATTATAATCATGTTTTTATTTAGTTCTTTAAGACTACTAAACTATTTGGTCCGTTGGGATGTGATCGCTTGTATCTTTTTCCAATGTAATAAAATAGTCATCAGATCTTGGATCATGGGGTCAGGGTCTTTATAATTGGTATTAGAGAAGGTTTAGTATAAACCGTGGGAACTAGATTTAGGAAACCATATATTAGGGAACATAACCATATGAAAAACTTTGAGAATAATTCTAAGTATAAAATAACATCCTAATGTTTTGGTAAGGTAGAGATTGTGTGGTTTTCCAAGAAATACATCCTTATTTGGATACTATAAGTGGATGTGGTTTTGACATTGATGAATCTCGGGGTAATAACCCCCAAAAGAGTTGGTTGAATATATATCGTCCATCATTCTAGTTTATGATGAGTGTTCCATTACTACACACCTATCTTTACACTCTTTAGGGGATATTAATGGGTTAATTCACATTTTATTTAAGAACCATTATAAGTAATGAGAGAGTAGAATCTATAAAAACCTGTGATATGACATAGTAATATGGGATAAACCTAAATTGGCATGGGTTGATAAGTCTAAGGTTCATCATAAGTTTAAATCCATAGATACCTCCTTGGAGGTTTTGTGTGATTAATGTTTGATATTATTAAGGGTATTTTCAGAGACATTTATGGGATACAAACCTTTAGTTTAGTATATGTATTAGTAAAAAATTATTTTAGTAGTAGTCATTTTATATTTTTTGGATACAAGTTTAAAGTTATTGAAATCCTTTACGATTAATATGATCACTGATGTTAAGGTAATTATGGTTGATTAGGACAAAAGAGGAATATATCATTTATATAACTATGTGATTGAAAATTGATTTTCTGAATAAGTGATTAATGTTAAGTATACAATATTGGGAATATTATATGACTAAGGAAAAACTAATTTGAGGAATAAATATTGTGTTAACTTATGGAAAAAATATGATTGTCTTCTATCTTTATGGTGATTCAGGATATTTATTGAAACAATTAGCATATTTTGGGGAGTATATAATTAGGGTATATACATTGTTTTTATAAAACCATATAAGATATTTATATTATTTGGAGATAATAATTAGGTTGATCTTGAATATATATATATATATATGATGAAATCATTCATATTTTTGGTATTTAGATTTTGGTCAGGCTTATTTTGGAGGATTATTAAGGTTGAGTTGAACTTTGAGTGTTATTTTTGAGGTTTTAGAGATCAATGTATTATATTTATCTATTTTGGGTAACTTATTCTGAACATTTTGGTTTTGTTTAATATTTACAGAAATAAGTAATTACTTTAAATTATTATATGGATCATATTATCTTTCAAAAATTAATTTTAGTGCTTCAGGCTTGATAAATACATCTTGAATATTTATTTCATAGAATAAGAGTTGAAGTGAAAATTGATCTAATCACAACCAAATGATGAAATTGTTATTATGAAATAAAAATAAATCATGTAAGTATATTTTCCCATATAATATAACTTGATAGTAATATAATCCCTAAAATTTAGGATAAATAACTTAAAATAAAAATGTTAAACTTTTACCTTCATTTCCAATGAATTGATATTATTTTTACACCTCACAATGTAATTTTTTTACGTCAAAAAGAAATTTTAAAATTGGATAAGTTAGAACCCAGAAAAATTCAGTCAAATGAAATTTGAAACTATATAATAAATTACTAGTCCATTATATAGAAATTTAAAACAGGTTGAATCATTTACCCTATAAAGGATCAAGTCGATGGAGGATACTTCCATGTCTGGATCATCCTTCAGGAGGTCCTCAAAATGATAAGTCATCTTTTCCCATGTCTAGATGCACTCTTCCAAATTGATCTTTCAGTTATCAATCACTTGAACCAAGATGCTATCTTGTTTGTTGATTCAAAGTAGTTGACCCTCATTGTGTTCATATCAGATATCTCTATCATACATTATATCAGCCTCCTCTTTAGGAACATTGAAATTAAAGGATTTCTATAGTATCTATTCCTTGAAATTTAGTATCCACACCAAGACATTAGATATGATACCCTATTACCTTCCTGAATCCACTTGGAGTTCCATGATTTTTACCCTCACCAGTAGCTATTCTGGGTTGGTAATCATGTCACCTTTTTTCCTCATCTACCTCATGCAACAAAAGTGAAATTTTCTCTCCTGTATGGATAATGTCCTAAGTAAATCATCATTTTTCACCACCACTGGACTTTCCTCAACCCCAGTATGTTTTCCCCCACTGAATGGGTAACCATGGGATTTGGAATATTTGAGTAATTTTTACGGTTTTTGGTTTTTTTCCTTTGTTTATAGGAAAATTCCCAGTCGTATTACCTTGCTTCCCATTCCTCGAGCCACACCCAATATCCATTATTTCATAGTGATCCTATTCAAATTGTGAATCTATTAGGGAATAAATTTCTTGATCACTCTACTCAACATCCACCCAGGTTTTAGACTCAGACTACTTCCTCTTCCTTGTTGGAAAGAACTACAACCACCATTCAAGATCAACCTCCTCTTACATGTTTCCATTCTAGGATGTGTATCTATTTTGAATCTATATTGAGATAGAGGGTTCCTTCAAGGTCGAATACCCATGAAACTAAGAAGTCCCTGCAATCTTCTCAGGAGTAGTCTAAAGAGATTTGGGAAACCTTGAATAAGAGAATTGCATATTACAATCGTCCCTAGTGTCATTAGTTTCATTCAAAAAAGCACCGAAATCAAATTCTTGTCCTTTGTCTTCACCTAAAACCATAATATCCTGAAAAAAATAAGGTGAAATAGAAGTAAAACATGTAATAGCCTCCTATGGAACCTACACTACTGGCTTAGAGCCATCCATGCCCCACCTCAGTCTGCCAAATAAGTCTAAGACCCATGGTTATGGGATCAGAGGCCTAACCAAATTCTGACGAGAGTCTAAAATAACCAGAACACTGGAACCGAAGATATATGTTTAGGGGTTTGTAAAGGAAAAAACCTTCACCCCTCACTGGAATTTATTGGATTCATGACCCATCCTCCTACATGATGAACATAAGTATATCCATGATTCATAGAAAATATTATGCTTAGAATGAACCTCACCTTCAATATCGATACAAATGAACTCCAAAAGATCCATTAACACATAAATTTTCACAAAAATACAAGGTGATATAGGGAGAAAAATAAATCAAATGAGAGTATCTAAACATAAGAAGTGACACACTATAATTATAATCATCCTTAGAATCAATGGATTCTGGAACGGGAGAGAATGTTTGGGGAGAGAAAACCATATCACAGTAGAAGGGGGGGGGGGGTAAGGTGGAAATTGAATATCTAATTAAACATAGATAAAAGAAAACTAGAATCTGAACACAAATAATTTTCCCAAGAATAAATTATATTATCTTTATATAAATATCAAATAAAAAATGGTGCCGATCTAAAAGTCCAAAGACTACCTGATCGACCAAACCACAAAAATCCAAAATATACCTATCGAAGATGTGAACTGAGGGATGACACTTTCTAAAATAGACCACCAGAGAGAATTATGATAGAGAATAAGTGTATGATAGTTCTAAGTAAGATATCGTGAGATAATGAAGACCATAGTATCACAACTGTACTTTAGGGTACACTTCACATTTAGGGAAATTTGAAAGAAGCCACAGGCTAGTGAAAGGGGTAAAAGAGTAACATAAAGTGGTCGTAGGGTCATAGGAGGAACCTTCCTTCCATCCCGCTGGGAGAGGGGGGAATAAAGAAGCGACCATTCAATCACCTAAACCATTGACAGGAAGGAAGAAAAGGGGGAGAGGGGAACATATCTACCCCGTACCAACTGATGGATTTGTGGTCATTAAATTTATCAAGACCATGTTCTATATCACACTATATTAGTCCTTAGACATTATTTTTCTCTTCCATGTCTATATTTTATCTTTCTACCAATGTTAAACTTATTTGGGAACCTGATTATGTGGTAACCTTTATCCTTCACACTTCCCCCTTTTAAAAGAATTTTTATTATATCTTTTTATGATGTGGGTTTTCAATGAATATATATTAAAATATAAAACCATTGATGACTGATATAAAATTAATAGGGTAAAATTTATTTATTGGGGAGAATTTATCACCACAAAAATTTATTTTAAAGTAATAATAAGCTCTATAGTTTGTTTAACATGCAATACTGAGCTTTAAGTTAATCGAGATGTATTAAAAAATACTATAATTTAAATGTGACCTAAAATGTGAATTGGTAGGTATGTTTAAGATTAAATATATTATGAATTATATTTATAATTTTCCTAATCAATACAAATTTATTTATTAACTATTAACAAATAAACACTCAATTTTTAGTGATGTCAAATTATGATTCAAAAATGCACTTTTTCTAGAAAAATACTTTTATTGCATTTTGTGTGTGGAAACTATAATTAATTTATGATTCTTTTAGAAATTAAATTTTATAAAATTAAAATTATTTTTGAAATCTTATTATCTAAAATAACATATTCTAAAATTTTGATATTTTTCTGAAATAATTGATTTTCTAGTGAATAGTGAAAAATATTGATTTTTCAAATACTCTCATTTGTTTTCATTAAATCAAGTGATTTAGAAATAAAATTATATTTTAGATTTTATATTAAATTTATATATGATCCATTTTATCAAATTAATTATATTTTAATTAGTAATATTTGAAATTTTTATATAAGATTATTTTTATGATTAAAAATGCATTTTTTCTAAAAAGCATCTTCTTTGCGTTATATGAATTTATATTAAAATTTATTCTTAAAACTTATAGAGATTTAATTTTGAAAAATGGATACCATATTTGGAATTAGGAGGTTCATATTTCTTAAATATTTTACTTTTATTTTTGTTCATTATGAATAGTAAGTTTTATAAATTTTGTCACATCAGTAATGATAAATTGGGAAATTAAGGTTAAAATTGGATTAAAATGTTTTTACTAGAAATTTGGATTACAATATATCCAAAAATTTATAAAATGTGTTTTTTTGAGTTTATTTGGACTCTTAAACTTCTTATATTTTAATTTTGTGTTATTTATTTCCATTTTTTTATTATGACCTTTATATTATTTTTAGAATTAAATAAATACAAAATTTCACTTTATTGACTTTAAAATCTCTAAATTTATCACATAAGGATAAAAAGATGATAATTATGGTTATAAATATTTATTTTATAGATAAATTAGTTTTTCATCATGTTAATTTATCTTTAAATTTTTAGTGATTTAATAATTACATTAAATGATTACGCAACACCGATATAGTATTTATTCAATTAATAGAAAGACAAAATAAATGATTTTAGAAATATTTAAAATAAAATAATTTGGCTGAATTATTTTGTTACATCATTTTTTAGATAAATATAATATATTATGTATATTTTAAAGGTTTATATTCAAATTCTATAATTATCTTTATGACTTTAAGTCAAAGTAAATGAATAGTTTCAAAGATGATATTAATGATATTTTATAATAATTATTATTTTATTAAATGATTTAAAATTAATAAAAAGCATATAGTTTTCCAAGTTAATGGGTTATGATTTAAAATTTTAACCATGTTCTATTTATGGATCACATTTTCTTTTATGGTAACATTCTTGACCCATAAATACTATAAAATTTTGATATTTTAGTAATTTTCAAAACGATTAACGGGGGTTATAAACTAAGAGATAAGGGTTACAACATCACTTAAACTTGTCAAAATTTTATTTTATGAGATTATTTTGAATTATTATCATCATATATTGTCAATATTTTAATTTTTAGTCACTTTTTTATAAAAATTAATTTATATTAATTTAACACTTTATGTAATTCCGAGAGTGCCCCTCCCCTCATTTATAAAAGGGTACCTCTTCTCCTCTCTTCATCACAGCTTTTTATCCTTATATAATGGAAAATAACTACCATAATACCTTTATATATCCACTCCCCACATCATATATCTTATTTTATTTCTAAAATACCATCCTTTTATGGCTTACAGTGTAAGAAAAAAGAGATATATTAATAAAGTGAAATGACTCTTAACCGAGTACATTCAATTGTATTTATTCTTATACCTCCAAAACATATATGTAATATATTATAAAATAATTAATTAATAATATTAAATAAAAATAACTATTTTATGATAATTATAAATCCATTTTCACCTCTTTTTAATCCCACAAAAAGAAAAAACATCATCCGTGTGTATGTATGGCTTACCATATTCACTTAGATGTGTAACTAATTTTTCATCAAGACATGAATTGGATGGTTATAAATATGAAACAATTGAATATATATGATACTTAAAACATAATTATTTTTTAAATTATAATATCATATCTACCATCTTACCTTCTAATCCGTTGGAAAATAATAACGTCGCTCGTGCGCACGTGTGTACTACCACTTCCACGAAGCAATGTGATTTGTTCTTTCATTTCCTCTTTACATGGATAGTAAGGATAGATTTAATGATTATAAATAATATATATGATATAATTATTATTATATAATTATGAATTATTATTTATATATCTTACTTTCTATTCGTTGAAAGTTGAAAACAGTGTTCGTGTGTACGTACAACCAACTATCTCCATGAACAGTATAATTAATTTTTCTATCTAAAAATTTAAATAATGATTAAAAAATGTATAAAAATTAATAAATATTATATTTATAACATTAATATTATTTTTTATATGGTGAAAATATAAAATAATCTTAATAACTAGAACATCTGTGATGAAACATACATGAGACTAAGAAGATAACACCAGAAACAACGATAATAATGAAATATTGTTAATTAAAATGAGATAATATGTTATTATTGGATCATATATGTTATTATAAATATGAATATGATTATTTTATAAATTAATAACAAGTTTATAACAATTTATATGCGGTTAAATCAAGTTTCAAAATGTGGAAGTGTGAGGTATGGGGTTTCTCAACCAAATTTTCTTTCATTGGGTTATAATTATACATCATTGACTATATTATTCCATGATTATGTGTTAAATGAAATATGATTTTATTATAATGCATTTAATTTTTTTTTTGAATTAAATTTTTTCGTACATAATCACTTTAATTATTAATTTTCAATTTAATGACATGATCTATTATAAGGGATTTCACCTCAATTATCACTCCATTAAGGAATATTTAGTATTATTCACCAATTTATATCAATAAAGTTTATTTACTTCCCATATGATTTTTTTAACATGAATATATATATATATATATGATGATTAATGTTTCAATTCACGTTTATTCTTTTAAGGGGATACAATTTGAATGTTACTAAAGAGGTAAGAATTTTTTTTTACAATATCATTTTTAGGAATAATATAATTTTCATTGAAGAAAATTTATAATCTATACCTTATAAACTTCATCTATTTTATTATCCCTTATATATTTAAGGAGTTTCCATATTTTCTTCTAAATTTTCATCTCTTTGGGACTTCAATCGAGTAATTAAAATTTTAAAATAGAAGTTGATCTTATTTCTCTTTTTGATCAGGTATATTTTTATTTCATGTAATCATATTTAAAAATTGTTTTTTAATTAAACTTTATTTACTCATATGATTTATTAATTAGATTTTATGTTATCCTTTAATTTTTACATGGTTTGAATGTAATCTTCCTATTTTTTTCAAAACGGTTCATTTACGACTATTTTTTACCAAAAGTCAAAAAGAATATTTATTTTTATTGTATAAAATGTTAATAGATATTCCTACCACCATAACCATTTTATTCTATTTAGCTTATTATGTAATTTTCCATGGTTTTAAAATGAAAAATATTTAATAAAATATTAATTTAATATTTATCTTCTATTTTCATTATTTCTCCAAAGGGAATGATTTTATTTTAAAACCTATATTTTTGGTAAAATGATGATCATATTTTATCTCTTATTAATATTTTGGTCATTTAATTATTCTTGAAACATTCACTTTCTTGTGATTATATTTCATTAGAAACTAATTTTTTATTAAATATCCATATTCTTTATATCATGGGTTTTCTTATTTCCTAAACCGTATATTATTTCTACATAGAGTGTTTTACTTTGAAAGTTATTTTATTTACTATGGAAATATTGATATTTTATATTATTTAAACAATAAAATAATTTTTTGATAAGAAATATTTTTTATGAATAAAATTTATCCTTCTATATATGAGGAATGCATTGGACATTCAGTGAAATGTGGGGCCTAGAATTATAAAGCCCCTCGTTACATTTACGAGTCTCACGAGACAAAACCAATTAGATAAAATAATTAAATGGTTTTTAGTGTTTAA
This sequence comes from Viscum album, assembly GCA_963277665.1. Lineage (NCBI taxonomy): Eukaryota > Viridiplantae > Streptophyta > Magnoliopsida > Santalales > Viscaceae > Viscum > Viscum album. The sequence goes on along the minus strand of OY728120.1, from coordinate 1,403,217,025 downwards.
CTACCCATAAATTAAATTATATTATCAAATGGAATTTAAAATAATGATATCTTGTTGTCTGAGATAATGATATATAATATTATACATTTATTTCATTGAGAATTTTGTTATTATTATCCATGTTATTATTTAATTGATATCATCATGGATGCATTTTTTGTTTAAGTTATTGATTAAATGGAATGTGTTTTTAGTAATTTGTGTTTCTATATCGATGATAATTTATATAATAATTATATACTCCATTATACATAACCCTTACTAAAAATTTTTGGTCACCTTTTTTGTTTTTCTTTCCCTAAGATATGAAAAAGGAATATTTGAATGAGTTTATGGATGTTTTTTTTACTTTCACTATGTTTTTATTTTTTATTATGAATGTAAAATGAGAATCATGATTTTATAAGGTTATTTATGAATAATAAACTATTCAGTACTTTTATATTTTATCACTCATATCTTATGCCAATGTAATTAGGTAACCACTAGCTTTGGGTTTCTGGAGTTTTGGTCTCAACATTTGGAGGCTATACATCATGGAGACTATGTTTAACCTGGAATTGAAGACAATAATGGTTAATTCATTTCTTCCATAGTTGTATAAGTTATAGTTAGTATCTCTATTTTGAGATTCCTATCTTTTAGGTGATATTAGATGATATAAATTGATTATATTTGTCTTGGATTTAAAAGAAATTTATAGATCAATTTTCCCACCATAATCATAGAGATATTTAGATATTAATAAAAGGAAATGTGGAGATTATATTATATTTATATATATGTCTTCCAACTCATAGTAATTAATAAGATCAAATATTTTAGTGGGATAAAATATAAATGAGGAATTTTATAATTTTTCGGAAAATAAAAGAAGGAGATCCATGATTTTATCTTGCTAGAAGATTAAATAGATTCATCATTTAAATGAAAGATAAGAATATTGATACACTATAATTAGTATAATTCTTATTATCAGTTCACGTGTGATCAATGTTTCACTTTGAGGGGTATTTCATTCTATCTAATTTAGGATATAAGTGAGTTATTTATATTTTCAGGGTTATAAACATATATAATTAGATATTATATTATAATTTTTTTAAAGAAAAGTAGTTTGATTAATGTTTTTTTATACACTAACTCATTTCTGAATGTATTATCCTTTGATATAGCCTAGTGTGAGTGAACCAAGTAAAATAAATTATAATTATTTTTATACATTATTAATTATATATTTTTATATGATAAAGATAATAATGTTTTTATTATCCATAGATTAATATTGATATAAGGATAATTTAAAATTAACATACCCCAATCCACTCCCCATATGAGGGTATCTTCCTTGTGTGGGACTAACAAGTGGTATCAAAGTAGAAGGTTTTATTTGAATATGTATACTTTATTAGGAATAAAAGATAGTGATTTTCAATCACAAAGGATATTTCATATTTAATGGACACCGTATTTAATATTAAAATAATTGTGTGAGACACTACTTATGATTATGGGGTAAGAATATATATATAAAACTATCATTAATTTAATTATAGATGAATTTCCTATGTAAGTGGTAATCTATCACTGAGAAAGAGGGGTGGGGGGTTTAATCATTAATAACTTTTTTACAATTTCTTATTTGAAATTAACCACTATTATTGGTTAAATTTTCTATCCAATATATTTTATCTCACCCTCACCCATATGCAATAGATGTTATAATTGAAAGGAATATAAGTTTTTTATAATGTATGACTCCCAATGTGGAAATACTCTCCCCTCTATATTAGGGTCAAGTATTATATGTAGATTTATCACTAGTGTTGTAATGTGATGAAAAATGGGTGAGAAGGTAACAAACTTTATTTAGAACCTACAATATTTGATTCTGATCTAGAGAAAACCTTAGGGTAGGTTCAACATCCATTATTAGTAAAATAAAATTAACACAATATTAGGGGATCAACTTAGATTATATTGGAACCATAGAGTTTTTTTTGTTCTTTTTTCTTATCTTAGATTTGAGAAAGATCTTAGGTTTACACATAGATGTTTTCATACAACAATATAAGATCTTCCTCCTCATTTATTAGTCTTAAAGCAAAAAAATATATTCAACAATTCTGCATGCATGTTAGACTCATTATCAATATTTTAGAATGATCAATGTATGTATGAGGGTATATATGCGCACATCGTCTTATTACTTCTAAATATAAATTCTTTAGATGATTAACACTCATGTTTTACTTTCTTTGATAAAGATAATCAATAATTATAAGGTGCTTTTTTGTCACTACCTCTTTCTATCACTTCATTATAGAGAATCAACAATAGCATTATATATTGGATTTTTGAATATTATTTTTCACCCCTTTTATTTTATTCACCTAATAATGTTAATATCATTTCGATTATTTAAATATGGAAGAACCCTAAAATTAATACAGATCATTAAAAACAAGTCAAAGACTCTTACCGATTAACATATTGAGTTTTTATCTTTAATAAAGGTTTAAAATATATTATTTTATTTTAACTCCTAGAAATACAATTCCAAATTATCATATAATTTAAACTATACTTATATTGAATAATGTATTAAAAAAATAATTGTGAAATTAATTACTTGAAGACTGAAAAATTATTTTCTAACTTCACCTATGAATTTATATTCATGTATATCTTTAATATCATCACATTTTACAATTGATAAAAATTAATTAAGAAATATAATTTGTTAGGAATCATAGTGATAAATCAATTATATTACACATTATATAGAAATTATTACACTTCATATATGGTTTTTTTACTTTGATACGTTTTCAATGCTCTACAAAAAATATCTTAGCCATGCCTTGGAATTTATTATGTATTAGAAAAACTATATTATGCCTGATTAGAGTTTTCTTACATATTAGAATTAGTTCTTGGAATTTATCATATTTTAGTAATTTATTAATCACATTTCATTAATACTCATCAAATATATTATGCATCACGTAATATTATTTCCATTTTTACTTCTCAGCTCCACCTTAGAATTCTTCTTTATATTACAGTGTAGTGTAATAATTTTATGCATTTTTCATACAATATGTCATTATGAATCATCTAAATTCCTTAAATAAACATGGTGTCTCAACAGTTAAATAGTTTTCTACTAATTCCTTATAGTTTCTTACATAAAATAAGGATAATATCATAAATCCCAGTAAGGACATGTCCTTTTGTAATATTTTGTTTCTGAGAAAAAATTTATGCATTCCATGCCTTAGCCAAAATCCTTCTTTAACTCAAAACAAATAAGTTCTTAAAGTTGACTCATAACCTCTCTAAAAATAATATGGTCTTATTTAATCAACATAAAAAATATAATCACCTAAAAAATATTCTCACATCTTCTAATTCATTATTATAAATGGTTGACATAAAATAAATTACATTATCAATAATTCCATGGGTTCTTCAATATCCCCCTTTATATAGTTTTCAACCCAGACAAATCACATAAATACGTATCAAATAATATAATTTTTTAAAGATAAATATATTGAAATAAAACTAATAGATAAAATAATGTTTTAGAGTATTCAAATACTCTGTGATAATTAAATTGTGTCCAAGTGATATTGACGCTCTCCCCTTCAAACCTTGCAATCAATTATCTCAATTTTTATAAAGAAACCCAAATTTTAATTCAAAATAAAAATATATAAGAGTTTATTAACTTTATATCACCTTTAAAATAGAATCCATATAATTCTGAGGGAATTTGAAGTGCTCAAGTGAGAGGGAATGGTTGAACATGTATATTTATCCACAAGCTTTAAAATATATCCTTGGGAGTGAAGTTGGTACAGATATCATTAAGTTTATTATTTTTATAAATGAATTAAAAAATAAAATATACAACAAAAACCTTCTATTTTATGAAATTTTATCTGATGTAAATGTACTTATATATAGAGGGTTTAAATGGATTCTTGTAAATATCAATTATACTTTGACAATTAGATAAAATTATTAATGTCTTATCAATGCTCACCTTGAAATATTCATAATTAACTCTAATATATATTATTTGTTTAGAACATGTGTAGTAGAAAAATACTCATTATTGGTAGTTATTAATGGAACTGAGTTTTTATTCTTCCAATTTGAGATCATAAAAATTTCTCCATGAAATAATATACCACCTGAATTTGATTTTATATCATAAAAATTTATATCACAATCAACATTGTTGTATCCAAAAATACTTAGGGTATCACCTATTTTGTACATAAAAATAAAATTCAAGGTTCCCTTGATATATTTGGGAAATCACTTGGCCAAAATAAAATGTAATTTGCGGTGACCCAAGAATTACATATATAAATATTACATCATTTTAGAAGAGTATTCAATACAATTCGTTATAACACACACCCCAGAACTGTAAAAGTTTCATGTATTTGTAGAATAGATATATAATAAACTTATTTCATAAAAGATCCTTAACATATCCCATAATTTTATTCTCACATAATAACCTTATAATATGCATCTTATTTAAGACCTCTCATTATAACCTACAGAAAATTAAAAATAAGAAAGGTGAGATCTTGTTATCAGTAAGGGTAATCATTAGAGATATTAAATGATGATCATAAGTGGACATAAGATAAGAATAAGGGTCTTGGAATATGATCTTAAATTATGAAATTCATACCCAATCAGTCAAAGATCATTAATTTTGAGTCATTCCATAAGGCTTTGTCATATCAAAAGTCATAATTCATTACAGTGTAAAATCATAAATAATCAATAATGATCCTTGAGAACATATCATAAGAAGAAGACATATGTTTGTGGAATACTCGTAAGTATATAAAATTATTTTCTTTGTCAAGGATAATTGACAAGACTATAATAGTATAAAAATTCCCATATTGAATTGGGTTCACTCCATATTTCATCATTTCCTTAGTCAAATATCACTATAAAGACTATTATAGGGGAAGAATTCCCTTACTCAACCAGGTTCACTCCCGATTTCAGTTCATATTATCTAATGAGATGTCAATATTTAACCAATTCATTTGAGGGATATTTAATTATGGAACCACCCATCTTAGAATTAAATCCATATATAATTATTCCACAAGATCATTAAAATATTCACCATTTCATCACAGCATAACCCATGTAAAATAAATGGGTTTCATAAATATTTTATGATATCTTAATTAACCAATGGGAAATCAACATGCTTCATAGAATCATCCTTAAACTATCATCAACATATGACATCTATAAAGAGAAATTGTATGGTATCATAATATCATATCCCTAATAAAGTATCAAAAACATAAAATGATATTGATATAGATAAAAATACCTTTAAAATAGAATTTTAACATTTCTTTGAAAACAAGGGAAAATATAATTTTACTTTGGTATCATTATAAAAACTAAAATATTTCCCAAATATTTAGAAAATTATTTTATTTGAAAATAACCTGGGAAAATTTTAATTTAATATTCATTAATATGAAAGGACATGATAGTGGTAAAATCATCCCATGTTGTATACATTAAAAATGAATATTATTTTTCACACGTTTTTAAAAAGTCAAAAGTGAGTCATATTGAGAAAATTAGAAAATATTCATTTTTATCATTTTAAAAGAAGTTAATGGTAGTAAGACAACTATAAAACAATTAATTATAGGTAAATACTTCCAAAAACATTTTTATGAACATGTACATTAAGGATAGCGATTCTTGTCCCGAAAAGAGGAAATAAGGATGACTTTTCTAAAAAAACATATTCTCAATCATTTTAAGTACAAAAGAGAGTAAAATTGTAATAATACATTAAAATTCCAAAAATAAATAGAGGATATGAAATATTTGGTGTTTAAAGTATAAGTACTATATAATTTCACTAAATGGATATAAAATATAGATAATCCTAGAAAAAAAATGAAATTTTAACATAAACCCTTACCTCAAATTGCATTACGATTTATTTGAATAAAACCTCATGTGTAATAAATATACAATTATTATAAATCTATTTAAAAAATATTAGTATATAAATTAATATATATCATTCATTTATAATATCTAATTAATATTTTGTTAACAAATATTCATTAAAATGGTCATTTAGGTGAAAACCAGTTCATCTTCCATGCATGTTTTGATTTGATAGTTCCGGTACATGCAAATTGGTCATGGTTTAATCATCTCCAAAATATTAATCATGTAATAAATATTATATTTATTCATTATATAAAATTTTATAACCATCTATATAACATGGTGATGACAAATTACTGACATCTCTTCTTGGAGACTATAGTTCATACATATACATGAATGATGATTCCAAATTTCAATGGATGGAAGGAAATAAAGATAAATAGTAATTCACATTTAAATAATAAAAATTATATAATAAATATTGTATATATTATTTAAATTGATTATATTTTCTATCTATGTAAAGAGGAAATAAGAAATTAATCACATTACTTCATTGATGTGGTAATCTATACATAAAAATGAATGAAATTATCATTTTCCAATGGTTGGGAAGGAGATAAAAAATGTATATAAAATTATAATATAAACATATAATTATATTAAATATACTAATTACATCTAGATAATATGTTTATATAGAATATGGAAGTGGTTTAAGAAGAAATAAACATATAAAAGGTCGGTAAGAATATATACCTCTTATTTTGGCATCTTCCTTTGAAAAAAACCTTAAAGATTATTGGATGAGAGTACTAGAAAGAAAAATACCTAAAATTAATGGATTAGGATATTGGTATAGTATTTATAAATATATTATTTTTGATAAATGGATCATGTTGTGTGGATAATTGAGAAGATGAGGTTCCATTTTATACGTGAGGTAGGTGGAAAACTTGTAAATATTAAAAACATTAAAATATAATAATGTTACTCTCAGGGTAAAGTGGCTATAAATTGAAAAATATTTAAATATAATAAGTTTAAGTTCAAAAATAAAATAATCCAATCAAATTTAATCATGTTTTTGGTGATATTTTAAACCTTATCTCTTAAGGTAACCCCTCTTTTAACTCTTTTAACCCTTACTATTGTAACAAAATTTTTACTACGATCACTATTCATTATGGATAAAAATTAATCTTAACTTATCAAAAAAAGGAATTGATTTTATTAAAAACATTTGATCCCTTTATAGGATTAAATTCATTTAATTGATATAAATTAATTCTAATATTCACACACAAAACACGAAAAAATGTTTTTAGATGAAAAACATTTCTATGAATAAAAATGATTTTATTCTCATTACTTTTTCTAGTAAAAAACGTTAGATGAAATTAAATATATATTATTGAATAAATTATTTAAACATTACAATAAAATAATTCATAAATAATGATTAATTTAATTTACTATGCTAAAATATTTTATGTACATAAAAATATTTTTCAGAAAAATAACACATTTTTATGATCAAATGAATTTATATTCACTTATAACCAATTGATAATTGATTTAGGAATAATTATTTATTTTTCACATTAAATAAAAATATATTTCATAAAAATAATAGTTTAATAGTGATAAAAATATAAAAAATATATAAAAATATAGTTCTTTGAAAAATTGATCTTTTAACGTAATGTTATATTGTTTCTAACATTTATAATTGAGTACATATTTCCTAGAATTAATCAATATTTTTTCATCAAGGTAAACATTTTTACATGTTTTTCATAATTTATTTAATCCTATTCTTACCTTCCAATCTAACTACTAGGTGGAAATAGTCACATTTTATAATAATATTTTAATTCTATATCTAGATATGTTTAAGCGTAGTGTTGCATGTAAAATAAGCTACCAAACACATAAAATTTATTTAAAGAAAAATTTATCATAAAATATTTGGGGTTTACATTTACCCCCATTATAATAATTTCTACCTTGAAATTTCATTACCCCAATACTAATGAGCTTACTTCTGCCTCATCACATCCTTGAGTTCCAATGTAGCTTACTCAAATTTATAGTTTCATCATATGTATTTGACTAGGTGAGTGGTCGTGTTCTGAAGAACATTCTCTCTTTAATCCAAAATATCCATTAGTTTTTCCTCATAAGTATGATCATAATACAGTGGTATAAATTTTGAGTTCAATACATGCGAAGGATAATATATATAATTCCTAAAAAAAGATACATGGAACACATCATGAACTTAGGAGAGGTTTGATCGGAGTGGAAAGCTATAAAATACCATCCCAAAATGATAAAAAATCTAGAAGGTACCAATATATATACGGATCATATTCCTCGTATTTCTAAATATTATAACCTTCTTCCAAGGAGATATTCATATCCTTGTCACCAACTTCAAAATATAGTTCTTTCCAATGATTATCAGCATAAAATATCTATTAACTCTGAGATGCACTGATGTACGACTAAATAGATCTAACCTTATCTTCCATTTCCTGATCTATCTTAGGTCTCAATAGATTTCTTTCTCTAACTTCATCCCATAAAATTAGTGTTCTACACTTATGTTACACCCTATAATGATAAAGGGATAAATGACTAAATGATATGACTCCTGTAAACAAGGTGAACCTTTTTTTAGGAGTCTACTTGATTAGAACTCCATAGTTAAGCATGCATGGCATGAAGAAGTGATCAGGATGGGTGACCTTCTGGGAAGATTTGCAGGGTGTGTGTGGGTGAGGACAAAACACACCAGAAAGGATATGTGTTGGCCTCTGGGGACTATCATTAGTCAGATGACCCGTTCGGGCACGTGGGTTGGCCCTAGGGTGGGGACCATGTTTCTGCGGGGAAACTGGTGGTACCTGGAAGGCCAGGATCCGACGACTATGTTAATGCGGGGTGTATGTGCTGTCACCGGGACACGATTTTTACATTTGGAATCAGAGGTGGTACCCAGCCTTAAGTGAAGTGCACTTCATGGGTTGATATGTAGGTCCCACAATGAGGACATTGTACTCTGGGGGGGGGGGTGATTTTAACACCCTAGAATGAAAAAGGGTTAAATGAATAAATGATATAACTCATGTCAACAAGTTGCACCTTTTTTTTGAGAGCCTACCTGATTTGAACTCCATAGTTAATCGTGCATGGCCTGGGGTAGTAATCAAGATGGGTGACCTTATGGGAAGTTTCCCAGGGCGTGTGTTAGTGAGGAGAGACCACATTTGAAAGTACATGTGTTAGAATGTGGGGACTTTCATTAGTCAGATGACCCGTTCGGGAATTTGGGGGGCCTTAGGTTGGGGACCGCATGTCTGCAGGGCAACTGGTGGTACCTGGTGGGCAAGGATCCGATGATCATGTTAAGGCAGGGTGTCTGTGCTGTCACTTGGACCTGGTTGTTACATTTTTCATGACCCGTCCCCTGGGGCCCGTGCCGTGACAACCATAACCCTGCCTTCCATAGGCCAGGGACTGTCGACTAGCACCAAAGGCAAATTCCCTATAACTGGGAAGACATTTCCTTTATATCCTGTAAACACACTCAAGCAAGCACACAACAAGATACGAACACAAATAAACTGTATAACAAAAAGAGTGCTGAAAGTAAAAAAGGGGCTGGAAATACAAGCCCAATTGTAGAGATACAAGAACAACTAAAATACAATACAACTGAAGAAAGAGGTAAACATCTATTGCGTTGTCCTTCAGGGTTCCCACCTGAAGAGTAGGTACATATCGCCTCCTCAGCACTCTACGTCTGCCCATCTCCTCTGCGTACCATCACATCGTAAGGTCCACCACCGGGCACTGTCCAGTCCTGCTACCCATGTCCTTAGTCAGTGTTGTCCGTCGTCTGCACCAAACACAACGAGGTGCAGTCATAGCCCGTGTACGTTCAGTGAACGAACGAGCGGGTTTTTCTAACTTTTGAACCAATGCTCGGAATCAAATTCTGAGGGCACCGATGGAATCGCAACGCCGATATTTGCTTAGAAACTCCTTTTCCGGAGTTGCGTTTGCTCGGGTGGGGTTTTTAATTTTTGGGGTTAAGTTAAGAAATAAAATAAAAGTGGTGCGAAACTTTTTTTTATTTCACATAAAGCCACTTAAGCTAAGTTAAGAGGATAAGGTGGAACCCACAATATCCTACCCACTTGGTTGGATAATTTTGAGGTGGGGCCCACACGATCCCCACCATTTCTTCCCTCCTAAGTAACGCACCCGCAACCCCCCCTTTTTAATTAAAGTCAAACCTTACGTTTTTCTGGTTAAGAAACGCCCCATTAAATTAGGCAGTTAAATAGTTATAATTAATTCATCGAATTAATTGTTCGTTTCTTATCTTTTGAATTTAAATATCTTAGGTTATGAAAATAAAATAAGTGTTGAACTTATTTTATTTGGTGGTTTTGTGCTGTGTTAACCTTTGGGAGAAAAAGAGAGGATTCTTCGTTCTTTGACGAAGAACGCGAAGAACGCTCCACCGCCGATGAAGAATGCCAACCTCCGTTGGTGAGAGACGCCTTCCTTGGAGATCAACTAATGCCAACGACGTTCCTTCCGCAGCGATCCTCTTCATCCGCGATGACCATCTTCTTCCGCGACAGTTAATTCCGCGACGAACGCTCGTTTGACGACAACGTTGAGGTAGGGGTTTTATGCGTTTCTTTTTTTTATGTGATTTTCTTCCATCGTTATATTCCCTTCCTTGAACCCCCTATTATCATGATAACGGGAGGAGGTCAGACCGCACAAACACGCCCGACACTCCTCCCCTCTTTGGTTGTTGATATTGATGCGGCGAGCAAGGTGACGCGATCCCAAAGCACTGCGTGGATTTTTTGTAAAAGGGAGAGCGTAGAAGCACGACGCTGTTGGAAACAATAAATCCGCGGTGCCGTCGCGCCGTGCTGGAGGACCTTAGAAGCACTGCGGACGAAGCGGGGCCGCGGCAGAGGGGAGCGGCGCCGTCGCACCGCACCAGATGGACGAAGGCCGCGGACGGTTCCAGGCCGCAGCGGAGTAGGGGAACTGGCGGCCGGTTCCGGGCCGCCGGCATCGGGGCAAGGGGACCGGACTTGTCGGTCCCATGGAGGCAGAAGCCGGCCGGTTCCGGGCCACCAGCATCGGGGCAAGGGGACCGGCCTTGCCGGTCCCGTGGAGGCAGAAGCCGGCCGGCCGGAGCGGGCCGACCGGACCGAGGTAGAACCGGGGGTCCGAGACCCCCGGCTTGCCGGCGTGAGTATCCCCATCAAGGGGTCGTGGTTTCCTTACGGGGGGGGGGGGGGGGGGGGGTGCAGCGCGCCCCCCGCCCACAACACTCGGCCGTAAAGACCGAGCTGGTCGCCTGGCCACCCGGCCAGTGCCAACGCGCCCAGCGCGCCAGGCCGATCCGCCCAGGCCGGGCCGGGCCGTGCCACGCTCAAGCGGGCCGGACCCAGACCCAGTTTGGGTCGACCCAGTTTGGGCCAACCCTGGGGGTATCGGGCAGGGTCGGACCGGGCCCGAACTCCCTAATACCGAACCTTATTCGGTCTGTTGACCATAACTTGAGCTACGAGCCTACGATCTACGCACCGTCAGTTGTGATGCGATCCTTGGATCAAGACGGTCGTTCAGGTATATCTCACTCAAGGTTTTAGAGAACTTTGGGTTTGGCCGGGTTGGTTCGTACATGAAACCAACCGGGCCCTCGGAGCGGAAACACTTATAACTTGAGCTCCAGACGTCCGATTGACGTACCGTCGATTTTGTTGGATTCCTCTAAGTGAGGCAGATCTTTTGGATTACTATGTCTGTGGTTTGGACGCAGGTGGAGTACAGTCGGGCTGGTTTTGACTTAAAAACCAACCGGGCCCCTGGGACGAAAAAGTCAATAACTCTTAGACCGGGCGTCTGATTCACGCGCCGTCTGTGACGCTGAGTTCCTATTGATGATACAGAACTTTTGGATACACAAACTCTGGACTATGTGTCATTTGATGTATCAGCCTTTCGGATCGTGGAGCGGACCCTCCCGAACGAGCTTGCTGTGTGCGGGAACCCTAGAGCTGGCTGCGACTGCGATGAAGACGTCTGTACATAGATCCTCAGTGGATTCGACGACAACAACTAAAACAATCAACAATCCTACGTGGATCAGTGCTACCGATCCTGTGTGGGTTCGATCCTGTGTGGTTAAGCGCTCAGCGGTCCTGTGTGGGCCAGTGCCTACAGATCCTGTGTGGGTATTTGCGGGGGTTAGTTACCTATCGATCCTTTGTGGGTCAGATCCTTTGTGGGTCATTGCACGAGTTAGTACCTATCGATCCTTTGTGCGTCAGATACTTTATGGGTCATTGCGGGGGTTAGTACCTATCGATCCTTTGTGGGTCCGATGGCTTAGATGAATCAGTGGCTATATCTGATCATCTCTATTGTCATACGAAGTAGTATACCTGTGTGAGCTGAATCTTGACTTTCTTTCCTATGTAGATTACGTTATGCTTTCCTGTGTGGATTGGGTTGTGGTTTCCTGTGTGGACTGGGTTGTACTTGGGCTCGGAGGTTGGAGCGAACTGGAATTGATGACTTAGGTATATGTATGGGAATATACCTAAGCAGTGTCGAATGTTACTTCATGATTGAATCTTTCCTTTGTGGATTATCCATTGTGGATTATGGGATACTTTCGAGGGTCTCGGGGTCCCTACTGAGTAGCTTATACTCACCCCTGCACGGGATATGCCCGCACTAGGTTGTGTTGGTTACAGACGACAGACAACACTGATGACGGTTGAGGCTTGCGGAGAAGGTCGGTACCTGGAGGTGAACCACTGGGAAGGACGTACTGGGAGTGGACGGTTGGACCTGAGGAGCTGTGGAGGCTATCTGTACTCACCCTTCTCGTGAGACTTCCAGTGGACGGCTTGACGCTGCGGCTTTACTTTTCAGTTGTTGTTTTCCCTTTCCAGTTGTACTTTACTTTCAGTTTGGGTTTTTATTCTGGCCTACTTACTTTTCTGCAGTTACTGTTGTACTCAGTTTTTACATAGTGTTTACTTCTACTTCTTGCTTGCTCTGTGGTGTTTGTTTAATTTACAAAGGCAATACCTTCCCTTTTTACCGGGATTTACGCCTTAGTGCTAGTCGCCAGCCCCTGGCCTATGGAAGGTGGGCTTGGGGTAGTCACGACACGGGCCCCGAGGATGGGTTGTGACAAAAAGTAATTCATTGTAGGATTATTTTTATAAAAATTCCATATGAATACTTGGTATATTAATTCATAGATAAGAGCCTATTTTTAATGTGTGTATCTGTACTCATAGATTCTGTCCAAAATAACTTCGATAATTTGAATACTTCTAGCGTGGTTCTTCCCATCTCAACGAAGATTCAATTTTTCTCAATGTTACTCCATCTTTATTGGGTGTATATGGAGAACTATACTGATTCTTGATCCCATTATTGTAAATATAGTATTAAAACAAAATTTTAGGGAAATAATTTTTATTATATATTATCATATTATTGATATAGACCCCCAGCTATTTCTCAACATCTCTTTTATAATTTCAAACATTTTTAAAACTTATGATTTGTGATTCATGAACATAATATGATCCATTATTATAAAATAATTAATGAATGTGATGAAATAATAATCAAATTTTATGTCTTTTTGCCTCATTATCCCATATAAATAATAGTGAAGCAATTATAGTGGCCTAGTTGACTAAATTTATGATTTCTAAAAGCAATGCTATGTTATTTTCCATTTTGAAATATTCCAAAAATGTTAAATATTTATAGATTTAGTTGAGGAATGTATATTATCACATAAAATGATGTGATATTGATTAAAACCCTTTGAACAAGATAGATAATTCTTATGTGTAATAACTTGTTATCATCTTTTGAACTCAAAAAACAAGAGTATTCAGAATTACACTTCTAAAAATAAATTTCTACTAGTTCTTTATCCATTTTAAATACTCTTACATATTTTAATATTATGAAGATAGAATAATTCCAAATAAAAATTATTTAATTCACAATATTACAAATATGAATGAAAATAAAAAAATTATGTTCATGTTTATATATAAATAGAACTTCTTTGGAATTATGTTTTTTTCCTCAATCTCAGTTGTCCCAATACCTCTTTTCTTTAAGGATCCATCATTCCCAAAATTGAAAACACATCAATCAAAATACAAAATACTATTTATAATTCCTCCTATAATTTATGATGAGAAACCACTATCAAGTATCCAGGGATTGATTCATTTTCCTCCTTTAAGAGCCACCTCTATAAGAAGTGACTTTTAAACTACCTCTATTATATAAACCTTATTATCTTTATCTAAATGAAGAGTTAATCCTTGTTGAATAATCCTAATTTTTTTATCATATTAACCTTGATGTTAAAAAGTTCCATAGATACTTTCCAGAAAAAAATCTATTTTTATTATTCAATATTATTTATCTTTTATTTAGAACTTCCTTCTTTCTAAAACTATTTCTCTTCCTTAGGAAGATTCTTATTTTATTTCCATTAATTCTCCACCTCTATTCATGTCTATTATAATTAAGTGACAAGTTGTTCTTTTTATTATTGGATTTGTTCCCAAAGGTTACAGAAAACCAATAACAACCTTTAAAATTTGATCTTTCATAATAATATGAATCACGTTTTCAAATTTCAAAATACTATAAGCATATTATGAGCCTCCTTTTTCATATGATTTGATGTATAGTTCCTCCTCATATTTCCACAAACTATTTTTGATACATGAGTTTATATACCATAACCCATTGTAACATATAAAAACCTAATTTTATTTTTTGGACTCGTACAATTAGTTGAATCACATTCAACAAAACTTTGAAAAAAATCGGTTTAATTTATACCTTTTTCTCAAAAAAAATTCTCAAAAGTTTTGGGTGATTCAATTTTAACTTTAATAGTTTTTTGAGACCTTAACTCATCTTTTTCTCTTATTGTCAACTTCATTACACCTTTATTTGTTCTTAGTTAACCCCTATTTATTTAAAGAAACATTTTCATCAAGATCATTCACTATATTGTATTGATTTATAACCTTCAACATGGATTTTATAAATTCTTTAATGTAAAAATCTTCCCTTATGCTGATATCTTCTTTTCTATTATTATTATTTCTACTCTATTTCTTCAAAAACCAAACTTCCTTATTGATTTTAGTATTTTTCTCAAGAAAATATCAACATTATGATTTAAAAATATATTCCATGTAAGTCTCCTCACCTTCTTCTTCTCTAGTGATTGAATTTTATTTATGTATTCTAACATGATCCATAATGTTCTTAAACTTTTCAAGAGACACTCCTTAAAAATGAATATTTTTATTACATTTGTATTCCTCTTCTTTTATTATCATACTTATTACTTTTTATTCTTTGAAAATTTATTTTTCTGTCAATATATTTTTTATCTCTCATGGAACTTCTTCCATAATTATTTATTTGAGGCTTTTTTCAATAGATAATCATCTACAAAATATTAAATTTCACCACACTCGAATCATTTTAGTATAATATTTACTTTGTACTTCCCCTTTATTTTTTGGGTGATTTTTTAGATAAGATACATGATCCTCTTATACTCTTAATCATTTTTCCATAATATTATGATTCATTAGAGGAATCAAATTCATCCTACATATTTTATGTTTAGTAATAGTTCTAAATTCCATTTAATCCCCAATATTCCTATTAAATATTGTATATTTTTTCATATAATATGTGAAAACTATGTTACTCAGTTGATCAAGAGATAAATCACCTCTATATTATAATAAAAAAAAATTTAAAATCAAACTTATCTGGGATATTTCTCATCAATTTGTTGAAAATACCATAATATTCCAAAGTATCTCCAAAACCTAAAATATTGTTGATGATCTAAATAACTCTTTTAAAGTAGTAATAAATGGTTTATTCAACATCTACCCTCCCATTTTCAAACATACTTCTCTATATATTCATATTTACTCCCTTAAATTTAATATTCCCTTTAAATATACTTTCAAGTTTTTCTCAAATCTTCTCAGTATTTTGGAGTCCCATTACCTTTTTAATACTTTTATTAATTGGGATATAATAATGACATTACTTTCTTTCCCATTAACCTCTATGTTTATATTTTAAGTAAAGTTCATGGGTGAATCTCTCTTCATTAGTGTAAATCCCATAATAATAGTATAAAAATCTCCCAACCATGTGAAAAAATATAGGGGATCATCTAATTCTTCCACACATGAATATTATTACATTTATAAATAGAAATAAATTTACTATTAATGGAATTTAAATTCTCTATAATCAATTTTTGTAAAGGTTGGATATTTTAGAGGGAATATATTTTTCTCTAATACTAATTAAAGTACCTAGGTAATTTCCAATACATCACTGGGAAGGGGTAGGAGGATGAATTAATGATATTATTTTTATAATTTCATCATAAAAATTAATCTTTATTAATGGTTAAAGTCTCAATACACTCTCTTTTATCTCACCCTCACCCATATTAAACTGATATAAATAAATACAAGCAATATATGTTATTTAAAAAGTTAAACCACTAATGTGGTAATACACTCCTTAGTACATTCTGGTTGATTCTGATATTATAATTTCTCATTAGTGTAGAAAAATGATCACAAATGGGTAATAAGGTTACAATATTTACTCATCACCTACACAATTTTATTTTACACCCGAGGAAACTTTAGGACATGTTAAATATCCACTTACATAAGAAATTCCAAATCTCCCAATAGTATGGGATTGAATTATATTATACTGGATCCCTATAGTATTGAATGATCCCTCTTCCACTCTTATAAGTGATCATGATCTTTAGTGGGTACCTAGATGTCTTTACACCACAATATTTGAACTTTATTCTCACTTGAAGGAATTTGACTACCAGATTGTAATCAACAGAAAAAGATCAATATCAACCTTATTCTCATGATTTTATAAAGATATATGTATGAAGGAGAGCATTCTATAACAAATCATCTTCTCCCTTCTCAATATCAATCCTTTAGATAGTAAGAAATTAGGTTCTTATATCTTCGATGTTGATAATCTATAGTAGTAGGTTACTCATCTTTCACTAACTCTTTCTCTATATTTGATACAACATATCAACAGTAACATCTAATATTTTTTTCTTTAATATTATTTTTCTCACCTTAAAATTTATTTACCCAATCATGTGAATATCATTACCATAATTTGAATATGGAAACACACCCTCAAAATTATGTTATATCTTTAAAATTAAGTGAAATACTCTTCTAAAAAAATATCCCATGTTTTTATCTTCAATATATATTTCAATTCATTTATTTTATTTTAAATCCTTGAAAAATCACACTAATAAATTATTATTTAATTTACAAAAATATCCACTTGAATAAAAATATAAACAAATCATCGTGAAATTTATCACTTGAAGACCAGAAAAGAATTATATAACTTAACTTTTGGATATATCTTCTAGAATATCATTAAAATCCTCACATTTTTCTATCTGTTAAAACTTATGTAAGAAGTATTATTTCTTGCACGTCAAGTTTCTTATGAATTAGATCAAAATTATTATATATCATGAATATTTTTGACTTTTCCACTTATGTAATGATATATAACATGTATCTTATACATTCCTTTGAATTTATTATGAATTATAAAAAATATATTATTCATGCTAATGAGCCTCTTATATACTAGCATAAATTTTTACCCTTTATTAAAATTTAAAAAATTCTTTATCATATTTCATCTATATATATTCAAATATATAATAGACCATGTCAGATTATTTCCATTACATTTTTCAGATCCACCTTAGAATACATATTACTTATTCTAATGTAGTTCAACACCTTTTCACTTTTCTTCATTTTTAATATATAATTTATAATCCAAACTCCTTATATAAATAGTGGAACATTAAAAATAGAAATTTTTTAAATTACAAAGTGTTTCTAATGTAACATATAATTAATATTATACATTACAGTATGGTACCATCCTTTTTAATATCCTATTTCTTAGAAAAAAATTACACATTCCATGATTTATCCAAAATTCACATTCAACTTAGAAAATAAGAATTTATTAAAATAGAATCATAACCATTACAAACATAGTTTTTTATTATTAAATAAACTAGAAAACATTCTCAACAAAACAAAAACATCCTCACAACTTCTAATTAATTTTTTAAATGGATAACAAAAAATACAACACATCCTCTATAATTATATGTGTTCCTTAATGGTAATCATCTAAAGTAGAGATTTATCTTAAAGAGATTATATAGATATGTATACTAACACAAAAAGAAGTAATGTGTTAGGGATATATTTATGAAAGGTTATATATACAAAGGTGAAATTATTAAAATCCTAAAAATCCATTTGGGAAAAGATTGTCAATATCTATGTACTAGACTCGAAGGTATGTGAAGTTAAGTTTCTGGTTATAAGGAATAATTATGAGGACATGAGGATGAAATTGAATGTATATATTGATGAATTATTTTATTAAGCCAATTTTTTTGTAGAGGAACAATATTTTATCAGGGAAAATATCAATCATATCAATATTGTAAAATATATTCTAAGATGATTTCAAACTTGATTAAATCAAATAGTTTCAGTGATCAAGGATTAGGATACAAAGAAGGTTAAATTGGATAATATTTATCGCACTCAATTTTTATATGAAATGAAGATAACTGATAATGATATCATAGTAAAGGAGAAATATCAAGAAGTGTAATTCATGGAAATAAATAATCTCATAGTGGAGTAAAAACCCAACGGAAAATAGGTTGAAACAGTTATGTGATTCCTTTCCTTAATCCTACAAATGAGAAATAAAAATTTCTATAAAAAATTAAAGTATCTTGATATCCATGTGGAAAGTTTGGATACATCACTATAAATCATACCATGAATTTATGATATGAATAAGAAGAATAAATTCCCAAATAAGAAATTATTTATGGAAATGAAAGGTAAGAGGTTTTCATAAACAAAATTATTTAAAAATAATTATTTTCATTCTTAATAGGAAAATAAATTAGAAGAAACCAAAGTGGAAGAGTTTAAATAGTTTAAAGAGATAAATTTTAAGGTTACTATAGATATTATATAAAAACCATAAACTGGGGAAAAGTGATTGAGATTATGCTAGGGTTGATAGTAGAGTGGGCCTATATGTTTATTTGGAGAATTAACTTGATGAGATAGAAGTTTAGAGAGATAAAAAAGTAATTCAATAAAGTGGATCATGATTAAAAACTTTTTATATAGTAAAAGGATTAAAATAATCCAAGTTAAAGGATAACATTGAAGTGATTATGTTTTAAAATCTATAGAACTTTATGAAATTTAGTGAGTATAAAATCAAAATTGAAGAGTAAGAATGAATTATCAATGGATTTAATATCATAGTGAAATATTGAGATAAAAAAATTAATAAATTTAAGGAAAAATAATTGGTTAATGATGAAATTTTGAATATTAGGATAGAATATTGGCTCGTCATATGAAATCCTGAAATTAGATCATGGAGGCTATAAAGAATGTGATGGAAAATTTTGGAGATCTAATAGATATTTAAAATGATCTACTATAAAATCCATAGTTAAAATTGAATGAAAAAAATGTGTGTGTCTTGATCATAAAAAGGTAGTAATGGTTTATTTTAAGCTATATGTACCCACCCAATTAAAGAAGATTGATTTTTGTGGAACTCAAAATACCCCAAATATTGTCAAAATGTTACTTAATACATATACAAATATAACACAAATTAGGTGTAATTGTTGTGGGAATATGGGGTATATAGAATATATGTCTTACATAGCTAAGAGTCACTTCAACGCATATGGAAAATAAATACAGATGAGTAAAAATCCATCCACTCTATATGTTTTTGATGGATACTATTTATGGTGTGAAATATATGGTCACAAAGCCATGTATTTCTCATCAAAGATGAAACAAATTGTGCCAAAAAAAGACTAAAATTGGAAATTATCAATACCTCAAGGAATCATAAAGTGAGTTGAAAATGTAAAATAAATTTGTATATTTGTAAGATGATATTGACATATAATAATCAATGGCAGGACAACCATTCTCATCACTAAAGGAAGTGAAATTGTGGTCATGAATTAATAAATGGACAAGAATGTATTTTTAGTAGATATTTCATTAAAATCAACTGATAAAGATAGATTATTAAACCTTTATAATGTATTAACTTCATATAATATGGGAAATAAGGATATTTTCATGTTCATCATGTATTATAAGAAAATTTCAATAATATTAGAAAATTATAATGTCTTGAAGATGATTGTCTTTAGGACTACCAATATTAAAGGTAAAGAAACAAGGAACATATATGTCTTGGTTGTTCAAGTCCATGGACATAAATTACTATGTTTAATCTAATTTTGTGACTCATGGAATGTAATTAATTTCACTAACAAGACTTGTATCATCAAAGGGAAGGATAATGAAATTGTGATATAAGGGAAGAACATGAAAGATAATATCTACCTTATTAGTGGATAATAACATATATACTTCTTCTCTAAGGAAATAATAAATGATTTATAGAATAGATTATTGATCACTTGAGCCAAAAATACTTGGAGGAGTTGTGGAATATAAAGGATTACATATAACTTTGAACTAATACATGATAAAACTCACACATTACAAAATTTTCAAAATTAAATGATCATTCGGATGATGTATAAGTTGAAATAAAAAATATTATACTCTTAATAAAATTGGTACTTTTTTTTATAAAATAATATTTAGAGGATCGAAAAAATAGAAATGTAAGTGGGTTATAAAATTCATGATATGTAGATTTAAAATGTTAATGATTGGTGGTTTTATTTTTTTACATCATTTATAGTTGATGTAAGGAATACATGGAACTTTTATTTCTCAAAATAGATATTCTGAGAAGGTATTGAGAAGATTTGGAAAGGAATATTTATTGGATGTGACACCACCAGATTTTACTTAGTTTGAATTGTTAATTGATTAGATAAATTTCATAGAGTATATGTAAATAATTACAATCTTATTTTTATTAAAAGTGATAAAAACTAGGGTGTTAATGCTATCCCATGGAAAACCACTTGATATAAGTTAAAAAATAATATAGTTTATGTATTAAAGGCATGGTGTATTTTGGTTAGTTTTATAAAGAAACATCATAATTGGAGTTTTTGGGTTTTACAAATGCATATTGCTATGGTCTAGTGGATGATTAAAATTAATCATAAATTGGTGAATTTTATCTTAGACATTTATGTATTTATTAGACCATAAATAAATAATATTGTATCTATTAAAGAACTATGGAAGATAAATACATAGTGGATACTCAAGAATTTAATTTATTGCAACTTAAAAATAAATAACGTAAATTCATTACTCATGAAGAAGAATCTCATATTTCAATCAAGTGTAATAACTCAAGTCATATTAAGCTTTGAAAAAATTATATCCATCACTCAAGGAAAAAACACATTGATATAAACTATTAGTTCATTAAGGAGAAGTATAATTAGGATCTATTGAAGTTTTATTATGTGTATACTCAAATTTAACATACATACAACATGAAAAATATACTATCTAAATAAATTTTAGAAAGGAATTGTTTAATTCTTGTATTTGAACCATATTCATCCAAAATAATAGTTTATTGAAGTTTTCCCCACTCCCCTAATATATTCCTATAATTTCTTGGACCTTCCTAGTCCATTACATTGTCAAATTGTGGTGTTCAGGGTATACATGGGACCATCAGTGACTCATTAAATAGTTTTCCTAATTTTAGGTTGAACAAACAGTGGAAGTAATGGGCATCCGTGGCACCGATGGTAATCAGTGGCATCGATGTGCATTAGTGTAACAGATGGTCCATTAGTGGCATTGATCAGCATCATTTCTAGGGTGAAGGATCCAGGGTGATGTTGCATGGGTGATGATGCCAGGGCGATGATGCCAGGGTGACAGTGACTCACCCTTGTTATGTGTTTTCTCCATTTAAAGGAAATATATTAACTCATAGTAATTATATCCACCATCTTCAAGGAGAAGTATTAAATATCAATTAATCCCAATGTGTGAAACCACCAAGCCGTGTGGTCAAGCCATGATCTGAATTTTAAGTACTTCAAAATCAACTCCCTGATTTTAGGATATGGCCTCTTCTTAAGCTGAGATCCTCTCTCCTTCTTCCATTTCATTTCTCTTAGTGCACCTTGAGACTACCTCCAAAGAAAAATCATGTGTCCGTACTGGCTAACTTCCTACTCATCCTTTGAGTTTTATTTCCTACATGTTGTGACATCCATAGTTCTTGATGCATAGAAGAGAAATTAGATCCTTCATCATCCAAGTTGGGGTTTTTTCCTTAGTCTCTCTTTACTATGCATCGTGCGGAGTGGGTATGATGATGTTTCCTCAGGAAATAGATGAAACTGACTTTAATGAAGATAATAAACAAAATTTTAAAGAATAAAGGGATGGGAATAATGATGATGATGTTGTGTTATACCTTAATTTTTATGTTTTGAATTGTATGGGATTATTTCCACTGAAAATCATAGTCGATGGTGGTCTTTTATTTCTCACTAATACAACCATATTTTTCTAGATAATGTTGTGATTGTATGACATTCACATAGAAACTGGTAAATCATATAAACTTGGTTGGTTAAATGGATGACCTATGGATAAGAACCCATATGTGGTCACCCCGATTAACCAAAAGAAGGAAATTTAATGAATGATGTTAGCTAATTTTGAAAATATTACTACAATATTTTGGTCATATGTATGGTAGTTCTATTTCAATGTTTGTGGGGTGACGTGGATGGGAATGGAATATCTTGTTGAGAGGTTGTTGGTTTGTGATTTTGAGGCCATGTGGAGTTAGTGGTAAATGTTCTGGACCCTATAATTTGGGGCTCGGTTTGGTACTAGTACTTCTAGGGATCTCACGAACCCCTTTTAATGTTGTTAATTTACACGATAACTGAGTGTGAATGCTTAAAAATCATGCTTGTCCATTTTCCTTCAATTTTAGTTTTGACTTGTGTTTATGCCTATTAGTTGCCCGGTAGGGGAGGAATATTTAAATAGAATCACTTTAACATGATAAAAAGAATGGGTATTATGGGGAAACTATTTCTTTTAAGAAAAGGGTTGTGCTCTAGTTATGGATGTTGTGTAATTTTTAATGTTTGGATTGAACCAAGAGTGGTTATGTACAATTGGTTTTAGGTTTCAGAACTCTTAGGTTGGGATGATTGATTGTTTACCTATATGAATAATTTTTAGTTTTTTTGTTTCTTAAACGCACCCCACCCATGCTGAGCACTTCATGTTGAACACCCACATTTCACGGGGGAGGGTGTTTTCCCCAACATTCCTATGAGCGGATGGTTATTAGATCATTTCCTTCTCCATCTCCTAGTTAGCCCAAGACTCTTTAGGAAGGGTGGGTTGTGGTGGTTGGCGCAGGTGTGTGCGGGCAGGTTTGTTTCCCAAGTGTCTTCAAGATGAGGCATAGGTGTCTTCGGGCATGGCATTGGTTGGTCTAGACTAGGTGTCTTCAGGTGTGGTGGTGATTTTTGTGGCCCAGTTGTGAACTGGAGTGGTTATGTGTGGTTGTTGTGGCCCAGGTGTTTGCGAGCGGGTTAGAATTGCGGTTGGGGTGGCTTATAAGGTTGTTGTTGGGGTGGTATTAGGACTGCAGTGGAACCTATGGGGGATGTATGATGCATAGGATGTCTTAAAAGAAAAAGTGGGAAAGCGGTTCCAGGTACCCAAATATCATTTTTCTATTACTATTAATTTACCTTACTTTCATTATTTAGGGAGTGTGCCTTGCTGAGGTTGGGTGGATACTTTCCTTGCTAAGTGTTTTGGTTATCTCTTATTCTTATGGGACATTAGAATGTCTCCAGACTTGTGCACAATAGGTTTTAGGTTTTCCATTCCAAGTATACCTCTATACTCACCCTACATATATAAAATTGCTTTCAGGTTTCCAATAGGACTTCGAGGATTGTACCAAACCTTACTAGATCGGGAACCGAGAGTTTTCATTGCACCTTTTCATTCTTTTGGTACTTCCCTTTACATTTTTCTTTTAATTTTTATCACTTTATTTTGGACATGCATATGGTAATGGATTAGGGGTTTTTTCTTTTATTTAATTATTTGGAGTTGTTTGGGATTTACCATAATATCTCAAGATCTTGGTCTAAAAAAATGGTAATCCCTTCCATATTACGTAAGATTCTATACCCTTGGTTCTAGACACCACTCCATGTCATATTGAAGGAGAGACTCATGGGTCATTATCTATCCTTCAACTTAAATAAGGAAGGTTCTGGTAGTTTGTTTCCCCTTTTCTGATCTTGGTGAAGGTGGGTCATGAAAGAATGGTATCAGAGGTGATTATTGAGAGATAAGATGGAGTTCGAGGTTGTGCACATTGAGGATGTAAGAGATGGTAGGGCCACAGGGGTAGGAAATCTTGGTGTGTGTTGTAGGCCAGGTAAGACCAGCAAAGACATGGGATTTTTGGGCCCCCGTGATCCGATGCAAGGACTCTGGACCTAATGAATGACCAAGTGAGGTTACATTTGTTGTAGGGTAGAGACCCTAGGAATGGTACATGCATCATAATGAGTTGGGTTCTTGTGTGTCTTTGTTGTTTTGGGAAATTTAAAATAAATAAAATGTTTTGTTTTTTTTAAAAGGAATCTTATACACTACTTAGGTTTAAGAATTCCTTGTTTACCTTATAACTAAGACACACAGATAATGACCACGAGTAGTGTAGGAAGTTGAGGCCTAGTAGGTTGATCTGTTCGATCAGTGGAGGATTGACTAAGAGGAAGAGGATAAAAAGTGATAGAAAACTCTACGTTCCTTCCAGCGGAAGACCCTCAGGAAGTATGAGGGTATTGTTTCCGACTTGGAGATAGAGGGTTGTCTTGAGGAGCTACCTTTACCTTGATCCATACTACGAGGGGGTGCTGGGTTCCATTATCTATTAGTCAGATTTTGAGAGGGAATTCCGGGCGGAATTCCTTTATTTCATGATGAACCCTAAAAATTAGTAAGATATACTCTCCCTATAGAAAGAGTGTATATTCGTAAGGAATTTTGGGATCAAGTTCAAGAATCTCCTTAATTTCACTCTAGACCTCTTCCCGGATGAGGAGTCTTGGGCAAGACGCTTAGAGGAGGCACTCCGACCTTCTCTCCAGTATGTTGTTACCCACTTCACTCTATCGATGTACCTAGAGTTTCAAAAGAATAATGAGATACTATAAAGGATTAACATGCTGGGATGTGTGTCATGAGAGGGGAACCAGTTGAAATTTACAAATGGGAAGGCCTTTAGTAGTAGTCCTCTTGCATTAGGGCCTTCTAGGTTTCGGCCGACGCGGATCAAGCCTCAACAGTTCTAGTTCCAATCTCCTGGTCCTTTACATATCTCCAAAAGAAAAGGAATGAAATGATTTATTATTAGCAGCCTTAGGAACCTTCTAAATCAGTTCCCTGCCGAGTGCAGTACAATGGTGGTGGGAAGGTCCAACACTCACCTCAGAAGCAATAGTTTTTAGTCGGACCTTTTCACCAGTAGTAGCAGGGACAACAAGCTCCCACAACACCAAGGGAGGACAATGCCAGAGGAGGCCGAACTCAGGGTGCTCCTCAGGGACCTCAACCAAGGCATGGTCGAGAAGGCGACCAACATGTGAGGGGTGAAATAACTAGGTGTGGGAAGTTGCACGTCGCAGAGGCAGCAGTTCCAGTAGGTTCAGGGGTCTTTCAAGGTACGATCAGTTGGTTTAGTACCCTTTCTTGTTACCTATTCGATTTTGGAGCTTCACACTCATTTTTTACACCCAGTAGAGCCCATTTCTAGGGTCTAGATGTAGAATGACTTTCCAAGACCTGGTGTTGAGTATGCCAATTGGAGATCAGACCAGCCTGTTTTATGTTTTTTTGGGGATGCAGACTAATATTGTGGCCACATCAGTCCAGTGGGGATCTCCTTTTGCTGCATATGTAGCCATACAATGTCATCCTAGTCATTTACTGGATATTTTACATGCATGATGTTATCAAATTCTTCCAGATAAGGGTCGTTTACACTAATATTGTTGGCCAGCGTATAGATTTTGTTGGTGAGTGGGGTTTCCATGGGGCCGACTGGTGTGTGGAGCCCCTTCTTTTCTTATTATCTGATCTATCAATAGATTCAATAGACTTAGAGATGGTGGATGTTCTATATATTTTCAGTGAGTTCCTAGTTGTTTTCCTGAAAGAGGTTGCGACTCTACCCCCTCGACGTGATGTTGAGATTGGGATAGACCTACAACCCGGTGCCCATCCGATTTTGATAGATCCCTATTGGATGTCACCTCCTAAGTTGTGGGAGTTGCAGATTAAGTTTTATGACCTGATTAAGAAGGGTTTTATCTGACCAAGTGCATCTCCATGGGGTTCTCTTGTCTTGTTTGCAAAGAAGGAAGACAGTGGTCTCAGGCTGTGTATAGACTACTGAAGATTGAATCGGGTAACGATCAAGAACCATTAACCCCTCCAGAGGATTGATGACATTTTTTATCAGTTGAAAGAGGAATGTTGGTTATCTAATATCAAAATACAGTCTGGATATCACCAGTTGAGGGTGAAGCAGGGTGATATCTCGAAGACTTCTTTTAGGTGTAGATGTGGGCACTTCGAGTTCGTGGTCATGTTGTTTAGTGTTATGAATGCACCATATATGATCATGAGGCTCATGAACTCTATTTTCCATGAATATATGGACCAATTATTTGTCATGTTCATTGAAAAAATCTTAATCTACTCAAGATCAGAGGAGGATCACACAGAGTATCCGAGGACAGTTTTTGAGGTCCTCCTCCACCACCATCTCTAGAGGAAGTTATCCAAGTGAAAGTTATGGACATGAGAGGTGCACTTACATAGACACATGGTGTCACATCAGGGGATATCAGTGGAACCATAAAAGGCCGAATCAGTTATTTCATGGGTAGTTCCCAAGAATGTGACAGAGGTTCGTAGTTTCCTAGGACTGCCAGGTTACTACCGAAGGTTCGTACCCAAACTATCTCGAGTTGCAGCACCATTCCAACCTTGATTAGGAAAGACTAGGATTTTGTATGAAGTTATTAGTTCCATAAATCTTTTAGTTTTTGGAAGGAGAAGCTGGTCAGCCCCCAGTGATGAGGTTTCCTTAGGGAGGGGTAACATTTGAAGTTTTTTGTGATGCTTCTGGTTTAGGCTTGGGGTGTGTGATGATGTTTCAGTGGGGGGTGAAATATTATGGTTCTAGTAAGTTACATCCTCATGAACAAAACTATTCCACCCATGATATAGAACTTATATTGATTGTGTTCGCACTAAATTTGTGGCGACATTACCTCACTGGGGAACTATTCATGATCTTCACATATCACAAGAGATTGAGGTATGTCTTCTCCCAACAAGACCTGAACTTGCAGAAGCAGAGGTGGATGGAGTATTATCAAGAATACAACATCAAAATCTCATAATCCTCAGGAAATGGGAATGTGGTGGCTGATTACATGAGTAGAAAGTCACAAAAGGATTTGTTTTGGGAGTAAGAATATTCTTAGAAGTAAATGGAGGAGTTTAATGCTTTACATATGGGAATGAGAGTGGAAGATGGTAGAGGCTATTTGTTTCAGATGATAGTGAAATCTTCCTTGGTATGATGGTGGAGGCATCTTAGTGGGTATAATTGGAGGTTTAAGTGATGCATTATTGCGTTAGCTAGTGCGATGCACCAGATGGATGGTCGGAGGATGGTCAGAATCAGATACTGTTTCCTGGGAAGCTATTTGTTCTAATGGAAATGTGAAAAGGAGTTTTGGATGAGTTCCATAACAAACCCCTATTAGTATATATGGGAGTCTACAATATGTACTAGGGATTGAGAGGTTAGTTTTCTGGCTCAGAGTGAAGTGGGAAGTGTCAGAGTTTATGGAAAAGTGCCTCATGTGTCCGCCAGTGAAAGTTAAACACCATGTTCTTGGTGGTCTGTTGCATCCCGTAGATGTTCCTGAGAGGAATTTTGATGCCGTATCGATGGATTTCATCATAGGACTACACAGAGCTGAGGGAGGTTGTGATTCCATCTAGGTAGTGGTGGACCAGTTGACGAAATCAGATCACTTCTTGGAGGTTAAGGAGTCAAGCGTAGTGGATTCCATAGCATAGAAGTACATTGGTGAAGTTGTGCAGCTACATGGAGTTCCCATAACCATCATTTTGGGTCGGGATACACGCTTTACTTCATGTGTATGGAAGGGTTAACATTGTGATTTTGGCACCCATTTATAACTTAGTACTACCTTCAACCCTCATAGATACGGGAAAACAGAGAGGACCATATAGAGGTTGGAGGATATGCAGCGAGAATGTGTTTTGAACTTTAGGAGATCATGGGTATGACACTTTCCCCTACTATAGTTTTCCTAAAATAATTTATATCACCCACCATTGGCATGGAACCATTGGAGGAATTTTATGGGAAACCATGTCATTCGCCTGTGTGTTGGACAAAGGTTGGGGAGGCAGGTGTTCTTGTCCCAGAGGTGGTGCAGAGATTGACGAAGAAGGTTTATCTTGTGCGTGAAAGGATGAAGGCAGATCATGACCTGAATAAGTCATATGTCGATCATAATATGATTCCCTTTCCATTCAAGGTTGGGGATCATGTGTTCTTTAAGGTTTCCCATCAACGTGGGAAACAGAGGTTTGGTAGGTGGAGCAAGCTTTCTCCCGGGTTCATCAAACCCTTCAAGGTGTTGGGATGAGTCAGTGAGGTGGCTTATCAACTGAAGTTACCACAACAATTGGAGAGGTTCCATAATGTATATCATGTATCTCATCTTCTTTGGTATCTACATGATTAATCCTACGTCCTCAACTAGGGAGAGTTAGATATAAAGGACGATGTGACACTTTTGGAGTGTCCAGTGAGAATCCAGGATTGTAAGGAGAAGGTGATTTGTGGATGAACCATTCCTTTGGTTTTTCTATTATGGAGGCATGGTGGCTTCGAGGATGGTACCTAGGAATGGGATGCACAGATGCGTGCTTAGTACCCATATCTATTTTGAGTTTGATCTTGTGTTTGCTCTATTCTTTGAAGTGATGTAATTATTGGCCTTGTTTTCTATAATATGGGATGTTTCCCTTGTTCTCTAGATGTGTGTGTAAAGTCTTGACTGTGGAGAGGGAGGACCTAATCCCTAATCAAGATGCATTATGGTAGATGCGATTAAACCAATGCGGGAAATTTAGTGCCGCCCAAATCATATAGTATCGTGACATGGGTAAAGGGACTCTCTAATCCATAAGTTGGATAGTGTGACCTTTATATGTTGGTATGGTTACATGGGGGAGAAGATCAGTAGTGTTTCTGCATTTTTTTAGAAGATAGATGTGGGAGAGATGTCCCTATATGTTGAGGTTTTATTCCAGATTTTGAACAACTCTAGGGTGGTTCGTCCTTGAGAGATATCTTATGGGGTGGTTGTTGGGACCACTCTCATTTCTTAAGGTTTACTCTTGAATTCTTGAGGGTGATAATAGTTTGAGAGGTGTCTGATGTAATGGCATGAACCATCCTAGTCCATTTCATTTTAAAATTTTGGTGTTCAAGGTATCCTAGGGACCATCGCTGACTCATTAAGGGATTTTTCAAATTTCAGGTCAAATGAACGATGTCACCGAAGGAAATCAGTGGCACTGATGGGCATCGATGGCACTGATGGGTGTCAGTAGAACCGATGGGTGTTCGTGGCACCAATGGAAATTTTTGGCACCGATGAGCCATCAGTGGAACTAATGTTCATTGGTAGGGTGATGGTTCCTCAACGATGATTCCAGGGGTGATGGTGACTCACTCATCGGGGATTCATTTATAGTTTATCCAGGACTTTCCAGTTTCTCTCCAGTAATGTATATTTTGACATAAAAATATTTTAATATACCATTCAAAGCAATTTAAGGCCTGTAAAATATGTTTTATACCCCAAGAGTTGGGGGAACCTTGAGTTACCAAAACATGTGGCCTATCACACCTTTTTTGCATTTTTGAGCTTCTCGTGTTTTCTAGTTTCTCCCCTATTACACTTTTTCACCATTTAATGGAAATCTATTAACTCATATCCATTTTATCCACCATCTACGAGGAGAATTGCTAAATATCAATTAATCCCAACATGTGAAACTACCAAGCCATGATCCGACTTTTAATTACATAAAAATCATCTCCCTCATTTTAGGATCTAGCCTCTTCTTAAGCTGAGATCCACTCTCATTCTTCCTTTCCATTTCTCTTAGTGCGTCTTGAGACTTACTGTGAATAAAAATCATGTGACCGTGATGGATCCCTACTTGATAAGCCTTGAATATTTATTTCCTACCAGTTTCTCCATCCCTAGTTCTGGACACAAACAATAAAACTTTGATCCTTGATCATCCAAGTAGGGGTTTTCCTTCATCTCTCTTTCCTGTGCATCATGCAGGGTGGGTATGATGATGTTCTATTAGGATTTAGATGAAACTTACTTTAACAATGTTATTAAACCTAAATTCAAAGAATAAAGGGATGGGAATGATGATGATGTTAGTCTGTTATAACTTTTTTATGTTGTGAATTGTATGGGATTATGTCCATTAAAAATTGTGGCCATTGGTGGTCCTTTCTTACACACTAATACAACCCTGTTTTTCTAGATACTTTTATGATTGTATGATCATAACAAGGAAACTGGTAAATCATGTAAACTTGGTTGATTAAATTTATGCCTAATGGATGAAAACCCTTGTGTGGTCACCCTAGTTAACAAACAGAAGGAAATTTAAGGAATGGTGTTGGATAATTTTGAAAAGCTTACTTTCTATGTTCTGGTGATATGTATGGTTGTTCTATTTCATGTTTATGGGGTGATGTGGATGTGAATGGAATCTCTGGTTGGGAGGTTTTTGGTTTGTGATTTTGAGGCCATGTGGAGAAGGTGGTACCTGTTTTGGACCCTATAAGTTGGGGCTAGGTTTGGTTCCATTACATAGAGGGATCTCACATATCCATTTTGATGTTGTTACTTTACATGAGAACCAGGTGTGAATGATTAAAAATCCTACTTATCCATTTTCATTCATTTGTTGTTTTGACATGTGGTTATGCCTATTAGTTACCCAGTAGTAGAGGAATATTTAAATGGAATCACTTGAACATGATAATGAAAATGGATATGATGGGGAAACTGATTCTTTTTAGAAAAGGGCTATGCTCTGTTTATGGCTATTGTGTACTTGTGCATGTAGGGATTTCACCAAGAGTGATTTTGTATGGCTGGTTGTTGGTTTTGGAACCCTTAGGTTGGGATAATTTCTTGTTTAACTATATGCATAATTCATAGTTTTTGTGTTTCTTATACGCACCCCACCCGTGTTGATCACTTTATGTCGAACACCCCCATTTCATGGGGGAGGGTGTTTTTTACAAACATTACTATGAGTGGATGGTTATTAGCTCATTTTTTTCTCCCTCCCCCAGGTAGCCCAAGACTCTTTAGGAAGGGTGTGTTATGGTGGTTGGCCCAGGTGTGTGCAGGAAGTTTTGCTTCCCAATTTTCTTCAGGATGAGGCACATGTGTCTTCGAGCATGACAATGGTTGTTCTAGCTTAGGTGTCTTTGGGAGTGGTGGTTATTGTTGTGGCCCAAGTGTCTACTGGTGTGGTTATGTGTGGTTTTGGTGAACCAAGTGTTTGCAGGTGGGATAGATGTGCAGTTGGGGTGTCCCATAAGGTTGTTTTTGGGGAGGCAGTGGGACTACAGTGGAACCTGTGAGGGAGGTTTGATGCGTAGGATTTCATAAATAACTAGTGGGAAAGCGGTGTGGTGTACGCAAATATAAATGTTCTATTACTATTACTTTAATTGAATTACATTTTTTATGGAGTGTTCCTTGGTGAGGTTGGATGGATAGTATCCTTTCTAGGAATTTTAGTTATCTCTTTTTATCACATGACATTAGAGTGTCTCCCCAATTGTGCATGGATGATTTTGTTTTTTACCTGTTCAGTATACTGGTATACTAAATCATCTTATATAAAACTACTTTCATTTTTCCTGGAGGACATTGAGGGTCGTCCCTAACCTTAATAGCTTGGGCACCGAGAGTTTTCATTGATTCTTTTCCTTCTTTTGGTACATCCCTTCATAGTTTTCTTGCAATTTGTATCACTTTATTCTGGACATGCATATGGTAATGGATTTGGGGTTTTAATTTTATTTTAGTGTTTGGAGTTATTTGGGATTTACCATCTTATCTCCCAATCTTGATCTAAAAAAAGATAATGCCTTCGAAATTATGTGAGATTATATACCCTTGGTGCTATCCACCACTCTGGGGCCTATTGAAGGCGGGACTCAGGGGTCATTATCTCTCTTTCAACTTGAAGGAGTAAGGGTCTGACCGTTTACTATCCCTTTTATCATCTTGGTGAAGGCTGGCCATAATAATTCCATATTATACTCATGTTTTAGGTAGGTGGTATGTTCATCAATTATTTCACTAAATGTAATGAAATCCCACATGGTTTTATTGAGTAATATTATCATTTCTCTCTTATTAACTTAAAAACAATATATCTTTGTAATAATTAAAAAATGGGGTGATATATTCCACGTTTTCTTTTAAATGTTGATATATGTGTCAATTATGTTTAGGGAGAGTTTTCTTCTTCAAGTGATGAAAAATAAAGGGGAATTTATGTTGATTTAGGTGATATTTCATAATTTTTAAAATTCTAGGAGAAGTTTCTTATTTTTCTAATGAAATTTGAAATTATAAAAAGTAGTTTCAATGTTTAGTTTATTAGATTAACAAGTGTTTTCAATAGGTTGTTTTATTTATTAAATTTATAATAGGTGGAGTCAAAGAGAATTAGGATCAATGATGTGTTTCATTGATACACTTTCATTAAACCCATTTTTCTCCTGATATGAATGACTCATATGATCTTAGAGTAGATTATTAGTGAATATATGATTGTTTTTTATGAAGATGTTGGTTATATTTTATGGTTGGTGTGATTGAATATGTTAATTGAAGTTACAATGTGTTGTCAAAAAACCCATAGGAGGAACTTATTAGAAAAAAATTACTTGCATTAATTTTTATCTATGTTTTTCAAAAAATCAAGGTGACTAACTTAGAAAATAATCATAACACTAATAATGAATTATATATTTGAGTATTTTAATTCTTATAGGATGTTTATAATGATGATTTATTGATGGTTTGAATGAGGCTCATGTTGACATCATTATAAAATGGTGTTTATTCTATGGATGGGACCATGGCATGTGGAAATGACTAGAATACTAGTGGAACCCTCAAGGGAATTAAATTAGTTGTAAAAAGGTGGAAGGAAGATGTTATATTCCATGGAGGAATGTGTTTACTATTAGAAAATTTAAATTCAATCCATTTTAATTACTGTGTTTGTCATCATGGAGGGTAAGGCCAAATGGAAATATGATTCTATATTTCAAAACAATCAATTTTATGAAGGTGGTATCTTGTAGAAATTCATATAAGAAATAAGAATGAATTAAAATTGGTGTATAACTAGAAGTAATGGTATCACATATGATTAATCAAAATGGGTAGTTGGAGTGGGGTTTAATGTAGTGGAAATTTTTTTAATCATATTATTTGATTTTTTTGGGAAATGGGATATTAAA
Organism: Viscum album; assembly: GCA_963277665.1. Lineage (NCBI taxonomy): Eukaryota > Viridiplantae > Streptophyta > Magnoliopsida > Santalales > Viscaceae > Viscum > Viscum album. Next base: position 1,403,183,068 of record OY728120.1, on the reverse strand, counting down.
TATTGTGGATTTCATTTCAAAAGGAATTTTTTCTTGAATTAGACTATATTTTGTTTTAGAATTTTTTTTATATGGTATATTTTTTATCTAATATTTTGAAATATCAAAATATTATTATTATTTTGATAGTTATAGATTAAAGGCTATGGTTCATGGGGTAAAAGGTTATATTGGACATCAAAATTCCCATGGTGAATTCATCTATGATGTGGGGGTATGAGTTCATGTCAGTATCTCTATTTCTAAATACTTTATATTTTTTTGAGGTATTAAGTGATTTTATGTTTTCATATTCAACTTGGATTTATAATACTTTAATTTATCAATTTCCCCATTTCAATCAAAGAAACATGAAGACCTTAAACAAGGGAAATAACGGTATTGTTTTTTGATAATAGAGAAATTTTTCTCAGCAAAATGAGGAAAATGATTAGTGATTTTAGATAAATCACAAAGAGAGGATGAATTCTATATATTTTTTGAAAATAAAGAAAGGATATCATTGAGTTCATCTCAGTGGATGATCATGCAGATTCATCATATGGGTGTAGGGTGAGTAGATTGTTAGACCATCATTTGTGTAATCCTTATTCTGTTGTTGAATGATTAAGGTTTCAATTATAGGATCTTATTATTCATTCTAAGTGAATATCATAGTGAGTTATTTATTATTATGAGGGTTCTATACTCATAAAAATTATATCTTAATAAATAATCCATAAACCATGTTATATTAAAAAAATAAAAACACATAATAATTTGTAATAAAATTATCCTTTTAAGAATTAAATGATTTTATTATTATTTCTAAATAATAACTAATTAATACATGAACACTAATTAAACTATTTATATATATAATACATTTCATTAAATTTCATACTTCAGTTGTGGGAAATATATCATTTAAATAAATAACATTTAATATATAATAAAATAAATGTTTTTAAATAAAATATATTACTTTTACCATGAATCACAAGTTTTTTATTAATTATAACACATTAATTATTTATTGGATGTTATTTAATTATTTTAAAAACTATTATTTGATTTTTAAAAATTTAAAATAATTTGTTAACAAAAAATAAATTTAATTAAAAATGAATTAATAATAATTTTTTTTAAAATAAATAATATTTTCAAAAATTAATTGTTTCTTTTTTATTTGAATCCAAAATTATATTTTTTATGTTAATTTCACATAAAAAATTTTATGTGTAACACATTATTTACTTTTAATTATAAAATAAAAAATATACTTATTGGATACATGTATACAAAACAACCACATATCCAAGGACTATACATCTAATAAAAATATATCCAACAATATTATATCCAATTACTATATATCCAATGACTATATATATAATGCTCATATTTAATTCCTATATATGAAATTATATGTTGAACTAAAATTCATTCATAACCAATTCATTTATTTCCCTCTTAAAATGACTTTTAAATTTCTAATGATTTTCCTTCTTTCCATAATTTTAATTATCATGATGACATTTAAGGAAAATAACGAGGATAAATATTTCATATTTGTGGTATTTCTATTTAATTTTAGTTGTATTTCTCTTATAATTTTTATAATTATTCTTCATATTTCATTATAATAATTTATATTTTTTATCTTTTATTACTTTATTTTTATATCAATAAAATATGTCATGGTACATTTTAGTCTGGTGTTTCATGTGAAATAAAATATGTAACCTATTATAGAAATTAAACAATGGGGTGTTACACTCTATCCCCATATAATTAAATTTCTCCATCAAAATTTCACTACATAGATAAAAATAGATTTAGGAACTTTTTCCATATTATAATATGAGTTCCCATGTTACATCCATAATACTAGGTTTTTCAAAATATGTTTGACCAGGTGATTAGTTTTGTTCCATATCACATTATCTATATGATCAAAGATCTCTACCAGTTTTTCCTCAGTAGAGAGATAATGTTCCAGTTGTATAACATCTGAATTCAATACATGAGATGGATTAGAAATATAATTCCTTAAAATTTATATATCTTACACATCACACACTTGTGATAGTTTTAGTATATGTGAAAATAAATAAGTTATAGTTCTAATATGATCAAGGAACTTCAAGGGGTCTATGTATATTAGGATTAAATTTACATCCATCCTAAATATCATAATCCTATCCCATGTTGATATTTGTAGGATAACTTTTTCCTTGAATCCAAACTCTAAATCTCCCCTATGATTATCACTATAACACTTCTATTTATTTTTTTATATTTTAATATATCACTAAATAAATTAAATATTTTTTGACATTTCTTAGGAAATATCTTGTCCCAACATCTCCCTCTATCCAAATTCATCATAAAAATTTGGAGTTTTACAAATATTCACATATAGAGGCTTATATGGTTCTATTTAACAAGAATGAAAACTGTTATTATATGATAACTCTATGAGAGGAAGATGTTAATACCATCCACCTTTGAAATCCATAAAGTAGTGTCTCACTATATCATTTAGTGTTTGAATGGTCTTTTAAAATTGATGATCAGTCAGATCATGATAAGTATTGTCGAAGCTCAGATCTGTATTCAATGGTGGATATATAATTTTACAAAACATAAAGGTAAACCTCATATCTCGATTATATACAATTAAAATTGGTACTCTATTTAGACTTACCATTTTAATTATGTATAATTTAGAATGAATAATGAATGATAAGTCCTCTAAAATAGTAATGAATTGCGTCGACTTTATAAGTAAATCAACTACAACCAAAATATAATTATAAAATGTAGATAACATTTGAAGACCTATAATGAATTATACTGTGATATTTTTCAATTTCCATATAGTTATGTGAAATGGTTGCAACATCCCCTTGGACTTATAACGCCTACCCTTAACATGTTGGAAAACCAGACATTGAGATATATACTATGTTATGTCTCTTTTAATGTTTTCCCAAGACATTGATCCTTGAGATCTCTATACATATTCATGATTCTATGATGGATATAGAAATATGTGCCACATCCACCATCCAAAAAATCATTCTTTAATTATACTATTCAAGGGACATATATATTTTTCCCAAATCTTATGATACCTTAATTATCATGGTTGAAATATATAAATTCCATATCCTATTTTTTATCTCTATATCCTCCTTTGGTTCTTATTTATCTTCACATGGATGGATGGTTGAGAAGTCCTTTGGGAATGATAGTATTTCCCCCCATCACTTATGTTTTTCATGTCGATCCCTAGAAAATCCATGATTATTGGGTGTATTTCAATCCTCATCATGGATAAGTTAGAATGACCCTTTAAACATAGAGTATCAACTACCTTGTTCTTTATCTTAGGGTGGTAATTTATTGAGTATTCAAAGTCTTTAATCAACTCTAACTATCTCCTTTGGAATATGTTCAACTCATTTTGTAAATATATACTTTAACCTCTTTTGATTTGTATATATATCAAAATTTTCTCCATAGGGACAATTCATACATATATTTAATACAAATATTACTATTTCTAGCTACAAATCATACATTGTATATGTAAAGTCTGGGCCTAGGATCCACTAAAATGGTTCCCCAAGCTAGTAGGACACATGGCCTCAAGAGTGCCTCCTTGTATGTCAGAGGATTCAAAATTATAGATAGGGTCTAAGTTAGTACAGTGTAGAGTCTATACCCTCATAACATAGAGGATCATGGGATATAAACATATATAATAAACAGAGTAATCATATGAAATAACCAACAACACAATGAAAATAGAATATATAAATAATCACAAATTGATACAAAACATCCAAGTAGTAATAATAATAAAAAACCTTATAATGAGTCATATTCAAAATGTTTTTATGGAATAATGATATATAAAACAGGGGTATAGGGTATGAAACAAACATGCATTTAAAACATTTTATACAAAAAAACCAAATGATTTCTCCACTAAAATCAGGACCATAAACTTAGTCTTCTTCTCCCATGCTCTAAGCTATAAGTAAAGTGGTTCCGGTATCCATGATAGGGTGCTTTCCCTTATGCAAAACTATAGTCATGAGGTCTACTCAGGTACCAAAGGTGTCCTAAGTAGGGTGTGAGATAAAATAAATATCCCACCCCTAAAAGTTTCTAGAAAAAATACATCCATTTTACAAAGCATAGTACTATGAAGGTATCTCATATAATAAACAAAGTTGAAAGACAAATACCAGTTGGCTCATATTCCTATAGGACCCCTGGTCGACTCTACCTACATCGACATAGGCCAAAATGAGTCTGATCAGTATACCATATATATATATATATATATAAGTAGCCATATATATAATATTTATACATTTATATACACTCTATATGCGAGGATCTCAGGAGGCATATACATGGATACTAGGTTCCTGCTTGACCGAAGGTGCAACTCAAGAAATCAAGACTATTATAAGGAGATTTAGGTTCCAAAAAATGGTACAATTCCTAAATCTTATGTAAGAACCCAGTTTTTGTTCTTGAGGTACGAGTTTCTTATTTTCCTCTTTCCTTGAGTGTTTTTGAGAAAATAATGAAAATGGGGAAAATCCAAATTTTGTGGGTACACACTGTGTACTTTTCCACATGCCGTGTACTTTGGCCATGTGGGATAAGTACACAGGGCGTGTAGGCCTTTCGGTGATGAAGGGTATGCAAACTAACAACATGCCATGTACTTAGTATTTACACACCATGTAATCAGTTGTCAAGTGAATAGTAAGGCGGTGGAAGTAGCCGCCAGCGGAGTGACAATAGACACTGTGTACTCAGAACTACACGTCGTATACTCATGTCGATGGATGAACAGTTCCACAGTGGAAAGAATCCACCAAAGGAAAAGTAAAAAAATGAAAAGTATACATCATGTAGTTTTTTTCACTTAAAATGGGATGTAGCCTCCTCATTTGGCAGAGGAGGTAGTGGGTTCGTTTAGAGAGCGGGAGAGACGGCTGGACCTTGGAGGATCTCTAGAGCGCACACCGGGAACCCGATTCCTACGCCGTTGATCTCCTTTTAACCATGAGGCTAAGCCCTTCCTTCTCCTTGAATAGTTCTTACCAATTATTTCTTGAGGGAATGTTATTTGAGGTTGAATGTGTGATAATATATCCCAGATCTACGTCATTCACAGGCGTTTCGGGAGGCGTCGTTCATGTATATCGATCAAGGATGATTGAGGTAGGTGGTTTGATGTTTATTTCCAACTATTGAGTTGAATTTGTGTATCTTTGTGAAACAAACCCATGGTTGGGGTGTTTTATGGATGAGGCCTTTGCTGAAAGATATCTAAAATTGCATAAATAATCTAATGATAAGTTAAAACTACTGTTTGGGATCACTTCAAGGATCCAGGACCACCACGGGTGTGCGTTCCTCTATTTAGCCATTTGGTCAGGATACCCAAGGATATTCCATGATTATATTGTGCATTGAATTTTCTTGAGATAAAGTTTATATAAATTGTTTGTTTATGATTTGGTCTCGGCCCAATCCCTTTAGCCTGAGGGCAGTGTTTTATTAGCTTGTTGGCAATTTTTGGTTAGCGTAAGGGTAACCATTGTTTACGCATGTGGGCAGTAGTTTCTGTGACAGAGGGAAATATCACGTATGCTTGAGGGCAACGATCGTTATGCCTGAAGGCAATCACCTACATGTATTTGATTCTGATTACCTGAGGGTAAGGTTTTTTATGTATGAGGACACAGTTATTTAGAACATTCACCGTGGTGATTTTCTTTGGTTATACCTGCTAAGCTAAAGCACATGCTTGGAATTCATAAATTAATATTTAAATGGAAATGAAACTAGTAGTTATAGTTACTTTTGAGTACTTACTAGTTATTTGCATTTTATTGTTGCACACTCCTGTTTCACATTTTCACTAACAGTTGGGCACGGTCCATTGGTGGTTGCCTACTGGGATTTATTTATCACACCCTGTTTGGGTCATGTCTTCTTCCCAAACAGACTATATTGTTACAAGTGTCGACCAGGGAAAGGGTCACTATACAGGTACATGATTGTAGTAGAGGAGTAGGAGAGCATGGGACTGAGCTTAGGCTTGCGATGCTACTGCGTTCTGTTCACTCTTTTTTTTTTCTGTTTTGTTGTACCTTGTACTCTGAGTTTTATTGTATTGTATTGAAGTGTAACCTATTTTGGTTGATTTTATAGAATGAGTGACATTCTGAATCATTATTTATATAACTTTTGGTGATCTTTTACTACAGTTGTTCATTTATGGTTCATATTCTTTTCGGCTTCCGCTGTTGTATGTTTTATTTATTTTCCGATGCGCTACACTTTGACAAATGAGGGCATAATTTCCCCACTACCAGACCTGGGCCCTCGCTGCTAGTCGGTAGCCTTTGGAATTTGGGGAAATGCGCTTGAGGTCATGTGACCAATCGGGTTTGGGGCACCCATTGTGTGGCTTTCGAATCTAGGATGTTACAAAGTGGTATCAAAGGGATTATATTCTTCTTGACTTACTGTTTGGTGCCTATTTTTAGGGATAGAATGTAATAGGTACTTAGTAAGAAGTTGTTCTCAGGATTAGCTAACCCGTGTACACGGAAAATCCAATTTACCTAATGTTGCAATTTTTCTAATTTTGTAATTTTACAATTGATTTGATTTTCACCATTGGGTGACACACTTGTGGTGTGCTATTTATGTCTGTATACTGTGTTCTATTTAGTTGCAACCTGATGAGATGAAGGTATGACATATCATGCATCATTTAGGTACATGTTAGAATCACATGCCATGCATAGTTTCCATGCCATGTAGGTGCATTATAAATTGCATGTTGTTGGGATCGATTCCATGCTAGAAAATGCATGTTGTTGTGATAGATGCCTTGATAAAAAACCTTCTATTTGATAGGGTATTTTTTTTTCTGGTTTTGTAGAATGAATTCCAACCTATGGTTCTTGAGGATTATGGGCCCACATTGACCGGAATTTGGTGGATCATTGACCTATTTACTTTGCTATAACATGTATAAGAAGACAAGACTTGATTCATGGGGAGTATGGGCCCTCACGGATCAGAATTTGGTACTTTGGTGTTGGTTTTAGTGTTTTACTAGGCTCCAAAGTAGTTTCTGAGGCTTACTATCCAGAAAAACCCAGAATACACACTGTGTAATTATGATTACACGCCATTTACTCATCTGTTCGGGAAGAAAATAATTTTTTAAGTACACTCCGTGTATCGTATGTACACGCTGTGTAGTTTATACCCCTATCATAGGTCGTGTATATAGAAACACGAGATAGTAGAACTTGAAGGTACATGCCGTGTACCAGTTGTACATGCCATGTTGTGTTGAACCTGTGTATTCCACGTAATTAACAACACGGGTGAAGAAATATGACCATATACATGCCATGTCAAAATTGTACATGCCATGTAGTTTAAACTGGGGATCCAGCCGTGTAAACTAACAAACACGGGTCAGTGCTACCTCTTCTTAAACAAGACGTTTACCTGAGGGACATGCCATGTAGTCTTGACCGATGAGAGACTGTGTAGAATTGATCGTGTGGCTGGGAAAATGGGATGGTGTACACTCTGTGTGCGGGTGTAACACATCGTGCAGTGTCAGCCGAGTAGTCAGCTGTGTCACTAACAACACAGGCCAGTGAATGGTTGTAGAATACACACCATGTACCCATGGGACATGATGTGTAGTTTTTTCTTGAGTGAGACAAGTGGTGAATCCGTGTAGAAGGACTCGGGCTGGGAAGAAGTATTCAAGTACACGCCGTATTGGAAGAAATACACGCCATGTATTTGGGGTGTAACATGACCAGTTTAAGCTAGAGTACTAGCCCATGTGGATGGCCTGTAAGAACACACCATGTAGTATTTATACACGTCATGAAGTCAAGTTTTGTGAATTTTGAATGCTTTCTTTCTCCTATTCCCTTCTTGGTCTCCTAGTTGTGGTCTTTGATAAATCTTAACTAAGGTCTGCGTTTGACCTTGCGGAGTAATGCCACTGAGATGAACACTGGTTGTTCACCAAGAGAGAGGCAAAAATTATACTCCAGAGATGGTAGGCCATGGGCTACCGATGGATCCTCTACTAGTTCTAGATGTGGTGCCAACCGTTACACTAGACACAAGTGCGGATGCACAGTTTCCGGAAGGCTTCATGCGGTTCATACAGAACTTCCAAGGAGCACAGTCGGTTTCCACATCCATGGCAGAGTTGAATCATATATTCCAGTAACAACATCCACCTACGTCTTCAGGGGATGGTGGACCATAGGCTGTAGAGTCATGGATGGATTCATTGTAGACTACTTTTGAGCATCTTGAGACACCTCCAGGGTGGAGGGCCAAGCTCGCTACAAAAATGCTGCGTGATTCCACCAAGAGGTTTTGGGATGTTACCACCCTGATAGATCATCACAAGGACATGGTGTGGGAATATTTTTAGGAAGTATTCTATGAATTATTCTTCTCAAAGACACTGAGGGAAGATCAAGCTCGAGAGTTCATGAATCTGTAGCAGGGAACCTTGTCAGTGATGAATTAATATTCCTGTTTCATTGAGATTCATAATTTTGCAACCGTTCTGGTGGGTGATGAGACATTGAGAGCTAGTTGCTTTGAGGATGATCTTCGATATGACATTAGAGTGTTGGTGAATGTTTTCAGGTTTCCTATAGTGCATGCTATTGTGAACCAGACACTGATTACTGAGCGGAACCTGTAGGAAGCTAGTGGTGCAGGCGTGGGTAGTTCGACACTAGTTTCTGGTACTATTTCTACTGGTAAGGGGAAAACCATATGTATTTCTCTCATGGTGGAAGTACTAGCAAGAATAACTCTTCAGGTGGCCATGTCATCTGCTACCAGTGTGGTAGAAAGGGGAACAAGTGACCTCAGTGTCCATGTGACCCAATGGAGTGCCGATATTGCAGCATGATGGGTCATCTACAACGTTTTTGCAGGGAGTTTCCACCAGTGGCTAGTGAGAGGGGTTCTGTGCAGACTCCGTGTGCGGGAGCAGGGCCAGTAGCTTCTTACCAGTAAAAAAATTGGGATACATCGGGAGGTACAGGCAGAGGTGGTGGCCGTGGCCATAGTATCCAGACACTAGGATCTCAGAGACAGCAGGGCGGGTCAGCTTAGGGTAGCCAAGATGGGTCGCAGAGCTGTAGCACTGGGCATGCATATGTAGTGCAACAGACCCAAAATGAGTAGGATCCCGGACCTTCTACTGTCAGAGGTACTATTCTAGTAGCTTCCACTTTATCTTCTGCACTTTTCGACATGGGTGCTACACATAGATTTATATATGTGCCCATTGTGGAGATCCTTGGGCTTTCAATTTCTTCTTCTTTTGATTTTAGGACGCTAAATACCCTGTTGGGAAATAGAATAACCAGTATGCGTCAGTGCAGAGAGTTCCCCCTAGAGGTTGGTGGGAGTCACTTTCTATGGGACCTCTATGTCTTAGAGATGATGATTTATGATGTCATCCTCATGATGGAATGGTTGGTACCCTTTCGAGCCTTTGTAGATTTCTATCATCGTAGGGTGAGTTTCACATCACCAGAGGGTAGAGAGTTTCTATACAAGGGAGAATGGGATGTCCTGGTGAGACGAGATGGACTCGAGCATCGTGGGTGAGGTGGTGTGACAACCCAGATTTCGAGTTTATATCTGGATGACTAGGGAACTTGTCAGAAGTATTTCCCTCTAGTGGTTTACCGTTTCAAGGATGTCTTCCCGGATGACTTTTCATGCCATCCTCCAGAGAAAGAGGTGGATTTCCCTATTGAGCTTGTGCCAAGAGCAGAACCAGTGTCCATTCCTCCTTATAGAATGGCTACAACAAAGTTGTAGGATCTCAAGAGGAAGATGGAGGAGTTACAGGCAAAGGGTTTCATCCTACCCAGTACTTCTCCTTGGGGTTCGCCTGTCCGGTTTGCTAAGAAGGCAGACGGTACCCTCAAAATTTGTGTGGATTATCGAAAGCTGAACCAGTTGATAGTTAGGAACCGATATCCCTTACCTAGGATTGATGATATTTTTGATCAACTTTGAGGAGAACGAGTGTTCTCGATGATTAAATTGTGATCTAGATATCATTAGTTACTCCTTAAACCCTCAGACATACCGCTTACAGCTTTTCAGAGCAGATATGGTCTATATGAGTATTTGGTTATGCCGTTCGGACTAACGAATGCACTAGTATTTTTCATATCTCTGATGAATCATGTGTTCCATCCTTATCTGGATTCTTTTGTGGTAGTCATTGTGGACGATATCTTGGTGTACTCTCACACTTTACACAACCATGCTACCCATCTTGAGATCATTTTGAGTACACTGAGAGAGCATCATTTATATGATAAGCTCTCAAAGTACCACTTTTGGATGGACCAGATACACTTCCTGCGTCATATCATCTTAGAGGCCGGAGTTGCAGTAGACCCAGAGAAGGTGGGAGCAGTAGTTTCCTAGGAACAACCTAAGAACATGTTTTAAATACAGAGTTTCTTGGGGCTGGCTGGTTACTGAATGTTCTTTATACATGAATTCTCCCGCTTAAAAGTGCCGTTGCCGGGTTTGACTAAGAAGGGAGTGTAGTTCGTTTGATCCGAAGCTTGCGATACAACCTTTCAGGAGCTTAAGGGAAGGTTGACATCAGCACCAGTCCTGGAACATCCATAGCAAGGGAAGATCTATACAGTTTACTAGGATGCATCAGGTATTGTGCTGAAAGAAGTGTTGATGCAGGGTGATCGAGTTATTGCATATGGGTCTCGGCAGTTGAGGCCATATGAGAGGAATTACCCTACGCATGATCTCGAGTTGGATGCAGTTGTCCATGCATTACGCTGTTGGAGACATTATCTCTTGGGAGAGCATTCTGTGGTGTTTATGGACCACAAGAGTCTCAAATATATCTTTACCCAGTACGACATGAATCTGATACAGCGAAGCTGGGTTGAATACCTTCTGTCCTTCGAATTTGAACTTTCTTATACACCCGGTAAGGGTAACACAGTTGCTGATGCACTAAGTAGGAGGACTCAAATACAGGCAGTGCAGGAGGCCAGTGGTTAGTGACAGCTTATGGCTTTGTTCTCTGAGATGCATTTGGAGGTGCACGAAAGCCAGGGGAAAACCTATATTTCTTCCATATCTATGATTTCTTCCCTCCTGGATAGAGTGAGGATGAGACAACTATTAGATTTGGAAGGCCTAGTTCTACAGGAGCTGGTGGAAAGTGAGGACCCTCCTCCAAGTTGGATGATAGGGGATGATGAATTACTACGTATCCATGGACGAGTGTGGGTTCCAAGGGACTTACGTGAGGAGTTGATGTGGGAGTTTCATGCTTCAGCTTGTACAATACATCCCGGGGTTACCAAAATTTACCGTGACTTGAGACGTTAGTATTGTTGGTCGGGTATGAAATAAGAGGTGGCTGGTTTTGTTACAAGATGTTCCACCTGTCTGTAGGTAAAGGAGAAGTATCAGAGACCAGCTGGACTATTACAGCAGTTACCCATTCCAGAGTGGAAATGGGATGATGTCATGATGTATTTCATAACTGGGTTGTCGAGGTCATCTCGAGGGAGTGATGCCATGTGGGTTGTTGTGGAAATACATACAAAGGTATCTCAATTTTTTCCGATCAAGGAGACCTACGGTGTTGACGAGCTCAGAAGGTTGTATATCCGAGAGGTGGTACATCTTTATGGGGTTCCCCAATCTATCATATCAGATAGGGACACTCGTTTTATATCTCGTTTCTAGAAGAGTTTTCAAAGGTCACTGGGTACACAGGTGCTTCTGAGCACAACTTACCACCCTCAGACCGATGGCCAATCAGAGCATACGATACAGGTGCTAAAGGACATGCTGCGTGCATGCGTCTGGGACTTTGGGGGCTCTTTGGAGAAGAACATACCCTTGGTCGAGTTTTCCTATAATAAAAGTTTCTAGGAAACTATTGAGATGGAACCTTATAGGGCTTTATATGGTAGTCCATTCCGATAACGTTTATAATGGATGGAGGCAGCTGAGACAACTTTACTGGGACTATGTCTCATGTAGGAGACTTCTGAGTAGGTCCAGCTCATTTAGAAGCAGATGGCTACTATACAGTCTCATCAGAAATCTTAGGCTGATCGCCGCAGACAACCCTTGGAGTTCGTGGTTGGGGATCAGGTTTTCTTGCGTGTTTCACCGAGGTTGGTACACATGCAGATCAGAAGACAGGGTAAAATTTCACCAAGGTATGTGGGGCTGTTTGAGATTCTAAAGAGAGTCGGGCCAGTTTCCTATAGGTTTCAGTTACCACAGAGGTATCGGACCATGCCCGACATCTTCCTTGTATCTCAGCTGTGCCGTTATCACTTAGACCCATCTCACGTCTTTCAGCCTGAGGAGGATGAGCTTCAGGCTGATGCGTCCTTCGAGGAGCATATGATTCTTATTTTTTATAGGAGCACAAAATTTATCTGGGGCCGGTCAGTTCCTCTCATACGGGTGCTATGGCAGCATGGCTGAGTGTAGGACGAAACATGGTAGCTAAAGACCAATGTACGTGCTCAGTGGCCAGAGTTGTTTTGAGATTTATCTTAACCACCCTTGGAAGGGAAATTCGGGGAAGAATTGATTTAAGGGGGGAAGTTTGTAAGAACACGGTTTTTGTTATTGAGGTATGAGTTTCTTCTTTTCCTCATTCCTTGAGTGTTATTGAGAAAATAAGGAAAATGGAGAAAAATCCCAAATTTTGTGGATACACGCCATGTTATTTTCCACACGCAGTGTACTTTGCCTGTGTGGGATGAGTACATAGGGAGTTTAGGCCTGTCAGTGATGAAGGGTGTAAGAACTGACCACACACCGTGTACTTAGTATTTACACACTGTGTAATCAGTCAGCAGGTGAATAGTAAGGTGGTGGAAGCACCCGCCAGCGGAGCGACAATACACACCATGTAATTAGGACTACATTCCATGTACTCTGGTTGACGGATGAACAATTCCGTGGTGGAAAGAATCTGTTAAAGGATCAATTAGAAAAATGAAAATTACATGCCGTGTACTTGAGAGTACATGCCATGTAGTTTTCTTTTTTCTCTTAAAACGGGCAGTAGCCTCCCCATTTGGTAGAGGAGGCAGTGGGTTCATTTCGAGTGCAGGAGAGATGGCCAGACCTTGGAGGATCTGCCAACTGCACACCAGGAACTCGATTCCTACGTCGTCGATCTCCTTTGAACTGTGCGGGTAAGCCCTTTCTTCCCCTTGAGTAGTTCTTACCAATTATTTACCAAGGGAATGTTATTTGAGGTTGAATGTGTGAGAATTTATCCCAGATCTACGTCATTCACAGGCATTTTGGGAGGCGTCGTTCACATATATCGATCAAGGACGATCGAGGTGGGTGGCCTGATGTTTATTTCCAACTGTTGAGTTGAATTTGTGTATCGTTGTGCTACGAACCCATGGTTGGGGTGTTGTATGGCTGAGGGATTTACTGAAAGATATCTATAATTACATAGATAATCTAATGATAAGTTAAAACTATTATTTGGGATCACTGCTTGGATCCCGGACCACTCCGGGGGTGTGTTCATCTATTTAGCCATTTGGCCAGGATACCCGAGGGTATGCCACGATTATATTTTGCATTTCATTTTATTGAGAGAAAATTTATATAAATTTCTTGTTTATGATTTGGTCTCAGCCCTATCCCTTTATCCTAAGGGGAATGTTCTATTAGCCTATGTGCAATGTTTGGTTAGCCTGAGGGTAACCTTTTTTATGCATGTGGGCAGTAGTTTCTATGCCTGAGGGCAATATCACGTATGCCTAAGGGAAATGATCGTTATGGCTAAAGGCAGTCACCTGTGGGTATTTGATTCGTATTACTTGATGGTAAGGTTTTATATGTCTGAAGACACAGTTATTTATGACATTCACTGTGGTGATTTTCTTTGGTTATACCTGCCTAGATAAAGCACATTCTTGGCATTGTTAAATGAATATTAAAATGGAAATGAAACTGGTAGTGATATTTACTTTTGAGTACTTACTAGTTTTTTGCATTTTATTGTTTCACACTCCTGTTTCACATTTTCACTGACAACTGGGCACATGCTTTTGGTGGTTTCCTACTGGGATTTATTTCTCACACCCAGTTTGGGTCATGTATTTGGCACAAATAGGCTATATTGCTGTAGGTGTTGATAGGGGAAAGGGTCCCTATACAGGTACACAATTGTACAAGATGATTAGGAGAGTATGAGACCGAGATTAGGCTTGCGATGCTTCTATGTTATGTTCACTCTGTTTTGTTCTATTTTTTTGTACCTTGTACATTGAGTTGTATTGTATTGTGTTGCAGTGTATCCTGTTTTGGCTACTTTCGTAGAATTAGTGACACACTGAATCATTATTTATATAACTGTTGGTTATCTTTTACTATAGTTATTCATTTCTGGTTCATATTCTTTACCACTTCCACTGTTGTATGTTATATTTCATTTCCGATACGGTACACTTTGACAAATGAGGGCATAGTTTCCCCACTATCAGACCTGGGCCCTCGCTGCTAGTCGACAGCCTCTGGTGTTTGGGGAAATGCGCTTTAGGTCAGATACCAACCTGGTTTGGGGAACCCGTTATGTGGATTCCGGATCTGGGATGCTACATTTTATATAAATGTGACATATTTTTTATCACTTGAGATAGTTGGGTGAGTTTTCATGCCCAACACCCAATGTAGCAGACCATGGAACGACATGATCATTGTCTAAATAAATGTTGATAGTGTGAGATATCATTCCCAAAACCAAATTTAAGGGGGTTTTCGAGGTCATGGTCAATAATTCCCTTAACCTTTTTCAACATCCAATAACCATGACATACTAATAATAATAATCATGAGAGATTACCTCTAAAATATTTAAATCATTTCTCTCTATCCAACCATGGGTGTCACAAATCATATAATTCATGTTTAAAAATATATAACTTGCAACATGGATTTACCACCCATATAAAATTAATTTAATTTATTTCTTTTATTTAAGGAGGCAAGGGAATTCCATTTCAGGTTCAATACAATCACTTAAAATGTGTTTTGGTCAGTTAAACATGTACGCAGAGGAGAGAAATTATTTTGAAACACCAAAAGGGGTGGTTTCCAAGAGGTAAGAAACCAATAAAAATTTAATATGGGTGTATGAGTATATCAAATTATGGTTTAATTAGTTTAAGAAAGAAATATACATTCTAAGGCATCACACGAAAATGCACGGTGTGTGGAATGAATGTGAAACTATGATAACATTTCAACTTTGAGAAAAAATTTATAAACCACATACCTTAGGTCATTAAAGGACCACATATAAGGTATCAGACTTTGGGTTGAACAAAAATGGAATAAATCATAGGAATTTACCAAAACCCTGAAAATATGTCATATATTCTCACACTAAAATAACACAAGATATGGGAAGATATAATAGTATATGAATTAGGATGATTTTGGAGCTTACCATTGTAGATACAACATGACCAAAGGCAATGTGATCAGAGACTCTATGGATGAGAAATGGAATAGACTTGGTGGAGAGCTTGAGGATGAGCTCTCAACCTGAATAAATAAGAGAGTTATTTATAATGGAGAGGGAAAAAAAGAAAAAGGTTTAAAAAAATTTAACAGAAAAATTGTAAAACTACCCATAAAAATGGGGTTGCATGTTTGGATACATGGTTAGAAAAATTATGTGCCATCCACTTCTCTAGAACCCCACTCACACTGGCTAGGTTCATAATCTGACTAACCACGTGCAATCTATGAAAAATTCCTCTATCAATATGTCTATTGTTTTTGAATGGTTGTGTGGCACATCTTACATAGTTTCTAACAAATTATGAAGCCTCTCTAGTGCATTGAGTTCCTTACATGGTTGAGTCATGATGTTATCACTAACAATAATCTAACCATACTAATTTGGTTGTCTCTTAAATTTGTAGGGTTTCAGGCTTTGAACAAGCCCCATACACTCCCTAGATCTTCTTAAGGTCATAGGGAAACCTCATAAGGATAAAAAAAGATGTTAAACTCGAAAAAAATGATTCATACCTTCATGATAATTTAAATCATTATAACCTCCCCTCATTAAATCAAATTGTCCTCAAGTTGGCCTTCTGAGGGTAAAGAGGGTTTATCTAGGAAAAGCTTTGGCCATTGAGCATGTACATCAGCTTCCTGCTCCTAAGTATCATCCTTTACTAGGTTATGCTTCCATAACACCCATAATAAAGGTACTTAACTACCACATAGAGTCTTCAAACTTCGACCCACAATATGCACATTGTATTCCATGATGGAATTATCCACATCTATTTCAACCTCATCAGGATATAAAGTATGTGATGAGTCTAGATAATATCAGCGAATCTATGAAATGTGAAAAATATTGTGCATAGACCGATATATTTGAGGAAGTACTATATGATAATCCACTATATTAATTCACTCTAAGATCTCAAAGGACCCAAAAATCTATGTGAGTGCTTACCCTACTTCCAAATTCAGTGATGGGCCGGCCTGGCTGAAACTCACAAGAAAACATGATCCTCGAAGAAAAACACTAGAGGTCATAGGCATAGATTGGAATTAGAATACCTCCTGGAATAAAATATTGACTTCCATTTCTTGATTCTTTACCTACTCTGAAGTCTCTAGAATGGAAAATTTTCCAAGAAAACTTGCCTCCCCTACCTCTAATGATCACATAGGTAAATGGTATAGCCTACCATATAAGTCCTTGTAAGGATCCATCTGGAAGGTATCCTGAAATATGTTATTGTAAGAGAACTCAAGTAGGGGTATATGATTCTCCCAAGAACCCCTGAAGTCAAGAACACATGAATGATGCATGTCCTCTAACACCTGAATCATGTGCTATGTCTGAATATTAGTCTAGGGGTGAGAGTCCTTGCTCAGAAGTGATTATATACCCAAGGCCTTCTATAACCCTTTCCAAAACTACGATGTGAAGAAAATGTCCCTATTATATATGATATAATGGGGATCCCCATGAAGATTTATAACCCATCTAATGTATATTCTCACTGGCTCATTTTTCAGTACGTTCTCTTTAATGTGTAAGAAATGTGTAACCTTCATAAAAACATAAAAAACTACACAAACTATGTTGTTTCCTTGAAGAGATATGGGAAAAACATTTAAGAAGTCTATGGAGACATCATCTCACTTCCACTCAGGAATGGAGAATGGCTGTAGAAGTAATTTCGATTGATGATATTCCAAATTCACCAATTGACAGGTGGGACACTGAGTGATGAAGCTGGATATCTCCCATTTTATAGCAGACCACCGATATTAGTGATGTAAGTCTTGATACATCTTGGTGAAACTAGGATGTACTTCCCAAATTGAAGTGTCATATTCCCATATCAACTCCTCTTAGATGTCTTTTGGGTCCCATGGATTCCTATGTAAGGGTAAGATCTTATACTCATCTATGGTCCAACCTGGAAGTGTATACTCATTTGAGATAATCTCTATTGGGACTAGGTGCTTGAGATATGAGAGTTTCCTCATTTTCAATCATTACAAAATGGTAGAGGTCACTACTAAGGATGAGAGGACTGTCTGAACATGATCCTCCTAATCCTCAACATGAATCTCTGAGAATAATTCCATGAGTTACTACATTCCATTGGGTTTCTAAACTTCCTATATCTGAGTATTATGAATTATATAATTAGCTACAATATTTAATTTTCCAAGTGTATAGGAAAGCTTAAAATTGATGTATTGTAGGTAATCAACCCATATGAGCTACCTTATATTCAAATAAAATTGTGTGAAGATATACTTGAGGATTTTAAGGTCCATGAATACCAAGAAATGATCCGCAAGTAAATAATTTCTCCAATAGTGTAAATAATGAACTATTGTAGCTAGCTCAAGATCACATGTAAGGTAATTACACTCATGAGTTTGTAACTAAAGTGAACTGTATGCCATGAATTTCTCATACTACATCAAAAAGGATCCCAATCTGATTCTTCATGTGTCATAATAAACCGTGTAGCTCTTGTTGAGCTCCAGTAGAATTAGGATCAGCGCTAAAGTTAATCTAACATTCAACTATTGAAAAGATATTTCACAAGATTTTGAATATAATAATTCTAAACCCTTGTTAGGGAATCCTTTAAGAGGAACTATGAGGCATGAAAAATCCTAGACGAAGTGTCTGTAATACCAGGATTTCCCCAAGAAACTTTATATAGGAATATCCCAAAAAACTACAGGTCTCACCTTATTTATTCCAACTGATACTCTTGACTCTAATATGATGTGACCCATGAAGTGTACTTTTTCAATCCAAAAGTTGACTTTTCTATGATTTTTATAAAGCTGGATATATCTTAGTGTATTCGACATGATATAAAGATGTTTGGTATGGTTTTTTAAAGATAAATAATACAATAACATGTCATACACAAAAACCACAACAAATGAATTCAGATATAGGTGGAAATACCAATCCATTAGATCCATAAAAATAGTTAGCGCATTCATGATACCAAATGAAATTCTCAGGTACCCATAAAGTCCATAAATTCTTTGGAATGGTATACAAGTTATTTTTTAAGATTTGACATAAACCTAATGATAGCCTCACCTCAAGTCAATATTTAAAAATTCCTCACTCCTAGGAGATGATCAAATAGGCCATCTATCTGAGGTAGTGGATATGAGTTCTTTACCCTGAATTGGTCAAACATCTATAATCCATGTAAAGACTAAGGTTACCATCCAACTTCATGGAAAAAGTACCAGTGAACCCTAAGTATAAGTACTTAGGTGTATAAAACCCTTAGCCTTAAATACTACTAACTACTTCTTAAGCTCCATAAGTTCCTTTTGTGTTATCCTATAAGGTGTAATGGACACATGTACTACTCCTAATACTATATCAATGGTGATTTATACCTCTATCACTAGAGGTATCCCAGAAAATTCATTAGGGAATACATCTTTGAAATAATCAACCACGGGAGGGAATATAATAGGTCTTATTCCTTCATTATCCAAGAAGAGAATTTCAATATGGGAAATTACTTTTCCTAGCCACTAATGTTAAGGTCTAGCTCAAGATGCATGGAAATGCCATTCTCCCATATGAATGTGTCTATCACCCTCTAGTGATTTCAACAACACCCTATAGTGATAACAATCGATATGGAATCATAGGGTACTACCCAGTCCATGTTAATGATTATGTCAAACCATTTCATGTTAAGGATGAAAAGATTCGACACAGACATATATCTTACTCTCTTATGGGGAAAATAATTACATCAACGACCACTCTTTGATTGGATAGCCAACAAGGTATTGAGTGTCATGATTCCCCAAGAGTAATCTCTCTCTATTCCTAAAATCAGTATAATTTCCAAAGATATAAAAGATTATTATGCACCCTTTTCAAATAAATAAGACACTAAATTAAAGGATACTAATATAGTAACTTTAATAGTAGAAGGTATGGAACTATACTCCTCTAAAATAGGTTTCATTACATGCAACTTGACCATACCGTGGCCCTGAGTCACAACCTGTCTGCCTCGAGTAGGCCTGCTCAACTAGAACTACAAGTCCCAAGTCTGATTCACTCTACCTTGACCACCACCTTGGTCTAAGCGGCTAGTGGTATTCGAACTACCTACCTAGTGAGATACTATTGGTTCTACTCATAAGAATGGATTAGGTCCAGACCCCCCTCTCTCTAATCATTAGTGGAAAATTCCTTTAGAAATATTACATATTCCCTAGACTACCACAACCTCTTCACTCCATTAGATCATTCATACATTGGGGTTTTGTGTGTCCCAGATAACCACACTAGTAGAATATAAGTAAGCTATTAGTATGAGTTTCCTAACTACTATTACACCAATGAGTAACAATAATGTGATTCTTCCACCCAATAGAAGTACTACTGCTAGGTCTGGGTGCTGAACCTCCCTGGATCCCATTATCAACATCCCTAAAATTATACTAAAAAATGAGGGCCTAGTTGATTATCATAGAGATAGTACTTAGTAGGAACACATTGACCTATGAGAAGATGTCATATACTAGAACATCCTCAAATCAACACATCGTCATGATATAATCACTAGATAATGTTGGTGTGAAACACTATGGCTCAGTAAAATTAGTAAAATACTCCATGATAGACATGGATCGTGACTGTAGGTTCATAAACTCTCTATCCCAGTCAACTCTCAATTTTTGTGGAAATAAGTAATTATAGATGACCATATAGAAGTCACTATATATCATATCTTGGTATCAGTTTTCCTGGGTAATGAAATCACATCATCGCTTGAAAGAACCTCATTGAATATAGGTAGCAAGCTTGATCCTCTATTATGGAGGCATATTTAGATGATCTTATATATAAAACATAACATATATCCATGATTTAGTTGCATTTGGTCTGCCATCCCTTAGGAAGGTTTCAAGATTATACTGTTGGAAGTCCTAAGTCAACTCTTCCATAGTCAAGGATGGTTGAGTAACTCCTTTCATAGAATGAATCATATGAAGAAATCCATCCCGAAACTAGACATTAGTTCCCATATCAATAATTGAAGGTGGTACCTATGGTGGAAATACTAGAGGTAATACTAGTGGATCAAGGACCACCTCCTTCATATCGTGGTCTTCACTACCTTCCTAGAATAAAACTTAATGAAATCATGTTGAAATGATTCTAAAATTCCAAACACATTCCACAAAATATAATTTAGTAGTTGAAAATATTGTGGATAGATGATAGGTTTGGTATATCACATTCCTATAAAAATATCAAACCTCTCCACCTTCTCAAAAAGTTAGGTCTATGTGATAAGGAAATACCATAACATTCCATATTAATCATAAGATACACCCCCAAACTACCCACTAATAAGGTTGGGTTTGGGTCTAGGTATCATATCACACGATATATGTTCTGGTATATGGAGTGTCAATTTCAAGGTATAGAGGAAACACCCTTTAATTTATAATTGGAATCTCATTTAATGGTGACCATTTCAATTAAATCATTATGTTTCATTTAAGTTAATACTGTTATATATATATAATATGATCCAGTTAGATGTTTCACTATTACCATTTTATAAAATCCACACTTCTTAAAAATTGAAATTTTCTTATAGTTTAACTAAAACATGATATTTACATCTGATATCTGGATGTAACATGTTATAAGCAATAATTTTATTACATGAATCACCTTTAGGATTTATGGAAGTTCTTAATACATAAATGACCTTAGGAGTTCATGTAATCCAATGAAATGAAATTATTTCAGTCCATGGAAGCAATAGGTCCAAAACCCACAACATGGAATAATTTTCTAATCAAGGTTTCATCATCCATATATATGGGAAATAACATTTAGATTTATGTATTAACTTTAATTAATCCAATTATTTCATCTTTAAATAAGAATTATAACATTTCCAATATATAATAATCAAGGCACTAACTATATGAAGTAGGAAATACACACAAAAAAGTAAACATGGAATGGAAAAATTCATGGAATATAAGTCCTAAAGTTCCTATAATAATACATGAGATAATAACACCATGCATTTCCATGCCAGGGAAACTGGGAATCCGTATGATTAATATTATAAATATTAACAACATCATAAAAAATATGCATCACCCAATGGTGAAATTGTATTAACTATAATAGGTGTAATTTATTAATAACAATAACCCAACCCAGGTAATTTGGGTTTCCTCTGTATATAGGTTTGATAATCCTAGGAACACACTCATTACCGAATTTCATTACATCCTAGGATCCAATATAATACATAATAAAAAATACAAAAGGAAAAGAAGATCTGATACCACTTTGTAACATCCCGACCTTGGATCCACTAAAATAGTGCCCCAATCCAGTAGGTTACATGGTCACAAGCATGCCTCCCCGTTTGTTAGAGGGTTCTAACTTTCCATAAGGTTCCATGATTGTAAGGAAGGGATACTATACAATCATATTATAATGGAAAATATATATAAGTATATATAATAAATAGTGGAATTATATAAAATAACCAATAACACAGTGCAAATAGAATCCATAAATAAGAATAGTACAATAGGAAACATCCAGAAAGTAATAATAATCAAAAAAATTAGAATGGGTCATATAAGAAATAATGTCATGGAATGCTGATATACACAAAAATGTTATAGGGGAAACATGGGAAAGGAATATAAAACATTCTATACAAAAAATAAAATAAAATAAAAGATAGATCCACTATAATCTTGAGCCTACACTCTTTCATCTTCTCCCATTCACCATGATATAAGTAAATTGGATCAAGAATTCATGACAAGGAGCTTGACCTTATCCACACCTATAGTCATGATGTCTATGTAGGTACCAATGGAATCCCATGTAGGGTGTTAGATAAACTTATTAGTCCACCACTAATGTTGTCTAGAAATAACCCAGTAAGTGTACATAATATAGTAGTGTACAGGTGTCACAGACAATAAACAAAGATGAAAGATAAATACCAGTTAGCTTAGGTTAGTATATGACTCCTAAGAGACGCTACCTAATTCATCATAGGCCTAAATAAGTCTGATAATATATATCTATATATATAAATAATCATATATATATATATATATAATGTGTATACATGTATATACACTCTATATGTTTGAAAGTCTAAAGGCATATACATGAATAATAGGTGCTAGCTGGACTTGGGGAATAACCCAGTTTTCCATGACTTGTCTAAAGAGATATAGTATTCAAAAAAGGGTATAAGACTTAAATATCATATGAATATGATACATCTTTCCCATTACTCAATATGGTGGGGCGAGTCTTCATTCCTAACACCCGATGCAAGGGAATATGAAACATCATGCCCATTACCCAAATAAAAGTAAATGGTGGAGACATCATTACCAATACCCAATGTAAGGTAGAATGAACCATCATTCCTAACAAGTCCCTTAACCATTTTTAAGCAACCAATTAACATGAAATAATAATAATAATTATAATCTTGAGGGAATACCTCTAAAATATTTAAATCATTTCACCCCATCCAACCATGTATTTCACAATTCACATAATTCATGTTTATAAATATATAACACATACCTTGGATTTACACCAAACATTCAATCAATTTAATATATTACTTTTAATTAATTAAGAAAAAAATTCCATTTCAGGGTCAAAATAAACAATTAAGAGGTGTTTTGTTCAATTAAACATTTAAATAAAGGAGGTAAATTCTTTAAACACACCTAAAGGGATGGTTTCCAAAACTAAAGAAACCTCTAAAAATTTAATACGGGTCTATGAGTATATAAAATCATGGTTTAATTAATTTAATAAATAATTATACATTATAAGGAATCATGTAGAAATATACAGTGTGTAGAACAATGGTGAAACTAGGAAAAAATCTTAAATTTTAGGAAAACTTTCCAAACCACCTACCTTAGGTTTGTAGATGACCCCTCACTAAGTATCATACATTGATTCAAAGAAGAATATAATAAATCATTAGAAAAAACCAACACCCTGAAAATTGGGAATATGATCTCACACTAAAATAGTGTAAGATATGGGGAAATAAATAAAGATAGGAATCAAGAGGATTAGGGAAATTACCATTTCAGATCCAATGTGATCAAAGATGATGCCATCAGAGATAAGATAGTGGAGAAACACAAAATATTAGGTTCAAAGACTGAGGAGGATACCTAAAAAATGAATAAATGAGAGAGGTATGTCTTCTGAAGATGAATAAAAGAAAGGAAAATGGTTTGAAAATTGAAGGGAAAAATAATAAAATCATCCTTAAAAATGGGTTCTCATAGTTCGGCCACATAGTTGTCTAAACCATACACCAACCACTACCAAAGAACCCCACTTGTATGGTTTAGGTGAATAGTTTGATTAACCATGAATAACCTATATGAAATTACTCTATCAAGACATCTGTAGTTTTTGAATATTTTTGCGTCCTGACTCACATAGTTATAGGAAAACTGTGTGGCCTCTTATGTGCACTAAATCCTTTCATAGTTGAGTCGCATGGTTATCAGTAACCATGTGGCTCAGCCTATCTCTTAAATTTCTAGAGTTTTGGTCTCTGAACAATCCCCAAACACTCTTGAGATCTTACCTAGGCCATAGGGAAACACCATAAGGATAAAATAAATAATTTATTCTGAAAAAAAGATTCATAACTTTGTGAAAATCCATATCATTACAATGTAATTTTTCTCTATGGCCATTAATTTACATAAGGAATAAGATATCCCCATGAATTTTTTTAATAAGGACACACACCACACCCTTTCTTGATACATTGTTGTATATCACAAACCCTTATCCACTATAGGGTTCTATGAGTACAGGTGTAGTGAATGACCTCCTCTTAAGTTCCTTTAAACTATATTTACATTCTTTAATCAATAGGAACTTAACTCCCTTTAGAGTTAACCAGGTCATTAGATTTGATAGTCATGAGATGTTTTTCAAGCATTGATGACAACCATCTAATTAAAGAAAAATAAAAATATATTTAACCATGGTTGGTGTAGGTTATTATTTAATCACCTATATCTTTTAAATATCAAAAAATATACCCTTTATTATGATAAATTATCCAATGTTGATACTTTCTATTTTTAGAATTTACACTTTCTAAATTTAGAATATAGTTTCTCATTTCTCCTTGTCTTCCACAAAATCCTCAAATGATCTTCACATTATTCCTTACTCATGTAATATATGAGAATATCATCTATAAATACTACCATAAATTGGTTTATGTAATCTCTAAAGACTACATTCCTTAAATTAAATAAGATGACAGTGACATTTGTAATTCCTAAAGGCATCACTTTGAATTCATAGTGTCTATTTATTGTATATACGGTTATCCTAGGAATATCATCCCTTTTAACCCTTAATTTAGGATATCTATATCAAAGGTAAATATTTGAGAAGTATTAGGGCCCTAATATTTGATTAGAAAAGTCATTAATATTGTGTAGAGGATACCTGCACTAGATTTTGATCTTACTATGTTCATGATAATCAATGAAAAGATACCTTGATTCATTATTTGTATAAAAAAGAGAATTTTTGAACCCTAAGATGAAGAAATTGGGCGTATAAACCCATTTTCTAAATTTTCATAATGATTATTAATTAATACTAGGAGCTCAATAAAGTCCATTCTATAAGGAATCTTTTAAATCATTTTTTATTTAGACATGAGTTCAATTGAAAACTCAATCTTATGTTCTATGGGAAAACATGAAATATATTTGAGAAAAGTATCAATATATTCATTTATAATAAATATATCCTCAATATTAATTTTCTACATAACATTTGGGATAAATATCCCTCATTAATAGGTTTTAAAACCCATACAAGGGATGTAACTTGCATTGAGAGTTCAAAGTCATCTTTGCATCGATTGATGATCATGGGTTTACATGGGATATTAAATGTGATTTTCTCATCTTAAAAATTTATAGGGGATCTATATATAGAGATCAAATCCATTATAAAAAAACATATATTCTACCAATTAAAGAATAAAAATATTTTCAAGAAGCATATTCCTAAAAAACTCAATCGAAGAAAATTTGGAGACTTGAGATACAGTCATCACACCATTAGTAATTTTCATTGACAATTAAATATCCAATAATTGCGGTGGTGAAATAGTTCATTTAGAGAAACTTCCAAATATGAAGTATTGTATAGTTATAGATTCAAATAAATGTTTTAATTTTTTAGTGGATGATGAGTGTACCTTTCACCACACCATTATTGTAAAACAACTTGGAAGTAGTGATCAAAAAATATTTCCCTTTATCCATTGTTCTTAGAGGTTGCTGATGTTGGGTGTCCTTAATAACCTTTAGTTTGGATTATTTATCAAAATATTTCCAAAATTCATTAAATTTTAAACATTTAATAGATGGAGGTGATTAATTGGTACTTGTTTCTTTTCTATTTTGTTCTTTAAACACTTCACATATCTTCAGAATTTAGGTTCTTGATGAACTTCTTTTCCATATTTGAGGTATTTCCCCATTTCTTTGAGATAATTCCCCTTTGGTACGTAATAATTTGAATAATATTTTTATCATTTATGTTTCTAAGAAA
This sequence comes from Viscum album, assembly GCA_963277665.1. Lineage (NCBI taxonomy): Eukaryota > Viridiplantae > Streptophyta > Magnoliopsida > Santalales > Viscaceae > Viscum > Viscum album. The sequence continues at coordinate 1,403,156,721 of OY728120.1, read as the reverse complement.
CTTTATTATTCTTTTTTGGTCCCAAAATCTCAAGTATAAGTGTCTTCGATTTCCATTCCAATCTTGAGAGAACATCATCCAATTTCCTCATAGATTCCAAATTCTTTGATAGCTAATGATTTTTAGAGACTTGGTTTTAAATCATTAAATAAGTAATTAATTTTTATTTTGGGGTCAATGATAAAAGTAATTTTATACCATGCGTGCTTTGTGATTTTTTCTTAATAGGTTCAAATGGATTTATCTTCCCTTCATTTCAGCTCTAGGAATTCTCCCTCCATTTTATTATAAAGTTTTAAATGAAAATATTAATTAAATATATCTTTTTAGGTTCCTCTGATTCAATAAATTAAATTTAGTTATTTTACCATGTATTATTTATGAAATTATACCATTTATGCGAGTCACTATCAAAACAATAAAAATTTAAAACAAAAATTTTATGCTCTGAGGATTGAATAACATAAAATGTATTAATGGTTGTGTTGATCCATTGTTTAGTAATTAGTATATCAAAGTACTCACAAAATTTTTGGTCGGTGTTGTCACATGAATGAATTATGTGAGAGTTACTCCTTATTTAGTGTGGTTTTGTGTTCGACATAATTCTTATTATTGTTCATAACTTAAGATATTTTGGCGAGAATAACTACATGATTTTGTGCTCTATCCCCATCCTATTTTGTTTCTTATTGAGGAAATAATTCTATTGTCCATCATAGTTGTTGTTTTAGGGTTCCTCCTAGTTCTATCCATTTACTAGAACAAAAAATAATAGTTTTAGTATTAAAAAATAACATCAATAATAAATAGTAATATGATAATGAAAACCATTCTTAAATTTACTTAAAATATGACACCTCAATTTCAACCTATACCATAGTAAGTTCAATTTATGACCCTATTGGTTTATCCCATTACACTTTTGGTACAACCTAGGTTACTTTAGGTTTTATCCTATTATAAATTTTAACATAATCCCTAAAATTAACTAAACCCTTATCTATGATAAATTGAAATAACCCAACCATAACATACATATATAACGCATCATTTTATATGAATATCCTTTAAATATCATAGTAAGTCACACCTAATAAACTATTGGTTTATTGTATTTTGATATTATGTACATGGGATTATTATTTTGTAATATTTCTCTAACATCACCCTCAAAATTCTCTACACATGACATCCTTCTATACATATTATACATAATACTCATCTTCATTACTTAGGGAATGGAAACATAAGAAAAGGGTTACCAAAAATGATTATTAAGGGTAAAAATAAGAGATATAAAAAAATTCAGTATATATTAACATAAAAAAGATAATAAGTAATCATAATTAGAATATGTGGGTAAGATAAGATAATAAAAGTAATTAACATAACATTATAAAAGAAAACCTCATAAAATTTAGATCTTAAAGCCGAAATCATGACATAAGTATTTTTTCATAACATAATAATGAAGCATAGTAATGTTAAAACATGATATAATAGTCCTGATATATAACATAGGAATATGGGATCAATAAAAATGAACCATGGAACCAAAACACAGGAAAGCGAAACAAGGTTAAGTTTAAAAAACATAACATATGTCATGGTTGACTACTAAGACATTCATATCATAGTGGACTAGGACGACCACCTATGTCCCATAAAATAATAAAATAGGATAACCAATGGTATCCCATAACATTACATATCATGAGATTTAAATATTTATCTAATTAATTGGAAGGTTATAGCAGAACCACTCACCACATAATGATAAACCATACATATATGTGCCACATGAACATAGTCCCATTCAGAAATCAGCTATAACATAAACAGCACATGAGAATGGAATAAATTTCATAAAAAATTAAACAAAGAATAAATAAAAAATATATATAAAAAATATGTATTATTTTATTAAAACTCATTACATGTGAAACTTGATAATCATTATAAGATATTAACATTGATGAAAATAACTTTAAAAGAATATTAGAAAATTGTTTGCAAAATAATAAGAAATAAACTTTCCATTTTTTAATTTTTTATTAAAAGTAAATAATTTATAAATAATTGGTTTTAGAAAGGTAATGATAAAGTAAATCAAATTTTTTTTTTTAAGAATGATGAAAATTTGGGAAGGAATATTTGTAAATAAAAGTGAAGAAAATGGTCAGAGAAATTAAATGTGTGAAAAAATATTAAAGAAGATGGTCAAATGATTCTTTTAAATTATTTTCAAAAGAATGTACAAGTAAATATAAATTTACCATATTTAATCAAATAATATTTTATATGTAAATATATATAACAATATGAAAATAATGAACATTTAATAAAATGATTCCTAACTAAAAATAAGAGATACAATTGATTCCCGTTAAAAACAACTATAAATCAATGATAGGTGAAATGGTAGGAAGAAATTTAAACACCAAATATAACTATACGAGAATAAAATAGATGGGTTTTATAGGAAAAGAATATATAATTCCCACACAATGTAAATTTATACATAGAAAATATTGATTTCAAAGTGAGATTGGATAATAAAACCTTACGTTTATGGTTGACTCCCATGAAAGCACATTAGACTCTTATGTAGTAAACATAACCATATAAATCACTTATTTAATAAAAATATTCATATAAATATATAATTTCTTTTATAATACTAAATTATAATAATTTAATATATATATATATATATATTAGTTTTTTATATATTATTTTCATCATCAGATGTTAGTAACATCAATTGTTTCGGTCATGTTTCATAATTAATATACCTTTCCTTATTATTTGATAACAATTTAATCATTCCTAGATTAGTGAATTTATTGTAATAATTTAATTATAATGATTTATTTAGTCCCCTATTCATTTTATTGAAGATACAGTTATGATTTATGAAAATGGAATTCATGATGAGTATGTTTTAGGTAATTTACTGATAACAACGAGTTACATTATAATGGCCATTAATTTTTGGACCAAAATTACAAAATTATAATCATAAAATAAATTATCATTAAATACAATATAATAATAATATTATTGTCTTGATACTCATTATTTTTTTAAATGAAAAAGATAGTATAATATATTTCATGTTGGTGGTTGAATCAATCGAAACAAGAATGAACTATAATAATAAAAGAGTAAGATTATAGAGTTATATTATTGTAATATAATTTTTATAGAAGAATAGTGATGTTAATAAAAAATTAATTTTGTATAAAATTATATTTATAGTTAGTTTACATGAGAAGGTAATTGAAAAATATGTTTAAGAACTTGATACATACTTTGATGAATACACTCTTTCTCGAAATAAGTTCCTTTGAAATGAAGGATTTAGGACTCTTTATTGAGACCATATGTTATATGATGTGTAATAAAAACATAGGAGATGGAATTTGGAAATTTATTGAATAGAAAAAATAAAATTTTAGTTTAAATTTGGTATAGAGAGCGCCCTTTTATAAGTTATTTTCAGTGCCATTTCTGTAAATAACCATTCCTTAATCTATAAGGAACATATTTTTAAATATAAAATGTCTCAAAACTAAAAATAATAATATATATAGGTCATTAATATACTCATAAAAACATTTTATTGATAATTTTGTAGATATTTTATTCTTTTACCCATTAATTTAACCCATTTTTCCTTATTTTACAATTATCGTGATAACTCAATTTTTATCTCTACATCTTATTTAGTTACACAAAAAATAAATTGATCCCCTTACCAAATTTCAATTCATTTATTTCAAAAAATAAGTCCATTTTATCTAATTCAAGTTATTAATATGTTATATTTTACTTTTTCATAAAAATATAAAATACTTATAAAATCTCGTTTTTATAGAAAAATGACTTTATAATAATTAAGTGTTCTTAATATTATTTAATACTAATTAATAATCATTAAATGTCTCATAAAATATTTTTTTGTTAATAAAAATTACATTTAATTAAAATAATCCTTATAACTATGATATATCGTAGAATATATCATGTATTCCCAATGAACAGATATCGAAAAACCATATATCTAACGTCCATATATCCAACGACAATATACATTGAAATCATATTAAATTTCTAAATATATTAACTTATATAATTCACTAAATTTAATTAATATTATTTTTTTATTTTTAATTAATAATTTCTATTATATTTATAATGATTTTCATTCTTTCCATTTTTTAACTAGTGTGTCGATCTTAATGTAAAACCATGTGGATGCCTATTTATTGTTCACGATACTTTTTATTTAATTGTGGTTTTATTAAACTTTATATATTCATAATTATGTTTCATTTTGAATACTCATAATGCATTAATGTGTATCTTATATTGTAATATTTTCTATCCATAATATATATCATGGTTTGTTTTAGTTTTATGTTATATGTGAAATAATATATTCAACACTTTAAAGGAATTAAAATACATGGCGTTAAATTCTAATCCCATTTCAAATTAATTTTCGCCACAAAATTATTAATAAAATTAAAACAGATAAGGGAAATTTTTTTATTACATCTTTGGGTTCCCACATTTCTTCCTAAAACTTATCATTCCTCCAAATAACCTTGAATAGTTGAGTGATCTTGTTTCATAACACTTTTTCTCTATGTTCCAAGATCTCTATTATCAATTCCTTATAAAATATATTGTGTTTTATTCATATAACATTTTATTTTAGTACATATTATGGAATATTAATGTACTTACCCAAATATAATACATAAAACAAACCATGCACTTATGTGATGCTTCGTGGAAATAAAAAATGATCAACTATAATCACAATGTCATCATGAATATCAAATGGGATAAAGTATCTAGGCACCAAATTTACCTTATTTCTGAATCTCATAACCTTATTCTATAATGATATTCATATGAATAACATTTATCTGAATTTAAACTCATAATATGACTAAGGATTATCAATATAGAAATTTAGTTTATTTTATGCTATTTTAATATGTGACTATATAGTTTGAATAATTTTTTAAATTCTATGATCGATATTAGGTCCTAAAATATTTCACTATCCTACTTCATCCTAAAAAGTTTTAGTTCAATATATCTTCACATATAATGCTTCACATGGTTCCATTTGATTACGAGAATGAAAATTTTTATTTTATGAGAACTCTACTAGTGGAATAGTTTGATCATAACCTGCTTTTAAATCCTTTTAAGAAGGATATAAACATATCATCTAGTGTTTTTATAGAACTCTTATATTGACCATCATTCCAAGGATGGAAAGTATAGTTAAAGATCAACTCCATATTCAATTATTGTTATATAATTTTCCAAATCTTTTAAGAAAACCTCATATTTTGATTAGATCTATTTGAAAGTGGTACTATATTTATCATTACTACTTCCTTCATATATAACATGTCAATTTTATCAAGTGATAAAAACCACTGAATAAAAATAATGTTTATATACTTTCTATTTTTATTAAATAGAAATTGAATTTCATTATAACATTTAATTTTCATGGAAAGTCCTATGATGAAATCCATGGCTATTTTTACAATTTATGTACTAGTATGGGTAATTATTGAATTATAACCTTTTAAATCTAATTCATATACATGAATTATTAGAAAACCAAGAATCAAGATATGTAAATTGAAATTTTACTTTTCATTTTGTCCAACAATAAATGATCATTGAGATATATATACATATTTTTTCTTCTAGTATAGATAGAGATTGATGATCTATTTGCATCATCCAAATGCTCCTTCTTTAATTTTGGTTTTTTAGGGGCACATATTTTTTTCTTGAATCTTAAAATTACATTATCATCATGGTTAAACTCTAGAATATCTCTTTCCTTCTTCTGTATCTCTATATCATCAATTTTTAGCTCTTTGATCTTCACATGGATTGATGGTTGATCTATCATTTGGGAAAGATAATATTTTTTTCAATTCCCATATGATTTCCAGGTCAATACTTTTAGAATCCATTATTATTTCATCTCTTTCAATCCCCATCATGAATAAGGTATCATGATCCTTCCTACTAGTGTATAAACCACCTTTTCACAATCTATAGGTTGTAATATACTAAAAAATAATAGTCCCTGATCAACTTCAAACATATCCTTTAGAATATGTTCAACTCATTCTATTTGAATATATACTTTAAGGTATTATGATTAGTATTTATCATATAATCAAGGATATAGATATTTCCTCCATTTATTTAATTCCAATAATATCATTGAAATATACAAATCATGCATTGGGTAATTTTTGTATGGACCATTAATTGACATATAGAATAAGCTAACACCATTTTATTTTCACAAGAACACACCCTAAATCATTCGTTGATAACAAATAATATATCATAAAACCCTATAAATTATAGGGTAGTGTGAGTACAGGTGTAATTAACATCCACCTATTAAGTTCCTTGAAATTTTATTGACACTATTCTATCTATAGGAACTTTAATCTATTCCAAGTTAACATAGTTATTGAATTTGAATATAAATACAATTATTTCACAAATTATTGATTTTATTCAATTCATCCAAGAAAACCATGAATCTCTATAATAGTGGATGGTTTCTTCTATTTTACAATCAACTCTATATTTTAAGGATTCATAAATATACCACCACTTATGATTATATAAACTAAGAACTGTGACACCCACCATTTCACAACATATTTTACTTTATATTGTTTCATGTGGTTGTGGCTCATTTTAAATTTCTAGGGAGTGTCATCCCAAAACATTTAGATTATAAATTTTCTTAAAAGTGTATGATTATGAAGAATAGTTTTGAGTAAATCCTATAGATATCCCTACTTAGCTGTTTTATTAGTTATTTTTATTATGTGCATTTCTTGTTAGCATAGTTTGTTCATGGTTGAGTTCAAAACATACAAATCCTTGGAGAAACCACGTGGGACCTCTAGTGGGACTGAGTTATTTCATGAAACTTATGAATGATTTAGTAAACCATGAATCAAGTGTGAGGGTTGGATCTATACTTTTACAATACCATTTAGAATAGTTGGAAAATGGGTTTTTTCGACCATGCAGGGTCCTAGGTAAACCATTTGGGTCATGGTTTTTCTAGGAAGTTTATTGTTTATTGTTGGTTTATATTTTATAAAACCATGTGGCCAAACCATGAAGTCTTACCATATTCATTAAAAATTTTAAATTACACCTGTACCCATCTTCAATTTAAGACATAAAACCCCTCATTTTTACTCCCTTACACTAAAATGGACTAGGTACTTCAAATGGACCTTCCCCCTATCATCCTCCTTTAATTTTGGATCTATTATAAATTGGATTCAAGAATATTCCTCCATGGTAGTATCCTTTAAAACAATTATTATACTTTATTTCTTATTTTTTCTTAATTTTACTTCTCCCAATATCCTTAATCTCTATGTGGTCTGATTTTATGATTAGTATTGGTTTGAATCCTGTGGTTTTTCTCATATAGGTGTTATATAGGGAATATATGGTCCCATGAGAGTGTTTTACATCATAAGTCACAACTTCTTGCATGACCTCCATTGAACTGAGGCCGGTGTTTCATTGCTATATCATCCTATTTTATACCTTTAAATGCATGATGGATTGATAATTATTTAAATTTAAATTATGATTATATCTAATAACCATGAGGTTAAAATTGATTTAAAAGGTAATTTTAAACCTTGGAATGAGATGAGATCCCATGATAAGTGTTTATGAAAATGCTTCATTAGATTTCAAAAAATTAATTTAGTTTTTAAAGTAGTAGGAGTAACTGACTTGTGGGTTTTAATGGAATTCTTACATAAAATTAATTTAAACCCATGTTTTTGGGTGTTTTATAGTTTTTAAAATATTTATCATGGATTAGTTGATTTCAAAAGGGTTTGTTATCCAATTTGGAACATATTTTGAACCTTTTTTTAGATTTGAATAATTTAAAGTTTTTTTATTGATTTCAAAATGGGAAAAAATTGTTTTATCATACTGGTCTCAAGAGTATATTTTTATGGATTTTTAAAAGGGGTAAGTTGTATTAGAATTCCTAGTGTGTTTTGGGAAAAAATAATATTTGGAATTTTATAAAGAATGAATTTTTATAGAAGATGTGAGACCCTCCCCCTTGTAATTATTGAATGTCATGTGGCTTGTGATCCCATGAGGGGATGTTTATTATTGTTGAATTCATATATGATGTTTATGTTTGATGTAAATGGGGATTCTCATTTTTTAGGGTATGAGAGTTAAAGAGTGTGTATTTTCAAATAATTTTTATTTTAATGTCTGTGATGAATGATTTTAATCATCTCTATTTGACTGGTCATGTGATACCTAAGAATATAGTCAATGACATGGGTGATTTAAAACCCTAGAAGAGATATTGGGTTGAATAGGGATTATTTCTAGACTACATCGATATGGTTATGCTAGAAGGAATAGTAGACCCTTATTGTAGAAATTTATTTTTATTTTATCTCATGGATGAAGGAGTTCCATGTAAATTATTATTGTTGATCCCAAGGATGAAGGAATTCCAAGGACAAAATCATCCTTGATCCCATAGATAAAGTCATTCTAGGGAAATTTATTTCTAGGATGTCTGATGGGGCTTCCAAACACATGGATAAGTTTAGTAGTGACATGATAGGTTCATATAGTCACTAGTTCAGTTCCTTTATTAGTAGATTAATAGGATGATTCCCATGCAACTAGGATCCTTTTAGGATAATTTCAAGGGATTTATCTTTGAGTATCAATTGTTCCCCAACATCTTAATTTATTTCTTGTAACCTTTGTTCTTATTGTTTATTAATACTTATTGTGTGACATAAAATAGTTGTGCCAAATTTAATAACTTCATCCTTTATTTTTGGTACAATTCAAATGTTTTTGAATGTGGTTTTGTGAAAGGTTTGAATATAAGGAAAGATAAAGTGTGATTTTGAATTGATTTAAAATTGTTTTGTATATAATCCTTAAGGGAAATGTTCTTTAAAATGCAATTTTTTTCTAAATGAGTTTTTAATGGGTTTAATGTAAAAGAATATGTGGATTTTTTTGAAACTCACACTGTGTGTGAATTTTTAAAACATGGTTTTAGGATGATGTTCCTAGTTTTAAAGAAATTTTTATCTTCAAGGATGTTTTGAAAAAATATTGGAAATTAGAAACCTCTTTTGAGTTCCAAATTTATATTTCAAAAAATAGATTTTTATAAAATGATTTTATAATGGGAATTTAAAACAGTGGTTTATCCAAGAGGTACTGGATGGGGATAAAATCTTCCAAGCAATTTTTTAATTTAATGAAAATCTTGTAAAAAGAGTTTTAACACACTTTTGATGTGTTTTTGTGTATTTTTTAAAGAACTATGTAAAATTTTAATTTTTCCAGTTTACATAAAATTAGTATATTTTGGATGTATTATGAAAGTTACTTCTTAGATTCGGTGGGTTGTGGTCACCTACTGGGATATCTATCTCATGATTATATTTTATAGGTTTAGGAATTTTCAAGTTAGTATTTTCTTCAATTTATCTTCTTAGGGATATATATGGTTTGATGGTGAATATGGGTCATGTGGATGCTCCTTGGAGCTAGTATAGGGTTTTTCTCCAGCTTTGATTTTTTGTTTTGTCTATTTTTCCTTTTATACTTTATAATCAGAATTATGTAAATCTTTTTCCATTGTTATTTTATTTATGTATAACTCTATTGTCATGTTTGGATGTTAATTTATATTTATCTCCAATTGGGTGTTTATTTGATTTATTTTCGCTGCTTATTATATTTTTATATGATATTTAAACCATTCCCACGGTTCGTCTTATGATTCTCTATCATTGGTTTTTATCCCATGGGGACCAGGAATTCCCTTCAAAACATGTAGTAGGCCACTTTGGAAGCCATGATAGATGGAATTCTAGGTTGGTTTGTTACAAGAATGAAAATTTATATAGACATAATTCACACTTGCTAAATTTGGATTGTAGTTTCCCCTTATCAAGGTCTTCATCACAAACCAAAAATGATATTCATGCTATTAATTTTCCTTATAATATATAAGAATTAAATATATAAGACTACTATAAGTAGATATAAATATTCTATAAATACAATATTAGGGAATACATGAATACTATGAGGTTATTTGTAAGTATGAAAGGAATTACTATAATTTTTTAGTTTTCATATCTTGTATAGAAGGATATCATTGGTATATTCTCTATTTTCACCTTTAATTGATGATACATAGTAAGAAGGTTATTCATTGAGAAGCATTTATCCCCTTATAGTTGATCAAACAAGTCATCAATATGGAAAGGGGATACTTTTTCTTGATCATGGTATGGTTAAGTTCATGATAATCATTTCAAATATGCATTGATCCATTTTTCTTCTTAACAATGAGGACTAGTGAGCTAAATAGTGATGCTCTTGAGTATATAAAACCCTTTTCTAAATTTTGTTTATGTTTTTTCATAAATTACTCAATCTATATGTGGTACATTCTTTATAGTATCTTCTATATATGACATGATCCAAGTATGAGTTCAATTGAAAACTCAACCTCAAATTCTGGAGGAAGACCATGATTATCTTCAAGAAATATTTCAAAATATTCATTCACAATTGAAATATCATTAATATTAATTTTTTACCCATCCAGTAGGGACATATATACATTATAATTAGGTTTCAAAATTCATAAAAGGGAAATAAATTACATAGGTAGTTCATTGTCACCCATATATTAATATCTAGATATGATATGATTTGGGATATTAAATGATGTTTCCCAAACCTAAAAATAGATATAGGCTCTATTTAGAGAGATAATCAATCCATACATAAAATCAGATCTAATTTGACTATAGAGAGAATTATAATATTTTCAAGAAGTAAATTCCTACAAACCTCAACCATAGAGTAGTATTATACTATGGATACAATCATCACAACACTTGGTGTTTTAATATATAATTAAAAATTAAATCATTGGGGGTAGTAAAGTAAATGTTTTAAAAACATTTCAAGATATAAAGTATTCTGCATATCTAGATTAAAATTTGGTATTTTAAATTTTTGAGTAGATGGTGAGTTTACCTTTGACCACTTAATTTTTGTGATCCACCTCAGTGGTAGTTATAACATAAGAATTACATTTATCCCTTTTTTCCTCATTGGTTATTGATTTTAGCTTTCCTCATTAACCTCTAGGTCGGTGAATTAAACTATATAGTGCCTAAATTATTTACATTTTAAATTATTAATAATTGTTGGTGCATTATTTTGAACTTTTATCACTTCCATTATGCTGTTTAAACTCTTAATATCTCCTCAATATTCAGGTTCTTTATGGTTTTATATTCCTCACTTAAATCCTTTCCCCATTACATTGAGACAATTTCCTATTCTTATTTTAACATTTAATAACGTAAGGAGTAAAATATTATTTTTATTATTTTTATTTACACAAAACTCTAATTTTATTTTTTTTGTATTGAAAAACATGAGTCTAAGTGTCTTCAATTTCCATTATAGCCTTAATATTACAAAAAAAAGTTTCCTTGTAGCTACATAAGTCCCTTATAACTAATTTTTTTTCAGAGTCTTGGTTTTAAACCACTAAATAAATGATCAATTTTTATTCCAGGATAAATAATAAAACCATAGGTATACCTTGTGAGTCTTTTGAAGTTTTCTTCATAGTTTCAAATGGATTTATCCTATATTTATTTATTCTTTTGGAAATATCTCTTCATTTTAATATGAATAGTTTGAGGTAGATATTCATTGAAAAATATTCCTTTAAACTCCTCAAAATCCATAGAATCATTTTCATAAATTTTTTCTTGTATTATTGATAAAATTAATCCATTTATATGCCTCACCATACAATAAATAAATATATAAAACAACCCATTTATGCAGTGATCATTGAGGAATAAAAAAATATTTTCATTTATATTGATCCATTTTTATGAAACTCGTGGATCGAAAGATCCACAAAATCATGGTGAACATTTTCACATGAATGATTCAATGGGGAGTTTATCCTTCATTTTCATGTTTGGTAGTTTTACATGGTTCATTTAATTATTAATAACATAAGAGATTTGGGTGATAATAACCATAATATTCTGATCTCTAGCTTCTATCCCATTGGGTTTCACATTTTATATCACACAATATATTTACTCAATTCCTCTTGGATCCAACTATTGACTAAAAATAATAAATGTTAGTATGATTATTAAATAATAATATCCTTAGTGAATAATCATATGATAATTAAAATACTTTCTAATAGGTATTATATTGTAAAACCTCCATTTCAACCTATAACATATTAGGTTCAACTTATGATAGTCATGGTTTATCCTATAAAACTATTTGTATAACCTAGACATATTTAAGTATTATACACTTATTAATGATAATTTAATCCCCATAATTAAATAATCCCCACTCTAATACCAACTGAGATGACATAACTATAACATATATTCATGATAAATCATTTTACATTAATTTCTATTACATCTAAAAGTAAATCACTCACTAGAAACTATAGGTTTAGTGTATTTTGAGATTAGATACATGAACTAACTGTTTAATAATAAGTTTTCAATATCTCTAATAAAATTCTCTATACACACGATCCATATATACATATTATACATAATAATCATTTCATTATTGATTGAATAAAAACATAAGAAAGGGGTGAGCATAAATGCTGAGTAAGGGAAAACACAAGGAATATCAATCAAGCCCACATAGGTTAACACAAATAAGATCATAAATAACCATAAGATGAACATGTTTGCATAAAAAATAATCAAATTAGGTGACTATATCATAAGAAAATCATACCCAATAAAATATAGATCCTAAAACCAGAATCATTACGTAAGGATTTTTTCATAACGTAAGAATGATGTATAATAATATGAACACATGAGAAAATAATCAAGATCCATAGAAAAGTAATATAGAAATAAAAACATGAACCTTAGTTAAAAAACATAGGAATATGGCTCATGAATAAGACTAATAAATAATATTATATGTAAATGTTGACAAAAAAATTCATATCATAGTATACTAGGATAACCACCTAATATACATAACATAATGGAATGGTATAATCACCCATTTCCCATAACATAAAATCTCATGATATTTAAAGATTCAGATAATTCATTGTATGAATATATCAGGCACAATTATCATATAATGATAAACCATATATATATTTTACATATTAATGAGGTCACATTCATTAATCACCTATATCATAAATGAACTATGATAAAGGAATTAGTTTTATGGAAATTTCCACAAGGAATAAATAAATCGTCTAGAAAAATAGTGGATGATTTAATTAAAAAATAACCTTGGTGAAATAACATGATAAATAAATGTTATCAATATAAATGAAAAACACATTATAAGGACGTTAGATATTTTCTTGGAAAATAAGAACACATATAGTTTATAAATTTGATAAGTTTTAATTTAAAATGAAAAAAATTATTAATCAATGACTTAGGAAATTTTTTTTAAAAAATAAATATAATTAATTTTTAGAACCATTAAAACATAGAAAGGAAGCCTTTAAATAAATATTGAAGAAAACTGTGGGAGAAAATATACTAATAGAAAATATTTAAGAAGGGAGTAAAAAGATTAATTTCATAACTTTAAAATGTTAAGTCAAATTCAATATAAAATTACATTAATAAATCATAGAGGGGTAAGAACATCTATAAAACAATATTAAAATCATGCAAATGGATGAAAATGATTATTGATCTAAAAGAAAAGATATGGTCTATTCAACTTACAAGCATCATTATAGGTGAAATATAAACCAATTAAAGGGGGAATGGGGATAATAAATATAAAATAAAAAATAACTAGATGAGAAAATATATATAGAGTTTTATAGAGAAAGAACATATAATTTCCACCAACGAAAATTTAGACATAGAAATTTTTTATTTTAAAGTGTGATTTGAAGAGAAACCTTTATATTTTTTCTTAAATCCCGTGAAAAGGATTTGAAATATTTTATAAAAAAAATTACCATATTAATAAATTATTTTAAAACCTTAATCTTATATATTAATTTATATAATATTTAATTATCATTAATTATAAATATATTAGTTACTTATTGTCTATTTTCATAATCAGATGTTAGAAATTTGGATTGTTTCATACATGTTTCGTAATGGTGATATTGATCCTCATTAATTGATAATAATCTCATCATTACCAGATTATTTATGGTAGTAGAATCAACATGTTATAATGATTTATATATTATCCTTTTCATTTGATAGAATTTATTGGTATGGTTGATTAAAATCGAATTGACAATAACCATGTTTCAGGTAATTTACAGATTACAACGAGTTACTTTATAATGGCCATTAAATTTTGTGTCACTTATATTAAACAATATTCATAATATAAATTACTATTTAATAGCTTATATTATTATTATTGAAGTCTTGATACCCATTCATATTGGAAACATTAAAGACAGTGTCACATCATTCATGTAGCTTGTTGAACTGACCCAAATGAGAACATGCTATATTAATAAATGAATAAGAGTATAAATTTATATTATATTAATATAAATTTTATAGAAAAATAATGTTTTAATATAAAAATAATTAAATCGTATAATAATATATTTATAAAAATTTTAATTGAGAAGGTAATTGAGGAAGATGTGGAATAATCAAATACATACTTTGAAGAATTCACTCCATCTAGAAACACATTCCTTTAAAATTAACTATTTATGCATTATTCTTAAGGACATGAGATAAAAAATGTTTAATAATAATTTATGAGAGGTAATTTGGGTAGGTATTTAGGATAAAAAAAAGAAAAAAAGTGTTTTTATGTGGGTAGAGGAAGGGTTAATTTTTAATTGAGTTTGAGTGGAGTTTTAACAAATAACCATTCCTTAATGTGTGAAGAATTAAATTTTATATCAAAAGTCAAAAAAAAGGAAAATAATGGACATAGATCGTGAATATCCTCATAAACATAATTTATTTATAATTTTAGAGATATTTTCGGCCTTTACCCCTTAATTTAATCAATTTTACCTCATATTACCTTTACCGTGATAACTCAATTTTTTTCCTTGGTATCTTATTATCATCACAAGAATGAAATTGACCATCTTACCCAATTTTAATGTCATGAATCCAAAAATGAAATACATTAATCTAAATCATTTTATTATACCATGATATATTCAAAAATAAAAATTCATAATATTTTTTAGAAAATTAAATTTTTAAACATTGAATAATTTTATTCCTTTTTAACCCATTACTAATTTATCAATGAATGTTAATTAATCAATACATATAAAAAATACATTTCATTAAATTTCATAATAAAATTATGATAAATTTATCCTTTATATAAAAAAATATAATATATAATAAAGTATTTTTTCGAAATAAATTATATTTATTTTACCATAAATAAGTAAATTTTTATTACTTATAATTCCTTTATTATCTATTGGATGTTATTTAATTATTTTAACAACTATTCCAATATTTTTTTCGATATATAACTATTATTAAAAAGTAATAAATTTAGTTAGAAATTAATTAAAATAAATCATTAAAATTATTAATATTTTCAAAATTGAATTATTATATTTTTTTGTAATCCAAAATTATTTATTTTATGTCAATTACATGTAAAATATTTTTTTGGTAACACATTATTTATTTCTAATTATAGAATAGTAAATATAATTATTAGATACATGTATAGATAATGACTATATATCCAACCATCATTTATCCAATGACCATATATCTGACGACCATATATTCAACTTATAGAACCCAAATCCCTGAGACCCCACCCAAGCTATCTTTAATATTAGTGTTCCACCCAGACCCATCTCCAATAGTCCAAGGGTGGGAGACTAGCACCGAGTAGTCATATGACATAGTATGGGAGGCCTTTGCTTATAACAACATGAAACAAACACATATCACCAGTCCATAATAATATCCTAAAACACAAACAATATATATAAATATATATATATGAATTGTATAAAACAAATTCATGAGATAATAAATACAAGAAAAATGACACATAGTAAAATACCAAAGGAACTATATAAACGAAAAGACTCCAAATCTAATAGGTATAAGTATTAAGAAAGATCCTCCTAGCTACATGAACTCCTAGATCGATCTCTAGTCACAACGATCACAAAAAATATCACAATCCACCATACTCTATCATGTATCTCCAAGCATCACCAATAATTCACTTTGAATAAGAATAACATGGTCCACGTACACCAAGATCACCATGAAACCCTACACTATATATATAGACACAATAAATGTGGGACTAAAGCCCATGAAAGGGTGAGTATAAGCATACCCAATCAGACTCCTAGAAACCATAAAGGGAAAAAACATTATCCCAAAACTCTTGGAATGAGTGGGAAAGTAGGAGGAAGAAAAGAAGAGATCTATATATGATCAATCACTATATTTTTTAGGGAAATTCATAGAAATACCGACTTTCACAGCTTTAAACCATTAAGATTTGAATGTCATGAGAAACTAGGGATGAATAGACTGTTGAAAATTCCACAAAGTTTGTATTAGATTTTCTGAAAGAATGTAACATCTCGAAGGAAAACTAGAGTACCTGAGGAGTCACAAGCCTTATAGAATCCAATTTACTCATCCCTCTTTCTAGGACACCACCAGTATCCATAAATGGTAACTCCCTCCTCACTTATGAATGAATGTTAGTCAAGGGTGCCCCATCCCTATGCATTTAAAATTCTTGAATCATCAGGATAAACCTATAGGAGGACCACAACCTCTCTAAGAAAGGATTCTAAGGGAACAATGATCCCTATTACCATAACCTACTAGATGTGATTAAACCTAAGTGACCTCACTAGAACTATAGTAGGGGACCCATGCCTCTGTGGAAGTCACCTTAGTTGAGGGAGTACGAGAACTATAGATAATGTACCCATTCCCCAGTTATGTATAAGAGTACTAATACATATCCATAGTGTTTTGGGGACCCCAAAATTGTCAATTATGAGGGTGTATTAACCCCATGCTAGTTTGGAGGACATATTACCCAAGTGTGTGGGGAGAGAAATGAACTCTTGGATGAATAATGGGGACTTGCGACCTATAAAAAATATGCTATCAAGGGAGCAATAACTCAGATAACACTTCAAATTCCATGACCCAATTCCTATTATTGTCCCTATAAATATAAATCTAAAAAATAACTGTCCAATTAAAAAATATCTTTATATGGATAAGAAGACCAAACCATTGCGATCTAGATGTATAAATACTTAGGATATGATATTTATTTGATTAAAATAGATAACTGGTGAGTAAATTATAAAAAACACACCATATGTGAAAAGATCACTCCAAATGGTGGTTCTTGGGGGAAACAATTGGCATGCTTGAGTAGTCTGAATGAACCATAGTATGTATATGTTCCCACACACATTGTATCATTTAAGAACATGGTTCCCACATGTTCCATGGTGTTTATCACTTGTGTCAAGTTGGGAGTACCTAAAATAGGAAACCCCACCTAAATCACTTCACATTTCGGCGAGTATGCCTAGACCTTATGATGGGATGACCCAACTTGCTATCTCATGCTGCCCGACCAGACAAGGCCAAGATGACTAGACCTTCCCTCCTATCACATGGTAGACATGAGAATATTCAATCCCAAAGGGTTGGGTTGTTGGAGGGGGGGGGGTGACATAGTTTCTTCCACCCCACATTCTTAGACAATAATGGACACATGAGATTCTTCCACTAGATATTTATAACTATGATGTAGTTGGCCCATTCACTGTTGCTACCATTCACCAAAATGACCAACCCCATTGATTCCACCATCCCATCACTATGATTCCACACACAAACCCTACCAAGAAACCAGTTAAGAAATTATGGATACCTTGTAACATCTACTAGTCACCTCCCTTAACTATAATTCTAGTAAATGAGGCTGATGGATTTGAGCCATTCCAATGAACCATGTAAATCGACTATGAGGGGTTTCAGTATCTAAAAATTCATCCAGATACCCCACACAAATCCACCATGGATTCATTATAAAAAATAATCAACAAAAGTAAAACAAAAATTATAGGATAGAATTCCAACCCAAAAATCCTTTCCACATGGATTAAAACTCAAGAACAAATGGTAAATCATAAATATGATATATAATGTAGAAAATAATGAATTAAAAATAATATAATGAGACATAACTCATATTTGGATCATTCTTTAATGAATATTTCATCCAAACCAAGAATATTTGATGATTCCTTCACATAGATCACACTATGAGACTACCATATCCTTACTCAAATGTACCCTCCAATTCTAGGGGTTTTAGTGGATAACCCTTGAATTAGTGTTAAAAAGGATTATATATAAAAGTGATATGTTTTGTAGTATTTATTAAACAATATATCACCAGTATTGATTTAATTAATTTTTAACATGAATTGAAATTACAACACACCCAGAGTAAAACACATATACCAAATACAACCATGATATTTGATTTTCTATATGAGGTTCTATTTATAAATAAAAATCATTTCCACTAATAATGTTATCATGTAGGAAAAAATAATATAATATAATTAAGATATTGTTATCAAGGATTTTAAATTCACACAAATCACCACCATATTAGCCTAGATGTAAACAAAACACATTAAGTTCAACAAAACCCTTATATTTTTTAATATATTTTATAGGATAAATATACCATTTTACACATGGGAAGTTCCTACAACATGGAATATAAAAATATAGATAATTATTGGGTCACTAAAACATCCCCACCTTAATATGTTTTGATCCCTGAAAATGAAAATACTTGGGCTCTTAAAAAATAAATCTCTTGGAAAAACCTCATGTAAAAAACTTCCCACCTTATCACACAATTTCATTATCTTTGAGGATCTATCCAAAAGTTATATTGGTACACCAAAAACTAGGAATGGAATATACTTCTTCATTATTGATATCATCACTTACAATACATCTCAAAGAATTACCTTAAAGGATACACATATTTGGAATTTGTGAGTCTCAACAAACCTTAAGACTCAAAACCTTTTCTCATATAAAGGACATCTGACCCTATGGAATGAAGTAAAACCATGAATCCATTGACACCCAACTAAAAATATCCCATAATTTTTTTTATCACTGGTAGGATCACCTATCTCCCCACCATTAAATAGTGTATTTGATGGTTTTTATAATAAAAAAACCTATCTACACCACATTCTATAGCTAATCACTTAAAAATATTTCAAATTAACACTATAATAGTTGTAAATCCACATTCTCTCCAAGAACAATGTAAGTTTCTTCATCATATCCTATTAAAAATACACAATCACCTATATTTATATATTTTTAGACAAGATAAACATGGTCCTTTATTTACTTCTTCAATAATACTCATGATAATCTTCTATCCGTGTCGATATCTATAAGAGGTTTTCATCCCCTATAAATGATATCCTAGTTATAGAATTATTACTCTTTCAAGAAAACTACCTATGAGAACAACAGGAACAACACCAAACTCATCAAATTTCGTAATACCACACCACTAACTATCGAGTTTCCTAATACACAACAATAAATATTTGATAGGATTGAACATTCATATGACCCCATTTTATCAACTCTAGAACCCAGGATAACAAATTCCAAACAAGAGTAATCAAGAACCATAAAATCTGGGGAAGACCTCCTCCTTCACTATAATGAAATAGTTTCCATATGATGAGAATGTCCTCAAATAATTATTTGGGTAAAATACATTGAGGGTATCACTATACAAGGGAATTATCCTCTAAGGATGTCCATTATGATAATAAATCCAAATGCCATAATAAAACCACAATTCACCTAGGGAAGTTGAAAATGTAATCCATGCTTTCAAGAAATATCTTCAAGTGCATCCCCTAAGAAAATATAGTCATATAGGTTTAAAAATTCTACATTAACATTGTGGTCCTATCACACATAAGTGAATAATATAGGGTCAACCCTGTCGATTTAAGGTGAGAAACATATCCCTCTCGATGCTAGAAATAATAGCTCTAAGTATAACTACTCAAGCGCCTCCTCCATCATCCATACATATAGTCCTCTAATAGAAGCATCAATAACCATGTCTCTACAACAACACCGAGATCTCATCAACCTCCGTTACCTAAACTTAATGAATACCAAAGGACACCACATGAATCTATAATTCAAGATACATGAGTTTACTACACCATTGGCATTCCCATGAAGAGACTAGAACAGTTCCCTGAACACCTATCGAGCACTTCCATGAACTGACATAAGGAAAGATTCATTCCATTACTTCAATAAATTACATTATAATGGTATCCATGAAATAAAATCTGATATATATATATATATATTGATCTAATTATAAGGGATAATAATGTATTTCCCATTAGAATCAATTGTGAATTCCTTCACATCCATGGTAAGTGTATTTTTATCTATACACATAGAACATAAATCCATGATTACTGCCTATTGGGTAGCTGAACACAACTTCTTGAGGGTGGGCAATACTTTATAAACTCAAGGGGAACCCACACACCATTAGGGATATATATCACCTCACTTACTCAATTTTATATCACCATAGAGTACAATCATTAATAAAAAATCTATACTAAGAAATGTACTGATGGATCTCATCTCTCCCATGAAGTGATCCCATGAAAGGCCACTTTCGCTAATAGAAATAAACTCAAATTTCATGAGGGGTGATTGAAAAATTGTTCACCATTAGAGAAATATCTTGATCCAATAATGGTTTATATAGGGGTTACAATATAATCTCTATATCGTGAAAATTTTATACTGAATGAATGAATCACACATGCACCATCCAATTTGAGGGTCCCTGAAAAGAGGACACAAATTGTACTCTGAACTAAATCCAATGATGTCTGAACATATTCATTCCTTTGGAAAATATTATATTTTCTATGAAATAAAATACCTAATACTTTACTAGGAACAATTGAAGGTGGTGGTGATGGGAGGAGATCATAATAATTTCTATCTATATATACCATGACACCACCCATTCTTCCAATGAACAACTTCGTAGTAGTAAATTGGTCCAATAATTGGGGGAGGGGTCTAATATCAATATTTTTATTAGAATATTATACCATCCATAATACTACTCTAGTCATATTTAGGTAAAATGATAACCTACCACCACATCCTGGGTGTATCCCTACCAAGAATCCTTAATATTACAAATCGTGTGTGGGTCCTTGAAATATGAATTGTTTCATGAAAAAAATAAATAAATGATATATAATCCTACATATTCTATTCTCAAACCACTAATCTTAAGAAATTTCCCCATGAAACTTTTATAAGGAACAGATTTCATGGTGTATGGGTATTGTCACGTACTTAGACATTCTCATGCTACCTTGCGTTAGGTAACATCTATGAAAATATATATCCTAAAAGGGATAAAACTCAAACTATGGCAGAGTAATATAATAATGAGTTTGAGGAAAACACCACCCACTAATAACTCAATATTCCATGTAGGGAGAATAGTGAATTAATTTCTATCTTTCTAGCACATGATTGAACCAAAACAATACAAGTCTCAAAGTCCATCAAATCCTCTATAACATGGTGATCAAGATCTCCTTACAATCAAATGAGGTATATGTTATCATAATCCACACAAAATATCCATCCCATGAGAATTATTTTATAAATTATTAGAAAATATTGTATACTCTATAAGATAATATCTACATGAAGCTTAAATGGGAGAGAACCTGCCTCATATTTCAAGGCATGAATATCTCCTAACCAAGTATCCAAAACAATGGTTTTTTATCACTATCCGATGATGATATACTCAATAATAAGAACAGTCTCATCATGACCCAACCTATTAAAAAATATAGATATTATTGGGTAGAACCCTTATTTTTATAGAGTGAAAACATAAGTATTAGAGAATTTATAGATGATATGACACATGAAGGACATGACTGATCATGATTTCCACAATAAAATGTGTGAATTTTTTTTACCCTAAAATGATGACTTATAACTCTAGTCAGAAAATATAGTATTCATATTACTATAAAATAGAAGAACTAGACACTAAAATTACACCGATATCTCAATCCTGATAACCAAACTCAATATACCCTTATGATTGTTTCCCTAAATTCCTTAATTATTCATCATACGACTACTAAATCTGAACTCCATACCAAATACTTAACCTTATTGATGCTAGTTTGATATGGCCTAACTCGCCATGTTCTTGACCAGGTCAATATTAAGCTATATGTTCCACCTAAATCCCTCATTCAATAGTCTAGGGGTTAATAAATAGCATAGAGTAGGCATATCACATAGTATGGGTGTCCTTATCCTAAAACAACCAAGAAAAAATAGATAACTATAATGCATAATAATATATAGAAATACAAATAGTATATATATAAACAATTTAACTATGTAATAAAAATTAATGAGAAAAAAAATTCAAGAAAAATGCCACATTAGAAAATACTGATTGAACTGTACAACTGACAAGCCTCAAAATTTCATTGGAATAAGACATTGAAAATCTCCTCCTCACTGCATTTATACCCAGATTTATCTTTATCCACAATTATCACAACCATCATCATGGACCATTATTAACTATCACGTGCCTCTTAAAATCACTAGGCAATAACTCTAAACAAGAAAAAACATCTCCACATCTACCAAAACCACCCTCAAACCCTTCATCATCAGTACATATAAAACATGTGTTGGAAAAAATACCATGTAGGGGTGATTATAAAAATACAATTTAGGATGATTAAATACCAAAAAAATGAAATATGTTTTCTCAAGACTCTTGGTATGTGAGGGTAATCATAAGGAAAAGAGAAAAAAAATCTAAATATGCTCAACTGCTAGATGCCTCACAGAAATATGTGAAAGTCCGAACTATCTCTTCTACTTACTATGAAGGTTTGTATATCATGAGAAACTAGGGATTCTCAAATTTCCAAAAAATCTATAATGTCAAAATTATATTTCCTAGATATATTCTACATCTCTAAGGAAACATGGGGTGCCTGAGGAGTCACATGTATCAAAAAATCTGACATGCTAAGTCTTATCTCTAAAAATCCACCAAAATAGATAAAGGGTAACACACTCCACACTCAATCATGAACATAAATTGAGGAAGTACCACACCTTAACACTTACCATTCTTTAATCTTCATTATAATATAATATCGGGACTTTCACCCTATCCAAGAAATAAAGATGACCAAGGGAGTACTAACCCTAACTACCACAACTACCCACTTGTGAGAAAACCCATATCACCTCACTAAAACCATATTGGGGTAACCAAACCTCATTAGAAGAACAATATGTCAAGGGAGTACTAACCCGATGGATATATGGTTCATTCCCTAAGTATGTGGGAGAGTAAAAAACAATATTTTTAGTGTTTGTGGGACCCACACCTTATTGACATCGAGGGAGTACAAAAAACATGCTTATTTGAAGGAACCACAACCCATGTGTGTAAGAGAGTAATAAAAACATTTATTAATATGGGGTATCACATCGAGTAATAAACATGATACCCAAGAGAATATTGAATTAAAGAAAAATTTGAAGACTGTACCTCAATTCCCTTCGTAGACCTAAAGAGCTAAATACTAAATATACATATCCAACCCCACAAAAAAAAATCTATAGATAAACAAACTAATACATTGAAATTTAAATGGTAAAATACTAAGGATAATGTATTTATTTATCTTAAATGGACTGCCAATGAGTAAATCTTAAAAATCATGCCATATAGGCAAAGAGTGAGCCACATGTTGGCCTCTGGTCATGCCATGCGACATTATAGAGTTCAGGGAGTTCACCCAAGTGTATTCATGCACCCAAAACATTAAAATAGTGCGAGTTAACCTATTCCTATTAGATTAATAGTGTATGGAAATGTGCACCCATGTGTGTTACATCAGACACTGCCAGGGTCGGTTCAGGTGGAACCGACTTTGGGCACCACACTCCAGCCTACTTTTTATCTGGGCTAGTATGCTTTGGAACCAAATTAGTCTACCTATATTTACATCCCATTATATCCTACAAAACATGGTTGGTCTATTTATACCCTCCAACCTTCTACATGGTATACATTCATCCATTCGATCCCCATGGGATCAAATGGTTGGGGGTGTGACCTAACCGCCCTCCCTTCCCCACTTACAAGTGTAGTGGAATACACATGGATTTCCACATCCATATAACACTGGAAATGTTGTAGCTAAACCCTTCATCATTACCACATTCCACACATTTGGTCAGAACCATTTATGTCACCTTGCCTTCACTGACATCCCCACAATGACCCTACCAAGACACCGTGAAAACTATGCCAACCACCTCAAAACCTCTTCCATCTTCCTCAAATTATAATATCTCCATTTTTTTCACACCAATAACCATTGATGATGGATTTGAGTTGTGGAAAAAAACAATTCTTCTTATCCATTGGGGATAGGGGGGATTTGGAATTCATACCCTTAATCAACCACCCACACTGATTTGTAATGGTTCTTCCATAAAAAAATAATCAAAAAATTAAATCAAAATTTGAGAATAAAATTCCTAAAATAAAATTCATTTATCTAGTATCAAATATAACTTTCCCCAAACCCACACTCTAGATCCAGTACTAAAAACATAATATTCACATTTTTGGATTTTATACTAATAAACATGGCACAATTTAATCCAAACATAATTAATAATTTAATGAATAATATCGAGTCACTTACATACCCTTGAACTTGTTTGTTTAGAGTTTTAGATAATTTCAACAAAATCTAACATAAGAACACTCTTGTATTCAAGTGATAATTCCTCTCACTATACCCACTTTTTTTATTCCACATTATGTCTTAAACATATCCCATAATATTATTCACACATGAATTATTTTAAATCATAATTCATTTAAACATAATATTTATAACCTGGGGAAATGGAAAACATAAGAAGGGTGAGCTCAAATTCTTAATAAGGGTAAACATAAGAAATAAAAAGTAAATTTCATCGGAGATCATAAGAGAAGTATAATGAAATGATAACATAATAAAATTTCATGAACATAACATAATAGAATTTATACTCATTAAATATGGATCATAAATCATGAGACCGAGAATAAAACAAGTTTCATATAAGTCATTAATCATGAGCCATGTGAAAACAATCATTGAGAAAATTATCCATTAGAATTCATAGAAACGTAGATAAATCATGAAGGTAACTTGGGGAATCATTTTCATATAACTCTTAAAATAACTCTTACAATGGAAATTACCTACCCTATAAATTTATATAATATATTAGGAGAATCCTATAATTGGTTAACTCCATCCCTTTACCTAGTGAATTGGAGTACTATATCAGGATCATCCATCATCATGAACTATATCAGGCTCACCCATAATCATGTGATATATTGGGATCATACATCATCATAAACAATTCCAAATAAGTATAACATATAAAAACGCATGAATGTTTTAACTTTTTAATATAAGAATAACTATTTATCTTTCATCGCTTGATTTACCCATGGAAAAGAAATGGGTTCTATGACAATATCTTAGAAATAATCATAATAAATCTAGATAAATAATAATGATGGTAACATTATATCATATCCCAAGTGAAGAATAAGTAAATTCAAGGGATTCTGCCATTGATGAATTGAAATAAAATAAAAATATCATTAAAGAAATCATGAGGAAAATCACCTTTCCACCTTGAAAATCAATTTTAAAAAATAAAAAATTAAAAAAATATTATGAAAATAATTTTCTTTTAAAATAAACTTGTAAAAATATAATTTAATATTAAAATAAAATAAGGGTCATGACGATGGAAAAATCCATTCATGTCTTAGACATTAAATATGGACATTCTATTTAAGCTTTTTAAAGAGATTCAAAAGTGACCCAAGAGGAAAACATTAAGAAATTTATTTTTAAAACCATTTAAAAGAAGGTAAAATATCATGTAATATAACATTAAGAATTAATTTTTTTATTAAATAATATTATTGAAAACATTTTAGAAAACATTAATATAGAAAAGAAATATTCCGAATCTAAAATAAGATATATGATCTGTATAACTTACGAACAAATTTCTCAATGTTTCTTTAATAAATAAGGGAGTAAATTGAAACTAAAAATGTAAAACACATTCATAAATATAGGAGTAGAAAATATATATGTTTAAAGAAAATATTATCATATGATCCCTCATAAAGGAAATTTTAACAAATAAAATCCCAAAATAATAGGTGATAATATCATAAAAATCCTTACCATTTGGGTTACTTTTGAATCATAAAACTGTGAAAGTAATGATTTCAAATGAAACATTAAATGCCATGAATATAAATATATACACGTTATAAAATATGAATGGTATTTATATAAACCATATAAAATAATTTATGTGATTAACATTAAAACATTCCTCAATGAATGGAGATTGAGATGAAATACCTTACTTGGAGTCCAAAATTTCCATGTATGTCCATTAACTCTTGTATAATAAACTCATATAAATTATTTAAAAGATTTAGAAAATTTTAAATATTTTTGAAAAGTACCATTAAAAAATTTATTTCAATGAAATATTTAATTACTTAATCAGTTAATTCCATATTGAGTGTTTTGAGAATGTGTAGTTCATAATTTCAAAATGGATTCGACGTGTTGACTATGATCAGAGGGGCCATTCTTTTATAATATAAAGATTAATAATAATTAAATAAAAATAATTTTAATCCATGAATTATAAATTTAAAATATTTCATGACTAATGGTTTTTGAAAATAAATCACATTACAATCGTGGAGATAGTAGGTCGTACAAACACATGAGTAACATTTCCATTTTTAAACGACCATGAGGGAAAGAAGGTAAGTATTATTTTATCTTTCCAAACTGATTATTATATAATAAATATAATATTATATAATTAAATAAACTTATATATACTATCCATTCAATTTATTTATGAAAAATGAATCACATCTCTTCATGGAGGTAGTAATTCCCACATACGTACGAACAAAGTTAGCATTTTTCAATGGATTGAATGGTAAGAAAATAGATGATATTTTTTATTTATAAGAATGTAAAATATTTAAAGAATAATATAAATATAATTTAAATCCCTCATTATAACCATACATGATAGGCTGTTATGAAAAAAAATATCAGTCCATAGAGTTGGTAGTGTATAGCTTAACCCTAGTCGACCCTTTTATCCTTAACCGTGGTAACACATTTTTCAATAATTAAGGGTTCTAAATTAACTTATATGGTAAAAATTGGCTCATAAATGATCCAGGGACGAAATTTTGGACCATTTACCATTAAAAGTGTCCTATTTAATTATTTTTATGATTTTTAATTAATTAAAAAAGAAAATATATAACGTAAAATACAATTAATGTCATTTTAAGAACTATTCACATATTTTGACTTTAAAAACATCAACACAAGTATAGAATTAAAATATGAAGTCTTCAAAAATAATTTATACATTATTATTAAACATATAATTCATGTGAAACCACCAGTAATCCAACAAATATTACTCTTTATTTTCTTAAAGTAATTCACATAGATTTTTCTACATTTTCAAAAGAACTATATCCGCATTATGTATACATTTATGGTAATTATACCATAAATAAAAATTTAAAAAGTTACAATAAAAAAAATAAATTAAGGTAAAAATTAAAGTTTAAATTAATTAAATATGTATATTTACTCACATATATGTCAAGAAAACCAATTTAATATGTTGTTTTTTACTTTTTCTTTTCTCGTGAAGGCACTACACCCGTATTTCGTTATGTTTATTTTTATAAAACTCCAAAATTAATAAATAGTTGTAAATTGATTCTATTAAATATTATATTAATTAATAAAGTTGATCAAATAATTCTTAATTATCAAATTGTATTACTAGGACAAAAAATTGGACTTTTCCAGTGCTACATAAGTACAATTTTGACCCTAAAATTGATTTTCATATTTATCATGAAATAGAATCTAATTTATATTTTTTTTAATTATTTTAGGTTATATTTTTATTATATTATCCCAAAAAATTATTTACTTAAGTTTCATAAAATTTTATATCATATTTATTTCTTGGGGATATCATAAAATATACAATATTTCATAAAAAGTGTATTTTTTACAAATCACCAAAAAATTAAATTATTAAAATAATATAAAAAATTAATCTTAGGATAAATTTTAAATTATTAATAAAATAATGATTTATGTTTTTATAAATTAAGTTATTATTATTGTAACAAATTACTTTTCTTATAAAAAAACAAAACGCAATGAAAAACTGTTTTCAGTAAAATGCGTTTTAGAGCCCAAAAATAAACTTATACCAAAATCAGATATATAGACGATTTATATATGATTAATTATCTATTTTTTTAATATAGGATAATTATTTTAATTTTATATAAAATTTAATTTTTCAAAGAGAATAAATAACAATTTTACAAAAATTAGTATTTTTCAATATTTACTAAAAAAATTTCCTTTTTAGTCTAATCTAAATATTTAACCCAAAGATAATTTCGATATTATGAGTTTAAAAATATTATCCTTATTATCAAATTTAGTTTATAAAATAGTTATAAATTAATTATAATTTTCAATCACAAAGAGAAATAAGAAACATTTTGAAGAATATATACTTTTGAAGAATAAAAATGACTTCACTAAAAATCAAGTTCTTATTTAATAAAAATTTATCAATAAGTTTTTATTGATTAGGATATGTATATATATTTCATAATTTGGTTACTTTTATTCATACCTTCCAATTCAATGACTATGTTATAACGGTCATATTTAAAGAATAATATTTTTTGGTTCATTTATGCTTGGTGTTTTGTGTTGTATATGATATAAAAAATAGTGTTCATATTTTAAAATATAAGGGTGTTACATTATACCTAAATTTAATAAATTTAATCCTCACAAATTGCATTTTATCCCAATAATCAAGGTTTTAACATTTTAAAATATCTTTGTTGAAAACACATATCAAAAAAAGGACTAATAAAACGTCCTTTTTAAAAGTGGGAGAGGGAAATATGAATGTCATTTGAAATAACACATAATTAGGTTTCAAAATAGGATAAAATTAGTGGGAAATAAAAATATAGAATTAGTGTAAAAAGTTATGTCCAAATAATAATAGATAGTGAAAAATAACATTTATCACAATAATGGGAATGACTATGAGAAAATCAATGACTAAAAAACCAAAAGTCAATGACATGTAAAAAATACCATTGATTCATCAGAAATTAAGTTAATAGGATGAAATATTTGTTTCAAGTTACTTTTTCAAGAGTTAAGAAATTCATTTACCATCTAGACAAAGAACATAATAAAATATACTTACTTAATTTTCTTCAAATCCCAAAACACAATTTCATCATTTTGTTTTAATGAGTTTCCACCTTTAGCACATATTTTACTCTAAATTAAGAGTACAAATATTCAATGGAAGAAATGATTTCATCAACATCTAATTGACCATTAGGTATATAAAAGTAGGAAATCTTAGTCTTCTTGTCTTAAAATAAAATTGGTGAGAAAATGATAAGATAATAACCAAAATGAAAAAACCTACATATGAATAAATATTACATTAATCTCCAAAATTCAACAATAATACCCAATCTTAAACTAAAATAATTAAATAAATAAATAACTCTATATCCTATATAATATTAATATCCTCAATATTAATGAATGTTTTAACCTAAATGTTTATCTCATACATTTTATCTATCATCAATAAAAATGTAATATTAATCTTCCAAAGTAACCATTCACATTAAATTTAAGGGTTATATAAACCTCAAACCAATAAAACATTCCCTACAATACCATTAATAACTACAAAATATCATCTCTTAAAACCTAAAAAAGGGTTTCTATTACATTTAAATCTTGATCAAACTTACACGTATAAACCCATGATAACATCCATAACTCTTAAGTCAACCACTCATAAAAAAATTCTAATATAAAAAGTTATCTAATCTATGATCTGATAAAAACTATAAAAATACCCTGAACCCAAACTCTATATATGGTGATAAAAACATAATATTAACATTTATGGATTCTATAACAATAAACATGACCCAATTTGAAACATTAGTAATTAAAAAATCCATAACTAAAATCAAGTTATTTACATACCCAAGGCCTATTGGGGTTAGAGTTTTTGAGAATTAGACAAAAAATTATGTAACAAAACTCATATAATTAAGTTATTATTTTTCCCACAATATAAAAAATTTCTTATTCTATATTAAGTCTTCAAAATATTCTATAAACCCATTCAGACATGAATCATTTTTGACATAATTAACTTAACATCAATCTTCATAACCTTCTGAAATGGAAACCATAATATGGGTGAGAAAAAATACTTCATAAGTGTAAACATAAGAATTAAAAATTAAATATAATTAGTGAGATTAACATGAGTATAAGTTTATTAACATAATAAAAGTGCCTGAGAATAACAAAAGAAAAGTTATACCCATTAATTGTGGACCATAAATCATGAGACATAGAATAAAATTTAACTTAAGAGAAGAGCTATATAAATCATCAATTATGAGCCATGTGAAAAAACATACTTGAGAAAAATACCACTTGTAACTCATAGAAAACATAGATATATCATGTAGGTAACTTGAGAAATCATTTTCATACCACTTTTAAAAACACTCTTACAAATTGAATAAACCACCTGGTAAATTCCTATATTATATTAGGAGAATCATATAATTGGTTAACTACACCCCTTTACTGTATGCATTGGAGAAATATATTGGGATCTCTCACCATCATGAGATATATCAGTCTCTCCTATCAAAATTATCAATGTTTGGATCACTCATCATTTATAGATCCATTTTATTATTTTTTTTATATTTAAAACATTTTTTATAATTTAATTTATTTATATTTACAATATTTTTTTTCATAATTTATGGTAGGATACAAAAAATGATCCAAAACAAGATAAACGATGATGAATTCATGATGAAAATGATGCCCTATAGTGAATTATAAGTGAATGACCAATTCTAATGATTCAAAATAAAGAAATAGGATAAAAAATGATAGATATACTATAAAAACATTAATTATTCCATGAATGGTCTATTCATGATGTGAAGAAAACACATGAGGAAAAATTATTGGGAGGATAAATATGAAAATTCATGGCATGAAACATTGTGTCACACTGTTTATCATGTTAGATATACTCATATATAGAATATTTTGACCTAATAAAAATTGACCACAATTTTAAACCCCTATTATGATCTGGGAATTTTATAACACATTTTTTGGGAAATAAATGATCCCCCATGAGAATATTGGCCCTATAAATAGATGTCTATGGGGGATTTAAAAATGATTTAGAATAGGGGAATAAATGGATGTGATGGGAGTAGGATGTTGCATTATGTTTTTGTATTTATTTTATATTCCCTTTTCAATGTAATTTAAATTTCATATTTTTTATTCAAGTATTATCTATTTATATTAATTTTATCTCCTTATCTCCATCACTATATCTCTTTATTCCTCATCCATTGTGACCTCTTACGCTCATTATAGTGAGTGAATGAACTGAGGCATGACCTTGGGAAGGTTTTACAGTGATTCAAAATGATTTCACTTTAATTCATAAATGTTTTAATTATATCTATGGAGAATGATAGGGATGTATAGGGGAAATGTTATAGTATATCAAAATATGCCTTTCAATTTAATCTATATTGTTAAATTTAAATTTTCTTCCCTTCTCTCAGGTAAAATCCTTATACAATAAATTTGAGGGAACTCGATGGGATGGAATGAAATATGATGAAGCCAAGCCCGATAAGGTATTGCACTCTTGATTAAAGTGTTTATCATACTTGAATATTGGAGAGTGTTAGATTTGGTGTGTCAAAAATATCTATTAGGCATTCTAAATTTCACACTTAACAAATTTAGGAATAATAATTCATGGATAATATTTTAAAAATGAACTATCAAATTGGATTTAAATAAAAAATTTAATAATTGAGGATCCCAAGTAACAAAATACAAGGACAAAAACAATTATTCTCTAATTTAATATAACATTATATTTATATTTAAGTATAGTATATATTTTCATTCTTAGTATCTTTCACAATTTCTAATAAATAAAAACAGAAAAATTGAAAATTTTTATTAGGAATATCATTATATTGACTAGAATCCTCCTCAAGTGAGATGACCCTTGTTAACCATTATACTACACTAAGAAAATAAATATTAGATTTTGTATCACTCTATGACTGACATATAAAAACATTACATTATTTTCTAGGATCTAAGTGGTCATTTATTCACTTTTTTTCTTTTAAATTATTTTAAATTATTTGTTTTTCCACAAAAACTAGAAAAATATTTAAATCATCCTTATCCATGGAGAATGGTGTTGAGTTGTTTTCTAGAAAGGTGATAGGATTTTGGAATCTAAATTTTTTAGAGTACGCATTCCATGAATTTATAATTATAATTAGGGATTATATAAAGGAATGCATTTTTAAATCCATTGATAGGGAAATAAATAAGTTCTCTAGATACTTTATAGAGTTTTATCAAGAAGAGTCTATGTCATAAGAAGATTCAACCTTAACCCCTATTGATTTTTTTAAATTAGTTTAAGTGGTTGAGGCTTCCATTGAAGAATATCCACACCCCAACCATCTAAATATACAAATATAAACCTTACACAATGATATGAAGAGTGATGTTGAATACTAACATGCTAATGTACATATGAGAGATCAAACAAATTCAGATCAATTTTGGAGTAAATGTGAAATTAATGAAATACAATAAGATATTCCTCTTTAAAAATAAAAAATCAACACCTCTATACCTATCCCTATCTATAGAAGAAGAATAAATCACCCATGATATGTAATATGAATAATGGATGGAGGATCATTATTACCTAACTCTATCCAATGAAAATAAACTCCAAGAGGTTGTTTACACCAAATAAAATAATCAAGAATAACCAACTAAGGGATATAATCCTTTATTAAAATCAATATTTTTTTAATTTCACTAAATATGAACTGGGTATTACATATCATTGTTTAAATATTTTAGAATTGGCGAACACATATTTTTACCTAGAGGAAGATGATGAACAAGAAGATGCACCAGATAAAGAACATATGAAGATCCTAAAACATATTGAACATTTTTTGGAAGGAGTAAATGATTATATATAAGTGGTTTTTTATAGATGAGAAAAATATAAAAGATTTCTACATTAAATTTTAAGAAATTTATATCAATTCTTCAAACTTTTTTCTAATTAAATTATCTACTAACTTTCCCTTTGAATATTATATTGATGCGACATACTAAGAGAAAGAACCATAAAGTGAGGAATAGGTTGTGTATATGGTAATCTAAATAGAGGAGGAAACATTCTTTATCTTAAACCAACTATAAAATCCATACCTCATTTTAATGGGGTTGTATTTCGGGTACATTGACCATGAATTCCCCATCAAAAAACAACAATAAGCAAAAGAAGGAAATAAAAACATGTGGTGGTTCAAATCAATGAAACTTCACCCACCCTCATAATTTGGATAATATAGAGTACTAAACTTTTCTAGGTAGTAAAATATAAGATCCCACTTGGGAGATTACACCAAGATTATATTTCCTTAACATTATTTTCTTTCTAGAACATTGATTTTCAATTTATTTCTCAATAATTAATTTAGGAATATATTATGATGTAACACTATTTCCCTAATTATTTTTCAGATTTAATGACATGGAATTTATATTTCAATGAGTGGTTTTATTTTGTATGTCCATCAACATGTAAAAAAGGTGTTGGAATAAAATTGAACAATATTCATATTTTGAAAATGGAATTCAGATTGTGAAAATGGGATTTACACCGTGAAATGGATATTCACACCATGAAATACTTACAAATAAAACCTATACAAACAGAAACTAGAAAATCTGAATTAATGAATCATTTGAATGGGGGTATGAGTTTCAATTACTTATTTTTATTTTCCCCCAACATTTATAATCCATTTTATATCTTTAAAATAAAATT
The DNA here is from genome assembly GCA_963277665.1 of Viscum album. Classification (NCBI taxonomy): domain Eukaryota; kingdom Viridiplantae; phylum Streptophyta; class Magnoliopsida; order Santalales; family Viscaceae; genus Viscum; species Viscum album. Next base: position 1,403,122,195 of record OY728120.1, on the reverse strand, counting down.
TCATGCCCCACCTTGAACTCTTGAACTATGGTATTGATCTAGGATACATATATTATTTAGGATAATCTTTATTATACTATTTTAATTATCAATATTATGTTGATTGTATGTCTGAAGTGTAAAATTAATGAGAAAATTATATCATGAGAGGATGAATTTGAAAAATCATCATTTTTAGAAATGAGTTTATTTTTTTAAAATGAAATTCTTTTATGATTGGTGTGTTTTGAATGTCTAAAATTGATATTGATTGTTGTATTATTTTTTTTGTGAATATTTATACAGAATTTTCCCAAATCATTTTTACTCATTTCGAATATGATTTCTAAACCAATATTTTCCATTTCATTCTATAGTATATTTCTCAAGTGACTCAGGATGATTTATTCTAGAACATTATTGACATATTATCAAAGCTATGATTAAACAGAGTCAATTTTAATATGAATGATGCATTTTATAATTTAAACCTTTATCCTTGGACCTACCATGAAATTAATCCTTATTTTTTCCATAGAATATATGAATGAACACTCTAGGAAAGGAGTGATATTTTGATCCTATTATATCCTTTCCCACCCAACTCTCAGTGTGTTACATGATATTCAAAAAACTATGTATGAGGGAGAGGTTATCCATGATTGTCATATATATACTTTAGTGATGAGATTCTTTTGGGTTTTTTATTATGATTTTGGGATATTCCATGTAATCATTCATTATACTTTATTATTCAACCGTATTGCAAAAAAAAAACATAAAAAAATGTAAAATAAAAAAATTGGATGTGTTTTGGGAGGATAAAAATTCACCATTTCCTTATCGATGATTTTTAACAAATGCGGTCAGGCGGTGGATGTGATATTTTTCTTAAGAGAAACATTAAAAAAATAACAAAAAAATAAAAAGGAAAAATATAAAAAAAGAAATAATAAATAAAAAGAAATATATGAAGATTCATTCATTTAATTTTATCATGTGACCACTTTGAGCTTTTAGGGATGGGGAGTTGAAATGTTCATCAGTAGAAAGATTATTTCCCTATGATTATCTTTTGATACCATACATTACGATTTAAAATAAAAATTTCTTTTTGAGCCTTATTTTATTCATTATCCACCAACATTAATCCTTAAATTAATTTAGTATTGAAAAAAAATCCTCATGATTAATTTTGATCTTTTTATTTATGTTGTGGATATTTAATATGACTTAAAAGTCTATGGTATGTGACATGTAATTGAGGGATCATCACAACTCCATTTATATTTATTATCTTGAGTGATAAGTGAATGTAAATAAATGTAAGGTAGATTTGAATTGTCTTATATATTAATGATTAATTAAGAAATGTTAATTTATGTAAGAAATGGTATTTTTATTTCGTAAGAGGAAAATTAAAATACAATATTTTATTTTTTATCTTTTAAAAGTGAGGATTTGGATAAATTATTTTATGTGATATCATACCGTTTATTTTACATTGAATAAAATTTAGTTTTGTTTCTCTTAAGATTTAAATATTGGTATAATTAAATACATTTTTGTAGAGACCCAACCCCAAAAATTTAAAGCTAGTGCCTGCCACCATTACATTGACATATGATATAAGGAAATCATGTCCCAAAGGACTGACAAAATAACTAGTCTTGGTAATATAGATACATACATGATTCTAATATTACAATTAAATACAAAAATCACAACAAAAATTTTCTATTATAATAACATTATTTCATCTAGCATATCTCTATGCATCATTCATGGTAAACTTCATGGAATCTTCTAGAAAAGAAAAAAATAATTGTGAGCTCAAATTCCTAGTAATCATTAAGTACAATAAAAAATAATGAATCAATGATAATAATAAATGTGTAAAATTAAATAACTGACAAAAAATCCTATTAATAAATAAATTCAGAAATATATAGAAGAAATAAATGATGATCAAATAATTCCATAAAATTAATCACATCATAATGAACAAATAAATATTGATATTCTAACTAATTTAATAATCACATTAAATATCAATAACTGAATTCATAATGATGGATTGAATAATGATGGATACCTAAAACATACCATGAAGGATTCATTCCAAAAATATAATACTAACAAGGTTTCATGAAAAGAATATAACACCATGAAGGATTCATGCTGAGAATATAATACCATCAATGCTTTGTGCTAAGAATCTAATAAATGGGTAAGGACTCGGCCAAAACTATATCGAGTTCTTCTATCAGACCATAAACATAGTTTTATTTTTTTATTCTAAATGTTATATCTTCTGATTGAGTTTTGGGTTGAGTGTTTGACAATAGTCCTTGGGTTTTGGTGGTTTTAGTTTTTTTTGTAGCCCTATAAATGGTTATTCTGAATGTTATTGGGAGAAGGTGGTTTGGTGGGGAGTTTTTGACACCCACGAGGGTCATTAAATTTTGTTTAAATCACTCAGGGATCATTTAGTGCGAACTCTTAGTGTTTGGGGGTGTCATTTGAGGGTTTTTGTAATTTTTTTAGGTCATACGGTTTGAGAACGGGTTTCCCAAAATGAGCAACTTAAATCTGCAAGTTTTAAAAACATTTGTTGTAGCATTCCCATGGTTTTCACACGGTTTACAAAATCGTGTGGAAAAACATTAAATCCCATTAAAACATATATAAATTTTATATTAAATACCTGATTTAAGTTATTCCACCTCCCATTTGAAGCCCTACTAGTTTTTTATGTACTAGAGGGATCCCCCCTCTACTTTATCCCTCCTATTGGTCTACTTATAATTTTTTTCTCAATAATAGTTAGTCATTATTCATTATTATTTCATCAAATATTCCCCATTCCTATTCTTAACTTCCCCATATCACATTTTATGTCCTCTTTTTTCTGGGATACCTCTTAGAGGAACCATAGGGGTAGATGGATGATTTTAGATTATGTTTTCTTGGATGTTAGGGTGTTCAGTTTTTCTGTTGGGATCAATTCTTCCTTCCCATGGAGTCTCATTGTGTTTACATAATGATGTGGTATGTGTTTCCATCCATTTTCTTTCCAGAAAATTACATTTATTCATGAAATTTCCATTAATTCTTTAAAATGTTGTAATTCTACTTGGGTCGTGTTAGTATAAATTGTGTTAGTGTTTTCATGAAGGAGAATTTATAAGATTTGGGTTTTAAGGGACTTCTTAAATATGCCAATTTATATATATGCATGCCAAGTGTTTTATAAAATTCCAATTCTTCTTTTTAATCAATTTTGGGTATTTTGATGGTGTTTTTGGATTTGGTTATGTTTTTGTGGTAAAGGATTGTTGTGGTATGAACCTTGTGTGTGAGTTGTGGTGATTTGTCTGATCTGTGTAGACGTGTGACTTATTTTGTTCATTGGTAAGGAAAGGGGTTATCTTTAGAAATGGTTTTGTGTAATTTAGTGGTCTAACATGGATACATGATGAGTTTTCTTGGATGTTGGGACATAAATGGGTGCACAATGTGGAATCCTAGATGGGTATTCAAATGATTATGACATTTAAAAATGATGTTTTCCTTGAACCTTGTTTTCTCAAAATATTTATCCTTTATACTCATTATTTTCCCAAAATGGTACTTTTATTTTTAAATGATGTGTTGGTTCCTTTGATTGAATTTTAATGAGTTTTAAAATGTGTTCTTATTGTTTTGTCCTATTTGGAACTTTGAGATGTTCTTTGGAAACTAAATGTTATGTGGGACCATTTGGAACTTCTCGAGTTTGTGGTGTGTTTTAACTTGGTTTTGGAGAATTTTTTGGATATTTTTTTTAAATGGATTGGGATTTGAAATATTAATGCTCATATTAGTATTTTATGGTGTTTTTGAAATGATTTTGGTTTTGTAAATATAAATTCTTGATTGAAGAATTGGTGTGTTTTGAAAAATGGTTTGAAACCTGTATGGAATGTCATCCCGGTTGGAACTTGTAAATTTATTATTGTGATATGGTAACCCTTATGTAGGATTCCCCATGAGTGGGCCATCACGTTGGTGGTGTCAGTGTTTGGCGTAGGCAAGTACGGTAGCAACATGTCAGGTGAGCTACACGTGCGAGGGACTTCCCATTTCACTGTGTACTATTACCATGGGATTCCTGGGAATCATCTAGAGGGATAAGTGATTGTTTCTTATTGACCTCAATTAGATGTCTGGTTACCCACTATATGTGTTATATTCCATGTAGGTTATGCCATTAGTGAGGATATTTTAGAGCAACCAGTTGGTTATGGACTATAGAGCTACACCATACACCGGTAGGTGCGTCCGATCTAAGTACATATGGGGATCAGTCTAGGAATGTTTATGTAATGACCCTGGTTACAATATTTATGCACTGGTTGGTTGTTTTGGCATCACTTTATTTTATTTTAAGTATAGCCTTCTGTAAATTTTTTTATCCATGTGTGGAATTTGGTTTCTAAATTGGTAAATTTGTTACGAAAATGTGAATGTAGAGTGTGTTAATTTGAAAAATGGAAATATGTGGTTGTATATTAAAAATGATAAATCCAACTTATTTATATGTATTTTAAACTAGTATTTGTGTACTATTTTGGTAATGGAAATGTATAGATTTTATGGTGGTTTCTTACTGAGTTGTTAAATCTCACACCCTACGTTTTCCATTTAGTGTTGATAGACCTAATCAATTTTGCAGGTTTAGGTTTCTGGTTCGAGTTTCAATTGGAGTAGGTTGGTTTTGTGGTATGTAGTGACCAAGAGGTCATATAGAGACTATATGAGTGTGGTTTTATTTTAGTTTTTGTATTCAATTTTTTTTATGTTCATTAGTTGTATTTGGATCAGTTTGAATATTTATTTTTATTCAATTATTATTGGAATCCCATGTGTTCAATTTATTTATTTGAACTTAGTTTGTTTTTGAAAAATCAATCTGAAAGTTATTACTTTAATTTACATCACTAGTTCTCAGCCTATGGGGATCAGAAACGCCCTTCGGGTCATGTCTTGAACCGATTCAGATATCGGGTTGGATGACATCCAGGCGTGGTTTTTGAAAAAATGGTATCATAGGAGGACCTTTTCTATTTGGTGTGTTAGGTAGATTGGAGACTAGGACTGTTAGGACTCGAGATGTAGGTATGGGAAGGATTCCATGAAACATTTCCGGTTCTGATCCTCGAGTTTCCAAGGGTAGTACAGGATTTGAGTCCTTCTTCTTTGTTTTAGATTGAGGAATGATTATGGAGTTGAGCCGGTGTTATGTTGTTATCACACATAAACTAGTGAACCATATGGAGTCTTAGTGCATGGTTCAAGGTCCTTTTAGTTTATTTATTCTTTCTTAGGGAAAGGCCCACCAACCACGTCTCTATGTTATACATGGAAACTAGTTTCTTATACTCATATTATGATTTTAGTTGTGATTTGGTTTGATTTTGTCATTGTGGTTTGGTTTTGAAGTGTAAAATGATTTTAAGAAAAGATACCTCAAATTGAAAATGATTTTTGAGAATGATATTTTTTTAAATGAATAATTTGACATTTGAATTGGATTCAAAAAAATGGGGTTTGATAGTTGGGATGTGGCTTTGGGAGAATGAATTTTTGAAATCAGAACCTGATTAGTGGTTGTTAAAATAGAATTATGGTTTTTGTTTTATATTTTTGGCATAAGGTACTCTTTTTTGAATGAGATGTTAACCAGGGTTGAGCTTTTGTTTTGATTTTGATTTTGGTATTTCATTTTGATGTTGTTCAGAATATACCTCTTAGAAATGTCTCTAAGGTTTCAAGTGAGTTTTATCTAGTTTTTATCCCTTATTAGTTGTTTCCTATATTTCTTGGTGATCGTGGTCTGTTAGAGGTAGTGGAATGGATTTAGGAAGTTTAGAGTGTCTTGGGATCGTTGGGTACTTCTGAAGCGACGAGGGTTTGAGCTGTCTTGGGGTTGTTTGAGTGTTTATATTTGGCTTAGTGGATGGTGATTTTCATGGAATCATTATAATATGGGATGACTAAGGATGCTTTTCAGACCAATTTTTTCCAATGGTTTTTAACTGGGTAGGTGAATGAGAAGAAATTGATGATATCAAGAGTATTCAGTAAGTTCAACAGATAGTGAAGGCCTATGTTAAACATTTCATGGAGTTGGTTTCTTTATCTTCAGAAATAGATTTGTAGGATCTACTGAAATCTTCCCTTATCAGCATGGTCCATTGTCCAGAGGTCAATAAGTGAGCCCTCTCTTCCAAGGATATTAATTTTATGAATTTTGTGGATAGAGTTATTAGATGAGTTGGTTTCCAAAGCAGAATTTAGATATCTAATGTCTCTTTTTTCTCTTTGAGGTTCCCCATCTAGTGAGGAATGGATGCCGGAGGGACCTATCCTTGGTGAGTCTCCTTCATTGGTTTCATCCTCTTATTCATTAGACCTCTTAGTGACATGCTTATAGTTTTTTGGATTTATGAATTCAATGCCATCTTGTCACAATCCTCCTTGGGTATGACATCATTGCGACCATTTGGGTCATTTGAAGAAGTTTTTTAGGAATCATTTCCCAAGGAAGAAGTCTTAATCGGAGGATGTTAGTGCCCTAATATGAGGAATTGAATTCTTTAGTTATCAAGGCTCTAACTAATGGCCTCAAAGTGAAGCTCGTGCATAGTTAAGAGATCGTCGAGGGCACGAGTAACCTTGGACCTATTTATGTTTCCAGTGTAAAATTGAAGATGGTTCATGTTCTGGTTATGGTTCCATTTTTTTGTGAGTTTCCCTTGACATTTTAAGAGTCTTGGTGATCTTTTTTTATTGTAATCGTATTCCATGCCTTGGATTCAAATCTTGAAATATTGAACCACCATGAACCAATTTCTTATTTTCATCCGTTCACTTTTTGGGCATTTTCATTCTTATGGAAATGATGAATTATAGTTTTTTTTCAAAGTTTATTTTGGATATCTTCCATGGGGTTTACCCTTAGTGTGAGAAGTTTTTAGTTAATATTTGAAGTTCCTATGTTAGTTTTCCCATGGGGGTATTGTTTAAAGTTCCCAGTTTAAATTTAAGAGTTTTTATTGAAAGTGGTTGTTTTTGGGATTGAAAGTATGTGGAGTATGGTTACACAAAATTAGGGAAAATATGCGACTTCACCCAGGAAACTATGTGACTCATGGTCTGGGGTTTGGGGAATGGAAATAGACTATGCATATTTAGGTAAAACATGTAGAAAGAATATGGTATGGTTTTAGAATTAGGAAGTGGTATACTACGTGGTTAGAACACGGTTTGGGAAATCACGTGGCCAACCCATGCGGGGTTCCCCTATTCTCTAGTAGGGTGTGCATGGTTAGTGAACAGTTTTTCAAACCATGGGCCAAACTGCGAAACATTCCCAAATCATTAAAAAAGTGAATTTTATCTTTTCTCCTTTGACGTTTTAACCCGAATTTGGGTTTCCCTTTATTCTAGGGGTGTTTTTTGTTTGTGTATAGAGTTTTCATGTTGGTCCAGTCTAATGTAGTGCCACGATATTAGTCGTGTTCCTTTGGTGGGGAGAACCACTGCCCTCTTGTATAGATATTTTTATTGAGTATTCTATTATTGTTGGTCAGGTGTGACTTGCAAAGTGAAAGGGCACCCATAGGTTTTTGGTTTTTTTGGATTATTTTTTAGTTTAGGATCATGTTATGTTTACCTTTTGACTAGTTGAATTTCTAGGGAATAAATTCTTTGTGGTGGGGAGAATTGGCACACCCCGACCACAATTTTCTTTTATTTTTTTATTTCTCGATGTTAGATATTTTAGTTGAATGTTGTGTTGAGTGTCTGATAATATTCTTAGGGTTTTGGTGGTTTCAGTTTTTTTATATCCCTATGCATGGTTATTTTGAAAGGTATTTGGAGAAGGTGGCATGGTGGGGAGATTGTGACTCCCACAGGGGTCGGTACATTGTGTTTAAATCACTCAAGGATCATTGGGTGGGATCTTCTGGTGTTTGGGGGTGTCATTTGAGGTGTTTGGACAATTTTAAAGGCACGCAATTTGAGAATGGGGTTTCCCAAATTGTTCAAGTTAAATCTGTAGGTATAAAAAATGTTTCTAGTAGAAGTTGCATAGTTGGCACACAGTTTACAAAACCATGCATCCCATTAAAATATAAATAACATCAATTTTAAAAACCTGATTTAAGTGATTCCACCTCCCTTTTAAAGCCCTACCATTTGGGTATTGACCAGAGGGAACCCCCTTCGTTCTACTTCATATTGGGACACTTTTTGTATGATTTATCACCAAAGTATAGTGATTATTCTTGATTCTTTCATCAAATATTTCACATTCTTCTTCTTCTCTCCCCTCTCTCATTTTATAGTTCTTTTTTGGATTGGATACCTCTTGGAAAACCCCTAGGGGTATATGAATGATGTTGTATTGTGTTTTCCTGGATGTTTGGGTGTTTAGTTTTTCTATTGGCATCATTTCTTCCTTCCCTTAGAGTCTCGTTATGTTTGAACATCATTAAGGTAGGTGTTTCCATCCATTTATTATTTGGCATATTCTTTTGATTCTATAAGTTTAATTTAATGATTTAGAATTTTATTAATTACCTATAATGTGTTATTATAATTTTTGGGTGTTTTCAAGATGAAAATTTAGTGCGAATTGGGTTTTAAATTTATTTATTAAATACACCTATATATATATATATTTTCTAAGAGTTTGATAAAAATAAATTGGTATTTTTAAATGTTTTTTTATATTTTTAGGGTTTTTTTGTATTTTGTTATATTTTTTTGGAATAGGATGATTGTGTTATGATCATTGTGTGTGACTTATGGTTCTTTTTTTAATTAATACACATTTGTGACTTGTTGTGTTTAATAGTAAAGAAAGGGATTTTCTTGAAAAATGTTTTTTGGATACTTTATTGGTCAAAAAATGATATTTGAATAGTTTCCTAGGATGTTGTCACATCCATGGGTTCATTGGTTACACACCTAGATAGGTTTTCAAATGATTATGGCATTTAAAAATGATGTTGTCCTTGAACCTCAATTTTTCAAAAGATTTTTCCTTTGCTCCCTATTTATTTTACCAAAATAGATCTTTGATTTATAAATGATGTGTTGGTGGATGGATTTAATTAAAGGTGTTTTCAAATTTGTTCTTAATGCTTTGGCCTATTTGGCACTTTGATATGTGATTTGGAAACTAAATGGTATAAGGGCACATTTGGCACTTCCTAAGTTTGTGGTGTTTTTATCATGGTTTTGGAGAACACTTTGAAATGATTTTTTAAATGTTTTGGGATTTAAAATACTAACATGCTATTTTTTATTTAATAGTGTTTGTGAAATGACATTTGTTTTTGAAATGTAAATGCCTAGTTGGAAACTTTATGTGTTTTGAGAAATAGTTTGAAACCCGTATGGTATGTCAGCCCAATTGTCACTTGTGAATAGAATTTTGTGAGATAGGAACACCTATGGAGGATTCCATGAGATTGGGTTATCCCATAGGTGTTATTGGGTTTTGGGGTATGCAAGTACGGTAGTTCTAGGTCAGGTGAGCTACTTGTGCGAGGGCCTTTCCCTTTCACTATGTATTATTACCATTGAATTCATGGGTGTCATCTAGAGGGTTGAGTGATAGTTTCTTATCGACCCTGATTAGAGGGGTGGGTACCCCCTAGATGAGTTAGAGGACAAGTGGTTTGTTCCACTGATGAAGCTATTTTAGGTCATCCAATTGGTTATTAACTATAGAGTTGCACCATATAACGGTAGGTGAGTTCGATATGAGTACATATGAGGATCTCTCTAGGGATTTTTAGGAAACACCCAGGTTACAATCTATATGTAGTTGTTTATTTTTATATTTCACTTGGTTTTCTATGTGGTATCGCTTTATTTTATTTTCAGCATACCCTTATATCACTTATTTTTGATCAATGTGTAGAATTTGGTTTCTAAAAATGTATATATATTTTGAAAATGGTAATGTGGCACGTGTTGTCTTGAAAAAGGGAAATATTTGGTTGTTTATTGAAAATGATAAAAACCCATTTATTTATATGTATTTTAAACTTGTTTCTGTGTATGGTTTTAGGAATGGAAATGAATTTATTTTGTGGTGGTAACCTACTGAGCTGTTAAATATCACACCCAACTTGTACCATTCGGTGTCGGTAGACCCTAGTTGTTTTGTAAGTTCAGGTTTTTTTGATAAAGTTTCACTTGGAGAAGGTTGTTCTTGTGGTTGGTTGTGACCCAGAGGTCATGTGGAGACTATCTGGGTCTGGTTATGCTTTTGTTTTGTATTCAGTTTTTATTATGTTCAATAGTTTTATTTGGATCAGTTTTTATATTTATCTATATTCTGTTATTGTTGGTTATGCCATGTGTTCAGTTTATTTATTTGATTAGGGGTTTTTTGAGAAAAATCATTCCCACAATTATTAATTTGATTCCCGACAATAGTTCCCAGGCCGTGGGGATCGATAATTCCCTTTCGATGATGTCTCAGACCAGGTTGTATGTTAGGTTGGTAGATGTCCAGGCTTGGTTCGTGACATTGTCTCATGAAACCAACTAATACATCAAGGGCCTATAGTGGGCCCGCCTATTATATACTAAATCCAATGTATTCCTCCAATAAAATGGGTGAAATATAACTAATATAAACACTCATATTAAAACTATCATATGAAATTTAAATACTTTCCCTAGTAAATAAACATAATCATAGACCATTTAAAGTAAATTGAATGATATTGAAAATGTTACATAATTAAAATGACTATAAAAAATCCATAGAAATAATAATTATGATATTTTTATAATATATACTATTTGGAGTAAGGGTAAATGATTGTTTTCATTGATGAATATAAATTCCATAAAATGATATTTAGAAACATTCTTGATGAAAATATCATTTTTATTTTGAAAAACATTCTAAAAAACATTTTATATGAAAATCACTTTTAAAAAATGTTTCTTAAAAAATATCCATATAAACTTGAAATGGAATCCTCAATGAAATTATGTTCACGTCAGTGGGTAATTCCACACAAGTCATAATGAACATTCTTTTTTCATGGGGAAAAGGTTAAAAAGTGTCTTATTTGGAAAACGATGAGAAGATTACTTTTAAAACATTTTTCAGAAATCAAAAATGGGTAAAATTTTCATTTAATAAATCATTTTGAAATGTTTTAAGAAAAAAATTGTTTTTTTAGAAAATATTGTTTTGGAAGAAAACATATTTCCTACTAAAGAGAAAAATAATGTTGGGTTTTCTTAAAACATTTTCAAAAAAATTTTAAGTAATAAAGACAGTAAAAATGGAACTATCACTTGAGAAACCAAAAGAATAACCCTAGGAGAATAAAATTAGATGGTTTATTAAATAGTTATCATAAAATTTAATTTAATGTAAATTCAATAATAAACAATCTCGATTATAATGAGATTGCGAAATAAACCTTAAAATGATCATAACGTTGAAGAGTAAATCAATCAAAGAATCAGTTATGTATATAATTATTTTAATCTACATGATGAAATTGGAAATAAAATAATAGATATAAAATAGTCATTATATACATAATTTTATAATATTGATGATAATGTGGAAGTAATATAACCCAATGAAAAGTAATTGAGTTTTGAAATTTCTTTAATACTTGGTAACATTAATCCCAAATACCCTTTAATGAAATAATTAAAATTGAAACTTAAAATACCATGATTAATGAATTATTAATGATATTACATGTTAGTGGGTAATTATATTTACCATGTTAAAGTAATTAGGTACATAACTTTATAATAGGCCTCATGGAAATGAAATTGAAATGAAATCACTTTCAACTTGGTAACATTTAATTCAAATAACCTAAGATGAAATAATTACAACTAAAACATAAAATACAATGAGTAATGAATAATTAATGAAATTAAATTTCAAAGGGGACGTATATACACCATATAAAATACATTAGGTGCATAACAATACAATATGTCTCAATGAAATGAAATTGAGACGAAAACCATTACCTGGCGCTTCCTTTTGGTTGAATGATCATTAACCTCATGTATAATGTTTTTAATAATGTTATTAATTTAAAAATGAACCATATTTATGTTTATTATATCATATATTAACATTTTATAATATATTATTACCCATTCATTAATAATCCTTCATTATTTTTATCGTTTCGGGTGTTAAGTGCTTTGTTTTTCAAGAATGTTTTGACCTGTTATTTTTTGTTCCTCTTAATTAGATTATAATTTAATCATATAAAAAATGTAAAAAATGATATAAATATCATAAATATTCATTATATATTTATTTAGAGTAATCCATACAATTTGGTGATAGGAAATTAAATACATTGTTCATGTAGATGGTAGGCTGTATGTACGCATGAACGTCATTTCCATTTTCTTGTCCTATTAAAAGTAAGGAAAGTAAATGATATATATATATATATATATTTATATATAATATCATTAAATTATATTTTTATGTCATATATATCTTATTTCTTTAAACCCATCCTCAGTATCTTCTAGGTAAAGCGAGAATGAATGACATCGTTTCGTGAGGCAGTAGTCCACCAAACACACCGGCGATGATATCATATTCTAAAAAAATGAAAATCATGAAGGTATATGTTATATAATAATTAAAAAAGCATAATAACACCATAAATATATTATATATCATATATAAAATATAAATACATCATTATTACAAACATATAAAGTTGTTAATAGAAGAACGAAGGACATCAGTTTGTGAGGTTGTTGTCCACCGCACACATGAATGATAATTTCAAATTTCATTTGATGGAAGTGTGTGAATATTTATGTATTAAACCTAAAATGAAAACAAATTATTATATATAATAGAATGAGGTTATTATATAATCACGATACAATAATAATTTAAGGATTTTTAGAAGGAAATAAAATTAAAATTCTCTTAGAAGAAAATTACCTCTTCTTCAGGTATCCTTTTTAGGTTTTTCACTAAAACCATAAAAGGGTTTATATATGACAAAAATAAGTATTAAATGAATATGGGAGAGAGTTTTGAAAGTTATTTTGGTTGGTATTGTATGAATAAAATTGGTTTTATGGTGTTAAGAGAGGAAAAGAGGGGTGACCTTTTATAAGTGGGGGGAGAGGACATACTTGGTATTTTTGAAAAGTATTGAGTGCTCCCATGTTTTTTCATCTACAGAGGTTCAAATAATGGACCAATATATACAATATATGGTTTATGGTATAAATATTCCCATAAAATGTTTTTATAAGTTTATTACAATATTTATACCTTTTATTTTATGTTTAACAACTAAGTAAACTCATTTTTACCTTAATCACAGTAATTGGTTTTAACTACACACACTAATTATTATGGTAAAAAATTTAGTTGAACCTATTATAAATTATAAATTATTATTATTATTTCAAATATGGAATCCATTTTTTAAAATTAAATATAATAATTTGATAAAAGTAATTTAAAATTAATCCCATATACAGGATGAGAGTGCGATTTTTTAAAGTGAAAATGTTCAACAGTTTAGTAAATTTTTATATCTAAATTCAAAATAAAAAGGATTAAAATTACATAATTTGGATAATATTGGTATAATTAATCTAATTTTACTTTTAATGTAATTTAAAATATAATTTTAAATTATAAATTATTTATATGAAAAGTATGTTTCCAATTAAAATTCAGTATTTTTCACTATTCATTAAAAAATAAAACCTCTCAAAAATACCCAATATTCGACCTAAGATAATTCTGATATTAAGATTCAAAATATTAATTTCATTTGGTAAAATAAAATTTATATAAGTATAATAATTTACTTTTAAAACAAGTGGGGCATTAAAAAGAGAAAAACCACCTTTTAAAAAATACAAGTTTTTATGCGTATTTTTTTAAAAACATTTCCTTTATATTCCATTTATTTTTATTTATAATCAATTGGTAACAAATTAATTCAAACATATATTTTGGTAATTTATTTAAACCTTTTCTTAACTACCAATTTAATGTATAAAAGCTAATTTTTTTGTTTTAAGTAATTATATTAATAGTATTTGGTAAAACTCTGTCTTTTGTGTAACACAAGCTATCGAAGAAAGTCATTATTCCATGTAATGTAAGACTACATAGTGTTATGAATATTAGATATATCATAGATTGAATTTATTTTAAATTTTAAATATATTGTAATGTATTTGTATATTATATTCCCTTCTACACGTGGTGCTGTGTGTCATTCAGGTTATTGACTAAAATGATATTCTCTTAGAATTTAGGTTTGTTTCATTATCCATATCTTAAATAAATTACATCCTTATAATTTAAATTTGATATTTTTAATCCAGGGTTTTATATTTGAATGTTATTTTTTTTGAAAAAACACATCATAAAAGGGTTAATAAAATATCATTTTAATAAGAGAGAAACAGAAAAAATGGTCATATGTAATAACATATTACTAGGTTTTCACATAGGATAAAAGTAGTGGAAAGTGAAGATAAAAATATTGATTAAAATTGAAAATAATAATATAATGCGATTGAGGTCATTGATCACAAAATAATGATGATGAATAGAAAGTTGAGGGCCTAAAAGCAATAAATATATGATTATCTAAAGAACAATTTTATTTTTCAGATATGAATGAAATAGGACAACACGTTTTTTGAGATCCTTTTCATAAAATTTAGTATTGATTTTACTGTCTAAAGATATAAGTAAATATACTTGATATATTTCTATATCATAAAAAAATTTCATCCTTTGGTTGTTCTTCAATAAATTTTAAATATATCACTTAACTCCAATAAATGAATAACCAACAACTGATTTTTTCTTAATGTACTAAAATTTAATTTTAGCCGAGCATATAGTCTTCAAAAGAGTGTCATGCCTTTCAATTTGTCTCTAAATATTTTTTGAAACCAATATGGTTAATGCATTATTATCTAGACCTAAAAATTAATACTACCAATTCATTATTAATATTTATTTTTCAAATAGTTTACTTAAAAATAATGGTTTATTAACTAGGACATCGTGTAGGATAGTGGTAGACATGAAACCCTTCTCATTCTTCGATCATGGGTTGAAGCCCCACTTCCTTTCCAGATGTGATAGGTTGTCACCCTATATGTAGATTTTGTTTTTTATAATCTATATTATTATAATTCATATAATGTTCCAAAAAATATGATGAATATACTTGAAATAAATTTAATCATTAAATAACCATTTTACTATGGTTTATAATATAATTTTTTATAAAGTTGTATAATATTATTTGACTATTGTTTCATTATCATTAATGATAATATTAACCATAATGGTTATCAATTACTTTAAACTTGTATCTATAAAATTAAAAGGCATTATTTCACAAATAAATTTTCTACTAAAACATGTTCTAAAATAATTTGTTGTATTGCAATAATTTTATTTCAAAAGATACTTATTCTTTACAGACACTCATCACAAAATCCCAAAAAATATGTGTTTAATAATTTTAAAATATGATCAATCTTAATCTTGTATCCCATTATGGTATCCATAACTATTATGTTAATGAATACACATGTGGTTATAAAATTTAGCAGAAGCCTTAGATTTTTCATATTTATTATCACCAAAATACCCTTGGTAAAAATTCTTCTAAAATTTAATTCTTGAATCCCAATACATAAATATTTCATCAAATTTATTTCAAATATGTCATCCTTGGTATAAGGATCTACCTAGGTCATTAATTTTCATTATCTATTCAAAATTTATATAATGTTTTATAAATAAAATTTGAATTTTACTAATAATATCCCTAAATAGTTTCAAACTAAGTGTGCAATAAGGCTCATTTTCATGCAGCAGGCTCTGACTGAGTGAAGCCCTATACACAATTTTTGGATTTATTACCCCTAGTCACATCTGTTCCAAAACCACATCCACTTTTAGTATCCAAAAACATATATATTTATTAGAAAAACCACATAATATATACCTTACCAAAATATTATGATGTTCTTATATACTTATCCTCAATTCATGTATTATGGTTATGTTTCCTAATTTATGTTTTCCAATATCTAATTCCCATGGTTTCTACTAAACTTTCTCTGATACCAATTGTAGTGACCCTAAACCCAACATTCCAGATCCAGTTACTTCCACCATTACATTGGCATAATATAAAAGGAAATCACATCCTAAAGGACCTAATAATTTATAATTCCTGGTAAAATAGATACATACAAGAATATATTATTATAATTTAATTAAAAAATTACAACATATATTTTTTTATAAGAATAAATTTTTTTCATCTATCATATCTCTAAATATAACTTGTATTAAATTCCATGAAATTCAAAGGAAAGGGAAGAAATAACAATGAGATCAAATTCTTCATAAGGAATAAGTAAAATGGAAGAAATAATGATTTAATGAGAATAATAAATATAATAAGGTAAATAACTGATAAAAGGATATTTAATAAATAAATTTATCATAATGCAGAAAGAATAAATGATGTTCAAATAATTCCATATAAATTATCACATAATCATGAAACTTAACCATGGACATTCTAAATAATTGAATAATCACTTGAAATATCAATAACTAAATTTTTATTGATGGAATGAAAAATAATGGATATCTAGAACTTACCATTGAGGATTCATGCTATGAATATAATACTATCAAGGATTAATTCCAAGAATATAACACCATCAAGGCTTCCTGATAAGAATCTAATATCATCAAGGCATCATGTCAAGAACCTAATAAATGGTCAAGGCCTTAGCTGAAACCATATCCAATTTGTCTCATTAAACCTACTGATGCATCGAGGGGATATAGTGGTCCCTTATCGACAAATATGAAATAAAAAAATTCTTTATATTAAAAGGGTGAAACATAATTAATATAAAAATTATTATTAAAAAAATCATATGAAATGTAAATACATTAACCAATAAATAAAAATAATCATAGACCATCCAGAGTAATGTTAATGGTTTCAAAATAGCACATCCCTAGTTAAACCAAACTTAGATAATCCAAATAAATAATAAGTATGATATCCTTATAACATATACCCATTGGAGTAAGAGTAAAGGGATATTGTAATTTATGAATATAAATACCATAAAAAGATCTTTATAAAAATTATTGAGGAAAATATACATTTAATTTTGAAAAACATTTTGAAAATATTTTTCAATGGAAATAACTTTTAGAAATATTTCTTAAAAAATTTCCTCATAAACTTAGAATAAATATTCAATGAAATGATGGTCATGTTAGTGGGTAATTATTTACATGTCATTAAGAACCTTTATTTTTTATGGTAAAATGTTTACAAAAGTTCCTTGTTCGTAAAGAAACAAGAAGATTCCTTTGATTTTTTAAAAAGAATAAATGGGTAAAAATAAATTTTAAAAACAATTTGAAAAAAGGTCACTAATAACCAAATTATAATAAAATTAAAAGGGTTTCTTAAAGAATGGTCATATAATTTACTTCAATGTAAATTCACGAATAATAAATCTTGATTAGAATGATATTGTGAAATAAACCCTTAAAATGATCAAAACATTGAATTATAAATTAATTGATGAATTGATTTTGTGTATCAAATGTAAATAAAAATAGAAAAGTGTAAATAAAAAAAATATAGTCAAAATTCATTATGTTCATAAAAATATAAAATTAATGATAGTGATGAATTAATATAACCCAATGAAAATGAATTAAGTTATGACATTTATTTACCACATGGTAACTTAAAGATAAAATCACATTAGTTAAAACAATTAAAATTGAAACTTGAAATACAATTATGAACAGATTATTCATGATATTAAATATTAAATGGGATTTATATAAACCATGATATAATAACTATGTTCATATCATTACAATATGAATTAATGAAATGAAATTGAGACGAAATCACTTACAACTTTGTAACTTTTAAATAAAATACCCTTAGATGAAATAATTCAAATTAAAAATTAAAATATCATGAATAATTTAGTATGAATGATATTACATGTAAAATAGGTAGTATATAATCTATATAAAATAAATTAGGTGTATAAAAATACAATATATCTCAATGAAATGAAATTGAGATGAAAACCCTTACCTTATACTTAGTTTTTGTCAAACACTATTTAACCTACTATATAATGGTTTAATGAATGTAATTAAATTAAAAAATTACCATATTATGGTTTAGGAAATCATATATAATCCTTTTATAACATATTATTATATTTTCTTTAATCATATTTCATTATGTTCATTATTTCATGTGTTAATTGCCTTGTTTTTTACAAGGTTTTGACTTGTTATTTTTTGTTCCTATTACTTTGATCCTAATTTATACACATAAAAAATTTAAACCATGATATAAAAATAATATTTATTTATTATATATTTATTTATATAAATCCATAAAATTTGGTGATAGTAAATGTAATACAACATTCATGGAGATGGTATGTCATACATACACATGAACACTGTTTACATTTTCTTATCATATTAAAAGAAATAAAATAAAATGATATATATATAATCATTAAAGTATCAATTTTATGTCATATATATCATATATTTTTGTTAAACCATTACTTAATTTTTTCTATGTAAATCATGAATGAATCACATTGCTTCGTGAGGCAGTAGCCCACCCTACACACGAGCAATAATATTGTATTCCCACAAAGTAGAAATCATAAAGGAATGTGTGATATAATAATTAAATAAGAAAATAAAATCATATATATCATATATATCATATATAAACATTGAATTCATCATTATTAATATGCTTTAATTGTGGTAATAAAATAAGGAACAACATCAGTTCGTGAGACCGTAGTCTACCATACACACGAATGATGATTTCATAACCCATTTGATGGAAGTGTGTGATGTTGTAAGTTATAAAATTAACTTAAAAGAATATAATTATATGGAATATACTGATTTTACTATATAATTATGTTATAATAGTAATTTAATGAGTTGGATATGGAAATACAAAAAAGGTCTTAGAAGAACATTACCTCTTCATCGGGTATCCTCCTTAGGTTAAAACTAAAACCTTCAAAATTTTATTTTATTACCAAAATTAGGATTCAAGGATTTAAAGAGGGAATTTATTTTTCAGGTATTTTCTGAACCAATGTGATTTGAAGGTGTGAATAGAGGAAAGGAGTAGGGGTCTATTATAAGTAGGGTAGAGGACATACTTGGTATTTTTGAAAAGTATTGAGTGATTCCATGTTTTTTTTTCATGTCAAGTGGCTCCAATAATTGATCCAATTTATTATTTAAGGGATAAAGTCAATATATGTAAATAAAATTTGTTTTTAAAATGTTCTTATCCATTTTCCACCTTTTATTTTAATTTTCACCAATAAATGAACTCATTTTCAACCTTAATCACAAAAATTAATTTGAACTGCATTTACTAATCATTATGGTAAAAAATTAGGATGAAATCATTATAAATTATAATTTATTATGAATAATAATATGGAATCCATTTTTTTCATTTTATTCACATAATATGAAAATATTAATTTAAAATTAACCCCATAAATGGGATGAGAAAACAAGCTTTTAAAGTTAAAATGTTCAAAAGTTTACTAAAATTTTATATCTAAATTCAATATAAAAAGTATTACAATGAATTATATTGGAATAATAAAACTAAAATTTATCTAATTTTAATTTTAAACCAATTTAAAATATTTTTTACCATTATAAATTATTTACATGAAATGTTATTTTTCAATTAAAATTTAGTATTTTTCACTATTCACTAGAAAATAAAACTTCTCCAAAAAAATTCCAAATATTCACCCTAAGTTAATTTTGAAAATAATTATTAAAAAATGAAGTTTATTTTTTCAAATAAAATTTTTAAAAGTATAAAAATTATGTTTCAAAACAAATGTTTCATTAAGAGGTGGAAAAACTATATTAAGAAAAATACATACTTTTCTGTATAAAAATGAATTTATTCATATCTTAGGAATACAAAATCTATTGAATAAAGGAAATTTATTTATTCAATATATAATATATAAATTACATTAATATAATTTAGTATTAAAAATTAATTAAATTTATTAGGATAGAATGCCTTCGGGGTCATAAAAATTGTTTTTATAAAAACATTTCATTATATTCAATTGTTTATTTATTTATTTTCAATTTGTTAACAAAGAATTAAACCATATATTTTTATAATTTATTTAATATTGTTTGTAACTAATAAATTAATTTCTATTATATATTTTTTCTTTTAAATAATAATATTTATATTAATCAGTAAAACTTAGTCTCGTGTGTAATGCATGCTATCGAATAAAGTCATTGTTGCATGTGATGCTATCTAACTTATTGTTATGTGAATTTCAAACTATATAAAAGAATAAATTTATTTAAAATATTAAATTTATTATAAAACCATGGGAAATTATATTCCTTTATATTCTTGGTGTTTCATTTCACATATGATATTGACTAAAATGTTATTATTCTATAATTTTTGGGTGTTACACTTTGTGAGGTTATTGAGATTACATGATTAAGTGAAATAAAGTTATAAGCGTGGGGAAATATAAAGAACCATTTTATTCTTAATTATTTTGATAGAAACAAATTTTTTCGAAATTTACTTGAATAATATTAACAGAATTTAACATTTTTTTGTAAGTTTTGGTATAATAAAATGTTTGACAGAAAATGAGCTAAAAAGTGATGAATACATGACAAAAATTATGATCAATGAAAAAGGATAAGTGAAGACCAATATATAGTGATAATAATTGAATTTTTATGTATAAACAGAGGAAAAAATACTAGAAAACAACATTTCACATATTGAATCATCCATTCAGGATGTTAACATCTATGAAAATATACAATGGGAGGAATAGACAATGAAATTGGTGAATAAGAGAATAAAGAAGTTTTTCAAAACATGATTTATATGTGTCACACAATGAAACAACCCAAAAAGATACAAGTCAATAATAATTCAATGAATTTGGACCCATAGATCTCAACTATGAAAATTCTTATTGTGAAAGCATAGTTCAGAACATGAAACACTTTAATGGGATTCAAAGATGACAATTTTAACAAAATAAAGGCTTAGACTATGATTTTCAATCCCCATTCTGACCTATGAGGACTGTAAACCATTAATTGGCTAATTATGACACTTGAAGGGTACTTTTTAACCTTATAAATAATGGTCCAAGTATAGAGACCCTCACTTTTCTTACAATATCATAACAACACTTTTTTAGAAAAATTAAAAAAACACAAAAAAAGATGCTAAAATACCATTTTAGTTTAGTTCTATTGGAAACATGGAAACATAATCATGGGTTCTTGAGTGAGATAAACTATCTCCCACTAGGTCTTTTATGACTAGAAACCTTCTTATAAACATCATACTTAATACATATCTTTATATCCTGGGGAATGAAACATAAAAAGAGGTAATATTAGATGCTCAGTAATGATAAACAAGGGGTATATATAAGCATAAACATGAGAATAAGGGCTTGGGAATTTTATCATGATATTTTAATATCATATCCTACACATAAAAAATCATAAACATAAATCATGGAATAAATATTGGTAGTTAATAAGACAAATGTCATAATGTAATTAAGAACATGAGCCATGAAATCATATAATAGGAGTAATAACTTGAATTGTGGCATACACATAAACATGTAATATAATTCCCTATATGTCAAGATGTATTGTTAGAACTTATTAGGATAATTCATGGCGACTACACTTACTGTGTGGGACACACCACCATCCCCAGTCACAATCCTTTATATATAAGGGATCAGGTTTCCCTATATTACCATAGTGGATCAGGTTTCTCCATCTCTTATATTCTTGGGGATTACTCCTACTAGGCGGGAGACAACACCGTCCCAGGTCGTAGTCCTTTCCTTGTAATGGATCAGGTTTTCCCATCTTCTCATAGTGGATAAATCCCGTCAAATTGATACCCATCATTATGTTGTAAGATATAAATATTTACCCAATGCTTTGGAGGTATATATAGGTCCCACCCATCATGTAATAAAACCATTCATAAATTTTACACAATATAACAAAACGTTGATTATATCATGACCCATAAATAGAGATGAGTTTTATAAAAATCATATCATAACCCATGAAATAAAAAATTTATCATAAACATATCATCGCATCATAAGCTATTAGTAAGATATATTTTTAATAATAATTTCATCAATGAATAACCAATGAAGAGAATTAGGTTTCAAAATCATATAACCCATTGAAGAGAAATAGGTTTCACAAACATCATGACATTAAGACATAAACCATTCAAGAAATAGTATTAATTGTAAACTTAGATAATTTCCACAAAAAGGAATGAGTAACATAATAGAATGTAATCTTAGATGGAAAATAATTTTTAATTACCTTTTAAAAATATTTCTGGACAAAAATAAACTTTCTTATTTGAAAAATAATTTTTAAAACATAAATTCTTTTGAAAACCCGTTTCTTTGAAAATAAAATTGAAAACTTATAATGAATGATTGAAAATGTTTTGAAAACCATTTCATTGAAATCGCTTTTAAAACTTATAAAGGAATACTGAAAACCATACAACATTTTTTAAGTCCTTTCCCATTGAAAATTTTCTTAAAATATCATCTTTTAAGAAATTTTTGAAAACATGGTACCTAAAGATCATGGAATATGTCTCAAAGAAGAAAAATTGAGACAAAACTAATTTACCTATTTGTTAACTATTGAAACATAAACCTCATGAAAGAGAGATCATCCAATGGATATCTAAATAACCATAAAATTAAGGATAAAAATAATTTAATATATTCATGGGCAGTATAATCACACGCACAAAAGAGATGAGTGGTGAATAAGGATTAAAGCTCACAGAAATAAAAGTGAGAATAGAAATATCCTTACCTTATGTCTTGAATATCTTGATACTTGTAAAAAAAATCATGTATATTAAATATAAGTTTATTATTAATCTTTTAAAGAACCATATTATTATATCTAATATCATATACGGTTTTATTATGACTTTATATTAACCCCTTATTAATAATTCTATGTTAAGTTTTCACTTCAGGTAATATCCTCTTTGTTTTTCGCATGTGACTTAATTTGTTATGTTTTTGGTCCTCATAATTTTATTATGATTTAAATAATGTAAATCAGAATATAAATATCATGTATATTAAATATATATGTATTTATAATAATCTATGAATGATAGAAATATGAAATAGAAGACATCATTCAAAGAGACGGTAGGCCGTATGTATGCATAAACGTTGTTTCCATTTAATTACCACATTGAAAGAAAGAAACAAAGTAAATAACATATATTTATATATATACCAATTAAATTAGCAATATTTTTTAATATATATCATATATTTTTACTAAACCCAGCCTTAACACATTCAATGTAGAGTGTGAACGAATCACGTCACTTTGAGGAGGCGGTAGTCCACACTTCCCCAAACGAAATTATCATAGTTACACAAAATGGAAATAATTAAGGTATGTTATTTATAAAAATTATATAAGAATAAAAAAATTATAAATATCACATATATCGTATATAAATATCATGTTCATCATAATTCTAAACCATGAAATTTGGTATAGGAAAAACAAACAACATTGTTTCATGAGGTAGTAGCTCTCTCTACACAAGAATGATATGTTCATTACCCATTAGATGGAATTGTATATAAGTGTAGGTAAAACAATTACCATAAAAACATCTCAGTGTACTGAGGATAATTAGGATAATATGTATCCAAAAATAATAATAATTTAGGTATTAGATAAATAAAATAAATTAAAGGAGTTTTAAAAAGGATGTTACCTTTTCTTTGGGTAACTCATTTGGGTTTGAACCAAAGGGATTAATTAGTTGGATTTATAACCAATGAGAGGATTAAATAAGGAAGGGATGGATTATGGGAAATGAATTGGTCATATATTGGATAAAATTAAGTAGATTTAGATGTGTGAATAATAGGGATAGGTGGTGGCCTTTTATAGGGGATGAATGGGACACACTTTGAATTTTTGAAACCAAGTTAGGTGTAACCACATTTTACCATAAAAAAGTCATAAAAACCCAAAAAACTATATCATGGAAGGATTTGGGCCAAAATATGGCCATCCAATGGGTTTTGGAAAAGTTAATAGGTTATTTTTTCCCTTAAGTTAAGGTTTAATACCTTGTTAAGCATAACTTTACCTTAATCACTGTAATCAATTTTAATCAATTTCACTAATATTTTTTGTCAAAAATTAAGTTGATACTATTAGACTATAAATTTTATACTAATTACATCCATTTATTTACATTTTTCAAAAAAAATTTCATAGAAGTGGAAACATTAAGTTTAATGCTAATCCTAAATATGTAGCAAGAAATCGGGGTTTTAAAGTGGGAATGTTCAAATGTTCATTAATATTTTATATATAAATTAAATTTAATAATGATTCTAATGAACTAAATTGGATTAATATATATATATATATATATATATAATTGATCAATTGTGACTTTAAAAGAAATATAAAATATAACTTAACTACACAAATATGTTATATGAAAAAATAGTTTTGAATTAAAATTTAGTACTTTTAACCATTCATCCAATACTAAAGTTTATCATAAAAATACCAAACATTCACCACAATATAATTTGAAATTATGAATTAAAAAAAATTAAAAAAAATTAAATTTATAAAAGTGGCTAAAATTAATTTTATTACTTTTCAAAGGAGGACATAAAAAAGAAATTATTTTAAGAAAATAGTATTTTCCAACATATAAATACATTACTGAAAATTCATATATCATTATAAATATGTTTTATTTGTATAAAACCATTATAAATAATATTTAATTTTTTATTAATATTTATATTATTAAGTTTAACAATAATGTTATAACTACCTTGTTTAAATAATTATAACACTCAAATGTTATTTTGTAGAAACTAATTGTTTCATGTAACACAAGAAAAGTCAATGTTACATGTAATGAAATAATATATTGGTGTATATTATAAATAACGAATGAATTAGTGTAGAGTTCAACACATGACATCAAAGAAAATTAATTTATTTGAAAAAAAAGTTTTACAAAAACTTGGGGTGTTATATTCTACCACCCGTAAAATGAATTTATACCTTGAAATTCATCATTATGATACAAAAAAATGAGGATAATTCCACCTCATAATATCCTAAATTTCCCATGTAACTTACTCTAAATGTTGATTTCTCCACAAGTATTGGACCGGGTAAGTGGTTTTGTTTTGTAGAACATTCTATATATGATCTAAAATTTCAACTGGTTGTTCCTCATAAGAAATATTATTCTCCAGTGGGATAACCTATGATTTTAGAACATGTGAAGGGTTATTTACGTATTTAATCAAAATAGAAAAATTGAAAACATTTTGGTTGTGAGAGATATTAGGAGGAAGTACCAAGCAATTGTCTACAATTCCGATATGATCAAGAATCTCAAAGGGGTGGATATACCTAGGGCTTAGTTTCCCTTTCCTCCCGAACCTCATGACCTTATTCCATGGAGAAATTTTTAGAAAAAACTTCTAAAAAAATTCAAATTATATGATACTCCAATGTTTATTGACATAAAATTTCGACCGAATTTGAGTTGCCTTGATATGTTTCTAAATGACTATAACCTTATCTTCTATTTCTTCATCTATCTCAAGTCCCAATATAATTATTTCTATAAAATCATTACACCAATTTGATTCTCTATATTTCTTCCTATATAGGTATTCATAAGGATCCATTATAATTATTTAGTGAAAGATATTGTTGTAATAAAACTCAACTAGAGGAAGGTGTTGATCCCAACTACATTGTAAATCCAACAAATAAGATCTCTGTATATCTTATAGGTATTGAATTGTTATTTCAGGTTAACCATGAATCTGAGGATGATTAGTCTTGTTAAAAACCAGTTATATATCTATTTCTTGTTGATGGTTTCAAGATAAAATTGTGTTAAACCTCATATTCTGATCAGATACAATAGAATGAGGTACTCCATGAAACCTTACCACTACCTTAATGTATATCTTGGAAATGTGATCTATAGTTAAGTATTATTTGATAGTGAAGATTTGTGCTGATTTAGTATGGAAATTAACAACCACCTATGTATAATTTAACTCTTTAGAGGGATTGGGGATTCCAATAATAAAATTTATAGTGATGATCTCCCATTTCTATTATGCTATGGGTAATGGATGCATCATCCCCTTAGTTTTTTGTCTCTCTTCCTTCACTTGCGGGCATACCAAGAACCAAGATACAAACTCAATGATATAACTCTTCATTCCATCCCACCAAAAGTATTATTTCAAATATCTATACATCTTCATACTTTTAGGATGAATATATAATTAAGAACTATGAGATTCGTCTATCATATCCTTCAAATATGATATGGAAGGAACACATACATAGTTCTTAAACCTTATTATTTCATCTGGATCATGGTTAAACTTAGGAACATATCTAACCTTATTTTACAGATCTACATATTCCTTCCATACCCCTTTAATATTCACTTGGATAGAGGTCTTAACATTTAATTCATCAAGATAAGTTTTTCCCCCTTCATTCAATATTTCCATATCCATACTTTGGAAATCCAAAATTATTAGATCCTCTAAAATCCTCATTATGCATATGTTATCATGATAAATTCCGATAAATTAATTGGTCACCATGTTTACTTTCCCTGGATAGTAATTAATTGAGCAATCATAATCCTTTATTAGCTCTAACCATCTTCTCTAGCGCATATTTAACTCTTTATCTGTAAAAATATATTTCATAATTTATGATCGGTATATATTTCACACTTTTCCCCATAAAGATAATTACTCTACATCATTAATACAAATATTATCTCTAATAACTCTAAATCATGAGTTGGGTACTTTTGTTCATGAATATTCAACTGTCACGAGGCATAAGTGATAAAAATTTTATTCTTATTAAGAACACATACTAATCCCTTCTTGGATGCATAACTATAGATTAAAAACCCTTCTTAACTATAGGGTAATGTAAGAATATCTGTGCTGACTAGACTTATCTCGGGATCCTTGAAATTTTCCTCACATTCATCTATCTAGATGAACTTGGGACCCTTTTGAGTTAACTTAATCAGAGGATTATATAATCAAAATAAATTCTCAACAAACCATCGACAGTATCTAGATAATCCATGAAAACTATGTATCTCGTTTACCATGATTTTTCTATGCCAAAATTCAATATCCTCAGTCTTTGATGGATATTCTACAATACCATCTCTTGAGATTATGTGAATAAAAAATGAAACCTTTTTCTGGAAAAATTCACAATATGTAAATTTTTTATAGTTTCTTCATCATTTGGGTCTTCAATACACTTATAATGTGGCTTTCATGCTTTTAATTTATTTTTTAATAGATAATAATATCATCTATGAAGACTACCACAAATTGATCAAGGTGATCTCTAAAGACTCAATTCATCAAATCCAAGATGAGAGCAGGGGAATTAGTAAGACCAAAAGACATAAATATATATTAATAGTTCCCTTAACTAGTTTGGAATGCTATCTTTGGTATATCCTCTTTCATGAACCTCAATTGATGAAATCCAAAATGTAGGTCAATCCATGAAAATTATTGAGATTCACACAATTGATCAAACAAGTCATTAATACGGGGAAGAGGATACTTTTTATTGACTGTGTTCTTTTTAAACTATCAATAATAAATGTAGTGTCACATTGATCCATCATTATTTTTCAGGAAGAGAATAGGTGCAACCCAATATGACACCCCTGTACGAATGAATCAATTATCAATGTTTTATTAATGTTTATTCATCGATTTCTACATCTCCATTGGGGCTATTATATAGAGAGTCTTTGAAATTGGTGTGGAATCAGGTATGAGATCTATCGATATCTCAACATCATGTTTTGGTGGAAGGTTAGACAAATCGTTCATAAATATGTTCACAATGTCCTAAATAATAGATATATCATTGATATCAATATTCTCCCCAACCATCTGTGATAAACAACCCTTTTGAATGGGAGTTAATAACCATATAGTGGATGTAATCATCATAAAACGTTCATACTCATATTTACATTGATTTACGATCATAGTTTGGTTTGAAATATCAAATGTAACTTATTTTCTTTGAAAATTGATGTGGGATTTATGTAGTGAAAAACAATCCAGGACTACGATAATATCAAATTCATCTAGGGGAAGAATGAAAAGATTTACAGGAAGTACATTCCCCCAAAATTCAATAGGAGAGGAACCAAAGACTTGAGATGCAGTCATCATACCATTATGTGTTTGTACTTATAATCCCATATTTAAGAATTTGGATGGAATCTTAATACCCATAGAAAATTATTTAGATATTAAAGAGTGGGTAGATCCAAAATCAAAAAAGACATTAGCAGTTTTAGAGTGGATGGTAAGTGTACCATTCACCATGTCATTATCACACCCCTCATGAGAAATAGTGATCACAATAGATTTCCCCTTATCCCTTAGTTTAATAGTTTTATAAAACCGATCATCACCACTAACCTGTGGTTTTGGGAACAAGTGAGCATAATACCCATCCTCCTTACACTTGAAGCACTGAAGTGCGGGAGGTGCATTTTGTATATCTTTTCAACTCTTTTCATCAATGGAAAAATTATTCACATCTAGGTGTAAATCAATTTACTGATGGACTACCCTTACTCACTTAAAACACATATTAGACCCTATAAGAAAAATCCTTCCAAGCCTCTTTCCACACTTATTGCATTAAGGAAGTCTCTCATTCTTCTCTTCATGGTTTTTAGATTTTCCTTTGAACTCGATATTCCATTTCTTGATAAAACCATGATATTTATATGTAATTCCAACCTCCATTTCAACTTTTATTTCACAATACACAGTCCCTTTTTATCAAATAAAGTCTCTTACAGCTGATGATCTTATGAGACTTGTATTTAAGCAACTGAAGAACCTATCAACTTTATTTTCTGGTTGAATGATAATTCCAGAAGCGTACCATGAATGTCTTATGAAATTTTCCCCACAGGTACCTATGGATTCATCATAATTTTGCTTCAACTCAAGGAACTCCTTTTCCATATTTTGAAGAATAACACAAGGAAAGTACTTATTTAAGAAGAAGTTCTTGAACTCATCCAAATCTATGGATTCAATTTATTCTTTCTTTGTTTTATTCTTTATTAGAGTCCACCATTGGTATGATTCACCTTATAACTGATAAAAAAAAAGAATGAATTTATCATGATCTGAATAATGGAGAAACGAGAGAATATTTTTAGTGGTATTGATCTACTGTTAAAAAAAAAGTGGATTAAATACCCACAAAAATAAGGTGGACACATCCTCATGAAGGACTCAATAGAACGTTGTTCACTCCTTTTCTTGTTTAAAAGATCAGTATGATTCATATCTTGAGAAATCCATGTTATCAGAGTAATGATGTTTTTTAGTCCAGATCTCATAACATTCATATGATTAGGAGAACAATCATTTAATTGTCTGTTGAAATCACCATTAATGAGGTTCCTTTGCGTTCTATCCATTGAATAAAAAAAATAATAGAGTAAAAAATAGTTTTCAAAGTAAGGAAGCACATAATAATTAAAAGTCACTTACAGTATCTCTAAATTATGAAACCATCTTTAATATATGGCACCTAAATTTTTTCCTAGGTGATTCATAGCCAATATATTTTTAAATCCTTCATGATGGTTCATAAAGAGTTTGTGAATTCCCAAATCATATCCCCTATGAGTATCAAAATAGGTACACAGTAAGGATCATTGTCGTGTACTGAGTTATGCTGGAGTCAGGCCTGATGCACCTTATCGGATTTGATACTCCTAACTATATTTGTGATAGAACCTCATCCACTTGTGACATTCACACATTTATGTATTTCTAGGAAACCACCCTCTCTATCCTTTAACAAAATTACAGGTCATTTTTCTATACTTTTCATCATCCTTACACTTACCATTAGGCATGTCCTTTAGGTTCTCACTATGTTTTTATAATCTTAGTTTCCAAAGGATAACTAAAACTTTCCTCTAATACCAAATATAGTGACCCTAAGTTTTCATACGATAACATTAAAATAATTTTGGGGAAAAAATAATACATTACTCCAATAGATTCCAAAAGACCATTTTAGTCTAGTGCCTTTGGAATCATGGAAATATAAACACTGGTACATAAGTGAGCTATATTATCACCCAGTAGTTCCTTCATGACTAGAAACATTTTTAGACATATCATACTTAATACATATCTTCATATTATGGAAAAGGAAACACAAAAAAGGGTGAGATAAGAAGCTCATTAAGGGTAAGAAAGAGAGATATGTAAGTATAAACATGTGAATGAGGGTATGAGAATGTGATCATGACATTATAAGATCATACCCTATATAAAAAAGATCACGAGGAAGAATCCCAACCTAAAGATTAGTAGTTAATAAGACATGAATCATAAATTAATCTAGAAAATGAGCCATGAAATCATAGAATAAGAGTAAGACAAAGAATTGTGTCATACAAATAAACATGTAATATCATTTCCTATAAGTCAATATGCATTGTTAGAACTTATCTGGGAACTTCATAGGTGTAACATCTTAGTTCTGGAAGCTGCCCAGGGGCGCCCCATACCCAGGTGGTCACATGGCCTCAAGCACATTTCCTCGAATGCTAGAGGCTACCGACTAGTAGCGAGGGCCTTGGGTATGATAGTGGGGAAAATATTCCCTCATTGTAAGAGTAACACAGTGGAAGAGAATAATAATAATAACAGAAGTAGTAATAATCCATAAAAAGTAAACAGTGGAATACTAAAATATAATAAACTGGAGCACACACATATATATAAATGATGCGTGTTACATATGTCTAGGAAATCATCCAAATAAATCACAATGCTGGAATACAAATAGTAATAAACCAAAGTACAGAAGAAAACAGATAACACATCCTTAACATCGCAAGCGTCAGCTTGGTCCCATGCTCTACAGCTCCATAGAAATCAAGTAAATGATGTAGAAGGATTCTTTCCCTTATCTATACTTGCAATAATATAATCTATTTGGGCCCAAAAGCATGGCCCAAACAGGGTGTGAGACTAAATCCCAATAGGAAACCACCACAAGATTTGTGCCTAATAGTCAGTGAATATATGGTAGGTAATAAGTAAAAGAAAGTAGTAAACAAGGAAGTATAGAGTGGTAAAAAATCTACGGTTTTAATGCATTCAGTTTCATATATCAAGCAATAGTTAATCAAATTAGGTAATAAAAAACAAGTAACCCTCTAAAAATTACTCACAGTCTATCCCATTTGGTCTTTCCTAGCATCATAATCATGTAGGTAAACAAAAAAGGTAACCCTCTGGGAAGTACTCACAGCCTAACCCCTCTGGTCCTACCTAGCATTATAGGCAACCCTCTGGGTAGTACACTCAGTCCAACCCCACTAGTTCCGATTAAGCATAGACTCTCTGAGGAAGAACTCACTATTAATTACTCTTATAGTCTTGTATCGGTAACTAAAGGCACTCTGGGGAAGCACTTACGCCACATTCCCCCTGTGGCCTACGTCTAGGAACTACATACACTCTCAGGAAGCACTTATGTCAATCCAACCTATAGTCCCGCATTGTAAGTATAAAAGACACTCAGGATAAGCCCTTACGTTCATTCTCCCTATGGTCTATACACCAGGTTCTCATGGCCCTTTGTAAGTCAAGAAAGAATAGAAACGCATATCAGCCAAAGTAAACCTCAAGAAAAACTTGGCTAGTAGTCTAAAGCATAACAACATGTAAGGATACAGACACCCCATCCTACTATACGATGCAAGTAAACAACATCCTAACAGGAAACTAGACCCAACGGTCAAAACCAGCAATCATGCATTGGAAAACACTTCCAAATCATATCAATTAACCCTATTCTCATTCAATTAACATCTACTCAAGCATACAAGAATAGAAGGAAAACAAAAGGTCTATAACAGTAAACATGCAATACCCCATTCATGGGTATTAGTGATTTTTCACATATAACTCAAGGACTTTCAACAGAAAGGAACAAACCACCTACCTCGGTGTTGGGAGATCACTATACGTGAACCTCATGCCTTGAAACGCCCAAGAACGCCGTTGATCTATAAAAAATCCTAAAACAATCAACTGATGATAACTTTAGAAATAAGAGGAATTAGGAAACGAAGCTCTAGAAGAAGGAAGAGCTTAATGTGGCGATCCCCACACAAACAATGACAGTTGAATCAGAGATCAGATGATTTCTTAGGGTCTTAGAGAAGAATCATGGCCGTATGGTTTCTCTTAGACGAACTAGGTTGAGAGGGAGGGAATTCTTCCAATTAGACATGACCCCAGTGCATTTAATGAAAAAAAATAAAGTACACAACTCGTACTTTGTAAGTACACAGCATGTACTTTCCATTTTCATAATCCTCTTTAGGCGGCCTCCTGGTCACCCCCACATGGTCGTGTGCATGGTCGCTACACGGCCAGCACACAACTACCCATGGTAACCAAGTACACGATGTTTACTCATAAATTACACATCGTGTAATTAGGGAAATTTCCTGAAATTCCTCTTTTTCCACAAAACACTAGAAAAGAAAGACATACCTAAAAAATAACATCTAAGTTATTATAAACGTACCCCCTTAAATAAATTCATCCCCAAATTTCCCTAGCGAGGAGGCATACAAGAAGAAACCCCAAACAGCTCTGGCCACTGTGATCGTACATCAACATCCCTCTCCCAAGTCTCATCCTATACTCATCCATGCTACCATAGAACTCGTACTAGAGGAACAGACCGGCCATAGAGAAATTTTGTACTTCGATCGAAAATCCGGATAGGATGCTCTTCGAATGATGTGTCCACCTCCAACTCAACCTCCTCAGGTTGGGAGACATGAGATGGGTCTGATAAGTAACATTGGAGCTAAGAAACATGGAAAACGTCGTGCATAGCTCAATACTTATGAGGTAACTACAACCGATAAGAAACCGTCCCAACTCTCTCCAACACCTCAAACAGCCTGACGTAACTCGATGAAAGATTTTTCCTGTCTCCTAATCCTTATGTGTTCCAACCTCGGTGTGACACGCAGAAAAACCCGATCTTCGACCTTAAAC
Source organism: Viscum album (assembly GCA_963277665.1). Taxonomy (NCBI): domain Eukaryota; kingdom Viridiplantae; phylum Streptophyta; class Magnoliopsida; order Santalales; family Viscaceae; genus Viscum; species Viscum album. Next base: position 1,403,088,724 of record OY728120.1, on the reverse strand, counting down.
TCTAGAGGCCGTCTCTGCTGATCATCATAAGACTTCTGTCGAGACTATGCAGTTTCCATCCTTTTCCGAATAAACTTTATCTACTCTGTGGTCTCCTAGACAAGAGGAGGTCCCAACATTATTGTCTCTACTATCTCTAGCCAACATAAGGGTGATCGGCATGACCAACCTTACAAAGCCTCATAAGGTTCCATATTAATAGTTTCATGAAAACTATTATTGTAGGAAAACCCCACAAGAGGTATTTTCTTCTCCCACGAACCTCCAGAATCTAGGACGCATGCTCGAAGCATGTCCTCAAGCACCTGAAACGTATGCTCGGACTGGCCGTCTGTCTGGGGGTGATAAGATGTACTCAAATGTACCTTTATACCCAAAGACTTATGAAGCCCCTTCCAGACCCGAGAAGTAAAACAAGCATCCCTATCTGAAACAATGGAGTGTGGATCTCCATGTAATGGAAAAATATTACATATGTACAACCGTCCCAGTTCATCAACACTGAAAGTCTCCTTGATCGGAAATAGGTGAGAAACCATCATGAGTCCTTCAATGAAAACCCATACTGTATCATTCCCTCAAGGTGATCTCACTAAAACTTTCACTAAATAAATCGCGACATCATTCCATTTCCACTTAGGAATGGTTGATTGCTGCAAAATACCTGCTGGTCGATGATGCTCCGCATTCACCTACTGATAGGTAGAACACTTAATGACAAAACTAGTAAGATATCTCCTCATATCTGGCCACCAGTATCGATAATGTAGATCATGATACATCTTGGTGATACCAGGATGAACTTCCCAAACTAAGGATTGAATGTTCTGCATCAGCTCCTCTCGTTTGTCTGCTGGCACCCATACGCGCCCCTGGAAATGCAAGATCTCATCCTCACCTATGGTCCATCCAGGAATAGGGTCCCCTCTTGGCATGATTTCTCATAATACTAGTCCTTAAGAATATGATAGCTTCCTCATTTTCACTTGATCAAGAAGAGTAGAGGTAAAATCCATAAAAGAAATAAATGTATGTGCCTGTCTATCATGCACCTCCAAATGCATCTTAGAGAACATATCCATAAACTTCCTCTCATTGCTGGCCTCCGGACCTGCATATATCTGAGTCCTCCTGCTCAACGCATTATCCACAACATTGCCTTTCCTAGTCAAGTAATAATGTTAAATGTCAAAATACTAAAGGTTTTCTACCCACCTTCACTGCATTAAATTCAAGCCGCGCTGAGTAAAGATATACTTGAGAGTTTTTTGGTCAGTGAAAACCAAAAAATGCTCTCCCAATATATAATTTATTCAACAGAGGTAGTCATGAACAACTGCTTCTAATTCGAGATCATGCGTCGGGTAATTCCTCTCATGTGGCCTCTACTGCCGAGACCCATACGCAACAAATCCTTCTACCTTAATAAGCACAACTCCTAGCCCAATACCTGATGCATCATAGTAAATAGTATAGCTCTTTCCCGACTCTGGGAATATTAGTATATGTGCTAATGTGAATCTCCCTTTTAGCTCTTAAAAGGCTGAGTCATAAGAATTTGACCATAAGAACTTTTCACCCTACTTAGTTAGACCTGTCAGTGGTGATTCTAAGCATGAAAAGTTATGTATGAAGCGTCTATAGTATCCTTCCAGCCCTAGAAAACTCCATACCTCAAAGAAATTCTTCGGCTACTCCTAAGAAACTACTGCTCTCACTTTCTATGGGTCTACTGATACTCCTGTCTCTGAGATAACATGACCCATGAAGTGAATCTGGTCTATCCAAAAGTGTCATTTCGAGAGTATAATGTATAACTGATTCTCTCTCAGTGTACCAAAAATGATCTCAATATGTGTAGCATGGTTGTGTCGAGTGTGAGTGTACACCAAGATATCTTCCATGAAGACTACCACAAAAGAATCCAAGTATGGATGGAAAACTCGGTGTATCAGTGCCATGAAAACTGAAAGAGAGTTCGTGAGACCAAACGGCATAACCATATACTCGTATAGACCATACCCTCTCCGAAAGGCCGTGAGAGGTATATCAGATGGTCTAACGTGTAACTGATGGTATTCAGACCTCATGTAAATCTTCAAGAACACCCAGGATCCTCAAAGATGATCAAAGAGATCATCAATCCTCAACAATGGATATCGGTTCTTAACCGTTAACTAGTTCAAATTCGGATAATCCACACAAATCCTGAGGGTACCGTCTGCCTTATTCGCAAATAGGACAGGCAAACCCCAAGTAGAAGTACTGGGTCGAATGAAACCCTTTGCCTATAACTTCTCCAACTACTTATTGAGCTCCTGCAACTCTGGTGTATCCATCCTATAAGAAGGAATGGACATCAGTGCTTCTCCTGGCACAAGCTCAATAGAAAAGTGTACCTCTCTCTCCAGAGGAAAACCTAAAAAGTCCCCTAAAAGACATCTCTGAAATGATCCACCACTACAGGAATGTCTAACTGTGAAGTCCCATAGTCATCCAGATATAGACTATCCATCTAGGCTGTAACTCCTCCCAACCCATAGTTCTTGGGTCCTACTCTACTCGCCTGGACATCCCATCCACCCTTATGAAGAAACGATATGGCTTTTGGCGATGTGATACTCACCGTATAGTGATAGCAGTCGACATTATCCTAGAAGGGAGCTAACTTGTCCATTCCGAGAATGACATCATAGCCTGTCATCACTAAGACATAGAGGTCCCATAAATAGTGACACCCACCAATCTCTAGAGGGCACTCCTTGAACTAACGTACACTAGTAGTTCTAGTCCCTAATGGAGTGTCTAACATCAAGATATTGGTAGACGAAAAGATACAGAGCTCAAATATCTATACAACAAAAACAGATACAAAGCTATGGGAAGCCCCTGTATTGAAAAAGGAAGAAGATAAAACCAAGGCAACTTAGATCATACCTCGAACAATAGAGGGTCCAAGATCCTACTTCTGCTGGGCCTGCTCCACTGCAAATGTCTGACCTGCACCACGACCCTGTGACCCTACCTAACCACTCTAAGCTAATCCGCCCTGATGTCACTAGAAATCGGGTGATTGGATACCCCAACCACGACCACCACCTCGGCCTGAATGACCAGGAGAACTCCATTTCCCATACTGATGAGAAACTGGTGATACTGCTCCTGAATGAGGAGTCATAGAAGAACTGCTGTCATCATATACTAGTGAAAACATCTAAAAGAAGCGCTAAAGATGACCCATCTTGCCGAAAGATCGGAACTCCATGGGGTCTCTTGGGCAATGTTTCCTTGTATGTCTTCTCTTCCCATATTGGTAGCACACCACCTGGCTACCAGAAGAAGAGTATCGTCTCCTTGATTTTCCATGAGTACACTCCTTACGCTACTTCCTGGTGTCATTAGGAGGAATACTAACTCTAGATGTGGAGCTACCCTGGCTCGCAACTCCAGAATCACTCGGATTTCGCTCTGAGATCAGCACTTGTTTGAATATTAAAGTGATGGAAGTCAACATGAAGATGTTCACTTGGGATCAGATGTCCTGTCTGAGACCATACTCAAAATTACTATCTTGGAACAACCCATCTCCCTATAGAAAGGGTGTAAAGAACTGAAACTCGATGAAACAAGAAGAATACTCCATAACAGAAAGAGTACACTACTCTAAGATCATAAAAAATCAGGCTATATTAGCCCTCAAGGTCTCTAGGTAGAAGTAGTCATAAATGATATGTTGGAACTCCTCCCATACCACAACCTGCTAATGCCCCTCCTGTGAGACTACATACCACCATCTCTTGGTGTAATCATGTAACATGTAAGTAGCGAGCTTCACCCGCCTCTCCAAAGGCATCTATAAATGCTCAAAGATGATCAACATGGCTTCTAACCATGACTCTACAGCCTAAGGTCCTCCTTCCCCTGAGAAGGTGGGAGGAAGCTGCTGCTGGAAAAACCATGTCAATTCCTCCATAGAAAAAGAATGCTACATTAAGCCTCAAAAGGTCTACATAAACCTCATAAATCCTTCCCTGAACTTTGCATCATCACCTTTGTCCAGTATAATGGCTGGTGCCAAGACTAGAACTACTGTAGGATCAGATGGAAGCCCTTGATCTGCCATGTCCGGTGTCTGATCATTGTCCGGAAACTGGTGGAAAACCGGAGGATGTCTCGATGGCATGACTCTACAAGGTCAAGCACACACCTTAGATCAAGATATCAAGGACAAGAAACTATAAGTGTAAGAAGGGGACATGAGAAATAATGTATTCAAGTTTAAATAAACATGGATACACGGTGTTTATGTCTACTACATGGCATGTACTTCAATCCTCTTCCCCTACCCGAGTTCTCCTACACGACTAAGCTACATTATTCTCCTAGAACAAGACTACATGGTGTGATAGTTCCAGACATGGTGTGTAATAGATGAACTTCACCAACCTATGTTGTTTGTTACACGACTAGTTACACGACTCACACTACACAACATGTTCCATATGAGCACAACATGTACTCAAAAGATTTTTTCAGACGATGTTGTTAGTTACATGAACAGTTACATAGTTCCACAACACAACATGTACATCCTCTACACGACATGTCCTACCAAATATTCTAAACCTTGTGTCCCCACCCACACAGACTACATGGCGTGTACTTAAGAAAAATAGTTTCTTCCCGAACAGAAGAACACATGGTGTGTATTTATCATTATACGCTGTGTATTTTGGGTTTTTCGGACAGTAAGCCTTAGAAACTACTCTGGTACCCATAAAAACACTAAAAAAACATTAAGGGGCCATTTTACAATCCATGAGGGCCCATATTCTTCGTGAAACAAAGATTGGCGTCTCATACATGTTATAAAAATGTAAACAAGTCAATGATCCAACAAATTCTGGTCCATGAGGTCCCATAACACCTCCAGAACCAAAGATTGGTGTTCATTCAAACAAAAACTTACACAAAAAATACCCTATTAAATAGAAAGTATTTTATCAAGGAAAATATCATAATAGCATGCAAATTCTACCAAAAAACTATCAAAACAACATGCATTCTCTAATTCCCCTAAATAGCATGGCAAGAATTCATGACATGTGTTTTCTAGGAAGTGCCTATATGATGCATGAGATTGCATACCCTCATCTCATCGGGTTTCAACCTAAATAGAACCTCAATAACATTAACAATGATAGAACAATATATGTCAGCCGCCCAATTATGAAAATCAAATCAACTGTAAAATTGAAAAACTAGAAAAATTGAAATAAACGAGGTAGATTGGCTTTTCCCTATACACGGGTTAGCTAGTCCTAGGCACAACTTATTACCAAGTACCTATTCTTTCCTATCCCAGGCTATAGGCTCCAAACAGTATGTCAAGAAGAAAAAAACCCTCTAATACCACTTTTTAATATCCCGGTTCTGGAAGCTTCCTAGAGGTACCCTGTACCCGATTGGTCACATGGCCTCAAGCGCATTTCCCCGAATGATAGAGGCTGCTGACTAGAAATGAGGGCCTTGGGTGTGATAGTGGGGAAAATATTCCCTCATTGTAAGAGTAACACAACAAAAGAGAATAATAAAAATAGTGGAAGCAGTAATAATCCATACAAAAGTAAACAACAGAAGACGGAAATATAATAAACTGGAGCACACACACACACACACACACACACACACATATATATATATATAAATGATGCATAATACATATGTCAAGGAAAGATTCCAAACAAATCACAATGTTGGAATATAAGTATTACTAAACCAATGTATAAAAGAAAACAGAGGACAACTTCTTAGCATCACATGCCTCAACTTGGTCCCATGCTCTCCAGCTCTACAACAATGAAGTACCTGAAGTAGAAGGTTGGTTTCCCTTATCTATACCTGCAGCAATATAATCTGTTTCGGCCCAAAAGCATGGGTCAAATAAGTTTTGAGACTAAATCTCAGTAGGCAACCACCAAAAGATATGTGCCTAATATTCAGTGAATATATGGAAGGTAATAAGTAAAAGAATGCAGTAAACAAGGAAGTACAGAATTGTAAACAATCCACAGTTTCAATGCATTCAGTTTCATATATCAAGCAACAGTTAATCAAAGAAGGTAATTACAAACAGGTAAACCTATGGAAAGTACACATATCCAATCACCTCCAGTCTTACCTAGCATCACAAGAAAGTAGGTAAACACAAAAGGTAACCCTCTAAGAAGTACTCACAACCTAACCCCTTTGAACCTACATGGCTTCACAAGCAACCCTCTGGGTAGTACACTCAGTCTAACCCATCTTGTTAATCTTAAGCATAGACTCTCTTAAGAAGAACTCACCGTCAATTCATCCTATAGTCTCATATCAGTAACTAAAGGCGTTATGGGGAAGCACTTATGTCACATTCTCCCTGTGGCCCGCGTCGAGGAACTACAGACACCCTACGGAACCACTTACGTCAATTCCCCCTATGGTCTTGCATCGTAAGTTGAAAAGACACTCTAGAGAAGCCCTTACATCCATTTTCCTTATGTTCTATACACTAGGTTCTCACATCCCTGTGTAAGTCAAGAAATCATAGCAATGCGTATCAGCCAAAGTAAACCTCAAGAAGTACTTTGCAAAAAGTATAAAGCATAACAGTATGTATGGATACAAACACCCCATCCTACTATAATAGGCTAGTAAATAACAGCCTAACATGCAACTAGACCCAATGGTCAAAACCAGTAATCATGTATGGGAAAAAACATCCAACGAAAAACAATTAACCATTTTCTAATTCAATTAACCTCTACTCAAGCATATAAGCATAAAAGACAAACACAAGTGCTAAAAAAGTAAACATGCAATACCCCATTCATGGGTATCAGAAATTTGGCACATATAAATCAAGGAAATTCAACAGAAATGAATAAACCACCTACCTCGGTGTTGGGAGATCTCTCTACGTGAACCTCCAGCTTTGAATCACCCAAGAACACCGTATATCTACAAAAACACCTAAAATATTCAACTGAGGATAACATGAGAAAGAAGTGGAATCCGGAAACGAAAGTCTAGCAGAAGGAAGAGCTTACCGAGGCGATCCCAACACAATCGACGACGGTCAAATCATAGATCAGATGCTCACTTGTGGGCTCAGAGAAGAATCATGGTTATACGGTTTCTCTCCGAAAAACTAGGTCGAGAAGGACAAAATTTTTCCAATTAGACGTGACCCCGATGTGTTTAATGAAAAAAAATAAAGTACATGATGTGTACTTCGGAAGTACATGGTGTGTACTTGCAGTTCCTATAATCCACTTTAGGTGGCCTCCAGGTCACCCCCACATTGCCGTGTGTAGGGCTGCTACACGGCCGGTACATGGCTACTCGCTGTAACCGAGTACACGATGTGTACTTTGGGAAATTTACAGAAATTTCTCTTTTTGCACAAAACACCAAAAAAGAAAGACATACCTAAAAAAGAAGATCATGGTTCTTACAAAAGGGACTATAACTACTAGGTGGGTCACACCACCATACCTAGTTATATTCCTTTCCTTGAAGGGGGATGATTTTCCCCATCATCCCATAGTGGATCAAGTTTCCGCATCTTCCCAAAGTGGATTCGGTTTCCCCACCTTCCATCTTCATGGTGACTACACCTACTGGGCCGGACACACGACCATCCCCAGTCATAGTCCTTTCCATATAATGGATCAGGTTTCCCCATATTACCATATTGGATCAAGCTCGTGGAATTGATACCCATCATTATATCATGAGATATAAACCATTACCCAATGCATTAGAGGGAGATATAGGTCCCACCCATCAAATAATAAAAACATTAATACATGTTCCAAAAGATAACAAAACATTCATTATATCCTAACACATAAAAAAAGATTGGTATCATAAACATCATATCATAACACATGAAATGAAATGGGAATCATAAACATATCATCACATCATAACCTATAAAAAATAAATTGGTTTAAAAAATTAGGTCATCAAAGTATAACCCATTAATAGAAATAGGTTTCAAAAAAATATAACTGATGGAAGATAAATTGTGTCATAAACCTCATTCTATTAAGAAATAAACCATTCAAGAGATAATATAAAAAATATTCTTGGATAATTTCACCAAGAAAGGATTAAGTAACATTAACATATGTCATCTTAGATGAAAAATAATTACGAAAAAACTTTTAAAAATTTCCTGGAAAAAAATATCCTTTATTATTTGAAAAATTATTTTTAAAACCTAAATCTTTTGGAAAACTCATTTAATTTAAAATAAACTTGAAAACTTATTAGGAAAGATTGATTTTTTTTAAAACCATTCCTTTGAAAACCCATTAAAATATTATAAAGGTATCTTGAAAAACATAAAAAAAAGTAAAATTATTTTTCCAATTTAAATGATCTTAAAATATCCTATTTGAAAACATTTTTGAAAACACGGTTCTTGAAGTTCATTTTATGTGTTTCAAAGAATGATAATTTTGAAAAAAAATCACGTTACCGATTTGGTGAATCTTGAATCATGAACCCTGTGAAATAGATATCATCAAATGGCTATGTAAATACCTATAAACTAAAGGATAAAAATAATATAAGTTATTCTTGGATAGTAAATGAATGTGAGAATAGAAATACCCTTACCTTATGTCTTGAATCTCTTCATCCTCATAGAAACCTCCTATATAATAAATATAAGTTTATTATAATAATTTTATTGAAAAATATTCTTTTATCTAATACCATATATGGTTTTATTATGACTTTATATTACTTGCTTATTAACAATTCGAAGTTATTTTTTCACTTTTGTTAATATCCTCTTTGTTTTTCTCACGTGTCTTAATTTGTTATGTTTTTAGTCCTCACACATATATCATGATTTATAGAATATAAAAATTGGTATAAATGTCATTTAAATTAAGTATATATGTATTTATAACAATATTCTAATGATATATATATGAAATGGAATACACTTTTCCTGGAAATGGTAGGTCGTATGTACACATGAACGTTGTTTACGTTTAATTATCTATTGAAATAATGAAATTAAATGAAATATATGTATATATATATATATAAACTTATTCAAGTATATTTTTTATGTCTTATATATCATATAATTTTAATGAATCCAATCTTATTACATTCCATGGAGTGTGTGAATGAATAAAATTTCATGGAGGAGTCAGTATTCCACACATTCCCAGACAAAATTATCATAGTTACACAAAATGTAAAGAGTAAAGGTATATTATATATAAAAATTATAGAAGAATAAATAAATTATAAATATAACATATATAATATTTAATTAGTGTTTCCACCATAATTCTCAACCATTAAAGGTGGTAAAAGAAAAAGGAAGAACATCGTTTCATGAGGCGGTAGTTCGCCGTACACAAGAATGATAAGTTCGTTACCAATTAGATAAAAGTTTGTGTAAGTGTAGGTAAATCCCTTATCATAAATCCATATTAGTATATTTAGTATACTGAGGATATTATTTATTCATTAAATAATAATAATTGAGGTATTGGATAAAGACAATAAAATAAAGGAGCTTGAGTAAGGATGTTTCCTCTTCCACCGTTTACTCCTTTCGGTTTGCATAAAACGGATTCCTTGGTTGGATTTATGCCAAAATGGAGGCCTAAAAAATGAATTTAGGTTTTTGGGGAATTTAATTGGAAATATATTGTCTGAATATAAGTGGATTTAAAGGTGTGAATAAGGGTGATAGGTGGTGGCCTTTTACAGGGGAGGGGGCACTCTTGGTATTTTTGAAAACAAATTAGGTTTAAACATGATTTTAACTAAAAAAGTCATAATAAAATAACAAAACTAAATAATGTAAATATTATGACCTAAATATGTCCTTAAAATTTGTGTTGGAAAATTTTATATGTCATTTGGCCCTTAAGATTATTGTTTAGTCCCTTATTAAGCTTAATTTTACCTTAATCGATGTAATTAAATTTAATCACTTTGACAAATATTTTGGGTAGAAAATTAATTTCATATTATTAGAATATAAATATTATACTAATTAAAACCATTCATTTCAGTTTTTTTATATTCAGTTCACAAATGTGGAAAAATTATGTTTAATGCTAATCCTGCAAATGTGGCGAGAAAGCGGGTTTTAAAGTGAGAATGTTCAAATGTTTATTAAGCTTTTATATCTTAATTATATAAAAAAATGATTATAATTACCTAAATTGGACCAATGTATAAATAATTTATCTATTGGGACTTGAAAACCAACATAAAGTATAATATTACTATATTAATAAATTAGATGGAAAATTATTTTTGAATTAAAATTTAGTATTTTTCACTATTCATCCAAACAATGAAGTTTATCAGAAAAATATAAAGAATTCACCCTAAGTTAATTTTGAAATTATTAATTGAAAATTTAATTTAATTTTATCAAATTCAATTTCTAAAATTATATAAAATTATTATTTTTTATTTCTCATAGAAGGACATAGAAAATAATTTCTTTTATAAAAATAGTATTTTCAAACTTATAAAGACATTAATAAAAATTTATTTCTGAATACAAATATATTTTATTTATATAAAATCATTGTTAATAATATTTAAAAAGTAGTTATTAATATTAATATTTTTATGCTTAATGGCTTTGTTATAACTATCTCAGTTATATAATTATAATAATAAAATGTTGTTTCGTAGAAACTCAGTGTTGTGGGTAACACAAGAAGAGTCGATGTTGTGTGTAACACAAAGTTATATTGGTGTAGAGTATAAAGATAGTTTGAATTATTGTAATATGAAAAACATAACATTAATTTTTTTTTTGAAAAAAAGGTTCACGAAAACTCGGGGTGTTACACCTGGGTGGATTGGAAGAAAATGAAGAATATGAGGATCAGCTGAAATACTAGGATTAGGATGCCACATTAGGTTTTTGTTTTTATTTTAGATTTATTTTTAAATTTTTTTTTATTTAATATTTTTTCGTTCAATTATTTACTCTTTCCATTCCATTTATCTCTTTCTCTACATCTATATCTCTACCTCTCTCTCACACTTCTAAAATGATCTATAACACTCATGATGATGAGTGAATAACCTACATCTTGAACTTATGGGGTTTTTTGTAGTGGTCCAAAATTCTTGTTCATTAATTCTTAAATGTTTTTATTATATTTTTGGAGGATAAGAGAAAAGTGCATAGGTGTAGCAATTATCCACAATGAATTGAATTTCAAATTTATATCTATTAATAAATTTAATTTATTTCCCTCTTATACCTAAGGTAAAATATTTATTTTATGGAGTTAAGGGTACTTTAAGTGTTGAAATAAAATACAATCGAGCTAGGTCTGATAAGGTATTGCACTTTTGATTGATGTGTTTATATTACTTGTCTATTAGAGGAGCTGAGATTTGGTGTGCCAAAGAGATCTTCTTAACACGGTAAATTTCATGACCAATAATGTAAATATTAGTAATTCATGGATGATATTTCATAAAATAATTATCAAATTGAATTTAAATAAAAAATCTGAATAATGAAGGAACCCGAGTAACCATAACCAAGAAAAAAGACCTTTATTTTCTAAAATCATTCTATTTTATAGTTGTATGTTAGGATAGTTTATATTTTCATTATCATTATCATTCTTAATTTTTAATAGAATAATAAAAACAAAAAAATAGAAAAAGTTTATTAGGAATTACATTTGATTTACTTAAAATCTCATCAATTGAGATGACCATGAGCGTCCATTATGATGAACTAGTAAAATAGATATTAGATTTTGTACCGACATATGATATGAATGTTAGTAATCATAAAATATCAATAAATTGTACTAAAAAATTTAATTTTTTTCACTTTTTAGGATAACACAACCATTTATCTTACATAGCTTGATTTACCATTGGAAAAGAAATAGGTTCCATTAAAATCTTTTAAAAAAATCACAATCCCTCGAGAGAATGAATAATAATGATAAGATTTCAACACATACCCAGTGGATGATCAGTAAACTCAAGGGATGTTTTTCAATGATGAATAAAAATACCATAAAAAGACCATGAAAAATATTCTTGAGGAAAGTACCTTTTCAACATTGAAAATTAGTTTTCAAAAATAAAAAATCACACAATATTGAGAAAATAATTTTATTTGGAAATATATTTGAAAAAATATATAATGGAGTTTTGAAATCAAATAATAGTCATTATAGTGGGAAAATATATTCATTTTTCAAACATTAAAAATAAAAATTCTTTTCCAACTTTTGTGAAGAGAGTTAAAAGCGAACCATATGAAAATAATTGATAAATTTACTTTTAAAACATTTTAAGATATGTATAAAGATAAGGAAAAATAACTTTAATAAATATTTTATGTTTAAAAAGTAATATTATTTAATAATTTGTAGAAAACATGGGTACAAAAGAGAAAGATTCCCAATAAAAAAGAAGATAAATGATCTGTATAACTTACAAACAACATTATTGATGCTTCATTAATCCATAATGGATAAAATAAAAAATTAGCATTTAAGATGGATTAATAACAATAAGAGAATAAAATATATTTTTTTCAATAAAATAATTTCATATTATCCAAACTAAATCAACTTTTAATATATATAATCCTAAAATAAGATGAGATTATATTATAAAAAATCATTATCATTTTGGTATCTTTGGAATCTTATGATCATGAAATAAATGAATTAAAATGAAACTTCAGAAACCATGAATATAAGGATATCTGTGTTATATAATTTAAAGGGTTATTATAGACATCATATAAAATAAATTAGGTTTATAACATGAAAACACTCCTTAATGAATTGAAATTGAGACTAAATTCCTTACTTCTTGTCTAGACATTCCATATATATTCATAAAATATTGTATAATAAAAATAAATAAAACAATTACATATTTTATATCATTTTAATTTTTTATTACATTATCATTAAACAATTTATTTTATTTAATTATTTAATTACTTAATCAGTTAAGTCCACTTCAGGTGTTTTGAGAATGTTTGGTTCATAATTTCAGAACAGCTTCGGTGTGTTGACCATGGTTAAAGGGGAAATTCTCCCACATTATATAGAATAATAATAATTACATAATTAATATATTATATATTAGTTATAATTTTGAAACCAACCATGAGTGGTAGTTATGAAAAATAAATTATGTTACAATCATGGAGATGATAGGAAGTACGTACGCATGAGTAACATTTCATTTTTCAGTGAAAATGAGGGAAATATGGTAAGTATTATTTTATCATAATATAATGATGTTTATATCTTAAATAAAATATTAAATCTTTAAAAACACTTATATATACTATCCATCTGATGCGGTGATGAAAAATTAATCACGTTTCTTTGAGGAGGTGGTAATCCACATGTATGCACGAGTGACATTATAATTTTTCAATTAATTGAATGGTAAGAAAATAAAAGATATATTATAAATAAATAGTTATAAATATTTCATTAATATTACACATATACTTTTAATGTATAATTATAACCATCCATGAGAGACAATGATGGAAAATGAAAGACATTGCTTTGTGGTGGTGGTAGTCCACACATATTTACGAATGATGTTTTTGTTCCCTATAAGATGTAAAAAGAGATGAATAAGGGTTTAAATATATTAATAATAAAATATTATTATATATTAGATACTTATTTTATAATATCTTTATTGTAAAGAATATTTTAATGGGTTTTAATATGTAATATAAAAATGAACAATTAAAAGTTATACACATTCTTCAAAAAACCACCTTTAGATTACACATTAAGCCTTATAGGTTGGAATTTTAATAAAAATAGAGCCTCCTATAATTTTCATAAAATTAAAATATTGTAATGTAACATTAATGGCCATGTGGTACCTAATTTATCTAATTTAGAATAAAATACGATATCTTATTCAAATAAACTCATCCAATAGGATTTATATAAGGTTTTAGGTTATTTTTATTCATACCTATTTAGTTGAATCCCCTCTTAACACTTTTTATCCATAACTACGATAACACTTATTTTAATCATTAAGGGTTATAAATTTACTTATAACGTAATAATTGGTTAACAAATGGTCCATGGTTAAAATTATAAAGAATTTAAAAGTATTAATTTCCTCTTTAAATTTTTTATATAATTTAATAAAATATTATATATCATAAAATATCTTTAATTTCATTTTAAGAATAATTTATTTATTTTTACTTTAAAAACACCAATACCTGTTTGTAATTTGATTCTAAAATCATTAAACATCCTTTAAACATTGTTATTAACCATAAAAGTCTTTTTAAACCATATGTAATATATAAAATATTACTTTTTATGTTTTAATATCTTTCACTTTGATTTTTTTAACTTTTGTGCAAGCACTGTGTCAGCGTTGTGTAAGCATTTAAGGTAATTATAAAACTGAAATTTAACAAAAATCAACACCACAAAAATATATAAATTAATTTCAAAATAAATTTTTTAATACACTAAATGTGTGTATTTACTTACATCCATGTCATGAAAAATTATTTAAATTTTTATTTTAACATTTTCTTATCTTGCACAAGCACTACAAAAGAATCTGTATTTGTTTCTTGTTATATAACTAAAAAATTAATAAATATAATTCCATTTAATCTATTAAAAATTATTTTAATTAATAAAGTTGAAACAAATACTTATTAATTATCAAATATTATCTTTTGGGAACTAATTTTGACTTTTCTTGTGATATGTAAACACTGCGTCGATACTAAAAATGATTTTCATATTTATCACAAAATAAACTCTAATTTATATGTTTTGATATATTTTGTGTGATAATTATATTATATTATCATAAAATAGTCATTAAATATTTTCCATAAATCTTTATAACATATTTATGTCATGGACATATAGTAAAAGATAACATATTTTATAAAAACTGTATATTCTTTACTATTTAGCAAAAATTTAACATCGTCCTAAAAATATAAAAAATTAATCTGAGGATAAATTTTAATATTTTAGTCCAAATAATTATTTCAATTTAATTAAATTTAATTTCTATAAGTCAAATAAATTACATTTAATATAAATGAATTAAATGTAATTAAAAATAGCTCCTAGAAAAATATATTTTAAGCCCAAAAATAAACTTATACCAAAATCATTGATAAATTAAATTGATATATAATTAATTATATTATTTACAACTAAAGGGGTTTTATTTTAATTTATGAACCAATTAATTTCATAATGATACTTTTCATTGAAAATAAATTCAAGTTTTACCAAAATCTATATTTTTAACCATTTACTTAAAAATCTGTCATTTTAGGAAAATCCCAAAATTTCACCCTATGATAATTTTGATATGTCTATTTAAAAACTTATATAATTTTTATAAAATATATATTTCTAAAATTTGAATAAATTAATTATAATATTCATTTAAGAAATTTTATAAGAACCATTTTGAAGAATAAAAATAAATTTATAAAATATTGGATCTTATTTACTAAGATTTTTTCAATATATTTTTATTGATTAGGATAATTATACTTATTAAATTATTTTTTTACATATATTTATACCTTAAAATTAAATTGATATATTATAATAATCATATTGAAATAATAATATTTCATGGTTTATTTAAGATCTGTGTTGTGGGTCATATATGCTGTTGAAAATAGTGTTCCTCTTTTAAAATCTTGAGAGTGTTTCGTAAATACTAAATAATAAATAATAAATCATAATTATAGAACAAAATTTATAAACTAATAAATCCAAACAAAAATAACAATCCCCACAATAAATTTTGACTATTTTTGGATGATAATGGAATCCACATTGGGCATTGTAAATGATTACTTCATTTTGATTATTATCTATGGATCCTAAATCCTATCTCTGAAATCACCTTCAATTATTGTGTTTATGGAGGTTAACCCTAGAGTATTTTTTTGGAGAATAATATATAAACACCTTATGTTGTTTAATATTTTTTAAAATTCCCATCATCGAGGTCATTCTCGGGGTCTATTGATGCAAACTCAAATTATATCACTCATTGGGTAAAACCCACGTCCACGACACAATGATTTTATCAAATTTCCCATCATATGATATTATCTTATAGGAAAAAGTTTCCTCTAAAACCAACTAATGTATACAAAAAATAAAATATTATTTCTAATATATTACTATGGATATTTTTCAATTCCTGTAACTCACCACCGACACATTATGGGGGTAAAAACCAAACTCTAGGTTCAGGGAAACCATTTAAAAAATCATGAGGTCATATATTGAGATATATTTACCATTTTAAACTTATATAAGTTCTAGAACATAAAAACTAAAGATTGATCTATGTCTTGATTGGGAGAATCCCAGGCCACTACACTAATCACCATATATATATATAATGATCATATTAAACCTTTATATTAATTTTTCATAAACCATATGTATATTATTCACTTGTATATGTATTGATACACTTAACTTATACTTTTTTGTGATTGAAAAACACATGTGGGTTGTGTATAGAGTTGCACATCAATATGATTTTAACATATTTTTTTGGTGGAGGGAATAATATTCATTAATAAATCCCTATAAGCACGACTATTTAATGGGAATAAAATGAGATAATATGGTGATAATAAATCCCCTTAAAATACTAAGTGTTATATTCCTTCTAAATTAGTTTTTTTCTAGGCCTTGATCACTCAACCAAGTATTTTCAGGATCAGCAAGAGTACCCCTAAATTATATTATATAAGAAAAGTAATTTATAAGTGGATTTGGATTATCTTGACTATATTTTTGATCTCAACATGATTATACCATTATTTTATTCATTGTATCATTCATGTAATTTTATTTATGTTAAACTTATCTGGTAAACTATGATGGTTAGGATACCATAGGTATAAATTTGGGTTTATCCATATACTGTATTGGACAATGATTTGTTTACTCAATTATCTAATATTAATATATGATAGGATTGATAATTATTTTCAATAAGATATATCTGTGGAATATATACATGATAATAGATGTAAGTCATGGTGAAATATGGATCTTTTCCCACTAATGGATATGATGTGTTTTTAAAGGGATCATCATTTTTGTGGGAGATTATTTAATAAAATTCTAATTAGATGGTTAATAATACATGATAATAATATAATAAAATTTCTATTGTAGATAGTGTCATAATTATCATAAATCTACTCATTGTAATCAATCCGTGGAAATGAGAAGCATAATACAAGTAGCTTTTAGTAATATAATCTTTTAAAAAATTCTTAAGAAAGATTATTAATTTAAGAAATGTTCTTAAGGTAGATTTAATGTGTCTTAATAGTTCCTTACCAAGTAACCAATATATAAAATAACTCAAAAAGTAAATATAGATTCTTATGGAATCATAAAGAGATTAATTCATGATTTAAATGTAATTAGATGAAAAATTAACAAATTCATCTTAGTTTCCACCCTTATACTCAATGTAACTAGGTACATAAATGATTAAAGATATTTTAGTCTAAAATAATAAATATTATTGGGTATGTTAAATTATATTTATTATGATTTAATTTTTTATAACTTGATGATAAAAATGGTTTCTTTAAAACATTATTGGTTATTAATATAAATTCTATTATTCCAAAAGATATATGATATCAACTATATGTTTTAAAGAGTGTTTTAAATGCACATAAGTTCATAATAAGAAAATAATTGAAGCTTGAAGTTGGATTTCAAGTAATGGAGAAAAGGAGTTATTTCATTGGTAACTTGGATGGTTAATTCTAGGATAAACATATATTTTGATGTGTATTTTTATCACATTTATCTATTGAGAAGATAAAGTTTGGAATTATTGTTCAATAAAATTATTAGAGTGTTTTCTTATATACATTTTTATAATATGTTTAATTTAATAACATAATTTAAGAGGATACTAACAATAAATTATTCTAGTTAATGAATTTTTCATATTTCCATCTATAGAAATGTTCAAAAATATGATTGAATTTAGAGTGAGTTTAGCCAATACTCCAAAAGTTTTGGGAATATATATGAACTAGGAATATGATGTTTAGGTTATTAAGTACTATATATATATAGTAAAATTTTGTAAAATTTAAAACATGGGTAAGAAAATTTTGTTGAAACATTAAATAATTTTACTTTAAGAAGAAAATCATGGTCATTGAAATGTGTGTTTGTATAGAAGGAAGAGTAATAATTCACAATGATTGGACTATCCAAGATATACTAGAAAATATTTGTTAAACCCCATGGAATTTATATTTTAATTATATATGTTATAGAAATTGTTAAATCAATTTTGAATGCTATGTGATATCAAATGTATATTTTAAAAAGTGTTTTAAATATAAAGGAGTTCAAAATCGAGGAAATAATTGATTGAGGTTGTATATTTTATTCATGATATGAAGTAAATATTTACTAAATCAAGGATTTAAATGTAAAGGATTTCATCAAAATTAATTGAATCTATGTAAAATATTTGAATCATCATCTCATTTATCTCATGTGGTAAGAGAAGATTTCAAAAACCAAAGGTTGTTATTAATAACATGAGATGATTAATTTTATTCAAATGGTTTATGATTTATTAGGTTCTATAAAATGATTAGATAAAAATATATATATAAATGTGTTTATCTAGGATAAAAGTTTTTATCTAGTTGGTTATGAAAATATAAGTGATTGTGTTCCCAACACATATTAGGGGTATATTTTAACAATTTTTTATTCTCAAAGAAAAATTTCTCCAAACACTTAGTTTACAATATATTATATGGGAACTGTTATTTATGTTTTAAAAATTCCTAATTAAAGTAAATATGTGGTATTTAATAAATACAAAGTTTCTTGTGTTGAATATTAACAAGACATTATAAAATGAATATAGTGTCTAAGAGGGTTATAAGAGTATGGTAAGACTTAGAGAAGTTTAAAGTTAACAAATAAAGTATCACATGAATCTTAAAGTGATTTCCACTTAATATCTAAAAACATTTAGTAAATGTGATGTTGATGAAAAATTTTAAGAGTTATATTTAGTTACCATTTAGAAATAGAATATCAATATTTTCTAAAGGATTTTTCCAATTTAAGATTTAAGTGTTTTCTCCCAATATCTTAATTTTTTTATGATATGTGATGATAGATAAATTTGAAATAGGTACATTTAGTTATCATGAAAAGTTAAAGAAGCTATTTTTGAAAGATTATACTAGTAAAAAATTATAATAGAATTAAATTTTATATACTAAAATAGTTTATGGTTGATACTAAAGATAAATGTAGTGAGTTACATTAGTTATAATAATAATGTGGTTTTAAAATTATCCTAAAAGAGCTTAGGAGGACTGTTTAACAATAATGTAAGTAGTTATATTATTCCAAAGTAAAAAGTTTGATGGAATAGGGTTATACGGATGATTATGATGAAAATAGAAGTAGTTTTAAGTAGGAAGCATAAGTTTATATCATAAAATTTGATGTTGTTACGTTAAGAGGTTTTAATATTTTCAATTAGTTGAACACTTTCGAATATTATTCCTAAATGTTACCATTATTAAAACTATATTACTTTATAGATGTTTCTAAAATATTATTTTAGTATCAGTGTTTTATTTAATGGTTAAATATAGATTCTACATTAATTACATATGATGTAATTGTTAACAAAACCCAACAAGTGTAGAAAACATAAAGATGATCTCGATGTTTATCAATTATTATATGAAAAAATCATTCTTATTTTGGGTTTGTTAAAGATTTATAAAGAGTTTAATACTATGAAAATGTATCATATTTAAGGTAGTATCCACATTATTATTCTTTCACATTAGCTGCATAAATTTATATATACAGACATTTCATGAACTATAATTATAATTCACCTTTCAAAT
Organism: Viscum album; assembly: GCA_963277665.1. Lineage (NCBI taxonomy): Eukaryota > Viridiplantae > Streptophyta > Magnoliopsida > Santalales > Viscaceae > Viscum > Viscum album. The sequence continues at coordinate 1,403,068,698 of OY728120.1, read as the reverse complement.
TTTTTCGTTGAGTTATCCCCAACTATTTTTTTTCAGTGAGTATTATTGTTTATAACAAAAGTTTAATGTTGTCTTGATTAATATTATTGTATGTAGATATAAAATAAACTCATAGGCACAAAAAAAATGAATAATATTCTTTTTGTGCATTAGATAACCTACTATGTATACCACATGTAGTTTCATAATGATGTATTTATTATACTAGTGGTGCATAGATCAAATTTTAGTCTCCATTACATGAGGCCGGTTAGATATCTAGCATTATAACATTCATACTTTGATATCGTACTTACAAAATTCTACATATTAACTTAGGTAATACGTGGGTGGTTAGGTATGTTGCCGATAATTTCATCGGTTGGAGCTTAACTAATATTGGATTTTTCCTCTCATATATTGAGTATGACATTTTGGACCATAATTGAGATAAACTATGGGAGTGTTCAAGAACACATAGATATTACATATCTATCTAGATAAAGAACATGTTTTGTGTTTAAAAATAAGAACATAAGACATGGGATACATTCAACGATCAGATTAGAATATTCTCTGAGAATGAAGAACAAATGAGTTGTCTATATGGGATTGACATACTCCCTATACCTTTGTCACTAAATGTCTTGGAAAGACAAAAAATATGTGAATTAAAATTTTTATATGATGCATATTGGTGGACCTAGGTATAAATATTCATTTTTTTGATAGAGATCGTGACACATCTCTTTATAGCTCGAGTATCATTGATTCTTTGATATAGGATACTCTTCTTTTCTTGTCTGCATTAAAATATTTATATTTTTTATCAATAAAATAAATTCAAGCGGGGTTAGACTTTATGGTTGACTAAATGAGGATTGAGTTTGAGTGAGAGATATAATATAAAATTATTTTAGAGTTAGTCTACATGTGTCTTGGATGGGTATTCACATGATAGTATATATAATGTGATAGAAGGTGGGGATAATGAAAATTTTCTGAATGTGTTCTAAATGATATACAAAATCTATTTTTCATATGATTTCACAAGTTATTGTATATGATACAATATAAGGTGAAATGGAACAAATTCTATTAGGATTTAGTATAACTAGGATATTGAAGGAGATACTCCCTAAATCTATATATATACATGTAATATATATATATATATATGATATATACATATATAAGAGTTGTATAATTTTTATTAAAATTGTGTTTTACATTCTAGGGTATATCATTTTATGTCATGTTAGCCAATGATGGACACTCAACACATTTACCCTTGGTTGGATATCATTTAAGGAATCGTTTCATAAGATAAAGTATTGAAGATAAGTTATTTTCATGCATGAGATGAATTATTTGGATAAATAAAAACATACTCATTAGTTGAAAACAAATGATTAATTTAAAAAACCTAAAGATATTACTTTAGGATTATATATAATATGACCATTTGATAGTTGTTGGTGTGGGTGATTTCGTTATATCTGGTTAAGACTCCTCCTCAAATGAACCTCTCTTCATATATCACATTTTCATTAGAGGCTCCAACAAGCCATGGAGGAAGGATGGATCTCATCCATAAAAGAAATTATTTAAGAATTACCCATGGATACACAATAGACATGGGATATCATTTTTTCTTCCCTCAGTGATCTTTATGAAACCCATGTGATGGTGTTTAAATATATTGCAGATTCTTTTTGGTGTAAGGTACACCATTAATAGTCGTGTTATTCATCGATGTTTATAAAAAATTTGATATTTATTACATGGAAATCCTTATATAATGTTTTTTAATCTAGAGTGGTGGAACTATGAGATTTTTGGATGTGGTTCAACATCCATAGGTGCTCCATGGGCGACACGTTTTTGTGTTCTCTTATGAAGGCGATTATCAGTTTATTCGTTATGTATGAAGTTTCTTCCTCATAACCATTGATGGAGGTTTTTTTTAGAGATATAATGATCCATTTTATGCTCGCTCAATGAATATTTTGATTTTTGTATCTGGATTTTGTTATTTTTATTTATGGTGTGGTGTTGTACATCGACGTTGATAGTGGCGATGTGGGTGAAGCATCGATGGTGTGGATGTTTTCTATGATGGATTCTATGGTGGTATGATATTAAGTGGGGTTTTCTTTGGCTATCGGATCAAATAGTGATTGACAATAATATCATTGATAGTGGAATACCAGGATGTGAAGGTGGAAAATGACATGACCAAAAATCATGGATGGCCCATTGATTGAGCCCCATTAAGTTGGGTGTCCTTTTGAGTGTTTGAATTTTTAGTCTATGATATTTTTTCACTAGAATGTGGGGTTAAATTTTCCTTTTTTTAATTTTTATGTTATGATGACTTGGCTCATTGGACTATGGTATATGGAAATTTTTAGGGTTCCCACTTTACCCCTAAAAGTGGTTTTTACAAAAATAAATAAAATATTTGGATGAAAATTACTTCTTCCTTGGATACCCTAATTAAGGGAACAACTTGAGGATTCTAAGATTGGTATTTTGGTGAATATAGAGCCTTTAGTACATGGTAAAGTGGGTTAGGGAGGGGTTTTAGAAGATTTTGTTTGAGTTAAGATGCTTGTTGTGTGTGGAAATGTGGGTGGTGAAGGAGTCCTTTTATAAGAGTGAAGAGTAACATTTTTATTTTAATTATTACTTAATAAAAATGGGATGTCATTTTTAAAAAGGAAAGTGGATAAAAAGTGGAAAATATTGAAGGATGGATATGTTTTGGTTGAGAAATACCTCATCCACACGTTTATAGAAATATTTTTATGATATTTGAACCTTTCATGGCTTAGTTTAACCCTTTTTATCTCATTTTACCTTTACTATGTTAACTCCAATTTTACCTCGGTAACATATTTTTATGCCATGAAAATAAAATTGAACTCATTAAATAATTTGAATATCCTAATTAAAAAAATAAAGACCATTATATTATATTAAATTTCAAAAAGTGATAAAAATTATTTTTAAAATAATAACTGTATAATGTGTAAAAATAATTTTTTTGAAAAGAGTATCTTTAAACATAAAAATGAATTTAAAATTTTTTTATATGTGAATAATTTCAATGAAATTTATTTTTCAATATTAAATAATATAGGGTTATTTTATGTTCAAATCAAGAGAAAAATTAATTTTATTTTTTCAATAAGTAATTATAGAATAAGGAAAAAATAGTTTTCAGTTTGAATAAAATATAACTTTTGTTACAAAATTTCAATCATAAGTTTTTAAATTAAATAGAATATTTTTAAATGAATAGATTTAGTCCTTATATAAATATTTTGTGGAGAAAAAGGTTTCATATATTTTGAAGTCGTGATTATATCATAATGGTTTCCTTGAAATACAATATTTGTAAAAATTATATTCTTACCACTTACCAAAAAATAATTTTTTTTTAAAAACCCCCAAAAAATCACTTTCATCAATTTTTTAAATTTTTAAAGGAAAAATGATGTCAATTATATAAAATAAATATTAATAAATTTTTGAATTTGGCTTTGAAAAGAGAACATAAATTAAAATGAAAAATAGTTTTTATTAAAAAAGGTCTTTTAAAACGTTACATGTTCTTAATATCATTTCATATTAGTTATTAATTAAATGATTAATAATATATTTTTTAAACATTGATAAAATTATGTATAATAATCCTTTATAATTAACTAATTTTTTAGTGAAATAACACATTTATAATAATAATTTTTTTTGATAAATTGTTACTTTTAATATTCAATGATTTTATTCCTAATTAACTATTTATTTATAAAGAAGTAATTGAATTTTTTCAATAGATTTTTAAAAAATTCACTCATTACTATATAATTAAATTAAATTATTAATATTAAATATTATAAATGATTATAATGCATAGATATACATGTAATATTTATTATATTAATTGTTACACATTTATATTATCCTAACTTATACTTATAAAACCTATTAAGACCACTCCATAAGATCTAAGGGTATGATAAGGAATGGTGGTATTCCTTGGTGGTGATTTAGCTAGAATAGATCTCCTAGTAAATTCAATGATCTTTAAAATCATCTGTATATGATTTCACTCAATTCTTATTTTTTAAATTTCACCACGGGTTTAGTCTATGGAAAACCATAGTGACGCTATCGCCTTTCCAATGTTGAAAAAATTATCATCACAAGGAATAATGATATAGTTTGATACAATTACTTCTCATTTATATGTATATTTCATGATGTTGTTACTTTTATTTATACCCATAAATTCAATAGATATGTTACAATAGTCACGTTTTACACTTATAATTTTATAACATTAATATATACTAGTTCATTTTAGTTTGGTGGTGCATATGAATAAAGCTATCAATAAAAAAAATTTATCTAAAGATAAATATTAACTAAAATAATGGGATTTTACATTATACCCCCATTAAAATAATTTCAGCCTTAAAATTTATTTACTTTTATGGAAATAAGTGAGGGTAATTTCCCCTCATTCCATCTTCTGGCTCCTGAATAGCTTACTCAAAATTTTTATTTTTCCAAATAGGTATAACCAATTGAGTAGTATTATTCCACAAAACATTCTCTATTTGATTTAGGATCTCTTATAGTTGTTCTTCATAAGAGAGGTCATGTTCTAGTTTCACATCTTCCATGTTTAGTACATGTGATAGATCTCGTATATACTTTATCAAAAGTGGAACATGGAACCCATCATAAACCTGAGAAAGGTTTGGTGGAATTTATAAGAGATAAGGTACACTCTCTACACAGTCTTGAATCTCTATGGGACCAATGAATCTAGAGATTAGATTACCATTCTTCTTGAACCTCACAACCCTCTTCCTAGGAGATATTCAAAGGAAAAAACTTCTCCCAATTAAAAATTCAATTATCATTGATGATTATAAGAATAACTATTCTATAAAATTTGTGATGATTTAATTTGTCACTAAATTATTGTAACCTTATTTTTTATATTGTGGAAAATATTAAGTCTTAACAAATTCCTTTATTCAATTTTATCCCATAATTGTATTGTTTTTCATCTCTTACCATATAAATCCTCATGTGGTTCCATTTTAATGATAGATTGGAATTTTAATATATAAGAAATAGACTAGAGGAATATATTGATCCTAAATTCCATCAAAATCCATTAATAAGGATCATATCTTATATTACAATTTCTTATCTTCTCTTTTAGAATGTCCATTAATTTTAGGATGACAAGATGTGCTAAAGTTCATCTTTTGTTTAATATTTATTGAATAATCCTCCATAATTTTGATGTAAACCCATTATCTCTATTATATAATTTTAATAGAAGTTCTCTATGAATTATTTATTAATCCTTTATGTATAAAATAGAAATTTTATAAAGTTACAAGTCCTATAATATATAAATGAAGTGTGGTCACTTTTTGAGTGTATCCATCACTACCCAAATAGAATTATATCCTTTTGAGGTTGTTGGAGGACTTGTGATGGAATCCATAGTGATGTTCTCTCATTTACATACTAATTTATGAAGTGGTTATATCAACCCCTTAGATTTATATAACTTATCTTTAACTTTATAACATACCAAGAATCAAGATAAATATATTTTAACATCCCTATTCTTGTTGTCCCATCCAAAAAATTTCTTAAGATCTCTACAAATCTTTTTGATTCCTATATGAATACAAAATGATGAGTTATGTATTTCACCGAGAATATCATTTTTCAGTACTATTTTAAGGGATACATATTCATTTAACAAACCATATATCTCCACCATTGTAAAAGTTAAACTCTATAATACTTCATACCTACTTCCATAGCTTCATATAATCACTTTGATCCTCCTTAATCTTCACATATAAGGATGGTTAGGAAATCATTTAGGAAAGGTTAGATATCATTCTTATATTTATTATTTATATATAAATTTTTTAATATATAATAATATTGGGTCTTTTTAAATCCTCATCAAGGATAGAATAACATGATAATTTATACTTATAACTTTCAACACCATGTTTTCCTTCCCTATATGGTAATGTATTGAGAAATCATAGTCTTTAATTAACTATAACCATCCCTTTTGGCACATGTTAAAATCCCTCTATAGAATATATACTTTATGATTTTGTGATTATTATATTTATCACAATTTTAACCATAGAAATAATTTAACCCAATATTTAATGTGAAGATAACTACCAACAACTACATATCAGCTGTCAGGTAATTTTGATCAAAGTTTTTTAATTGATATAATGAACAAGTAATTACATTTTTAATTTTCATCAGTACACATCCTAATTCCTTATTTGAATCATCACTATATATGACAAACCCTTATCCACTATAGGGTAATTTAGGTACAAGTGTATTTACCAACATCATATTTAGTTCCTTAAATCATTCTTCAAAATCCTTTTTTGTAGGAAATTTACTACCTTCCATATTAACATGGTTAAAGGATTTGAAAATATTATAAACTTCTCACAAAGTGTCAATAGTATCCTACTAAAAAAAGAAAACTACAGCCCTCTATATCAATTTTTTAAACACTCCACTATTAAATCACCTCTATTTTTGAAGGACCCGAAAATATATGAATATTATTTTTATAATATTACCGGAGAAGGATATTTTCATAGAACAAAAAATAACACTTTCTAAACTTGACAACCAATTTAACCTTTAGTAATTTCTTTAACACAATCCTAAAATAATCCTCATGTTTCACCATCCTCTTATAATATATCAGAATATAGTAAATAAAGAATACTAAAAATATGTTCGGGTAATCTCTAAAGACTCTATCCATGATATCTATAAAGATTTCAGGGGAATTTTTATGTCTTAAAAGAATAACTATGAATTAATAGTGTAAATATATTATTTGGATTGATTTATTGGGTATATATTCTCTATTTACCATTAATTAAGGGTATCTAAATCAAATATCATCATTTTGGAAGTAATGTGACCCAATAAGTTGATCAAATATATCACTAAAATGGGGTAGATGATACTTTTTATTTATCATGATCCTGTTAAGTTTATGATAATCAATGAAAAATGCATTGATCCCTCCTTATTCCTGATAAAGTGAATTGGTGCACTCCATGGTGATGAAATTGTGAGTATAAATACCTTTTCCGTATTCTCCTTAAGATTCTTCATTATTTATTTTAATTTGTTAGGGGTATTCTTTAAGTAGTCTTTGATATTTTCACAAGGCTTAACATGAGTTTAATTAAAAACTCAACCGTATATTCTAGGGGAATACTTGGATTTTATTTAGTAAACACATCGATATAATCTAGTAAAATTGGAATATCTCCAATGTTGAGTTACTCCTTAATAATTTTATCTTAGAATTTATCATTATTTGGTATCAAGACAAATATCATATAATTTATTTCAACTGGGAGTTCATAACCATCCTTGCACTTATATTTTATCATGGGATGATTTGTTATATGAAGTGAGATTGCATAATCTTGATAATTGATATGTTTTTAATGAAAAGTGATATAATATATGCCAAATATCACTAAAAATTCTACTAAGGGAAGAAGAACTAGATTTAAAAGAAGTATATTCCCACAAAACTAGATAAGATAAGAGTTTTATACCTTGTATTCAATCATCTCACCACTATATGATTCTCTAATGATTCAATAATTAATCTTTTTTTGAGGTGAATCCATAATCTCAGATAACTTTCATGATATGAAATAATGAAAATAAATAGAATCAAATAATACATTTAATCTAGAGTAGAGAATTTGTATACCTTTAACCACATCATTATTATGGTCTACTTTAATGGTAGTTACTGTATATTCTCTTTCTTATTCCCATAATTTCGGTAGTTTCATATTCATATTATCCTTATTATCCCTTTATTGTTTAATTTACTTTTATATTTCTTGTAATCAATTGACTTTAGACATTGAAGTGTGTTTGGGGAAATATTTGGGACCTTCTTCTCCTTTGTTATGTTAATTAGTATCTTCACATTTCATCATTAGTTGTGATCTTGGTATCCAAATTTAATAAATATAAATCATTTTCCTTATACTTTGAGAAAATATATTGGGATTTTTCTCCCATATTTATAACATATATTTTGTTAATTTTTCATCCTTCCATGTTATTTTTGTCTTGAGTTCTCTTAAAACTCTATTTTCATTTTCTTATAACTAGATTCATGAGAATAATTATAATTTATAGTTTCATTTTCCACCTTATCTTCACATCAAACAATTTATTCATATATTTTAAAGGCTCTTATATATAAATACTTTTAAACACTTTGTTTTAGGAAAATAAAGGATTTACTAATCTTGATCTCTAGTGTTAGTAATAAAAATAGAGGCACAACTTACATATCTCATGATGTTTTTGTCATAGGTACCAATGAATTCCACAAACTTTTGTTTTATAATTAGTAATTATTACTCTATTTTCCTAAAAAGATTTTAGGGAAGGTATTTTTTACAATATATTTTCTTTAACTAATCACATTCACTAGTGTTAAATTATATCCTTTTGTGTCACATTTTTAATGAGGGCCACTATTGGCCAACCCACCCCTATAATTGATAAATTACTAAAAAACCATCTAATGGTCTGATAATTTAAAAATGGAAAATATATTCTCTATTTTATTGATCTATTTATAAAAAATTACTCGATTAGTATACCCACAAATTGATGGTGGATGTTTTTGCATGAAATAATTGTTGAAATGTTAAACCATCCTTGATACACTTAGTAAATCAATACTGTTTCCATTATTTTTCATTTCTTGGGATAATTAGGTGATCAGGTCTATGAGATTTTACACTCAAGATACCATAATTGGATGGTGGATGTTGTCGCATCAAACTCATTTTCAACTCAATTCCTCATATTTATTTCTATTTAATAAAATAATTTAAATTTAGGTATGGGAATACTTAATTCATTAAGAATATAAAAAATGTTTAAATTAAATGTAATAAATCATAAATGACATATATACCATAACTTATGAATTTTCTAGGATTCAATCTAGGTTTTCCATGGTTATCTTACTATTAGGTTTTAAAACCTAACTAGTTATATATTACTTCATAAAATTATTAAATATATTCAAATACTTCGTAATTGTTTATAAATATATCGTGACTAACCCATGAATATCCTACAAGAGTGTCAACCCTAGTGTGTTGTTGGTAAAGTTATTGTGCACCAAGTGAAGATCAAGTTAATAATAGATAATTTTTTTTGGGGTTATTACATCAGGGTGGATCTCTGACAGAGCCTGTATTTACATTTAGTAGATAGATATATATTTAATTTCAAAGAAACCAGACATTATTTACCAGAATTTTATAATTTTTTCTTTTATATTTAGACTTATCCGTAGTGTTTTCACTCACATTTTCTACTAATAATCCTCAAAATTATAAAACCACACTTTTATAGTAACTGAGATGATTGGTGGTAAACATGTATATATTTTACATTATTTTCAAAATTTATTCATTAAATATCATAAATAATAAAACTATCATATAAAGCAAGGTGAAGTGTCTTTGTAAATAGGCTTTGTAAATATCTTATTACACATTTTTTATTCAATATCTCCTAAAAACATATCTACATAATAATTCATTCTAAACATAATATTATGTATAATTCCTTAGGAAATAAAGAAAAAGAATGGGTTAGATAAAATAATTAGTAAGGGAAACTTATCAGTGATTCATAATAGTTTAGATCCTAAACTCATTATAAAACATGAATCAAGGGAGAAATATCTCATTAAAATGACCATGGAATCATACGAGCTAATCACAATCAGTGACCGAACATCATATATCATGACATGAGATAATATTATCATAAATGGACCTTAATATAATTTTAAGACATATAAAATAGATTATAAAAATTTGAAAATAATAATAAAACATATAAGAACGTCATAATATGGAATAACATGGAAAAATGGCATAAAAATAGGGATATGTAATCATAAGATAATGATAAAACCCATTCATGTCCCCAAATTATGTTGTGAATGAATCCAATCATTACAAAACATTATTATATGAGAAAAAATAATCATTTTCCTACATTTAATCTTTATACCATGATATATAAAATATTACCTAATTCATTAGTGGGATATATAAGACCCCACCCATCACATAATGATAAACCAAACATATGTATACCACACCAAATTAATAATACGGTATATCATGAAAAACATATGAAAAAATGGGGTTCGTATAATTTTGAAGAAGGTGATAGGGATTTATTGAAGTCAACCCATTAAAAGAATCACTAATAATGAATCTTTGAAAATAATTAAAGTTTAAGTATCTAAATGTGATGTAGATGATAAAAATTAATGAATATGAAAGGAAATTATTTTTAAGTTGTTTTAAATAGAAAACCACATTAGTGACAGAGTTTAATGATTTATCTTTTATAATAAGATAAGAGTAGATGTAGAAATTATAAAATATTATATATAACCCAATTTCAAATTATGAAAAATAATATTTATATTAAGAAGAATATATACATGGAAGAGAGTCATTTAAAATAATGAGAATTATTCTTAACAACATCATATTTTTAGAAATAATAAATTAATAAAATATTAAGATTATAATATGAAAATGTACATATCCCATATATAATGATAAAATACTATATTAATTAAATAAGTAATTGAATATAAGGATAATATAAGTGTATAGTCAAGTGAGAATGTTTGTGACCCAATAAAAAATATATTGAGTAAAAAACACACTTACAAAATTGGTTGTATAGAAATAAAAAAAATATGAAATGTAGGATATGAAACGGAACTAGAAATAAAATTATTAAACATTAATTTATGATAATATAACTTAATGATGCAGTAGTTACACCATTTCATAAAAGAATATGTGTATAATATGAAAACACAAATTAATAAAGGGTAATTGTGATGAAAACCCATACCTTGGATTATTTATTGGTTAGATGAACTTAAACCTCATGTATATAACTCCTAAAACTTATTAAATATATATTTTAAAACATTATTCATATTTATCACCTTTTAAATTAATCATATATATTCATTTATTATGCATTTATTACTTATTGTTAGTTAATACAGATCATTGATGTTAACCTTTTTAATCATTCCCAATCTATTTTGATATAATGATTTAAGTAATTATTCCATGTTCATGTTTTAATTATCTATATAATGTTAATTTTTTAGGAATGGAATTTCCAAAATTATTTATTAATATCCAAGTTCAATCTGTTGAATTTTCATGTATGATTCAGAAATATGAAACATGTAACGGTCTTGTTTCTGTAATTTTTAACAAACTAATGGAGGTATCTTAAAAATGAGATAAATATTAACATTAACATTAAGGAAAAAATTATTATTATTATAATCATATATTATATGTGGATAAACTTTATAAATTTCAATTGGTTTTCCAAAATAGATTTAAATTAAGAAAAGTGTATCAGTAAGATCATTTTATGTGGTTAAATTTACAATGACTATTTATTGTTGATACTATCAATAGAATGATCTATTTATCTTTAAAAAAGTTAAATCATGTCTAAAATATCATATTTATTCATTATATAATTGTTTAGAGTTATTCATGTATGGAAACAAGGGAATATGAATCACATCATCCATGGAGCTGATGAACTGGCCATTGTATGGGTGATAATTTAATTTTAATATTAAATAGAGGGATAATGTTAGATAATTGATATTACAATGATATAGTAAAATTTAGTTTACATATGATATTAATTTAATTATATCATTATGGATTGAAGATATTTTTAGGAGACAAAAAAAGAAGGAAACATGAATGAACTCGATTAAAACAATTACCTCATCCTTATATATCCACATTTAGGAAACTCTTTAAGACTCTATAAAGTGGACTTTTAGTGATACCATAACCTATAAGAAATGGGAAAGAGTTTTGGGGAGTTTTTTATTGTATATTTTGGACGATCTAAGATTCTTATGGTGTGTGGAGATGTGGGGTGGTGAAGGGGTCCTTTAATAATTGAGAGGAGTGGAATTTTTCTGATACTTTTTACATAATTTAAACAGGGAAGACATTTTAAAAAAAATAAATGTGGATAAAATATTTAAAATGGTGGTGGTGGAATAAGTTTATTTGAATAAATACATCATCCACACATTTATAGAATGTTTTTAAAACATTTTAATCCTTTACCACTTTGTTCATCCCTTTTTAATTTATTTTACTTTTATCCAGGTAATTCGATTTTTACCTTAGTAACATATTTTTATTCCGTAAATATATAATTTAATGTATTAAATAATTTGAACCTATTTAATCCAAATTTTAAAACCATTTTATTATATTCAATTTCTAAAAGTATTAATAATTAACTCAAAATAATAATTGTATAATTTTTAGAAATAGAAAAAAAATATTTTGATCAAAAAAGTGAATTTTGACTAAAATTATATAGAGTATTTATTTACATGAAAATTATCAGTTATTATTATATAATAATGGATAAATTTACTTTAAAACCATGCCAAAATGTAATAGTATTTTTTAAATACATAATTATAGGAAAAGTAAAAGCATATTTTTCTATTTGAATAAAATAAAAATTACTTTCAAAAATTTTAAGAATATGTTTCTAAATTGAACAATGTTTTAATACATTCATTTGATGCACAAATACATATTTTTTTGAGAATTTTTTTTATAAATTGTTAATTCATTCTTATATCCTAATGATTCCATAAAAGTTATGATATTTATAAAAATTGTATTTTTTTACTATTTACAAAAAAATTAAAACTTTTAAGAGAAGTCCCAAAAATTCACCATATTCTAATTTTTACATTTTTAATCCAAAGGTAAAGTTAATTCAATTAAAATAAAATTATAAATTTTAATAATTTTAATTTTAAATGAAAATAGGCAGTACATTGAGAAATCGTTTTTTTAATGATTATTTCTAATAATTTATTTGTTCTTAACCCCCTTACATATTAATTAATAAATAAGTGACTATTAATATATTTTTAATACAATGAATAATTTAACTACTGTTTTCCTTTAGAAGTGATAAAATTTTTAAAAGAAATATTACACATAAAAATATAATATTTTTAAAAAATAGATATTTTAAAAATAAATTATTTTATTCCAAATTTATTATGTATTTAAAAAACATTACATTAATTTTATCAAATTATTTGTATTAAATACACCCTTTATTATTTAATTAAATTCATTTTTTAAAATTAAATATTTTAAAATTCCATAATTTATAGAAAGACATGTAATATTTTTTTCATTAATAGTTATATATTTATATGATCCTAACATCTACATAAAAAACCCTTTAAGGCCTCTTCATAAGATATAATTACAAGATAAGAAATGGTGGTAGTCATAAGTGATGATTTAACTAGAATGGGGCTCGTAGTAATTTCTACAAGCTTGGACATCTCTCATAAATGTTTTTTCTCAGGCCCTTATTGTTTATATTCAAATTGGGATTAGTCTAAGGAAAACACTAGTGAAAATACTTCCCTTACCATATTATAAAAATGAGGCTCATAAGGAAGACTAATATCAATTGATTCAATTTTATTTTCTTTCTACATATATTTCATAATTCAATTACTGAAATTTTTACCCATCAATTTAATGAAAATGTTATAATGGTTATATTTAAAATTTAAAATTTAATTTATTTAGTTTGGAGTTACATGTGAAATAAACTATTTATCACAAAATTAATAATTTAAAGGGAAATATATATTAAAATCATGGGATTTTATAGTCATCACCAAAGAATTGAAAATTTTCTCATTGGTAGGTAAACCGAAAATTAATGGGACTTGTCATATAAAAATTATAAATATATTATAATAATTATTTAGTAGATCACTAAATTTATATCATGATTATACACTCATTAATTAATTTATATAGTTGTTTTAGATGCGAGAATGATAATATATGATATAATAAGGAAAAATAAAAGGGAAAAAGTGAAAATGTTTACCTCATTGTAGACCTCACTCCTTTTTCTAAACCCTAAATTAATTACAGGATTTATTTTTCATGATACTATAATGTACCTAAGCATACCAAGAGTTTATGGAGTGATATTTGTTTATATATTTGGAAATGGGAAGGATTGGGGGAATTATTTTCTATGAGGCTGAGGGGGGATATTTTTTACTTAGAGGGGACATGTGTTTTTGGTTAAAATAATAAATAAAATATTATTACTAGACTAAGACATTAAATAGTGGTTTTTTGATACAATGAATAATTTTTAATTTTTCATTAATTTAAAAACTTTCTACTTCTGAATTTATTTTTATAAAAATAATGGAAGAAAAAAATTTAGTTCATAATGGGATACGTTATAATATTTGGCTTTGGAAAGAAATTTTTAGGTTTGGAAATTAAATATATTATGGGGGATTGGAATTGGGTATTTAATCAATATTTATTAAATGTGAGGGATTGGGTATATACGTAGATATGATTGATAAATTTTTAGGTGCCTAGGATAATGATGTATCACTGAGAAGAGGGGTTAGATTAGTGGTAATATTTTATGATTTTGTATAAATATAAATTTACCTCTATTACTTTTTAGAGTATTTATCCTCTCAAATTTATATCTAAGCTGTAACATCTCATTTTTCTATGTATTATTTTTGGATATTATATGTAATAATTACAAGACCAAGCGTTGAGATAGCGTGTGATTCTGAGGCCCAATGTGTTTGGAATAAATATTTGAAATACATTAAGAATATTGAATAGTAAATGTACATTTATTTTAGGAAAAAGTGGAATAAATTATAAATGGGTTCCTAGATCAGAAATATGAGGGCACCGTTGAGTTTTGAATTGAGGTTTTACACTAGGCATGACTTAACATTAGTCTATACAATCTGTTTTTGAAAATGTTGTCGTTAGTGTTAAGATGAATAAAATAATTTAATAAATTTATTTTAAAATATTTCATTGATGGAGAGATTATTGATTCTTTAAATATAACCTTATTTCATAATTCTAGGGTTATCTTTATAAACCTAGAACCTTTGGAGGATCATTAGAGAGATCCATAGAGAATCATATAAGGTGAAAAGTGAGAGATTGTGGTTTGATCAATAGATGCACCCTCAGATTCAATGAATCTTTCCATTGAATGAAATGATGCATTATTCTTCAAGAATAATCGAACTGAATAGAGGTATGATGTTTTTTTATTCGTATTTTCTTCCCCATTCTTGATTCCTACAATAAATACAGATCAATCGACTAGTAGATTGATCTGTGGATCGTGCATATTTGTGGCATGGGTTTATTACTGGGTGATTTGGGATAATTAATGTGAATATATTCATTATTTATCTTATGAAAATGAATCATGATTGACACATACATTGATCGAGGTTCGTTCCTATCATTTTTTGAGCTTTTCTCCCCCAATTTTGTAAATCACCACATGAGTTCTTTGTTTGGACTGAGGTTCAACTATCTCTGATTAATTGATTGTTGTACAACCATTTATTAGAGAAAAGACCTGATATCATAGATCTGAGATTGGAATGATACAATTGAGGTGAGACAATTGAGATAGAGCGATTCAGGTGAAGGATGATTCTCGATTTCACGTTCATCGGTGTTCCTCAGCTTGTAATGAAGAACGACAATTTAATCCATTTTTTGAGAAGATATAGTGATATAACATGTTGTTCGACGATGGAAAGGTATGGAAGACCTTGGATCATCAATTTCAGGATGAATGGATCACCGTATAGAAGAAGCATCATCAACCGGGATGAGCTTCAAAAGAATGAGTTACTCGGGAAAATAAACATCCACGCGGTCTGTAATCTAGGATTACAAGGTGTTTGGGAACCCTCGTTGTGGCTCTAGGGTTTGGATAATGTAAATGATAACCTGAAATTTTACCCATATCACATGGTGTGTGAGCATCCCTAGTTGACTTTATGTGTAATTTGGAAGTATATGGACATGAGTTGTAGTACACGAGCATAGGCACACCATGTACTCCCACATAGACATGGAATGACATACAATGAATGGTACACGGACACCAATTCAATACACAGATAGGGTCACGTGACACGGGCACGATACCATGTGTCTCTATAAACAATTTACTACTTGTACAAGATATGTATATGGAGACTACATGTCAAGTGAGGTTCATCCACATGGGCAAGACTTGGGATAGGTGGGTATGTCCTGTACCCATTGGGTCACACCATTTAGTCCCATAAAGAGTTAATTAGGTGATCTGTTTTCTTATTTTGGACATGTATAGGCTGAGTGAATTCTCGTGGTCCTTTTCCTTGAAGGTATAGTGTGATATTACATCCACATCACTATATTGTGATCCCCTCTAGAGTCCGAGTCTAATATTGTGTTATGGTGTCCCTCTATGAGACTGGAGTGTGATCCTCTACCATCCATAGTTGGAGTTTGTAGAATTGGAATGACCTCCCTGATAAGGGTGTTGATCCTTCTTATAGAATTCTATATCGGTAAGGCTTGTGGAATTATTGCCCTATGATCCCCTATATAGCGGGTTGATCCATACTATGTTTTTGAGGCCCCCTACAGTTTTGGGAATTAACCCCTATCTGTGTATCATTGTACCCTTAGACCAAGGAACATACTTTTGAAAGATTTGATGACCTAGATCTTTTCTTCGAGTGTCTCGGATAAGAGCATGGCATGTGGACTGAGTTCCTCACTAAATGAGCATTGCTACGAAAAGGTTTATATAGCAGACAGTTGGTTATGACCACCTGATGGTGTGGTGTCTCTCCAGAGTATATCTAGGGTTTTTTTTCGTACATTGATTGTTATATCTTTTATTGAGTTGAAATCAATTGGTGATTCGTGTTTTTTGTTTTTGGGGTGTCCTAGTAAGTATTTTTATACTCAAACCTGCATGGAATTTGACCACATGTTTTATTTCTTGTGCAGATGAACACTCTTTTTTATAGTGTCATGGGAGGAAAGGGAGTGGGTGGAGTGTAACTAGAGTTTTATAGACTAAGGTGTTTACCAAGAGTGTTCTTTTGATTTAGTAATTTCCCTTAGAGCAGGTTGGACTATTTATACTTTCTGGTTGGTCTTTTATTTGGCCCCCTTTTCCCCTTTCAGTACTTTATTATCATAATATGTTGTGGGATCATAAATTTATGGTTGCATTATTTCAGTTCTTTTAAATTTTATTATTACGTGGGGTTAAATATATGTGTGTGTGTGTGTGTGTATAGATGTACTTTAGTTTAATGCCTCCCATTTATGGGATAGGCCTACTCATCACTAATCGCTATCCCCAAGCCTATTAGAGGTGGGCTTGGGGTAGTCACGACACATGCCCCTATGGGATGGGTTGTGACATAGTGGTATCAAAGAGGTCGATTCAACTTTAGGTCTTGAGTCAATGAGATTGGTTCATTCCCATAATGTTTAGTGTTTTGATTTTGGATTTCAGTCCAGGTATTCAACTGTTGGTGTGGCAACTAAAGTATTCATACATTAGGACTATAATCGCATGTTTTCTAATCGGTACACGAGAACAATGATTTTAAGGAAAAATGGTACATACATCATATAGAAATGGTTTTGTTTCCCATGTCCTTATTGACTAATATCCCTAGATATACCCTTTTGATTGTGGTGCATCTTATTTTATTTCAGGATGCCTCCCTGTAGATAGTTATCTTGGATTCCACAGCATGATCATGAGGATGATATGCATAGTGAAGAGGCATCAGTTCAAGGACTTACACAAGAGATAACACCTCTGTGTGGTTTACCATATATACCACCACCAATGAAGTAGCAGCTAGAACCAACACTACCATCTGAGGATGCATGTTGGATGATTGCATTGTACAAGTTTCACAGGTAGAAATCTCCCAGGTTTTAGGGTGAACCAGATGCACAAATGGCTGAGTACTAGCTAGAGGTAGTCACTCATGATTTTCTTTCAGGTGAGGACACTTGTAGACCAGATTGCAGTCCTCGTGGTGAGTCTTCTTTAGGGATCTATGAGGAGAGGGTGGATTTTGGTGACTCACTCACACTATAATACATGATGTGACTGTTATGACTCAAAGTGTCTCTGTTTATTTAATATTGACATTATTTTAGTAAAAATAACATGTGAAATTATAAAAACTGATCAAAAGAATTCAGATTGTTTGGACAGTTTAAAAAAATGATCCATAAGTTATTTTTGATGTATATGAAACAACAGAACCTCAATCCAATGTTTTGTGTGATCGTTTTGACTTTAAGTGTGTATATTTATATTAAATTAATAATAAATTTATAGAAAAAAAAGAACGAGTGACATACTAAATACCAAGAAAAGGAATTATTATCATTATGATACTTTAGGATAATGATCCATCAGTAATTTGTGTAAGAACCCGGATCTTCGTTTCAGGTACGCCTTTCTTTTTTCTGGAGTTTTTAAGAAAAATTGAGTTTCTAGAAAATTTCGAAGTACACACCGTGTACTTTTTGAGTACATGACGTGTAATCTTATCCGGTGCGAAGCCGTGTGCAGGCCATGCGCGGGCCACACACACAGTATGTACGGGTGACGTGGAGGCCGATTTTGGCAGAGTACGGAAAAATCTAGTACACGCCATGTACTCTAAAAGTACACACCGTGTAATTGTCTTTTTTTCACTAAACGCACCGGGGTCGCGCCGGACGTACAGAACACACCCCTTCTCCAGGTTCTTTGTCCGAGAGTGACCCTTACGTCCGGATCTTCCCCGAGATCCCGCCTCTCCGTCCATTCTCTGATTCGAGCTCTGTCGATTGAGTTGGAAGCACAACGGTGAGTTCTTCCTTTTTCTTGGGCCTTGTTTTCCAATTCGTCCTCCTTCTCAAGTTATCTAAGGTTGGAATTTTTGTGTGTTTTCTCAGATCTACGACGTTCTAGGGAGAATCAGTCGTCGTGGATCAAGTATATTGATCTCCTAGGATCGTGGTAGGTGGTTTGTGCCTTTCTTTAGAAATTCGATGAGTGTTTTGTGCAAATTCCACCAATACCCTTGAACGAGGTATTGTGTGTTCCTTTTTTCCCTTGTTTTATTGCCTTCTTTGATTGATTTCTAGATTAGATGTTTTTCCTATGATTATGGTAGTTTTTACTGTACTCTAGATGTTTTCCATGCTTGTTTTACTTGTTTGGTGTTTTTCCGGTTACCATGCCTAGTTGTAGGATAGTGGAACTATTGCTTTGTTATGCTATTGAGACTTAGATTGATAGCTAAGTAGTTCTTGAGTTTTACTTGGATGATACACGTGCGCTGAGCATGTTGGTTTCACATAGTACCGTGAGAACCTAGTGTAGTAGACCACATGGAGAATAAATGTAAGGTCTTCTCTAGAGTGTCTTTTAATACGATGAGAGACCACAGAGGAAATTGATGATGAGTTATTCCTCAGAGAGTCTGTAGTTCCTTGACATGGGCCATAGGGGGAATGAGACGTGGAGTGCTTCCCTAGAGAGGCTTTAGCACGATACGAGACTATATGGGGAATTGACGGTGAGTGCTTCCTCATAGATTCTATTCTTAGCTAAACCAGAGGGGTGAGACTGTTTGTTCCTCCTAGGGAGTTTCTAGTACTTTTAGGTTGAACCATAGGGGTTAGGTTGTGAGAGCTACCCAGAGGGTTACCTGTTTTATTCTTGTTGCTGGCTATTTACTTTTTCACATTATATGCTAGAACTCTGGACTGTAATTGCTTTGTATTTTTCATGTTTACTATTCCTGTACTTTACTTGGAATGTATTCATTGACTATTAGGCATAGATCTTTAGGTGGTTGCCTACTAGGACTTTTTCTCACACCCTATTTGGTCCATGCTTTTGGGCCCAAGCAGATTATGTTGTTGCAGGTATAGATAAGGGAAACCGCCCTTCTACTTCAGGTTCTTGATTGCACTGGAGTTGGAGAGTATGAGACTGAGCCATGTCTTGCGATGCTGAGGAGTTTAATTTGTTTTCTTTTGAAACTTTTTTTTTCAGTTGTAATTTAGCACGTTAGTTTGTTTACTTCTTTTCATGGACATATGTACCATGTTGCATCATTATTAGTTTATACATTGCTTCTGTTGTTCAGTTCAGTTGTTGTATGCTGTTTATTGTTTCTGTTATTGTGTCTAGTTGTTCATCCGCTGTATACATTACCGAATGAGGGCATAGTTTCCCCACCGAATCACCAAGGCCCTTGCTGCTAGTCGGTGGCCTCTGGTATTTGGGGAAATGCACTTGAGGTCATGTGACGAACCGGGTACGGGGCACCAGTGGAGGGGCTCCGAATTCGGGTTGTTACAAAGTGGTATTAGAGGGAGTTTCTATTTTCTTGATTTACTGTTTGGAGACTTTAGCCAGGGGTAGGATGGATTTGGAACTTGGTATTAAGCTGTTCTCTGGATTTTCTAACCCATGTATATGGAAAATCCACACTACCTCTTTAATTGTAGTTTTCTGGTTTTGAGATTTTATGGTTGATATGATTTCACCTAGAGTGATTCACATGACTTGTGTTTTTAATTCCTTGACGATTGTGGTTCTATTTTTGTCGCAACCTGATGAGATGAGGGTATTCAATCTCATGCATCATATAGGAACTTGTAGAAATCACATTCCATTAATTCTTGCCATGCCATCTAGGGTGAATTAGAGATTGCATGCTGTTGTGATAGACTTTGTGTAGATTATGCATGTTGTTGTGATAGATGCTTGATAGAATCTCTGCTTCCTTGTTATAGGATTGTTTGTTTTCTACTTTTCTTAAATGAATGCCATGTTTTGATTCGCGGGGAGTATGAGCCCTCACGAATTGGAATTTGGAACCTCTCTGCCTTGTTTTCTGTGTTTTCTGGGATCTGTGCAATTTCTGAGCTACTCCCAAAAAATCCCAGAATACATGATGTGTACTTTTGACTACACGCCGTGTAGTTTTTAGGTCATGTCACTAAACATGTGAGCAGGGACACGCTGTTTTGGATGTAACTTCAGGAACACGCCGTGTACGGTTGGTACACGCTTTGTAGTTCAGAGTCGTGTACTCGGCCGTGTCACTAACAACACGGGTCAGGGAAGCTCGAGTAGAACACGTCGTGTTGTAAAGGAACACGCCGTGTAGTTCCGTCCAGGTACCCAGCCGTGTCACGAACAACACGGGTCGACATCACCTTCTCTTAGACAAGCCATGTGGTGTTTGGAACACGTCGTGTAGTCTTGTTCAGGTACCCGACCGTGTCACGAACAACACAGGACAGTGTCACCCTCACCTATACATGCCGTGTTTGTTCGGAACATGCCGTGTATGGTCCATCCATGTAGAAGACCATGTATTTTAACAACACGGGCCGCCAAAGCCTTGTCTAGTACACGTCGTGTCTGTCCAAAACATGTCGTGTAGTCTCGGGTTAAGTCGGACCGTGTGGGTTAACCATGTAAGTTTGAGGTGCTACACAACCTGTAGGGAAAGGGTACGTGCCCATGTTAGTGGCTTAAGAAGACACACAGTGTAGTTTCATACACGTCGTGTAGTCGTGTTTTGTAAACTTTTGTGTTTTCCTCCTCCTATTCCAGTTTTGTACTCTTGTGTTTACTGTCCTTGTTTTTTTCTAATCTAAGGTGTGCTTTTTATCTTTTAGAGATATGCCTCTAAGACGTCTTCCGGTTGTATGTCTGTCATCAAGATGTGATCAGACGCCAGATATGGCTGATTAGGGACCTCCTGCCGACCCTCCAGTCGAGCAAACCTTGGCACCAGCTGTCAAACCAGTTGCATGCGCTGATGCGCAGTTAAGGGAAGGTTTTATGATGATGATGTAGACCTTTCAGGGAGCACCGCCTCCTGCCACAACTATGGGAAACTTGACGTGGGTCTTTCAGCAGTAGCCTCCTCCTACGTTCTCAGGGGAAGGAGGACCTCAGGCTGCATAGTCATGGATGGAAGCCATGCTGACTATCTTCGAGCATCTGGAGATGCCTCTAGAGAGGCGGGTCAGGATCGCTAACTATATGCTCTAAGAATCCTCCAAGAGGTGGTGGTACGTGATCTCACGGGCGGTTCTCCATTAAGTTATGTGTTGGGAGGAGTTCCAGTGCATGTTCTATGACTACTTCTACCCGGAGACCCTAATGGCCGACCGAGCCTGGGAGTTCATGAGCTTAGAGCAGGGTACTCTTTCTGTCATGGAGTATTTATCTTGTTTCACTGAGCTACAGCATTTCACACCCCTCTGGGATGGGAGTGGGGTGTTCTTAGCAAGGAATTTTGAGGATGGTCTCAGGTGATAGATCCGCTCGTAGGTGAATATCTTCCAGTTGACTTCCATCACTTCCATCGTCAATCGGGCACTGATTGCGGAGTGCAACCTGAGAGACTTCGGAGCTGTGAGCCAGGACAGTTCTACTTCCAGATCAAGTTTTCCTCCAGATGATAGCAGGAAGTGCCGTAGGGAGTCTACGCGCGGTGATCCAAGGAAGCGATATGCGTCGTCAGGCAGCCAGGTGATATGCTACGAGTGTGGCCGATTAGGGCACATGAGGCCGCAGTGCCAGAGAGACCCCGTGGAGTGCCGATCTTGAGGAAATATGGGGCACCTTCAGCGTTTCTTCCAGGTTTTCTCACCAGTAGCTAGTGACCGGGGTTCTTCTATGACTCCTCATTCAGGAGAAACACCACCAATTTCTCACCAGTCAGGTAACTGGAGTTCTTCCAGCCGTTCGGGCTGAGGTGGAGGTCGAGGCCATGGAAGTCAACCACCAGTCCCTCAGTATCAGCAAGGTGGATCAGCTCAGAGTGGTCAGCTAGGGGCGTAGGGCCGCAGTGCAGGCCAGTCTTTTTCCGTAGAGTAGACCTATCAGGAGCAGGATCCCGACCCTTCTATAGTTCGAGGTATGATTTTAGTATCCTTAGTTTTATCTTTAGCTCTTTTTTATACTGGTGCTACGCATAGTTTTATCTCTGTTTCTGCTGTGGAGATCATTTGGCTCTGTGTCTTTTATTTTTCCAACTCATTGACACTAGAAACCCCTTTGGGGAAGAGGACATCTAGTGTACGCCATTACAGAGACTGCCCTCTCGAGGTTGTAGGGTATCGTTTCTCATGGGATCTTTACGTCCTAGAGATGACTTGCTATGATGTCATCCTCAGGATGGACTGGTTGGTTCCCTTCTAGGAAGTCGTCGACTGTTATCACAGCAGAGTGAGTTTCGTTTCACCAGAGGGCGAGTCTTTTCTTCATATAGGTGAACGGGACGTTCAGGCGAGTTGAACAGGACTCGAGCATCATGGGCTAGAAAGGGTGACCGCCTAGATTTCTAGTCTTTATCTGGATGATCAGAAGACTTTGTAGTTGGAATTTCATCTAGAGGTGGGTCGTTTCAGGGATGTCTTTCCAAAGGAATTTCCATTTTTTCCTCCAGAGCGTGAGGAAGACTTCTCTATCGAGATCATTCCAGGAGTGGCACCAGTTTCCATTCCTCCCAATAGGATGGCTATGACTGAGTTACAGGAGCTCAAGAAGTAGTTGGAGGAGTTGCAGACAAAGGGTTTTATACGACCCAGTACTTCTCCTTGGGGTTCGCCTGTCCTGTTTGCAAAGAAGGTAGATGGTGCCCTTCGACTTTGTGTGGATTGTCGGAAGTCGAACCGGTTGATGGTCAAGAACCGATATCACTTGCCGATGATCGATGAACTCTTTGATCATCTTCGAGGTTCCCAGGTGTTCTAGAAGATCGACTTGAGGTCTGGTTATCATCAGTTACGCGTTAGACCATCAGATATACCCCTAACAGCCTTCAGGAGTAGGTATGGTTTCTACAAGTACACAGTCATGCCATTTGGTCTCACAAACGCGCCTTCAGTTTTCATGGCACTAATGAACCGAGTGTTCCATCCTTACATGTACTCTTTCATCGTGGTCTTCGTGGATGATATCTTGGTGTACTCTCACACTTGACATGACCATGCTACCCATATTGAGATCATTCAGAGTACACTAAGAGAGCATCATCTCTATGATAAACTCTCGAAGTTCCACTTTTGGATGGACCAGATTCACTTCTTGGGTCATGTCATCTCAGAGGAAGAAGTATTTGTGGACCCAGATAAAGTGAGACCTGTAGTTTTCTAGGAGCAGCCGAAGAACGTTTTTGAGGTACGGAGTTTCCTAGGGATGGATGGATACTACAGACGCTTCATTCAGGAATTTTCATGCCTAGAAGCACCTTTTACAAGTCTAACCACGAAGGGGGCGGAGTTCTTAAGGTCAAATTCTTGTGAGACATCCTTCCAATAGCTAAAAGGAATATTGACATCAGCGCCGATACTAGTCTTTCCAGAGCCAGGCAAGAGATATACGGTTTATTGTGATGCTTTAGGTATCGGGCTATGAGTTGTGCTTATGTAGGGAGATGGAGTCATTGCGTATGGGTCTCAGCAGTTGAGGCCACATGAGAAGAACTACCTGACGCACGATCTGAAGTTGGCAGCTGTTGTTCATGCCTTATGCTGTTGGAGACTCTATCTTCTGGGAGAGAAATTTGTGGTCTTCACCGACCATAAGAGTCTCAAGTATATCTTCACTCAGCGTGATCAAAATCTGAGGCAGCGTAGGTGGGTCGAGTATCTTCAGTTTTTTGATTTCGATCTTACCTATACGCCAGGAAAGGGAAACGTAGTGGCAGATGCGTTGAGAAAGAGAAATCGGATTTAGGAAATTCAGGAGGCCAGCACTGAGTGGTAGATTATGGCTTTTTTCTCTGAGATGCATCTGTTGGTGCATGACAGACAGGGACATACATTTCAATCTTTTGTAGCTGTTACTTCAACACTACTTGATTGGGTATGGATGAGGCAGCTATCTGACTCAGAAGGATTAGTTCTGTGGGAGAGTGTGTCAGGAAAGGACCCTCTTCTTGGATGGACAGTGGGATAGGATGATACCTTGCATTTCCTGGGACGCTTAGGGGTGCCAGCAGACATACGCGAGGAGATAATGCTGGATTTTCATTCCTCAGTTTGGGCAGTTCATCCTAGTGTCAGCAAGATGTATCGGGATCTTCATCACCAGTACTGGTGGCCTGGTATGAAGAAAGATGTTTCTGGTTTCGTCATGAGATGCTCTACTTGTTAGTAGGTGAAGGCATAGAACCAGCGACTAGCAGGCCTTTTACACCAGTTACCCATTCTGGAGTGGAAGTGGAACGATGTTGCGATGGACTTTGTGACCGGGTTGTCGAGGTCACCTCGAGGGAACGATGCTGTTTGGGTTATCGTCGAAAGGCTCACGAAGGTTGCTCACTTTGTGCCAATCAAGGATACCTTCAGTGTCGATGATCTGGGATGACTTTACATCAGATAGATTGTACGTCTGCATGGAGTTCCACACTGTATTTTTTCATATAGGGATGCGCGTTTCACCTCTCAGTTATAGTAGGGAATTCAGAAGACGTTGGGTACACAGGTACTTTTGAGTACATAATTCCATCCCCAGACTGATGGCCAGTCCGAGCGTACGATCCAGGTGCTAGAGGATATGCTCAGAGATTGCATCCAAGACTTTGGTGGTTCTTGGGAGAAACATATCCCTCTGGTGGAGTTTTCCTACAACAACAGTTTTTAGGGGACTATTCAGATGGAACCTTATGAGGTTCTTTATGGTAGGCCATGCCGATCACCCTTATGCTTGCTGGAGGCAGGAGAGGCAGCTTTGCGGGGACCTCATCTTGTTCAGGAGACTTCAGAGCAGATAGAGTTGATTCTGAAGAGGATGGCTACACCACAGTCTCGGTAGAAGTCTTATGCTGATCAGCAGAGACGACCTCTGGAGTTCGAGGTTGGGGATCAGGTTTTCTTGCGTGTAACACCAATGTTAGGACACAGGAGGATTTGGAGACATGGTAAGCTTTCACCACGGTGGGTCGGGCTATTTGAGGACTTGGAGAGAGTTGGTCTAGTTGCCTATCGGTTGTAGCTACCTCAGAGGTACCGGGACATGCACGACGTATTCCACGTCTCTCAGCTTCGACATTACATTTCAGAACCGTCTCATGTACTTCATCCAAAGGAAGTTGAGCTCGAAGCGGATGCGCCGTTTGAAGAGCATCCTATTTGGATTTTCGATCGTAGTACGAAGGTTTGCAGTGGGCGGTCTATCCCCATTGTACGGGTGCTATGGCAGCATGGGCGAGTACATGACGAGACCTGGGAGAGGGTGGCCAATGTACTATTATAGTGGCCGGAGCTGTTTAGGGTTTTTTCTTATGTGCCTCGCTGGGGAAATTTGGGGATGAATTTATTTAAGGGGGGATGTTTTTATGAACCTAGATCTTCGTTTTCGCACGCCTTTCCTTTTTCTGGAGTTTTTCAGAAAAATGGAGTATCTGGAAAATTTTGAAGTACACACCGTGTAATTTCTGAGTACACACTATGTACTCTTCTCCAGCGCAAAGCCATTTGAGGGCCATGCCCGAGCCACACACATGGTGTGTAGGGGTGATGTGGAGGCCGATTTTTGCAGATTATGAAAAAACCTAGTACACGCCGTGTACTCTAAAAGTACACCCCGTTTACTTTTCTATTTTTTCACTAAACGCACTGGGGTCATGCCTGACAGACAAAACACACCCCTTCTCCAGGTTCTTCGTACGAGAGCGACCCGTACGGTTGAATCTTCCCCAAGCCCCCGCCTCTCCATCCGTTCTCCAATTAGAGCTCTGTCGATTGAGTTGGAAGCTCAGCGGTGAGTTCTTCTTTCTGGTTGGGCCTTGTTTTCCAATTCTTCCTCCTTCTCAAGTTATCTAAGTTTAAACATTTTGTGTGTTTTCTCAAATCTACGATGTTCTAGGGAGAATCAGTCATCGTGGTTCAAGTATATCGATCTCCTATGATTGAGGTAGGTGGTTTGTGACTTGCTGTAGAAAGTCGATGAGTATTTTGTGAAAATTCCACCAATACCCTTGAATAGGGTATTGCATGTTCCTATTTTTCCTTTGTTGTATTTCCTGATTTGATTGATTTCTAGAGTAGATGTTTTCCCAATGATTACGGTAGTTTTTACTGTACTCTGGATGTTTTCCATACTTGTTTTTCTAGTTTCCCATTTTCTGGTTGCCATTCCTAGTTTTAGGATAGTGGAACTGTTGCTTTGTTATGCTGTTGAGCCTTAGATTGATAGCCAAGTAGTTTTTGAGGTTTACTTGGATGATACATGTGCGCTGAGCATGTTAGTTTCACACAGGACTGTGAGAACCTAGTGTAGTAGGACACATGGAGAATAGATGTAAGGGCTTCTCTAGAGTGTCTTTTAATACGATGCGAGACCACAGGGGGAATTGACGATGAGTGCTTCCTCAGAGAGTCTGTAGTTCCTCAATGTGGGCCACAGGGGGTATGAGACGTTGAGTGATTCCCCAGAGATCCTTTAGAACGATACTAGACTATCGGGGGAATTGACGGTGAGTGCTTCCTCAGAGAGTCTATTCTTAGCTGAACCAGTGGGGTGAGACTGTGTGTGCCTCCTAGAGGGTTTGTAGTACTTGTAGGTTGAACCATAGGGGTTAGGCTATGAGAGCTACCCAGAGAGTTACCTGTTTTATTCTTATTGCTGTATGTTTACTTTTGCACTTTATATGCTAGAAAAATGGACTGTAACTGCTGTGTATTTTTCCTATTTACTTTTCCTATACGTTACTTGCCATGTATTCATTGACTGTTAGGCACATATCTTTGGGTGATTGCCTACTGGGACTTTGGATCACACCCTTTTTGGGCCATTCTTTTGGGCCCAAGAAGATTATAGTGTTGTAGGTATAGATAAGGGAAACGCCCTTCTACTTCAGGTTCTTGATTGCACTGGAGTTGGAAAGCTTGGGATCGAGCCATGGCTTGTGATGCTGAGGAGTTTACTTTGTTTTCTTTTGCACCTTGTTTTTCAGTTGTACTTCAGCACGTCGGTTTGTTTACTTCTTTTCATGGACATATATACCATGTTGCATCATTATTAGTTTATACATTGCTTTCGTTGTTTAGTTCAATTGTTGTATGCTGTTTATTGTTTCCGTTATTATGTCTGGTTGTTCTTCTTCTGTATACTTTACCTAATGAGGGCATAGTTTCCCCACCGACTCACCAAGGCCCACGCTGCTAGTCATCAACCTCTAGCGTTTGGGGAAATGCGCTTGAGGTCATGTGGCGAACCGAGTACAGGCGCACCAGTGGAGGGGCTCCAGATTCGGGTCGTTACAATTTGTGATGTGTAGGAATCAAACACAACTTAATCTAATGAACGATGTTACCGGTATGACCAAAATTTACGGTTATCAGTTTAAAATTGACATTTTAGCTCAAAACGTGTCACTCACTGAAAACCAAGAAAACACACTCCTATTGTCTTCATAACTGAAGAAAAAGTTTCATAAGTTAATTGTGGTTTGTATGAAGTGGTCTCATGTCAAACTGATACATGATGTGACTAATATGACCCAAAATGTGTGTTTCAAGTTTGAAATGTCATTTTAGTAAAAAAAATATGACTGACATACTAAAAAATGATAAAAAAATCATATTGGTTTGATACACTAGTAAAATGATCTATAAGTATTTTGTGATGTGTAGAAACCAACATAACATCAATCCTAGACACGGTGTGACCGTTATGAGTCAAAGTGTTTCTTTTTATTTAAAATTTACATTAATTTTATTATAAATAGAACTGATATACTGAAAACTGAGAAAATGCATTCAGATTGATTTTATTATATTTTACAATGATCTATGAGTCATTTTTGATATGTAGAAATCATCCCCACCACAAATATAATGCATGATGTGACAGGTATAACTCCAAATGTGTCATTTTCTTTAAAATTGACATTAATTTAAGTAAAAAGAACAGGTGACATACCTAAAACTGAGAAAATAATTTCATTTTTGTTGATTCTTTAGTAAAATGATGAATGAGTCATTTTTGATGTGTAGTAATCAAACCCAACTCAATCTGATACATTGTGTGACTTGTATGACAAAAAGTGTATGTTATCTTTTTAAAATTGACATTTTAGAGAAAAAAACGTTTCACTCACTAAAAACCAATAAAACATGCTATGATTGCCTTCATAATTTAGGTCAGTGATTCATAAGTCATTTTTGATGTTTATGAAGTATTGTCACTTATAACTAATGCACGATGCAACTTTTATGACAAAAAATTCATGTTTTGAGTTTCAAATGATATTTAAGTATTAAACCACCACTGACATTCAGAAAACTATGGAAACACATTTGGATTGTTTTTAAAATTTATGAAAATGGTCCATCAGTCATTTGCGACGTTTATGAATCAACCGCACCTTAATACAACACATGATGTGTAACTCAAAATGTTTCTTTTTTATTTAAAATTTACATTAATTTAAGTAAAAAGAACAAATGACATACTGAAAACATATAAAACTCATTCGGATTATTTTGATACTTTAGGAAAATGATCTATGAGTCATTTTTGATGTATAAGAATCAGTCACACCTTAATCCAATGATTGGTGTGATCGGTATGACTAAAAGTGTCCATTATCAGATTAAAATTAACATTTTAGATCAAAAAGCATCACTCACTAATAACCAAGAAAACACCATTCTATTGTCTTCATAATTTAGGACATCAATTCTTACGTCCTCGATGACGTGTTTGAAGCATTCTCACATAAAACTAACTCACAATACAACCTATATGACACAAAATGTGTGTTTCCGATTTGAAATGACATTTTAGTAAAAAAACACAACTAACATACTAAAATCTGAGAAAATGCATTCATATTGTTCTGATACTTTAGAAAAATGATGCATGAGTCATTTGTGATGTGTAGTTATCAACCACACCTCAATACTATAAATTATGTGATTGGTATAAATCTAAATGTGTCAATTATATTTAATATTAAATTTAGTAATAGAATATGTGATATAATAAAATCCAAGGAAACCCATTCATATTATTTTTGATATTTTATTACAACGATCCATAACTCATTTGTGATGTATAGGAATCAACCCCACCTAAATACAATGCACAATGTGACTGGTATAACTCTAAATGTGTGTTTTTTATTATAAATTGGCATTTTATTAATGTATTATTTCATATTACTATTTTATTTATTTATATATAGTATTACTAACATAATAATTGTTTTCTTCTATAGGTGTAATATTTTACTTGAGTTGGGATGATTTGTTTAACAACTAATACCATGAGAGAACATTTTTGAGAGGGGATCACGAAAATCAAAAGATAAAACATCATTTTTTAACTGTTTGTTGGATAATTGTAAATGTAATTATATAAAACATGGTTTTAAATGTATATATTAGTGTTTTCTGTATATAGCATGGGTGGATATATTTTTATTCATGATTTCAGTTAAATGTATATAGCATTGTTTTCCAAACCCTTGTGTGCACTGTTTGTTTTTTCTACAATTTCATCTTGTATGTGTTTCTTTTTTCATGCTTTGTTCTTGTATCACATTTATTATAATATTATTTATTTTTTATAGTGAAACCATGTAAGAACTAATCTAGATTAGATTGATAAATTTTAAACTTTGTTTTGTGCAGGTTTTTAATGGGTGTTCTATTATATAAATATCACATCTTAGGTAGCTAGGCCTTTATTAGTTCTATTTAAAGTCTATATAAATTCCCCTCTTTATCAGTTCTAATTAAAGAACTTATAAAGTTGTGTTTTATTAGTTCTCAAAATAGGACTGATAAAGGGGCTCCATTATCGACACTAAAATAGTGTTGATGGGGGGGGGGGCTTTATTAGTGTTTTTTATCCCGGATAAAGGACCTCCTTTATCAGCTCTTTTTTTGCATTGTTAAAATATATTTCTAATGATTTTCAATGTGCTATCTATAGTAGTTGACTATGTAAGTATCTATAGAGGACCCATTTCCATACTGATGGGGGGGGGGGGGTTCCACTCTAGTTTCACGAGGACCTGTGCCCTATCTGATTGGGGGTTCTACTAGATTAGTATAGGACCCACACCCAAGATGATGTGGGTTCCACTATATAAGTTAAGGACTCGCACTCATGTGTGATAGGGGGTTCCACTCTGGTCAATGGGGACCCATGACCTATTTGATATGGGGTTCTACCCCGTAGGTTGAGGACCTATGCCTAACCTAAAGGGGGTTTCCAATTTATAGGTCAAGGATACGCACCATGGTGCGACAAGGTGTTTCCACACATATCATCAAGGAATAATACCCTATACTATAGAGGGGTTCCACTCAAAAGTTAGAGGACCCACACCCATGTAGATGGGAGGGGGGGGGGTTCCACTCTAGTGTCTCAGATGATCCTATGCATGATCACTGCCATCGTCGAGTGTCTCCAAAATAAGAACTATCCTCAGAACATTTCACATCATATAAAAACATCCACAACAGAGCACACCATCATTTCCTAAGTGAGAAAACACATAGGATAGGCTACTCGTTGGATAAAATCAAAGTACACACAAAGGATAAATGGAAGATTAAATATTTCTTAAAAGGATCCAAGGGGTACATGGCGTGTGAGTTGACCCACATGACAAGTGGTCCCACTCCATCACATATCCCTATCCTTGGAGGTACACGGCTTTCCTACCATGTATGTATACATGGAATGTTGGGGATATAAAAGGTGTTCACATTCCACTTGGGGCCCCACCTGTGTACACGGTTGTGTCTGTTTATCCAATTCATGTCTATGTAATTTGGAACACAACAATCTTTTTGGATGTGTACACCCACATGGGGTCATACCCATGTTATACGCCAAATGGCTTGTCCACTGATGCATGTGGTAGACAGAATTTTGTGACTCTGTATGACCTTCCATCATTATAAATTCCCAAAACCCTAGTCGTCACAGTGTAGGGGATACATGTTGTGTGTTCATCATGATACACAACATGTAGTTTCATTTCCAACTAAATATTAGATCCATATTCTATGATTAAAATATTAAAATCCTTCTGCAGATCTCACCTCCACACCATCCCCAATCATTGGATCTAGTCTGGATTCGTCGTTTTTGAATATCTGGTGGCTAGAAATCTAATTCCGTTGACCCATAGGGTTTCTCCGTACATCCCGCATGCTTCTGATTATTTCACACTTGATGATTCAGATACCTATTGTTGAAATGATATCACATAACCCTAAAAAACATGTATGAATCCTTTATTCATTTATCTATCACTTATTCTTCATTTCAACCAGATTTTGGGGGTGTGATCAGCCTCAGTACCATATGACAACATTGAATTGGGACCATGGGGTCCAATAGGTGAAGGATGTGATGAAATTGAGGAAGGAAGGAACACAGACAAAGGTTTATGGATCCCTTCCAATAATTATTGGAAAACAATGAAGAACAGTGATAACCAAGGTTAGATAACCCAAATATTAATTAAATAACAGGTACATGGGTGTATGAAAAGGCTAAAATTGGCACAGATCAATGAAATAGATCAATATGCTAAATCAATTTATTCAAAAAATGGGATAATCCATAGTTTTTAGTCTTTATTGGATATTGTATCATTCGTTGTTGAATAACACACCTCCAAATGTGTGGAATAAGTTGTTGTATTCACTTTTCTCTGATATTATTTAATATAGAGTTTCGTTATCATCGAATGTGATTCACCAATAGATGGAGAGGATGAAGATTCTCTTGAAGATCCCAATATTATGAGGAAAAACATGGGATATTCTTCATAATAATACATTTTTAGAACAATTTTTTTGGCAAAATTAATTTATTAAATGAATTAATAAATTAGTTAATTCAATGAATGTACTGCCAATGGGCGAGATATCTGAACGCCATGCAGTGACCTATTTTAGGTCGTTCCTAGGGTAAACATCATATTCCAAACTCAACTTTGGTATAATATTTTAGATCCATTCATCCATTTAATAGTTATCCCATTTCCATTAAGAATCCTTATGTGTGTAATATAAAATATTTTTAATAGATTTATAAAATTAATTTTTGGCACACCGGGGATCAGAATCGAATTTCATCTCTGTTCCTAGCTCTGTAAATAAATGTTGAAATATTTTAAAGTTTTACAAAGAAAAAATAGGTCTCTGCATCATCCAATACATCAATAATTTTCTCCATAAAAGGAAAAAATAAATAAAAAACTTTGGATACTGAGCCCTCATTTTTCTCTCCCTCTCCCAGGAGCTCTCCAACATGTTTTCATGCTACCACAAAATACGAAACAAGGGGATGGTCCATCCACACTATTTCTGTCCTATCGATCCTCTATCACCACTGGGTTCTCTATAAATTTGGATCAATACTCTATTTACATCTCTCCCCAGTCAATGATGAGTGTATGGTCATGAACATATCTCATCCACTACCATAGGTGGAAGACGTCGTGCACCCACTCCAAATGTGGTGGCAGGATGAGGTGATAAGAAACCTCAACAACACTCTGCATGATCTCGAATGAACTAATGAATCTTGGGGATATATTTCCTCCTCTTACAAATATATGCAATACACACTGTAGGGATAATATTAAGAAAATATGATCTCCATTCTTGAACTCCAAGGGCCTATGACAGAGATCTGTGTAAAATTATTTCTTGATATGGTCCATCCTCATCTGCTCACAGATGACTTGGACATTCTCTATCATCACCTTACCATCTCTGGGACCATAAATGAATTGTCACCAATCTCTATATAGTATAAGGGTAACCTAAATGGTCTCTCATACATGTTCTAAAAAGTTTTCATGCGGATGGTATAATGGTAGCTATTGTTGTATGAAAAATACTTTAAGGTAAAGAGATCATCCCAGATCTGACCAAAGTCTAACATGAAATCCCTCAACATATCCTATAACACTTGGATATTGTGCTTGGTCATCCTATACTTATGGGGTTGAAAGGTAGTACTTATTCTCATATGGGTCTAGAATGAATCCTGCAGGCCTCTCTAAAATCATGAAGTAAACCACATATCACTATCAGATATATTATTCTAGGGAACCCCATGGAGGAGAACGATTTACCACATTTAAAACTGCCCCTAACCATCCACTAAACTCTTCACCCTGGTCCAAAGGAAGTCTGCTAACTTCATGAGTCAGTCAACTATCATAGAGATGGTGTCATGGTCCTTCACTGTATGTGGAATACTTATCACAAATTTTTTGAATATGAAATCCCACTTTCAGTATAGGATCTTAAAAAGGTGCAACCGACCTATCAAAACCCAGCCCTCATCCTTCACTTGATGAAATGTGAGGTACTGAGAGACAAACGTAGTTATTATCCATCTCATGAAGGAACACCAAAACTATATATGAAGTTATTTGTAAATATTTCCCACATTGGGATGTACAACCATGTGATATGTCTGTAACTATCCTATAACCTCCTCCTACATCATGATTGGGTACACCATCCATCCTTGGAAAATGATTATGTGATTAAGTCATTTAGAATATATATCTGGTGAATCCCCTAGGGATATATAGTCATGGAAGACCTTAATGTTTATGTATCCTAGATGGGACTCCCTCGTACACTGATGAATAAAATGTGTCAACATCATTGACTACAGAAAATTTTTACCCTCCAGATCCACCAAGGTCAGCTACAAGAAATACAACTACTCAGAATCCTCCCACAACAACAGATTTTGTGACTTCCTAAAAATTTCAAATTACATTAAGTTTACATTCTCTGTATTTTAGGCTATGTTGAAGTCATATTAATGAGGGAGCTCCAACCAATGCCATTGTCTTCGGTTTTAGTCTCTCTGTGTGAAGACATAAATGAGACTCCAATGGGTTGTGTAAACCACAAAACGCTCCCCTAAAAGGTTATTACTCCACATCCTTTAGGATAAGACTACCGCTACCATCTCTTAGTCTGGAGTCATCTAGTTCTAAAAATGGGGTCTCAACTACCTTGAACCATATGAAATAACTGATTCTTACTGCATCAACATACAACCGAGAATAGATCTTGAGAAATTACAATACATTACACACTTCACACTATCCTTTAGTAGTATCAACATAGGATCACTAGTTATACTCATCCTAAAATACTTGAAGGCCCTCGGTCATGGCTCGATATAGGTAAACAACTTCCCTTTCTACATCTGGGTTGTTAAAGGAGCTGTAATCCCAGAATAGTCTTCCAAAAACCTCACGTAGTACCCCACCAAACCAAGAAGTCTACAAACCTCCAACATGATCTCGGCTGGAACCTAAGAAATAAATGAATCGATATTCACTGGGTCCATGACTAAGCCATTCTAATAAATAAAATTCCCTAGAAATTGAACTTCATGGATCTATAACTGACACATAGCGATGTTACCATAAATCTGGCGATCTTAATGAAAAATATAGAACCATGCTCAAGTTCTCTTCATGTTCCTCCTTTAATGTAGAGTAGATGAGTATTTAATTGATGAAGATGACATAAAACTCGTCCATGTACAACTAAAAGATCCAGTTCATCAAGGCCACAAACATTGTGGGGTATTCGTCCCACCAAAGGGAATCCCTAAGAACTTATAGTGTTTGTAAAGACATTGGAATGTTGTCTTTGGAATATCAACCTCGCTAACCCTCAACTGGTGGTAGTTGGATGGGAGATCTATATTCAAGAACCATATCATGCCTTGTAATTGGTCAATGAGGTCATCAATCCTTGGAAGGGGTACTTTTTAATTTATATTTTCCTAGTTCAAATGATGTTAATCCACACAATGTTGCATTCTCTCATCCCTATTTTTCACAAACAATATTGGTTCTACCCAAGGGGAAACACTAGGCTTGATGAAACTCATATCTCAAAGGTCCTCTAACTACAAACGTAGCATGTGGATCTTGGTAGGGGCCATATGATATGCTACATCAGATATTAGATCAGTCTTGGGATGCATGTCAATGAAAAACTCACTCTCTCACATCATAGGTAGTCTTGAATCATTATCAGGAAGGACATCCATTTAATCCTCCATAGCTTAAGGAATCTAGATCCTTAAAGATCCTGATGCACCAAGGGCTATAATAGACAACTGATAGATGATGGGTTGTATCCTCCCTCTCATAGAACCCCCTTGTCCTACCATGAGATATATCTTTCTCATAAAGGTGAATGTCATCCCATCAATGCTATAGAATCTGACTTGTCTTTAGTGACAGTAAATCTAGGGTTGGACCATAGAAAAAAATCCATATCAAGATGATGTCATAAGGTTCCATCGTGATGACCAAAAGTTCCCATGTGAACCACTATCCACCAAGGGATAGCTTGCACTACTGGCAGATAGAGGATACCAAATAAGCACTCCCTATTGGAACCTCAAGATGAAGTTATTGGGATAGAATCTCAATTGGGATTTCTAGCTCCCACACTAGGAATATAGAGATAAAGGAATGACTGAAACTTATGTCTACTAATACAAAATCAAGAGTAGAATAAACACAAATTTTACGTCTAATCAGCTCATGCGACAATGGGTCATAAACCTCTAGAGCCTATAGTTTTCCATGGACCCAACCACCAGCACCCTGACCCAAACATGGGATGCTTGGTGGTGGTGGTGGAAGGTTATCATTGTGTCTTCGACCTACCATATCTATACTTACTCCTATGCTACCTCCGCCTCCTAGGGGGGCACCTTGTCTTCTCCTAGAAGATCCCTAATCACATCATTGCCTCTTCCATGGAGGCCTTTCGCCTATCTATATGTGATGCTCAGCACTTTTTTTGAGAAGTCTCATACCATGTGACCTCACCCATCATAAGAATAGAATCTTCCCTCTCTGAGCTTCCCTAGACCCTTGTGCTTCCCCTAGACACATGCTTACATTTGATCACAGGGAGGTATCCAATGTTAAGATCACATCTTATGGTGCATGCTAGAAACTACACAAGACTAATCCCAATGACACCCACTACCATCCCTAGATTACTCACATCACTATAAAAGAATTATCTCTACCACTAGTTCCTTCTCTAGTACCTTAACATAGGTGGGAATGCACAAGGGCACCACACTGGCACCACATTGGCATAGATCTTTCTGTGGAGTCCCAACTCAGACATCTATGCTCAGAAGTATCCATATCAGATCTTATCAATGGAGTGTCGGGTAAGGACTATGAAAATTTCTGAAAAATCATCCAATGGAATCTATCGCTGCTTCAACTATAGATGCTTTTAAATTAAAACTAAGAATAAATGGGTGGGGTATTTCTCTTCACAGAACAAATACTGGAAGTCAGGACATGTGAGTGCCAACTCATTGGGCATCTAAATAATGAAACTCTACCAACAACCATCTACTCTATAGAAAAGGTTGTCTTCCAGTGAAACTACATGATCCATCTATGTCTAGATGAGCCTAATGATAAAGACCACTGACTCTATCCAATCCTATACTGCATGAGAATCTATCTCCCCACGGAACCTCAGTGGACTCTAGTATTGGAACTCACAAAAAGTGCTGAGCCAACACACATCCTCAACCTTCTTGGATGGTATAATCTGATTCTCAACAGGTGGTGGTCCTTCCACCTGCCCACATAAGGGAAGAACATCATAGGATGGTCCCCAAAATAAGGCCTCATCGCTCATCAGATCATCATAACAATCTGAAACTGACAACCTGTCTGGCTATCAACACAGAGGAATCATGAAATTAATTCAAGATATACCACAGTCAGATGAGCATATATGTATATATATAATGGGGAGTTGATTCCAGAAGGAAAATAAAATACTCAATACTATATAATGCATGTACCATTGGCCCCTTTAACCAAGTAATTGGTATTTTGAGTCAATAAGAAGGTGTTAAAGGTCCTGATGAATGGATACATTGACTACTCATAGCATCATTAGACTACCTAGTCTTAGAGCAGCACTAAAAATACTATTTCACTATTTTCGTAATCCCAACAAATTCCTTATAAGTGTATTAGTCCGAACATCATCCCTAGGAATGAACTACTCTAGTACTAATATGTCATGACCTAATGCTAACCAGGGCTCAAGAAACACCTACCCCAAGCCTAACTCCATAGGCCAGGGGTGGAGAAAAGTGCCAAAAGGAATATCCAAAATGGAAGGCCCTTCCCTAATGTACCAATTCGTACAAACCTATCCATCTTAATACAGAAGTGCATAAGAATAATAGTGAAAAGATGAAATTTATATAATCTAAACTAAGAATGAAAAATATCTGGGGTGTAAAATAGTATGAAAGAGTAAACTAAAAAGAATAGGGAAAAATACATTCCCAACCGTACATATGTACCAACATGAAAAACTAGAAATTAAAGTGCTAAGAGATATTATATCCTTCTCTCTAGGCTATGACCATTGTACATGGTCTAAAGAACCCAATAATTCTAAGATCCTCTTATGTCACTGCTGACCAGTTCATCATCTAAATAAGACACGACACATGTAGAAAAATCCAATACATGATTCACTATTAGAATTGGATCCTATACCAACCATTCAAAGATGTTGGTATAGGCTTGAGAACTGTTTTTAATGAATATACCAATGGTTCTCAAAACGGTTGGGTATATTTTTGTTTGGAAAGGCCTATACACAATGGTTTATAGTGAAACATTGGTATAGGGTTAGTATAAATTTTGATTAACCAATAGTTTCCATGGAATCATTAGTAAAAACCTATATGAATGGTTTAGAAACTATTGGTATAAACCCATGAATTATAGGCCAAAAGCACCCCACCCTGACCATAGAACTTCTATACAAATAAAACCTGAAACAATCAAATAGAACCCGCTCAAATAGATTTCATAACCCACACCATCACACAACCTAAGTAAATTACCTACAAACAGTCAACACCAACAAATATACAAATAATTATAGCACAAAAAACCATTTAATTATTTCAAATATTGATTAAAACAATAAAAACATCACATATATTCATTCAAAACAAATCATCAAACATAAAATGGAATAAATCTTAGTAAAAAATGTAAAGGAAAAATTTTTACCTCATCACCATCATTATCATCACTGTCATCCTTGTCCTTATCCTTAACCTCATCCTCATCCCGATCCTAACCTTCTTCCTATCCCCTTTCCTCACCCTCATCCTCACCATCATCCTACCCATCACATCTCTCTCACTGGGAATGTCATCATCTCGACCACTACTAGGACCACTGCTTGGGACCCTATATAATGTATTCATCGTCAACATATATACATCAAAATTCCACAATGGTATCTATTGGAAGTGATAGACATAAGTCTTCCATCAATTTCTTAAATTCACTAGTATCCCTTTGATTATTTTCACGCTCTTGTATGACCATTTGTGTGGCCTCTACTAGCACATCTTGAGATTGTGATTCCCATACATTATCTTTTTCCAACTCGGTGCTACTAGAACTGAATCCTAATGTGGGCCAATATCTCATCAATAAAATAATATACCCTAGTCGAAAAAGTACTCTTCCATGATGATCATCTCCCAAAAAATAATGTATGTGATTTTTTGGCCTAAAGTCACCAGACTAATACTCATTAAGGACCTCAAAAGAACATTGTTGAAAATATAAATAGACTATTATGTTAAAAAATAGGTATTAAAATTTGAAATAAAAAAAATTAAAACTTGAAATATGCTGCTATGTTTGTTCATTTACCACACTTCCATATTATTTATTTTTACTTGAGCAATCAATTATTTCTCAAGGCACACGTCTTAAATTTTATATACCTCCCTATAAAATGAAGTTGAATGTAAAAAACAATAAATTAAAATAGGTTATTAATAATAAATTTTAAAACTAAAATCATATGCATATTAATTATAAATGAAGATGAAAAGAAAAAATATTGTAGATGAATTATAGTGACAGTTTAAAAATTATTTTTTTCTTTATGAAACTAAAAAATATATCATTATCAAACTATATAAATATGAATATATATCATTACTCAAACACAACTAGTGGAAAAAAACCAAATTCTTCAACTACCTACGCATACCATTTACATGGAGAGTGGAATATATTAGAACTCTTGATAAATAATTCCAGCATGTTTATGTTATTCTTATTTCAGCTTTAAACCCCATATGTAGTTTATAATTTTAATTCCAATGAAATGTTTTCATGAATATTGATTTGGGTTTTCATAAAAAAATTGAATTATAGGCCCTAAACTTGTGCATCAGGGGTTTCAATTTTATCATAAATTTTAATAATCTATAATTATTAAAAAGTAAAAAGACCTCAGCATCTTATTTATAAATCAATATATAAAGTGTCCATATAAAATAAATGAAACATAATCACCAATATTTTAATCCAAAATACCATGTATAATGAAACTATCCAACATGTTAAGTAAAAACTATCCCCAAATATCAACAGACATGTACATGGTATGAAAGAAAATTTTCAACAATCCTTTAGGTTGTTTCCTTTATAGTGGATATTATACCCCCATTAGAATGATAAAATCCCATTAGGTCATATTTGATATATTAAAAGGATGAACATTGGATAAATTTATTTGTTATTTTATAGGTTCATGTCATTCTCAAAAACATAACAATTGTAATCCAAAATTTTTTATACACAATAAATACTTTGAATAATAAATTGAAAAATACATTATAATTTAGCTATCATAATTAGAAATGGAATGAAATGTGGAGGAAAAAAAATAATGTTCATGTCCTAAAAAATTTATAAATTAGTTTCGTACCCTCTTCCTATCATGGTTTGATATCTCAGTCTTCACCAAAGTGTGATGGAATTTCATAACATCCTTTTTTTATTTCTTCTTAAATATTAGTAAAAAATAATTTTTCAATAATAAAAAAAAATTATTAATAAAAATCATGGTAATTTTCATTCAAAAACCTCAAATTTGATTACTACATTGAAATCAGTACTCATACAATGAGTAATAATTTCCCGATAATATTCTACCAGATAGTTAGTCATGAAAGGTGTGTACTCTAAATATATTAAAACTCTAGCATGTCATCCACTATATAACTAATTCTTATATTCTCTCCACAACTCAAATAATCCATGACCTGTGTTATCCTTGCAGCATCAAAATTGGGAAAATTAAAAGGAATCTATCACCGAAAAATTAATTTATATAAATGAAAAAAATATGAGATTAAATCAATGGAAGTTTCATACCCATATTTTTCCCCCAAATTATTATCTTTTACTTCATTTAGTAGGTGTCTCTAAC
Organism: Viscum album; assembly: GCA_963277665.1. Taxonomy (NCBI): domain Eukaryota; kingdom Viridiplantae; phylum Streptophyta; class Magnoliopsida; order Santalales; family Viscaceae; genus Viscum; species Viscum album. Next base: position 1,403,027,203 of record OY728120.1, on the reverse strand, counting down.
AGAGTGGCATAATGGGAATGCAGTTAGATTATTTGGAAAGTGTTTCAATAAAAAATCTATATTCTTGTTCTTTTTTTCATTCATTTTATTATCCTCATTGTACTCCACCGTCAACAATGTGTGTCTATTTCAAACTGCACACATGTGTGTATTCCCATTACTCTTATCAAAATATCTTAATATTAAAGAGAAAAGAAAATATTATATCAAGAAATATTATAATGAAAATAAATTATGGTATTTTTTTCTAGTGTTTTATAAATATACCTGAGTTTGTCTGATTAGTGGGTGTCATTGGATCCCCAATATCTAAAAAAACATCAACCTGTATTAATATAGTGGGACCCAATTAATGCTCTGAAGAATCATAATGTGTCAGAGAAGAAGTCAAAACAGAAATAATATAGAATCTCAAGGAGAAGTAAGTAGAGGGAAAATAATATGGCATAGAATTATGTGGAAATTATTAATATTGATAAGGAGTATGAACCATCATCACATACGGGAAAGATAGGTGAGGAGGATCAGTTGAAAATTGTGGTGAAAACACTAGATTCCTAAATATCTCAAGTGTCTCTAATGACACTGCAATATCAGAAGTGGTAAATGTTATGTCAGGGGTTGGTATGGGTTGTGATCGAGTACACCAAGTGGAGCACGTAGTTCTAGTACCACCCACCCTTATATCATCAGACTGAGCACTGGAACCACTAGGATGATTAAAGAATAAATGGCTTCTTGGTGGTAGATCTATATTAAAATTTAAATGTAAAATTAATCACATGAAATTATATGTTACTGATATATATATATATATATATTAAATAAAATACTCACAATAAACACCAATAGAGGGACACCCACCACTCTCAGTCAAAGATTATTATCTCTAATCTTTTATCCTCAAGCATCCTCAATGTTTTTCATTTCATATAATTGAAAAAATGAAATTAAATATAAATCCATAACTAATGTGTAATAAAAACAAGAAAGAATATGATACATGACTTAATTAAAGAATACAAATTCTCAAAAGAAATACATGATACATAGTTATATAAAAAAATTATATTTAGTGCGAATAATTTCAAAAAATAAAATACATTTCATAAAAAAAAAATTTATTCAAATTATCATGTTTATCATGAGTATGATATAGTTTTATTCTGTTTCAAATTTGAACCAATTCAATTTTTTAGGTAATTTACCTCATTTTTGTCAATCGATTGAGTCATTTTTCCATTTTTATTTGTCTTTGGTAATTTAGTTCAATTTTGTTATTTGATTTGGTCATTTTTCCATTTTTTTAATCTTATGTATTCTGGTTCATATTTCAGGTTAGGTCCTTTTTTTATTTTTTTTTGGACAGGTCATTATTTTCATTGTTTTTTATTTTGATATTAATTATTTTAATATGTCCAATTCAATTCATCTGTTTTTTTTCAAATTAATTGTTTTAGTTTTTTTAGGTTGGTAGGTTGAAATATAGTTCAAAACAATATTAGAAACTAAACCTAAAATAAGAAAAAAAACATTAACTGTTGAAAATGAACGTGAAGGTCAAGTTAGATAAAAAATATTTATAATCAATATTAAAAAGTTTTGGATTATACCAGGCTTAAAAAATGATGTTGAGATAAACTAAATTAATTTTTGGAACATATGGATGATTCTATATATTTCAAACCATAACATCAAGTTCACAATTAACTTTAATAATTGTACTATTAGATTCCTCATAAGTAGTAAATAGATCAATGATAATGGGGGTAGGGATGGTGTCAATTACATTATCACCATAATCAAAAATATCTCTTGGTATTACTTCAATAATGACACCAAATTCAGTTTGATGGTGATCTTTCACATAAAACCCCTATTTATCCATTTATTTCAATACATATGGTTTATCAGTTGCCAGAGTAAGAGTCATGTCAATAACAAAAAATCCAAAATTTTCAATAAGTATTCTGTGCCTCTTCCTCAAATAAAATCACTTGAATTTCATAATAGTGACTCAATTGTGAGATTAATAATCCAATATTATTATTTTCTAAATGAACCCATAACAAGATACCTTTTCAAATTGAGGTGTACTATCTGATTCACTAGCATAATAGTCTATTGTGGAAGTTACCAAAACACCATCATGTTGTGTTCTCATATTCATTGCATATTCAAGGAAAATAAATCTATACCCATTGATTAAAATTAATTTTCATTCATGAACCACAAAATTCGGGAAAAAATCTAAGGATCTATTTCCTCAAAGATAGTGTTAGTAGGAAAACTCAATATTTGAAATACAAATGAATATTAAACTTAATTAAATATTGATTTTATTAATTTATTATAATAATTTTTATACCTTTAATTTCAACAATGTAGAAAAATCTTCATTATGATAAGTCTCTCCACTTATCTAAGATATAAAATGGTGTATTATATTAATTTTTTGTTTATTTTTCCTAACAAAAAATAGAAATAATATAAAAAATATGTAAAATAAAATGAGATAAGATAATATTACATGTTCAATTTACTTACTTGAGGTAGTAATCAAACAAGTCTAAGCTAAAAAAAAATTGTGTGATGTTTAATATCTCGCAGTTCAAGGATTAATGTGGTTAATGTACATGATCTGGGAATTACCCCTATTTGAGGAAGTGATGAAAAAACGAGTTCAATTTTCCCATACTTTTATTATTCAATACACATTGGTATGTACTTTATCATAGTCAGATCATGAAAATACATTGAAAATAAATACATATATTATTGAGACAAGTAACCCTTCGGGATAGAACCTTTTGGAATGATTCCTATTTTTGATATAATACTTAACTATGTACATATTTATTTTTGTTGGATACATACAATAAAAATAAATAGGTCCTCCAAGAATTATTTTCGTGGGATGGTTGAAAGTTATATGTATCATACATGTAAAAAATTGAGGAAATGTTTTCTCTAACACACAAAAAATTAATGGTTCCATTATAAATTTTATTTTCAATAAAGACTTGAAAAAATTATTAGCATAAACATCTCTATAAAAATGAACAACCAAATAACTAGAACCCTTACATTATTGGACATAATATGACATATTTTTTTTGGAATAAAATCAAGAATAATAATGTGATAATCATGAGTCTTAATATATTTCAGCTTCAACTATGTTCCATTTACCCATTTTGATATATTCCTTGAATATCGATCAAGAACATTAATATTATTTAGTACTTCTAGAAATTGATTTTTTATGTAGGTACCATCACATAAGATGTAACATCCTGGACCCGGGTGCCACGCAATGGGTTCCCCGAGCCCAGTTCACCATGTGACCTCAAGCGCATTTCCCCAAACGCTAGAGGCTGCCGACTAGCAGCGAGGGCCCAGGTCTGATAGTGGGGAAACTATGCCCTCATTTGTCAAAGTGTAGCGCAACATAATACCAAAATAAACATACAACAACAGCGGAAGTAGTAAACATACACAACTGAAATAACTACAATAGTGGATATAACCAACAGTATATAAGTGATGATGCTACATGTTTCAAGTTCTAAGAAAACAGCTAGAACAAGTTATACATCAATACAGTACAACAGAAAACAAAGTACAACAAAACAAGAAAAACAGCAAGCAGCGGCATCGCGAGCCTAGGCTCGGTCCCATGCCCTCCTACTCCTCAGTAATAGTCAAGTACCTCTATAGGGACTCTTTCCCCTATCTACACTTGCAGCAACGTAATCTGTTTGGGCCGAAAAGCGTGACCCAAACAGGGTGTGAGAAATATATCTCAGTAGGCACCCACCAAAGGCCCGTGACCAACTGCATGTAAGCATGCAACAACAGTGTGTAGTAGTAAAATTCAATAAAGTAAGCAGTACTCAAAAGTAACTAATTACCAGTTATATTTCCATTTCATTATCCATTTAATCCATTTAAATATTAGAAACCACCACAGTGCATTTCTAAGTAAACAGTCCACGTCCTCAGACAAACAAAACCTTACCCTCGGGTAAGCAGAATCCAACCCGCAGGTATAGCCCTCAGGCGTAACAGAAATTGCCCTCATGCGTAGGAAGTGTCTCCCTCAGGCACAGAAGTCAAGCCCTTAGGCACGAAAGATTTCCCTCAGGCGAAATACTACAGCCCTCAGGATAAATAGTGCAGTGCCCTCAGGTTAAATAAAAAAACGCCCTCAGACTAAACATGTAACTGGGCCATGCCCAACTGGTAAACAAGCAGTAACGAGCAATTCCTCTCCAGGAAATTCTACAATTACTACATTGAAGGCATACCCTTGGGTATCCTGGCCAAATGGATAACCAGAGAAACCCACCCCGGGGGTGGTTCCAGATCCAAGCAACAATCCCAACCTGCATTTTAACATCACAATTTAATCACCTATGCAATTATAGGCATTAAACATAGCAAAATCCTTAGCCACACGACACCGCAACATGGGTTCGTGGCAACAAAATTCACAAAACACACAGTATTTGGAAAACTAAACACAAAGACACCTACCTTATATGCCAATGAACGCTATACCCGAACGCCGACTCCAGAGACGCCCAAGAACGGCATAGATTTGATGAAAAACAAAACTCATTCAAACGTAAATAACATACGTTAGGAGAAGAATTGGCATGAACGAAACTAGGAGGGGAGAGGGCTCACCCGTTCGGTTCCAACGAGATCGTCCGAAGCCGAAACAGATTCCAGACGAACGCCCGGTGAATCTTCAAATATCCGGCCTCCTCCTTTGGGTCCAAAATGGCTCAAGTGCCTCCTATGCCAAAAGAGGAGCATGATGCCTATTTTAAGATTAAAAAACAAAGTACACGGCATGTACTTCAATGTACATGGCGTTTACTCCCTTCATTTAACTGTTCAAATGGTGGCACTGCCACACTGTTCATACTTCGACATGAGTACATGACATGTACCCTCGAGTACACGGCGTGTACTGTCACCTAGCTGGCGGCGACGCCACCGCCTTACTATTCAATCCTTCCAACTGACTACACGGCATGTAAGGTACCACTACACGGCGTGTAGTCAGTTCCTACACCCTTCATTGCCGGCATGTCTACACGCCCCGTGTACTCATCCCAACACGGCCAAAAGTACACGACGTTTGGATAAAGTACACGACGTGTAGTTCCAAAATTTATTATTTTTCCCATTTTCCATATTTTCTCAAAAACAATTAAGGAAAAGGAAAAGAAGAAGCTCGTACCTCTAAAATAAGAACCGGGTTCTTACAAACTTCCCCCCTTATAGAAATTCGTCCCTGAAATTCCCTTCCAAGGGTGCTGAAGAATAACCTCAGAACAGCTCTGGCCACTGAGCACGTACGTCGGCCTCCCTCTCCCTGGTCTCGTCCTACACTCGGCCATGCTGCCATAACACCCGTACGAGAGGAACTGACCAGCCTCGGAGAACCTTCGTGCTCCTATCAACGATACAAATCATATGATCCTCAAAGGACGCATCATGCTGAAGCTCAACCTCCTCTGGCTGAAAGGTGTGATACGGGTCTGAATGGTAGCGATGCAACTGAGACACGTGGAATACATCGTGCAAGGCTCGGTACCGCTGCGGTAACTGCAAATGATATGCAACCACCCCAACTCTCTCCAGAATCTCAAATGGTCCCACATACCTCGGTGAAAGCTTACCCTGTCTCTTGATCCGTTTGTGTCCCAGCCTCGGCGAAACACGCAAGAAAACATGATCCCCGACCACGAACTCCAATGGTCGTCTACGGCGATCAGCATAAGAATTATGACGAGAATACACGGTAGCCATCCACTTCCGAATCCACTGGACCTGCTCAGATGTCTCCAGAACGAGCTGTGGCCCCAGTAAAGCTACCTCACATGCCTCTAACCAGCACAAAGGTGATCAGCATGCCCTACCATATAAATCCTCGTATGGTGCCATCTCAATAGTTACCTGAAAACTATCTTTATAGGCAAACTCGACTAAGGTTATATGCTTCTCCCACGAGCCCCCAAAGTCTAGGACGCATGCGCGCAACATGTCCTCTAGCACCTATATCGTCCACTCCGACTGGCCATCTGTCCGAGGGTGGTATGTTGTGCTCAAAATCACTTGTGTACCCAGCACCCTCTAAAAACTCTGCTAGAAACGAGACGTAAAGCGGGAGTCCCTATCTAAAACGATAGAACGAGGGGCCCCATGAATACATACGATCTCTCAGACATACAACCTTACGAGCTTGTCCACACCAACGGTCTCCTTGATCGACAAGAAGTGAGATACCTTCGTGAGTATGTCCACAACAACCCACACATCATCATTTCATCGAGGTGACCTCGGCAATCCCGTCACGAAATCCATCGCGATATCATCCCATTTCCACTCTAGAATGGGCAACTGTTGTAACAGCCCAGCTGATCTCTGATGTTCTGCCTTCACCTGCTGACAGGTGGAACACCTCATAACAAAACCAGCTATCTCTCTCTTCATACCCGGCCACCAGTACTGACGTCTCAAGTCACGGTACATATTGGTAACCCCAGGATGAACTGCCCAATCTGAAGAATGAAACTCTCATATCAGCTCCTCACGTATATCCCCTGGAACCCATACACGTCCATGGAAATGAAAACCTCATCATCGCCTATCATCCAACTGGGAGGAGGGTCCTCACTTTCCACCAACTCCCGTAGAACTAGGCCTTCTGAAACTGATAACTGCCTCATCCTCACTATGTCAAGGAGGGTAGAAGTCACAGCTAATGAGGAAAGATAAGTCTGCCCCTGACTATCATGAACCTCCAGATACATCTCTGAGAACAAAGCCATGAGCTCCCACTCACCACTGGCCTCCTGCACTGCCTGTATCTGAGTCTTCCTGCTCAGTGCATCGGCTAGTGCATTACCTTTACCAGGTGTATAGGCAAGATCAAAATCGAAGGACTCTAGGTACTCTTCCCACCTACTCTGCCTCAGATTAAGGTCACAATGAGTAAAGATATACTTGAGGCTTTTGTGGTCGGTGAAAACCACAAAATGTTCTCTGAACAGATAGTGTCTCCAACTGCGCAACGCATGAACAACTGCAGCCAACTCGAGATCATGCGTCGAGTAATTCCTCTCATGTGGCCTCAACTGCCAAGACCCGTACGCAACAACTCAGTCACCCTGCATCAAAACGTCTCCCAGCCCAATCCCTGATGCATCACAGTAAACTATATAGCTCTTTCCCTCCTCTAGGAGTATCCAGATCAGTGCTAATGTCAACCTTCTCTTCTGGTCCTGAAAAGCTGTCTCACAAGCTTCTGCCCAAAAAGAATTCACACCATTCTTAGTCAGACCTGTCAACAGTGCTGCTAAGCGGGAGAAGTCCTATACGAAGCGTCGGTAGTAACCAGCCAGCCCTAAGAAATTCCATATCTCAAACACGTTCTTAGGATTCTCCCAGGAAACTACTTATCTCACCTTCTCTGGGTCTACTGCAACTCCTGCCTCTGATATGATATGACCCAGGAAGTGAATCTGGTCCATCCAAAAGTGGCACTTCGAGAGCATATCATATAGATGATGCTCTCTTAGTGTACTCAATACGATCTCAAGATGGGTGGCATGGTCATGTCGAGTGTGAGAGTACACCAAGATGTCGTCCACGAATACTACCACAAATGAATCAAGATACGGATGGAACACACGATTCATTAGAGCCATGAAAACAGCTGGGGTGTTCGTGAGTCCGAACGGCATAACCATATACTCATATAGACCATACCTACTCCTAAAAGCTGTGATAGGTATATCAGATGGTCTAACACGCAACTGATGATATACGGATCTCAAGTCAATCTTCGAGAACCCTCGTGCTCCATGAAGCTGATCAAACAGATTATCTATCCTCGGCAAGGGATATCGGTTCTTAACCGTCAACTGGTTCAGCTTCAGATAATCCACACAAAGTCTGAGGGTACCATTCGACTTCTTCGTAAAAAGGGCTGGAGAACCCCAAGGAGAAGTACTGGGTCTGATAAAACCCTTTGCATGTAACTCCTCTAACTGCCTCTTGAGCTCCAGCAACTCAGGCGTGGCCATCCTATTTGGGGGAATGGACACCGGTGCTGCTCCTGGAATAAGATCAATAGATAAATCCACCTCACGCACCGGAGGTAGACATGAAAAGTCATCTAGGAAGACATCCCAGAAACGATCGACAACTGGAGGGAAATCCGTCTAAAAAGTCCCCTGGTCATCCAGATATAAGCTCGCAATCTGGTCTTTGACTCCACCTCGCCCATGATGCTCTGTTCCAGATCGACTCGCCTGAACATCCCACTCGCCCTTGTATAGAAACTCCCTGCCCTCTGGTGACGTGAAATTCACCCTGCGATGATAGCAGTCTACAAAGGCCCGAAAGGGAAACAACCAGTCCATCTCGAGAATGACGTCATAACTCATCATCTCCAGGACATAGAGGTCCCAAAGGAGGTGACACCCACCAACCTCAAGGGGGAACTCCTTAAACTAACACACACCAACCGTCGTAGTCCCCAACGGTGTGTCTAGAATCAAGATATCAGAAGAAGTAGAAACACCGAGCCAAAGGCTCTCCACAACGGGTACAGATACAAAACTATGCGTAACACTCGTATCAAAAAGTACTGAAGACAAGAACGAAGCTACTAGAATAGTACCTCTGACTGTAGAAGGTCCGAGATCCTTCTTCTGTTTGGTCTATTGCACTGCATATGCCTGCCCAGTGCCGCGGCCCTACGACACAGCCTGGATACCCTAAGCTATCCCGCCCTACTGCCTCTGCGATCCTGGTGTCTGGTTACCATGGCCACGACCACCATCTCTGCCCGCACGCCCTGACGTATTCCAGTTCTCTGACTGGTAAGAATCCATTGGTCCAGCTCCTGCACATGGAGTCTGCACAGAACCCCTCTCACTAGCCACTGGTAGAAACTCCTTGCAAAAGCGCTGCAGATGACCCATCTTGCCGCATGCTCGACACTCCACTGGGTCTCGTGGACACTGTAGTCTCTTGTTCCCCTCTCTGCCACACTGGTAGCACCTGACCGGTCCACCGGAAGAAGCTTCCTGGTTGGTACTGCTGCCCTTAGAGAAGTCCATCTATCTCTTACTCTTTCCAGAAGAAATAGTACCAGTAACTGGTGCTGAACCGCCCTGGCCCACACCACTCGATTCCCGTAGGTTCCTCTATGTAATCAATGTCTGGTTCACAATCACATGTACAGTAGGAATCCTGAAAACATTTACCAGCGCTTGGATGTCATACCGAAGACCATCCTCAAAACGTCTGGCTCATAACGTCTCATCACCCACCAGCACGGGTGAAAAACGCTGAATCTTTGTAAAACGAGCAGAGTAGTCCATCTCTGACATAGCGCCCTGCTACAGATTCATGAACTCTCGAGCTCTATCTTCCCTCAGCATCTCGGGAAAGAAGAAGTCATAGAAGACTTCCTGAAAATATTCCCACGCCATGTCCCTGTGATGCTCTGACTGGGTGGTAACATCCCACCACTTCTTGGCAGAATCACGCAGCATGTAAGTCGCGAGCTTGACCCTCCGCCCTGGAGGCATCTCAAGATGATCGAAAATAGTCTGCATTGATCCTAGACAAGAATCTATAGCCTGTGGTCTTCCATCCCCTGAAAACAGAGGCGGATGCTGCTGCTGAAAGATACGCGTCAGCTCGACCATAGATGTGGCAGCCTGCGGTGCTCCCTGAAAGGACTGCATGAACCGCAACAAGCCTTCACGGAACTGCGCCTCCGAGCCTATGTCCGGTATAACATCTGGTGTCGCATCTGGTTCTGCTGGTGGATCAACTAGTAGCCCATGGCCCACCATCTCCAGAGTATAATCATCACCGCTCTCATGGAGAACAACTCATGGTCGTCTAGGCGGCATTACTCTACAAGGTCAAAATCATGCCTCAGATTCAATATTATTAAGACTGAAAAGAAGTAACCACAAAGGAACAAGAGGAAGAAGGTGTTTCAAAATTTTCAAAACAAGACTACACGGCGTGTACACTGACTACACGACATGTACTTGACTTCCTTTCCCCTTCCCGGGTCCTTCTACACGGCTAAGCCACATGGATTCCATTCCAAAAAACTACACGGCGTGTATAATATATATATGGCATGTATGGTGTTATTTTCCAACTGCTTGTGTCGTCTGTGACACGGCCGACTACTCGGCTTGATTCTACACGGTCTGTTACACCCGTACACAGCGTGTACAACACCCCGTTTCCCAGCCACACGGCTAACTCCACTCGGTCTGTCCTTGGACAAGCCTACACGGCGTGTCCCAACGGTACACGACGTGCTCAGGGAGAGGTGACACCGTCCCATGTTTTTAGTTACAAGGCCAAGTACCCAGGTCAAACTACACGGCGTGTCTATAACCGGAACGACGTGTTCTGTCAAGGATTTCACCGACCCGTGTTGTTAGTTACACGGCAGGACTCCGAGTCAACACTACACGGCGTGTACAAAACTACACGGCGTGTTTTACCCAAGCCCTTCCCTACCCCGTGTCGCCTCCCATACGGTTTATGACATGGGAAGAGACTACACGGCGTGTACTCAGGGTACACAGCGTGTACTCTAAAAGGTCATTTTTCTTCCCGAACAGAAGAACACACATGGTGTGTATGAGGTCCTACACGGCGTGTATTCTAGGTTTTCCGGAAATTATGCCTCAGAAACTTCTCCAGAACCCAGAAAAGACAGAAAACAACACCTAAGTGTCACATTCCGACCCGTGGGAGCCCATACACCCCACGAATCAAAGTTTGACATCTTATTTGTGTTATAATCAATAGCCAGTCAATGATCCACCAAATTCCGGTCAATGGGGGCCCATACTACGCAAAAACCAAAGTTTGGCATACATTCTATAAACAAGCTCAAACAAAAACACCATATCACAAGGCAGGTATTTATCAAGCAGCTATCACAACATCACGCTTTACTAACACAACAGCTATCACAACAACATGCAAATTCTAATGCACCTACATGGCATGAAAACAATGCATGGAATGTGATATCTAGCATGTGCCTATATGATGCATGAGAAGACATACCCTCATCTCATTGGGTTGCAACGAAATAGAACCCACAGATAAAATATAAACAGCACAATCCAAGTGTGTCACCCACGGTGAAAACATATCAACCGTAAAATTGCAAGATCAAAAGAATGCAAAGTACGAGGTAGACTGGTTTTTCCCTATACACGGGTTAGCTACGCACGGGCACAACTTATTACCAACTACCGTTCATCCTAACCCTGACTACAGCTCCAAATAGTAAGTCAAAGAAAAGAACCCCCTTTGATACTAATTTGTAACATCCCGGACCCGGGTGCCACGCAACCGGTGCCCCGAGCCTGGTTCGCCACGTGACCTCAAGCGCTTTCCCCAAACGCCAGAGGCTGTCGACTAGCAGCGAGGGCCCAGTTCTGATAGTGGGGAAACTATGCCCTCATTTGTCAAAGTGTAGCACATCGGAATACCAAAATAAACATACAACAACAACGGAAGCAGTAAACATACACAAATGAAATAACTACATTAGTGGATATAACCAATAGTATATAAGTGATGATGCTACATGTTTCAAGTTCTACGAAAACAGCCAAAACATGTTATACATCAATACAGTACAGTAGAAAACAGAGTACAACAAAACAAGCAAAACAACTAGCAGCGGCATCGCGAGCCTAGGGTCGGTCCCATGCCCTCCTACTCCTCAGCAATAGTCAAGTACCTATATAGGGACTCTTTACCCTATCTACACCTGCAGTAACATAATCTATTTGGGCCGAAAAGCATGACCGAAACAGGGTGTGAGAAATATATCTCTGTAGGCACCCACAAAAGGCTCGTGCCCAACTGCATGTAAGCATGCAACAACAGTGTGCAGTAGTAAAATGCAATAAAGTAAGCAGTACTCAAAAGTAACTAATTACCAGTTATATTTCCATTTCATTATCCATATAATCCATTTAAATATTAGAAGACACCATAGTGCATTTCTAAGTAAACAGTCCACGTCCTCAGACAAGCAAAACCTTACCCTCAGGTAAGCAGAATCCAACCCGCAGGTATAGCCCTCAGGCGTAACAGAAATTTCCCTCAGGTGTAGGAAGTGTCGCCCACATGCACAGAATTCAAGCCCTCAGGCATGAATGGTTTCCCTCAGTCGAAATAATACAGCCCTCGGGATAAATAGTGCAGTGCCCTCAGGCTAATCACCACAACGCCCTCAGGCTAAATACAAAAACGCCCTCAGGATAAACAGGTAACCGGGCCATTCCCAATAGGTAAACAAGTAGTAACAAGTAATTTCCCTCAAGCCAATTCTACAATTTCTACTTTGAAGGCATACCCTCGGGTATCCTGGAAAAATCGCTAACAAGAGAAACACACCCTGGGGGTGGTTCCAGATCCATTAAACGATCCCAACTAGCATTTTAACATCACAATTTAATCACCTATGCAATTTTAAGCATTAAACATAGCAACAGCCTCAACCACATGACACCCCAACATGGGTTCGTGGCACAAAAACGAACAAAACACATAGAAGTTGGAAAACTAAACACAAAGTCTCCTACCTTATATGCCAACTAACGTTATACACGAATGCCGACTCCCGAAACGCCCAAGAATGGCGTAGATCTGACGAAGAACAAAACTCATTAAAACGTAAATAAGTTACGTTAGGAGAAGAATTGGCAAGAATGGTTCTAGGAGGGGAGAGGGCTCAATTGTGCGGTTCCAACGAGATCATCCGAAGCCGAAACGGATTCCAGACGAACGCTCGGTGGATCTTCAAAGATCCGGCCTCCTCCTTTGGCTCCAAAATGGCTCAAGTTCCTCCTCTGCCAAAAGAGGAGGCTACTGCCTGTTTTATGCCGAAAAAACAAAGTACACAGTGTGTACTTCAAAGTACACAGCGTGTACTCCCTTCTTTTAACTGTTCAAATGGCGGCACCGCCACACTGTTCATACGTCGACATGAGTACACGACATGTACTATCGAGTACACGGCGTGTACTGTTTCCCAACTGGCGGTGATGCCACCGCCTTACTTTTCAAGCCTGCCGACTGACTACATGACGTGTAAGGTACCACTACACGGCGTGAAGTCATTTCCTACACCCTTCATTGCCAGCATGGCTACACGCCCCGTGTACTCATCCCAACACGGCCAAAAGTACACAATGTGTGGATAAAGTACACAGCGTGTAGTTCCAAAATTTAGAATTTTTCCCATTTTCCATATTTTCTCAAAAACACTTAAGGAAAAGGAAAATAAGAAGCTCGTACCTCTAAAATAATAACTGGGTTTTTATATAAGAAGCACATGAAACTTTCAATTTTTTTACTGATACACATAGGATGAAATTTTGGTATGATGACCCAATCTACCAATTCACATCGAGATCGTAAATCATATTTTTTTTTACCTTGATATTTATACTAATTTAAAGAAACATTTCAAATATATTCTTTTTAGTGTTCCTTACATATAATAAATGACATAACAAATTGTTTGACCAAGAAGGGAACTCAAAGAAGATACTTTTATCTTTCTAATTGTATCTAGTTTTAGTGTATTTTTTCCTCTTTCTAGATTTCAAATGACCCTTCCTGAATAAAAAAATAAATTTCCCAATTCATTAAGCACAAATATTTTAGAAATACACTAAGGTGGATTATCGATCTCTATGGTATTTTCAAATCTTCAAGGATTATTACTATATGAGGATCTATTGGAAAGAATATTCGATGTCCCATAAAACTAAACTATAATGAAATTTATGTATTTTGGATCAGATATTCTTCATAAAAATAGGACATGATAGTTTTCCTTATGTGCTCCATCTAGACATCGTTTCATAAGTAGGAAAATAATTGATCATCCACATAAGTGCAGAACACATCTAAAATATATATTTCGAACATAAATCGTTTGTGCACACATCAACATTCCAAATATGCTTCAACAATTTAATTAAAGGTTTCATGTATACTTATATATCATTTAATATATCAAAAAGTTCCAAATATTATTATACTCATGAAAGTAAAAGGTGTTTTTATATGCATCCATAAGGGCAGGTTATGAATAAGTAATGAAACAAACCATGTGTTGTGAGAAGTAATAATTTTCCTAAATGAATTAAAACCTCCTCATGATAGAACCAACATCACATTACATAAATCAGTTGTGAAATCAATATATCAAGCATCAAATTTATTCCATGAAAATTCATCTATAGGATGAACCAAATCGTCATTATATTTCTTTTTATCAATATCATGCCACCACTTTTTATTGATATTTTATCAGGAATGAAATGATTCTAGAGTTTGGGAATCAATGGAATGTGCCACATAACTTTTTTGGGAACATGAGATGGTGGAACGTCATCTTTTGGCTTCCATCAAGATGTGACACATTTTATACAATCATTTCATTCAGTAATTTCCTCCCAGAATAAGCTACAATATTTTGGTAAAGCGTGTTTTTTTGAAAAACCTATGTTCTTTAACTAACATCAATTTTATATAATGGTTTAAGAGAATATCTACATCAACTTGAAGTAAGTCCTTTAGAAATGTATCAATGTAATATAATTTAGCTTTAGAAATCCCATAGATGGTTTTCCTATGAAACAACAAGATTAAAAATACTTGTTTTTTTTAATTTTTCTAAATTGTATATATACTGGAGTCAGGGAAACAACATTCATCATTTTCATTACATTCATCATGTTCTCTAATAAAAAAGTGTACTTGGATCGACATACCTTCCTTCTCATGATGAATAATAAATAGAAACCATTCACCTAATAAATTCTCTAATTCAATCCTCTCATTTAGATCACAAACATTTTGAGATTTCATTTTCTCCCCATATTGATACGACAAATAATAGTTTGTTTGAAAATTATATTTGGTTATATGGAAGATAATTTATTAATGCTCCAACCAAGTTATTATGACATAATTATAACATGGGTAGTGTATGTGACCACTATCTGAAGCATTATTAAATGAAAAATTTAAAAATATCTCAAACTTGTTGTGAAAATTGATTGTGATCCAAATATTTTCATACATCCAAATTCTATCCATTCTATAAAAAATGTTATATGTTAGGTCATAAAATCATTTAAATAATATTAAATTTTAATTGATATTATTTTGAAAGAAACAATAATTATTCACTTTATATGAAACCATAACCGACACACTTTTCTATATGAGAACAATAATATAATAGACATAAAAATACTATATATATAATAAAATACTCTAAATATAAAATCATGATATTTAATTCAATTATATCATTGAGTAATAACAGTACATAATACTGTACAAAATCGTGTTCATAATTGCTGTTTCTATTTTTTCCCTTATTTTATTCAGTTTTTAACTAATGTTATTCTTATTCAATAAATTGATGTATAAAATATTAATACTTCTTGGTAACCATCTCCTATGTTTTATAGTAACTCCGCAACTTAATCAGTATTTATGAAAATTTTAAATATAATGATTAGTTATTATAAATTTTTTAATTAGTTTTTAGCAATTCTTGGCATGAGATAGAGTCCCATGTGTGTGGTAAATAACCAGTACCCTTGGAAAGACCTACAAGGCGATGACCAGGTGGTGGTTGAACCAGGAATTGATTCACTTATAAGAAAGGTAGTTCTTCAAACCTACCCCCTTAGTGGTATACATGTTTTCAAATTGATTGTGGCATGTGAGGTCTCTATACATTATGCAATTAATCCATTTTGAAATAAATGAATTATATATTTTATAATGACATACATGGAGTTGAATCAAATAATGTGCTAAACCCATCAAGTGTAATTGATATAATTATCATAATATGTATTGTGGAATTTAAATACACAGGGGTTTTAATTAAATGAGATTTAAATGAGTGAATGAATTAATGAGGCAAAAAGGACCTCAAATAGTTGCCTTAGTGACTCTCCCCTTTAATTTGGTCAGGTTCAGGTTCATTTGATCCAATTTAGTTTTTTTTGTTTAATTCAATTGAATTAGGTTCATTTAAATTTATTTATAGTTTAGTAATTTTAGTTCAGTTGTAATTGATTTGGTATAGTTTTATTCGGTTTGGGTTTTATATCTTTAGTTCAAGTACATATGGTTTGGTTCAATAGAATTTGTTTCAATTTGGAATAATTTTATTCAAACTAGGTTAGTTTGCTTCAAATCAGTTCTATTTTGTTTGGTTCAAATAAATTCTATTTTTTGGATCAAATTAATTATATTTGGTTTGGATTGGTGTCTTTTGATGTGGTTCAGTTCAATTTGGTACAGCTTGGTTCTGTTCACATTGGGTCATTTTGTATTGGTTTAGTTCAAGTATTTTCCTTTTTAGTTTTATTGATCGGGTTGGTTTAGTTTAAATATGTAATATTTGATAATTATGATAGATAATATTTTTCTAAGATTTCAGATGTGTATGAGTCATCTGACTAAACTTACAAGTCATTATGTACCTTCAAAAGAGACAATTGGACTCAATGATTCATCTATTTTTGACTGATTTAATGTTGTATATGACACATTACTATTACATTTATGTAATATGTGCACATATTATTTAATGTTTTGTATGATTACTCTAACACACCATATGATTCATCCCTTTATGAAATGTTTATAATTCTAAAGGAGAATGTACAAGTATTAAGAATTTATATTCCAACTATCAAATTCATATAAAATGATTCTTATTTAATTATTGCAAGATCAAAATATCATTATTCATTTAATATACATTATTTAAGATATGATTTGATGAATCTGACATGAGATCAGTTGTATGATTTCCTCATTTTATTAAAATAGGATTTTCAAATGATAATATATAAAAATAAACATTTTTTATCAATTTCTATAATAATTCAGTCTATTTCAGATATGTTCTAAATTGTTTTTAATATAAATAAATGATATTTGATTATATCTAGAAGATTGAAAAAGAGTATCTTCACCTGGATAAAATTCAGATCAATGTAGGATGAACATATCAGAAATATATAAAGATTAAAATTAATATACTATTTATTAACTAAATTTGGAAATTTAAATTGAAATTTATTTTTAAGTTCTTAAGCGAAGTCAATTTCAAAATGGATTTTTGAATCTTAATGGCTCCAGGGTCAACCTCATTCCTGTTCGTACACTTCATCGTTTGGCCTCACTAAATCTGACTTGTCTCTTTCGACATTAATGTTGCATGGATATGAAAATAATAAACAATAACCTCTGGGTGAAATTACACTCAGAACTCAGTTTTGAGATCTTGTGTCTAATTTAGATTTCATGGATGTTCATCAAGACACAACCTTTATTACTCTTCTTGGAAGGCCTTGGTTTCCTAAACATGCAGCCATACCATCTTCATACAACCAATGTCTGAAATTATATTTCAATAGTCAAATTGGGAAATTGTATGGTGACAGGTCTCCATTCAAAACATTTGAATCTCAATACATTTTGGAAGAGTTTTATCATAAAAAATTTAACAATGCCCATGACCAAGGAAATAACCAGATTTAATGCTCCAAATTAACTGGAAAAGATTCCAAAAAATTCATTCATTAATTTGAGTACAGATTATATGCTACCCATTAATCAAATTGAAAGGGTAAAACCAAATCCATGTACTCATCCAGTAATTTCCATAATTTCAATTACGGAAATTGAGCCTGAAAACATGGGAGAAATTATTGATACACCATGAAATGATGGAAGCTGGAATGGAGATGTTTTCATTTCATCTGTTGATCTACATGGAGCCTCTACTTTGTAAATAGGAATAGAAGAAATTGTAGCAATGTTAATAGAAGATAAAGATATTGATTCTCAATCCATCAATACCTCTTTATCACCGGAAGACCCTTCGGCATCAGTATGGTCATATATGGTGGTTTCTTTTTTGAGATGTTCAAATATTGACTCCTCCCAAAACTTTGGGAGTATTGACTTGTCATCTACTATGAAAATGGAAACAAAAGAGGTAACACATAATGAGGAAGAAGAGGAAGATATCGGGGATTCTCCTACAACATTTGAAGAAGGTGTCTCTACCACTGTTGATGAACTCAGAGAAATAAATCTGGGTACATACGAAGATCCCCACCCCACTTTAATTAGTGCGTCCATGACCTCTGAAGTGAAAGAGGTGTATAATTCCATTATAAAGCAACATCAAGATATATTTTATTGGAATTATAAGGAAATTACTGGTCCTAATCTTGATTTAGCCACCCATCATTTGGGTTTTCCAGAAGAACATCGTGGATTCAAGCAATCAGTAAGGAGGACACACCCAACTCATGCCTCTAAAATTAAAGTCGATGTTGATAAAATTATAAAGGATAACATTGTCCTGGAATTTCAATATCCCAAATGGCTGGCCAATGTTGTCCCAGTGAAAAAGAAGAATGGGAAAATTAAGGTCTTTATTGATTTTTGTGATCTTAATCAGCATTGTCCTAAAGTTGATTTTCCAGTACCGATTATAGAGCTTATAATTGATGCAATGACTGGCTTTGAAGCTCTTTCCTGTATGTATGGTTACTCTAGGTATAATAAAATTTGAATGGCCCTAGAGGATGAAGAATCTATAGATGTTAGAGCCCCTCAAGGTGTGTTTTTCTATAGTGTAATTCCCTTTGGCTTAAAGAATGCAGGAGAAACATACCAACGTACCATGAACCATATCTTCAAACCCTTCTTAGGTAAATTTCTTTAATTTTATGTGGATAATTTGGTAGTCAATTATAAAAAACATTTCAATCACTTGGCTGATTTGGAAACCATATTTTACAAACATTGAAAACATAATTTGAAGATGAACCCCATAAAATGTGCTTTCCGGGTAACCTCAGGAAATTTTCTTTCCTTCATTGTACAACATCGTGGTATCGTAGTTGATCGTGAGAAAAAAAAACCTTGGAATGTCACCTCCTCGAAATTTAAAAGAATTAAGAGGACTCCAAGGACACTTGGCCTTAATTCGGTGCTTTATGGACAATTTGGAAGGTAAGTGTTTACCCTTAACCCGATTAATGAAGAAGGGAGTTACCTACTAATAGACATAATATTTCCAAGAAGAATTTTATATACTCAAGAAATATCTCTTGAATCCACCATTATTGATTCCACCTATTAAAGGAATACCAATTATTCTCTACTTGACAGCCTAAGAGCTATCACTAGGTGCCTTTCTAGCCCAAAATAATTATGTTAGGAATGAAAAAAACCTTTATTATCTCATTTTCACTATGCATGATGCCAAAAATCGGTATTCAAGTATTGAGAAGTGTTGCCTAACATTAATCATGGTAGTTAAAAAATTGAGACACTATCTGCAACATCATGAGGTCCAATTGGTATCTCTTAATAATCCACTCAAATTTATCCTCAGTCATTATATGATTACAAGACATCTAACATGGTGGGAGGTTATTTTACAATAATTTGATATCTAGTTTGTGCCTTAAAAGGAAATAAAGGGCCAACCTCTAGCTGATTTCATTACTGAGCACCCATCTGTGGAAGATGCATCGTTTAATACTAAACTTCTTGATGAAGATCTCTTCTCTATTCAATATAATTCCCAAACATGGGAAATATATTTTGACAGTGCTTCTAGAATTCCAACATGGAAGAGAATCAAAAACCCTAAAATCAACATGGGTGGATTAGCAATTTTCCTTATTTACCCAGAAAAGAAAGTATTTCCTTATTCTTTCCTATTATTCGATGGTGGTACCAAAATTGATGTATAATGCCAATCTCTCATCACAGCTTTGGAATTGGCCCTTCTGGTGCAAATGGATCATTTAAAGGTAAAAGTTGATTCAAAATTGGTAATCAAACAAATCGATGAGGAATATTCTGTCATAAAAGAAGAGTTCATCCCTTTGTGGGATTATATCAGAGAGTTAATGGCTAGATTTCCCTAAGAGATGAAATTTTCCTATGTCCCGCGATCACAAAATGCCCTAGAAGATGCACTGGCTAATGCAGCTACAGCCTTGGTAGAACCAAATCGGGATGAGACAGTTATTAGCATAACCCATCATCGTGTGGTATTACCATTTTTTCAAACCATAATGGATGAAATTAATGAAATTTTCCCTATTTCTGATCCATATGGTCATACAATGATATGGATAACATCTATCATGGAATATCTTCAAAATGGGTTACTTTCACCAAATAAGGCTGAGAAGGAGCAGATCCGGCGATGAGCGACCAATTTTACTCTTTATGATAGTCCAAACCACCAAAATATCATTTACAAGAGAGGCTTTGATGGAATTCTATTCAGATGTATTGATGGAGAAGAGACCACAATTGTCATGAATGAAGTACATTCAGGAGCTTGTGGTGCCCACCAATCTGGGCATAGACTCTCTAATCAGATATGAAGGCTTGGATACTTTTGGACATCAATGACGCAGGATGGTAATGATTTCACTATAAAATTACTTCCCTACCAAGTATATTCTAACTTCATTCATCAAGCCCCAGAGTTACTACATATAGCTAAATACTCCTGGCCATTTTCCACGTTGGGAATGGATGTAGTGGGACTTAATCCTCCATCCACAGCTAACCAGTTCAAGAATATTCTCATGGCTACTGACTTCTTCTCTAAATGGGATAAGGAAATACTTCTCAAGGAAGTCGTAGCCAAAAGAATTGTTAGTTTTTTCAAAACTAATATCATCACCAGATTTGGCGTCCCTCATACTATTTTGACGGACAATGGCACCAATGTTTGTTCTGTTGAAGTAAAAAAGTTATATCATGAAAATAATATCAAGTCCAACCACTCATCTCACTATCATGCGGTAGCCAATGGATAGATAAGGGCCTCAAATAAGACTCTATCAAATATACACCAGAAGATTGTGGATAAAGATAAGAAATCATGGCCTGATAAACTTTTGAGTGCTTTGTGGGCTTCTTGGACTACTACCTGTACTTCTACCCAAGAAACATATTATTTATTGGTATATGGAAACAAATTAGTTTTTCCAATTGAAATAAAATTACATTCACATAGATTTTCAATCTTTGATCAGTCGTCTATAGATGAAAGTTCACAAAAATAGTTCAATGAGTTGGAAAGATTAGATGAGAAAAGACTGCATACTTTGCATCATTAAGAAGCCTATCAGAACAGAATAGCACAATATTTTAATAATAAATTTTTCTTTCGTTCATTACTTCACGGATAATTGGTATTGGTCCTTAGGGCTCCAATGATACCAGGAATGAAACCTCCAAAACTTGAACCAAAGTGGGAAGGGCCTTATTCCATACATAAGGTCTGTTCAAATGGATCTTATGCTTTAATCTCATTGGATGAAGAGCTCAATACATCTCCAAACAGTGTGATAGTTTTGAAGAAATACTTTGTGTAATTATACACCATATTCCTCAAAATAAGACATTAAACTACACAATACAATAGTCCTCGCTACAAGCCATTAAAATGCACATTACCATAGTCCTCGCTACAAGACTTTAAACTGCATAGTACCATAGTCCTCACTAAAAGACTTTAAATTGATCAATACAATATCCTTTCTATAATAATTAATACTACACAACACCCATGTCCTAGTTGCAAGACACTAAACTTCATAACAACCATAAGCATCCATACTGCATGATGTTAAAGTGTGTAGCATCTTCGTCCTTGCCACGTGATGTTAAACAGCATGACATCAAATGTACAATTAATTTTTTCTCTATTTGACTTTAGAATCTTCCATAATAAAACATCATTGACGTCATCACTACTCTTTACTAGTACATGAGTCCCTATCTTCCCTATTTCGAAGTCAGATCTACATAGAGACCATGTTTCAAGAACTATGTATGGATTGATTCTCATTTCCAATGAGATACGTAGAGATGCCCGAATCTCCAATTCTGGGCCCAGCCACAATAAAAAATTCTTCTTATTTTCTTTTCTCCTCCTGTATATGAATCCGATCAATACAGAGTGTTTCCTTGATATATATGATTTGGTCCTTATACCATTTTATATCTTAAATATTTACCATTATCTCAGAACATGTTAAAAGCCCCCATTCTTCATGTAAAACTCCATTAGCATGAGGAATGATTGTCTAAAGAACTACGTACATCTTGATTCTCATATATTTCTGAGATATGTAGAGACACATAGATCTCCAATCATGGGCCCATCCTTGATAAAATACCACCTTTATTTCTTGTTTAAGATTCAAATTTGTGTAGATAATGTTTTAAGAACTATGCATGACTTGATTATTCCCCCAGCAAGACATATAGTGGCACTTGGGTTTTATCCCTTTATCTAGTTACAATATGTCTTTCCTTTCATATTAGTTCATTACCATCCTTACGACATGATGTTAAACTACATGGAAATCTAATACCCATAATCTTCATTTGCAACACCTTTTACTTATAAAAGAAACCCTTAATCCTCATTTCTCAAACCAAGAATAGCTCACGTGAGATTAGGAATTGGGTAAATGGATTCTTTATATAACGTGTTTTAATTTCTTATGGGGTTAATAATGTCCTCACAGCATGACTTAAAATTGCACAGTATAATTTCCCCACTGTATAACTTAAAACCGCATAGTATAATATCCTCATTACATGACTTAAAACTGCACATCACCATATTCATTCAAAGTAATCAAAGAAAGTCTCCATTTTACATATGAGTCAGATCTATGTAAAGGACATCAAAGTCATTGTCAATATTGATTCAAATATCTCTCATAAACATTGAACATAAATACCCATCCATATTTCACACTATTAATCGAGAATATTTCAAGACCCTCATAATCTTTCTTATGGTTTCTGGTGAAAATATTTCTAAATACCTAAGAGCTCTTTTTCCTGACTATGCATCATGTGCCCTTAGGTGGCCTTGCATAAGTTTCCTACATAACAGAAATGTCAGCCAAAATATTCTATTATTTGGATATACAGAGTATTCCCTTATTTTTCCTACATAATACAACCCCCATAATAGGTTTTGTGAAATATGGTAACTTCTTTCTTGGTTATAGTATCTTTGTCCCCTTTAATCATTGATGACAATATAAAAGAATCTATATTTTAAAAAAATCATTTAAGTATACTCTTCCCATTATCTATCTCACAATCTGAAAATCTTCAAGACCATGGTTTACAAATTTCCTTCACCATGTGTTCGATGCACTAGGGAATAGCCTTGAAATCACTTGTCCACATGTTATATATTGTTTCTATTTCTGGTCCCAATTGTATGACCTAAAGCTACGGATACCATATCATTTATGTTTTGGTCAAACCTTCGTAAAATTATTATTCCTCTAATTATATGGATATCTTTATTGAGAATAACGTTTCCATATTCATGTACCTTTATCCATAAACCCAAATTTATGCTTCAGAAAATATGAATCTTGATAAAATTTATTTGACTTTTAGCAATAGAACGTCAAACTTCTGAGATCTATTTTTCCTTACTATTCAGCATGTGCCCTTAGGCGGCCTTGAATAAGTTGCCTACATAAAAGGTCTATTAGTCAAAAGATGCCTCTATTTGGCTATATAGAATATGCCCCAGTTGACTCTACATAATACAGCCCCCATAACAGGTTTTTCATGTAATGGTAACTTCGTTCTTATAAAATACTTCCTCTAAGGCTTTTAGCCCTTTTCCCATATCATTCTTCAGTTCTTTAAATTCTTAAATCATAGTTTATAGTTTTCCCTTCCATACCATAATATGATAGTATGTTTCTAAAAAATTATCAATAAATTGGGAGATTTTTCTCATACCTTTGGTCAGAGCTAAAGACCTTAAATTAAAGCCACAAAATGTCCTTACTTCATGAATTAAAACTTCACAGTACCAATTTCCTCACTTCATGAATCAAAACATCATAGTACCAATGTCCAAACTACATGACTTAAAAGATCACAACACCAATTTCCTTATTGTATGACTTAAAACTACATAGTACGATATCAGAAATCTCCCCTTTTCGGATAAAATTTTAACGATTACTCATACACCAAATTTGTATAAAAATGTTTCTTTTATTCATGAATTATGTTGGTCTAAAATAGACCTTTTTCATTCTTAAAATTCATTTCCTTAGTAAAACCACCCACTGTAGTCTTGAGTCATCCAAATCTTAATTCCCCCAATATATCGACGTAAAATATTAAATTTCTTAATAACTCCTTTTCTATACTATGTAGTATGTGCCCTTATGTGGACTTGCATAAGTTTCCTACATAACAGGCCTATCAGTCAAAAGATACCACTATTTGGCTATGCATCATATGCCTCATTTGGCCCTATATAATGCGGCCCCCATAACAGGTGT
Source organism: Viscum album (assembly GCA_963277665.1). Lineage (NCBI taxonomy): Eukaryota > Viridiplantae > Streptophyta > Magnoliopsida > Santalales > Viscaceae > Viscum > Viscum album. The sequence continues at coordinate 1,403,002,673 of OY728120.1, read as the reverse complement.
GTTAAATAATGGTAAATTCATTCCTGGAAAAGACACCCCTTATGTTGATACGAGGTTTATATTTGGTGACCATAAAAATCATGACTCAAGATTCCCCATGGAAATTTTTAAATAATATTAAAGCAATTCATAGCCACTTATTCTTGTTTGGAATCTAATTCAAAATTTACGGTCAAAGCTATTCGACCCTAAATATTAGCCCTTTATAGTCCAACATCCATGACTCTAAACTGCCAGTAACAAAAAAATTGGTACTCATTAGATTGAGAACCCGTGTTGGTAACTATAAACAAAAGTCGAGTCCCAACTCACTAAACATACATATTTGTATGATTTAGATAATATTTAGCAATAAAAAAGGTCAAAAGATACAAAATGTGTGGGGTTATCCATATAACCCTAGAAATAATAAAATTATTCTCATTAGGTCCCTTGGTTTAATAATAAAATTTTGAGCACTTCATTCTTATTAATATAAAAATGATTTTTTAACATAAAGGAATCGTTATCATCATTTAATTTTCATATTGCAATAATGAAAAACCGAAATGAATATTTTTATGTTTGAATACATAATTTCTTTCATTCATATGAAAATAGAGGGACATCCACAAAATGGAGCCTCTCTATCATGTTTTAGAATTAGCAATCAACATGACTTTTCATTTGTTGGACCGCTTCATAAGCTCTATCAACTGCCTCTTGAAGTTGAGATAGTTGAGAAAATACAGCCTCCTCAACCTGATGAAGTGCTTCCTTAGTAGTTGAAATGGAAGTTATCCTCTCTAATTGGGTTTCTCCTAATATCTGATTCAATTTCTCAATCTTTTTATGAACAACATCCAATTTCTGTTGAAGATATAACTACTCCTTCATGGTTTCTTTTATTTGTTGGATAATCTCAAGTGATTTCTTTTTATGATTTTCCTTTTGCTCAATTACTGTAGCTTGAAAGACCTCAATATTGATGCGTCATTTAGCCTCTTCAAAATCATTTCGTAGCTTTTGATCCTGCTCCCGTCGGCGAATAGTCTCTTTCATGGCATCATAGACTGGTCGATAATTAAATCCACTAAATCTCAATACACTGAATAATGCTGGGAGTTTTGAAAAATGGGACAACAATTTATATAAAGGCTTTTTGGAAATTATGCTCCAGAAATGCTTTTATGTCCTCTTACGTGCCATACCAAGAGCATATTGCATCTCTAAGTCTAAATTTGAGTCACTACCATGTGGTGAAATGTACTCTGGAAACATGTCTCTTAAAGAGATTCCTTGTTCTAATTCTCTTGGGACAGTAGAAGTTTCACCTTATGATCTAAGAACTATTAACCCTAAATGAAAAAATCAAGGTCATTATTAGTTTCAAATGGAGGAAACAAATATGATTCAAAAATCTGGTTATACTTACCTAATAATAAGTTGGAAACTTGATTGGATTAATTCCCTATATTCTCAGCTTCAATTTTTTGAGCAGATGTTTCTTGAGAAGGGGAATTTCCTTGAATTTTCTCATTTATGACATTTGAAGGCCATATAACATCTCTTGATTAAGGATTTTATGTAGTTATTTCTCCAGCCCCAGTGGAAGGATAAAGTGAAACACCCTGTTACTGAAGATCCTTGGCAACATTTTATGTAGATAAAGCTCCATAAGCTGAACATTGAAGTAAAGAATCAAGTTGAAGAGAAATTATGTTTGAAAAAAATACATGAATAGGGTCTTAAACCCTTGAAATTCTTCATGAAAACCCCCAAACTCCTTGATGGAACTAGTAATATCAATATTTGGATTATGGGTGTCCATCATTTCTGTGTATATGGCCTAAAATGTTACAGCATCCTCACCATTTAAGGTATCCAAAAAATGTGAGTTGATGCCTAAATTTTGTCTGCTTACATTTTGTTCCATTGGATCTTCAACTGGTATTCTAGCATCCAGTATTTCTAGGTTTGGGTCAACATCAGCATTGGTCTTAGATTTCCCTGGATCTTCATTCCTTCCTTCTGAAGCAATAGGAATATTAGTGTTGATTATTTCAGGATCCTTTAACAAAAGAAACTGAGGAATGTATTTAATATTTCCATGACTTTCCTCTCTCTTAGAAGAGCTAGGATCATGTATAGATGAATATTTTGAAGATTTATCTACTAAAATTAAGGATTCATCAGCATGAACCTGGGTTTCCCCTAGGGATTATTTTTCAGGTCTTGATGAATGAACTCTTAATCACTTGAGAGAGGAGAGATATATAGATCCTACAAGAGAATAAAATGTGGTTACTAGAATATATTAAGAAATTTTTATGCCCTATAGATCATATAAATAATTACTCCTTCAGTGAACAATTTGAAACAATCTAATTTCTCTCTTCTGTTTTTGTTCAAAAGCTTAGGAAGAGATTGAAACACTCTTCTTAACAGGGTAAACATGAGGTAATGGTTGAGGATTATCTATCCCCATTACCCCATTCAGGATTATTGATCCTGGAGAAAGTTTTAGTGCCTGGGAGGATCATTCGTTGCATCGATAGGAGAGCATGCATGACCATAATGAGGTGATTTGAGAATTTGTCTAAATCTTCCTTCTCTACATTCAAGCTGCATAAATACATTTTCATCAAGATTAATGATGATAAATGGAAAAACATAGTTTAGGAATAAGAAAAAGGGACATACATTCTCAATATTAACATAAATATCCCACTCCTCTTTAGAGTCAATAATTACCCCTTCATGGACTCCTAATTCCAGAATATGTGATACACATTTAGATGTTTGGATTTTTTCAAAAGTTGAGTAGATAAAATCCTCCAACTCCGCAATATACTTCTTTACATTAGCCAATGTATTTTACGGAATTCAATCTGAAGGTTTCTTGATGTCACCAATATCTGGCATTCAAATAACATGCTAGAGGAATGCCCATTAATCCCTAAGATCACTGGTTACACCCTCCCAATGTTGAATGGTTGAAATTAGTACATAGTTCAATCTTGGTATAGCTGATTTTGGAGGATATTCAACGCACTCTGAATGGTAAACTTCTTCAGGCCTCCTTTCTTCAGAAAGTTCAACAGATGGAATAAGAATATCTTTTTGATGGCATCAAATGGATCGCCTTGGCATCAGAGGTTTTGCTTCTATATCCCTGGTCTTCCTAGTATACTTCCTGCGAAGACATTTTGAGGGCTCTGAAACCTTGGTAACTTCGATATCATTTCTAGACTTGGAATTATTACCACGATTTCGACATGGAACAGTTTTTGTAACCACCACTTTATATTTTCCTTTCATTAAAGCCCCATGAGGATTTGAAGAGGCCCAAAAATTTCCATACCCAACTTCAAATCCAATCGATGAATTTGGTGGAGGTAGCATAATTGACAGTTTCGATACCTCTAAAGCCATTTGGATCCTCAATTTTCATGCTACCATTGGGTGTTTCTCCTGTCTGACATATGTAGGTGGAAAAGTGTTTTATTTTTTAAGGAATATGAACTAACAAGAAAACCTATATGGAACATAATACTCGAAGATAATTTCACCATCAATCCTGGTTGATAATACGCTATCCCAGAATTCCATCATATAAGATCTCAGCCCATAATTCTTTTCTTTACCATCATCAATAAATGTTCCAAATAGTGGGTTACCAAAAGGAAAGAAGCTGAATTCCTCTAAGACATTCAATACCTTGAGCACCATGTTAGGTCTCATGCTCAGTAGCTTAATACCATAAAATTTCTATAAAATTGGGTTGAATCGACCATTAGAAACTATGACTAAATTCAACACTATGTATGAAGAAAAATGTGATGCAATCTAGCCCCAGAACACATGGAATGGCCCTGTAATCCTAAATGGAACCTTAAAATTGTATAAATGTAGTAGGAGATGGTAAATTATTGTTAATACATGGGTTTCTAGCCCAATATACATCCCCTCTACCAATTTAGCTGCAATGATGAAAGTCCCTGATCTTACACCACCTCTGGATTCACGGACTGGAAGAAAATAAAAACTTATCCAAATATCAAGGAAGGTACCCAAGCATGAGTTTGCATCTATATCTGGTTTGAATTTATACCCCCAGTGCTTATAATCACCTCTTTCCAGTGTAGGACAATATGTTCCCAAACTACCTCGGTTATTTGCAGAAGGAAAAATAGTAGGATGTCCACAAATTTAACCTTCCTCCGTTGTTGGTTCTAAGAAGGATTCCATCCACACTCTAGAATGAATATCTTTCTTTTCATTAGGTAAATTATTTTGTATCTTAAATAATTCATGAGCTAGTGGTGGTGTTATAGAAGCATCACCCCATGTTGTAGTAGGCAGAATGAATTCATCATACATTTCCCCAATAATGGGAACTCCAACTATTTGGTAAATGTCCCAGACACTAATACAAATTTCACCATGCGTCAAATGAAGGGAATTTGTTTGTGGACCCCATCATCTCAGTAATTCAGGAATTAATTCATTTTTATAAACATATGTTTGCCCCATCCATATAGATTCATAGATATGAATGTCGGATAACTCTTTTATGAGTTCTGCACAAGTCTGAAGTACCCAGAATGCCCACATCCAATCGGGTTTTACACCCCCTCTATAATAAAGGTCCCAATATCCTTTCTAACCATTATATTGATCTGTTTGAGATGCCAGAAAAGTGGAATCATAACAATGTGGTCTTGTCTCTACAACATGATCATTCATATCAGGAGTGAAACCACTGTGATAAAGGATGCAGCTAATAGGGAATGTTCTTTCTTATATTGGAACCCCCTTGCACTAATATTCATGCATTTATAGTTGGAGTATTGAAGAAACCAATTATTTGGAGATTACTTCTTAACATATGGAACATGGTCATCTTGCAAAAGCCCATGCCTGTACAAGGGTAAATAAGGACATTGTGCATAGTCACTTTGGTATGGAATTAGACCCTTCCATAGCCCCGGAAGAGTACTTTAAATAATGTCATAATATTCTAGTTCGATGATAATTATCATTTCATTTTGGTGAGCCTTATCTTCTTCATTATGAGTAATCAAATTATTCATTATTTCCTAAAAAAGAATTACCAAACTTCTGAGTCATAATTTTAAAGAGGAAATAAAAAATTTGGCAAAGGACACTGTTTGCGTAGGTCCTTTGATGAGGCATGTCACGTAGCTCCTTCACAGAGCTCTGTCATATAGGTCATTATCCAAGGGTCCTAGTGAAAATACTTTAATTAAGTCTTTTTTTGTAGCTCCATCACTTAAAATAATTTTACCTTGAATAACTTTCAGGAAAATTACTCAATATCGCAATGAAATATGATTTGGGCGAACGAGCTACGTAGTGAGAGATACAAAATTTCAGAGAAAGAACAGATGAATAAAAAAATTCAGGAAGGGTGAGACCTATTTATAGACAACTGAATACCTACGTGTTCGAACTTTGCGCAACATCTTCACATTGTATCTTTGCGAAGCATCTGTGCGGTAAACCTACGCGAAAACCTACGTTGTTTGATAACTTTCACCTCAGGACTTGGCCCACTATGTACGTTTCAGATCCAATCTTGAGGGGGTGGGGGATTTTGTTGACACTACATGAGAAATTAAAACAATGTACTATGAAGAGAAATTCAGATATTTCAGATCCAAAAGCAAGGTTCGATGAGTACAAAGAAAAATCAAAATTTTCCCAAAGAGCTTTGCGATGGATGAGCTTTACAGGCCTACATGGTACAGTTTCACAACTTACCTATGCAGAGGAGCTGTGCGACTTACATAGGCAGAGGGGCTACGTGATATAACTTCGTGCCTAAAGATTCTTGGTGCACCTCAACAGAATACCTACATGGAGAATCTGCACGAAATAACTTTTTGGGAAACATCTCTTCAACCATGGCCATCAATGCCTATAAATAGATCCCTTGGTCTCCCCATTTCAGGGCTGAAAAAATTGAAATATTATCTGAAGCTCCCATTGCGTATCTCTTTAACCAAGATCCCTCAAATTGTGTCAGGTAGCTCTCTGAACCACGAGAGAAGAGACAATTGAATGGGATAAACATGTTTTGATGTTCTTCACATTCTTCAGTCATTATCTATACCTGCATGGTATACTTGTTTGCCATACGTGCACGATATACTTGTGAGCCATACCTACGTGTTATACTTGTGTGCCATACTTGTGTGGTATACTTTCACGCCATACCTGCACGGTATAGTTTCCCACCATACCTGTGTGGTGTAGTTGTACACCATACCTGCAAGGTGTACATGCACGATACAATCAACAAGGGGTACCAACGTGGCATACATGTGTGAAGTTCCTACGTGACCAGATCCAACACCCTCTTTTAAAATCCATTCATTGTAGGGTATCTCCTTCCATGGTTCCCTTATCTGAAAGGGACTAAGTTGACTCCTCCACCAAAACCTCCTTACTTCTCAAACCTTTGGGAAAGGCACATCGGTGTGTCTTATATCTGGGTTTGTATTTCCATAGTTATAGGTTTCCCACATTTTTTCACAATGGGGTTAGGATTCCTGGGATGTTTTGCGGTTTTTATATCCACAGTCACATAGAATTTTCTCCCAGAAATAGTGTTGCGATGTTCTTGGCTTGGAGGGGGGAAAGGGTTCTGGCCTCTCCTTTCTCAAAGTGGTGACACAGAACCAAAGGTCTCTGGTTGGGAAGTTATAGTTCACACTTACATTTCCGCACAAGAAAAGGAGAAGTCTCCCTTTCCTACCAAGATCAATTTCAGGGCATCCATCCTAGTATAAGCCCCTCACCATCATCCCTTCTTCCTTGAATTGGACCCTTGTCCAATGTAAATAGAGTAGAGGGAATGTTTGTCGCTACACCCTCTTCCATGGTCGACGTGCCCTCTTCCATCGTCATGGAGGAAAAATTTGAACATGTGAATTCCTTTGTTGAGTCTTTGAAATTCTATTCTTTCTCACACTGAGAATGAATCACCTGGGCTTAGAGATTTTCCATGATTACAACATTTTTCACGATCGAATGAACTACGAGAACTCTGATTCCTTTTTAATCCAGGATACGTAGGAAGCATCATCAAGGATCAAGCTCATTGGATATCCTCCTCCGGAATCCAACCCTAATTCCCTTAATCTGGGCATCCTCTTTACAAATAATCCCCAACTTAAACCCCAGATCATCGAGGAATCCTTTCCAGGATGTAAGCCCAAACTCATCTCTCTCAAAGAACCATACTCTCCTATAAGACTTATCGAACTACCTTGGCTTTGATTCCCATCTATATGGGATACATTGGAAGCCTCCTTGAGGTTCAAACCCAACATTTCAAATCAAACCTATTCTCTTTGGGCTATATTACCAATAGGGTCTGATCTTACATGGAAACCCATATCCCTTACAAGTTCCTTGGGCTGCTTCATCATAAGTCCCACACTAAGTTTTAACTAAGCACCTTCTACTTAGAGGTCCTTATCACATGACCTTAAAAGGTATTATGTGTTATATTAAGCAACACTGAACTACAAGGGTTCTGATTCCTTTCACAAGGATACGTAGGTATCCCATTTTACGGTCACGATCCCAAGATCAAAACAATCCTTTGACTCCCTGGATGACAATAAATTACAGAGTTCCCCACTGAGTGGCTTAAAAACTAGTATCATCACAATGATGATTAAAATAATCTCTAATAATTATATTAGAGGATACCATTGATGGAAAACCTCGAATACATAAAGATATTTCCATTAATGAAGAACCTTGAATACATACTGATTATTTTAATTTTTTACACATGTTAATAAGTGATTATAAATTCTAAGGGATACTTATGATATAATTGGTCAATTAATAAGGATTTATGAAAATATTAAAATCTTTAAAAGAGAGTCCCCGAGTATACAATAATTCCCCCTAAAAGGGTGTGATGATTCCGAATTCCCATCCTCTCGACTAATGCACATTCTTAATTATCGAAAAGTTCAAAATGTAATGAATTCAAGCCTTTGGAAAGAAGTTCCTCATTGGATAAAGAACTATTGGATGTTTCTAGTTCCATGAGTAAATCTAATGGAAACTGCCTAGAAACAGTGATTCTTAAATCTAGAACACACATTTCAAGGAAATACGAAACAATGTATGGAACCATAGAATTGATTAATTGATTTTCCAAGTCAATATGAAATTGGTTAAACTTGGGAAAATTAATTTTTTTTATTTTTTTATGAAATTGGTGAATAATGGAACAATGAATTCATTGATTAATGAGGTTATTAAAATTAATCAATTAATGGGGATTGTGTGATTGTTAAATCTATGGGATTGTAGAATTTACTATTTAAGTGAATGACAAATTGATTGATTAATGAGAAAGGGCGTTGGATTAAAGGTGAAGGGTTGGTAAATTAAATAATTAAAGGTTTTGAAATAGATTAATATCGATTTTTTCATATTATTCCATGTTAATTAAATTGAGGGACTTTGACTGTTTTGATTATTGAAATGTTATTCCATGATTTTAAAAGTTTATGGGTGGGTTAATGATTATTTACCTTGCTAAATTTGGTATGTGAAATAAATGTGTACAATTGAGAAATGGGGAGTGGTACACATACTTATGCTCCAAATACCCACATGGTTATAGCCATTATGTTCTAGAACTAATTTCATCCAAGTGAATAATATTGTGTGGGGTAGGGAATGAGGCTCCAAATACCCATATATTATAGCTAGTGTGGGATAGGGACTAAGGCACCAAATACCTATATATGATAGGAAGTGTGGGACAAGGACTGATGCTCCAAATACCTATGAGACATCGAGGTGTGGGATAAGGGCAGAGGCTCCAAATACCCATATAGTGTTAGACCTGACATTTCGGGACCATGAGATTGGAATTGGAATTTGGTTCCAATTATTCATGATATGATTTAAAATGAATGGATAAATGGTAACCATGGTATAACATTATGTGATATCCCTTGGGGAGAGTTCAGACTCCGATATGGGATGAAGTGGGTATTGATGGTTTAGGTGAAATCATGAACACGAGAAACTATGTGGTTAATTAAAGAATAATGAATTGTGGTATCTATTGACTTTATGCATTGTAATTTATTCTTTATAATACTAAATACACTGTTATTGACTCGATAATTTTTTAAACACCTTTGGTGGTGGCCTAATGAGTTGTACTCATACCATAATTAGGCTTATAGATTGGTACTCGAATAGACTTCATATTTTCAAGAAAATATAAGAGGAATCCATATGTTAGATTGATGATTCAGTATAGAGTATAGATGAGGGAACTTGAAAAGTTTTCAAGACCTTCTTGTGAGTGTTAGTGAGTCTTTATTTTGGCTTTACATTTAAATCATGACACATACTTGGCATGACATATCTATTGTTTTGGTTTGGATATTGTATTTCTATTTTAGTCCTCATGTGATATTGGTTTTGAATAGTTTTTAGGTAAATCACTTGGTTATTCTTATTTATTTACATTATTGTGATGCTTTGATAATATGGGTATAATATACCAATGATATCTATATTGGACCCTCAATACTATTCATTAGTCTCCGGCATACAGAGAGGCCTGCATAAGGTCATCTAGCTGACTGACTTGGGGCACTGGTGTGTAGAAACTAGGTCCGGAAGTAACAGTTACTGTGTGTTTTTGGGAGAAATCCTTATTGTGTGATGTAAGTCATTTGGTGGGGAGTGAACCATATGCCATTAGATCTTGTATTCATCATTTTAATAGGTTCTTTTAGTGTTATAGATTTCATTACTAGTTATTTGAGGATGGATGGTGGTAAATGTCCCATGTTGGTGCTCTGGTGTGAATGGTTTTTCCACGTTCACACGTTGTTCTTAGTAGTGGATGGACCATGAATTATGGATTTCAGTGTGTTGTTAATGAGGGATGATATGGATACTCCTATGGTGGGGACATAATATCATTCACAGTTTAATTTTCCTTGTGATTGGAGATTCATGGGCACTATGAGAATATTCATTGAATGTTCATGGTAGTGTTAGAAGTTTCATTGATTAAGGTAAATATTATTAGTTGATTTACCAATGAGTTTTCTTGGGGGAATGAAGGATTTATGGTGGGGACTTTTTTATGAAGCACATTGTGAATGTTTGAGAAAATAAGGGAATCTTTTTCATAGATGGTTTTTGAGGGTTAAATTAGTAATTGAACCTTTCATGTGCTCTTGGATAATTCTTTAGACCAAGATTTCTACCCCTATATAGGGTTTTTATCCAAGGGCATGAGTTTTGTGGAATAATGAGTTGTTCAAATTTTGGAATAATACTTAATATTTAAAAAAAGAATAGCATTTATCAATGCATGTTCATTTGGTGATTTCACTTTTTTGGAGTTTTGGATTGAAATTGTAACTCCATGGTTGTGTCTAGAATAGGGGGGTTTCCAATTATAGGAGTAAACTTACATTGAGTGATGTGGCTAGGCTTGGGCCCCCCTTTATTCTCAATTTTTCTTTTTTATTTCTTTTTCGTTATTTTTTATTTTTATAGATATCCTTTTCTCATTTATTCCATTTTATTATTTTATATTCCATTTGGTATTTCCCTCGGTTATTATTGAGAGATATGGAGAGGGATAAGGAGAGGGGGGGTGTTTTTATCGATCTTGATAGGAACTAGCTCGTCATTGGTAAGTTTTAGATCATCAATCTTATGAAATCATTTGTCAATTAAACCCATAGGTAATCCATTTTATTGATTTCAAAAAAACATGATATATATTTTTTTAATCTTTTTGGGGATTTAATGACCCCTAGAGGGTCAATATGGGGAGTTTTGGGGAAAATCAAGGGTTTCAATAGGTTCACAAGGGTTTCCCAATCAAAAATACTCACCACATGACACGTGGTTTCAGAAAAACACACCACGTTTTCATTATTTTTTGTGATTTTTTTATAACACACCATGTATATTAAGTAAACATAATGTACAAATACTTGATCATGTGGCCAACTAATTGGGATGGTGGAGCGTTGTGGACTACATGTTGTGTACTCTAAGTACATGTCCTATAGTGGGTGGATTATGGACATGTATCTGAGTACATATGAAGATTAAGGTATTTCATGTACATAGAGTACACACTATGTAGTAGGATATGGAAATGTGGTATGGTGCTTGGGTAGGCACCCCATGTGAGAGGGACATGGTTTTCGAGTAGTGCATGGATAAATGATAAAACACTATTTTGTTGAATATTTTATTGATAATAAATGATATAATTTCCCCACATTATGATAAATATGTTTATTTATAAAATATTTGGGATTTGATCATTCATTTGAAAGTTTAGTGAAAATTCCAATTTTACCCTTTATAGTGCACTGTAGTATTTCGAAGATAAATATTATTATATTTATTATTGTACTTTTAAATTTTTTAAAAGTGTTCCTAACTTAATTTTATACAACTTTCATTCAAGAAACTAGAGCTAAAAAGGGCATTTGGATGGAGTAAATGGGACATTAATCCAATGGTGGGCTGGACTCGGCAGAATGGACATGGGTTCTGTATTTGGGTCATATCATCTTCCTCCAGACGTGGATTAAGCCAATATTTTTAAAGGAGCTCGGGGATTAATTTTCCCACAAATCCTTCTTCTGGAAGGAGAGCTGGTTCACGCGTTTTCGAGGTCAAATGGGCGGTGCAAGTTGTATTAAAATATTTGGCCGAGATTTCCCATTCACACTTCAAACCTCTTTAAACCAAGCCTCCCCTCCACTCTGTAAATTGGAGTTTTTCTCATTTTGAGGGGTTGGAATGTGCATTAGGAGATTGGAGGAAGTGGAGAATTTGTTTCACCCAAATTATCCAACCATTTTAAGAGGCGTATCTCTTGAAGCAAGGATCCCCTCATTGAAGCCTCCTTCTCTTCTTCATTTTGTAATGTTTTCATTTGTGTAATAAACTTCTTTGTTATTCTTTTATTTATTCTCTTTTCTTGTATTTTGTTTAAATTTATTCTTCTATTAAACTTCTTCTTTGGTCTGGAATTCTTGAGTAGAAGCGTTATTGGGTTATACCCATTATAAACCTCTGCACATGCAAAACGCTTCTACGATGATTACGTCACCCATGGAAGAGTAGTCTTTTAGTAATCGATCTATCTTCTAACCTCTCCGTTTAATTATTTTTGAATAAATGAGATACTGTAATTCACATAATATGATCCATGAATTGTGTTTTTAAATTACAGGAAACCAAGCAAGCAATTGAACAATTAACACAAAAACACGCGAGGTCGGGATTTTGTGTAAATTGTGAGAGCGTAATCTTAATCGGTAATACAAGACCACATGGGATAAATTTGTAGAGTTAAAATATAATCCTTAAACACAATTCATCCTCATTTCCAGAATGGATATGTGCTCTAATTATCCACTGACCATAATCTATCCTTAGAACAACAATCAAAGCAGGGTGCTGCGATTGCGTGTTCCGAAGCTAGCCTAGGGTTTAAGTAATTTCATCTTTGTGGTTAAGTTAACTCTCATAGGGTTCGAGGGATAACAAATTAGGGTATCATAATCAAGTGGATATTGATTTAAATGATAATGATTAATAAGTGAATTAATAGGTAGAGTTAGATCGATTACGACTTTTAAAATAGATTTCTAAAAAAACATCTTCTTGTTGTGTCATTCTAATAGAAATTCATTTCAAAACTAAAAACAAAAAAATATACAATCTTATTCCAGCAAAATTCTTCTAGATTCATAAACTATAAAAAAACCCAATCCTTTAAAGTAGTTTTTTTATTTTATTCTATTTTATTTTATTTTTATAATACCTTTAATAAGTTGTTAAATTCACTTCCTCCTTTGAGAGACGACCTTGGTCAGCCACTCTGCTGCACCTAAGTACCCCAAAATCACATTAATCTTTTGAGGGCGCCCATGAAAGCACTCTATCAAATTGGCACCATTTCCGGGGAGGCAAGTAATTATTTCAACCAATTATAGGTATTTATTTTATTTTACATTTTATTCTCTTTCTCTCTTCTTTCTTCCTTCTTTACCCAATCTGATCTTTCTTCTTCTTCTTTTATTTTCTTCTACTTTTTTTTGGACCATCAACTCAAACTTCTCATTTTTATTTTACTATGATACACTTTATTTATTTTCATTTTTAGTTGATCTGTGACACAAACTAATCCCGAAGATCTCTTAGATCATGACCCTGAGATTGAACGTAGCCTTAGGGCATGAATCAGACATTCTCAATCCATGGGAAGTTTCAATATTCATCCAGTTGGTGGATTCCTCTCTTCTGGAAACATTGAAATTGTAATCAATTCAAATTCAAACATAAAAGAAGAACCAATGGATGAACACAATGGAAATGAACTTAATAGAACCATTTGAGAATTGGCTGCACCTGATATTAACTATCAACCAAATTTTATTGCATACCCAAATCTCGAATCGGACTTTGAACTAAAATCCGGGTTAATTCACTTACTTCAAAAGTTTCATGGCCTCTCGGTGAGGATCCCAATAAACATTTGAAAGAATTTAATGTGGTTTTCTCAACCCTTAAACCAATAAATGTTTCTGAAGATCAAATCAAATTAAGAGAATTCCCATTCTCCCTTGATGGAGCTGCAAAAGAATGGATGTATTATTTACAACTCGAAGATGTAACTTGTTGGAACGATTTGAAACGTCTTTTCTTGCAGAGATTTTTTCCAGAATCAAGGACCACTTCCATTCGAAATGAGATATCAGGGATCAAGAAAGCACAAGGGGAGTCAATGTATGAGTACTGGGAGCGATTCAAGAAGTTGTGTGCAAGTTGTACGCATCACCAAATCAGTGAGAAACTCCTCATTCAGTACTTCTATGAAGGACTCACACCCATGGAGAGGAGCATGGTGGATGCTACGGCTGGAGGAGAATTGGTGGACAAGACACCAGTAGCTGCGCGTGCTTTGATCGACAAGATGGCCCAAAACTCCCAACAATTTGGTGATAGAGGTACACCACATGTCAGGGGAGTACATCAGGTAAGTCCTTCCTCTCTTGAAAGTCATTTGATTGATACCAAGTTGGAAGAAATGACCACTATGGCGAGGCAAATTGCTTTGGCACAAAAGAGATTTCTACTCCCTCTTTCAAGGCCTTTTGGAATTTGCACTGAGACAAGCCACCCAACTGACTGTTTCCCACAACTCCAAGAAACAGAAGATTATGCACCAGTGTTCCCTGGGAGACCATATCAGCAGAAACAACAACAACCATATCCCAAAAAGAAGTTTGATCCAGAATACAGCCAAGGGTGGAATGATCATTCGGACATGAGGTATGGCTCTCGACAACAACAAAGGCCCCCTTTTCAACCAAACTTCCAGCAGCTTCCGCCTTACCAGCAGGTTTTCCAACAACCCCAAAGGAGATTTGAAGCTCAAACATCAACAAGCCAACAACAAGGGAATCCCCACCCAAGGTAGATTCTAACACTGATGACCTTTTGAAGAAAATTGTTCATAATCAACAGAATGAGATAAAGAGTCAGGGTTCGGAGGTGAGGGAGTTGAAGTCTCAAATGAGCCAGATTGCCACCGCCCTCCATGAACTTGTAAGTAAGAATTTAGGAAATCTACCTTCCCAACCCACTCCAAATCCAAAGGGGAATGTTAGTTCCATCACATTGAGAAGTGGGAAGCAAATGAATGATACATCTGTACCTACCATTCCACCGGGATTCACCTCAACTCCAGAGAATCCGCATTCCATACCAACTGACGAGAAATCCAAGGAGAAAGATAAATGTAAGAAAAAGATTGATGATGTTCCTCCTAAACCCCTTACTTTTCCAAACAGGGTTGTTCAAACCAAGAAGATGGCTGAAGAAGCAATGCAAAAGGAGGTTTTGGACACATTCAAGCGTGTAGAGATCAACATACCTATACATTAATCCATTAAGTAAATTCCAAGTTATGACAAATTCTTAAAAGAACTCTGCACCAATCGAAGAGGGCTCAAGAGAAATGAGAGGATCAAACTTCGAAGGAATGTCTCGGCACTCATCACACCAAATCTAGAAATGCCAACAAAGTGCAAGGATCCCGGGACATTCACTATCCCTTGTACAATAGGGGATTTGCACTTCTCTGATGCTCTTTGTGATTTAGGAGCTTCAATAAATGTGATGCCTCACTCTGTATTCTCTTTCTTGCAGGTTGGTGAGTTGAAGCCAACAAGAGTAGTGGTGCAATTGGCGAATAGAGCTACGGCATATCCAGCGGGAGTCCTTGAGGATGTACTTGTCTGGGTAAGAGACATGATCTTTCCAGTAGACTTCTATGTTCTTAACATGGAGGATGATCGGGTATGTTCTCATTCCCCCATTATCTTAGGTAGGCCCTTCCTCAAAACTACAAAAAATATCATAAATTTCAATGAGGGAACACTTTCCATGGAATTAGGAGATGGAGTTGTGATATTTAATGTTATGGATTCCATGTAGTACCCCTCAGAGGACCATTCTGCTTTTGTTATCTCCCATTTTGAACCACCAAATAAAAACTCCATAGAATTTGATTTTCCTATGCTTAGGGAGATTGTGAGTATTGGTTCAAGTTTGATGTCTAAGAGCACTTCCACACATGTTGCTGATACACAATCCTTTCTTGGATTTGATTTTGATGTGGATTCATATTCTGATTTTGATCATGTTCACTCTGATTATGACATGGATGTTGAGTATGCTGATGGATTTGATGCTTTATTCTCTGATTGTGATGATTTTTATTCTGATACTGATGTTCATTGTGCAGATATGTTGGTTGCATCAATTTCTCCATCCATACATCACCCCCCTACATTGGAACTCAATCCATTGCCCCCAAATATTAAATATGCATACTTGATGAGTGGTGATAGATTACCTGTTATCATTTCTAACAATCTCTCTTTTGAACATGAAGAAAAACTTTTGAATCTATTAAGAGATAACATTAGGGAAATTGGTTGGACATTGGCAGACATATCAGGTATTAGCCCCTCCATTTGCATGCATAGGATTCTCTTGGAGGATGGGGCTAAACCGGTGAGACAACCACAAAGGAGACTCAATCCAACACTTTTGGAGGTTGTTAAAAAAGAAGTTGCAAAATTGCTCGAGGCAGGTATAATCTATCCTATTTCAGATTCTCAGTGGGTAAGTCCAATTCAGGTTGTGCCTAAGAAAACTAGTTTCACTGTTTTAAAAAATGAAAATGAGGAGTTAGTTCCTGTGAGAGTTCAAAATAGTTGGCGAGTGTGTATTGATTATAGGAAACTGAATCAATACACTCGTAAGGACCATTTCCCACTTCCATTCATTGACCAGATTCTTGAGAGACTTGCAGGTAGGACGTATTATTCCTTCTTGGATGGTTTCTCTGGCTATTTTCAGGTTCCCATTGCAGCAGAGGACCAGGAGAAGATGACATTCACCTGCCCATTCGGTACCTTTGATTATAGAAGGGTTCCATTTGGACTTTGCAATACCCCAGGTACCTTCCAGAGATGCATGGTGAGTATTTTTTCAGATTTCATTGAGACCTGCATGGAGGTATTTATGGATGATTTTACAGTTTATGGATCCTCATTTGATGATTGTCTCTCTAGTTTGAGTGATGTGTTTCATCGTTGTATTGAGAATAATCTGGTCTTAAATTTTGAAAACTGTCATTTCATGGTCGAAAATGGAATTGTCTTAGGTCATATAGTCTCCCAACATGGCATTGAAGTTGATAAATCTAAGGTAGACATTATTTCATCCTTCTATATCCTACATGTGTGGGTGATGTTCGATCATTCCTTGGACATGCTGGATTTTATCGACGCTTCATCAGAGATTTTAGTAAGATCGCTCTACCCTTATCTCGATTGCTTCAAAAAGATATTGAATTCAATTTTGATGATTCTTGCAGGGTATCATTTGATGAACTAAAGAAGTGTCTGACCACTCCACCGATCATACAGCCCCTACGGTGGGACCTTCCATTTGAGCTTATGTGTGACGCCTCCAACTTTGCGGTTGGAACAGTCTTATCTCAAAGGGTGGAAGGATGTTCACATGTTATTGCCTATGCATCAAGGACATTGGATTCAGACCAATCAAACTACACAACCATAGAAAAGGAGTTTCTTGCTGTCATATTTTCTTTAGATAAATTCCGTTCATATTCATTGGGCTCTAAAGTAGTTGTTTTTCTGACCATGCAGCTTTGAGGTACCTCCTGAAGAAGCCAGATGCAAAGCCACGACTTATCCGTTGGATTCTCCTTCTTCAAGAGTTTTACCTTGAGATAAAGGACAAGAAGGGGTCAGAGAATTTGGTGGCGGACCACATGAGTGGGCTTACTCACACACTAGACGATGACACCTTGGACCAGGTACCACTTCAGGACACTTTTCCTGATGAGCATCTTTATTCCATCTCAGGTACGCATCCTTGGTATGCTGATTTAGTGAACTACATTGTTGCCTCTGAAATCCCTGCAAATTTAAAGAAATATCATGTCCAAAAATTAAAAATTGAGTCTAGGTATTATGTGTGGGATGATCCTTACCTCTGGCACATGTGTAGTGACCAAGTCATTAGGAGGTGTGTTCCCGATCATGAGTTTGAGTCTGTTTTGCATTTCTGTCATACACTTGCTTGTGGTGGACACTTTGGACCCCAAAGGACAGCTAGAAAGGTTTTGGACTCTGGATTATATTGGCCTAGCTTGTTCCATGATGCCCATGTGTTTTGTAAGTCATGCTCTCGTTTCCAACACACTGGGAATATTTCTAGGAGACATGAGATGCCCCAACAACCCATACTATTAAGTGAGATTTTTGATGTATGGGGAAATGATTTTATGGGTCCTTTTCCTAGTTCAATTGGATTTTTGTATATTTTGGTTGTTGTTGATTATGTGAGTAAATGGGTGGAGGCCAAGGCCACCAGGACTGATGATTCTCATGTTGTTGTGGACTTTGTCAAAGCACAGATTTTTTACAGGTTTGGAGTACCAAAGGCTATCATCAGTGACCAAGGGACACACTTTTGCAATAGGAATTATGCGTCCCTCCTTCAAAAGTATGGGGTGACACACATAACATCAACAACATACCACCCCTAAAAAAATGGCAAGGCTGAGGTTTCAAATCGTGAGTTGATGAAAATATTGGAGAAAGCAGTGCAGCCAAATAGGAAGGATTAGAGCAAGTGCTTGGATGATGCATTGTGGGATTATAGGACAACATACAAGACAACCATTGGTATGTCCCCATTTAGGATTTTTTTGGGAAAGCATGTCATCTCCCAGTGGATGTCGAGCATCGGGCATATTGGGCTATAAAGAAATGCAACAGGGATTTGGCCCATGCTGGAATTCAATGAAAGATGCAAATTCAAGAGCTTGAGGAGATTCGACTGTCATCATATGAGAACTCAAGGCTCTACAAGGAATGATCAAAAGCAGCTCATGACAAAATGATCCAACAAAGGGAGTCTCATGTTGGAGAGAAAGTCCTTCTCTACAGTTCACGACTGAAGCTGATGCCTGTGGAGATCACACAAGAGGACACTGGAAGGAGCATTACAGTCAATGGGAAATGTTTGAAGAGATACATTGAGGGACTTCCTACTGATGCAGTGGATTTTATCACACTGCATGACCCCATCATCGCTTGATCACATGAGTCTGTTCCTAACCCTTTCACTTTTATATTATATGTCCTATTTAAAAATTCTTCATTTCATGTGCATATATCATCACATGGGTTCACATTGAGGACAATGCAATATTTTATGTGCGGGGGAGGGAACCTTTTAGTTTAGTAATTTAAATTCTTTTCCTATTTAAAAAAACCAGAAATTTTTTTTGTGTGTTTTTCAAAATTTGTGTGTTTATTTTTTATTTTTCTTTGTGTTTTTGAACTTTTTTAGCTGAAATGATTCTCATCACAATTTTTAAATGCATATAAATGAGTGAAACAATTTATCCCTTGAAACTAAGCTTAAATGAATAATGAAATGACTTTGTTTCGAGTTCAAATATTTAGTAATTTCATGAAAAGTACACTGAATTTTGAATCCCATGCCACATCTCACTGTCTTTATATTTGAAATCACTTTCCTGTGAGGCTTCTGGACCATTATTTTTATATTCTTTACATTCACATCACTTCTTGAGAGAACCAACCCATGCTTGATTTAACCATAATTTGATCTATTCCTGTCAAAACTTGAGGGTTTGAGGTACATATGTTTAAATGACTGAGGCATTTGTTTGGTATTAAAGCCCCTATTTCGAAGAATACTTTTTTATAATGGCCTACCTTTAATATTTAATCCTTGTATCCCTTAGAAACCATGCACAGCCTATTAGGTTAGCCACATTACAAGCCAATTTTCCTTATCCATCCAACTCATGAAGTGAAATTACATAATCTAGTTGAGCTTAAGTGTAGGGGGAGCTGTCTTGTGTTGTGCCACCACATTTTGTGATACTTTGGGTGGAAAATTAAATTCTGAAGAGATGTGTTTTCTACTGAAGAAAGCCATTATATTGAAAGATGTGCCTTTTCTGGAGCTTTCATGACAAGTGAATTTGTGCCTTTTTTGGAGCTTCTAATTGAGGTGGAATGTTGTGCCCATCTAGAGCTTTCAAGAAAATCATATTTGAGAAGATTGACATTTTTTATGCTG
Source organism: Viscum album (assembly GCA_963277665.1). Lineage (NCBI taxonomy): Eukaryota > Viridiplantae > Streptophyta > Magnoliopsida > Santalales > Viscaceae > Viscum > Viscum album. Next base: position 1,402,982,906 of record OY728120.1, on the reverse strand, counting down.
AAATAATGAATGGTGTAAACTTTTCATGACTTTTCATGATGGAGCTGAATTGATACTGTGGGGATTGAGGAGAAGACCATATTTAATTGAAAATTATATTAATGCAATTTTTCTTCAAAAGAGTCATGCCCTCCTCATTCACCCTCAGATTTTTTTCACATATTAATCCTACCAACCGAAAGCCACAGAACAACCCTGAAAAGTCCTCATGATAAACATATGTCCTTGACTCACATCAGGTAGCGATGTAGGAATCTATCAAGCCTATGGTGACCCTTGTATGAGTTTGGATGAAAAAGACATTGCAAGAAAATTGATATTAGAGTGATGAGAGAAAATTCAAGCGAGGTAAGTGTTTTGTGCATGGGAGGATAAATGAAGTGGAAATATATTGAATGATATTAATGGAGAACTTGAAATAAGGTTTTTTATGAGGCATTATATCTTTTTATTATTGGTGGTAAATTTATTGATCTCAAGGATATGTGTTTTAAAATTGGTTTTGATTTGATATTTATGTTTACTTAATATGAGATTTTGCTCAAGAGTGCAAAAGGGTAAATGTTGGGGAGTTGATAAAACACTATTTTGTTGAATATTTTATTGATAATAAATTATAAAATTTCCCCAAATTGTTCTAAATATGTTTATTTATAAAATATTTGGGATTTGATCATTCATTTGAAAATTTGGTGAAAATTCCAGTTTTACCCTTTATAGTGCACTGTAGTATTTCGAGAATAAATTTTTTTATATTTATTATTGTAATTTGAAAGTTTTTAACAGTGTTCCTAACTTAATTTTCTACAACTTTCATTCAGGACACTAGAGCTAAAAAGGGCATTTGGATATAGTAAATGGGACATTAATCCAATGGTGGGCTGGACTCGGCAGAATGGGCATGGGTTATGTATTTGGGCCATATCTTCTTCATCTGACTTGGATTAAGCCCATATTGTGAGAGGATCTCGGGGATTCATTTTACCACAAATCATACTTCTAGAAGGAGAGATGGTTCAGGCATTTTCGAGGTCAAATGGGCGGCGCAAGTTGTATTAAAATATTTGGCCGAGATTTCCTATTAACACTTGAAACCTCTTTAAACCTAGCCTCCCCTCCACTCTATAAATTGGAGTTTTTCTCATTTGGAGGGGTTGGGACGTTCATTAGGATATTGTAGGATGAGGAGAATTTGTTTCAACCAAATTCTCCAACCATTGTAAGAGGGGTAGCTCTTGAAGCAAGGATCCCCTCATCGAAGCCTCCTTCTCTTCTTCATTTTGTAATGTTTTCATTTGTGTAATAAACTTCTTTGTTCTTCTTCTATTTCTTATCTTTTATTCTATTTTGTTTAAATTTCTTCTTCTCTTAATCTTCCTCTTTGGGCTGTAATTAATGAGTAGAAGCGTCATTGGGTTATACCCATTATAAACCTTTGCACATGCAAAACGCTTCTACGATGATTACGCCACCCATGGAAGAGTAGTCTTTTAGTAATCCATCTATCTTCTACCCTCTTCATTTAATTATTTTTGAATCAATGAGATACTTTAATTCACATAATATGATCCATGAATTGTGTTTTTAAATTACAAGAAACTAAGAAAGCAATTTAACAATTAACACAAAAACACGCGAGGTCGGGATTTTGTGTAAATTGTGAGAGCGTAATCTTAATCGGTAATACAAGACCACATGGGATAAATTTGTAGAGATAAAATATAATCCCTAAACACAATTCATCCTCATTTACAGAATGGATATGTGATCTAATTAACCACTGACCATAATCTATCCTTAGAACAACAATCAAAGCAGAGTGCTGCGATTGCGTGTTCCGAAGCTAACCTAGGGTTTAAGTAATTTCATCTTTGTGGTTAAGTTAACTCTCATAGGGTTAGAGGGATAAAAAATTAGGGGATCATAACCAAGTGGATATTGATTTAAATGATAATGATTAATAAGTGAATGAATAGGTAGAGTTAGATCGATTACGCCTTTTAAAATAGATTTCTAAAAAAACATCTTCTTGTTGTGTCATTCTAATCGAAATTCATTTCAAAACTAAAAACAAAAAAATATACAATCTTCTTGCAGCAAACTTCTTCTAGATTCATAAACTATAAAAAAACCACAATCCTTTAAAGTAGTGTTTTTATTTTATTCTCTTTTATTTAATTTTTAGAATACCTTTAATAAGTTGTTAAATTCACTTCCTCCTTTGAGAGACGACCTTGGTCAGCCACTCTGCTGCACCTAAGTACCCCAAAATCACATTAATCATTTGAGGGCGCCCACGACAGCGCTCTATCAATAAACTCTCAGTATATCTTGGTCATGTATTAGTATTGGTTCAGACCCTAGATTTTCCCTATCCATGTATAAGTACATGTTTAGGTTCACATTTTAACGTACACTCTATGTACTCATACATACACAATGTGTACTTTTCCCTCTAATGGGTATGGGTGTTTTTGTGCCCCTAAATCAGAATTGAAAAAAAGATGACTCCATTTTGAATTTTTTTCACATAGATCATAATTATTGAATCCTTTTAGCATTTAGAGGCTGAATGGATGGTTTTTTGGACTGATATTGAGTTTTATGGGAATATTATTTTGAGGTTATTGTCCTAGAATCATTATTTGGGTTAGGTTGTGAGTAATAAGGCCTGAGTAGTGGTTGTCAGCTTGTTGATCACCATTTTTGAGGATTCTAGGAGAGTTCATTTGAGTTTATTTATTTGTATCCTTGTATATAAGATCAAGTTTTTTCTTTAATTGTATTTTTAGTTAGATTCTTGAGGTTTAGACAATTATGAGACTTCAGTGAGGGATGAAATCATGGGATGTCAATTATAGTTGGGTGTTCTTGAGATGATATTAAAATAGGCCTGAGGGGGATATTTTATGAATTATATTTTGGACAAGGTGGTGTTTTATTTTTCCCTTCTAATCTTGGTGAACTATAGGTTGTGAGATAGGAGGCTGGTTTTGGTTTCTTTCAGAGGGATTAGATTGAGGATTTGTTTTAATAGAGGATCCCATTGTATGGTATCTTTTATAATATGATATTTTGGGGATCGTGGAGGATGACATGTTCTTTTTTATCCTTTCAGATGAATGGTTCATGTCTCAGAAACTCTAGTTGGTGGTTTCCAGTTTTTTCAAACATGTTTGTTGAGCATTGGGATTAGAGGTTTTATGATGTTATTTTTCAAAACTAGATGAGATAGGATACCTTTATTATGTTTATAGAATATACTTTGGCACTGTGATTGATTAAATTTATCTCCTCTATTGGTTGGTTGATTTGAGGAGGGTCTAGGGCGCTAATAAACAATCTAGATGAGTATTTCTAGCATAGTTTAGTTGATCTCCCTAGCTAATGGTTTGTGGATGGTGGAGTCTATCACCTTTATAGGGATTGGTTTATGAGTTAGGGGCCTGGTCAGGCAGTTTGACAATGATTTGATGATAGTTTCATTCCCAGAGTTAGTACTACAAGACTTTTAGTACACAGGTAGGATTATCCTAAGGTCAATAGGAGTTCCTATTTCCAGTTCAGATCATATTGTTGGAGTCCTAGAGATTTTTAGATATGATTCATTATTTTATAATCCTAGGATGATATCATTGGGTTCATTATTTATTCTTTTCCATGATTTTTTTATATATTCTTCTTTATTTGGCTAAAAAACTTGATGTCATTGTTGGAAAATCCACATTTTGTTAATTCCTCTATCATAGGCTTGGGCATGGGTAGAATTTCCTCATTTCATAGGATAGTACATGAGTTTCTCTATTTTACTTTTGTTTATACCTTTTGTTTCCTTTGTTATATTTTGTTTATTTTTGTTCCAGTTGTTTTTTTGTTAGGCTAGGCATATCATGTGTTTCTTGAAAAAGTTATGATAGTATATATTAGGACCACCATTGGGGGTGGCCTACTGAGATTTTTTTTCACACATACTATTTTTGAACATTTGTGTATATGTAGAACTTAGGTCTAATTTCTGATTAAGCATAGGATAGTGGATCAGGAAAAGGATCAATGTTTCATGGTTGATCATAACATATTGTGTATAGTCTTTAGATCAAGATAGAGTAGTTTGACAGTCATGGATATCGGGTACGTGGATAGAATCGAATTAATAGTAGTGCCTCATGCATTTGTTTTCCTTTTACTTTTATTATTTATGTGTGGTTAGTATGGTGGATGAAGAGTGAATATATGTTTTTTATGAGCCTTTAGGCCACATGTAATTTATTATAGTCTATTTTAGTTATTTATTTATGAACTGTATAATTTTCATGTATGTGTATGTGTTTACTTTATTTCCACTATTAATGCAATTGATCTGGTGGTATAGTGTCCCCCATTATATCCTTTTAGGCCCCTACTTCTAGTCAGTAGTCTATGTGTATATGGAGACACTATTGGACCATTTTTGCAATCTATATCAGATGATAGGTCTGGTCAACCTGGGTCAGTTTGTAACAAAATGGTATCAAAGCATTATTTTTCTTTGTATTACTATTTGAGGAGTTAGAAGATAAGATATCTTGGAATGTTTTGGATCTTGTGAATGATTCTGGCATGGTGCTTCATCATCTCCTATTCTAGAATTAATTAAAAGTTAACAGGGTTGTGAGATTATTTTTGTGGTTTTCAATTTTATTGATGTGTTATTTACACCTTGACTGATGTAATTTTGTCTGGGGATTTTTTAATTTTTGAGTTTTAACTATTTTCATAATGGGAAGATGTCATGTTCATGTAACCTGATAGGCACATAGGATCCTCTCAGTATTATCATGAATGTGTTTGTTTTTATTTGTCATTGATTTTTAGTTGTTTAAAGTGACAATAACAACCTATATAGTGTTTTTTCATATATCTTATTTGTTGAATTCTATTCAACTAAATCACATATATTTTTTTGATGAAAGTTCATATAGATATCATGGAGAGGTGTTATTTATAAGTAGAGATCTAGTAACATCATCTAGGGATTAATGGAGACCCTTTAGGGTTGGAACAATTTGGGATAACATGCTGCGCAATGATGTCTCATCGGATATCTATGTAATTGACATTTCCAGACAGATATAAAGGTCTCATATGCCCATGTACCACATGGTCTTCATCTTCATTGGTAAAAGATATTACTACATGACATTCTGTAGAATCATTTTCTATATGGTAATCCTCAGCAGCAGAAACTTCAGTTTCAAACTCTGAAGGACCTGAAAAAGCCTCAATGAGTGCCTCTCGAAGATATTTTGATAGATTCAAAGCATCCAGAATTGGAAACATGTCTGGTACATGGGCCAATTGTTTCAAAATAACATACTTTTAATCCAAAGGTCTCCATTTCCTAGCATGGAGATGTGGTTCTACATGTACTTTGGATGTTTATTCTTATGTTGTAGATGTACTTTGTGTTAAAGAATAAGCGAGGGATATTAGTGAATTTGGAATATTAGACTAACTAGGTCAATTCACATGCTGATAGGAAGATGGTGTTACTTCTAATCGGTCCTCCAAAATAATTTTTCCAGAACTAGACTTGTTTCGTATAAAAGAAACTCTTGATTCTTATTGAGCTCGTAAAAGGGATCTTACACATGTATCTGCCGCCTATATGGTTTGAGAAGATGTAGGATTAAAATGGTGGTTTCTTGGATTCTGACGTCTTCCCATGTATCCTCAACCTTGGTCTTTTCCTCTAGTTCCCCAATTAGGTACGGGGAATTCTGGATCACTAAAATCAGAATCACCATTAGCATGAGGATCTATTAAATGGATAATATTAACAAAACCAAAGATTAATTCTTCATCTGATGAAGATTCTCCTTGAAATGTTATTTCTGGTTGTACAGTTTGTTGGGGCGATGCTCGTGTTTTTGAAACAGATGGTATAAAATCTGTTAGGGTCAAGGACAACTTTGTCCTCGACTCGAGCTCATCATCATCTGAATAATCTTTATCCTTATGATCACTTTGTTTCTTTGAGGAATGAACTTTTGATGAAGATGGTTTTTCTATGGAAGGAGTGGTAGAACACACAATTGGTTGTCTCAACTATGTTGGTAAAATAGAATGAGTCTGGTTAATCATTTTCATGATCATTGAATCATCATATTTTTTTTCACACTTTTACTTTTAACCACTTTCTATTCTCCCTCTTCATATGGATTGGTAGCAGTAACACCTACTACTTGAGCTGATGAACTTTTAAATTTCACTTGTCCAGAGTCTACCATCTTTTGCAGAGGGTCTTATAAAAAAAATCACTCTTAAATATGGTGCCCCAATATTTTATGAAAGGGAAGATAATTTAGACGATCTTCATCTCCATCTTTATTTGGATTCTTCAGCCTTGGAAACTGAACCAAATTGTTTTCTAAGGATGAGATGAAGTAACCAGGAACTTTTTCGTTCCTGAAAGAATAAAAAATATTCTTTAATTCCTCAACATGTTTTCGCCTTTGATCTCTTTGATCATCTTGACGAGACAACCATTACTGCTGATGCTTAGGAGGTGGATCCCTTCGATATCATGAAGGTCTTGAAGTATAATTTGGAACATGTGCCTATTTGAGTGTGATTGTGGCAGCTTCCACATTTCCTATCCTCCTTCCTGGAGCTGAAGGATTTACACAATTTTTAGCCTTAGCTTCTATAATAGTGTCTTCTATCTACTGAGCAGTTGAAGTAATGTCTCAAAACCCTCCTATGTATTTCATAGGTATCAATGGTGTGCGTAATTCATCACACATATTTTCCATACAGATTGGAAACAAATCTTCATAAGGTAATGATAAACTTAATAAATATGTTAATCCCTTCCATCATGCAATAAAATACGAAACTATTTCATTCTCCCTTTACTTACTATTGGGAAGATAAAAAAATTTCATCTTTGGTAGTGTTGAGCTAAATTGAAGAAGGAATTTCTAATGGAGATATTCCCACCCAGTAATTGATCGAGATTGAAAACTTTTATACCATACAAAAGTCAGTCCTTATAATGACTGAACAAAACACCTAAGCTTAACTACTTCTTGTTGTTGAGAAGTTCCCATCATAGGATCTCAACGAGAAACAAAATGTGTTAAGTGTTGTTACGGATCTCCCGAACCATTAAAAATTGGGAATGTGGTTTTCAAAAATTTTTGTGGGGGATTAATTTCATCCACCAATTTAGAGTAAGCTCTATTTTATAGCTAAATTGGTGCATGCCATTACTTCATTCCATCCAACTGAGACATTAATGACTCAATTTTGTTTATAAGCATTTTAGGAATAACCGGATAAGCTGGATTCTGTGCAGGTATAGCAACTGGAGTTTGAGCTGGTGCAACAACTGGTATGACCACTGATGGTGGTGCTGATATCTTCCTTGGATAACCCACGAGAAGAAGTTTATAAGGATGTATATGCACCTATATTGATTGTGTACCCAATGGAGGGAATTCATTATCTACATTTTTAGTTACTACAAGTACCATTTTCCAAGGAGATCCTATAGTATTTTCAAGTTGAGGATTTTCCTGGGAAGTATGTCTTACAGAAATGCTGTTTTGAAGTAATTCTATATCGAGCCTTTTAAACTCCTTAATTTCTTCTTCTTATTTTGAAAATATCTCTTCAAGTAAAATAGATTGACCTTCCCCAGGGGAAAAGTGAGATGCAATCTGTTTTTTTCCTTTCCCCTTGTTAGATGCCTTTCGGAGAGGGGGGCATTGGTTATTTGAAGGCATACCTAAATTATAGGTAAGACTCTGATTTCGGGAACAAACACCTTATTAATTTTCCTCAGTGTGTACCATATTATGGATAAGAACTTCATATTCTGATTCCCCCGATCTGGACTCGTTTTCTAGAGGATTTTCTACAATGGTGTTAATAACATTCCCTGACACATAATACATTGATGGAATACTGTTGGTGTTTCTACTAGATCACCCCCTTTTTTATTTTATGAAACTTCATTTTCCTATATGAATAATTCAATTGAACTGTTTGGAAGATAGTAACATGAAGGGAATCATTGGATAGTTAATTTTTATTCTTTCCTTGTGGCTTCTTACCTAATCGGGGGAAAACCGACTTCCGTTGAGGTGGGGATTGTATATGTGAAAAATACCCCATCCTTGTAGGTTGGGTTTGATCCTATTCTTCTTCATCAAATCATTGAACATTTATTAATGAAATTGAAGGAGGAATTTAATGATCCCCCATCCTGGTAAGATGGGGTGATCGTTGAACTTATATAGCTGAAATTCGTGCAACTGCTCTTCTGATTTTGTGGATTTTGGTTCGAACATTTGCTGGGTGCATTATCCAACAATCACTCAAATCACCTGCTTCAGAAGATCATTGTGCTATTTAAGAAATTTTCATCATCTGACGCCTATAATCCTCTAAACGGGATGCATGTTCATGATTATCAGATGCTTGATGAAAAAGTAGCTCAATAACTTCTTTTTTTTGGGCATGATTCTGATGAGAACTAGTTGAGGCATGTTCTTGAGCATACATTTTATTACATAAAAAACCTATTGATTGGGGATGGTCGTGGGCTATAACATTGCATGAAACCACTTTTGGCGGACTGTGCTGATTTTGGAGTGGATTGAAATGCAATGCTCCATATTCACCCAATCCTCTAATGTGAACACTAGATGGGGAATCAGAAATTAACTGGTGTAGTTTCTTTAGAGCATTGAGACATGCATTCTGAAGGGCTCTCTATTGTTTTTAACCTTTGGATCTTGGGAAACTGAGAGAGATGCCAAGTGAAATTGGCGCTGCAACCCTTCTATTACCTTTACATGATTTTGATATTCATCATATGGTAATACTTTGGTTTTCAAATGATGAAGAGTTTTCTATAAGTTGAGATGAATGTCATGACTGCAATCTTCTGTTATCAATTCTGGAATGTCATACTAAGAATTTTCTTGATGCCAGAACATGACTGGTATTTATCCTTTAGCTAATTGTTTCCGTATTTTTAACAAAACTTCATCATCTTTTACAAGTGGTTTCTCTACTTGATCTGACCAGAGTGGATACTCTGTATTAGAAGACAAATGACCTAAAGGAGGTTCAGAGAATGACCGTTCCCTTAAGTCGTCTTCTGGTTGATAAAGTGAATCACTCGTAAATAATAAAGCACCAGACATGACTGGCATTGTGTTTACAAGTTCCTCGAGATAGGACGGCTTTCTCGTCGTGAAATTGTCAATTATGGAATCATTTTGAGAATTAGGGATACCACTACAGAGAGGACTTTCGTATTTAATGCCATCACGGGGAGGATCACCATGGTGGATTATTGCAAGGGATAAATGTTCTTGCTCCTTAGTCTTCTAGCCACATGGAGGGTTGTCGTGGCTCTAATATGGAGATAGAAAGTCTCGATTGACCGAATTTTCATGAAGAAAGCCGTAATGATGGAGTGTCTGATGAGAAAATTCAGAATTACCACTACCACTCCCAAAATTTAGTAATGAGGGGTTAGGATCTTGAGCTGCAACAGAAATATTTCTGAGGGCTTCATTAAATCCATCGTTAAGAGGAGCTAAATCATAGCTTGACTCTTGATTTTACAATGGTTTTTGGTGAGACATATTTTAGAATGTTCTCTTATACTTAGATGGGACCACCTACTGGGACAATTGGTTATAATGGGTAGGTGTATGTGCCTTCCATGGAGTAGTTACCGAAATAGACAGATTTACTCCAATTTGAAAGGGTGTATGTTCCAGATCCTATTTTCTATATGATATGGGTGAATATGCCCTATAACCTTCCTGGACTGGAATAGAGGTGTGTATCTGCTCTGGGATAGCATGACGATGTGTCATCCCATTTTTGGGGATAGATTTATATTTATAATCCCCTAATACTGCTGTAATAGTTGTTAAAATATCCTGTCGAGCTTCCAGAATATGGGCAGAGATATGCGTCTACCCTTTAACCATTGATAAAATGTGTTTGGTTACTTCAGCAGAAGGAACAGGAATATACGTCCATTTAGTATCTAGAATAGCTGTATCTGCCTACTACTTTATTCCTTTTCCTTTCAATGGATATTGACAGTACTCACACACGGGGCAGAGAGTTGGGTATGCCCCAAATTTTTCATCGGCGCTTTTCGACCGACTTCTCTGGGTTCTAACAAATGAGACTGTTGGAAGGATTGATAGAAATTAGCAGGTGTATGTGCCTACTTGCTATTTTCCAAAAATTATGGTTGATGGAATTACTTAAATACTATTAGATGAGACTACTGACAGAATTAGTGATTGTAAACAGGTGTATATCCTTGTTTATCAGTTTCCACTATATTAGATTGGTGAGCCACTATAAATGCAGTCAGATGATCCTGCTGACTGGCTGATAACTTGTAAGAAGGTGTATGTGCCTGTTCAAAATAATCCACCGGGTTTATCTAGTGGGATTGGTGAGATTCTGTCAGAATATCCTGCTGAGAAACAAAATTAGAGCTGATGGGTGTATGTACCCTCTCATTGTTTTCCATCAAGTTAGGTCGATGGACTTCTCCAGAATGGATAGAGGTAAGAACCTATTCCCTATTAATATGAAGTTGTCCCTGGAGGTTCATATTTCATGCCCGAGTTTGAGAGACCTGGGATGAACGTCCAGAGGCAGCAACCCCATTATGTTGGTGGTTCACTAAGACATGATTCTGGTGGCGATAGCTGGTGGGAGTCCTCAGGAAGGACTACTGCATTCATGAATTGAGGCCTTGAGTGACCTCTTGATCCATCTCCCTGTAGTACGAAAGCGACTAGTTGTTTATTTCCAGGTATAAGGACCCTAAATGATTAGAGATAGTGGTTGGTACTATATTCTTCTTGATCATTGGTCATCGTTGACCAGATTATTGAGGATTTTTGTTGACCTGGAGGGCCTGTCGAGCAGCCTCAAAAGTCAGGATTGTACTGTGTTGGTGATATTCCTTCACCAGCACATTAGAGACCCAACGTTGAAGACACTGGGTTAGTGATAACATCCTTCCTATGGATGGAGACCCATCTTGAGTAGCAGTTGGGAAATTCACAGATGTTTTCTTGGAGAAAGCCATTATTTGGATTGAAGAGAATTCTATGGAAAACTGATACAACAAAAAGCTCTATCAAATCATCTTCTTTTTTGATGGATACATGCATGATTGATTCCTTTTTTTGGCCTTACTTTATCAATTTATAGGGGCCTAACATGTGGGTAACATTTTTAATAGGGTTAAGGAATCACATCAGGTTCACCATTTTTGTTTCTTAGTTCGTTGAAACGTGTGTTCTAGATTAAAGAATCACTATTTCCAGGTGGTTTCGATTGGATTTATTCATGGAACTGGAAACATCCGACAGTTCTTTATCCAAAGAGGACCTACTTTCCAAGGGTAGGGATTCATTAGTTTTTCAACATTACAATACATAATAATGTGCATTGGTCAAGAGAATGGGAGGTCAGACTCATAACACCCTTTTGGGGGAATTATTGTGTACTCCAAGAATCTCTTTGTAAAATTAAAATATTTTCATGAATCCTTATTAATTCACCATGTATTTCATAATTATCCCTTGGAATATATAATCACTTATTAACATGTGTAAAACTTTAGAATCATCAGTATGTATTCAAGGTTATTCATTAATGGAAATAACTGTATGTATTTGAGGTTTTCCATCAATGGTATCCTCTAATATACTGATTAGAGATTATTTTAATCATCGTTGTGATGATACTGGATTTTAAGACACTCTGTTGGGCACTCATAAATTTATTGTCATCCAGGAAGACAAATGTTTTTTTATCTTGGGATCATGCCAGTAAAATGGGCTACTAATGTATCCTTGTGAAAGGAATCAGAACCCTCGTAGTTTTATGTCACTTAATAGAACACATCATAACTTTTAAATTGATGTGATAAGGACCTCTAAGTGGAATGGTCATAGTTTAAACTTAGAGTGGGGCTTATGCTAAAGCAGCCCAAGGAACATGGAAGGGATATGGGATTCCAAGTAAGATTAGACCCTATTGGGAATATGGCCCAAAGAGAATTGGGTTGATTTGAAATGTTGGGTTTTAACCTTAAGGACGCTTCCTACATATTCCATATATATGGGAATCAAAGCCCACATAGTTTGATAAGTATCGTAGGAGAGTGTGGTCCTTTGAGAGAGATGAGTTTGGGATTACATCTTAGAAAGGATGCCTCGATGATCTGGGGTTTAATTTGGGAATTATTCTTAAGGAGGATTCCAAGATTAAGGGAAATAGGATTGGATTCAAGTGGAGGATATCTGGTGAGCTCGGGACTTTAAGAGGATATCTACGTATCCTGTTTTAAACATGAATCTGATTTCTCGTAGTTCATTCGACCGTGTAAATGTTTTAATCCTAAAACATCACTAAGCCCACGTGAGTCATGATCGGTGTGAGAAATAGGAGAATGTCAAAGATTCTTCAAAGGCATTCACACGTTCAAATTTTTCCTCCATGAAAATGGAAGAAGGCGCATCGACCGTGGAGGAGGTCAAGGCAACAAACCTTCCCTGTGTTCTATTTACATTGGACAAGGGTCCAATGTAAGGAAGAAGGGGTGAGGGTGAGGGGCCTATACCAGGATGGATACACTAAAATTGACCCTAGTAGGAAAGGGAGGCATCTCCTTTTCTTATGTGGAAAAGTAAGTGTGAACTGTACCTCCCCTACCAGTGACCTGAGGTTCTGGGTCACCTCTTAGAGAAAGGAGAGGCCAAGACCCATCCCTCCTCCAAACTGGGAACTTCCCAAGAATTTTTCTTGGAGAAAATTCCATGTGAATGTGGATATAGAAACCCCCAAACATCCCATGAATCCTAACCCCATTATGAAACAAATGTGGGAAACCTCTGACTGTTTAAATACAAACCCAAATAGAAGACACACTGATGTGCCTTTCCCAAAGGTTTTAGAAATCGGGAGGTTTTTTTGGTGGATTCAAATTAGTCTCTTTTAGATAAGGGAACCAAGGAAGGAGATACCCTTCCATGAATGGATTTTAAAAGAGGGTACTTGATCTGGTCACGTGGGTACTTTGTGCAAGTATGCCACGTAGGTACCCCGCGTTTCTTGTATCATGCATGTACACCGCCCAGGTATGGCACGCAAGTACAATGTGCATGTATGGTGTGCATGTACACCGTGCAGGTATGGCGTGCAAGTATACCATGCAGGTATGGCGCGCAAGTACACTGTGCAGGTATGGCACACAATTATACCTCGTAGGTATGGCGCGCAAGTATACCGCACAGGTATGGATGATGACTGAAGAATGTGAACAACTTCAAAAAATTCATATCCCATTTAATTATCTATTCTCTCACGGTTTAGAGAGATACCTGAGACAATTTGAGGGATCTAGGTGAAAGAGCTACGCAATGGGAGTTTCAGAGAGTCTTTAACTTTTTTTCAGTCTCGAAATAGGGAGCCCAAGGGCTCTATTTATTGGCACATATGGGCCTAGCCTAAGATATGTTTCCTGCACAAGTATTTCGCATAGCTTCACTGTGTAGGTATTCCACGGAGGTGTAGCAGGCATCTTCAGGCATGGAGTTCTATCACGTAGCTCCTTCATGTAGGTATGTTGTGAAACTTTTACACATAGGTAAGTCGCACAACTCTACCGTATAGGCCTATAAATGTCATCCATCAAGAATCTCTTTGGGAAAATTTTGATTTTTCTTTGTACTATTCGAACCTTGCTTTCAGATCAGAAAGATCTAGAGTTCTCTTCATATTTATTTGTGTTAATTTCTCAAGTAGTGTCAACAAAATCCCCCCCTCCGGATTGGATTTGAAACATAAAAAGAGTGTCGAGTCCTGAGGTGAACGTTGTCAAACAACATAGGTTTCCGTGTAGGTTTACCATGAAGATGCTTCACGGAGGTACGACACGAAGAGGTTGTGTGCAGTCTAGACGTGCAGGTCTTCAGTTTCCTATAAACTAGTCCCACCCTTCGCAATTTTTTTTCTTTATCTTATCTTTCTCTGGAATTTTGTATCTCTCCCTGTGTAGGTCATTCAAACAGCTCTTATTGCGTTGTGCTCTTGTGTAATTTCCTTGAAATTTATTCAAGGTAAAATTATTTTAAGCGATGAAGCTACGCCAAATGGATTCATCGAATGATATTCACTAGGACCCTTGGAAAAGGACCTATGCAATAGAGATCCAATAAGGAGCTACGCGATAGGCCTCGTCGAAGGACCTACGCGAACAATGTACTTTTCCAAATTTTTTATTTCCTCTTTAAAATTATTACCCAGATGTTTGGTAATTATTTTGTAGGAATGAATGACTCATTTGATGACTCATACTGAAGAAGCTAAGGCACACCAAAATGAAGTGATGAAGATCGTCAAACCAGACTATTATGACATTGTTGAACGTACTCTTCCTAGGCTATGGAATGTTCTAATTCCCTGCCAACATGACTACACACAAAGTCCTTATTTACCCTTGTACGGGCATGGGATTTTGAAAGATGGCCATGTTCCATCTGTTAAGAAGTACTTCCCAAAGAATTTGTTTCTTCAATACTCCAACTATAACTGCATGAATATTAGTGCAAGGGGGTTCCAATATAAGAAGGAACAGTCCCTATTAGTTGAATCCTTCATCATAGTGGTTGCACTATGGATATGAAAGGTCATGTTGTAGATCCAAGACCACATTGTTATGATTCCACTTTTTAAGCTTATCAAACAGATCAATCTAATGGTTGGAAAGGAGATTTGGACCTTCATTCTAGAGGGGGTGTAAAACCTGAGTGGATGTGGGAATTCTGGGTATGCCAGACATGTGCAGAACTCATAAAAGAGTTATTAGACGTTCATATCTATGAAGCTGTCCGGATGGGGAAAAATTATGTTTATAAAAATGAATTCATACTTGAATTATTGAGCTGATGGAATCCACAAAAAAATTACTTTCATTTGATGCCTGATGAAGTTGGTATTAGTCTCTGGGACATTTACCAAATAGCTGGAGTTCCCATTCTTGGGGAAATGTATGATGAATTCATTCTGCCTACTACAAGATTGGGTGATGCTTCTAGAACTCCACTGCTAAAACATTAATTATTTAAGATAGTAAAGAATTTACCTAAGGACAAGAAAGATATTCATGATAGAGTGTGGATGAAAGCCTTCTTATAACCAAAAATAGAGGAAATCCAAACAATGGACGTCCACTGTTTTTTCTTCAGGGAATAACCAAGGGAGTTCAGGAACATATTGGCCTATTCTAGAAAGAGGAAATTATAATCATTGGGGATATAAAGTAAAACTAGTTATAGATGAAAAAGTATGCTTAACTTCTTTCTTTGCTATGTGGCTAAGTGTTTATTTGCATCCAGTCTGTGAATTTGGAGGTGGTGTAAGATCAGGGACCTTCATCATTGCAGCTAAATTAGTAGATGGGAAGTATATTGGGCTAGAAACCCCTTTATTAGCAAGAATTTACCATATCTTTCTACATTAATACAATGGGAGGACTCCATTTAGGATTGAAGGGCCATTCCAAGTGTTGTGGGGCTGGATTGCATCACATTTTTTGTCATACTCAGTGTTGAATTCAGTCAGAGTTCCCAATGGTTGATTCACCCCATTTTTACCTAATGTTTCTAGTATTAAGCCTTTGTTCTTGAGATCAGACAATGTACTAATGGTATTGAAAGTAACAGGAGAATTCAGGTTCTTTCCTTTTGGAAACCCACAAGTTGGAACATTTATTGATGATGTTAATGAAATGAAATATGAGTTGAGATCTTATATGATGGCATTCAGGGATGGCATATTATCAACAAGGATTGATAGTGAAATTATATGTGAGGATTATGTTCCCTATAGGTTTTCTCATCAGTTCATATGCCTTTAACAATCAAAAACTTTTCCACCTATGTATGTTAGAAAAGATAAACACCCAATGGTAGCACAAAAATTATGGATCCTGATGGCTTTAGAGGTAGTCAAACTATCAATTATGCTACCTCCACAAGATGCATCGATTGGATTGGAAGCTGGGTATGCCAAATCTTGGGCCTCTTTATATCCATAAGGGGATTTGACAAAAATAATATATCGAGTGGTGGCTAAAATGACTATTGAACATGTAAATCATGGTAAGATGTCTAAGGAAAAATATGATATAAAAGTTTCAGAGGTTTAAGAGCCCTAAAAATTCCTTCACAGGAATTATACTAGGAATACCAGGGCTAGAGAAGCAGAACCTCCAAATCCAAGGCGATCCAGTCACCGCCATCAAACAGAGATTCATATTCCATTTTTGATCTTTCTAAATAATAGAGGTATGAAGATGATTACCATTCATAGGGAATTAAATATCTTCCCCAATCAACCATACCAAGATTGAACTATGTGCTACCTCCATCCATTCATCAGTAGGAGGGTGTAACACGTGATCTTAGGGATGCATGGGAATTCCTCCAGCACGGTATTCGAATTATAGATATTGGTGACTTCAACACACCTTCTGATTGAAATACGGTCAACAAATTGGATGAATTACTGAATTATATTATGGAGTTGGAAGCTTTTATATTTTCAACTGATGAAAAAATCCCTGCCTCTAAATGAGTAATGCATATGATGGACTTAGGAGTCCGCGAAGGGGTAATTATCGACTATGAAGAGGAGTGGGATATTTATGTTAATAATGAGAATTTATTTCCACTTTTCTTTGGTCTCAACTCTATTTCTCTATTTATCATCATTAATCTTGTTGAAAATGTATTTATACAGCTTGAATGTAGAGAAGGAAGATCCAAACCAATTCTCGAATCACCTTAGTATGGTCCTACTGGCTCACCTATCGATGCAACAAATGATCCTCCCAGGTTTCCAGAACTTTCTCCAAGAGAAAGAATCATGCCGGGGGTGATGGTGATAGATAATCCTCAACCATTACTTCAAGTTTACCCTGCTAAGAGGAGTGTTTCAATCTCTTCCTAATCTTTTGAAAAAAACGCAAGAGAGAAATGATATTGATTCGAAGCCTTCACCGAAGAAGTAAGTATTTATATGATCCATAGTGAATAAAACATTCTCAATATAATCTGGTAACCACATTTTATTCTCTTGTAGTATCTATGTCTCCCTCCTCTCTCAAGGGATTAAGAGATTATTCTTCAAGACCAGAAAAAGAAGCCCCAGGGGAAACCCAGGTTCATGCTGACAAATCTAAAATTTTATTAGATAAATCATCAAAATATTCATCTATATCTACTACTGGATCTTCTAAGAGAGAGGAAATTCATGGTATGATTAAATAAATTACTCATTTTCTTTTGTTAAAGGATCCTGAAATAATTAACATTGATATTCCAATTGCTTCAGAAGAAAGGAATGAATATCCAAGGAAATCTAAGACCAATGCTGATGTTGACCCAAACCAGGAAAGACCTGATTCTAGCATACCAATTGAAGATCCAACAGAACCAAATGTCTGTGGTCCCAATTTAGGCATCAACCAATGTTTTTTGGATACCTTAATTGGCGAGGATGCTATATCATTTTAGGTCGTATACATAGAAATGATGGACACCCTTAATACAAATTTTGATATTCCTGATTCTATCAAGGAGTTTGGGAAGATTCATGAAGAATTTCAAGGATGTAAGTACATATTCTTGTATCTTTTTCATACATAATTTCTCTTCAACTTGATTGATTACATTAATGTTCACCTTATGCAGCATTATCTATAGAAAATGTTGCAAAGGCTCTTCCGGAATAGGCTGTTCCACTTTATCCTTCCGCTGGGGCTAGAGAAATACCTACATAGGATCCTTCATCAAGAGATGTTCCAGATCCTTCAAATGTCATAAATGAGAAAATTCAAGGAAATTACCCTTCTCAAGAAACATCTTCTCAAAACACTGAAGCTGAGAATTTGGGGAATGAATCCAACCATGTAGCTAACATATTATTGGGTAAATATAATCAGCTATTTGAATCATATTTGTTTCCTCCATTTGAAAATAACAATGACCTTGATTTTATTGTTTAGGGTTATCAGTTACTACATCAGAAGGTGAAACTTCTACTGTCCCAAGAGAAGTAGAACAAGGCAACTCTTTAAGCGACATGTTTCTAGAGTACATTTTACCTCATGGTAGTGACTCAGATTCAGACATAGAGATGAAATATGATATTGGTATGGCACATAATAATACATGGCATCATATCTGGAGAATAATTGGCAAAAATCCATTAGATGAATTGTTGTCCCATTTTTCAAAACTCTGTGCATTATTATGCATATTGGGATTTCGTGGATTTAACTATCGACCAATCTATGATGCCATGAAAGAAACTATTCACCGATGGGAGAAGGATCATAAGCTATGAAAATATTTTTAAGAGGCTAAATGACACATAAATATTGAGGTATTTAAAGATGAAGTAATTGGGGATGAGGCAAATCATAACAAGAAATCGCTCTAGATTAGTCAAAAAATCAAAGAAACTACAAAGGAGTTTTAATATCTTCAACAGTAACTAGATACTATTCAAAAAAATCTTGAGCAGTCGAATAAGGCATTAATAGAAACCCAATTAGCGGGGATAATTTCCATTTCAACTACTAAGGATGCACTTCATCAGGCAGAAGAGGCTGGAGTTGCTCAACTATCTCAACTTCAACAGGAAGCTGATAAAGCTTTTGGAAGTAGTCCAACAAATGAAAAGTCATGTTGAGAGTTTATTCTAAAACATGATAGAGAGGCTCCATTTTGTGGATGACCCTCTATTTTCATATGGATGAAAGAAATTTTGTTTTCAATCATAAAAAAATCATTCTATTTTTCATGATTGTAATATGAAAAGTAAATGATGATACTGATTACTTTATGTTAGAAAATCATTATATAATAATAATAATTAAGTACTAAAATTATTTTTACTATGCTGAGGGACCTAATGAGCATAATTTGATTGTTTCTAGGGTTATATAGATAACCCCACAAATTTTTTATCTTTTGACCTTTTTTTATTTCTCAATATTACCTAAATCATACAAAAATGTTTGTTTAGTGAGCTGAGACATGACTTTTATTTATAGTTCCCTTCACAGGTTCTCAATCTATTGAGTACAAAGTATTTTGTTATTTCCAATTTATATCCATACATGTTGGACTATAAAGAGATAATATTTAGGTTCGAATAACTTTGACCATAAATTTTGAATTAGATTCCAAACAAGGATCAGTGGGAAAGAATTAATTTAATATTCTTTAAATATTTCCAAGGGGAATCTTTAGTCATGATTTTTATGGTCACCAAATCTAAAACTTGTATCAACATAAGGGGTGTCTTTTCCAGGAAAAAAGTTACCATTATTTGACAAACCCATTATGGGGGCCACGTTATGTAGGGCCATCTAGGTCTTATTCTGCATAACCAAATAGTGGTATCTTTTGACTGATAGGCATGTTATGTAGGAAACTTATGAATGGCCGCCTAAGTCCACATGCTACATAGTCAAGAAAAAGGGTTCTTTAATAATTTAGCATTTCTATCAATAGATTGGGGGAAATAATATTTGGGTGACTCGAGACCAAAGTAAGTGGTTTTTCCTAGGAAATGAATTTTAAGAATGAAAACGGGCTATTTTAGACCAACATAAGTCAGGAATAGGAAAAAAAAATTTACAAAAATTTTGTGTACGGGTAATGATTAAAAATTTATTAGAAAAGGGGATATTTTTGATATCATACTATTTAGTTTTAAGTCATGAAGTAAGTACATTGGTACAATGTAGTTTTAAGTCATGCAGTGAGGACATTGGTATGCTGCAGTTTTAAGTCAGGTAGTAAGAACATTTGTACTGTGAAATTTTAAGTCATGCAGTAAGGACATTATGGGGCGTTAATTTAAGGTCTTTATCTCTGAAAAAAGGTATGAGAAAACTCTCCCAATTTCTTGATAATTTTTTTGGAAACATACTATCATATTCAGGTATGGAAGGGAAAACTATTAACTATGATTTAGGAATTTCTAGAACTGAATAATGATATGAGAAAAGGGCTAAAATCCTTAGAGGAAGTCTTTTCTAGGAACGAAGTTACCATTACATGACAAACCCATTATGGGTGTTTTATTATCTAGAGCCAACTGGGGCATATGCTGCATAGAAAAATAGTGGCATCTTTTTACTGACAGACCTGTTATGTAAGAAAGTTATGCAAGCCCGCCTAAGGGCACGTGCTACATAGTTAGGAAAAAGAGTTTTCATAATTTTGATGTTCTATTTCTAGAAGTCAATGAAAGTTTATGGAGATTCATATTTTCCAAATCAAAGAGTTCGGGTTATGGAGAAAGGTACCTGAATATGGAAAAGGAATTCCCAATCAAGATATCCAAAGAATCAATGGAATATGACCTTTACGAAGGTTTGACCCAAACATAAAAGATATGGTGTCTGTAGTTTTAGGTAATACAACTGGGACCAAAAATAGAAACAATATATAACATGTGGCCAAGTGATTTCAAGTTTGTTACCTAGTGCATCGAACACTTGGGGAAGGAAATGTGTAAACCATGGTCTTGTAGATTTTCAGATTGTGTGAAAGATAATGGGACAATTATACTTAAATGACTATTTTAAAATACATATTCATGTATATTTTCATCAAAGATTAAAGGGGAAAAAGATACTATAACCAATAATGAAGTTACCATATTTTGGAAAACCCATTATTGGGGTTGTATTATGCAGTGCCAACTGGGGCATATGCTCCATAGCCAAATAATGGCATCTTTTGGCTGACATGCATGATATGTAGGCAACTTATACTAGGCCGACTAAGGGAACATGCTGCATAGTCAGACAAAGAGCTCTCAAGTATTTAGAAATCCTATCACCAGAAATCGTAACAATGATTATGAGGATCTAGAAATATTTAAGATTAAGAGTGTGAAATATGGATTGGGGTTTATGTTCAATGATTATGAGAAATATTTTAATCAATATTGACCATGAGTTTGATGTCCTTTACATAGATCTGACTCATATGTAAAGTGGATACCTTCTTTGTGTCCTTTTAATGAATATGGTTATGTGTATTTTTAAGTCATGCAATTAGGACATTATACTATGCAGTTTTAAGTCATGTAGTGAGGACAGTATACTATGCAGTTTTAAGTAATGCAGTATGGAAATTATTAACCCCACAAGAAATTAAAACACCTTATATAAAGAATCCATTTACCCAATTCATAATCTCACATGAGCTATGATCGGTGTGAGAAACAAGGGGGAGTAGGGGTTTCTTTTATAATGAAAAGGTGATGAAAATGAAGAATAGGGGTATTATATTTTTAATGCAGTTTAACATCATGTGGTAAGGACGAAAATGAACTGATATGAAATGAAAGACATATTGTAACTGGATTAAGGGATAAAACCCAAGTGTCACTATATGTCTTGCTTGGGAAATAATCAATTCATACATAGTTCTTAAAACATTCTCTACACAGATTTGACTCTTAAAAAAGAAATAAAGGGGGGTTTTATCGTGGCTGGACCCAAGATTGGGGATCTATGTGTCTCTACGTATCTCAAAAATAGGTGAGAATCAAGTCATAGATAGTTCTTTAAACAATCATTCCTCATGCTAATGGAGTTTGACATGGAGAATGGGGGCTTTTAACAAAATCTGAGAGAATGGTAAATCTTTAAGAAATAAAATGGTATAAGGACCAAATAATATATCATAAGGAGACACTTTTTATAGATCTGATTCATATATAGGAGGAGAAAAGAGAATAAGAATATTTTGTGATTGTGGTTGGGCCCAAAATTGGAGATTCAGGCATCTCTACATATCTCATTGAAAATGAGAATCAGTCCATATGTAGTTCTTGAAACATGGTCTCTATGTAGATTTGACTCAGACATAGAGAAGAGAGGGACTCATGTACTGCTAAGGAGTAGTTATAACCTCAATGACGTTTGGTTATGGAAGATTCTAATGTCAAATAGAGAAAACATCAGTTGTACATATGATGTTATCCAGTTCAACGTCACGTGACAAGGACGAAGATGCTACACACTTTAAATTCTTGTAGCATGGACGCTTATGGTTTTTATGCAGTTTAATTTTTTGAAACTAGGACATGGGTTATGTGTAGTTTTATGTATTGGAGCAAGGAGATTGTACTATGCAGTTTAATGTCTTGTAGTGAGGACTATGGTACTATGTTGTTTAAAGTCTTGTAGTGAGGACTATGGTACTGTGCAGTTTAAAGTCTTGTAGTGTGGACAATGGTACTGTGTGGTTTAATGTCTTGTAGTGAGGACTATAGTGTGTAATTACACAAAGTATTTCCTCAAAAATATCGCATTGGTTGGATATGTAATGAGCTCTCCATCCATTAAGATTAAAGCATAAGCTCCATTGGAATAGACCTTATGTATTGAATAAGGTCATTCCCACTTTGGTTCGAGTTTTAGAGGTTTATTTCCTAGTATCATTGGAGTCCTAAGGAACAATAACAATTCTCCATGTAGGAATGAACGAAGGCGAACTTTATTATTAAAAGCTCGTGCTATTACATTTTGATAGGATTTTAAATGATGCAAAGTATGAAGTGTTTTCTCATCTTATCTTTCCAACTCATCGAACTGTTTCTGAGATCTTCCATCGGTAGACAACTGATCACAAATTTCAACTCTATGTGAATGTAATTTTATTTAAATTGGAAAAACTACTTCGGCTCCATATACTAATGAATAAGGAGTTACATGGGTAGCAGTATGGGTAGTTGTCCGATAAGCCCACAAAGCACTCAAAAGTTTATCAGGCCATGATTTCTTATCTTTATCAACCATCTTCTGAAGTATATTTGATAGAGTCTTATTGAAGGCCTCTATCTGTCTGTTTTCCACTACATGATAGCGAGATGAGTGGTTGGACTTGATATTGTGTTCCTAATATAACTTTTTTACTTCAGTAGAACAAAAATTGGTTCCATTGTTTTTCAAAATAGTATGAGGGATGAAAAATCTGGTGATGATATTAGTTTTGACAAAACTAACAATGGTTTTGGCTCAAACTTCATTGAGAGGTATTTCTTTATCCCATTTATAGAATAAGTCAGTAGTAGTGAGAATATACTTGAACTGCTTAGTCGTGGCTGGAGGATAAGGTCCTACTACATCCATTACCCATGTGGCTAATGACCAAGAGTATTTAGATATATGTAGAAACTCTGGGGGTTGATTAATGAAGTTGTAATGTACTTGGTAGGGATGTCATTTTTAGTGAAATTTGTACAATCCTACGTCATTGAAGGAAAAAAGTATCCAAGCCTTTAGATATGATTAGAGATCATGTGTCCAGATTGGTGGGCACCACAAGCTCCTAAATGTACTTCTTTCATGACAGTTGCATTATCTTATCCATCAATACACTTGAATATAATTCCATCAAAGCCTCTCTTGTAAAGGATGTTTTGGTGCGTTGGACTATCATAAAAAGTAAAATTGGCCACTCGTTGCTGGATCTGCTCCTTCTCAGCCTTATTTGGTGGAAGTACCCCATTTTGAAGATATTCCATGATAGATGTTATCCATGTCGTGGTATGATTATATGGTTCATAAATAATGAAAATTTCATTAATTTCCACCATTATGGTTTGAAAAAATGGTAAGACCACACGACGATGGGTTATGTTGATAACTGTCTCATCCTGATTTGGATCTTCCAAGGTTGTAGCTGTATTACCCAGTGCATCTTCTTGGGCATTTTTTGATCGCAGGACATAACACAATGTCGACACCGAGATAAACTCAGCAATTAACTCTCTGACTTAATCACACAAAGGGATTAACACTTCTTTTCTAAGAGAATATTCCCCATTTATTTGTTTTATTACCAATCCTGAATCACGTTTTAACTTTAAATGATCCATTTTCACTTGAAGGGCCAATTCCAAACCTATGATGAGAGTTTGGTATTCTGATTCATTGTTGGTACCACCTTCAAATAATAGGACAGAATAAGGCAATCATTCCTTTTCTAGAGAAATAAGGACAATTCCTAATCCAACCTTGTTTTGTTTAGGGTTTTCCAGTATCTTCCCTATTGGACTTCTAGAAGCACCATCAAATTACATTTCCCATGTTTGGGAATTATCTTGAATAGAGAAGACCTCTTCATTAGGATGTTCAGTATTAAATGATGTATCTTCCGCAGATGGGTGCTAAGCAAGGAAATCATCCAGATCATGGACATTTATTTCCTTTTGAGGCACAAACTGGATATCAAACTATTTTAAAATAACTGCCCAACATGCTATATGTCCTTGAAACTTAGGATGACCGAGGATAAATTTGAGTGGATTATTACGAGTTACCAATTGGACCTCATAATGTTGCAGATAGTGTCTCAATTTTTGAACTGCCCAGATTAATGCTAGGTATTACTTCTCAATACTTGAATATGGATTTTAAGTATCATGCATAGTGTGACTGAGATAATAAATGCATTTTTCATTCCGAGCATCATTAGTTTGGGCTAGAAAGGCACACAGTGATCGCTCTTATGCTATCACATATAGAAGAAGTGGTCCAACTTCAATATCTGGAATCAATACTGGTGGACTCAAGAGATATTTCATGAGTATATCAAATTCTTCTTGAAAATATTCAGTCCATTGGTAGGTAACTCTTTTCTTCATTAATCTAGTGAAGGGTAAACACTTTCCTGATAAATTGGTCATAAAGCGCCGAATATGGGCCATGTTTCCTTGGAGTCCTCTTAATTATTTTAAATTTCAAGGTAGTAACATACCAAGGATTTATTTTGTTTTCTGAGGATCAACTTCGATACCATGATGGTGTATAATGAAGGAATGAAACTTTCCTGAGGTTACCCCGAAAGCACATTTTAAGGTGTTCATCTTCAAATTATGTTTCCAATTCTTGTGAAATATGGTTTCCAAATCATCCAAATGATTGGAATGTTGTTTGTATTTGACTACCAAATCATCCACATGACATTAAACAAATTTCCCTAAGAAGGGTTGGAAGATAAGGTGCATGACACGTTGGTATGTTGAGCCTTCATTCTTTAAGCCAAAGGGAATTAGCCTATAGCAAGACACACCTTGAGGGGATCTAACGGTTGTAGATTCTTCATCCTCTAGGGCCATTATAATTTTATTATACCTAGAGTAACCATCCATAAAGGAAAGTGCTTCAAATCCAGTCATTCCATTAATTAGAAGTTCTGTAATCAGGACTGGAAAATCATCTTTAGGACAATGCTGGTTAAGATCTCTGAAATCAATACAGGCTCTAATTTTCCCATTATTCTTTTTAACGGGTAGAATATTGGCCAACCATTTGGGATATTGAAATTCCCTGACAAAGATAGCCTTTATAAGTTTATCAACTTCGACATCAATTTTAGAGGCATGAGTTGGGCGTTTCCTTCTTGCTGCTTTCTTGAATCCATGATGTTATTCTGGAAAACCCAAATGATGGGTGGCTACATCAGGATTAAGACATGGTATTTCCTTATAATTCCTAGAAAATATATCTCGATGTTGCTTTATAATGGAAGTATACACCCCTTTCTCTTCATAGGTCATGGTCGAACTAATTGAAGTTGGGCGGGGATCTTCTTATGTACCCTGATTTATTTCTCTGAGTTTATCCAAAGTGGTAGAGAAACCATCTTCAAATGCTATAGGAGAATCTTTAAGATCTTCCTATTCTTCCTCATTATGTGTTACCTCTTCTGTTTCCATTTCCATAGTATATGACAAGGAAATACTCCCAAATTGAGGAGAGGATTCAGTATTTGAACATCCCAAAGAAGAAGACACCATATCTGACCCTACTGATGACAAAGGGTCTTCTTGTGGTAAAGTGGGATTGATGGATTGGGAATCAACATCTTTGTATTCCACTAAAATTGTTACAATTTCTTATATTCTGATTGATGATGTAGAGGCTCGTTGTAGTTCAATAGATGAAATGAATACATCTCCATTCAAGCTTCCATCATTTCTTGGTGTATCAATAAATTCTCCCATGTTGTCTTGCTCAATTGCAGCAATTGACATTATGGATATTACTTGATGTGTTCATGGATTTGGTTTTAACATTTCAATTTGATTAATGGGTAGCACATAATCTATACTCAAATGCATGAATGGATTTTTTGGAATCTTTTCCTGTCCATTTGGAGAATTAACTCTGGTTATTTCCTTGGTCATGGGCATCTTTCCTTTTTTGTGATAAAACTCTACCTCAATGTATTGATATTCACATGTTTTGAATGGATCCTGGTCACTATACAATGTCCCAACTTGACAATTGAAATAGTACTTCACACATTGGCTGTAAGATGAAGGTATGGCTGCATGTTGATGGAACCAAGGCCTTCCAAGTAGAATTTTGAAGGTTGTGTCGTGATGAACAACTATGAAATCTAAATTAGACACAAGATCTTAAAACTGGATTTTGAGTGTAATTTCACCTAGAGGATCTTGTTTATTCTTATCATATCCTTGAAAAGTTAAAGTCAAAGGAGAGAAGTCAGATTCAGTCAGGGCCAATTGACAAAGTGTACAAACGGGAATGAGGTTGACCCAGGAGCCATTATCAATGATGGATCATCGGATATCTATGTAATTGACATTTACAGACAGATACAAAGATCTGATATTCCCATGTACCACATGGTATTCATCTTCATCTGTAAAAGATATGACTGCATGAAATTCTGTAGAATCATTCTCTATACGGTAAACCTCAGCAACAGCAACTTTGGTTTCAAACTCTTGAGGACATTACAAAGCCTCAATGAGTGCCTCTCGAAGATCTTTTGATAGATTCAAAGCATCCAGAATTGAAAGCTTGGCCAATAATTTGGATTTTTTTTTCAAAACATCGTACTTTTGATCTAATGGTATGCGTTTCCCAGCATAGAGATATGGTTTTGCAAGTGCTTTGGAAGTTGATTCTTCTGTGGTTGATGTACTTTGGGTTGAAGCAGAAGTGGGATATATTACTGACTTTGAGAAATTAGACTGACTATGTATATTCACTTGCGGAGAAGAAAATGGTGTTACTTTTAATTGGTCCTACAAAATAATTGTTCCAAAACTAGACTTGTTTCTCATGGAAGAAACTCCTTGTTCTTTTGGAGCTCGCAAAAGGGTTCTTCCACGAGTTTCTACCGCATATATGGATTGAGGAGGTGTAGAATTGAAATGGTGGTTTTCGGAATTCCCACTTCTTCCCCTATATCCTAAACCTTTGTATATTCCTCTAGTTCCCCAATTAAGTACAATCAATTCTGGCTCACTACAATCAGAATCCCCATTTGCACAAGGATCTGTTAAATGGATAACATTAACAGAACCAAAGATTAATTGTTCATCTGATGAAGATTATTCTTGACAGTTTAGTTCTAGTTTTACTATTTGGTGGGGCGGTTCCCATGATTTTAAAATAGATGGTATTAAATCTTCCAAGGTCAATGAAAACTTTGGCTTTGATGCGAGCTCATCTTCTTCTGACTGTACTTTATCCTTATGACCACTTTGTTTCGTTGAGGAACGACCTTTTGATGAAGATGTTTTTGCTATGGCAGGAGTGATAGAAGACACAATTGGTTATTTCAACTATGTTCATATAATAGAGTGAGTTCGGTTAATCATTTTCCTGATCATCCAATCATCATATTTCTGTACAATTTTACTTTTAACCTCATTCCATTCTCCCTCTTCCTCTGGATTGGTAGCAGTAACACATACTACATGAGATGATGAAATTTTCAATTTCACTTGTCCAGAGTCTACCATATTTTGGATAAGGTATTTGAAAACAAATAACTCCTGAATGGGGTGCCACAATATCTTATTAAAGGTACAATAACTCTGACGAACTTCATATCCGTCTTTATTTAGCTTCTTCAGCCTTGGCAACTGAACCAAATTGTTTTCTAAGGGTGACATGAAGTAACCGGGAACTTTTTTAATTCCTGAAAGAATAAACTTTATTCTTTAATTCCTCAAACTATTTCCACCTTTGATTTATTTTATCATCCTAAAGAGACAGTTTTTGCTTCTGATGCTAAGGAGGAAGAGCCCTTCGGTTTGATGAAGGTCTTGAAGTATAAGCAGGTACAGTTTCATATTTGAGTGTGATTCTAGCATATTTTGCCTTTCCTATCCTCCTTCCTTGAGCTAATGGAATTACACGAGTTTTATCCTTAGCGTCTATAATAGATTATTCTATCTGCTGAGCAATTGATGTATTATATTGAAACCCTCCTATGTATTTCACAGGGATCAATGGTGTGCGTAATTCATCATGCAGATTTTCCAAACAGATTGAAAACAAATCATCTTGAGGGAGTTCTAAACTTAAGGAATATGTTAATCCCTTCCATTGAGAAATGAAATTTGAAACTCTTCCATTTTCCATTTTATTACAATTGGTTAGATAAAAAACGATCATCTTTGGTAGTGTTGAGCTAAATTGATGAAGGAATTTCTGACGGAGATCTTCCCACCAAGAAATTGATCGAGATTGCAAACTTGTATACCAGAAAAATGCTGTTCCTTGTAATGACTACACAAAGTACCTATGATTAACTACTTCTTGTTGTTGAGAATTTCCCATAAAAGGATCACAATGAGAAACAAAATGTGTTAAGTGTTGTTCCAGATCTTCCAAACCATTAAAAATTGGGAATGTGGTATTCACAAAATTTGGTGGGGGCATAATTGCATCTATACATTTAGAGTAAGCTCTCTTTTCTGGATGAACTTGTGCTCGTCGTTCCTTCATAACTTCCAACCGAGTCTTTAATGCCTCAATTGTGTTCATAATAATCTGGGGAATATCTGGATGAGCTAGATTATGTGTAGGTATAACAATAGGAGTTTGAGCTGGTGCAATGACTGGTAAGACCACTGATGGTGGTGTGGATATCTACCTCAGATAACCCATATGAATAATTCTATCAGGATGTATATTGTAACACCCCAAGCTTCCATGGTACACTTCTCTTTGAATAGTACAGTATCGTGTGTTGTATGAAACTTCGAGTTCTAACACACACCACAACCAATCAAAGTCGCCGTCATGAATAATAATACCTAATTTTTGAAATTTTATAAATTTTATCCTTCAAAATGGACTTCATTTTTTGATTCATAATATCAAAATTATGCTATGTTAAATTTTTGGTATTTTTCTGAGAACTTCCAATTTTTTATGAATAGTGAAAAATACTTAAAAAAAACTTTTTTAATAAAAATAATTTATAGTGATAAATTATAATATTAAGAGTTTTTAGAGTATAATTAGAATATATTTCTTCCATTTTATCCAATGGTGTTCATTAGAATTAATTTCACTTTGAAATTGGACATAAACAGTTGTCAATCTTTTGATATATATTGTTTCTTAAAAACACGCTATTTGTTGTGACAACATGAATTAATAATAAAATTAATTAATGCAACATATATGTTTGGAATTTTTTAAATTAGACATCATTTTTGAATTTGGAATATCAATTATAGCATAGGGTGAAATTTTGGCATTGTTCTGAAAAACTTCAATTTTTGATGAATAGTGAAACCACTAAGTGGTAGTTAAAAAAACTAATTTTTCATTTAAATGAGACATTACCACTTCTGGGATTTGATTATCAAAAATCCAACATACATGGTTGTCATTAGGAATTAAAATGTGGTTCAATGGGATTAAAATATTTTTTTTGGTAAATTGTAACTTTTATGTTTAATTAATCGCAATTAAAGGTAATTAGTAAAATTTAAGGTAAAAATGATATTATAAAAATATGAAAATACCCTTACACTTGTACTACACTTATTGGATAAGTCATGGCCGAACAATACAATCCATGGGTCAACTTGGGGACCCCATGGAGCCACTTGGGTAAGTAAATGACATTAATAACTTTTTATTTAAAGTAAAAATAAAATTGTCACAAACATGTGCTGTTTTACAAAAACAATTGTTACATGGGGTTATATAAGTGAAATTTTAGACTATAAACTTTCATTGGAAATATAAAAATATTTCCTACATCATGGTAATTTTTTTATAATTTTTAGACATTAAAAAAATTAAATTATTTTTGACACCATGGTGATGGAGCGATTACCTCATTAATTAACGATTTAAATAAAATGAAAAGATAATGTAAAATCTAAGACTTACACTTGTCAAATACCTATTGGATGAGAATATTCCTAACCCTTATCACCTTATCCTATAAATACATCATTTTGGTACCTTTATAATCCGAAAATCATTTCATAATAAAGTAACATTTCAATCTTTCCAAGTGTGCCCCTCCTCTCCTCTTATAAAAGGCCACCACCTCTACCACCTTATTCACTCCATCAAAGCCATTTAGCTCAGAAAACCTCTTCCAAAATACTCTATCAACTTCCCTATCTTACTCCTAGAAGCCTCACTTTGGGAAGAATTCTACCCAATGAATATTTTGGTTCAAATCAAAAAAGAGTTACCCGATTTTAAGGTAATGTCTTCGCTTATGTATTTTGTTTTATTTTGCTTATCCAACCCCTTAAACTCTTTTTATTCCTTTATTTTGTATCAGCACCAATATCATCAACATACTAGGATGTTTTTATGATAATGATTTTATTTACACTTACACACACCTCCGTCTAATGGTTATAGAACATACTATTTCTATGGGTGGCGAAATACTACCTCACGAAATGATGATTGTTCAATATTCTTTTAACACCTCGAATGGTGGCCATTATGATGAAACTATTTTTATATATGATATATATTATGTTTTTTTTCCTTATGATTCTGTATTTTTCATTTATGTCATACCTTTTTGATTTCCATTATGGGTAAACGTGATAATTTCATTTTAGGAAGTGTGGACTACCACCCCCTCAAAGTGAGTTGAATCGTTAATGCCATATGTGGGATGTATAAAGGATGGAGTAAATGATATTATATATGATATTATACTGGAAATATAATATACCTTTATATCATTATAATTTCATTCCATTAAATATGAAATCGAAATGAATGTAGCGTTCATGCGTATGTACGACTTACGGTCTCCATGAACGGTGCATTCCATTTCTTACCTCTAAATGTTACGTAATATTATGAATGAATGTATATAATGGATATATATGATATATATGATGTCTAAATCATGGATATAATTATGTAGGTAATGGATATTCTACCACATAAACAACATGTAATTATAAGAAGTTTATTGTTTACTCAAGTACCAAAGAACGACAAAACGACCGTTATTAACTTAAATGACTACATAATTTTCGTAACATTTTAATAAGTGATATAAAGGGGATAATGAACTTGAAAAAGGTTCTTAAGCAAGTAGAGATTAACTCTAGTTTATTATTTAGGATATTAAAGAACAGTCGAGTGAATTCGAACCTGAGGTAAGGGAACTTCCTAACCTAATTTCTGTTTTTTGGGTTAATCTCCTACTTTCAAATTATGTCC
The DNA here is from genome assembly GCA_963277665.1 of Viscum album. Classification (NCBI taxonomy): domain Eukaryota; kingdom Viridiplantae; phylum Streptophyta; class Magnoliopsida; order Santalales; family Viscaceae; genus Viscum; species Viscum album. The sequence continues at coordinate 1,402,951,270 of OY728120.1, read as the reverse complement.
TGATATTATATCCTATTTTGTATTTGTACATTCTTTGTGTGAAATTATAGTGAATACACATAATAGATCTATTTTATCTAAAAAAATTTCTTTGTAAGGGACTTTGTCTCAATCTCCTTTCATAGAGGCATATTCTGTTTTATACACAACTATCTTTTATACGGTGTATAAACCCCTTTCACATTTACTCAAAATGAATATTTTTGTACGAAGAGTTTTACTAAACGAGAAAAGGAATGTTTTTGTATTACGTATGAGGCGACAATGAATTCTCTTCCGTCGTGACCATTATTTGTGTTTCGACTTCCTCTACAAGCCATAACTTTTTTTAAATTAAAAATAGATACCATGTTTTAATTTTCTTTTATTTTGGTATTGAAAATGGGTTTTAAAGTGTTTTTATTACATCAATGTGTTTTATTGATATCTTGTGATTGAAATATGAAAATGTTATGTCTCCTTTATGCATGTTTTATGTGATAAGATTATGTTATGGTTTATGATATGTTTAAACCTGTTCATATAAGGAATGCATTGGACTTAATAAGTGATGGGTGGAGCCCGCTATAGCTCCTTCATGCATCGGTAGGTCTCATTAGACAAACTAGTGTCTTAGCACGAGGCCTTGAAAAAATATTATTTGTAGTCTTGGCACATGGCCTTGGATACGTGGTTATGATAGTCTGTCATTATGAATTCAATCATTATGAAAGTGGTTATTGATATTACATGTTATTATTCGACTGTTAGAATATCCATGTGAATAAGTAAATGGAATTATTCCATTTTATTTTTTCTATATTATGCTGAAGTTCTAGTTTAAGAGGCTTTTGTTTTAGTTATACATTTCCTTAAATGTTAATGTTTATTTATGAAAGCTTCCGCTATATGGTTATCCTTACAGAGCATCTGAGCTCACCCCTTTCAATGTTTTAATTTTTCCAGGATGTGAAGAAGTATTTTAGGAATGACCTGTAGGGATAGTCTGAAGGGGGTATGATTGTAGAAAATGGAGACTATGTTATTGTAGTTTTTCACAATATGATGTAATGTAACATTTATGAATGTATCTAGTGTTTCCAAAGCTACTAAACTAATCGGTCTTTTGAGACTTGATCTTTTATGATCATGTAGATGTTACATAATAATGCACCGACTCTGGGTAACTGGGGTCGGGGTGTTACAGTTGGTATCAGAGGCAGCTTAGTACTAACCTTGGAAGCTATATTTAGATAAACTCTGATTAGAGCACATAGCCCTAAGATAGACATTGAGGATTATTATAGAATAACTTCCTAGAATTTTGTTATTATGTAGATTTTGTGAGTTTTCCGAGCAATACATCCCTGTCTGGATACGAGCAGGTAGAGGCAGCTCTGACACAAATGTACCTAGGGGTAAAACCAAAAAACACCAATTTGAGCTAGACTCGAACGGGAACTGGTGCACGAAAACGGGCCTTGCTTCACTCTTGGTTACGACACTCCTGGGGGATATGCTTAGGATAATTCTCATTTTCATTACAACCCACTATGAAGGGTTATGAGTATATAGTTATTCAAAGAAATCATTTTTATGATTATGGATTATATCCATAAATAGTTCAATTTATGTTAAGTGTTTTGCAAGTTTGTTATTTTGTATTTCGATTCAAAAACTAATCAAGTTTATGACATTGTTTAGAAATGGAACATAGTGGAAGGAATGGAAACTATATCAATGTACGCACTCCATGTAGGGATTTCCGTCCTGATCAAAATAATTATAGTGTAACTGGTGATACAACTGGTGCTGATCAACTTATCACCATACTGGGAAAACTCACTCAGGTTATGAATAATAACCTCACTCGTATGGAGAACCCTAATCCGCAACGTAGAGGATCAATGATAGACCACATCATGAGGAAAAAACCGCCAATATTTAATGGGGGTACAAATCCATTAGTAGCTGAGAAATGGATAAACTCCTTAGAGAAAATATTCCACACCTTGGGGAGTAGCGAAAGGGAGAAGGTTGGCATGGAAGTTTACCGCCTCACTGGAGATACCGATAAATGGTGGTCGCTGATTCAAAACATAAAGGAAGATGAAGGAGTATCAATTATGGAATGGAGGGAGTTTAAGGAAATTTTCTTAGAAAAATACATTCCTTGTAACCATCGAGCAGATATGGAAAGGCAATTTCTAAGTCTTGGACAAAAGGAAGATGAGAATGTCGCAAAGTATGAGGCCAACATTACAAGGTTAGCGAGGCATGATGCAGATTATATACGTAACACAAAAAGTAAGATTGATCATTTATTTGATGGGTTAAAACCATTTCTCTATCAGTATTTAGTATCAGAATCTTTCTCAACAAACGATGATATAGTCTCATGTGCTATCAAGACAGAAAAGGAATTATATAAATCTTATGACAATAAAGTAAAGAAAGAGAATAAGAGAACGGTGGAACAAGATACAGATAAAGGGAAAAAGGGAATGAAGTATTTTCCATTATGTGATAATTGTGGGAAGAATCATCCCGGTACATGCCTAAAAGAAATGGGAGTTTATTACAAATGTAGAGAAAAAGGTCACCAGGCTCATGATTGAAAGGGAAAGAAAGAGGCTATCAATTTTGAATGCTACAATTGTAGGGAAATGAGACATTATGAAAATAAATGTCCTAAGCATCAGGGAAACTTACCTCAAAAAAAGCCAAGGGATCAAGGAAAATCTTATGCTGTTACTACAGTTGAAGTGGAATAATTAATGTATTGGTGCTTTTGGACTCTAGGATTATATTCTGGTTATAATAACAATATGATTGTACTACATTACTTTTTTGTTCTCATTAAGGTTTTAATATGATGAAGTTAATCATGTTTTTAGTATGTGACACTATGAGAAACTTTACTTTGTTTGGGGAACCAGAGGTTTCAATTAATTTTAGAATTTAGAGACCTTTTAGAGAAATTCTGGACAAAGGTATTTTGGATAACTATAAAGGTTGGAATGAATTAAGTTAAACTTTGGATAGTATTGTTTAAGGTTAATACATTTCAGAAGATTATTTTTGGAATATTATAATACTATACTTTTAGGAAAAGGATAACATGCATGTCGGGGGATAACCTGTCATGTCGGACAAAGCTGTAAGAATCGAACCCACAACCATACTGCGACATGCCTTTATTACCTACCACTATCCTACAGGAAGTCCCTAGTTATTACAAAATAGTTTTCCTAATCTAAATGGTATGTGTTAATATTTGGGTCCTTGTACGATTAGGATAAATATAAAATTTTTGAGTTCTATTATCTTTTTGAGTGAAAGATGGGTTTGTGGTAAAAATTTATTAAAGAATGAAAGTCTACATGACAAGTATGTATATTCCATTACGTTCTTAGTAAATCTCCAAAAAAATCCTCAACTTTATAAAAGGTAACTTAAAACAAAAACGTTGTCGGTTAACTTTTCCAGCTGGGGATTCAATGACAGTTTAACCAATCAAAATTCTGTGATTTTCTTGTGGTTAACTTTCTCATAATCCTGTTTTCTACAACTCTCCATCATAACTTGATGGTTTGTTTTTCCTCCATATCCATATTTTCATAGAATCCTAGTGTGGGCTATCTCGGATGACCTTTGTACTTCTCTTTCTTTATTTTAATGTTATATTTTTATTAACCCTATTTTCGATGTGGGTTTTCCAAAAAGGTATTTTCTATTTTCAACCTTTTATTTTATAAGAACATTTTCAAATTGTGAGGACGCAATTTATTGAAGGAGGGGAGAATGTAACACCCCAATCTTCCACAATGCAGTTCTCTTTGAATAATACAGTAGCGTGTGTTGTACCCAACTTCGAGTTCTAACACACACCACAACCAATCAAAGTAGCCATCATGAATAATAATACCTACTTTTTGAAATTTTATAAATTTTATCTTTTAAAATGGACTTCATTTTTGGATTCAGAATATCGAAATTAGCCTCTGTAGAATTTTTGGTATTTTTCTGAGAACTTCAATTTTTTTTATGAATAGTGAGAAATACTTTAAAAAAAACTTTTTTAATCAAAATAATTTATAGTGATAAATTATACTATTGAGTGGTTTTAAAGTATAATTAGAATATATTTCTACCATTTTATCCAATGGTGTTCATTAGAATTAATTTCACTTTGAAATTGGACATAAATAATTGTCAATCTTTTGATATATATTGTTTCTTAAAAAAACGTTATTTGTTGTGAAAATGGGAATTAATTATAAAATTAATTAATGAAACTTATATGTTTGTCATTTTATAAAATATAAATCATTTTTTAATTCATAATATCAATTATAGCTTAGGGTGAAATTTTGGAATTGTTCTGAAAAACTTCAATTTTTGATGAATAGTGAAACCACTAAGTGGAAGTTAAAAAAACTAATTTTTCGTTTAAATGAAACATTACCACTTCTATGATTTTATTTTCAAAAATCCAACATCCATTGTTGTCATTAGGAAGTAAAATTTGGTTCAATGGGATGAAAATAATTTTTTGGTGAATAGTAACTTTTAAGTTTAATTAATCGCGATTAAAGGTAATTAGTGATATTTAAGGTAAAAATGATAGTATAAAAATATGAAAATACCCTTAAACTTGTCCTACACTTATTTGATGAGTCATGGCCGACCAAGACAATCCATGGGTCAACTTGGGGACCCCATGGAGCCACATGGGTAAAAAAATTTCATTAATAACATTTTATTTAAAGTAAAAATAAAATTGTCACAAACATGCGTTGTTTTACAAAAACGATTATTACAAGGGGTTATATAAGTTAAATTTTAGACTATAAACATTAATTGGAAAGATAAAATTATTTCCTACATCATGGTATTTGTTTTATAATTTTTAGACAATAAATATATTAAATTATTTATGACACCATAGTGATGGAGCGATTACCTCATTAATTAATGATTTAAATAAAATGAAAAGATAAGGTAAAATCTAAGACTTAAACTTTTAAAATACCTATTGGATGAGAATATTTCGAACCCTTATCAGCTTATCCTAGAAATATATCATTTTGGTACCTTTAAAATCTGAAAATCATTTCATAATAAAGTAACATTTCAATCTTTCCAAGAGTGACCCTCCTCTCCTCTTATAAAAGGCCCCCAACTCTACCACCTTATTCACTCCATAAAAGCCATTTGGATCGTCCAAAATCTGACAAAATACTCACTCAACTTCCCTCTATTACTTTTACAAGAATCACTTTGGACAGAATTCTTCCCAAGGAAGCTTTTGGCTCAAATCAAAAAAGAGTTACCCGATTTTAAGGTAATGTCTTCTCTAATGTTATTGTGTTTTATTTTGCTTCTCCAACCCCTTAAAATCTTTTTATTCATTTATTTTGTAACAACACCAGTATCTTCAATATACTAGGATTTTTTTATGAGAAGGATTTGATTTACACTTACACACACCTCTGTCTAATGGTTAAAGAACATACTCTTTCTGTGGGTGGCGAAATACTGCCTCACGAAATGATGATTGATCAATATTCTTTTAACAGCTCTAATGGTGGACATTTTGATGAAACTATTTTTATATAAGATATATATTATTTTTTTCCTAATTATTCTGTATTTTTCATTTATGGAATACCTTTATGATTTCCATTATTGGTAAACGCGATAATTTCATTTTAGGAAGTGCGGACTACCGCCCCCTCCAAGTGATTTGAATCGTTAAGGCCATATTTGGGATGTATAAAGGATGGAGTAAGTGATATTATATATGATATTATACTGGAAATATAATATAACTTTATATCATTATAATTTTATTCCTTTAAATATGAAATAGAAATGAAAGTAGCGTTCATGCGTACGTAAGGCTTACCATCTCCATGAACGGTGCATTTCATTTCTTACCTCTAAATGTTAGGTAATATTATGAATGAATGTATATACTAGATATATAGTATATATATGATATCTAAATCATGGATATAATTCTTGAGATAATGGATATTCTACCACAGAAACAACTTGTAATCATAAGAAGTTCATTTGTTGACTCAAGTACCAAAGATCGACAAAACATCCGTTATTAACTTAAATGACTACATAATTTTCGTAACATTGTAATAAGTGATATAAAAGGAATAATGAACTTGAAAAGGTTATTAAGAAAGTATAGATTAACTCTAGTTTATTATTCAGGAGATTAAATAACGATCGAGTGAATTCAGACCCGAGGTAAGGGAACTTCTTAACCCAATTTCTGTTCTTTGGGTTAATCTCCTACTTTCAAATTATGTCATGATATTATATCCTATTTTGTATTTGTAATATTTTGTGTGCACTTATAGTGAATACACATAATAGATCTATTTTATCTAAAAAAATGTTCTTTGTAAGAGACTTCATCTCAATCTCCTTTCATTGAGGCATATTCTATTTTATACACAACTTTCTTTTATACGTTGTATAAACCCCTTTCACTTTTACTCAAAAGGAATATTTTTGTACAAAGAATTTTTCTAAATGAAAAAATGAATGTTTTTGTCTTACGTATGCAGCGACAATGAATTCTCCGCCGCTGTGACCATTATTTGTGTTTCGGCTTCCTCTACAAGACATAAATTTTTTTAAATGAAAAATAGATACCTTGTTTTTATTTTCTTTTATTTTAGTATTTAAAATGGTTTTGAAAGTGTTATTATTACATCAATGTGTTTTATTGATATCTTGTGATTGAAATGTGAAAATGTTATGTTTCCTTTATGCGTGTTTTATGTGATACGATTATGTTATGGTTTATGATATGTTTAAACCTGTTCATATGAGGAATGCGTTGGACTTAATAAGTGACGGGTGGAGCCTGCTATAGCTCCTCGATGCATTGGTAGGTCTCCTGAGACAAACTAGTGTCTTGACACGAGGCCTTGACAAAATCTTATTTGTAGTCTTGGCACAAGGCCTTGGCTACGTTATAGGCTATCATTATGCATTCCATCATTATGAAAGTGGTTATTGATATTGTATGTGATTATTCGACTAGTAGAATATCCATGTGAATAAATAAATGGAATTATTTAATTTAATTTTTTCCATATTATGCTGAAGTTCAAGATTAAAAGGCTTTTGTTTTAGTTATACATTACCATTAATGTTAATGTTTATTTATGAAAGCTTCCGGTATATTGTTATCCTTACTGAGCATCTGAGCTCACCCCTTTCAATGTTTTAATTTTTCCAGGATGTGAAGAAGTATTTTAGGAATGACCTGCAGGGATAGTCTGAAGGGGATATGAGTGGGGAAAATGGAGACTATGTTATTGTAGTTTTTTACTATATGATGTAATGTAACATTTATGAAGGTATCTAGTGTTTCCAAGGCTACTAAACTAATCGGTCATTTGAGACTTGATCTTTTGTGATCATGCAGATGTTACGTAATAATGCACCGACTCTAGGTAACTGCTGTTGGTGCATTAAAGTTGGTATCAGAGGTAGTTTAGTACTGACATTGGAAGCTAAATTTAGATAAACTCTGATTAGATCACATAGCCCTAAGATAGACTTTGAGGATTAGTATAGAAGAACATCCTAGAATTTTGGTATTATGGAGATTTTGTGAGTTTTCTGAGCAATACATCCCTGTCTGTATACGAGCAGGTAGAGGCGGCTCTCGCACAGATGTACCTAGGGGTAAAACCCAAAAACACCGCTTTGAGCTAGACTCAAACGAGAACTGGTGCATGACAACAGGCCTTGCTGCACTCTTGGTTATGACACTACTGGGGGATATGCTTAGGATAATTCTCATTTTATTTACAAACCACAATGAAGGGTTATGGTATATACATATTCAAAGAAATCATTTTTATGATTATGTATTATATCCATAAATAGTTTAATTTATGTTAAGGGTTTTTCAATTCTGTTATTATGTATTTCAATTCATAAACTAATCTAGTTTATGACATTGTTTAGAAATGGAACCTAGTGGAAGGAATGGAAACCATATCAATACATGCACTCCATGTAGGAATTTCTCTCCTTCTCAAAATAATTATAGTGGAGCTGGTGATACAACTGGTGCTGATCAACTTATCACCATACTGGGAAAACTCACTAAGGTTATGAATAATAACCTCACTCGTATGGAGTGCCCTAATCCGCAATGTGGAGGATCAATGTTAGACCGCTTAATGAGGCAACAACCTCCAACATTTAATCAGGGTAAAAATCCATTAGTAGATGAGCAATGGATAAACTCCTTAGAAAAAATATTCCACACCTTGGGGAGTAGCGAAAGGGAGAAGGTTGTCATGGCAGTTTACCACCTCACTAGAGATGCCGATCAATGGTGGTCGCTGATTCAAAACACAAAGGAAGATAAAGGAGTATCAAGTATGGAATGGGGGGATTTTAAGGAAATTTTATTATAAAAATAATTTCTTCGTGACCATCGAGAAGATATGGAAAGGTAATTTCTGAGTCTGAGACAAAAGGAAGATGACAATGTCGCAAAGTATGAGGCCAAATTTACATGGTTAGCGAGGCATGGTGCAGATTATATACGTAACCCAAGAAGTAAGATTGATCATTTCTTTGATGGGTTAAAACCATTTATCCATCGAGCTTTAGTATCATAATCATTCTCGACATATGAATATATAGTCTCGTGTACTATCAAGACAAAAAAGGAATTCTCTAAATCTTATGACAATATAGTAAGGCAAGATAAGAATAGAATGGTGGAACAAGAGACAGATAAAGGGAAAAAGGGAATGAAGGATTTTCTATTATGTGATAATTGTGGGAAGAATCATCCCAGTACTTGCCTAAAAAGAATGAGAGTTTGTTACAAATGTGGAGAGAAAGGTCACCAGGCTCATGATTGAAAGGGAAATAAAGAGGCTATCAATGATGAATGCTAAAATTGTAGGGAAATGGGGCATTATGCAAATGAATGTCCTAAGCGTCAGAGAAACATACCTCAGAAAAGGCCAAGGGATCAAGGACAATCTTATGTTGTTACAACAGTTGGAGTGGAATAATTAATGTATTGGTTCTTTTGGACTCAAGGATTATATTCTAGTTATAAGAATAATATGATTGTACTACAGTACTTTTTGTTCTCATTAAAGTTTTAATATGATGAAGGTAATCATATTTTTAGTATGTGACAATAAGAGAAACTTTACATTGTTTGGGGAATCTGAGGTTACAATTGATTTTGGAATTTAGAGACCTTTTAAGGAAATTATGGACAAAGGTATTTTGGAAAACTATAAAGTTTGGAATGAATTAAGTTGAACTTTGGATAGTATTGTTTATGGTTAAAACATTTCTGAATAATATTTTTGGAATATTATAATACTATACTTTTTGGAAAAGGACAACCTGTAGGTCGGAGGATAACCCATCGCGTCGGACAAAGATACATGAATCAAACCCACAACCATAGTGCGACAGGCCTTTATTACCTACCACTAGCCTACAAGAAGTCCCTGGTTGTTACAAAATAGTTTTCCTAATCTAAATGGTATGTGTTAATATTTGGAACCTTGTACGATTAGGATAAATATAATATTTTTGATTTCTATTATCTTTTTGAGTGAAAGATGAGTTTGTGGTAAAAATTTATTAAAGAATGAAAGTCTACATGTCAAGTATGTATATTCCATTACATTCTTAGTAAATCTCCAAAATAAATTCCTCAACTTTATAAAAGGTAACTTAAAACAAAAACATTGTTGGTTAACTTTTCCAACTGGGGATTCAATGACCGTTTAACCAATCAAAAGTTTGTGATTTTCTTGTGGTTAACTTTCTCCTAATCCTGTTTTCTATAACTCTCCATCAGTTTTTTTCCTCCATATCCATATTTTCATAGAATCTTAGTGTGGGCTATCTCGGATGACCTTTGTACTTCTCTTTCTTTCTTTTAATGTTATATTTTTATTAACCCTATTTCCGATGTGGGTTTTCTACAAAGCTATTTTCTATTTTCAACCTTTTATTTTCGAAGAACATTTTCAAATTGTGAGGACACAATTTATTGAAGTAGGGGAGAATGTAACACCCCAATCTTCCACGATACACTTCTCTTTGAATAATACAGTAGCGTGTGTTGTACGCAATTTCGAGTTCTAACACACACCACAACCAATCAAAGTAGCTGTCATGAATAATAATACCTACTTTTTGAAATTTTATAAATTTTATCTTTCAAAATGGACTTCATTTTTGGATTAGGAATATCTAAATTAGCCTATGTTGAATTTTTGGTATTTTTCTGAGAACTTCCAATTTTATATGAATAGTGAGAAATACTTAAAAAACAACATTTTTAATCAAAATAATTTATAGTGATAAATTATACTATTGAGTGGTTTTAAAGTATAATTTTAATATATTTCTACAATTTTATCCAATGGTGTTCATTAGAATTAATTTCACTTTGAAATTGGATATAAACAATTGTCAATCTTTTGATATATATTGTTTCTTAAAAACACGCTATTTGTTGTGTCAACGGGAATTAATTATAAAATTAATTAATGAAACTTATATGTTTGGAATTTTTTAAAATAGACATCATTTTTGAATTCGGAATTTCAATTATAGCTTATGGTTAAATTTTGGCAATATTCTGAAAAACTTCAATTTTTGATGAATAGTGAATCCACTAAGTGGTAGTTAAAAAAACTAATTTTTCGTTTAAATGAAACATTACCACTTCTGTGATTTGATTTTAAAAAATCCGACATACATGGTTGTCATTATGATGTAAAATATGGTTCAATGGGATTAAAATAATTTTTTGGTGAATAGTAATTTTTAAGTTTAATTAATCGCGATTAAAGGTAATTTGTGAAATTTAAGGTAAAAATGATATTATAAAAATAGGAAAATGCCATTACACTTGTCCTACAATTATTGGATGAGTGATGGCCGACCATGAAAATCCATGGGTCAACTTGGGGATCCCATGGAGCCACTTGGGAAAGAAAATGACATTAATAACTTTTTATTTAAAGTAAAAATAAAATTGTCACAAACATGTGTTGTTTTACAAAAAGAATTACTAAATGGGGTTATATAAGTTACATTTTAGACTATAAAAATTAATTGGAAAGCTAAAAAGATTTCCTACATCATGGTAATTTTTTTATAATTTTTAGACATTAAATAAATTAAATTATTTATGACACCATGGTGATGAAGCGATTACCTCATTAATTAACGATTTAAATAAAATGAAAAGATAATGTAAATTATAATACTTACACTTGTCAAATACCTATTGGATGAGAATATTTCGAACCCTTATCACCTTATCCTTGAAATATATCATTGTGGGACCTTTAGAATCCGAAAAGCATTTCATAATAATGTAACATTTCAATCTTTCCAAGAGTGCCCCTCCTCTCCTCTTATAAAAGGCCCCCACCTCTACCCCCTTATTCACTCCATCAAATCCATTTGGCTCGGACAAACTCTTCCCAAATACTTTCTCAACTTCCCTATCTTACTCCTAGAAGCCTCACTTTGGGCATAATTCTTCCCAAGGAAGCATTTGGCTCAAATCAAAAAAGAGATACCCAATTTTATGGTAATGTCTTATCTTATGTTATTTTGTTTTATTTTGCTTCTCCAACCCCTTAAACTATTTTTATTCCTTTATTTTGTAACAAAACCAGTATATTAAATATAATAGGATGTTGTTATGATAAGGATTTGATTTACATTTACAAACAACTCAGTATAATGGTTAAAGAACATACTATTTCTGTGGGTGGCGAAATACTGCCTCACGAAATGATGATTGTTCAATATTCTTTTAACACCTATAATGGTGGCCATTATGATGAAACTATTTTTATATATGATATATATTATGTTTTTTTCTTATGATTCTTTATTTTTCATTTATGTCATACCTTTATGATTTCCATTATGGGTAAACGCGATAATTTTATTTTAGGAAGTGCGGACTACCGCCCCCTCAAAGTGATTTGAATCATTAATTCCATATGTGGGATGTATAAAGGATGGAGTAAATGATATTATATATGATATTATACTGGAATTATAATATACATTTATATCATTATGATTTCATTACATTTAATATGAAATAGAAATGAAAGTAGCGTTCATGCGTACGTATGGCTTACCGTCTCCACGAACGGTGCATTTCATTTCTTACCTCGAAATGTTACGTAATATTATGAATGAATGTATATAATGGATATATATGATATATATGATATCTAAATCATTGATATAATTCTGGATATAATGGATATTCTACCACATAAACAACTTGTAATTATAAGAAGTTTATTGTTGACTCAAGTACCAAAGATCGACAAAACGACCGTTATTAACTTAAATGAATACATAATTTTCGTAACATTGTAATAAGTGATATAAAAGGGATAATGAACTTGAAAAAGGTTCTTAATAAGGTAGAGATTCACTCTAGTTTATTATTCTGGAGATTAAAGAACGGTCGAGTGAATTCGGACACGAGGTAAGGGAACTTCTTAACCCAATTTCTGTTCTTTGGGTTAATCTCCTACTTTCAAATTATATCATGATATTATATCCTATTTTGTATTTTTACTTTATTTGTGTGCACTTATAGTGAATACACATAATAGATATATTTTATCTAAAAAAATGTTCTTTGTAAATGACTTCGTCTCAATCTCCATTCATTGAGGCATATTCTGTTTTATACACAACTTTCTTTTATACGGTGTATAAACCCCTTTGACTTTTACTCAAAAGGATTATTTTTGTATGAAGTGTTTTACTAAATGACAAATGGAATGTTTTTGTCTTACGTATGCGGTGACAATGACTTCTCCGCCGCTGTGACCATTATTTTTGTTTCGGCTTCCTCTACAAGCCATTACTTTTTTTTAAATGAAAAATAGATACCAAGTTTTGATTTTCTTTTATTTGGGTATTGAAAATGGTTTTAAAAGTGTTTTTATTAAATCAATGTGTGTTATTGATATCTTGTGATTGAAATGTAAAAATGTTATGTTTCTTTTATGCATATTCTATGTTATACGATTATGTTATAGTTTATGATATGTTTAAACCTATTCATATGAGGAATGCATTGGACTTAGTATGTGATGGGTGGAGCCCGCTATAGCTCCTCGATGCATCGGTAGGTCTCATGAGACAGACTAGTGTCTTGGCATGAGGCCTTGACAAAATCTTATTTGTAGTCTTGGTAGAAGGCCTTGGCTATGTGGTTATGATAGTCTGGCATTATGTATTCCATTATTATGAAAGTTGTTTTTGATATTGCATGTGATTATTCGACTAGTATAATATCCATGTGAATAAGTAAATCGAATTGTTTCATTTTATTTTTTCCATATTATTCTAAAGTTCAAGTTTAAAAGGATTTTGTTTTTATTTATAAATTTCCTTAAATGATAATGTTAATTTATGAAATCTTCTGCTATATTGTTATCCTTACTGAGCATCTGAGCTCACCCCTTTCAATGTTTTAAATTTTACAGGATGTGAAGAAGTATTTTAGGAATTACCTGCAGGGATAGTCTGAAGGGGATATGAGTGTGCAAAATGGAGACTATGTTATTGTAGTTTTTCACTATATGATGTAATGTAACATTTATAAATTTATCCAGTGTTTCCAAGGCTACTAAACTAATCGGTCTTTCGAGATAAGATCTTTTGTGATCATGCCAATGTTATGTAATAATGCGCTGACTCTAGGTAATTGGGGTCAGGGTGTTACATATATGATCATGTCTTTATTGTGTACCCAATGGAGGGAATTAATTATCTAAATTTTTAGTTACTACAAATGATCTTTGCTAAGGAGCTTCTACAGGATTCTCAAGTTGAGGATTTTCCGAGGGAGTATGTCTAGAAGAAATGATGTTTTAAAGTAACTCGATATTGAGTCTTTTCAACTCCTTCATTTTAACTTCTTACTATGAAAATATCTCTTCATGTAAAATATATTGACCTTCTCCAGTGGAAGAGTGAGATGCAATTTGAGTTTTTTCCTTTCCCCTTGTTAGATGCCTTTCAGAGAGGGGGGAGTTGGTTATTTGAATGCATACCTAAAATCTAGGTATGCCTGTGATTTCGAGTACGAACACCTTTTTAATTTGCCTCGGTGTGTACCGTATTATTTAAAAGAGATCCATCTTCTGGTTCCCATGAACTGGAATTATTTTTTGGAAGATCTTCTGCAATGGTGTTAATAACATCCACTGACACATAATGCATTGATGGAATTTTGTCAGTGATTCCTCTAGATCGTCTCCATTTTTTTATTTTATAAGAATTTGTTCTCCTATATGAAGAATTCCCTAGAACTATTTTCTGGACAGTAATATGAAGGGAATCATTGGATAGTTCAGTTGTATGCTTTCCTTGTGGCTTCTTCCCCAATCGGGAGAAAACTGACTTCTATTGAGGAGGGGATTATAGATGTGAAAAATCCCCCAACCTTGTATGAAGGGGTTGATCTTGTTCTTATTCTTCAAATATTCGAACATTGTTTAATGAATATGAAGGTTGAATTAAATGAGCCCCCAGCCTAGAAAGACAGGGTGAATCTTGAATTGTTATAGCTGAAATTCATACAACTACTCTTCTGATTTTGCGGAATTTGGATTGAGAATTTGTTGGTTGCATTATCCGATAATCACTCAAATCATTTGTTTCAAAAGATCCCTGTGAAATTTCATACATTTTCATACTATGACGCCTGAAATCCTCTAAAAATGATTAATGTTCAAGATTATCAAATGCTTGATGTAAAAGTATCTCAACAACTTCTTTTATTTGGTCCTGATTCTGATGAGAAATGGTTGAGGCATGTTCATGAGCGTACATTTTATTACTTTCAAAACCTATTGATTGGGACCAGCCATGGTCAATAAAATTGCATGAAACCACTTTTTTCATACATTTCTGATTTTGGAGTTCAGTGAAATGAAATTCTCCATATTCACCCCATCCTCTAAGGTGAACAATAGATGTGGAATCAAAAATTAACTGGCCTAGTCTCTTTAGAGAATTGAGACATGCACACTGAAGGGTTCTCTGCTATTTTTCAACATTTTTATGTTGGGAAACTGAGAGAGATGCCAAGTTAATTTGGCATTGCAACCCTTCTATTACCTTTACTTGATTTTGATATTCATCATATGGTAATACTTTGGTTTTCAAATGAGGAAGAGTTTTCTATAAGTTGAGATGAATTTCATGAATGAAATCTTCTGTTATGAATTCTTGAATATCATACTGATAATTTTCCAAAGGCCAGAACATGACTTTTATTTCTTCTTTAGTAAATTGGTTCCCCTTGTTTAACACATCTTCTTCATCTTTCAAAAGTGGTTTTTCTACTTGATCTGACCAGAGTGGATGCTCAGTATTAGAAGACAAATGACCTAAAGACGGTTCAGAGAATGAATGTTCCCTTAAGTTTTCTTCTGGTTGATAAAGTGCTTCACCCATAAATGGCAAAGAAACAGGCATAACTATAATTGTGTTTACAAGTGACTTGAGATAGGAGGGATTTCTTGTCGTGACATTGTCAATTATAAAATAATTTTGACAATGCATGAAGCCACTGTAGAGAGGAATTTTGCAGCGATTACCATCATGGAAGAGGATCACCATTGTGAATTATATAAAGGGATAAATCTTCTTGATCCTTTTCCTTTTGTCAACACAGAGGGTTTTCATGGCTCTAATCCGGAGATAGAAACTCTGGATTGACTGAATTTTCATGAAGCAAGCCTTCATGATGAAGTGTCTGATGAGAAAAATAAGAATTGCCACTACCACTACCAAAATTTACTAATGAGGGGTAGGATCATGAGATGCAACAGATAAATGTCTGAGGGAATTAAGAACTCCAGTGTCAAGAGGAGCTAAATCATAGCCTGACTATTGATTTTCCAGTGGTGTTTGGAGAGACTTCTTTTTGGATGTTCTCTTATACTTAGATAGGGCCACCTGCTGGGAGAAGTTGTTATAACGGGCAGGTGTATGTTCCTTCCTTGGAGTAGTTACCAGAATGTACTAATTAACTCCAATTGGAAAGGGTGTATGTCATGACCCATCACTCGGAGCCTGTGCTGTGACTACCCCAATCCCGCCTTCCATAGGTCAGGGACTGGAAACTATCTCTAAAAGGAGTATTCCCTAAAAATAGGAAGGCATTTTCTTTATAACCTGTAAACTCAAACAATTAAGAACAACATAGGATACAAGCTCATAGTGAAACTGTATAGTAAACAGGGTGTGTACAGAATGTTAAAAGGGGCCAGAATACAAACCCAACTGTAAAGTAAAAGTAAACTGAAAAGTACATGTAAAACTGAAAACAACTCCTATGAACACCCGCCAAGGATCCAACCTGTAGGGTAGGTATAGCTCTCGAACGATCATCTCTGTGGTATGCCACGTCTATAGTCCACCTCCAAGATACCTCTAGTCCTGGTACCATTTTCCTCAGCCAGTGTTGTCCATCGTCTGCAACAAACACAACAAGGTGCGGGTATAGCCCATGCATGGGTGAGTATAACGATACCCAGTAGGGACCTCAAGACCTCGTAGGTCTCCTAGAGTTCCACAAAGGAAAGACCACAAAGAAAGATTCCAACTCTACATAGGTATATGCCCATACATATATCTAAGTTATCGTTCTATAGTCATCTCATACATGTGGGAAGTATACCATGAAGGTAACACCACAAAGTCATAGTATCACATAGCATAACCTCAATCACAAGCACAAAATAAAAACATCTCACACCAAGATTTATTCTAGGGGAAGTAACAAGTAACATCTCTAGTCACATCATCAAACACGTTAGCTACTAGAGAACTCATCTTCTATCGAGTACAGTGGGCCTTATGCATGACACAGAGGCACTTACCACTAATCTTGGACTACTAAGGTACTCCTTCTGCCGAGTACTGTGGGTTTGTCGTGTCACACAGAGGAACTCCCCACCATGGGTCTGTCGTGTTACATAGAGTCGCTCCCCCTCGTGGCCTGTTGAGGTACTCCTCCTATTGAGTACCATGGGTCTTCCACGTCACACAGAGGCACTCCCCACCGTGGGTCTTCCGCGTCACATAGGTGAGCTCCCCACTGGGCCTCTCGAGTCACTCTGAGTCGTAATGGTCAACAATCATAAGATTTCAGCCAGTCGCATGGTTCCACACGTATCACTCTTGGGAGAACCACTCCTCCAGCCAGAGGTCATACCTCAACTACCCCGAAGTTCCACGAAGAATTATCCCAAAGTTCTGTCACATCAAAAGGGACACAATGCAACAGACGACGCGTCAATCGGACACCTGGTCTGTAAGTTATTAGCATTTCTGATCTAAGGTCCCGTTTGGATTCGAGGTCTGATCCAACCCGTCTATACACCAACATTATCTTAAAATATATTTGAGTATTCCAAAAGTATCATCTCAATCGAAGGATCCTGGATCCACATATGGTTTATCAAACTATTGCCCAGTTTTCATGTTATGGCCAAAAAAGTCGAAACCGGGTTCAGATGGGGCCGGGTCCGATCCGAACCGGCCGAGACCGACCCGACCCAGTTCGGGTCAACTCACCCCAGTCCATGTCCAGCCTGGATGGCCTGTCCCTCAGTGGGCTCAACCTGCTGATCCATGGTCCGGCCTGGCCCGGATCGCAAAGGGCGCGGCCCGCTGGGCGGCCTACGGTGTGGCCCACTGGGAGGCCCGAAGTGCAGCCCGTGGGGGGACGGTGGTCCGTCCTAGACAAAACCCAGGGGAAATGAAACCCCCAGTAATCTGAAGGGCCTGTTGGCCATTTGGTCACCCTGATGGCACGCATGACCTCTTGGTGGTCCCGCACGGTGCACCTCAACCGGCCGGAAAGGCCAGTCGGTTATCTTTCCAGAGGCGCGATGATGCCGTTGTCCACCTGCGGCTGGCCACATGTCTACCGCCCTCCAGCCTTCGACGTGGCCTAGAGGCCACAACCTCCTGCACCACCAGTGGCGCAGACGCGCACGCCACCCCGCCATGCGGCAGACCGGACGTAGGCCACCACCCTGCTTCGCCACGGCTGACAGGCCATGACCTCCTTCACAACCGATGGTGCAGATACACACCGCCCATCCTCCCTCATGGACGACTGGGTGCTGGACACCGATTTCTTCCGCGAGTCAATGTGGCTTCATTCCATGCTCGAAAAATTAAACCATCACATATTCAAAATCCTTTTATCGAGGGCTCCACATCCATAAATCGTGCTCAACAAATCTCCGTGTTTCCAGCATCAATAAATATTTGGCTGCCACCTTCTGCAAGCCATTGCGGCTTCGTTCTAAGCCTAAAAAATTAAATGTTCACATATTAATGATCCTTGTGTCAAGGGCTCCACATCCATATATCGCACTCAGCAAATATCTGTGTTTCTAACATCAATAAATATTAGGCGTTGAAGAATTCACGAAGAACACATGATGAATAAAAAGAAAGAGGGGAAAGGTTTATGTGCGGGATGATGGACATGTTCGTTTGGCCATCATCATCATGAATTTAGGGTATAAAGAATAAATAAGGTAAATTCAAACATAAATAAAACCCCTACATCAAACTACAATAATTATTCCCGATCCACAAAAAGAAATCATCCACTGATCAATTATTTAGAATTGATCCACATTCTTCATTTAGAATAGAATAACATGGGAAAGAATAATAAAATAGTTTTAAACCCCTACTTCAAGAATGATGGTGAGAGCATGTTTGTGGAAGCAGGTCAGGGTTCGTCATCCCCTGCAAATATCCTCCAATGACATCAATCATTTGTTGATCTCCGGTTCGGGGTTTCGGTGTCGCTCATCACCTCCCACTGGTACCAGCTTATTCCTCGAAGGGTTTGGCATCACTGCACTTTTTCAGCACATCATTTCTTGGCAAAGCTATGGCGACATCTCTGCCCAAGCTCCAAAAAAATAGGAGAGGGGAAGGGTGTGAATCATTCATGGGATTAATGGAGGCCCATTAATTAGGAAGCTTCCTAATTCCACAACGGTACAATTACATATAATTGAAAGGTTGTTCCATTTATTGGCTTGACGAATCGTGGGTCCCACCTTCTCGCTCGTCCGTTAAAGGAATAGAATAAAAATAAAATAATAATGTTATTTTATTTATTCTATTAAAAAGTTAAAAATACCAACATTTTCTTCGGACCTACTACTGTGAAAGTGAAGGTCTCCTTAAGAGAATATCAGCACTGTGAGTTCAACGGTGTCCTCATATTTCAATTCTGAGCACTGGTTAAAAAGTTAAAAAACACCGCTTGTGGGTTTACTGAACGTACCCGAAAAATGTTGTGAAAAAATATTAGCAGTCACCCTCGACCCGTGCCGGTTTAGGTTAGGATCTTCCTATGTAAAACACACCCCAACAAACCCAATGGTTCTCTTGGATTTCCAGTCTGACTTACCGTTTAAAAGTTATGGATTTTATAATAAAATAATTTTCACTTATTTATTTTATTTACAGTCAAAAACTAAATTTTAAGGGTGGCTTGCACCAGCCAATGTTAGTATCTGAATAAAGAAATAATACCCTCACAACTTTAGTAGTGATCTCAGATTTTTAATTTGAGTTGCTGTTTCTGAGTTATAAGCATTTGAAAAAAAAACTTTATTTAATTATTTTATTTATGGTTATGCCAATTTTAGGTTTTCTCACTATAGGATTATGCCGACTAAGCATAAGTCACAGATATGGTAAAACCGCTATCTTGAACGCAACAGTGCCCTTAGATTTATGGTCTGAGTAACTATTTAAGAGATATTCAACTTTTTCAGGAAAACTGCTTATGTGAGTTAATTAAAGCATAACAAAAATTCAATGGTTCATTCCAGGAACTCTGGGCCTTAGAATCGCGCGTTGTCCAATTTCACAGTGTCAAAATGATTCCCTATAATTAGAAAAAATTATAATGAATTTTCAAGACATTAAATTATCCCAACCATAGGTCTTTACATCCCCAAAATCCACAACAAAGGCAAAACAACCAAAAGAGGGTACTGATCACGAATCTGAGCCTCTTTCTCCAATGTGCTCTCCTGGAGGTTCTTGTGCGGCCAGCGTATGTGCACCAGAGGTATCGACCACCCCCGATGGAAATTCTCTTATTGATCCTCAATCTCCAATGGAACCTCCGTAAAGGTCACCCCATCATCGAAGTCCAACTCTCCGTGGTCAATGATGTGAGATAGTTCATCCACGTATCTCCTCAGTTGGGATATATAGAAGACGTTGTGCACCCTCTCCAACTACTGTGGAAGAGATAATCAATATTATTCCTTGCCTATCCACCAAAGTATCAGAAACGTACTGATAAACCTCAGTTATAACTTACCGGCTCGACCAAATCGATGTAGTCTCCATCGAGGAGAGACTCGCAAGAAAACGTGGTCCCCCTCCTTAAACTCCAAGGGTCTCCATATCATTTCAGCATAAGACTTCTTACAAATCTCTGGAGTCTTCACTTGCCGACAAGTGATATCCTGGTACATCTTCACCACTCCAGGATGTACCACCAGAGGGGACGTATGGAACTCTCTCTACACATCCTCCTGTACCACCACTGGTACCATAGTATGTCCTCGGAAGAGGATGGCGATCTCCCCACCTTCAGAAAATCCATCACGTTCCCGTCTTGTGGATATCTGAGCACATCGATCCTCGTAATCTGTGTACCAAAGTTACGCCTCCCTGACTCACTAAAGGAGTGGGGGAGTGACTGTCACATACTGGAGGTATGTTGTTCCATCTCTATCCATAAACGATATCTGCAATGTCGCTAGCAGCTCTGTCACCTCACTCAGCAACTGCAGATCAGACCTCCTGTTGATTTCATCTACTACCATGTTCCCCTTCCTATGAGTATAGGCTTTCTTACAGTCATAGTAGTGGAGGAACTCTATCCATCACTACTATCTCAGGTTCAAGTCCTTCTGGGAGAAGATATATCTGAGACTCTTGTGATCAGAGTAGACTGTAAAATGTTCATCCATCAAGTTGTGCCACCACATATTTAGCACAAAGACTACTGCTACTATCTCCAGGTAATGGGTAGCATAGTTTTACTTGTCATTCTCTTTCTTGGCTCCTGAAAGCTCTGCTGACACTTCTTTTTCCATAGAAAACACTCCTACTTTTTTTTCAAAGAAAAAAAGGGTGTCGTTACCCTAGAGAAGTGGATTACAATTCTCCAGTAGTACCTAGCCATAGAAGAAGTCCCCCCCTTCAAGGATGTAAACATAGAAACATCTTTTAAAAGGATTCCCCCCCCACACTTTTCCATTTCTATTAGGAAATGAAAACTCAAAACTCATACTTCCACGAGGGTAAGTCTAGCCGACTCAAGAGTGATGGGTTGTACCCTTCAATGAATGAGTTTGTCCTGTGCTACCTAGGTTTCCTTTTTCTCTGACCAAGGAAAATCCCACTTCAATGTTGTAGGTACCAAAACCCTTTTTTCTAATACAACCAATTTGAGTATGAACTTTGAATGTTCAGTCCATACCCAAACTAAAGTCGTAAGGACTCGACGCCAACCTAAAATCTCGCCTCAAGGGTTAGATCACACCATCAGAATAAGTGTGATTATTGAGTATCCTCCCAAAGGTATATCCCGACGTGAGGGTCAATTTAATGACTTAACTAAAAACTCGAGGACTCAGAAAAGATTCGTGGAAGGAAGGAATGAATGGTACTTATGTATATTAATAAGGAAAGTAGTAGTTGACACAGAACGTTCATTGAATCATTCCTAGAGCCCTTGGGTCACACTCCTTGACTGCATACAGATACAACCTTCCCCTGTCATCTAGCTCCCTAAGCCTGGTGGAGAACACATTATGGTGGAGTTTGTAACATGTAAAAATATACACCACCACATGCTACTCTCCTAGACCCACTCCCACATCTACATCCCTACAGATTTTCCTTTCTCTATCACATCCACTTCCCAAAACGTTTTACACACCCAAGTCTCTGAGACTGGCACCAATTTCTTGCTTTCCCACTGCTAACATTCACTGTCTGTATCCGATAAACTAATGAACATTCAACTACAAAGGTTTTCTCTAGTACCCTAACATAGTTTGGAATTCATAAAGGAATAGTGTTGTCTCAGACATTATTAAACAGACCATGCTCAGATGTTCGAGCCCCGAAGCACTGATCGTGTTGTATTCATCGTGTACCAGGAATGGTCAGTACACCTCGATGAATACTCAGATACCAACATGTCATCCTGTCGAAGCTGTAGAAGCTCTAGATAACACTCATCCACCACCTCAAGACAGTCCCCAGTCACTTACGAGTCGGGATCACCTCAGAACCTGAGGGGTATATGATGTTGAAACTCATGTAATGCACTAGGAATAAATGTGTCCTCTACCAGTACTGCCAGTTGTAACTGCTGACCAATGGTCAGTGACATAGACGGAACACTACCTGAAGGTACCATCTAAGGAAAAAGTACAAGTACCAAAGCCTCATTATCCTATGGACAATCCTCATAGTCACGTACTAGCAAAGATCAGCATTTAGAATCAACATCTAAACTATTGGTGTCCCAAATAGGCGGAAAACTCTAGCCACTGCCTCTAGCTAGCCCTTAGCTTCCTAGAAATCTGACTTTACTCGAAACCCAAGAGGCCTCTGTCACTGGAACTCGTGCCACATGCTCAGTCGGAGTGAATCCTCTACTTGTTGGTCTGGTGGCAATGCTCATCCAACAGGTTGTGGTGCTGCTGGTACACCGCCCGATGGTGCTAACATCGTAAGAGGGCCCTGCACCAAGGCCTCATCACTTGGTGGTCCATCATCGTGTACTCTCTCAGGAATCCTGGATGGTTATCTTTGTGGCGAAATCCTGATAAAGAACAGGTGCACCATGGTCATTAAGTTATACCTGGTGAGATGAATCCAAAGAAATCAAAAGAAAAAAATTTCAAAAACACATGCAATCTGTATTTTCATGTGCTGAGTTAGAAGTAATGATCCATGGTCCTAGTGTATGGATACATCGGCTACCACACCAACACTAGACTCCACGAACTAGAAACCACACTCATAACACTTTACACTATTACTTCACAGAAAATATCAGAGTCCTAGTTCTTTGGAAGAACCGAACTCCTCTGATACCAATTTTTCATGACCCGTCCCTCAAGGCCCATGTCGTGACTACCCCAAGACTTCCTTCCATAGACCAGGGGCTGGTAACTAGCATCGAAAGGTGTATTCCCTAAAAACGGGAAGGAATTGAGTTTATAAACTATAAACTCACACAACTAAGCCCAAAGTAGGATACAATCTCAATGTAAAACTATAGAGTAAATAGGGTGTGTACAGAATGTAAAAAGGTTCCAGAATACAATTCCAACTGTAAAGTATATGTAAAATGAAAAGTAAAATTAAAACTGAAAACAACCCCTATGAACACCCGCCAAGGATCCTACCTAAAGGGAAGGTACATCTCTTGAACGGTCATCTTTGTGGTACGGCTCATCTAAAGTACACCTCTGAGCTACCTCCAGTCCTTGTACCCTCATCCTTAGTCAGCGATGTCCATTTTCTGCACCAAACACAATAAGGTGCGGGTGTAGCCCATGTAGGGATGAGGATAACAATAATCAGTTGGGACCCTGAGACCCTGTAGGTCTCCTAGATTTCCACAAAGGAATGAACACAAAGCAAGAGGGAAAATCTACTTAGGTATATGCCCAAACATATACCTAAGTTATCAAGCTATATTCATCTCATAAATGTGGGAAGAATACCATGAAGGTAACACCATGATGGTTTAGTATCACATAACATAACCTCAATCAAATGCACAATGTAAAGATAGCTCAAACCCGTATTTATTCTAGGGGCTATAACAAGTAACATCCCCAGTCACATCATGAAATAGCTAAGATGATAGAGAAATCCTCCTCTATCGAGTACAGTGGGCCTGGAAAATCACATAGAGGCGCTTCCCGCTAATCTTGGACTGTCGAGGTACTCTTCCTGTCGAGTATCGTGGGTCTGCCGCGCCACACAGAGCGCTCCCCACCATGGGTCTGCCGCGTCACACAGAGGCGCACCCCCTCGTGGCATGCTAAGGTACTCCTCCTATCGAGTACCATGGGTCTACTGCATCATATAGAGGTTCACCTCACCATGGTTCTTCCGCGTCACATAGAGGCGCTCCCCACTGGGCCTGTTGAGTCACTCCGAGTCGTAATGGTTAGAAGTCGTCAGATCTCAGCCAACCCTAGGGTTCCAAACATATCGCGCTTCGGAGAACCACTCCCCAAACCATTGTTTATATCTCAACCATGACAAAGTTCCGTGAAGAAGTATCCCAATGGTCCATCACATCAAAAGGTACCCAATGCAATAAACGATGCATCAATCGGTTGCCCGGTCTGTAAGTTATTATCATTTCTACATCGAGGGCCCGATTGGATTCGGGGTCCGATCCAACCCGGCCGTACACCAAATTTATCCAAAAGTTAAGTGGAGTATACCCAAATGACTATATTGATCCATGAATCCTGACCCAATAGACGATTCATCAAACGGATGCTCAGTTTTCAAGTAATGGCCAAAAAGACGAAACTGGGTTTGGATGGGCCCGGGTCCGATCCGACCCGGCATGGACCGACCCAACCTGGTTTGGGTCGACCTGACCCAGTCTAGGTCTAGCCCGGCTGGCCTGGACCTTGGCGACCTCATCCCATCCTGGCCCACGAAGGGTGCGACCCATTGGTGCGGCCTGCGGTGCGGCCCGCTGGGCCGCCCGCGGTGGGCAGGCGGTCTGCCCTAGCCATAACTCGGGGGAAAAGCCTCCCCCGGTAATCTGAATGGCCCTTTGGCCATTTAGTCATCCTACTGGTATGGGGAACCGCTTTGAGGTCCCGCACGGGGCCCCTAGTCCGGACGGAATGGTCGGCCGGTTCTCCTTCCAGCGGTGTGACGACGCCACTGTCCACCTACGGCTAGCCGGGAGTCGGCCACCCTCTGGCCTCCATCGCGACCCAGTGGTCGCGGCCTCCTGCTCCAACGATGGCGCAAATGTGCACCACGGCTCCACCATGTGACCGACCAGATGCCGGCCACCACCCTACTGTACTGCGGCCGAAGGGCAGCGGCCTTCTTCCCAACCGACGTCATGGACGCACGCCGCCCTTCCTCCCTTACGACCGACCGGGTGCCGACCACTGATTTCTTCTGCAAGACATTGCATCTTCATTACAAGCCGAAAAAATTAAACAATCACATATTCATGATCCTTGTATCGAGGGATCCACATCAATATATCATGCTCAGAAAATCTCTGTGTTTCCAACGTCAATACATATTTGGACGCCTCCTTCCGTGAGCCATTGTGGCTTCGTTCCAAGCCCGAAATATTAAACGATTGCATATTCGTGATCCTTGTGTCAAGAGATCTGCATCCATATATCGCGCTCAGAAAATATCCATGTTTCCAACATCAATAAATATTAGGCGTTGAAGAATGCACAAAGTACGTGTGAATAATAAAAAGAAAAAGGATCAAGGTTTTTGTGTGGGACGATGGCCATGTTTGTTTGGCCATCTTCATCGTGAATTTAGGATATGAATAACCAATAATGTAATTTCAAACATAAATAAAACCCCTACATTAACCTACAATAATTATTCCCAATCCACAAGAAGAAATCATCCATGGATCAATTAGTAAGTGTTGATATGCGTTCTTCATTTGGAAGACAAGAACATGTGAAACAATAATCACACAGTTTTAAACCCCTACCTCAAAAATGATGGTGAGGGAATTTTTGTGGAAGTGGGTCGGTGTTCGTCGTCCCCCACAACTATCCTCCAACAACTTCACTCATTCTTTGATCTTCGGTTTGGGGTTTCAGTGTCACTCATCACCTCATGTTGGTACTAGGTCCATCCTCCAAGGGTTTTGCGTCACTACATTTTTTCATCACTTCGTTGATTGGAGAAGTAGTTCCGACAACTCTCCCCTGGCTCCATATAAATAGGAGAGCTGAATGGTGTGCAACATTTGTGGGATTAACAAAGGCCCATTAATTAGGAACCTTCATAAATCCCCAACGGTGTGGTTGCATATAATTGAAAGGTCAAGCCATTTATTGGATTGACACGTTGCCGGTCTCACCTTACTGTTCGTCTGTTGAAGGAATAGAATATAAATAAAATAATAAAGTTATTTTATTTATTCTATTAAAAATTTCCAAAAAAATAACTTTTTCTCTGGACTTACTATGGTAGTAGTGAAGGTCTCTTTAATCGAATATCAGCACTGCAGGTTCAATGGTGTCCTCGGATTTCAATTCTGAGCACCAGTTCAAAAGTTACAAAACGCCACTTGCGGGATTACTAAACGTACTTGAAAAAAAGTTGGGAAAAAAATTAACAGTCACCCTCGACTCACACAGGTTGAAGTTAGGCTCTACCTATGTGAAAAACTCCCCAAAGATCCCAATTTTACTCTCATATTTCTGATCTGAGTTACCGTTTAAATGTTATGGATTTTACAATAAAAGAATTTTCACTGAATTATTTTATTTATAGCCAAAAACTAACTTTCACTGGTGGCTTTCACCAACCAATGTTAGTATCTACCTAAAGAATGCATACCCTTACATGTTCAGTGGTGGTCTCATATTTTTTATCTGAGTTACCATTTGTGAGTTATAAAAATTTGGAAAACAAAATAACTTTATTTAATTATTTTATTTATGGTTATGCCATTTTTGGGTTTTATCATTGTAACCTTGTACTGACTAAAATTAGGTTGCGCCGAGCGTAAACCCACCATCCTTAGTGCAAAGGTTCCCTCAAAAATCTGATCCAATTAACCGTTTAAGATCTATTCTATTTTTTAGGAAAACTTCTTACATGCATTAATTAATGCTTAACAAAACATTGATGGTCTATTGCAGGAACTCTGGGCCTCAGAACCGTGCGCCGTCAGATTTTGTGATCTCAAAATAATTTCCTATAATTAGGAAATATATTCAGAATTTCCAGGACATTAAAGTGTATGTTCCTGATCCTGTTGTCTGTATGATATTGGGGAAATTAACCCATGACCCTTCTGGACCGGAACAGAGGTGTATATCTTCTCTCTGATGGCATGCTGATGTGTCAAACCATGTGTGGGGATATATTTAAATGTATCTTCACATGATACTGCTGATGTAGTTGTTAAAATATCCTGGCATGCTTCTAGAATATGGGTAGGGATATGTGTCTGCCCTTTCACCATCGATAAGATGTGTTTGGTGACTTCAGCAGTAAGAACGAGAATATAAATCCATTTATTATCTAGAGTAGGTGTATGTGCATACTCCTTTCATCCTTTTACTGACAATGGATATTTACAGTACTCACACATGGTGGCAGAGACTCAGGTCTGCCCCAAATTTGTCATTGTAGCTTTCTGACTAACTTCTCCAGGTGCTACCAAACGAAACTGTTGGTAGGCTTGATAAAAATTGATAGGTGTATGTGCCTGCTTGCTGTTTTCCATCAAGTTTGGTTAACAGACTTCCTTCAATACTATCAGATGAGACTGCTGATAGAATTGGTGATTGTAAACATGTGTATATTCCTGTTTATCAGTTTCCACTATATTAGATGGGAGGGCCTCTTTAAATTCAGTCAGACGAGCCTGCTGACAGGATGATAACATGTAAGCAGGTGTATGTGCCAGTTCACGATACACCGTTGGGTTTATCTTGTGGAATTGGTGATTTTCTATCAGATGAGCTTACTGAGCAAAAAAATTAAGAAAGATGGGTGTATGTAACTGCTCATTGTTTTCAATCATGTTAGGTCGATGGACTTCTCCAGAAGAGTTAGATATAATAACCTGCTCCCTATTGACCAAATGTTGTCCCTGGCGGTTCTTCTTGCGTGCCCGAGTCTGAGATACTTGGGCCGAACGTCTAGGGGAAACACCCCCATCCTGTTTGGGGTTCAATACCACATGATTCTGGTGGCGATTGCTAGTGGGATTCCTTAGGAAGTATTCCTGCATTCTTTAATTGAGGCCTTGAGTAACCTCTTGATCCACCTCCTTATAGTATGGGAGGGAATAGTTGTTGCGTTTCAGGGATAAGAACACGAAATGGTTGGAGAAAATGGTTTGTACTATATTCTTCTTGATCATTGGTCATCATTGGCTAGATGATCGAGGATTGCTGCTAACCTGGAGGGCCTGTTGAGTGGCCTCCAAAGTCAGGATTGTACTCTGCTGGCTATATTCCTTCACAAGCACATTAGAGACCCAATTTTGAAGACACCGGGTTGGTGATAATAACCTTACCGTGGATGGAGATCCATCTTGAGTATCAGTCTGGATATTCATAGATCTTGTCTTGGAGAAATCCATTCTTTGGATTAAAGAGAATTCTGTGGAAAACTTAGGAAACAACAAGCTCTATTAATGAAACATATTTTCAAATGGATACATGCATGATTGATTCCTTTTTCTGGCCTTCCTTTATCAATTTATAGGGGCCTAACATGTGGGTAACATCATTAAATTGGTTAAGGATTCATGTTGGGTTCAATTTTTTTGATTCGTAGTTCCTTGAAACATGTGTTCTAGATTTAAGAATCATTGTTTCCCAGCGATTTCCATTGGATTGATTCACGGAACCGGAAACATCCAATAGTTCATTATCCAAAGAGGACCTTCTTTCCAATGGCAGACATTCGTTATGTTTTGAAATTTACAATACTTATGAACGTGCATTGGTTGGGAGGATGGGAGGATGGACTCATCACACCCTTTTGAGGGGAATTGTTGTCTACTATGGGACTCTCTTTGTAAAATTAAAATATTTTCATGAATCATTATTAATTCACTTAGTATATCATAAGTATCCCTTGAAATTTATAATCACTTATTAACATGTGTAAAACTTTTGAATCATCAGTATGTATTCAAGGTTATTCATTAATGGAAATATCCGTATGTATTCAAGGTTTTCCATCAATGGTATCCTCTAATATAGTGATTAGAGATTATTTTAATCATCGTTGTGATGATATTGGTTTTTAATCCACTCATTTGGGAAATCAGGAATTTATTTTCATCTAGGGAGATGAAGGTTTGTTTTGATATTGGGATTGTGTCCATAAAATGGGCTACCTACGTATCCTTGTGAAAGGAATCAGAACCCTCGTAGATTAGTGTCGGTTAATAAAACACATCATACCTTTTAATGTGATTTGATAAGGACCTATAAGAGGAAGGTTCTTAGTTGAATCTTAGTGTGGGACTTATGCTGAAGTAGCCCAAGGAACATGGAAGGGATATGAGTTTCCAAGTTAGATCAGAGCATGTTGGGAATATGGACCAAAGAGAATAGGGTTGATTTGAAATATTGGGTTTGAAGCACAAGGAGGCTTCCTACGTATCCCATGTATATGGGAATAAAATCCCACGTAGTTTGATATGTCTCACAAGAGAGTATGTTCCTTTGAGAGAGATGTGTTTGGCCTTAATTCCTGGAAAGGATGCCTTGATGTTCTGGGGTTTAATTTGGGGCTTATTCCTAAGGGGGATGCCAAGATTAAGGGAATTAGGGTAGGATTCCTGATGAGAATATCCAGTGAGCTCGGGCCTTGAAGAGGCTTCCTACATATCCTGGTTTAAATAATAATCAGAGTTCTCATAGTTTATTTGATCATGAAAATGTTGTAATCATGACAAATCTCTAAGACCACGTGAGTCATGCTCGGTGTGAGAAACATGAAAATTTCAAAGATTCAACAAAGGCATTCACACGTTAAAAATTGTTCTCCATGCCGATGGAAGAGGGAATGTCGACCGTGGAAGAGGGTGAGGCGACGAACCATCCCTATGTTCTATTTACATTGGACAAGGGTCCAATGTAAAAAAGAAGGGGTGAAGGTTAGGGGATTATACCAGGATGGCTGCCCTAAAATTGATCTTGGTATGAAAGGTAGACTACTACTTTTCTTGTGCGGAAAAGTAAGTGTGAATTGTACCTTCCGTACTAGAGAACTAAGGTTCCAGGTCACCTCTTTGATAAAAAAAGTCCAAGACCCAACCCTCCTCCAAACTGTGAACATCCCAACACTGTTTCTGGGAGAAAAGTCCATGTTACTATGGATAGAGAAACCCAAAAACATCCCATGAGTCCTAACCCTATTGTGAAACAAATTTGGGAAACCTATGACTGTGGAAATACAAACCCAAAGAAGAAACACGCTGATGTGCCTTTCCCAAAGTTTTGAGAAGTCAGGAGGTTTTGGTGGGAGATTCAACTTAGTCCCTTTCAGATAAGGGAACCAAGGAAGGAGATACCCTACCATGAATGGATTTTTAAAGAGTGTACTTGATCTCGTCGCATGGGTACTTCACGCAAGTATTCCAAGTAGGTACCCCACATTTCTTGTATTGTGCAAGTACCCCACTCATGTATGGCACGCAAGTACACTGCACAGGTATGGAATGCAAGTATATCACGTAGGTATGACGTGCAAGTATACCATTCAGGTATTGAACACATGTATACTACGCAGGTATGGCGCACAAGTATACCATGCAGGTATGGATGATGACTGAAGAAGGTGAAGAAATGCAAAACATGTTTATCCCATTTAATTATCTCTTATCTCGTGGTTTAGAGACCTACCTGAGACAATTTGAGTGATATAGGTGAAAGAGCTATGCAATGGGAGCTTCAGAGAGTCTTTCACTTTCTTCAGTCCCAAAATGGGGAGACGAAGGTCTCTATTTATAGGCATGGATGGGCCTAGTCGAAGAGATGTTTCCCGTGTAGGTTTTTCAGGCAGCTTCTCTGCATAGGTATTCCATAGAGGTGCACAAAGCATCTTCAGGCGCAGAGTTATATCACGTAGCTCCTCAGTGTAGGTAAGTCACACAACTCCTCCATGTAGGTAAGTCATGAAGCTCCACCGTGTAGGCCTATAAAGCTCATCCATTGTAAAGATCTATGGGATAATTTTGATTTTTTTTTACTCTTCTAAACTTGCTTTAGGATCTGAATGATCTGGAGTTCTCTTCATAGTCCATTGGGTGAATTTCTCAAGTAGTTTCAACATACATTAATTTATCAGTTAATAAATTATATTAAATATTCAATTTAAAAACATTCTAATTTTATTTCCACATTACATACATGAAATTTTAATTAAAAACTATTGGAATTGAATTTTGTCAACATACGTAAAGATTGATGATGAACAATCACCAATAGAAGTCCCCAAATTGTACTGGAATGTTCAATTGACACTACTAGAAAATGTTCCTATACCCACAGTTTTGGTCAACTATGGGTATAGGTCTCCCTATACCCATGGTTCTATGAGAACCGTGGGTATAAGATGATTATCATGACCTATACCTATGGTTTAGCCAAAATCATGCTTATACGGTTTATTTTCAATACCTATACCCTTGGTATTTGTAAAACAATGAGTATAGGGTTGTTTTTTTGAGGACCTATACCCATGGTTTTCTAAACCATGGGTATCATTTTTCCGCGTTATGGAGTGGGAAATTTTTACACAAAACACAATACATTTTTGCACGAACACCAATTCCCATTATTTTCCATCATATACCCATATTTTAGAATAATATTGTTATCTTAATATATAAATATATATATATATATACATAAGTTATGTAGCTGGAGTGGTGAGGCGCATGATGTTAGAGGAGGAGGTCGTGGGATTGAAACCCATGACTGGATTTTTTTTTTGAAAACCTATACCCACAGTTATAAAAACGTAGGTACATGGCTATGACACAGTGGAAAAAGCTTATACCCACAGTTTGGAAAATAGTGGGTATAGGATGTGGAGCTATACCAATACCTTGGTTTCCTACAGTTCCAAAAATTTTGGGTACAACTTATACTAATGGTTTTTGGGGCTATACCCACGGTTTTCAATCGTGGGTATATGTCATTTTTCCAGTAGTGTGGACAACAAAGAACAAGATCTATATCCAAAACCTAGATCCAAGATCAAAAAAATTATATCTATCAAAACCTATATTAATATCCACTAACAAAAGTGTAAAAAATCACATAAAAATATGATTGAAAAATGGGGCAGAGAGAAAACCAATTTGGATGAGATCTCTTAATGAGTGAGGTGTTCATCTATCAAATGGATCTTTGACTCACCAATATCAGAGTTCAAAAGCCCTCCGAATCCATCCTGGATCTCTCAAAAAATAGATAAGACACTTAGGGTCTTGTTGAGTTGAATTAGGGTGAAGGGCAAGGGGTTTAAGAATTCTAAAACAATTTTTCGGATGATTTAACCCACCATTCATAGTTCCCTAGGTATGGATGCATGATTTTTGAATCTATGTGCCCTAACCCCACACCTCTCATATGGGGGTGCATGATTAATAAATAGATGGCACGCCATTTTAAAAAATGTTCACCAACCGTGCAATACCTCTCTGTCTAGGTTTTCACGGTTTGCTAGTGTAGATAACACTTTTTTGGGAAAACCATGCACCGACCATGAAATTCCCAAAAACCCTTCACAGATATACAAATTTCACCCAAACCAATCCCCAAAAAATCCTCAATTAAATTATAACCAAATCAAGGAAAAATATTACTTATAAATGAGATTGAGACATCACTAGAAAATGTTAGGATCTACAATATCCCTACTTTATAATAGCTCTACCTTGAGTTTTAATCCCAAGAATCTTTAAGATTCCTAGGTAAAAAGATTAGGCCACTAAGCTTGTATATAAGTTTCCCTCTCCAATGTTTCTTACTATCCATACCCATGTTGCAACAATATATGAACTATCAGCATGGTATTTTCACACAACACTTTCTCACTATGATCCAACACAAGTATCTAATGATCCTGAAAGGACGCATCAAACTAAAGATCAAAAATCATCCACATTGATAATATGATAAGGGTATGGGTGATACCACTGAAGTTGTGACACATGAAAAACATCATGCGTAGTATTATATCTCTGTAGCAGAGCTAATTGGTAGGTCATCATCCCAATTCTCCCTACAACCTCAAAAGTCCAAACAAACCTTGGGGCCATCTTGTCCTTTCTCAAAATCCTATGGTTACCATATCAAGGTGACAACCAAAAGAAAACAAGACCACACTCTATAATCTATAGGGGTCAACTACATCTATCATCATAAGACTTATTCCTACCATGATCTATATCCATACATTAATGAATAAACATAATATTTTTGATCCAGAACCTGAGTTTCAACCAATTTGTTCCAACTAAAATGTCCAAGACACAATCAGGGAACAACCTTTAGTTCAAGGACCTATAAATACAAAAAATCTAAGTTAATACCTTTTTTCACCACTAAACACCAATCCTCCACGCTATACTCTTGAGTTCAAAACCACTAACTCTTAGAGTTTGGCTACTCCATTATTGAAGAGGACTACTAGAACCTCAACTCAGAATTCCACAACCAACCCAACCTATTTACCAAATCAACTCACCCAACCATCCATATGAATTCCATCCAACATTGGGATCCATCCATTCCATTAGAGACACTCTCAATGGAAACACATCTACCATTCCGGCATGAACCAAATAACATTTGACTCTTTTCCATAACTCTCTTCCAACCTTGGAATGCATTTATCATTTAAAAGGTATTTAAATGTGGATAATAACTCACCACATATATTTATTTTTACCAAACCTTGTTGATCCATCCCCAAATGACCCATTCTATAAATTCCCATGTTCCACTGTCGACACATTACTCCATCACCAAACTAGAACATCTTATCATTTAAGCACACCACCCTCATGTGAGTGAACATACAAATCCATATAACTGAATTCTAGTGAAATTATACTATCAATAATCTTACGATCTATAAGACATCATCCGGATACACATCCCTCACTAATACATTTTCAAACAATAACTCATATTTCCTTTTAGTACCACCCCGAGACTGAAGCTGAAACTCGGATTAAACAATCACCACATCCATGAACCATTTTTCATTTCCAAATAAATCCAACCATGTACCTAATCTATTATTTATTAGGATCTCGATGCCACAACATCAATCTCATAGTCATTTCTACACACCTATAAACCCTCCATCTTGAGGGTCATACCCCCATGACAAAAATGTCATTCCCCACCTTATGAATGTCGTTATCTCATATTTTAACTAAATTTCAAGCACCACAGACCATGCATCAATCACAAGTTGAACAAAAAAACATTGACATTGTCTTCTAGATTTTACATGACAACCAAACAGACATCAACCTCTCCCCATTCATAGATTCCAAGAACAGAACCCTCAACATTTTTCAACCTCTAGTCCATTATGAGATCCTCATCCACATACATTTGATAGTGTATCTCCCAGCATATATATCCACCAATATCTCTTAATGAGAGCAACCTATAAGAGGCCTCATTCCCAATAAAAACACAATCTGGTAGCTTGGCATAAATACAGAGCTCTCTCAGCATACCTGGGATGATTTCAAGGTATTCAAACCTATAATAACTTGTAAAAAGTTTTCAAAGAAGTCATCAATAGAAATTAATTTAATTTATCCATAATCGATGTTACCTCCCACTATAGAAAAACCATCACCTGGAAAATGTCTCAGGATTCCATAGCAGCCAACATCTCATAAACATCTGGCTACAATAATTAATGTGGGGTTTCCAAACAAACTAACCACCACTTCACGACTCACTACCATGAAGCCGTGAACCAAATATTATGAAAAACAGTAATCACTCAAGTTCATTTCATAAAAATAACTAATTCCTCATCATGATATTTTACCAAAACAAATATCACTAACCATGAATTGATTCCACCTTTGAATTAGCCACTCGTGATTCACGTTCCAAGGAACCTTTAATGTTGGGATAACATCCCTTGAGGGTACCCACAATTTCCTAATGTTGTCAACTCATAGCCACAACTAAATTCACATATAAAAATCCATTAAATTTTCCTCTTAGTATTTTAGGACAAAAACTCACTAGTATAAACTCTCTATGTGATACTGTTGAAGCCCAATAGTCCACCTATTCCACACACATCTAAAGGTGCTCTCAACCCGGTCGACCCCTATTACCTGTCACCCTTGTAGGTCAGATGTCACAAAATACCTAAATTGGAGTCACTTATAACAAGTTCTACTATCTCTCCATCTAATTAATACTCACCAAACCTCAAAAATATTTCTAATAATTGGAAGCAATCCTCACCCTATTTCGAACACCATGATTCCAATGCAACAAGGGACCATGTACTCTAGGTCACAAACCAATGGTACTTTCCAATACACATCGAGACAATGATCCCAATTATCAGTATTTGGTCAAAAAAAATATAAATATCCCAATTACCAAGGTTTACCATATTAAAATTTCAAGAAAACATCTCACAACCCAATGGTCTCACAACCTATAACCGATTTCTCAAACAAGGGCACTCTCACTACCCAAACCACCCATACCAAGGGAAAAAGAAACACAAAAGGTACTAATTTCCCACACCTCATAGTTCTATCATCTGTATTAAAAAATTAAGTTTCTCATGTAACTTATATTCCCCTCCAATACCTGAATCCAACGGTGGATCTTATTCTACAATTGAGACTCATTTCTTTCCATGTCCTCATGTTGTCTTGCCAACAATTTTTATCATGGAGGCATGTATCTATAATTCCAAACAAACATCATAGGAAACATTTCAAATAATCATTACATTTATTAAGATTCACATAAATCCATAAAAATCCATCCCCCTATCCCACAAAATTGTCAAAGCTAAGGCACTATCAATACCCTTAACCATCCTATATTTAGGTCATGGTTTACAAAAACTAAACAGTTTATCATTATTCAGGTTTCTCATTATACACCATTTTTTCGGATATTTAATCAATTGAATATTTTAATTTCATATTAATAACCTTTTTAAATTAATTACCCATGTAAATAATAACATTTCAATTTCAAAAACTTACCCAAAACCTTATTTTCTGCATGTTCCTAAAAATATTGCTTGTTGCAAAAATTACCAAGTGCTTAGAATTATACCTACATACTCAACTCTTGTTCCATACCAATATAACTATGAAATCATAGAAAATATCAAAAAAAATAATCAAATAACACAAAAATTTCATTACCTGAGGTGAAATAACATCCAATCATAATAGAGAACAATAATGACAACAATTCCACCCTAGGTACTCGGGGTTTTCCCCATACAAGGGTTACCAACTCCTATGAATGAGATTGTTTCCAAGGATCTAATATTCCTAGTAACCTACTTAAATTTCCTAAATAGTAAGAAAAAATAAAAGAACAAAACATGCCTTTGATACCACTTTGTAACATCCCGAAATGGGTTCTACACACCAGTGCCCCGAGATGGTCAGCTACATGTCCTAAAGCACACGTCCTCGTATACGAGAGGCTGCTGAATATAAGTAAGGGTCTAATATAGATACCATGTGGAGAATATACCCTATTTGTCAAAGAATAAAAATATCTAAAATAAATAAGAATAACAAAATGATATAATAAAAAACTAGTCAAAACTAGTGTCACATGATGAATAAAAAAATATAATATCCACACCAAAACAATTGATATGTCCTGCCAAGTACGTGTCATTTGTAAAATGAAAAACCAAAATAAAGACACATTGAAAATGACAAGTAGGTTCTAACACCATGTCTAGTTCCCTCATCCATTATCCATCCCAACTTAGCTATCTAACATAGATATATTTATCTTATCCCATCCTATAAATATGAAGTCTATTTGGGTACTAATAAGGAATCCCAAGAAGGGTGTGATAAAAACTCATTAGGTCTTCACCAATGGTGTCGAAAAAAATATCCAGTCAATAATAGTGTATACAGTTGTATAAGGAATAAATTACAGTACATAAAGTAAACAATTATCACATTTCATTATTCTTTAATTAACCACAATGATTCATGGGTTCATGATGACACATGAACCATTAATACCTTCTATGGCCTACGATGAAGTATGAACTATCCCTAGGGGATATGACATATCATAATACCATGGTTACAATTAATCAATTCATATTAATCATATCTTGGCTAATTGTAACCACAGTCCAATGCTAATCTCATGGGTGTAGAAACGTCATGTATAATACCTAGTGTGTATTTAGAGCCTCTTTACCTGTCCCACGCCTCAATGTCAAATGGTTATTTGGATCCTCAGTCCCTATCACACACTCAATATCATATATGGTTATTTAGAACCTCAGTCCCTATCCCACACTAACTATTACATACATGTATTTGGAGACTCAATCCCTATCCCATACAATGATAATAAGATGCATGAAATTGGTTCTAGAACATCATGGGTAGCACCACATGATTATTTATAGAATCATCCAATATCCCACTCCCCATTTCCCAGTCATTAAAACCTATCACATATATCACATTTGACAAGGTTAATCATCAGTAATCATCCTATCAATATTTCACATATTGGTATAATATTTCAATCATCCTAAAATTCAAGGTCCATCACCTCAGTTCACATGGAATAATATGAAAAAATCAATATTAAACAATTTATCAACCTTTAATTATATATGTCATGAACCATTCGTGGTTAATCTAACACCCCTTACTTCCCATTAATCAATCATTTTGAATTTCAATTAAAAAATCAATCCCTTAATACCATCAATTGAATAAATACACAATCCCCATTAATTGAAGAATTTTCATATCCTCATTAATCAATCTATTCAATGTCCCATTATTCACTAATTTAATATACAAAATTACCAATTTCAAATTTTCCACATTCTACCGATTTCATATTCATATAAAAAATCAATTAATCAATTCCATGATTCCATAAACTAATCAATCAAATCCATTTAAGATTCAATTACCGAACATGAAAATTTAATTTCAAAAATACATAAACAAAATTGGAACTTATGACTATGGGAATTGAATTTAGACCACATACCTCATGATTGATGATGAACACTCACCAATTAAAATCCCAAAATTGAAGCAGATTGTTCAATTTACCAACAAAGAATGAGTTATAAATCCAAAAAATGATCCAATATCAGAATGGTTATATCTATTAAAACAATGATGTAGATCCATTACCCATTTAGTAAAACATACCTTAGAAATATGAGAGAATGACGGGATATAGAG
Source organism: Viscum album (assembly GCA_963277665.1). Taxonomy (NCBI): domain Eukaryota; kingdom Viridiplantae; phylum Streptophyta; class Magnoliopsida; order Santalales; family Viscaceae; genus Viscum; species Viscum album. The sequence continues at coordinate 1,402,912,878 of OY728120.1, read as the reverse complement.
ATAAAAGACCAATTGGGATGTGATCTCTTTCCAGGAAGGGTGAAGATCTATCCAAAGACCTTTGATTCACCATGATCTGAGTTCTGAAGAACTCAGAATCCATATGAGATCACCCAAAACTATAGAGAACCATTAGGGTTGAGTAGAGTTGAATTAGGATGAATGAATAGAGGTTCAGGAATTTTTAATAAAATCGTAGGACTAAATCCCACACACAGTATTTCCTAGACCGGGGCATGGTTTTCCAAACTTTTCACGCTAACCATGATCCTATCATGTGGGGATTCATGACTAATTGTAGTAGGGTACACAGTTTGACAAACCATGTTCCAACTATGAAATCACTCTCTATTTTGGGTTGCATGATTTAGTGGGGCACGGTACATAGTTCGGGAAAACCGTGTGCTGACCATGCAGTAGCCAAAACCCATCCAAAAACATAAAAATTTCACCCAAATGAACCTAATAAATGACTCAACCATATTATAACTAAAACAAGGAAAAGGATTACCCATAAACAAGATCAATAAATCACCAAAAAGTTTAATATATTACCCTAACCACCACTCTCCTCCTAAAGAGATAGGTATTCTTCAAAAACCTCTCATAGACTCCCATGATTAAACAAGACAAGACCTAATAATACTATGATAACATGCCTAAAAACACTTACCATGAACATAAAATTTGATAGTTAAAGAAATCAGGGCACCCTCATCACTTCTCTTAAGAAATATGATGTCTATATCATTCCAAGATACACCACATGACTACCCTCGACATATGAGTTGATCCAAACCTTGACACCTTAATCCACACTCTCACTAGTCTTCAAAAATCATGGATAAAAATAATTGGTGTTGGAATATGAAAAAATATTCCAACAAAAAATAGCCAAGAAACCATGAGAACACTCAGCACTCAACTTTACATGCCCATGGAAACCTCATCCTCACCACATAACATCTCAGGGAAACCACAACCACATTGAAACTTGAGGTCGATCTTAAAAATTCTTAGGCATACTTTACATCATTGATCCAACCAAAACAACATGGCATCCAAAATAATTCAGTAACCCATATGGGCTTTCATGAATTTAACAACAAATAGAATGCATCTATATACCCAGAGAACACTTCTCAATGAAATCCACCTGACCTATCATCAAAATAATAAATATTATGGTTATTTTTTATATAATTACCTAAAAATATATTTGTGAAAACACCATATAGGTTGTTGATGAAAATTTTAAAAACAAAACCACCATCATCAGAAAAAAAAAACAAAATAAAAAAACACAATGAGGTTACCATATGCCTATCATGATGCATGAACACATCCTCTTACCATCAGGATAAGAGCCAAAATCTCATAAAAAATACACACACAAAAGTTCTTCACTCGAGGTGAAAATCACTTAAAAATAATATAAAAAATGATAAAAATTAATCCCATAACCCCAGTAACATGGACATTATACTTGAATAGTTGATCATGGTGAACGGGTCCACTATCCATCATAATCTCTGACACATTTCTATATCTCATATTTACCAAAATTCCAAATATCATGATAAAAGGAATGAATACTCTATTACCAATTTTTCATGAAACAAACTAGGTTTTCCTAACCCTTCATTCGATCTATCTTGAAAAAAAGCCTCAAGAATGCATCCCCATATGCCAAAGGATTTTGACTAGTGTTTAAGGCCTAAAAGGTATAGCGATAGTGATTATTCCCTCAGATAAAAGTGAAGTAATATTAGAAAAAAACTAAACACATACCTATACATGAAAATAACAGTGATCATAAATAAATAATTGAAATAGTCTATAATAAATGAAATTAAGAATAAATAATTAAAGAAGAAATAGGTAGAAAATGGTTTCCCATAGGGATAACCACATATATAGAATAAAAAAGAAGAGGAAAATAAATACTCAAGGATCTATTTTTACCTTTAGTCAAACCTTTTACATAGTTTCCATGATGGTCAATCTTCTTCAGATCGATACAAATACTCCACACGAGTGGATTCTCAAGACTATTCCACATTGGTCCTCTTCCTGATCTACCATTCTATGCTTAACCAGAAAGAAAACATAAGGTTTTCATTTAAACTGAGGTGCATACACATAGAGGGAGAAAAAAATCTCAGTAAGCCACCCCAAATGGTGAGGCCAACATCTATTGTCATAATATGAGAACGAAACATGTGATATTAACACCCTATCTGAAAAAATAATGATGGTATAAAAATAAAAAAAATGAAGAAAATAAAATGAAATTGCTAAAAAATTAAAACCATGAGACTCTGGTTCTAGCCTCAAACCCTAAGTAAATATACCATTCCTCTGGTCTAATCTAGATGAATTTATGAAATGTGTCTCACCTAGAAACTACATCAAGAACATAAGATAGATCAAGAAGCAGCTCCAAAAATCGAATGCAAGTACAAGTATGAATTATGGACCCTAGGATCTTATCATAGGTGTCTAAAATAGTGAATCAAAAAAACCCATATTTATAACAGTAATGGGGAAATTTAAACTTGTGGTAGAAACTCTTATTAACCCTGGGATAATCCAACCACTCTACCAGAAGTATTGTACTAAAAACTAGGTGAACCAAACTATTAGCGTACCAATTGTAGACTTCCTAAGGTGGACCCAAAATTATAAGCTGGTGTTGAGAGTGCAATAGCCTCCAAAATCACTAATCCCTAGCCAGGATGATTAGCTAATCTAGTTTGGATTCACTCATCCAGATAATCCATTATCTACTTAGACAAGAATAAAAATAACCAAACAATAGAGGTGAACAAATGAATAAATATTATGGTCAATGCTTAGTCTAGTAATATCCCAAATGTCACCTCTCTCAACTAGTCCTAAACGAGAACATCCTCAATTATCTAAGCTAAAATATCAAGCATCAGAGTTGTATACACTTGAAACCACCAAATATAGCTGTTGAGATTAAAACTCTCCATCTCATAGGAAAATAAAACATGGGTCACCCTTCATGCACCCAAAACATTAACTCAAGTAGGAAACCCTAAAAAGCAATCCTCAAGAAAAAAACCATTGGAAAATACTACCAAAATAAACCAAAAAAAACCTCCCAACTCCCTACCCAAAATAACCATACCTTGAAGGAAAAGCTCAAATTGAACCTCTATCAAAATGGGGTTACTAAAAAGGCCCCTTAGACCAATCTCAAACACTTCTCAATATCACCCAACTATACATGACATCCCACAATGTCATCCCAACCCTACGTATCATACTAGACCAGACCTCAATTGATGAAATTTAAACCTCAAGAAGATATCTAACAAAGATCAATCAATAAAACACTTAATCCCACCATCTAGGAACATTCTAAATAACCTCAATTGAACTCACCTGGAATCTTCAAACAAGGTGAACAATAAATTAAAAATACTTACACATGCCTCATGAAACTCAACCCAACCCATATAAGGATTATTGAACAAAAACACCAAATGAATCCTCTCTAAAACTATCTTTGATTCCAAAAACCATCTAGATGAACTATAAATTTCAAAACGATTCCAAAATTTTGATCTACATGAAAAAAATCTAAAAATAGACTCATGTTAACTCTAATTATGACTCTGAGGCATAGAAACACCCAAAAACCCTTGAAGGGAAAGGTACAAGGTGTGTACCTTAGAGTACACAACATGTACTTATGAGTACACAGTGTTTACTCTCAAATGTGAACATTTATGTGTACTTACACATGGACATGAATCCTCTAGGGTTTTCCATGCACAAGTATGTGTACATGGTATACCTGGGTTCTACAATGTACTATTACATGAACTTATCCCACTCACATGGGGTGTTTACCCACGAACCTAGTAACATGGCCATGTACTACTACAAAAATTATACTCCAAGTAAATGGTGTGTAGTCCATAACCCTCTTTAGCAATGTACTCATCTATATAGATGAGTACTACTACATAGTGTTTAATCAGAGTACACCGTTTGTAGTCCACAAAGATCCACCATCCCACATACTTGAACATAATGCCTAGTATTAATACACCCAATATATTTAATGTACATGGTTTTTAGTTCCAAAATTCCACCTTCCTTGGATAGGAAGACCACTCAACCGATTTTCATAAAACCAAATGCTCTTTGATCATGATTTCCAATCATGAAACCCATACAAACCTCCATAAAACACCATTTTCCCCAAAACTCATTAGTTATACCCTATCAGGGACCCCAACAACCCAAAAAAAGATGAAAACATAAAAACATAAAAATAATGTGGTTATTTGGGATAAAAATAATAAGGTCCTACCTTTGGGTAGAAATCACTAATGATTTGATTTAATCTATGATCTTCAATAGCCACACGATGATCTGGTTCCTCATGAGATCTATGGTGGCACCTCTCTCTCTCCCCCCACAATAAACATCCATCCCTCTCCATTTCTTTTGTTCCTGACCAGGTGAATCCCCTAAGTGGTGTACATGAGAAGAGAATGGGGAAAATAGAAAAGAAAAGAGTAAAAAAGAAGAAAAGTATAAAATTAATAAGAACAGAAAAAAATAAAAATAGATGAAAATGTGAATGAGCTCGACCTTAGTGTTTGATACAAGGTTATGACTTTCTTAAGGAAAACCCCCATTACTGACAAAAATGTGAAACCTGAATTTCAGTCTGATTCTCCAAAGAGAAGATATTATAGTATGAATGTCTGTGAGTAAATAAAATTTATTTAATTAAATATGAAGTATTCTAAAAAATTTGAACAACATTTAATTGCACCACAATACTTCACATAGGTAAAAAACCCTATTTACAGACCAATGGAGATGTTATAAAATTTATTCTAGATATCCTAACAAGGGAAATTATAATTTTATCCATAAAAAACCATGTGATAAAAAGAATTAAAATTTCCCATGATTTTCTCAAACGGTCACAATGGGGTTCATGAAACTTTTAACTTGAGATAATATTTATGGGAAGATCATTTTGAAAATAAATTTATTGTGGCATTTTATTTTCACCATTTTTAGATTTAATTACTACAATTAAATTTGATTAAAGGATTTTTTGGGGTCAATAAAAGTGTTATGTGTGGATGAATTTCATGTGTATTTACTTGTTTTATATTTTTCCACATCATTTATTTTATTTAGTTTTTCTTTTATTTCCAAATTATATTTTTATTTAATAAATTATAAGTGTTGTTAATTTTTTATAAATTTATATTATATCTTAATATTATGTTAAAATATGGATTTTGTTGGTTAATTTTTAGTTTTCCAGTTTTTTTATGGTTGATTTGAGTAAATTATCTTAATCCATGATATTTATTCTTCTTTATATTTTTGAATTATCTACCAAAATTATTCAAATATAATAACTTTTTCCTTTTCAAATTTTTTCCATAATTTTATTTTTATGTTTATTAAATTTACTATTTCATTTCATTGTTTTTATTAATAGTTTATTTATCAATGTTTTGTTTTAATTTAATTTACATTTTTTAATGTTTATGTATTTTTATTTTAATTTATAGTTTTTAGGTTTGGATGAATCTTTTTTCCTTTAAAATAAAAACTGAATTTTATTAGACTCTAGCTAAATGAATGGAAATTTGATAAAATAATTATTTATAAACCCTAAAAGTTTCTAAAACATTTATTGTGGTGAGTGTGGTATTATATACACATAGAAGGCTAATATGAAAGTGTGCAACCAAAACAATAAATTAAAAAACAAAAATAAATATTAATGTGATTTCAAATGAAATATAAAAATTGAGGATATGGTTTAACGATGGTAAAATTTGTGTGGAAATAGTGAAAAATGTGATGATTGTTAAGGAGGTTAATAATGGATGTCCTTAGGCAAGATAGACTAGAATTAATTGGTTAAAAATATTTTTTATTCTCTTTTAATTTAAATATAAATATAATTAATTCTTGGTGAAAATAAAAATTCAAAAACAAAATACTGTCATTCCGTGTTAAAAAAAACTTATTAAATTTTCTTTAGGAATGATATCTCAATCATCACTCAGGAGTTGGTCTATTTGATAAAACATAGGATAGCTCAAACCTTTTTTCAATTTTTACAACTTAAGTTATTGTTCAAAAGTTAATTGATTAATTATTTTCACTCATTAGTTCTTATGTAGTGTAAGAGAAATTCTCATTAAAAACAAAAATAAGAAAGTTGAGTTGAATATTACTTTAAAAATAATTGTAGAAAAAAATAAAATAATGTCAAAAGTTTTTAATCTATTACTATATGACCTCCGTAATAACTTTCGTTACACATGTTCAAAATAAAAAAAATCTTGAAGTGAGATGAAAGAGAAGAGGGAACTTCTCTGATGTGATATTCTCCATCCTCAAAATCTATCTCTATATCCAGGTTCTACTCACATCTCAGATTTTATCCTCTTTTGTCTCTTCTAGATGATGTATGTTGGATTCCACCATAGAAATTATATTTCAAAATAATATCACTATATGTTTGTAATTCTCTAAAATTTAGTTGTCTAAATGGAAGGTCATAATTGACCCAAAAACTATATTTCTGTAATATTAATGTGAAATTATCATTACTCTTCTTATTGACCACATATAAAGTTACATCAACACAATGTAACATAAATATGGTCACAATCCTAGAAAAATTCACACTTTTCAACTTCAACATTTGTTTCCAGAAACATATAATTCTCTAATAACCTCTTAAATACATGATCTCCCCTTATACCTAAAATTTATAGTTGGCCAAAAATGTTCTATATATCTAGCTTAAAATTTTCACGGTCCAGCCTGAAACCAACTCAAAAAATTCAATCGTTCATCCTTGTTATAACCTAATGTAGTTCTATTATATAATTTATTAAACTATTGGGAATAAAATTATGTGACTAATGATGTAATAAAATTAAATATGGATTTTGAAATAGTCATCCACTACCTATGGTCTGCAACAATGTTCAAACCCAACTTGGATAAACATGTACTCAGATGAAGAGCCTTTAAATTTATAGATTCAATATCTTCCGATGAATTTCATTATGGTATCTACTTAAAAAGGTGGTTTCTGATCATTACAAACTTCATAAGTATCCTAGTCAACCCATCATTAAGCATTAATCTCTATAGTAAACTTTATTATACATCCATTAAATTTCAGTTTCCAACATGTAGAGTTCCATTGGGAAGGTCAGTGTTATCTTTCAACCATTCTTTGGTTAGATATGACCCACTTGGTATCTATGGTTTCTACTTGTTGTATCAATTAATAGAAGAGGTTGTGTAAAACATTATTTAGTAATAAAACTTCATCTTTTTGATTCAATACTCCCTAATCATCTTTATTGATATTATAAACAAAATAATAGCATACAAAAATTTATCAAATGACACAACATAAATCACTACCAACTTCAATGATCAATAGTTCCTCCAAAAATTAGATTTCTGATCCACACACCACCTGTTCATCTTGAAAATATACTACCAACCTCATTATTTGATATTCATTGACACAATATCACATGGATGATGGTAATACTTAGATAGATCACATATTAACATAATCTATATCTTCAAATCATAGGTATACCTTTATTTTTAAGAATATTTTTTCAAGATGAAACTTCCAAAATCTATCCATGGATTATTTTTTTCTGGACTAGCCTTGTAAGGCCTCATTATATAAAACATAAAACTATTAATGGTTTTAATCAATGATGTCAATCAAGATTGAAAAATCCCACTTTAGAGTCAACATGAATAGGTTTGGCTGAGATTCATCATAAAATTAAAAGGGATCAATGAAATTTTCTTTGATGAATTACATTCTCTTTAGTTTGGTATCAAAATCACAACCCTCATCAGAAATTTTTTGGGTCCTCAGAATTTCATTCATGGGCGACCCTCTCGGTAGTAGGTAAGAAATTACCTCACAATTATTAGAAAACAGACAAAGTAGACAGTGTTTTAACAATTTTGGTATCTTGCCTTTAAAACATGCGGTAGGTTCATTTTACATGATGTGGTCACCTGGAGTCCCCAACATGATATGTTCCAAATATTAACTATTTTTTATATTGAACTTGGAATGGTAACTTAAGTTATTGTGGCTTCTGCTTCTTGTGGTGGGTATAGTGGAACACAATAACATGGACCAACTTTATATGGTATGATCATCATAATCATGGTCACATGAGAATATTTTCAAAGATAAAGACTTATAGTAACTATAATCACCCTGGATGTAACAACCCATGTTTTTTTAGATGTGAAACTTCATAAAGAAATTGAATTTTCAATTACTATACAAGTTAAATCTTGACTAAAGATTTAGAATGGGAATTTAAATATCATAATTCCTCTAAATAATATTTTTATATTGGGAATATGCATTGGAAGGTATCTTGGAGGTGTTGGGATTTGTCTTGTGGTTTGGGACCTGAAATCAGTGTTTTAGAAAGGTGAAACCTAAGTATCACCATCAGCATACAATTACTTCTAGAAATGAAACCTAACAATGTGACCCAATTTTTCTAGGCACATGGTTGGGAAAACCATGAAATAGGATAGGGATAACCATAAGGGGTGTCTTTGAAAAATAAAATACAAGTTTCATGGGTGGTTCATGGTCTATTAAATTATTCTCTATGCTTGTACATGGGGTATGGGGTTTGGGAAGTTCCAATAGCATGGTTGGAACATGGTTTGGCCTATTCTGTGGCCAAATTTTTGGTTCATTAAAAAGGTTAAAATTATCCTCTCCCCAATGTGATTCTTAAGATGGTATCCCCATATTTTATCCTCCATCCTCCCTCAACTATTCCAAACCTCTTATCCCCTATTTCCCTCATTCAAACACCAAAAATGGGGTTTTCCTAGTAGCCTTTCATGGCATTTTGAGGTGGGATTTTTTACTTTAGTGAGATATGTTTCTATTCTCGTACTTCTATTATAAATTTTTAGTTTCTGGATTAGTGTTTTCATTCCAAATTCCACATGAGAATAGTTTAATTGGTCACCGGTGATGATTATATTTATATTTCTATGTAGAGGGTTACCCAAGAGGCCATATACACATTACCATGTTCTTTTTGGTTATGGTATGTCACATATATGAATTTATAAATTTTTAAGTCCAAAATTAAACATCTTGTCTTATTTTTTTTTTACTTTTTTGGGATTATTCTAGATTCATGATTTTTGATGTGTTTAGTATTGTTGATAAGAATTATGTCACGATTCCCATGTGACATGATCGACTGGTGAGGTTTTTGGAAATATTCATTTATAAAATAAAATAAAATAATTTTTTATATTTTGATATAATTAATTAATTAATTATTATTTAATTAAAATTAATTAACTTATGGTGGTTTGGTTATGAGGTAGAGATCTAAATTCCTTAGTTGATATTTCATGGGACTTCGAATCTACTGACAGAGCTTGGAAATAAATATAAGGCTTCATTAAAGGTAGGTGGTCTTTATTACCTTCCAAGTAGTACTTATCATATGTACGTAATATGTAATTTCATGGGATCATCGATGAGGATGACGCCCCTATTTATAATTATTCAAATGTATTTTTTAATTAAATTTACTTGGATTGTTATATGGAATGAATTACAGGGGTAACTAACAACCCAAGATAATTATCTTCATGTACTATCCCTTGAAGGCTGATGCATGGATCCTTGAGACACTGATTAGTCTCTAAACCTCTTATGAAGCGATGATGCATATTTGGGATATTGGATCCTTTTTAATATCCAATGAGGAAAAAACATAAGAATATTAGAACTTGTTTTTGTGTGTAGAACATCACCAAGAGACATTGGTATCGATATTGGTTCATTACTCATCTCCAGATGGCCACCTCAGTGTCATGATAACATGTAGTTGGAAAGGTTGTGCTACCGTTTTTATGATTCCATGAGATGTAACTCCCTAGATCATTGGATATTAACTTGAGAATGTGTTACTAACATAGAGGACCCCAAGAGGTATACCTTCACACACACACACACACTCACACACACATATATATATATATGTACCATGGGGATCCTATGTAAGATTCCTCTATAGTGTATTGACCTAGGGGACCGGAGTGGGTGCCTTGATGATCAACCGAACTAGACTGAGTTCATTATGGGTTCAGGTAGAGATTGTAGTGAGAGAAACCAAGAAACTATATAGAACATGTAATCCCAAGGGGATATAAAACTGGTGATAGTTTTTATAATTTTTATAACTTCACTCATTTATTTATACATTCACTTTATTAATGTTAATGTAGATAAGATTCCAGATGTGCTTCCTAGAAATCAACCCATGGGGCCGGGTGAAACATCTGGTTTTGATGGGGATGCCCATAGGTACTTCCTTGGATCCAAATTTTGATCCTACTTTTTTTACTGATTATTATATGATTCCATGGGTGGTACTTGGATTCCTGATATGAAATTACATTGATAGGATCTTGGGTTAAATGAAATTATATAATGTCATGGGTGATACTTGGATTCCTGATATAGAATGCCTTGGATGGGATCATGGGTTAAATAAACTCATATCATACAAGGGTAGATACTTGGATTTATTATTTGTAATTATTTGGATGACCTCTTAATGATAATGGAGTCATATTACACCTGGTGCAATACTTCGATTCCTTATACAAAATTCCTTGGATGGGATCATATTGTATATGGATTATTTAGGCATTGAGAGATATATGGGTTTCTTATATAGAATGACATGGATGGGATCATAAGTACATAGATCATATTATGCCTTTGGAGACACTTGGGTTCATTATATGAAACACCATGGATGTGGTCATAGGTTAAATTGAAATACTCTATTCTATGAGTGAAACATGGGTTCCTTATACAAAACACATTGGATGAGATCATAGGTCAAATTAAATATTATTATTCTCTTCTATTAAGTATATCTTTTACACACCCTTGTTATATAGGTACTCCTTGTTCATAGGCCTCATGTTCTCACCTGAACTCACACACACACACATATATATATATGTGTGGGTTGGGGGGAGGTATATATATATATATATATATAATGGAACATGTTCAAAGAAATTTTTTCTTAAGATGAAGCATGTATGGTCAATTGGGATCATGGGCCCAAGGATCGACAGTGTTTTTATTATAATTATGTTTGGTTAACTTCACTACTAGATTTGTGTCTCAGATAGGATTAGAACCTTTCAAGGCCATACATTTATGATAGCATTCCTTATGTACGACTTTGATTATTTAGTATATTTTTAGTAGTTAGTTGTTATTAGTATTATTGTTATCCAGTTTAGTAGTATATATACATATACATTACTTTTACTAGAAATTTTTTAGACCAAACTGGTGGTTACCTACTACATTTGGTACAAAAACCCTACTAAGGCCACAATTACAATAGGGTACATGAGTTTACATTCACTTGGTTTCAAGAATAGGTAGGGCTAAGGCATTTGACTGATCAAGCATGTTGGATCTGATATATATGTGGAGATTATGTATATGGTCAAATTTGAGTTAGCAGAAGATCCTTGTAATTTTATTTCTATTTATTTTATTTATTTTCATACATGTAATTGACCTGGCGGGAGATCAGTTTCATATGTATGACATGAAAATTTGAGATTTTACTTTATTTCATCCTTTATTATAGCCTTGGATATATTTACATCTTTATAAATCTTATTATTTTCTACTATGGATGACGTTTCTTTACATCTATTGTTTTCTTACTCTGATATAAGGGCATAGTCTACCCATAGAAACACTATGGGCCCTCATTACTAGTTATAATCCTCTGGCATAAACGGAGGTATTCTTGAGGAATTATCAATAACTAATTTAGTTACTGTTCATAGGGTAAATTTTTTCGGGATATGAAAATGATGTATCAGAGCTATTTCCATTCATGTTGTATAACTATTTGGATATGTTAGGAAAGATTAATAAAAATGTGTTGAAATCTAGGATTGATATCGGACAAGTGCATTGGGAACACTTTTTCTTGTAATAAGTCCTGGTTTCTTGGGATAAGGGATTATTGTTATTGATATGAGATGTTATAGTTCTACATGATTTTCACTTTTTGAGACACACATGTTGTGTGTATTTATTTATTAATTATTGATTTCTATATCTTAGTCCATTAGTGAGAGTCTAGTGATTGTTTTTTACTCTCATATGGAAAATTAAAGAGGCATCTCTTACATCATATTTTCAATGTAGGGCCCATATGTTATAGGTATTCTAGTGTGTGATTTTATTATTGATGATAGATTCCAATTTTTTGAATTGTTAAAAAAAACCTAAATGGTGTTTCCCATAGTGGTTCTTGATGGCATTATATTAAATTAGGAAAAAATGTATACATGTTTCCTATTAATGGAAGGACTTGTGGATCTATAGTGAGACATTTAATAGTGAGACTGATGACTTTATCCTCATGCATTGGAGGCATAGTGACCCTATTGGGTCAACAGTTTACATGATGCCCAATTTATAGACTACTTGTAGGGAAAGGTTTCCTTATGTTCAGTTATGTAAAGTGTCAATAACCACCTATATAGTGTTTTCCCTCATATATTGTAATGAAAATATACCTAACTGAACCATGTGTGTGTTTTATGCCACAAATATTTGAGACAATGTTGTGTGTGTACTATTAAACTATGAAGATCATATTTGAAAGTTGATGTCTTTCTAGTATACCCTTTTTAGGGTGTATTCATTTTATGGCATAGTTAAATAATGTTTTATAACAACCTACACAAAGTTTCCCATCTAGATTGCTATAATAATTTACTTAACCAACCATATTTTAGGGTTATCTAATTTAAATATCAAGGTTAATTATAATATGCACCTAAATAGTTATAGTTAACTGGGTACTTTAGGTGTGTTATTACTTAATATGGATTCCCAATGAGGGTCATTTATTTTTTTATTTAATATCATGATACTCTGTGGGGAAGTCACATATTGGGATTCTAATAGGGTATCATGTCCCGATAGATCAATTCTTGGGAGGTGATTCCATTATAATATATCCTTATGTTAATATTTTAAATTGTTTTTAATTAAATGAGCTTCCAATTACAACTTATAGGGAGTATTCCTCTATTATATGGAATTGAAAACTAGTATAATGGAACCCATGTTGATAGGTTCTAATCCTCACAGGTCAATTATGGATTAACCGCCACAAGAAAGGGCTTTAAGGTCCTTTAGATACCTTGTATTGAAATGAGTGTATATATGTCTACCCTTGTGACGTGGCCTTGGTGATAGATTGACCATTGTACTAGGTGGATATATCTAGTGAACCTGAAATGTTACTTGATTAGTAGGGATATGTGGGAGACATAAAGGCCCTTAGTCGGGACACAAAACCATACAGGTTGAAATTTTATTTAATTGATGGAAACCTATGAGATAGGTTTTCCGTGGTTTATGGATTAATTTTTAGGTAGTGACCTTAGTTTTTTTATCAGGTTTTGATCGATGCATAGTAGGTTATTAGGTTTTGTGATATAGACATAATGATGCATTTGTTTTATGAGGAAGAACCTAGGGTACATGGATACTAAGTATCACTCTGAGGGATATGAAAATTTGGGTTCTTGGCCCTGTTGACTAGTTATTGTGTGGTTGATGCTATAGTTTCAGAAAATGACACTATATGAAAGGATTTCAGGGAATAAATCATATAGAACTGGGGGAGTCCCTAATAATTAAGAGGAGTTCCAAGGGAGCTTCTCAACATTCAAGACCGACATGCTATGTAACACGACCATCTTAGACATTATAATATGTATCTTATTGGGGCATGAATCAGAAGATAATTGGGTGGTATGAAATTGTACACCCCATGTGCTAGGAGAGATAGTAACAAAATGCCTCTATTTTTTTTGTGGTACCATTTAAATCACAAATATATGAATGGAAATGTATGATCGGATGACCTATATATTTAAGGAAATGTTTTGGTCATGGTTTCCGAAGAGTTATGTAAAGTTGAGTGGTATCCCTCCTTTGTTGATGAGATGTTAGGAATGGCTTTGGTGTTGTGAGGTGGTTGACCCAATGGTGGAACTTGATAGCATTTTTGAGAAAAATGATTTTAGGTTTCAGTTAATGTATAGTATAACATGGTTGGTGTGAGAATTGATAATGATAGAGATACACTCAAATAAATGGAATCATAGTGTAATCCAACTTTAGAGATGATCATGACCAATATCTTGACATCGTCCTGAGTATGTTGAGAGAGAATAGACTATAAACTGAACTATCTAAATATTTATTTTTTATATTATGGAGGGAAAATTTGGGAGTTGTTTTATAGGAGTTGTATAAGGTGAGAAATAAAGTGGCAGGTACAACATTGGTCATTTTTGTATGGTGTCCCTCATTATGAGTTGAAACTCAGTGAGCACTGGGGATTCCATTTTAATGGATTCATGGAAATATGCCATGTGGATTTTGTGTTGGTGCTCAAAATGAGTGGGGTTTTTTCCATACTGGTTGATATTCCTATATATGGATGGGGAATTAAATGTAGTAATTAGGAACATATTTCATTGTTATGACAATAATAATGATCCTAAGGTTGGGTGAAGGACATTGATCATTGGTATGCAACCCTCATCAGAAAAGTGTCTTGTAAGGATGAAACAAATTTTTATATCACCATATTAGCTTATGGATGTAATTATTTAATGGATGGTTTAGCTATGAGAATAAACTAGAATTATTTTGTGTTATTAAGTGAGTATGATCAGAAATTTATAGGTGTTCATTTGGATAGAGGCATCAGAATCAGGTTTTGGGAACATGTCAGCTGATGAAGGTGAGTATTTTTATAATAGTCACCAAAGGTGGTTCAACTTGCTTTTAGATTTTTTGATTGGACTTAGATGGTGAGGAACTACATCATAGATTATTTTAGGATGATTTGGGTTTATTTTAATTCTTGGATGAATATTTTTAAATAAATCATGTGAGACCAGATTGAGCTTGGTCCAAAAGGACCCGACCTTATTACATTACAAAATATTGAATTTTTCAAATAAATCACTTACTTTCACATCGAGGATATTTTAAAGATTATATATTTTGATAATTTGGAAATAATACATTCATAACAACATACACTAATACATATTGGATACCATAAAAACATTAATCATTTCTTCCAGAATATAAAACTTTTCCAATAAAACATGATTTCATTAACAATTTTTCAAACATTTATCTTGGATTCCCTGTTTTTCGTAAATATACTTATAAACTATGAAAATCATTTAAAATCAATGGATGATCACAAAAATCTATGTAAGGGATATAAAAAGAAGGAAAGAACACATTAGTCCATGAATACTTATAATGTGTTAAATCATTTTCAAAAGATATAATTGTAACCCATATATACTTACCCTGTGAAACATTAGATTTCAAAAAAATTCCCAAAAAACATAAGAACATAAATAGAACCATAAAGGTATATTGGGTAATGACTTACATAATCTTCTTACCTATCAGCTACCTTATAATTTTTAACCCTCATAGCTACCTTACAGTTCGTGTAACCATCACTGTTACACTTGGAGTAACCATACAACCAACCTCTAACATACACATACCCAATGAATTAGAGGGAGATATAGGTCCCAAATTTTATAATAAATAATTCCAAATAACCATAACATAATCATACAACATGGAAAATATCATAAAAACATCGCTTTTGAATTTCTTAAAATAGAAATTTAAAAGATGTTTTTAAAAAGGAATGCCCCTTATAAATATAATATAATTGAAGTTAGACTCAATAGAGTTGATGAAATATGTATATAAACAATAAATAAAAATAATTAAACATAATATAAACAAAATTCATCTCAAAAACAACTTTAATACCACATAAATAGTGAAGTAGAATGGTAACCAAGAGAATGGAAAGCAGGTTAAGAATTCCCTTACCTTGGGTTTGTCTTACTTAAAACTCATTTAAAACACATGTATAATAGTTAAAAGAGTGTTATTAATATCTTAAAGAAATATATTAATACTTATGATACCATATATGATCATTTAGTCAAATCATTTTACCCTTTAATTGTTAGTATTTTGTTCCTTGCATTGTTTTGGGTGAGTTCTTTACATGATTTCCATGATCGGTTCATGATGGATATTATTGTCGATTGGAAGAGAAACACCAGAATTGGATTGGATAAGTTCTTAAATATTTACATAACAATAAATTATACCATTTATCGTTTTTAATTCTGACATGATGATGATTAATATGTGAAAACATTATTGATATCTGTTTAGGTCATTTTGGAGATTCTTCGATCGTAATGAACTCGTTTTGTTTTATAAATTAATAAAACGTTTACAAAATGATTAAAGAACATTATATAAGATATAATAAATAAGTTATAATCTGGTTCAACCATAAAAATGGTTTTCTAACAAGTCATTAAGTAAGTAAAGTAAATTTAAATCACATCATCCATGATGTTGGTAAATCGACACATCACATACAATGTTTTAATTTCTTGAACAATTTGAAGAGGAGAAGAAGTATAATGGTGAGTTTTCCATAAAACTAAAAAATAGATAATATGTAAGATACAAGACCATTCATGCCAATTGTATAAGGGTATGAAAGGAAAGAAGAATAATATAAAAGAAAAAGAAAATAAAAGAAAGGAAAAAAAGATGATGTTTACCTCTTGATCTCCTCTCCTTGATATTCTCCTTAAGGAAATTGGTTTTAGACTTTTGGTGAGAAAATTAGCTCTAGGTCATGGGGAATTTCCATGGTAGGATAACTGGGTAGAACATAGTTAAGGCTCGAGTCTTGAGAGTTGTTGGAGGAATAGCGGAATGAGGGTGGTATTTATAGTGGAGGAGAGAAGGTATTTTACATTATTTTAATCATTATTATAAACTTTTTGCACAAAATTATGAATAGTATTAATTCAGGTGACTCCAAATAGTAATAATGGAATTGGAATTTGAACCAAGTGGACTTACATCACTTATGGTGTCATAAATTGTGTATTTAACTGAAAATTTGAATATACTGTATTTTACCGTATTTCACTATTCATAAAAAATTCAATAATTTCAGAAAATAAAAAAAATACACCCTTAACATTTTTAGACATGTATAATTCAAAAATTAACTCCATTTTTTGAAAATATTTTTTGAAATATTATTAATTTAATTTTTAAAAAAAATCATAATTTTTTCAAAAATAAAAATTTTAAATCTATAACTCATTTTTAACTACTTAAAAATTAACCATGATGAAATTATCTTAAATCCTTAAGAAAATAAAATAATAACACAATTTACAATTCATTAGGGATATATTACTATTCATAAGGGTATGTTATTATTCACCATAAATCAAGTTGGTCCTATAAGACTCCAAATAACTTACTGATCACAACTGTAGATGACCATTTTTTGAAATTCAAAAACATAGAAGCATCAAAATTATGTTTAAAGGCTTGTAATAATTATCTAAGTAAAAAAACTTTCATGCATTTCAATTTATTCTTAAAACCTTGGGGTGTTACATGGTTGATCGAGAATTTGAAATGTTATATAAAATAAAGGACTAATGGAAGTATACTCTTGTGTAATTAGATGATTTATGTTGAAAAACATGCTGGTAAAATAATTAGGATTCTAGGGGCATGCATAATTATGAAATATTAATGGTTGAAGTACCATATATCATAATTGTCTATTAAAGTCAAGAACCTTTAGTGGGGAGTTCCATAGAATAGATAATGGATGAGATGGTGAAATGATCCTTTCTTGGGATATAAATTCTCAAGTAAGAATAGTCTTGATGTTTTAGAAATGGTTAGAGGGGATAGATCTAATTTCTGTAGTCTATGTCAAGTACGATAATGTGGTGCTTGGACGTAGGATGGGTTCTTAAAAACATAATGAGAAATCTTATTGGGTATTTACGATCCAAGTAGTTCAGGTTTTTTGTTTTTATAACCGTATATTCTTGTTGGGGATTATAATTATTAATGTGGTGGGGGGGGGGGGGGTTAAGATCCAATATTTTCCAATATGTAAAAATTTAGAAGGAAACAAAATTTTCAATAAATGGGCGGGTTAAATCTTGGTTAGAGGTTCAAAATGGGAATTTGAACATTGTAATATAGATAAATAATGTTTTGTACATGTAATGAGGCTTAGAAGGCAGCTCATAGGTTTCAATAGCATACTGGGGCGTTGAAGATTGGAATTTAGTTTTGGAAAGGTACATAATAGGGATGATGATTGGTGTATAGTTAGTGGTAACTGTTCATCCTAACTGCATAAACCTTTTTGAATAGGAACATTGTTAGGAAAACTATAAAATATTCCAAGGTTAACCATGTGGATTTATGAAACAAATTGTAGACATGATGCTGAGTGGAGCGTGTTCTGTTAAACTCTACGCCATTTCTGTGCAGGGGGTGTGGTGTTTGAGAAGTTCTAACTGTATCGTTGTTGCATGATTTAGCTAATTGTGTGCCAAATAGTGTGTCTCATTAAAAGGGTAAAATTATGATTTCCCCCAATGATCTTTAATAGGTGATCACCCATCTTCTCTCCTTCTTCCTCTCTCACATGAGCTAGCCCTCCACTCATCTCATTCCCTTATTCAAACCCCATCAAGGGGGTGTTATTGGTATAATTTAATTTCATTTTGAGGTGTGATTTTTCCACTGGTATGATCTCTTACTCCTATCCTCCAGAATATCACCATTCATGGTTTTTTGGTTAGGTATTTTATTCTAGAATCCACTAAATCTTGGGGGAATTAGATCGGAGTGATAGAGTTTTTGATCTACCTAAGAAGAGGGGGATCCGAGAGGCCATATGCACTTCACCACAAACTATTTGGTTGAGGTATGTAACCATGAATAATTTCAAATGTTTTAATCCTTAGATTAAATTTTTTATCTAGTTGTTTTCATGTTTTCACTTATAGATAATTCTTTATTCATGGTTGTTGATGTGTTGTGGCTTTTTGAAAATAATTAAATTGCAGTTTTGGTGGGACGCGATTGATCTATGTGGTATTGGGAATTATGTATTTTTAAAGAAAACCGTTTACATTTTTTATATTTTGATATGTTTTGTATTTTTATTATATTTTAATTATAATTAATTAACTTATGGTGGTTTGGTTTTGAGGTAGGAATATAGATGCATGGGTTGATCTTTGGTGGGCATTTGGACTATTGTTAGCCCTTTAAAATAAATGGAATTATTTTCGAAAGGTTGTAGTCTATCATAACTAACTGATAGAATTTACATAATTTTATATAATATGTAAATTTATAGGTTTACCGTTGTAACACCCAGATATATTTATGAAATATTTCTCATTAAATAATTCTACTTCTTTAACATATTATAATTCACACCTCTGTAAGTTTAAATGAACCACGGGAGACTATTAAAATGACCCTTATAACCAAGTCATTAACTTGAAGGGAATAAATATGAATAAATAATTTATCAAATAAAAATAATGTTCCAACTAAATATGAATTTATGTATAAGTGATTCTAAAATAATCACACAATTTTTGTAAGATCATAGTATTCTATAAAAAGATATGTTTTCTTCAAAACTGATTTTTTATTATCTTTATTAAATAATTTTTAGAAGATATATAAAATGGATTTGATAAAATGAATTTTATTTTTTAATTAATCTTGTCAAAATTACCTTAAAATTATTTTTTTCAGAAAACATTTTTTAAGGAATAATGAAAATATGGATTTTTATTGAAAACTTCATTTTCTTTTACTGTATTTACAAGAAAAAAATATGTTTTGGAATAGTTTTAAATTTTAATTATATACTTATGTTTTAAAACAATCCAAATATTGTTTTTTAAAATGATTTTGTACAATAATTTTTTATAGAAACATTTTATTCTTTGAAAGATCATTTTTATGAAAAACTATTTTTCAGGGAATTTCACTAGTTTTATATTGAATTAAATTATGAAACTTATGTGTTTTTAAATTTAAAAAATGGAAAAAAAATTGGATTCAAGAGGTCAATATTTAGTAAATGGTTCCCTTTTATTTTTCCCCATATAAATAGTAACATTAGTAATATTGTTACCATAGTAAAGGGTAAAATGAGTAAATTAGGTAAAAAATAAAATTATAAATACTATAAAATGACGTTAACACATGGAAAAATTTTATTTAATGAATAAACATATACCCAAAACACATAAGGATCGAAATTAAGTTGTTTAGTAGAAAATTTCCCTTGATAATATCTTATATAATATTTAAATTAAAGAATGTCACAAAATGTAACTATCAATATCTTCAACAGCCCTTATGTGTCCACACTTGGAAAAAGTTATGTCATGAATGAATATAAATGTATTTTTAACCTATTAATTTTTTTAATCACATAAATTTATTTTTGACGTTTTGGGTCACTGAGATGAAATTATGCTAATTATAATATTTTATTTAATAAAAAATTAAAGATGCCACATTCATGATTTAAATAATATATAATTTTTTTATATAGGGTTACACAAAATATATATTTTATTATAAATAATAATATGAATTATAGGAGATTTATCTTCTTCATGGTATTTTATTTTTAATTTTTAGCAAACAAATAATTATAATAAATAATTACACAACACTAATGTAGTAATTATTTCATTAATGGAAATATAAAATAAATGTAACTAACAATATTAAAGTAAATATAATTTGAGATAATAAATGTGGTAAATAAATTTTATAGATCACATTTACCTTTTAGGAATGCAATAACATATTTTTTATGATGTTAACTTTCTATATTTATATTTTTAAAAGTCCAAGTAATGAATATGTCAAAATTGAAAGAAATGATATTTTATCAAAATAATATTTTATTAAATTATTTAAAAAACATAAAACATTTAACAAAATTAACATCTTTTAAAATTTTAGAAAGTGTTCATTTATGATTTTATTAACATCATATAATTAAAATTTACAACCTCTTAATATTTTTGAAGTTGTTACCTTAGTTAAAATTAAAATAAGTTAACTAAGGGTTAATTAAAATGAAAAGGTTTGAAATAATATGAAAACTGATCTAAATATATTTATTGATGATATTAAATCCTTATATCATATTATATTTGAATAAATTATATTTTTAATGTATTTTTATTGATATTTAATTTATTATAAATTAATATTTTGATAAAATTTCAAAAGTTGCCCTCACATCAATTATAAAAGGGCACCTCATAACTCACTTATTCACATCACATTGAGCCTTCATGATTGACCATACCCTACCAAGTAATTTTCTAAAATTAACTAGTCACATTATAGAGTTTTTTGTTTTCTTAAAATATCATCCCTAGTGTCTTTAAGAGGAGATCTAAATAAAGATCGCCAAAGAAGAGGTAATCGTCTTTACCGATTCCTTAAATATCATTGATTACTCTACATACAGTTAATGTGTTTTTCCATTACAAAGTAATAAATATAGTATAACCTATATTATGTGATTTTAATATGATTATGTAATAACCATATTAAATCTTTTATCTATCCTATGAAAAACAAAAGCACCGCCCACGCTTACATACGACTTTCCATCTCCATGTTATGGTGTAATCTGTTTTTCATCCCCAATTTATTTGGAAGGGTATAATGATGGAAATAATAGATACAGATAATAATTATAAAATTATATTGATTTTTTAATAAAATATATTCCATCCACTTCCTTACTCTTTTACTATTAATGAAATGATACCATCGTCCGTGAGTATGTACGACCCACCGTCTCCATGATGCGACAAGATTCATATTCCATATTAAACATTCAATAATTATTATATAATTATATATAATGAATAAATATTATATATATTATCTTAATATCATTTTATAAATGATGTAACTATATCATATTCACAAGAATTGGGACTTATATGGCCAAACAAGCATAATAAAATGAAGCAGTTACCACAAAAATGAAGTGTAATAATAAATTGGGACAAAAAAATTGGGCCTACGGGATATGTAATGGGCTACAAGACCACTGGGCCATCGGTCCATGTAATGGGTCTCCCTCTACCCAGTTTAAAGAGGTCTTTGATTTTCTTTAATAATAAAATGAGGCTTTAGCACCAACCTTTAAAAAAAGAAGAGTAATAAAGAAATAATATTAACAAACTGGTGAAAATACGATCATATATGATAAATATGAATATGGTTATAGATAAAGTTAATAAAATTCTATAATCCATTATACATGGGTTTCTGATATATTTGATGTAAATCAGACCTATGTTAAGGGTTAATTTCACAATCTCGTTATTAACTGATATTTTTTATATGTAAGCATTTATCATGGGATATTTATCTTCCATATCCTTGTTTCTTAAAAAAAATTCCAAAATATTTTATTAATCTTATATAATTGTTAAATTAATTTTTAACCATGTGTTAATTATTACTAAATGGTATGGATGGAATATTTGTTTCATTTTCCTAATGAAATACATTTTTAATTTTTCAAAAAAAGTATGAAAATAATTTTTTTAACTTATACGACATTAAATAAATTTTCCACTTTCATGAGTCCTGAATTCCTCAAAACATAACATATAGTATTATATTATTATTTTAACATAAAATGTTTTTTAAAAATTTTACAACATTTTAAGAAAAGAAAATGTTTTCAAAGAAGAAAAGATATTTTCCTCAAGTATTATTTTGAAGTGATATCTCAAGAATATTTACCATTTATGATAACATTCATTGATGTTATTTATGTTTTAGTGGTGATATTTTATTGGGATACAATCCCAATTATAACTTTGGTTGGTTTATGTTTATGATGGAATGATATTTATGAAACCCATTTCCTTCCCTGGTTTCTGATATGATGAATGATTTATATTCCTATGTAACACATATGTATGGTATTCATTATGTTATCATTGGGACCTCGATCTATCTCCAATAAATTGGGTAATGATTTATATTCCATGAGATAAATAGTAAAAAATGGGATATGAACTCGGTTTAGTAATACAATACTGGAATGGGAGTAAACATTGTTCTATAATACATGTATGGAATGGGGTGTGAACATGGTTTATTAAGGGACTTTTTCAACTATGATGTTTATTTCAATGAGACTAGAGTAATATGGAAATTATTTTCTTTTCTAATGTGTATTCCATAGTTCTATGTCTTATGTTATTCACTCAAAGAATATATTATTTTATTATTTATTAAATTCTATGATTTATCCCAAGAAATGATATTATGATCTTTGATACACATGATATAATTTTCAAATGTTTTTTATGTTATTATGTCTCATGATCATGATATGATTGAAATTTTACTTGTTTAAATTTACTATGAATCTGAGCTCACCCTTTCTTATGTTTCTTTTCCCCATGATATGAATAATGGTATTATGTAAGATGTAAAAAAAGGGTTCTATTTGTGAAAGAATAAGTGGGAGATGATGTAGTTGTTTTATGAACCAGTTATTTATGTTTCCTAGATTACCAAGACACTAAAGCAATATGGTTCTGACGTGGTTTCATTATGTTATGTAATGAATATTATTATATTTATATTTAAAATCTATCTATGAAAAGTATGTACTATTAGAGTTGGTATCTAAGAAAGGTTTAGATAACCTTGAGAAACAAAATGAGAAATCCTTAGTAAGAACCCTATGGATAAGTCTAAGTATAGTATACAATCCTATAGTTTACTAATGATCATTAATAACTGATGAATTATACCTAAGGTGTAATAAATATAAATTTTACATATAATTTCTATTTATTATGTGGTTTTACCTTTATAATTCGTTTTTCTCACACTATGATTTTTGGTTTTTATCAATGGATGGGACCAAAAAGAACCACATTAATACTAAATGTGATGGGAAATAAACTTATTTTCCTCATAAGAAAACAAATGATATGGGATCTGGATTGATTTTTTTTTCTATTCTCACACAACTTCCTCACACGATAAATCATGCATGAATTTCAAATGAGCAAACGATGTAACAAAATTATATTGATTACTTCATGATGCAGTGTACACCATTTTTCAATGGGTCTCCTAATAAACTAGTTGATGAAAAATGGATAAGTACCAGTGAAAATATATTTTCAATTCTACAATGTCTAGAACATGGGAAATTCATTTTGGTAGTTTATCATTTGGAAGGTGAATTGGATTATTGGTGGGATATCATCTAGAATTCATGGAATCATTATGAAATAGGATCTATGAAATGAGAAGTGTTTAGGAAATTATTTTTTAGTAAGTAATTTCCTCTTATTCTTTGAACAAAGATGGGGATTGTGTTCCTTGAGTATAGAAAAGGATGATGAATTTGATGGTACCTACAATGATAATTTTATAATACTTGAAAGGTACTCGTATGGAGTAATCATTTAACCTGAGTGTAAGGTTGATCGATCCTTTAGTGGATTGAAACCAAGTATCTGAAGGAAATTATAAATAAGGTACTTCAATATCTATAAGGAAAATGTTCTATGTGATCTCAAGATTGATATGGATATTGGAGTCACCCATCAATATTATGGGTTTTACAAGAAGAGAGAAATGGAATTCAAGGGAAAATTTAAAAACCAGAGTGAAAATAAGATGGGTTTTCTTTTATGCTCATGGTATATAAAGAAAAATGGTCTAAACTATCTTAAGGGGACTATAAAATATTTTTTGTGTGGTAAATAAGGTCATTGGGAAATTGACTTCAATGTAAAATCTAAAAACCATAGTGAAAAGAATATGAGATTTCCATTATTCTTGATGTTTGGAATGAAACATGGAGGAAATTATCTTAAGGGTACTAATAAATGTTTTATGTGTGGGAATGATGGTCATCGAGAAATTGACCGCCAGTGTTATAGGAAAAAGATATCTAATGATTCAAATAGAGAAAATTTTACACATAATAAACCTCACACACTTCAATGTTACATGTGAAAGGAAAATGGCCATTATAATAAACAATTCCCTAATACGAGGGTTATTGATGATCATTTACTTCAGTAAACTCTAAAGTTGGAAGTCAATGGAAAATCACACATGATCACTATTGGATATGTGAAGTATGATAATGAAGTCATTAAAGGTACACATACCATCCACTCCAAAGTAGCTAATGTTTTTTTATTTTGGATCCACCCACTCTTTTATTTCAAATGAATTTTCCATGACTATAACCATATTACCTCAAAAATTAGATATTGAGTTATAGGTGAAAAAATTAAATGGCACAACTGGTGAATCAAAAGTTTATAACTTTTATCTGGTTTAAGTTTGTGGGAAATTGATTTTTAAAAATCTTGCGATCCTTCATTTTATTGAATTCATTGGAATTCATAGAATAAATTTGATTTCTCTATATGGATCTCAAATCAATTGCTGACTAAGGGAAGTAAAATTTCATATTCTGAATGAATAAATGATCATCTATCGATAAAGGTATGACTAGGAACTTATAGTGGAAATTACTTCCATATTGTGGGTTCTAATTCCTATAATGGATGGTAATCTATGTCATATGGTTTGGGAGAAACTCACCATTAATGATAAAACTGTTGTATAAATATTTTTTGGTGTATTTCCAGAATAATTTCCATGTCTTCCATTGAATTTGGATGTTTATATTTCATTATAACTCATACCATGTGTTATACCTATTTCAATGACTTATTTTAAAATGACCCCAACAAAGTTATAGGATTTTAAGAATAAAATCCAAGAGAATATTTAAAAGGGATTCACATGCACTAGTGTGTCACCTTAGGGTGAAGCTGTTCTGTCTATTAAGAAGAAACTAGGATCAATGACTCTCTTCACTGATTATAAAGAACCTAACAATATCACTATAAAGAAAAAATATACTCTGCCCCGTATTGATAAATTATTTGAAAAACATTGTAGAGATCAATATATTTCAAATATAGATCTTTGTTATGGATATCGTCAATTAAGGGTCAAGTAGGATATACCCAAGACATCATTATGTACAAGGTATAAACACTATGAATTTACAGTAATGACCTTTAGTCTTATTAATTCCCCCACATCTTCCTTGATTTAATTAATACAGTCATTATACACAATAATGATTAGTTTTTGGTAGTCTTTATAGATTATATTATTGTATATTTTAAGATAAAGTAATAACATGAAGATGACTTAGTATTGTACTAAAAGACTAGATAAAGAATAAGTCTTATGAAAAATTTACCATGTGTGAATTTTGGCTTCAGAAAGTTTCATTTTTGGTCACACAAATTTTAAGATATGGTATATCTGTGGATCCAATAAAGTAAAAATTTATTAAACATCAAACTATGCCAACAACAGTAACTAATATCTAATTTTTTTTCTTGGTTTGGATGGATATTATTTATTTTTGGTGAATTATTTCTCACAATTATATAATCCACTCACCATGTTTACTGGGAATGGATTTAAGTTCCTATTGATGGAGGAATGTAAAGATAATTCAAAGGAGACTAATATAAGGTTATTCAATTCCCCTCTGCTCACACTACACTATAGAGGAGAAAGTTTCATGATCTATTGTGATGAATTAAATAAGGGGATGGGATGTGTTCTCATGAGAAATGATATAGTGGTAGCCTATTCCGTATAAAAATTGAAAATCCATGAGAAAATTTACCAAACATATTATTTAGAGTTAGATGTGGTAATTTTTGTATGAAATATATTGTGGAATTATCTTTATGGAGAATGATGTGACATATATACTGATAATAAAAGTTTAAAGAATATTTTCACCCAAAATGAGATAAGTATGCACTAAATAATATGGTTGAAGTTGAATAAATATTACAACTGCTCAATACATTAACTCCCTTAGAAAGAGAACAAGGTGGAAGATACTTTGAGTCAAAAGGACCATGCTAGCCTATCTATGATGAGGATCCCAAAAGATCTAATATTTTTTTATTTCCAAAGGATAGATCTTGAAATCATAATGGAAGAGTTGAATTATTATCTTTCTGAAATGAATGTTCAATAATCTATACAAGTGAAGATTAAGTAGGTGTAGATGTAATATGTGAATCTATAAAAGAAGGTTATAATTGTTCTAGAGTTAAAATTATATTTTGATGGAATAATAAGCTTCATAAACCATGTTTATACCCATATCATACTAAATTTAATGGATGTTTTGGATGAGGATCCTTGTTTATCATTTTATATTCGTCTTGGAAGCACCAAGTCATTAGTGACCTAAAAGTGTATTTATAGTGGCACGAAATAAAGAGAGATATTGCAGAGTATGTTTCTCAGTGCTTGGAATTTCAGCATGTTAATATTGAGTGATAGAAGTATAATGGGATGTTATAACCATTACCACTACCATAATGTAAATGGGAAAACAACACCATTGATTTTTTCATTAGACTTCCCAAAACATCTAAAGTCAAAAATGAAATATGGGTTATAGTAGATCACCTTATGAAGTATGCACACATAATTTATATCAGAGAAGATATATATCTTGATCATAATTCTATAATATATATTATATAAGTGGAATGATTTCATGGAGAACCTGTTTCCATTATATCTGATTGTGATCCAAGGTTTACCTTGATGTTATTGAGAAGTCTTTAGCAGGCTCTGGATAGAGAGTTATACTTCAAACTACTTATCACCCTCAGATAGATGGTCTATATAAGAGGAAAAGATAAACTCTATTATACATGTTGATATATTTTAATATGGAATTCAAAGGTGGTTGGGATCAAAACCTTTGTTAATAGAATTTTCTTACAATAATATATTTCACCCCAGTATTCAGATGGATCTTTATGAATCCCTCAATGAAAGAAGATATGAACTGAAACATTATGGAATTAATTTGGGTAATGATAACTATTGGGACTTAATCTAATTTAGGAGAATATATAGAAGGTTATACCTAATCAAATTCACATAAGATAAAGTCAGAGTCGAAAAAAAATTATGATGAAAATCGACAAATAAACATAGAGTTAGAAGTGGGTGACAAGTTATTTATTTGAATATCACCCTAGAAGAGAGTGATGAGATTTGTAAAGAAGGTAAAGCTAATTCCTAGGTATATTTGTCTTTTTTTTAATTTTGGATCATTTGGGTAAGGTAGATTATCTATTGGAGCTTCAACAGAATCTCTCTCATGTTAATTATGTGTTCCATGTATATCACCTAAGAAAGTAAATACCTAATACTTTACATATATTGAAATCTTAATTCACACCACTAGAAAAATATATTTCTTATGAAGAATAACCTATAGAGATTCTGGATCATAGATATAAAGTTGTATGAAATAAGAGCACTCAATTTGTCAAAGATTTATGGCGGAACCACCATTTGTGGAAGCTACATGGGAACACAGGGATGTGTTGAGGCATAGGTATCCTCATCTATTTTTATCCAAGTGATGAATTTTGGGAGTGAAATTCATTTTATGGGCATTATAATGTAACATCCATTTTTTTAGATATTTCTCTTTAAATAATTATAATTCTTCAAAAATTTGCGTCGCACACAACCATGAGTTTAAATGAACAAAGAGACACAATTAAAATTACTTTTATAACCAATTAGTTAAATTGGAGGAAAAAATATTAATAACTAATTTATTAAATAAATATAATGTTCAAAATTAATATGAATTTATCAGTAAGTGGTTAGAAAATAATCACACATTTTTTAGCAATATCATTATATTTTTCAAAAATTAAATTTTCTAAAAAAATGAGTCTTATTTTTTTTATTTTTTTGGATGTTTTAAAAAATTGATTTGAAAAAATTAATTTAATTTTTCAATTTAACAAGTCAAACTTATATTAAAATAAAATTTTCTCTAAAAACATTTCCTTAAGGAATAGTGAAAATATTATTTTTAAGGAAAATTATATTTTGTTTTAAATTCATTACAAGGAAAAAATATGATTCAGATTAGTTTTAAATTTTAATTAGTTCACTTTGATTTGAAATAATCCAATAATGGTTTTTAAAAGGGTTTTATAGAAGATTGTTTCATAAAAATAGTTTATGTTTTAAAAAAACATTTTTTTGAAAAACTAGTTTCCCTGGAATTTTACGAGTTTTATATGAAATTAAATTTTAAATCCTATGTGTTTTTAATTTTAAGAAAATTAATTCAATATATGGATTCAAATAGTCCCAATTTAGTAATTGGGACCCGTTTATTTTTCCCCCAATATGGTTAGTAAACTTGGTAAATTTTGTTAACATAGAAAATGGTAAATTGAGTAATTTAAGTAAAAAATATAATTATAAACACTATAAAACAACTATAAAACATTATAAAATTTATTTTTATTAATAAATATAGATATTTTACACATAATTATGGAAATTAAATTTTTTAAAGGACACTTTTCCATGAAAATTACTTATATAATATTTAAATCAAAGAAAGTCACAAAATATCATTTTCTTTTTCATCAAAATCACTAATGTTTCCACATGGGGAAACATTTATTTTATGAACGAATATACCTATATATTTCTTAAATTAAAAAAAATTTCATGATAAAAATTTATTTTTTACTTTTTGGGTCACTAATATAAAATTATATTATTTATAACATTTTATTTAATAAAAATTTAAAGATGTCACAATGATATTTTAAATACTATATCATTTTTTATAAAGGGTTACAAAAATGATATATTCGATTATAAATATTCTTATGAAATCTTGAATATTTATCTTCATCTTCGTTTTTTATTTTTATTTTTTAGAAAAAGATAGGTATATTAAATTGTTACACAACATTGACGTAGTAATTATTTTATTAATGGAAGTATAAAATAAATTTCACTAAAAATATTAAAATAAAGGTAATTTTAGATAATTATTGTGATTAATGGAATTTATAAATAAAGTTTTATTCTTAATGATACAATAAAATATTTAGTTCTAATTTGACATGTTATCATGATATTCTTAGATGTCCAAGTAATGAATAGTGTCAAAATTGACACTAATTGTTTTTATAAAAACAATATTTTCTTAAATTATTTAAAAAACATAAAATATATTTAAAAATAAAAAATGTAATATGGTATATTTTTTTAAATGGTTTATTTATGATTTAATTAATATCACATAAGTAAAATTTACAACATTTTAATATTTAAAAAGTTGTTACCATAGTTAAAATTAAAATAGGTTAACTAAGGGTTAATCAAAATGATAAGGTTTAAAATAATACCAAAACATGTCTAAAATATACCTGTTGATGAGGTTAAAAGATTATATCATATTATAATTGAATAAATGGAATTTTTAAGGTATTTTTAATGAGTGTCAATTTATTATAAATTAATATTTTGGTGAAAATTCCAAAATTATCCCTCACTTCAATTATAAAAGGGGACCTACTCCCTCACTTATTCACATAACATTGAGCCTTAAATATCAACCATAACTTTCCAATTTCTCTTCTCAACATCACTGGACACATTCTAGAGGTTATGTTCTTCTCAAAAAACCAATCCTACTGTCCTTGTGTGGAGATCTAAAGGAAGTTCACCAAAGAAGAGGTAATCATCTTTACTGATTCTTTCCAGATAATTTCAAATTATAAATACTATTCAGGTGTTCTTTCAATTAAAAA
Organism: Viscum album; assembly: GCA_963277665.1. NCBI lineage: Eukaryota > Viridiplantae > Streptophyta > Magnoliopsida > Santalales > Viscaceae > Viscum > Viscum album. The sequence continues at coordinate 1,402,882,002 of OY728120.1, read as the reverse complement.
TTAATAAATATATTATAAATATAATTATAATATTTTGTTTTTATTTCTAAACAACCATATTTTTTCTTTTATCCATCCTACAAAAAACTAAAGCACAACCCATGAGTATGCAAGACATACCGTCTCCACACAGTGGTGTGATCTATTTTTCATAATTAATTTATTTTAATGGGAGTAAATATGGAAATAATATAAATATATATATATATATATAATTATAACATTATATTAATTATATTATAAAATATATACCATCCACTTCCTTACCCTTTTACTATTAAGGTAATGATATCGTCGCTTGAGCATACGTATGACATACAATATGCACAACATGAAGAGATTCATTTTCTATAATGAACATTAAATAATGATTATATAAATATAATAATGAATAAATATGTTATATATTACCTTAATATAATTCAGTATGTGGTGGAACTATATCCTATGCACAGGAATTGTTACTTATACGATAAACCATGAATAAGAAAATGAAATAGTTAACACCCCAAAAAAGAGTAAAAATGAAATTCTATTATCAAATAGGTTATAATATGATCATATATGATAAGGATGAATACAGTTTTGTAATAATTTAATAACATTATATAATCGATTATTCAGGGTTTTTTGAAATGTACATAGTAAATCAAACCTAAGTTAAAAGATAATTTCAAAATCTCATTATTATCTAAGATTTTTTATATGTATGTATTTAATATGGAATATTAATCTACCACATACATGCTTATTAATTTTTTTTTTCAAAAATATCATTCTATTTTTATACAATTTTTAAATTTATTTTTACCCATGTGGGAATTTTAACTAAATGTTTTGAAAGGAATACTTTTTTAATCTTGCTAATGATGTACTTTTTGACTTTTCCAGAAAAAGTATGAGAAAAATGTTTTTTTAAACATATAGGAAATGAAATTGTTTTTCTACTTTCATGATTCCTTTATGCCTTGAATATTCCATTACAAAATTACAAGGTTATTTTCTGATATATTTTTTCCATTAAAATTGAATAGAATTTTTAGAAAAGAAAAGGTTTTCAAAGAAGAAAGGATATTTTCCTCAAGAATTATTTTCAAGTGTTATCTAGAGATTATTTACTATTTATTATAACATTATTTTATGTTAATTATGTTTTAATGGAGATATTTTTCAAGTATTATATCTCTATTATTCCTTTGGTAGGTTTATTTTAATTATGGAATGATATTTGTGAAACCCATTTCTTTATGAGGGAATGGTTATAATTTAATTCTTTTTATGAGACACATTTCTTTTCTTGGGGTTTGATATGATGAATTATTTATTTTGTTTTAGTAAACATATGTATAGTTTTCATTGTGCTATGGGTGAGACCTATATATCCCTCCAATTCAATGGGTAAATATTTATATTTCATTATATACATAGGACAAAAATGGGAAGTGATCTTGGTTCAATAATATAGTAATTGAATGAGAGTAAACTCAATTTAGTTTTTCATGAATGGAATGGGGAGTCCACCCAGTTTAGTAAGGGACATTTTCCTCAATTATGGTCTTACAAATGAGACTTTACTAATATGAAAATGATTTTCTAGGCTTATGTGTATGCAAAAATTCCACATCTTAAGTTATGATTCTATAGAATATGTTCTTTGGTTCTGTATGAAATAATATGATTTTTCCCATGACATGATGTTATGATACTTGATATTCATGATATAGTTTTCCAAATCTTTTATGTTATTATGTCTCATGATCATGATATGATTTAAATGTCCCTATTTTACCCTTATTAAGCATATAATCTCACCATTTATTTTGTTTATTTTCCCTATGAAATAAATATTGGTATTAATTAAAATGTATCAAAAAGGGTTATAGTTATGAATGAATACATGGGATACAATGTATAAGTTTTATGAATCTATTTTTATGTTTCCTAGTCTCCATATATACTAAATATATATGGTTTTAGTAAGGTTTTGATATATTTTTAAAGGAATATTCTTCTATTTAGATGTAATATTTATGTATGAAAAGTATGGGCCATTATAGTCCATGAGGTTGATTCCCCATTTTACAATTATTCAAATTAACTATGTAATTAAATATATATTTTTTAATTATAAGGAATTAAAACCTAGGTTCAATAAAAACCACTATGTGTTAGCATTAGGAATTGGCCCCTGAAGGACGAGGCATGGATCCTTGACACATTAACTAGTAACCAAACCTCTCGTGAGGTGAGGATGCACCTGGTGAGATATGGGCGCCTTTATACAAGCTTAGGTGTATATAACATAGTCAGATCTAAACATGGTTGGGTGTGTAGATTATCCTAGAGAGACTATGACACCAATATTGGTTCATGAACCATATCCCAATTATTTCCTTAGTGTTGTGATGATGCACATCCTAGAAGAACATTATATCCTTTCTATTATTCCATTAGATGTAACACCCTGGAGTGTCGAGTGTTGACTTTCGATTTTGGTACTAACTTAGAGGAAACCAAAAGGCATACGTCCACTTTATATATATATATACAGACCTTGAGGATCCCAAGTAATATGAATCTACAATTTTTTTTACCATGGGGACCCCAGTGGGTGCCTTGATGATCGACTGAACCAAACCGAGTGCGCTATGGGTTTGGGTATATATAGTATAAGGTGGAACCTAGAACCCATAAGAATCAAATAATAACAAAGGGATATAGAGGTGGTGATATTTTTATCAATTTGAACAACTTCACTCATTTATTTATACATTAACTCAGTTACTATTGATGGAGTTATGACTTTAGATGTGGTTCCTATAACTCATCCCATGGGGCCTGATGTAACGTGATGCTATGATGTGGGTTCATATAGGTACTTCCTGGGATCTCAGTTTTTATCCTACTTATTTTGATACATTTTATGTGATTCCATGAGTGATAATTAAATTATTGATATATAATTACTTGTATGGTATCATTGGTTAATCGAAATTATATTATCCCATGGCTGAGACTTGAATTGCTCATACAGAATGCCTGAGATAATAACCTGGGTTAAATGAAATCATATCATTCCATGGGTGGTACATGGTTTCCATATATATAATTCCTTGGTGGGGCTCATAGGAAAAATGGAATCATATTATTTCTTGATTGATAGTTGGAATCCATATAAATAATTCAATGAATGGGCTAACATGGTTGAAGGATTATAATGGTATTGGGAAATACTTGGGCTACTTATATGGAATCCATTATATGGGATCTTAGGTCTTATGATCATATAAATCCTTGGTATATTCATTGGTCCCTTATAAAAATTACTATAGATAAGATCATAGGATAAATGGAAATACTTTTTTTTTGACCCAAACAACTGTTCATTATATGGATTGACATGGACATGCTCATAGGTCAAATGGATTATAATTATTCATGAATATTAGGTGGATAATTTACATTCCCTTGTAATATAGGGAAATCTTGGTCATATTCCATGGATCCTATCCTAAACTCATATATATATATATGGTTATATATATTTATATATTATGAAACTTATTCTAAGGAATTTTTTCTTAAGGTGAACCAGGTATGGTTGATCGGGATCATGGGACCAATGATCGAATATGGTTCTGTTTTACTTATGTTTGGTTACATTAAATACTTTAGTTATTTATCATCTTATCTAAGAACCCTACATGACCATAAAGTTAAGACAATATACCCTATGTATGACTTTGGTTATTTTGTTTTTTTATAATTTAGTTGTTATTATAACTATTATCATTTTGATTATATTACATACATAAACAACATTTACTGGATATTTATGTGACCATGTTAATGGTTCCCTATTGAGTTTTTTACTCACACACTACTTGGGCAACCATTGCACAAGGAAAACTGAGCATGCATTCACATTATTTCAGAAACATGTTGTGTTGAGTTTTGAGAATGATTGAGCATGATAGATTGTATATATATGTATATATCGAGTATGTGGTTGGCTTAGATTTATAAGTATATCATTTTAATTTTATTTTTGTTTCTTTTATTGACTTGTGTATATGTGATTGGCATATTGGGTGATCAGTGTCATATGTATGACATGGATGTTTTGGGTATTACAAAATTTTATCCTTTATTACATCCTTGGTTATATTTATTTCTTTATTACTCAAATTATCTACTATTTTGGAAGATGTTTTGGTACTTTCACATTTTTATTACTCTGATATGAGGGAATAATAGACTCATAGACACACAATAGGCCATCACAACTAGTCAAAATCCTTTGGCATATGGGAATGTATTCTTGAGGCCTTGATTCCGAACAGTTCAATTATCATTCATAGAGTGAACAATATTGGGATGTGAGAAAGGATAGGCTCTCGAACACATTAAAAAATTATATCATGGTTTCTATAATGATTCAAGAGTGAAATATATTAAAAAATAAAAAATTAAAAAGTAAACTATAAATCAAAATTAAAATATAGAAACATTAAAATGAGAAATTAAATAACAACAAAAACATTAATAAAATAATTATAAAAAAATTAAAGATTTTTTTTATAAAAATAATGATTAAATTTAAAAACTTAAAATTAACATTTTGAAACCATTTTATAATGTAGTAAATAAAATACTCCAATAATTTCATTCAATAACTCATACATAAAAACAAGAATAAATATCATATCTTAAAATAATTTAATAATTCAGGCCTAAATTAATTTGAAAACTAAAATTAACCCACAAAAGATACATTTCAATATAATATTAATATATTAAATAATCTGACAATAAATTATAGAAACTTATAAATTATTTCATAAAAATATAATTTTGATAATAAAAAAATTAAATATAAGAAATAATGTGAAGAAATATACCAAATTGAAATCCACATCAAATGTTATGTAAAGTCACTTAGAATATTCTAGTATTCTAACTTCTAGTTGTCGTTTTTCCTCCACGTTAGTCAATATTCCAAACACATTAAAAAATTAAAATAAAATTTTCATACCTACAAAGATTCATGTGTTCTACTTCCATTTTTAACACATTTTAATCAAAATATAGATTATGACATATCAATTTTTTGATTTATCTTTAGATGTTCTCATTTTTTGATCCTATCATATTCCCACCATCATTGCTTTTAGCTATTTCTTCTTATGATTGCCTCATTCTATGACCATTTTAGTTTCTAAAATATATTACTTCTATTCGTATTTAGCTTAGTCCTTTATCTTATTTATAAATTATATAAATTTTTATTTATGATAGTTATCAACTTATAATACCTTCCAAAATAAAATCAAAGATCTTAAACTTCATCTTTATCATCTAATTAACTTCTTTTAATCCTTATCAATCTCATATAATTTAGTTGTGTTAAATTCTTTATGGATCAGTAAAATAAAATTATATTCCTTTGAATAATTGGATTCAAATACAAAAATGTTACAATTATTGTGGACTACTTTAACTTTCAGTATTCAGTACACTAGTACAAAAACATTTTTTTACGTCGTTTTTTTTCTTTTTTAACGTCGGTTTTTAGGCGATGTTATTGCGAGCGACATTAAAAATAAGTTTTTTTACATCGGTTATTTAATAACCGACATAAAAAATGGGGTATTATAGTTTTTAACGTCAGTTATTAAAAAACCGATGTGAAATAAATTCTGGAAATGGCGATAAGAAGCCAATTTTTACGTTGGTTTTTGAGAAAACCGACATTATAAGTCATTTCTTACGTCGATTATTTAATAACTGACGTTAAAAGTTCTTTTTAACGTCGGTTATTAAATAAAGTCATAAAAATTGTTTACTATCAAGTATAGAATTTTATAAGCTTTCATTTGACAGGCCATAGAGCTCAAACGGATTTACGGATCAAAGGTTATGACCATCAGAAGTTTGATATTTCTTTCGAGGAAAGATAGAATATGCCAACCGTAGCTTCATATTAGAAGGAATTTTTGAATCCGTTGGGGGATTTTTAGTTTTATCATGATATAAAGAATCATCGATCATTATAATAAATTAATAATCATTAAATGGTATATCAATTAAGAAAACTACTCATAGAAAATATAAATAATGGGAAAATAATTACAAATACCATGATGAGGTTGCGGAAATAAGAAATCGTTGATTCACGTTGAAGCTAAAACAAGTTGATTCTCTGGATTGATGATGGTTGAATGAAATAATTGTAAAATGGTATATCTATTAAGAAAAAAATCATGAAAACTATAAACCATGGATGTATGATTAAATATACCTTGACGAGATCGCGGAAAGAGGAAATAATTGATTCATGTTCGAGATAAAAAGAGTCGATTTGGGGGAACGATAATGGTTGAAATAAATGGTTCTAAAATTAGGATGGGTGTATAATGGAATGATATAATTGATATTCTATGAGAAAATGCAGTATGAAAAATTTTCGGCAGCAATTCAAAATTTCGATGTCGCGATGTTAAAAAATTGAAATTTCGTGTTCGTGGGATATTAAAACTTTCATTCACTTCAGTTTTATGATAACCGACAAGAAAAGATATTAAAATTTTCACTTATTTTTCATGTCAGTTATGATAAAACCGACGTGAAAAATCAATCTTCGTCACTCTTTCACGTCAGTTATTAAATAACCAACGTGAAGCATCGATTTTCATGACTTTTTCACGTTAGTTATTCAATAACCGACGTTAAAATTTATTTTTCACGTTGGTTTTTTAATAACCGACGAGAAAAAAGTTTACAAAAATGTTGTTCATTTTCGAAGATTTAATTTGACAGGTCACAGAGCTCAATCGGAGTTGCGGATTAAAAGTTATGCCCTTGAGAAGTTGGACATCCTTAAGACATCGTTTAGAGATGATCAACTTCTGAAGGCCATAACCTTTAATCCGTAACTCCGTTTGAGCTTCATGACGTATCAAATTAAATCTTGAGAAATGAAATACATTTTCGTAAACATTTTTCACATCGGTTATTAAATAACCTATGTGAAAAATACCTTTTAATGTCGGTTATTAAATAGCCGATGTGAAAAAGTAATGATAATCGATTTTTCACATTGGTTATTTAATAACCGACGTGAAAAATAATTGAAAATTTTAATATATTTTCTTGGAAAATGAATTTTCACGTCGGTTATTTAATAAAAAATGTGGAAAAGTGATGTACATTGATTTTTCACGTTGGTTATATAATAACCGACATGAAAAATCTGATAAAATGGATATTTAACGTCGGTTCTTATATAAGAGACGTGAAAAATCAGAGAAAATGTATTTTGACGTCAGTTATTATATAACCAACGTGAAAAATAAATTTTTAGATATTTTCACGTCGGTTCTAAAAAACCGACGTGAAAACTGGTGACGTAAGAAAATGATTTTGTACTAGTGGTATCATCCTTAACTTCCATAATTTATTCTTCCAACTACCCTTTCAAGACACAATCAAGATATTCCTTTTGAAAATTTACCTTCTGTATTTGAAAAATATTTTTCTTCACACTAACAAGTATTCATGAATTCTTATTAAATAATCATAATATTTATCACTTCAAATGATCTAAAAATAATCATATTACTGAACATATGAACCACTCAATTAGTTCTAATTTCACAACCACTACATCTATTAGATTCACTCCTACTTAGCACCCTAAATTCATCACGTAACTTCAAGATAAAAACTTATATAATGGTCTACATATAACACATATATAAATAATTGATACCTTCACGTGTCACATAATATTTTCACTTCATAAAACTTATAATTTTTATAGAAACAAGACGCTTTTGTATTTATACAAGTTCTTTTAATTTTTTAAATTTTAGCGTAAGAATTTAAATTATCTTTCATAGAGAAAAATATATTACCTTCTTTTCAATATTCATTCCTTTTTTAATTTCAACACACTCCAAAAAAATGATGAACTTTTGGATTCATGAAATATATGGATATGCATGTCTTTAATAACCACTCATAATGTTCACTTCTTGAACATGGTAACTTATGGGTGTAGATTCTTCTTACATAACCTTGAATCATCTTTATATAGCCTTTTTATTTAACACATTCATCTTCAATTATTTCATAAAATAATATTATAGAGGATGTTAAAAAAAATACAACACTTTTCTCAACACTTCAACAATTTCATTGGGTTAGTCAATATCCCTCTAGTTATTTTTTTTCAAAACCAACAACCACACCCCAAAAACTTCCATATTTTAATTAATGTTTTTGAGAGAATTATTTTCTCCCCATTAATCAACTTATTGAAAATTTCTCAATATTTTGAAAAAAACATATTATATTCAAAAAAGTAAATTCTTGTGTACTTCTCTCCACTTTTGTTAATATAATTTCAATTATATTGGGGTATTCTATAACTTCTTAAATAAGAGGAAAAAATGAACATGAATTTTCTAAATTAGCACTTTAAATATCTCCCTTGGTATAATTCTTTTGAACGTATCTGAAAAGAATATTTTTTTGAAAAGTAATGAAACATCACATCTCTAATAGATATTTTCTTCTTGATGAAATAATATTTGACATCAAACCATTTAGATCTGGAGTATTACACTATGTTCCTAGATATATTAGTTGAATGATGATTATTACAAGTAATTTTTTAAGTTTTATGATGTTCTACTTCAATTATTATAGTTTAAATTTCATCCAAAATGTTTTTGTACATGAATGGGGGGCACCAACATGCTCAACTCAATTTATACTAAAGCTTAATGGACTTTATTTCTTACTATGCAAGCTTTCCAAAATTTCTTCAAAAAATATTGGTCTCCTTGATGGTAATTTTATTTTATTTAAATCTCTAGACCAAATATAAGTAAACCCAATATGTTTCATTCTCCACTTATTTTATACATCATATCATAACTCAATGTACCTTTGATATACCTGAGAACCCTCTTCTATTCCAACATGTGTGATTTTATTAGATTACATTGTTATCAATCTGACAACATCACTACATAAAAAACATATCTTATTATTGTGATAAGACAAAGAAAGATTCTAGTCATCTTCTTAAAGTACTTTTAATCCACACTTTTTCAATTATTTTCCTTTTATTATCATAACAAAACTATTTTGAGTCTGGATACTTATTTGGAAACATATATACCAAAAAAATTTATAAATAATTGACATATGTCTCATGTGATATGAAAATATATTTTTCCTTTTTCATAACTGGTAATCAAATGAATAAATTAATCTATTAGTTAAATGACATGTAAAAATGAATCTTTATTTTATTTAAAAATTTCTCACAATAATACTCCCTATAATTAGAAAAATCATTTTATCGCCATATATAATGAATATCAAAGTACCTTTGCTCATGTCCTCCAAATATAAGTTGTTATCAACTTTTACTTTAAAAAATTTCAATTATTTCAGGAAACTATAATTCTTTTTCATGACCTAACCCAACAAGGCTCGATCTATGACTCCCCAAGCCCACTTCCAAAGGATATGTCTATTTTTTAGTGCCAATTATGAATCTAACACATATGGGAGGCCTTATCCTATCATACCTCTACACACACCCACACACACCCACATACATTTCTTTAAAAAGTGCATTGATATAAATGAAAACATATATCCCAAATTAGAATAAAAAAAGTAAAAAATGGTCAAATATAGGTCCACCAAAAGAAATCTATAAAAGTTTCCAAGTTTCTCTTATGTAGGGAATTTCTATCAAATACACCTGCCATAAAGCTGATATGCCAAGTGTTGATGAACACATTGTTTGGTCTAGCTCACTAAGCTCCTCCTGCTCTGGGTCCTCCTAGGACTCCATTGAAAGTAATGTGGTATTAACAAGGCACAACATGTGTGTGAAAAGTCTATTTTTGGGTTAGTATAACAACACCCAGTAGCCACCCTAAAAACCCAAATGAAAATAGAGAAACTAAAAGGAAATAGTCCACTCGACCTAGCCAGAGAGAACCTAAATGACTGAGAAACATCATCTCCAAACCATCCCCAACTATACATGAATAGTTAGATGAGTCCAGAAGGGGTGTAAACCAAGGAATGTGACAATAATATAAAGAATCCAAGAAATACCATGATATATTTGTCGTAGACTCCAAGTCTCATGAGGTTTCGACCTCATATCTAGTGGTAGGTTTCTAATATATGCTCAAAGGGTATCAACAATCCAAGAGAACAAACTATAAAAACTCATTCATCCCATATTAATCTATTGTAAGAGATATAACTCCATTGGGTAAAACCCATATGACTATGATGGCACATCTGAGAGATACCACCCAATTGGGTATCACCAAGTCGATGGTACGACACCACCATCTGAAAGGGAATACATCTAATAGATCACACTTATCAGATCTATCCATGAAGACATTGATGTTGGAACTCGATGGATCATGATACCCAGATAGTGGATCTCAACCTTATCTAATGGGAGATGCTACTAACCCTACTAAAAACATGAATGCTCTCATCGCTTAGAAAGGGGATCACTCCCAAGATCCTTGGGGGGAAACTACAAAACCATCCCAAAAAACTATAAACCACATCTCCTGAGAATGGGAATCGCTCCTTGGATTCTCTAGGGGGCATGGAAAACCTAATTTAGCAATCTAGAGATCTCACTCAGAATGGGGATCACTGACAGGATCCACTGGGGGACACCACAACCCAATTTGACATCCTCAGGTCGTATCACCCGGATTGTGGATCATTGTCTTTGTAGTGTTTGTCATGAAGATTCCAAAAAACCACATTAGGTATACCTCATGAATTAGGGGATCATATAAAAAATTATTACACAACCCTATCAAAAAAAATTTCTAAGTAGGGGATCTGATATCTGATGCGGATATAACCCAAATAAATTACATGATACGTAAGGGATTGTACAACTGATGATACCACAAACCCAATAAGATATCCATTTAGATAGGGGATCCCCACTCGTGTATGGTTGGTCAGGACAATACCACGAACCCAATCATGGGAAACAATATTAGATAGTATCTCATCTAACCTCCCTAGAGGGATGGAAAAACTCTAACAAAATGATATTTTATGACCCCAAAGCACCCTGAGAAGGGAGGGGTGAATCAAGGTGACAAATTTTAATTATCTAAGATTTGGATCTTATTCCCACATTGGTAAGAAATTGTTAAACCTATATTATGGATTCGATCATCAATCAAACATTCACATGAAAAGAGACAACACATCAACTTTACATGGTTCACCACTAAGGGATAGTCCAAGGACCATTCAACGATATTATATAGGTCATACCTAAATCCACTAATCTTTAGAAGATGCGGAATAGAGAAGTTTTAACACATTCACTATGTTCCATGTGAACTTCCATTAAAAGGTTTTTTCGATATCACAATGTGTCCCATGGATCACTACCATCACCCCCCCCACCTAGAACACTATACCGAGAGAAGTATAACATGAATTATCAACTTGAAGGTCACTTAAATGATTTGGCATTGAAGTCTTTATCCCTGACATATAACGAGTCTCTGCCTGCATCTTAGACCTGGGTTGATGCACTGCCAAATCATTGTTCACATAAAACTAATGTTCAATACTTCCTTTTGCGATGCTCCTTCGAAAATCTCACTACCTTCAAAAATCTCCTTTCCTTCTCAGAAAAAAATAAATTCACCAAGATCACTAATATCAGGGAACCAACTAACTTCACGAAGCTCACTGTTCCAATGCAAAATACCCCATCATCATGAAGCACTCATTAATCAAAATCATTGGCATCATTAAAGACTAAATTTGTATTTTCATGATGCTAAAGTTTGGATGGAATATCAGTTTTGTGGAGCCCCTGCAGCTTTTTAAAATCATATTGATTCCGGGTTTTCCATGGAAAATATCATTCGAGTGAAGAGTGGTAGGCTCTTATTTATAGGATAAGTTGTTCTCAATGCTCCACCACCTCCAATGATTTCCAGTTCTTTCAAAAATAACTTTGCGGCACTCCTCCATTTGCATTTCTCTAGGGAAATTAACTGTTTGAAATGCTCATCGTAGTCATGAAGCATTTCATCAAAACATCACACAGTCATGATTCTCCTCTTCTTGTAATCGTGTAGAAACACCGTATCTCTCAGTGATTCTCCTAATCTTTGTGAACATAATCCCATGATTCATAAAATCTATTCCTCTACAATATTTATGAAATTTTGATTCCAGAAAACTTACGTTAATGATACTCATCATAATCATAGAGCACACCGTCAGAATTAATAAATCTTCTATGAAACACAACTCATTTAGACATTATACATGAAACTAATTCCCTTTCTATATTTTCATAATGACTTCAAAGAAATCCACTTTTTTTATGCAATAAAACTTCTAAATTTTGGACCAAAATTTTTTTCCAAACATTCGGAACCAATGCCACCTTCAATACAGTTGTCAACATGAACTGTAAGATACATTTTCATTCAAACTCCCCGATCTTCCATGCACTCCTTGATCTTCCATGTTGAGTATTGACAACAAACACAAACCATACTCCATTTCAAGTAAAGAATATCCTTGGATCCAAAAAATAGAGGATCCCACCCTGTCCTCTCCATAGGGATACTAAAACTCTATCCAAGCTCATTCTATCAAGGGGATCACAATCTCGTATAGATGAAATAATGCCACACATATGCACATAAGGGTAGAACAAGGGAATTTTCTCAACCACTATTGGTAAAAACATCACTAACCCAATAAACCCATGACGTACCCTCTTCCCACATCTCCTAGGTCCCAACCATGACCACCATCACGTTATACATGGGAAATTACTCTGGATAGGCTACTTACAAGAATAAATATGATTCATAAAGAAGGATATTTTCTAGGCATAAAATCCCCTAAGATAATCCTAAAAAGCATGTAAGGGAGTCTACAAGGTCTGTGACCCTGCCTGAACACCCAACCATGTTCTATAAATAAATGTATTGTCTTTTAATGTCGGATTAAATGACATGTAATGGTGGTACACTGTGTGTATCACCTGACATAGGTCCCTAACCGTGTCTTACCTTCACATGAATCGACCACTCTTGTCTCAGAAACAATGTGTACCACTTGGTACCAAACATGTATGAGCTGTATCACTCTCTAGCTAGGTAATCTTCTTGTGTCCGTGTTCAACACCGCATTCCCATGTACTATGGACATGTACTCTCACATGGCTGTGTACGTTCACACGACTACCCCAGCCATGTCCTTAGTCCACATGACATAGGGTCACTGCATGGTGTGTTACCCCGGTACACGACGTGATGTCCCTGAGACCCATCATCCCAAAACGGGAAGAACACACGACATGATCCACTACACTACACACCATATATATGGGAAATCCAATAGGAATTTCACTTCATGAAACCCAAATCATCTTTGTTTTCCTTAAAACACACAGATCGACCCTCAAGGGGTCCCTAGAAAGTGTTTAAGTGATCTATAACCATATAATGATTCATAATAATGGGTATTGAGAATTAACACAAAAATTTACTACCACATGGAGAAATTATGAGTTTTAAAGGTTGAATCATACCTTAGGATCTAATACAACACAATATGGTAGAGATCATTGTCAAGATCAGAGATCGGTAATGACTAGTTTCCTCGATTCGGTCCTCACGTTCTCCATAGCTCCAAAGGGGGAAGACAAGATTCAGATCCTCCTATCGTGCGAACAAAGGAATAGAGAGGTAAGTGATATTGATTTAATTTTGTTAAATAAATTTCCACCATTTAAAACATGCCTCCAAGACACCTCTGATAGGACAAACGTTACTGATAATGTTTTTGTAGAATCTAGGGTAAAAAAATGATCTATACTCAACCATAATACCATAATTTTGATTTGAGACTCTGGTCAAGAGTTATTCATTTTTTAGAAGAAAAAAATCATGTTTGAAAAAATATATTTAGTATTTTTATTATCATCGTACTATGGATTTATGGGCCCCAGAATCCCGCACCGACTCAGTGCTTGGCTACAAAAATATTTTTATATCTTACAAGTCAAAACTAATGTCATTATATACATGCCATAGGCTGGAATCTAGCACAGAGTAGGTATATCCCACACATGGGAGGCCTTATACTATTGTATTTGTACACACACACACCCATTTACACATCCATGAAATAGTAAAGACATATAAATAAACCAAAAAATAAATTCATACATGTATCCCATACTAGAGTACAACAGAAGTAAAAAAAGGAAAAATACAAGCCCACCAAAAGAAAACATAAAATCATCCAACCCGATAAGTTGGTGGGGATTATTGTCATATTCACTCTATAGAAAGATCTTTATACAAGCTATGGTAAACACCCTGGTTGGTCAAGATCACTATGATCCTTCTGCTCTGGGTCCTCCTAGGACTCTGCCAAAATGCCTGTAGTCAGCATGAGACATAACCCATGTGGGAAAACCCTGTAAATGTGTGAGTATAAAATTACTCATTAGGCACCCCTAAAACGAAAAATAAAAAGGATAAACTAAAAGGAAACAATATGCTTGACCTAACTAGTGGTATTCCTAATGAGTGAGAAACTTCATATCAAAACCATATTAATATATACATGAAAATTAAGGTCATCCCACAAGGGGTGTGAACCCAGATATGTGAAAACACCATAGGGACACTCATAAATACACATATATACACACATAAGACTTAAAGTCTCATGAAGTTCTGACGTCATAGCCAGTGATAGGTTTCTAATAGAGCACTAAAGGGTAACAATCATCTAGGAGAACACAGTCTATCAAATCTATCATCCCATATGACTCTCAAATGAGATATATCACTCCATTAGGTACAACACATGAAAATATGATTGAATATCTGAGATATCCAACTTAATCAGGTATGACAAAGTTGATGACACAACATTGCCATCCCAAGGTGAATACATCCAAGAGATCACACTCATTGAATATCTCTATGAAGAATGCTACACTATAAATAAGTGTATCTCGATACTCTGATAAGGGATCTCACCCATCCCTAATGGGGGACTCTACGAACCCAAATGGAAACAAAAAAGGTCTCATCAATCAAAAAGGGGATCACTCCAATGATCCATTGGGGGACACTATGGACCTTGTCTAGAAAACTGTAAACCACAACTCCTCAGATAGGGTATCACTCCATGAATCCAATAGTGGAAACCAAGAACCCAATTCGGTAATCATGAGATCTCACTCAAAAAGGGGATCACTCCCCGGATCCACTGGGGGACACCACAACCGAATATGATGTCCTAGTAATTGTATCACTTAGATAGAGGATTTACACCTATGTAGTGTGGGTCATGAAGATTCCCCAAACCCCATCTTCTATAAATCAAGCATAAGGGGGTCATATAAACGATGATTCCACAAACCTATGAAAACTATCTATTGAGTAGGGGATCATATATCTGAGGATTCCAAAACCCTACTAAACTTCCCTCTACATAGGATATCGGACAACCGATTATATCTAAATCCCTATAGGTTATAATCAAGATAGGGGATCATCACCCCTATAAGTTTTATCAATATGATACTAAGAACCCGATCTTGGGTAACAATATGCTATCTGATCCCATCCAAGCCTCTATAGATGGTTGAAATAGATCAAAATATGATAGGGGATCCCACCTTAGCCTCTCTGGAGGGATACTACAACTCTATCCAAGATCATCCTTTTGAAGGGATCACAATCTTGTACATATATAATGCCACACATACCCTAATAGGGATAGTCCAACGGAATTCACTCAACCACTATTGGTCCTAACATTTCTAACCCAATATACCCATGACATCAGCTACCCCCACATATAATAAGACTAAACCGTGACCACCATCATGTTCTACATGGAAAACTAATCAATATAGGATACACATAGGCCTAAATTTGATCCCCAAAGAAGGAGATTCAATGGGAGGAAACCCCTCCAAGAGGAACCTACATGGTGTGTATGGGGGTATACATGACATGTGACCCCACATGAAAACACAGTTGTGTGCAATGAATTCATAATTAGTTGTTTATGTTGCCCTACACAACATGTACTGGAAGTATATTTCATGTATTTCCCCACTCGGGCCCTGAAAATGTCTTCCCTTTACACGGATCAACAAACCATGTATCACACATGACATGTCCCCCTTGGTACAAGGTGTGTCTTGGATACATGGATCTATGAACATGTCATCTATCTTTGTCTATGTATGGAACCATGTGCTTGTGTACTCTGGTCGCATACTGTGAAATGATTTGGTACGTTCACATAGATTCCCTAACCATGTCCTCAGGCCACACGACATGGGGTCACTACACAACGTGTAACCCCGATTCATGTCTTATAGCTCCAAAAAATGATATTCCATGAATGGGAAGAACACATGACATGATCAATTACACTACACTCTATGCAGATGTGAAATCTGTCAGAAATTTCCCTATGAATTAACCGAATGGCCCCTATTCTCCTAGAAACACACAGATCGACCCACAAGGAATCCAAAGAAAGAATCTAAGGGATATATAGGCATGAAATGATTCATAAAAGGGGATCAGGATGTAAAACTCAAAATCACCAACCTGGTGGAGAATAAATGAAGATTAAACTTCTAATCAGTGCATGAGAGTTGTTAATGCACGATACAGGAGTGATCTCCATCAATATCGGAGATTGAAGATTCCTTTTTCCCTCATTTAGGTCCACGGGTCATCTGTTACTCTAAAGGGGGAAGAGGGGATTAGGATCATCCTGAATTTTTCATGAGGGGGGATGGGATGTAACAAATATTGAATTAATTTCATTAAATAATTATCCACCATTTTATACCATACATCCAAATTTCCTCTTACCCAACACCTAGTGTTGAAAAACATTATGTCCTTGCTTGGTTAAACATGACGTTATGAACTCAACCACATTCTTAGAATTCTGATCCAAGATTCCACTCAAGATTTATTCCATGTTTTTGAAGAAACTACACAAACATGATAAAATTAATTTTAATATTTTTATTATCAAAAATATGATGCTCTTCCACCCCTGGAATACCATTCCGACTCAACACCATGGTTTGGGAATATTCGTATGTCTTATAGTTCAAAAACAACTAATTAAATTTTACCAACCATATGGATTTTCATCACTGAAAAATGAAACCCTTAGAACAAGGAAAGAATTCGAGCTCCCAAAAGGGACTCCAATGCTAGTGAGCTCACCAGTACCACAAAGGTTACCAAGGGTTTTAGTGATTCCCATGATCACACACTCAAGGGAACCTCAATGATCAACCACACACAACATCTAACACAAATAGGTCAACATAGTTTACCAAAGAAGGAACCAGACTCCTAAGATATTATAGGTGGGGAAAACAAAAAACGTTGGGTCCATCTGCAGTCATAAGGACTAGCGGCACACCAACTCACGAAACTAACAAAAGGACCAATGAAAAACCCTACTCCATACACACAAGTAAAATCTTCTCATCCACTTCACCTCGATATTATTTTCTTTGAAAGGAATTTAATCACACTCATCTTTTGCATCATGTATCAAGAATTTGAAAATGTGGTGAAAGCTTACCCAATTCTTGTGAGTCTGAGTCGACATAAAATTGCACCAAACATTACTTAATCATCACACATAAAATTCTAAAACTAAACATGTGAGGTTAACAAGAAATAATAATGGGAATTCAAAGAGCACACATCGGGTCTTACTTGTCCCTAATTGAAAATCCACCAACACACAACCCCGCCCTGAACACAAAAATAAGAGGGACTCATTCGCCACACCTTGAAACTATCTACTTTGGGTGGAACTATCTCACCTCATAGTTTTACTCACATCACAAAAAAAGAATCTCACTGGGGGATGGGTTTTAATTTCTCATGAAGTTGAATCTATGTTGAAATCAAAACAGGGTTACATCGATGACCCACACAACCCTAAATAAACCTTAATCAGGAATCAATATGAAAAGAGTATGTCGCAGTAGTGTCTATTAGTAATACTACAGAAAGTAGAAAGGAAACAGTGAATAACTCAATCTATCCTCAGATACTTTGGGTCAAAGGACTTCATGGAATACAGTTGTACTCAACCCCATCCTCTAACTACCTAAGCCTGGTGTGGACCACCTAGGGTTGGTGGTGACAACTCGTACCGTCTACAGCCTCCTACTGCTCTACCCACTCCTCTACAAAATCCACTACCCTACAAATTTCCATTCCCAAAATGATTCCCATACCATGTTGTTCCATTGACTGGCTCCATCTCAGTAGAACGATGGGTCATAAAATATCTTGTAAGATTCCCCCAGTCAATGGAAGAATAACACCACCTCTCACACAAGTGACCAAAAATTTCTTATAATT
Organism: Viscum album; assembly: GCA_963277665.1. Lineage (NCBI taxonomy): Eukaryota > Viridiplantae > Streptophyta > Magnoliopsida > Santalales > Viscaceae > Viscum > Viscum album. The sequence goes on along the minus strand of OY728120.1, from coordinate 1,402,863,496 downwards.
CTTAATCCTCAGAATGTCCATCCTAGGATTTCCTCATGAATTACCTCGCACACCCGGATACCTGATCCTATTGTCCACTTAAATCTTTCTAGGCCTTAGCTCCTGTGTTCCTATAACTAATGGTTGGAGTATGCTTAGATAGAAATATCTCCACCACTAAGGCTCGATCAAGAACTCCAGAATTGTTAGGAATAAAAAAGGCACCACTGAAGTCTTTATTTCCTAGAAAAATACCTTCTTAAAGGTTTTTTATCCAAAAATGGATGTTGAACCATATCCAGAGAGTATTGTAACAGGTTGGGAAAGGTCTCCAAAAACTCCACCAAGATCTTGCTATCTTGGGTAAGCTATAGAATCTATTGGAAACACAATTCTCTCAAAATGTATGGATATAACTCCTCCCTGAAGAGCTGCTCAAACTCTACCCAAGTTATAATAACCTCATTGTAGTATTGTGCCACTAGATTCTACCATCACATGGAAAATCCTATAGAAGGCTCATCTCTAGGACCATTATGTGATCAGGAGGTGTCATTACAAGGTGGAAAACATGTGTAACTGCTTCGAGCCCATCATCAGATTGCATAGGTTCAGGATCACCATGAAACAATAGAGGTCGATGCTTTGGAACTCATGTAGCACACTCATCCTACACACATCCATATCCGGCACATTCATCACAATAAACTGCTCGTCGAGTGGTGGCTCAACAACTGGACCAGTCATAGTTACCACTAAAAAACTAGTTCCCTAAATTAAAACCTTTTTTGGGGAATATACTCACCAATATCCCACCGAAAAACCATTTGTAGATATTGTCATGGAGGCATCTTGAAATACAGTCATGAGACACCATGGTCAAAGATTATATATAGGGATTTGACTCAATAAGGACCAGAAAACCCCAAACCTAGTCCTTTATAATGCAAGTAAAAATAATTCCTTGTGACCAGTGTCCTATTATACTCAGTAAAAAGGAAGGTTATCAGAGATATGGTGAATGGATAAGTCAGCTGACACACCAACACTGGAGTCCCTAGCCTGAAATTCGAAACTGAAACACTTCAACACCATCACTATGGAACCCAATCCAGACTCACAGCTTGACCAACTACACTATGTGGTCCCAATGGTGTGACATGATCGCATACAACTCTATCGTGAACCGACATAATGGGGCTCGAACCGCGACTCCCCAATCCCACCTCAATAGTCCATGGGATGGAATCTAACACTGAGTAGGAATATCAAACAAATGGGAGACCTTTGTCTATGACACCTATATAAACACACCCACATATAACTCCATTAAATAGTGAAAACATATAAATAAATTAAAAATAAATGCATACATCTATCCTAAATTAGAGGACAATAGAAGTAAGAAAAGGGTAAATACAATCCCACGAAAAGAAAACTATAAAAGTGTTCAGCCTACTTATAATGGAGGGGATCACATTCAAATTCACCTACCATAAAGATATTTGGATATGATCAGATAAAAACCCTTGTCGTTCAAACTCACAAAGCTCAGACTACTCCAAGTCCTCATGTGACTCCATTGAATGGCCTATGGTCTGTACAAGACACAAAAAAAATGGGAAAATATGTAATGGGGTGAGTATAAAAATACATAATAGTCACCCGAAAAACCCAAAATACATGGGAGAAACTTAAAGGAAATAGTCTACTCGACCCAGCCAGAGGGAACCTAAATGAGGGAGAAAATCCATCTCAAAACCATCCTCATCTATAAATGACTAGTCAAGCCATTCTGCAAGTTTTTCCAACCCATACACATGAACACACCACAATGTATCTCAGAAATTCCCAGATATAATCTTCTTAGACTATATGTATCATGATGTTTCGACCTCATAGCCAGTGATTGGTTTCTACTAGAGGGATAAAGTTTAACACTCCTCTAGGAGCATAGAATCTAGGAACTCTATCATCCTAGATGACTCTCTTCCAATAGATATCACTCCATCGAGTACAACCCATCCATATATGATCTCACATATGATAGATACCACATAATCAGGTATCACTAAGACGATAGAACAAAAACGCCATCACAAAGGGAACACTTATGATAGATCATGTTTATCGGATCTCACGATGAATAATGTAACACAGGAACTCAATGGATCTTAATTCTCAGATAGGGGATCTCACCTATCCCTAAAGGGGAATTCTACTGACCCTATTGAAAAAAAAGAAGGAATTGTCGATCAAAAAGGGGATCACTCACAGGATCCACTATGGGACACTATGAACCCACATAGGAAAAAAACATACCACATCTATTTGGATAGGGGATCACTCCTAGTATCCACCAGGGGATACCATGAACCCAATATAGTAATCTAGAGATCTCACATAAAAAGGGGATCACTCCCAGGATCTACTGTGGGACACCACAACCTAATATGATGTCCTGGATATTGTATCACTCAGATATAGGATCACTTACCATGCAGTGTTGGTCACAATGAATCCACAAACTCCATTTAGTATAACTCATGAAGAATGGGATCATAAAAATTATGATTCCACAACCATACCAAAATTGGTTGTTGAGTAGGGTATTTTATATATGATGATAACACAAACCTACTAAACTACCTAGTACATAAGGGATCATAAGTACGATGATACCACAAACCCAACAGGCTATCCTTCTCGATAGAGTACTATTTACCATGTAAGGTAGGTTAAGAAGATACCAAGGACCAAATATTTGGAAATTATATACTATAGGATCCCACCCCATAAACTATAGAGGATTCAATAACTCTAAGAAAATGATAGAGGATCCCACCTTAGCCTATCATGAGGTATAATAATACTCTATCTGAGAACATCTTATATTAGGAAAAATAATCCTATATCAAGGATGTAATTCCACACATATCCTCATAGGGATTGACTAAGGGAATTAACTCAACCACTCCTGGTCCAAATGTTGATAACTCAAGAGAACCATAAGATCAATCCTCCTAGAATCTCTTAAGAAAAAACTATTACCACCATCAAATTCTATGCAAAAAAAATATCAGGATAGGCTAATAAAATTCTTACATATAAGCCCCAAATAAAGAGAATCGCTGCGTAGAAACACCTCCAAGAGGTACCTCGCGTCAGGTATCCCCACTCGGATACCCAACCGTGTCCTATGAATGCACAACATGTTTGGTCACGTGGTATTACATGGTGTGTACCAGTGGTAAACAGTGCATCTCACCCCACCCAATCCTCAACCATATATTCCATTCACACGGCTCGAACAACGTTTTCACACACACAGTGTGTACCCCTTGGTAAAGAACATGTCCTAGATACATGACTCTTTGAATGAGACAACTACCTATGTAATATTCTATAACCCCATACCCATGTACTATAGTCTTGTACTCTCACAAGTCCATGTACATTCACATGGATTCCCTGTACATGTCCTTATGCCCCAAGACATGGGGTCACTATCAGTATGTAACATAGGTACAGGATTTGTAGTCCACCAAACTCATATTACCTGAACAATAAGAACACACAACATGTTCCACTACTCTACACATTGTGTAGATGGGAAATCCTTTAGGAATTTCCCTATGAGTAGCCCGAATCGACCCATTTCCCAAAAAAAAACCCAGATAAAACTTCAAGGGGTCCCTAGAAAGCATCTATGGGATCTATAACCTTAGAACGATGCATAAAAATGGGATCAAGACTTAAAAATCAAAACTACCTACCTTGTGGGGAAATACTGAATCTTTGTTTCTAATTCGGTGCTCGGAAGCAACTAAATCATGATCCAGGAGCGATTTCCATCAAGATCGGAGATTAATGGTGCCTTGTTTCCTCGATTCAGTCCCAGGTCATCCATCTCTCTAAAGGAAGAAGACGGTACTTGGTGCCTCCTATTGTGAACACCGTGGAAGGGGGGGGGGGGGTAAAGGAAATTGATTTAATTTCATTAAATCAATATCTTACATTTAACACCCCACCTCAAACTCACCTTCGACCAGACAACTGGCACCAATAATGTTTATGTCACACCTAGGGTACACTCGAAATTCTAAACTCAACCACAATCATTGAATTCTAATCCAAGACATCGATTAAGAGTTATCTCATGTTTTCAATTAAACTACCCATGTGTGATGAAATATATTTAATATTTTTATTATCACTACACCAACACTCTTCGGGCCACATAATCTCATGTTGACTCAGGGTATGGCTTCATAAATATTCCAAATACTTACATGTCAAAACCCTAGTCATTATAAGTTTATATTACTAGGATTTAATGTATTCATTGAATTTTTATAAATATTTATTCAATCTAAATACTATAGTACCATCACTAGAAATATTACAACCCATATTTTCCCTAATAAAAACATATTCTTCTAGATCTATATTTATGAAATTACACTTTACATCCATAAGATAAACATAAAAATTATTCTAATAAGAAACTAGAAAAAACATTTTGATAGCTTTAAGTTTTTAAATAGGTGATTTTTTTAAAATTTTGATGTCTTCTAGCTTTTAATAACCTTTGTAAACTAAATTGGAATTATTCCCTGAGATCTCATCTAATTAATTAATTATTTTTCGAACACAAACTTTGTTATTATAAAATTATTCCATTAATATATATGAACACTATTATATGGGTCATTTTATCAATTTTAACCCCCTTTTAATTCATGTAATTTATCCTCTCTTTTTTCTCAATAACATCTTTAACCAATTGTGGTTAAACAATATCTTTCAAATATTAGTATTTTTCCTGTCTTCACATGATCTTCACACTTTCAAATCATGCTTTTATATTCATTGTGATTTTTGGAAATTGAAACAACAATTTTTTAAATTTATAAACATTCGAATCATTATTGTAGTGATAAAAAATAAATATCAATATTTTTAGGTTCATGATAAATTTATTTTCCTCATCTTCTTCAATATTATGTAAGCCATATTACATTAATTATTCAACGTAATATACATCAAACTTTAATAAAATGAGCATATTATTAGATAATTTCACATCACAATACTCTATTATCATTGTTAGTATTTTTTAAAGAACTTATAACCTCTTATATTGGATAAGTATACCCAAAAATACCTTCCTTGGATTTTTCATCAAGATTTCCAAAAAAAAAATTTATTCATTAAAAAAATAACATCCTAAAAATATGAAGTAATTAATAGTGGGTTTATTTTCATACCACATCTCATAATAATTCATATTTGATTTGGGTCTCAACAAGAATCTATTTTAAATATTCACAGCTATGTATGAAACCACCCTCCAAAAGAATATGAAGTATTTTAATTTAAAAAGAATATTTCATTCCATTTAAACTAATCTTCTACTAATAATTTATGAAACTTTATTCTAAGAGAGAGTATAAGAAGAACTATATTGATGTTTAATGTCATCTTCTAATAGGTATGATTCAAAACTATGTGTAGTGAGATACTTTATATCCTTTATTTTTATCTTCAAAATGAAGACTACCATCCCTTTCTCAACTTATCTTATTAATATTTTGAAAATACCGATCACCTCCGACTTTTATTTTATGAACATAAAATTAGTCATACTATTTAAATCATTGATGAGTATACTAAAGTAGATATCATCAAGAGTGGATTTATTTATCAGTATCCTATTTTAATTAGAATGATTAATTCAAGTGGCATGATGGATTAAAGTTCAACCCTTTTGTGATTTCCATGCACTATATTCCAATTTTTATAATTTTTAAAAAATAGTATCTGTTTTTCTATTCAGTTGGGGGTAAGTCTCTCACCAAAACTTCCATTTTAATTTTTCTCAAACCCTTTTGACCAGTATGTACAAGCCTTTTATGCCACAATTTATTCTTATCATCAACACTCATATAACAAAAGTTACTAAGGTCACCAATTTGGAATAAGTAACCACTTTTTCTTTTAAAATTAGTGAAAATTATTCTATCTTTTGAGGACATGGTGATATAATAGGTTTTTTGAAAGAGAATTTTTTCCTATTATAAGAAATTTATTTCACACTATATATGTTTTTTTATTCCAATCAATAAATAGAACATATTTTTATTTCAATTTCCATGCTTAAATTTTAGATTTTTTTCACGTTAATTTTTAAGGAGTTGTCATTATAAAAAGAAACCACTCCTCTATCATGATCTTTAACATTATTTAATAATTTTTTACCAACAATCATTGGATAATTCTATAATGTATCCAAAACATAAATTTCTTGTTATAATTTAGATCAAATTCTACTATAAGTTAAATTTATTCCATAATTCTTCTTTAAACACCCATTTTTTTTAAAAAAAAGGTGACAATATTGGAATATTTTTTATACAAACTTCAAAAAAATGACATTATTGGTCACATGTCCAATAAATTTCTTCCAATCACTCAAATATTTCCTAATTGGACAGATTTTATGAACACTTAGTCATATATTTGTTCTTCTAGATGTTGATCTCAAAGTTCCTAAAGTTTAGTCTTTTCTTTTCAATGTTTATCCCACTAAATTCATGTCTTTTACAAGGGAGTTACATTTAATACTAATAACTATATCCTTTTCCCCCAATTATTCTATAGTACTTATAATAACCTCAAAATATTTATATCACAAATTTAGTCATGTTTTATTCGTTGAAATGTCATTCATCCTTCTGTATTGAGAATAATTTTATTATTATTTTACTATAATCTCTATTTTATATTGAAGATGATTTTACTTGATTTTTCTCATCCCAAACATGACCAGTTTTAGTTCTTGAAACTATACTATTTTTAAATATATACGTACTTTTGAGTTTAGTATAAATATATTTTACTAAAAAAATTGGGAATTTGTTTCAATTACCTTAAAAAATTATACCTTAACATCCACTAAATTGTTGTAATTATCGCTCATTTTTATTAAATAAACATAATATTTAATACAATTTTAATTCATTTTACTTAACTGTTCATCATTTGAAGTATGTTTTTATTTGAAATATTTCAAAAATTTACCATTTTCTATGTTTCTTTACATGAAAATTTTAATTTATTTTATTTAACCAAATTATATATAGTGAAAAAATTCTTTTAAATCATTAGTAATTCCTTCTTAATTATAAAATAGACTGATTGCATTTTTGATTTTATTATTTTTATCAAGATAGAACCAAAGGTCCACTATCAACATATATTCCATGTAAGTTTCCTCCCCTTATTGATCCCTACCATTTATTTATTTGTGTTCTTCTTCATGAGCCATAAATATAATAAAATTATTTATAAGTTTCTTCCTCTAATATATTACTTAATTTGAAGAAGTATTTTTATTCTTTTCTCAGCACAATTGTTACTCTAATAAAATTATTAGTAGTACTCACAACTTATCATATAACTTCTAGATAGTAACTTATGGGATTATAAATAGTTAAACCTAAAATAAAAAATTCCTACCCTTACATATCTTATATGTTTTGTACTTTTAGACATCCAATTTACAAAAAAAATATATTCTTATGTATTCATGTCAGGTGTTTAAGTTACTAGATATTATTTTAAGATTAAAAATATCATTGGTATTTTAAAATATATTATGTTCCATGCAAGATTATTTCTGTTTTCAATTTTAACACACTCTAATAGACCATCAAACTTATGTATTCATGAATCTTCTGAATATCCATGTCTTCTATGGTTGCTCATAATCACTAGTTTTGTAATATGGTAAATTTTGAGTAGAAAATAAATTTACCTCATAATATATCATCTAGATACATAATTCTATAAATAAAACCTCTAAAATCATTTATTTATCAAAAACATTCTCGTACATAATTTTGAAAACAAATACAACTTCTTTATCAATAATTCAACAATTCCTTTAGATTATTATCTTTTAAAATAAACTGTTTATGTAATTAAAATAATTTTTTTGATGAATTTTTATATAATTTTTTTATTCATTAGTCTAACACCCTAATATTTTTTAAATTTTTCAATTAATTTAATATTATAAATATTCTTCATTTTATACGACGCTGAATATAGCTTCTGTTATACAAAAGCACTATATTTGGATTGTTATTCAAAAAACACTAAGTTGATACAAAACACAACACAACACTTATATTATATTTTGATACACAAAAAAACAATAATTTTCTTTTGTTAGACATAATGGAAAGTCCCTTTGATAGCATGTGTTATATGTAAGTCCTAGGGTTAGCAAACTACAATGTACTATTAAAATTATTATTAAATAATTGTTATATTAACCACCTAGATGTAGGAATGTAAACTTAAAATAAGAATAAATAAATTATGAAAATATTACTTAATCATGAAAATATAATTAATCTCTTGGTTATTAATTTTCTATAAAAGAAATAACTTTCTAAAAATATTGAATTGTTTTTATAAGAAAATAATTTTTCTATGTACAAATTCAATTGGATCTCATTAAATTAAAAAAACCACTTTTGATGATTATTTTTAATATAATTTATATATTTTATATTCAATAAATTTTTTATGCTAATACAATAGCTTTTATTGGGATAAGAAAAGAATAAATCTGATTTTATGAGTGAAAAAATGTATTTTTTTAAAATGTTATTTTACCTCCTTTTAATAAAGAAAAAATTTTAAAGTCATTTTTCTAAACCAATATTTTTATACATGAAAAAATAAACTCTATTTTTAAAAGTTGGATATGAAAATTTATTCTAATTAAATTTTTGGTATTTCTCAGAGAAGTTTACTTTTATTTATTAATACTCAAAAAATAATGAATTTTAATTGAAAACTGACTTTTATTCTAATTTATTGGTATATTTAAATTATATTTCAAATTGTTTTAAAAGTATATTTAGATCAATTATACATCAATTAATCCAATTTAGTTCACTGGAACCAATTTCACAGTGAAATTGAATACTAAAACATTTAAAACTTTTGGAAATTTTCACATTAAAAACTCATGATCTCTTCATGTATATAGAATTAATTTTAAATTAATTTATTCCACTTATGTGATTGGAATTTGTAAAAATGGCATACATTTTTTTAATAATAATAATTTAGATTTTTTAATCTTTTAAACATGGTTTTTTTTAAAAATATTACTAAAAGTAATTAAAATCATCACAATGATTAAGGTAAAAATGAGATTAATTAATGACAATATTTAGAATATAAGGTGTAAAAATGAACCTAAACTTCTCTAAAAATTATTTTGTGGAAATATTTCGACCATTGAATGATTAATTAACTATAATAGTTTATTTTAAACCCTTTTGGGAAAATTATAACGTGGTTCCACTCAAATATTTTCATGAGTACCCAATGTGTCATTTTTTCCACTTATAAAAGGCCTCTTCTCCTCTCCCTATCTTCCCACTTCTCAAACCCTTTTTATTTTCCAATAACATAAAAAATATCCTCTTAAATACCAGCCATTATTTTTATAATCATAACTTTGTGAATAAATCTAACCATGCAATCCCTTTGTTGTAAATCAAAATAAGTTACCAAAATAAGAGGTAACACCTTTCGTAAGCAATTTGTTTTTGTTTATTTATCCACCTCAAAAAATATTTTTATTACATGATTAAATAAATACCTAAGTATTCTAAAAACATTGAGATGTATTTGTATTAATGGTTCTTTCCACACTCACACATACTTCCATCAGATTGGATACTCAATGATAGTTCATGTGTACGGTGGACTACCGCCTCGTGAACCGATGTCATTTTTTTTTCAATTTATACCCTTAAAGGTTAGAAATAATGATGTAATTTATATTTTTATATGATATATTTCATATATATTATGTATTTATATTTATTTAATTATTATATAACACACAACTTCATTTTATCCAATTTTTTGTAAATAGGATAACATTGTTTGTGGACCTGTGGTGTAAAGTCTCATCAAAGAGACGCGATTCATTCCCACTTTACATGAAATTTATTAAGTATTGTTTTAGAAAATGTATAAGATATTTGAAATAATAAATCAACTATAATGATTAAATATAAATATATATACCTGTATTTAATTTACTTTTTTTATTACGATAAGAAAACTCAAACAACGTTCATACGTCCGTACGACCAACCGTCTTCATAAACAATGTATTCCATTTCATATTTCATATGTTGTAGATTATTATAAATATATATATAATTAATACATTCTATATTAATTTCATTATTATCATTATTTTGGTGATTAAATCATAACATAATTAAGAAGAAATAAAATATAAAAAATCAAAACAAATGTGAAAAACAAAGCGGTTATTCCTAGAAATATAACATTAAAATGGAATTATTAATAAACAGGTAATATAAAGTCATAATAAAATAATACTTTTTATTATATATAAGAATATTTTTATGTGTTAGATTTATAAAAATTGTATATTTATTATACAGGAGGGTTGAATGAGTATGAGGAAAGTCAAGATCTAAGGTAAGGGTTTTCTCATATCACATTTATTTTTGTTAGACTTATGACTTATTCACAACTCATTTATTTTATGCAGAGTATATTATGGACATAAATGTATCATATTATTCATATAATTATATTTATTAATAATTAAATATATATTTAATGATATTTCGTTTATAAGGACTATGTTTCAAAACTTACCAAATCAGTAAAGTAAATTTGTCTCAAATTTCTATCTTTGAGACACATGCCATGTTATGAACCTATATTTTTATATAAGGTGTATATAATGACCTTCAAAATTTTATATCATAAAGATAGTTATTTTCAGGATATTTTTATATTACATTAATGTTATTATTTCATTGGGATTATGTTTTAATTTCACCATAGTGGTAACCATTTTTTTCTATAATCACATCGTTTATTGAGAATGTTTATGATTATTCTTCCATTGATGAATTATTATGATCCATCACTCAAGAAACCTCGTGAATTTACTTATCATCTAGTTATTCATTATATCTTTAAGTAATGGTATAATATTTACTCTCTTTTCCTTTTAATATAATTAAGTAAATGTTTTTAATAAAATATGACTTTATTTCTATTTTTCGATTGGAAATATATTTTCTTCTGAAACTATACTTTATAAAAATGGTTTCAAAAATGTGTTATTATTATTTTTAAAATAAAAATTTACCCATGTTTTCCCTTTTTAATAAAAATTTCTTTTAAAATAAATCTCATTTTAATATTACTATCATGAAACTTTTTTATACATTTTAAATAGAAAAAGGAAAGTCCAACATGTATGAATGTACATATTTTCATGATTGTTATTTCATTTAATCTTAATTACATTGTTTAAAAGGTATAATTTTTAAGGAAACGTTTTTTAATAATATTTTTGTAATTAATTATTTTATAAGTGGCTTCAAGTTAAAAGGGTTTCAAAAATATATTATGTTAAAAAACTGTTTTAAATGATTTTCAATTTTACTTTATATGTTTTCTAGGATAATTTTTTCAATTTTTTTAATTATTCCTTTATAAATGTTCAAGAAAAATTGTTTCTAAAAATTTTCAAGCTTCGTTTATAAATTTTTATGGAATTTTTTTTCAAAATATTTTGAGGAGTTATTTATTGGTTTTCAATGAAAAATGCTTCAAAATATTTTCAGGATTTCTTTATAACTGTTCAACAAAAAAGGTCTTAAAAATTCCTTCAAGGATATTATCACAAAAAAAATTTGAACGGTTTTTATGTTCCAAAATTAATTTTTGTCATATAATAATGAATAATTTTCTCAAGAAATGGTTTTAATGATATTAATGATTCTGGTATATTTTTTCATAGAGATTCTTTTAAGAAAAGTGTTTTGAATATGTTATATGTTTTAAAAAACTGAATTTCAATAAAATTTTATTTTACTTTAATAATTAATCAAATTGATATTTTAAAATCATTATCCATCTAAGATGGAATCATTTGATATAGATTAAGATTTATTAGGGAAATGATCCAAGAATACCATTCATATTATTTCTTTACTAGTTTATGTTTTGATGATATGATGTTTTTGAAACATGTCTATCTTATACGAGTTATATTCTCATGAAACCTGATTTATTTCACCGGATATGATTTGATGAAATTATTTTGAAACTTGTCTATTTTGAATAGGTTATTGTATGATGAAATGTTTATGATACCATTTTCACTTCATTAGTTATGAAATGATAATTATGAAACCCATATATTTTTTGGTTCATGTTATGAGGAAGGTTTTATTATCTTATCAAACATGTATGTATGATTTTATTATGTGACGAGTGGTACCTATATCTCCCTCCATTTAATTTGGAAAAGATTTATATCTCATGAGATAATAATGGGAAACAATTAAATAGGTTTGATCCACAATGGGAAACAAGTGAAAATTGATCCAAAATGATAAATAGGTGTGCCGATAAGATAGGGAAACCCGATCCACTAGGGGAATTAGTGGAGACATTATCCACTATGAGATGATGGGGAAACCCAATCCAATATTGTAAAAAGGGGAAACCTGATACACTATGGAAATAAGGGGAAACTCATTCCCCTATGAGGAGAAGTTATAAACAGATCCTCTATAAATAAAGGGTTATGATTAGGGATAGTGGTGTGTCCCACCTAGTAGGTGCATCCCCCATGAAGTTTCCTAATAAGATTTCCCAATAAGTCTTGTCTTAGGGATTTTTTTTCATGTTTAGGATTCTGCCTCAAATTACATGTCTTACTCCTATGTTATTCTTTCATTGATTATGATATTGACTACCTTATTATTCATTCCTCATAAAGTAGCAATCATTATGCCATGAATCTTTATTATTATCATTCATATGTAGGGTACAGTCTTCTAATGTCACTAGTAATTTTTTTTAATGTCAGTTCTTCAAGACTGATGTTAAATATATTCCATGAGTAATTTAAACATAGATTCTAGAAAAACCAGTGTTAAAAGTCCCAGGGGAAGGTTTTTTGTATTGTTTATTTATTAAATGAGATTAAAATCCTACTTTTAATGTCGGTTCATGAAAAAATTATGTTAATATTCCTCACAGAATATTTTTAATGTCTTCTTTTTCAGGAATCGACATTAAAAGTAACACTTCATGCCAGTCTTCCACAGAAAACTATGATAATAATACTCTAAAGTTTTAATTAATTTTTAAATATTTGATTTTACTGGTTGGGGAGCTAAAAAATACATATGGATAAAATGTTATTAACGTGATATGTTGAACATCTCTAAGAGAAGTCTTAGTGAATTCTATCTTTCGATGACCATAATTTTGGATATGAAACTCAATTTGAGTTCTAGAACTAGTAAAATCAAAATGTGGGAAATAATATAAAACTTTTTAAACTTTTTTAATATCATTTTTTTGAAAATAATACATGAATAGTGACTTGTAATGTTGTTTCCTGAAAAATATATGTTAAAATTCATCATAAAAGAATTTTAATGTTGTTTTCTTTCAAGAACCGAATTTAAATGTTATTTTTCACATAATTTTTTTCAAAAAAAATGCATTAACAATGTTGAAAAAGTTTTATTTCGTTTCATAAGATTCAATTTTAGTGTTCATGGAGCTAAAATGAACATACATATCAAAATTTATGGATGTTGGAATTTGACAATCTCTAAAGGAAGTCTTAGAGAAGTCTAACTTCTAACGACTGTAACTTTTGATCCATAACAACATTTGAGCTTCACAACTAGTGAAATTGAAGGTTTGGAAACGAAATAAAACATGGTAAACATTATTAACGTTGGGTTGTTGAAATTATGATGAGAAAATTTACTTTTAATATTGGTTCCTGAAAAAAAATGAAGTTAAAAGATATTTGTTCATGTTGGTTATCAAAAAATCTACATGAAATGCTAGTTTCTCACGCCGGTTATCATAAAAAATATGTCAAAAATGAATATTTTAATATATATTTTAAATATATATAACATAAAAAACTATATTTTCAGGGTTTTTATCATAAAATAGATGTGAATTTTAAAATTTACTATACCACCAATAAGGGATTCCAAATTTTTTATAGCACCATATCAAATTTTTAATTGCTGAATAAAATTTATAATACTGCCTTTTTTTAACCATTTCATTTTTATATTATAAATCTCAAAATATATTGATTTCTTCATGAATTATTTTTATCACCATCATTCCATCAATGAATGTTTTTTGATCTTAATCATTAATCCACTAGTTTTTCTTTCAGTGATCATGTCATTGTATTTTCAATTATTTTTCCATGATTTAAATTATTTATGATTTTTTTATTAATTTATATACCAGTTAATGTTTACTTTTTTTAATATACAATCCTTATTCATATATGGGTAAAACTAAAAACATACTTCATATTCTAAAAAATATTTTATGGTGACACATTGGTTCCCACATCATTCCACTATGATTTGGAAAACCATGAATGTTATGTCAAATATTTATGTTTTTTTTTCTAGATTAAATATGGATTTCATGATATATTATTATATATCAGTAATATAATATATATGTATATAGATATTGAAATTATAATAAATATTTTTTTTTTATTATTGTAATTCCCCAAGCATCCACGATACGTTTCCCTTTGAATAATGTAATAGGTTGCGTTGTACGCAACTTGGAATTTTAACACACCACGACCAATCAAACTAGTCGTTATGAATAGTAATACCCACTTTTTGAAATATTATAAATTTTATCTTTGAAAATGGACTTCATTTTTGGATTCGCAATATCAATATTATCTTAGGGTGATTTTTTGGTATTTTTCTACAAATATACAATTTTTGTTGAATAGTGAAAAACACTGTGTTATTGGTTAAAACCAAAATTTTTATTTAAATAATTTATTTATTTTATTTAAATTTATTTTTGGAAAAAATTGATACATAATACCTATATAATTTCAATGTAATAAATTTGAGTCATTTTATAAGAAGTTTAGATATATAAAAATTTTATTGAACTTTTTACCGTCTTTTACCCACCTCCTAGGAGCATTTGAAAATTTGCATAAAGCTTAATTTTACTAATTATATGAGTTGAATTTAAAAAAACCTAGAGAAACAGCTGATATTAGTAAGTAAAATGTGGTTCAATAAGATGAAAATAATTTTTGGTGAATAGTCACTTTTGACTTTTGTTTACCACGGTTAAAACTAAAGAGGGTAATTAAAAGTAAAAATGATATCATAATTACCTTAAAAAAAGTATTAATTCTATTGTATAAGTGTAATTAGACTAAAAACAACCCTAGGAATAAAATATTACCCCTTTTGATCCGCTTGGATTAGATTAGGAAATTCATTATTATTTTATTTAAAGATGAGTTAAAAGAGTTAAATTCAAAGTTTAATAACTAAACCATTTTTAATATTGGTTGATACACATTATAAATTTGACTATTTTATAAAAATAGTTCATACATAATGGAATTTTATTTATAATTTTTAGATATTAAATAATTTAATTTATTTATGACACAATGATGATGAAATAATACCTTATTAAAGAAAGATTAAAATAATTGATATTATAAATATCCAAATAAATGTAATTTGAGACTTTTGAAGAATTCCACTAATTTTCATGGTTAATATGTCATGTTGGGGTCTATGAAATGAGTTTTTTTATAATTAATAATTATGTGATGAATTTAAGAAAAACAAAATACCAAGTAGTGTCTAAATTGAAATTAAAGTGTTTTTAAAACAAATATTATATTATTATTTTATATTCTATTCCTAAAAATATATGGTTCGGCCAAAGGGCTTAAATAATATTATATATGTAATCAATGAACCACTTAAGATTCTCTTGCATGTTTATAGTATGATTATTAACCATATAATATAAAAAATACAAAGTGACATGGTAAATGTCAAAATATTTAACTAAGAGTTAAATCTAAGAGATAAGTTTAATATAGTGACCCAAACCTCTTTAAAACCTATTGGTTTAGTGGTTTTAGACCCATCCCCACCTTATACTTGAAATAAATCATTTTTTAGCGATTAGAAACCGAAAATTATTATATTATAAAATAATATTTCAATCTTTTCCAAAGGTGCCACTCACCCCTCTTATAAAAGGAAACTTCCTCTTATCTCAAATTCACACCTTCAGAGCCATTTTTCTCTGCAAAACCCTGCCCAAATATCCTCTCAACTGCCATCCCTTTATTCTATAGGCCTTCCTTTAGTTATAATTCCAACTTATGGAGCCCTTTTTATCAAATCAAAAAGAAGAACATGAAGACGAGGTAAATATTTCATCACCTCTTTCAATTTATTTTCTTCATCCACTTCCTCTTTCTTTTTTGTTTCTATTATAAAATAATAACTCTAGTATATTATATATACTGTGATTTTTTTTATAAAAATGGTACAACCATATTCATTATTCTATCGATGATATGAATGGCAAAGTCACTATACGTGCGTACTTACGTCTTACCGTCTCCACGTTGTGGTGTAATTTGTTATTCAAATACTCCATTATTTGGATGGGTATAATAATTAGTATATCTGATGTAAATAATAAATATAACATGATAATTATTCCGTATATATGATATACCATCGTATTATATACTATTTTTATATCAAAATAATGATATTGTCCCTCGTGCGTATGTACGAATTACCGTATCCAGAAACGCGATAATATTCATTCGCCATTGTATCCATTCAAGAATAATTTTCATTTGATGATTAAAAATTAATTTTAAAGACTTAATATTATTCTTAATATGAATAATATACATCCCATTCATAACAAACATTACTAACGTAACAAATCATATAAACGAAAACAAATATCTTAACACCTGAAACAAAGATACTACTGAAATATCATTAACAAAGCAATATTAGAAGATCATATATGAAATAATATTAATGTATATGGTTCCATTATAATTTAATAACAATTATTTCACAATTATAAAAGAAGTTAACCTACCCTCGACCAAGGAAAATTACAATGTAAGGTTTAATTTCACAATCTCTTAATTATCCGAGTTTGTTTTTCCGTAAGTATATACTAGGACCTCTTAATCATCCACATCCGTGTTTCCTTAAAATTTTATTTCAATTTTTTTACTATTTACTAGACAATTGTTTAAAGTCATTTATACCCTTATTTGACCCTATATGTTTTTAAAGGAATCTTTTTTTGTTTTTCAAACAAGGTACTTTATGATATTTTCGACAAAATTAAGGTAATAATTTTCTTTAACTTATACAGTGGGTGAAGCTAATTTCTACCATTATATCATCATTGAAGCTTCTATTACAATATTATACGAAAATTTTCAAAATAAATTTTTTATTTTATAATTACATGACTGTAACAACCCAAGATTTAACGAAAAATATCCTTTTTAATTTCTTTAATGTATTGTGTTATACGCTACACCAAAAAGAGATTTCACAACACACATCTCTGACCTGGCTTGAATTACACGCAATCGCGACCTTTCACGATAGCGTGTGTTGTACGCAACACCAAGTTTCGCTAAACAACAATATGTTGTTAAAATATTATTAAAACTAGCCGTTATGAATAGTAGTAACCACTTTTTGAAATTTTGTAAATTTAATTTTTTTTAAATGGACTTCATTTTTGGATTCGGAATTTCAAAATTAGCTTAGGGTGAAATTTTGGTACTTTACGGATAACTTTCATATTCTGATGAATAGTGAAAATTACTAAATTATAATTAAAAACATCTTTTTTAATCGAAATAATTAATAGTGATAAATTTTTAATTTGAGTGGTTTTAAAGTATATTTAGAATATATTTTTACAATTTAATACAATGTTGGTCATTGGATGTAATTTCACATTCAATCCAGTTATAAACAAGTGCCAATCTTTTGATAGTTATTATCTCTTAAAAACACGCTAATTGTTTTGACGATGGGAATTAATTTTTAAATTAATTAATGCAACTAATATGTCTTGAATTTTGGTAAAATAGACATCATTTTTGAGTTCATAATTTCAAATATAGCTTAGGCCTAATTTTTGGCATTTTTCTAAAAAACTTCAATTTTTGATGAATAGTGAAACCACTAAGTGGTAGGTTAAAAACAGAATTTTTCATAAAACTTAATATTACCGCTTCTGTGAATGGAATTTCGAAAATCTGACAGACACGGTTGATATCAGTAAGTAAAATGTGGTTCAATGAGATAAAAATAATTTTTTGGTGAATAGTAACTTTTTACTTTTTTTTCCCGCGGTTAATAGTAAATAGGGTAACTAAGGGTAAATATGATATTACTATTACCCTAACACATGTCCTAATTCTATTGGATAAGTGTAATTCGACCTAAAACAACCTTATGAATATAATATGACCATTTAGGTCCACTTGGATTAGATTATGACATTTAATATTATTTTATTTAATGAATAGTTAAAATAGTTGAAATCAAAGTTTAATAAGTAAATCATTTTTAATATGGGGTTATACAAAAGATAAATTTGATTATAAATATTCATTAGAAATATAAAAGGCTTTCCTACATAATGGTATTTTATTTGTAATTTTTATACATTAAATAATTTAATTTATTTATGACACAATGATGATGCAGTAATTATCTTATTAATGAAATATTGGCATAATTGATGTTATAAACACCAAAATAAATGTAATTTGAGACTCTTTATGAATTCCACTAATTTTATATGTTACTATGATATATTAGTGTTTATTTAATCAACTTGGTTCGAACATATAATTCTTATATGACTTTCACAAAAATAATATATCAAATAGTGTCAAAATTGACACAAAATAGTTTTTAAATCAAATATTATATTATTAATTGTTATTTTATTCCTAAAAATCTATGGTTCGGCCAAATGAAATATATAAGGATATATCTATTAATAATAAACAATTTGGGGTTCGTTTGGCATGTTATAGTAAGTGTATTAACCATATAGTGTAAGAAAACAAAAAGACACGGTAAAAGTTAAAATATTTAACTTAGAGTTAAATCAAATTGATAAGGTTAAAATAATAACCTAAACTTGTATAAATCCTATTGGTTTATAGGAATTCGACCCATCCCCACTTTAGCTTAGAAATAAGACACTTTGGAACCATTATAAACCAATTTTGACTTTAATATAAAATAATATTTTGAGATATTCCTAAGGTGCCCCTCTCCTCCCTCATAAAAGGACACCTCCACCCCCTCCTCCTCACACCAATTTGAGCACTCAAGCTCGGAAAACCCCTGCCAAAATACCTTCTCCACTTCCCTATAATAATCCTAGAGGTCCTGGTCTTCTTCAAAGACCAATCATAGTTCCCTAAGTGGAGGATTCAAAGAGGCGTTTCAAAGAAGAGGTAATATCCATTACCGATCTTTTCAATTTCTTTTTTCTTCAACTTCTTCTTATTTAGTTGTTTCATGACAAAGTAATAACATCAGTATTACTTACATACTGATATGTTATTATAAATATGAAACAACCCTAATTCACCTTCTATCCATCCTACGGAAAAATGAAATCACCACGCGTGCGTACGTACGGAATACCGTTTCCACGCCGTGGTGTAATCTATTTTCCACCACCACCTTAATAGGATGGGTATAATGGTGTAATGAGTAACTATATTTAATTATTATAAAGTGATATTGATACTGAAATAGCCTACATACACTTCAACACAATTCCACGACCATGGGAACGATATCATCGCTTGTGCGTACGTACGGACTACCGTCTCCACGATGCGATGAGATTCATTCTCAATGATTAACAATTCATGAATGATTATAAAGTATATATAATAAGTACTAATGAAATATATGACATAATAATGATACTGGATTTATGTAAATTTATATGTATGTCATCTACTTAATTCAATTCACTTCAATAAGGAAACAAAAACAACGTTCATGCGAACGTACGGACTACCGTCTCCATGAACGGTGTATTTCATTCCATTTATCGATATATTTTATATATATATATATATATATATTCTGAATATATATTATATATAAATCATGTTTTACATTCTGGATATAAGTTATCATGATCCAAGTAATCATATTAATAATTACAAGTTAAAAACACGAACGACAGATGAGACGATTTTACCCAAAACGCTACTTTAACATGAATTTACAAAAGAACGGGTAAAATAAATTCATAAGTGGACCATAGATGATATAATAACAATGAATATGATTCTGTAATAAGTCAATAACTTGATTTAAATCATTATACAGGAGGTTTGGACACTTACAAAGCAAGTCGGATCTAAGGTAAGGGAAAATATCACAATCTCATTTTTATCCGAGATTGTTTTTACATTGGATTTTACTGGGGTGTATTTTATCATCCACATCCATGTTACTTCAATATGTAATATTATTTACATCCACCTACAATTGTTTAAATCCAATTTTACCCTTCAGTGAGTTTTTAGTAAAAGATATGAAAGGAATCTTTTGTCGTTTTTCGTACGAGGTAATTTTTGACTTTTCCGACAAAAGTACGAAGAATGTTTTTTTAACTTATACGGAATGAATGTATTTTTAAAACATTATTTCAAAGAAGCTTCCTTTACACGTTTTCAAGTTTATTTTTAATCAACTTCTTTTAGTTTAGAATTGTATGACATGTTATGAAAGGAAAAGTGTTTTTGAAGAAGAAAGGATATTTTCCTCAAGAATGGAGTTCAAGTGTTTTATCAAAATTATTTTCCATCTAAGATAATAAAGGGTTCTGTTTTTATCCCTATTATTACATTTATTTGATTATGTTGTGATGGAATTATTTTTATGAATTATTTTATCTTATATGAACAGTTTCATGATGTCATGATGTTTAAGATTCCCATTTGTATTACATGGGTTATGCAATGATGTAAGATTTATGATTTTGTGGCACACATAAGAATGGCATCATTATGGGATGGGTGGGACCTATATCTCCCTCCAATGAATTGGGTAAAGATTTTATATCTCATGAGATAGACATGGATGGAACGGTAGGTTATACCGGTTCAGTGAAACAGGACTGAAACGAGGGTGACTCGGTTTAGAAAGGGACTTTGTCCACTAAGATAGTCTTGGCAATGAGTCTTGACTAACAAGAAATGATTCTCTATGATTATGTGTGTATGCCACAAAGTTTCATGTTTTAAGTTATGATTATTGTGATTACATTTCACTGCCATGATTTATCCCATGTTATGAAATTATGATCTCTTTTGCAGGTTAAGATTTCCAAAAGTTATGTTCTTGTGTATACGATGAGATTTATATTTCTTTTGTTTACCCTTACTGAGCATTTGAGCTCACCCTTTTATGTTTTCTTTTCCCCAGGATATAAAGAAAGGTTTTAGGTTAAAAAAAGGAAGATCTTTATGGGAGATATTGGAGATTTTTCACCACGATTAGAAGATTACGTTCCGAGTTTCCAAAGACACTAAACTATTACGATCCTTGTGTGTGTATTTTTTGTTATGTACTATGTATTCCGCAAAAGTAATGTAATGTCCATGTACGTCAAGCTTCAGGTCTCTATAGTTGGTATCAGTGGAAAGGTTTAGTCAACCTTTGGAAACTAGGATGCGAGAACTTTAGTGAGGTCCCTAGAGATATTTCTATGGTATGTATAAGGATGTCTCTAAGGTTAAGTATACGTATAGTTTATAGTCCTAGAATTGCGCAAACGATCTTAGAATTTAACCTAAGATGTTAGATATTGAGGGTACTCACCCTTTATTATGTTGTTTTCCCTATCATGATTTTTGCCTCTCACACTATTCTTTTTGGGTTTTAGACGATGGCTGGAACCTAAAGGAACCGTGTTGATCAATGCAATGGACAATGCAATGATTTTCCTCCTGAACAGACAAATTTTATGGGAGATGGAGTGAAAAATATTATTGCTATACTTACACAAGCTATGAATCATTATGGACTTCCAAATGAGCAGAGAAGGGAACAATATTCTATTGAGTCCTTCATTAGGCAACGTCCACCTTCTTTCAGTGCGACTTCCGATCCACTTGTTGCTGAACAATGGATCAGTACCACAGAAAAGATATTTTCAGTTATTCAATGTTCTGAACATGATAAAGTCATATTAGCAGTATATCGTTTGGAAGGTGAAGCTGATCAATGGTGGAATCTTATCAAGAATACGAGGCCAAGAGATGAAATTGAGTCCATGGAATGGGACGAGTTCAAGAACTTGTTTTTCAGTAAGTACTTCCCTCGTATTCTTCAAACAATGATGGAAAAGGAGTTTCTTGAGCTGAAGCGGAAGGATGATGAATCTTTTGGTATATACGAAGCGAATTTTACAAGACTTGTAAGGTATGCATCTGGCATTATCATCCAAACTAAAAGTAAAGTTGATCGATTATTTAGTGGTTTAAAACCAAGTCTTCGAAGGGTATTAGCTATAAGAGACTTCAGTAGCTATGAAGAAATTGTGCGTAGTGCTATCAAGGTAGAAATAGAAGTTGGTGTTACATATCCATCTCATCGTTTTGACAAGAAATGAAAGATGGAGTTCAAGGATAAATCTCAGAATAATGGTGAAAAGAAGATGAATGTTTCCTTATGCACAATGTGTGGAAAGAAGCATGGTGGAGATTGTCTTAAAGGGACTAGAAAATATTTTAAGTGTGGAAAAGAAGGTCATCGAGAAGCTGAGTGTCGAAGTAATTGAAAAAGGGTTTCTAATGATGTGAATAAAGAAAAGACTGATGAGAAAGCACCACCAACACTTCAATGCTTCAAGTGCAAGGAAATGAGGCATTATGCTAATAAATTCCTTAATCCAAGGGTTAGTGATGATCGACATGAGTAACCGCTTAAGGCAAAGGACAAAGGGAAGTCACATGCGATCACTATTGGCGATGTTGAATATGACAACGATGTGGTGGAATGATTAAGTGTTTATGTAATGGGATTCCAAAATAATGTTGTATCATGGAGTATTGGAATATTTATGTATTGGTCTAATGTGGCATTCAAAGTGATTGAGATATTTTTGGAAATAAGATGATATGCGCATAATGAAGGGAAAACGAGAAAATGAAATGTTTAACAGTATTCATGAGCTCATGATTGATATAAGGACTAAGTGATATCATGGTTTGAGTATATAGAATTTTGAGGATTTTGGTATATGGAAAATATTAACTTTTAACTACATTCAAGTTTTCACTATGGTTCAATGTGTATTCAAGAGAATTCATGATTAAGGCCTTTGAATGTTTGGAATGTGACTAACAAGACATATCTTATGATATATGGGGATCAACGACAGTATTAAATCTCTGGTAATCATTTCCACTATATTATGAGAGTGGAATGCAGTATTATGGATAAGACTAAAGATTAGAATGGATTATGTTGGACATAAGTTAGGATAAAACGTTTTTCGATATTAATGATGGGATGTTATAGTAATATATCTTTAGAAAAAGGACAACCTGCAGGACAGGCGACAGCCCATCGCGTCAGACAAGGCTTGTGGGAATCGAACCCACAACCGAAGTGTGACTGGATTTTATCACCTACCACTGGCCTATAGGATTTCCTTGTTTAGTAAAAACTAGTTTTATTATATTAAGCATTATGATATATGAAGTATAAGTCCATTTCAGGAACCATATATGATTAATCTCACTATAGATTGACTTATGTATATTTAATAACTTTTGCTAACCTTTTGTTTGAGACAGATGGAATGACCCGTCATTCTATCACATGATCTGCTAACACTTCACGAATAACAAATTAAACTTCATTTATTTAAGAGATTAAGTGGAAATTGTTCAAGGCACGAACAACAGTGAGATTGTACCAAAATAAAGTAAGTATCTATTCTAATTCAAATTCTTTAACTTTAGGGAAACGATTTTGAAAACCAAAAATGTTGTCCTAGTGCTCTTATATCTGATTAATCAGATGGTACCTTAGATCGTCACAAATTTATGGATTTGTGATTGTTGGCTTTTCCACATCCATGTTCTCTACCACTCTCCATCAGAACATGATGGTTAGATTTTTCTTCCATATCCATATTTTCACCTATGTGGAAACCCAATGATTAGTTTATTTGGGTAACCGTTACGTTTCATACTTTCATTTTTAAAGATTGGTTTTGGTATTCCTTTTTACGATGTGGGTTTCTATTAAAGAAACTTTCGAATAGTAAACCATTTATAACCCCGACGAATTTCGAGGGCGAAATACATTTTAAGGGGGGTAGAATGTAACAACCCAAGATTTTACGAAAAATATCCTTTTTAATTTCATTAATGTTTTGTGTTATACGCTAAACCAAAAGGATCTTTCAAAACACACATCTCTTACCTGGCTTGAATTACACGCAATCGTGACCTTTCACGATAGCGTGTGTTGTACGCAACACCAAGTTTCGCTAAACAATGATATGCTGTTTAAATATTATTAAAACTAGCCGTTATGAATAGTATTAACCACTTTTTGAAATTTTGCAATTTTTTTTTTAAAAATGGACTTCATTTTTGGATTCGGAATATCAAAATTAGCTTAGGGTGAAATTTTGGTACTTTTCGGATAACTTTCATATTCTGATGAATAGTGAAAATTACTAAATTATAATTAAAAACAACTTTTTCAATCGAAATAATTAATAGTGATAAATTTTTAATTTGAGTGGTTTTAAAGTATATTTATAATATATTTTTACAATTTAATACAATGTTGGTCATTGGATGTAATTTCACAATCAAACCAGTTATAAACAAGTGTCAATCTTTTGATAGTTATTATCTCTTAAAAACACGCTAATTGTTTTGAAACCGGGAATTAATTTTTAAATTAATTAATGCAATTGATATGTTTTGAATTTTGGTAAAATAGACATAATTTTTGAGTTCATAATATCAAATATATCTTAGGCCTAATTTTCGGCATTTTTCTGAAAAACATCAATTTTTGATGAATAGTGAAACCACGAAGTGGTAGGTTAAAAACTGAATTTTGCATAAAACTTAATTTTACCGCTTCTGTGAATGGAATTTCGAAAATCCGACAGACACTGTTGATATCAGTAAGTAAAATGTGGTTCAATGAGATAAAAATAATTTTTTGGTGAATAGTAAATTTTTACTTTTTTTTACCGCGGTTAATAGTAAATAGGGTAACTAAGGGTAAATATGATATTACTATTACCCTAACAAATGTCCTAATTCTATTGGATAAGTGTAATTCGACCAAAAACAACCTTATGAATATAATATTACCATTTAGGTCCACTTGGATTAGATTATGACATTTAATATTATTTTATTTAATGAATAGTTAAAATAGTTGAAATCAAAGTTTAATAAGTAAATCATTTTTAATATGGGGTTATACATAAGATAAATTCGACTATAAATATTAATTAAAAATCTAAAAGGATTTACTACATAATGGTATTTTATTTGTAATTTTTGTACATTAAATAATTTAATTTATTTATGACACAATGATGATGCAGTAATTATCTTATTAATGAAATATTGGCATAATTGATGTTATAAACACCAAAATAAATGTAATTTGAGACTTTTTATGAATTCCACTAATTTTATAGGTTACTATGATATATTAGTGTTGATTTAATCAACTTGGTTCGAACATATAATTCTTTTATGACTTTCAAAAAAATCATATATCAAATAGTGTCAAAATTGACCCAAAATAGTTTTTAAATCAAATATTATATTATTAATTGTTATTTTATTCCTAAAAATCTATGGTTCGGCCAAATGACTTAGATAAGGATATATATATTAATAATAAACAATTTGGGGTTCGTTTGGCATGTTATAGTAAGTGTATTAACCATATAGTGTAAGAAAACAAAATGACACGGTAAAAGTTAAATTATTTAACTTAGAGTTAAATCAAATTGATAAGGTTAAAATAATAACCTAAACTTGTATAAATCCTATTGGTTGATATGATTTCGACCCATCCCCACTTCATCTTCGAAATAAGACACTTTGGAACCATTATAAAACGATTTTGACTTTAATATAAAATAATATTTTGAGATATTCCTAAGGTGCCCCTCTCCTCCCTTATAAAAGGACACCTCCCCCCCCCTCCTCCTCACACCAATTTGAGCACTCAAGCTCGGCCAACCCCTGACAAAATACCTTCTCCACTTCCCTAGAATAATCCTATAGGTTCTGTTCTTCTTCAAAGACCAATCTTAGTTCCCTAAGTGGAGGATTCAAAGAGGCGTTTCAAAGAAGAGGTAATATCCATTACCGATCTTTGCAA
The DNA here is from genome assembly GCA_963277665.1 of Viscum album. NCBI lineage: Eukaryota > Viridiplantae > Streptophyta > Magnoliopsida > Santalales > Viscaceae > Viscum > Viscum album. The sequence continues at coordinate 1,402,837,088 of OY728120.1, read as the reverse complement.
TTTATTTCTTCTTCAACTTCTTATTCTTTAGTTGTTTCATGACAAAGTAATAACATCAGTATTACATACATACTGATATGTTATTATAAATATGAAACAACCCTAATTCACCTTCTATCCATCCTACTGAAAAATGAAATCACCGCGCGTGCGTACGTACGGAATACCGTCTCCACGCCGTGGTGTAATCTATTTTCCACCACCACCTTAATAGGATGGGTATAATGGTGTAATGAGTAATTATATATAATTATTATAATGTGATATTGATACTGAAATAGCCAACATACACTTCAACACAATTCCACGACCATGGGAACGATATCATCGCTCGTGCGTACGTACGGACTACCGTCTCCACGACGCGATGAGATTCATTCTCAATGATTAACCATTCATGAATGATTATAAAGTATATATAATAAGTACTAATGAAATTTATGACATAATAATGATACTGGATTTATGTAAATTTATATGTATGTCATCTACTTAATTCCATTCACTTCAATAAGGAAACGAAAACAACGTTCATGCGTACGTACGGACTACCGTCTCCGTGAACGGTGTATTTCATTCCCTTTATCGATATATTATATATATATATATATATATATTCTGAATATATATTATATATAAATCATGTTTTACATTCTGGATATAAGTTATCATGATCCAAGTAATCATATTAATAATTACAAGTTAAAAACACGAACGACAAATGAGACGATTTTACCCAAAACGCTACTTTAACATGAATTTACAAAAGAACGGGTAATATAAAGTCATAAGTGGACCATATATGATATAATAACAATGAATATGATTCTGGAATAAGTCAATAACATGATTAAATCATTATACAGGAGGTTTGGACACTTACAAAGGAAGTCGGACCTAAGGTAAGGGAAAATATCACAATCTAATTTTTATCCGAGATTGTTTTTACTTTGGAATTTACTGGGGTGTATTTTATCATCCACATCCATGTTCCTTCAATATGTAATATTATTTCCATCCACATACAATTTTTTAAATCCAATTTTACCCTTTGGTGAGTTTTTAGTAAAAGATATGAAAGGAATCTTTTGTCGTTTTTCGTACGAGGTAATTTTTGACTTTTCCGACAAAAGTACGTAGAATGTTTTTTTTAACTTATACGGCATGAATGGATTTTTAAAACATTATTTCAAAGAAGCTTCCTTTAAAAGTTTTGAAGTTTATTTTTAATCATCTTCTTTTATTTTAGAATTGTATGACATGTTATGAAAGGAAAATTGTTTTTGAAGAAGAAAGGATATTTTCCTCGAGAATGGAGTTCAAGTGTTTTATCAAAATTATTTTCCATCTAAGACAATAAAGGGTTCTGTTTTTATCCCTATTATTACCTTTATCTTATTATGTTGTGATGGAATTATTTTTATGAATTCTTTTATCTTATATGAACAGTATCATGATGTCATGATGTTTAAGATTCCCATTTGTATTACATGGGTTATGCAATGATGTAAGATTTATGATGTTGTGGAACATATAAGAATAGTATCATTATGAGATGGGTGGGACCTATATCAACCTCCAATGCATTGGGTAAAGATTTTATATCTCATGAGATAGACATGGATGGAACGGTAGGTTATACCGGTTCAGTGAAACAGGACTGAAACGAGGGTGACTCGGTTCAGAAAGGGACTTTGTCCACTAAGATAGTCTTGGCAATGAGTCTTGACTAACAAGAAATGATTCTCTATGATTATGTGTGTATGTCACAAAGTTTCATGTTTTAAGTTATGATTATTGTGATTACATTTCACTGCCATGATTTATCCCGTGTTATGAAATTATGATCTCTTTTGCAGGTTAAGATTTCCAAAAGTTATGTGCTTGTGTATACGATGAGATTTATATTTCTTTTGTTTACCCTTACTGAGAATTTGAGCCCACCCTTTTATGTTTTCTTTTCCCCAGGATATAAAGAAAGGTTTTAGGTAAAAAAAGGGAAGATCTTTATGGGAGATATTGGAGATTTTTCACCACGATTAGAAGATTACGTTCCGAGTTTCCAAAGACACTAAACTATTACGATCCTTGTGTGTGTATTTTTTGTTATGTACTAAGTATTCCGAAAAAGTAATGTAATGTCCATGTACGTCAAGCTTCGGGTCTCTATAATGACTTCTGAATTATTTCAATATAGAAAGAGATATTTCTCTCAAGAATATTTTATTTCTTCTATGTCAACATTATTTGATGGATTTTAATATTTTTTGAAGTTGATTTATTATGAAACAAAACATTGATACTGTATTGGTGGTTTTGTGATATTTTTGACTATGGATGTGTTGTTTTTACACCATTCATGGTTTATGGATAAAGTATTGACATTTCGTATGGTAGTTTTAATACAAATGTTTATGTTATGGTTAAACCTTTTCAAATGAGGAATGCATTGGACTTAGTAAGTGATGGGTGGAGCATTATATAGCTTCTCAATGAATAAGTAAGTCTCATGGGACAAACTTGTGTCTTTCCCCTAGCCTATTACAAAATAATATTTCTATTCTTGGCACATGTCCTTGACTATGTGGTTATGAAGTCTGGCATTATGCATTCCATCATTATGAAAGTGGCTATTGATATTGAATGTGAATATTCGACTAGTAGAATATCCTTGTGAATAAGTAAATGGAATTATTTGATTTTATCTTTTCCATATTATGCTTAATTTCAAGTTTAAAATATTTTGTTTTAGTCATATACATTGACATATATGTTTATGCTTATTTATGAATGTTTCCTCTATATTGTTATCCTTACTGAGAATCTGAGCTCGTCACTATCAATGTTTTTTTCCAGGATGTGAAGAAGTATATCATTACTGACTTGTAGTGATAGTCTAATGGATATGATTGTGGCCAATGGTGACTACGTTGTTGAAGTTTTTCATTTTATAATGTAATCTAAATCCTATGAATGTATCTATTATTTCCAAGGCTACTAAACAAATCGGTCATTTGAGACTTGATCTTTTGTGATCATGCCAATGTTCTATAATAATGCATAGAATTTGGGTAACTAGTGTTGGGTTGTTACAGTTGGTATTAGAAGAAGTTTAGTACAAACAATGGATGATATATTTAGAAAAACTATGATTATAGAACATTACCCTAAGATAGACTTTGAGGATTAGTATAGAAGAACTTCCAAGAATTTTGGTACTGTTGAGATTTTGTGAGTTTTCCATGAAATACATCACTATCTGGATACGAGTAGGTAGAGGTAGATATGGAATAGATCTACCTAGTGGTAAAACCAAAAAACAACGCTTTGATCTAGACTTGAACGGGGACTAGTACACGACAACGAGCCTTACTGCAATCTTGGGTACGACACTCCTGGAGGATATGTTTAGGATAATTCTCATTTTCTTTAAAACCCATTAAAAAGGGTTTATTAGTATATACTTACAAAAAGAAAACATTTTCATGATTATGGATTATATAAATAAACTGTTCAATTAATCTTAATTTTTTTACAAGTTTAGAATTATGTATTGCTATTCATAAAAAAATCTAGTGTATGCCATTCTTTTGAAATGGAACATAGTGGAAGGAATAGAAATTGTATGAACACATGTAATACATGTAGGTATTTCCCTCCTACTCAAGATAATTATTGTGGATATGGTGATCCAACTGTTGTTGATTAGCTTATCAACATACTGGGACAACTCACTCAGGTTATGAATAATAACCTTACCCATATGGAGCACCCTGATCCACAACATGGAGGATCAATTTTAGACCGCTTCATGAGGAAACAACCATGAACATTCAATGTGAGTAAAAAATACATTAGTAGATAAGAAACCGATAAATTCTTTAGAGAAAATATTTCATGCTTTGGGGAGTAGCGAAAAGGAAAAAGTTTTCATGGCAGTTTATCGCCTCACGGGAGATGCATATCAATGGTGGTCATTAATAAAAAAAATGAATAAGTATCAAACATGGAATGGAGGCATTTTCAAGAGATTTTCTTAGAAAAATAATTTCCTCGTTAGCATCGAGTGGATATCTAATGATAATTTATGAGTTTGATGTAAAAGGAGGATGGGATTGTCGAAAAATATGAGGGTAACATTACAAGGTTATAAAGGCATGGAAAAGATTATATACGTAACCCAATGAGTCATATTGATTGATTATTTTATGGGCTAAAACCATTTCTTCATCGATAATTTGTATCAAAATATTTCTCATCATACTAATATATTGTCTCATGTGCTATCAAGATAGAAAAATAATTATCTCTATCTTAAAACTTTAATGAAAAGCAGGAGAAGAAGAGATCTGATGAACACTCCAGAAATATAAATAAGGGGAAGAAGGGAAAGGTTTATTATCCATCATGCGGTAAATGTGGGAAGAAACACCATGGTACATTCCTGAATGGAATGAGAGTCTATTATAAGTGGGGTGAAAAAGGGAACCAAGCTCGTGATTGCCAGGGGAAGAAAGTGGTTGTCAATGTTGAATGCTACAATTGTAGAGAAAAGAAGAATTATGAAAATGAATATCCTAAGAACAAAGGGAACTTACCTTAGGAAAGGCCAAGGGATCAAGGCCAAGCTTGTGTGATCACTACTACTAAGGTTGAAGTTCTGAAAGATGTGGTGGCAGGTAATTTAATGGTTTCCTCAAGTTTAGCCAATGCTTTATTTGATTCTGGATCATCACATTGTTTCAGATCTTCTTAGTTTGCTAAGAAAATTAGAAATTTCCAATTTTATTTAACAAGGGATTTGTCAGTTAAAACTCTTAAGGGAAGTGTCATTGCAACAATTTTTTGTGAATCAGTTCCCATTAGGGCATATTAATTTTCTTTATCTGATAATCCCATCGTCATATAGATGATTTAATTTGATATAATCCTTGGTATGTATTGTATTTCAGACCATGATGTGAAAATATATTATAAGAATAAGGAGGTTACAATTCTCGATGATGAAAAGTTGTACCTTATATTTAGAGAAGAAAATTCATCACCTAATTCTTATCTAGATCCACCCCCAATAGATCAACTAAATTCAATTACTGGGGACGAAAATAATGAAATAACTATGGGTGAGGAAAAGAATGTTCAATTAGATGATGTACCTATTGTGGACTGAAATGTTGATGTGTTTCCAGAGGATTTATTGGGACATCCTCCAGAATGAGAAATTGAGTTTTCAATTGATTTAATTCATGGTTCAAGGCCCATATCAAAGACCCCTTATAGAATGGCCACTGTGGAATTAATGAGACTAAAGAAAAAACTAGAGGAATTTAATAATAAGGGATTTATTCTTCCTAGTGTTTCTCCATGGGGAGACCTTGTTCTTTTTGTTAAGAAGAAAGATAGATCTAGGAGGTTGTGCATTGACTACCTGGATATAAATTCTATAACAATAAAGAACAAGTATCCCCTACTTAAAGTTGATGATTTATTCGACCAACTTCATGGAGATAAATATTTTTCAAAGATTGACCATCGATCTGGATATCATCAGTTGTGTGTGAAAAAGGAAGACATTTCGAAAACAACATTTTGAACCAGGTATGGGCATTAAGAGTTTATAGTAATTCCTTTTGGATTAACTAATTCACCCTCTTTCTTCATGGATATAATGAATAGAGTTTTCAAGAAATATATTGATGAATTTGTAGTTGTATTTATTGATAATATCTTAGTATACCTCAAAAGATACGAAGATCATGAAAATCACTTGTGCATTATCCTAAGGATTCTTAGAATAAATGAATTATATGGGAAATTTAGCAACTATGAATTCTGGCTTCAGGAGACTTCTTTTATTTCCCATATTGTCTCTAAGGATGGAATCTCTATTGATCCTTCAAAGACCAAGGAAATATAAGAATGGCCAACACTGACAAGTATAACTGAGTTATGCAGTATTATTGGTTTAGCAGGTTATTATCGACGTTTCATCTATAATTTTTTCTGGTTAGCTAACCCATTAACCAATATCACATGAAAATGGGTTAAATTTTTTTTTGGAAAAAGTGTGTGAAGAATGTTTTGAATAATTGAAGAGAAGATTATTAAATTCTCTTATCATGACTATACCATCAGGGAACAATGGGTTTGTTATTTATAGTGATGCTTCAAAGAATAGACTTGGTTGTGTCCTTATATAGATTGATAGAGTTATTTCCTATTCAGCATGGTAACTAAAAATTCATGAAAAAAAATATCCCAGTAATGATCATGAGTTATCAGCTGTAATATTTGACCTAAAAATATGGAGACACTATCTCAATGGTAAAAAATGTGAGATTTATACTGATCACAAGAGTTTGAAGTATATTTTCTCACAAAAAGAACTCAATGTGAGGCAATGGAGATGGCTTGAACTACTCAAAGATTATGATTTCACTATATACTACCACCCGAGGAAGGAAAATAAGGTGGCAGAGGCTTTGATTATAATGGATCATGGAGTTTTGAACAAGATGTTAATTGAAAGGGATCCTATTTTCATAGATCTAGTAATGATGGATATGGGAATAACCATAGAAGGTGAAACATCAATTATTTTTCAAATGGTTTCCAAACCATCATTACTAGAAAGTATAAAGAGTTCTCAGACTAATGATGATTAGTTTCAAAATAATATTAAAGCTATGAATGAGGGGATATTGAATGAATTCATATATGAAGATGGAATTTTGAAATTTGGGAAGAGACTTTGTGTTCCTAATATACCTGATATAAAAATGTAATTGTTGGACGATTCTCATATATCCAATTTCTCTATACACTATGGGAGCACCAAGATGTATAGTGACTTGAAAGAAAACTTTTTTTGGGACTACATGAAGAGGAAGATTGCTAACTTTTTGTCAAGATGTATGGTTTTTCAACAAGTGAAAGTTTGAAGGCAACAACCTGGAGGAGTCATGCAACCTCTTCCCATACCTGAGTGGAAATGGGAAAATATTATGATGGAATTTGTCATGGGGATACCAAAGACAATTAGAAAGAATGATGTAATATGGGTCATTATTAATCATCTTACCAAGTCATCACATTTATTACTATAAGAGATGATTTACCACTTGACCATTTAGTAAAACTGTGTATTAAAAATGTTTGAAGACTTCATGGAGTACCCCTATTGATTTTTTCTTATTGTGATCCCCATTTTCTATCAAGATTCTGGAAATGTCTTTAGAAGGCCCTAGATACTGAACATAATTTGAGCACTGCATACCACCCTCAAACCGATGGACAATTAGAACAGAATATTCAATCCTTAGAAGACAAGTTGAGATCTTGATCACATGACTTTCAAGGTACCTTGGATCAATATTTACCTCTGGTAGAATTTCCCTATAAAAATATCTTCCATTCAAGTATTTAGATGGCACCATATGAAGCATTATATGGAAAGAGATGTCACACACTAACTAGTTGGGATGATGTTAGTGAATGAAAACTTGTAGGCCCTGAACTTGTTGAGGAAACAATAGAAAAGGTAAAGGTTATCCCAACCCACATCAAAGCTGTCCAAAGTAGGAAAAAGAGATATGATGATAAACGAAGGAAGTATTTGGAATTTCAATTAGGAGACCATGTTTTCTTGAAGGTATCTCCATGGAAGGGTGTTATATGTTTCAGTAAGAAGGGTAAATTGAGTCCCAATTACATCGGACCATTCAAAATTCCAGAATGAATTGGAGTTGTAGCTTATCATTTGGAAATGCCTCCAAGTATCTCCAATGTTCATGATGTATTCCACGTATCACTATTGAGAATATACATGCCTAACCCAAAGCATGTACTCACCTATGAGGAAATTGAACTGGAACATGATCTGTCTTATTGTGAAGAGCCTGTAAAAATTCTTGATACCAGAGAAAAAGTGCTAAGAAACCGGATGACTCATCTGGTAAAAGTTCTATGGAGAAATTATAAGATGGAAGAGGCAACGTGAGAACCCAAGGAACATATAATGAAGAAAAACCAAAATATTTTTATACAATAATATTCTAGAAATTTCGAGGATGAAATTATTTTAAAGAGGTAAGAATTTAACACCACAAGCTTCCATGTTACATTTCTCTTTTAATAATGCAATAGCTTGCGTTGTACGCAATTGGAGTTTTGACACACCACGACCAATCAAATTAGCCATTATGAATAGTAATACTGAATTTTTAAAAAGTTTAAAAGTTTATCTTTCAAAATGGACTTCATTTTTGGATTTGGAATATTGAAATTAGCTTAGGATGAATTTTTGGTATTTTTCTGAAAACTTTCAATTTTTGATGAATAGTGAAGACACTACGTTATTGGTTAAAACCAAATTTTTTATTTAAATAATTTTTTATTTTATTTAAATTCATTTTAGTTCAAAATTGCTACAGAATACGTATATAATTTCAAGGTAATTTATTGGAGTCCTTTTATAATAAGTTTAGATATACAAAAATTTTATTGAAATTTTTACCGTCTTTTACCCACCTCCTATGAGCATTTGAAAATTTTCATAAAACATAATTTTACCACTTTAGTGAGTTGAATTTAAAAAATGCGAGAGATTTGGTTGATATTATTAAGTAAAATTTGGTTCAATAAGATGAAAATAATTATTGGTGAATAGTAACTTTGGACTTTTATTTAGCACAGTTAAAAGTAAATAGGGTAATTAAGGGTAAAAATGATATCATAATTACCCTAATACATGTATTAATTCTATTAGATAATTGTAATTCGACCAAAATAAACCTTAGGAATAAAATATTACCCCCTTTGGTAAACATTAATTAGATTAGGACCTTTATTACTATTTTATTTAAAAGAGTTAAAAGAGTTAAATTCAATGTTTAATAACTACAACATTTTTAATATAGGGTTACAAAAAATATAAATTCGACTATAAATATTAATTATAAAGATAAAAATATTTCCTACATAATGGTATTTTATTTATAATATTTATATATTAAATAATTTAATTTATTTATGACACAATCATGATGCACTAATTACCTTATTAAAGAAAGATTAAAATAATTGATATTATAAATATCCAAATAAATGTTATTTGAGAGTTTTGATGAATTTAAATAATTTTCTACGTTAATATGACATGTTAGGGTTGATTAAATGAATTTTTTTGAAGTAATAATGCTGTCATGAATTTAACAAAAAAAAATTACCAGATAGTGTCAAAATTGTCATAAAAGAGTTTTTTAAAAAATATATTATATTATTACTTGATATTCTATTCCTGAAAATATAAGGTTCTTCATAAGAGCATAAATAATATTATATATGTCATTAATAAACCACTTGAGGTTATCATGAAAGATTATAGTATGTTTATTAACCATATAATATAAAAATACAAAGAGACATGGTAAATGTCAAACTATTTAACTAAGAGTTAAATCTAAAAGATAAGGTTAATATAGTGACCCAAACCTGTCTAAAACCCATTAGTTGAGTGTATTTAGACCCATCACCACATTATCCTTGAAATAAATCATTTTGGAGTCATTATAAACTGAATTTTTTTTTATTATAAAATAATATTTCAATCATTCTTTATGGTGCCCCTCACCTATCTTATAAAAGAGCACTTCCACTTCTCTCAAACTCACACCTTCAAAGCCATTTCTGTAACTCCCTGAGATTTTATGAAAAATATTCATTTTAATTTCATTAATGTCTTGTGTTATACACTACACCAAAATGAGATTTCACAACACAAATCTCTGACCTGGCTTCAATTACACGCAATCGCGACCTTCCACGATAGCGTGTGTTGTACGCAACACCAAATTTCGCTAAACAACGATATGCTATTAAAATATTATTAAAACGAGCCTTTATGAATATTAACAACCACTTTTTGAAATTTTTTAAATTTTATTTTTCAAAATGGACTTCATTTTTGGATTCAAAATATCGAAATCAGCTTAGGGTGAAATTTTGGTGATTTTCGGATAGCTTTCATATTTTGATGAATAGTGAAAGTTACTAAATTTTAATTAAAAACAACTTTTTCAATCGAAATAATTAATAGTGATAAATTATTAATTTTATTAGTTTTAAAGTATATTTAGAATATATTTTTACAATTTAATAAAATGTTGGTCATTGGATTTAATTTCACATTTAAACCAGACATAAACAAGTGTCAATCTTTTGATAGTTATTATCTCTTAAGAACACGCTATTTGTTTTTACGAAGGGAAATAATTTTTAAATTAAATAATGAAACTGATATGTTTTGAATTTTGTAAAATAGAAATCATTTTGGAGTTCATAATATCAAATATAGCTTAGGCCTAATTTTTGGTATTTTTCTGAAAACTTTCAATTTTTGATGAATAGTGAAACCACTAAGTGGTAGTTAAAAAAACTGAATTGTTCATAAAACTTAATTTTACCGCTTCTGTGAGTGGAATTTCAAAAATCCGAGAGACACGGTTGATGTCAGTAAGTAAAATGTGGTTCAATGAGATGAAAATAATTTTTTTGGTGAATAGTAACTGTTTACTTTTTTTACCACGGTTAAAAGTAAATAGGGTAATTAAGGGTAGAAATGATATTATTATTAACCTAACATATGTCTTAATTATATTGGACAAGTGTAATTCGACCAAAAACAACCTTAGGAATAAAATATTACCATTTAGCCCCACTTGGATTATATTCGGACATTTATTATTAATTTATTTAAAGAAGGGTTAAAAGAGTTAAAATCAAAGTTTATTTACTAAAACATTTTTAATATGGGGTTATAAATAAGATCAATTCGACTATAAATATTCATTATAAATCTAAAAATATTTCCTACATAATTTTATCTTATTTTTAATTTTTAGACATTATATAATTTAATTTATTTATGACACAACGATGATGCAGTAATTATCTTATTAATGAAATATTGACATAATTGATGTTATAAATACCCAAATAAATATAATTTGAGACTTTATATGAATTTAACTAATTTTCTAGGTTAATATGACATGTTAGTAATGATTTAATTAACTTCGTTCGAACTTATCATTCTGTTATGATTTTCACAAAAATCAATTACTAAATAGTGTCAAAATTGACATAAAATAGTTTTTAAAACAAATATTATATTATTAATTGTTATTTTATTCATAAAAATCTAAGGTCCGGCCAAATAACTTATATAAGGTTATATATATTAATAATAAACAATTTGGGGTTCTTTTGGCTTCTTATAGTAAGTTTATTAACCTTATAGTGTAAGAACACAGGAAGACACGGTAAAAGTAAAATTATTTAACTTAATGTTACATCTAAATGATATGGTTAAAATAGGAACCTAAACTTGTCTAAATTCTATTTTATGAGAGGATTTCGACCCATACCCACTTTAGCTTCGAAATAAATCAATTTGGATCTATTTAAAACCTAATTGTACTTTATAATAAAATAATATTTTTAGTTATTCCAAAGGTGCCCCTCTCCTCCCTTATAAAAGGGCACCTCCGCCCTCTCTTCCTCACACAACTTTGAGCCTTCAAGATCGGCCAACCCTTGCCAAATTCTCTTCTCCACTTCCCTAGAAACGTCCTTGAGGTTCTGGTATTCTCCAAAAACCCATTGTAGTGCCCTAAAAGGAGGTCTCAAAGAAGCACTTCAAAGAAGAGGTAATGTCTGTTACCGATTCTTTCATCTTTATTTCTTCTTCCACTTAATATTCTTAGGTTGTTTCATTATGAAGTAATAACATCAGTATCATTCATATACTGATATGTTATTATTAGTATGAAACAACCCTATTTCACCATCTATCCATCCTACGGAAAAATAAATCACCGCGCGTGCGTACGTACGGAATACCGTCTCCACGCCGTGGTGTAATCTATTTTCCACCACCACCTTACATGGATGGGTATAATGGTGTAATGAATAACTATACATAGTTATTAGAACATCATATTGATTCTGATATATTGTATCATCCACTCCAATTCAATTCAATAATTATGGAAATGATATCATCGCTCGTGCGTACGTACGGACAACCGTCTCCACGACGCGATGAGATTCATTTTCCATGTTAACCATTTAAGAATGATTATAAAGTATATATAAGCAATAATAATGAAATATATGACATTATAAAGCTACTGTATTTATGTGTATATATATGTATGTCATCTACTTAATTCCACTCAATTCAATAACGAAAAGAAAACAGCGTTCATGCGTACGCACGACCTACCATCTCCATGAATGGTGTATTTCTTTCCATTTATTGATCCATTATATATATGTATATTATGAATATATATATATCATTTTTTATATTCTATAATTAAGTAATAATGATCTAAGTAATCATATGAATAATTACAAGTTAAAACACGAATTACAAATGAGACGATTTTACCCAAAACGCTACTTTAACATGAATTTACAAAAGAACGGGTAATATAAAGTCATAAGTGAACCATATATGATATAATAACAATGAATATGATTCTGTAATAATTCAATTACATTATTTAAATCATTATACATGAGGTTTGGACACTTACGAAGCAAATCGGACCTAAGGTAAGGGAAATATCACAATCTCATTTTTATCTGAGATTCTTTATACTTTAGTATTTACTGGGGTGTATTTTATCATCCACATCCATGATTCCTCAATATGTAATATTAGTTCCATCCATATACAATAGTTTATATCTATTTTTACCCTTTGGTGAGTTTTTAGTAATAGATATGAAAGGAATCTTTTGTCGTTTTTCGTACGAGGTACTTTTTGAGTTTTTCGACAAAAGTACGAAGAATGTTTTTTTAACTTATACTGCACGAACGGATTTTTACGGTTTTATAAAGCCTTATTTTCATGAATCTTACTCTAAAATATTTCATCACTATTTTCAATAAAATCTATTTCTTTTATAATTTCATGACGTTTTGTGAAATGAAATTGATTTTGAAGAAGAATGGATATTTTCCTCAAGAATTCATTTCAAGTGTATTATCAAAATTCTATTCCATATAAGATAATATAGGGTTCTGTTTCTATCCCTATTATTACATGGATTTGATTATGTTGTGATGGAAATATTTTTATGTATTCATTTATCTTATATGAATTGTTTTATGATGTCATGTTGTTTAAGAATCCCATTTTTATTACATGTGTTATGCAATGATGTATGTTTTAAGATTTTGTGGCTCACATAAGAATGGTATCATTATGAGATGGGTGGGACCTATATCTCCCTCCAATGCATTGGGTAAATATTTTATATCTCATGAGATAGACATGGCTGGAATGGTAGGTTATACCGGTTCAGTGAAACAGGACTGAAACGAGGGTGACTCGGTTCAGAAAGGGACTTTGTCCACTAAGATAGTCTTGGAAATGAGTCTTGACTAACAAGAAATGATTCTCTATTATTATGTGTGTATGCCACTAAGTTTCATGTTTTATGTTATGATTATTGTGATTACATTTCACGGCCATGATTTATCCCATGTTATGAAATTATGCTCTCTTTTGCAGGTTAAGACTTCCAAAAGTTATGTTCTTATGTATATGATGTGATTGATATTTCTTTTGTTTACCCTTACTGAGAATTTGAGCTTACCCTTTTATGTTTTCTTTTCCCCAGGATATAAATAAAGGTTTTATGTAAAAAAAAGGAAGATCTTTATGGGAGTTGTTGAAGAACATTGACCACGATTAGAAGATTACGTTCCGAGTTTCCAAAGACACTAAACTATTACGATCATTGTGTGTGTTTTTTTGTTATGTACTAAGTATTCTGAAAAAGTAATGTAATTTTCATGTATGTTAAGCTTCGGGTCTCTACAGTTGGTATCAGAGCCAGGTTTAGTCCACCTTTGGAAACTAGGATGCGAAAACGTTAGTGAGATCCCTAGAGATATTTCTAAGGTATGTCTAGGGAGGTCCCTAAGGACAAGTATATGTATAGGATACAGTCCTAGAACTACGGTAACGATCATAGAATTTAACCTAAGAAGTTAGACATTAAGGATATCCCCCCTTTATAATGTTGTTTTCCCTAGCATGATTTTTTCCCCTCACACTATTCCTTTTGGGTTTTAGAAAACGGCTGGAAACTAGATGATTCACGATATTGGAGGACATTATGGACAATGGAATGATATTCTTCATGAGAAACCAAATAGAATGGGATTTGGAAGTCCAATCATCATTATTATGCCGAATCATAAATCTCATAATATGATCAATAAAGTAAAATTTGGTAAGTTTCCTGACTCGGCTAATAAGAGAAAGATGGAGTTTCATGATGATCATTGAGGAAAGAAAGTTAAATTTCCCCTATGTAAATCATGTGGGAAGAGGAATTAAGGATAATGTTTCAAAGGAACTGGAAGATGATTTGGGTGTGGAAAAGAAGGACACAAAGACAGTAAGTGCAAAGGAAAAGGTTCAGTTAACACCAGGGATGAGGATAATGGTATTGCTACGACATCAACAATGGTTAAATGTTTTAAATGTGGAATGTATGGGCATTATGAAAACCAATGACCTAAGGGAAAGTCTCATGAAGAAAATCAGTATGATCGTATGGGTAGTATTTATGTGGATGATGATGAAGAGACTACAAATGATATGTGAGATGAAAGAATTGTTGAAGCTTGGTCAATGGTTTAAGAATGTAGTGGAATGACTACATTTTTATCATGTGTAATGTTGTATAAGTAATCTCATGGTACTATGGAATAAAGAGACATATAAGGATTGTTACACTGTTGTCTTTCCTTGAGTTTTAAAAGTGTATGATTAATGGTACCAGTATCCATGAAAGGTTATTCAGACATTTTTGGAATGTAGATGATATGCGCATAATGAAGGGATAAGATGATAATGAGATGTTTGATTGTATTCATGATCTCAGGATTGATAAAAGGACTAAGTTATATCTTGGTTTGAGTATATAGAATTTTGAGGATTTTGGTATGTGGAAGGTGTTAACTTTTAACTGCATTCATGATTTCACTAAGGTTCAATGGGTATTCATTCTTAAAGAGTATACATGATTAAGGTATTCAAATGTTTGTAATTTGACCAACAAGATATATCTTATGATATGTGGGGGATAAATGATTGCATTCACGTGATTGTTCTGTGACATTTCAAGTAATCATTTTCTTTATACTATGATCTTGGACCGAAGTATTTTAGATAAGCCTAAAGATTAGAATGGATTATGTTGGACATAAGTTAGGATAAAACGTTTTTCGATATTATTGATGGGATGTTATAGTAATATAGCTTTAGAAAAAGGAAAACCTGCAGGACGGGCGACGACCCATCGCGTCAGACAAAGATGTGTGAATCGAACCCACAACCGAAGTGCGACTGGCCTTTATCGCCTACCACTCGCCTATAGGAAGTCCCTAGTTAGTAGAAACTAGTTTTATTTTATTAAGCGGTATGATATATGAAGTATAAGTTCATTTTTGGAACCATATACGATTAACCATAAGATGGACTTATAACTTTTGATAACCTTTTGTTTGAAAGAGATGAAATGACACATCATTCTATCACATGATCTGCTAACACATCACGAATGACAAATTCAACTTCATTTATTTAAGAGATGAAGTGGAAATTGTCCAAAGAATGACAAACGGTGAGACTATACCAAAATCACGAAAGTATTTCTTCTAATTCCAATTTCATCAACTTTAGGGAAATGATCTTGAAAACCAAAAATGTTGTCTTAGTGCTCTTATATCTGATGAATCAGATGGTACCTTAGATCGTCACAAATTTATGGCTTTGTGATTCATAGCTTTTCCATAGCCATGTTCTCTACCACTCTCCATCAGAACATGATGGTTAGATTTCACTTCCATATCCATATTTTCACCTATATGGAAACCCAGTGATTAGTTTATTTGGGTAACTGTTACATTTCATACTTTTTTTTTAAAGATTGGATTTGGTATTCCTTTTTACGATGTGGGTTTCTATTAAATAAACTTTCGAATAGTAAACCATTTATAACCCCGATGAATTTCGAGGGAGAAATTCATTTTAAGGGGGGTAGAATGTAACACCCTGAGATTTTATGAAAAATATTCTTTTTAATTTCATTAATGTCTTGTGTTATGCACTACACCAAAAGGAGATTTCATGACACAAATCTCTGACCTGGCTTGAATTACACGCAATCGCGACCTTCCACGATAGCGTGTGTTGTACGCAACACCAAGTTTCGCTAAAAAACGATATACTATTAAAATATTATTAAAACTAGCCGTTATGAATAGTAATAACAACTTTTTGAAATTTTTTAAATTTTATTTTTCAAAATGGACTTCATTTTTTCATTCAGAATATCGAAATCATCTTAGGGTGAAATTTTGGTGATTTTCGGATAACTTTCATATTTTGATGAATAGTGAAAATTACTAAATTTTAATTAAAAACAACTTTTTCAATCGAAATAATTAATAGTGATAAATTATTAATTTGAGTGGTTTTAATGTATATTTAGAATATATTTTTACAATTTAATAAAATTTTGGTCATTGGATGTAATTTCACATTTAAACCAGACATAAACAAGTGTCAATCTTTTGATAGTTATTATCTCATAAGAACACGCTATTTGTTTTGACGACAAGAATTAATTTTTAAATTAATTAATGCAACAGATATGTTTTTAATTTGGCAAAATAGAAATCATTTTTGAGTTTATAATATCAAATATAGAATTGGCCTAATTTTTGGTATTTTTCTGAAAACTTTCAATTTTTGATGAATAGTGAAACCAATAAGTGGTAGTTAAAAAACTGAATTGTTCATAAAACTTAATTTTACCGCTTTTGTGAGTGGAATTTCAAAAATCTGAGAGACACGGTTGATTTCAGTAAGTAAAATGTGGTTCAATGAGATAAAAATAATTTTTTGGTGAATAGTAACTTTTTACTTTTTTTACCACGGTTAAAAGTAAATAGGGTAATTAAGGGTAGAAATGATATTATTATTAACATAACACATTTCTTAATTCTATTGGACAAGTGTAATTCGACCAAAAAAAACTTAGGAATAAAATATGACCATTTAGGCCCACTTGGATAAGATTAGGACATTTATTATTAATTTATTTAAAAAAGGGTTAAAAGAGTTAAAATCAAAGTTTATTTACTAAAACATTTTTAATATGGGGTTATACATAAGATATATTCAACTATAAATATTCATTATAAATATAAAAATATTTCCTACATAATTTTATTTTATTTTTAATTTTTAGACATTATATAATTTAATTTATTTATGACACAACAATGATGCAGTAATTATCTTATTATTGAAATATTGACAAAATTGATGCTATAAATACCCAAATAAATATAATTTGATACTTTTTATGGATTTCACTAATTTTCTAGGTTAATATGACATGTTAGTATTTATTTAATTAACTTCTTTCGAACTTATCATTCTGTTATGATTTTCACAAAAATCAATTACTAAATAGTGTCAAAATTGACATAAAATAGTTTTTAAAACAAATATTATATTATTAATTGTTATTTTATTCCTAAAAATCTAAGGTTCGGCCCAAAGACTTAGATAAGGTTATATATATTAATAATAAACAATTTGGGGTTCGTTTGGCTTCTTATAATGAGTTTATTAACCTTATAGTGTAAGAACACAAGAAGACACGGTAAAAGTAAAATTATTTATCTTAATGTTACATCTAAATGATAAGGATAAAATAGGAACCTAAACTTGTCTAAATTATATTGGATGAGAGTATATCGACCCATCCCCACATTAGCTTCGAAATAAATCAATTTGGATCTATTTAAAACCGAATTTGACTTTATAATAAAATAATATTTTTAGTTATTCCAAAGGTGCCCCTCTCCTCCCTTATAAAAGGGCACCTCCTCCCTCTCTTCCTCACACAACTTTGAGCGTTCAAGGTCGGCCAACCCCTTCCAAATTCTATTCTCCACTTCCCTAGAAACATCCTAGGGGTTGTGGTCTTCTTCAAAGACCCATTTTAGTTCCCTAAAAGGAGGCCTCAAAGAAGCACTTCAAAGAAGAGGTAATGTCTGTTACCGATTCTTTCATCTTTATTTCTTCTTCCACTTCTTCTTCTTAGGTTGTTTCATCAGGAAGTAATAAAATCAGTATCACTCATATACTGATATGTTATTATAAGTATGAAACAACCCTATTTCACCATCTATCCATCCTATGGAAAAAGAAATCACCGCGCGTGCGTACGTACGGAATACCGTCTCCACGCCGTGGTGTAATCTATTTTCCACCACCACCTTACATGGATGGGTATAATGGTGTAAAGAATAACTATACATAGTTATTATAACATCATATTGATTCTGATATATTGTATCATCCACTCCAATTCAATTCAATAATTATGGAAATGATATCATCGCTCGTGCGTACGTACGGACTACCGTCTCCACGACGCGATGAGATTCATTTTCCATGTTAACCATTTAAGAATGATTCTAAAGTATATATAAGCAATAATAATGAAATATATGACATTATAAATCTACTGGATTTATGTGTATATATATTTATGTCATCTACTTAATTCCACTCAATTCAATAATTAAAAGAAAACAGTGTTCATGCGTATGCACGGCCTACCGTCTCCATGAACGGTGTATTTCTTTCCATTTATCGATCCATTATATATATGTATATTATGAATATATATAAATAATGATTTATATTCTATAATTATGTAATAATGATCTAAGTAATCATATGAATAATTACAAGTTAAAACACGAACGACAAATGAGACGATTTTACCCAAAACCCTTCTTTAACATGAATTTTCAAAAGAACAGGTAATATAAAGTCATAGGTGAACCATATATGATATAATAACATTGAATATGATTCTGTAATAAGTCAATGACATTATTTAAATCATTATACAGGAGTTTCAGACACTTACGATGCAAATCGGACCTAAGGTAAGGGAAATATCACAATCTCATTTTTATCCGAGATTGTTTATACTTTAGTATTTACTGGGGTGTATTTTATCATCCACATCCATGTTTCCTCAATATGTAATGTTAGTTCCATACATCTACAATAGTTTATATCTAGTTTTACCCTTTGGTGAGTTTTTAGTAAAATATATGAAAGGAATCTTTTGTCATTTTTCGTACGAGTTACTTTTTGACTTTTTCGACAAAAGTACGAAGAATGTTTTTTTAACATATACGGCACGAACGGATTTTTACGGTTTTATAAAGCCTTATTTTCATGAAGCTTCCCCTAAAAGATTTCATGACTATTTTCAATAATATATCTTTCTTTTATAATTTCATGACGTTTTGTGATAAGAAATTGATTTTGAAGAAGAAATGATATTTTCCTCAAGAATTCATTTCAAGTGTTTTATCAAAATTCTATTCCATATAAGATAATATAGGGTTCTGTTTCTATCCCTATTATTACACGGAATTGATTATGTTGTGATGGAAATATTTTTATGAATTCCTTTATCTTATATGAATTGTTTTATGATGTCATGTTGTTTAAGAATCCCATTTTTATTAGATGGGTTATGCAATGATGTATGTTTTAAGATTTTGTGGCACACATAAGAATGGTATCATTATGAGATGGGTGGGACCTATATCTCCCTCCAATGCATTGGGTAAAGATTTTATATCTCATGAGATAGACATGGATGGAATGGTAGGTTATACCGGTTCAGTTAAACAAGACTGAAACGAGGGTGACTCGGTTCAGAAAGGGACTTTGTCCACTAAGATAGTCTTGGAAATGAGTGTTGACTAACAAGAAATGATTCTCTATGATTATATGTGTATGCCACTAAGTTTTATGTTTTATGTAATGATTATTGTGATTACATTTCACTTCCCTGATTTATCCCATGTTATGAAATTATGCTCTCTTTTGCAGGTTAAGATTTCCAAAAGTTATGTTCTTATGTATATGATGTGATTGATATTTCTTTTGTTTACCCTTACTGAGCATTTGAGCTCACCCTTTTCTGTTTTCTTTTCCCCAGGATATAAAGAATGGTTTTAGGTAAAAAAAAAGGAAGATCTTTATGGGAGATGTTGAAGAACTTTCACCACGATTAGAAGATTACGTTCTGAGTTTCCAAAGACAATAAACTATTACGATCCTTGTGTGTGTTTTTTTGTTATGTACTAAGTATTCCGCAAAAGTAATGTAATGTTCATGTACGTTAAGCTTCGGGTCTCTACAATTTGGCTCGACCAACCCCTGCCCAAATATCCTCTCAATTGTCCTACCTTCATCCTAGAGGCCTTAATTTAGTCCTAAAGCCAACCTATGGAGCCATTTTGATCAAATCCAAAGGAAGAACACAAAGAAGTGGTAAATATTTCATCACCTCTTCCAAGTTCTTTTCTTCTTCCACTTCCTCTTTCTTTGTTGTTTCCATTCTAAAATAATAAATATGGTATCTTATATATAATTTTATGTTATTATAAAAATTTTACAACCATATTTATTATTTTATCCATCATATGAATGACAAAGTCACCATACGTGCGTACGTACAGCTTACCGTCTCCACGTCGTGGTGTAGTTTGTTATTCAATCACATCATTATTTGGAAAAGTATAATAATGAGTATAAAAAATTTAAATAATAAATATACCATTATAATTATTCTGTATATATTATATACCATCCAATTATATAAAATTTTAATATCAAAAGAATGATATTGTCGCTCATGAGTACGTACGGATTACCGTCTTCACGAACATGATAAGATTCATTCCCCATCGTATCCATTGAAGAATAATTTCCATTTGATGATTGAAAAAAAAATTTAAAGACTTAAAATAATTCTGAATATGAATAAGATATGTCCTATCGATAAAAAAACATTACTTACATAACAAATCATATAAAGGAAAACGAATAAGTTAACACATGAAACGATGATACTACTGAAATATCATTAACAACGAAATATTCGAAGATCATATATGATATCATATTAATGTATAGGGTTCTTGTAAAATTTAATAACAATTATTTCACCATTATATAGGATCTTAAACTACCATTGACCAAGTAAACATACATGGAAGGGGAAAATTTCACAATCTCTGTATTATTCGAGGTTGTTTTTACGTAAGTATCTACGGGAACCCCTTTATCATCCACATCCGTGTTTTCTTAAAAATGTATTTTAAATTTTTTTTCTATTTAGTAGAAAATTAGTTAAAGTAATTTATACCTTTATTTGTCCTTATATGTTTTGAAAGGAATATTTTTGTCATTTTCCAAACAAGGTACTTTATGACCTTCTTGACAAAATTAAGGTAAGAATGTTTTTAACTTATACAGCGGGTGCAGCTATTTTCCACCATTATAACAACGTCGAAGCATCCCTTACAAGATTATAATAATTTTTTCAAAATAAAGGTTTTCTTTAATAATTACATGAATTCTAAATTATTTCAAATTAAAAAGAGATATTTCTCTCAAATTTTTTTGATTTCATCTATGTCAACATCCTTTGATTGATTTTAAGCATGTTTGAAGTTGATTTATTATGATACAAAACTTCCATAGTGTATTGAAGGTTTTGTGATATGTTTGAATGTGGATGTGTTGTTTTTACACCATTCATGGTTTATGGATAAGGTATTTATATTTTATATGATATTTTTAGTACGAATGTTTATGTTATGTTTAAACCTTTTCATATGAGGAATGCATTGGACTTAGTAAATGATTGGTGGAGCCCACTATAGCTCCTCAATGAATCGGTAGGTATCATGAGACAAACTAGTGTCTCAGAACAAGGCCTTAACAAAATCATAATTGTAGTCTTGGAAGAAGGCCCCGACTATGAGGTTATGAAGTCTGGCATTATGCATTCCATCATTATGAAAGTATCTATTGATATTGCATGTGATTATTCGACTAGTATAATATCCATGTGAATAATAAAATGGAATTATTTGATTTATCTTTTCCATATTAAAATTAATTTCATGTTTAAAAGGCTTTTGTTTAAGTCTTATACATTGCCTTAAATGTTTATTAATATTTATGAAAGTTTCCTCTATATTGTTATACTTACTAACCATATGAACTCACCCCTTTATATGTTTTATTTTTCCCAGGGTGTGAAGAATTATATTATGACTGACCTGCATGATAGTATAAGGGATATGAGTGTGGCCTATGGTGACTATGTTGTTCGAGTTTTTCATTTTATAATGTAATGAAAAACTTATTAATGAATCTAGTATTTCCAAGGCTACTAAACTAATCGGTCATTCAAGACTTGATCTTTTATTATCATGCCAATTTTATGTAATAATGAACTGACTCTAGATAACTAGGGTTGAGGAGTTACAGTTATTGTCATTATATCATTAAATGGTCCTTATTTATTTCAACTGTATAAGTTTAAAATATTTTTTTATCACTGTGAATAATATTTGTTCTTATTGATTATGTAATTTAACTATGTTTAATGTTTTAAAAACTCTAATAATTTTTTTTTGAAAATTATTTTTCTTGTCATTTCATTGAAACCTGATGTGAAAGTAGGTGTTTAACATATTTTTTTAATACTAACTTGAAAAAATGATAAAAAAATCATTTTTAAGTTTGGTTTTAATAAAAGAAAAATTTAAATCATATTTAAAAAATAACATTTAAATATGTATCATCGGGAACTGGCATTAAAAATATAAAAAACAAACGAAAAAAACTATTTTTGTACTAATCTGTTATGATCACATTCTCATAAAAGTAAACACATTTTATTCTTACTTATCTCCATTTTTTACTCTTATTGATCATACGAGATCACCCCTTTCTTATGTTTACTTTCCGAAGATTGTGAAAATTGGTTTTAAGTAGTAGTCCAAAATGGTATGATCTTTAAGGTAGATGTTTAAGATATTTCATCAAGTTAGAGGATCATGTTTCCATGTTTCCAAAGAGTTTGAACTATTATGGTCCTCAGGCATGTATTTTTCTAATATCCTTATTATCCATATAAAATGATGTAATAACCATGTATTTTAAGCTAAGTTAATTATAGTTGGAATCAAAGTATAGGATTTGTCAACATTTAGAAACTGGGAATAAAACATTTTAGTGATATCCCTAGATAAATTTCTAAAGATATGTTTAGGGAAGTCTCTAAGGATATGTCTCAGGAAAAGTTAAAGTATATAAAAATGTCCTCGAACTTTGGTAAAGGATAGAGTGAGTGGTTTCCAAAAAATAAATCCATGTCTAGATACTATAGTTGGATACATTTATAGACATAATTCCATAGGCATAACAACAATGAAAACACCATATTGAGCTAGAATCAATTGGGAAGTAATGCACAATAACCGTCCTTGCTACACAATTGGTTTGACAATCCTAGGGGATAATATTTTTAAATTAAAAAAATCTTTATCAACCATCATTAAGGAATAATATAAATGATTACTATTAATAACATAGTATAAACATAAGTTTTTATAGATTAAAGAATTAGGAATCAGGATTTCGATATCATAAATTTGATTTTAATGACTATTTGGTTTCCCAATCGGATAAATGTTTCTTATACTATGATTTCTAGTTTTATTCATTGGTAGAAACCAGATAGATTTGGGTTAACACTGAATGTGAAGGGATTTGTTTTGATAAACAACCAATGTGGATGAAAACATGCGTAAAGGATGTTGTGATCATTTCTTATTATTTTTCATGGAAAATGATTTATAATGTGTACCTTAATAAATTCTTAGACACACCATAGAATATGAGGAAAGGGTTCACCGAGAATTTGGGTAATGGAGACCACATATGATAGATGATTAAGTATCCTTTATGTTAATAATGTGGGAAAAAACTCCCAAGCTAATGTCTCAGAGAAATTGGAAGATGCTTTGACTATGTAAAATAACACAAAGAAAGTAACTACAAAACAAAAATTAAAAGTTTAATTAATGAAATGTATGGAAATATTTTCCTACCTAAGGTATGATCAATATTTTAATGTTTAATGTTTCTAAAGTATGGGAATTATATATATCAATTAATTAATGTGAAATCTCAAGATGTTACTCAACAAGGTTGTATGAGTAATGGTTTGTTTTTGATGATGAAGATACCACAAAAGACATATGAAAGGTTTGTGTTTTTCTAATAGTATTATTTATAAGCATGATTAAATTTAATTTTATGGATGTTAAGACATGATTCGTATTTCATATTTTAAGAATGTGGTATTAAGGAATAAGATGATTAATTCTTCTTAATTTATTCAGGATAAAGTGGAATAATCGATGTTTTTATGCATTTGAATTCATGATTTATTTTATATGAATTGTGAAATATATAAGGATTTATTAATTTATGTTATTAAGTAAGGATTTAAAAGAATATTTTTAATGGTTCTGGTGGACTAGAAAAGTGATTTAATGGTATGGTGATATTCATTGTAAACACAAGATTATGGATAATATGACCCTTAATATGTTCCTGATGCTGAATACATTTGGATAATTATATTTTAGATAAGAATAAGTAAATTAGAAGGTACTGATTAACTCATAATTCATAAAGTATTTGATGAAAAAGTGATTTATGCTATTATTGTTAATGTTGATAACATTTTTTTAATTTAAGTAATATATCCAATGATCTTTGGATTAATAAAATTTTCACTTTTTTAGTACAGATAAATTGTAATTAAGGTTATTATCATATTTCAAGAGAGTTCCCAAAGACGTTATTTTTGGAATGTGAAAACCAGTTTCTAATTTATGATATATGGTGGATCAAATTTAATATACTTTTGAAAAATTTGGCAACCTTCATTCTGTGGTAATGGATTTTCATCTTTCAGATGGGTTACAAAAATCCATTATGAAATAGCTTATGTTAAACTTCAGATGAGGTTCTAGAGATTAATGTATTATCTTGCTATATGAGGATTTATGCATATTGGATAAGTTATGAAAATAATTTTTCAATGATGTAAACTCATGATATATGAAATGACCTATCATTTAATTAATGTATTTCATGATCTTCTAGTTCTTCATGAAAATAAAATTCAACTTCATTCCATGGAGTAAGAGATAAATTCAGAATTGGTTAAGGGAGAACCAAAGGGTTAGACTATACTGAATCAAGTAAGTATATATTCTAATGAAAATTATTTTACTTTTGAAAAAGGGTATTGAAATAAAAGTTTTTCCTATCATCATTATGATATTTTATGATATTAATGACATATTTCATG
This sequence comes from Viscum album, assembly GCA_963277665.1. Taxonomy (NCBI): domain Eukaryota; kingdom Viridiplantae; phylum Streptophyta; class Magnoliopsida; order Santalales; family Viscaceae; genus Viscum; species Viscum album. Next base: position 1,402,811,706 of record OY728120.1, on the reverse strand, counting down.
ATTCTTCGTATTGTAGTTTTGTAATTGTTAACTTTCTTTAGGACACACACTTTATTGTGATCATTGATATTTATAAATCTATATTATTAGTTATTATTTTCTTCAATGACCATGTTTTCAATTCCCACATATGTTCTCCTATGTGAAAACCTATTTATGAGTTACTTTAGATGACTATTATATTTCCAATATTCCCTTTTTAAAGGAAGTCTTTGTATTTAATTTTGCAATGTGGGTTTCTATGAAAGTAACTTTAAAGTATTAAAAAATTTATCAACTAGATGAATTTTAAAGGAGAAAATAATTTTAATTGGGTTAGAATATAACACCCAAATAATTATAAATTTATTTTATAATTAATTTAATATTTTCAGTATTATGAATTTCATGCGATATGGAATATATCCTTTGTTATATGAAAGCACTAATATTGGATTTCAATTCATGAAACACCATGTTGAGATTTCATTACACATAACACTTAGATAATATTTTAATAATGTAACACTATTTTTTTCTTTTTTTTAAACACCATTTATATTCCCTTTGACAGCCTGCGTTATAAGAAAGACCTGGTTTTACAAAACCATAATGTACCATTAATACTCTTATTAGAATATTTTTATATTTACCACAAATATATTATAATGGAAATTAAAAATATAAGTAATTAAATTTTTAAAATATGAGTAAAAAATTTATATAAAATAAATATTTTTTTGTTATCAATTATCTATAAATGAGAGTGAGAAAATTTTGAAAATAAAGATACTCATTTTCTTTAAAAACTATTTTTTATATAAAAACACTTTTTTATCATAATTTTTTTAAAAAAAATACATTTCATGAATTTTTAAAATAAAATTTTATATTATATATTTAATAATTTTTTTACACTCATCCAATGTTTTTGATAAGAATAACATAAGAATAATTCTAATTTTATGAATAAAAAGATGTATTTTTCTAAAATGTAATTTAAAAACTTTAATGGAAACCCATATAAATCTAATTATTGAGACATTAATAATTTTCATAGGAAAAAATAAAATTCATTTTTGAAATTGGGATATAAAAATTTACTTTGGGTGAAATTTTGGTGTTTTTAGTGAAGTTTCATTTGATGATGAAAAGTGAAAAAACATTGAATATTAATGGTAAAATGTATTTTCATATAATTTTTTATATAGTTAAATAATTATTTAAATTGGGTTTATTGTATATTTAGATTAATTATATATCAATTAATCCTATTTAGGTCATTGTAACCAATTTCACATTGAAATTGGATATAAAAAGTTTTAAAACATTTGGACATTTTCACCTTAAAAACAGATCACCTCAACCCATATACAGGATAAATTTTAAATTAATTTCTTCCAATTATATGATAAGAATTTTTAAAATGGATTAAATATTTCGAATTTTAATTTTTTTTAATTTTTAATAATTTCAAATTATTTTTTTTACCAAAAATATTAGTGATTGTAATTAAAATTAATTGCATTTATTATGGTAAAAATGAGTTTCATAAATGACTAAACATAAAATATAAGGTTTAAAAATGACCCTAAACATGTATAAAGATTATTTTATGGCCATATTTCAAAAATAAAACCATTAAGGATATATAATGGTTTGTTTTAAACCATTGGGGGGTAAGTAAAATGCAGGGAGCACTCAAATTATATCAAGAATAACCAATGTGTCTCTTTCCCCACTAATAAAAGGCCGCATATCGTCCCCCTATCTTCACACTACTCAAGAACATTGGATCATCAAAAAACTAAATAAATATATTCATTAATCCCCTAACTTCATCCTAAAATACTCTCTTTGTGAATAAATTCATTCAAAGAATCCCTTTGGTGAAAACCAAAAGAATTTTCCCCAACGAAGAGGTAACATCCTTCAACAAGCACTTTGTTTTTTATTTCTTTCTCCACCTTATAAAATATTATTATTCCATGATTACATAATAAAATATGTTTCCTGAATATAAAAATATGTTTTAATATTATTTTTTTAACCTACATTCACACAAACTTCTATAAAATGGGATGTACACTCATCATTCATGTGTATAGAGGACTACTGCCTCACGAGCCGATGTCGTCTGTTTTTCCATTTTCACCTTTCAACGTTTTGAATAATGATGAATTTTTGTCTTTATATTATATATATTATATTTATGTTTTATTTACACTTTTGAAATTATTTTATTACACATATATCCTCCATATCAATTTCATGTAAATATGATAAATTTGTTTATGGACATATGGACTACCACCCCTTAATGTGATTTGATTCATTCTCACTTTACATAAAATGTATTATGAAGGGTTTTAGTAATTGTATATGAAATATATTAAATTATAATTATAATAAAATGATAATACATATATTTCATTTACTTTTTTTGAATAGGACAAGAAAATAGAAACAACATTCATGGGTATGTACATCCTATTGTCTCCATAAACGGGGTATTCTATTTCATATTCTATATTTTATATATTTTTATAAATATATATATATATAATAAATATATATGATATATATATCATGGTTATAATTATATAGGTTACTAAATCATTATATAATTAAGAATACTAAAAATATAACAAATCAAAACACATGCCAAAAAAGTGATTATTAACTGAAATATAACTTTAAAATGGAATTATTAATAAATATGTAATATAAAGTCATAATAAAATAATATGTGGTATTATATATAATAATATTGGTTGTTGGTATATTTATAATAAAATTATATTTATTATACAGTAATTTTGAATGTGTACGATAAAATTCAACATTTAAGGTAAGGGTTTTCTCGTCTCACATTTAGTTTTTTGAGACTCATGCATTATTAACCACTAATTTTTTATGTGTGATGTATATACTAGCCATGAATGTATTATACGATTATTATAATTAAATTTATGTGTCTTTATATATCTATTTTATGATATTCCTTTCATGGGGTATATTTTTTAAAAGTTACCAAATCGGAAAAGTAATTTTGTCTCAATTTTCCTTCGTTAAGATAAATTCCATGTTATGAACCAACATTTTTCTATGATGTATATATTCTAAAAATTATAATTTTATAGCATGAATAGTCATTTTAATGAAATTTTAATCTTCATATACTGCTTTTATTTCATGGGGATTATGATTCTATGTTACTATAATGCTAACAATTTATAGCTACAATCTTATCATTTATCGAGATTTTTAATGATTATTAATTCATTAATGAAATATTATGATCCATATCTTAAGAAATATCATGAAATTTATTCTCATATATTTATTCATGTAATGACTTTGTTTTTTGGGGTATTATTTTTGGATATTTTTTTGATAATTTTTTAGACTAGGCACTAAGAGGACGTATGATTTTAGGGACCAGTGTGCCTAGAATAAATGTATAAAATATATTGAATATATTAAATGGACCACACACACAGTTTTACTAGAAAAGATAAATTAATCCCAAATGGGTTCCTAGATCAAACATTTGAGGGCACCGTTGAGTTTAGAACGTGAGTTTTACCCTATGCGCTATATAACCTTTGTTGGCATGAGAATTTTGTAAATAAGTCATCACGGGAGTAAATAAATAAAATAAATAAAATGAATTATTTATTTTGTTTATTTTGATGCAGTTACTTGATTTTTAATTTATGTATGTGGTTATTAAAATTTATCTGTATTGGATGCTCAAACCCAAGAGATTTTTAAAAAGTGTTGGAGAGATTTCTTGGTGAATGACGACGGACTGGGATTAGATCATGGATCGTTACACCAACAGAGTCTGTGGTACTCATAAATTATGGAGAAAAATGTTTATTCTTTGAAAAGCCTCACAAACTCTAGGTATAATGATTATATTTCTAATTTCTAACCCATTTCATAATCTCGAATAAAGGATGATCAATTCCATGAATAAAATCCATTCTTATTTTTTGGTATATTTATTTAGATGGAATTTTATAATTGGTAATTTTGTTTTATTACTATTTGTAGGTCTCATCACATTAAAATGAATTGAGGCCAAATGAAAAATGGCTGAGGTTCATTACTCATGTTTTATGGATTTTGGATTTCTTCCCCCATTCTTCACAATCAAAGATCTTTTATTTTATCCCATGGTTTGGTGAAATAATTAGTATTGTATCATTTCAAAAAATGTTATTCAGTGCAAAAAATTGATACCCTGGGTTTAGTTTGTGATTGATGATTCATTCAATGCGTGATAACAACTATGGATGTCCAAGAGTTGAATAGATGAATTTATTATTACCTTTCTCCCTAGTATTGATGAACGATAATGATTTGGATTGATAGATCACTTATGAGTGGATTCAGAGCTCGAAATCATGAGATCTGAAAAATATTGGCCCAAGAAAATCCCAATTTTAGGTTCCATAAAGCACGGTAGCATTAAATAGTAAAGGATTGAATGGGAGAGGATATGTAAATCACGAGAAACAAGGAGTGTAATTCGACGTTACACATCATGTGGGCCCCTAGAGATACAGATCTAGGATTCCAGATGATGTAAAATATAACATTACTTGTGACTTTGTCACATGCCTTGTGAAAACTTCTATGAGGCTCATTGTATACTTCAGAAAGTACATGGACATGGAAAAAGTACACGACCATGTGGCACACTGTGTACTTGGACGCAAACATGGATCGGTGTAAATTGTCTAGTACATAGATACGACCACCATACACATGAACATCTAGGTGACATGGGTAGGGTACAATGTGTATCTACATGCAGTTTAATCCATATACCAGAAATCTATGCGGTACTTACATGTTGTGTGAGTATTTTCCATATGGTCAAACATGTGGATAGATAAACACACCATATGCCCCTTAGTAAACGTTTTGTACCCCCTTCAAGAGTGCTTTTATCACTTTGTTTTCTTAGTTCGGACAACTATTGGTCGATCATGTTCCCTTGGTCCATTCCCTCAAGGGTAAAATGGTACATTACATCCATATCATAGGATTATGATCCCCTCTAGAGGTCTAGTTTCTAGTAGAGTTTTATTGTCCCTCAGTGAGACTAGAGTATGATCCTCTATCATTACTTATTCCCAACATGGGGTTTTTGGAATCAACGTGACGTCACTGAGTAGGAAAACGCTCTATTGAGAAGGACATATTGGTAGGGTTGGTGGTATCAATGACATATGATCCCCTACAATAGGGTCGATCCAAATATAGTTCATGGTATCCCAAATGTTCTGGGTGTGAACCCCTATATGTGTATCAAGGTATTTTTAGACAAGTGATATTTCTTGGGAAGAGCCCAATGATCTATATCTATTCATCGAGTATCTCCAATGATTATATGAATAATTGATCAGATTATCTTTGGATGAGTGTTACATTGAGTAGAATCACATTACTGGAAGTTGGTCATGACCACCGAGTGGCGTGGTGCCTTTCCTGAGTATATCTAGGTGTGGGTGTAATGCATTGATTTTTATATCATGTGTTGATATGACTAAACTTAGTGCTTTGTGTTTAGTGTTTTCATAGTTTCAAACTAAGTATTTTTATATTCACCCTTGCATGGGATTTTCCCACACATGTCATGACTTATACAAATGCTTACCTATTTGACAATGGCATGGGTGGAAAAAGTGTTTGTGTATCATATTGGGAGCTCATATGACTGAGGTGTTTTTACTAGAGATTATATTTGACGTTATTCCTCACCCTTGGAGCAGGTCGTAATCTTTACCGTTTTTAGGATTGTATTTGGCCCCTTTTATTCTATCAGTACTTTACTATCATACTCTGTTTGTGGGATCTTAGATCCATGCATACATATTTTTATTTGTTTTATATATAATCATTGTGAGGCCTTGGAGGTGTTTGTGTAATTGCACATTAGTCTAATACTCCACATTTTTAGGATATGCCTACTCGGTGCTGGTCACCATCTCTTGGCCTTTTGGTGGTGGGTTTGGGATAGTCCTAGCTTGTACCTTGGTAGGTTGGGTCCAGAAAGGGTGTAATAAAAGTGAACATCAGTTCCACCTTTAGAACAGATTCAATGAGATTAGGTTGGGGCTATATTTTTAGTGTTTGCAGTTCATCTTTTAGGCCAGGGAATTTAGTGATGGTGCAGCGAATAAAATATCCATACACCGGGAATTTGATCACCAACTTCTTAATTAGGAATATGTAAACAATGGTTTCAAAGAAATTTTTTGGTACTTTATTAATATTGGAATGGTTGTGTTTTACATATTTCTCTTAAGTCAGCTCCCTAGAGGTACTATTTTTACCAGGGTATATCTTGATTTATTTCAGGATGCCACCACATAGCCAACCAGCTAGGATTCCACAACGTGATCATGAGGATGATCCTTCTAATGAAGAGGCTTCAGTGTAGGGGCCTACACATAAGATATCCCCTCTGGGTGGTTTAACATATATACCACCACCCGTTGAGTAGCAGAAAGTTCTATAAGTACCAGCTAAGAATGCACGTAGGATGAGTGCATTTCACAAGTCTAAGATGTAGTGACCCCTAGGTGTCTAAGTGTTGGATAGAGTTATTCACTCATGTTTTTAACCTTTTGAGGATACCATTAGATCAGATAGAGTCCCTCATGGTGATTATTATTCAGGGATCTACTAGGTGATAGTTGAGAATAGCGAGTCAGTCACACGATGAGACAAATATCTCATTATTATACTTTGAGAGTATCTTTTTGGAGGAGTTCTATATGGAAACAATACTATTAGTTTGTATACTAGAGATTTTGTATCTATAGTAAGGATGTATGATTATGGTGAAGTAATCCAAGATGTTTACAGATCTACCGTGTTGATCCTTGGATATGCTGCAAGATCAGTTATTCATAGATAATATCTTTGATATGGTCTTACACTAGTATATCAACACATTAGTAGTATTCCTTCACATTCAAACATATATTGGGGTGCTTGAGTGAGCAATGGTAGTGGACATATTTTTTTATGAGAAGGAAAAAATATTTTAATCTAGTAGTGGGATCCAAGTAGCTTTGAACTCAGTAAGAAGAAGTTGACAGTAGTCATAGGGATGTAAGTGTGTCATATGCTTCAAGAGGTGATCCCAGGACTCGGGTTCAGTAGTACAAGGATCTTAAGGTGGCTCAAATAATCTGAGGAACATTTAGTGTTTCTCCACTGATTTTTGGGGATATCTGGCTTGGTATTGTCTAACCCATTTTTCAATATATTGTGAGATGATTGAGGGACCCCTCCGTTAGAGATAGAGGTTGGATAAAGGTGGTCCATGAGGTAGCAGGTGTGGAAGAGGAGATGGCAGGGTAGTAAGAGGTGGTCAGAGGTTTGGCCTATTTCCACCATGACCCATAGTTGGTTTTCATTTTCCTTTGGGAGCTAGTGGATACAGAAGATGATAGTTGCAATCTATAGAGGCCTATAACCTGGAGGCTCCATGAATGATATGGGGTATAATCTATTTTTTTTCTGATTTAGTTGTTGTATTGATAGTAATAGGTGTGATTCATTCCTTATATTACACTTCTTTGGTTTGAGACTTAAATATTCTAGTTGATCCTTTGACTCAACCCCTGTGATTTGAGACTCTGATAGGCAGTGACTCAGTAATTAAGCACTTATACTAATAGTGTGATCTGAAGCCTAGATAAGAGAGTTCTTTATATGATCTCTTTGTTATAGAATTGAGGCCTTACGATGTCATCTTATGTAAAGACTATCTATCCATAGTTCATGACATAATTGAATGTTTTAGGTGGATGATACATTGTTTACATAGTGATAGAATCTGGTTTTCCTTTGTGTGTGAATATGAAACCGTGAAATATTAGGATGGGCTTAGGAATAAAAGAGTGTAGCTGATTACTTACCAGTTGGATAGAATGAATCAGGGAGTAGTGGATGCTTTGTGCTGTAAATTTCAAGAAGTAGTGGTAGAGTATGAGGACATATTTCTCAAGGACGTATCAGGTTTACCTTCCCACCAAGAAATGGAATTATGTATTGACGTGAATCCCAATATGACACCGATATCTGCACCAATATATTGGATGGATCCTATAGGTCTTTAAGAGATGAGGGTGTAGTAGGAGGTATTTTAGGAGAAGGTATTTGTGAGACACAATATTTCCCTTGGGGAAGCACCAATGTTGTTTTCAAAGAAGGAATATGAGAGATTTTGGATATCTTTGGATTATCAGTTCTCAAATTAGGTGACAATGAATAATATGTTTCCATTATCAAGGATTGATTACCTCTTTGACTAGTTATGAGGGGCGTGATGGTTCTCGAATATTGACCACATATCAGTCTGTCACTAGTTGCAAGTACGTTATGTGGATATACCGAAGATGGAATTCTAATGTTCTTATGGTCACTATGAGAACTTGGAGATGTCGTTCAGTGTGACAAATTCTCCATCAATGTTCGGGGGAATCATGAACCTGATATTTCAGCCTTTATTAGATCAGTTCAATATTTTGTTCATCGAAATAATCCTAGTGTGTATTATGCTTTAATGGAGGAGAATACAAGTCACTTGAGGATGGTCCAAGACACACTTTTAGATAACCAATTTTTTGGGAAACTCTCAAAGTGTCAGTTTTTTATTCGATAGTGTAACATCCCAATTCTGGATGCCTCTCAAAGGTGATCCATATTCGATTGTCCACATAGACTCAAGAACATCTCTCCAATCGCTAGAGGATTCTTGAGTAGCAGAGAGGTCCCAGGTATGTTAGTGGGGAGACTATTCCCACATTAGTAGAGTGTAACATAGTGGCAATAAAATGATAGTTCAATAGTAGAAGTAGTAAACAATACAAAATAAATAAAAAAATATAATACTAATAGTATAATAAAATCAAGAAATCATATCAGAATCAAGATTATGATACATGTCATATATTTCTAATAAAACAACCAAAAAATGTACAAATCAGTCATATAAATCACATGTATTAAATATAAAAAAAAAATCCAAAAGAATACTACTAGCATTACTAGCCTCAGAATGGTCCCTCTCTCTCTTTCTCATAAGCAGCATATCAAGTACCTATAAGAGGGAGCTTTCCCTTATCATTACATATAATCATATAATCTATTTGGGTCCAAAAATGTTACCCAAATAGGGTGTGAGATGAAATACTAGTAGGCAACCACCCTAGGTATCTTCCAACTAGTCAGTGAAAATATATAGCAAGCAGTGTGTAATGAGTAAGGTAGTAAACAAGGATAATTCAAAATTAAACATCCTTTAAGTTCATGTACTCATTTAATACTCTATACATTTAATTAATGTTTATTTAACAATTAAATTAAATTGAATTTATAAGTATTGGGATCTGGATCAAGCCCGATATCCCCTATGTAACTAGAAATAAAATTGATTTATCAGAAGGTCATCCATAAATTCCATGTCAAGACAGACTCCACGTTTTTTATTTGTCTTTGATATTCATCAGAAGTCATATATTTTATAATTAAATTCAGAAACTGAACCTATCCTTGACATTCCTAAGTTTGAATTCAAGTATCACTCCATGTGAAATATCAACCAACACCCTATAAGCCCATCTCTTATGAACCTCTCAAGATCCCGATAATGTTTTACATGAGGTGTAATGTCATGGGAAATCGATTCCATCCTTTTCCCTTCACAAGAAATCATGAGTATCACCAGTGCAATAATATTCAAATGCATGTTGATTTGGGACATGTAATTATCATAATAATCTATGTATCACTCGACATATAAGCCAAGCCTCAATGAGTATGTCCATGGAATCCCTCACATGGATCCATTTATCACTCATGGAATAAAGGTCAAGCCTCAATGAGTCCATTCATGGGATCCCTCACTTTAATCCATGTATAACTCATGGCATATATGTCAAGCCTCAATTAGTCCATCAATGGAATCCCTCATTTGGATCCATGTATCATTCATGACATGTGTGGGTTCAACACATTTATTATATACATGTAATTATTGTGTGAATCCACATATCACCAAAGGTGTATAATTCAATAGGCACAAGAGTCCATCCATGGAATTCTAATATTAATCCATGTATAACCCTTTCCTATAACTCGTTTGTCCAATTCAATTTCATTTAAAAAATTCCTTAAGCATTTAAATGTCAAAACAAAAGGAATTATGCATAACTCACCTCAAAGGAGTGACTTAACCAAGGAACAACCTCAATGGATTGTCCATTCATTTACTCATGTGGGAATTTCATGATAACAAGATTCACATTCTTAATCAATCATTTACATAGCATGATCACTACATAAATCACATGGGCTACCAATTCAAAAGATATTCAAATACTCACCTAGCCATTTTTAATATAACAAGCCTAATAAGCCAATTAATATATCACATGTATTCATCACTATATAACTCACATTAGAAAATCACCAATTAGAGAAATTTAAAGAAATTACTTCAATTCATGGAATATCCTCTACTTTATTCACATGATAAAATCAATAATTAGAAAAACTCAATAAAATTGATTCAATTCATGGAATTTTATATAGTTTACTTATGTACTAAATTAAATATAATTCAAACACGAATTAAACAAACAAAGGCCTAAATGGATCAAGGGGAAACTCATCCATCCTATAACCTTAAATAAATTCAATTATAATTCAATTACATTACAATTATATTTATAAAAAATTAAACTTTTTATCAACCCATGAAAGGGATAACGACACTCCTCAAGGGGTGTCAATGGCATAAATCCATTAAAGGGACATTCAAGGAAACTCACCCATGGGGTGATCAACATAAAAGGTTTCAAACCTATAAACATGAATAAATAATCCACATTAATTTATTACATCATACCTAACAATTCCAAGATTTAAAATTCATTTTAGTTGATGCCCAGAAATTGGGAGCATGACACACAAACATATATAAATGATCCTAATTTTAAAAAAAGAACATGGCCGACTAACATAGGATCATTCTTTATATATCATCTAGTATCAAGCTCCGATTCTGGCCAGATTAGGAGAAATGGGAAGAATGGATGAAGAAAAAGAAATTATGGAATTCGAGCCTAAATCCAAATAGTGCAACTGTTTCCTAAAAAATGGAGAAGGGGAATTAAGGCCTTACCATTACGTATCGAAGGAGATAAAACACATTCAAATTGGACCTCAGATGTATAAGGGATCAGAATTCCTAGTATATCCTCCATGTGGATCTCAATAAGGAGTTCGTTGCTATGGAATAGGTGAAGGAAAAATATATTTTCTCTTATAAAAAATTTCAGGGAAAAATATGTCATTTTACCTAAAATACAAGGTCAAATGGTTTAGGTTAATGCTTTTTCAAACTGTTAGCCAATTATCACAGTCTCTTTTAGGAATAATAGGTGCCCACATAGTTAACCCACACGGTTTACTAACTATAAAAAACAGTACTAAATAAATCGGTTAAGATATGATGAAATTTCAGAACTAGACACATGAATGTGTGCCTCCACTCTCATGGTTTACCTAAATTATGGGGTATAAAGACCCCCAATACCTAGCCTTGCACAGTTTTCACTAACCATGCGACAAGTTTAAAACAACCCAAAAAACTAGTTCCAGATATCGAACAAGCCTTGAACACACCTGAAACCTCCATGAACCCAACATACATCCACATCAGAATATAGTTAATCAATTAAACTGATAACTGATGGAAACCACAATATCCATAACTCAAATAATAACTGAGTTCTTACAAACTCCCCCTTAAATAAATACATCCCTGAATTTCCCTTCTATGGATGATGTAGCATAATCTGAGAACAAATTTAGCCACTATGATTGAAAATTTTCGGTCCGCTCCTAGGTCATGTCTTTCACTCAGTCGTGCAAGCATAACACCCATACTGAGGGAACAAACATTCCTTGGATAACCTTCATTCTATGATCCACATTACATATAGGATGCTCATCAATGGGCGAATCGTCTTGAAACTCAGCCTCCTCAGGATAAAAATCATGATAGAAGTCTGAATTGTAGTTTCACAACTGAGAAACACTAAATAAGTCAAGCATGTATTGGTACCTCTGAGGTAAGTGCAACTGATAGGATATTGTCCTGACCCTCTCTATAATCACGAATATCTTGACATACCATGGTGAAATCTTACCTTGTCTCATGATCATCTTGTGTCCCAACCTCAATGATGCATGAATGAAAACCCAATCCCTGAAATCTAAAACTCTAGAGGATATATATAAAGATCGGCATATGGGTCTTGATGAGACTACAAAATAGGAATCCTCTTCGAAATCAACTACACCTACTTAGTTGTCTCCTAGACAAGACGAGGTCCCAACATAGATTCCTCTCCTACCTTCAACCAACACACGGGTTATAGACATGGCCTACCATACAAACCTCGTATAGAGCCATATGAATATTATCGTGAAAAATATTATTGTAGGAGAACTCAACTATGGTTATATGGCTCTCCCAAGAGCCCCTAAAAACAAGGACGCATACCTAACACATGTCCTCAAGAACTCGCATCATGCGATCTAGCTAGCCATCAGTTAGGGGGTGGTATTCTATTCTCAAATGCACCTGTGTACCCAAATCTCTATGTAGCCCTTACCTGAATTGAGATGTAAACTAACAATACCAATCTAAAATGATAGTATGTAGGACCTTGTGAATTCGTATAATCTCACATATGTAAAACCTCCAAATATCATCAACATTGAAGGTTTCCTTGATTGGAAGTAAATGAGAAACCTCTGTGAGACTACAAAAAACAATCCATATAACATCATTACCTCAAGGAGACCTTAGTAAACCTATCCTTAAATCCATCTTGACTTCATTCCATTTCCACTCGAGATGGGTAGCTACTTTAATGGTTTGTATGGTCGTCGTTGTTCTGCCTTCACTTACTGAAAGGTAGAACACCTCATAAAAAAACCAACTACATCTCATTTCATACCTAGACACTAATACTAATGATATAAATCCAGATACATATTTGTGACACCAGGTTTCACTTCCCAAATATAGACATGAAAATCCCACATTACCTCCACACGTATGCATGATGAAATCCATACACAACCATGTACTCGTAGGATCTCATCGTCACCTATGGTCTAAACAGGAGGAGGGTCCTCACCTGCCACACACAACCATAGAACTATGCCTTCAAAATCCAATAGCTTCCTAATCCTCACTCTTTTAGGTTATATAGATTTTATAGATACGGATAAAATTAATTTATTCCAATAATTTTTATTTACCTCTAAGTGAATCTCAAAGAAAAAATCCATAAGCTTCCACTCGCTACTGGCCAATTTCACCACCTATATATGATTCCTCGTGTTTAGTGTATTGACCACTACATTTCCTTTACTAGGTATGTAGGATAGCTCTAGGTCGAAATAACGAAGGTATTCAACCCACCTTCTCTACCTTAGGTTTATATCATGTTTTGTAAGTATATACTTGAGGACTTTGTGGTCCGTGTACACCACAAAATTATCCCCCAATATGTAATGTCTCCAACATCGCAATGCCCGAACTACTCCAGATAATTTTAGATCATGCATTGAGTAATTCATCTCATGCGACCAAAACAACTGAGACCTATACACGATAACTTGATCCCCCTGCATAATAACTTATCCCAGCCCAATTCTTGATTCATCATAGTAAATAGTGTATCTCATGCATGAATTCAGAAAAATCAGTATCGGTGCTAAATTCGATCTCCCATTAAACTCTTAAAATGCATTCTTACAAGAGTCTGACCATATATACTTCAGACACATCTTAATCAAGCGCATAAATGGAATTAATAAGTGTGATAAGTACTATAAAAAATTATTTTTTAAAAAACAATCCCTAAGACACTCTACACCTCAAAAACATTTCGGGATTTCTCCTAGGTAATTACAACTCTCACATTCTCTGTGTCCACTAATACTCCTATATTTTAGATGATGTGATATATGAAGTGATTATGATCTATGACAACCCTTCTCTTTATTACACACTTTAACATGATTTATTACATAAAAATCACATGATACAACAATGAAGATCAAGAGGTATAATGTCTTTGGGGATTAGGATCTTTACATAACAACGTAGAATAAGAAATACAAAATCTTTATGGAAAACTTCCTTTACATGACCACTACATTCCCTCGTACCCAGCATTGCATAGGATAACCTGAGGACATGCCTGAAAAAAAGGTGAGATGTAAAACCAAGTAAGGGAATAAACATGGAATAACATGAGGGATATAGTAAATTTCAAATAATAGGCATATCAATGAATCATAAGAGAAACATTATCATAAAGGCATGATAATGAAAGATAATCTTAATATGGAAATGTGGCAGAAACATTCAACATCATTTTAGCATGAGATAAGGCTCATTTCACATTGATCAAGAGTAAAACCTCATTGCACTTGAATTAGAATTAGTAAACCCTCATTTCACTTAACGTATCATGATACTAATCTTTACCCAATGCATTGGAGCGCTATCAGGGTACACCATTCTTAAACATTTCATTTCATGTATAAATGTGCCACATGGATCATATAACATGGATTCATTAAACCTTATCATTTATTCCATGATAAAAGAAATTCGTAATTAAAACACGAAAAAATATAATAAATAAGTAAATGTCAATGAAGGTGAATACCCTTGATGGGGAAATGGGCATGGTATTCACTACACAATGACATTGGCTTGGAAAATTGTGGGGCAATTTTAGCAGCGTAATGACGTGACATATAAATTCAAAAAAAATGGTTGATGAGAGTGAAATGGGTGTCTCATTATATGTACATAAAATGGAAAGTACGGGGGTCTTATAGATACCTGTCCCAATATAATTAATGGAATTTATATTCACAATAAAAAATAATTTCTTTAATGTAAATGAGGAAAGAGAGATTTATTTCAGAATTTTAGCATGGTAACGGGTGTACATGAGGGATATTTAAAGAGAGAAAAAGAGGTCTATAATCATTAAAACATAGAGAGTGCAGTATGGGGATGTTGTGAAATTATACCCCAACATATATAATTGAAAATAAAAGGGCATAGAAACATAATGAAATTGAGACAAAAACAAGAAAAGAAGAAATCCCTTACTTGGAAGTGTGATCCCAAAGGCTTGGGAGAGGCTTGAAAGAGGATTCATGGGAGATTGTGGAACCTTTGGAGGATTATATAGAGGGCAGGTCAAGGGTTAGTTGAACTACAATGGATTTTACTTAAAGAGGAAGTGGGATCATGGGTGGGTTTATATAAGAAAGGAGAGGGAATTCTTTAATATTTAGGTTTGGGTCACCACACACTAAACTAATCAATACTACAAACCAGCCCATGGTTTTATCCCATGATTTTTCCAAAGGGGAGTGGAAAAAAAATTTATAAGGCCAATGGATGAACTTCTTAAAATATTGAGGGTGCTTATGTGGAGGTGATTCACACTCACAAGGAAAACAATTTAAAAAGACAAAATGTTTTATAAGTCTTGGAGGGTCTACTAAATCTTTGTAAAATAACTAAAACAAACCTAAAATAACATTAATTTAATGGTAAACATATATTGGCCGAAAATATCTTTTATAGTATTTTATTACATCACTATTGGGTCATTATGATGTTCTAACCACAATATATATTTAAACGACATTTAATTTTTAGCCAAAAATTTGACCGTCTCCGAAAATTAAAAATAAATTCACCGTTGGATAATTTCAACATCCTGATCCCAAAAATAATATTCATTTTATTTAAATATACTTCTATATATGATAATTTTTAATTTTAAAATAAAAACTGACATTTTTCAAATATTCATGGGTTTTGACAAAAATGGCTTTCAGACCATAGTAAAAATTAAAATTGCATTCATAAAATTATATGATAATTTATATTTAATAAAAATTAAATTAATTATAATATTATTTTATTAAAATATTATTTAATTAAAAAATCCATTAATTCATCAAAATAGATTTCATAGTTGAATATTAACTAAAAATACTATTTGTGCTTTAAAATATATTTACTATGTAAAAATAAAAAAATGAATGCAAATTCATTATAAAAAAATAATGTTCACAGCCATAGTGGTAGGGTGTTATTACATAAACCCTTATAACACCAGCATAAGACCAGAGGGTAAGGTGTGCGATGGTGAAAAACTATTGGGGTGGCTGGGATAACATCGTTTGGGTGGTAATTTCTATTTACTTCCATTTCTCCCGTAGTCTGTTCCGCTCAAGCTTAATGTGTTCAAGCTCGACTTGGGATTGGTCAAGAGTGAAGCCCAATGATGACACCTCCTTTCTGAGCTCTAACAAATGGTCTTCGTATGGGGAAAGTATATTGGATGTGGTCATCGCTTCCCTTTTCTAAGTAAATCATATTTATTACATCCCTATATTTATATTAATCATGTGATCATTCTTCAACATCTATATTAGAAATGGTTACATTTCTTAATGGTTTTTTAAAAATCCAAATCATAAAACTATAGAAGTTCAAAAAACATTTTACATAATGAGAAATTTAATTATATCAAGAGGTATTACCATTAATGAAAGTTTTGGTTGTTACAATCTTCCCCCTTAAGAAATTTCTCCCTCGAAATTTACATTTCTCACACTAAAAATGATTTGGGTAACTCTACTTTATTACTTCCTCTGATTCCCACATCGCTTCTTCAAACATGTGGTTTCACCACAACACCTTGACGATGGGCATTGTCTTATTTCGTCGAACATTCTCTCTATGATCTAATATCTTCAATGGTTGCTCCTCATAAAAAAGATCATCCTCAAACTGTACCACCTCTGAAGAGAGTACATGTGAAGGGTCTAGTATGTACTTCCTTAAGAGGGATACATGAAGGAAATCACATACTTTGGCCAGGGTAGGTGGAAGTTCTAGTCTATGGGCCACATCCCCAACACGATCAAGAATCTCGAAGGGGTTGATGTACCTAGGACTAAACATCCCCTTATTTCCAAAAATCATGACCTTCTTCCAAGATATGTGTAGAAATACCATATCTATAACTTTAAACTGAAGGTATCATCGATGGTTTTCAGCATAACGTTTTTTCATATTCGGGATGCCTTGATAGGCTGCTGAATGGTTATTACCTTCTCCACCATCTTTTCGACCATTTTGGTCCCATCAGCTTATTCCCACAAACTTCATCACAACACGCCGATTTTCTACACCTTCCCCAAAACGGGCTTCATATGGTTCCATTTGGATGATTGAGTGGAAACTGTTATTATAAGAGAATTGAACCAGTGGAATATATTGGCCCAATCCTCCTTTTAAGTCTACTGAACATGATCTTAGCATATCTTCTAGTGCTTTAATAGTTCACTCAGTTAGGCCATTAGTTTGAGGATGATAGGCCATACTGACGTTAAGATCAGTGCTTGGAGCCTATTGGAGGCTTTTCCAGAACTTCGAGGTGAATATTGGATCACGATCGGATACAATAGATAGTGGTACTCCATGAAGCATTACCAATTCTTTAATGTAAATCCATGCAATATGATCCAATGAGAAGTCCTCTCGAATCATGATAATGTGAGCTGTCTTTGTAAGACGATCTACAATGACCCATATAACATTTTTTCCTCTAGATGTCCTAGGAATTCAAATTATAATGTCCATGGTAATGTTTTCCAACTTCCGTGTTGGTATGGGTAGTGGTTACATAATCCCCTTATACTTTTTCCTCTTAGCCTTCACTTGAAGACATACTAGGCACTTTGATGTATAGTCTAAAATCTCCCTTTTCATATTATCCCACCAATGGTTTTCTTGGAGATCTTGATACATCATTGTGCTCCTCGGGTGAATAGAGAATGTTGAGCTATGTGAGTCTTCCAGAAGCTCCTTCTTTATCTCTGGATCGGATGGTACACATAATCATGACCGAAATCTCATGATTCCATCCTTGTCCACCATAAACTCTAAGGATTTCCCATTTCTGATAGCTTCCACCCTTTTCAGAATTTCCACATCCTTTCTTTGAGCATCATTTAAACTTTCCAAAAGAGACATTTGATCAATCATTTTCAAAAGGATTGATGATGTTCCATTATTTATGATTCCCATTTCCATCTTCATCAAATCTAAGATGATTAGATCCTTCTCAATTCTCATCAATGATAGAATCACATGATCCTTTCTACTTAGAGCATCTTCCACCTTGTTCGCATTCCCATGGTGGTAATGGATTGAGAAGTCATAGTCATTGATCAGCTCTAACCATCTTCATTGGCGCATGTTCAACTCCTTCTATGTGAATATATACTTGAGGATTTTTTAGTCCGTATATATTTCACACTTCTCCCCAAAGATTTAATGCCACAAAATTTTTAAAGTGAAGTTCACCGTAGAAAAATCCATATCATGTGTTGGATAATTATGCTCATGAACCTTTAATTTCCTTTAAGCAAAGGCAATGAATTTTTCATTTTTCATCAACACACATCCCATACCCTTCTTTGAAGCATCACTAAATACAAAAAAAAGTTGTCCACTTGTGGGTAAAGTGAGCACGAGCGTAGTGATAAGCTTTCTTTTCATCTCTGTAAATATTTCTTTACATTCATCACTCCAACAAAAAATTACTCCCTTACGAGTCAGCTTGGTAAGAGGTTTGGACAATTGTGATAAATTTGTCACAAATCATCGATAATATCCTGTTAATCCCAAAAAGATATGGATATCTATTACCAATGTTGGCCTCGACAATCCCTCTGTTGCAGTTGTCTTGGAGGGATCCATAGATATCCCATTACTTGTGATGATGTGGCCTAAGAATAATACCTCCTTCAACCAGAACTCACATTTTCTATACTTTTCATAGATATTATCCTTCCGCAAGGTCTCTAGTATAGTTTTTAGATACTCCTAATGATCCTTCTTGGTTTTGGAGTATTTTAGAATATAATCTATAAATACTACCACAAATTTGTTTATGTAATCTCTAAAGACTCTATTCATCAAGTCCATGAATATTTCTAGAGCATTAGTGAGTCCAAAAGTCATTAATATGAATTCATAGTGCCCATATCTTTTACAAAAAGTAGTCTTGGGGATATCTTCCTTCTTCACCCTTACTTGATAATATCCCAACTGCAAATCCACCTTAGAGAAGTATTGTGCTCTATAAAGATGGTCAAAAAAAGTCATCAATTCGTGGGATGGGACAGTTGTTCTTTATAATTATTTTGTTAAGCTCACGATAATCGATGCAAAGGCTCATTAATCCATCATTCTTCTTGACGAAGAGGACTGGTGCACCCCAAGGTGAAGCACTTGGGCATATAAACCCTTTATCCAGATTCTCCTGTAGTTGTTTCTTTAGCTCCTAAAGCTCCACAACGGCCATTATATACAGAATCTTGGATATTGGGAACTCCCCAAGTATCGGATCAATTGAGAATTCAACATCTCTTCTTGGGGGAAGATCAGGAAATTCCTCAGGAAACACTTCAGTGAATTCCATCACAATAGGCATGTCTTTAAGGATGGTTGCTTCCTTGAACTCAATCATCTGATCTAGATATTCATGCTCATAGGAAAGTAATATCCATTCTTGAGATGATGGATCTAAAGAATATTCATCTTCCTCCTAACACTTGTATATAATTCTGGGTCGATTCTCCATATGGAGAGTGATTTCTCTCTCTGGAAGATTTATTTTGGATCTATATAAGGAAAGCCAATGCATGCTGAAAATTTCTTCAAATTACACTATAGGAAGTATAAAAAGGTTTTACAAGAATTTTAATCGACAAATTATTACAGGGGAGGAGTTATATTCATGGGATGCAATGATTGAACCATTTTCCATACTCATCGACATCTTCACTTCCATGAATTATGGTGGTGTTGGGATTGTTCAACTAAACTATCGGGATTTAAAAGAATGTGTAGAACCAGAATCAAAAATTAAATTCCCTATTCATGAATGAATAACACGTGTACCTGTCACCACTTTGTTGTCGGGGTTCACTTCGGCGGTAGTGATAGAAAAAGCTAACCCTTGCTGACTTGGAGGTTGTGGGTTTCCCTAAAAAAACTCTTTGATTAGGGAAATGATTTGCAAAGTGCCCTGGTTCATTGCAGTTGAACCAATGAACAATGCATTGAGGGTAGAGTGGAGAATTCCTCTACTCTGTCACAACCGCAGGTTTTTCTTGATGATAGTTAAAAGCTAGGTTCCCTTGTCTTCCACACCTAAAGAATTTCCTCATCCCCTTCAGGAAATTTCTGGGGGGCTTCTATCCACCCCTTTGGTAAGTGGGGTGCTGGAGCTTTTTAGCCCCATTGGATTTATCCATTGGACCACCAGCATTGAAGTCCACCTTACACTTCTTATACCCATGATACCCCTAAGAATCCTCGATCTCTATTTCAACCTTGAGGGCACGTTGGAAAATTTCCTCAAAGATGTTGAATTCACAGATCGCCAGTGCTTTCCGTAGGCTAGGTTTCATCCCACCAAAGAAGTGGTCAACCTTGCATTTGGGGATAACGACAAAGCTGGATGCATATCATGCAAGCATTATGAAGTTTTCCTCTTACGCTCAAATAGATTCGTCACATTTCTGCTGTTGAGTCAATAAGGTTTTCCCTATGACTTTTCCATTCCTCTTGTTTTGAAAATCACAAACACCTTATACTTAAACAAATATAAATTTTACCTCCATAAGGAAAACTTACTTCTTTAAGGAAATTTACCCTAACCGAGATTTTCTTATGCAGAGCAATATTTTTCCTTAGTATAAAAACCGGATTCATACCCAAATTTCAAAAGTCATATAATGTAAATATTTGGAGCATTCTGTTTTTAGGATCCAAATTCTGGATGTGAACTATAATGAAGTTCCAATCCGAATTCTGGACTCTGAAAACTTATGAAGTTCGACTCCGAACTCTTAAGTAGTTCGACTCGGAACTCTTAAGTAGTCCGACTTCGAACTCTTAAGTAGTTCGACTCCGAACACTTAAGTAGTTCGACTCTGAACTCTTAAGTAGTTCGAATCGTAACGCTTAAGTAGTTCGACTCTAAACTCTTAAGTAGTTCGACTCTAAACTCTTAAGTAGTTTGAATCCTAACTCTTAAGTAGTTCGACTCGGAATTCTTAAGTAGTTCGACCCCGAACTCTTAAGTAGTTCGACTCCGAACTCTTAAGTAGTTCGACTCCGAACTCTTAAGTAGTTCGACTCCGAAATCTTAAGTAGTTCGACTCCGAACTGTTAAGTAGCTCGACTCTGAACTTTTACTGGTTCGACTTCGAACTCTGCAAGGTCAGATTCCGATCTCTGGTGAATCCAGACTCCGAATTCCTATAAAACAGAATCCGATCATTTCTTAATAGAGAATCTGAATTTCATTTTGGTTGGAATCCGAACTTTTAATTTGATTACACTATGAACTTTTGTATGGTTTTTACTTACATATGTTCCATTTAAAAACAATGTCATGCATTCAGTTATACATGATTTATTATTAAATTATTTCATTCATTCTGGTAATAATTATCTATTGGTTGAGTTACACGTGTACAGGTCCCTCCAAATTTCATGGAAAATATGACTGTTGTAGGAGGGAGCCGACCGTTGGAAATTTGCCTATAAATAGGATCTAATTTGAAAGAGCTCAAGAAGGAAGTTGATCGATCTAGCGACCACATGCTGTTAAGGTGATTTCTAGAGAGATAATCTTTTCATGCCTTTTTCATACTAAATCGCTCTTTAAGATTTCTTTGTGAGACTCCGAATGTTGGTGATTACATTTGAGGACTTCCGGGGATAGGAAGACAGAGGTGCCGACTACCTTGAAGTTCGAGGGCTTCCTTGCTGAGGAAGACATAGGTTCCAACTACCTTGAAGTTAAGGGATTGTGGGGATAGCAAGACATAGAAACTGATCTTTGTATCGAGGGATTACCCTGGTGTGGGTTAGATAGACTTTCATGAACGTATAAATCAAGGGACCTTTATCCAAGGTTGTTGGATACCCTTCTCTTTGGGTTAAAACACTTATATCTTGTTACTTGTAGTTTTACTATTAGTTTTTCCGCTGCACTTTTGTATTGTAAGGAAGGTATAACCTTTTTATATTTCCTTACACTTGTACTCTTATAATTTTAGATTCTATACACTTTAAGGTATAATCCCATATTGTAAACTTTGGTTCCAATTCTCCATTTGGTGATTAGAGGTGTTGTGAATTTCCTTAGTTTAACTTTGTTAAACTCAATACTTTCCTTGTCTAAGGAAAACATAATTATCTGTAACCAACTTTAAAGGTTCCAAAGGAATTTTTTAAGTATCAAATTCACCCCCTCTTGAATATTGAGCATCTACATCATTATTTAGATCCTACAATTGGTATCAGAGGAGGTCTATGAAATACTTATACTCACGTATAAGTTTTTCTTTCTCATTTTTCCATTGTTCTTCATCCTAGATTCCGAACATTGTCATACTGAACTTTTTCATTCCGAAATTTTTCATTCTGAGCTTTTTCATTCCGAACATTGTCATTCCGAACTTTTTGGTTCCGAACTTTATCGTTCCGAACTTTGTGGTTATGAAATTTTTCTACTCACTAGTTTGGTTGCCATGTTTTTATTAAAATGGTAGGAGTCAATGTGGGTTATATTGACAATATAAATCCTAAAAGACCACCAATCTTTGATGGAAATGACTATAAGTACTGGAGAGATCGAATGAAGACTTTTTTTATCAACACTGTAGTGGACAACTTCGTTACGCTTACTACTGATTATAAAATTCCTAACAAGGAAGTTAGATCTTTCACTAACCAGGAAAATCAAGAGTATAAACTCAATTATAAGGTACACAATACTTTACTTTGTTCTATGACTAGAAATATATATAGCCAAATTTCTTCTTGTGAAGCAGCTAATTGTATATGGAAGAAGTTAGAGGTTACACACTTTGGCACTTCTAAAGTGATTGAGACTAGGAGAGATATGCTTAGAGCTGAATATCATGGATTCAATTTTCCATATGGAGAACCAATCTGTAAAGTTCAACAGAGATTTATGACTATAGTCAACAGCTTACTGTCTATGGGAGAAAAAAGGTTCGATGATGAAGCCCTTGTGGATAAGATAATTGATATTATTCCCAATGAGTTGGAATCAAAGAGAATATCTATAGATGAGAACATAAAGGTCACTCAAATTTCTCTTGATAAGCTATTCAAAACTCTTCTTCAACATGAAACAAGAATGAAGGGAGATGCAGACAACATCAAGAATAAGAATGGGAATGGTACTGTTGCTTTTACAACAACATCAAATCATATGAAATCTCAGACTCCTGAGAGAGTAACTAGATCCAAGTCAAAAAAAGTTATAATCCAATCCGAATCTAGTGAGAGTGAAGTCTCTGAGAATGAGTTAGTAAATCCTGCTCGAAGGATGAACAAGATAGCTAGCCAGAGAAATTTCCAGTCCAAATATAAGAAAAAGGAATGGAAAGATAGGAAAGATGGAGAATTTACTTGTTATGAATGCAAGAAATATGGACATATTATACTAGATTGTCCATTGATCAAAAATAAAGAAATGAAAGAAAGGCATTCTGAGAGAAATAGAAAAATTTACTACAAAACCAAAGCTAAGAAAGTCTTGAATGAAAATGACACATGGAGAGCCAGTGGTGGTGACTCTTCAGATGAATCTTCAGATTATGAATCTTCAGGATAGAAGAATCTTGGTCTTATAGACATATTACCTATAAAAAATCATTGTTTTATGGCTAAGGTATGAAATTTTGAATCATTGACAAATGTTTCTTTAAATTCTAATGATAGAGAATATTATAACTCTTCTGATGAAGAAAAAAGTTTACCTACCTATGAAGAAGTTTCTAGGTTTGTTGAACTTCTTGAAATTGATAATTCTAAACTCAATAAAAAAACATGATAAGGAAAACTCTAGGAATTATATTCTTACAAAAGAAATATCAGATCTTACCAAAGATCATGATAGAAAAAATGCTAATTTTATAATTATTTCAAAAAATCTTGAGGAAGTAAGTTTTGAGAAGAACAAACATTCTAAAGAGTTAGAAAAAGTAATTTCTGAGAAAAGTATCTTCGATCCTAGCTGTAGTTCTAAATCTAATGATATTGAATATAAAAACTTGGTTATAAAACTCATGTCCAAAATCTTTTCCTTAAATAAGTTTTTATCAAACTTTACCCATGGTAAGGAAAATTTTGATAAAATTTATTCTCAAATACGACCATTGAGAAACAAATCTGGATTTGGTTATACCCATACTAAACCAATTTTTATTAATAACTACTTTGTTCCACAATGTGCCCCATTTTTTACCAAGTGTCAATGTGGTGGTCACTGGGCAAAGAAATTTTCTTTAAATAAAACCCAATCTTTAGGTTTTCATAAAGCCTATTTCTCTAAGAAAGTGTGGGTTCCTAAAATTTTATTGTATGGAAATCTTGGATCCAAGCAAGTTTGGATTCCGAAAGTCTAATTCTTATCTTTTTTTCAGGAAAATAGAGGAAGTACCAACAATAATACATGGTACATGGATTGTGGATGTTCCCGACACATGACTGGTAAAAAAAGATATTTTTAAGAGATTATCAAAATGAAAGGAGGAAAGGAAAATTTCGGAGATAATTCTCATGGAGAAATTGTTGGTATTGGTAATATTGTTCTTCTTGGTAAAACTTTAATTTCAAATGTTTTATTTGTTAAGGGTCTTAAGAAAAACCTCATTAGCATAAGTCAGTTATGTGATGAAGGGTATCTTGTGAATTTTAGGAATGATAAGTGCTTAGTACACAATTCCAAGGAAGAATTTATTCTATCAGCCAATAGGCAAGATAATGTTTACACTTTGAACTTAGAAGACCTCAGGAGTCAAGACCTACCATGCCTATGTGCAATGGATGATCATTCCTGGTTATGGCATAGAAGACTAGGTCACTGTAACCTTAGAAACTTATGTAAACTTTCTAAGAAGAAACTATTTACAGATCTACCAGAGCTTCGATTTGATTCTTCTAAAGTTTGTGATCCTTTTCAATATGGAAATCAAAATAAATCTACTTTTAAATCAATCAGTGAAGTCTCAACAACTGATGCATTATAGTTAGTGCACATGGATATTTTTGGTCCAACACAAACCAGAAGCATTGGAGGCAAATACTATGTGTTTGTTTTAGTTGATGATTACACCAGATTTACTTGGGTCTATTTTATAGCAAAGAAGTCTGAAGCTTCTTCTTATTTGAAAAGTTTTAGAGAACACATTAAAAATGAGAAAAACCTTCCACGGAATACTATTCATAGTGATCATGGTGGAGAATTTCAAAATTCTATTTTTGAAACTTTTTGTAGTAGAAAAGGTATTACTCATAATTTTTCAGCACATATAACTCCTCAGAAAAATAGTGTAATAGAAAGAATAAATATAATTCTTCAAGAGATAACTATAACCATGTTGAGTGAATATTCTGTAGCTATAGATTTCTGGGCTGAAGCTGTAAGTACTGCTTCTTATACTATAAATTGAGTTTTGTTTAGACAGTTTCTTAATAAAACTCCTTATGAATTATGGAATGGTAGAAAACCAAGACTTTCCTACTTCAAGGTTTTTGGTTGAAAAGTATTCATTCTAAATACTAAAGATAATATACATAAATTCACACCAAGATCTGATAAAGGAATTTGCATAGGCTACTCCACAACATCTAAGGCATACAGTGTTTTCAATAAAAGTACTTGTACTGTTGAAGAAACAGTGCATGTAAAATTTGATGAGTCAGATCCATTTGTTTTTAAACCACCCCAACCTAAATCTTTGGATGTGTTTTCAAAAATTGATCTTCAACCTTTGATAGAAGATCCTTTTGGTAAGGAAAATGTTCAAGAGGATACTTTTGAAACATTTAACCCAGAATACATTCTACCCTATGTTGATGAACATGTTTTACAAAACCTAAATCAAGTGTTTCTTAAGAATCATCCCAGTGGTAGCATCATTGGTGATGTAAATCAACCTGTAAGGACAAGATGTTCCTTAAGAAACGAAGTAGAATATCTAGTATTTCTTTCCCAATTAGAACCAAAAAGCACTGATGAAGCTTTAGGTGATGATGATTGGATCAAAGCGATGCAAGATAAACTAAATGAATTTGAAAGGAACAAAGTCTGGACCTTGGATGAAAGATGTAAGGAAACTTATATTATTGGAGTAAAATGGGTCTTTAGAAACAAGTGTGATGAAAATGGAGTCACTGTAAGAAATAAAGCTAGACTAGTTGCTAAAGGCTATAATCAGCAAGAGGGAATAGACTATGAAGAAACCTATGCTCCAGTAGCTAGACTTGAATCTATTCGTATTCTACTTGCCTTTGCAGCATTCTTCAATTTTAAACTTTTTCAAATGGATGTGAAATGTGATTTTTTTAACGGTTATGTTCAAGAGGAATTTTTTGTTGAACAACCTACTGGCTTTGAAGATACAAAACATCCTGATCATGTTTTTAGACTTACCAAAGCATTGTATGGTCTTAAGAAAGCCCCACGAGCCTGGTATGATAGACTCACCAGATTTTTGCTTCAAAATAACTATGTTAAGGGAAATTGAGGTCCAAATTTTTTTATAAAGGATGATAAGAAAAATGTTTTGATTGTTCAAATTTATGTTGATGACATCATATTTGGTTCAACTTGGAAATCTTTAACTGTCTCTTTTGCAAGTCTAATTAAATCTGAGTTTGAAATGAGTATGATGGGTGAGTTAACTTTTTTCCTTGGTTTTCAAATTTCTCAAAAACCAAAAGGAACCTATATATCTCAACATAAGTATATTAAATATCTTCTCAAAAAGTATGGTTATGACAACACTAAGAGTATAAGTACACCCATCGGTAACTCAAACTCTTTAGATCTTGATGAAGCTGGGAAACCAGTAGATCAAACATCTTTTAGAGGTATGATAGAAAGTTTACTTTACTTAATAGGTAGTCGACTAGACTTAATGTTCTCATTATGCTTATGTGTGAGATATCAATCCAATCTGAAAGAATCTCACTTAAAGGCAGTAAAAAGTTTTTTTCGCTACCTTAAGAGAACCATGGATCTAGGATTATTTTATACTTCTGGAAATTATTTTATTCTAAAAAGCTTTTTGGATGCTGAATTTAGTGGATGTAGAATGGATAGAAAGAGTACATCCAGAACTTTTCATTTCTTAGGAGATTCGTTAGTTTCTTGGTCCTGAAAGAAGCAGCATTCTGTAGTACTTTCCACTGCTGAAGCTGAATATATAACAGCTGGAAGTTGTTGTGCTCAAGTGTTGTGGATGCAACACACACTCACAGACTATGGCATGAGTTTTACTAAGACTCAAATTTTGTGTGATAACACAAGTTCCATTTCCCTAAGTAAGAACGATGCACATCCCTCTCGTTCAAAACACATAGATATTAGGCATCACTATCTTAGGGATCACACACTTAAATGAGATATCATTCATCAGGTTATCAGAACGCAAGATCAACTTGCTGATATTTTCTCAAAATCATTACCCTCCAATAGATTTGAATACATTTAAAAAAAGTTAGTAATGATAACCGTAAGGTAATCATTCTTCATTAACTTCTTGTTGAATAATTCTCCTAACAGTAATAAACTCCTTATCATAGGGGGGTACATTTGATTGTTAGTGTAACTAAATTTTTCGAAGTTAGTTTTTCAAACTTTTAGGAACTGAAATTTTTGGAATGGGAATTCCCTGAACTAAAATTTTCAGGAATGATATTTTCATACTGAAATTTTCCGGAATGGAGATTTGTGTACTGAAATTTTCTTGAATGGAGATTTTCGTACTGAGAACATCCGGAATGGAGATTTTCGTACTGGTGTTTTCATAACGAGATTTTCTTAATGGAACTTTCATAATGAGTTTGTTTTTAAATTCATTTCTTCAAGAAGAATATTACCAATTAAGAAAAATCTTTCTAGACAATCTGAAAGCTATGATTTCCTTACTTATAGTTTCATTATCATATTTTTCTTCCTGGTATTTTCATTGTTCTTAAAAGTTCAGATTCTTGTTTTTCCTAAAATCTGAATGTTTTCCTTAAAACCTCGAAAGATTGGAGTCAAGTTTTTCTTGCAGGAGTGTTTTAAACCTTCATATCAGGTCAAAGATTTTTCAACCATTAGATGGATTTTGGAAGACCATAGGTCACATCCATCGCCTATATAAAGTGGACCCCTATTCTCATCCGACATCGGTTTTTCAAGCTTTTGCATCTCGAAGCCCTGCTGCACTTCTTATGGCCAGTTCCGAACGTTGCAATGACATTCCGAATCTTTCATATTTCTTCACTCCGAATGGATGTAGAAGCTACATCTGAAGATATGTCAACTATGAAACCAATCTCTAAGTGGTTAGTCTTCAGGTAAGGGTTAGCTCATACAGATTTCTATAATCTTGATTCTCTAATAACCAAGACTATAAAGTTGAATGGATTGGAAGATGTGTGTGTAGCAATGTCAGATAAACAGGATCCGGTTTATACTGATTTACTGATCGAGTTCTGTGAGTCTGTTTCCTTCCAGATGGAAGATGGAAGAGAATGGTTTTCCTTTAAGTTTTATATAAATACTTATAAGAAATCCTACACCAAGGCCGCAAGCTTGGTTGGTTTATCCAATGAAGGAGAAGCTGCATTCTGCTCTCACAAACATCCTGATGTGCAAGGAAGTTTCAACAAGGAGAAGGCACTGAATTGTCTTGGTCTTAAGGATGATTCAACCATCAAGATTGCTCGACTCACTCCGAACAATAGAATTATTCAACTTTGAGTGAAAGGTTTTATGGTTCCAAGAATATGTGATAAAGACAATTTGAAGAAGAGTGATATCTATGTCTTAGATTTCCTGGTAAATTTAAGAAAGATAAATCTAATGAGGCATGTTTTGGTTACGATCAAGAACATAAAATAAGGAAATTTGAGAGCTCAGGATACCATTTTTCATTCCTTACTATCTAAGATGATAGTTCGGTGCTTAGAATCTTTCAAAGTTGCATGAAAATCAAAAGTCTGGAATTGCAAGCATATGCTGGTTAGTGATAATACTCTGAAGAGGATGAAGATGGGTTTTTTCTAGTGAATCTGGAGAATTTTACCCTCTGTCTGTGGAAGAGGTTGAAGCAGCTCAGAAATAATCACACTCTCCGGAACCATCCCAAAAGCAATGGAGGAAGAGGAAGGATAAGGAAGTGGGTGCTGATGGAGAAAATCCTTAGGCTAAGGAAACTCAGTCTGCTCCCCCCAAGTCGAAGAAGCAGAAAACATATACAGATGAAGTGGCAGCCAAGTGGAGGGAAGACAATGAAAAGTTGAAGGAAGGGGATCCAAAATTCGGATTGGACCCTACAGAGGCTAAAGCCTTTAAAGAAAAAGCATCTTAGGAGCTAGAGAAACAAGCGAAGGAGAAGAAAATGAAAAATAAGTTGTTTGAAGCCGAAGTAGTGAAATCTTTGCTGAAAGATACAGAGTTAGCTTCAGAAATGCTTCCCGTTCCGAAAATGTTTGGTTATGAACCATCTTTACCAGAAACTCCAGCCAAGAATTATGTCACTCTGTAAAAGGCCAAGGGTAAATAAATAGTTGAAGAAGCTGAGAAAGAAGTTGCTGAAGAAGTAGAGGAAGAAGTTGAAGAAGAAGAAGAAGAAGAAGAAGAAGAAGAGGAAAGTGAAGATTTGGATACCCTGATCAAGCAAGTACAGAACTACAATGATAAGTATAAATCCGCAAAGTTAGTATCTCTAGGAAAGACATATCAGGAAGCTAGTAAGAAGGATGATAAGAATCAATAAGAAGATTAAGAAGAAAATGTCTTGTATGATGAGGAAGAATCTTATGAGAATAATTTTCTTGAGGAAAGAGAAGAAAAACAAAAACCAGATGAAGACCAGATCATTCAAGTGTTTGAATCCGAGGAATTATCCCTTAATAAAGAACCTACTCCGAGATCTGATAAGGGGAAGAAAACTCTCATGGAGACACCTATAAAAGATTTCATCAGAAAGAAAGAGGATGGTGGTACCTCTAGAAGAAAGCTGCTGCAAGTTGAATAAGAGCAGTCTCAAAGAGAAGTTTCTGATTTGGAATCATCATCTCATGAGCATGATTTTGTGGTTCAATCTCTGAGGAAGTTGGTGGACACCATTCTGATTTTTCCAACAATAGATTCCCGATGCCAGATGCTGCAACAAACTATGAATCATAAATCAGATTCTTTATCCATGGTCATGGATAAGTATGTAAAGTTAGAAGCTGAACAGAAAAGTGTTCTTATCGATTATGATGTGTATAGGAAGTCCTGCAGTAAGGTAACCAAGTGGTCTAAGAGATTTGATGAATATTTAGTTGACTTTGAGAATTTTCAGGCTGAGGTTCAAAATGCTTTTGAAATGGAGGATAAAATGGTTAATGAATTTTATGAAAAGTTGACCCAGAACAAAAATTCTCAGAATCAACAGTTCAGGGATCTGAATGGGAAGCTTAACTCAGTATCTCAGAATTGGAAAACTGAAAGAGATTTCCAGATTGAGTTTCAGTAAAAGATGGAAACGCAAGATGAGATAATAATGTTTCAGAAATAATCCTTGGAGGCATAGGCAGAAGCTTTAAAAGTCCAAGAAGAAAAGGTAAAAGCCTTGGAGAGGCAGCGTGAGGAAGACCAAAGAGACTTAAAGAAACTCAAAACCTTGTTAAAGAATCTCATTCCGAAGGAAAAAAAAGACAAATGAACCTACTCCAGTGTTTTTTTGTAATTTTCTTTCTTTGTAAAATTTTCCAACTCTAATGAAATTAATATTTGGTTGGTTGTATCTTTTCATATAGTAATGTTTCAGGTACCATATTTTGTTTTCCATTCCCTTCAATTTTTTTTGAAAATCACAAACGGGGAGAAGGAAAAATAACTAATCCTACGGAGGAGAAAGTAAAAATTTCTAAGAAAAATATTCTTAATGAAAGGGGGAGTTTCCCACTACGATTTTTTTCATTCTTACAACAATGAAAACTCCACTCTGGAAACTCAGAATACAATCCATAGAGTTTCAATGCCTAAGGGGGAGTTAGTTGTATTCATTCTCATCCATGAACAAAGGGAGATAAGTTTTAATTTCAATGTCTAATGAATTTTTTTTCAAAACCCTTATATGATTTTTCGAAAGGATGTTTGTGATTTCCAAAAAGGGGGAGATTTTTAAGTAAATAAGGTTTTCCCTATGACATTTCCATTCCTTTTTTTGAAAATCACAAACACCTTATACTTAAATAAATATAAATTTTACCTCCATAAGGAAAATTTACTTCTTTAAGGAAATTTACCCTAGCCGAGATTTTCTTATACAGAGCAATATTTTTCTTTAGAATAAAAACTGGATTCATACCCAAAATTCCAAAAGTCATATAATGTAAAGATTTGGAGCATTCTGTTTTTAGGATCCGAATTCTGGATGTGAACAGTAATGAAGTTCCAATCCGAATTCTGGACTCCGAAGCTTTATGAAGTTCGACTCTGAACTCTTATGTAGTTCGACTGGGAACTCTTAAGTAGTTCGACTCCGAACTCTTAAGTAGTTCGACTCCGAACTCTTAAGTAGTTCGACTCGGAACTCTTAAGTAGTTCGACTAGGAACTCTTAAGTAGTTCGAATCCAAACTCTTAACTAGTTGGACTCTGAACTCTTAAGTAGTTCGACTCCAAACTCTTAAGTAGTTCGACTCCGAACTCTTAAGTAGTTCGAATCCGAACTCTTAAGTAGTTCGACTCCGAACTCTTAAGTAGTTCAACTCCGAACTCTTAAGTAGATCGACTCCGAACTTTTACTAGTTCAACTTCGAACTCTGCAAGGTCAGATTCCGATCTCTGGTGAATCCAGACTCCGAATTCCTATAAAACAGAATCCGAACATTTCTTAACATAGACTCCGAATTTCATTTTGGTTAGACTCCTAACTTTTAATTTGCTTAAACTCCAAACTTTTGTATGGGTTTTACTTACATATGTTCTATTTCAAAATGATGTCGTGCATTCAGTTATACATGATGTATTATTAAACGATGTCATTCATTTTGGATCTAATTAACCATTGGTTGAGTTACACGTGTACAAATCCCTCCGAATTTCATGGAAAATATGACCGTTGGAGGAGGGAGGTGACCGTTGGAAATTTTCCTATAAATAGGAGCTCATATGAAAGAGATCAAGAAGTAAGTTGATCGATCTAGAGACCACATGCTGTTAAGGTGATTTCTAGAGAGAGAATATTTTCATGCCTTGTGCGTACTGAACTTCTCGTTCAGATTGCATCGTGCGACTCCGAATGTTGGTGATTACATTCGAGGACTTACAGGGATAGGAAGACAGAGGAGTCGACTAACTTGAAGTTCTAGGGCTTCCTTGCTGAGGAATACATAGGTTCAATCTACCTTGAAGTCGAGGGCTTTCAGGGATAGCAAGACAAAGAATCCGATCTTCGTATCGAGGGCTTACCCTGGTGTGGGTAAGATAGATTTTCTTGAAAGTATAAATCAATGGACCTTTATCAAAGGTTGATGGATACCCTTATCTTTGGGTTAAAAGAATTATATCTTGTTACTTGTAGTTTTACTACTAGTTTTTCCACTGCACTTTTTTATTGTAAAGAAGGTATAAAATTCATATATTTCCTTACACTTGTACTCTGATAAGTTTAGATTCTATATGCTTTAAGGTAGAATCTCATATTGTAAATTTTGGTTCCAATTCTCCATTTGGTGATTAGAGGTGTTGTGAATTTTCTTAGTTTAACTTTGTTAAACTCATAACTTTCCTTGTCTAAGGAAAACATAGTTT
Source organism: Viscum album (assembly GCA_963277665.1). Lineage (NCBI taxonomy): Eukaryota > Viridiplantae > Streptophyta > Magnoliopsida > Santalales > Viscaceae > Viscum > Viscum album. The sequence goes on along the minus strand of OY728120.1, from coordinate 1,402,778,642 downwards.
TCTGTCACCAACATTAAAGGTTCCAAAAGAATTTTTAAAGTATACAATTCACCCCTCTCTTATATATTGATCATCTACATCATTATTTCGATCCTACATCTAATTAAGGTCAAAGAAGTCACTTTCCATCTTAGGTCAGAGGGTGCACAGAAACTTTTTATCGAAAAACAACTTCTGGAAATCATTCCATTCTAACGCCTCGATCTCCCCCTCAGGATTCATATTTTTTATCAACGTCCACCATTGATCAGCTCCGCCCTCCATATGATAAGTATCCAGAAAAACCTTCTCTTGTTCGTAACATTGAAGGATAGAGAAGCTATTTTCAATGGAGTTGATCCATTGTTTGGCGATTGAGGGATCAGATGATCCATTAGAAGTAGGTGGCCTTTATCTCATGAGGTTCTCAATAGCGACTTGTTATTTCATTTTGGGGGTTGAACGTTCATCTTGAACCATGTTTCTATTCAAATCATGAGTTAACTGAGAGAGAAGAGTGACAAATTTCATGATTCCCGCTCCCATCGGATTGGGTATCTCATTAGAACAATCATAACATTGATCTTCACATAGGTTGTTAGACCGAGTCCTCCTATTACAAGAAATTAGATGGAATAAAAGGAATGTTATGGGTAACACATAAAGGGTAACCCAATGACAAAATAGACGACATATACATTACTTTTATATCCTTAACTTATGAGGATATAGGCTTCAATCTATGTTATCCATGATCAATATTCCAACATATATTTTTAGGGTCATTTTTTCCATTAATAATGGTTCATACTACGGTTTTGAATTTAATAAATCAAATCCCCCAGGAGTGTCGTAACCAAGAGTGTAGCAAGTCCCGTTTTCGTGTATGAGTTCCTGTTTGAGTCTAGCTCAAAGCGTTGTTTTGAGGTTTTACACTAAGGATACATCTGTGCCAGAGCCGCCTGTACCTACTCATATCCGGACAAGGATGTATTTTCTTGATAAACCACTTACTCAATACTCACCAATACTTATGGATGTTTTTAATATACTTATTTTTTTCTCTAAGTCTTCACTTGTGTTTTCTAATCCTAATCCCAAAAATAAAAAAACCTATCCTCTGATACCAACTATGAAAACCCTGCTCTTTATTACACTCTTAAACATGATTCATTATATAAAATTAACTTGATACAACATTGAATATTGAGAGGTCTAGTGTCTTTGGGTATTAGGATCTTTACATAACAACTTCTAACATGAAATACAACATCTTTATTAAAACATTTTTTATATGACCACCACATTCCCTCGTACTTAGCATTTCATAGGGTAACCTGAGGACATGCAAGAGAAAATGGTGAGATATAAAGCCCAATAAGGGAATAAACATGGAATAAAATGGGGGATATAGTAAATGTTAGACAATATGCATATCAATGGATCATAAGATAAACATTAACATAATGACATGATAAAGCATGATAATCTTAATATGGAAATGTGGCAATAACATTTAACTTGATTTTAGAATGAGCCAAGGCTCATTGCACATGGAGAATGAGTAAAAACTCTTGGAACATGAATTAGAATGAGTAAACAATCATTTTACTTTATGTGTCATGATACTAATATTTACCCAATGCATTGGAGCTCTATCAGGGCGCACCCTTCTTAAACATTTCATTTCATGCATGAATGTGCCACATGGATCATATAACATGGGTTCATTAAGCCTCATCATTTATTCCATGATAAATGAAATTTTGAATTCATAAATGAAAAACTATAATAAATAAGTAAATGTGAGTAATGGTGAATACTCTTTATTGGGAAATGGGCATGGTATTCACAACACAATGACATTGTTTTGGAAAATCACGGTGCAAATTCCACAGTGTAACAGCGTGACATAGGAATTCATAAAAATGGTTGAGGAGAGATTAATTGGTGTCTCACAATATGTACATTAAATGGAAAGTAAGGGGGTCATATAAAAACACTTCCCAACATAAATAATGGAATTTATATTCACAATACAAAATAATTGCTTGAATGTAAATTAGGAGAGAGAGATTCCTTGCGGAATTTCGGCATGGTAGCGGGTGTACATGAGGGGAATTTGATGAGATTGAAACGGGTCTCTCATAATTCTAACATAGAGAGGGAAGTATGGGGGAGTTTCAAAATCATACCCCAATATTCATAATTGAAAACAAAAGGGCATAACAACATAATGAAATTGACACGAAAATGAGAAAAGAGGAAATACCTTACTTGGGAGTGTGATCCCAAAGGCTTTGGAGAGGTTTGAGAGAGGCTTCTTAGGATCTTGAGGAACCATGAGAGGATATTAGAGAGAGGAGTTCAAGGGTTGGTCGAACTCCAAATGCTTTAAGTGAAGAGGAAGTGGGGTCTTGGGTGGGTTTATATAGGAAAGGAGAGGGAATTCTTTAATTTTTAGTTTTGGGTCACCACATATTAAACTAATCAACACCACAAACCAGCCCTTGGTTTTTGCCCATGGTTTCATCCAAAGGGGAGTGGAAAATAGTATATATTAAGGCCAATGGCTGAAATTCTTAAAATATTGATGGTGATTATGTGGAGGTGAGTCAGACTCTGGAGTTAAACAATTTAAAAAGACAAAATGATTTATAAGTCTTGGTGGGTCCACTAAATCATTGTAAAATAAATCCAAAAAACCTAAAATCACAATATTTTAATGGTAAGACATATATTTTCCGAGCATATAATTTACAGTATTTTATTACCACACTATTGGGTCATTATGATGTCATAAAACACATTATATATTTAAACGGTATTTAATTTTTACCAAAAATTCGACCGTCTCAGCAAATTATGAAAAAATCACCATTGGATAATTTCGACATCCTGATTCAAAAAATAATATTCATTTTAATTAAATAAATTTATAAATATTTAATAGTTACTTTTAAAATAAAAACTGACATTTATCGAAAATTCATCGGTTTTGACAAAAATGGATTTAGAACGATGATAAAAATTACAATTGCATTCATAAAATTATATAATCAATTATATTTAATAAAAATTAAATTAGTTATAATAATATTTTATTAAAATATTTTTTATTTAAAAAATCCATTAATTCATCAAAATATATTTTTTAGTTGAATATTCACTAAAAAAACTATTTGTGCTTTAAAAACAATTTACAAAGTAACAATAATAAAATGAATGCACATTATTTATAAAAAAATAATGTACAAAGTCATAGTGCTAGGGTCTTGTTACCTAAACCCTTATAACATCCACATAAGACTGAAGGGTATGGTGTGCAATGGTGACAAACTCTTGGGGTGGCTCAGATAACATCGCTCGAGTGATTATCTGTATTAACATCCATTTATCCCGTAGTCAGTTCTGCTCCAGCTTAATGTGTTCAAGCTCAGATTGGGCTTTGTCAAGAGCGAAGCCCAATGAGGCCACCTCCTTTCCAAGCTCTGAAAAATGGGATTCTTATGGGGAAAGTCTACTGGATGAGGCCATCGCTTCCTTTTTCTGAGTAAATCTGATTTGTTAAACCCCAGTATTTATACTAATCATGTGATCACTATTAAACGAAAATATTAGAAATGGTCACATTTCTAAATGGTATTTTAAAAATCCAAATAATAAAACCAAATAAGTTCACAAGGAATTTTACATAATAAGATATTTAATTAGATCAAGTGGGATTTCCATTAATGAAAGCGTGGGTCATTACAAGATCCATCCACAAGTTGAACTTTGTGAGCTTAGAATATAATGGATTCTCTATCAGTTTATTCAAAACCAACTTGATATTTTTGGCATAGTCCTATTGACTATGAAAATACACCAAGATATCATCCTCAAAAACCATAAAAAAACGAATAGATCTATGGATGGAACACTCGGTTCATCAGTTCAATGTATAACACTACACATTTTTGAGACCGAATGACAAAACCAAATACTCATATAGACCTTACCTACTCTGGAAGGCAATGTGACGTATGTGAGATGGTATAAAATGAATAATATGTCAACCAGATCTCAAATGTTTCATTCATAAGACCTAAGATCCTCAGAGCTGGTTAAAGAGATCATCTATACATGGTAGAGGATACCAATTCTTAACGGTTAACTGGTTCAACATCCAGTAATCCACACATAGCTAGAGGGTACTGTCGGTATTTTTTTTCAAAAGTACCAGTGAACCCCACGAAGAAGTATTGGGTAAGATCAAGCCCTTTGTCTATAAATCCTCTAGCTTATTCTTTATCTCTTGAAACTCCATCATATCCATCCTAAAAGGAGTAATGGATATCGGTGCTGCCCTTGGAACTAGGTTGGTAGAGAACTATACCTCTATTATTGGAGGTAATACTGAGAAATCATCTGAGAAGATTTCCTTAAAATGATCAAACACTATTGGGAAATCAGCATGACATGTCCTCTTATCATCCAGATAAAAATATCAATATGGGATGTCATCCAACCTAGAAGATGATGCTCGAGTATAGTTTAACTTGACTAAACATACAATTCAATATTTTGAATGAAATCTACACCCACTAGTGATGTGAAACTCAAACTTAAGTGGTAGAAGTCAACAAAAACAAGGAAAAAGAACCAACTAGCCTATCCTGAGAATATGATCAAAACCTATCATCTCGAGGATGTAGAGGTCTCATATGAAGTGACTCCCACCAACCTCAAGGGGGTACTCCATGCACTAGCACACACACTCCTTTATAATTACAAAAGGAGTGTCAAGAGTCTTGATGTATTCAAAATACTGAAAACTAATCCCAAGGCTCTCCAAAATAGTAAAATTTGTAAAGATATGTGAAGCACCTGTATCAATGAGTGATTATGCTAAAATCAAGGCTACTAAAATAGTACATCTGAAAGTAGAAGTTCTAAGATCCTAATTCTGATGGGTTTGTTTTACTGCATAAGCCTGGAATGTATTGTGACCATGTCATGCTACCTAGGTACACTGAGATGATCCATCCTATTGTCACTGTGAACCTGGGGTCTGTCTACCATGGCCATGAGAACCACCATGTCATGATCAGCCTATAAAACCCAAAATTCCTACATAATGAGAAACTACTGACCCTAATCATGAATGTGGAGTCAGTGTAGACCCACTCTCACTAGCTTCTCGAGGAAATGTTCGGTGTAAGCAATATTCATGGCACATCTCACCCCAAGCTTGACATTCAATAAGGTCATTCATACACTATTCCATCATATGTCCCATCATACTACACTAGTAGCACCTCACCTAACAACTAAAATATATGTTCTAACTACTAGTATCTCAACATAGTTTCTTCGGATGATGCTTCCTATTAATGGTCAATGTAGAACCATACATCAGTAACGAGCTTCCCTGGCTCGCACCTCTTGATTCCTTCAGGTTATACGCTATGATCAATGCCTAATTCATGATTGCAGAAATGATATTCAACCAGAAGACATTCACCTATGATCAAATGTCATACTTGAGGCCTTCCTTGAATATCTTAGCTTTCGATAACTCATCACCCAACATAATGGGTATGAAGAACTGTAGATCAGTAAAACTATATGATTTTTTCATAACTAATAGTACACCCTACTCCAAATGGTAGAAATCCCAGGCTATATCAACCCTTAACATCATGAGATAGAAATATTCATAGAAGTCAATATAAAACATCCTTTATGGAATATCTTGATGATGATGAATATGAGTGATAACATCCCACCACCTCTTGGAAGAATCACGCAATATATATGTAAGTATCCTAACCCTCATCTCCGGAGGAGTCTCTAAGTGCTCAAAGATAGAATGAATTGCCTCAATCTATGAAGTAGTATCTCTTGGTCTGCCATACCATAAAAATGTGAGAATATGATTTATTGAAACTCACACATCAGCTTTTCCATAGTAATGGTTGGTCAAATACTCCCTGAATGGTCTTTATGAAAAATATAAAGCCTTCACAGAACTGTGTCTCATCACCTACATCTAATATAATATCTTGTACCACAGCTGGAATGAATGGAGGTTCCTCTGGTATCCCAGGTCCTACCACCTCCAGAGTATGACCATTTCCACCCTCTTGGTGTACTAACAGAGGTATTCATTGTGGTATATCTCTACAATGGAAAATAGATACCACAGTTCATGACCATTAACAAAGTATGCATCTCAAAAGGACAGATATTTAAGCAGGATAGGTATAATCCTTTCTCTATAAGAAAAAACCCCTCTTTCTACCCCATGGTCCAGGTTTGGGCATCAAACAAAAAGAGAGAGACTATAAAAAACCCCCTCCCAGGTTCAGGTCTAGTCAATTTATCTATCACAAGCCATTCTAGTTTCACTTGTCTTTATAAATGCTTCATTTCAAACTAAGATGACATTCATACTCACTAAATTGATACTAATTCCAATTATATCACATTCTATTTAGGTAGGTAATTTATTAGAATGCCGAATTTTGATCTATCGGGGCCCATACTCTCCATGAATCAATGCTTAGCATCCACCTATGGCATATCATAACAGATTTCACATTAAGGATGAATCATAACACACCAAATTATTATCAATGAGGGCCCATACACCCCAGGTATGAAATCTTGGAATCCACCTATTTCACAACATAATATATCTCAATATACCTAACACCACATCATACATATATATCAAAAAACCTATCACAGCAACATGAAATCAGTAATGCATCATAAATGGCATGACATAATGCATTGAAAGTGAAATATAGCACGTTCCGATCTATTGGATGAGATGGAATTCCCTCATATCATCAAGTTGCAACACAATTGAACCAAAAATCACATCAATAATAATAGTATAAAGCAAGTGCATCACTCAATGGTGGAATCAATTAAAATGTAATATCCCAAATCCAATAAATATAAATTCTATTCAAGTCAATTTGGATTTTTTTCTTATACGTAGGTTAGCTACGCCCAGAAAAATCTCATTATGAAAATAATATTCCCTTTTATCCCTTTATATTATTTCCAAATAGTAAGTCAACTAGAAAATATTTCCCTGTAAAACCACTTTGTAACATCCCAATTACAGATTCCACTCAAAGGTGCTCCCTACCCAGTTCGCCACATGGACTCAAGTGCATCTAACCAAACGCTAGAGGATACCGACTAGCAGTGAGGAAATGGTGTATCAATGAGGAGACTATACCCTCATTAATAGAGTGTAACATAGTGTAAATACAATGATAGTTAAATAGAAAAATCCGTAAACCATACAAAAGAATTAAACAACAGAAGAATGATAATAAAAACAATTCCATAAGTCGTATCATACACCAGATAATGATACATGTAAAATGATTCTATCAAAATAGAGAAAATAGGTACAAATTAGTCATATACAATACATATCCCCAGAATAAAAAAAATACAAAATAATCTTAGTGTCATCTCATGCCTCATCTTGGTTCTTTTCTCTCCATATCCTAAAAAAAATATAAAGTACATGTAAGAGGGAGCTTTCACTTATCATTAGCTGCAGTCATATAAAATTTTGTGTCCTAAAAGGACACCCAAATAGGGCGTGAGATTATATACTAGTAGGAAACAACCTGAGGTTTGTGCCAATCATTCAATGAATATATATAGTTGGTAGTGTTTAATGAGTACGACAATAAACAAGGAGAACTAAAAAGTGAATATCCTTTAAGTTCATGAACTCGTTTAATATTTAGTAAAATTAATTCATGTTCATTTAACAATTCAATTACAATTAATTTATAAGTATCGAGAATTGGCTCAAGGCTAGCATCCCATGTGTAACGGGATGTACAACAGATGCCTTAGAAGGTCATCTATAGAATCCAAGTCAAGACTCACTCAAAGATTGTGATTTGGATTGGGGACACAACGTATGTAATCTAATATATAATTCAATTCATAACCTAAACCCATCCTAGAAATTCCTATGTCAAAATTCATGTATCACTCTTGGGGAAATATCATCCAACACTCTACAAGACCGCCCCTCACAAACCTCTCAGGAACCCGATATCGCTCTAGGTGAGGTATAAAGTACCATCCAACTGAGTCCATCCTCAGTGATTCACCTGAAATCCCAATAATATCCCTTGTAATAATATTCTAATACCCATTGAAGCAACCCATGTAATTCTTAGAAGAATCTACATATCACTCTACATATAATTCAAGAATCAATGAGTCTATACATGGAATCCTTCACTTTGATACATGTTTCACTCACAACATATCATTCAAGCTTCAATGAGTTCGTCCATGGAATCCCTCACATGGATCCATGTATCACTCATGACATATAAGTCAATCCTCAATGAGACCATCCATGGAATCAATATCTTGGTTCGATGTATCCCTCACCACATATATGGGTTCTAGAAATTGAGTCCCTCCATGGCATTCTAATTTGAATCCACATATCACCCATTTCATATAAGTTAGTCGAAACAAGAGTCCATCCATGGAATTCCAATCCGAATCCTTGTATCACCCTTTTCTATTAATCGCATGAACAATTCCATTTCATTTAAAAAATTCATTAAAAATTCCAAGGTCAAAACCAAATGCATTCTATATAACTCACCTCAAAGGGGTGACTCAAGAAGAGACTAACCAAAAAGGAATTTCCTTTCATTTATTCATGCGGCTATATCATGATAATTATCTTCCCATGCATAATCAATCATTTACATAGCATGGTATCAATATAACTCACATGGGCTAGAAATTCAAAGGCCATTCAAATACTCATATGTCCATTCATAATATAAAAAACCCAATAGTCGTATCAAGATGTTACATGGCTTAATAATAATATAAATTACATGGTAAAATCATAAATTAGGGAATTTGAATCTAATTTCTTCAATTCATGGAATAGTCTCTAAATTACACACGTTGGAAAATAAAAAATTAGAGAAATTCAATACAATTGCTACAATTCATGTCATAGCCTCTACTTTACTCACATGGGAAAGAAAATACAAAGAGAACATTCTTTAAACAAAAAAAGTCATATAAGGGTCAAGGGGAAACTCATCCATCCCATGCCCTTAAATAAATTCAAATAAAATTCGAAAAAATTTCAATTTCACTTATAACTAATTCCACTTTTTAGCAACCCATGAAAGGGAAAAAGGCACACCTCAAGGGGTGTCCAAGGAATAGAGCCATAAAAAGGTCCATTCAAGGAAACTCACCCATGGTATTATTTACATTCAAAATTTAAGAGCTATAAACAACCATAAATGATCCACTTTAATTGATTAGGTCATACCTATAAATTCTAGGATTCAAAAACTAAATTTAGGTGATGAACCAACATTTGGTGCATGGAACGCCGATATATATATATATATGATATAACTTTTAACAAAAATTACATGACCACTTAGCTCAGGATGGTGCCTGATAGCTCATATAGTATCAAGATCTGATTCAACCCATATTAGGGGACATCTTAAGGAAAAAAGATGAATGATAAAAAAGGGAATATGAGCCTAAATCAAAATAGTTAAAACAATTCCCATAAAAATAAAGAACAGTTAAAAAGGAATTAAGGCATTTCCATTTGGGATCTAAGGAGATAAACCAAATTCAAATAGGAGGCCAAATATAGATATAATATGAATTCATCATATAAAATCAAATGGGATATTAAGAAGGAGTTTTTTTTCTTCAATGAGTGAAGGATAAATAGTTTTTATGTTATAAAATATTTGAAGGGAAATGAGAACATTTTATCTATATTTCAAGGTCACACAATTCAGGTGTAGGGATTTTCAAACCACGTTCCAAGTTGAATGGTCTTTGTAGTTGGAAGGGGCGGCTACACGATTACCCCATATGGTTTACTAACCACACAAAACCCATGTGAAATTCCACTATTAAGAAATGTTTAAATTACGGACCTAGCCAGATAGCTGTGTGCCTCCACTCACATGGTTCACCTAAATGGTGTTGTTTTAATAAATTCACTATGTAGCCTCACAGAGTTTATTCAAACCATAAATTCTTCCCTTTACGGTTTTCACTAAACCTGTTCCAGGGTTAAACACCCCAATAACTGTTTCTGGCCGTCAATTGATACCTAAAAACACTGAAACCTCCTTGACCCCAACAAGAATACACATCAATGCATAAATAAGCAATTAAGTTGATATTTGATAGAAAACAAATATATACATAAATGAAGAACCAAGTTATGATAGATTGGTCCCCTTTTGGGATTTTATCTCAAATACTATAGTAGTAGTCGATGTAGTAAAGGTTGAGGAAGTTCTTGCTTTGGAGCCACCCAATAGTGTTTTCTAGGTGCATATATTCCTTAAGATGGAAGGGTACTATATGAGGTTTGTAATCCATTTCTCTAGTCCGGAATCACCCTTGACAACATAGACATAGAATGAGAAAAATCTTATATGGAGGGAAACATTCCAACAGTTATTTTAGGATCTGAGTAAGAGGTTGATGAACACTCCCATATATAGATTTCTAGAGTACGGTTTCAAGTATGAAATGTTATATGATGCATCAGGTAGTAGACTTGGCTGAATTATTATGTAGAGTCAAGTATCTATTGAATATGGTTTACATCAATTGAGACCACATGATTAGAACTACATGACCCACTATATTGAGTTATCAGTGGTAGTCATCACATTGATGATGTGGGGATACAACCTGATGGTTGAGAGGATTATTGTTTACTCTGACCAGAAGAGTCTGATTTATATCTTCTATATTATGGACCTTAACTTGAGATAGGTTATATGTCTAAAGTAACTATCAGACTAAGACATCAAGATTGTCTACACTCCTAGAAAGGGGAATGTTGTGGAAGATGCTATCAGATGGAGATCATTTTATTTGTTTTGGATGAGGTGTTAGAGAAGTTACCCTCATTGTAGTTTCCATTCATATGCATGGATAATAAATTATATATTTAGTCAATGGTTGTTACCCCCATTAATTTTATATAATTTTAGGGATACTCAGTGAAGTGATACTGACTCTGATTCTTTACACACTCATTTATCCACTAGATGTTCTCCTAGTGTATATTCCGAAGGTAGGGAGAATGTTATTCATTTCTTAGTATGGAAAATGGTACCTTTTATGTTGTGGTAGGAGGTTTTGTAGGTGTATAATACATCCCCCTTTGTCGATAAATCCATGTGTGAAAATGATGTACCAGGACCTCTGATGTTAGTTTTGGTTTTAGGCCCGAATAATGGATTTTTAGAGTTTGTATCTTGGTTCCTCACTTGTTAGTAGGTGAAAGCAGAGCATGAGGCTCCAAAAGGTTAAAAAAACCCCCTTGATGTAATAACCAGACCCTAGTTACCCAGATTCGGTGCATTATTACATAACTTCGGCATGATCACAAGTGATAAAGTTCCAATAGACCGATTAGTTTAGTAGCCTTGGAATTACTAGATACATACATAATTTTTACATAACATTATGAAATGAGAAAAACAACATTGTGTCCCCTTTGAACACACTCATATCCCTTATCCTATCCCTATAGGTCAGTCATAATATACTTCTTCACATCAAGGAAAAAATTAAAACGTAATAGAGGGGTGATATCAAATGCTCAATAAGGATAACAATGTATCGAAAACTATCATAAATAAGTGTAAACATTTAAGGAAACATATAATACTAAAACACAATAATTTTAACCTTAATATTCAGCATATATGGCAAAGATAAATCAAATAATTATATTTACTTATTCACATGGATATTCTACAAGTATAATAATCACATTTAATATCAATAGCTAATTTCATAATGATGAAATACATATTGCCGAACATCTTAATCACAAATTCAAGGCCTCTTTCCAAGACTAAAAATAGAAATTTTGTAAAGGTCTTATTCCAAAACACTAGTTTGTCTCACGAGACCTACCGATGCATCGATGGGAAATAACAGGCCCCACCAATCAATTACGATGTTCAATGCATTCCTCATATGAAAAAGTTGAAACATAACATAAAAATTCATATTAAAACTAGCATACAAAATGTTAATAATTTAACCATAAACCATGAATGGTATAAAAATTTCACATGCAAAATCAAACATATCAAAGAACATTCAATACAATATTGAGGATTTTATCATAACAAATCAACTTAAAAAAATAGTAAAATCCAAAAAAGGACACTGACATAGATGAATACAATCCAAAAACTATTTGAGTAAAATATATCTTTCTACTTTGAAATAATTTAAAAGTAAAGAAAAACTTCATTTTTAAAATATTCTCATAAGATTGCAAGGGAAGCTTTGAATGTGTTATAATGGAAAAATATAGCCACACCCATTGTATAAGTTAAAAAAATTTCGAACCTTAATTTGTCCAAAAGGTCATAAAGTACCATGTTTGGAAAATGATGAAAATTATTCTTTAAAAACATATTATAAAAAGTCAAACAAGGGTATAAATGAAATTTAAACATAGTGTAAGAAATATTAAAAATCATTTGAAATACATTTTTAAGAAAAACAGTTGTGGATGATAAAGAACTCCCAGTAGATACTTACATATAAAAAACCTCAGATAAAAAGAGATTATAAAATTAACCCTTACCTTGTACTTTTCCTGAGTTGAGGGTAAATTAACTTCTTTTATAATGGTTAAATCATTATAATTAAATTATACAAGAACCAAATACATAAATATGATATCATATATGATCCTTTAATATTGCTTTTTAACAATATTTCAGTAGTATCATTGTTTCAGATGTTAACAGATTAGTTTTATTTTTTATATTATGTTACGTATATCATGTTTATTATGGATAGGATGAATTTTATTCATATATAAAATGATATTATGTTCTTAAAAATTATTTTTAATCATCAAATGAAAATTATTCTAGAATGGTTACAATGTAGAGTGAAATCTCATTGCGTCGTGGAGACTGTAAGCCGTACATATGCGCAAGCAATACTATCATTCTATTGATGGTGAAATAGTATATAATTGGATGGTATATTAAATATAAAGTATAATTGACATGTTATATTAATTTTTTACATCAACTATACTCATTATTATACCCATCAAAATAATGAAGTGTTTAACAAAAAACTACACCACGACAGGGAGACGGTAAGCCGTATGTACGCATGTATGGTGACTTTGTCATTCATAGGATAGATATAATATTGAATATGGTTTTAACAAATATATAATTACATAAAAGTATTTATATGTTATTGTGTTTATTATTTTGGTATGGAAACAACAAATAAAAAGGTTGTGTAAGAAGAAAAGGACTTTGAATGGGGTGATGAAATAATTACCTCTTCTTTGGGTGCTTCCTTTTGATTTGAACAAAATGGATCCTTAGGTAAGATTTATGATAAAATTAAGGACTCTAAGATGAATTGAGGGTATTTGGGAGGATATTTGAGAAGGTGTTGGCTGTTCCAATTGGGTTTGGAGGTGTGAATTTAAGAGAAGGGGATGTAGCCTTTTATAAGAGAGGGGAGGGGAACTTAAGGAAAAGATTGAAATATTAATTTATTATAAAATCATTTAAGTTTATAATAGCTCAAAATGGATTTATTTCAAGAATACAGTGGTTATGGGTCTAAATACTCAGAACCAATACGTTTTAGACAAGTTTAGATCACCATATTAACCATATCTATAAGATTTAACTCTTAGTTAAATTGTTTAACTTTTACCATGTCTTCTTGTATTTTTATATTATTTGTTTAATATAGTAACTATAAAATGAAAAGAGAACCTCAAGTGGTTAATTAATGACATATATAACCTTATCTAAGTCCTTTGACCGAATATTAGATTTTTTGGAGTATTATATCATTTAATAAAATAGTATTTGGTTTAAAACCTCATTTATGTCAATTTTGACACTATTTAGTATTTGTTTTTTGTGAAAGTATTAAAAATTAATTACATAGAAAAAAATACATATAATAAACCCTAAAATGTCGTATTCACGTATAATATTCTTGGACAACATCAACAGTTTCAATTTAAAATTAGTTTAATATTAATAACATAAATTATTTTAATCATTCATTGATAAGGTAATTACTACATCATCGTTGTGTCATAAATAAATTTTATTATTTAATTTCTAAAAGTTATAAATACAATACGATGATGAGGGAAATAATTTTATATTTATAATGAAAATTTATTTTCTAATTTATCTTATTTATAACTCTATATTAAAAATGGTTTAGTTTTTAAAATTTGAATATAACACTTTTAACTCTTCTTTAAATAAAATATAATAAATTCCCAAATCTAATCCAAGTGGATCAAAAAGGATCATATTTTTGTCATATGGTTTATTTGGGTCAAAATTCACTTATCCAATAGATTTATTATAAGTTTTGTTGTAATTATAATATTATTTTTACCTTTAATTGCCCTATTTACTTTTAATTATGGTAAATAAAATTTAAAAGTTACAATTCACAAAAAATTATTTTCATCCTATTGAACCACATTTTACTTACTGATGACAACCATGTCTATCAAATTTTTGAAATTATATTCATATAAGTGGTAAAATTATGTTTTATGCAAATTTACAAATGAACCTAGAAGGTATGTAAAAGGCGTCAAAAATTTCAATAAAATTTTATATGTCTAATCTTTTTATAAAATGACAAAAATGAATTACATTGGACTAATATAGGTATTATGTATCAATTTTTACTTTAAAATCACTTTAAATAAAAATAATTATTATTTAAATAAAAAGTCAGTTTTAAACAATAACATAGTTTTTTTCACTATTTATCAAAAATTAAAAGTTTTAAGAAAAATAACAAAATTTAACATAAGATAATTGGGATATTATGAAACCAAAAATGAATTCCATTTGGAAAAATAAAATTTATAAAATTTAAAAAAGGTGGTACTACTATTCATAATTACTTTTTAAACGGCTTGTTTGATTGGGCATGGTGTACTAGAACACAATGTTATGTAAAATACAAGCTATGGTATTATTAAAAGAGAAACATATTGTGGAATCTTGGGGTGTTACATTCTTTCCTACATAAAATAATTTTGTCCTCAAAATTTTTAGAATATTACTGCATAAAAATATGTAGTAAGTTCTTCATTATAAGTACCTCAGGTTCCCATGTTTCCTCTTACATTTTATGGTTTCTCCAAAGAACTTTTACCAGACGAGTCATCCATTTTCTCAAAACTTGTTCTCTGGTATCAAGAATCTTGATAGGCTCTTCAAAATAAGATAGATTTTGTTTGAGTTCTATTTATTCCTAGTTGAGTACATGCTTTGGCCCAGGCATATATTTTTTCAACAGTGATACATGGTGCACATCATGAACATTGGAGAGACTTTGTGACATTTCCAAATGGTAAGATAAAACTCCAATTCGTTCCATTATTTTGAAAGGTATGATGTAATTAGGACTTAATTTACCCTTCTTACTGAAACATATAACACCCTTACATGGAGATACCTTCAAGAAAACATGATTTCTTACTTGAAATTCCAAATCCTCCCTTCAGTTATCGACATATCTATTTTTCCTAATTTCAGATTCTTTGATGTGGGTTTGGATAATCTTCACCTTTTCCATTGTTTCCTCTAAAAGTTCTGAGTCTATGTGTTTTCATTCACCAAAATCATCCAAAAAAGTTGGTGTGTTACATCTATTTCCATATATCACTTCATATGGTGCCATCTGAATACTTTAATTGAAGCTATTATTATAGGAAAATTATACCGTAGGTAAATAATGATCCCACATGTCTTGAAAGTCATGTGAATAAAGATCACAACATGTCTTATATGGTTTTAATTGTCCATCTTGATTGTCCATCCATTTGAGGGTGGTATGTAGTGCTCAAACAGTGTTCAGTATACAAGGCCTTTTGAAGAATTTTCAAGAATCAGGATATAAAATTGAGATCATGATTAGAAACAATCAATAGGGGTACACAATGATGTCTTAAAAAATCATTAATATATAGTATTGCTAAACATTCACGTGGTAAATATTCTATTATTTCAAGAGAATGTGCTGACATAGTAGGATAATCGACAATGACCCATATATCATCATTTCTTCAAGGATTATTTGATATCCCCATGAAAAATTCCGTCGTAATATCATCCCATTTCCACTCTGGTATGGGAAGACGATGCATGACTCCTCTAGGATTTGGTCTTCCAGCCTTGACCTGTTGAAAAATTATATATCTTGACACATAATCAACAATATCCCTCTTTATTTTGTCCCACCAAACATTTTCCATCAAATCTCTATACATATTAGTGCTACCAGAGTGTATGGAGAAATTTGAGCTATAACCATCATCCATGAATTCCGATTTTAGATAAGGTATATCAGGAAAACAAATAATCTGCCAAAATTTCAAAATTCCATCTTCATATATGAAGTCAATCATTCTCCCATTATTCAAAAATTTAATTCTCTATTGGAACTCCTTAGCATCAGTCTGAGAACTTTTTGTCCATTCTAGTGAAGATGTTTTGGAAACCATTTAAAAAATTATTGATGTTTCACTTTTCACGACTATTCCCATATCCAAATTTACTAGATCAATGAACATACGATCAAATTCAACTATCATCTTTTTCATAACTCCATGATCCTTTCTTCTCAAATTAACTACCACCATATTTTCCTTCCTCGGGTGGTAGTGTATTTTTCAATTATAATCCTTGAGTAGTTCAAGCCATCTGCTTTACCTCATGTTGAGTTCTTTCTGTGAGAAAATATACTTCAAAATATTATGATCAGTATATATCTCATATTTTTCAGCATAGATATATTTTCTCAATATCTTCAGAGCAAAGATTACAGCTTCTAACTCATGATCATGAGTGGGATAGTTATGTTCATGAATTTTTAGCTGTCATGATGCATATGTAATAACTATATCATTCTATATAAGGACACAACTATAAGAACCCAGATCATCTTTTTCAGGAATGTCTTTCTTTTCTGGTCGTTTTTAAGAAAGAGGGTGATTTCTGGAAATTTTCTAAGTAAACGTCATGTACTTTATGAATACATGTCGTGTACTTGATTACCATGGCAGTCGTGTGCTGGCCATGTAACGACCACACACACGACCATGTGGGGGTGATGTGGAGGATGCCTAAAGAAGAGTATGGAAACGGAATGTACACACCATGTACATCTAAAGTAAATTTCATGTAATTTGTTTTTTATTAATCTCACTGAGGTTCCTAATGACGGACAAAACAGTATACTTCTCTACCTAGTTTGTCCAAGAGTGTTCGAGCGGCCATGATCTTCCTCTGAGCCCCCGATTGGGCATCCATTCTTTGAATCGATCGTTGTTGGTTGTGTTGGGATCTCCTAAATAAGATCTTCCTTCTACTTGATCTTTGTTTACTGATTCCTCCTCTTTCTCAAGTTATCTTCAGTTGAACATTTTAGACATTTTTCAAGATCTTCGGCACTCTAAGGTGATTCAAGCCCTGAGATTCAAGTATATCGATCTCTCAATGCTAAGGTAGGTTTTTGTTCCTTTATGTTGAATTTATTTAAGTTATATGTGCAAAATCACCAATACACATGAACATGGAATTGTGAGTTTACTGTTTTAGCCCTATTGTTGGCCTGCTATGTATGTATACTTGAGTATAGGTTAATTGAATATGAGTAGGGTTAATTTCTATTCTTTGGTATTGTTTTACCATGAATGATTGTTTTTTTGACCGTTTGGTCTAGTTTTCATGTTAGGATGCTATTTAATTCCCATTCCTAGTATTATAGGATGGAGTGTTTTTTCTGACATGATGAGATGTTGTTGACTGTTTATCCAAGTAGTTCTTGAGGTTGAATTTGTTTGGTACACGCTTCTATTCTTGCTTGACATAAACAGGGTCGTGAGAACCATGTGTATAGACCAAAGGGAGAATGGATGTAAGGGCTTCTCTAGAGTGTCTTTATAACTTACTATGCAAGACAACATGTGGAATTGATGTTGAGTGCTTCCTCAATGTATATGTAGTTCCTTGACGTGGTCCATAGGGGGGATTGATGTTGAGTGATTCCAAAGATCACATTTAGTAATGATACGAGTCTATAAGGGAAATTGATGGTGAGTGCTTTCCCAGAGAGTCTATACTTAAGCTGAACCAGAGGGGTTAGACTATTGGTGCTTCCCAGAGGGATGATCATGTTTCTAGGTAGGACTAGAGGGGAAAGGCAGTGGCTAATTCATAGTGGGTTACCTATTTGTATTTATCTACTTACTTGATATGTGGTTATTTTAATGCTTTAAACTGTGGGAATTGTTTACCTTGTGTACTTCCTTGTTTACTATATTTATTTTCTTATTACCTGCTAAATATTCCCTGAATTTTAGGCATAGATCCCGTGGTTATTTCCTACTGGGATTTAGTATCACACCCTGTTTGGGCTAGTCTTTTGGGCCCAAACTTATTATATTGTTGCTGGTATAGATAAGGGAAAGTGCCCTTCTACTTCAGATGTTTGACTATTTTGGATCCGTAGAGCATGGGACCAAGCATAGGCTTGCGATGCTGTGGAGCTTTTTATTTATTTTCTTCTATACTTAGAATAGTATTATATTTATAATTGTGAATCATTGGGCTTTTTTGATTGACATATGTATCATGCAACGTTTATATATGTGTTCCATTTGTTTATTATTTCAGTCTTTAGCTGTTTACTATTGTTGGATATTACTGCTTCCGCAACTGTATATTTGTTTCTCTTCTACTGTGTTACTCTAAAAATGAGTGCATAGTTTCCCCACTATCACACCCAAGGCCCTCGCTATTAGTTGGTAGCCTCTGGCATTCGGGAAAATTCACTTGAGGCATGTGACCAACAGGGTATAGGGCATCTCTGGGCGGCTTCTGGAACTGGGACGTTATAAAGTTGTATCAGAGGGATTCATTTCCCTTGACTTACTATTTGGAGCCTTATCTAGGGATATTATGGAATATGTACTTCATAACAAGCTGTGCCTGGGAGTAGCTAACCCGTGTACAGGGAAAAGCCAATTTACCTTATAGATTGCAAGTTTTCTGGTTTTTCAATTTTACAGTTGATTTGATTTTCACCGTTAGGTGACTCATATGTATTGTGTTTTTGTTGTTTATATTATTGAGGTTTTATTTCTGTCGCTACCCAGTGATATGTGGGTAAGCCATCTCATGCATCATAATGTCACTTTATAAGAATCACATGTCATGCATTCTTACTATGCCATTTAGGGTGCATTATCGATTGCATGTTATTGTGATAGATATTGTTCTAGATATGCATGTTGTTGTGATAGATGGATTGATAGAATACCTACTGTTTTATAGTGTATTGTTTGGTGTAAGGTTTTTCTTGAATGAATGCCAAACTTTGGTTCTTGAGGTGTGACTGGCCCTCATGGACTGGAATTTGGTGGATCATTGCATTTTTATCCTTGTATATAACTTATATAAGATTCCAAACATTGATTTGCAGGGAGTATGGGCCCTCATGGATCGCAATTTGGCACTTTGATGTTTGTTTCAGTGCTTTTTTGGGCTCCGAAGTAGTTTCTGAGGCTTACTGTCAAAAAATCCCAGAATACTCCCCGGGTATTTTTGACTACATGCCAAGTGTTATTCAGTTCAAGAAGAAATTTATTTTATTAAGTACACTCCTGATACCAAATGTCCTTGCCGGGTAATCTCTAACCATGTCATAAGTCTTGTGTACGTAGAGACATGGGGTAGGAAAATTATTGTAGGAACACACCGTGAATCGATTGTACACGCAGTGTAGTGAAAATCCAAGAATCCAGTAGCGTAACTAACAAAATGGGTCGGGGAAATCCTCAATGTACATGCCCTATCTGTATGGAACACACCATATAGTGTCAGTCATGTAACCGGTCGTGTAACTAAAAACACGGGTTGGAAAGGTTCATCTAGTACATGTCATGTTTGGAACTAACATGCCTTGTAGTCTCTTTCTAAGGATAATCATGTGTCTTATCTGTGTAAAAGATCTCATGCAGGGAAAAAGAATACAGGTACATGCGGTATAGTGGAAATACATGTCGTGTATCCATGTTTTGTTAAATTTGAAAGCTTCATTTCTCATGTTCCCTTCTTATACTTCTCGTTTTCAGTCCTTGATGATCTAGATATAAGTTGTCTGTTTGACATTGCAGAGTCATTCCACTGAGACGTCCTCCAGCTATATGCTAGTTGCTAGGTGGTGGTCCGACACCAGACATAGATAATCAAGGACTACCTGCAGACCCTCCAGTTATGCCAGTCTTGGCACCAGCAATTATACCTGACACAGGTGCCGATGCACATTTCAGGGATGGATTTATGAGGATGATACAGACCTTTCAGGGGGAACTGCCTCCTACCCCGTTTATGGAATAATTGACACAGGTCTTTCAGTAGCAGTATAATCCCACCATTTTAAGGGATGGGGGACCCCAGGATGCAGAGTCATGGCTAGAAGATAGGCTGACAATATTAGATCATCTGGAGACTCCTTCAGATAGGAGGGTCAAGATCACTATGTACATGCTATGGGATTCTACAAAGATATGGTGTGATGTGATCTCACAGGCAGGACATCTGTAGGTTAAGACATGGTAGGAGTTCCAGCATATCTTCTATGACTACTTCTATCAGGAGACCATGAGGGTCGATCGAGCCCGAGATTTCATGAGTCTGGAGCAAGGTACTCTTTCTAATATGTATTTTTACTCTCACATCACTAAGATTCAGTTCTTTACACCCTTTTTAGAGGGAAATGGGTTATTCCTAGTAGGAAACATTGAGGATAGTCTCAAACAGGACATCTTCTCACAGGTGAATATGTTCAAGTTGACTTCTATTAATTATATAGTAAACTAGGTGCTGGTCACAGAGCGCAACCAGAGGGATTTTGGTGCTATGTTTAAGAACCCGATTCTTATTCTTGAGGTATGACTTTCTTATTTTCCTTTTTCCTTAAGTGTTTTTGATAAAATAAGGAAAATGGGAAAAAATCCCAAAATTTGTGGGTAGACGTCGTGTACTTTTTCCACACAAAATGTACTTTGGAAGCGTGGGATGAGTATACTGGGAGTGTAGGAATGTCGGTGATTAAGGGTGTAAAAAATGACTACATGCCATTTAATTAGTATATACACACCGTGTAATCAGTCGGCAGGTGAACAGTGAGGCGGTGGAAGGTTGATGCCAGGGGAACATTTAAAAATGAAAAGTACATGCCATGTACTTGAGAGTACATGCCGTGTAGTTATGTTTTTTGTTATAAATGGGTAGTAGCCTCCTCATTGGGCATATGAGGCTGTGAGTTCGATTGGAGCACCAGGAAGGGAGGCCGAAGCTTAGATGAACTCCCGATCTAATGCCAGAACTCAGATTCTTCTCCGTCGATCACGTTTGGAACGCACATGAAATCCATTCCCTCTCGTTGAGTGTTTCATTCTTATTCATTATCGAAGGGACATTATCTGGGTTTTAATGGTTTGTTGTTCTTCCCAGATCTACGTCATTCTCATTTGATTCGAGAGGTGTCGTTCACATATATCGATTAGAGGAGATCGAGGTAGGTGGTGTTGTGTTTATTTATAACTCTTTAGTTGATTTTCTGTACTGTTGTGCTATTTTCCCATGTTTGGGGTGTCATATGGCTGATGTCTTGATGGATTAAATACCAAGAATTTCATAGGTAATCTTTTTATTATGTATAAACGGTTGTTTGGGATCACTGCTTTGATCCAAGGCCACCCCGTGGGTGTGTTTCCCTTGTTTAGCCATTCAGCTAGGATACCCATGGGTATGCCATGATTATATATGATTTGTGTTTTTTTGAGAGAAAATTTGTATAAATTTCTTGCTTATCTGTTGGGATCGGCCTGGTTACTTTCCTCGCCTGAGGGCAGTGTTTTCTTAGCCTGAGGGCAGTTTTTTGTTTATCTTGAGGGAAACTTTTCTAATGCAGGTAGGCAGTAGCTTTCGTGGCTGAGGGAAATATCTCATATGCATGTGGGAAATATTCTCTATAACTAAGGCAAATCACTTGTGGGTTTTGATTCTGATTACCTGAGGGTAAGTATTTTCAAGTCTTAGGACACTGTTTACATTGAATATTAACTATGACGGTTTATTATGTTATACCGACCGAGTTAAAGCATAGGTTTGTTATGGTTTTACCTTCTACATATTAGATAACCCATTGTGTTTTTTGCTGCGGCTGTATAGGAAATTTTCGACTGATGTTGAGTCTCAGAAACATAT
Organism: Viscum album; assembly: GCA_963277665.1. NCBI lineage: Eukaryota > Viridiplantae > Streptophyta > Magnoliopsida > Santalales > Viscaceae > Viscum > Viscum album. The sequence continues at coordinate 1,402,756,269 of OY728120.1, read as the reverse complement.
AATTCAATTATATTGAATTGTTAAATAATAATTAAATGGTAATGGAACTGGTAGGAGTAGCTTCTTTTGAGTACTTCCTAGATTACTATATTTCTTTATTACACACTACTTTTGCACATTTTCACTAACAATTGAGCATGAGCCTTTGGTGGTTTCCTACTAGGATTTATTTCTCACACCCAATTTGGGTCATGTCTTGGGGCCAAATAGATTATATTACTGTAGCTGTTGATAAGGGAAAGTGACCTATATAGGCACTTGAATTTTTTCAAGGTGTAGGATAGCATGGGACCGAGCTTAGGCATGCGATGCTACTTAGTTCCTTCTGCACCATTTTTTTTTTCTTTACTATACTTTTACCTTTTACTGTATTGTTATAGATTGCCATGTAACATGTTTTGGTGCATTTCATAGAATTAAGAATGTATTACATAATTATGTATATTAATGTTGTTAATTTATTTACTTCAGTACTGTTGCCCATTTCATCTTGGTGTTGTTTACTTCTTCTTCTTTTAGTATGTTTTTATTTTCTCCACTGCGCTACACTTTGAAAAATGAGGTCATAGTTTCCCCACTATCTGACCTAGGCCCTCACTGCTAGTTGGCAACCTCTGGCATCTAGGGAAATGTACTTGAGGTCATGTGACCAACCGGGTTTGGGGCACTCATTGTGTGGAACCTGGATATGGGACGTTACAATGTGGGATCAAAGGAATTTTTTTTGACATACTATTTTGAGCCTATAGTTAGGGATAGGATGAAATTGGTATTTGGTAATAAGTTGGACTCGGGAGTAGCTAACCCGTGTATAGGGAAAATCCAATCTACCTCATTTAATTGTGATTTATCTGGTTTTGAAATTTTACAGTTGATTTTATTTTCACTGTTGGGTGATGCACTTGCGGTGTGCTGTTTATATTTTATACTTGGGTTCTATTTAGTTTCAACCCGATGAGAGGAGGGTATTCCATCTCATGGATCATTACAAACATGTTAGAATCACATGCCATGCATAGTTTCCATGCCATGTAGGTGCTTTAGAAATTTCATGTTGTTGTGATAGATGATGTTTTAGAAAATTCATGCTGCTGTGATAGGTACCTTGTTAGATACGCCTAGTAGTGATAGGGTATTAGTTCATGTCACAGTTGGGTTTATGGATGCTAAAATTTGGTTCATGAGAAGTATGGGCTCTCTTGGACGGGAATTTAGCAGATCATGATCCATCCTTTTTTGGTGTCTTGTACTATAATGTGAATGACCGGGTGTTAAACTTTGATTCCTGGGGAGTATGGGCCCCACAGATCAGAATATGGCATACTGACGCTTGAACTTAATGAAAAAGGGGCTCAGGAGTAGTTTCTAAGGTGTACTGTCAAAAAACCCAGACAGCACAGCGTGTGGTTCTATGAACACACGCCATGTAATCTTCTGTTTGGGAATAAATGAATAAATTTTATGTACACTCCATGTACCCTATGTACACGCCGTGTAGTTTCTAACCGTTTCATAGGCCGTGTAGGCAGAAACACGGGAGTGGAAAACTCAAGAGGGAACACATCGTGTCACTTCCGAACATGCCGTGTACGGTAATATGGGAATACGACCGTGTAACTAACAAAACGTGTCGGTGTTATCATTTCTTGTACACATCGTGTTGATCTGGAACATGTCGTGTTGTGTGAGCCATTTATTCGGCTGTGTCTCGAACAACACAGGTCGGCGAAGCTCGTTTAGTACACGCTGTGTACCTGTGGGACACACCATGTAGTCTTGACAGGTAGGAGTCCGTGTAGACTTGGCCATGTGGTTGGGGAGATGGAGTGGTGTACATGCCATGTTTAGCTGGATCACACCGTGTATCGAGGGTTGAGACCCGCCCATGCCAGCATCAGAACACGATCATGTAAGGGATTAAGGGTACATGCCGTGTTGACCTTATACATGTCGTGTAGTCTCTTTTTTCCAGTTTTTGTGGGTTTTTTTTCTTTTTGTTGGCACTCTTAAACGGAAAAAATAACCTCGACATTAAATTAAACTAATCCATGTGTTTGACCTTGTAGAGACATATCGCCGAGACGACCACCGGTAGTTTTCTAAGAGAGCGACAACGATTGTACTCCGGAGATGGTAGGCCATGAGCTACTAATGGATCCTCTAGCAATGACATATGCGGCACCGGCCATTATACCGGACCGAGGCACATATGAATTATTCCGTGAAGGTTTCATGTGGTTCATGAAAACCTTCCAAGGATCACCACTAGTTGCTACATCTATGACGAAGGCAACATGTATATTCCAGCAGCAGCATCCGCCTATGTTTTCAAAGAATGGAGGACCCTGGGCTACGGATTCTTGGCTAGGTTCTATGTAGAATATCATCATGCATCTGGAGACACCTACATGGAGGAGGGTCAAGTTCGCTACTTATATACTGCTTAATTATGCCAAGATATGGTGGGATGTTACCACCAAGACCGAGCATCACCAAGACATGGCATTGGAATATTTTCTGGTAGTCTTCTTTGAATTTTTCTTTCTGGAGACGCTAAGAGAAGATCAAGATCTAGAGTTCATGAATCTCCAGTAAGGCACCATGTCAGTGATAGATTATTTAGCTCGCTTCACTGAGCTACAAAATTTTGAAACTGTTCTGGTGGGTGATGAGACGTTGAGGGATAGACTCTTTGAGGATGATCTTCGATATGACATCGGAGCGCTGGTGAATGTTTTCAGGTTGCCTATATTGCATTCTATTGGGAAACATGCATTGATTACTAAGAGGAACCTGTGGGAATCTAGTGGTGCAGAATAGGGTGGTTCAGCACCAGTCTATGGTGCTATTTCTACCAGCAAGAGGAAGAGGTAGATGGATTTCTCTCATAGTGGCAGTACTTGCCATAAGAATTCATCAGGGTGGACATGTCATGTGAAAACAGTGTGGTAAAGAGGGGAAGAAGAGACCTCAGTTTCCCTATGACCTAGTGGAGTGCCGAGCTTGTGGAAAGATGGTTCATCTTGAGCATTTTTGTAGGGCGTTTCCACCAGGGACTAGAGAGAGGGGTTTTGTGCAGACTCCTCATGCAGGAGAAGGGCCAGAAGCTTCTTACCGGTCAGGGAATAGGAGCACTTCAGGATGTTCGGGCCGAGGTGGTTGTCCTGGCCGTGGTAGCCAGGCTCCAGGATCTCATAAACAGTAGGGCGGGTCAGCTCAGGGTAGCCAGGATGTGTCGTAGGGCCGCAACACTAGGCAGGCATATGCAGTGAAACCGACCCAACAGGAGCAGGATCCCATACCTTCAACTGTTAGAGGTACTATTATAGTTTCTTCTATTTTAACTTTTTCACTTTTTGATACTGGTGCTGCACATAGATTAATATCTATGCTTGTTGTGGAGAGACTTGGGCTCTGTGTTTCTTCTTCTTCTAATATCGTGACGCTAGACACTCCGTTGGGAACTTGAACGGCAGGTGTGCATCAGTGCAGGGAGTGCCCCCTAGAGGTTGTTGGGTGTCACTTTATATGGGACCTCTATGTCTTAGAGATTATGGGATATGATGTCATTCTTAGTATGGACAAGTTGGTAACCTTTCGAGCATTGTAGATTGCTATCATCACAGGGTGAGTTTCACATCACCAGATGGCGGAAAGTTTCTATACAAGGGAAAATGGGATGTTTAGGTGAGTCGAGATGGACCTGAGCATCGTGGGAAAGGTTGAGTGACATCCCAGATTGCGATTTTATATCTGGATGACCAGATAACTTTTCATAAGGATTTCCCTCCAGTGGTTAATCATTTATGTGATGTCTTCCCAGACGACTTTTTAGGTCTACCACAAGAATGAGTGGTGGATTTCTCTATTGATCTTTTTCTAGGAGCGACATCGGTGTCCATTCCTCCTTATTGGATGGCTACACGAGAATTGTAGGAGCTCAAGAAGTAATTAGAGGAGTTATAGGTAAAAGGTTTCATCCAACCCAGTACTTCTCCTTGGGGTTTTTTGGTCATGTTTTCAAAAAAGGCGGATGGTACCCTCAGACTTTGTGTGGATTATCATAAGCTAAACCAGTTTATGGTTAAGAAACGATATATCTTTCCACAGATTGAAGATATTTTTGATCAACTTCGAGGATAACGAGTGTTCTCGAAGATTGACTTGAGTTCTAGATATCATCAGTTGCGCATTTGACCATCAGACATACCGCTTACAGCCTTTCAGAGTAGATATGGTCTATAGAAATATTTGGTCAGGATGTTCAGACTCACAAATGCACTATCAGTTTTCATGGCTCTGATGAACTGTGTGTTTCACCCATATTTGGATTCTTTTGTGGTAGTCTTCTTGGACGATATCTTGGTGTACTCTCACACTCTACATGACCATTCTACTAATCTTTATATCGTACGGAGTAGACTGAGAGTGCCTCAGTTATATTCTAAGATCTCAAAGTTCCACTTTTAGATGGACTAGATTCACTTCTTGGGTCATATTATCTTAGAGGCAGGAGTTGTAGTAGACCTAGAGAAAGTGAGAGCAGTAGTTTCCTGGGAGCATTCTAAGATCGTGTTTGAGATACAGAGTTTCGTGGGGCTGGCTGGTCACTATAGGTGCTTTATATATGACCTCTCCCACTTAGAAACACCGTTTATGGGTTTGACTAAGAAGGTTATGAAGTTTGTTTGGACAGAAGCTTGTGAGAAATCCTTTCAAGAGCTGAAGGGAAGGTTGACATCATCACCAGTCCTGATACTTCCAGATCAAGGGAAGATCTATACAGTTTACTATTATTAATCAGGAATTGGCCTGGGAGTAATGTTGATGGAGGGAGATCGAGTAGTTGCGTACGGGTCTCGGATGTTGAGGCCACATGAGTAAAATTACCCAATGCATGATCTCATGTTGGCTGCAGTAGTTCTTGTGTTACGCTGTTGGAGACGTTATCGATTGGAAGAACATTTTTTGGTGTTGACGGACCAAAAAAGTCTTAAATATATCATTACCTAGTGTGACTTGAATCCGAGATAGCGAAGGTGGGTTGAATACCTTCAGTGCTTATACTTTGAGCTTGCCTATACACTTGGTAGGGGTACCGTAGTTGCTAATGCACTGAGTAGAAGAACTCAGATACAGGTAGTGCAGGTGGCCAGTGGTGAGTGGAAGCTTATGGCTTTGTTCTCTGAGTTTCATTTAGAGGTGCATGATAGTTAGGGGTGAGCCTATATTTCTTCCTTAGCAGTGAATTCTACCCTCCTAGATAGAGTGTGGATGAGACAACTATCAGATTCATAAGGCCTAGGCTTACGAGAGTCGGTGGTCTGTGAGTACCCTCTTCCTGGTTGGACAATAGGAGATGATGAGGTACTATGTATCCATAGATGAGTGTGGGTTGTAGGGGATATACGCGAGGATTTGACGCAGGAGTTTCGTGCTTCATCTTGGTCATTGCATCCCAGAGTTACCAAAATGTAGTGTGTATTGAGACGTCAGTATTGGTGGTTGGGTATTAAGCGAGATGTAGCTGGTTTTGTTACAAGATGTTCCACCTATCAGCAGGTGAAGGTAGAGCATTAGAGGCTAGCTGTACTGTTACAACAGTTACCCATTCTAGAGTGGAAATGGGATGATTTCACAATGGATTTCATGACCTGGTTGATGAGATCACCTCAAGGTAGTGATTTCGTGTGGGTTATTGTTGACAGAAATACAAAGGTAGCTAACTTTTTGCCGATAAAGGAGACCTTCAGTGTTGAAAAGCTTAGGAAGTTGTATATCCAAGAGGTTTTACATATTCATAGGGTCCCTTGTTATATAGTTTCATATAGGGACACATGTTTTACATATCTTTTCTGGCAGAGTTTTCAGAGGGCACCTAGTACACAGGCTCTTCTGAGCACAACATACCACACTTAGACCAATTTCTAGTTAGAGCGTACAATACATGATCTAGAGGACATTTTGCATGCATGTGTCCTAGACTTTGGGGGCTCTTGGGAGAAGCACATAACCCTAGTTGAGTTTTCCTACAATAATAGTCTTCGAGAAACTATTTAGATGGAACCTTAAGAGGCATTATATGGTCGGCCATTCTGATCACCATTGTGCTGGTTGGAGGCAGGCGAGGTCGCTTTACTGGGACCACATCCCATGCAAGAGACTTTAGAGCAGGTCCGGTTGATTCATAAGTGTATGTATACTGCACAGTCTCATTAGAAATCTTATGCTGATCGCTGTATATGACCCTTGGAGTTCATGGTCAGGGATCATGTTTTCTTACATGCTTCACTAAGGTTGGGACATAGGTGGATCAAGAGATAGGGAAAAATTCCACCGAGTTATGTAGGGACATTTGAGATTCTGGAGAGAGTCGGTCCAGTTGCCTATCGGTTGCAGTTACCACAGAGGTATTTGGCCATGCACGACGTATTCCATGTATCTCAGCTGCGTTGTTATCACTCAGACTCATATCATGTTTTTCAGCCCAAGAAAGTTGATCTTCAGGTTGATGCGTCCTTTGAGGAGCATCTGATTCATATTGTCGATAGGAGCACTAAGATTCTCTGAGGCTGGTCGGTTCCTCTCGTACGGGTACTATGGCAATATGGCTCAGTGTAGAACGAATCATAGGAGCAGGAGACCGATGTACATGCTCAGTAGCCAGAGTTACTCTCAGCTTTATCTTCGCCACCCATGGAAGGGAAATTCAGGGACGAATATATTTAAGGGGGGATGATTGTAACCCAGTTCTTATTCTTGTGGTATGACTTTCTCCTTTTCCTTTTTTCCTTATGTCTTTTCGAGAAAATAAGGAAAATGGGGAAAAATCCCAAAATTTGTGGGTACACGCCGTGTGGTTTTTCAACACACCCTGTACATTGGCCATGTGGGATGAGTATACAGGGCGTGTAGGCGTGTTAGTGATGAAGGGTGTAAAAACAGACTACACCCCGTGTACTTAGTATATACATGCCGTGTAATCAGCCGGTAGGTGAACAGTGAGGCGGGGGAAAGTGGCAGTCTGGGGAACTGTAAAAAATGAAAAGTACATGCTGTGTACTTGAGAGTACATGTTGTGTAGTTATGTTTTTTTAATAAATGGCCATTATCCTCCTCATTCGGTAAAGGATGTAGTGAGTTCATTTGGAGCACCGAGAGGGGAGGACGAATCCTAGAAGAGCTCCCAATCATAGGTCGGAACTCAGATTCTTCCTTCGTTGATCATGTTTAGACCGCGCGGGTAAGACCTTCCCTATCCTTGAGTTTTCCTTCAAATTATTTCCCAATGGTATGTTATTTGGGTTTGAATGGGTTAAATTTATTCGTAGATCAACGTTGTTATCAGTTGATTCGGGAGGCATCGTTCACATATATCGATTATAGGAGATCGATGTAGGTGGTATGGTGTTTATTTCCATCTATTGAGTTGATTTTGTGTACCATTGTGCTACGCGCCCATGTTTGGGGTGTCGTATGGATGAGGCCTTAACTGATTAAATTTCTATAATTGCATAGGTAATCTTTTGATTATGTATTAATTGTTGTTTGGGATCCCTGCTTTGATTCCGGGCCACCCCGTGGGTCTGGTTCCCTTGTTTAACCGTTTTTCTAGGACACCCGTGTGTATGCCATGATTATAGCATGCTTTGAGTTTTATTGAGAGAAAATGTGTATAAATTGATTTCTTATGTGTTGGGGTTGGCCCGGTTACATTCTTAGCTTGAGGGAAGTGTTTTCCTAGCCTAAGGATAGTGTTCTATTTAGCCTGAAGGAAACTTCTCTTAGGCCTGTGGGTAGTAGATTCTGTGCCAGAGGGAAATATCTTGTATGCTTGAGGGAAATATTCATTTTTCCTGAGGGAAATCACCTGAGGGTTTTGATTATTATTACCTGAGGGTAAGTATTTTCATGTCCGAGGACACTATTTACATTTAATATTCACTATGACGATTTTTTATGTTATACTTTCCAAGCTAAAGCACATGTTTTGTATCGTTTTACCTTCTACTTGTTAGATAACCCATTATGATTTCTTATGTGGCTGTATAGGAGATTGTCGGCTGAGGCTGAGTCTCAGAAATGTATAATTAAATTATAATGAATTTTTAAATATTAATTAAATCGTAATGGAACTGGTAGGAGTAGCTTCTTTTGAGTACTTCATGGCTTTCTGTATTTGTTTATTACACACTGTTGTTGCACATTTTCACTAACAGTTGGGCACAGGCCTTTGGTGGTTTCCTACTATGATTTATTTCTCACACCCTGTTTGGGATATGTCTTGGGCCCAAACAGAATATATTGCTACAGGTGTTGATAAGGGCAAGGGACCCTATACAGGTACTTGATTGTTGTAGAGGAGTATGAGAGCGTGGGACCGATATTAGGATTGCGTTGTTACTAAGTTCCTACTACACTATTTTGTTTTTTAAGTACTTTACTTGTACCGTGTATTAAATTGTTATAGATTGTACTATAACATGTTTTGGCTACTTTCTTAGAAGTAGGAACGTATTGCAACATTATATATATGACTGTTGGTAATTTATTTACTTTAGTATCGTTGTCTATTTCATCTGGGTATTATTTACTGCTTATGATTTTAGTATGTTTTCATTTTCTCGGCTGCGCAACACTTTGAAAAATGAGGTCACAGTTTCCCCACTATCAGACATAGGCCCTCACTGCTAGTCGATAGCCTCTGGCATTTGGGGAAATGTGCATGAGGTCATGTGACCAACTGGGTTCAGGGCACCTGTTGTGTGGAACCTGGATCCAGGATGTTACACTATGGGCCCGGGTGGTTCTACATCCATAGTTTGTGCTTCTCTGGCTTACAACAGGAAGCGCTGTAGGGAGACTACATGTGGAGACCTGAGTAGGTGGGATACACCTTTAGGTAGCCAGGTTGTATGCTACCAGTGGGGGAAGAGCAGGCATACGAGGCCACATTGCCCGAGAGAACCAGTGAAGTACCAGTCTTATGGAAAGATGAGTCATCTTCAGTGTTTCTATCAGATCTTTTCCCCAGTTGTTGGTGATAGGGGTTCTTCTATGACTCCATGTTCAGGAGCAGCGCCACCCATTTCTAACCAGTCAGGGAACTGGGGTTCTTCTGGCCGTTTAGGACGAGTTGTAGGTCCTGGCCATGGTAGCGAGTCGACATGATTTCTTTGACGACAAGTTGGATCAGCTCTGGGTGGACATGCAGGTTCACAAGGTCACGGTACAGGTCAGACATTTGTAGTGGAGCAGACCCAGATTGAGTAGAATCCCGGACCGTCCACAATTCAAGGTATGATCTTAGTTTCCTAAGTTTTAGCTTCTGCTCTTTTCGATACAGGGGATTCCCATAGATTTATATCTGTTGTTGTTATGGAGATCCATTGGCTCTATAACTTTTCTTCGAATGTTGTCTTGATACTAGAAACTCCGTTGGGGACAATAATGATAAGTGTGCGTCAGTGTAAGGAGTTCCCTCTAGAGGTCAGTGGGTGTCACTTCATTTGGGATTTCTATGTCCCAGATATGATAGGCTATGAATTCAATCTCGAAATGGATTGGTTAGTTCCCTTTCATGCATTCATCGACTGTTATCTCCATAGGGTGAGTTTCACATCACCAGAGGGTGGATCTTTCCTTCATAAGGGAGAATGGGATGTCCAAGCGAGCAGAGCGGGACACGAGCATCCTGGGTTGGGAGGAATTACCGCCTAGATTTCCAGTCTATATCTGGATGACCAGGGGACTTCAGAGTAAGATTTTCTTCTAGTGGTGGATCATTTCAGAAATGCCTTTCTAGAGGAATCTTTAGGTTTTCCTCAAGAGAGAGTGGTGGACTTTTCTATTGAGCTTGTGCTAAGAGTAGAACATGTGTCCATTCTTCCTTATACAATGGATACTCCATAGTTACAGGAGCTCATGAAGCAATTAGAGGAGTTGTAGGAAAAGAGTTTCATCTGACCCAATACATATACTTGCGGTTTTCCAGTCATGTTTGCAAAGATGGAAGATTGTTCCCTCAGGATTTTCGTGGATTATCGGATGTTGAACCAGTTGACGGTCAAGAACCGATATCCCTTGCTGAGGATTGATGATCTCTTTGATCAGCTTCAAGGAGATCAGGTGTTGTCAAAGATTGAATTGAGATCAGGTTACCATCATTTGTGAGTTAGACCATCTGATATACCTCTTACAACCTTTGAAAGCATGTATGGTCTATATGAGTATATGGTTATGTCGTTCGGTCTCACGAACTTTATTGCAGGTTTCATGGCACTGATGAACCGAGTGTTCCATCCATACTTGGATTCTTTCGTGGTGGTCTTTTTGGATGATATATTGGTATACTCTCTCACTCGACACGACCATGCCACACATCTTGATATCGTTACTAGTACATTGAGTGATCATCATTTATATGCTAAGCTCTCAAAATGCCACTTTTTGATGAACAAGATTCACTTCTTGGGTCATGTGATCTCAGAGGGAAGAGTATCAGTGGACCTAGAGAAAGTTAGTGCAGTAGTTTCCTAGAAGAATCTGAAGAACATCATTGAGGTGCAATGTTTTCTAGGGCTCTTTGGATACTACAGACATTTCATATAGAACTTTTCATGCCTAGAAGCAACACTGACGGGTTTGACTAAGAAGGGTGAAAAGTTCTTGTGGCCAGATTCTTGCGAGTCAGCCTTTCAGGAGCTGAAAGGGAGGTTGGCTTTAGTAGCAATTCTATTATTGCCAGAGCCATGAAAGAGATATATCATTTACTGTGATGCTTCATGTATCGGGCTGGGAGATGTTCTTATGCACGGAAGTGGAGTCGTTGCGTACGGGTCTTGGCAGTTGAGGCCACATGATTGGAATTACCCGACGCACGATCTCGAGGTGGGTGAAGATGTTCATGCCTTACTCTGTTGGAGAAACTATCTGTTGGGAGATAATTTTCTGGTTTTCAAAGACCACAGGAGTCTCAAGTATATCTTCAAATAGCGTGACCTAAATTTGAGACAGTGAAGGTGGGTTGAGTACCTTCAGTCTTTTGACATTGAGCTTGCCTATATGCTGGGGAAGGGCAATGTTGTAGCTGATGCATTGAGCAGGTGGACTTAGACACAGGTAGTTCAGGAGGCCAGCAGTGAGTGGAAGCTTATGTCTCTATTCTCTGAGATGTGTTTAGAGGTTCACGAGATATAGGGGTAGACATTTCTTTCTTTAGTAGCAGTTACCACTATTCTTCATGATCGAGTGCGAATGAGTCAACTATCAGATTCTGAAGGCCATGTCCAATGGGAAAGTGTGTCAGGAGATGACCTTATTCCTGGATGGACCTTATTAGTGGATGATAACTTACATTTCCATGGGTGCATATGGGTGCCAGCAAACATAGGCGAGGAGATGATGCGGGACTTTCATTCCTCAGTTTGGGCAGTTCATCCTGGTGTCACCAAGATATATCGGGATCTACACTGCCAGTATTGGTGGCCAGGTATAAAGAGAGATTTTGATGGTTTATTCATGAGGTGTTCCATCTGCTAGTAGGTGAAGGTAGAGCATCAACAACCAGCAGAGATTTTTTAGTAGTTACTCATTCTCAAGAAGAAGTGGAATGATTTCGCAATGGATTTCATTATAGGGTTTCTGAGGTAGCCTCGAGGGAATGATTTTGTATGGGTTTTTATTGATAGACTCATAAAGGTTTCTCACTTCTTGCTGATCAAGGATACCTTCAGTGTTGATGAGCTAGGATAGTTGTAAATCCCTGAGATTATACATCTATATGGGTTTACACACTCCATTATTTCAGATAGGGATACACATTTTACCTCTCGGGTCTGGAAGGGGATATAGAAAGCATTGGGTACACAGGTACTTTTGACTACAACATATCACCCCCAGACTGATGGCCAGACCAAGTGTACAATTAAGGTGCTTGAGGACATGCTCCGAGCATGCATTCTAGATTTGGAGGTCCGTGGGAGAAGCACAAACCTCTTGTTCATTTTTACTATAAAAATAGTTTTCAAGAAACTATTCTGATGAAACCTTTTAAGGATTTGTATGGTAATCAATTCCGATCACCCTTATGTTGGTTGGAGGTAGGAGAGGAAGCTACGTTGGGACCTCATCTTGTCCAGGATACCACAAAGAAGATATAGTTGATTGAGAAGTGGATGGCTACTACAAAGTCTCGACAGAAGTCTTGTGCTGATCAGTGGAGATGACCTTTGGAGTTCAAGGTTGGGGATCAAGTTTTTCTACAGGTTACACCAAGGTTGGGACACAGAAGGATTATGAGACAGTGTAAGCTTTGGACAAGATACGTCAGTCAGTTTGAGTTGTTGGAGAGAGTTGCGCCGGTTTCCAATCAGTTGCAGTTACCTCAGAGGTATCAGGTGATGCATGATGTTTTCCACGTTTCTCAGCTTCGACGTTACTTCTCAGACCTGTTTCATTTCTTCCATCATGAGGAGTTTAAATTTTAAGTGGATGCATCATTTGAGGATCATACTATCCAGATCATTGATCGTAGTATGAAGGTTCTTCGTGGAAGGTCATTTCCTCTGGTATGAATGCTATGGAAGCATAGGCGAGTACATGATGAGACTTGGGAGAGGGAGGAAAATCTAAGATCACAATGGACATAGTTGTTCATGGTTTCTTCTTCTAAACTTCCATTCTAGGAAATTCAGGAACGAATTTTTTTAAAGTGGGAAATTTGTAAGAACCCAGATCTTCTTTTTTAGTTATTTCTTTCTTTTATGGTCGTTTTTTATAAAAAAAGGTTTTTTCAGGAAATTTTTGAAGTACACGCTCTGTAATTTATGAATATACGGCATGTACTCAGTTATCGTAGGTAGCTGTGTGTTGGTCATGTAAAAGCCACACACACAACCATGTGGGGGTGACCTGGAGGCCTCCTAAAGTGGAGTACGGAAACGGAAAGTACACACCATGTACTTCTAAAGTACACGCCGTGTACTTTATTTTTTTTATTAAACACACCAGGGTCACATGTGATGGACAAAACCATCTACTTCTCGGCCTAGTTTTCCGAGAACGTTTGAGAAGCTGTGATCTTCCTCTGATCCCCTGATCGAGCATCCTTTCTCTAAATAGATCAGAATCGGTTGCATTGGGATCGCCTTGGTAAGCTCTTCATTCTTCTTGAACATTGTTTCCTGATTCCTTCTCTTTATCAAGTTATCTCTATTTGAAATTTTTTGACATTTTTGTAGATATTAATCTTTTAGAGGTGATTCAAGACTTTAGATTCAAGTATGTTGATCTCCTAACACTGAGGTAGGTGGTTTGTGCCTTTCTGTTGAATGTCATTGAGTTCTATGTGAAAAATTGCCAATACCCATGAATGGGGTACTGTGTGTTTACTATTTTATACCTATTGTTTTCCTGCTATGTTTTTATTCTTGATTAGAGGTTAATTGAATATGTATAGGGTTCATTTATATGCTTCAGATGTGTTTTCCCATGGTTGATTGTTTTTTCTGACCATTTGGTCAATTTTTCATGTTAGGCTGTTTTTTACTTTCCATGCCTAATATTATAGGATGGGGTTTTTGTTCTAAATTTTTGAGATGCTGTAGACTATTTAGCCAAGTAGTTCTTGAGATTTACTTTGGCCGATACGCACTGCTATGCCTGCTTGACATAAATAGGGCAGTGAGAACCTGGTGTATAGACCATAGGGAGAATGGAAGTATGGGCTTCTCTAGAGTGACTTTATAACTTATGATGTGAGACCACAAGGGGGAATTGATGTTGAGTGCTTCCTCAAAGTGTCTGTAGTTCCTCGATGTGGTCCACGTGGGGGATTGGTGTTGATTGATTCCCCATAGCACCTTTAGTACCGATATGAGACTATAGGGTAAATTCATGGTGAGTGCTTTCCTAGAGAGTCTATACATAAGCTGAACTAGAGGGGTTAGACTACGGGTGCTTCCAAGAGGGTTGCTTATGTTTCTTGGTAGGACTAGAGGGGATAGGCTGTTAGTACATCCATGAGGGTTACTTGATTGTATTTATTTACATACTTGATATGTGGTTATTTTAATGCTTGAAACTGTGGGAATTGATTACCTTGTGTACTTCCTTGTTTACTGCATTTATTTTCTTATTACCTGCCATATATTCACATAATGTTAGGAAAAAATCTCATAGTGTTTGCCAACTGGGATTTAGTCTCACAACCTGTTTGGGCCATGATTTTGGGCCCAAACAGATTGTATTGTTGCAGGCATAGATAAGGGAGAGCAACCTTCTACTTCAATTGTTTAACTATTTTGGAGTTGGAGAGCATTGGACCAGGCATAGGACTGCAATGCTGTGGAGTTGTTTATTGATTTTCTTTTTTACTTGGAATATTATTGTATTCAGTCTTTTGACTTGTTTTGTTGTTTTCCTAGACATATGTATCATGCATAATTTATATATTTTCTCCAGTTATTTATTATTTCAGTCTTCCACTATTTACTGTTGTTGGATATTACTACTTTTGCTATTGTATATTTGTTTCTCTTCTGCTATGTTACTCTTCCAATGAGGGCATAGTTTCCCCACTATCACACCCAAGGCCCTCACTGCTAGTCGGCTGCCTTCGGCGTTTGGAGAAATGCGCTCGAGGCATGTGACTATCCGAGTACGGGGTGTGTCTGGGCGGCTTCCGGAACTGGGACGTTACAACAACCAAGTCCTTTCATTGAAGAATCACTATAATTAACAAACCCATCATTCTCTGATGGTAGATTCAGGATATTAGAATTGAGTAATATTCTCTTAAATTATTTAGAACATTCATCACACTCTTTTTTCCAAACAAATTTAACCCCATTACATGTGATCTTGGTTAATGGGTTAGCCATTTGGGAAAAATTCTGGGCGAAACACCGATAGTAACCTGCTAAAGAAATAAAACTATGTACCTTAGATATAATTTTTAGTTCTGGCCATTCTTGGATTTCCCTTATATTTGAAGTATCAATAGAGATTCCATCCTTAGACACAATATGAAAAAGAAAGGAAATATCTTGAATCCAGAATTCAAACATTCTAAACTTCTCATATAATTCATTTATTCTAAGAGTTTTTAGAATTGTTCACAAGTGATTTTCAGGATCTTCATAGATTTTGGATTATACCATGATATCATCAATAAATACCACAACAAATTCATGAAGATATTCCTTGAAAACTCTATTCATTAGATATGTGAAAATATAAGGTTCATTAGTTAGTTCAAAAGGAATTACTATAAACTCGTAAGGCCCATACCTGGTTTGAAATTCTATATTTGGAATTTCTTCCTTATTCATTTACAAGTAATGATATCTAGATCGAAGGAAAATATTTGAAATATATTGAGCTCCATAAAGTTGATCAAAAAAATTATCAATGTGAGGTGGGGGTACTTGTTCTTTATTGTTATAACATTTATATCCCTGTAGTTAATACACAACCTCATATATCCATATTTCTTCTTAATAGAATGAACATGGTCTCCCCACTGAGAAAAACAATGGAGAATAAATACTTTATTACTAAATTCATGAAGTTGTTTCTTTAGTTACACTAATTCCATAGTGGCCATTCTAAAAGGGCTCTTCGATATGGGCCTTGAACCATGAGTTCGGTCAATGGAAAATTCAATTTCTCGTTCTAAATGATGTCTAGGTAAATCTGGTGGAAACACATCAACATATTCTTGCACAATAGGTACATCCCATATTTGAACATTTTTTCCTCACCCACAAATATTTCACTCCATTATTCCCCAATAATTGAATTTAGTAGAACTACTGGGGGTGGATCTAGATGAAAATCATATGGTGATGTTTCTGCTCTAAAAATAAGGCATTCCTTATCATTATAAAAAATTGTAACCTCATACTTCATACAATAAATTTTTGCATCACG
The DNA here is from genome assembly GCA_963277665.1 of Viscum album. Lineage (NCBI taxonomy): Eukaryota > Viridiplantae > Streptophyta > Magnoliopsida > Santalales > Viscaceae > Viscum > Viscum album. Next base: position 1,402,740,336 of record OY728120.1, on the reverse strand, counting down.
GTCAGAAATCCAATCCATACAAAGGATTATATCAAATTCAATCAGGGGTATGATAATAAGATCATCAGATAAATCCTTTTGATATGCCATGATGGTAACTGATTGACAAAAAATTGTTGCTATGATACTTCCCTTAAGAGTTTTGACTAACAAAACCATTGTTAAGTCAAATTGTAAATATCTATTTTTTTTTGGAAAACTAGGAAGATATAAAATAATGCTATGATCTAGAATAAAATAAAGCATAGGGAAATTTTGAGGAAACGATTAAAGTACCTTCCACAACGTCATTAGGAACTTCAACCTCAGTAGTAGTGATCACATAAGCTTGGTCTTTCTCCCATCGGCCTTTTATGAGGTGTGTGTCCCTAATTTTTAGGACATTGATTTTTATAATGACCCATTTCATTACAATATTAGTATCCAACATTGACAACCTATTTATTTCCCTCTCAATCACGTGCTCAGTGGCCTTTTCTCCACATTTATTACAAACTCACATCCACTTTAGGAATGTTCCAGGATGTTTCTTCCCACAATTACTCTAGGATGTAAATTCTACATTTCCTTTCTTCACCTTATTTCTTTTTTCAGAGTGTTCAGAGGATCTCTTCTTCTCTTTCTTCTCTTTAGAGTCATAATACTTAGAGAATTAATTTTCTATCTTGATTGAAAATGAAACTATATCTTCATACGATGAGAAGTTTTGAGAGACTAATACTCGACAGAGAAATGGTTTTAACCAATCAAATAATCGATCAATATTAGATCTTGGGTTATGTATATAATCTCTAGAATGCCTTGATAACCTTGTAATGTTATCCTCATACATTGAGACATTCTCATTCTTCTTTTTCCCCAGACACAGAAATTTCCCTTCCATATATGCTTGATGTTCACGAGAAAGGTATTTTTCTAAGAAAAGTTTTTTAAGCTCCCTCCATTCCATATTTGATACCTTTTCATACTATTTTTTGTTTTTAACTAATGACCACAATTGATCTACATCTCATGTGAGGCAATAAACTGCCATGATAAATTTTTCCTTTTCGCTACTCCCCAAAGCATGAAATATTTTCTCTAAGAAGCTTATCCATTGATCAGCTACAAATGAATTTGTAGCCCCATTGAATGTTGGTGGTTTCTAACATATGAAGTAGTCTAACATTGATCTTATGTATTGTGGATCAGTGTGCTCCATACAGGTAAGGTTATTATTCACAACTTAAATGAGTTGTCCGAGTATGGTTATAAGATGTTCAGCACCGGTTGCATCATCAGCTACACTATAATTATCTTGAGTAGGAGGGAAATCCCAACATGGATTATGTTCATTGATACAGTTTCCATTCCTTCCACTAGGCACCATTTCTAAACAATGGAATACACTAGATTGGTTTATGAATTGCAATGCATAATTCCAATCTTGTAAAATACTTAACATAAATTGAAAATTTTATCCATATAATCCATACATATAAAAATGTTTTCTTTGGGGCAGTATTTACTCCTAAATTATTCATAATGGTTTGTAAATAAAATGGGAATTATCCTATGAATTTACCTTGGGAGTGTAAAACCAGGTGCGCAGTAAGGCTCGTTGTTGTGTCCCAGGATACCCCAGGTCAGGACCAAAACAACTTGTCATAGTTTCCACTCCTAGGTACATTTGTTACAGAACCCCTTCAACTTGTAGAATCCAAACATGGATTTTTTTTCTTGTAAAACCCACATAATATCAACATTAACAAAATTTTTGGATATTCTTCTATACTAATCCTAAAATTCAATCTTAGGGTAGTGTTCTCTAATTAGAGTTTTTTCTAAATCTAGTTTCCATGGTTTGTACTAAACTTCCTCTAATACCAATTGTAATGCCCCAACCCCAGTTACCCAGAGTCGGTGCATTATTACATGACATTGGCATGATCGCAAGAGATCAATTCTAGAAAGATGGATTAGTTTAGAATACTTTTAAGTAATAGATGCATACATTAGTTTTAAAATACTATATGAAATAAAAAAACATTATGTATCCTTTTAACACACTCATATACGTTAGCCTATAACTGTAGGTCATTTATAATATACTTCTTCATATCCTGGGAAAAATTAAAACATAAGAAAGGGATGAGCTCAGATGTTCATTAAGGATAAAAATATAGCGGAAACTATCTTAAATAAGCATAAAAATTCAAGGTAATGTATAAGACTATAACACAAACCTATTAAACATAAACTGAAACATAATATGGAAAATATAAATAATATAATTCCATTTACTTATTCACATGGATATTCTACTAGTCGAATAATCAAATGTAATATCAATAGCTTATTTCATAATGATAGAATGCATAATTTCAGACATCATAACCAAAAATTCGAGTCCTAGTGCCAAGAATAAAAATAATAATATTATCAAGGCCTTGTGCTAAGACACTAGTTTGTCTCATGAGACCTACCAATGCATCAAAGGGCTAGAGCGGTACTTGTATTTCACTTTCTAAGTCCAATGCATTCCTCAAATGAAATGGTGGAAACATAACATAACCATTCATATTAAAACTGGCCTATGAAATGTTAATACTTTAACCATAAAACATGAATGGTATAAAAAAAGCACATCCACAATAAAACATATCACAAAACCTTTAATAAAATATAGATGATTGTAAAATAATAAATCACCTTCAAATAATCAAAAATTCCAAAAAAGGATGTCGACATAGATGAAATCAATCCAAAAACTATTTGAGTGAATGATATCTTTCTACTTTGAAATCATTTAAAATTAAAGAAAAAATTTGTTTTTGAAAAATTCTCATAAGCTTGTGAGGGAAACTTCAAAATTGTTATAATGGGAGAAAATAGCTGCACCCACTGTATAAGTTAAAAAATCATTCTTACCTTAATTTGTTAACAATATCATAAAGTACCTTGTTTGGAAAACGACGGAAAGATTACTTTCAAAAAATATTATAAAAAGTAAAACAAGTGTATAAATTACTTTAACCCATAGTATAGAAAAAATTAAAAAATTTTGAATTAAATTTCTAAGAAACAATGATGTGGATGATAAAGAAGTCCCAGTATATACTTATGTATAAAAAATATGGATAATATGAGATTTTAAAATTAGTCATTACCTTTTACTTTTCATGAGATGAGTGTATGTTAAAATCCTTTATAATGTTTAAATAATTGTTATTAAATTACACAAGAACCACATACATCAATATTATATCATATAAAATCATTTAATATTTCTTGTTAATAATATTTCAGTAGTATCATTTTTTCGGGTGTTCATTGATTCGTTTTCTTTTATATATTTTGTTACATAAGTAATTTTTGTTATGTAATGGATGTATTTGACTAATATCCAAAATTATATTAAGTTATTAATCATTATTTTTAATCAACAAATGAAAATTATTCTCGAATTGTTACATTAGGGAATGAAATCCTATCACATAGTGGAGACGGTAAGCTGTATGTACGCACGAGCGATAATATTATTCAATTGATGGGGAAATCGTATATAATTGTATGGTATGTTATATAAAGAATAATTAAAATGGTATATTTATTATTTACATTAATTATAATCTTTTTTATACCCATCCAAATTATGATGTGTTGAATAAAAAACTACACCACAACGTGGAGAGGGTAAGGCGTACATACACAAGTATGGTGACTTTGTCATTTATAGGATGGATAGAATAATGAATATTTTTGTACCATATTTATAATAACATCATAGTATGTAGAAGGTACTAGAGTGTTTATTTTTGTATGGAAACATCATGAAATAGGTAGTGGAAGAATAAAAGAACTTTTAAAGAGGTGATAAGATAATTATATCTTCTTTAGGTGCTTCCTTTTGTTTTGAATAAAACGGATCCTTAGGTTGGATTTAAAATCGAAGTAAGGAATATAGGATGAAGTGATGATATTTGGGAGGATATTTGAGCAGGGGTTGGCTGAGGAAAATGGATTTGAAGGTTTGAAGATAAGAGAAGGGGATGTACCCTTTTATAAGAGATGTGGGGGGCACTTTAGGAAAAATCTTGAAATATTAATTTATTATAATATAATTTTTGGTTTCTAATTGCCAAAAATTAATTTATTTCAGGGATAAGGAGGTTATGGGTTGAAATAATCTCAACCAATAGGTTTTAAACAAGTTTAGATCACAAAATTAAACATATCTTTTATATTTAACTATTAGTTATATAGTTTAACTTTTACCATGACTTCTTGTATTTTTACATTTTATGGTTAATATAGTTACTATAAATTTCCAAGAGAACATAAAGTGGTTCCTTAATGACATATATAACCTTATCTAAGTCTTTTTGGCTGAATATTAAATTTTTAGAATTGTTATATCATTTAATAAAATATTATTTGTTTTAAAAAGTCATTTATGTCAATTTTGACACTATTTAGTATTTTGTTTTTCTGAAAGTCTTAACAACTTGATTACATCGAAAACAATACATCGAATAAACTATTACAATTCATATTAACCTACAAAATTTTTAAATGGTATAAAAAGATTCAATTTACATTTAGTTTAATATTTATAAGATCAATTATTTTAATCTTTCATTGACAAGGTAATTACAGCATCATCATTGTGTCATAAATAAAATTAATTATTTAATGTATAAAAATTATAACTAAAATAACATGATTTAGGAAATATTTTACTCTTTATAATTAATACTAATAGTCAAATTTATTGGATTTATACCTCTATATGAAAAACGGTTTAGTTGTTAAAATTTGAATTTAACACTTTTAACCCTTCTTTAAATAAAATATAATAAATGTCCTAATCTAATATAGGGGGATAAAAAGGATAATTTTTCTGTCCTAAGGTTGATTTTTTTCTAAATTCACTTATCCAATAGAATTAGGACTTGTGTTAGAGTAATTTTAATATTATTTGTACATTTAATTACTCAATTTACTTTTAATCGTGGTAAATACAATTAAAAGTTACTATTCACCAAAAATTATTTTCATCATATTGAACCGAATTTTACTTGGTGATGACAACTGTTTCTATCAGATTTTTTAAATTCAATTCACATAAGTGGTAAAATTACATTTTATGAAAATTTTCAAATGTACCTAAAATGTAGGTAAAAGTCATTAAAAAGTTCAATAAAATTTTACATGTTTAATCTTATTATAAAATGACACTAATGAAATACATTGGACTAATATAGGTATTATGTATCTATTTTGACTTTAAAATAAATATAAATAAAAATAATTATTATTTAAATAAGAATTCAGTTTTAAACAATAACGTAGTTTTTTCACTATTCATCAAAAATTAAATGTTTTCATCAAAATAAAAAAATTCTCCCTAAGTTAATTTTGATATTCTGAATCCAAAAATGAAGTCCATTTTGAAAAATAAAATTTATAAAATTTCAAAAAGTGGCTATTTCTATTCATAACTAATTTTTAAATTTCTAGTTTTATTAGTCGTGGTGTGTTAGAAGTCGATGTAGTGTACAACACAAGATATTGTATTATTTAAAGAGAAATGTACCATGGAAGCTTGGGGTGTTACACTTGAGGTTATAGAGTATATGTGGGATGAGATATAAATGGACTTTGGGATCGTATCACCACATACATCATTGAGACATGATTCCATCTGGGTGATCATAGACTGACTCACTAAGTTTTCCCACTTCCTTGTTATTTCAGAGAGGAGTTAAGTAGTGAGATTGGGACGCCCCTACATGCTGGAGATAGTATGACTCAATGGAGTTCCCTCATCAATCATCTTGGATTGTGATCCTCTCTTTACATATCCATTATGGAGGGTTTTACAGGAGTCTTTTGGGACTTATTTTCAATTGATCAAAGTGTTTCACACACAAATTGACGGACAAATATAACATACCATTATAATCTTTGAGGTCATGCTACGAGATTTCATGTTGGACTTTGTCCGTAGTTGAGAAGATCACCAATACTTAGTGGAGCTTTTATACTATTAAAAATAACATTCCACCATTGGTATAAAACCATTTGAGGGATTCTATAGGAGACCTTAAAGGTCACCACTTAGTTGGAATAATATAGGCGAGTTAACAATCATGGTCTCTGAGGTGGTGCGAGCTATTATAGAGAAGGTGAAGATCATCCAAGAGTAGATGAGGATTGTGTAGATCCATCATAAGTCTTATGAGGATGATTGAAGAAGACATATGGAGTTCGACAAGGGAGGACATGCTTTCCTAGGAGTCTTACCCCAATATGGATTGAGGATATTTGGCCATGATGGAATGTTATCTTCGAGACTCAATGGCCCATTCTAAATACTACGTAGATTTGGTGATGTAGAATACCAGTTAGATTAACCACTGTAGTTGGACTGGGTACACAATGTGTTCCATGTATTGTAATTTAGGAGATATGTGCATGAACTATCACACATTATGAACTAGGATGAGATAGACATAATGAATGGAACTACCCTTATAGAGTACCTAGTGGATATCAAGGATTAGAAAGAGTGGTTCCGTTATAAGAGATAGATTCCCTTTCTGCATGTCCAGTGGCAACATGAGAATCTTTAGGAGAGAGCCTGGGAGTAGGAGACCCAGATGTGAGCCTAGTACACTTATCTTTTTTGTGTAGGTTTTTCTATTTTCTGGATGAAAATACCTAAGTAGGGGATAATATAATGAATTGGATTTTTTGTGTATTATTTTTGGATATTATGAAGACTATTTTCAAGATGAAAAGCTAAGACGATGTGTGATTCTAAGGTCCGGTGTTGTGGGAATAAATGTTTGAAATATATTAAGTATATTAAATGGTACAAACACATAGTTTTCCTAAAAAATTTGAATAACCCTTGAATTATGGCCTAGATTAGAAATTTGAGTTCGTCCTTGATTTTAGAAAAATTGTTTTTCCAAGGCAAGACATAGACATTGTCAATATGGGTTTTTCATGAAAAATCCACCACATGAATAAATGAATAAAAATAAATAAATAAATAATTTTTTTATATACTGAAATCATTTTTTCTTTACGTATATAGTAAAAAAAATACACAAGGTTGTCTTCTCAAACCCTAGAGATTTCAGAAAACTATTGGAGAGATTTCATAGAGAATGACAACGGATCTGGATTAGATTATAGATCATTGTGAAAATAACATCCATGAATATTTTCAATGATGGGAACACAACCATTATTTATCAAATATATATCAAAGCTATAGGCAGGATGTTTTTCTTTCTGGCTACCAACCTGCTTCTTAATCATAAATGAACATGGATCAATTCCATGAACATAATTGACATGCGTATCATCGGTATATTTATTCATATGGAATTTTATAAATTTTCATTTTTATTATTCATCTTAATCTATCCCTTTCTTCAAAAATTAATCAATTCAAAAAAACGAATATTGAGGTTCTCTCCTCATGTTTTGTTGATTTTTTATTTCTTCCCTCATTCACATGTTCATCAATGTTGTTTTGTTTTCTCCCATGTTCGATGAAATACCCGATATTATATTTTTTTTAAATACCATTAACTAGCACAATATATTGAAATAATGTGTGTGGTTTGTGATCAATGATGAAGTCAAGGTGAAATGGTGGTAGTGGATGATCAAGAGCAGAATAAATGGATTTTCGGTTCCCGTTCTTCCTGGTTTTGATGAATGATGACCATTTTTCTTGACAGATCATCTTATAAGAATATTCAAAGCCCAAAATCACATGATTTTGATACTAGGGGGATGATTGGACACAAATCTATAGGTTATGGAATGGTTTTATGCTCCAGTGATGTGTATGATTACGTTGAAGAAGATCTAGAAATCACAAGCAACACAATGTGTGATCCGGAATTACACAGAGTGTGGGCCCCCTGACTGCAGCACTAGAGTTATTACCAAAGTTAAATATCACATATCATGTGACTTTTTGACATTCCATTTGATGCTTTCTGTGATTTTCTGAATGTACTTCGATAAGTACAAAGACATGGGAAAAAGTACATTGATAGGTGGCATGCCCTGTACTTGGACATGGACATGGCTTGGTGTACATAGGCCAATACACGAACACAATCACTATATGAATAAGTGAAAACAAAACATGGGAAGGTTACCACGTTTTTATGCACCATGTGTAATCCTTCTACCTTCCGTGTATGTGGAGACTTATAGCCCGTGTGAGACTTTACAACAAGAGAAGACATGGGGATAGCTAGACATGACTGTACCACCATGGTACAAATTGTGTACCCCATTCAAGAGTGTATGTAGATATTAATTTTCTTAGATTATACCATGTTTGGGTGAGAATTTTCCCTTGGTCCATTCACTTGAGGGTACATTGTGACATTACATCCACATCATAGGATTGTGATCCCCCCTAGATGTTGAGTCTCAGAAAGAGCTGTAGTGTCCCTCTATGAGGCTAGAGTGCGATCATCTATAATTATTTATTCCCTAGATGATGTTTGTTTAATCAACATCAACTCACTGAGTAGGGAATTTTCCTACATCTAACAGTACATATTGGTAGTGTTGGTGGTATCATTGACATACAATCCCCTGCATAGTGGGTTGATCCAGATTGGGTTCATGGTGTCCCCTAGTGGTTCTAGGCATGACCAACTATCGATGTATTAGGGTCTTCTTAGACCAGTGAACTTTCATGTGCGGGTCCCAATGATCTTATCCTATTTATCGAGTGTATATGATGATAGCATATATCATGGAGTGTATTTTCCTAGTATGAGTGTTGATTCAAATAGAATCATGTGGTTGGAAGTTGGTTATGGCCGCATGATGGCTTGGTGTATATCATGAGTAGATCTAGGAGTTTCTATTATGAATTAACTATTATATCTTGTATCATACTATGTATAATTATTGATTTGTGTTTAGTATTTTTGGATTTTCATATGTATTATTGTTATACTCAACTCAGCTTGGGCTTTGCTGCACGTGTCATGTATTATGAACATGATGACCCATTTGATGGTGCCTAGGGAAGATAAGGAGTAGGTGAATCAAAGTTGGAACTTTTCAGAATGAGTTTTTTTCTTGGAGCGTGCATTTGACTTAGTCTTCACCCTTAGAGAAGAATTATACATGAATTATTTCATTTATTTTACTTTTTAACATTGTGTAGGCTTGGATATGTGTGAATACGTACAAGTTCTTTAGGGTAATTCCTCCCATTTCAAGGATATAACTAATCAGTGTAGCTCTCCAACACCTAGAATATTGGATTCAGGGTTGGGTTATTCATGGGTTACACCATTGAAGGGTGGGTTATGATAATTCATGATATCTTCATGTAATGGTACTATATTTCCACCTTTTTGTACATAAGATAATTAATAATTTTTTAAGAAAATATAACTTAATTTTTCTTTTCGATCTAAAATAAGTATACTTGAAAAAACATTTTTTCTAAAAATGGTTTCAAATTTTTTTACTATGTCTTTTTAATAGAAATTTCTTCCCATGTTTTAACTTTTTAATAAAACTAATCTTAAAAGGAATATCCATGTCATTTTTCGATCAAGGAACTTTTTTAAGCTTTTTATATTTCAAAAGGAATGTTCGGAATGTATGGATCTACCCACCATATTGAATTTCATTTGGTTAAAGCTTCCTTTTCAAATTTAAAAGGATAATTTTTTAAGAAAAAAATATTTTCCTAATTTTCTAGTCATTCATTGTTCTTAAATTGGATTAAAATTAAAATATTTTCTAAAATTTTAAAAGGTGTTTTAAATGATTTTCAAGACCCTTTTATAAGTTTTGAAGGAAAATTTGTTTGAAAAAGTTTTAAATATTTCTTTATAAGTTTTCTTGTAAAAATGTTTTCAAAAATGTTTCAATATTCCTCTATAAGTTTTCAAGGAAAATTGTTTTCAAATTTTTTTTCATGATTCCATTATAAGTTTTCAATGGAAAATGTTTAGAAAATGATTTCAATAATCCATTATATGTTTTCTATAAAAAATGTTTTCGAAGTGATTTTAATCTTCATTTATATGATTTCAATGATTTTTAAGTGTCATGAATATTATTTTCATTGAAAATTGTTTCAAAAAGGTTTTATGGTTTAAAAATCATTTTTTTTCAAAAAAGAAAATATATTTTCCCACTGAAATGTTTTAAATTATTTTAATGATTAAGTTTTATATTTTCAATGTGTTTATTTTAAGAAAATTGTTTTTAATATGTTCTATGTTTAGCATAAATTATTTTTAATTAAAGGTTATTTTCCCTTAAGAAATGGTCGAATTTATCTATCAAAATCCTTCTCCACATAAGATGAAATTATTTGATATAGTTTAAGATTTATTGGGGACTTGATCCAAGAATACCGATCTTATTATTTCATGAATGTTTAATGTTTTTAAGGTATGATGTTTATTACACATGTTTCAATTCCATGGGCTATATGACTATGAAACATGTTTCATTTCACATGTTATGCTTTGATGAAATGAGTATAAAAACCTATCTCTTTTCCATAAGGTATGATATTATGACCTGATTATGATACCCATTTAATTTCATGAGTTATAATATGATGTTTAGGAAATCAATCTCTTTTTATGGGTCATGATATGATGAAATTTTTTTTATCTTATGGAACATGTTTGTATTAATTTATTATATGATGGGTGGGACCAATATATCCCTCTAATTGTTTGGGTATTGATTTATATCTCATGATATAATGATGGAAAACAAGTCGATGGGCTTGATACACAATGAAAAAAGGTGTAACCTAATCAAAAATGGTAAACATGTGTGTCCAGATACACAATGCGAATATGGGGAAATCTCATCCACTATGGGAAGAATTTATAACCAGATCCACAATAAATATAGGTTTGTGACTGGGGAGGGTGGTTTTTTTCACCCTATAGGTGCATCACCTATAAAGTTCCCTGATATGTTTTTTAAATAATCCAATGCTTTGGGAATTTTTTTACATGTTTATGGTTCTACCAAAAATTCCATGTCTTAATATTATGTTATGTTTTCAGGGATTAATCTCTTGATTTACTTGTGATTTATGACTTATGATCTACAAGTATTTGTTCCATGACTCTTCATTATGATCTTTTATATGTTGGGTATGATCTTCTAGTGTTATGATAATGTTCTGTTACCCTTTTGCTCATGTTATGATTACTTATCTCCCTTGCTTACCCTTACTGAACATATGCACTCACACCATTCTTATGTTTCATTTCCATAGGGTATGAAGAATGTTTTTATGTAGAAGTACTGAAGGGGGATATCTTAAAGGGAGATGTTGATGATATTTCACCATGTTTGAAGATTATGTTTCCAACACTACTGGAAAAAATACCATATAACCATTGTTTAAAAACATCGGTATAACCCCCAAAACTGTGGGTATAGGATATACCCAGGATTTTCATAATCTTGGTTAATGGAGTCATTATAATAGAATTATAGATTTTATCATGGACATAGTTTAACTAAAACTATGGGTATACCCACAGTTCATTGAATCATGGGTATAGGTAGTTGTCCCCATTAAGAAGTAGCAGAAAATATTTTATGCCATCCAATAATAATAAATAAAATAGACAATATAGTTCCAATTCAAGGAAATAAAATATTATATATTTATAATCCAAAAAACTCTTTATAATAATTTTCAAACCATTTACAATAATATAACATACACATACATACATACAATAAATCAATTCAAGTCTTTAAAGACTATCTACATGTATCTTTACTGCTAATTCAAAAATTGAGGGGATAAATATCTCCCCCATCACAAACATCCTCATCATTATCCTCATAACCATAATAAAAATCTCATCCCCAATAAAATCATTTGGAGTATCATCATCACCATCACCACCATCATCAACAACATCATCATCATCATCACCACCACCACCAAAATTCACTTGAACAATAGTAGAAACCTCATTTACATCACTCAGGGAATCATTTAAAGAGAGTATTGATTCCATATATGAATCAACAGTAGTATAATACACCAATGGAAGTGATTTACTTATAACTGATATAGATTTCAAGAAGTGTTCATGGATCATTTTACTTAGTTTTTTCTCATGTAAAGTTATTTTTTGGCCTTAACTACTTCTGCACAAGTGCTTAGCAGCTCCATGTTCTAAGAGGTATGAGATGAGCCCCATGAGGCTAATATAAAACAGGGTTGATGTATTTCCTAAGTCAATATAATAATATCCCTTAGTGCTCCTCACCTAACACCTAAATCAAATGATTATTTGGCCACAAGTTTTCATATTTTCTATCATAGACATCCTCCGGGGAATACTTTGGTAATATAATCAAGATATATATTTATTAATTTCATATAAATATTTAAAATATAAATAAAAAAACTTACAACCTTTTTATTATGTTTGTGTATTTACTTCACTTCCAGTATTTTTCTTCTTACATGAGAGAAATAATTTTTCATGAGGCAGATGAACTTCAATGCCTAATACTCCTTTCATCAAATGAAATTTATTAGTATAATAATAAATTAATGAAGAATATAAAAGTGATAAACATTGAATTAATTACAATTTTTGTTGTTGAATAAATCTATAAAATGAAGATTCATTTAAATATACATTTAGTGATAAATTAAATACAAGTGAAATAGCATAAACAATACATTCAAATTATAATTCTCAACAGGGGTATAATATGGATTCCTCTTGTATGTTAATTTTGGTCTAATTGTATTTGTATTATGTTATTTGGTTATTTGGTCACTTAGTATTTTTGAACATTTGGTCATTATGTTCATTTTTATGTTAGGTTTTTTGGTAAATTGGTAAATTGGTCATTTGTACAATTAGATAGTTTTCCATATAGCCAATTAGTCATTTTAGTCAAATTAGGAAAATTATGACAATTAGTCTAATTATGAGAATTTGGACAATTTTTCCATTTCAGGCAATTAGTCAATTTTCGCCAATTAGGATATTAAGGTCATATGTTTTAATTAACCCATTTAGGAAAATTAGGATATTTAGGCCATTTTAGATTTTTATGCCAATCAAACTAATTACATCATTTATGCCATTTAGGAAAATTAGGTCAATTATCCTAATAATGAAATTTTGTCCAATTAGGCCAATTTGACAATTTTGTACAATTATGCCATTTAGACCATTTACAATATATAATCTATTTAGACCATTTAGTTTAATTAGACTATTTAGGTTATTTAGGCCAATTAGGCAATTGGCCATTAAGTAATTAGGAAATTTTTCTAATTAGACCATTTTTCCAATTTTCCAATTACAAATTAGGGTGTTAGGACATTTATACATAGTGATATTAGAGTAGTTGGTCATTAAGACATTAGACCAATAGACCATCAGTTTGGAATCCCACCTTTTTATTTAAAAATTCTTTTAATACATAGTACCAAATAGAGGATCTTTTAATGATTAGTTTCTTCAAAAAGATTTACATAATACATTAAAAAATAAAGATATTTTCTATACCAATTGAAATTATTCTTCAAGGTTCATCCTAAATATATTTATGGAATCTCATAACCTGGGGACATACATAAAAGGAAAGGGTGAGCATAATGCCCTGTAATGGAAATCAAGGGAAAATGTTTACATGTAATCATGAAAATTGTAAATAATAAACTGAGGAATATAATAAAGACATGAGAAAGTGGAATATAATACTAATAATAACATTAATAAAAACATAGATATGTGGATATTACATTTAAATGATACATTCATCAACATATCACCACAGTTTGTCACCGAGGTGTTATTAAACTACCAAGGTTATTCACCATGATATTGTAAAACTTATCATCTATAGAGAATAAATTATTTACCCAATTTATTGGAGATATATCCAGGAAAACCATTAATAAATATTAATTTTCATGTGATCCGCATATATCTTAATCAAGTATCTCATAAATAACCTATGGGGAATAAAAGAAATGGGTTTCGTAACAAAATCATGTCATTTTAATGATGTTCTTAAATACAAGTCCATTATGTGTTTTTTAAACCCATAAAATGGTAAAGAGGGTCTAATGTATGTTACTACATGAATAAAATAGATAATATTTAAATCTCGATGAATAAACCAAGAAAAAAAAGTTTTTTGGGTATTTAAAAAATAAAAAAATTAATTTCTTAACAAAAAGAGAGAAATTTTGAGAAGGAAATTCGATAGCATAACGGGTATGAAATATGGTTTTAGAAAATATTAAAAAGGGAGGCTAAAAGTACATCCCATTAATAAAATACTCTTAATAAAGAAAAGGGATATAATAATATATATATATATATAAGAACATATTATGTTAATTATAAGTATATAGCATATAAAAATAGAACATGAAAGGAAAAGATAAGTTGAGATTTCCATTACCTTGAAGACTAACTCCTAAAAATCAAATATTGGGACCTTGGGGGCCTGAGGACACCTTAAAAAGACTTATTATAAGGTAACAGTATCATATATTCATGGAGGATTAATTTTTAATGAAATTTTATAGATAAATGGGTGGGTATTTATAGTAAAAGTGAGGTATTTTTTGTTGATTACCTTAGACACCTCTGTAGTGTTATTTGAAAAACAATGGGTTTTCCCATGGTATTTTCACATGTTATTTCCTACTTGGTACAAATAATATGTTATTGTAATCCAAAATAGTATGATAAAAATTTATATTACTTATTACATCATTATTATTTCATTAAACATACAGAAAACATGAAAATGTATTTTTACTATTCATTAGAAGACAAAATATTTTAGAAACATTTCAAAAATTATCCTACACTAATTTCGATGTGATTAATTAAAAAATGATGCTTATTTTATCATAATAGTTCTCTAGTTATGGGAAATTTAATTTTTAAACATAAAAAGCCTACTTTATTAAAAATACTATTAGATATAAAATGCATAGCGAAATGCATAATAAAATATCCGACCCTTGAAAAAATAAAATTATTTTATCATATAAATTTAAATAAGAGTGTTTAAATCATAATAATTCAATAAAATGTAATTTATTAATAGTAACTAATTTTATTATAATAATTATACCTTTTTTAAAAAGTACAATCTCTAACTGGAAAATCAATTTATCATATTTTTAAGGAAAACTAAACTCAAAACGGAATTGAATGAAAAAAAATTATTTATCCAAATGTATTATACAATAATTAACTATGTCCACAATACATAAACCCTCATAACACCCACATAAAACCTAACGGTGAGGTGCGTGATGGTTATATACTCATGGGGTGGATCTACTAACATCGCCTGAGATATAATTTGTAATAATGTCGACTTCTCTATTAGGATATTTAATTCAATCTCAACATGTTTAAACTCATCTTTGGCATGATCAAGAAAGATGCCTAGTGACACTACCTCCCTCCCAAGTTAGAAAAAATGGGACTCATATGACATGAATCTAACAGATGAGTTCATCGACTATTCTTTCTACATCAATTTTCCTTTTTCATTTACTTATAAAAAATAATTATAAAATTATAATCATTATTAAGAGTATATTTTATGACATTCATATGGACCAATAATTATAATTGACCAATGGTCATATAATGAACAAAACACAATGGTCACATTTCAATTATAGTACATTTATTATTAAATGGATAAATGACTAATGAGTTCAAAATATAATAGAAATATTTTTACGAAAAAAAATTTATACAAAAAGTGTGGGTCATTACATTATTCACCCATTATAAATTTTGTCCCCGAAACATCAACATGTTCTCTCACTTGAGAAAAGGTGTGGGTACTCCTGCCTCATTGTTTCCTCTGGTTCCGACATGGCTTAGTCATATTTTTAGTTCCTCCACAAAATTTTAATGAGGTGGGTATTATTGTTTTGTGTATAACCTTGTCTCTATGGTTCAGGATCTCCACCAGATGATCCTCATAATAGAGGTCATTTTCTTGTTTACCACCACTAGATTAAGTACATGTGAAGGGTCAGGTTTGTACTTCCTCAAGAGATATAAGGGTAGAACATCATGAACATGAACTACATTTGGTGCAAGTTCAATAAAATTGTAAATTTATCCTATATGATCAAGGATTTAATAGGGGAAATTGTACCAAGGGATGAGCTTCCCTTTCTTCCCAAAACACAAGAATATCTTCCAAGGTGAAATATTTAGGAATAATTTTTCACCAACAACCAACTCCATATCCCTTCGACGGTTCAGAGCATAGATCTTCTACCAAGTATGATAAGCCTTTCTGTGTTTTTGGATGGCATGGAACTTTTCTATAATCTTGTGCACAAGATCTATTCCATGAAGCTTTATCTCACTATACTCATATCAATAAGTAAGAGTTCTATATCACTTCCCATAAAGAGCTTCATAGGGTGACATTTGAATACTCAAATGGACGTTGTTGTTATATGAGAACTCAACTAATGGAATATGTTAATACCATAAACCATTAAATTCCATTGACCATGTTTTCTATATGACCTCATGTTTTTGAATATTCATTTCAGATTGTCCATCAGTTTGATGGTGATAGGCCATACTAAAACTCAATTCAGTATTCATAGAATGTTAAAGAATTCTCCAGAATTTTGATGTGAACCTTATTTCATGATTATAAACGATAGAAAGTGGAACTCCATGCATAATTATGACCTAATTTATGTATATCATGGAATGTTGTTCAAGAGATAAATCTTACTGAATAAAAATAAAATGGGCAGTCTTGGGGAGATAGTCTACTATAACCCATATCACATTGTTTCCATTGTATGTTCTATGGAGACTAGTGACAAAGTCCATAGTTATATTATCCCACTTCCATGCATGTATGGGTAGTGGTTTTAATACCCCTTTAGGAATTTGTATCATTTCCTTCACTTTTTGACAAACCAGGCACCTTGTAGTGTAGTCGACAATCTCCTTTTTCATGTTATGCCGACAACAATGGTCATGAAAGTCCCTATACATTTTCATGCTTCTAGGTTGTATCGAGTATGTTGAGCTATAATCTTCATCTATCATCTACTTCTATATATCTAGGATTGATGGAACAAACTAGCTTGAATAAAATTTCAGTACACCATTTTAATAAATATTGAACTCAGTAAACCTTCCATTCTTAATAGCCTCTATCTTCTTATATAATAAAATATATTCACTTTGATATTTCTTGATCTTTTCTATTAATAATGTTTGATAAATCATTTGGAATATGGTTAATAATATCCCTTCCCTTATGATTCCCATGTCTAGTTTTACTAGGTCATTGATCAAAGGATCTCTTTGAATTTTTATCATTGCCAACACAACATGGTATTTCTTACTTATTGCATAAACAAATTTGTTTTCTCTTCTAAGGTGATAATTAATTAAACAATCATAGTATTTATGAAGTTCCAAACATATCTCATGTTCTATTCCTTTTTTGTGAAAATATACTTCCAAAATTGATGGTCTCTGAATATATCACATTTCTCTCCATAAAGATAGTTCCTCCACATATTAGATGAAAAAAATATAACCAGCTCCAGGTCATGCATATGATAGTTCAGCTGATGAGAATTAAACTTTCAATATGCATAATCAATCACACTAACATTTTTAATGAGGATTAACCCAATATAATTTAGAGTTGCATAACAAAAAAAATCCTTCTCTGATAGAGGGTAGAGTTAGCCCATGTTTAGTAACCAATCACTTCTTGTTCTCTTGGAAACATTCTTTACACTCTTTATTCTAGATGAACTTATCCCCTTTTTATTTTAACCTAGTTAGTGGATTAGAAAGGCATGATTTTTTTTCACAAACCTCCTATAATAAACCACTAATCCAATGAAACTATAAATCTCCGTTACAGTTGTAGGATGATGCCACTCCTCCACTGAATTATATAGGAATCATCATCTAAGATTCCTTCATTGGTTACAAGGTTCCCCAAGAATTCTACATATTATAACCAAAATTTACATTTTATAGACTTTCCAAATATCATATCCTTCCTTAGAGTTTTCAATATAACCCTTAGATAATACTCACTCTCCTCATGAATTTTGGAACATATCAGAATGTAATCAATGAAAAATAACAAAAAGTTATCAAGGTAGTACTTAAAGTCTATATTCATCAAATCCATAAAAATTGAAAGAGCATTAGTCAAGCTAAAGGGCATACAAAAACGTATAATTCCCATATATATATCATAATACAGTCTTTGCAATATAATATTTATTCACCCTCAATTTATGATAACCAGCTTGTAGAAAAATCTTGGATATGAATTAAGCCCCATGATGCTGGTCAAATAAATCATCAATTATTGGAAGTGGGCACCTGATCTTTACTATGATCCAGTTATGTTCTCTAACATCATTTCATAACCACAACTTTCCATCCTTATTCTTCACAAATAGAATAGGTCCTCCCCAAGGAGAAACACTTGGATGGATAAAACCTTTCTCCAAAAGATCTTGGATTTGTTTCTTTAATTCCTCTAGATCAATATTTTCCATTCTATATGGGATATTTAAAATCAGATTTGAACCTGAGATGAGCTCAATAGAGAACTCTACCTCTATTTTTAGGGGAGGTCTACATATCTCCTAAAAAAATATGTCAATGTATTCCCAAATTATGGGGACACTTTCAATTCATGTACATTTATTTCCTTCTTTATCTTAACCAATCATCTCCATAAATAAGGCAAGATTTGATGCATCTAGACAAAGATCATGTCGAGATATCTCTTTTATAAAAACTACTATAGGTTGTCCATTCATGTAAACAGATATTTCCTTGCTTCTCTAGTTATTATTAACATTATAATTTGAGATCCAATCAATCCCTATTATAATTACGAATTACAACTTGGGAATGACTATTAGATTTTTGAAGAGATTCTTCTCTCCAAAGTGAATACTAGAGTCTCAAGACACTGTTTATGCTAGGATAATCTCTCTAAGAGTCTTGACTGGTAGTTATACTTCTAGTAGTTCATGAATTGATTCCATATTCTTTTCAATGTTGGTGGAAATAATGGAAAATATATAAAAAGAATAAAAAAATTACTTTCTAGATGTGAGAGAACAAAAATAGTAGCTTCCACCACAACATTTGGACCTTAAACATTAGTAATTGTTATATCAATTGAATGAACTTGCTCCCTTGGAATATGCAGAGGTTGATGGTGAATCCCCTCAATTAACTTGAAATTTTTAGAGTTATTGGAAATGTTCCAATGATATGAATACATGAAGAATTGGAATTTGGTAGGGAATGTACCATATTGTCTTTGTCATTATTTTTGAGAAGTTGAGGCTTCACCTCACTAAAACAATTTCTTGCAATATGGCGTTATCTTCCACATTCGTAACATTACCCACAACCGAGAAATAATTTCTCCGAATGCTTATTCCAAAATTTCATTCATGTGGACAGTTGCACTTGATTTCCTCATATTCCTTGAACAAAGCTCCTCCCCACATTTAGATCTAAATACCTCTTCTTTTCATTTTATCTATGGGACCACTATTTCACTCCAAACTCCAGTTCCACTTTCAAAGAACTCCTCACGATCTCCTAAAAGATTTAACAATATTAGATGGATATATTCATATATAGATGAGGTATTAGTCCCCAAAAAAATCTATCAACTATTCCATTAGGATTCATTAAAAAGAAATAGGTGTAATGGGAAATTATTACAAATTTCATATCATAGATTCTCATAGATTCATTTTCCTTCTGCTTAAACTCTAGGAATTATTTCTATATTTTCATTTGCATTGAGTGAGGGAAATATTTTCTGAAAAAAGTTCCCATGAACACTTCCCACTCCATAGCTTCAAAATAACCTCTTGGAATCATGTTTTTAATCAGTTCCACCACTGATCATATTCTCCATATAAGAGGTACATAGACAGAGTGACTTTCTCTTATTACAAACAATAGAGTAAAGAATGAAATTTTCAATAGAGCTTATCCATTTTTACCCATTGAATGGGTCTAAAGATCCACTTATTGAAGGTGGTCATTGATGCATAAAGGACTTAATGAAACGTTGTTTCATTGATGGTAATATTGTCTATCTTATTGATTCAAGTCATGACCAATAACTCAAGTTAGTTGGTTCATAATTCTCATGAATCATTCCATTCCAACTTCTATCAGAAGGTCATCGTTCCCCGATCTGATACACTAATTATTTACATAGTTTCTCATATTTCCTTCCTTTTATAAAACAAATAAACCTTAGTGAGAAATTTGTTTTATTTAATAAACTTATTATTAAATTTAAATTCATGTCTTAAAACATCATGATTAAATATTTTATTCTTTAACAACAATTACATTTTCTATAAATCCTAAATAATGTTTCATAAAATGATTGTGATTAACCAAACATATCCCCTAAGAGTATGAGACCAGGAGTATAACAAGGAATCTTATAATGTACTAGGTTACACCGAATAAGGCCCAACATACCTTGTTGGAGTTTTTACCCCTAGTCACATATTTTCTAGATCCAAATCCACTTTTTTCATAGCCATACATGGATTTCATTTCTCATAAAACACTGATTTAATATTTCAGAAAAATACCATGATGTTTTCATATATCATAACATTTCACTAATTTTATTCCAAATTTTTAAAAATCTTAACCTCCACAAATCACTAAACAGTCCATTTATACCAACTATGGAATCCCACCTTTTTATTACATAAACCATTCATTAAATTGTACAAAATATAGGATCTTTTAATGTTTAGTATCTTAGAAAAAGATTACATAATACATAAAAACATAAAAAATGATTAAATTCCACTTGAAAGGATTATTGAAATTTCATAATATGTACATTTATTTAATCTAATAGTGTGGGGATATACATCAATGGAAAGGGAGAGCATAAGTCCTAGTAAAGAAAATCAAGGGGAACAATTTACCTGGGATCCTGAGAATTATCATAAAAAACATGAAGAATATCATAAAAGAAATGAGAAAGGGGAAAATAATAAGAATAATTAAATTAATCATAACCTGTAGATATTTATACAACATTTATATGAGACATTTATAAACATATCACCATTGTTCCTCACAAATGTGTCGTGAAAATTACCAAGGTTATTCACCAAGGTATCATAAAATTTTTCATATGTCGAGATTAAATTATTTTCCCATTGTATTAGAGTTCATTCAAGGAACACCCATAATAAGTATTAATATTCATGTTATCTAAACATATCATAATCTAATATCTCATAAATAACTCATAGGGAATAAAATTAATGGGTTTTGTATCAAAATCATGATGTTTTGAAGAATTTTTTAAATTCAACATCATTATGTATTTTTTTTAGACAAACATAGGGAAAGAAGTTCTCATGTGGGTTTATGCATGAATAAAATAGATAATTTTAACATATAGGTGAATAAACAGGTAAAATAAAGTGGTTTGGTAAATCATAAAATAAAAAAAAAATTTATGAGATAAAGGGAGAAATTTTCAAGAGAAAATACGACAGCATAACGAGTATGAAACATGTCTTTAGAAAACATTAAAAAGATAAGAGAAAAGGGAATACCATTCATAAAATAATTTTAATATATTCAATATATCGAATAATATGGTAATAATAACATATTATGTGAATTTTAAGGGCATACCACATAAAATGGGAACTTCAAAGGAAAAGAGAAGTAGAGATTTCCCATACCTCGAAAAGAAAATCATAAAACTCAAATATTATGAGATTGGGGGATTGAGAACACCTTTTTCAGACTATATAGAAGGTAAAAATATCGGATCTTTATAATGGATGAATTTTTAATTAAAAATAATGGATAAATGGGTGGGTATTTTTAAATAATATGAATGTTTTTTATTGATTTCCTTGGACACCTCAATAGTGGTATTTGAAAAACCATGAGATTTCCCATGGTATTTTTCCATGTTATTGTCCTACTAGGACCCCTAATATGTTATTTTAATCCAAAACAGTCAAAACAAATTTTAAATTACGTAATAAATCATTATTATGTCATTAAACATACTGAAAACACAAAACTGTTTTGTACTATTCACTGAAAGAAAAATATTTTCGAAAATTCCCATAAATTCATCCTAACATAATATTGACATGATTATTTTAAAAATTATTTTTATTTTTTCATAATAATTCTATAATTATGTGAAATTTAATTTTTAAATAAAAAAAATCCTTTTTTATTAAAAATAATAGCGAATAAAAAATTCATTGTAAAATGCATTATTAAATTTATAACACATGAAATAAAATAAAATTATTAAATCAATTAAATTTCAAAAAAGTGTTTTAATTATACTAATTAATTGAAAAAATAATTATTAATAATACCTTAGTTTATTATATTAATTATAAATTTTCTGAAATGTACAATTTCTGATCAAAAAATCAACTTATCAATCTCTTTTTATTTTTAAGAAAAACTAAACTCAAAAAAAAAATTGATGGAACAATAATTTTATTTATATAGATGGATTATAAAATAAGTAACAAAGGCCTAAATACATAACCCCTTACGACACCCACATACAACCTAAGGGTGAGGTGTGTGATGGTGATAGGCTCATTGGGTGGATTGACTAATAACACTCGAGTTTTAATATACACTAACTTGAACTTATCCTATATGAAATTTTGTTCAAGCTTAACATGTTGAATCTGAGGTTGGGATTGGTCATGAAATAAGACTAATGCTGCTAGCACCCTCTCTTGTTCGAAAAATTTTTCTTGATAAGACACAATTATACTAGATGTTTCCATTGACTCTTCTTTATGAATCAATTTTCCTTTTTCATTTGTATTTATAAAAAACAATAAAAATGTTAAAATAATTATTGAGAGTATAGTTTTCAATGGTCATATTTACCAAATTTCATATTGAGAAATGATTTTAATTAAAAAATGGTCATATAAAGGTCAAAACCCGATCGTCATACTTATATTATTCTCACATAATTGCTAAAGGGATATAGTTTTGAGGTGTAAAAAATAGTATAACACACATTTTTAGGAAAACAATATTATTCAACATGATTGGGTCATTATATTTTGTTCATTGGTCCCTTTAGATAACTAAGCCAGTATTCCTTTAGGCCATTTGGCCAATTGGTCATTATTCCAATTGAAGACTTGTCCACTAATCCATTATGCCAATTGGCCAATTTTCCACTAGGTTATTAGACCAATTGACCATTAGGCCATTAGTCCAATTATCCATTATGCCTTTAGGCCCATTGTCAATTAGGACATTAGGACCTTAGCCTAACTAGATATTAATCCAATTTACCAATTTTTTATAATTTCGTTAATCCAATAAGGCCAATTAGTTATTAGAACATTAAGAAATTATGTCAATTTGTCTACTTTCAATAAGGAAATAAGTTAATTTTCCATTCGGCCATTATAATATTAGGAAATTACCCCAATTTTCCAATTATCCACTGGTTTGGTCCTTGGGTCCTTCAAGTCATTTTCACCACCCAAGGACTTCAGGACAGTAAGGTTTTTGGGCCACCTCCGGGCCTTTAGGCCACATCAAGGATTTAGGGCCACCAAAAATTATGCTTAATGGACCTGGAAGACTCTATAAAGAGCAGGGTCCAGATTATGATTCAAATAATGTGCATTAACCATAGCAGAAGATAAGAGTTTTGGAAGAAATAGAGGGTTTGGAATTGCCTTCGGGACCATCCTGTGTATGCACGAGAAGCCAAACCAAACAACCATGTGAAGGTAGAGAGATGATATCATGATGTAGAAGATAGGGATGATCATTTCCTTTAGTTATAATCTATATATTTTCACAAAGACCTATAGGTCATGTAATATCTAAGCCTACATGCCTTTTAAGGAATCCCCCTCATCCATTGGAAGGGGGATTAACAAAAATAAATAAAAAAAGGCCTTTGGGAAATTTGGGTGAAATAAATATAACTAAATGATGTGAACCCAAACAACACTAAAAGAAAAATATCATTTAAAATTGAAACTAAATTAAGGTAATTACATTAATAACATCCTGAGAAACCCATGTCATGGTTATCTAAATGGACTATGAACATATATATTTTCTTATATATATTACCCACCACTACTTCAGGTACTTCAAAAACACTCATAATAGGAAAATTTGAGTCATCAAAAGAAATATTTTTTTCAACCCCAATAGGGGCATCAATGGTGTCAATAGCATCCCAATAATCCTGAAAAATGTCTTGGTATTAATTCATTAATGACACCATAATTAGGTATAAAATGATCTTTCACATAAAACAATTTTTTTCTGTTGATACAAAAAAGCATGGTTCATTGTTAGCTATAAATTCACTCATGTTAATAACCTTGAATCTGGAAGCATCAATAAATTTACTATTTCTCATAATTTAATATTAACCATTTATATTTCAAAATAGTGACTCAAACTTGACAGTATTAATGCAATAAAATTATTTTCTCAAAATTTCCATAATAGGACACATTTTCATATCGGGTTAACTGTTTGATGGAATGGAATACTAATCTCTTGTAGCAGTTAACATAACACCATCATGATGTGTTCACATATTCATCACTCAACTAGTAATAACAAATTTATCCCCATTTATTGTTAAATAATTGATTCAAGAACCGATGAATTGGGACCAAAATACAACTCTATTAATTTTTGAGAATTGGAGTCAACAGGTAAACTCAATACCTAAAATATATATGAATAATAAAATTATATGAATATATATATTATATATTTATTAAATCAATGGCCATACCTTTGATTTCAACCGAGTAAGAAAATGTTATCCATGCAAAGAATCTCTCCTTATTAATGGACAAGATCAATGAAATCTACTTATATTTAAGTTACCTACATAATGTGATACTAAAATTTTAAGGTATATATTAAATTACATAGCATGATATAACAAATAAATATTCAGATTACTTACTAGATAAGATCATAGAACAAACCATAATTAAACAAGACTATGGGATGTGCCATATCCCACAATTCACGGCCTAATATAGACAATGTATATGACTTAGGAATTCCTACTATTTTGGGGAAGAAATGGAAATGAGGGATGAATTTTCCCACAATTTTCATATTCATTTCTCAATGTCCATTTATATATTAGTCTCACGTCATAAAAATACATTAAAAAACCTAGACACTCTTAATCCAGTTAAATTATCACAATGGAACATTTAGGATGATTCTTATTTTGTAAATAATATTTCATTGTGCACGTATTTCATTGAATATGATACATCCAATGAAAAGAAATAGGTCCTTACAAAGTGTTTTAGTTTGAAGATAAACTATTATGTATAAAATTAGTTGAAAAATGATGGAGGAATTTTTTTCCAACTCACACAAAATTAATTGGACCACATTTTTATTTTTTATCAAGAAAGATTTCAATAACCTTTTAGAACAAATGTCCCTAAAAATCGAATAATAGAATCACTTTCACCTTTAAATTATTTGATAGTAAATTTCATATTTCTATTGGAATGAATTCAGGAATAAGGATGTGATAATCATGAGTTTGTAGGGATTTTAGTTTGAAATTACTTCCATTGAATTAATTAAATATGTTACATGAATACACATCAGGAACCTTTGTATTCTATTATACTTCTAGAAAATTATTTTTCTCTAAATGTGACATCAAATAAGAATAAAAAGTTACTTTACATTTGTTTCCATTGATACCCAAAGGATGCGATTATGGTTGAATACCCCAATCTAACAAGTCCCAATGAGATTAGATGTAATATTTTTTATTCCGATTGAGATTTAGAAAAAATAAAAGAAACATTTCACATATGTTTTTCTCAATGTGCATTATGCCTAAAAAATAATGTAAAAATTAGTAGCTCATTATAAAAAATGAAAAAAGATTCTATTTTTTTCAATTATATGTGGATTTAGTGCGTAAATTTTTACTCTTTTTTCAATTTCATCTATCCCTTCCAAAGTGAGAAATTAAAATCATTCTATTAATTAAAAAATTAGCACTTGAAATGTTTTGATGTGGCTTCTCATTATCAATAGAATTATCAAACCTCCAACAATATTTCTTATATTTATGATCCATTAGAAATAATCAAATATTCCCTTTGAAAATAAAAATACAACTATATTTAAGAGTTCTCAATCATGTATTCTTTGTTAAAATTGTATATGATATTTGTTCCGTTGTTTTCCAACCATAAATCATTACATAAGTAGTTAAATCATTTATAGTCCATCGAAGGGAAATGCACATATGAAATATATTTTTTGAAGAATCATCAAATGTGTTCACACCTATATTCTGAAGCATATAAAAATATCTTATTAAATGTTTAAAGTACATATCTATATCATTTACAGGATTAGAAGGTCCAGATATTTGTATAATCATTAAATTGAAAGATGTTTTCATACACATCCATATAGTAAGATTATAAAACATGAATAAAAACTAGCTACATGCTATGAGAACTATGCATCTAACCAAAAGGATTAAAACCATCATAGGATAGACCCAACCATAAATTACGCACCTTAACTACAAAACTGAGATGTTGTGAATCAAATTACATTGATTATAATCCATATGCAGTATGAAGTAACTCATCATTACCTTTAATTCTCTCAAAATCATTCCATCACATATTGGCTGATATTTATGCATACATTAATAGATTTTGAACTCTGAGAATTAATAGAAAGAGCCACATGACTTTATGTGGAACACAAGAATATGTTTAATATTAATTTTACATCGACATAGATGTACCATATTTTTTATAATCATTAAGGTCCGTTGTTTCCTCCGAAAATAAACTGTAACATTTCAAAACAATGTGAATTTTATTACTAGAAAATTCATGCTTCTTAATTAACAACCATGCATTATTATGATCTGAGTTAATATCTAAACTATAATAAATCGAGCACTTCAAAAAGGTAGGAATATAATCAAAGGGGGTATTAGAAATTCCATACCTGGTTTTTCCCTGATATAATCACATTAAAAATTCTAATTTTTTCCTTTTTTAAATTCTGGATATTCCAGAGTTTTGTTTTCATCCTTTAAAATTTTCAGTCTCTCAATATCATCATCTTTAATATTTCACTCATTTTTATTGATATAATTTCCTTCTTACACTTTCATAATAACTCTCT
This sequence comes from Viscum album, assembly GCA_963277665.1. Taxonomy (NCBI): domain Eukaryota; kingdom Viridiplantae; phylum Streptophyta; class Magnoliopsida; order Santalales; family Viscaceae; genus Viscum; species Viscum album. The sequence continues at coordinate 1,402,712,998 of OY728120.1, read as the reverse complement.
CATAATAACTCCCAAATTGAAGTTGATCAAATAATAAATTCTCCCTTAAACTTGTCTCTATTCTTTCATGAATTGTAGAATACTATCTCAAATATCTATTATGTTAAAAAAATAATTTTTTATAAATTACAAATTTTAATATACGGTAGATAACTTCTTCCCATCATAACCATTGACATACAACATAATTATAACAATGATAGTGTATACGACCATCATATGAAGCATTATTAAATGACAAATATAAAAAAATTCATAATTCTTTTGAAACTCGATTGAAATCTGATCGACATGATACATATCACTTCTATCCATTAAATTAGAGAGAAAAACGTTGTGTTCCAATCAAAAATGTAAACAATAATTAGAGTGATATTCAAATTAAATTAGAAATTAAAAGTATATTGTAGAGGAAATTAAAGAACACTAATAGGAAACCAAATTTAATACAATGCATAATATAAGTGGTCTTTATAGAATAATCTACTATCCATCCAAACATAAAATTAAGACTATCATAAGAAAAAATTTAGGCATACTCATAGAAATAAAAACAAGGTCAATTTATTTTGATAATGAACAACTAAATACTACTAGAAGAAAATGTGTATTTTCTACCCATAGTGGTCTCCACATTTGAAATCATAATTGAGGAAAAAAATTAATCATGAAATAATTTTATTAAAGGTTAAAAATAGTTATATTATTCAAACATAATGAAAATAGACTGTAAATGATTTCCTATTTCATTTAAGAAGATTTTAATTCGGGGAATATCTACCATGTCTAAATAATTAATCCATTCCATCCAACTTTATGAAACCCATCCATTAGTCCACCACGGATGAAACCTCTTAATTGAGGTAAAGTGAGGATATATGGTTTTTAATTCACTTAATTTATAGTGGTAATAAATGTTAAAATACTCAACATATGATAAAATATCTAATTAAGCATTATTAATACAGAACTAAGTTATCCTCAGTAGTTAATCAACATACATGAATCAAACATTTATACCATTGAAGTTTTCTTAAAGAGATAAATTATTATCTAAAACGTTTTTAATTGAAACCACGTTTTATAAAATGAATATTATCCATCAATATTTTCATTCAAAATTATATAATTATTTCATGAAATTTACCAAATACATCTATAAATATTTTTACATAATAAATGATTAAAATTATTAAACATTTTAAATATAAATATTTAATTATTTGAAATAATATTTTATCATTAATTCATGTCTAAATCATAATTTCTAATTGCAATAAAAATTCTTTACTAGTACTATAAATGTAATATTGAATTCTTGAAAAAAATCATCATAGATAAAGAAATATTATAGATTTAATTATAATATTTTAATCATGTACATCATCATACAATTATTTCATTTCGGGTTAAAACAATCCAATAAAAATATTAACTAATGTTCATGATATAACAAATTAAATTTCAATAATTACATCCTATGAATCTGGGATAAAAAAAATAACCACTTTAATTAATAAAATATGATTACTAAAACTAAATGTATCTAAATAAATAAAATACCCCCCAAAAAATATGAAAGTTATGTTAAATTCATAAGAATCCCAAGGATTGTTTTCAAAATTAATAAATAATAATTAAAATAGTACTTTTAAGAATCTAATAGACTATATATAATCTCTATTAGACTATAAATTTTAAAAAAATGATGATATATGTCATGCCAGTATGCTCCTATAGAACCACATTCATAGATAAAAATGAAAATAATAGCGAACATAAGAGAAAAAGGGTTTTGAACTCATTAATATGATGTCAAAGTATATTAGTAATAAAAAATCACTTAATTAGGGTATGACATTGAAGAATACATCCGGTCGTCACTTGGGTGAGTGGGGAAGAAAGAACAAGAGGGACGGAAAGATTACAAATATAAATAAAGAATTTAAAATATATAGGAATATCATCTACAGATTCTTGGAAATGTCATCTGAGGAGAGGAGGGTGGACACCGAGCTCATAGGAGGGGATGTATTATGTATGAAAAATGAAGATGGCTGGGGGATCTCGAGGGTATCTTAACATTTGATGGAGCTATAACCGTGGTTTTTGAAAAAACCATTGGTATAGCTCTAGATATACCAACCGTTTTTTAAAAAGTGGGTATAGATTTGGGAAAAGAATCTATACCCACGATTTATCTAAATCATTGGAATAGATGTATGGGGATAGAGGCAGTTTCCAATAATTTATGTTTCCAAAGACACTAAACGATTATAGTCATTAGGATTGTATTTTTGTAATGCGATATATATTCATTTAAAATGATGTAATATATATATATATGTTAATATGGGGACATTTTAATTATTCATTATCATTATTTCATAAAACATATGGTATTTTAAAAACTATATGTTTTTACTATTATGCTAAAAAAATTTATTTTTAAAAATTTAAAAAAATATTAAATAATGTTGAAGAATTTATTCCAAAAATGAAATTCATTATATCATAATATTTGTCAAAATTAATTAATTTTATTATTTAAATACTAATATAAAATTTACTAATTTGATAAAATGAGTTGAAACACACTTTTTTTAAATACAGTTGTATTATCTTTGACTTTTCAAAATATAAAATTTATTTTATTAAATTATAGAATTTATATTTACTTACTTTATTCGTAATAAACATTATTTACATGTTATTATACTATTATAATGGTAAAAATTTTATTCTATTAATTAGGTTAGTATTACTCTATTTTGGTTAATATTATAAAAACAACATTATAATTCTAATGATCATATTCGGTTTATACTTATTATAAATAATTCTAATTTTCTTCATTCATTATCCACTTAGTATTATATCAATGTTCTTTACATATATTAAATATTCCAATCATATATTGGATTTCTGAAGGATATAATATATGAAGTCTACAAAGGGTGAATAGATGTTTAAAAAATTAACTAACAACCTTTAAACACTTAGGTTTTATGTTGAACAGTATTATAAAATCCTTTTCAATTCAAATATTAGATAAAAATAGTTTCTACAATGGAAATAGAAATTTTATGTAATACAATGATTATCATAGAGATATGGTTGTTAGAAATTTATAAAAATCCAATTCATGAGATCTAAATAGAATAAATTAAAAATTTAAACTCAGTGGTAAATAAAAAAATAAATACAATGAATATTTAAAATGATACATGAATTTTTATTAATCAACTAATTACATCTTTAAAATTATGTTAAAAATATCACTTTTAAACCAATGAAAAAGGAGGATATTTAGAATAGTTATAAGGTATCCATGAATATAAACATGATGTATGATGCTCCATCTTCTTATCCCCATAAGACCTCGACCTAACCTCTTATAAAGTATAGTGTTATTTCTCTGAAAACTCTATCTTCCTAGCCTTGGAATCCATATACCATACAGGATCATCAAATCCTCTATCTTTCTGTCCCTAAAATCCTTCAATCATACACTTTTGGTAAATGAATATTTTCAATAGAAATACTAAAATATTTAAAATAATTTATCATAATAAATTTCTCTTACTAATAAATCAGAAAGAAAAACAATAAAAAGTACATTAAGTTAACTATTAGTGAAGTTATTTGGATCCAATATAGTTATTTTTAATATGGTGAATATATAATTTTTTTCAATTTAAGACAACTATATTTTTTAATACATTATTATGTACATAGATAATTCATTTTTTTAGAAATTAATTCTAATCATGAATGTATTCTTTCAAAATTCTTATCTTCTCTATAATTTTAGTTACCAAAATTTATTATATTCAACAATAACGACAAAAAATAAGACCAAGAAAAATAATGTTCACTTGAAGTGTACTCTGATTTAATAAAATAAATAAAGGAAGTGTGTCACCGAATCAATATTATCCCCATTTTTAGAAATAATAACTTGAAAGTAGAAATGATAAGTTTAAATAAATATTTACAAATACTCCCTATGAATAGTAGAATAAATTTATCTCCTCTCTTGTTCAAATAATTTTATAATAAAATAAATTATCTTATAAAAGATAAGATATCAAACTAAAGAGGAAGATGACTTAACTTTATGATTTTTTCATAAAATTATACCACTTTTTCATTTTTAAAAATAATTATAAAGGTGATATTATTAACAAAATAATGATAAAAGAAAAAACCCATGATATTAAAAAAATACATTGAATGAAAAATATGATCACAAATTTGAAATTTTTTTAACTTATGAATTATTTGATCATATTTTTTGTTTCTTCCAAATGAGTATTTTACTCTTGGAATCTTAAATATATCCTATTGATTTGGAATAATAATAAAAACTTTGAACATTAATTCGATTTTTACCATGATTTACTATCTGAAAATATATTTTAGTATGATGACTTCATAATGTGGACATTAAAATTTATACTAGAATTTAAGATATTATCAAGATATTTTTCTTAAAATTATAAATCTTTCTACATTATATTTTCTTAATTTTACATTATTCGTGATTTATCTATGAGAATAATTCAACAACATCAAATGATTTGAATATTTTAATAGAAGTATATTTAAGAATGATAACTTTTCTAAGAGATAATTTTGTTGAAGTTATTTTCATCATAGAAGATCTATGAAAAAGTATTAAATATTAGGTGCATTTAAAATCCTTGAAATTTTAGTCCTCATATAGGAGTTCAATATTTTTGTTGTCTAAATATTTATCTTCTCTTATAAAAATAATTCCCAATTATTTCCACAAAAATATCAATCTAAAAAATATGTCATACAAATTATCATTAAGAATTAAGTTTATAATTTCTTCATTTGAAAATATCAGTTTCCTTATTATATAATTTTGATCAGAAAATAATGAAAGAATAATTACCCTATAAAATTTAATTTATGAAAAGGAATAAGAACATAAGGAATATTTGATTTAATTTTTCTAAAAACATTTATATTAAGAATATGAATATTTTCTATCTGTTTAAGGAATTTTAGTATTCTATTAGTTTTTTAACTATGAATAGACTAAGAATTTTTTTTTCTCTTTTTGAGATCCACTCACAATATCCATAGATATAAAATATATTAAATTAAAAACCAATGAAATATATATGAAAAATAGATGAAATAAAAAAGAAAAACCATTGAAATGAAAATAAAAACTGATGAAATAAAAATGACAACCCTACACTCAAGGTGTTTCTCAATGTTAGTAGATAGGTTGAATAAGAAGTAAAATTTTAGATCATTTTTATTTGATAATTCTGAAAGTCAATTTAATACATTCAAATCTATTTGAATATAATGTTTTTTATGAACAGTATCAAGATTATTTTCATTTCTTATAATGTCTTGACTCATTTTTTTTTGTGATCCCCAAGAAATTGGTTTCTTATATCATTGAGTTTGTTCACGAGTTATGTACTGAGTTCTTATAAAAATATATATCACTAGTATTATCATAAAGGATTAGATTTTGAGTGAAACTAAAATAAAAAATATGTGAGTCTATGTTTCATCCACAAAATAAGAGAAAAATAACTTTTAAATATTACATATTTATCTCATGTTGTAGAAAGTTATATATAATGTTGCTTCTTTATTGAAAATGACACTAAATATTCTACGAAGATAAGATTTGTTTTTAATTTACCTTTTCTATCAAATAATTTGTCTTTAAAGTTATTATCCAAGTAGATTTTATAAAAAAAATAATTTCTAGAAGAATAAAATAAACCATGTTACTTTAGTAAAATGGAAAATTAATTTTTCAACTTTTAAATGTGGTTCATTCTGATATTATTTAAACATAACAGATAAACATACTAAATCATATTGTGCAGTCAACATTCTATAGGATGTAGTAAATAGCTGATCATACATCTCTATTGTTGGCAATCTAACAATTTACCAGATTCATCAAGATCAATCTTGATACAAGTTTCTACAAGACAATTTATACTTGATGCATCATAACAAAATGTTTTAATAAATAATTAATATTTATATATTGAGTAAAAATATTTTATTATGGTTTTTGATAAATTTTAAAACTAAGGAAAAAGTTGATCTCTCCAATCATGCTCACTTAAAAATCATTTTTCATATGTTCTGAAAAAATCATAGAAGGATATTTTTAGTTTGAAAAAAATTGAAATCATCAATATAAAATTTAAAATGATGGGTTCTTTGAAATTTTTCGTCACGACCCGACCCTACCAGTCTTGAGCCACAACTAAACCAAGCCTGGCTCCATAGTCCTAGGGGTGGCGACAAGCGCCGAAGGTGTAACAATATCAGGTAGGCCATTTCCTAAGTATTTGTACACACACACACAGCCCACTCAATGAACAAGTGCAGAGTAAAAAGGAAACGAAAGTATAAAAAACTATAACCCAACCTTAGTCATGCATAAACTTCTGAAACAGAACAAGTAAATGTCTAAAAGTAGACCGACCAGTAAACTGAACAGAAAAAGGAAAAAACAAGCACCCAACTAGAAAGGTTCCACAACCTGGAAACGGGTAAACAGAAGTAAATAGCTGGTGATTCTCACACCTGAATGTCCTTCTACGACCACTGAGTGCAGCCCAAGCTCCTGTGTCCTCTACGGTCCTCCATAGTCTCGATCGACTTGTATGTCATATGCAAGGGCACACCAAGTGAGGGTAAAGCCCAAACAAGGGTGAGTATAAAGATACTTAGTTGGATGCCCCAAAAGGTAGAGGGAGAAACAGAGGGACTAAAACGGTGAGCAATAGACAGAAAAAAGAACAGTATAGGAGTACAAACAGAGAGAGTGTAGCTCAACCCAACAAAATAAGGGAAGTAGACTCATCCAATACAAGATAAGCTTCACACGGAAAGAACATGGCATTCCTCATGCGTCTTCGCCCATCCAAGAATGAGAGTAACTGAACCCATGGAGTGGGAACAAATTTAGGGTGTATATATATATATATGATGAACAAGAAACCCGAACGAGTGTGTAAGGGGATCTCTATCTCCATGTTCAGCATAAAAAAATTCGCCAACAGTTCTAAGGATATCCATTAATGATACCCAAATGTCCCACATGTCAAAGTTATATCATCTCTAAATCGTACAACCAAGGGTCCCACTCCAGTAATCACAGAGGAAAGTCATTGACTAGCCTCATAGCAGGGGCTTAGTCTGAAAGAATTCATCAAGTAACCCGCCGCTCAGCCTAGTTAGAGGGTAAACCTTAAGAGGTCATCGGGTAACCCACTACCCAACCCCGCTGGAGGGTAAACCCTAAGGTCAATGGGTAACCCACTTCCTAACCCCACTAGAGGGTAAAACCTAAGGTCAATGGGTAACCAACTTCCCAGCCCTGCTGGAGGGTAAACCCTAACTTCAACGGGTAAACCACTGTCCAGCCCCATTGGAGGGTAAACCCTAAGGGCAACGGGTAACCCACTGACCATCCCCGCTGGAGGGTAAACCCAAAGGACAATGGGTAACCCAGTCCCCAGCCCCGTTGGAGGGTAAACCCAGAATGGATTTGATAACTCCGCACTGCCCGTGCCATCACTGAGTGTCACTAACATCGCTACTGTGCATTAGTTCAGAGTACGTAAAATGGACCTCTGAACAATGCCCTTTCAGGTTTCCACATTTAAGGATATCTCAAATGAGGCTCTGCACAACCAAAAAAATTACACAATTACAATCCTTGCATAAAAACACTCACGATAGACTATTTACTTGCTTGAAACGGACTGCCGACGAAGAATTTATTCAACACTTATTTATGTCCATACGAAGTCTCGTGAGGCCCACACCTCAGTCTAGAAACACTCCACATAGATTTTTCAATTATGTTATTTGTAGATAACCACAAAGTGTAGCCTATTCATTTGCCTTGAATGGACTTATGAAGCATAAGTCTTAAAAACGCAGCATATGTCTGAAAGACGCCTCATGGGGCCCACACCCCGGGCCCAAATTTAGACAGGAAGATTGCACCATCACAATCCCCTCATAAGAAAACTAAAAAAAGTGTGCTCAAATACCCCAAACGGATGTCGGGTGAAAAAGTGGTGTTTCACTATAAAACGTGTGAACTAGGCCCTATGGGTTTGCTCCTTATCTCCAACCCAAATGCTTTGGAACACATCTCAAAAAGTCTGCACAAGCACTGGGGTCATGCTGCTGCTAACAGAGCATCAATCATACATCCCAAACTGAAGTTAGGTCCGACTCAAGAATAATTAATTAATTTAATAAATTATTAATTATTTGCATGAAGCGTTTCATGCCACCGAGCAACGAAACCAAACCGCAAAGGTTCCGAACTAACTTTGGAAGTTAAATCTCCACTCTAGGGCACAACGCCTCTGACAACACATCATATGGATGTTCGGCTCATGAATACATCTGTTGCAAACATTAATAAAAATTTATTATTATTAAATTAAAGTGTTTCGGGTCACCCACCTTTTGAATAAGAACTCAAAATTTCCGAAAACCCATTTCAAAAATTACGACTTGATGAGACGGACCCATGGCCACCGAAGACACGTCAAATGGACACGCCTTTTAAAAGTTATGGCCCCTTGAAAACAAGGGGGCCCAACTGGGACGATCCACCCTGGCCGGCACGATCCGGACCGCCGGCATGGGGCCTAGCCACAGGTCCGGTCCATCTCACCACGAACAGATGGCCGCGGTCCACCTCAAAACCACCGAACCCCAGGGTCCGATTCTTCCACCCAGACCGGTTGTGCGGCCGGTCCCTTTCCCCACGCCGCAACCACAGGACCTGCCGAACGTGGGTCCTTGTTCGCCCCTCCCAGCTCCCCCCCTGAGGTCAGTGCATCGAGTTTTGCCCCTGACTGCGATCGGCCAAGGCCAACGCCTCCGCTGCTGTCCGAGCGCATCGTTGCACACCGGCCTCCAGAGCTGCGTCTGCCTGGGCTCCCCAATCCGCCGCCTAGGCTCGACGCCACCGCCTACCAGTGCTGCTGTTCGACGGCCTTGACTAGACCGGCCTCCTCCGCTGGGTCCCGAGCCTCCACCGTGCTCCAAAAAAATCCCACCACACTCCGCTGCCTCCGGCTCGACCTTTCCCGACACCACTCCTCCGGCCACAGCCGACGTCGGCCCTCCGAGATCCTCCTCGACCTACTGCGCCACATTGAATTCCTCCAGCCGGCTCCACCGCTGCACAACCCCAATCTCTAGCCACCTCCCTTGCTAGAACCTGAGATTTTATCGGCCGAAAAAACCTTTCCGGTGGTCCAATGTCGAAACTGAAGTCAGATTTTGAATCCTCGGGATGAGGCGTTGGCAGCGCCTACCCCTGATCAACGAGCCCACAGAGTTTTGGGAAATATGAAATTTTGGACGACGAATGACGATGAACATAATGAACATTGGATTTAGAATAGGTCTCGGATGATGGATGTGTTTGTTTGGTTGTCATCCTAATTTTAAAAAAATTTAGAATGTAAAAGAAAAACTTTATGAAAAGTCAAGAATTCGACGAAAGTGCAAAAATTATCCAAAAATCCTACCTCAAATCGGTCGTGCGTCATTGGCGACTTATCCATGATGCTCCTGATTTGATCCACCAAGGTTCCAGAAGATTTCGCTCCTTGATTTGGTGAAGAATGGTGAAGAATGACGAAGAACAGTTTAGAGAGAGGGGAAGAGAGAGGTGGGGGGGGGGAGAATGGTAATCCCCAACTGCAAACTCCTATTTTTCTATTCATAGAAAAATCTGATTAGCGCGGAATCCAAAACTATCGTGACCTCTCATTTTATATCGTTCCTAGGAAAAATGCCCCATTTTGATTTCAATAGAAGTCTCAAATTTCTATTTGGAGCCTTCATCTGAAAGTTGTTAAAAAAGAACGCCAGTGATAAAAATCACTAAGTGGTCATTTCGAAATGACAATTTTTCCCCTGGGTGACTTTTCTCATAGCGGTCCTGTGATGACAAAAGTTTATACACCTCCTAGGGTAATCAATATGCTCCGAACTCAACCGTGGACTCATATTTCCAATCATAGTTTCTATTTGAGAGTTAATTGGATTTGTTCTATTAAATAAATGAATTAATAAATTAATTCATCCATTTAGTTACCATTAACCAGAGGGGGGTCCAATCACCCCGCGCCGACATGATTTATTTCGTGCCTAGGGTAAACACCTCATTTCGGACCCATCCTTGGTCTCAGATTCGTGATATGATCAACTGTTAAAGAGATATCCCATTTTCGTTGCATGAATAGTATAAAACACTTAATATTTTTGTATAATATATTCCCGGAACACCGGACCTCATAATCGCAGGCCATCTTAGCTCCTAGCTCTGGAAATATATGTAGAAATATTCAAAAGTCTTAGAAGGAAAAAACTGTGTCTCTACATCATTCCCTCCTTCATGATTTTTGTCCCCAAAAAGAAAAACTAGGAAAAAAAACTCGGGATATAGAGATCACACCTAGCTCTCCCACTCCCAAGAAATCTTTCACAACACCAAGCTGGCACAACATGTGAACCAAAGGGATAGTTAATACACATAAGGTCTCATACTTTCGATGACATCCGTAGGAACACACATGCACCTCATCAGTTGTGACACGTGGAAGATGTCGTGCTCATACTCCTACTATTGGGAGGATAGGGAAAGACAGAAGGCAACCTCTCCATCTCTTGAACGATTACCGAATGGCCCAAAGATACTCAGGGGAATTCCCTGGATGAACCTCTAGTTTCCACATCGCGACCGAAATCATGGTTTGTTCATGGAACATGGTCTCATGATTCCCTCCTTCAGAATACCTATCTCGTGAAACGCCCAAGGATATCCGGCTAGAAAAGTTCTCATAGTCAGTGAATCACAACCGAGACTCTCTTACATGCTCATGAAGTGGATGAGTCAACACTATCAACTAAAGAAAATTTTCACCCTCCTGGTCGAACATGGTCAACTTTAGGGAAGCTAACTACTACGAAATGTCCCGTGCCTGATGAGTCTAGGACTCTCTTCTAAGAGAACCTGCTACAACAATGACATTTTTATAGAACATAGAGTACCTCGAAACCATAGTCCTATAGAAATTTCAACTAGCACCATCTTCTCTCATTCAAGTCTCTCTGGATGGGGACGCACCTGAGACACTAGTTGTCTGAGAAAACCACAAAGCTCTCTCCTAGAAGATATCATCTCCACATTCTCAAGGAAAGACTACCACTACCAACACCATATAGTTAATCACATAGTTCTGTTTATGGTGTGTCCATCTCCTCGAACTATACTTGATAACATTATCAAGATTGACATTGAGCACGCAAGGTACCAAAGAACAGGGTAGGTGATCAAACTCATCGAACTGCAAGAGGCTAGACACGAAAATCACGTGGCATACCCCACATGTCTTTACCAAATTTAAAGGAGAGTAATACCCGGAACAGGAACTCTGCCAAACCCACTAGTGTCACCTCATGAAAAAGGAGGTCAAGTAGAAATGTCGCACTGAGAAATCTAGAACCTACACTAACACTCCACCGCACAACCCCACCTTGAATGCACATGTATGAGGGTTTTATCCACCACACATCAATACTATCCAATTTGGGTGGTACTGAATCTCCCTCATGGTTTTGATCGCATCACAAAAATTTGTTTTAGTGGGGAAAGAACCCCTCTTTCCCATGCATTCAAAGCTACATCGAACAACACCAACACAGGGTTACACCGATGCCCTGTGTCACCCTCGGGAACTCCTCAAACAAGGAGTTAGACGAAAAGAGTACCTCAAGTAGAGTCTATCATGTTCTACGGAAAAAAGGTAGAAAATACCCACAACGTACGTCTTATCATTTCATGTGATTCAGGATTGTGGACCTTAATAGCACATAGCTTCCTGCGGCCCCGACTGTCAGCTCCCTGAGCCTGACGTGGAATTCCTAGTGGTGGTCGAAGGACCTCAAAAAGTCATCCACCAACCATAGTTATTCATGCTCTTCTTCCAACATCACCTCCCTAGGGACCACCCTGTCCTCACCTAGGAGTTATCTAATTATGAAACTGCCTCTGTCGTGGCGGTGCATCTACCAACTATCTAGAAAACACATAAAATTTGGTGGATTAGTCTCATTCCACGTGACCTCACACATAACAATAATAGTACTCGTCCTCCCTGGCCTATCTCGGTGCTCTACGCTATCCCTGAACATGTGCCTGAGTCTCATCAAGGGGAGACCTCCGGCGTTGAGGCCCTGCCAATTGACGTCCCTCTAACAGAAATTTCTCTGTCACCAGTGCTTTCTTCAGCACCCTGAGATGGGTGAGTATTCACAATGGAACTATGCTGGAACGAATCTCCTCTATAGAGACCTCACTCAAACTTCTGTGATTAGAAGATGCCATCACAGACCACATCCAAAGAGTTCTGAGCATGGTCTGCGAACCTAGTCATGTACTCACCCACTGCCATCACTCCCCGCTAAAGCCCCATCAGCTCCTAAAACTGTATAAATTGTAAGTAGGAGGGGTAGTACTCCTCACGAAATAGCCGTTATAAGTCATCCCATGAGAGTACCAACACATCATGCATCTGAGTAACCCTGGCTCTACTAATGCCAAACTACTTGGTGGAAAAACTGGCTATCAAAGCCACCATCTAACCTGTTTGTGTACGAACAAGCCTGAAGAGGTGAACCTCCAACTCTAGAAAACCCTCCACTGTCTGAGGGTATGGCTCACCGTGGAACATCAACGGTCTTTGATGATGGAACTTACGTAGTGCACCCAGCCTGCGCTCGTCATCGGCCTTCGCTACCGGTAATATCTTCTACTCCATAGGTGGAGGTGCTGCTGCCTATCCTCTTGGAGAAAGGGAAATTGTATAACGGATCTTTAACTGGGGCCTCATCAGTCACAGAATTGTCATCATGAACCGGAGCTAGTATCCTAGCTGAATATCATCGCAGAGTCATCCTGAATCCGATCTGGGAGTACCATGGTCAAATGAGAATATATATATCAACAACGATGGGGAGATGACCCAAGAAGGATAGTCAAATACACAATCCTATATGATGTATGAACCAATGTTCCCCACAACAAGTGTCTCAGCACACCGAGTTAATTAATGTGTAATCAAGGTCCTCGTGAATAGATACATCAGCCGATGCACCGTCACTGGACTCCCCAGCCTGAGAGTCTCTCTCGAGACACGTTGACACTATTGCCCTAAAATCCGACCAATTCCTTTTTATGGATCATCTAAACAATGTTCCAAGGAACAAAACACCTTTGATACCACTTTGTCATGACCCATCCCTACCGGTCTCGAGCTGCAACTACCCCAAGCCTGCCTCCATAGGCCAAGGGATGGTGACAAGCACCGAAGGCATAACAATCTCGGGGAGGCCTTTGCCTATGTACCTACACACACACACACAAACACACACAACCCAGTCAATACAGAAGTGCAGAGTAAAAAGGAAAACAATTTACAATCAACTATAAACCAACCTCAGTCATGCATCAAATTTTGAAACAGAACAAGTAAGTGCTAAAAAGTAGATTGACCAGTAAACTGAACCGAAAAGGGCCAAATACACGCCTAACTAGAAAGGTGCAACAACCTGGAAAAAGGTAAACAAAAGTAATCAAATAGTGAGTCTCACACCTGAAAGTCCTACTACGACCACTGAATGCAGCCCAAACTCCTGTGTCCTCTACGCTCCTCCGTAGCCTCAATAGATTTGTCTGTTGTCTGCAAGGGCACACCAAGTGCGGGAAAAGCCCATGGAGGGGTGAGTATAAAGATACTCAGTAGGATGCCCCAAAGTCTCGAGGGAGAAAAAATGGAGGTACTGAAATGGGGACCAATATACTGAACAAAGAACAATGTAAGAGTATAATAGAGAGAGTGCATCTCAACCCAACAAAACAAAGGAAGTAGACTCGTCCAATCCAAGAGGATATAGAATCAAAAAGAACGTGGCATACCCCACATGTCTTCACCCCTCCCATAAGGAGAGTAACCGATCCCAAGGAGTGGGAACAAGAGTAGGGTGTATATATATATATATGCTCAACAAGAAACCCGAAGGAGTGTGTTTGGGGATCTCTATCTCCAAGATCAGCACAGGAAAAGTCACTAACAGTTCTGTGGGTATCCATCACTAATGCCCAAATGTCCCACACGTCAAAGCTGTCTCATTTTTGAATCTTAAAAACAAGGGTCCCACCTTGGTAATCATAGAGAAAAGTCTATGACTTGCCTCATAGAAAGGGCTGATTCAGAGAGAAGTTGTCGGGTAACCCACTGCCCAGCCTAGCTGGAGGGTAAACCATAAGAGGTCATCGAGTAACCCACAACCCAGCCTTGCTAGAGGGTAAATAATATTATCAATGGGTAGCCCACTGCCCAGCCCCAATTGAGGGTAAACCGTAAGGTCAACGGGTAAACCACTGCCTAGCCCCACGGGAGGTTAAACCCTAAGGTCAACGGGTATCCCACTACCCAGCCCCGGGAGGGTAAACCCTAAGGTCAACGGGTAATCCACTGCCCATCCCCGCTGGAGGGTAAACCCAGAACTGGTTTGATAACTCCGCACTGCCCATGCCATCAATGGGTGTTACTAACATCGCTACAGTGTGTTGGTTCGGTGTACGTCAAATGGACCTCTGACCAATGCCCTTTAATGTTTCCACATTTAATGAGATATCAAATGAAGCTCCGGACACCCAAAAAGATTACATTGTTTCAATCCTCGCGGAAAATCACACGAGATATACTATTTACTCACTTGAAACAAACTCCTAATGAAGAAGTTATACAACAACGCTTTATGTCCATACATCGTCTCGTGGGGTCCACACCTCAATCCCGATGCACGTCACGCAGATCGTGCTGTTGCGTTCAATATAGGTAACCACGAGGTGTTGGCTATTCATTTTCCCTGAACGGACTAATGAAGCATAAGTCTTAAAAATGCAGCATATGTCTGAAAGTCGCCTCGTGCAGCCAACACCCCGGGGGCGAATTTAGGCGGGCAGATTGCACCATCACAATCCCCTCAAAAGAACACTAAAAAATGAGTGATCAAACACCCCAAATGGATGTAGGGTGAAAAAGTGGTGTTTCACTGTAAAAAGTGTGAACCAAGACTTGTGGGGACCGCACCTTGTCTCTAACCCAAACACTTCGGAAAGCATCTCAATATATCCTCACGAGGACTAGGGTCATGTTGCCACAGACTGCGCACCAATCAGACATCCCAAATAGGAGTTAGGTTCGATGCAAGAATAAATAAATAAATAAATAATTTATTTATTATTCGCATTAAGTGTTTCATGCCACCGAGTAATGAAACCAAACTACAAAGTTTCTAAACCAACTTTGTAAGGACGGTCTCAACTCTAGGACCATAGCGCCTCTGACGGCATGTCAAACAAACGTCCGTCTCGTGAATACGCCCGTTCCAAACTTTAATAAAAATTTTCTATTATTAACTTAAAGCGTTTTGGGTCACCCACCTCATAATAAGAACCCCAAATTCAATAAATCCAATTTCAAAAAGTAAATCTCAATGATACGGACCTGTGGCCATAGACGACGCCTCAAACAGATTCTCCATTTAAAAGTTACAGTCCCTTGAACACAAGGGGGCCCAACTAGGCCGGTCCACCCTGACCGGCCCGCGGCCCAGCATCGGGTTGGGTATAGCTCGCCGTGACCCACTAGATGAGGCCCACCTCAAAACCACCGGGCCTGAGGGTCCGGTTATTCCACCCAGACCGGCTGCGTAGCTGGTTCCTTTCCGCATGCTGTACCAATAGGACCCGCCGAACACGGGTCCTTGTTTTCCGCTTCCCCTACCAGGTAAGCGCTTCGGGTTTTCCCCTGACCGTGAATGATCAAGGCCGACACCTCCCTCGCCGGCCGAGCACACCGCCACACACCGGACTCCCGTGTCGTGGCCTCCTGGGCTCCATGCTCCTCAGCCTGGGCTCGGCGGCAGCGACTGCCGGCGCTGCTGTCTTCCAGCCTCGACTAGACCGGCCTCCTCCACCGGGTCCTGAGCCTCCACCATGCTCCAAACTGTGGCCACCGCACTCCTCTACCTCCAGCTCGACCTCTCACGATGCCGCTACTCTGGCCACACCTGACATTGGCCCTCCGAGCTCCGCCTCGGCCTACTACACCGCACAGAACGCCTCCGGCCGGCTCCACCACTGCGCCACCCCGATCTCTGGCCACTTCCCTTGCCAAATCCAGGGATTACATTGGCTGCCACAACCACTCTGGCAGTCCGATATTGAAACCAAAGTGGGATTTGGAATCCTTCGGATGAGGCCTTCGTAGCGCCTTCCTTCGATCAAGGATCCCACAGCGTTTTGGTGCATCCTATAATTCGGATGGCGAACGACGAAGAACGCGTCGAACATAGGATTTATAATGGGGCTTAGACGATGGTCGTGTTCATTTGGCCATCATCCTAATTCTAAAAAATTCTAGAATGTAAAAGACAGATTTGATGAAAAGTTAAGAGTTCAACAAAGTGAAAAAATTAACCAAAAATCCTACCTCGAATCGGTCGTGCGATGTTGGCTTCATGTCCAAGATGTTACTCCTTCGATCCGCCAAGGTTCTGGTGGGGGTCGATCCTTGATTTGGTGAATAACGATGAAGAACACTGAAGAACAGTTGAGAAAGAGGGGAAGAGAGAGAGGGAGAGGGAGAGAGAGAGAGAGGAGTGAAGGGAAAACACCAACTCCAAACTCCTATTTTTCTATTTATAGAAAAATTCTCTTAGTGTGGAATCTGAAACTATCGTGCTCTCTCGTTTTATATCATGATAAGGAAAAAAGACCCATTTCAAATTCAACGAAAGTCTTGGATTTCTATTCCGAGCCTTCTTCTGAATGTTAATAAAAAAGAATGCCAGTGAGAAAAATTCTTTTCTCACAATGGTCCTGCGCTGACAAAGTTTATACCCCTCCTTGGGTAAACGACATGCTCTGAGCTCAACCGTGGACTCATATTTCCAATACTAGTTACCGTTTTATAGTTAATTGGATTTGAGATATTAAATGAATGAATTAATAAATTAATGCATCCATTTACTTACCGCAAATAGGGGGGTCCGAACATCCTGCGCCGACCGGCTTTATGTCGCGCCTAGGGTAAACACCGCATTCTAGACCCATCCATGGTCTCAGATTCCAGATATGATAAACCATTTAAGTGATATCCTGTTTTTATAGAATGGATCATATAAAAACAATTAATATTTTTGTATAATTGATTCCGGGCACACCAGGCCTTGGAATCGCATGCTGTCTGAAGTTCTAGCTCTAGAAATATATGTAGAAATATTCCAAAGTATTACAGGGAAAAAAATCAGTATCTATAATTTTCATTATAAAAAGGGTTGTATAAATTCCAACATAAAAAATTATTTTGAATTAAATTTATATTATGTATGTCATACCATAATCTCGATGCTTGTTTAAGTATATTGACTGATTTGGAATGTTTAAATAAATTCCCTATAAATTTAGTGACTTAAAAACCTAGATTTTTTCCAAAATAAACATCATATTCAATATATCCATTAGGAAAATTAGTTTTGACATAAATTTAAGGTAAATTAAAATTTTGATGTGTTGGAAAGGATAATAAGATTCATATTGATTGTAATCATTCTATAGTTGCAATTATATCACTATAATCTATTCTTTATTCTTGAAAAAAAAACACTTCATGTCATGTGTTTAATTTTTCATAACAATAGTATCATGTTCATAATCATTATTTCTAAAAACACAGTTTACTCCATTTAAAATATGATCATTATGACATAAAATTAAGGTCCAAAATTGATTACATTCAAATTGATTTAGTTCTTATTTCATATTTCTTATCAAAATTTCATCAAACAAGCCATCATTATCCCATTATATTAAATTTATGATTAGAATGTGTATTTTAAAAATTTATTTCTTAAAAAAAATATAGTTTTAACATTTTGACATAGTTTATTAATTATATTATTGGTTATATGATTCTTTTATATTCTATGGATTCAAGGAACTTAAAATATTTTCATCTTCCATGGAAGTGATTTCCAAATATTGAAAATATGATAGTATAATTTCCACAGGATTTATTATGAGTATTTGCAAATCATGTTTTGGTAAAACAATAAGTAATTCTTTATAAATATCCTCTATAGAATAAAATTAATGAGGTTTTACAAAAAATAGGATTGGTTTCATCAAAATTTTTATGAAACTTCAATTAAAAAAACATTTTCCTTTATTAAAAACACTATAAGCCTTACTAGTTTTAGAAAAATTAAAAAAAATCGTCATCTAATTTAGGGTTGAATTTATGTAAATAACTTTAGTATTCATGATGAATAGTTTAATCCCAAAGAATATAATATAAAGAAGTTTTGGATTTCTTCTAGTCCATAACTTATGGGGGGTTTTATTACAAAAAGGAATGCGTAAAACTGAATTTACAACATTACAAGAAGAACTCATATCCTTGGACTAGAAATTTCATGCACGAGAATACTAGATTAGAATATTTTGAGTAATTTAATGAATATTTTTATTTCTTTGTTCCACTAGACAACTTCCATATTGTATTCTAAGTACAAAATGTGTATGAGTAATACCATTTTTTATTATAATATGTTTTAAAAGATGGGTTCACAAACACAAAACCTTGATCACTTCAAAGAGTAATCAAAGGTGTATTTTTCTCAATTAAAATAAAATATTTTAAAATGATAAAATTTTAAGTGATTTAGATTTTATTGAGTGAAAATAAACCCATGTAAATGTAGTGTAATCATAAAACAAGATATACATATAGTTTCCCCCAAATAATTCTTTTTTATTTAAGACTATATAAATCTATTTATACAAACTATAAATATTTTGAATTTTATACTTCAATTTGATGTTTAAAACAATACATATGTTTTGTACAAAATTGATAGGGATTATGGGATTTGGTTCAATTAAACATAAGTTTCATTTTATCCATAAAATTTCTTTCCCTAGAAATTTTGTCTAGTGTTCAAAAGTTACAGTGACCTAACCTCTTATTTTCAACTAAGATAAAAATTTATTTTCAATTTAAAATGTAAATTTAGATGAAGTATGTCTTCTATGTGAAGAGTGTATTCATTCTCATGCTTATTTGAAGATATAATTAAATTACAATCTCAACTATGAACAATACAATTTTTACTCCTAATTTTTCCTAGGTAAACCTCATCACATAATTAACTCATGATAATAATGTTGTTCTTGATCCCTATATAATATAAAAAATTTGAAAGTAATTATTTTCTAAGAAGATAATGATTATAAATTCCAATGATTTCACCCTATGCATTGTCTTTAAGAATTACTTATCCTCCATTCATTGTTTTCAAAATTTTTATGTTGGATTAACTTCTTGTAATTTTTTAGTAAAGAACACTCCACATTCACTATTTATTTTGAAATATACAAATCCAATATTCCATAAAAGATAAAACTAAGATTGTAGTACCCAAAGATGTTAGGTTATGATTACTTTAGTAAAATAAATTTTAGGAACCCAAATCAAGCAAACTATTATATTTTGAAAAAATTGAAGTTATTTATAAATAAATTATTTAGGAAATCCAAAATATTGATATTTGTTTATAGGAAAAAATATATTCCAATTAACTCACCTTTTACAATTAGTTTAAAAGGATTCACATTCAAGTTAAAAGACAGTTTTTGGAATGAGGATTATTGAATGAAAAATAAATTCCCTTAGATGTTATAGAAGGCATAATTTGTTTCTAAATTTTTGAAAATATTTATATATTAGAAGTTATGTTATAAAGAAGTTTATTTAAAGAAAAAAAAATTTATTTTATTTTAATAATTTAATCAAGATCATCTAAAATTGACTCTAAATTATATTTATAAACTATTTTTGATGAATTTTTTAAAACATCAGATGTTGTCGTTGAAATTCAATTATTATATTTAATAACTATTTTATTTATAAAAAAATATTTATTTTTAAATTTATTATTTTATTTTTCAATGTGATTAAAATATCAAATGAATTCATCAAAAGTAGGGAAATATTTATCATCTTCCAATGAATTTACTTTTTCACCATCTGTTAAAGTCAGATAATCATCCTTTAAAGTATAAGTGAATTTAGAATCAAGATATATTCAACAGATATGTTAGAAATGATACATTTCCATCATTTATAATATATATATATATAAACAAAAAAATTTGACTTTCATTTCAACTACCTTCGGATGAATTATCAGAAGATATATCACCCAAACTTATGCTTCGGGTGTCTAAAGACTAAATGTAACAAACCAAAACGTATTAGTAATATTTTTTCCTGAATAACATGACTTGTATTAAATAGAATTATACTCATGTAACACATATAACAAACATTATTTCATAAATGAATAATGTTACATTAGTCTAAAACTAAACCAACTAAAATTAAAAATATTAAAAAGTGAAAATAACTTATAAAAGAAAAGAAAAGTAGAATGGGAAAATTTGGATATTTTCAATTTTCCAGAATCATCGATCCCCTGAAAAACACTTTAGAAAAGAAAAAAACATTATTATACCAATAAATATCTTAGAAATTAAAATTTTTATATTTGGTGTAATTTTATTGAATGTTTATTGAGGGAATAAAGTGGTATTTGCATGAGGTATTGAGACAGTTTGGAATAGTAACTATACTGTTGGGAATAGTAACATGACTTTTGGAATACTAATTTTTACTCCAATTAAAAAAATGTGATGTAAATTAATTTTATAATGATAAATCTAATAAAATATAAATATTATAATTATATAAAAGCAATATAAAAAACTCAAATAAATTATAAGCACATTTATAATAAACTGTTTTTAATTAATTTTTCAAAACTCATAATTTTCATATGAAACATTAAAATTAACTATTATAGAAAATTATATTGATAAAATTAATTTCATATTAGGTATCATCACATGAAAATTTTCTTTGGGGGATTTTTTGTAATTTTTTTTGAAATACTTCAATTTTTACATGAATAGTAAAAATACTATTATTCAAATACCACATATTTTATGTATTAATTATGATGCAATTTCAACATAAAAATTGTTTAATGGGTTATTTTCTCCAAAAATGAATTTAATAAGATAAATTGGTCTTTCAAAAACATTAAAATTAATTTTAAAAAGTATTTTCCAAAGTCTAATGTTATAAGTATTTCAATTCAAGAACAATTATTCAAATTTTTTATTTAAATATGATTAAACTAATATATTCGGAATATAAAGAGTATAAATCTATTAAAATAATATTATTTAATTAAAATATAATTCAAAAATTCTATCATTCAAATGTTTACCTTGATATTATATTTTATTCAATATTTTATCAAAAAAATCACCCTCCCCTCATGTATAAATAACACATTCTCCTTCCCTTGGAAAACCAATAATACCCAAGTTTCCAAAGATAAACATATGCACCAAAGACTATTATTATACTTTTTTATCTTTTAGAGAAAACCTACTCCAACAGTCAAGAGATTTTATTATTGTAAAAGAGAAGAAACACCAAGAAAATAGTAACTTGTTATTAACTCTTCCCACATTTTTCAAATTATCTTCCTCTTCATACCAACTAAATTCAAACCAAAATCTTATAATATTAATTAAGAAAAAATTTATAATTATATTAATGTTTTTCTCCTACTAAAATGACCTTATTTACAATGTATTCATATTTCATAATTCTCTTCCTCCATTTTTTTACAATGTCTTATTAATGGTCAGTTAACCAACCACAAGGATATTGAAAATTCTTTTCCTATCACAAACCTAATGGATCATTATATTAACTTATTTATCATGTATATATATATAGATATATATTTATATTATTCTATTGGTATACTGAATAATTTATAAATATCAATTTAGAAAAATCATTAAATCAATAAAAGTTTAGAATTTTTAAAGAATGTATCATATAAAGAAATTAATGTTTAACGATGGAAGTTATGAAATATAATATAATGAATATACATGATAAATAGTGAAACAAACGTACATAATTCACTTATTTTTACATATTTTAATTATCCTATGTCTATTATTCATTAGGAGAAAATGTGACAAAAAAAGAGATATTTAAGGTAATGGAATTCTCCACTTCCTCTAATCCATTCAATTACATATATTGTGGAATGTTTTCTAAATGTTGGATAAAAATATTTTCATACCATTTAATTTATTATCCAATTACATAAAATATAGTATTTAATCAATGGGATACCTCCATGCCATCCCATTATGCAATTTCCTTAATCCACATTCTATACCATCAAGAATCCAGATTCATTTATTGAATTTATCTATTTCACATGAAAATGTTTTATATTGTGAATACTCAAATAATTTAATTATCTAGGTTTATTCACCTCTATGTAAATATAATTTATTTATTTGGATAATTACATATATTAAACCCACATCCCATTTATTTGAGTCAAAAATAATTTAATGTTCAAGTCATTAATCATTTATGCATGTAATGATTTTTTATGAAACACGTTATTTATTCTCTATGGGTTAATGATGAAATTATTTATTATTACCAATATTAATCACATGAATTAATAAATATGAAGGGTCATCCTGCATAGAACTCCAATGCATCGAGTAAATAATTAATCTATAATGACAACATGTTTCATGATACCTATTTGCCCAACCATGTTAAATACCCTGAAAGGGGGTGGTGTTGGTGTGAATGAGGATATGAAAGATTAAAACAACAACCCCTTTGGATCTTTTTTCATCATTAAAAAATCATCATTCTCTATCTTTTCCATATAAATGTATAAACATAAATGAAAGCATGAACATGACAAAAGAATTTTACTTATTTCACCCTCACTGTGTTACATCCAAAGAGGATACAATGACAATTAAATGATGTACGAAATCCACTAAAAGCACACAAATGCTTGCAATGATTATTGTAGACTCACTGTACCTCTTGGTTTACGACCAATCACTATTTTAAATCTCACTACTCTCTCAAAAAAAGCGTTCTCACTTATCTTCATAAGATCCACTACCAATTTACAGTCCTATTGGTACTATAATTTATCTCAAATGAATACATAATCCAAATTAGGTAGATTCTATTTTGATTTCCATATTTCTTCCACTAATGAATACTACTTAAGAACAGATGTACTGGGAAACCCATTTTAAAATTTTTTTGTGATGCACACTTCCTTCGTGAAGGTCCCTATTTCATGAAGCTCAAATAGCCTTTACGAAGAAAACCTATTTCATGAAGATCGACTAGCCTTCAAAAGTATCACTACTTTTGGTCGACATTTTAAGCCTTCGTGAATTATTTTCATTCTCCATGCGTAGACAATTTTATTAGCATTTACACTTCGTGAACTTATTCACATAAAACTCCTTCATGAACCAACTTCATGAATCACCATTGTGAACCCAGAGACTTATAATTTTCATTGAGTCTAGATCTTTATTATAAAGGGGTATAGGCATATTTATAGGTGATCCACTGATTCCAAAAACTTCATATCCACTTCATCAACATTTCAAAAATATTCTTCATTTCCTTAATGGAGTTACCCTTTTTACAAAGCTCCATGGAAATTTCCCATTCTATATTATTTTCATAATGATAGATAATTCCATCAATATCATTAGCAAGTCCATGATTCTACATTCATGATGCTCCTCACCTTCTTTATTCGTGATGCTCATCATTTTTCGCAGAGATCACCATCATAATTCATTGATTATTCATAAAACACTCTTCATGAATCCCATATTTTAAAAATGCACTCTTTTACCATATTTTTATATGGACTTAATGAAAATAAATTTTTTGTGATGAAATACAAACTCTAAATTTTGGATCGCAAACATTTGGCCAACATTGGGAAACGACGTCACCTCATGTACGCAATTTTCAATACCACTTATTGGGAATAAATTCCTTAATCTTAGATCATTTTCAACATAACATGTCAAAAATAACTCTGACAACATAACATACCTCAAAAAACCTCTTTTTCATCAAACATGAACAAACTAAAAATGTTTCAATGTTACCTTGAGAGATTTTTTCCCTATAATAACTTGTTGAATAAACTTAGTAGTTTATATTTATGAAACTTTTGTGATGAAAATTGGTTATATTCTTATTAATGACTCAATTTTATGTTTTAGATACATTTCTATTTCATTTATCAGGTACTTATGTTTATTTTATCATGTTACGCCTAATTTATTATCAATGGTGATAATTCATGTTCCATAGACATGGTTTATTCTGTTACTGGTATTTACGATCACCAATTTATTTTTATGTATATTCCCTTGATATGAGATGATGTAAATGTAATATAAGATGAAAATATGAAGAAACCTTTCAAGTGTATTGGTTGTTTTTTTGGTTATTTATGTATTATGTTTCGAATTTCCCTCAAACTGTAACTTCAATGAATGAGTGTGTTGTTAAGTATTGTACATTGTAATGAAATATTTATATAATAAAAATTTAGGATTCAATAGTTTATATTATTTCATGGTTTAGTTATTTGGTAAAACTAGGAATAGAAAAAAAAAATTAGTAAGAACCCTTGGGATAATTATAAATATGGGAGAAATTCCATGAATTAGGTTATATATTAAGGGAGTTATTTACAAGAAATTAAATCCCTATATAGATACTAAAAATGTATGTGTATATGGAACAATTCAACCTAGGGTTAATAACCCCAAAAGGGTGAATTGGGATTTGACCTGATTGTCACCTACTTAATGACAACATAACTTTCTGCACTCCTGGTTTCACACCCCCATGAGATATTTTTGGTTATTTACATTATTTTTGTAAACCATTATGAAGAATATATAGGAAATGTAACTATTATTAGATGATATTAATGAATAAAATTATCATGAATATTGTTTTAGGACATAAAATCCCTTTTAAATTATAAGATTTGTAAAAGAAACATGATTCACCATATGGTTTTATTCTTTTTGAGAAATGGTGGGAAATAACTGGATCCATGAAAATGATGAGTTTAATGGATGATTAATTGATGAACTATCTAACGCGGTAATATTTAGAATGGAAAAAAATCATAAGTATGTTGAATAAACTATCTTGGTTTATAAATAATAAACTGAATCATATTGAGAGGCCAGATTCACCTCGATGGGAATAATCTGGAGTTGATCCCTTCATGCATCAAAATGTGCCTTCCTTTAGTATATCTATTGATACATTAATTTATGAACAATTCATTACTTCTATAGAAAATATAATTTCTACACTCCATTTTTTAGTGTTATAGAATGTCACCTTGGAAATGTACAACATTAAAGGAGAAGATGATTAATAGTGGACATTGATTAAGAACACGAACCGAAGAAGGGATATTGATGCTATGAGGTGGGAATATTTCAGGAGAATCTTATTTAGTAAATATTTTTGACACTAAAAGAGAATAGAAAGGGGGAATAAATTATTAGAGATGAAGAATAAGAAAAGTGAATCAGTGGGATGATACAAAATTAACTTTACAAGACTTTCATGGTGAACCTTTAGATTTGTTATAGATGCTAAGGGAATGGCTGATAGGTTCTTTGAATGGAAGAGACCCCATACATGGAGTAATATTGAAAATAAATACAGTGAAATATATTAGGGTATATTTTAGAGTTATTTGAATGTTGAAATGGTGTATGGAGAAATGTAGTGGTAAAATAGGCCAAATGAAAAGAAGAGAGAAATTGATCCTGACCTAGGGAAAAAATTTGATCATTAAATAAGAGGAAAGAGACTGAAAATGAACACATGAAATAAATATGGGATGTAACATTTTGGAATCTTATTACATTGGAGTGAAAATTTCTATAAGTGTGGAAGAGATGAACATATAGCTCGGAACTATCTTAGTGAGGTGAACCCTCTATATATTCATGAAAAAAAATAGAATAGCATGACAGCACAACTTGAATTTTAATTCATCAAGTATGGAAAATCTAGGAGCCTTTCAAATCAATGTCCAAATTAGAATATAAGTGGGTAACCAACATCATCCTTAGAATAGTAAAAGGTATAAAGGAAAAGATTTCATAATTAAAGTGGTTAAGTAGATTCTTGAAATTATGTAGTAAAAGGTATAGTCATTGTGCTCACAAATCTATTAATTACTTCTTTTAACTCTAGTTATAAACATTTGGTTATTTCATCCATTTTTTCAAAGAACATATAATCAAACCCAAAACTTCTATAATTATATTTACTAGTTAAAAATACTAGAGGAATTATCTGAGCATAAAAATAGTATATAAAATCTAGTATCAAGTTTCTTGGATATACTATCATTTAAAATATAGTAGTCATTCCCATGGTAGAATTTTATACTATAGTAAGTATGGAATGTATCTAAAAGTATATTTATAATATCAATTGAAAATTAAAAGAAGTTTTAGAGGTCCTAAATATAAATCCTAAATTTATTTTCAATTTAGAGTTATATGATCAAGATCAATTTCTAGAAGACACCATATATCCTTTATATAAATCATTAGTAAATACAAACAAATAAGATAATGTTTATAGATAAGAAATATTCCCATTGTATGGTTATAGATTGTTGGTATGTTTTTAAGAGTTACCCAAACCTCCCCTAGAAATAGAGGAAGAGTTCTCCATTGAACTCATACATATATTGAAGACAATATTGAATAGCCTCTACAAAATTTCATATATTGACTTAAAATAGTTAAATAAGAAACATAATGATTTTTTAGGAAAAGGTTTATTAAACCAAGAGTGTTTCCTTAGGGAGAAACTATTCTCTTTTTGAATAATAAGGATCAATCAATGTTATAGTTCATTAATTATAGAGAACATAATGGGATCAATGTAATGGAAAAATATCCTCTTTCGAGGATAGATGGTCTCTTCAACCATCTTCATGGTGATCAATTATTTTCCAATATTTTGATTCAATTGTGGTATCAACAATTAAGGTTGAAGAAATAATATACCTCTAAAACTACATTCTAAATATGATATGGTAATTATGAATTTTTTTTATTTCCCTTTTCACTAATTATCTAAATATATTTATGTAGTGGATGAGTAGAACATATAATTGTTACCTTGATAAATTTTTGGTGTTTGGATTGATGATATTATTATATGTTTGAAAATTTATAAGGAGAAAAAGGATAATATAAGGTTCATATTAAAAACTCTATTGAAGGAGAATCTATTTATTAAATTTAGTAAATGTGAATTCTTTTCACAAATGATTCATTTTTGTGTCACATCATGACTAATGAAAGAATATTAGTTGATCCTTCCAAGAAATATTCCATGGAGGAGTGGCCATATACTACTACTATAAGTGACATTCATAGTTTCCCTTACCTAGAAGGATGTTGTATAAGGTTTGTGAAAAAAACTTCATGTATTTCTAAAAAAATAGAAAAGTTAACTTGAAACGAAGATGCGTTTATCCAGAAAAAGTAGCATGAATAAGGTTTCAATACTAGAAAATTTATATATAGACACGGACCTATAGGCATGGTTTTATAGATATGTGGATATATATTTTTTCATACCCAATTTTTAATTAGAAAATTGGCTATATGAAAACATAAAGGAACCTTTTTACATACATTGTGAAAATAGGGTTTATTTCTTTCACTAAACCCTTGTGTGCGACACTCCTCTCGTGACCCTCCTCCCATTATCTTCATGCTACCATCCTCCTCCATGATTTCAGATCTCTCTCCATGACCCCCCATGCTTCCATCTCTCCCCCTGATGATGCTCCTCATCTCCCTCCCCAATGCCGTACTTGATGAATTCCCACCACCGCCCCCAACACCCCTGACGCTGATGACACCTTGCTCATCGTCGCCATCCATGACGCAACCCCGGATGCCTGATACCCTCAATAACCCTTAAACATTTTCCTCATCCTCTACTGAAAGTTGTCCCTATACGCCCCTCTTAAATACTCCCAAAATCTGGCATTCATTTTTTGGTTGTACCCCTTACCTACCAATGTCCCCCCCTTTCCCACCTGTGTGTATTCCACCTGAACAAATGAATGCCCTCAAATCCCTGACGCCATTCCTTTGTTGCTTAAATTCTTTTATTTAGGTTATAATTTATATTATTCTAATAAAAATTCGTCTACTTTATAACTTCTATTATTCTATAATGTGTTTGGAAACTTCCTGAAATCATTCATTGTAATTTTCTTATATATATTCACATCTTATAATTTTTTATTTTGAAAGGTAAACTGATTTCAATAAATCAATATATTAATCGATAATAAATTTGGTTACCTGAAATCTTATTATAAAAATAATTCCAAAATTAATTGAATTATTTTATTTTTATGTTTCTCCCACATGTTTTTAAATTATCAGTTGAGTAATTAAGTTTCTTTTCATTTTGTAGGAAACAAAAATTCAAGAAACGAACACTATTTGACACAAATTTCAAAATTATAACTTGAGGTAACATTATTTTAACTCTATTATTCCAAAATTTATTTTTAAATTACGAGGGCCTTGATCATTTTATATTTATAATACATTTTTTATTTTATCATATTGTTGAATCCTCATTCTCTTAGAGAATCTATGAGTATATACCATAAGAGGATTCCTTTTCCTCTTTGAGATAGATGACCTATAACATTCTTATGAGACTGGTTTGTGTTCATATGTGAATTATAGACTGATTATTGATTTAAATTTCTTCTGTGTTTCCTTAATTGGTAATTCATCTAATTGTTAATAAATAGATTTTTTATTCATATAATGATTATCATGACTATAATATGGTGATATAGGTTTTGAATTATGTTTGGACATGTTTAAATCGATGAATTGGTTTAGAAAAGGTTAATATTAAATAAATAAGATAAATGTACAATGATGTAATGATTTTAAATTAGTAAATAAGGATAAATAAATAATAAATAATGATAATAATGGTATTCTAGGGTCCGAGTTGTGATTTTTAATTTCATATAGTGGAATTATATGTTCTATTATGCCCTTGCAATAAGTTAAACTTAACTTGGTGGTTTTATTTGGTAAAATTGCTGTTGAAATGGACATTTATGCATGTAGAAATTAGTGTTTAACTGGGATACATATGTCAAGATTACTTTGGTGAATTAAAATCAATCTTGAAATATATATAGTCATTTTAGGCTATCTTTGGTGGATTATAAAAAGTTATGGAAAAATATTTTAAGAGTATGAAGTGGTAAATAAACATATAGAAATCATATAGAGTGCTTACAATGTTGGACATATGATCGAGATTAGAAAAGTATTTGATTGGGTTTCCTTAGGTGTTTTTATGTATAAAATGTATATATATATATATATATTCTAAAAAGAAATACAAATTTTGATATTTTATGAATATATATATATATAGTATTCATCCGAAAGTGCATGGATCCATGTACACATATCACTCCCTCTAACCCAGTCCCCCCCTTTCCATTGCAACCCTCTCTTTAGATTAGCCTCCCTAAATCTCCCACTATTCCGATTTATGTGTCATCCTCTCTATGTCACTATATGGACATCTTGTTGGAGGCCCTTCACTCCCTCCGTCCCCGTTCCTCAGGTGGGGTTACACTACATCATATTTTTTGTCATATATACTTGAAAAACACGTAATCACATAACCATTATCCATCTTGGTTAATGGTTTTCAAAATTTTGATTTCTTTATCTCAATATTTTAAAGAATAACCTAATTTGGATAGTTCATGTTGATTCAAGGGTACCAAACATTAGGTTATGCAAATTCAACTACAATTTGTTCATCGATATTCATTTCTCTTTCTTACCTTCTTTATTATGTTATAAACATAAATAAGCACTGATTCTTTATTATAAAATCTAGTTCATATTTGGCAATATTTTTCCTTATACAAATTCATATAATAATTCATTGTTCTTATTTATTTATATATGTTATCTCAAATATACAGATTCATATTTGAATTATTTTGTCATATTTATTGATTTTTTAACATTTATTGATTTTAAATGTTTGTAAATATATTTGTTTTATTTTTTTAAATTATTTGTATTAGTAAATGAAGTGTAATAACAACAATTTATTGACCCATAATTTAAGAAATTAATGGTTTCAACTTTTATTCAGTTACATACATTTAAATAAATGTTGGAATCTTTTATTAAATATTATATTTTAAAACATGATTCATTCATATATAAAATTTAAATACTCTAAATTACATTACGAAATAAATCATATGTATTTTAATTCCCACTAGTATGTTATAAAAATATTCACTTTTAAGGAAGCTATTATATTTTCCTGACACTGCATTCATTTTTTTATGAGTCAGAAAAATGTCATTTTTATCCATTTTTAATATCTATAAATAGTTTTTCATTTCTTATTACCTTTTGTACATTCTAAATTTTCAATATTCATCATTTAACTCATTAATTGAGCTTCCTTACATAATTCTGAATTATATTTTCTCATTAAAAAATATATCAACAACTTCTCCACTTTCACTCAATTCCTGGTTTGCCACTAAATGTTTGCAGGTTCATGTTAGCATTTATTCCCTATTCATTACAAAAAAATTTCCATTAACCTATATGAGAGGATTTAATTTTTATAGTAGGTTATTCTTATAATTATTACAATTTTTTTATAATATATTTATTATATTTATATAAAATTATTTAATTAGAAAAAATGTGATTTTTTATTTGAATTCCATTAAACATGTAATAAATATATATCATTTAACCAATATATTTTTTATTATATGTAACATAATAATTGAATTGTGATAGTTTTATTCCATTCAATAATTTCAAGGCCCTTCTTTCGGTACAAAAAATAAAATATATAATATCTGGCATTGTGGATTTATTATTCATAGAGTGACTTTTTGAGATGGAATAATATTATATCTTCCTTTATTTAGATTTGTGCTGATTTTAGGTGGGTTCATTGGACATTGCCTTAGTTTTGATGAAACATTTCATATTATATATGAGCTACCATGTCCATTAATATTATTTTTTTTGTATTATTTTTTCTCAACTAAATATTTCACCTTAATGAAATTTAAAAAGGTCAAAATTTCTTAAGACATTATTCATTCAAAAGAAGTGAAACTACATATATTTGGTTTCAGGTATGAAAAGTGAGATTCCCTTTATAATTTTATTTTTAATTATTGTTGTTTTTTATTCTTTCTCTTCTTATCATTATTTTTTAACCAATTTAATTCTTATTCTATAATTGTGTGTATGAAAAATGACTATTCCTATTTAAGATTATTCTATGGAAAAATTAGATTGGGAAGCGGGGTTATATATAAATGTAATGAGATGTTCTGTTGGTTATAGGAATTACTATTCATGTTGAATTTTATACTTTTGCTTACTTACTTATTTGATATCAATAATTAATTATTCTACACTTTAGAAGGACTTGGGAAAATGGTAATGAAATATGACACTAATATAGTAGCCTTCTTACCTTTAATATTATTCTCTTTTTGTATAAAATTTTAACAACTAAATATTTCACCATCAGACAATTCATAAAGATCACAATTTTTCAACCCAATTTGCATTCATAAGAAATGAAACTACTTCTATGTGGTTTTAGGTATGAAAATAGAGTTTCCATTAACACATGTATTTATAATTTTCATTTTTATGCTTTCCCATATTCTATAAATTTTTTTACTTATGTACATTTTATTCTATAATTTTTTGTATGAAAATAGCCATTCTTATGTCATATTTGTATGTAGTAAAATTAGATTGTGATGTTTGGTTGGATATAACCAAAATGAGAGGTTTTTAAATAAGGGATGTTTAAGCAATTCCTCTAAGGAATTAACAACCAACCCCCCTTTGATCCCATTAATCAGAATCTCTTGAGAATCTCTTCAATAGAAGAATTAGTTTATTTGGACACCTCAAGATTCTATAATTTTATTTTATGAAATTTTTTTGCTACTTCTTCATATGCTATTTCAGAGAGTTTTAATTATATAGAACTAATATATGTTCTATATTTATATAAATGTCATAATTATCTATATTTATAGTGAAATTGTGAACTCCACTATGCATGTAACATTCTCCTTCCTTTTAATCCATGATCATCAATCCAAACTTCATGTCCCTTTTTATGTGTTTTCACATTTTTTTAAACATTAGAAGATTATAACACATAAAGTTATATTATAGTGCTGATTGCAATATATAAACTTATTCCTTGTGAAATTCCGTATATGAAATGAACCAACTTTTATAGGCTATATAAACATGGTCATTAATTTCAAGCCACCAAAGAAACCCATTTTTAGTAATTCCTAAAAATAGAAGTATATTTCAGTATTATGTATCAAATATTCCCACTATAGTATGAATAAAGTATGCCCAACATAATTTATCTTTATAAAAACCTTCATTACCATTGATCCTCCCTTTTCTATACATATACTCATAGATTCACCTATTTTTTCACAATTAAAATACAAGATAGTCATGATCAATCTTTAGTGTGGGAGATATGACCGTTGTTGAGAATTTGAACTTCTATACAAGTTTTTCCATGAAAAATCAAAAGTAAATTTTGTTTTGGATCACATTATTCATCCCAAAATAGGCTTCCCCTTGTATAACTACTTGGAGCGTATCAACATTCTTTGGGGTCCTACATTATCATGCACTAAACATGTGACAACATATGTTCTTTTTAATGTGTCTGCACATATTTTATAACATCAAAAGATTATGTCACATAAATTTTGATGATTTCATGTAAAAATAACATAATAATATTACAACTTGTGAATTTTTATATATGAAATGCATCATTTTTTAATTCATGTATAAACATGTTTATTTCATTCAAACCATCAAACAAACCCATTAGATTTAAAGATTCCAGAAAACAAAATCATATTTCAATATTATACATCAATGTATGACACTTGACAATGTAGTGGTAGGTCCATAGAAGCTTCCTACACCTGTAAAACATGATATACTATTTAATTTTAAAACCCTTGTTTTTATGCTCTTTCGAATGGAAGGTGCATCACCAAGGAAATATTTTTTTAGGAATGAGATTGAAGGAGTGATGAGGTGTTCTTACAAGGTAATGGGGATGAATTGATTCCATTAACAAGAGTAATAATTTGGATCTTTTTACAATAGTGAATATTATTATCTACTCCCAACCACCCATGTCTTGATTATAATTATTCATTAAATCTTTCAATACTTTTTATTTCCAAACAAGGTGTTTCTTCTGATGGATAATCCTAAACAACTGACTCATGTTTTATATAAATGTCATCATTGTACCTAATGGTATGTAATAAATTATTCTATATATCATTTACTTCTATATTAAAAACTCCTTCCAAGATGTGCCTTTCACTTGATATTTTTGTTTAGTTATTGGTATTTTTGTAATTATATTTTAAATTTGATTATGAAAATATGAGTTTATATGTTAATTATATTTAATTATGTCATATAATATTATAATATTTCTAAAACAATTAAGATCATAAAGTTCATACATAATTTTCAAATATTTTGTGGGATGTTGAATTTATAAGAAACAATCAATGTTATATATGTTAAATACAAGTTTCATTTTTTTTTCAAATATCTAGGTTTTTCCCTCATTCTAATCGTACGACATAAAATATCTATAATACTGTTAAGATATATTATTTCCCCATACACATGTAACCATCTCCTTCAATTTTTCCCTCTAATATCTACTCCCATTCATTTCATCCATTGGGATACTTGATTACCCTTAGATTTCATCAGAACCTATAATCTCACTCCCCAATATTCTTTATTTCTTCATGTGTGAACCCCACCATCTTGGGTTAACCTCCTTGACTAACAGTATTAAGAAACTATAATGTTATATGTGGATTGATATATGTTTTTTCACAAAAGGACTTTACTACCACATTTTTTTCTGCTATATTTTTATAAAATTGTAACTTTTGTTTTGAATTAAATCACTAAAGTGGAATAACCTATGTTTTTTCAAATTTCATATAATCTATAATTTCCATCATAGTTAAATACATTGATTTTTTTTGTAATTTCATATTATTTTTCCTCCATTTTTTTAGAAATCATATTATACATCATACATTCTATTTTATATACTTTGAATCATGTATTCAAATTACAAAAATGTAAATTTACGTTAAAAATATTCTCTTAATGGAAAATAAAATTTTATATTATTTCATTTAATTTATTCATGCATAAAAATATAGTATATAATTTTTTGGGTACTAAAAATCAACTTTTCACTATACTTTATAGGGATTTTTTCTACATTTCTATAAAATTAATTTGAAATTTGATTCTTTTTCAAATAATTCTTAGTATATTTATACCCCTATATCCAAAAAAACTCTTCACATTTAGTTGTCTTAAGTTTCAAATTTTCATTCATTTGTGAATATATGTTTATATATATGGTTGATTCTAAATAATGATTAAGTGGTTTGGTTATTGAATAAGTGTTTGAGTAGTATGGGTTCTATTTAATCATTTATAAAAAATGTAAATGTTTCTATCCTAATAACTTCTTTCGACCAAAGATCAGAAAAGGGAAAGCATATATCCCTTGGAATTTATGAATATTTATATTAATTTATGGATATATTGAATGTTATTGATGCTTTCCTAGTGCCATTTTAAAATTAATAAAAAAAAATTTGATAGGGAATAAATAAGGAGAAGATTATAACACGAATTCATAGAAGAAATGATCTTGATCATGGAGAGAAAGAGAGAGAATAATATCAATGTTAGGTATAATTATGTATGAGATTATATCAAGAATACCCCCTTTATTATTCATCCATTTGTATTATCTTGAAAATATTTACACATATAGTATCTATTACTTGGGTATTTATTTTTAGGTGATAATTATAACATTATGATAAATAGTAGTTTTAGATTTTCCATGACCATTAATTTGATCGTCATAACTATTAATAAACAGATTTTTTGGATTCATTTTAATGAGTTTTTATATCTTAGTTTTTTTTATACTGTTGTAGAGAATATCCTGTTGACTTCCAGAAATATTGAATATGATATTGAAGTGGTGATATTTAAGTAGAAAAAATATATCCATTAAACTTATGCAATCATCATAATCTAGTTGTAATGGTATTAGTTATTATTATCTATAATATATTCTATTTTTAAGTCTAATTATTATTAGTATGGTGTTATAAAGAATTATTATTTAGTTACAAATTATTTTTTAAATTATATTAGCTTTACCCTATTTATCTTTTTCCTAGGTATTTTAAGGCATTGCATATGACCATATGGTGGGGTTGACTTGACTGGGCTCATCATGTGTATCATGTTATTGATTTCAATAGGTCATCTTTTTTCTTCAATGATTCATCAGTGATTGAGGATTACCTTAGTATTATGATTATTTATTAAAAACTATAATATTTTACTTCATCTATTCCTATTGAATTTTACCTTAGTTTTATTATTATTTATTAGTTGATTCACTATATTTATTATTCTCCATGATTTTATTTTGATCACATGATCATCAGTCACAAAATTTTCTTTCCATCTCTTACTCTTGTGTATGTATATTCATATCATATTATTCTTCAAATTTTCTTCAACCAAGATTGTTTTACCAGAATCATCTAATCCTAGCGTGTGGACTTTAGGTGAAATGGTATTTGATCATTGGGTGAACCTCATTCTCATACTATATTCTCACAAACCATATTTCTTTGTTAGAGCACTATGTACTCCATCCAATTATCAATGTGATATTATCTCATTGTATGACCCCTCAGTATGGGTTTTTATGTTATAATTGTCATACTTTTTTCAGTTATCTTGAACAATTTTATCTATGATTATAACCTTCTAATAGTTACTTCATGAGAAAGAATCACCAAATCGCCTCTTTCTGAGTTACTAATTATTCATTTATCTAAGAATGTCAATATATTTATTTATATCTGATCAAATTAATACAAAATAATTTGTCTCATAGTATCTTCTCTCCATATTTTGTGTAACTAATAATTTAGGGAATCATGTCATCTTAGGTGTGATGTATATTAGATCCGTTGTCATTTTAGTCAATGTTACATCCTTATTCATTGTTAGCCACTGTATTCAAAGTATACGTCCTCCAAAAGTTGTGGATACCATGCTTATATTTTTTAGATTAACAATCGATAATATTTGCACCATTTTTTTCATAGGAATTGTGATTATAAACTTTTAATTATAAATCCACTCTTTTACATGCTAAACTATTTTTTACCTGCTCCCAAATACCTTTTATCTTCTAGATTATTCACATTTGGGAAACAAATGTGGTTGATAGTTCTTTTTATTATTTATCACTAGTCATAAATAAAAATTGTGCAATGAAACCAATCAATACATTTATTTTTCTTGGATTTTATACCATTGTACATATCACCATTTTTTCAATCCACCTAATTTTTTAGTAGGTGGTGTTGGAGAACTTTTAATTTTTGAGGTCTTTAAATTTTTTTCATTTTTAATACACCTGAAATTGATTTTATCTATTTATTTATATTTTTATATGTTAGTAAGTTTCATTTTCATTAACTAAAATCACACAATAAAATTTCATAGATAATATAATGACTTTTTATGATAATCAAAACATTACATTTTGTTTGATTATCAGTGGCCACTTTCAAAGGATCTAATGATATGATTCTTGTGAGGTGAGATTGGTATGTAGATAGGATATGGGTACTTCATTAGGATTTGGGTCATTATAATGGTGTGGGATATCCCTCAAATAAATAATTATATTTCTCCCGTAGAGATGTGAGGTGTGGGTTATCTATGATGGGGAGGTTTCTCAAAGCCCCATTTTGAGGTGTAGGCCAATATTTTCAGGGAAATTAGTTGGTATTCCCTTCAATTTTATTTTTTCATTACTATGTTTTTTGTTATTCATTGTGATTGGAAACTCCCTTGGTTATTTTATACAAATCGACCAGTTGAGGATCTCATGATATGGTTGTGGAATTATTTCCATTCATAAACCCTGTATCATAAACATGATACAAAATACTTTTTGACCATTATCCTGTTATTTTGGTGGGCATAGAACACTGTTAATGGATATTCATTTTCATTTTCCCTATTTTATATGTAAATATATATTAATTAATTTCCTTTTATTTATTTCATTAAAAAAATAACTAGCCCTTTTTGTTCGTGTACAATGATTTTTTTCTGAATAAAACATAGCTATATTTGAAGTTAAATTCAACTATTAAGACTGATATTACAATTGATTTATTATTTTTTAATTTCATAATATATTATTTATTTATATTTATGGATATCATAACTATGTTTTAATGTATTTGTTTCATGTTTTTATTCATTTAAATGATTTTAAATACAATCTTGAGAATGGATATTATTTTTAACTACATATCATGATAATTGTAGTGGTCAATTTTGAATAACATGATGCTAATGTAAAATTACATTATCTATAAAGTAGAAATCATTCAACATGAGTGATGTATCTTCAAACATCTCTCAGTTTTACATATCAAATTTTATATTTCTTTACATTTAATTTCTTGTTATGTGGTGTATTAAAAAAATTATGTAGTTGTTGACTCATGAACATCCAAACATCATATAATGCTATAAAAACTCATAATATTTATATGGTTTCTATTATGATGCTTCTAAATATTTTTATTCATTCATTATAATGAATTTTCTCTAAGGAGTAACATATTTTTCAAAAGTCTATTCTTCAATGTCAATTGTTGTCTATATATTGTATATGAATTTTTCCCTTTTTCCCTATTCAAATTTTTATTTTTTTATGGTTGTCAGTTGCATATTTTTTATATTTAGATTATTTTTTATCATAATGTTTATAGATATTTACTTGTATTTCTATATGTTATCTGGATATTTGATATTAAAAATTAAGTATTCATTTACCCGTTTTTCTAAATTGTTTGTGTGCATCATTGAATAATTTCTCTCATATAAAGATATCGGGAAGAAACACATCATAATAATATTCACTCTATGTAGGAAATAGAATATCATTTTACATTCAGAAGTGAAATTCTATATTAAAAAATCATTTCGAGGTATCATAATGAATCTCATACCTTGACAAATAATTATATTTTGATTTCTTGCATTATAAAAAAATATTATATTTTAAATTACATAATCAATCATTCCTAATATAGGTTATGTGTTAGATTAATGTATAATCTCCTTAGATATGATTATACAAATGAGAACATCCTAAGAAACTTCCCCAAAATATATACATGCATGCCCAATGATAATACATCATATTTTATGAGATATTTCATAATATATTTTATGTTTCAGATAGATACAGAAGCTCATTGTATATGATTATAAAATCATGAAAATCTCAAGAAACATCTCCAACATCTATATATACAATTTTGAGAACTTCTCTTCTAGAACCATAACATCTCATATGAAAACAACATTATTTTATTCTAGTAAATAGAGTCTTACATCGATATCTTATTTTTTTGTATTTACTATAATCAATCAAAAATATATGTGAATGGTAGATGGATTAATTTTTCACCTATATTTTATGTATACAGGGATGATTTAAAAAAATTATATATTTAATTATATTCATAAGTGTCCTGATTTTAAAATTATTACTATTAATTTCATTAATTTAAAATAAAATATTAGATTGAATAATTAGTAATTGAATCAAAATCAAA
Source organism: Viscum album (assembly GCA_963277665.1). Taxonomy (NCBI): domain Eukaryota; kingdom Viridiplantae; phylum Streptophyta; class Magnoliopsida; order Santalales; family Viscaceae; genus Viscum; species Viscum album. The sequence goes on along the minus strand of OY728120.1, from coordinate 1,402,673,935 downwards.
TATTAGGTTGAATAATGAGTAACTTAATCACATAATTCATTAATGATTTCAAAATTTTGTATAATATAATTACTAAATTTATAAATTATTACCTAACTTGAATGTTCATAACTATGTTGTAGAATTCATCATTGAGTTATTGAATTTATAACCAACCACACAACATAGAGAATTCATTACTGTGATGTGCACAACATAGTAACACAATACATTATAAATTTTCTAATATTGCGGATCATATAGTTATAATTCCTATAATTAAATTTATCACATGTAATTATAATGAATCTATTTATTATTAAATTCTTTTGGGTATTAATGTATAAAATTTCTCTCATAATTTTCATCATGAATCATTTGATATAAAAATATTATTATTATAAACCATTTTTGAGTATTGAATTATATTGAGTATTACTAGTACATATTCTATGATAATATAAATATTTTTTTTTATTTGTATATTGACTTATTTTATCATATAGTTTCTCAAATTATATGTATTAATAGTTTCTGTTGACTAATATTGAATAAATTTTATATGAAGAAACTAAATTAATATATAATGATTAATTTTTTAGGTTTATTAATGTATATAACAGCTCTAATATTCTATAATCAAAAATTCATTTTAGTTTTTTTTTACAGTTCTCCCATGTGACAGTATATTGATTTCAACTCACATTTCAATGCTTTGAATCAAGAATTTAGGTTTCTTATTTTCCAGGATATTCCTTGGTTACTATTTACTAGAATTCTATTTTACTATAAATCGGGTAAAGAAACATGTGGTAAAGGGTTAAATAATGTTTTTTTTATGGAAATTGGAGGATGATAGAAGCTTGAAATTGAAGGTATTTTCTACCCACATTCACATGAAATGTTTGGATAGAACATGATATTTGGATTTGAATATTGTTTTTTGTTAAATGATAAACATTTAACTAATTATATTTGAATGTTTGAATATTAATTGATCTAAAAATTAAAAAGTTCATGTGTTTTGATGATATCTAGGTGTCTTTTTTGATGTTCCAAATTATTTTTATTAGGGTATAGGGTGGAGACCTATTTTCCATTTCTAGAAACTAGAGGATTTATCCATGATTCTAAACCATGGTAGTAGACCATGTATTTTTTCTAGAAACTGGAAGATATATCAAAGATTTTATATTATGGTTTAGACCTGTTACCATAGTTTAAACATTATAAATATACTTATAACCATTATTTCAAACCATGATTATAAGTCAGAATGGATGAAGATATTGACATGGTTTAAACCATGGCAGTGGACCTATTTCCATAGTTTGAAACATTGCTATAGACATATAGCCATAGTTTCAAACCATGGATATATGTTTTCATCGCATAATCTATTACCATTATTTTAAATTGTTGTTGTAGGTGAAATTTCACTATTGTAAACGATGAAAATAGTCGTGGCCCAATTACCACCATAATAAGAGCCACAGTTCTACAAACCGTGGAAATAGGTAATAACCCTAGTTTCTGGACATATATCCACTGTTATAAACCATTTATATAACATGAATTTATAGTAGTGTTTCTATAAGTACATGTCCATATGAATTACATAATATTAAGTTAATTCAAGAATTCACATTGAGCATATTTTCAGGTTTAGAATATTAGAGAATTTTGGCCATATCTATTTCATTTAATTTAAAAAATTACAACGTAGACACTTCCACTTAGTATCCATTTTTTCTTAATATTAAAACTCTAAAAAAACATGTCTACTTCCATGTTTTAGACAACATTACTTTTACTTGATCACATCATTGACCCTATTCATCTTTTAGTCCTGTGAGAAACATTTCAAAATTTGGGGTGATCTTAAAAAATAAGGGTTATAAAATATGGAATGGAAAAATTATCCCATCAAAAAATACAAATCAATGAAACCATACTTTTCAATCATAACATACCTCATTAAATCACAAAATTTATGAATAACACGTAGAAATCATAAATCATAAAGGTAAATTATGGCATCAATATCCTACTTATAGTGTAGATATCACTGCTATGTTGGGAGTTACGTTGGAATACTCATCATAGTATATTTCTTAAATCTCTTAGGAGAAACATTTACATTTACCTTAGTCACTTTACCCAATGCATTGGAGATATATCTCGAGCTCACCCATCCTATGATTATCATTGAACCACCCGTATAGTTAAAAAATTCCAAACAACCATAACATAATCATAACACATAACACAAGAATAAAAGAAATATAACATTTCCACATTCTGATCACAATATATCAAATCAATATATTGAAATAAACAATTCTTTAACAAACCATTTTCAAAACTATTTAAAACATTTACTAAATAGGTTTTTGGAATAAAAGTGTCTCATACCACATTGAAACATTTAAAGGAACTAACATTTTAAGAAATTATGGTCCATATAAATAAATCCAAAAAATGAATTTTAAAACATTGAACTTAATGAGAAAAATTTAGAATAATAAATATTTAAAACATTTAAAATGATATTTTAGTAAAAAGTTCCTTTCCAAATGAGAGATGATTTAATGAAAATAATTGAGGAATAACATTAATAAAAACTTATAATATCATGAGAAAAATGATATTCATGATATAATATGTCAAAGGGAAGAATATACACCATAAAAAGTGAATCGGTGTATAACAACAAATAAGTCTCAATGGAATGTAAATTGAGACAAACTCCCTTGCAAAGTTTATATCCTTGGATAAAGGATGAATCAATGACATAATTATGTGTGAAAAATAAGAATGCACCAAATATAGGTAGATATTAAGTGTAAAACAATCATAGGTCATTCAAACATATTCTTATCATGACATAATCAAGAATTATAAGTTTAACCCAAAGAATTGAAGTTGGGATAAGAAGTTCTCTTATAGAAATTCGACGGCCTAACAACGTCACTTTAAAATTTATAAAATTAGTTGACGAGAGAGAAAAGGGTATCTCATCCCATGTACATAAAATGTATTGAAATAAGGTTATATAAGAACATATAACAACATGCAATAAAGGAAATTAAAAGACATGACATAAAAGAAGTCTTCCACTAAAAGAGTACAGTGAAAGGTTCCCTTAACGATTTGGTAACTTCCGAAACATACACCACATGAAAAAAGGATCATAAAATAAAAATTTAAATACCCATAAATAAAATTATATTACACAAATAATACAATCATGGTAAGTATATACAGCACAAAAAATTAAATAGTGGAAAATATAGCATGAATCTCATAGGAATAAAAAAGTGAGATGAAAACCCTTTACCATGTTGTATTCAATCGAGTCGTATGAATAGAAGTTAATTACCACCAAATGAATAAAATAATACCATGTATATAAATAGAATAATGATAATATATATCAAATGGAAGTACACAATACACTACATTCAGAATATAATTGGAGAACAATGGAAACCTCACGGAATTAAAAGTGATATAAGAAACCCCATAACTCGTGTCTGACTGGACTCATTTATTCCTTGTTCTTTTTGAATAATAAAGTTAAGTTAATATATAATTTATTAAGAACCTTTTTAAAGTTTATTTTTTATTTTATATCACTTATTACCATGTTATAAACATTATGCAATCATTTATGTTATTAATGGTCATTTTGTCGATATTTGGTACTTGAGTAAAAAATGAACTTTTTATATTTACAAGTTGTCCATGTAGTCAAAAGTTCATTTTCTATAGAATTATATTCATGATTTATATATCATATATATCATTTATATATATAGTTTATCTATATATATATTTATAATTGTACATAATATTTGGAGATAAGAAATGAAATGTACCGTTCATGGAGAGGGTAAGCCGTGCGTACGCATGAACGCTAATTTAATTTCTATTTCATATTTAATGGAATTAAAATTAATGATAAATAGGTATATTATAATTACAGTATATTATAATATATAATTTCAATAACTCTATTGTTTATACGTTCCTCATGTGGCATGAACGAGTCATATCACTTTGAGGGGGCGGTAGTCCGCACTTCCACAAATGAAATTATAGCGTTTACCCATTATGGAAACCATAAAGGTATGGTATAAATGAAAAATAAAGAAGTAAAGAAATTATATAAATATAATATATATCACTGATAAATAAATTTCCATCCTAATGGCCATCATAAGAGGTGGTAGTAGAATAGTGAACAATCATCGTTTCGTGAGGTAGTTGTTCACCGTCCACAAAAATAGTATGTTTTTTACCCATTATATGGAGGTGTGTGTAAGTGTAGTTATAATAAATATCCTAGAAACAACCTAGTATATTTATGATAATGGTTCTGTTTTAAAATAAAGTAATGAATGGAGTTTAGGGGGTTGGAGAATTAAAATAAAAGAAAAGAACTTAAGAGAAGACGTCAACTTTAAATTGGGTATCTCCCTTTGGTTTAAACCAAATGGTTTACATGAAGTGCATTTTGACTAAGGTAAGGATTATAGGAGGAAGATATGGATGTAGGAAGATTAATTGGGAAGAGGTTGTATGAGTCAAGAGGCTAGAGAAGTGTGAGGAATGTGTTATAAGTGAGGGCTTTTTATAAGGGGAGGAGGGGCTCTTTAGAAATGTTTGAAAATATTATTTTATTATATAATTATTTTCGGTTTCTAAAGGCCCAAAACTGATTAAAGTAAAATATAAGATGACTCATTTTCGAAATAAAGTCATCCAATAATAATTGGATAGTTTTTTGATAGTATTTTAATATTTAAAATTTTATTTATTTATATATTTCATTAATGAGATAAATACTGCATCATTATTTTGTCAAAAATAATTATATTTATTTGATGTCAAAATATTATAAAAAATACCATCATGTATGAAATATTTTTATATTTCAAATGAATATTTATATTCTAAGAGATATCTTATATAACCCCAAGAAAAAATTGATTTACTAAAAGATATATGTTTATGTCATTTTTTTCTTAACTTTAAATAAATTAATATAAATTGTCATTATCACGCTTATGTGGCTCCATGGGGTCCCAAAATCGATCCAAGGATGCCCATGGTTTCCCATGTATCAACAAATTGGATTATTACACATTTTGGGGTAATTTAATATTATTATAATATAATTTGTTAAACTTATTTACCAAATATACCCTTTAACCATGGTAAATAAAATATTTAACGAAATAAATATTCATAATATCTAAAAATTAATAGTTACATATTTACACAATTTGGACCACCTGATTCCAAATATGGAATAAATTTTTCCAAATTCCAAATACACAAGTGGTAGAAATTAATTTAAAATTAATTCCCGTGGTCCAAATAAAAAGAATGTTTTTAAGAAATAATAACAATTAAAAGACTCACACTTGTTTGTACCCAATTTCAAAGTGAAATTACTTCCAATGAAAAAAAACGGATTAATTGGAAAAAATATAATATAACTACACTTTTAAAACCAATTAAAAATATAATCTAACCACATTATTAAATTAGATTAAATGGTAGTTTTGAATTAAAATACAGTATTTTTCACAATTCATTAAAAAAAATTTTATCATAAAAAATGCCAAAAATTTAACCAAAGTAAATTTTGATGTCTCGATTCTACATAAAAATTATATTTTGTAAACTATAATATATAAAAGTGAGAAAAAGTTGATTAAAAAAGGGTTCTCCATCAAAAGGCGATAAATGAAACTTTCATGAATATTAGAGAATTTATGATTAAAATTAGATTCATTCAATTTTTAGCCTCTAAATTTTATTGAAAAAATGTAAAAATATTTAACGAACATGTATAATAATATTGTAGTTATTTCTATTCATTCTTGCCAATACAACGGTTAGACGTTAATTACCATTTAAAATAATATTATATTATTATTTTCTAGCACGACCCAATGTTGTGTGCAACAAAAGATTTCGAAGAAACTCATTGTTAGGTATTGGGTACGCCATCGAATATAGAATCCCATTTAAAGAAAAAATAATATTTAATTCATAAATATTAATAAATATTAAAATGTCAACGGAGACAAAAGATACTATGATTCAATGAAAACATGGATATGGAAGAGAAAATAACTCTCATTGATTAATAGATAGTGATATAGAACTTGATCATGGAATGTTGACCACCACAATACCATAAATGTTTAGTTGGGTAAATGTTTGATGATAACAGGGAACTTATAAAATTTTTTCTTCAAGATCCTTTTCATAATGTTGAATAATTTTACTGATAACTAGACTAAGATTGTAAGGAAATATACTTTTTCGGTATAGTGTCATCCTTTAATAAAATTCGTCCACAAACTCATATTTTCTCCAAATGGTAATTATTAATGATGATTTGGTCACACCTGAAGTGCTAGAATCAACATCTAGAGTATCACATAATCTAAAAAAGATGAACTATATTTTCCCCTATCTTTAGACATTAAGAAAAACCAAAACTGGTTAGTACAAGATCAGATAATCCCCCAAAGGATAATCCTTTATAAAAATAAATACAACTCTTAATCCCATGAATTCAACAAATGGAAACCAAAGTTTCATGAAAGAACATTAAATATACAATTTTTCTTAAAATTATTCAAAATAATCCAAACTAATATTGAATCCCAAAACTCGGAAGGATTTAATCACATAGTATTTCATAGTAAATCTTATCATTTATCTCCAAAAACATCGACTACTCTTAAAATCTCATAATGAAGTGTAATTAAGCTAATCAAATATTATTTTTGATAGGTTAATCATTTACATAAATAACCCAAATAACCTTAAAAACATAGATTCTTCCAAAATAAAATTTCAACCATTAATCAACAGAAGAAAAGATAATTGTTCCTTGAATAAAATTTTCATATATCAAATTTAAAGGTTATACATACTATAAAAAGTCTTCCAATTTAATCCCCTCATGAAAAGAGACATTCTAGTTTTATTCATTTCATGATCCTATAATGTACCATAACTCTTGAATCCCCTATATTTAGACTTTTTACTCATTCAACATTATTCATGATCCATTATCCATTATTTTACAACAAATTCCATAAAAATTCATTCCCGCAAACAAAATAATTAATCATGTACTAAGTTAGATAATGTCAAAACATCATATAAGAAATAATTCATACCTTTCATTAGTCATTGTATGTTTTTTCATATTCAATTAGAATGACATTAGGAATTGGTAAAAATATATTTGTACAATCGTGCAGATCCCATTCCTGAACCTTATTTTTAGGACATCTATTTGTATAATGACCATAAACACCACATTTAAAACATTCAATTAATCCTTCATAAATAACTTCTTTCCCTTTCTTGGAGTCAACTGGACGCTTCATTTTCCCATGGAAGGTTCTATATTTATGACCTTCATTACCACATATATAGCATCTTACCTTACCTTAAAATAATTTTCATAACTGTTTCTTTCCACATCCTTAACACATAGTTTTTTTAATATACTTACATTTATGATTATTACCTAATGTTCTGTAGAGATTTTTTCATGTATATATGATGCCTTATAAAAATCACTGAGGTTCAGGTGGTCAATCATGACTCTAGAGATTTGGTTGAGAATAATCACAAGAGTCATCATTGTAGCTGCCATTACATTCAGATTCTCATTCAGAAAACCATCACAGTTTTCTTCACATCCACTATTTCTTTGGTGCCAACTAGATCCTCCCATTTACTAAAACTAAATTTTTTAGTGTGAGTATATCAGAAAAAGTAATCATATAATATCTTACGAGGAGGGTAAATAATAAGATAGACTTATTCATGTTATCTTAAACTTATTCAATTTATCTAAAATAACTATGAATCTTTCTAATATTCTAACAATTATGGTTATGTCACTTATGCTTAAATAACACCCTAACCTCTAAAGTTATCTAAACCGAACACTGATTCCTATTATAAGGACCTGACCTAAAATATTTCATAATATTGAGCTAAGTCAAGAATTCACATTAAGGATCTTTTCAGTTTTATATTTTTAGAGAATCAGGACATATCTATTTAATTACATTTCAAAAATTACAAATTAGACACTTCTACTCAGTATCTATTTTTTTATAAAATAAAAACTCTAAAAAAACATGTCTCGTTCCATGTTTTAGACAGCATGACTCTTCCTTGATCCCATCCTTGACCCTATTCATCATTAAGTCCTATAAAAAACATTTAAAAACATGGGGTGAGCATAAAAAGCACAACATGGGATATAAAATCAGGAAAGGAAACATTAACCCATAAACAAATAAAAATCAATGAAACCATGATTTTCAATCATAACATACCTTAGGAAATCGTAAGATTTATGAATAACACATAGAAATCATAAATAATGAAGGTAACTTGTGGGATCCATATCATTCTTAAATTATAGCTATCATAGATACATATAGAGTTACATTGTAGTACCAATCATAGTATAATACGAAAATCTCTTCAGAGAAACATTTACGATTACCTCCGTCACATTACCCAATGCATTGGAGAGAAATATCAGGCTCACATTCCATAGATTTATCACAGAACCACCCGTATATGTAAAAAATTCCCAAAAAACATAAAATAATCATAGCACATAACACAATCATAACAAAAAAGATAACATTTCCATATTCCAATCACAATATATCAAATATTTATATTGAAATAAACTATGCTTTATCAAACCATTTTCAAAACCATTTAAAACATTTAATAAAGAGTTTTTTAGAATCAAAGTGTCCCACAACTCTTTGAAAATTTTATAAGAATTAACATTATAAAACATTAATGTCCATATAAATAAATCCAATAAACCATTTTTAAAACATGGACATTAATTAGAAATATTTAGAAGAATAAATCTTTAAAAAATTTAAATTGATATTTTAGTGACAGAGTTCCTAACCAAATGAGAGACGCCTCAATACAAATAATTGAGGAATAAAAATAATAAAAGATTATAATATCATGAGAATAAATATATTAATGATATAATATGTAAAAGGGAAGTATATAGACCATATAAAAGTGAATTAGTGTATAAAAACAAATAAGTCTCAATGGAATGTAAATTGAGAAAAAGTCCCTTCCAAAGATCATATCCTTAGATTAAGGACAATTCAATTAAATAATTATGTGTGACAAATAGTAATACACCCAATATAAGTGGATATTAAGTGTAAAACAATCACAGGTCATTCACACATATTCATAGCATGACATAATCAAGAAGTATAAGTTTAACCCAAAGAAATGAAATTTGGTTAAGAAGTTCTCTTATAGAAATTCAACAGCCAAACGACATCACATTAAAATTAATAAAAATAGTTGATGAGGGAGAAAATGTTCTCTCATCACATGAACATAAAATTTAAATCAATAAGTACATAGAAAAAATATCCCAATTTATGAAAAGGGAAATTAAAAGACATGACATAAAATAATTCTTTAACTGAAAGATTAAGGTGAAAGGTTCCCTTACCGATTTGGAAACTTACAAAAAATACACCCCATGAAGGAAGGATCATACAATGAAAATGAAAATAACCATAAAATAAATTATATTACACAAATAATACAATCATGGGCAGTAAATACACCACACAAAAGGAAATTGTGGCAAATATAGCTTGAATTTCACAGGAATAAAAAAGTGAGATGAAAACCCTTTACCACATTGTAATCAATCGAGTCGTATGACCAAAAGTTAATAACCACCAAATGAATCAAATAACACCATGAATATAAAGATAATCATGATAATATATATCAAATGGAATTACACAATAAACTACATGCAATAGAAAAGTAGTGAACAATGGAAATCTCATGGAATTAAAAGTGAGATAAGAAACCCATTACCTCGTGTCCGACTTGACTTGTTTGTTCCTTGTTCTTCCTGAATAATAAACATATGTTAATTTATAAATTCATTAGAAAACTTTTAAAGTTTATTTTTCATTTTATATCACTTATTACCATGTTATAAACAATATTCAATCATTTACATTATTAATGGTCGTTTTGTCGATATTTGGTACTTGAGTCAAAAATGAACTTGTTATATTTATAAGTTTTCCATGTGGTGAAAAGTTCATTATATTTAGAATTATATATATGATTTAGATATCATATATATCATATATATCCAGCATATATATATATATGTATGTGTGTATGTATGTATTTATAACATTTCATAATATTTGAACATAAGAAATGAAATGCACCGTTCATGGAGAAGGTAAGTTGTATGTATGCATGAATGCTACTTATTTCTATTTAATAATAAATGGAATGAAAAATTAAATATAAATAGTTATATTATAATTATAGTATAATATCATATATAATTTTAGTAACTCCATTTTTATATGTTCCACGTATGGCATGAATGAGTCATATCACTTTGAGGGGCCAGTATTCTGCACTTCCTCAAATTAAATTATCGGGTTTACCAATTATGGAAACCATAAAGGTATGATATAAATTAAAAATACAGAATCAATAAAACAATATAATTATAATATATATCACATATAAATACATTTCCATCTTAATGGCCACCATAAGAGGTGGTTGGAAATGATTGGACAATCATCATTTCATGAGGCAGTAGTTCGTCATCCACAGAAATAGTATATTATTACCCATTAAATAGAGGTGTGTATAATTTTAGTTATAATTATTCTTAAAAAAATACTAGTATATTTAGGATACTGGTTTTGTTATAAAAGAAATTAATAAAAAGATTTTAGGGGTTATAGAAGTAATATAAAAGAAAAGAACTTAATAGAAGACATTACCTTAAAATTGGGTATCTTCCTTTGGTTTGAACCAAAAAGTTTACTTGAAGTCCCTTATGACTAATGTAAGGCTTCTAGATGGAAGATATGGATGTAGGAAGATTAATTGGTCCGAGTTTTGACATTCCAAGGGGCTTGAGAAGTGTGAGGAATGAGTTATAGGTGAGAGCATTTTATAAGGGGGAGGAGGGGCTCTTTAAGTAAGTTTGAAAATATTATTTTATTATACAATGATTTTTGGTTTATAATGGTCCAAAACTCATTAATGTCAACGATAAGATGACTTATGTTAGAAATAAAATCATCCAATAATAATTGTATCGGTTATAGATATTATATTAATCTTTATAATCTTATTTATTTAAATCATTCATTAATGAGGTAAATACTGCATCATTATTGTGTTATAAATAATTTTATTTATTTGAAGTATAAAAATTTAAAAAAAATACCATCATGTAAAAAATATTTTTAAATTAAAAATTAATATTTATATTTGAAGGCATAACTTATATAACCCCCTGTAATAAATTTATTTACTAAAAGATACAAGTTTATGTCATTTTTGTCTTTAGTTTAAATTAATTTATATAAAGTGTCATTATAACTCTTAAGTGGCTCCATGGGGTCCCAAAATTTACCCAAGGATGCCCATGGTCGGACATGTATCAACCAATAAGATTAGGAAACATTTTAGGGTAATTTAATGTTATTATAATATTATTTCTTACCCTTATTCACCAGATTTACCCTTCAACAATGGTAAATAAAATATTTATCGGTGTAAATATTGATAATGTATAAAAAATTAAAGTTACTATTTAAACAATTTGGAAATACTAATTCCAAACATGGAATCGAATTTTCCTAATTCAAAACATATATGTGGTAAAAATTAATTTTAAATTAATTCCCTTTGTCAAAACCAAAAGCGTGTTTTTATGAAATAATAACTATCAAACTTTTTTCACTTTTTTAAGTCCAATTTCAATGTGAAATTAATTACAATGACCAATATTTGATTAATTGGTAAAAATATAATCTAATTAATAATTAAAACCAATTATAAAGATAATATAACCATATAAATAAATTATATTAAAAGGCATTTTCAATTAAAATACAGTATTTTTCACTATTCATTAAAAATGAATTTTATCAGAAAAATTGCCAAAAATTTACAAAAAATAAATTTTTATGTCCCAATTATAAAGAAGAAATTTATTTTTTAAAATAGAACAAATAAAAGTGGCCAAACAATATTTAAAAATGGATAACCATCAAAAGGCGATAAATCTACCTTTTAATGAATATTAGAGTATTTATGCTTAAAATTATATTCAGTCACATTTTAAGCCTATAAATTTTATTGGATTAATGTAAAAACATTTAAAAACATGTATAATCATATTTTTGTTAGTTCTATTCATTTCTTCCAATAAAATGGCTATACGTTAACTACCATTTAAAATAATATTATATTATTATTTTTTAGTATGACCCAAAGTTGTGTGCAACATAAGATTTCAAAGAAACCTGTTGTTGAGTATCAGGTAAGACATCGAACATAGAATAACATTTAATGTAAAATTAATATTTTATTCCCAAATATTAATAAATAGGAAAATTATATATTCTTTATTTACCTAGGATGTTATATTTCCAAGAAACTGAAGTAGAAATTGGTTAGTGTGCATGCGATAACATAACCCACTAATGGGGAAGCTTTTTTAATTTATTGTTATTAATACTTAAAAGGACATGGATGTGTACTGATGGAAAATGAAAAAAATGATTTCTCATGTTCTGTGATAGTTATATAATCACGAAAAAAACAACCATACTTATGAACTGGAGTTAGATATAGTCATATTTTCTTTGAATATATAGATATACTATATTTATAGAAAGATATTATATATATACCTAGACCACTAATGTTTGAATTATATATCCACATAAACGGAGTTTAAAATATGTCGGTGAAGATGGTTAGAGATAATCGAGGGCTACAATTACTCTATTTACTACAATCCAGGAAGGTAGAATAAGGTATAAGATTATCTTAGTAGAAATAATAAACTACTCTGTCCATGATATATATTTGGAAAATCCTTATATTTTTGGATTTAAAATGAATAGATTTGTAAATAATATTGGTAGGTAATACATACTACCTTTACCAAATGATTTTTCTACCATATCTCCGAGAGACAATTTACCATGAACAAAGGGATGATCTGGATCATCAAAAGACTGTGAAAGTAGGAAAGGAGGGGGAGCTTTATGAATTATACAATAAAGAATATGGTGTCCTTCTATTTATAACTAGAATTTATGAACCTTAATCACCTAAGACAAATAAAGATCTATTAGATGATGCACATATAATGCATTTCTCTATCAATCCTGGAAGTACCAAGATGCAATGAGGCCATCAAGAGAACTTATTTTGGGAAAACATAAGGAAGGAGATAACTACTTATAAATAAAATTTCTTCGTATATTAAAATGTTGCGGAATAGTGATAGAAATCAATGTGGATGATGAAAGAATTCCTACACCCATATAGAAATGAGAGAACCGGACTATGTAATTTTTCACTAGTCTCTTCAATACATGTGAAGGAAATAAATTTATTTCTTTTGTAATCAATTGACTCACCAAAAAATCCCACTTCATCGATATTAAAGAATATTTCTTTCTTGACGAACATGTCATGATATATTAAAAGGAAGTTGTGATGTTGCATAGGGTGCCAATTTACATCATTTCTGATTTTTATCCATGGTTTAATTATAATTTTTTGAGATTTATTCAATATTCTCTGAATCATAAATTGAATTTTTGTATAACCTATCAACCCAAACTGATGGCCAAATTGAAAGGACCATTATGCTCAAGGGAATTTAAAGGTAATGGGATCAAAATATAACATTTGTTGAGTTATTATAAAAAAATATATTCCAATTTAGTAATCAAATTAATCTATAGGAATAACTATATGGAAAGTGATATATAAGTCCTACTTTTTGGGATGATGATGGTGAAAAAATGATACTTAGAAATGATCCTGTGAAACAGATGACAGAAAATGTTCTAGACATCCAAAAACATATAAAATATTCTCAGGCTATGTAGAATATATATGATGAAAACCATTTATTGGAATTGGAGTTTTAAGTTGGATAGAAGTTTTCCTTAAAATATTTCCATGGAAGAGTGTCTTGTGGTTTGAAAATAAAAGAAATCTTATCCCTTTGTAAAATATACCCATTGAGATCATTGATCACATTAGAGAAGTGGACTATCTGATAAAACATCCACCAAAATCATCTCAAGTTCATGATGGGTTCTTCATATCTATCATGAGTAACTACATAACTAATCCCTCACATGTATTAAATACACAGGTGGTTGAACTTGCGAATGACCTTTCTTTTGTAGAGCATTCAGTGAAGATCATGGATCATAGAGACAATGTTCCATAAAACCAGATAAATGAAACTATAAAAGTGATATGGTAAAATAATAAGTATGAAGTGTTTATGTGGGAACTAGAGTAAAAGATAAAACATAATTATCTTCATCTATTCCCCACTTAGAATATGAGTTAAAATTTTGTTGATTAAATTTCTGAAGGGGGAAGAATGTCACGACATAGAATTTATTAGTAATATTTTTTTCCTCAACAATGTGTTATATATTATATATCATTAAATTGATGCAACACATAGAATAAATGAAAAACCTTTATTTCATTAAATAATAACATAAAATTATTCAATATTAAACACATGAAAATTTCAAAAAATACAATGATACAAAAAATATAAAATAAGTAAAGTAGAATGGGAAAATTTGAATATATGTAACCTTCCAGAATCATCACTCCAAAAAAAATTATATAAAATAGACATGATATTTTTAAACCTATAAAAATAATATAAAAGTAAAATACATTACCTTGGGAATAATTTTATTGATTGTTTATTGAAGGAATGAAGTTGTATTTATAGAAGGTAATGCGATAGTTTGGAATAGTTACCAGATTATATGAACAATAATTTGACCTCAAATTAAAAAAAATTTACACAAATAATATTTATCATGATAAATATAATAAAATATAAATATTATAATTCCATAAAATAAATATCAAGATAAAAAACTCAAAGAAATTATAAGAAGCTTTATAATAAATAATTTTTTTATTAGTTTTGTAAAAATACTAATTTTCAAATTACATATTAATTATAACTAATTTAGAAAATTATTTAGATAAAATTTATTTCATATGTTGAATCAATGTTTTGATAATTTTCAAGGGTTATTTTTTGGTAATTTTCCGAATTATTGAAATTTTTATGTGAATAGTAAAATTACTATTTTAAAATACCACGTTTATTATTTAGTAATGATGATGGAATGAGGAATTAATAAATTTATAATTGTTTATTTTATCCCTAATTCAGTTCAATAAGATCAATGGGTCATTTAAAAACATTAAATATAATTTTCAAACCTAAAAATAATTTTCCAAATTCTAAAGTAAAATGTATTTCAATAAAATAACAATTTTTCATTTTTCCACTTTCAATTTGATTAGACTAATAATTTCATATTATAAGGTGTTTAGAAGTCTTAATATCATATTATTTATCTAAAATATATTTTATGATGTCAAAAAATCACTATTCAAAGTCTTACTGAGAATTTATATTTTATTAAATATTTTATCCTAAAAATAAACCACTCTTTAAGTTTAAATAATCCCTCTCCCTTCCCATGGGAACCCAATAATCTCCCAATTTAAAATGGAATGAATATTATAAAATACACTCTCTAAATTCCCTTATAATTATTATATATTTAGTTTCATAAAAACACAATCATAAAGAGAGTTTAGTGTCATACAAGAGAAGTGACACTATGAAAAGTGTATGTTTTTATAAGCTCTTACCTTATTTTTCCTCTTATATTACACTTCTTCCCAGTTAAATTCAAACCCAAATTGTAACACCCCAGGTAAATAAAGAATATGACATTTTCATATTTATCTATATTTGTGAATAAAATATTAATATGACTTTAAAGGGGACACTATGCTCGATGGCGTACCCAACACGCAACAACGAGTTTCTTGGGAATCTTACGTTGCACTCTAATAATAAAATAATATTATTTTAAATGGCAGTTAACATGCAGCCGTTGTATTGGCGAGAATGGATAGAAATAACTAAAATATGATTATATATGTTATTAAATGTTTTTACACTTAGTCGATAAAAGATAAAGGCTTAAAATACGGAAAGAATTCAATTTTAGGCGTATATGCCCTAGTTTTCACTAAAGGTTCACCTATCACCTTTTGATGGAGAAACCTCTTTAAATATAGTTTTGGTCACTCTTATACATTATTTTGGACCAAATAAAATCATTCTTTATAATTGGTACATCAAAATTTACTTTGTGTATGTTTTTGTTATTCTTCCGATAAAGTTCATTTTTTATGAATAAGTGAAAAATGTTGTATTTTAATTCAAAACCTCTTTTAATATAATTTATTTATATGATTAGATTATCTTTTGAATTGGTTTTGAATTGAAACCATAAAATATTTTTACCATTTTATTCAATGGTGGACTTTGGAATTAATTTCCCTTTGAAATTCGATATAAACAAATATCAATCTTTTGATATATATTGTTTCTTAAAAACACACTATTTGTTTTGACAACAGGAGTTAATTATTAAATTAATTAATTCTACTTATATTCTTTGAATTAGGTAATATAAACATCATTTTTGAATTTGGAATATCGAATATAGCTTAAAGTGAATTTTTGGTAATTTTCTGAAAAACTCCAATTTTTGATGAATAGTGAAACCACTAAGTGGTAATCATGCAAACTGATTTTTCAGTTAAATGAAAGTTTACCACTAATGTGTATTGAATTTTGAAAATCCGACATACATGGTTGTCATTAGTATGTAAAATGTGGTTCAAAGGGATGAAAATAATTTTTTGGTGAATAGTAACTTTTTTTCATTAATCGCGATTAGAGGTAATTAGTGTAATTTAAGGTAAAAAAGATATTATAAAAATATGAAAACACCATGACACTTGTCCTACCCATATTGGATGAGTCATTCCAGACCAGGAAAACCCATGGGTCGATTTAGGGGACCCTATGGAGCCTCTTGGGTGAGATAATGACTTTAATGCCTTTTTTTTAAATAAAGGTGAAAATGACACTAACATAAATTGTTTTACTTAGACAATTTTTAGATGGGGTTATACTAATCATATTTTTTCCTACAAATACTATTTGGAAAGATAAAAAGATTTCCTACATCAATATATTTTTTTTATAATTTCTAGTCATTAAATAAATTAATTTAATTATGACATCATGATGATGCAACGATGACCTCATTAATGAACAGTTTAAATAAAATGAAACGATAATATAAAATCTAAGACCTACACTTGTCCAAAAAATATTGAATGAGAATATATAGAAGCCTTATAATCTTATCTTCGAAATATATCAATGTGTGATCGTAGACATTCGAAACACTTTTGAAAATAAAATAATAGTTTCATGATTTCCAAAAGTTCCCCTCCTCTCCTCTTATAAAAGGCCCCCACCTCTACCTCATTTCACACACTCCTCAAGCCTTTGGCTCGGCCATACCCTGCCCATTTACTCTCTAAACATCCCTATACTCATCCTAGAGGATTACCTTTGGGCAGAATACTTTCAAAGGAAGCCTTTATGCTCAAATAAAAAGGAGTTACACTTTTAAAGGTAATTCATTCTCTCATGTTCATTTGTTTTATTTTGTTTCTCCAACCCCCTAAAATCTTTTTATTTACTTATTTTGTAACAACACCAGTATATTCAATATACTAGGATGTTGTTATAAGATTTATTCGAGCTAAACTCTCACAAAACTACATCAAATGGTTAAAGAACATACGGTTTCCGTGGATGGGGAAATTCTGCCTCCCGAAACGATGATTGTTCAATACTCATTTAACAGCTTAAATGGTGGCTATTATGATGTAACTATTTTAATATATGATATATAATATGCTTATTATTTCATTAAGCTTCTGTATTTTTCATTTATGTCATACCATTATTGGTTCCATTATGGGCATACACGATATCTTCATTTTAGGAAGTGCGGACTACCGCCCCTCAAAGTGATGTGATTCGTTAATTCCATATGTGGGACGTATAAAGGAAGGATTTAATTTTATTATATATGATGTTATACTGGAATTATAATATACCTATATATCATTATTATTTCATTCCATTAAAGTATGAGATAGAAATGAAAGTAGCGTTCATGCGTACGTACGGCTTACCGTCTCCATGAACGGTGCATTTCATTTCTTACCTCTAAATTATTATGTAATATTATAAATACATGTATATTCTGGATATATACGATATATATGATATCCAAATCATTAATATAATTCTGGATATTATGAAAATTTGACCACATGAACTACATGTAATTTTAAGAAGTCCACTTTTGACTTAAGAACCAAATATCGACAAAACAAACATTATTAACTTAAATGATTACATAATGTTTATAACATGGAAATAAGTGATCTAAAAGGAATAATTAACTAGAAAAATGTTCTTAATAAAGGTGAAATTAACTCAAGTTTATTATTCAGGACGTTAAAGAACGATCGAGTCAAGTCAGACCCGAGGTAAGGGATCCTACTCCTCTCTTTCTTTTTAAGTACAATCTTTTATGTCATTCCTTCTAAGCTCATATTTCATGTGATTGGGATGTTATTTTATATTAATCTTACTGTAATTTTTATTTTCATATGATTATAGACCCTATTCTATCTCATCAATCCATTTTGGAAGTTTTGAGTGGTGCCGTTAGGCTGCCGAATTTTCGTAAGAGATCTAACCTCTCTCTTTCTCTTTAAGTACTCTCCTTTATGTCACTTCTTTTAAGCTCTTATTTGTTATGATGGGGAATGTTCTCTTATATTCCTCTTGCTGTAAATTTTATTTTAATGTGATGAGATACCATATTTGATCTCATCAATCCATTTTTGGATGTTTTATGTGGCGCCGTTAGGCTGCCGAGTTTTCGTAAGGGATTTTTCATCTCACTTTTATTCCCGTGAGATTTATGCTACATTTGCACTATTTCCTTTGAGTGGTGTATGTACTGACCATTATTTTACTCATTGTGTAATATTCTTTCATTTATGAGTATTTACATCAATGTTGTATTGTCCTTCTTTGACGGGGCGTATGTTTCGAAAGATACCCATGTCGGTAAGGGAACCTTTCACCCTCCTCTTTTTAAAAGACTTATTTTGTTATGTCTTTTAATTCACATAATATTATTTTGGGATATGTTCTTCTATATCCTTATTGATGTAAATTTTATGTCCAAGTGATGAGATACTCTTTTTATCTCTCATCAACTCTTTTTCTGAATTTTGAAGTGACGCCGTTAGGCTGTCGAATTTTTGCAAGGGAACTTCTTAACCCAATTTTTATTCTTTGGGATAAACTTGTACACCTTGAATATGTCATTCTATGATTATATGTGAATTTCCTCTGACTTTTTTACACTTAATACCCAATTATATTTCGTGTATTCATTTTTCACACATAGCTATGTAACCTATTTATCCTTAATCCAAGGATACCGTCTTTGTATGGGACTTCGTCTCAATCTCCTTTCATTGAGGCATATTTTGTTTTATACAAAACCTTATTTTATACGGTGTATAAACCCCTTTGAATTTTACGTTTATCCAAAAGGAATATTTTTTATACGAAGTGTTTTACTAAACGAAAAAAGGGAATGTTTTTGTCGTACGTATGCGACGACAACGACTTTTCCGCCACCGTGAAGTTATTTGAGTTTCGGCTTCCTCTACAAGCCATACCATATTTTTAAAAGAAAAATAAATACCATGTTTTAAATTTATTTTATTTTGGTATTGAAAATGGTTTTCATAATGTTTTTATATCAATGTGTTGTATTGATATCTTGTGATTGAAAGGTGGAAATGTTATGTTTCCTTTATGCATGCTTTATGTGATACGATTATGTTGAGGTTCTTGGGCATTATTATGAAGACGGGTGGTTCCATGATAAACTAAGGGCCGGTGAGCCCGATATATCTCTCCAATGCATTGGGTAATGCAAAGGAGTGAAACGTTTAGGTTTTTCTGAAGAGATTTAGGGAATATACTATGATGGGTATTCCAAACGTAACCCAGAGGGTTACTCCCTATGTAAGAATGTTATGAATTCCTCAAGTTACCTTTATGTCTTACGATTTCTTTGATTTATTCATGGTTTGATGAGGTATGTTAAAGTGCCTATGTTTTATGGGTAAAGTGTGATTTCATTCTTATGTATATATGAACTCATGTTTCCTTTCCATATTTTTATAACCCTTACAGAGCTTTTTATGCTCATCCCATGTTTTTGAAATGTTTTTCACAGGTCAAAGGAAAGGTACATGATGTGATGATAGTGTCAAATATGTGTCAAGAAAGAATCCGTGTTTTATTTTAAATATGTTTTTGTTGATGGGAAGAATGAATATTGTATTTTATGTAACCACTTTGTTTAAATGTGGAATGTAATACAAGTTTCATGATCTAATTATCTAAAACTCTAAACCTGAAAAGATCCTCAATGTGTAATCTTGTAATAACTCAAGATTAAGTAAGGTTTAAGGCTGGGGCCTTATACAAATCTTCCTTGAAAAATAAATCAAAATTTCACAATTTTATTACTGACGTTAACCTACTTCAATTATCCTATTTACAATGTATTCACATTTCATAATTCTATTCCTCATCTCTGGACAATGTCCTGTTAATGATCGATTAACCACCCATGAGGATGTTACCAATTATTTTACTAGAATCACAATAGTGGATTATTATAGAATATTATTTATAATATATAAATTCATAAATATAATAATTTATAATATTTTTTATTTAATCTTAATAATTTATAAATAGTTATAATTAAAGTTCATTAAATCGAAGAAATATGGGTAATTTTATGGAAAGTATCATATCAACCCATTTCGCCTTTAATTATGGAAATAAATGAATATAATCCAATGCATATAATTTATAAATAGTAAAAAAATGAAAAAATTTGTTATAGTTACATGTTTTAATAAACATAAGCATTTTATTCAATAGGTGGAGAAGAGATGAAATAAATCAGGATTTAAGGTAAGATAATTATCCACTTCATATTTCCAGTTCAAGTACCACTTTTGGGGATTTTTTTTCTAATTTTTGTAAAATAATTTCAAACCGTTTATTGTATTATTATATTACATATAAAATAGTGTTTTATCAATATGAAACCTTCATCCCCTCCCATTATGACATTTCCTTAACTCACATTCTATATCGTTATACTGCATGATTCATTTTTTGAATTTATCTCTTTCATATGAAAAATAATTATATTATGAATACCCAAACCCTTTCCTTATCGAGGGGTATTAGGATACATGAATATATTAGATATTTATTTTGGTATTTTGAAGTATGAAATATAATATCATGGCCTAGTTTACCATCAAAACCTGTAGTCGGACCTCTCAACACATGACCCCAAGAACATCTCCCCAAAAATTATAGGATTCTAAATATGAGTGAGTTCCTAGGGTGTGTCCATGGGGATAAAATTCCCTCATAGATCAAAGTCTCACAACAGTATAATAATAATGACTATAAAAAAATCAGAAGTGTAATAATCAAAAGTAGATACCAACAAAAGAATAATATAAACCGAATATATTAGATTGAAAATGTCAATGTACACATTGTATTTATGATAGATGACGATACAAGTGAATGAATTAAGAAATAGAATAAAAATATATTGTAATAAATAAAATTATCCAATGAGTACCTCCAATAGAATATCAAGAATTAGATCGATCCACTACTCCTAACTCCCATGTACATTCAAATCAATATAGTATAAGGAATGAATCCAAAGACTTGTAAGAATGTAGGACATCTCGGGTAACCCTAGTGAAATAGATACCTGAGTTGGGTGCGAGACATAGATCTTAGTAGGCTGTAACAACTAGTGTCTCACCCAATCTAGATAGTTTAATATAAATTATGACAATGTTCTATATATAGTAAATTCAATGAAATGATAAGTAAAATGAAAACACCTTATTCTGGGTTCCTAAACGGACCCCCATCCCATACCACCACCATCATCCGAATCTAGATATCATAAGGAGGTACATCTGCAAGTCATAAAACATATAACATGTGTCAATTTATATAGGGAAACTAATAATAACATTCCCCATGCTTGTGTCCTATCCTAGGGTCCCATATTCATGTCAACACATAAGAACGAAAATGAACAATCCAGAATCATCAAGAGATAACACAATGAATCATAATAATAATAAATGATGCATCTCATACGAGCAAGAAATTAGTCATTCACATACATAAAAACATATGGTGGAGTATTGTGACAATATAAGAATATCTAAAATGAATCACAAGTAGTATAATGGGAACATCTGATAATTTAATACCACCGATTCCATCCATGGTGATCCAATAGAATCCAATGTATCACTCAAGGCAGGGTGAATCTGAGTCCATCCTAGGTATCAAACATAGGGGACCGAGTATCACCCATAGCAAGGTGTGTCAATATTACTATTATGTTTACCCATGTATTCTCCCCAAGGGAACCAGTATCAATTAGGTGTATAATAAACTAACCGGGAATCCCTTTCCTATAAATCCAAATCATCACCCATGATGCATCGGGTTGTGACCCAAATGAGAACGTTGAGTCCATCCCTGAATCCTTAATACGAAATCCATGTTCTCCCTTGACCCACGATAGGTGATCGAATCATGCAGGGAACATATCAAAAGGAAAACATTTATAATTTCAATCCATCAATTAAACATATCATTCCATCAAGGAATAGCATGATCCCATTCCACCAAGCTAGACAAAGGATACAATCGAACCATCAACATGGCACAAATCATTTAGAACAAAAGAAATCATGTAGCAATTATATGTCATCATTAGCATTTTAAAATCTCAAGCTAATTAGATTACCAACGTTTAGAACATAAAACACAACACTAAAATATGGAATAAACATTTGTAACTTTCATAATCAATGAAATATAATCAAAACCACATGGCCCCATCATGCATCGAATAAAAAAATTGCCAATGAATTCATAAAAACCCAATCTCTCAATCTTGTAAAGTATAGTATTCCTTTCCAATCAAGAATATGGTCAAAACCATAATCACTAAAGAGGAATGTTGCATAACATAACACACGGATCTAAGCACAAGGAATGAATTAAGGTGTTCAATATAATAAACATATGGGGTAAAAAACAACAATAAAACACTTCCATTGTCAAAGGGATCCAAATCATGGATCATTACTCATTATAATCCCATTTTTAAAATTTACGGATTTTAAAAAATGATAAACACATCCAAAGGAATGAGTTAACTTATTCCATTTAGGCTGGAACACCCAAATCATAAGGCATTTTATGCCGAAGAATATGACACTCTGAAAGGTGTGGCCAAAGGCAAGGAAAACACGCTATGAGTGGTTTTCTGAGCAATAAAGGGTCACTACAGACATGGAAAATCCTTCCGATCATTTTAATAATCTCAATGAACTCTTAAGAGGTTTCATTATAAGGGGAAATTTCTTATATGATTAGTTATTATATTAAGAAGTTACTATCCATTTAAGAACATCAAAATGGTCAAATTCCCAACATTCTATTTATAAAAATCGAGCATGATATTTTAATTAATATTATTCCAAGGGGAAAATAATAAAATATTACAAAACAAGCACCAATAATAAGGAATTTAGAAAACTCAAACTATAACTAAGTAGGATATCAGTCAGTACCACTACTTTTTGGTTTGGATGAAATCACTCCTCTGTGGGTGGTGTTTTATTATAAAATATTGAAATTGTTCCTTACAAAAGTCATTAATCAAATAAAAAATCTATAATCCAACAAAGTATAAATTTCTAGTCCTTACTATGACTTTTAAAAGACAGTGCACCTATGTTAGAGGGGTTTTATTATAAAACCATGATTTTGTTTCGCAAATAAATCATTTTGAACAATATAAAAATTTATTCTAGAAATAAAGATGCATTAATTAAATACAAAGAATGTTTGTAAAGTAGTAATTAAATGAATAGTTTAATTCTAAGAGAAAAATAAGGATTCTGCCTTAGAAAAAGAAGACCAAGTTGAACACTTCGAATCTTGACAATTTTATAGGAGGCCACATGATGTTTCTCATTCCATCCTCTGAGAATTGGAACCTTTACATACACATAAGGACACCTAGACACTACATAAATATTAGCATGGCCATGAAAACATACAAGGGGATCCTTACATATATATTATATTCATACACCCTTTAACACTCACCCCCATATGCTTTCTTCGCCTTTTATGTAAGCTCACATTTCCCGATCAATATAATTGTGCTTCCATAGGTGGATATATATATAATGGGGAACTAAAAAATATATATGTACTTATAAATTCATATATAGGTACGTCTCCTTTGACTATGGTGACTCAAACCCACCTTAGGGGGGATCAAAATACGTTAAAAAAATTATGGGCTCAAAAGCACTATGGGAGGGTCCAACACACATAAAGAAAACTACTTGGAACTCAAAATCATCAATGGACACAAAATAAATTGAGTGAAACCACATAGAGGATGTAAACCATTACCTCAGATGTAAAAAAGGACCTAAATTTGTTCAAAATACATATCCATCAATGATTAATGTTGAAACATACATGAAGGGGTCTTGAAAGACACTCTATATGGCCAAACACTGGAAGAAACACCATAATCAGATTATACCTACCCCTATGGTTTCATCCAAACCTCACCAGATGATAAAGAGTTGAAAAATTAACTGGAAAAGGAGTGGGTAGAGGAGGAGGAGTCTTTCCCTACCTGATCAAAGGACATTTTAGTGGAAAACCAATTAAAATCGGCACACAAGGGAGTCTTTGAGTAGGGGGTGTCATGTGCTGCCAAGGGGAAGGGAGGGGTGCATCACAAGGGAGGGGAGAAGGATAGGGGTGCCTCACACCACTGGTAAGGTGAGGGGTGACCCCTTTTGGGTCTCTTACCCCTAAAAAAAAATTAATAATAATAATAATACTCATAACAATAATAATTATATTATTAATAAATCATTTAATTAATTTTTATTTTCATTTTTTTAATTTCAATTAATTTATATTCATAAAATAAAAAAATTTTACAGTCCCAACACTAAGAATTACAACAGTTTTAAAAATGACACGTCCAATAAATACCAAAAGCTCAAATTTCCTTATAATTTTCATCCATTTCAAAACACAAGAAGTTTCAACCACCTCACCTTAGAAATTTTCATTCCCGAGAAGCCTTTGGGAACAAAGAAACCATCAACAAACCTACAATGTTCATGAAGTCTCAATAAAATGGTCACATTTTGTTTACAAACATCCAATGCACCATTGATCATTTCTTTAAGTAACTGTCACTTAAAAAATCAATTCCTGAGTCAATGCCCATTTTATAACCAAACATAGTGAAAAAGCTTACCTGATACCATTTAACTAGATACATGATCACTCTCCTCTATTATTAAACATTTTACTAATGGTTCTTCCATCCTAAGGTCTTAACATTTATAAAAGGTCTAATTCTGATCCATGGAACTTATACTATGAGAATTTCATTTCAAAGCATGCTCCATGAATTTTAAGGATACTCTTGGAGTGATTTTGAACGTACCCAATGGTCGATTCCCATTAACCTCATGTAGCTAGGTTGAGCCATAATTTTGTGAAAAGCCCTGGTTGACACAAACTGAACTCATCTCCATCTAGAAATGTGCCTGAAATAGTCCTCCACTCACCGCTTCATTGAAAAATAAATACAATGAGTTGATCCACCTATAGATGCCATTTTTTTGGATGCTCAGATTTAACGGTTTTCACATTACAAACTGAACCCCAATTCCTTATTACAAGAAATATTGAGTTTATCATAGAGACATTCACCAAAGCTCAAAGCCGACATCCGGTGAGAGGTTGGTTCCAATACAAGATGGCCACATTCGAACACCAACTGATTTTAGAGTGGAATCCGCCTTGCGGTCATATGAGGGAATAATGACTGGTATCCGAGAGTCCATCTGAGGAATTCTTACATTGGAACCCAAGGATTACTAAAGACTAACCAAGACTTGAAAAGAACCACAGGTCATCTTAAAACATTGATCAAACTACCCAGACAATCCAAATGAATTTAAAATAATTAACATGGCATAAGGATGATGCTCTCATAACACATCTAGGGTGATGTCAAGATAGGGGGAATGATCATATATTATTCACAAGAAAATAATAGTATTTGAATGGTTTCTAGTCAATCATACCTAACTACTATAAATAATAATATTCACAACACTTACTAGTCAACTTCCTTTGTTAGAAGATCATCTTCACCTACCGATGCACCAACACAAATCGAACCATGTTTCATTCTCATCCAGAGGAATTCCATGATCGTTAAATATTTATCCTTTGATATCCTCCAATTCCAACATTTTTTCATAGGGGTTTTATACATAGCCAACCATTTCAGCATCATATCGATGACCATGAACTAACAATATTTAATCTTGAAATCCTCAAGGCCTTTGAGAAAAACCAACTATTTCCCAATGGTTCTTTTAGGTTTTTTTATTTCTAACTGAAAAGAAAACATTACTATGTTCAACACAAGGACCCCACCTTAGGAGTTTCATAGTTTTCAAAAGAAGAGACAGACCAATTTATCATAGGCGTTTTAGAATAGAACCACTAAAAACTAAAATGTTTAAGTAATTTTAAGGAAAACCAAAATCAAAATGACCAGTGTGTCAAAACACCCAACCTTCAAGAAGGTCATATCAAACAGTGGGATGAACCTGATTCCTTAATAACTAGGTTACTCTTCTTGGAGATAACCTGAGACCACAATCAAAAGCACACATCTCAACAATCCTGCTGAACTCAAATTCTTTGATACATCATTAAACACTTGATGAGTAATGCTTCCATGAATTCATACTACGTCGAGGTTATAGGAGCAAGACTAAACATCTTGAAAACTATCCATATGATATATTTATGAATTCTTGTATTAGATGGTATGTAAGAGAGATTTAAACCCAATAAATATTGCCACATACGATCATTAACCTGGATGATGACATGATAAGTCATCTATCACTAAGGATAAGAAAAGGGTCAAGTGACCTACAAAGTGGTATACCATGCTTGATGAATTTTTGACCTGCTAAAACCAAGAATTACTAAATTATTTCACCAATAACAAGGGTCAAAGATACCATGATCACCCATCTAAAAAAGGGTGTCATTGACAAGCTAAGAGACCTATTAGGGATAGCAGCACCCGAATGACACCAAACATCTGAAAACTCACTGGATTTAGCATTGAATTGTAGCACTAAAGGTTGTAACTACCATGACCCATCTCTTTACAAGGGAATTTTTTTCCTATAATGAGGTCATGCTTGTAATAGTAACTATGCTCAAGATCTGATCATCCAAGCCATTTATAAAAAGAAGGAATACAGAAAATGCCTATGGTTCTGTTTGAAGGCTACACAAAGGAAGGTTTAATATACACTTACATGAGGGTTTAAAAAGAGGAAAATACCTAGGGATCCATTTTAAGTCCATTAAATTTTTTCATCTCTCTCTTTAAACATCAAATTATTTTATTTATATTTTAAAAAAACAATAATGTTTTATCAAACTTATTTTTCAAAACATTAAACATGTATTGAAATCCCATCATCATTAGATGATTTATTAAAATAAATTCCTTTTAAATAGATAAAGAGACCAACAAGGGTCTCAATATCATTTTCTTTACAATGGAAATTGTTAGAGTTTTTGAAATTCCCAAATGGGTCATCCATAAAATCATGCCCCAACTGACCTACTTTGGTCAGGTAGTACATTTTAGAAGGTACCCATTTCATTTCAAATTAAAATTGAATTCACTAACATGTAAAACCATTTCATAATATAAAATGGTCATATACCAAAATCCAGTGATGTGTGTGGCCACCTAGTAATCCATAATGCACCTATACACATTATAGTTAGAATTTGTATCCCATTTAACTAAAATCAATAAATTTTAGCCCATAAAATCAATTAATTCAAATCAAACTATAATGTCATCACATGTAGCTAAAACAGAGAAGGGATGATCTAAGAAAAGAAGCATGGCATATTAACACCTAGGAAATTTATACAAATTAGAATTATAATAAACAAAACAACATGGAATAGAATTCAAGGTACACAATCATATTAGTATGAAACCTAGACATGTAGCCACATGGAATGGAATACACATGACATGTTAATATATATGTGCCTATTATGATTCATGTAATGTTTATTCCTTTTCATAATAGGCCATGAGTTTAATTCCATAATATCCATAAATCAACAAGAAGAGGAAAGTAATCAATTCACTCAATGTTATATCATATCAACATTAACATCAAACATTATGAATAATAATATAATCCCTAGACAATTGATCATTTCCCCATATGTGGGTGATCTATCCTAGGAATGGATATTTAGCAAGAAACAACACATTCCTATTCTCCTATCAACTAGCACAAATAGTATAATAAAAGGAAAAATATATCTAATAAATCTTTCTAACATTGTGACTTGTCTTACCCTCAAAACTAAAAGTTAGACCGATCGCCACATGAACTCAACCACATCTCCTCGAACTGTTGAGGTTAAATACTTTTATAGAGGGCCTAAGGTGTGTCCCAAGGGACACTATTCCCTCATAGATCAAAGTATAATAGTGGTATAATAATATTTAATATCAAAAAATAGTAGAATAATAATAAATTAAATGAAAAAAATAAAAATGGTATAAACTGAATATAACTGATGGACAATTCCAATTTACACATTTTATGTATGACTGATGATTCTATAAGAACAATCCTTAATAAATACAATAGAAATACAATTTAATTAAGAATAGCTCCATAATGTCTAGATCCATGAGAATCTCAAGAATTAGTTTTATCCTCTGCTCCTAACTCCCATGTACAAGAAAAGAATCACAACACAAGAAATAAATCCAATGACATACAGGCATGTAGGATTGGTCAGGTACCCCAGTGCAGTGGCGACCCGAGTAGGGTGTGAGATATAATTCTTAGTAGATAGATACAATATGGGTATATCCAAATCCAGGTAGTGATATATAAATTAATATAGTGTTCCATATATAGTAATTATAGATAAATAACATGTTAAATGAAAACACCTTGGTCTAGGATCTTAAATAGTCACCATCCAATACCACCTTCTTCAGCCTAATCTAGATATCATAAAGGAGGTACCAGTGAATGTAATAATACATATGACATGTTCTGGTTTAAACAAGGAAACTTAAAAAACATGCTCCCATGTTTGTGTTCTAGTCTGGGGTCTCATATCCATGTCAACATAATAGAAGAAAATGAATATGAAAAAACATCAAGAGACATCACAACAAATCATCACTGTAATAAATTATGCATCTAATAAAGGAAATCAATATATCATTCAAATCCATCAAATACAGTGTTGGAGTCTTCTTCCCATCCAAGTTGATCAAAAAATAATCCCAAGTGTCTTAACAGGAACATTTTATGATCCAATACCATCGAGTCCGTCCAAGGAGATCCAAAAGAATCCAAAGTATCCATCAATGGATGGTGACTCTGAGTCTATCCTAGGTATCACACATAGGGTACTTACTATCACCCATATCATGGAATATCCATCTTGTTAATGGGGTTTTATATGGTCACTCCCCTAGGGAACCCGTATCAATGATGAGTATAATTATCCACTCGAGAATCCCTTTCCTAGAAATCCAATGCATCGCCCCCAACTCATCAGGTCGTAACCCAAATGAGAACGATGAATCCATCTATGAATCATTAATAAAAAATCCATGTTCTATCTCAGCCCATGATCGTTGATCCAATCATGTGAGGAACATATTCCAAATAAATCATTTAAAATTTCAAGCCGTCAATAAAATTTCTCATTCCATCAAGTCATGGAAAAATCCCATGACACCAAGCTATATAAAGGATACAATCAAACCATCAACATGGAATAAAGCATTTATCACAAAATCAAGACTGTAAAAATTACATTTCATCATTTGAATTTTAAAATCTCAAGATAAAAATATTACCAATGTTTGGAGAATAAAACAAGCCACTAAAATGGGGCATAAAAATTAGGCACTTTCATAAGCAATGGAATATAAACAAAGGCACATAGAAACATCATGACTCGAACCACATGTTATCAATGAAATCTTAAAATCACAAGCCATCACACTTGGAGTGTATAGCATTCCATTCCTTAAAATAACGTGGTCTAAGAGATATGAACCCAAGCAGAAAGAAACATGGATTAAAATAATGTTACAAGAAAAGGGCATGAAGTAAAGTGTTCAATATAATAAACACATTGGGATAAATAGTAAGAATAAAACACGTCCATTGTCAAAGGGATCCCAGTCATGGATCACTATTTATTATAAACCCATTTGTCATGTTTAAGGTATTAAACCAACGTTAATCACATCCCATTGAATGAGGAATCTTAGCCTATTTAGTTTTTCACACCCAAATCTTAAGGAATTTTAGGCCTCTGAAGATGGAACTCCCAAAGGATTGGCCAAAGGTAAGGAGAACACCCTACGAATGGTTTTCTCCACAAACTAGGGTCACTACGGACACAAAAAGTCATTTCCTTCATTTTAATAATCTTAAGGAAATCTTAGGCGGTTTCATGGGAAGGGAGAATCACATATACAGTTAGTTTTTATATTAAGGAGTGACTAAACATATAAAAGCATCAAGATGGCCAAATACAAAACATGAAATTTAAAATAATGAAGCCTAAAAATTCTATTAATATTATTTGAAGGGAAAATACTATCATTTTACAAAATAATAACCAACAAGAATACATATGGAAAACTGAAACCATAACAAAGAAAAATAGGAATCACTACCACTACTTTTTGGTAAAGGAGAAAGCGCACCGCAGTTGGAAGGGTTTTATTATAAAATTATTTTATTGTTCTGTAAAAATTTCATTAATCAGAGAAAAAATAAATAATTCAAGCAACCATAAATTTCTAATCATTACTCTGAGTTTTAGAAGATAGAAAACCTCTATTAGAAGATTTTTATTATAAAACCATGAATTTTTTTAAACAAATCATTTAGTGTAACACCCCATGAATTTACAATATTTTCATTTTTTGATAAACATAATTATATTTTTTGTTTTATTTTATGAAAAAACATGCTAATCTTACTCTAAAAACAACAATGTGTTTGGTTGCGTTGAATAAGGCCCAATTTTACCGAACAAGAGTATATTAATAAAATATTATTATGATTTTTATCTTAGCTATTTAATTAGAGGCTAGGAATATTATTAACCAAATTTTTAATTTTATATATTCTATATAATTTTAACATTCATATTAGGTGTTTTATATACATAATATAAGAATAAATTAATTTTTTTTGGATAAGAGATGTATTTTTCAAAAACTGCAGTTTTGTTTCCTTTTGATGGATCAGCCATTTTACATATAATATTTGACACTTTTATACATTAAATTTTACAAAATAAACATATTATTTTGAATAGGACATCAAAATTCAGTTTGAATAAAATTTTTGTGTTTTTCTGATAACTTTTATATTTTGAGGAATAATGAAAAATACTAAATTTTAATTGAGAACTAATTTTATTATCGAAATAATTTACAATGTTAACATATAAATATTAATGTTTTTAAATAATAATTAGATTATATTTTTAAAATTAATTATAATTTAGGTAATTGTAATTATTTTCACATTAAAATTAGATATAAATACATGTCAATCTTTTGATGATTTTTTCATTCGAAAAAACCCATTTTCTCATTTTTGACAATAGGGATTAATTTTAAATTAACTAATGAAACTCCTACGTTTTTGTAAAGACCCGCAAATTTCAAGGAAATTTTTTTTCTTAATTTTCTTTGGAATTTTACAAGAACGCAGCTTCAGACGGCACCTGATTCCGAGGCCCGGTGTGCCCGGAATCAATTTCCGAAGTTTGGCTCGGGTACGTTCAGTGAACGGACGAGCGGGTTTTTCTATCTTTTGAACCGGTGCCCGGAATCGAATTCTGAGGGCACCGATGAAATCGCAGCGCCGGTATTTGCTTAGAAACGCCTCTTCCGGAGTTGCGTTTGCTCAGACGTGGTTTTTAAATTTTGCGGCTTTAAGTTAGAAATAAAATAAAGTTTGTGCGACAGCTTTATTTTATTTCACTTAAGCTGCTTGGAAGCCACTTAAAGACGGCTTGAACTGAGTTGAACTGGATAGGATGCTATCCAGAAATATCCTACCCCTTGGTAGGATATTTGTGCGGTGGGACCCGCACGAGCCCCGCCGTTTCTTTCGCTAAGTAACGCACCCGCGAAAACCCGTCAAAGTAACTGAAAAGTCAACCGACGCGTTTTCTTTAATTCTTAACAGACCATTTAATTGGGCGGTTTATTTCGTGAATTAAATGGACTGTTTCTTCGTGAATTAAATGGGTCGTTTCTTTCGTTGAATTAATTCAACGAATTGATGGATCGTTTCTTAACCGGTTTCGTGTTGGCATGTTTATAAAATAAGACCAACCCAAAAATCCTTGGAAAGGATTTGAAAGAATCTTCGTTCCTCCACCCTCTCCGCGAAGAACGCGAAGAACGCGAAGAACGCGAAGAACGCGAAGAACGCGAAGAACTCCGGCGAACGGAATTCGACGACGCACACCAAGATCTGCGACGTCGACGAGATCTACCCGCGACGTTCTTCGGTGACGTCTTTCTTCCGCGGCCGATCCTCGTTCGGCAACAAAGGTGAGAATCGGATCTTTTCTTCTCCCTTTTTAATTTCAATATCAACGGATTTAAACTAATTAAATCCGTTGATCTTGATCCGGAGATTGGCGACGCGACGAGCGATTCCGCGACGACGCGACGATCTCCTTCCTCCACGACGAGCGATTCCGCGACGATCCCTCGTTCGGCAACGACAGCTGCGAGGTAAGGGATGTTGGAATTCTTTTTAAAATCCCGTGTTTATTCTTTTGAAATATAGAACCCGATCACGAAACAATTTTAATTTATTTAAAATTGTTGATTGGTTTCTTTCCTGTTTCTCCCGTTGTTTATGACTAACGCGGAGGGTGCGGGTCTAACGAACAAGACCCGGCAACCCTCCGTCGATCTTCCTTTGTGTGCGGATTTGGCGAGCGACGGCAAAAGCGCGACGCAAGGGCCATATATTGATTCCGCAGTGGAGGACGCATCCCGGGAGGAACAACGGCGCAGACGGGAGGCAAATCGGGCCACCGGAGCATCTCCGGCGGCCCGCGGAAGGAGGCGGCGGCGCGGGTCGCCGGCGCGGCGGCGCCGGCGACCGGGGGCGGCGGCGCCCGGCGCGCCGCCGGAGGAGTCCGCCGCGGCCGAGCCGCGGCGGCGGCGAGCCGCCGGACCGCGTCCGCGGTCCGGCCTTCCAGCACGCGGCCCGCGCGGGCCGCGGTTTTCTCCAAAGCCGCGGGTTTGACCCGCGGCGGCAGCGCATTCGGCCGCTCGGCCGAAGCCGAGCCGGTCCGGTCGGCCGGGCCGCGCCCAGGCCGGACCGGACCCGGCCGAGCCGGTTCGGACCGGGTCGGGCCGACCCGGTTCGGGCCGACCCGGTTCGGCCGACCCCAGGGGGGGGTTCGGGCCGGGTCGCCCCGGGCCCAGTACCCCCGTTTCGGGCCCTCTTCGGTCTTTCGCCCATAACTTGGGCCTGGGACCTCCGATTGACGAACCGTCAGCGGCTACGCGATCCTTGGATCGAGACGGTCGTTTCGGTATATTATACTCAAGGTTTCGGAAGACTTTGGGTTCGGCCGGGTTGGTTCGTACACGAAGCCAACCGGGCCCTCGGAGCGGAAACGCTCATAACTTGAGCTACGGACGTCCGATCGACGTACCGTCAGCTGTGGTAGTTTCCTCTAAGTGAGACGGAACTTTTGGCATGCTCCGCCCGAGGATCGGATACAGGCGGAGTACGGTCGGGTTGGTTTTGCCCTAAAAACCAACCGGGCCCCTGGGACGAAAATGCCAATAACTCTCAGACCGGGCGTCCGATTGACGCGCCGTCTGTCGCGTTGAGATCCTGTTGTCGATACGGAACTTTTGGATACATCAACTTCGGACTACGTGTCAGTTGATGTATCAGCCCCTCGGCTCGTGGAGCGGACCCTCCTAAACGAGCTCGCTACGTGCGGGAACCCTAGCGCTGGCTGTGACCTCGACGACAGAGCAGAGATCCTCCGTGGACTGCGACGACGGCAGAGCAGAGATCCTCCGTGGACTGCGACGACGGCAGAGCAGAGATCCTCCGTGGACTGCGACGACGGCAGAGCAGAGATCCTCCGTGGACTGCGACGATGGCAGAGCAGAGATCCTTCGTGGACTGCGGCGACGACTGTGCAGAGATCCTCAGTGGACTGCGTCGACTACTGCACTCAGCGATCCCACGTGGATCAGTGCTTCAGGTTCTGTGTGAGCCCGATCCTCCGTGGGTCCTTACTACCGGTTCTGTGTGAGCCACTGCCTACAGGTTCTGTGTGAGCCCGATCCTACGTGGGTCTTTTTGCGGGGGTTAGTACCTATCGATCCTTCGTGGGTCCGACGACTGAGACGGATCAGTGATCGTCTTTGACGTCATCTGAAAAAGTATACCTGGTTGAGCTGAAATCTTATGTTACTCTCCTTTGTGGATTGTGTTGAATTATCCTTTGTGGATTTACTGTTTACTCTCCTTGTGGATTTGAGTCTTGCTTTCCTTTGTGGATTGAGTTGTTCTTGAGCTCGTGAGCAGAGCTAGATTTGGGGACTTAGGTATATGTATGGGCATATACCTAAGTCGAGTCAGATGTTACTTCGTGATTGCATCTTTCTTTGTGCTATATCCTTTGTGGATTTCGGGAGACCTTCGGGGGTCTCGGGGTCCTTACTGAGTAGTTGTACTCACCCCTGCACGGGCTATGCCCGCACCTTGTTGTGTTGGTTGCAGACGACGGACAGCGCTGATCACGGTTGGGGCGTGGAGCAGGACGGTACCCGGAGGTGGACCACTGGGCGGGACGTGCTCGGAGCGGACGTGGGACCCGAGGAGCCTGGAGGCTATCTGTACCCACCCTTCAGGTGGGATTGCCAGTGGACGACACGAGGCCGCCGTCTTTTCTTCAGTTGCTGTACTTTACTTTTCAGTTGTACTTTACAGTTGGGCTTGTATTTCCGGCCCCTTTACCTTTCTGCACTTTACTTTCCGCTTGCTGACTCTGTGTGGTTGTTACTTATAAAGGCAATGCCTTCCCTGTTTACTGGGATTTTACGCCTTGGTGCTAGTCGCCAGCCCCTGGCCTATGGAAGGCGGGCTTGGGGTAGTCACGGCACGGGCCCCGAGGACGGGTCGTGACAAATTGGTATCAGAGCGAGGTTCTACCGCAGACTCTGATCGTCCTTTCTTTCTATGTGAAGCAATAGTGTTTAGTGTATTGAGTGTGGTTATCAGTTCAGGGAGCCCAGTGTTGGTGCGGCGGCCGACGTATCCGTACACCAGGACCCTGACTCCTGATTTCCGACTTAATGCATGAAAACATTGATTGCATGTGTGTTTCAAGTCTTCTATGTGATTTCTTGTGTCAGCTCACCGGGTATACTGATCTGCTTTATGAAAGTCTCAAGTTTTCCTTGTGATTACTTGTGCCAGCTCACCAGGTATACTGTTCTGACTGTGGTGCTCTTGTTCTCCTTTTCAGGATGGCCCCGCGACGACTGCCAGCTAGGGTTCCGAGTGTAGGGCGCGACGGCAGCCCACCGAGCGACGAGGCCTCGGTGCAGGGCCCTTTGCCAGCAGTGGCACCGGCGGTAGCCTTACCCGCCGAGCCACCGATGCTTCCAGTACCAGACGCCGACGATGCACGTCGCCTCAGGGCACTGCACGAGTTTCAGAGCCAGCGACCGCCCAGGTTTCGCGGTGAGGCGGACCCCCAGGCCGCCGAGGACTGGCTAGAGGCGGTGGTACGGATCTTCAGGCTAGTGAGGACACCAGCGGATCTCATGGTGATCCTCGCAGCGAGCCTCCTGCAGGCGGCGGCAGGACGATGGTGGAGCCTGATGCTCCAGGTTCACGATGAGGCATCCTTGCTCTGGGCGGACTTCGAGAGCCTCTTCCGCTCTGAGTTCGTCCCGGCCACCCTCCGAGCGGTGCGCATCCAGGAGCTTCTCCAGCTGCGCCAGGGCAGCATGACGGTCGCTCAGTATGCGGCGAGGTTCACGGACCTATCTCGCTACTCGACCGACATGGTACGGGACCCCTTCTTCCGGGCCCGGACCTTCGAGCAGGGCTTGCGACAGGAGATTCGTGCGTCGCTGATCTCCCTCAGCATTCCGACCCAGGCAGGAGTGCTGGAGCGAGCCCTCCTGATCGAGAGCTTCCTGGCAGAGCCTTCTTCAGCGGCGAGACCTAGCGCAGGGCGGCAGGTAGCTGAGTCTTCGGCAGCTGGTAGCCGACGGATGACTCACGGGTCCAGGCAGACCAGACCCCCACGCAGACGGCCTCAGGACACCGGCTCAGCAGTACGAGGCACACAGCGGAGTGCCAGCCTTTCGAGAGGCAGGCTGTGCTACTCTTGCGGCGGGCAGGGTCACATGGCTCGTGACTGCCCGACTCGCCGACCAGAGGAGCAGCAGACGGTGGAGGGGCCACCCAGGCAGAGGCAGAGGGTCGACCGTGGCGGTCCGCAGGGAGGAGGCGGATGAGGCAGAGGAGCTGGCCGAGCAGCGGGTGGTGGGCGACGCTTCCAGGCTCTACCCCCACCACCACCAGGAGGGCCACCTCGACCACAGGGAGCTGGCGGGCAGAGACAGGCCCAGCTCCAGGCAGTGGAGGCCTACGACCCCGACATGCCAGAGATGATTCGAGGTACGATCTGTGTCTATTCCACCCTTGCTGCAGTACTTATAGACACAGGAGCGAGTCACTCTTTCATAGCCTCTGCCCTTGTTCGGAGCTCGGAGATTCCGACTGAGCCGTTGGCTCGATCCTTACGGCTAGAGACTCCTACGGGAGCAGACTCGACGATTACGCACTGGTGCCGGCAGTGTGAGCTTACTCTAGGAGGCGAGAGCTTCGGCTGGGATCTCCTTGTAGCGGCGTCGAGGCCTTACGACGTCATCTTGGGCATGGATTGGCTATCCACGGTTCATGCCCAGATCGACTGTTTTAGGCGCAAGGTGCGATGTGTTCGTACCGACGGGAGCAGGTTTACCTTCACCGGCGAGAAGGGAACCTTTGCAGCACAGGATGGACTTCCGCGGAGGAGAGTGCAGCCTATCTCTCATCAGTTGGCTAGCCTCATCCTAGGAGCAGTGGACGTGCGGAGTCCAGCTTTTCCTGCAGTGGTGGACCAGTACGTGGACGTCTTTCCCGACGACGTTCCAGGGCTACCTCCTCGTAGAGAGGTAGACTTTTACATCGACTTGTACCCCGGGACAGCCCCGATATCTACTCCAGCATATCGGATGGCCCCCGCCGAGCTTCGAGAGCTGCGGGTACAGTTGGAGGACTTGCAGAGCAAGGGGTTTATCCGACCCAGTGTTTCACCCTGGGCTTCCCCGATTTTGTTCGCCAAGAAGGCGGACGGGAGCTTGCGACTATGTGTCGACTATCGTCGCCTGAACCAGGTGACAGTGAGGAATAAGTATCCGCTGCCACGGATTGATGACCTCTTCGATCAGCTCAAGGGAGCGCGGTGGTTCTCGAAGATAGACCTCCGGTCAGGCTATCATCAGCCCAGAGTTCGAGACGAGGACGTGCAGAAGACGGCCTTCAGGTGTCGGTATGGCCATTATGAGTTCTTGGTTATGCCGTTCGGCGTAACCAATGCTCCAGCAGTGTTCATGAGCCTCATGAACAGGATCTTCCAGCCATACCTCGACCGAATTGTCGTTGTCTTCATTGACGACATTTTGGTATACTCGACGACTGAGGAGGAGCATGCCTACCACCTGCGAGTTGTGCTAGACACACTCCGAGAGCACCAGCTTTATGGAAAGCTCTCAAAATGCCAGTTCTGGTTACGTGAGGTCCATTTCTTGGGGCACGTCATTTCTGAGGCGGGAGTTGCAGTGGATCCCGCGAAGATCGAGGCAGTGCTAGCTTGGGAGCCACCCAAGAGCGTGACAGAGGTGCGGAGCTTCTTGGGCCTAGCGGGATACTATCGGAGATTTGTGCCGAACTTCTCCAGAGTTGCGGCACCACTCTCAGCCTTGACGAAGAAGGGGAAACCCTTCGTGTGGTCAGACAGATGTCAGCAGAGCTTCCAGGAGCTGAGACAGAGATTGACCAGCGCACCTATCTTGAGGTTGCCTGAGGAGGGAGTTGGGTACGTAGTTTACTGCGACGCATCAGGGACTGGACTCGGGTGCGTCCTGATGCAGGAGCGGGCCGTGATCGCCTACGGATCACGTCAGTTGAGGCCGCATGAGCAGAACTACGCCACTCATGACCTGGAGTTAGCAGCAGTGGTCTTCGCTCTGAAGACTTGGCGGCACTATCTGATGGGCGAGCGCTTCACAGTCTTTTCTGACCACCAGAGTCTCAGGTATATCTTTTCTCAGAAGGACCTGAACCTGAGACAGCGGAGATGGCTTGAGTTCCTCCAGGACTATGACTTTGAGATAGTCTATACTCCTGGGAAGGGGAACGTGGTAGCCGATGCCCTCAGCAGGAGGACGGGCATTCAGCTGCTTGAGGAGGCGACGGAGCAGCTAGCCTCCTTGCAGATATCCTTCGTGGATAGAGACGGAACAACCTTTCTTCAGTCTCTCACAGTCTCTCCTCCACTTCTACAGCGGGTCAGAGAGGCTCAGCGTGGGGACGCTGACTGTGAGACCCGGCGTGCACTGATATCCTCAGGTCAGGCGCCTGATGGTTTCTCCCTTGGAGCAGAGCACGACATCCTTTTCAGAGGACGTACCTTCGTACCAGTCGCTTTACGAGAGGAGGTGCTGAGAGAGTTTCACACTTCTCCCTTGGCGGTACATCCCGGAGTGGCGAAGATGTACCAGGATCTCAGGCGACAGCACTGGTGGCCGGGTATGAAGAAAGCTGTGGCAGAGTTCGTTTCACGATGCCTCACCTGCCAGCAGGTGAAGGCAGAGCACCAGGTACCAGCAGGTTTGGTACAGCCCTTGGAGGTCCCGGAGTGGAAGTGGGACAGCATATCTATGGACTTCGTGACTGGACTTCCACGCACTTCCAGAGGTCACGACTCCATTTGGGTGATTGTCGACCGACTCACCAAGTCGGCACACTTCTTACCCATCAGAGAGCAGGGCTCAGTAGAGAGCTTGGGACGTCTTTACGTCCAGGAGATCGTACGGCTTCACGGTGTGCCATCGTCTATCGTCTCCGATCGAGATGCTCGTTTCACTTCCAGGCTTTGGAAGGGGTTGCAGGAGGCGTTCGGGACGCGGCTCCATCTGAGCACAGCCTTCCACCCTCAGACGGATGGACAGACGGAGAGGACCATACAGACACTCGAGGACATGCTCCGTGCATGTGTTCTCGACTTTGGTCGCAGCTGGGAGGACCACCTACCCTTGGTGGAGTTTGCGTACAACAACAGCTACCACTCCACCATCGGGATGGCACCATACGAGGCGTTGTACGGCAGACCCTGCAGATCACCGTTGTGCTGGACAGACCCTGGGGAGTCAGCACTCGTGGGACCAGAGATGGTCTGAGCCACGACAGAGAAGGTCCAAATCATCCAGGAGAGGATGAGGACAGCTCAGAGCCGGCAGAAGTCATATGCTGACAGGAGGCGGAGGCCACTAGAGTTCGAGGATGGCGACCACGTCTTTTTGCGTGTCTCACCTCGACGTGGTTTACGGAGATTTGGCCGAGGCGGCAAGCTGTCTCCCCGCTTCATCGGGCCTTTCCAGGTCCTCAGCAGGATAGGAGAGGTGGCTTATCGCCTGGCTCTACCACCTCAGTTGCACCGGGTGCACGACGTCTTCCACGTGTCTCAGCTGAGGAGATACGTGCACGACCCGACGCACATCATCGACTTTGGGGAGCTGGACGTGGACGATGGGGCGACTTTTGCGGAGGTTCCAGTGGAGATCGAGGATCGACAGGAGCGGGTCCTACGTGGGCGGTCGATTCCTCTTGTGCGCGTCAGATGGCAGCACGGGAACCTCCAGGAGAGCACTTGGGAGCGGGAGGCTCAGATGCGTGCTCAGTACCCCCATTTGTTCCCCTAGTTTTTGATGTATCTTTACGGGGACGTAAAGCCCTGAGGTGGGAGTAATGTAAAGACCCGCAAATTTCAAGGAAATTTTTTTTCTTAATTTTCTTTGGAATTTTACAAGAACGCAGCTTCAGACGGCACCTGATTCCGAGGCCCGGTGTGCCCGGAATCAATTTCCGAAGTTTGGCTCGGGTACGTTCAGTGAACGGACGAGCGGGTTTTTCTATCTTTTGAACCGGTGCCCGGAATCGAATTCTGAGGGCACCGATGAAATCGCAGCGCCGGTATTTGCTTAGAAACGCCTCTTCCGGAGTTGCGTTTGCTCAGACGTGGTTTTTAAATTTTGCGGCTTTAAGTTAGAAATAAAATAAAGTTTGTGCGACAGCTTTATTTTATTTCACTTAAGCTGCTTGGAAGCCACTTAAAGACGGCTTGAACTGAGTTGAACTGGATAGGATGCTATCCAGAAATATCCTACCCCTTGGTAGGATATTTGTGCGGTGGGACCCGCACGAGCCCCGCCGTTTCTTTCGCTAAGTAACGCACCCGCGAAAACCCGTCAAAGTAACTGAAAAGTCAACCGACGCGTTTTCTTTAATTCTTAACAGACCATTTAATTGGGCGGTTTATTTCGTGAATTAAATGGACTGTTTCTTCGTGAATTAAATGGGTCGTTTCTTTCGTTGAATTAATTCAACGAATTGATGGATCGTTTCTTAACCGGTTTCGTGTTGGCATGTTTATAAAATAAGACCAACCCAAAAATCCTTGGAAAGGATTTGAAAGAATCTTCGTTCCTCCACCCTCTCCGCGAAGAACGCGAAGAACGCGAAGAACGCGAAGAACGCGAAGAACGCGAAGAACTCCGGCGAACGGAATTCGACGACGCACACCAAGATCTGCGACGTCGACGAGATCTACCCGCGACGTTCTTCGGCGACGTCTTTCTTCCGCGGCCGATCCTCGTTCGGCAACAAAGGTGAGAATCGGATCTTTTCTTCTCCCTTTTTAATT
Organism: Viscum album; assembly: GCA_963277665.1. Taxonomy (NCBI): domain Eukaryota; kingdom Viridiplantae; phylum Streptophyta; class Magnoliopsida; order Santalales; family Viscaceae; genus Viscum; species Viscum album. The sequence continues at coordinate 1,402,632,423 of OY728120.1, read as the reverse complement.
TCAATATCAACGGATTTAAACTAATTAAATCCGTTGATCTTGATCCGGAGATTGGCGACGCGACGAGCGATTCCGCGACGACGCGACGATCTCCTTCCTCCACGACGAGCGATTCCGCGACGATCCCTCGTTCGGCAACGACAGCTGCGAGGTAAGGGATGTTGGAATTCTTTTTAAAATCCCGTGTTTATTCTTTTGAAATATAGAACCCGATCACGAAACAATTTTAATTTATTTAAAATTGTTGATTGGTTTCTTTCCTGTTTCTCCCGTTGTTTATGACTAACGCGGAGGGTGCGGGTCTAACGAACAAGACCCGGCAACCCTCCGTCGATCTTCCTTTGTGTGCGGATTTGGCGAGCGACGGCAAAAGCGCGACGCAAGGGCCATATATTGATTCCGCAGTGGAGGACGCATCCCGGGAGGAACAACGGCGCAGACGGGAGGCAAATCGGGCCACCGGAGCATCTCCGGCGGCCCGCGGAAGGAGGCGGCGGCGCGGGTCGCCGGCGCGGCGGCGCCGGCGACCGGGGGCGGCGGCGCCCGGCGCGCCGCCGGAGGAGTCCGCCGCGGCCGAGCCGCGGCGGCGGCGAGCCGCCGGACCGCGTCCGCGGTCCGGCCTTCCAGCACGCGGCCCGCGCGGGCCGCGGTTTTCTCCAAAGCCGCGGGTTTGACCCGCGGCGGCAGCGCATTCGGCCGCTCGGCCGAAGCCGAGCCGGTCCGGTCGGCCGGGCCGCGCCCAGGCCGGACCGGACCCGGCCGAGCCGGTTCGGACCGGGTCGGGCCGACCCGGTTCGGGCCGACCCGGTTCGGCCGACCCCAGGGGGGGGTTCGGGCCGGGTCGCCCCGGGCCCAGTACCCCCGTTTCGGGCCCTCTTCGGTCTTTCGCCCATAACTTGGGCCTGGGACCTCCGATTGACGAACCGTCAGCGGCTACGCGATCCTTGGATCGAGACGGTCGTTTCGGTATATTATACTCAAGGTTTCGGAAGACTTTGGGTTCGGCCGGGTTGGTTCGTACACGAAGCCAACCGGGCCCTCGGAGCGGAAACGCTCATAACTTGAGCTACGGACGTCCGATCGACGTACCGTCAGCTGTGGTAGTTTCCTCTAAGTGAGACGGAACTTTTGGCATGCTCCGCCCGAGGATCGGATACAGGCGGAGTACGGTCGGGTTGGTTTTGCCCTAAAAACCAACCGGGCCCCTGGGACGAAAATGCCAATAACTCTCAGACCGGGCGTCCGATTGACGCGCCGTCTGTCGCGTTGAGATCCTGTTGTCGATACGGAACTTTTGGATACATCAACTTCGGACTACGTGTCAGTTGATGTATCAGCCCCTCGGCTCGTGGAGCGGACCCTCCTAAACGAGCTCGCTACGTGCGGGAACCCTAGCGCTGGCTGTGACCTCGACGACAGAGCAGAGATCCTCCGTGGACTGCGACGACGGCAGAGCAGAGATCCTCCGTGGACTGCGACGACGGCAGAGCAGAGATCCTCCGTGGACTGCGACGACGGCAGAGCAGAGATCCTCCGTGGACTGCGACGATGGCAGAGCAGAGATCCTTCGTGGACTGCGGCGACGACTGTGCAGAGATCCTCAGTGGACTGCGTCGACTACTGCACTCAGCGATCCCACGTGGATCAGTGCTTCAGGTTCTGTGTGAGCCCGATCCTCCGTGGGTCCTTACTACCGGTTCTGTGTGAGCCACTGCCTACAGGTTCTGTGTGAGCCCGATCCTACGTGGGTCTTTTTGCGGGGGTTAGTACCTATCGATCCTTCGTGGGTCCGACGACTGAGACGGATCAGTGATCGTCTTTGACGTCATCTGAAAAAGTATACCTGGTTGAGCTGAAATCTTATGTTACTCTCCTTTGTGGATTGTGTTGAATTATCCTTTGTGGATTTACTGTTTACTCTCCTTGTGGATTTGAGTCTTGCTTTCCTTTGTGGATTGAGTTGTTCTTGAGCTCGTGAGCAGAGCTAGATTTGGGGACTTAGGTATATGTATGGGCATATACCTAAGTCGAGTCAGATGTTACTTCGTGATTGCATCTTTCTTTGTGCTATATCCTTTGTGGATTTCGGGAGACCTTCGGGGGTCTCGGGGTCCTTACTGAGTAGTTGTACTCACCCCTGCACGGGCTATGCCCGCACCTTGTTGTGTTGGTTGCAGACGACGGACAGCGCTGATCACGGTTGGGGCGTGGAGCAGGACGGTACCCGGAGGTGGACCACTGGGCGGGACGTGCTCGGAGCGGACGTGGGACCCGAGGAGCCTGGAGGCTATCTGTACCCACCCTTCAGGTGGGATTGCCAGTGGACGACACGAGGCCGCCGTCTTTTCTTCAGTTGCTGTACTTTACTTTTCAGTTGTACTTTACAGTTGGGCTTGTATTTCCGGCCCCTTTACCTTTCTGCACTTTACTTTCCGCTTGCTGACTCTGTGTGGTTGTTACTTATAAAGGCAATGCCTTCCCTGTTTACTGGGATTTTACGCCTTGGTGCTAGTCGCCAGCCCCTGGCCTATGGAAGGCGGGCTTGGGGTAGTCACGGCACGGGCCCCGAGGACGGGTCGTGACAGTTTTGAATTTATAAAAATGGATTCCATATTTGTAATCATATTTTAAAAATTATGTAGATAATTTCCCTTTATGTTTTGACATTATGAATTGTAACTTCAGTAATTATTTTTATTTACCACAATTAAAGGGTAAATTAGGTAAATAAGGGTAAAAATAATATTATAACAGTATAAAAATACCCTAACACATGTTATAATCTTATTGGATGAGTCATGGGAGACCAAAAAAATACTTTTTCCAAAATTTTTTCTTTTGAGATCCACTTGGGTGTGATAATGACATGTTATAATAATTAATTTAAAGTAAAGAGAAACATAACATGAACATGAATATTTTTACAAAAACAAATTTAATATAGGGTTATATTATAGATCACTTTGAGTATAAATAGTAATTATAAATTTAAAATGATCTCCTACATCATGTTATTTTATTTATAGATTTTATACATTAAATAAATAAACTTATTTTTGAAACAATGATGATTTTGTGATTACCTTATTAAAGAAAGATTGAAATAAATGATTTTGTTAATACTATAATTAATGCAAATTGATCATTTGGATTTCATCCACATTTTTTTGGGATACAATATATATATTAGGTATTATTTATATCTTTTTTTATCGGAATTAATTTGTTAAGACTTTAACAAAAATGAATTACTAAATAGTTTCGAAAGTGATATAAATGAGGTTTTAAAACAAATACTATTTTTTTTAAATTATATAATAGTCATCAAAATCTAAGATTACACAAACTACCCTATATAGTGTTAAAATATTCATTAATGATACACCTGAGGTTCTCTTGGAATTTTAAAGTAACTATATTTACTACATAGTGTAAAAATACAAGAAGATATGGTAAGAGTTAAAATATTTAACAAAGGGTTAAATCTAAACTTTAATGTTAATTTTAGGAACTAAAAACATCTAAAATCTATTTGTTGAGAGGATTTAAACCCAAAATTGTCTTATCATCTAAATAAGTATCTTTTGATCTTTTATAAATCAAAAATAAATTTATAATATGTTAATATTTCAAGGTTTTCCTAAAGTTCCCCTCACCTCTCTTATAAAAGGGGACTTCAACTTCTCTTAAATTCAGACCTCCAAAGCCCTTTTTATAGGACAACCACTAACCACTTATGCTCCCAAATTCCATCAATTATTTCTATAGTATACACTTTGTGAATAAAACCAACCTATGGATCCCTTTTTGTGAAAATCAAAATGAGATACCTGAAAAAGAGGTAATTGTTTTATCACCTCTTTCAAAGTTCTTTCATTCTTATACTTCCTCTTTATTTGTTTTTTTACAAAATAAATTAACATATTCGGTATAATATAAATTATGATATTTTATTACAGTTATTTTACAACCATATTACTCCTTTTATACATCCTACGGATAATAATATCACCATGTGTGCGTACGTACAACTTACCGTCTCCACATCGTGGTGTACTTTTTTATTCCACTGTAATTTATTTCTATGAACATAATTGGAAATATAATTGATTTAAATAATTAATATAACATGAAAAATATTGTTTAATATTAATATAATATCCAATTTCATACCATTTAACCACCATAGAAATGATATCCTCGCTTGTTAGTATATAGGATCTACCATCTCCACGACACTATGAGATTCATCTTATATGTTCACCATTAAAGAATGACTATAAAAATGTATATTATGAATAACTATTAAATATATAACATAATAATGCTATTTTTATAATATATATTTACTTATGTACATATATTTCATTCACTTATTATATTCACTTACTTCCATTCAATACGATAAGACAACGGAAATAGTGTTCATGCGTACATACGACCTACAGTCTCCATGAATGGTATATTCCATTTCATATATCTATCTATTATATATATTAATATTATGAATATATATAATATATAAATAATAGTATAAATTTTGTAAGTAATTTAATCATGATATGATCAAGATTAATAATTGAAAACACGTTTGATAAACAAAGCGAATATTACCAAAAATGATTCCTTAACTTGGAACTTTTAACAAATTGCTATTATAAAGTCATAAAAGAATAATATATGATATAATTAATATTATTATGATTATTATGTAACTTAATAATATGTTTAAAACATTATATAGGAGTTTCAGACATGTATGACGAGTATTGGACCTAAGGTAAGTGAATTTCATCTCAAATTTAATTTTTGTTAGATAAAAGCCATGTTCACCACCAATTTCTTATGTGTGGTGTATATAATGGTACTATTATATTTTATATAATAAATAAATTTATCTTCATGATATTCAATGTGAAATGGGATGCTTTAAATGTTAAAATATTTAATCCTATCACATTTTCTGTATTATTGTTCTTATTTTAAATAATAGTTTATATGGATATAAAAAGGTTATAAGGACATTTTAGGTGAATTTTAACCTCATTAAAATGTTAAAAAAATGAACTTTTAAATTTTTTATGTAAGGGTTAATTTCATAATATCATGTTTATCTGAGATTGTTTATAGGTCAGTATCTACTAGGGCATATTTATCATCCACTTCTATCTTTCATAAAAAACTTTTTTTAAATACTTTTACTATGTCTCAAAAATTTATTAAAGTCATTTATACCCATTTTTTACTTTTTATAAAACATTTTGAAAGGAATATTTTTTTCATTTTCAATACAATTCATTTTATGACCATTTTAGAAAATTATGGAAAGAATGTTTTATAACTTATACGGTGCGAGCGGCAATTTTCCGCACTTATGACACCTTAACATTTTAAAGATTCTATTAAAAGATTACTAGGTCATTTTCAAATGAAATGTTTTTGTTTTATAATTACATAGACTTTCAAATGATTTAAATATAAAATGGGATATTTCTAAAAGAGTTTTAATGATTTTTTTAGATCACATTCATCTATTTCAACATCTTTTGTTGGATTTTTTTCTTAATTAAGGTTAATATAATATTATACAATCTTCAATATTCAATTGAAGGTTTTATGATATGTTTGAATATGGATATTCTCTTTTGATATCATTCTTAGATTATGGTTCAAGTATTGATTTTTTGTATGCTTGATTTGATATGAATGTTAGTGTGGGTTATATTTTAACCATTTCATAAGAGGAATTCATTGGAATTTATATGTGTTGGGTAGGGCGTGATATAGACCCTTGATGTATCGATAGCTCTCATGAGACAAACTAGTTTCTTGGAACAATGCCTTGATGATATGGTAATGGTATTTCCATGAGGCCTTGACAGTATGTGTAACACCCCAGGTAAATAAAGAATATGAAATTTTCTTATTTATCCATATTTTTGAATAAAATATTAATATTACTTTAAAGGGGACGCTATGCTCGATGGCGTACCCAACATGCAACAACGAGTTTCTTGGGAATCTTACGTTGCACTCTAATAATAAAATAATATTATTTTAAATGGTAGTTAACATGTAGCCGTTGTATTGGAAGGAATGGATAGAAATAACTAATATATGATTATATATGTTTTTAAATGTTTTTACATTTATCCAATAAAAGATAATGGCTTAAAATACGGAAAGAATTCAATTTTAGGCGTATGTGCCCTAGTTTTCACTAAAGGTTCACTTATCACCTTTTGATGGCGAACCGTCATTAAATATAGTTTTGTTCACTCTTATAAATTCTATTGGACCAAATAAAACTCTTCTTAAGAATCGGGACATCAAAATTTACTTTGTGTAAATTTTTGGTATCTTTCCGATAATGTTCATTTTTTTAATTGAATAGTGTAAAATGTTGTATTTTAATTCAAAACCTCTTTTTAATCTAATTTATTTATATGATTAGATTATCTTTTGAATTGGTTTTAAAGTGAAATTAGAATATATTTTTACCATTAAATCCAATAGTGGTCGTTGGAATTAATTTCACTTTGAAATCAGACTTAAACTAGTGTCAATCTTTTGATACTTATTGTTTCATAAAAACACGCTATTTGCTTTGACAGCGGGAATTAATTATTAAATTAATTAATGTGAATTATATGTTTTGAATTTTTTAAAATAGACTTCATTTTTGAATTCAGAATATAAAATATAGCTTAGGGTGAATTTTTGGGAATTTTCTGAAAAACTTCAATTTTTGATGAATAGTGAAACCACTAAGTGGTACTTATAAAAACTGATTTTTCCATTTAAATGAAATTTTTCCATCTTTGTGTTTTGAATTTAAAAACTCCAACATACATGGTTGTCATTAAGAATTAAAATGTGGTTCAATGGGATAAAAATAATTTTTTTGGTGAGTAGTAACTTATTAAGTTTTTAATCGCGATTAGTGGTAATTAGTGTAGTTTAAGGTAAAAATAATGCTTTAATAAAATGCGATGAGATTGACACATGTCCTACCCTCATTGGTTGTGTCATGGCCGACCAAGACAAGCCATGGGTCAACTTGGGGACCCCATGGAGCCACTTTGGTTGGGAAATGACATAAATAACTTTTTATTTAATGTAAAAGTAAAAATGACACAAACATAATATGTTTTACGAAAACAATTTTTACATGGGGTTATAAAGATCAGATTTTTTATTATAAATAGTAATTGGAAATATAAAAATATTTCATACATCATAGTATTTTTTTTATAATTTTGAGACTTTAAATAAATTAAATTATTTATGACATCATGATGATGCAGCGATGACCTCATTATTTAACGATTTAAATAAAATGGAATGATAATGTACAATATACAACCTAAACATGCCAAAACCAATTTTATGAGTGGATTTAGAAGCCTTATCACCTTATCCTCAAATTATATCAATGTGGGACCCTTTAAATCCGAAACTCATTTTCAAATAAAGTAATACTTCTTTACTTTCCAAAAGTTCCCCTCCTCTCCTCTTATAAAAGGCCCCCACCTCTACCTCATTTCACACACTCATCAAGCCTTTTTCTCGGCCAACCCCTGCCCATGTACTCTCTCCACATCCCTCTCCACATCCTAGATGATTCCCTTTGGGCAGAATCCTTTTAAAGGAAGCCTTTAGGCTCAAATCAAAAGGATTTACACTTTTAAAGGTAATTCTTTCTCTCATGTTCATTTGTTTTATTTTGCTTCTCCAACCCCCTAAACTCTTTTTATTAACTTAATTTGTAACAAAAACAGTATCTTCAATATACTAGGATGTTGTTATAAGATTTATTCGAGCTACACTCTCACACAACTACATCAAATGGTTAAACAACATACGGTTTCTGTGGATGGCGAAATTCTGCCTCCCGAAACGATGATTGTTCAATACTCATTTAACACCTTCAAAGGTGGCCATTATGATGTCACTATTTTTATATATGATATATAATATGTTTATTTTTTCCTGAAGCTTATGTTTTTTTTTCATTTTGGGAATACCTTTATGGTTTCCATTATGGGTATACGCGATATCTTCATTTTAGGAAGTGCGGACGACCGCCCCCTCAAAGTGATGTGATTCGTTAATGCCATACATGGGACGTATAAAGGATGGATTTAATTTTATTATATATGATTTAATAATGTAATTATTATATAACTCTATAAAATTATTATTTCTGTCCATTAAAGTATGAGATAGAAATGAAAGTAGCATTCATTCGTATGTACGGCTTACCATCTCCATGAACGTTGCATTACATTTCTTATCCCCAAATGTAATGTACTATTATAAGTACATGTATATAATGGATATATATGATGAATGATACAACTAAATGATGAATATAATTCTCTAATTAAAATATACATACCTCTCATTTAGTTTTAATTCCATTAATATGACAAAAAAATGAAAGTAGCGTTCATGCGTACGTACGGCTTACCGTCTCCATGAACGGTACATTTCATTTCTTACCTCTAAATGATTATGTAATATTATAAATACATGTATATGCTGGATATATATTATATATATGATATCAAAATCAGGAATGTCATTCTGGATATAAAGAACCTTTGACCACATGAACAACATGAAATTGTAAGAAGTCCACTTACGACTTAAGAATCAAATATCGACAAAACAATCATTATTGACTTAAATGATTACATAATGTTTATAACATTGAAATAAGTGATATAAAAGGAATAATGAACTTGATAACGGTTCTTAAGAAAATTTAAATTAACTCAAGTTTATTATTCAGGACGTTAAAGAACGATCGAGTCAAGTCGGACCCGAGGTAAGGGATCCTACTCCTCTCTTTCTTTTTAAGTACACTCTTTTAGGTCATTCCTTTTAAAGCTCATATCTATTGTTATTGGGATGTTATTTTATATTAATCTTACTTTAATTTTTATGTTCATGTGATGAGAGACACTATTTCCTCTCATCAATAGATTTTGGAAGTTTTAAGTGGCGCCGTAAGGCTGCCGAGTTTTCGTAAGAGATTTTTCATCTCACTTTTATTCCTGTGAGATTTATGCTACATTTTCCACAATTTCCATTAATTGGTTTATGTACTTCCCACTATTACACTCCTTTTGTAATATAATTCCATTTATGGGTATTTACATATTCATTGTATGACACTTCTTCAATGGGGTGTACTTTTCGAAAGTTACCCAAGTCGGTAAGGGAACCTTTCACCCTCCTCTTTTCAAAAGACTTCTTTTGTTGGGTCTTTTAATTTACATATAATTATGTTGGGATATGTTCTCATATATCCTTATTGATGTAAATTTTATGTCCATGTGATGAGATACCATTTTTTTATCTCTCATCAACTCATTTTGATGTGACGTCGTTAGGCTGTCAATGGAACTTCTTAACCCAATTTCGATTTCTTTGGTTTCAACATGTTGTTATTGAATATGTCATCCTTTGAATTTGTGTGGATGACCTTTGATTATTTTACACTTAATATCCATTTTTATTTGGTGTATTATTTTGTCACACATAATTATGTAATTGATTTATCCTTAAACCAAGGATACCGTCTTTGTAAGGGACTTCGTCTCAATCTCCATTCATTGAGGCATATTTCGTTTTATACCCAACTTTCTTTTATACGGTGTATAAACCCCTTTGACTTTTACTTTTATACAAAAGGAATCTTTTTCTACGAAGCGTTTTACTAAACGACAAAAAGGAATGTTTTTTTTACGTACGTGGTGACAACGACCTTTTCCGCCGCCGCGAGTATTATTTGGTCTTTTTCTTCCTCAACAAGTCGTAATGTTTTTAAAATAAAATAAATACCATATACTCTTTTATGTATTTTGGTATTGAAAACGGTTTTGATAAAGGATTCTATTATGTCAATATATTTATGATATATTGTGATTGAAATGTGGAAATTTTATCATTCCTTTATATTGGTTTTATGTTTTATGATTTTATATTGGTACTTGGACATTTTAACGGGTGGTTACATTATAAACCATATGACGGGTGGTGCCGTGAATTCCAGGACGGGTGGTTACTTCATAACCTCCAATGCATTGGGTATGGAAGTCGGCCGTAGGGATATTCCATTAAGTATGTATGGAAATTGGCCGTGTGGCTATTCCATTATGTGATATGTGTGGAAGTCGACCGTATGGTTATTCCACTTAAGTATGTTTATGTCCCAAGTTACCTTTATATATGTTATGTGTTCTTTATATGTGTTTTTTGGTAATCCTTTGGTTAAAAAAAGGTAAGTAATGATACTTTTTTTTCAATGAAGAGTTTTTACTACTTCATGAAGGAGAAAAGTATTACATTGATAAAGTATTCATGGTTTACTTGTTATTTTGAAAAACTAATAGTTTTCATTCTTTGTGTATCCCTTACTGAGCTTCTTATGCTCATCCCAAGTTTTTGAAATGTTTTTCACAGGACTTAGTGTGGAATAGGGTCGAGGATGGGATCAAGGGAAAGTCATGCTACCTGAAACATGGAACTATACATGTTTCTTTTTAAGAGTTTTTATTTTATGGAAATTTAGTAGAACAGACTAATTTGGAATTTTTTGAGATGTAATAGTTATGTCATAATTCTATAAAACTCTAAACCTGAAAAGATCCTCAATGTGAATTACTCATTTAATTCAATATTAAGTAAGGTTTAAGGCTGGGGCCTTATAGTTGGTATCAAAGGTCGGTTTAGATAACTTTAGAGGTTAGGGTATTCTCTAACCATAAGTGACATTACCATAATGGTTAGGATTTCAGAAAGAGTCCTAGTTTTAGATAAATTGAATGAGTAAGTATATCTTAGTGTTTACCTTCCTCATTAGTACATGATGGTTTTGTTGATATACTCACATTGAAATTTCTGTTTTTAGTGAATGGATGGATCCCACAGGCACCAAAGTGACAATTGGTTTGAAGGAAACTGTGGGGGTTCTCTGATTAAGAGACTCGATGAAATGGGGTACTCAATGAGGAAACTCGTGGTTGTTCTAAACCAACTATCAAGGAGTCATGATAAACCACGTGAACCTTGGTATGTTCTATAATGCATCATGTATGAGATGACCAATCGATGTGGAATTTCAGGTAATAATTAAAAAGGTAACCATTAGGGTTTATATGATCCTTACTTTTTAGGTAATTATGGGTTACTCTATGATATGATGTAAAATGAAAGGAATGAGATAAACTTGAGGTTAAAATATGTTATGATAATTTTTGAAGATTTTATCTCATTTTGGGAAATGTTTTAAGAATTATATAGTTTTGGAAAAAGGACAACACGCAGACCGTATGACAACCCCTCACGTCGGACAAAGCTGTGGGAATCGAACCCACAACCAAAGTGTGACTGGAATTTATCACCTACCACTGGACTACTTGAAGTCCCTAGTTAGTTTGACTGATTATTTTTAGTTATATGATTTTATGAATTAAGATTAATTTTGATTTTGGGTTATTTATGAAAATTATTAACCTATCGTGGAGGATATGTGATTAGGATAATTACTTTTCAATGCGAGAGTTTAGGAGTGACTGATGTTGTTTGGAGATAAATGTTACAATTTAACTTGGAAGACTATGTGACTAAATCCTTCAAATATTTGGGTTTCAATCTTAGTTTGGTTTACTTTGAAGGATTTTATGGACAAATTTTTTATCTAATGGTCCTCATTGAACTTTAGGTTTTGTTGGAAAAATTTTGGAGGTTAAGAATAGAATTTTTTTTATAAAGGGTTATCCTTTTCTGGATTATCTGATCTTGTACTAGCCTTTTTGGTTTTGGTTTTGGTTAAAGTCTAAAGACATGGGATGTATATAGTTCTCTTTTGTGGATTAGGTGATTTTCTAAAAGTTGATTATAGTACTCTTAATGTGAACAAGTCTTCCAAAATACTCGCCTTTTGGAGAAAATATGACTTTGTGTAAGGAATCTAATAAAAGTTGAAAGTCAACATGATAAGTGATTATGTTTCATTATGAATAAATTCCCCAATAAAAAGTATCATAAAAAAATGTTGTCTATTAACAATTCCTACTGGGGAATCGAATACCGTTTAACCCATCACAAGTTTGTGATTTTCTCGTGGTTAACTTTCTCCTAAACATGTTTTCTATCACTCTCCATCAGAACATGACCCTTTGTTTTTTCCTCCATGTCCATATTTTCATACTTGGAATCCTAGTATGGGTTAACTCGGGTGACCTTTCTACTTATCTTTCATTATTTTAAAGTGATTGTTTTACCGACTCTTGTTCCGATGTGGGACTTTCAAGGATGTTTCCAAGCTCAATTTTAAAAATTTCGAGGACACAATTCCCAAAAGGGGGAAGGATGTAACACCCCAGGTAAATAAAGAATATGACATTTTCTTATTGATCCATATTTGTGAATAAAATATTAATATGACTTTAAAGGGGACGCTATGCTCGATGGCGTACCCAACACGCAACAACGAGTTTCTTGGGAATCTTACGTTGCACTCTAATAATAAAATAATATTATTTTAAATGGTAGTTAACATGTAGCCGTTGTATTGGTGGGAATGGATAGAAATAACTAATATATGATTATATATGTTTTTAAATGTTTTTACATTTATCCAATAAAAGATAATGGCTTAAAATACGGAAAGAATTCAATTTTAGGCGTATATGCCCCAGTTCTCACTAAAGGTTCACTTATCACCTTTTGATGGTGCACCGTCATTAAATATAGTTTTTTTCACTCTTATAAATTCTATTGGACCAAATAAAACTCTTATTAAGAATCGGGACATCAAAATTTATTTTGTGTAAATTTTTGGTATCTTTCCGATAATGTTCAATTTTTAATGAATAGTGTAAAATGTTGTATTTTAATTCAAAATCTCTTTTTAATCTAATTTATTTATATTATTAGATTATCTTTTGAATTGGTTTTAAAGTGAAATTAGAATATATTTTTACCATTAAATCCAATAGTGGTCGTTGGAATTAATTTCACTTTGAAATCAAACTTAAACTAGTGTCAATCTTTTGATACTTATTGTTTCATAAAAACACGCTATTTTCTTTGACAGCGGGAATTAATTATTAAATTAATTAATGTGACTTATATGTTTTGAATTTTGTAAAATAGACTTCATTTTTTAATTCAGAATATCAAATATACCTTAGGGTGAATTTTTGGGAATTTTCTGAAAAACATCAATTTTTTATGAATAGTGAAACCACTAAGTGGTACTTATAAAAACAGATTTTTCCATTTAAATGAAATTTTTCCATCATTGTGTTTTTAATTTCAAAAATCCGACATACATGGTTGTCATTAAGAAGCAAAATGTGGTTCAATGGGATAAAAATAATTTTTTTGGTGAATAGTAACTTATTATGTTTTTAATCGCGATTAGTGGTAATTACTATAGTTTAAGGTAAAAATAATGCGTTAATAAAATGAGATAAGCTTGAAAAATGTCCTACCCTCATTGGTTGTGTCATGGGAGACCTAGACAAGCCATGGTTCAACTTGGGGACCCCATGGAGCCACTTTGGTTGGGAAATGACATAAATAACTTTTTATTTAATGTAAAAGTAAAAATGACACAAACATAATATGTTTTACGAAAATTTTTTTTACATGGGGTTATAAAGATCATATTTTTGATTATAAATAGTCATTGGAAAGATAAAAATATTTCCTAAATCATAGTATTTTTTTTATAATTTTTAGACTTTAAATAAATTAAATTATTTATGACATCATGATGATGTATCGATGCCCTCATTATTTAACGATTTAAATAAAATGGAAAGATAATGTAAAATCTACAACCTACACATGGCCAAAACCAATTGGATGAGTTTATTTCGAAAAATTATCACCTTATACTCGAATTATATCAATGTGGGACCCTTTAAATCCGTAACTCATTTTCAAATAAATTAATATTTCTTTACTTTCCAAAAGTGCCCCTCCTCTCCTCTTATAAAAGGCCCCCACCTCTACCTCATTTTGCACACTACTCAAGCCTTTGGCTCGGCCAACCCCTGCCCATTTACTCTCTCCACATCCATCTACTCATCCTAGAGTATTCCCTTTGGGAAGAACCCTTTCAAAGGAAGACTTTAGGCTCAAATCAAAAGGAGTTACACTTTTAAAGGTAATTCTTTCTCTCATGGTCATTTGTTTTATTTTTCTTCTCCAACCCCCTAAACTCTTTTTATTTATTCTTTTGTAAAAAAAACAGTATCTTCAATATACTAGGATGTTTTTATAAGATTTATTCGAGCTACACTCTCACACAATAACATCAAATTGTTAAAGAACATACGGTTTCCGTGGATGGCGAAATTCTGCCTCCCGAAACGATGATTGTTCAATACTCATTTAACACCTTCAAAGGTGGCCATTATGATGTCACTATTTTTATATATGATATATAATATGTTTATGTTTTCCTGAAGCTTCTTTTTTTTCCATTTTAGGCATACCTTTATGGTTTCCATTATGGGTATACGCGATATCTTCATTTTACGAAGTGCGGACTACCGCCCCCTCAAAGTGATGTGATCCGTTAATGCCATATGTGGGATGTATAAAGGATGGATTTAATTTTATTATATATGATGTTATACTGGAATTATTATATGCCTCTATATAATTATTATTTCTTTCCATTAAAGTATGAGATAGAAATGAAAGTAGCGTTCATGCATACGTACGGCTTACCGTCTCCATGAACGGTGCATTTCATTTCTTATCCCCAAATGTAATGTACTATTATAAGTACATGTATATAATGGATATATATGATGAATAATAAATCTAAATGATGAATATAATTCTGTAATTAAAATATACATACCTCTCATTTAGTTTTAATTCCATTAATATGACAAAAAAATGAAAGTAGTGTTAATGCGTACGTACGACTTACCGTCTCCATGAACGGTGCATTTAATTTCTTACCTATAAATGATTATGTAATATTATAAATACATGTATATGCTGGATATATATGATATATATGATATAAAAATCAGGAATGTCATTCTGGATATAAATAACCTTTGACCACATGAACAACATGTAATTGTAAGAAGTCCACTTTCGACTTAAGAACCAAATATCGACAAAACAAACATTATTAACTTAAATGATTACATAATGTTTATAACATGTAAATAAGTGATTTAAAAGGAATAATGAACTTGAAAAAGGTTATTAAGCAAATAGAAATTAACTCAAGTTTATTATTCAGGACGTTAAAGAACGATCGAGTCAAGTCGGACCCGAGGTAAGGGATCCTACTCCTCTCTTTCTTTTTAAGTACACTCTTTTATGTCATTCCTTTTAATGCTCATATTTATTTTTATTGGGATGTTCTTTTATATTAATCTTACTGTAATTTTAATGTTCATGTGATGAGAGAACCTATTTCCTTTCATCAATCCATTTTGGAAGTTTTAAGTGGCGCCGTTAGGCTTCCATGTTTTCGTAAGAGATTTTTCATCTCACTTTTATTGCAGTGAGATTTATGCTACATTTGCCACAATTTCCATTGAGTGGTTTATGTACTTCCCACTATTACACTCCTTTTTTAATATAATTCAATTTATGGGTATTTACTTATTCCTTGTATGACACTTTTTCAATGGGGTGTACTTTTTGAAAATTACCCAAGTCGGTAAGGGAACCTTTCACCCTCCTCTTTTTAAAAGACTTCTTTTGTTGGGTCTTTCAATTTACATATTGTTATGTTGGGATATGTTCTCATATATCCTTATTGATGTAAATTTTATGTCCAAGTGATGAGATACCCTTTTTTATCTCTCATCAACTCATTTTGATGTGACGCCGTTAGGCTGACAAGGAAACTTCTTAACCCAATTTCGATTTCTTGGGGTTCAAAATGTTGTTATTGAATATGTCATCCTTTGAATATGTGTGAATGACCTTTGATTATTTTACACTTAATATCCACTTATATTTTTTGTATTCATTTGTCACACATAATTATGTAATTGATTTATCCCTAAACCAAGGATACCATCTTTGTAAGGGACTTCGTCTCAATCTCCTTTCATTGAGGCATATTTTGTTTTATACAAAAATTTCTTTTATACGGTGTATAAACCCCTTTGACTTTTACTTTTATACAAAAGGAATATTTTTCTACGAAGCGTTTTACAAAACGACAAAATGGAATGTTTTTTTACGTACACGGTGACAATGACCTTTTCCGCCGCCGCAAGTATTATTTTGTCTTTGGCTTCCTCAACAAGCCGTAATGTTTTTAAAATAAAATAAATACCATATAATCTTTTATGTATTTTGGTATTGAAAATGGTTTTGATAAAGGATTCTATTATGTCAATATATTTATGATATATTGTGATTTAAATGTGGAAATGTTTTCATTCCTTTATATTGGTTTTATGTTTTATGATTTTATATTGGTACTTGGACATTTTAACGGGTGGTTACATTATAAACAATATGACAGGTGGTGCCATGAATACCAAGACGGGTGGTTACGCTATAACCTCCAATACATTGGGTATGGAAGTCGGCCGTATGGCTATTCCATTAAGTATGTATGGAAATTGTCCGTATGGCTATTCCATTAAGTGATATGGGTGGAAGTCGACCGTATGGTTATTCCACTTAAGTATGTTTATGTCCCAAGTTACCATTATATATGTTATGTGTTCTTTATATGGGTTTTATGGTAATCCTTTGGTTACAAAAATGTAAGTAATGATACTTTTTTTTCAATGAAGAGTTTTTACTACTTCATGAAGGTGAAAAGTATTACATTGATAAAGTATTCATGGTTTACTTGTTGTTTTGAAAAACTAACAGTTTTCATTCTTTGTGTATCCCTTACTGAGCTTCTTATGCTCATCCCATGTTTTTGAAATGTTTTTCATAGGACTTAACGTGGAATAGGGTCAATGATGGGATCAAGGGAATGTCATGCTTCCTAAAACATGGAACTATACATGTTTGTTTTTAAGAGTTTTTATTTTATGGAAATTTAGTAGAAGCGACTACTTTGTAATCTTTTGAGATGTAATAGTTATGTCCTAATTCTCTAAAACTCTAAACCTGAAAAGATCCTCAATGTGAATTACTGATTTAATTCAATATTAAGTAAGGTTTAAGGCTGGGGCCTTATAGTATGTTTATGATGTCTGACATTATGCATTTCCTCATTATGAGATTTGTTATTGATATTAAATGTGATTATTCAACTAGTAGAATATCCATGTGAATGATTAAATGAAATTATTTGATTTAATATTTCCATATTATGTTTGAGATTATGTTTAAAAGGGTTGTGTTTCAGTTTTATACATTACTTAAAGATTAAGGTTATTTATGAATGTTTCTGCTTTATTGTTTAAACTTACTATGCATTTGAGATCACCCCTTTCTTATGTTTCATTTTACAAAGATACCAAGAAGTGTATTATGACTGATATGTAGGGTTAATCTAAATCAATAATGTTCTTTTCTGAGGATTTTTTATGATGATTTTTATGTATGAAATTATAATGTATTGTTCATGTATGTAATCTATTTTCCAATACTACAAAAGTGATCAGTCCTTTGGGATTTTATTTTCTTGTGATCATATCAATGTAATGAAATAATGCACCATCTCTATGAATATAGGGTCATGGAATGAAATTTGGTATCATAGTAAGTTTAGAAACAACCTTGAAAATTATATTTAGAAAACATAGATCAGAAAACCTAACCTTATGAATGACTTTGAGGATTATTCTAAGTATATGATATCATAATTTAGATTTGGTAATCGATAACATTGATTAATCATATGGACTTTCGTATGTAGAATAATATGGAATCATTTAGAGATATTATGAATAATTTTTCATGACTATATCACTATGATTAGTGGTTCTCACTTTGTGCTTTGAGTTTTGTTAAAAGTTTTGAATTAGAAAGGTTTTTAAAGTAAAGGTTATACTACTAATAACGAAGAAGCTACAAAGAGAAATGAGATGTATGATGTGTTAAGGAATATTATATTGAAGTGTAGTAAATGTTTTAAGAGTGAAGTGGAATGATTAAGGTTATTTTGTATTTGGATTCAAGAATTTTTACATTAATGGTTCAATGGTTATAAGAATAATGTGATACATAAGTAATGTACTAAAGTACATCTTATTTAACAATTTGGAAGAATGATTTGTTTAATTAGGTATTTTGAGGCTATAAATGTATTTTTTTAAAAGAGATAAATTACATTGTTTGGAGAATCTGATGTTATGTTTGATTTTAGAAATTTATAGATCTTTTTAGACTGTTAATTCCGATAGAAGTATTTTGGAAAAGTCTTAATGTTGGAATAGATTAAGTAGTATATTGGAAAGTTTTTTTATATATAAAAATTTTCATAAGGTCATTTTGGAATCTTATAATGATATAGTCTTAGAAAACGGACAACCCAATGGTCGAGCAAAAACCTATTGTGTCCGGAATGGTCGTGAGATTTTAACCTGCAACCAAAGGGGGAGAGGGGTGCATCACCTACCACTAGACTACGTGATGTCCTGATTAGTGTAGAATAATTTTAAATATTTAAATTATATGATAGATAATGTATAAGATCCTTATTTGATCCTTATACAACTAAGATGAATAGAATATTTTGAGATTTTATTATCTTTTGATGAGAAAGATGAGTTTGTGGGAGAAATTAGTTAAAGGATGGAACTCTAATTGTAAAGTAAGTATGTTTCATTATATACTTACAAAATTAATTAAATGAATCATTTGAATATATCTAAAGGATTATGAAATAAAAAATGTTTTCTTTGTACTTTATTTTTCAATGAATCAAATTTCCCCCTTGGGTCATCACAAAATTACAGCTTTGTGGTTGTAAATTGTTTCCAATTCAAGTTCTATATCACTCTCCATCAGAACATTATGGTTGTATTTTCTATAATTTCAATATTTTTTTACATGGAACTGTAGTATTAATTGTCTCTAGTGTCCTTTTTTACTTCCCTTTATTTATTTTTAAATGGTGTTATGGTTAATCCATTTTTCTATGTGGGATTTCCACAATGATATTTGGAAATTAGAACCCCTAGTTTCAATCCCAAGTTTAAATTTAATGGACACAATTTATTGAAGGAGGGGAGAGTGTAAATCATAAATACTTTACAATATTTTCATTTTTATATAAAAATAATTTTATTTCTTTCTTTCTTTTATGAAACATCATGTTATGTTTACACTATAAAAAATAATGTTTTGGATCGCATTACACAAGGCTCGGTTCTACGAAACAATAGTATATTAATAAAATTTTATTATGATATATAACCTAGCCATTAAATTAGAGGTTTTGAGTAGTATTAAACACATTTTTTATTTTATATATTCAATATAATTTCAACATTAATCTTATGTGTTTCTTATACATAATATAAGAACAAATTAATTTTTTGGATAAAAGAAGTATTTTTTCAAAAAATACAGTTTTTTCACCTTTTGATGGAACCCCCCAATTTAAATCCATTATTGGACACTTTAATATATTCAATTTGACAAAAATAATCGTATTATTTAAAATAGGGACATAAAAATTTAGTTTGGATAAATTTTTGGTGTTTTTTATGACAAATTTAATATTTTGATGAACAGTGGAAAATACTAAATTTTATTTGAAAAGCACATTTTTAATTGAAATAATATATATTGTTAAATTATACATTTAATAGGTTTTAAAGAATAATAAGATTATATATTTACCATTTAACATAATTTAGGCCATTGAAATTATTTTCACATTAATATTACATATAAACACATGTCAATCTTATAATGGTTTTTACTTTTAAAAAACATGTTTTCTAGTTTTAAAACCGATGATTAATTTTAAATTAATTACTGAAACTTCTGTGTTTTGAATTTGTAAAAATATATTCAAAATTAAGAATAATACTTTCCATATTAGGAATAAGAAATTCCAAATTCTTTAAATACACTACATAATAATTATCTTTTTTTAACAGGGGTATATCTGTTGGTAAAAGTGAATTTTCTATTGGTAAACCGTATTAGCAATAAAAAATGTCATGTCACTAAATTTTTGGTAAAAACTCGGTCGCTAAATGTTATTATGATACATAAAATAGTTCTTTTGAAATTTTAATAATACCCACAAATAATATATATCTTGGTCAAAATTCTTAGCAACATATTCATACGACATATTTATCTATTAGTAATATTATTAACATTTATTATTTCATCGATAATATTATTAACAATATTATTTTATCTATTATTATAAACAATATCATCAATTAATATCATCAAGTAAATTATGTTTTAAATAAAATATTATATATGATAATTCTAATATTTATTGATAAATTTTTATATTGTATTTATTAATCAAATTATATATAATATATTTATTGTATAATAATTATAAAATAAAATTATATGAAAATTAAAACAAATAAAGCTTTAATTGAAGAAATATGTTCAAATATAATTTAAAAAATGACACCAATATAATACATGTTGCCCACACATGTGCATATGAAACAACACCCTGATTACAAAATCACACCAACCAGCCCCACATGATGGCATGGTCAACTGACCAACATAGCATCTTCAACACCACAAGCCTCAATCCCAGCAAACTTAAGATCGGTGCACGCATCAGCCACATCAATGGGCTAAATCCACAGCCCCATCACCACAGTCAACCCAAAACCAAGAAAGCATGAAAGGCCAAACCTAAGAACCGATATTATTGCAAGTAGTTTCAACTCCAGAGGCCAAATCCAAACAACTAACAGTATCGCAAGATGCAGCAATTCCAAAGGACAAACCCAAGTGCACAATTGTATCGCAACCGCCCAGCAGTTTCACAAGCAGCAGTAGTATCATAAGAAGCGGAAACTAAAGTGGCTAAATATAATCATCTAATAGTATCATATGTAGCAGAAACTCCAGAGGCCAAATCTAAGCACCCGACAGTGTCACAATTAGTAGAAAATCCATAGACGCAACAGACCAAAATCGGGGCATCCCACAGTAGCATAAGGCATGTCTGATGGAGACTACTACCGAATATCCACTGCCTGGTACCAAGAAACAACCTTCCACCACGAAGAAACAATAAAATCACCCATGTGTGCATTCACCAATAGAAACTATAGATAATAGAGTAGTAAAACAATAGAATGACATGAAGTGCCAACAAAAAACACCAGCATCGGATGAACGGTACTTACATGAGCTAGCTGCAGGTCATATCAACCCTAGAAATGGGTACCAACCCCTAATAAACATAACTACCATGGTCGTAATAGAATAAAATAAGAATTTCAACCATAAAATTATAATTTAAGTCCTAGATCAATGTTTCAAACCGCGCCATACAGATCATTGTAGCATGACATGAGATGAGGGCAATACAAACTGTATGAAAACTAAACCTATAGACCAAGAAAAAGTATCTAAAAACCATAAACTATTATGGAAAGAGTAAATTATGGAAGGAATAACTCATAACCAACATAAAATTTAATTCAGAATTATTGGAATTATAGGACATCATCCTCGTACAAATATTTGATTCCATATGAATCCAAATTGATTTGATGCAAGAGGAGGGTCATGTGGTCCAACAAGCCTGGAAGTAGTGATCTATAGATGTAGCAATACAACAGTCATCAAATACACCAAAATCAATCAAACATAGAATAAAAAATACCAGTTGTAGGATCAATGTACTCGGAACCCATTCAAACCGAGTTAGGAAAGATAACAACCATATCATCCCCCATGGTAGGTCCGAAAAAGGGAAATATAGAGTAAGAAAATTTATCAAAACAAGTGAATCTTTAATATTAGTTCACATAAAACAAAACAGAGCCTGAGAATGTGGATATAGGTGAATAAAATGGTATGGAATACCATAAAAAAGGTAACTACTTTCAATGCATTCTATATAAATTCATATAAATAATTGACTGATTTAATGCTATATTACACACCAATACCAGATTCATAAAGAGGAATAATATCCTTGTGAAATTATTTTGTTGATAATCAAATCCTTTTCTCCCTCTCCCAATAGATTATACTAAATTGATCATTTTAAATGTCTGTTTGTAATATTCTAATAATAACATGAAGAAACATGTAACGTTTTAATTCTTTTTTTTATCAAATTCCCCTCCGTACATGTGATAAGAATATAAAAACCCATTATCCACATGAAATATGAGTTGGAAATCATAATTAATTGTTTTAAAAAATGAGTGTTATATGTATATGAACATCATAAATACTTATCTTAAATGATAAGTGTTATACATAGTTTTCAATTGCTCAAGATTACTTAACTTGTGTTCATGTAAATTATATAATTAAACCTGAAGATAACAATATAATTCCCATAAAAGGTCCATTAATAATCCAAAGACAACACCATAATCAATATATTCTACATGAAGCCCAGTATGAAAAAAACAAATAACACAAATGAAAACTTGTAATGAGAATAAGAATTTTTTTGTGGTTAAAAAAATAATAATATAAAATTCATTGGATTATAATTCCACAATCATTGCTCTCACTTGGATGTAAGGTTTTTAAAAAAATTATACATTTAACAACATAAAATTCATGTTTACTTTTCGCTTATAACAACATAAAATTATATCACAGTACATTTTATAATAATATTTCTTGCATAATGTCACAATTTTATATCATTTTATAACATGAATCAACAAAAATAAAAATATTTATAACAATGAGTAGGTCAGGGAATTAAAAAAAATAATAGATAATAAAATGTTATTTGACTGGATTATTTATGGATGAATCTACTTAAAAACATATATTTATATGGTTTACAAAACAAAGACAAAATTTTATACCTGCATTCACTAAACCAAAGTACTCTTCAATAATTTTTAAAGCCTGTGGATTAAAATATGGAAAATTTGTTCGCTTAATAGACTATAATTTCTAGTTTTTCATTTTCAAATTACCACTCATTTAAAATTTGGTCCACTTGTTATATTGATAAGTCAAACCACAATTAATTTTTTATGAATGGAAAATTTTATTGGCAATCTGTTTTCAATATTATATAATATCAAACTAAATTGGTGATGTATTAGAAGAAATATTGTTATCATAACATACCTCTATGAAAATATTTGTGGCTCCTTTGAGATGATCTTCATGTCTTACAGCAAGACCACATGGGATCTGCTGTCAGCTTAGTACTAGATGCACATGTTCATGGAGGAAGTGATTTTTTTACATGAGTTCATGGAGAACCTTCAAGGAAGATATAAGAATAAAAATTAAAATAAGTAGAAGATGGCATTTTTTTTGATAAGAAACATTAATTGTGTGCAACTGATTCAAAATAATAGTTTCTTCACCTAGCTACATATTCTTTAATTGAAGCTGGGGTCATGACATTTTTATAAATACTGAGATATTTTTTGTGAAACAAATCTTCCTTTGGGAGAAACATATTGTATGTTTCAACCCACTAGATAGACCACTAGCGGGTTATCCTAATGAACTTAGGGCCCTATCACTACCCTATGGAAAAAACCATAAGAGAATTCAAAATGTCACATCAATGTCAATTCAAAAGACTTAATTGCATAACATATTCCATAAAATATTAAGAGTAACTAATGGTGGGTTAGGGTCACTCCACAGAATATGTATGAAATCAAGACCAAAATAAGAACCACAATGAGAATGGTTGTCCATATATAATTGAATACCTATAACATAATTAATGTGGATGTGAAAAGCATCAAATTTTCACAAATATAAAATTAATTATAGGTTATAAAAGATAAAGGTGGTTATTTTTATTCAAGATTCTAAGTATAAATGATAAATATAGAATTATTGAGAATAGTTCTCCAGATATAGTTGAATGCCTATAACATAATCCAAACATATCATGCAATATTTGATATGTACATAGTCTAATGAATTTTTTTTGTATTGTAATGTAATTTTTTGCCTATTTGAGTTTTCTATGGGTGTAATGCATCAAATTTTATATCCTTCTAACTATTATGTTTATTATTATTGTATTATATCTTATGTTATTTGCTTCTATCTTCATAAATTTTAGAAATTGAACCCATCACACTGTGCAGAACAATAATACAGTCATAATGGGTTGAAATTATCATTTTTTTCCCAGGTGTGAAATTGTTTAGGGGATGTTGTGTTTCTATTATCAGGAAAGGCTCTTGTTTTATGTAAAAGGTCTTGAAAAGTGAAACATGAAGCGAATGACTCAATAGAATGGTATAAGGCTACAATTTTTGTGAAAGGTGATGGTCAAAGGGAAGAATGAATTACTTCAATACGTATTTCGACCTTGATTAGAATAATAACAATTTAGGTCATGATCAATCATGATATAATTTATTATTAGAGGGTTTCCAATATTTTAATACTGGTATTGATAAGTAATGACTATTTCAACACTGGTTAGAATGATAATAGTTTTAGGATTCGTGGATCTACATCAAGGTTGGTTGAAATGATAACCATGAAAATAAAACATGTATAGGGGTAGAATCAAATAAAAATATGTAGGTGTGTTTCATAATTTATATGGTTTATATTTTCAATGAATCTAATAACAGTAGGATGCTCATGTATTGATCATTGCACAGACTAGTAGTGTTTGATCAATATTATAATAAGTGTTATTAACATTAAAGGTTACAATTGAACTCTAACCCAAAGAGGTATTATTACTATAGGATTATATATATTATGAACTACTTGTGTAGTGTAATGGAGTTTAATCACACGATTATGAGGGTTTTTTTATGAAAGAAGACACATGATAAAAAATTGTTAAGTCATAACATCACCATGAAAGAAGGGATAAAAATTTCATTTTATGGATGATTGTCTAAACACTACAATTAGTAATAAAACCACATATTTTGAGGATGGATGAGTTTTTGGATAAGTTAGAAAAAAAATAATAAAATATTTTAGTTTCTTGTGCTCATGTAAAATACCACAGTTTTTAATGCTTAGGAAAAATACAATAGTTTCTTGTGTTCATAATAACAATGCAGTTACATGTGCACATGTAAATTTACGAATTAAAAAACAATAAAATAATTGAATTATCATAAATGGTATAATAAAAATCAAATCACAGCACCAAATTCAATATGTTGTATTTCTATCTTGACAATAAGGTTAAAATAAATAATAGAAAAAAAAATGAAAATATGAAATGAACATAGGTATTTTATGTTTGACAAAATAGACAATCTGGTTCCATGTTTCAAGAAATAAAAATGTAAAGAAGTGGCTGAGACTCTTGGTTTCCATGAAAAAAAAATTCAACAAGGTATTATAGCAATGGTTATCAGAATTAAAATAATATGATGAATCAAATCGACAAGAAATTGATATAGTTGATAATTGATTCCCTAACCTGTAAGCGCTAAAGTGGGGTAGCGACGAGGCACCAGTGTTAGTGATGAGGAAGAGGCTCCGGTAGTGAAGAAAATGAGAGGATATGATGAGGATGGAATGGCGGTGATCTTGGAAGGTGGAGGAGTAGGAGAAAGTGTTGTTGGTAAATCATGATGGGGAGTTAGGGAGGCACGACAATGACTGAGAATGAGGTGGAGTACTAGAGAGATGGGGGGACAATGTTGGTGGGGAGGGCGGTGAGGGAGAGAGGGGCTGTAACATCCCAGGTAAATAAATAATATTACATTCTAAGTTTTATCATTATTTTTGAATAAAATGTTAATATTACTTTAAAGGTAATGGTATGCTCGATGGCGTACCCAATACGCAACAACGAGTTTCTTTGAAATCTTACGTTGCACACTAACAATATAACAATATTATAATAGTTGACACCTAGCCGTTGTAATAGAGGTAATGAATAGAAATAAATACAAAATTATTACATATGTTTGTTAAATATTTTTACATTTATCCAATAAATGTTAGAGGCTTAAAATCCAAATGAATCCAATTTTAAGAATAAATACTCTAATATTTTTAAAAGATTGTTTTACCGCCTTTTGATGGTGAACCTTTTTTAAATCTAAATTTTGACAATTTTATGAGCTCTATTTGTCAAAATAAACTTATTCTTTATTATTGGGAAATTGAAATTTACTTTGGATAAATTTTTAGTATGTTTCTGACAATGTTCATTTTTTTAATGAATAGTGAAAAATATTGCATTTTACATCAAAACTGCTTTTTCATCTAATTTAAATATATGGTTAGATTATCTTTTTAATTGATTTTAAGGTTTAATTATAATATATTTTTACAATTTAATTCAATGTTGGTCATTATAATTGACTTAACTTTGAAAATGGACATAAACAAGTGCCAAACTTTTCATAGATATTGCATCCAAAAAACCCGCTATTTGTTTTGACAGCGGGGATTAACTATTTTATTTTTTAATGAAACTTCTATGTTTTGAATTTGGTAAAATTTAAATCATTTCTGAATTTGAAATATCAAATATATCTTAGGGATAATTGTTGGTATTTTTCTGATAATGCTTTTTTAAATGAATAGTGAAAAATACAGTTTTTAATGTAAAACTGCCTTTTCATCCAATTTTTATATATATTTAGATTGTAATTTTAATTGTTTTTAATGTATAATTGAATTATTTTTTTATAACATAATAAAATTTTGTTCATTGTAAGTAATCTCACTTTTCAATTGGATGTAAAAACAGGTCAATCTTTTGATAAATTTTACTTCTTAAAAACCCGTCTTTTGTTTTGACATCAGAATTTAGATTTAAATTAATTACTACAATTTATGTGTATATATTTTGATAAAATTGATTCCATATTTTGAATTAGAAGGTACAAATTATTTAATCATGACTCTTTTGTTTTCGAACATTATGAATAGTAACAACGGTAATTATCTTTAGTTATCGTGTTTAATTAGTAATCAGGTAATTAAGGGTAAGAAAATAATATCATAAAAATATAAAATGACCCCAAAATGTGTCCTAATGCAATTGGTGGTGTCTTGGCCGACCATGGTATTCCTTGTTCCAACCTTGGGACCCCATGGAATCACTTTAGTGTGATAGTGACCTTTTATTATATTTTTTTAAAGAAAGGAAAATGTAACCAAAGTATGTAACACCTAAGTAAAATAATTTTAATTTTTTCTACATAAACGATATATTAGACTATAAATTGTCATTTGAAAGCTAAAAATATTTCCTAAATCATAGTATTTTTTGGACATTAAATAAATTAAATTATTCATGGAATCAGGATGATGCAGCGATTACCCCATTAATGAATGATTTAAATAAAATGAAAAGATAATGTAAAATATAAGACTTAAAGTTGGAAAAAACCTATTGGATGAGTATATTTAGAACCATTATCACCTTATCCTTGATATATATCAATGTGGGACCTTTAAAATCTGAAACTCTGTTTAAAATAAAGGTACATTTCTTGACTTTCAATGAGTGCCCCTCCTCTCCTCTTATAAAAGGCCCCCACCTCTACCTCCATACCCACACCTCTCAAGCCTTTGAATCAGACAAAACCAGGCCATTTCATCTCTCCAAATCCCTCTCTTCATCATTGAAGACTCCCTTAGGCAGAAAGCTCTTCAAGGAACCCTTTTGGTTCAAACCAATGGGAGTTACCCGATTTAAAGGTAGTGTCTTCTCTTATGTTCTTTTGTTTTATTTTCCTTCTACAACCCCCTAAAATTATTTTATTCCTTTATTTTGTAAAAAAACCAGTATCTTAAATATACTAGGATGATTTTATAAGATGTATTAGATCTACAATTACACACGCATCCGTCTAATGGTTAAAGAACATACAGTATCTGTGGATGGGGAATTACTGCCTCACGAAATGATGATTGTTCAATATTATTTTAACAACTTTAAAGGTGGACATTATGATGTCACTATATTTTATATATGATACATATGGTATTTATGTTTTATATATTCTTCTGTATTTTATATTTAAATCATAACATTATTCTTTTCATGTTGTGCAAATGCGATAATTTCATTTGAGGAAGTGCGGACTACCACCCCCTCAAGTGATGTGACTCATTCATGAAATACATAGAATGTATAAATAATGAAATTAATAAACTTATGTGACCTATATAACATATATATTATACTGGAATTATAATATATATATATATTTCAATTATTTTTAATTCCATTAATACGAAAAATAAATGAAAGTAGCGTTCATGCGTACGTACAACCTACCGTCTCCATGAATAGTGCATTTCATTTCTTTTTATCTCCAAATGTTATGGAATAGTATAAAATTAATATTTACTGGATATATATGATTTATAAATAATTAATACTATTCTGGAGATGATGTACTTATAACTGCATGGACGATTCTTTTCAAACTAGTTCATTTTTGACTCATATACCAAACATCGAAAAATCATTTGATATGAACTCACATAATTAACTAATTATTATAACATTTTAATATGTGATATGAATTTAGTAATAAACTTTAAAGTAGGTACTTAATAAATTATAAATTTAAAAAGGTTTATTATTCAGGAATATAAAGAAATGAACAAGACAAGTCGGAGTTGAGGTAAGGGATCTTACCTCTCTCTTTATTTTTAAGTAATCTTTTTATGTAACTTACTTTAAGATCCACTTTCGTATGATGGGGGATGTTATTTTATATTAATCTTTATGTAATGTTTATGTTAATATGATGATAGACCCTATTTTATCTCATCAATCCATTTTTGGAAGTTTTATGTGGCGCCGTTAGGCTGCCGAATTTTCATAAGGGGATTTTCATCTCACTTTGTATTTCCATAAGATTCATGCTACATTGGAAACTATTTACTTTTGTGTGGTGTATGTACTGACCATTATTTTAAAATTTTTATAATATAATCTCATTTATGGGTAGTTACATCTTCATTTTTGACCCTTCTTTAATGGGGTGTACGTTTCGAAATTTGCCCAAATCGGTAAGGGAACCTTTCACACTCCACTTTTAAAAAGACTTGTTTTGTTATGTCTTTTAATTTACATCTTTTTATGTATGGATATGTTCTTCTATATCCATATTGATGTAAATGTTATGTCCAAGTGATGAGATACAATTTTCTCTCTCATGAACTAATTTTATGAATTTTAATGTGACACTGTTAGGCTGTCGAATTTTACAAAGGGAACTTTTTAACCCAATTTCAATATCTTTGGGTTCAATATGTAGTTATTGAATATGTCATCATTTGAATATGTCTGAATGAACATTGATTATTTTACACTTAATATCCTCTTATATTGGGTGTATTTATATTTTTCACAGATAATTTTTAGACTGATTTATCCCTAATTTAAGGATACCTTCTTTAAAAGAGATTTCATTTGATTTTACATTTCTATTGACACTTCATTGTTGTTATGCACCAATTCACACTTATATGGTGTATATACTGTCCTTTGGAATATTATATCATGAATCCTTTTATTCTCATGATATTATAAAGTTATTATTAAATGTTATTCCTCAATTATTGTATTCAAGTGTATCTAATTTTGGTAAAAACACTTTATCTAAAATATCACTTTAAATGTTTAAATGATTTATTCTTATAAATATTTCTCATTAATATCCATGTTTTCAAAATGGTTTTAAGTATTTATTTTAATGGATATTAGTGTTTTAAAATGTTAAAATCTTCAAAGTGGTATGGGACACTTTGATTAAAAATCTCTTTATTAAATGTTTTAAATGGTTTTGAAAATGGTTTTTAGAATGGATTAATTATTTCAATATCATAAAATGTTATATTGTTATTGAATTGTGGGAATGTTATCTTTCCTTTATGCTTCAGTTATTTGTTATGATTATGTTATGGTTCATGGTCATTGTTTATGAATACGAGTGGTTCCGTGATAAACTAAGGGCGGGTGAGCCAGATATAGCTCTCCAATGCATTGGGTAACACGAAGGGGTTAAACATTAAGGTTTCTCCGAAGAGATTTAGGGAATATACTGTGATGGGTATTCCAAACGTACCCATGAGGGTTACTCCCTACGTAAGAATGTTATGAATGCCTCAAGTTACCTTTATGTCTTATGATTTATATGAGTTATTCCTAAATCATATGATTTCATGTGGTATGTTAAATAGCTTATGCTTTATGAGTAAAGTATGATTTCATTGATTCTTATGTATACATGGACTAATGTTTTCTTTCCGTATTGTTATAACCCTTATTAATCTTTTTATACTCATTCCATGTTTTTTTGAAATGTTTTTCACACGACATAAAGTTGAATAGGGTCAAGGATGTGATCAAGGAAATGTCAGGCTGTCTAAAACAAGGAACTAGACATGACTATTTTGTTCAAGAGTTTTTATTTTTGTGAAAAAAATGGAAGCTGAGTAGATGTGTCTACTTTGTAACCTTTGAGATGTAATAGTTATGTCCTAATTATCTAAAACTCTAAACCTGAAAATATTCTCAATGTGAATTATTCATTTAATTCAATAATAAGTAATGTTTAAGGCCGGGTCTTTATAGTTGGTTTCAGAGGTCGGTTTAGATAAACTTATAGGTTAGAGTGTTGTTTAAGAAAAAGTGACACGTTGTGTATAACCACAATGGTTAGTATATTGGATATATTTATTGTTTTTTTGAATGTTAGAATGAGTTTGAGATAACATGGATAAGTATATCTTATTGTTTATCTTCCTCTTTTTTATATGATGATTTTACTGATATAATCACACTGAACTTTTTGGTTTTAGTAAATGGCTGGATCTAGCAGGCACCAAAGTAACATTGGATTTAAAGAAAACTGTGACGGTTTAATGAAAGAACAACTGAATGATATGGGAGCTGCAATGATAACTCTTGTGGTTATCCTCAACCAACTATCTGGAGTCATGATTGACCACCTGAACCTTAGTGATTTTTATAAGGCATTGTATATGTGAGAAACAAATCCCTACAGAAGTTCAGGTAATAATCATAAAGGTAAGTATGTTCAAAAACATATGTGTCAAATACGTGGAAAGAAACACATAGGAAAATTTTTCAAAGGGACAAAAATATGCTATGGATGTGGAAATGAAGGTCATAAAGCAAGAACCTACAATGGAAAAAGGAAGAATCTAGTTGACTCTAGGAAAGGGAAAGAAGTTCTTTCTGAAGGATCAATTGAATGTTTTAAATGTGGTGTGCATGGTCATTATGCAAAAACATGTCCTACGAAGAAGTTTCGGGAATGGGGTCACCAAGATCGTACAAATATTGATTTACCAATACCTAATTCCATTCTGATTGAGGATGAAGACACTGACAATGAAAAATGAAAGGTATGGATTATTTCATAACATATGTTTTCCGATTATTGGAATCTAAGGATATGATTCCTGATTTTGTTTGTAAGAAATAAGTATTTCCGAATAAGTTGAAAAGTAATGGCTAATGGATCATGAAGAATGTTGAATAAGTAAGAAGTCAACATATAAGGGATTCAAGAGTTATGGTAGATTTTAGAATGGTGAAATTATTAGATGTATTAAGTCTCTTTTGATGATGGGGTTACATTAGAAGACTTTTTATAGTAAACCTTATCTTTGATATATGAAAATTTTATTCGAGGAATACTTATTGTTTCTTTTGTGGATATAGTTATAAAGAACCATTTGGGTTTATATGATCCTTGAATTTGAGGCAATTACTGGTTAATACAATTTTGGTTAAAAAATGGATGTTATTAGATATCATTTGTGGTTAAAATATGTTATGGTTATTTTTGAAGATTTTATCTTATTTTTCGGGGATGTTTTAATAATTATATAGTTTATGAAAAAGGACAATACGTAGACCGTGTGACAACCCGTCGCGTCAGATGAAGCTGTGGGAATCGAACCCACAACCAATGTGCAACTGGTATTTATCGCCTACCACTGGACTACATGAAGTCCCTGGTTATTTTGAATGATTCTTTTTAGTTAGATGATTTTATAAATTAAGAGTAAGTTGATTTTGGGTTATCAATCGAAATGATTAGCCTATCATGGAGGATATGTGATTAGGTTAATTACTTTTCAGTATGAGACTGTAAGAGTAACTGATGTTATTTTGGAGAAAAATGTTTAGATTTATCTTAGAATACTGTGTGATTAAATCTTTCAGAAATTTGGGTTTCAATATTAGTTAGGTTTACTTTGAAGAATTTTATGGATAGATGTTTATTGAATGGTCTTTGTTGAACTTTGGGTTTTGTTTGACAAATTTTGGAGATTAGGAGTAGTTTTTATTTTTGTAAAAAAAATATCTTTCTTGGGTATTATTTGATCTCATACTAAACTATTTGGTTTGGTTTTGGTTGAGATATAAAGACATGGGAAATATATAGTTCTCTTTTGTGGATTAGGTGATTCTCAAGAAGTTTGTTATAGTACTCCTAATGCGAATAAGTCTTCCTAAATACTCATCTATTGGAGAAAATATGAGTTTGATTAAAGAATCTAGTAAAAGTTGAAAGTCTATGTGACAAGTAAGTATGATTCATTATGATTTAGTTAAGGTCAAAAATAAATTCCTCAATGAAAAGTAACTTAAAACAAAAAAAATTTCTGCTAACTTTTCCTATAGGGGAATCGAATACCGTTTAACCCATCACAATTATTTGATTTTCTTGTGGTTAACTTTCACCTAGACATGTTTACTATCACTCTCCATCAGAACATTACCCTTTGTTTTCTCCTCCATATCCATATTTTCCTACTTGTAATCCAAGTATGGGTTAACTCACGTGACCTTTTTACTTTTCTTCCTTTCTTTTAAATTGATATTTATACTGACTCTTGTTCCGATGTGGGACTTTCAATGAAGTTTCCAAGATCAATTTTGAAATTGCGAGGACGCAATTCCAAAAAGGGGGAAGGATGTAACATCCCAGGTAAATAAATAATATTACATTCTATGTTTTATCAATATTTGTGAATAAAATTTTAATATTACTTTAAAGGAAATGCTATGCTCTATGGCGTACCCAATACGCAACAACGAGTTCCTTTGAAATCTTACGTTGCACACTAATAATATAATAACATTATAATAGGTAACACCTAGCCGTTGTAATTGAGGTAATAAACAAAAATAACTAAAAAATGATTACATATGTTTTTTAAATATTTTTACATTTATAAAATAAATGTTAGTGTCTTAAAATCCAAATGAATCAAATTTTAAGATTAAATACTCTAATATTTTTAAAAGATTGGTTTACCGCCTTTTGATGGAGAATATTTTTTAAATCTAAATTTTGACAATTTTATAAGCTCTATTTGTCCAAATAAACTTATTATTTATTATTGGGGCATTGAAATTTACTTTGGATAAATTTTTGGTATGTTTATCACAATGTTCATTTTTTTAATGAATAGTGTAAAATATTGCATTTTACATCAAAACTTCTTTTTCATATAATTTAAATATATGGTTAGATTATCCTTTTAATTGGTTTTAAAGTTTAATTAGAATATATTTTTACAATTTATTTCAATGGTGGTTCTTATAATTGACTTCACTTTGAAAATGGACATAAACAAGTGTCAAACTTTTCATAGATATTGCATCCAAAAAACCGGCTATTTGTTTTGATAGCAGGAATTAACTATATGATTTATTAATGAAACTTATATGTTTTGAATTTGGTAAAATGGGAATAATTTCTGAAATTGAAATATCAAATATATCTTTGGGTTAATTTTTGGTATTTTTCTGATAATGCTTTTTTTTAATGAATACTGAAAAATACAGTTTTTAATTTAAAACTGCCTTTTCATCCAATTTTTATATATATTTAGATTGTCATTTTAATTGTTTTTAAAGTATAATTGAATTATTTTTTTATTACTTAATACAATGTTGTTCATTGGAAGTAATTTCACTTTTCAATTGAATGTAAAAACAAGTCAATCTTTTGATAAAATTTACTTCTTAAAAACTCGTCTTTTGTTTTGACAACGGGATTTACATTTAAATTAATTACTAATATTATGTGTTTGAATCTGATAAAATGGATTCAATATTTGGAATCAGAAGGTCCAAATTATTTAATTAAGACTCTTTTGTTTTTGGACATTATGAATAGTAATGACGGTAATTATCTTTAATTATCGTGTTTAATTAGTAATCAGGTAATTAAGGGTAAGAAAATAATCTCATAAAAATATAAAATGACCCGAACATGTGTCCTAATGCTATTGTTGGGGTCTTGGACGACCATGGGATACCTTGTTCCAACCTTGGGACCCCATGGAATCACTTTACTGTGATAGTGACCTTTTATCATATTTTTTTTAATGAAAGGAAAATGTAACAAAAGTATGTAACACCTAAGTAAAATAATTTTAATTTTGTCTACATAAATGATCTCTTAGACTATAAATAGTAATTGTAAAGATAAAAATATTTCCTACATCATAATATTTTTTTTAGACATTAAATAAATTAAATTATTTATGACATCATGATGATGCAGTGATTACCTCATTAATGAATGATTTAAATAAAATGAAAAGATAATATAAAATCTAAGCCTTATACTTGGAAAAAACCGATTGGATAAGTATATTTCCAACCCTTATCACCTTATCCTCGAAATATATCAATGTGGGACCTTTAAAATCCAAAAATCGTTTTAAAATAAAGTAACATTTCTTGACTTTCCATGAGTGCCCCTCCTCTTCTCTTATAAAAGGACCCCACCTCTACCTCCTTACCCACACCTCTCAAGACTTTTTCTCGGCCAAACCATACCCATTTCATGTCTCCACATCCCTATCTTCATCATGGAAGCCTCACCATATGAATAAAGCTCTTCAAGTAACCCTTTTGGTTCAAACCAAAGGGAGTTACCCAATTTAAAGGTAATGTCTTCTCTTTTGTTCTTTTTTTTATTTTGCTTCTACAACCCCCTAAACTATTTTTATTCCTTTATTTTGTAACAAAACCATTATATTAAATATACTAGAATGTTTTTATAAGAATTATTAGAGATACACTTACACACACATCTGTATAATGGTTAAAGAATATACTGTTTCTGTGGGTGTCGAATTACTACCTCACGAAACTTTGATTGTTCAATATTCTTTGAAAACCTTTAAAGGTGGCCATTATGATGCCACTGTATATTATATATGATATATATGGTATTTATATTTTATATATGCTTCTGTATTTTATATTTAAATCATACCTTTATTCTTTTCATGTTGTGCAAATGCGATAATTTCATATGAGGAAGTGCAGACTACCACCCCCTCAAGTGATGTGACTCGTTCATGCAATACATGGAATGTATAAAGAATGAAATTAATGAAATTATGTGACCTATATAAAATATATATTATACTTTAATTATAATATATATATATATATATATATATTTCCCAATTATTTTTAATTCCATTAATATGACAAATAAATGAATGTAGCGTTTATGCATACGTACGGCCAACCGTCTCCATGAACGGTGCATTTCATTTATTTTTATCTCTAAATGTTATGGAATAGTATAAAATGAATATTTACTGGATATATATGATATTTAAATAATTAATACTATTCTGGATATGATTTACTTACAACTACATGGATGATTCTTTTCAAACAAGTTCATTTTTGACTCATGTACCAAACATCGACAAAAACATTGGATATGAACTCACATAATTAACTAATTATTATAACATTATAATATGTGATATGAATTTAATAATTAACATTAAATTAGGTCCTTAAAAAATTATAAATTGAAAAAAGTTTATTATTCAAGAATATAAATAAACGAACAAGACAAGTCGGACTTGAGGTAAGGGATCCTACCTCTCTCTTTATTTTTAAGTACTCTTTTCATGTAACTAATTTTAAGCTCTTATTTATTATGTTGGAGGCTGTTATTTTATATTACTCTTGCTTTAAGTTTTATTTTAATATGATGATAGACCCTATTTTATCTCATAAATCCATTTTTGGAAGTTTTATATGGTGTCGTTAGGCTGTCGAATTTTCATAAGGGGATTTTCATCTCACTTTTTATTATCGTAAGATTCATGCTACACTGGCCACTATTTCCTTTTGTGTGGTGTATGTACTGCCCATTATTTTAATATTGTTATAATATAATCTCATTTATGGGTAGTTACATATTCATTGTATGACCCTTCTTTCATGGGGTTCTCGTTTCGAAAGTTGCCCAAATCGGTAAGGCAACCTTTCACACTCCTCTTTTAAAAAGACTTGTTTTGTTATGTATTTTAATTTATATATTTTTATGTTGGGATATGTTCTTATATATCCTTATTGATGTAAAGTTTATTTCCAAGTTATGAGATACCATTTTCTCTCTCATCAACTAATTTTATGAATTTCAAAGTGACGCCATTAGGCTGTCAAATTTTACCAAGGGAACTTTTTAACCCAATTTCGATTTCTTTGAGTTCAACATGTAGTTATTGAATATGTCATCCTTTGAATATGTGTGAATGACCTTTGATTATTTTACACTTAATATCAACTTATATTTGGTGTATTTATATTTGTCATAGATAATTTTGAGATTGATTTATCCTTAATTTAAGGATACCTTATTTATAAGGGATTTCATCTCATTTTACATTTCTATTGAGACTTCATTGTTCTTATGCACCAATTCACTCTTATATGGTGTATATACTGTCCTTTGGAATATTATATCATGAATCCATTTATTCTCATGATATTATAAAGTTCTGATTAAATGTTATTCCTCAATTATTGTATTCAAGTGTCTCTAATTTTGGTAAAAACCCTTTAACTAAAATATCAATTTAAATGTTTTAATGATTTATTCTTATAAATATTTCTCATTAATATCCATGTTTTAAAAATGGTTTTAAGGATTTATTTTTAGGGTTATTAATGGTTTAAAATGTTAAAATCTTCAAAGTGGTATGGGACAGTTTGATTCAAAAATCTATTTATTAAATGTTTTAAATGGTTTTGAAAATGGTTTTTAGAATGGATTCAGTATTTCAATATCTTAAAATGTTATATTGTTATTACAACGTGGGAATGTTACTTTTATTTAATGATTCCATTATGTGCTATGATTATGTTATGGTTCTTGGGCATTGTTTATGAAGATGGGTGGTTCCGTGATAAACTAAGGGCGGGTGAGCCCGATATAGCTCTCTAATGCATTGGGTAACGTGAAGGGGTTAAACGTTATGGTTTCTCCGATGATATTTAGGGAATATACTATTATGGGTATTCAAAACCTAACCACGAGGGTTACACCCTACGTAAGAATGTTATGAATGCCTCACGTTATCTTTATGTCTTATGATTTATATGAGTTATTCGTAAATCTTCTGATTTAATGTGGTATGTCAAATTGCTTATGCTTTATGAGTAAAGTATGATTTAATAGATTCTTGTGTATACATGGACTAATTTTTTCTTTCCGTATTGTTATAACCCTTACTGATCTTTTTATGCTCATCCCATGTTTTTTTGAAATGTTTTTCACAGGACATAAAGTTGAATAGGGTCAAGGATGGGATCAAGGAAATGTCAGGCTGTCTAAAACAATGAACTAGACATGACTCTTTTGTTCAAGAGTTTTTATTTTTGTAAAAAAATGGAAGGTGAGTAGATGTGTCTACATTGAAACATTTAAGATGTAATATTTATGTCCTAATTCTCTAAAACTTTAATCCTGAAAAGATTCTCAATGTGGATTATTCATTTAATTCAATAATAAGTAATTTTTAAGGCCGAGTCTTTATAGGGGCAGTCGCCATTGGCTGGGATTCAAGGAGAGGAGGAAACTATAGTGCATAGTGAAGGGGAGTGATAATGATTGAGAATGGGTGGAATTCCAGAGAGATGGGGGCGATAGTGTCAGTGGGGAGGGGGGTAAGGGAGAGGGAGGTAGGCGGCGTTGGCGGGGATTCTTGGAGAGGAGGCAGCGTCGGTGCGAGAGGGGGATAGGGGTGAGAGAAATGGCCGATGATGCCCATGGTTCCTCTGAAAAAATATTAACTCTAAAAATAATAATATAGTTTTATTGATAAATAATGTGTTAGTACTAAATAATTATAAATTTATAATAAATTATTAATAAATACTTATTATATTTGGACAATTTATTACAACATTTTTTATGGTAAATGTTTTATTTTTGATAATAGTTATTAATAATAGTATCATGGGTAGGTAAAAAAGTTTCCATTGTCAATATAAATTGGTAACAAATTTAAGTGTTGGTAAAAGATTTGTTGGTATAGGATGGTTATTAATAACAGATATATTTTATAGTAAAAACAAATGTTGGTAAATAAAAATAATATCAACAACACCTAATATCTATTAGAATTACTCATTTTTAGCAATAGTTATATAATCTATTTCATAATTTCTATTGGTATAATTAAATTATTTTATAGTTATAGGAACATTTTATTTTTTGATATTATGAATAGTAAATTTAATAATTATTTTGATTTACAACAGTGAAAGGATAAATTTGGTTAATAAGTGTAAAAATAATGTTATAATAATACAAAAATACACTAAAATGTGCCATAATATTATTGGATGAGTCATGGGTGACTAAATAAATTCTTTGGAATAATTTTTTGCATTTGCGTGCCACTTGGGTGCGATAATGACATGTTATAATAGTGAATTTAATGAAAAGAGAAATATAAAATAAACATGTATCTTTTTACTAAATTTTTTTAATACATGGTCATATAATAGATCTATTTGACTATAAATAGTAATTATAAACCTAAAAATAAATCTTACATCATGGTATTTTATTTATAATTTTTATACATTGAATAAATGAATTTATTTATGACCCGATAATGATACAATGATTACATTATTAAGGAACCATTGAAATAAATGATATTTTAAATATTATAGTGAATGTAAATTGAGATATTTGATGTCATACACGAATTTTTGGGATACTACTGACATTTTAGGGATGATATAATTATTATTTTGAAGGAATCAAGTATTTATGACTTTAATAAAAACTAATTAGTAAATAGTGTCAAAATTGACATAAATGAGATTTTTTAAAATACTATTTTATTGAATGATATAATAGTCATAAAAACCTACTATTCGTCCAAATAACTTATATAGTTTTATAAATTTCATTAAAGGGTCCACTAGAGATTCTCTAGGAATTTTATAGTAACTAAATTAACCACAAAGTGTAAAAATATTAGATGACATGGTAAGAGTTAATCTATTTAACCAAGGGTTAAATATAGAATATAAAGTTAATTTTATATCCAAAAAATGTCTCAAACCTATATTTTGAGAGGATTTATACCCATAATCATCTTATACTATAAATAAATTACTTTTTATATATGCGAAACATAAATGTAATTTATAATAAATTAATATTTCAAGATTTTCCTAAAGTGCCCCGACCTCTCCTATAAAAGGGATATTCTCTTAGTCTTTAATCCACTCATCCCAATCAATTTATATCACACAAAACCTTCCAAATTTTACTTTCAACATCCCAAAAAATATCCTATAGGCCACACTTTGTGTAGAAAACTAACCTAAATAGTCCTTTTGCACAAATTATATAGAGATACCTGAAAAATAGGTAATTGTTTTATCACATATTTCAATGCTTTTTTTTATTATACTAACTATTTTTTATTCATGCTAAATTAATATATTAAGTATAAAATAAATTATTATATTGAATTAAATTTTTGGGAAAACCATGTTCCTCCTTTTACCCATCTAATTAATAATAATATCACCATATGTATGTACGTACAACTTATCGTCTCCACGACGTGGTGTACTTTGTTATTACACTATAATTTATATGGATGGAAATAATGGTGAATATAGTGTATTTAAATCATAATTAAATCATGATAATTATTATTTATAATTAATATACCATCCAATTCCATACCATTTAACAATGAAAAGGATGATATTTTTGCTCGTGTGTACGTACGACATACCATCTCCACGATGCGATGAGATTCATCTTCCATGTTCATTATTCAATATTGATTATAAAAATGTATGTTATGAATAGGTTTGAAATATATGAAATAATAATTATATTATATATATATATATATTTATGTATGTTCATATATGTCATTCACTTACTTCCATTCGATACAATTATAAAAAGGAAATAGCGTTTTTTGCGTACGTATGACCTACCATCTCCCAGAACGTTGTATTCCATTTCATATATCTATCTATTATATATGTTTATATTATGAATATATATGATATATAAATCATAGTATAAATTATTTATGTAATTGAATCATGATATGATCAAGATTAACAATTCAATACACGTATGATAAACAAAGTGAATATTACCTGAAAAGTTTTCTTAACATAGAATTTTTAACAAATGGGTATTATAAAGTCATAAATGAATCATATTTGATATAATAAATATTATTATAATTTTTATGTAAGTTAATAATATGTTTGAAGACAGTATACATGATTTTCATACATGTGTGGGGAGTATCAGACCTAAGGTAATGGAATTTCATCTCACTTTTAATATTCCTGAGATAAAAGCCATGATCACCACCTATTTCATGTGTGTGGTGTATGTACTGCACCTATTATATTTGAAATCATGTATAAATTTATCTTTAAGGTATTATATGATTCATGTGAAGTTATTGGGATCATTATTTCAATGTTCAAAGTGGTATGATACACTTTGAATGTTTAAAGAATAAATCCTTTAACGATTTTTGTTTTCTTGTCATTATTTTTGATAACTATTAATATGGATATAAATGAGATATAAATGAAATTTTAGTTTAATATTAAATTCTTTAAAAAAATTCAAAAAGTAATCTCTTTATGTTTTTATTAAAGGGTTAATTTATCATTCTCTTTATTATTTAATATTATTTATACATATCTACTGGGAAATATTAATAATACAAATCCAT
Source organism: Viscum album (assembly GCA_963277665.1). Classification (NCBI taxonomy): domain Eukaryota; kingdom Viridiplantae; phylum Streptophyta; class Magnoliopsida; order Santalales; family Viscaceae; genus Viscum; species Viscum album. The sequence goes on along the minus strand of OY728120.1, from coordinate 1,402,591,254 downwards.
GTTTCATAAAAATGAATTTTTAATATACTTTTATTATGTATCTAAAATTGATTAAAGTTATTCATACCCAAGTTTGTCTTTTCATAATTTTTTGTGGAAATTATAATTTTGGTTATTTTCTAAATGAGGTAATTTATGACTTTTTTGACAAATCTGGGAAAGAATGATTTTTTAACATATACATCATGAGCGAATATTTTCCATAATTATGATGCCTCAATATTTTAAAGCTTCCCTTACAAGATGAATAAGACATTTTCAAATGAAACATTTTATTTTATAATTACACAGGCTTTCAAATGATTTCAAGGTAGAAAAGGGATATTTCAAAATTATTTTTAAAGATTTTATTTGATCACTTTAATCTATGTCAACATCCTTTGTTAGATTTTTTGCTTAATTAAGGTTAAAATATTATGATACAATCTTCCATATTGTATTGAAGGTTTTATGATATTTTTGAATTTGGATGTTATATTTTAATATCAATCATAAATTATGATTGATGTATTGAAATTTCATATACTTGTTTTAATATGAATTTTTAGGTTTGTTATGTTTTACCCCATTCAAAAGAGGAATGCATTGGACTTTTTATGTGTCTGGAGGGGCCCGATATAGCCCCTCGATGAATTAGTTGGACTCATGAGAAAAACTGGTGTCTTGGAACAAGGCTTTAATGATATGGTAATGGTATAAAATCAAGTCTTTGAAGGTATAGTTATGATTTATGAAATTATGCATTTCGTCATTATGAGATTAGTTATTGATATTAAAATTTATTATTCAACTAATAAAGTATACATATGAATGTTTAAATGGAATTATTTGATTTATTTATGCCATATTATGATTTTTTTTTCTCAAAAGGCTTGTGTTTCAGTTTTATACTTTCCATAACGATTGTGATTATTTATGAAAACTTTTGTTTTATTGTTTAACCTTACTGATCATCTGATCTCACCCCTTTATTATATTTTATTTTTCGAGGATGTCGAGAAGTGTTTCATGAAAAATATATAGGATTAAGATAGAGGAATAATATAATTTTATATGATTATATATGTTGTATTTTATGTCTAAAATTGTAATGTAAATTTCATATATTTAAATTATTTTCCCAGAATGATAAACTAATCAGTCTTTGGGATTTTATTTTTTTGTGATTGTGAAAATGTAATGAAATAATGCATCGGGTCGAAGATTCTATGGTCTGATTGTTATAGTTGATGTTTGTGGAAGTTTAGCAATATCCTTGGAAATTATATTTAGAAAATATATATCAGAAAACATAACCCTATGAATGACTTTTAAGATAAGTCTATATATATGATATCATCATTTAGATTTGGTAACAGATAACCTTGATTGATCCTGTTGAATTTTTTATTGAGAAGATTATGGAATCAATTACAGTCCCAATAAATGATTTTTTTGTGACAATATCACTATGATTAGTTATTCTCACTTTTTTCTTTGAGTTTTGGTCAATGGTTAAAATCAGTAATGTTATAGAAGTAAATGTTATTCTACTGATAATAATGAAGCTACAAAAGATAAATCAGATGAATGATGTATTAAGGAATAAGATGTCGAAGAATAGTTAATGGTTTAAGAGTAAAGTGGAGTTATTAAAGGAAGTTTTTATTTCAATTCAAGAATTATTACATAAATGGTTATATGGTTATAATAATAATGTGATATATATTTATTATTCTATAATAAATCTTATTTAAATATTTGGAAGAATTGGATATTTTATTAAGGATTTTGATTTTATAAAGGTATTTGTAAATAAGAGATACATTACTTTTTTTGGATAATATAATATTATGATTGATTTTTTAAATTTAGAGATCTTTTTAGATTGTTAATTTGAAAAGAAGTATTTCAGAAAAGTCTTATGGTTGGAAAAGATTATGTTTTTTTATTGGAAAGCACTGTTTATGGTTAAAAAATTTATTAAGGTTATTTTGGAATGTTATATTGATATAGTCTAAGAAAGAGGACAACCCACTAGTCGGGTGACAAACTATCGCATCTAGCATGGCCACGAGACTTGAACCTGCAACCGAAGGGTGACAAAGGTGAATCACCTTCCAGTGGCCTATGTGATGTCCTGATTAGTATATCATAGTTCAATTTATTTAAATAATATTATAAATGTAGTATAAGAATATTTTTAGAACCATATGCAACTAAGATAAATAAAATATTTAGAAATTTTATTATCTTTATAAAATAAAGATGAGTTTGTGGTAGAAATTAGTTAGAGGATGGAACTCTACTTTTCAATAAAGTATGTTTCATTATATTCTTACAATATTATGTAAATTAAATCAAAAAATATAGTTAATGGATCATAAAATCAAAAAGGTTTTCCTAATACATTCTTTTGTGATGAATCTAATGGCCCCCTTGGGTCATCATAGATTTATAGCTTTGTGGTTGTTATTTTTTTCCTAATCATGTTCTCTATCACTCTCCATCAAAACATGATGGTCACATTTTATTTAATGTCTATATTTTCCTATATGGAACCCCAGTTTCTATTATCTCTGGTGAAATTCGTAATTCAATTAATTTATTTAATAATCCAAATCTCATTAATCGATTTTCGGATATGGGCTTTCAACAATGATATTTTGAAATGAAAACCCCTATATTTCAATCCCAAGTTCAAATTATGAGGACCCAATTTATTGAAGAAGGGGAGAATGTAACACCCCCAGACTTTATAATATTTTCCATTTCTGAATAAACATAATTTTATTTCTTTCTTTTTTTCACAAAACACCATGTTAATCTTACACTACACACAATAATGAGTTGTATAACATTACACAAGGCCATGTTTTACCGAACAACTGTATAGTAACAAAATATTTTTATGAAATATAAACTAGCTGTTAATTTATAGGTTATGAATACTATTAAACACATTTTGAATTTGATATATCATATATAATTTTTACATTCATCTAATGTGTTTCTTATACATAATATAAAAACCGATTCAATTTTTTAGACAAAAGAATTATTTTTAAAAAAATGAAAATTTTCCACCTTTTGATGGTGCACCCATTTTAAATCCTATATGTGAAACTTTTATATATTAAATTTTACAAAATAAAGTTCTTATTTTGAATAGTGACATAAAAATTTAGTTTGAATAATTTTTTTCTAGGTTTTTATGATAACTTTCAAATTTTGATGTATAGTGAAATGTTGTAAATTTTAATTGAAAACAACTCTTTTAATCGATAAAATTTATAGTGTTCAATTATACATTTGAATGGTTTTAAGGAATAATTATATTATATTTTTATCATATAATATAATTTAGTATATTTTAATTATTTTCAAATTTAAATTAGATATAAACACATGTCAATCTTCTGATGGTTTTTAAATTTGAAAAACATGTTTTCTAATTTTGAAAACGGTGATTAATTTTAAATTAATTTCTGAAACCTCTGTGTTTTTATTTTGGAAAAAGTGATTCCATATCTTGAATCATAAGGTCCAAATAATATAAATAGGGACCTATTATTTTTTTTCATTCTTAAAAGTAACTTTAGTAGTTATTTTTCTTTAGTACCATTAAAGGGTAAATTAGGTAAATACGGTCAAAAAGAATAATTATATAAAACTACCCTAAAATGTCTAAAAATATTATATTATGAGTCATGGGAGAACAAAAAAAACTGGATAAATTTTTTTCATTTTTGAGCCACTTTGGTGTGATAATGACATGTTATAATAATTAATTTAAAGTAAAGAGAAATATAACATACAAACGTAACTTTTTAATAAAACAATTTTAATACAAGTTTATATAAATTATATATTTGACTATAAATAGTAATTAAGAAGATAAAAATATATACTACAACATGATATTTTATTTATAATTTTATTAAATTAAATAAATAAATTTATTTATGATAAAATGATGATGGAGTGATTACCATATTAATAAAATATTGAAATAATAGATATTGTAAATATTAAAATAAATGTAAATTGAGATTTTTGTTGTCATAAATTTTTTTTATAAAATTGACATTTGAGGGATGATTTAAGTGTTTTTTCGATGGATTAATGATGTTTTATCTTTATCAAAAATCAATTACTAAGTAGTGTCAAAATTGACAAAAATGAGTTTTTAAAACAAATAGTAATTTATTAAATGATAAAATAGTCCTAAATTTTTAGGATTCAGAGAAAATAATTCGATAGTGACAAAAATTTTATTAATGTTCCACTTGAGGTTCTCTTGGAATTATATAGTAACAATATTAACCACATAGTGTAACAATTTTAGAAGACATGGTAAGAGTTAAACTATTTAACGAAGGGTTAAATCTAAATGATAAGGTTAATTTTATGACCTAAACATGTCTAAAACCTATTGGTTGAGATTATTTATACCCATCCTCTTCTTATCCCTGAAATAAATGGCTTTGGGGCTATTATAAACTGAAAAAATTTATAATAAATTAATATTTCAATCTTTTCTTAAAGTACCCCTCACCTCTCTTATAAAAGGGTACTTCTTCTTATCTTTAATTCACACCACCAAAGCCATTTGGATCAGCCAAAACCTAACTATTTCTACCCCCAAATTCTCTCAATTCATCCTAGAATCCACTCTTTGGGAGTAAAACCAAACTATAGAGTCATTTTGGGAAAATCAAATAGAGATACCCGAAAAGAGGTAATTGTTTTATCTCCTCTTTCAACATTATTTTTTACTTCTACTTCCAATTTCTTTGTTTTTTTCATAATACTTTTATATATTCAGTATAATATACAATCGTATATTTTATTAAACTTATGGGACAACCATATTCCTCCTTTCATCCATCCTACAAATAATAATATCACCATGCGTGCATACGTATGGCATACCATCTCCACGCTATGATGTACTTTGTTATTCCACACTAATTTATTTGGATGGACATAATGGTGAATATAATGGGTGAAAAAAATAAATATTACACAATAAATATTCTTTATAATTAATGTACCATCCAATTTCATACCATTTAACCATAAAATGAATGACATCGTCGCTCATCTGTACGTACGACTTACTATCTCCACGACGCGATGAGATTCATCATCAATGTTCACCATTAAAAGATGATTATAAAAAAATGTATATTATGAATAAGTATGAAATATATGACATAATAATTCTAGTTTAATATATATATATATATATATATATATATCTGTACATATATGTTGTTCACTTACTTCCATTCAATATGATAGGAAAATAGAATTGGAATTCATGCGTATGTAGGACCTACCATCTACATAAACGGTGTATTCCAGTTCATATATCCATATATTATATAAATTTATATAGTGAATATATATGATATATAAATCATCTTACACATTATGGAAGTAATTAAATCAGGATATGAGGAATATTAACAAGTAAAAACACATAAAATAAACAAAGCGAATATTACCCGAAACATTTCTATAACTTGGAATTATTATTAAAATGGAAATATAAATTCATAAAAGAATCATATATGATATCATAAATATTTTTACGATTATAAAATATGAAAATAATATGTTTACGAATATTAAACTTGATTTTCAAACACGTATGTGGAGTTTCATACCTAAGGTAAGGAAATTTTGTCTCACTTTTAATTTTCGTGAGATAAAATCCATTTTTATCACCTATTTGTTTTGTGTGGTGTATAAAATACTCCTAATATATTTGAAATCACTAATACATTTATATTCATGGAATTATAAGGAAAAAATTAAGCTATTCGGAATATTATTTAAATGTTCAAACTGGTATGGGATGCTTTGAATGTTTAATGAATTAATCCTTTCATGATTTTAGTTTTCTTGTTATTATTATAAATAACTATTTATATGGTTATAAAATGGTTACAATGGATATATTAGGTCAATTTTATGTTAATTAATTACTTTTAAAAAAATTAATATTTTTTTTATTTTTTTATTTTATGTAATGGTTAGTTTCGAAATTTCATTTTTATCTGAGATTTTTTATATATAGGTTTCTACTAGGTATATTTATCATCCACATCCATGTTTCATAAAAATATATTTTTAAAATTCTTATATTATGTCTCTACAATTGATTAAAGTCATTTTACCCATTTTTTACTTTTTATAAAAAAATTTGAATTGAATTTTTCTGTCATTTTCCAAAAGTGGTTCTTTAGGACCTCTTTGAAAAATTAAGTAAAGAGTTTTTTTAACTTATACGGTGCGAGAGGCTATTTTACACAGTTTCACACATTAAAATTTTATAGACTCCCTTACAAGATTACTAGGTTATTTCCAAGGTAATTTTTTCGTTTATAATTACGTTGTCTATTAAATGATTTTGAAGTAAAAGGGATATTTATAAAATAGTTTTAATGAATTTCTAGATCACTTTCATCTTTTTCAACATCCTATGATGGATTTTATGATTAATTAAGGTTAATATATTATGATAAAATCGTAAATATTATATTGAAGGTTTTATGATATGTCTTAATGTGGATGGTCTAGTTTGATATCATTCACATCTTATTGCTTAAGTATTTAAATTTCATATCCATGTTTTAATATAAATGTTTATGTTTGTTATGTTTTACTCATTTCATAAGAGGAATTCATTAGATTTTATATCTGTCATGCAGGGCCTGATATAGCCCCTTGATGCATCAGTAGGTCTCATGAGGAAAACTAGTGTCTTGGGACAAGGCCTTTATGATGCAGTAATGGTCTTTTCATGAGGCCTTGATGGTATGGTTATGATGTCCAACAGTATGCATTCCCTCATTATGAGATTTGTTATTGATATTATATATGATTATTCAACTATTAGAATATCCTTGTGAATGTTCAAACAGAATTATTTAATTTATTATTACTATATTTTGTTCCAGTATATGTTTAAAATTATTGGGTTTCAGTTTTATACTTTCCTTAAAGATTATGGTTATTTATAAAAGACTTTTCTTTTTTGATTAACCTTACTGAGCATCTGATCTCTCCCCATTCTTATGTTTTATTTTCCCAGGATGCTGAGAAGTGTTTTATGAATGATATGCAGGGTAAGTCTAGGAGAATATTGGAATTTTATATGGATTAATTATTTTGTATTTCATGATTGAAATTTTAATGTAAATTTCATGCATGTAATATATTTTCCATGTCTGTTAAACCAATTGGTTTTCGATATTTAATTTTCATGTGATCAAGCCAATGTAATGAAATAATGCATGGGCTCTTGGATTCTGGGGTTGGGTGTTACATTTATTATAATGTGAAAATTTATTCTATAAATCAAGCCTAATTATGTAAATTTAAAGAAAGTGCATAAATCTGTAATTAAATGCATATTTTAATTTAAAGAGAAAAAAGGGATCCTACATTGGAAAAACAAGACTAAGATGAATGCTTCAGTTCTTAACACATTTATAGGTTACCACTCAAATATACTCCATCCCTCCTCTATTCATATACACCCTTACATATATATAAGTACACCTAGTCCCTATGTACATATTTTCATGTCCACGAACATGTACAAGGGGATCCTTACATATATCTTATATGGGTATTCACCCAGCATATTCATTTTTTAGATTATATGAAGCCACACCTAGAACCACATATATAATCATGATTCCATTGGAGTATATATATACAATTGGGGAACATTCATATATATATATATATATGATTACCGATGCATACACATGTATGTTGCCTTTGACTCTGACAACTTGATCCCGCCTCAAGGCTGATCGAAATGTTATTTAAAAATATTAGGAACTCAAAATCATCCTAGCACGGTTCAAAACACATAAATAAAATTACTAATAACTCGATATCACCCAATAGAAAAATAAAAAAATTTCTCTAAACCATATAGTGGATGTAAACCCTTAACTCAGACCCTTACGACAATAAAAATTGGTATGAGAGGCCTCACCTTCAGTGATGAACATTTAAACATAAATGAAGGGGTCCTAAGAGACACACTGCATGACCAAACACCCAAAAAACACAAGAATCAGACTAGTCCTACCACAATGGTTTCATAAGAACCTCACAGGGTGACGAAGATGCCAAAAATCAGCTGAAAATGATAGTAGAAGAGATAATTATACTTACCTTACCAGATCGAAGAAGATTCTGATGGAAAATTGTTGAAATCAGCACAAAAGGGAGGTTGTGTGGAGTGGTTTTTGTATGCTTCTTGAGATAAGGGGGTGCACTGGGACTGAAGAGAGGGGGAGGGGGTTCTACACACAATGAGTAAGGGGAGGAGAGTAACCTTTTTGGTTTCTTAACCCTTACAATAATATAATAATAATAATAATAATAATCATCATCATCATAAAAATAATATTAATTTTAATATTAATAAATAATTTGATTAATTTATTTTTTTAATTTCAATTAATTTAATTTCTTAAAAGAAACATGTCACAGAGTCCCCCACTCTCAAAATTATGTTAATAATCCATGTTTTATGAATGGCGCATCCAGTAAATACCAAAATTTCAAATTAACTGGGAGTTTTTATCATGTACAAAACACGGGACGTTACATGATACCCACATCCCCTTTCCATGGGTTAATAAAGATGTAATTTTCAGGTCTTTATTCATTTATATATGAAACTCATTTTTATTATTCATGGGTTAGTGATGAAATGATTTATTACGATTAATGTGGCTCACATGACATAATATATGTTATTGGGACCAAGTTGAATGGAGAAGGAAGTTTGAAGAGTATTCTTTTTTCAAAGTGTTGTGTTTTGGTTTCAAAAGAGTAAAAATCAATTCACATTGTAAAATCCTGGAGAATTATGAGAATTCATTGCTGATTATTATTTCACAAATATAATAAGTTTTGAGAACTTGGGATGAAAACCTACCAAAGGATATGGGTAAAGAAGTGTTTTCTGGAAGAGATAAATTAGCATGCAAGTCAAAAGTGGTGTGCATGTGTGGCGTTAATGTATATGTGGCGCACATGTGTATATTGCGCACAAGTCATATTTGAAGATCGACACATCCAAATATGACAAAGTATATAACATAGCATGTAAGTTATTGATTTTTGTGCATGTGTTGCATGCAATTATAAGTGGCGCTCATGTTTATGTTGCACGTAATTCATATTTTAACATCATCACATAAAAACATGACAAAGGAAAAAAAGTTCCCAACAAGAGATGGAGTGGCGCGCAAGTGATGGAGCAGAACACAAGTGATGGAGAGGCATGAAAGTAATATAGTGGAACACAAGTTGAGTTACATGCCTCGTGCACAGGGTCACAAAAATTCTTATAAATAGATGTATACCCTCCACTTTTTCTATGCTCAACACTTAAAAGAAAATTTGAGCTCTGATCACGCAAGTAATAGAATGTGGTGTGCAAGCTGAAGTGTCATGCAAATCCGGAGTTGTTTTATAAGTTGCACAAGCTGAGTGGCTCACAATTAGAGTGGCGTGCAAGAAGAATTGGTGTGAAAGATGTAAGAGGCGCGCAAGTAGGGAGGTGTGTTCAAGAAGTGTTCTTTGTATGATCCAAAGTTGATGCGCAAGTTGGTAGTTGTGTACAATAGTGACATGCAAGTATTTAGTGGCACACAAGATGGTAGGTGTGCAATCTGAGAGGTGTTCTAGAAGGGTATGGCGTGCAATCCATTTTCACTAGTAGGTTCTTACGAGCTTCTAGGTAGAAAAGTGAAGATATTTTTTAAATATTTTATTTATAAAAGTTCATTAAGAAGCACAGAATCATTACATTACACTATTTATGCTAATAGGGAGGACACACACTTTTGTATTGTTTTTAAAGTGCTACACGAGTGTAAGGGAATATCCTACTCATTTTATTCCACATAAAAGGATTGTTTCTAGTGGATTGTGTGGTATTGGATTGTTTCCGTACCATTACAAGGACGTAGTTACTCCTGTTGAGTAGTGAACCTTGTAAATCTTGTGTTCCTGTGGTTGTGTGTGTTCAGTAGGGAAGAAAATCTTTAACAGGAGGTGAAGGTTGTTACAAAAAAGGAAACAAAAAAATAAAATTATTATCAATGATTCACCCCTCCCACTCTCAATGATACTTGGATCCTGACTGGGAACTAAAATTTGTATAATTGGGAAGGTTACCTTCATTTGTTCATTTCTGATGTTTTGAGGAGAAGATGTGATTGAAAATTTCAATTGCATGAACAGTAAGAGGATTCTGATATTTGATGGAAGAAATTATCACTTCTAGAATGATATCATTATGCATTATCTTGTGTCTCTTTTGTATGAACTTCATGAAACTACATCTGATGGATTTCCTCCTATTGTTGATAGGGTTTCTCTTACACCTGCCAATAAGAAGAATCTTGAGAATGATGGAAGAGATAAAAATGTATTACTCACATCTCTTTCTGAGAGTGATTTTTTAAGTGTGAAAGGTTTCACAACAGCTAAAAGAATCTATGATAAGTTAAATAACAACTATGGAGGAAATATAAATGTTTAAAAGAAAAAACTACAAATTTGGAGGCTAAAGTATGAAGACATGAAAATGGGAGAATCTAAATTTATTAGGGACTTCTTTACCATGGTAAATGACATTGTTAGTAAAATCCTATGTCTTGGTGAAAAGTTAGAATATTATATAATTGTTCAAAATATCATGAGAATTATGCCTTTAAATATTGATACTAAAGGTTACTCATTAGAAGATAGAGACCATGAAACATTATCTCTAAATGATTTTCCTATCACTCTCATTACTTATGAAATGAGAAGGTATAAGATTATGAAGCGAAAAACAAAAGGTGATAGAGAAATTTCATTCAAGGTTGCAAAGAGATAAAATTCAAAGAAGACTCTTATTGAAGATGATGTTGGTGAATCTTATTCTGAAGATGTGGTATGTAAAAATTTTGATGATATTTTATCCTTGTTTTCTAAGAATGTGAAAGGTGGTACAGGGAAATACAAAGGGAAAATTCCCTTGATATGTTTTGAGTGTGGAGACGTTGGTCACTTTGTGGAGAATGGTCCTCAGAAGAATAAAGTAGAAGACATTGATGATGATAATAGAAGTCTAAAAAGTCCATGGAAGAAACAAGCTAACAAAGATAATTATTTTTCGAATGGGAAGGATAAAAAGTTCTTTAAATAAAAAAGGATAATATTTTTATCTAAAGATTTAGAAGAATAAGATATCAAAGATGAATATGAGAAATCATTTGCTGATAAATCTAGGGTGAATACATTTATTAAAGCAATGAATAATGATGATTATGAGAGAAACAATTCAGAAGTACAAGAAACTCAACATGAATATCATTTGAAAGAATAGTTGAATGAATGTCTGAGAAAGATCAAAAGGATTGAGAATGAAAACAAGAGGTTAATAAATTAAAATTACACATTAAACTGTCAAGGTTGTTTTCTGTGATGATAAAATCAATATGGGAAAAAGAGATTGATTATCTGAAGAATTATCTTGAGAATGCAAAGAATCGTAATAATCATCATGAAGTAAATATGATGGAAAAAGAAAAAGAGTAAGAACATATCCAACATAAACTTTCAAAAGATAAATAAATGAATATCAGTTTCAAAAAATTTATCTCAGATGTTGGTGAATTTTCTAGTAATAATGAACCAAATAAGGATCCAAAAATGTTACCTTAAATGTTGAGAGGGAATACAGAACTAGTTCTGTTAAGAAGAATGCTGAAAAGGCTATGTATGTGGAAAAAGTTAGCAATACTAAAAAAAATCTTAGTACATTAAAATACTAAGTCCAGAAATATTTCTAATACATCTAGTATTGATAAGTCTAAACAGAAATCTGAGCTAAATAAAAATGTTATGATTCATAACATGATGGTTGATGGTAAAAAAAGTTCTATTAAAAAAGTTTTTGAGAATCATGTTCACATCTCCGGTCAATATAGATGTTTCTTATGGAAATATTCATCCTATGGATACTTCTAGTACTGTGGCAGATTCGATCACATAGCAAACATGTGTTGGTTCAATCAACAACATTAATACTATTCCACAATTTATAGAAGACATGGTTTGAGGGGGTCAATCCTCTCAAAAAGGGAAGTACTAGAAGGAAGTTTAGAAGAAATATAAGAAGGCTGGTGTGAAAGTTGAAAATAAGTTCCAACCATTGGAAACTATTTTTAAAATCTGTGAACAACTTGGATATCTTTCTATGTTATGTCTTGTTTTGTTTCCAGTAGAGCAAAAGGACAATAAAAAATCTCATAATCTGGAGGTGAATAAAGAAAAGGAAGAACAAGAAACTCTTGTTGTTGAAACCACCTTGAAATCTACAAAAGGGGAACAACCATGGATTCTTGATAGTGGGTGTTCTTCTCATAAAACACGAGACTTAGAGTTGCATGATAATGTGAAATACTTCAAAGAAGCAATAACTACATTTGGAAATGATGATTCACTAAGGATCAAATGTGTTGGATCAGCCATCATCATGAAAGAAAATTCAAATATAAGAAAAACTTATATGTTTATGGGTTGAAACATAATCTTCTGAGTGTTTTCCAACTCTGTGATTATAGAAAAACTTTTATCTTTAGAAAATATGGATTTGTTGTGAAATGTGAAAATGATGGAAAGGTAGTTACAAGAGGACAACGTAAAAAAGGGAACTTTTTCCAAGTGGGTGAAGTACATAACTCTTGTTACATGGGAACGATGGATGAAAATCAGTTATGGCCTTAAAGTATTGAATGTATGTGTAAAAAAACATGTGCTAGTTATCAATGTGAGATAGTGTCATAGATATTCCAGATTTATAAAGAAGAAGAGATTTTTTTCGCACTATTTGTGAAAACTGGAATATTGAAAATTCTATGCCTAAAAGATTTTACATTCATTCAAAAAAACCCTAGGAAAACATAAATTCTGTTATATGTGGGCCAATGATCAAACAATCAAAAAATGTTGGTAAGTACTTCATTTTATTCATTGATGACTTTACTCGCATTACTTGTGTTCTGTACATGAGACATAAGTCAGATGCTCTGAAAATGTTTAAGACTTTCAGGAGGAAAGAAGAGAAGGAATGTGAGTATTTAGTAAAGAAGTTGAGAACTAATAGTAGTGGAGAGTATAAGAATAAATATTTTGAAATTTACCTTGAGAATCATGGAATTCCTCATGAGTTCAGTTCACCATACACACCTCAACAAAATAGCGTTGCTGAAAGGAAGAATTGAAGTCTGGTTGAAAAGGGGAGAACTATGTTACTTTAACATGGTCTCTCTCATTATTATTGGAGGCATGCTATGAGTACTACAATGTATATTAAAAACTTATTCTTCTATAGGTCATATTCATATATGACTCCATAAGAAATGTTTTATGAAAAATCTCCAAGTTTGAAACACTTAAGAGTTTTTGTGAGTCCATGCATCATAAATAAAAAGGGTGTAAATATTAGAAAGTTTGAAAAAATAATAGATGATGGATTTTTTCTTATCTATTAACTAGAAAGAAGAGGTTAATGATGTTTCAACATAGAAATAGGAAGATTCCAGAATTATACTGATGTGAAAGTTATTGAAAATTTTGAGACAGAAAATCAAAATTTTCTTGATATAGAAGTTTAGAAGGATAAGGAAAGTCTTGTTAACAATTCTGATAATGCTACCGATAGTTAAAATACTAGTCAGGATGAATAATTAGTCTCAGAAATTAGACTCGGAAATTTCATGTGATGAGGATTAAATTCAAACAACTCATCCTAGGCTGAGGATGCAAGAAGAGGCTTAGAACATTACTGGTGATCAACATCAGATAGTTCAAATAAGAAGAACAAAAAAACCTGTTACACATACTTCTTTGAATTAAAAAGTGGATCCAAATGATGTGAATGAATATTTTGCACATCCATAATGGATTCATGATATGAATGAAGAGCTCAATCAGAGATAAAATAATGATACTTGGGAACTCATACCCATGCTGGATGAAAAAAATTTTATTGGTACAAAATGGGTTTTCCATAACAAGATAAATGAAGAAGGCGAAGTGATATATAACAAGACAAGATTAGTGTGAAAAGGTTACTCAAAAATTGAAGGTGTTGATTTTGATGAGACTTTCGATCAAGTGGATAGATTGGAAACACTCAGAATATTTCTTGCTATTGCTTCCCAACGAGGATACAATTTTTTTTCAAATGGATGTGAAGTACGAATTTCTAAATGGAAATTTTGATGACGAAGTTTACATTGAACAACTAGGTGGATTTATTGTTGGGAATGATTAAAGTTATGTTTGTAAGCTGAAGAAAGCCTTGTATGGGCTAAAACAAGCTCCAAGGGCATGGTATTCCAAACTGAATAGTTTCTTAAGGAAGATGAGTTTCAAGAAAGGAAGAGTTAACAACAATCCTTACATCAATGAATGTTATAAGTCATCTCTCATTATAAATTTTTATGTTGATGACATTATCTATTCTGGAAATTATGAAAGATCTTGTGAAATATTTTCTGAAGAGATGAAGAAGTTGTTTGAGATGTCCATGCTGGGAGAAATGAAATACATTCTTGGGTTACAAATCATACAAAATATTAACCACATTTTTATTTCTCAAGAGAAGTATGCTATGTAACATTTGAAGAAGTTTGGAATGGTACATTCAAAACTAGTTACCACACCAATTTCAGTGAGAAGCAATTTTTCTAAAGATTGAGAATGAAAGGAAGTTGACCAGAAAGAGTTTCAAAAGATGATTTAAAGTTTGTTATATTTGACTGCCTCAAGAAACAAAATTGACTATGTTGTTACCTTATGTGCAATGATTCAGAGTGATCCTAAAATATCACATTTAATTGTTGGAAAGAGGATTCTTAGATATATCAGAGGGATTTTTTTTTAAATCAGGTATTATGAAGAAGAAAATATTTATTTATTTGGGTATTCAGATGCTGATTGGGCGGGAAATGATGATGATAGAAGATCCACATTTGGTGGAGTTTTATTTTGGGGAAAAGTTGTGTTACTTAGAATACAAAGAAATAGAATTCAGTGAATCTTATCACGGATGAAGCTGAGTATGTTTATTCCACTCAAGATGCTACCCAAATTATGTGGATGAATACTCAGTTGGAAGATATACTTGTTGAAGTGAAGATACCCTTACTACTAGGATGTGATAATCATAGTGAACTCAATATCACAAGGAACCCTCTAAAACATTCTCATTCAAAACACATTGACATAAAGTACCACTTCATCATAGAGAATGTTTATATGAATGAATTGAAGATGGAGTACGTTCCTACATCAGAAAAAGTTGCAGACATATTAACAAAACCATTACCAAAGTAACCATTTACTAAATTTTGGTTGAACATGGGTTTCCAACCTTCTTCTCATCAAATATGAGGTACGTGTGTCAGTCCCCTCCAACATCTTACATTTGGACGGTGTTTTAAATAAGGATAATTTTTTAATAAACCTATACTTATAGAAGCATGCATAAAGGGGGATTTGTGGGTATTTCGTGAGTTCTACATGTATGTGTGTGAACAATTATAACTGTTTGTTGGTGTGGTTGTAGGAAATAATGTTTTTTTTCAAGAAAATTGAATAAGTGAATAATTCTGAGGTGGATTCTTGGAAGACGTTCTGAAGAAGGCTGAGGAGATATGATAATGAAATTTCATAGTCACTTGTTTTAGACAGCAAGGTTTTGGCTATTAAAAATTCTTGTTTCCTATAATGGGTTTTCTCACGTAGGCTTAAAGTTGTTGATAAGTAATACATTTATTGAGTTTAAAATTTTCAGTAATTTATGAATCTTTTTTGAAAACATAATACAAAGGGGGGATTTTTGGAACCAAGCTGGATGGATAATGATGTTTGAACAGTATGATTTTTTTAGAGTGTTGTCTTTTCTTTTTCAAAGGAGTATAAATCAATTCACTTTGCAAAATCCTTGAAAACTATGATGATGATTTTATGATTTGTATTTCAAACATATCATAAGTTTGGTGTAATTTTTATGCAAGCCTTATGAAGGATAAGGGGAGTAAAGAAGTGTTTTTTGGTAATGGAGAGAAAGTGGAGCACAAGTTAAAATTGGCACGCAAGTGTGGCGTGAATGTATTTGTGTCACCCAAGTGTATATTGTGTGAAAGTCATATTTCATGATCAACACATAAAAATATGACAAAGGAAAGAAAGTTTCACGCAAGTTAAAGATTGGTGCACAAGTGTAGTGCACAAGTATAAGTGGAGCACAAGTGTATGTTATTCACAAGTCATATTTTAACATCATCACATCAAAATATGAAAATGTAAAGAAAGTGGAGTGTAAGTGATGGATCAGTGGGAAAGTGATGGAGCAGCGTGCATGTTATGGAGTGGCACGCAAGTCATAATGTGGCACACAAGTTGAGTTGCATTCCTCATGTGCAGGGTTACCAAAATGCCTACGAAAATACAGGAACCATCCTCATTTTTCTATGCTCAACACTTAAAATATAATTTGATCTCTGATCATGCAATTAGTAGAAAGTGGACACAAGTTGAAGTGTCGCGCAAGTTAGGAGTTATTTATAAAGAGCGCAAGCTGAGTGGCACGCAAGAAATAGGGGCGCGCAAGTTGTTAGAGGCGCACAAGCAGGGATGTGTGTTCAAGAAGTTGGTTGTGTATAATCCAACGGTGGAATGAAAGTTCTGAGTTGTGCACAATGGTGGCATGCAAGTAGTTATTGGAGCTAAATCAGGTAGGAATGCAAACTGAGAGGTGCACAAGCAGGGTGTGGCGCGCAAGATTTTTTCACCAGGAGGTTCTTATGAAATTCTGGGTCGGATAGTGAAGAATTATTTTGAATGATTTTATTTTTTAATGTTCATTAATAAGAACATAATCACTACATTACCCTATTTTTGATAATAGGTTGAACACTCACTATTGGATTGTTTTCAAAGTGCTACATAGAAGTAAGGTAATATCCTAATTTTTGTATTCCACATCAATGGTTTTTTATTCTAGTGGAGTGTGTGGTACTGGATTATTCTTACGTAGAAAATCATGTTGAGTAGTGATCCTTGTAAATCTTGTGTTCATGTGGTTGTGTGTTTTCATCAGGGAAGAAAATATTTAATAGTAGGGGAAGCTTGTTTCAATAAAAAAAGGGAACATAAAAAAGTAAATTGATATCGCTGATTCACCCCCTCCCCCTCTCAGTGATACTTGGATCCTAACTGGGAAATAAACATATGAACAGTTTTTCCTAATATTTCTCTAATGAATTGAGTAAATGATTTATATATAAAGGTGAAATGTTTCAAAATACCATGGTGATTAACTATGGTAATTATGACTTATGACGTCTTGGTGATGAACCTTGGTGATATGATTATGAATATATCAATTTTATGTTATAGACAAATTTTTATTTTAGGTATCATGTCCCTGTAATTATTATCTCATTTTATGGTTATTTTATATTGATAATGATTTTTCATGTTCCTATAAAATTGTTTATTCCCTTATTATAAATAATTCCCACCCTTTTCTTTTGACGTTTGTTCCTAGGATTTGATATGTATTAAAATTAATATAAGATGAACCTATAAAAAATCCTTTCAAGTGTAATATAAGTTTTTTTATGTTATTCATGTTTTAATTTTGTAATATACATGAAACTAATCCTTAGAAGTACTTGTGTGTTGTTACCTTTTATACTATGTAGTGGATGTTCTATGTATTAAATAGGTGAGACTCCATTCTTAAAGCACGTCATACCTTTACATTTAGAATATATCTTTATCATTACATATTGACTATTCAATTTTGGAAAATATAGCCTAATATAGCCTGTTTTTATTTCTTTCATTGAAAATAAAATTAATAGAAACCATAATACCATGTCTACCTTCACTATCATTCCGATGAGTATATTTGAAATTTTTATTACTGAAAATATTATTCATCCTTCGTGAAAGTTGATATAGATAAATATACCTAATATAAAAATTTATTTGATATGAATGATTAAACATTTCCTTTGAATCATTATATTTTGAAGCATTATAACAAGATGTAAATGTACCATAAGTAGGATTACGATAGTTAGATGGAAAATATACTCTATTGATCATATGTTTCTCATTATCTCCTTTTAATTTAATTTAATATTAAATTAATGTAACCATCTATTTATCTAGAATTATCTTTTTCAAATGTTAAGTATCATCATTAACTTTCTTATTTGTTTCCCACTCATTTGATATAATATCAATAATATTTTCTATAACATATTCTCCCTTAATTCATTATCACAGAAATATTTTATTATATTTACCATAATCATGAAATATTGATGTATTTTTGTTACTATCTCAACATGGTGAATATCAAAATCCAGATAATCCAATCTCATTAGAGCTCTTTCAGTTTCAAATACATTTTTAGTTCTAAAATTAGTAATTTATAATTCCTTCCAAATAATGTTTTCCATTTCATAGGATGATATCTATCTATAAATGATCACAGTAAAAGAATATAACAAACTATTTTAAACATTATGATTTACCTGATATTTCATCTTTTAATCTTATGAAAAATTAATAAATTAATTGTTTATAACTTTATAACTCTCAATCATTGTAATAAAATTGTGAACACTGTTATTAATGATAAAATAATTTAGGAAATCACACCAGTATTCAAAACCAACACTATAAAAAATAGGTGGTCTAGTTAGATTAAAATTATCATGTATACTAACTTAAAACACTTCTATAAAAAACACTCCTCTACCAATAAAATTATTGTTTGGAATCAGAGAAAAAATACCACTGAAACAATAAAAAATAAAAATAATATTACAATAAAGTAGAGACATAGTATGATACCAAATTTTTTCCCAAGGTTGTAATGCAAGTAACATATGGGGGGTAAATAATAGCTTAAAACATTAACTAATAATCATTCAACCCTATTGATTTAGGTTGACTGGTTTTTTGAGATTATGATCAATTTAACGTTTTGAGTGAAAATATTTCATACAATATTTATATAATATATAATAAATACAATAAGTACAATAAAATTAAAGTTTGAAAAAAATTATAAAATTAAAATAAAATAAATAAAACTAATGTAAATTGAAGATTTATACACAATGGTAATTCAAGAAATGAATATAATAGAAATTTAATACAATACAAAAAGTATTGGTTAATAATCCAGATATTATATAAACATGATACAATAAATATCTCTTTTAAGACAATATGAATGGGTTATCCTTAGATAAGATCCAAGATATCCATGGATTTAAAAATGTTATAAGTTGATCTATTTTATTGTAATCAATATCCCTAAATGTATTCTATTAGTTGGTATAATATTATATCCATGAAATCCACTGATAAAATAGGACTAGTTAATCCTCTATATTCCAAATCCCAGAAAACCAAGATCTTGTAGGACCAGAAAATGAATTATTATATGAGAAATACTATTTTCATTACAATAAAGTATCATAAGGGATAACTCTTAGTAATCACCCAACAATTTAAAAATATGTATTAAACTAAGTCAATAATATTTTGAATACTTAATTTTATTGTAATATTTCTCAATTTTTCAACTTATCTTTCTTTCTAATGATCATGTTTATATATTTATTTGTTGATGATTTTTTAATAAACATCAATGGTCAAAGTCTAAAAATCTCGATTTCAATTGTAACAGCATTGAAAATAACATTAACATATACCAATGACCTTATAATGTTGATTTTTTATACTTATAAAGTTATTTGGATCCTCTATAGTGTGTTTTAATTAGGTGAATGTAGTTTTTTTAGAAATTCTGGACTACCAGATTTTAAAACCTGTATTAAACTCTGGTATTTTTTTATCAGAACATTGTTCAATTGATAAATGTATTATATCAAAATTATTATGCTCTATTGAATTTAAGTTAAAAGAAATTAATTATAATAAATTAGAATAAATTAAATATATACCAAGTTAAATCATAACCATATGATGTGTATTGTGATTTTCAAAATAATGGAAGTGAGTCACTAGATCAATAATTTATAATGTTTTGTTTTCGGTTTATAGTGTTGTTTTCATGTGTGATTTTATAGGTGATAATAACCCTATTTATTTTAAAATTAAACTTATATTATTTATTTGTATTTTAATCCCATTATACTATTTTCAATTTCATGGAGTGTGTTTTAATATCATTAATAAAGTAGTATTTTGATGAAATAAAGTAGTGTTTGTATTTATTACATGGTTAATGTGTCTTAGTATAAATTGTATTCATAAAAATGAAACACATATATAATAAATGGGTATTATTACTATAAAAACATATAATTAAATATAAATATATCATAAAAAATGGAATTCTATGGGACAATTAAGTGAAATACAGTATAATAAGTGAAACAAGATCCATAAACAAAAGAATATGTTTTTTATGAATGGTAGGAATATAATATAGATTTAAAAATTAATAATAAATATTATAAGTCAAAATTAATTTCAAATACATAATTAAAAATTATTTTAGGCCATATAACCACGCAACACAACATAGTTATTTTTGGTTTTCTACCCAAGAACCATTATAGTGTTTTAGGATCTCTACCCATGACCATTCATAATATATCATTAGAAATAAGATTTACCAAATATATTTGAGGGATTTATTATTTTTAACTTTCATACAATAAAAAAATATACTAAAATCGTGAGTTATATATAAAAAATAATGTGTTTAATGCTCATAATACTAAAAATAATACAAATAAGAATTACTTATGATGAAATAGAAATAATTTTCATAGAAATCAGATATATCATGTCATAGATTTAATCATAAAGAATGTAAATGAAATAAAACTAATATACCCATAATAGAAATGATATTGTCTTAAGGGTTTTATATTTTAATAAAATTATATATAATTTTATTACAAATAAAAGAAGGTGATTCAAAAGTATAAGTGAGCAGAAATTAGGGGAAGACTTGGTAATAATCAATACAAATATATTATAATATTTTATATTAGAGTTTAAAAAATATAATTTTAGAGAAATAATTTTATATCATAAAAACTTATAATGATAATTAAAAGTATATATATAGTATAAATTATTTTAAATTACTTTGAAATAATATATATATATAAAGATAGGTATTAAAGGAGAATATAGAGTAGTTTGGTACAAATTCATAATCAATAAGAATGAGATGATGAAAATAAATGACACCCTAAAATATATTTTAAATATAATAATAAATATTAACATACGAGAACATAAGTTGTCATTTAATGAAGGGAAAAAAATAAATAACACCTAATCGAAAGACAATCCTTATAGAATACCCTTATAAAATTTTCATGGTAAGACATGAGTATAATTGATTTATATTACAATGAATATTTAATTAAATTAATCAAAAATGATAATAATAAAATGAATTTGAGAATTATATTATAAAATAAATATAATTCAATTTAAGGAGGATTATACAATGACAGAGAACCCTATATAGAGGGGTCAAGAAAGAATCCACTTAACACATATCTAATATTGATGAATTTTTATAAAAACACCACTATAAAAAATTATGTTTAATAAAACATTATTCATGAAATATTTTATAGTAATTTATTTTATTTTTTATCAATTATTAGCATTGAAAATTTTTTAATAACCTTTTGTTAATGATAAAATTTCATTATGACATTTTTGTTCAATTTCTTCAATTTTCATTTCAATATTGAAATATTTATCATTATTATTTTTTATGATTCTCATTTCCTATATATGATTAAAGATAAATAATATAAAATATATATTTCATATAATTTTAAAAAATCATCATTAATGTGTCTGTATTTAAATAAATACAACATCCTTATAGGTGGAAGGATTTACAATGTAATGATGTGTTAAGGGTGTGGGTGAGGTAATATATAAATTTATAAAAATTAGTTTTTTGAAATTTTATAGTAGAATACTAAAAATGATATTTGGTATAAGTAATATTTAATTATTTTAGGGAGTATTTTGTAAAATTTTAAAATAAAATAAAATAATAGGAGAAGATAAAATGAAATGAAGAGAATGAGTAATTACATCTACCGTGAATATTAGTACTTTTATAAAATAAAAATAGCTTGAATGATAGTGGTGTAGTGAGGAAAAAATGTCTCCTCGATACATCAGAGTCTTAAGAGGAATAATGCTAGAAGATCATGGTAAATGGAGTGAATTTTTGAAATTTATTTTTTGTGAGGGTGATAATGGCATTTATACTTGGAGTACATGGGTATTTTGAGTCAAAATACACAATAAAAAATAATTGATGACAATGAGTTGAAATAGAGTATTTATATAAGAAAATTAATAGCTTTTCACATACTTTATGATAGATATAATTTAATCCCACTACAGGGTTGATGGTTCTATACAATAATGTTCTTGTGTCATCATTATTTCATAATATTTTCTTATTTATTCAATTATATTATTAATCTTTTATGTTAAATATTAAAATTTCTCACAAACCTAATTATTACTCCTCAATTTAAAATATGAATCCTTTTTTGTAAATAAATTCCAATCAATGTGATAATAAATTCTAAAAAATTCCCATATGTTACAATTAATTTTTTTATTATAAAAACTATTCTAACCTCTCAAAAAAATTATTTTGGATTAATAAATAACTATATATATATTAATATTAAAAATAAAATGTAACTATTTAAAATAACTTATTAAACTGATTAACATTTTTTTATACAATATTGTTTCATATGTGACATATCATATTTTATTATTCACATAAAAATATAACAAATTTAAAAAAAATAAAAAAAATCAATCATAAGTAATATTAATGTGCTAATTTTAATTTTTTAATTCCTATAATCAAAATAAATTTTATATTAAATTAAATTATATATTTTAATTTAAATTAAAAAACTAATCTCAAATAAAAAATAAAACAAATTAAACATAATTACATTATTTGAGTTATAATGAAAAATAATCATATAAATATATTAATTTAAATACACATTTATGTTATTTTTATGTTCATTTATTCATATTAATATATTTATATAGTTTTTTACATAATTACCCACATTTTACTATCAAAATAATCAAATTTTTCTCTAATGTTCAAGTCACTATGATAAAAAATATTTCTAGTGGTCATATGCTTTTTACTGACATATATATAACACTTAACAATACATATTTTATTTATATTTTCCTCAATTATCTCTATAAAATTTTTAAAAAATTCCAACCCTTTGCTATTCATATTATTAGTTACTACAATAGTGTCTGTGACTATGGAATTTATAGGAGACTATAACCCTATAGATTTCCAAAATCCAATCATTATATTTATTTTTTTTCATTGACCCATTATATTTTTTTAAAAAATTTATATAATATATTTATCATTTATCTTTAATGATTTTTAATGATGTAATAAAATATATATCAATTTTTTGTATGTTTCATTAATATTATTAATGTTATAAATTTACACACAAACTTGTGTTTTGAAAAAATAAGTATTTATTCATGGAATTATGTTTATTATGAAATAATTATATTTTTATTTTATGTTGATGACAATAAACCAAATGGAGAAATACATCTAAAAATTATAATTAAAAGTTAAGAGTGAGGATTTTTAAATTGCATACACAAAATATAGGTAATTATAGTTTCATTCTGAATGCTTCTATAATATAATTTTTATTATTTTATTTTTAATCATTGAAGTGATTTATCTATTCAAGAATAGATAATATTTTTTTAAAATTTGGAGTTGATTCCATATTCAATGAGAATAGACACTTCACGTGAAGAAATAATAAAATAGGGATTCATGTGTCCATCATGATCTATCATGATTGGATGTATGAAAGTCTCATGAAATTTTTTTATGAATAAAAATATTTATCACGTGATCACTAGGATTATTGACTAAATATATTTAAATATAAAATAAATTTTTGTGGTTGGTAGGTTCTCTTTGTTTAACTATATATGTTGATCCAAAGATTTAGGGATTAGTGGGATTTTATGTTAAGTAGGGAAAAAACTAAGGATTATATTTTGGGACCCATATCAATTTTATTTATGAAATTAGTTATTTGATTTATAAAATGAAAGAATCTATCTCAAATCCCAAGGTTAATAGATTGGTATCAATATTTATTTCTATAATATATCTCTAGAATACTGCTAAGGATAGATGTGGAATTATTTATTACTTGTTGTATTGGAATAATCCTATTCAATTTAAAAATTACAACATGAAGAAATAAGAGTTGTGTTAATTAAAGATGTTATTGGATGAGATTGAATAGATAGGTCCAGTTTAACTGAGTGTTTCACCTTTGGAGACATCCGTTTTTTTCTAATAAAGTTGATAGTATCATAATGTTGTGTATTCCCTACCAGAAGATAAATAAGGTGGTAGTGAGAATAAATTTTTTATTTTCCAAAATTATTGATTTATTTGACCGCCTAAATGGAACATATTGGGTTTCCAGAAAAAATTCTTCTATATAGATATAAATAGTTAAGTATAATAGAAGATTTTATTCTAAAAAATCATTTCTATGTCGATATAAAGAATAAAAATTTTTAAGGACTTCTAGATTCCATGATATTCCTATTTTTTATGTTGATTACCTATAATATCTGTAATCACCTAGAAGTGTTTTTTTTAGTAATTTATGGATAAATTATTATTTATCAAAGACTATTGGAGTATACTGTGAAGAAACTAGAGATTTTTGTAAAGAATCAATATAAACACATACTATATTATAAATTTATAATTTCAATTTATATATCTATGAAGTGATTTTCTATAGTCATTTTGTTTAATAAATTTTTTGTTAATCTTAATAATGTTAAGGTGGAAATTTAATGGGAGAGATAGAGGAACTAATTTGAGATACACGATTTTCATTGTTTTGATGGATGTCATAAAGGATTCAACTGAGATATTTTTATGGGCTTCTTTATTAACATATTTAGCTTGGAAGTGAGTGAATTTTGAGGGGAATTTTAAATTCCATTAGGTGATTTAATATTTAAAAGGGGCCCCAATTCATCCCCAATTAGATTTCCCATTATATAATTATTTGGGTATGAAGTTTTTTATAATGCATAAATATTTGTCTTGGGATATATCATGATAAAATATAAAAATAATAGGTAATATGGTTCTAGTTATTAAAGACCCCATGAGATTACAAACCAGAACCATGACAGGGAATTAGATACCATTATTAATTATTCCTAGTGTTGATGGAATTACATATTAAATAATATGTCTGTAGTATATATTTAAATAAGGGTGTGATGTATATTTTATCAAAAAATATTCTCATTTATAGATATCATAAATGGTTCAATTATATTTAAGATATTGGTTTTATTCTAATGTATAAATAGGAAAAACGAAATGTGTAAATGGAATCCTTGAGTAGAAAATATTTAACTCGAATAGTGAAACTAATTAAGGATTAGATGTATTTATTGTTTTTTTAATGAATTTATTTTTGATATGAAATAGGGAATAAATAGTGTGTTTCTATTTAGCTATAGTTTTTTTTCAGGTCGAGGGAGTGGGTGAATGAAATGATGTTTTCTAGAAGGATAGTAGCTGGATGTTGGAACACCGAAATATAGGGGATATCATCCAGGGATGATTAGGTTTGGTGAATTTAATCACTTATTTTAGATGATGGTTGGTGGTTACTATGGAAATAAAGTGTGCTTTTTGACATACTTTCACAATTATAACAGGGCATTGTATCTTAGAGGTACAAAGATATATCATGACATTAGTTTCCCAATTTGGTGAAAAGAAGTAAATAATAATGATATTAAATGTGTTTTTATAACTTGATTTTACAATATGTTAAGGTATAGTTTTAATGAATAATTGTATTTTTATTGCTTTTACTATTCTTTAAATGTAAATAATGGGGATATTTCCATGGATTTCATGACTAGATTGTTGAAATATCCCAGAAATAATTTTTTTTTTCGTGTAATCATAAATAATATCACAAATATGGTGAACTTATTTCTTATAAGAGATTTTTTTGTGTTTATAATCTTGGTAAGTTTTAGGTGAAAGATAATTTTAAACATCATGGTGTTTGAAATTCTAAAGTTTATGTTTGTGATCGGTAATTTTCATCTAGATTCTCTAAGTGACTTTTGATTTCTATATACACATAGATAAATATGAGTATATCATATCATCCTCAAATTTAAAGTCAAATATGATGAGTTTTTTCAAAATTTATAGGATAATATTCCCACATGTTTGATTTATTAATGAAATTATAGAGATTATAATATTATATTTTCTTTGTTATTTTATAATAACAGTTAGCAATAATTTATCAATATATAATCCTTTGAGGTGTTGTATGGCGGGTTGTGTTAGTCACCACTATTCCATGAGGAAGTATAAAATAAAACTCTTATGGGACCTAGTCTATAGTAAAAGATAGTGGGTTTGACAAAATTTAATTTTAATCATCGGATTGTAGATTATATTATATAAAATTCTTATGTAATTCATTGACAATGAAAATTGAGATCATTAGTTGGTGACAATTTTTTTAATTTGATGCATATATCAGGTTATTATAATCATGGGAAATTAGAGAATTTATTAACATGATATATGATAAAATTTTAAATTGTTTTTTGGTTCAATACAATGTGTTATTGTTTTCCTCTAATCTTAATTTTAGGTTTTTATTCACAACAATTTTTTTTATTCTCTGTTGAAGATGAACTAACCTGATCTAACTATTATCTTATTGTTAAAGATAGTTTAGTTGATGCTGGAAATTGTTTTTAGATGGGAGATTATTCTATAATTTTATTATATATAGAATGTTACTAGAAGATGTGTGGTTATATTATAAAAGTTTTTGCAGTAGAATATTATAATCCTAGGAGAGATGTGAAATAGTGGCAAAGATACAATAGTAATGACTAATTTTATTCATAGAGAGTGGATCCTAGTTACTTTTTA
Organism: Viscum album; assembly: GCA_963277665.1. Lineage (NCBI taxonomy): Eukaryota > Viridiplantae > Streptophyta > Magnoliopsida > Santalales > Viscaceae > Viscum > Viscum album. The sequence goes on along the minus strand of OY728120.1, from coordinate 1,402,564,070 downwards.
AGGATGAAATATTATATGTTGTGGTGATTTATGACCTTGTAAGTCAATTATGCCTATTTCTATTTTATTTTTGGGGGACATAGGTTTAAATTTATTGTTTATATAGTACTATAGTGGGGTTCATGATATGGTCAAAAATTAGAATAACCATTCGGGATAATTGTTCATGGTAAAAAATATACCATTATCTCATGAAAGGTTATATATAGGGTATAATTGACCATGAAAACCAAATATAGAAACTATAATTTTATCCTATAATTTTTTTCATAAATATAAACATGTTTTTAAAAATAATTTATACAAACAATTCATGTGAGTAATTATTACAAAAATTTGTCTTTGAAAACTAGATTAGCAGAAAAAATCTCTATTATGATCATTTATCAAATTTAGGAAATTTTTCTTTCTTGGGAATGAAAATTGGGCTTATTCATTGATTTAAAACATAATTATATCATAAAATAATTGTATTTTCATAAAATTAATGGAAATATCTTTGTTATCTTATTCATTCTTGGATTTTTATCTCCCATGTAAACTCTGGATTGGTTTAATTGATCCACTTTTAGTGGTGTTTTATCCATAATTATATGAATTTAGGTTAAATATTTCCATTTATCTTGGTTGGGATTTAGAGGATTTGATTAGGTTGTGTGATATGGTAACATGTGAATTTTTTATTTTCCAAAATCAATGTGTCTAGGTTGCTGGATCCAAAACCCTTTCACTAGATTTGATATATACTTTTTATCTTTTATATTTTAGTGAATTAATAAACATAATTGAATAAAAATATGTAAGTAATGATTTTTTGGTAGAATGTTTTTAATCTAATTTGTACATTTTTCATGAAATTTGTATTTTTAATGACTACTACCAATTAGAATTTAAAAGAAAAATTTCCTTGGAAATTGAATCATTCAAAAAATAATTGATGGATTGAATATTTTTCATTGGTAAAAATTTAGTGAAAAACAATTTTTCCGTAAAATGTTAAAATATTTTTGTAAAATACCTTAGTAAAAGTCTTTTCATTTGAAAATTACTTAAAATGTTTTATTTTGAATCCTTATAATGTGTGTATATTTGTGTGAAAGATATTTTGGAGAGAATGTATTTGAAACATCTTGGATTTATCCATTTGAATGTGAATATATAGGGATCAAGTGTTAAGGTGATGACTAGTCGGCATAAATGATGTTTAATGGTGACACTCATCCCTTTATTATTATAAACTCGATGGTTTTCGATTAGGTCCAAATGTATAATATTTATCCACACACTCTATCTAGAATGTGATGACTCAATATAGGTGTGGAGAATGAATATTTATACTCGGAAGACAGAGTATGTTTAAACTTTTGGATTATACTTTGGAAATATTTTAAATGAATATTTCCTATGAAATAGGGTGTTTCCATTATGTTATTGGGAAATATTTGGTTTTCATCAGATTTTTTTGGAAATCTAGAATTTCATTCATAATTTGAAAAAAATTAACGTATTTTTGATTTGTTTTTGGAGAAATGGGGACCTTCTAAAATATTTTGTAAAAAATGGTATTTTCATTGGTTTTATAAAAATGAGGGAGTTCTCTAGGGATTTTTAAAATTGGATGTGTTTTTTGATATTTTATTTTAATGAAAAAACATGTTTTATATAATGATTTTGAAATCAATGGATTATATTTTTTATTTTTCAAGGAAATTTTGAAATATGAATCAAAATTACATGACTGTTTTTGACATTTATATTATGAAAAGTTTATATAAATCAATTAATTTTGGTTTGAAGTTGTTTTTATATTTTATGATTGATTGGAAATTCATTTTCAAATTATTTATTATTGTAATTAAATTAGAGTAGTGGGGAAAATTAACCAGAATTTATTGTTTCTCTGATGACCCTACCCACTGAGGACCCATATGGACTGCTGGTATGCCGAGTGTAATACCCCAATCCCACCTCCAATAGGCCAAGGGTTTGATACTACAATCTAGTATGCATATCTCACACGATTGGAGGACATATCCTAATGTACACACACACACACATCTCCATAATACAATTTATAGATTGTGATAAATTCTAAAACATTAATCGTGTAAACAAATGCATGAAACAATCTCTAGGTATAACATTAAAGTACAAAAAAGAATCTAAAAATGGGTTAAAAAATACATGTGCAGCAAATATAATTAATTAAATAAGATACCAAGGATGAAACAGAGTTCCATACTCATGATCTCTGGTCTAGAACACCACAAATGGTTATGACCTCATTGTATGACTACACACCACTTAACCTTGGACCAAAAAAGGAACTACTAATTTATATATCATTTTCACAAGAGATGTGTGCAATTACTAGGAGGTGTTGAGTACATAAAAACCCTCATAATTATATGAACAAAATAATGGATTAATTTTAGGAAGATAATCAGATTATACAAAAATAATGGATATAAAAACCCTAAAGGAAACAAATTTGATCATCAAGAAACTATGGTGAAGAGAGTAACATACCTTGATCCCCATATCCAACTATAAATATCATGTATTCCCACAACACCAAAAATCCCAAAGTGAAGTTACACTCCTGTATAGCCTCCTGATAATATAATTGAGGGCCTACACCTTGCTTGAAGATACTATAGTCGAGGGAGTACCAAATATAGTAGAGGACCTACTCTCCACCAGATCTCAAGGATGTAAGAGTGACAACACTTCAAATATAGGACACATACTCCTATGTTCATGGGGAGTACTAACACAGCCTATATAAATGATATGTGAGACTTTCACCCATGATAAGATCCCCGATTAGGGGAGTACCAATCCTAGAATCAAATCTAATGATCACTCCTGGATCCTGATGCCAACTAACCATCACTGAGGTAATAATTTATAGCTCACTATACCACTAGTGGTATCATTTACATTGAATGAAATTCCACCATCGCATAAAATCTGTAATTATACCTAGTAAATGCTACCCATATGAAAAAAATTTAGTCCTGATGAAGGAGATACAAAGCTGGAATATTTGAAGTGAAGTACACAGTGTGTCCTTTAGGGTACAAAGGGTGTACAACCAATTTCACACTAATCCATGTCATGTTTCTCCACTCATCATGTTGAAATGGGAGTATATAAAGTGAGTTCCAATAACATGTAGGACCACCGGGATTCCTTGGTGTGTTCCCTTTGTCCATAACTCAATTGTTCAGGTAGTATCGAAGAGTGTATCTATCAAGGGACATGATGTATATGAACACTAGGGGTCTTGGGTTGTAAAAATTTTATATTGATTTACTAAGCATGTCAGGTTACAGGGAATACAAGCCCAACCACATGGAATGTGATGCCTAACTCATCTATGAAACCCTAGAAATTTAAAAATGGAACTACATGATGTGTGTTCTTCTGGAATATATAGTGTGATGTTAAAAACTTCATAGAAAAAGGATTATTCCTACCAAATATTCATCGGGCCACTAAGTCCACTAATATTGCAATTAAACATGATAATACTTATCTATAATTGTCATCCATGGTTCCACCATCATGAGAAATTTATTTCTAGTCCTTGCTTTCCTAGTATAGTAATGAGCATTTAAGGTGTCACTCCCACATACCCAAATAAAGGAAAATTTACCAGAACCCTTTCACATAATTTTTTGGTACTCTGGGATTTTTATCCTTATTATACTACCTATACAAAATATTATTTCAACCCTATTTAAATAAAAAATCACCTTTTCACCAATCACACAACGCAACATGAATCTAGGTTTGTTCATTGCTCAAACTAGATCTGTGGTCAAATTTCATATTTTATAATGGTTAATGATTATAAGTAGATGAAACAAGGAATAAATCACAATAAATAATGTGAGTTAAATAATCATTATTATTATTCTTTCCAATGATCATAATCCTTGAAACAAATTTAATATCTGAAAAACTCCAATATGATAGATAACCAGGCCCAAAAGAGAAACTTAAAATTAATTCAATAGGGTTTTTTTGAAAGAGGTGTCAAAGAATGATCTAATATAGATATATAACATACACTTTAAACATAAAATAATGTGTAATGAATAAGAAAATAATAAATTGATACTCATTAAATGTATGGATCAATATCATAGAAATTGTTTTCATTGAAACCATTGGTGAGACTCGAGAACTCCATCATCGGCCATCGAATTTCCCTTGATCTAATATAAAACATCATATCACATGATGATGTAATCTACCATAAAATATCTTCAGGTTATGTAGATAACATTAAATAATGAATATATAAGAGATAATGAATAATAATGGATAGGATACTGAAAGGGAATGTCATGGGCGCCCTCAAATGATTAGTTGTTTTTTAGTACTTAGGTGCAGTAGTGTGGCTGACCAATGTCATCTCTCAAGGAAGAAGTAAATTAAATCATCTTCTTAAAGGTATTCTAAAAATAAAATACAATATATTTAAAAGAATGCTTGAAATTATGGGGGGCTGTTTATATTTTATAAAATTTGATGAAGTATTATGGAAGAAGATTGAATTTTTTTCTTTTAATTTTGAAATGAAGATTGATTAAAAAGACACAAGAAGAAGATGTTTTTTAGAATATATTTTAAAAGGTGTAATTGGTCTAACTATTCCTCTTCATTTACTTATTAATCATTATCATTTAAATAAATATCCACTTAATTATGATCCTCTTATTTGTTATCCCTCGAACCCTATGAGAGTTAACTTACCAACAGAGATGAAATTATTTAAACCCTTGGATTGCTTCGGAACACGCAATCATAGCACCCTGCATGGATTGTTGTTCTGAGGTTACCTTATGGTTAGTGGTTAATTATATAAAATATCCAGTTTGCAAATGGGGATTAATTGTGTTTAGGGATTATATTTGAACTCTACAAATTTATCCTGGGTGGTCTTGTATTACTGATTAAGATCACACTCTCATAATTTACACAAAATATCGACCTCGCATGTTTTCATGCTAATTGTTAAATTTCTTTAATAGTTTATTAAAATTTAAAAACTCAATTCATTAATCATATTAATTGAATTACAATATATCATTGATTCAAAAAAATTAAATGAAGAGGGTAGAAGATATATTGATAACTAGGAAACTACTCTTCCTTGGGTGGTGTGGTCATCGTGGAGACGTTTTGCATGAGAAATGATTGAAATGGTAGAACCTATTCTCATATCCACTCTTGATTACAACCCAATTAAGAAGATTAATAGAAGTATAAAAGGGAAGAAAACATAAGAATAATTGAGAAAAAATTCAAGATACAAACTTGAAAGTAAATAATTACAAAGAGGAGGGAGAAGAGAGCCTTTTTGGAAGAGATGTTTTCACAAAGCCTTACAACTTCCAAGAGTTTTGAGGGGATCCCAAGAGACACCATTTCGGACATTCCTTCCAAAATCTTCTACCATCCTTCCAAAATCGTGAACACCCCATTTAAATATATTTTTTGAGGTCTAGTGTTACATAACGTTTTTAAGTGTGAAATGAAAACTCGACCAAATATTTTGTTACAAGTTGAACCGCATAGTTTTCTTCCAAAATGCTTGAATTGGCTAACCTTCTAGAAGGATTATTTATGGATAACTATTTACCATATCTTCCCTCAAAAATTGCACCCAATCCAATCCCTTATGAAGAAGATACTCCCCAAATGGATAAGTGATGTCAAATCTGGATAGTTCAGTCCATCTTTGTCTTCATGGCCCATTTACTCCACTCAAATGCATGATCTAGCTAACATATCATGAATAGAATTTGTATCCCATTATGTTAGGAACACAATTACATATTCCTAATTCAAAGTTTTTTACATAACAATATTTATGCTCCAAATACTACAGTGAATTTTAAAAGCGTAAAACTTGATTTTTCATCAAATTTTTAAATGAATGATCTAATCCAAAATATTTCATAATTGATAATATTTAGCATAATGTGAGGAAATTATATCATTTATTATTAATAAAATATTCAGAAAATTTTTTTTATCATCTCCCCCACACTTACCCTTTTTCACTCCTGGGAAAAACCTCATATCAAGTAAACATCAATATCTAATCAAAACCAATGTTAAACCACATATCCTTGAGAATCAAAAATTCCACAACAAGAAACAAAAGATAAAATGCCTCTTAAAAAACTGTTATTAAAATTTATCCATTTATATCATTCAATATATTTTTACTTAATTTATCCTCCCATGCAAAAAACACTTACCTCACTAGAATTTCCTCCTATCACACAAAAGTTAATTTTTATGCAATTTATTTCTCATCCAAACTCATAAAAGGGTCACCATAGGCTTGATAAATTCCTAAATCTCTACTAGATATGAGTCAATGACATATTTTTATCATGTGGACTTTTCAGTGTTATTCTATGGCTTTTAGTTGGTAGGATTCAGATGTGAAAAAATTTTGAGGCTGAATAAGGAGGGCTTAACTCTTTTTGAAGCAAAATTGAATTAATCTAATTTTCACTTAAATATGGTCTCAAAATTAATCCCATTATCATCAATTCAGATCCATCACCATGAAAATTCAAGGAATGCTTACAACATTCATCATTTTAGAAACAAAAATGTCAATCTTCTAAAACAAGATTTTCTTGAAAGCTCCAGATAGGAAAAACTTTCTTCCTTTATTAGAAGCTCCAGAAAAGGCACAACGTCACTTATCTTGAATGCTCTAGAAAAGGAACAAATTTCAATATAATTATTTTCTTCAGCAGAAAACTCATCTCTTAAAAATTTATTTTTCCAACCTAATTATCACAAAATGTGGTAGGATAACACAAGATAGGTTCCCCACACTTAATTTCAACTAGATTATCCAATTTCACTTCAAGTGTGGGTTGGATAGGGATAATTGGCTTTTAATGTGGCTAACCTAATATGATTTTCATGGATTATATGGGATACACCGATTAAATATTCATGTTATTCCATTATAAAAATGATTATTTAATATAGGAGCTTTAATACCAAAAAAATGCCTCAATAATTTAAACATAAGTACCTCAAACCATCAAGTATTGACAGGAATAAATTAAATTTTGGTTAAATAAAGCATGGTTTGGTTCTCTCAAGAAGTGAGGTGAATGTGAAGAATATGAAAATAATGGTTCCAAAGTATCATTAGAAAGTGATTTAAAATATAAAGACACTAAGTTGTGGCATGAGATTCAAAATTCAGAGTACTTTTAATGAAATTACTAAAGATTTAATGTTGAAAAAACGTTATTTTCAGTATTTATTTAAAATCGTTTTCAAGGGATAAATTGATTCAATTATTTAAATGGATTTAAAAATGGTGATGAGAATCATTTCAGATCAAAAATTTCAAAAACACACAAAAATTGAAAAATAAACACACAAAATTTTAAAAAACATGCCTTTTTTTAAATCATTGAAAAACCGGAAAAAAATTAAAATTAATAAAATAAAAGTTTCCCTCCCCCATACATAAAATATTACATTGTCCTCAATGTAAATCCACGAGACTATATATGAAAATGAAATTCATAATTTTAAATAGTAAAATTAATATAAAAGTGAAATGGTTTGGAACAGCTTAATATGCTCAAGTGATGATGGGGTCATGCAGTGTGATAAAATCCACTGCATCAGTAGGAAGTCCCTCAATGTATTTCTTCAAACGATGCTCATTGACTATAAATATCCTTCATGTGTCTTCTTGTGTGATCTCCACTGCACCATAAGGAGAAACATTGGCCATAACATAAGGACCTAACCATCTGTTACATAACTTACTATGCATCAACTTCAGTCGGGAACTGTAGGGAAGAAATTTCTCTCCTATATAAAACTCCCTTTGTTGGATCATTTTTTCATGAGAATATTTGGATCATTCCTTATAGTTCCTTGAGTTCTCCTATGGAGATAATCAAATCTCCTCATGCTCTTGAATTTGAAGCTTCCCTTGCATTCCATCTAGGGCCAAATTCATGTTGCATTTCATTATAGCCCAATAAGCCCGATGCTAAACTTCCATTGGGAGATGGAACACTTTCCCAAAAATATTCAGAAATGGGGACATACCAATGTGAGTTTTGTATACTGTACTATATTACGATAGAGCATCATCCAAGTGCTTGCTTCAGTCTTTCTTATGCGGTTGCACATTTTTTCCCAAAATTTGTTTCAACTCCCTATTTAAAACCTCAGTCTGACAATTTGTTTGGGGGTGGTATGGTGTTGAAGTTTTACGTGTCACTCCGTACTTCTGAAGGAGGGAAGCCAAATTCTTATTGTAAAAATGTGTCCCTTGGTCACTAATGATGGCCTTCAGTACTCCAAACCTGCAAAAAATTTGTGCTTTGACAAAGTTCACTACAACATGAGAATCATCAGTCCTGGTGGCCTTAGCCTCCACCCATTTGCACAAATAATCAACAATAACCATAATATACAAAAAACAAAATGAACTAGGAAAATGACCCATAAAATCAATTCCCCACACATCAAAAATCTCATAGAATAGTATGGGTTGTTGGGGCATCTCGTTTCTCCTAGAAATGTTCCCAGTGTGTTGGAAATGAGAGCAAGACATACCATATATATGAGCATCATGAAATAAGATAGGCCAATATAATATTGAGTCCAAAACATTCCTAGCTATCCATTGGGATCTAAAGTGTCCACCATAAGCAAGTGTATGACAAAATTGCAAAACAGACTCAAAATCATGATCAGGAACACAATTTCTAATAACCTGATCACTACACATGCGCCAGAGGTATGGATCGTCCCAAAAAAAATACCAAGACTCAATTTTTAAATTTTGAACTTGATGTTTCTTTAAATTTGTAGGGACTTAAAAGGCAACAATGTAGTTAACTAAATCTGCATACCAAGGTTGCGTACCTATGATGGAATAAAGACACTCATCGGGGAAAGTGTCCTAAAGTGGTACCTGGTCCATGGTTTCATCATCTAGTGTGTAAGTATGCCTACTCATGTGGTCTGGCACCAAGTTTTCTGACCCTGTTTTGTCCTCTATCTCAATGTAAAATTCCTAAAGAAGGAGCATCCATCTTATTAGCCTGGGCTTTGCATATGGCTTCTTCAAGAGGTACCTCAGAGCTTCATGGTCAAAAAAAACAACTACATTAGAGCCCAATAAATATGAACAGAATTTATCTAAAGTGAATATAACAGCAAGAAACTCCTTTTCCATGGTTGTGTAGTTTTATTGGGCTAAATCCAGTGTCCTCAATGTATAGGAAATCACATTTGAACATCCATCCACCCTCTGAGATAATACAGCTCCAACTGCGAAGTTGGAGGCGTCACACATAAGCTCAAAAAGAATCTCCCACTATGGGGGATGTGTGATTGGTGGAGTGGTCAGAAACATCATTAGCTCATCAAAGGAAGTCCTACAGGAATCATCAAACAAAAAAATCAGAATCCTTTTGAAGTAATTGTGACATACGAAGTGCAATCTTACTAAAATCTTTGATGAAGGACCAATAAAATATTACATGCCCTAGGAAATTTCTAAAACCACACACACATGTATGATATGGTAGGGATTAAATAATATCTACCTTCGATCTATCATCCTCTATCCCATGTTTTGATACTACATGACCTAGGACAATGCCATGATCTACCATGAAATGAAACTTTTCAAAGTTCAAGACCAAATTCCTCTCAACAAAACGATTCAACACCTTACCAAAACTAGAGATACACTCATCAAATGAAGACCCATACACTAAAAAATCATCCATAAATACCTCCACGTAGGTCTTAATATAATCAGAAATAATACAGACCATGCATCTATGGAAGGTACCTGGGGAGTTACAAAGTCCAAATGGCATCATTCTGTAGGAAAACGTACCAACTGAACAAGTGAATGTTGTCTTCTCCAGATACTCTAGAGTTATTAGAACATGAAAACATCTTGAAAATCCATCCATTAAACAATAGTGTGTCTTCCCAGCTAGTCTCTCAAGTATCTGATCAATAAATTGGAGGGGGAAATGGTCTTTGCGAGTGGAATGATTTAGTTTTTTATAATCTACACACACACGCCAACTGATTTATACCCTCATTGGAACTAACTCATCTTTGACATTTTTAACAATAGTAACACCACTTTTCTTAGGCACAACTTGAATAGGACTCACCCACTGGGAATCTGAAATCTGATAGATTATACCAGCCTCAAGAAATTTTTCAACCTCTTTTTTAACCACCTCCAAATGTGTTGTATTGGGTCTCCTTTGTGGCTGCCTAATCGGTTTAGCCCCATCCTCCAAAAAATGTTTATGCATGAAAATTCAAGGTCTACTACCTGATATATCTTCCAAGGTCCACCCGATTTCGTTAATGTTCTCCCTAAAAAGATTCAAAAGTTTATCTTCATGTTCAAAAGGAAGATTATTAGTAATTATAATAGGCAACCTCTCGCCACTCAACAAGTATGAGTATTTGAGATTTTGTGTCAATGGCTTCAGCTCAAATAGAGGGGGGTGGTGTAAGGATGGAGACATTGAAGGAAATGAAATATGTGCACAAATAGCATCAGTATCAGAATCGAAAACATCACAATCATAGAATAAAGCATGAAATTCATCAGCATACTCAATAGCCATGTCATAATCAGAGTTCAAATGATATGATTCCATTTCAAAAACAAATATAATTGAGTCTTGTGCATTATAAAGAGGTGTGGAAGTACTCATAGACATAAAACTAGAAACAATACTCATAATATACTTAAGCATACGACAATCAAATTCCATGGGATTTTTATTTTGTTGTTCAAAATGGGAGATAACAAATGCAGAATGGTCCTATGAGGGGTACTTCATGGAATTCATAATATTAAATATCACAACTTCATCCCCAAACTCCATGGAAAGTGTACCCTTATTTACATTTATTATAGTTTTTTTTAGTTTTGAGTAAGGTTCTACCTAAGATAATGAGAGCATGAGAACTTACCTGATCATCTTCCATGTTAAGCATGTTGAAATTTCCTAGAAAGATCATGTCTCTTACCCATACAGGTATATCCTCAAGGACTCTCACTTGATATGTTGTAGCTCTTTTTACCAACTGCACCACTACTCTCATTAGCTTCATCTCACCAACCTGCAAAGAATAGAATACATAGTGAGGAATCACATTTATGAAGGATCCCAAATCACAAAGAGAATTATAAATGTTTAACTCCCCTATGGTGCATGGGGTGGTGAATGTCCTTGGATCCTTGCACTTTGTCGGCATTGCTAGAGTTGGTGTAATGAGTACTGAAAAATTCTTTCCAAGAATGATCCTCTCATTTACCATAATTTCACTTTGATTGGTACGATGTTCTTTTAAGAATTTAGCATACCTTGGGATTTTATTGATGGATTCAAATGGAAGATGGATGATCTCTACATGATTGAATGTATCCAAAACTTCTTTTTGAATCACCTCTTCAGCCATCTTCTTGGTTTGAACAACTATGTTTGGAAATGGAAGTGGTTTAGGATGAACATCAACAATATTTTTCTTACCTTTGTCTTTATCCTATGGTTACTCTTCACCTGGTATGGAATGAGGATTCTTTGGAGTTGAGGTGAATCCGAGTGGAATTGTATGTATAGATGTATCGTTCTTTTTCATCCCACTTCTCAATGTTATGGCATTGACATTCCCCTTTGGATTTGGAGTAGGTTGGGATGGTAGATTTTTAGAGTTCTTACTTTCTAGTTCATGGAGGGTAGTGGAAATCTGGCCCATTGGTGTCTTCTACTCCCTCAGCTCTAAACCTCGACTCTTCATCTCATTCTGTTGATTAAGAAAAATTTTCTTCAAAAGATCATCAATGTTAGAATCTACCTTTGGTTGAGATTTTTTTTTGTTGACTTGTTGATTCTTGGGTTTCAAATCTCCTTTGGGGTTGTTGTAAACCCTGTTGGTAAGGTGAAGGCTTCTAGATGTTTTGGTGAAATAGGGGCCTTTGTTGTTGTCTAGAGCCATACCTCAAGTCTGATTGACCTTTAAACCCTTGGTTGTATGATGGTGGAAAGTAATCAAGCTTTTTTGGGGGATATGGTTGTTGTTGCTACTGATATGGTCTCCCAGGAAATACTACTTCACAATCTTCTGTCTCTTGTAGTTGTGGAAAACAGTTATTTGGGTGGCTTGTCTCAGTGAAAATGCCACGAGGACATAAAGGAGGGGGTTGGGATGTCTTTTGTGCCAAAGAAATCTGCCTCACCATAGTTTTCAATTCTTCCAACTTGGTATTAATCAAATCACTTTCAAGAGAAGATGGACTTACCTGATTTACCCCCAGACATTTGGTGTACCTCGATCACCAAATTGTTGGGAGTTTTGGGCCATTTTTTCAATAAACCCACGTGAAGCTACTGGTGTCTTATCCACCAGTGGTCCTCTAGCCGCGACATCCACCATTCTCCTCTATATAGGTGTGAGTCCTTCGTAGAAGTATTGGATGAGAAGTTTCTCACTCATTTGGTGATGTGGGAAGCTTGCACACAACTTCTTGAACCATTCCCAGTACTCATACATTGACTCCACTTGGGCTTGCTTGATCCCAGAGATCTCTTTATGAATGGATGTGGTTCTTGATGTTGGAAAAAATATTTGAAAGAAAATATGTTTCAAACCATTCCAATAAGTTACATCTTTGGGTTGTAAATAATACATCCAATCTTTTGCAGCTCCATCATGTGAGAATGGGAATGCTCATAGTTTGATTTTATCTTCATAAACATTTCTTGGTTTTAAGGTTGAGAAAACCACATTAAATAATTTTAAATGTTTTTTTGGATCCTCACCCTATAATCCATGAAACTTTTGAAGATGATGAATTATCCCAAATTTCAGTTCAATGTCCGATTGGAGATTTGGGTATGCAATATAATTTGGTTGATAGTTAATATATGTTTCAAAAAACTCTCAAATGGTTCTATTAAGTTAATTTCTATTATTTTAAGCCATTTGTTCTTGTTTTATGGTTGAATTTAAATTTCATCCAATTTCGATGTTCTGAAAGTGGAGGAATTCTCAAACTGGTTGAATGTTGAAACTCCCGTAGACTGAGAATGTCTGATTCGAGATCTAAGGCTACGTTCAATCTCAAGGTCAAGATGTAATAGATCGTTAGGATTATTTTGCGTCATAAATCAAATAAAAATTAAAATAAGGAAATTATACCATAGTAAAATAACAACTAGATGTTTTAGATGATGGTCTAAAATTTAGTAGAAGAAAATAAAAGAAGAAGAAAAAATTCAGATTGGGTAAAGAAGGAAGAAATAAGAGAAGAAAAGAATAAAATTTAAAATAAAATAAATACCTATAATTGGTTTAAATAATTAATTTCCGCCCTAGAAACGGTGCCAATTTGAAAGGCACTGTCATGGGCGCCCTCAAATGATTAGTGGTTTTTGGGTTCTTCGGTGCAGCAGAGTGGCTGACCAAGGTCGTCTCTCAAAGAGGAAGTAAATTAAAACAACTTATTGAAGGTATTATAAAAATAAAATATAATATAATTACAAAACTACTTTAAAGGTCGGGGGTTGTTTATCATCTATAAAATTTGAATAAGTTTGCTGGAAGAAGTTTTCATTTTTTTTCATTTAATTTTGAAATGAAGATTGATTAAAAAGATGCAACAAGAAGATGTTTTTTTAGAAAATATTTTAAAAGTAATATTCAATATAACTCTACCTCTTCATTTACTTATTAATCATTATCCTTTAAATCAATATCCACATAATTATGATCTCCTAATTTGTTAACCCTTGAACCCTACGAGAGTTAACTTAACAAAAAAGATGAAATTACTTAAACCCTAGGATAGCTTTGGAACACACAATCGTAGCACCCTACTTTGATAGTTGTTCTAAGGTTATATTATGGTTAGTTTTTAATTAGAGCACATATCCATTCTTTAAATGTTGATTAATTGCGTTTAGTTATTATATTTTAACTCTACAAATTTATCCTTTGTGGTTTTGTATTACCGATTAAGATCACGCTCTCACAATTTACACAAAATATCGACCTCGTGTGTTTTTGTACTAATTGTTCAATTGCTTTTTTAGTTTATTAAAATTTATAAACTCAATTCATGAATCATATTAATTTAAATATAGTATCTCAATTATTTAAAAAAAGTAAATGAAAGGGTAGAAGATAGATCTATCACTAAGAAAACTACTCTTCCTTGGGCGGCATGGTCATCGTGGAGACGTTTTGCATGAGCAAGGGGTTGAAAGGGTATAACACAATCTCATCTCCACTCATTATTCCAAGAAAATTAGGAAGAATAATAGAAGAAGTAAAGGGAATAACGAAGAAGATTAATTGAATAAAAAATTCCATACACAAACATGAATGTAAAGAATAACAGAGAGGAGGGAGAGGAGAGTCTTTTTGGAAGAGATGTTTGCACAAAGCCTTCCTTCTTCCAAGAGTTTTGAGGGGCTCCCAAGAGACACCCTTTCGTCCATACCTTTAAAAAGCTTCTACCAGACTTCCCAAAGTGTTAAAACCACCTTTAAATAGAGTTTTTGAGGGATAGGGTTACATAATTTTTTTAATTGTGAAATGAAAACTCGGCCAAATATTTTATTCCAAGTTTCACCACATAGTTAACCTCCAAAACGCATGAATTGGCTAGCCTTATTGAAGGACGATTTGTGCATAATCATGTTCCCGATATTTCCTCAAATATTGGGCCCAATAAAATCTAGGATGATGATGATATGGCCCAAATGGTTAAGTGATGTCCAATCTGGATAGTTCTGTGCATCTTTGTCTTCATGGCCCCTTTACTCCACTCAAATGCACGATCCAGCTCACATGTCCTGAAAAGAATTTGTATCCCATTAAGTCAGAAATATAGTTACACAATTTTATGTCAAAATATTTTACATAAAAATATTTAGACTTGAAATTATATAGTGAATTTTAAAATCTTAAAACTAGATTTTTCATCAAATTTTAAAATGAATTATCTAATCCCAAGTATTTCATAATTGATCATATTTAGAATAATGTGATGAAATTATATCACTTATAATGAATAAAATAATTGATAAAATTGTTTTTTATCGGATAAATTATAATATTAAGAAATTAATTTAATTAATTTATCTCTTTTAATTCTTTTTCTATGACTGCATATCAACCTGAATCCCAATGCTGACAAAAATTACATTGTTCCCAGTGTAAAATCCATGTTTTAGATTCAACTGAGGTCTTGTTTTCCTCAGAGTATCAAATTAATGGGAAGTCCAATTTTGAAAAGATTCATGCATATAGTTCAATATATTTAATAAATTTATTATATAAATTATAGATTCATAAAACACATATAATATTTCACCAATTAAAAAAGAATAAATTATATATATATAAATTCAAAGACTCTCGAGAAAAAAATCATATTCAATATATTCTCCCCAAATTAAAGGATTTTCACATGGAAAAGAAAAAAATATACTCAAAATGGGGAGGACACTGAACCTGCATTGGGGTCTCACACTCCCATGATATTGCCAAGAGGTTCCCATGATGCCAAAGGGCTTGAACAAGTGGGATGGTTCACCCATGAAAGATAATTTTCTTTCAATCCTTGATGGTATCTAGGTACTCCAAAAAGGTGGATCCATCCTCAATGTATATCTCACACCATTAAATAACATGTGGTAGTTCATTAACATATATCATCTACTATGAAACTCCAAAGAAATATGCACTCATTGAAAATATAGGGGTAAATCCATGAGGTAAAATCCTTTCCAACCCTGTGTAGGACCTAGAATGACCCAATGAACCACATAGATAGCTTAGTACCCCGAAAAAACCATTGAAAAAATTTCCATGGGGATAATCTTTTGAAAAAACATGGTAACACTCCTTGAAAACCAATGACTATGACATGAGTATATATAAAATTTCCATCAACTCTAAGTGGTCCTAATTTGATCCCAAACCCCATTAAACTTCTACATCATTACATGAACCATTTCCAGTCCCATAAAAAATACTCTTCTATCTCCATCTAGTATAAGGGTTACATGAAGGGTCTCCCTTACAAATAATAGAATGATTCCATATGAATATTAGATTGATAGATCTTATGATAATTAAATTCCACCAATGGTAATTAATCCTCCCAACATAGATTGAAGTACAATAAGAAATCTACCATTATATCCTCTAAAACATCGATGGTTAATTCATTATGGCCATATTTCTAGGTATGTAACTCCTTTCTCATCAATAAATGGCTCTTTAAGATCTCCTTCAAACTTTACCATAATTGTGTCGTGAACCAAGAATTATATTCAGTGGTAATAATCGAGGGTACCCATGAAGTTAGATGATCTTCGGCTATAGTGGAAATCCTAGATCAGCTTTAATAAATACATCCATATACTCATACACTATCATTTTATGCTTGGTGTCTAGAAATGAAACAACGCTAAGGAAAAAACCACCAAATAGTGGGAGATAACATGTAGTTTATTTCTCATAATACCCACTCATTTTCTATGTTGGTCCTCAGTTTTTAAGGATTGTCCCATCCTTTTCACCTGTAAGAACCTAACTCTCCCATGGTGACAATATATCTTGTAATATATAATGGATACATAGTCTATACCCATAATTAATCTATATAGTTTCATCACAACAACCAAGGTGTCCAACATGAAAACTCTTTCTACTAAGTGAAAGCTTGCACCATTGGATGATACACGAAATAGTGAAATTAATATATATATATATATATAGATCATTGACAACGTCTAATGGGAAGGATTATCCGTAGGAAAATCAAAATCTAAAATAAAGAAAAAGGAAATGAATGAATGGTTCATGTCCATGTCATCACATACTAAAGCTAAAGTAGTGAAGATATAGATCGTACCTCAAAATGTGCTAGAATCCTCTTGGTAATAGGCCTCAACATCCTCTCCACCCTTAGTTATATTAAAATTAGGTAATTATCATGAAATATTACCTTACTCATCAAAAGCATAAAATCATCCACATTTTTGGAATCTGATTTTTCTACGATGACTTCTTGATTCAAAACCTTGATTTTGTGGCTAAGCATAAGTACACTTCCTATGTTGATATACAGGTCTTTGAATACCACCATTAGTAATCGATGGCTTGAACCCATGATGTATATAACATACTCCCAATACCTAGCGCTCCCTTCTCAAGAAGCTATAAATTTCCCAATAATTCCTATGAATCTCATAATCATACAAAGTGAATTGAGTAGAGGGATAAAACCCACTGTGGAAAAAATTCCAAAAACTCTACCCTATAGTGTGTCATCTATTTAAATAAACATGTTATAAGACCCCAATAGATCCTCACAACTCCGAGGAGGATATTGGATTTATATTTGATAATATGATTGGGTGGAATCAGTATGAATCCTGAAACACATACTACTAACTCTAAATATCCTTATCTTTCTTATGTATATATCTCACCCCATATTCTAGCTATCTTTAGTTTTATAAGTCTATAAGGATGCCAAATGTATGTGTGTCATCATTCTAAACTACTAAAAATATCATAATCTAAAACTGGTGTAGAATATCCCCTAATCCACCTATGGTGGGTACCATCACTACTTGATGGGTAAATGTTATTCTCTTTGTCTATTTTGTTAAAAAAACCTATCACGTTGACACTTTTATGAGAGAATTGTTACCAATCATCTCTTTTTTCATGACCATGTATCGATATCTTATTTGTTTGACATCATGAAAGAACATGAAATTTGGAAAATATATACCTTAATCATATGAACATATATGGGTAACTGACTCAAGAAGAGAATGGAAATAAATGAACCATTATTATAGGATTCACATACCATTGGAATCTTTGTAACCAATGTCTCAGTAAAATGAGTCAGTTAGAATTTCATTAAAATAATAGTTTGTGTATATGTATAATTCTACATAATCATTGGGTTCTTTAGCCTGAAATATGAACTCAAGAAACCTTAATATAGGTTCCAAAAGTTCATAAACTATTCCTTAGAACACATATGACTCTAAAAAATATCCCTTGGATAGGTATCTACGATACCACTCTATCATAACCCAACCCACTAGGCCCCCACTTGGACAAGTGGTAAGATAAGTGTGAAACCCCAAACACACCTCCAATAGGCTAGATATTGGAGACTTGTAATGAGTAGTAATATCTAACATGATGGGAGGCCTTACCCTAATGTACCTGCACGCACATGCACATATTCTATGAATAGTTGAAGGATAATAATAAAGTATGAATCCTATAGAGTGTAAATGAATTCATACAAATAATACAAGTATTAAAGAGTGAAATAAATAAATTATCAATAAATAAAGATTATCTAAAATTGAATAATCAACAACTGATGAAAGAGAAAAGCCTGCTCATTATCATTGGTCTTGACAACCCACTATGGTAACCACCTGTTGATTTAGATATTCTCCAGTAACATCAGGTCCACCAAAGTCACAAAATTATTTTATATAATCTATATAATACAATACTCCTGTGGTAAAATCCCATACAGTGGTGAGTATATACATATCTATTAGGAAAACCTGAACGATACAGGGAGTTATAGCATGAAGATAGTCTGCTCATCCAAAAATTAGGGATATAATAATACTAAAGAGATTTGATATTCTCATTGAGAATCTAAGGAAAAAAGGGAAAGATATTTAAATAAACAGATCTGACCATAAAATATTACTATTCGCATGACATTGAAATGCTCAAATTTAGGACACACTCCTATGTATCCTTGTGAGAATATAATAGAGGACTCACATGTCAATAAAAAAATCCTTCTTTGAGGGAGTAATAACTCTTATAGATGACCCACTCCTCATAATAGATATAAGATAGGGGAGTATCAACTCTATAGATACAGTTCCCACACCCAGAAATGTATTTTGAGTACCTACCCTACCTTTATAAATGATATTAGCGACTTGTATCTAGAGAGATATTTTCCCCATCAGGGGAGTACTGATCCTAGTATCAATTCTGATGATCACACCAGGACCCCAACTTCAGTTAACCATTGATGATATAATTAAGGCTCATTTGTTACATCATCAGTCATATATTTTACATCAAAAATATTTCACCAGTGTGTAAAACATAGAAATATACTCAATATAAAGTAATCATGGTTCTAATTCATAGTACTTAAGAACATATAAAAGGAAAAATATTTTAAGAGAAGTATACAATGTGTCCTTTTGGGTATATGGGGTGTAATATAAATTCATGGAATAGTCATGTCCTAATGCATTAGTAGAAATTTCAAAAGGGATATACATGTAATTTATTCTAAGACACATGTTTAGTGGGATCCCCTAGGGTCCCAGGTGTGTTCCCTATGAACATTTATCGACTGGTCGGGTAGCATCACAAAACATGCCTATCAGGGGCCATGATGTGTAATACAACTCAGGGTCCTTAGAATATAGTCCTTATATATGGATCAACTACATGATCATGTCTACTCAATATTAACACCTGAATACATAGAATGTGATACCCTACTCATCCAAAAAACCCATACCACTATATAATAAAACTACACAATGTGTGTTCTTCTCGAAAAAATGGTGCCTAGTTAGAAATTTCATAAAAAGATGATTTCTTTTCATGAAGCTTCATCATTCCATCATATCCACTAGTCTCTCCATAAATAACTTATGATAATTCTCTAGAAGTTCCATCTATGGGTCCACCATAACTGAAATCCATTTTTAAACACTCTATTTTTAGAAATGATAATCTTCATTGAATTACACTTCTCCTGCATGCCCAAAACCTAGAAAAGAATTGTTCCCATATTTATTTCTCATCGTTTCCTAGGGGTTTGATCCAATTTATACTACCCATAAAAATTCATCATTCATCTCTACCTCCTTAAAAAATCACCTATATCTCTAATGAAGCAATGAAATTCAAATCTAGGTTTGATCGTATCTCAAACTTGACCAGTAGTCTAATAAAAAACATTCCAATGGAAAAAACATGGACATTAAGAAATTAGGGAGAAATGAATAAATAAAAAATTGAGTTCATTGATGGCAATTTTGGGCCAAATCATAGATCTCAATCACCAAAATATATATAGAATTAGAAAAACTGAAGCACAAAGGATATCCATGGAAATAAGAAAATCTAATAATTAAATCAATGGGGGAATTTTATCAATGAGGGTAGAAATATGTTATAAATATTATTTATAATAAATTCTTGAAATCAAAACTAATAATGAAATAATATGAAAATAAATAATACCTAACTATAGATTATATCAATCACTAATGATTAGTGATTAAATATCGAAGTCATTAGAAATATCTTAGAGCTCTATCATTGATCCTCCAATCTTCCGGGACATGTTTTCAAAGGTTCTCTCCCATAGTGTTGGGATCTCCATCTCAATATCCCTGTGCTATGTGGATGAGCCTATTGATTGGCTATAGTGGGGATTATATGGAAGGATGGATAGTTTGGATACTTAAATCAATTAATTAATTAAATTCATCTATTTATCCACCATGAATTTGAATTGACTTGATACCTGATGAATTCAAAACAAATGTCAAACCTATGGAAAACCCCAGGTTATGGATTCACTCATGTTTCTAATTTTTTTATTCAATGTTCTAGTAAATAGTAAAATTATTTATTCTGAAAATATGAATGGTTATATTTTTATATATTTAATATATCAATTACGAAGCCTTGCAACACCCATAATACTTTTCCCACTTTGATTAAAAACTCAAAATGATATATATAAATATCCAAAGGGTCTATATATGAAAATCAATTTTTCAAGTCTCACAACATATATGTTCACTTTTTTAGATATTTATATATGATTAATTTTTATTTTTAAACGAAAATATGTTGTTCTTCATCAATAGGGTGTCATTGATCTACATTATAGATAATGTAGAGGAGTTTGTAGTTCATGGGTTGATCTCTTCATTTAATGTCATAATATATATAATTTAAATTATTTTAAATGTTGAATTTATATTGTATTTATAAAAAATACATTTTAATGTATAAAAATTTTCAAATGATTTTATAAATTATAAATTATTATATTCTTATACATATATAGATTTTTAATTTCATGGGAAAATCATTATCCATGTAGTTTATATTTCCCCCCTCTACAACCCACAGATTATTATAGAATTTTCATGGGTCCTTAAATAATTATAGATTGGGTCTTGGGATTTCAGATCCTATGTTTGTGTGTTACACATTTATTAAGATGAAGATGATCAGTAGGGTTGGTAATATAAGTCAATGGTTTAAAAGAAAAACATTTATATAGATGGGTTAAATAGGAAATACTTACCAAATTAATGTGGCCGAAAATATATATTACGAGTTGTTAGGCATCATCAATAACGGAAATGGTGGTGAAAAAATAATTGATATAAAATACCCTGATGTCTCATGTGAAAAAGGTGGTATGAATATGTAAAACAAAAGGGTTGTGATCCATAAGGAATGGGTGAAAGGGTGGTGAAAAAATTGATGGTCTAAAAAAAATCAAGTGTATTAAGAAGAACTAGAATATCATAATATGTGTAATAAGGGATATGAGGTGAAGAGTCTTAGTGAGAATAGACTTGGAATTTGATAGTTGAACCTCTATTATTATTACTCCTCAATGCGTAATATAGTCTAACACTCTCATGATTATTGGCATAATAGTGTTTTCTATAATATAGTGGTCATGAATGATTCTAAAAATGTTAAATAAAATTTCATATTACATAAAATTATTCAAACTAAAACTTAAATACTATAATCACAGAATTAAGCATATGAACCATTCATTATTCATGAATCAAGTGTTCATATTCAAATATTTTCTTTTCATTTATCCTCCTATAATGACATATTTAAAAAAATAAATGTAATTAATATATTAATATAAATTCAATATTAAAAAATTAAATAATAAAATAATTGATAAAATATGTGATATATAATTAAAAAATAAAAAAATTATTATAATAAAATAAATGATAAAAAACTGAGTATGTATTTGAAATAATATATTTCTAATCATAACATCCTAATCATAATTAAATATATCAATTAAAGTAATTTCCTCATCATATGAAATTTTTTGGGAAACACCAATATGGGTATAATCTATATAAATTTCATCGACATCATCATGAAAAATATTTTGTGATATAACATCTATAATAACATCAAATTATAATTTTAATATATCTTTTATTAAAATAGTTGTTTCATAATTAATGATGTAATATATGGATAATTAGTAGGTTGGAATTGATTCATGTCAATAACTATAAATCAATGATTTTATTTACATGTTCCATATCACTTAATTGATTCATAATGTATATATTTCATCATTACGACTCAACCAAGATAGTAATAATAAAAAATGCCTATTTTCTATAAAATCCATATTATAATACATTATCATATCAGGGAAATGTATTCAATGAACTTGAATAATATTCCACAATTTATATTAACACAAAATTGGCATATTATATTCGAATGTTCATGAAATGATGTTTTATAATGATTTTATACCCATTGATAAACAAATATTTACATTAATGTATCATATTATTTGACCTCAAGTAAAAAGATATTTTTTTAAAGATACATCAATTTTTTATAAAATCTACACTTGATATATATATATATATATATATTCATAATAAAATTTATAATGGATTTAAATTAATTACTTAATTGTAGTAATGGTCTTACATTTTATTTTAACTTAGTAGGAAACTACTCACATTTCAATGCTTCTCTCATTATCATAGGTAAACACAATGACTTGAATATATAATTATTTTATGGTCCTTATATATTTTTTACATTATATGTTTAAGATAACAGTATGGTTATATAATAGATGATTTAAAAATACTCCAATTAGTTACTAGATGTAGTCATCCCATACATTACAGTTGATCAAGGCCATGGAATGTGCTACAAATATATATGTAAACAATATATAAGATCAAGTAATTACTTATTTAAGTATGTTATAGAATAGTTGGATAAATTAGATCGTACTACTCATAT
Source organism: Viscum album (assembly GCA_963277665.1). NCBI lineage: Eukaryota > Viridiplantae > Streptophyta > Magnoliopsida > Santalales > Viscaceae > Viscum > Viscum album. Next base: position 1,402,540,838 of record OY728120.1, on the reverse strand, counting down.
TTAGTTATTATTATTTGATTAAATATCCTGATAAAGTCAACCAAAAACATTAAATTTATATCCTACAATTCATGATGCAAATGACCATTATCAAAGGATAATTTTGGTTGGTTATTGTTATTAAAATAATATTTCATTGGGGACATATTTATTTTAGGTAGATGAATATTTCTTGAATAAACAAAACAACCAAGAAGAAATTTCTTTTGAATAATTACGGATAAAATAATAAATAATGTAAAATATTATGAAGGAAATTTTTTATTTAAATTGTAAATAATTTTTAGTTCCTCTTACATAATATAAAAACATTATTAACAAAACATTTATCCCAAATATAATGTTTCAAAATTAAATAACTATCAAATTTAAAATATTTTATTGTAAGTGTTGAATGACTATTTTAATTAACTCACACTAAATGATACCCTAATCATGATTTTTTAGTGATTTTAATGTAACAAAATTTCTATTTAACTATTTCAATATGTTACAATAATAACCATTTGGAACGTATAGAGTATCTAGAAAGTATTTATACTATTATTTTTAAAAATATATAAAAATGTTTCTAATTTTTTTAATATGTATAATTTTTTATGATTTGAGAAAACATGATATAATACAGGTACTGACCTCACTTAGTGTAAGGATAACCCATAACATAAAATAAATTGATCAGTGTGACTATCATATACATAATTTCAAGTTGGAATATTTTTCTAAAGATAAATCCTAATAGATATTTGGATAATATAGTGTAATGTAATAGTCCCAAACAAAAATCATATCCAGTGAAGTGGTATCTTCTAATAAAAAGTAATTTCCCCCCAAGGTCACCCCTACTACCACATTCCCTAAAATAGTTATTATCATTGACCATATAGACATATTAGAACCCCAGACATGATTTAAATCAGTATCCAATGAATGTAAAACTCTTTGAAAACATGTATAAACATTTGGGAACAATGATCATGAAAAAACTAAAATTATAATGAAATTTTGATCCCCCACAACTAAATTGATTTTAACTAGAACATGCTTGGAAAAATTAGAAATTATGATAGTATTATTTAGGAATACATATCCATGGATAAAACATTTTATTGATGGCTGGGAGAAACATAAAATAGATGCCCACTTATAAGGAGATCATGTGTAATTGTATAACATGGATACCAAAAGCACATATTTGAGAGAGTAATAAAACTAATGAAGCATCACAAGTAAGAGGGAAATGAAAACCAAATCAAAGGAGAAGACATAATTATTAAATGAAACATATAATGGAATGAAGTATTATAAAAAAATAGAACCATAATAGTTTCAAATAAGAAACCCATAAATGAATAAAATGTGTTAAGATTATTAATATGGTAATAAATCATGGTTCTTATCATGAACCACCCAAGGCCACCCTTGAACCAGGCACCTGATCAAACCTGTTACATACATGATAGAAGTTAAAAATCATTTTGGGTAGGTAAAAATCAGCATAGAATCATAATTTAACCAATGGGAGAAATTTCACATGATTTATAAACAAAAAACTAAGGTCTTCTACCCATAATTTTTGTATGTTGATTCCATTCATTGGAGTACCATACCATAGTAATAAAAATAGTGAAATGATCAATAAATCAAACATAGAAAACGAAATGTAAACAATAAATTACCATAATGAAATGTCGAATATATAAATAAAACAATCCAATATCAATAGGAAACACTAAAAAACTCAACAAAATATATAACAGAGCGTGGAAAAAAATATAGAATGGCTGATACAACAACAATACCAAAATAAATCAAAACACAAAAAATAGACCACACTTAGAATATCTAGATGAAATTAGTGCATATATACTGGAGACTTACGATAAATTAAACCATGAATCTAATATCAAAAATCCATATCTATGAAGAACCATCTATAATTATAATCATGATAGGCATGAACATAATTTCCCAGCAGGTACCCACCCACCAATATATGCATACCCTTTAAAGGTAAAACTATTCCATGCCAGTTTGAATATAAATATATGAGTAAAGTAGGTTTTCAATTTTCAGTGAAATTAAATAATTATAATCACATTTTCAACAAAGATTTTTTAAAGTGAAAATTTTAAAATTAAAAATATTTTATTTCTATATAAATACGATAGAACTCATGAATATATTTTAAAACCATTTACAATTTTCAATATTGATATATCAAACAAAATTATTGTAACAAAACTATATCATGATAACCTATGTGCTTGGGGGAACAATATAGTACAATAATAAAAAAATAATATAAAAAAATACTAGTTTTGACTAAAAATAACCTTCAATAATAATCGATATTTCCATCACTAGCCTAACATTGGGGAAATCCCATATATATAATAAAACTATTCATAAGGCCATTTTTCATAGAATAATAAAAACCATTGAGGAATGTGTACATACAAATCCCTCTTAAATACCCATGGTTAACCATGAATGAAAAATTGAGTTCAGACTAATAAATAATATATAACAATATATAGAGTAAAACAAAAAAAAATCACACAATCACTTATGAATCATTCATTAGAAGCAACCCCAATCCCACTAAGAACTAGAATTGAAATATAGAATCCCAATCACTGAGCATCATTAAATAAATAACATAAAATTACAATTTTGTATTATAAAATAGTGAATTTTTCAATTGGATTTAATTTCATAAAAATTTTTTTTAAAAGAGACAATAAGGCCTTATAAACATTATTTGTAAAACTGAATATCCAAAAATGATTTTGAAATCAAGATCATGAATCTCCTTAAAACAATTATTCATTTGAGTGACTCAAACCCCCTCTAAATAAAAAATCACAACCATTCCTATGAAATTGATTCTTTTATTTTAGTTTGAATACTAAATAATAATTTATAATTCAACTAAGAAATTAAATGATCCAACCAATAAATAATGTAAACAATTGTTGTGAAAATATATCCAAAATAGATTTATATACATGAAAAAAAGTTAAAATCTACTGAATTTTATGAAATATAAGGAGAATTAACTTTACTTTATAAAATATACTTATTATATTTGATAAAAAATTCAAAACACTAAAAAAATTCCATGAAATAAATAAGAAATCATAATTATAAATATAAAGAGTTATACATGGGACCACATACCATTAGACTCACTCATTTTGAAACCCTGATGTGGATCCACTATAATAAATTTATAGATATAATTAACAGTCCATGTAATGCCCAATAAAACCATAAAATTACAAAATACCCAAATAAAATTATGAAGGAACCAAAACCCTAAATTTTCAAGACCATGGTAGGGTAATAATAAGAGAGAACAATATGATAATCATATAGGTAAGGTGGTATGGAGTGTTTTCCATGTATACTAACCCTTAAAAAATGAATAATCTCTATGTTATAGCTATAGGTATACTAGGATATGTGAGGGAGGAGAGCCACAACTGATGGAGGAATCAGTTGGGGGAGAAAGGAAGCCCCCAGCGAACTTAATATTAGGACAGAACAAATGTAATTTCACATTCTTAGCGAATCTTGGAACATAACATAGTTTGATCACATGGTTAGATTGAACAAGCACTAAATGTTAAATTTCTCATAGTTAAACACTTCATTCCAGTTATATGGCTTCCAAAACATTAGTTTAAACTATGTTCCTTAACCGTATGACATGAATTATTCCCAAAAATCTCCAAATTTTGAGGAAAAACAACCCATAAAAAGGTATCAATAAAAAAAACTCAAAAAAATGAAAGAGTTAATAAGTTATGGCTGTGACATATCTTCCCAAAATAATGATTTATACACCCATACATCACCTCAAGTATTGGTTAACCCATACAAATAATCAAGGTTTCACTTCCTAATGACGAGACAAACTGAAAGATCAAGGATTCCAAAACTCAAATTCCATCCATAAGGGATCATATAAAACCACACAAAAAATAGTTGGGTTCCCTAAACATCACAAATTTCAAGTATATAAATCCCAAAAAGGACTCGTTATAAAAAAATAAAGAGATTCAAACACACAAAATCAAGACTCCCAAAATAATGTGGGGAGATTCTTATATAACACTTCTAAACCAATGAGCACCTAGACCCAAACATATGGAGGGAAATAGGAAACAATAAAATTAATGATCCAAGACTCACAAAATAATGAGTCATCAAGGTTGAAGGTCAACCCCTATAGATTCAACATCAAAGAAAGGATCCCCTTGACTCTAAACATAAGCAAGACCAAAGAAACCCATCATGGTCTATTCAATATCTCTTGTAGAATCCATCACTTAACCAATGATCAAAAGATTACCAATCTACTCTAATTGGGGATAGGTTAGTTTGGTATAAAAGAACAACCCAAAATCCTGAATTTACCCAACCTCAAAGGAAAATACAAATAAAAACAAACACGATGTTTATCTAGAGGTTTCTCAATGGTGGAATACACATTATATGATATCTCTAGTTGGATGCTGAACATTGAAACTAGAATATGTCTATGAATATTAATGGAAAAATTAAAAAAAGAAAAAGAAAAACACAACCTATAATTAAATATTTTCAATATCAAAAAATTGGAATAAGTCATTCATATTAAAAATAGATTCCTATAAATATATAAGAACTGTCATTCAAAAAATGAACACAACTAAGGTTATAACCAATGTAAATTAGAAAATACCAAGGAACACCTCCAGTAGATGTTGCATTGACATTGGGTTCAATAGATTAGACCAGAGGATATTTTGATGAAGTGGATCTGACTCCAACCTTTTTACATGAAATCATTTAGAATAATCTATATTTATTACATAGATGGATATTGGTATATAAAATATTTTGATCCTTCTAATACAATGTATTATTGTGCCTTGCCTTCCTGCACTAACAAAACACCCAATAATTTTTCCTAGATGAATAAAATGAGAAGAAACTAATTTTCCATTTGGTACCACTACTAGATATATTATCCTTTTATCAATTTAACCTCCCTTTATTGGAAATCCTGTCATCATCATCTATATCACTTCATCTTTAGTATTACGAACATGAAGGGGAGACACCACTGACTGATGATCTCGTCAAATACCCATTTTGAAACACTAAGCCTTCAATAATTCTCCAATATCTAGGTCAAACATTTATGGAACCAACCCAAAAATACAATAGGAATAATTAACATTGTCACATAACCTTAATGAAGCGAATACAATTTCATTTCATTCTATATTTTAAAATCATCAGGGGAAAAGTTCTCAATGAATAATGACTTATAGATTTACCTGGAAATGTCCCTAACATGGTTTTTTTGATAATTGGATTTCAACACCCCCAACATAAAACCTAAACCATGATGTTATCAAATTTTATCATAATAGTTCCAAATGCTCATGTTCAACAATGATCCCATTAATACCACAAATCTATTTCTAACCTTTTTGAGAATTTGTTTTCCTAATTAAACAAGGATGATATAAATTTTATAAATATAAAATAAAATATTGAGTCTAATCAAAATGATTAATACCAATATACATTATAGTTAGAGAATATGAAAAAAAAATCATATTGATCTTGATCAATAGGAGGGTTTACATACAGTGATCCACCTATGGCTCCCACATGTAAATTTATTTGGGATTTATAGGGGAGTAATATAGATTACTTATGAATCAATTTTTGTCGAAATACCCCATAAATTATATATCCACAACAGAAATAAAAATAAATATCTATTCCCAAAACACCACATAAATAACCCTAAAATACAACAAAAGGATTACGTCCCAGAATCTAAAAAGATGCACCAAACTAATACGAACCCATCAAGATTTTAAAACATAGAGAAACTATTTGTCTTACCTAGGAAATAAATTTGAAAATTTATTTTACAAATTTATCTCAATTAAAATATAAAATGGATATTGAAACAATTTATTACATTTTATCTAATTTTTATTAAAACATTTCTATTTGAAAAAAAGTTTCACTCATAAAACAATTCCAACTCTTAACTATCTCAAAGTAATAAAAAGTTTTTTTTGAAATTTTTCTATGTATTCTAAAATTATATTAATCCAATTTTAAAAATGCATTTATTTATCAAATAAATATATTTTTAAACCCCAATTTAAAATCCAAAATGATTAATGATGTTTTATAAGAATTTAAATACCACTGTTTTTTCATGAAGAAACAAATGTTTTAATTGTAATAACCCTAATCAAATGTACCCATCATATTTTAAAATTCATTACAAACATCCAAAATCATCCAGAAATAATAATAATAAAGGTAAAAATAAATCTAAACCATAAATAAAAAAAATAATAGAATTAGTAACCAAAATAACTATTTGGAAAAAGAGTTTGGAAGACCATGAGATAACCATAGTAGGTTCCCAGACTAGTCTTCATGGTTTTCCAATGGGTTTATAAACTATGCATAATAACCATGAAACCACATTTTTCCTCCCAAATTAAACTCTAAAACAATAATTTCTAAAATGAAAATCCTAAGTTCTCAATACTAGATATTAACACCTGGTTAATGACTAAAAATATAAAAATTATATTTCAATGTAGCATTAATTCCAGACATAATCATATTAAAATACATTGTAAAGACAAGAATCATCCATATAGGTGTTGTTTAGGAACTTTAATCATGACCAAAAACTTGAATTTCAGTGAACCTTCCACTAAAAAATTTCCAAATAAAAACGATGATTCAGGAACCTATACTCTCTTAAGAACCAAGTCATTGATATAATTTGGCACAAAGAAACATAACCCACCTGTGAAATGGAAACTCATGTTAGGAAATGGAATATCTGAGAGGTTTTATTAATCCTTCCAAGCTAGATAAATAATTCATGGATTTAGAATACAACCAATGTGAATTATTTTCCCTGATAAATAAATAATAAAATAGGGACTTACCTCCCAAATTCTAGTATAACCATTCCATATGTTGGCATGTCATTCCATAGAAATAACTTAAATAAAATGAAAACTAAACCAAACATGGGATATGAAATTTAATAAAATAAATGACCATAATCATATCTATAAAATATAAATGATACAAACCATTATCTTGAGGAACAAATATATGGACTAAAAAATGTATATAGTGTGAAAAAAATCAAACAGGCTGATAAAATGATGATACCATAATAAAAAAAGAAACTAAACAAATAACACCAACCATTTCCATATGTAATAAATGAATTTCCACTTGGAAACACCATCAACCAGAACAAAGAATAAAATTCTAACTATCCACATCAATTAATAACCAAATAATATTACAATAATGTTTACTGTAAGATAACATTTCCATTATGTAACCACCTATTTATCGATGCATAAACTATAAATGTAAAACTATTTGATGATATTTTGAAGTTATATATATGTTAAAGTATATATTCAATTTTCAATGAAATAAAATAAGGATATTTTTTTTGAAATAATCATTTGGGAAGGTAAAAATAATTAAATAAAGAATAATTTATTTATACATAAATATTTCATAAATTAGAGTTATCATTTACTACCATTTTTACTTTTAACTATTGAATAATTAAAAATAATTAATTTTCAAACAACACATCATGGGAACTCGAAGGAAAAAGGGAAAAATTTAAGATAATGGTATACAAAACTAAAAAAATAATACTAGCATCAAATTAAAACATCCTTCCATAACAGTCAATATTTCCCTAAAATGCCTAAATACCAGTTATATCTCATTAAGAGAACAAAATTTATAAAACCCCAAGGTTTTGAAAATAAATATATAATTCATAAAACAACGTGTCCCTACAAAAAAAAACATTTCATAATCTAGCTATTAAGAACAACTTTTCCATTACTATGTTTTGAATTTCAAAAAATGGTCATATAGAGTTGTGATCAGAAGTAATCTAGAGTCTGATAGAAAAAACATATTTTTTGGTGAATTGTAACATTCACTTATGAATTTTAATATGAACAGTAAAATGACCTTCTAAATAGTAAATAATGATATTATTTTATTTTCTTAACGTAATAATATAATAAGATCTTATTTAATTTTTCAATGTGATATAAAAGTAATTATACCATTAAAATTGTTATTTTTTGAATTAATTTTTTTTTATTTAAAAATTAAATTAATATTATTTAGAAAAATATTTTTTATAAATTGATATCATTTTGGAAATCTACACATCAAAAAATAGGAGGGGTGAATTTTTGGGATTTTTCTAAAATACTTTAATTTTTTGAGAATACTAAAAATACAGTTATGAGTTTTGGGTATGTTTAATTACATCATAATGATTTAATAATTAAAATAATACTATGGTAGACTATTTTATAGTAAAATAAGTTATTTGGTGTCCCATGTGGCTAATACCATGGGAAAATACCATGGGCAAGCCCATGGTTATACAAAAACCACTAATGAGGTGTCTTTTGAAATTAATAAAAATTCTCTCTCTTTTAATATAAATACCCACTCACCCATTCGTTTTAATTCTTTTAAAATCCATAATCCTTGATGATCTGGTGTTTTTTACTCCCAAGTATTCCTCCCAATATTTCTTTAATCCCCAAAGGTCCTAACCATCAAGTTCTAGGAGTTACTCTACAAGTTAAGGGAACCTTTCACCCTCCCCTTTTAGCCAAAAAATATTTTATGCTATCTATTTGAATTTCCTTTATCATATGTTGGGGATTAATAATATGTATTCCTATTAATATGCTTTTTATTTCAATATAATTATATACCCTTTTGATCTCATCAATTCATTTTATGAAATTTTAAGTGATGTCGTTAGGCTACTGAATGTTTGTAAGGGATCTCTCAACTTTAATTTTATTTTGATGTTAATCTATTTTCTTTTTTTTATACTCACCTATTTTGTCCAAAGGCACTTGATAAATATAGTATCATATATATACTGTAATTATATCATGTTAATGTAATAACCATCATCAATATTCTTACTCTCTCCATTTTATTTTTTGTAAATGAAATCAACGTCCGTGAGGTTCCAATTTATAACCTTCATGGACGACAAATTTTCATTTTTCAATTTCATCTTAATTACTGGTCATGAATAAATTTAGATGGTTGAACCAGACTAAATTATATTTATTATAACCTAATTAATATTCATGAACATGTAAATGTACATATTAATAATTTATATGATGAAACTAGTTCATAATAATCCAAATACCGCCAAATAATTGAAGTGGTTCCCATCTAATGATTCAACCCCATTACTTGTAACCAAATGATATAAATGAAAAATAATGACTATTTATTTTAATAAATAATATTTATTTCAATTCTAGATATTTAAAACCAATCTACATGAACCCCATTACTTAAAAAAAGGGAACGGATAATGAAAATCAGGAAAACAAACACTCTAGAACGACAGAATTCAATATTATAACTTATCAATAAGGAAATAAATGAACTAAATAAAATAAATATAAACTATAAAATGTCTAATATGTTCTTAATTAATTTATTAATGAGTATAATTTCATATTCAAGGACCATATGTTCAAGATGTGGACACATTCAGATATAAGGTAAAGGGTTTTCCACCCGAACCTCCATTTTCATTCGGGTTATTTTTATTGTATAATTACCTCAATGATATTCTTGTGAATTATTATGAACTCATAATAAATCTTGTTTGAGTTATATATATATTTTTACCAACCATAATCCTTCCTTATTTTATTATAGGTAACATTTTTTAAAACTAACAATCAAATGTTTTCTGAAATACAAGCCAGTTTCAAGGGAATTTCCCAAATTCTTACCTATTTTCAAGGACACCCTATGATCTTTTTTTTGGAAACCATTATCTTTATAAAATCACTAATTCTATTATGAAAATATTATTATAATTTACTTCTGTTTTTATACAAATATATTTCCAAAATAACACTTCTTTTTAAAATAAAAGGGTATTTATCTCAAGAATTACCCGAGTATTTTATAAGAGTTTCTTCATCTATTTTAAAAATATTGTTGATTATTATGAATTATTGGGATTAATATTTCATTTTATCATATAAAATATTTTATTTAATGGTTTAATATTATTTTTTGTTGTGGATGTGCTATTTTAAAACCATTCACCAATTTACTCCGAATGGTCAGTGTTTATGCTTAATGTTCGGGGAATGTTTTTTACATTTCATATATTATTTTAAATATGAATGTATTTGTTATTTATTTTTATACCCATTAATATGACTAATTAATTGGACTTAGAATGTTTCTGGTGGGTCCTGCTATATCCCCTTGGTTCATCGATAGGTCTCATGAAACAAACTATAGTCTTGGCACAAGGTCTTCAAAAAATGATTATTTATGGTCTTGGCACAAGGCCTTGATTGTATGGTTATGTGGTCAGGAATTATAAATTCCATCATTATGAAAATAGTATCTATGATTCATGTGTTTATTCGACTAGTAGAATACCCATGATTATGTTTTATTATGGCATTACTTACTTAGCTCTTATTCCTTCCATAATGTGTTCAAGTTTTTGTTAAAGGCATATGTTTTTAGATATCAAACTTGCATTATTTTTATATATCTTCCTATGTATTTCATACCCTTACTGAGCATTTGATCTCATCCCTTTCTTATGTTTAATTTTCTCAGGACATGAATGTTTTTATTCTGAATGACATGCTGAAACAACCTAAGAGTTATGGATGTTGTCTAAGGAGTTAATATGTTTTATTTATTTACAATTTGTAATGTTGAACTTCAATATATATATTGCTTCCAATAATACTAAACTACATCATCCTTTAAGATGCATATTTCTTTTTTATATGCCAATGTAATAAGATACGAAACAGACTCTGGGAAAATGGGGTCGGGTCCTTATAGTTGGTATCAAATAATGTTTAGTCGAAAACTAGGAAACTATATTATATAAATACAAATTAGGTAGAAAATACCTAAGGTATTCGTTGAGGATAAACATTGAAGAACATACTGGTATTTTGGTAATGAATAGATTATGTGGATATTTCTGGTAAATACATCTATGTCTGGATACAAACAAGTAGAGGTGGATCTGGCATAGATGTACCTAGGAGTGAAAACACTGACAAGGAGTTTTAGGGTTGAACCTGGGTATCCTAGTGCATGAAAATGGGCCTTGTAGCACTATTGGTATTAACACTCCTGAGGAAATTCTGAAGATAATTCACATTTAATTTATAAGCCATTATAAAGGATTTAAATGTAAATTTTTCCTCAGAGATACCATATTTATGATTAAAAGATTAGCTATGCATAGAATTTTGATTTATGCTAAGAGTTTTCTACATTGAGATTATACAATATAATTCATACAATAATCTAGTGTATGCCATTATTTAGAAATGGTCCCCAGTGGATGTAATGGAAACCATACGATCATGTGTGTCCCCTGTAGGAATTTCCCATCGATGTAAGATAAGGATGTTGGCTCTGGTGCTTTGACTGGTGATGAGAAACTAATAACTATACTGGGAAAACTTACTCAGGTTATGAATAATAACATTACCCATATATAATATCTAGACCCACCACGTGAAGAAGCTATGTCAGATCTCTTTATGCGACAACATCCTCCATCATTCAATGGGACTACAAACCCATTTGTAGCAGAGCAGTGGATTTGTTCACTAGAAAATATATTTAATGCTTTGGGATGTAACGAAAGAGATAAAGTTGTCATGGAATTTTATTGTCTATCGGGAAATACAGATCTGTGGTGGTAATTAATCCAAAACAAAAAGGAAGACGAAGAAATAGAAGAGATGGAATGGATGGATTTTAAGAAAATCTTCAATGAAAAATATTTCCCTCATGATCAATGAGTTGTTATGGAGAGGAAATTATTTATTCTGAGGTAGAAGGAGGATGAATAATTTTCCAAGTTTGAAACCAACTTTACACGACTGGAAAGGTATGTTGTGGACTATATATGTAATCCAAGGAGAAAAATTGATCAATTCACTTATGGTTTAAAACCACTCTTGGAAAGTTCTGTAGTCTTCCCAAGTTTCTCATCATATAAAGATATTGTCACATGTGCTATAAAGATAGAAAATAAATTTTCTATGTCATGTGACATTAAAGGAAAATAAGAAAAGAAGAGGGCTTCTAAAAAATATGGAAAAGGAAATAAAGAAATTTGAAAGAGGGGAAGAGTTAAATTTCTATCATGTAGTAATTATGGGAATAAACACCTTGGAACTTTCCTGAATGGAATTGTAGTTTGTTGTATGTGTGGAGAAAAATTCCACAAATATAAGTATTGTAAGGGGAAGAAATAATCTACCAATGTTCAATTCTACAATTACAGGTATATGAGACATTAAGAACATGAATTTCCTAAGCATTATAGAATTGTTCCCCAAGAAATCCCAAGGGAGCAAGTCCAAGATTATGTGGTCACAACCATAGAGGTTGAAGTTCCCAATGAAGTGGTGGTAGGTACATTAATCATTTCATCAATCTTATCCAATGCTTACTTTGATTCTGGATCATCATATTCATTTATATCTTCCCTATTGTCAATGAAAATAATACATTTCCAATTTGATTTCATAAAAGGGTTATCAGTCAAAAATCATAGTGGATATATCATTCAACAAAGGTGTGTCGATCAGTCCCCCTCATGACACATAAACATGATTTAGTTTCTAAACATGTCATAATACCAATGATTTACATTGATATAATTCTCGGTATGAATTGGCTATCAAATTATGATGTGCAGATCTACTGCAAGAAGAAGGAAGTTACAATTTTTGAGAATGGTGTAGAATTCATTATCTTTATAGAAGAAACATCACTATCCAATTAACTTCTAGATCCACCCACAGTATCTCTAATGAATTAATTTATTAGGGAGGAAGGGAATTAAATAACTATGGGTGAGGAGAAAAATATATAGATAGATGAAGTACCTATTGTGTAAGAATATGTTGATGTCTTTCCATAGGATTTACCTGGACATCCTCTATAGTGGGAAATTATGTTTTCCATCGACTTAATTTACTGTTCAAGGACCATATCAAAGACCCCTTATAGAATTTCCACATTGTAGTTAGTTGATCTAATGAAACAACTAAAGGAATTAAGTGATAAAGGATTTAATCGACCTAGTGTTTCTCCATGGGTAGACCTTGTTCTTTTTGTTAAGAAAAAAGATGGGTCTATGAGGTTGTGAATTGAATAAAGGTAATTCAACGCTATTATAATAAGTAATAAGTATCAGGTACCACGAATTGATGATTTATTTTATTAACATCAGGGAGAAAAATATTTTTCAAAGATTGATCTTTGATCTGGATATCATCAGATGCTTATCAGGAAGGAAGACATTCAAAAAACAGTATTTTGAACCAGCTACAGGCATTATGAGTTTATAGTAATGCCTTTTGGACTAAATAATGCACCATTTGTTTTCATGGATCTAATGAATATATTTTTCAAGGAATATCCTGATGACATTGTGGTGTTGTCTATGGATGATATCCTAGTATACACTAAAAGCTATGAAGATCATGAAAATCCCTTGCACAATATTCTAAAGACTCTTATATGAAATGAATTATATGGGAAATTTATCAAGTGTGATTTTGGTCTCCAATAAGTTTCCTTTCTAGGCTATATAGTATCTAAATATGGAATATCTATAGATCCTGTGAAGAAAAAGGCTGTTCATGAATGGCCTACTCAAACGAACATAACTGAGGTACGTAGTTTTATTGGTTTACCATGTTACAATCATCATTTTGATCATAATTTCACCCATTTAACCAACCCAATGAACAAGATCACATAAAAAGGGGTTAATTTAATATGTAAAAAAGGAATGTGAATAATTTTTTGAGGAATTGAAGTGAAGGTTAGTGAATGACCCAATCTTGACTCTACCATCAGAGAATGATGAGTTTATTATCTATAGTGATACATGAAAGAAAAGACTTGGTTGTGTCCTTATATAGAATGACACAGTGATTGACTATGCATCTAGGCAGCTAAAAATTTATGAACAAAACCATCTAACTTGTGATCTAGATTTACCAGCAGTAATCATTACACTAACGATTGGGAGACATTACCACTATTGGAAAAAATGTGAGATATATATTGATCATAATATTTTGAAATATATCTTCTCACATAATGAAATCAGCATGAGACAATAGAGATGGATTAAGCTACTCGAGGATTATGATTTCACAATACACTACCACCCAGGGAAGGAAAATAATGTAGCAGACACTTTGAGTAAAAAGGAAAATCTAATTCTGAACAAGATGACAGTTGAAAGGGATCATTTGTACATGGAACTAGTAAATATGGATATAGGATTTATCATGGAAGGTAACACATCAATACTTTTTTAAATGGTTTCCAAACCTTCTTTATTGGAAAGGATAAAAAGTTCTCAGGATGATGATGAGGAGTTTCAAAAGAAAATTAAAGTTGTAAATTATGGGAATTTGATTGAATTCGTATATGAAGGTGGCATTTTGAAATTCAGAAAGTGGCTTTGTTTTCCCACTATTCTGAACCTAAAGAGTGAAATATTGGATGATTCACATAACTGTAATTTCATTATACACACTGGTGGCACAAATATGTATAGGAATATAAAGAAACATTTTTGGTGGGAAAAAATGAAGAGGAATATTGTTGATTATGTATCGAGGTGTTTGGGTTTTCAATAGGTGAAGGTTGGAAGGAAACATCTAGGAGGAGTCATGCAACCCCTTCCTATTCCTATGTGGAAATGGGATGATATTACAATGGACTTTGTTATGGGACTACCAAAGGCTCTAAAAAATAATGATGTGATAAGGGACATTGTTGATGGTCTTAAAAAATTAACACATTTCTTGCAATAAGAGAAGATTTAAAACTTGAATGTTTATAAATACTATATATTAATCAATTTGTAAGACTTCATGGTGTACCATTATCAATTGTTTCTGATAATTATCCCCATTTTACATCACAATTTTGGAAATGTCTTCAGAAGGCCCTAGATACTAATCTTCATTTGAGCACTGCCTGACACCCACAAACTAATGGGAAATCATAATGGACAATTCAAACTTTGGAAGGCATGTTGTAGTGGTGTTCACTTGAATTTCAAGGTATTTGGGATTAGTATTTACCTATCGTATAATTTTTCTTAAAAAATTTCTCCCATTTAAGTATTCAGATGGAACCATATGAAGAGTTATATAGAAAGAGGTGATGTACACTAACTTGATTGGATCATGTTGGTGACAGAAAGATCTTAGGAATATAACTTGTCAAGGAAAAAATGGTAAAGGTTAATATTATCCAAACCCATATAAAAATCCTCAATGTAGGAAAAATATATATTCTAATAACTTAAATAAGGATTTATAGTTTCAATAAGGAGATCATGTTTTCTTAAAGGTATCTCCATGGAAGGGTATTATAAAATTTTGTAAAAAGGGAAAATTAAGTACCAGGTACATTGGAAATTTTGAAATTATGAATCAAATTGTAGTTTTAGCTTACCATTTGGTAATAATGCCAAGTCTCTCCAAATTTTACAATGTGTTCCATGTATCAATGTTAAGGAAGTAAATGTTAGACCCAGCACATGTATTCATCTATGAAGAAATAGAACTTCAACTCAATCTATCTTATTAGAAAGATCATATCAAGATTCCTGATACCCGAGGAAAAGTATTTATAAATTGGATGACTCAAATGGCAATGGTTCTTTGGAGGAACCATAATATGGAAGAAGCAACATGGGATCCTAAGGATCATATGTTGAAGACATACCAATATCTTTTTAGGAAACATTTTGTGTATTTCGAGGATGAAATTTTTATAAGGAGGGGATAATGTAACACCCCAAGGTTTTGAAAATAAATATTGACTACAGGAAACACTGTGTCTCTACAAAACAAAATATTTAATAATATAATCATTAAACACAACTTCTCCTCTACTATGTATTGAATTTCGAAAAATGGTCATCTAGAGTTGTGATCAGTAATTCATTTGGAGTAGTATAGAACAAATTTGATTTTTGGTGAATAGTAACAAACAATTATGAATAGTAATATGACCCTTATGAATAGTAAATAATGATATCATTTTATTTTCTTAAGGTAATAAAGTAATGATATCTTAATTAATTTTTCAATGTGATATAAAACAAATTATACATTTTTATTTTTTATTTTTTGAATTAAATATGATTTTAATTAAAAATTATTTTAATAATATTTAGAATAATATTTATTGAAAAATGGAGTTCATTTTTAAAATATACTCATTGAAAAATTGTAGGGTGAATTTTTGGGATTTTTCTAAAATACTTGAACTTTCGGTGAATAGTAAAAATACAGTTTTGAGTTTTCATTATGTTTAATGATTTCATAATGATTTCATAATTAAAATAAAATTGTGGTAGACTTTTTTACAGAAAGATAATATATTAGGTGTCCCAAGTGGCTAATACCAGGGTCAAATACCAGGGGAAAGCCCATGGTTTCACAAAGACCACTAATTAGGTGTCTTTTTAAATTAATGAAAAATTATCTCTCTTTTACTATAAATACCCACTCACGAATTCGTTTTCTTTCATTCCAAATCCCACATCCTCTAAGCCCTAGAGGTTTTAACTCCCTATGATTTTTCAAAAGGTGTCATTAATCCCACAAGGTCTTAGAATTCATGTTCTAGGAGTTAATCAACTTGGTAAGGGAACCTTTCACCCTCCTCTTTTAGCCAACACTTCTTTTATGTTATCTATTTGAATTTCCATTCTCTCATGTTGGGTTTTGATATTATGTATTCCTATTATTTTCCTTTTTATGAAAATATGATTAGAAATACTTTCACTCTCATAAATTCATTTTATGAAATTTTAAGCGATGTCTTATGGCTACCATATTTTCATGAGAAATCTCTCAACTTTTATTTGATTTTCAAGTTCGTCTCTTTTCTTTTTCTATCCTCACCTACTCTATCCAAATGACCATGATAACTAAATTATAATCTATATACTATAATTTTATCCCTTGAATGGAAGAACCATTTTCAATATTCTTACTCCCTCCCTTTTATTTTTATAAACGAAATCAACATCCATGAGGTTCAAATTTATAACCTTTGAGGACAAAGAAGTTTTGTTCTTCAATTTCTCCTTCGTTAATGGTCATGAAAACATTTATATGGTTTAACCATAATATAATGTATTTATTATAAACATATTTATATTCATGAACCTGTATATGTACATATTATTAATTTATATGACAAAACTAGTTCGTAATAATCCAAATACCCCCAAAATAATCGAAGTGGTTGTTATCTAATGATCCATCCCCATTCCATGTAAAAAAATGATATAAATGACCATTTGCAATTATGGATGTTCATAAAAAAAATTTATTTCAATTATGGAGATTAACATCCGTTCTACATGAACTCCATTACTTAAAAAAGTTAACTAATTAAGAAAATCTAGAAAATAAACACTCTAGAACGACGAAATTCAATATAATAACTTATCAATAAGGATATAACTGAACTAAAATGAATTATGATAAACTAAAAACATGTATAATATTTTATTAATTTTGTTTTTAATGATTATAATTTCATATTCAATTATTTTATATTCAATATGGGGACACATTCTGACTTAAGGTAAGGGTTTTCCACCCGAACCTCCATTTTCATTTGGGTTATTTTTATTGTCTAATTACCTCAATGATATTATTTTTTATTATTATGTACTCATAATAAATTATTTTTTTGTGTTATAAATATTCTTACCAACCAGAATCATTCCTTATTTCATTGGGAGTAACATTCTTTAAAAGGAATTATCAAAATTATTTTTGAAATACAAGCTCGTTTCAAGAGAATTTCTCAAATTCTTACCTATTTTCAAGGGAACCCTATAATATTTTTGTTCAAACCATTATCTTTATAAAATCAATCGTTTTATTATTAAAATATTATACTAATTAACTTCTGGTTTTATACTAATATTTTTACAAAATAACTCTTTTTTTAATGTAAAAGCGTATTTATCTCAAGAATTACTCAAGGATTTTATAAGAGTATCTTCATCTATTTAAACAATATTGTTGATTCTTATGAATTATTGGGATTAATATTTCAGGTTATCATCTCCCAGATTTAATTTAATGGTTTATTATTATTTTTTCTGTGGGTGTTCTATCTTAAAACCATTCACCAATTTACTCCGAATGGTAAGTGTTTATGCTTAATGTTTGGGGAAAGTTATTTAAATTTAATATATTAGTTTCAATATGAATGTATGCATTGATTATATTTAACCACATTCATATTAGGAATTAATTGGATATAGGAATTCTTGGGTGGGGCCTGCTATATCCGCTCAGGGCATCAGTAGGTCTCACGAGGAAAACTATGATTTTTTGCACAAGGCCTTGACAAAATGATTATTTATGGTCTTGGCATGAGGCCATGATGATATGGTTATGTTGTCCTTCATTATAAATTCCATCATTATAAAAATGTTATTCCTGGTTCATGTGGTTATTCGACTAGAAGAATACCTAGGATTATGTTTTATTATGGCATTACTTACTCCGCTCTTATTCTTTCGATAATGTGTTCAAGTTTTTGTTAAAGGATATGGTTTTTAGTTCTTAACCTTTCCTAATGTTTATATATTTTCCAGTGTATTTCTTACCCTTACTGAGTATTTTATCTCAACCCTTTATTATGTTTCATTTTATCAAGACATGAATAATTTTATTATGAATGACATGCTAAAATTACCTAAGAGTTATGGATGTTGTCTAAGGAGTTTCCATGTTGTATTCTTTTTCAGGTTGTAATGTTGATATTATGTATTTATATTGTTTCCAATAATACTAAAAAACTCGTTACTTCAAGATGCATATTCCTTGTTTATATTTCAATGTAATCAAAAAAGGAACCGACTCCGGGAAAATGGGGTCAGGTCCTTACAAAATCTATCTAAATGCCACTAGTTAGATCATAATAAGATGTAGTGTAGCATGTGTACCCACATATCTCTCCTAGAAACTAGTGGTAACCCTTGGATAATTAATAAACATAATTCAAAAAAATAATTCCTAAAAATATATAATGTTAAATAGAAATATATCACATCCACACCTCTAAAACCCTTGAAAAAACAAATCAAATTCAATTTTGAAAATGAATAAAATTACATAATCCCCAAAACTGGGACTTATTACATTTATAACATAAAATTTCTCATTTTATATAATGTAAATGGGAATGTTTCAAGGTTCATTCATTTAAGAAAAGTCTTTTTGAAAGATATAATCAGGCCTCTTGAACATTCACTACCAAACCAAATCGGAAAACATGATCTCAAAATCATGAACATGATTGTTATTAAAATAATATTTCTTTGCAGTGACTCAAAGCCCATTTTAAATTACTAAGAACACCCATTACAATGAAATTGATTCTATTATTTTATTTTTAAGACTAAAACATAATTTATAATTAGACTATAACTCTAAAATATCCAATCGAGTATTTAAGTGATCCCTTTGTGTGCAATGATTTCCAAAACATATTTTTATACCATTAAAACAAAACAAAATTCAATCGCATTTGATCAAATAAAAATAAAATAAAAATAATTTTATAAATCAACTAAATATATTTTATAGTTATCTCAAAACACTCAAAGCACACATTGAAAATAATAAAATATCGTAGTTATAAATTTAAAAAGTTTTAAAAGGGTCCAGATACCATTAATCTGAATACATTTCAAAGAACAATATTCATTAGAGTATAAACTTAGAGTAAAGATCCTAAAGAGAGTAAAGATAACACAAAAAACACTAAAATCCAAAAATAACTAAATAAAAAATGGCCAAACAAGAACCCTTAGCTTCTAAGACTATGGTATGACATGAAAAAGAGATAAAAAGAAATAAAGGGAAGAAATAAGTGTTTTGTTAGAGTTTACCTTAAATAATGCACCGTAAAACATGAAGAAACTCCATGGTTTAGCTGTGAAAATAATGGGATGGTTAGAGAGTATATCCATGATTTAATGGTGGGGTAAAACGGGGGAAAAATGAATCCACCACAAGCTTAAATAAAATGATGGAACAAATTTAATTTTATATTCTTAATGAGTTTGGATGTTACACATGGTTGTGCTACACAATTAGAGTAATTGTGTTCCACCCAAGCAATTTGGGAATATAAATTAAGTAAATATGTTCCACGATTCTTTCCCATTTGTTATTAACTATGAATCTTAACCATGAAATATATAGTATATCAGTAAAACATTGTTTTGTTTTGAAAAAAAACCAAAAAGGAGAGGGAAAAAAGAGACTTAAAAATAAATTAAATAATAGATTAGAATGAGTTAAAACTGTGAAAGATATAATATATTATATAAAAACATGTATCTACTCTAGTAGACATTGGGGTAGATGATTTTGAAAATAGGGACACATAGTTTAACTCCAATAGTAAATATGAGGATGTTATCTCCACAAATGGAAAATCCAAACCACCAAAAATGTAGGGCCACAATCACTATTGAAATAACTGTTGTTGAGAATCCAATAAGACATAATGTAATAAAATGCTTTCTAATAAAATTATAGAGGATTATAATGAAGATATAATGCTATTGGAGAGAGTTTAAGATAATAATTAGATATATAATTATGAAGTTAACCTTAATACATCATCACTATATAGATCACTAAATAAAACACATAGAACACATGTTGAAAATGCTCCAAGGGAAAAACATAACATTAATCTACCTCATCCTTGAATCATCAACCACATTATTAGTGAACCCAAGAATAATTTCATGTCTAATACCCTAATTCATTATGATAAAATGATATCATAAACAATTTTTGGACACAGAAATGACATTTAGAAGAACAAAAAAAATCATTACAACTATATTGTATTAAATATTTATTATGTCTAATCCTAAAAAAATAAGATGACCAATATGGAATATAAATTTTTTTAATCTAATTATATTTAATTTATTAAAAAAAATCATTGTTGTTCTATGATTTTTGTATCCTTTCACAAGAAATAGTAAGAGTTTTTAATTCATTATGTATATCAGTTTCAAAAATACATTGAGATGCTTTTTCATTCACAATATTTTTGGAATTAATTCAATGATTAATTACATATAGTTAATCATTGAGAAAAATATTTTACATCCTATAAAAATAATACTACAATGAAATTTAATACATTGACACATTATATCCTTCATAAAAATATGAAATCAAAATATAACATTTATAGTAGAAAATAAATAATTTATTATGAATAAAAATATTTTACTATCCACACAACTACTACAAGAATTTAAAGTGTCTCATTTATAAAAGTATCATATATACAAACCAATAATCAAAATCTAATTTAACTCATTTATTAAATATTTTTGTATATGTTTTTATCATATCTAAGAATAAATGTCCCATATTTTATAATATTTATAATATTAAATAGTTTTATCATATACACCCATTGGAGAGGTTATAAATGTGAATGAAAACTAAACACATACTATGTAAAGTAATCATCAAATTTAATAGATTAGAAAATTCTAATTATAAATTCAATTTAAACTTATAAACATCATCAACAAAACATTGATTTCATGCATTAAATATAAACTATTATAATACATATATGGGATCAAGAAATTACTCGACATCCATTTTCCTTTAGTCTCATGCCATAACAAATTTTTTGGAATTTCATAAAATATAAAGATATTTTAAAGTCTTGGAATCAATGAAGGGTACCAAATTAAATTTTTTCTTACATTACATTGTAAAACTGTATTGGGTTTCCATTGAGATGTATCACATTTTTTTAAACTCATATAAGCATATAGTTCACAAAAACATGTTTTAATCATTTGAGAATAAATATATTTTAGTAGTTGGAAATAAAACCAAATGAATTAATGTAGATTCTATAAAAATATTTTCTAGGATTTATATATTATTAGGAAGTATGTTATTAAAAAAATTAATATAATAATAAATACATTTATTATAAAATGTATACATAATATTTTTATGATATACTCACATTAAAAAACTGTGGTTTTCTATCTTTCCACATAACCAAAATACCCGACTCCAAAAATAGACTACCAACCTTTTCACATTCTTAACGTCATTATTCTTAATTGATGTATAATGTTAACTCATTCCATTATATTATTTCATTTTATAATATATTTTTCATATTTACAATGAAATGGAAAGCACTTAAATATAAAAGTCTCAAATCCCCCACCTTCATTAATTCCATTGACATTCCTCTCTGGTTTTTTTAACATTCATGATAGAAAACATAATAGTTAGATTAAAATTAAATATGTATGATTTTATAAATCTATCTTCCATGAAATAACTATGGAATTATAACAGAATCACAACCTGAGAAATGAATTGTTAGGTCACATAGTATATAGGGTAAGAGAAAATAAGTTGTGAATTTTATAACTTAAATCATTATGACTAATATAAAAAATACTAAATTAAGTGGAATAAAATATAAATCAATTCAATCATAAAAAATTACTATACTGAGTGTCAAAAATTTATAAAAAAAGTATCAAAAAAGATAAACAACATGAATTTTAGAGTAGTTTTGATCCAAAGGATCCTCTATGTACTCTTTACACTCTCAACCCATGATTATTACTATCCTCCATGATATATATAAAATTTTAAGGATAGTGAAAGATTTTACAACCATAACTTTTACACATCTTAAGTAATAAACCCAACACTGTCTTTTACCATACCTCACAACTAAAGAAGACCTTCCATTTTGCAGTTGAATAATGTCCAACCATTCATTTTACAACAAAATGTAAAACATTATGTTTTTATTTTAATTATATGTGATAATAACCCAACACATACCTTTATATTGTGCTATAAAAGGTTTTTGAGTTTTATAATAAATCAATAAATGATATTACAGAACAATATGATAAAATATAATGAAATAACTAAATAAATGAGACTAGTAAACGTAATTGTATCTGGTTTCAAATATAGAAAAAACATCATTGACCCTTAAACTAAATATTGAATGAATAAGATGTGGGAATCCAAAACAACATTATACAAAGATACAAAAAATTTCTAGAATTGTTTGTATTTTTAATATTGTAGCACTATAGAATTTGGAATTGGAATTCTGTATGTTTTCACATTTTCTTAGACCTTATTTTTATATAAGAAATTTTTATGGATAAATACATTGATTTAATCAATATGATCATTCCATTTTAAATGGTAAACGATTAAATTTATCTTAGTGGATCAGTTATTATCTCAAGAGCCTATAAATTACAATGGTTAGAGAAATGAAATATATAAATAATATATTTAGCTTTTTTTAAATATTAATATATTTTTCCCATAATTATCTTAATTCTATAATAGTTGTAAGTACTTTATCTATTATAGACTGTGTCTAGTAAATCTTCAATTCATATAATCCCAATAAAAATATTCATTAATTAATTATTTAAACATTTTATAAAAATCATACTTTAAATTGTTATGAAATCTCCATTTAAAATTTCTATGAAAATATTTTGTAGTTTGACATTAATTATTCCTTTTCAAATTTCTGTAGTTTTCAATTTAAGAATAATTATCCATTTAATATATTATAGAGTGTGTTGATAATTTAACCATATGGATTGATATAATCATATAACAATGATTTTGATTCATATATGCAATGTTTGCGATTCATACATGTGGATCATTGATTATGAGTCATTCGTATGTGAGATCTAGTTCCCAAATTTTAATCTAATAGAAAGATATATAACACTCCATATTATTAAATGAGTATACAATCTATTATTCTTACACAATACAAGTATATACGATTACAAATTGAAAAATTCATAATGATTCCTATATAACACATGTTTTTCATTGTTTATTCGTATTTGACATTAATCATCTCTTGACATGACATTTATACATTGAGATTTATTATTTCGGATAATCAAGATTATTATTAAATAGATTATTTATCCATGAAACTTATATATCTATAAAAAATAATATTACACATACAGAATATATATTAAAAATGAAAACTTATTAAAGAGGATAATAAACATAATTATTTAGTTAAATAAATCCTAAATGTCATAAATAATATAATAAAAATATTCACAAAACATAAAATTAGAAAAAAACAAAGAACCAAAGCGATAATTCTAATTATTTAAATGAAAAAAGTAATGTGTTAAGGACCAACTCATCATTCTCACCTTTTTTGATAATTACTAAACTCAAACATTCTCCATCCCTTTTTAATGATAAAAGAGATAATACAAATTTCTATTTTTTAAAATAAAAATAATACATAAAATAAAATGGTAATAAATATAATAATAAATACCTCATACTATGTTAAATAATGAAAGTTGAGTAAATAAATTATACCATTATTTTTAATTAATAAAAAATATCAGTAATGAATAAAAATCATTCCAAAAAAGAATCAAATATCATAAAAATTAAAAAAAATGCTCAATACCAAAAGCAATCAAATCCCCCTAAAATCATATGTGATAATGAATAATATCAAAAATTAATAGAAAAATAAAATAAGGTATAATCCTCATTAAATAAAAAATTTCTCTATTAAAAATATTTTTAAGTGAAAATTAATCATATAAAATCCCCTATAAAACATATTACTAAAAGGATCTATAAAAAAGTTTTATAATATTCCATGAATTACTAAATTATATGAAAATAATTAAAATAGTCATCAATAGTTTAGTATATGAGACATAATAATTATAAATAGAGTAAATTAGTAAATAACCAAAAATATAATAGTTAATAAGATTCCAACATACAATAAAATAACAGTTTATTGAACAAACCTACTATCCATAATGAAATACATAACCTGAGTAAGTGTAACACATTAGTCCCCACTGGATTCATCATTGTACCATTTGGATCCCTACATGAGTAACCTTATAAAAATTTAATCTTATCAGAGATATTATTGTAAACACATTATTGTAACCAAGTGTATGTTTAGAACATTTTAACTATTAATAAGCATAATATCGATGTAATCCACATTGAAAATATTTAAAAACAAACTAATTTTTTTATCCCTTTAATCATAAAATTTATTAAAATGAATAGGATAAATATATTTTACCTTTCAACTGATCTTATCAGACATTGGTTTTCTTAAACAACAACTTTATTCTATTATTTTAATTATTAACTTCTTCATATTTTCATTATCCTTCTAAAAATCTTCTTAATCATCACAAACATTATAATTTATGTTAGAACTAATATTATTAAACATTTATTATCATTATTAATTTTAAACATATCATTTATCATAACCTTCACTTCTTAATTCATGGGAATAGATACTTTTGAATTATCATTATCATATTTTATATTATTCTCTATTCTATAATTTTCAACAAATTAAAATCATATGTTTATTTTTCCTTACTGATATAATTATTCTCCATTTTTAGTTTATAATAATGATATGTTATTTTTTATAAAAATATTCTTATATTTATCAACCTTTTCATCAAACTCCTTTTTAATAATTTTCTCAAAATCATAGTTAACAACAAAATTAGAATCATAATCATAATAATAATGAATAAAAATAATCATATTTTCTATCAATTTTTTTGAATTTTCACATGATGTTTTAAATATGTAACTTGAGGAGTTAGAGGAGGATGGTGAAGATTTCACTTTATGATGTTTATCCATCAATCATAGATTTTTAGTGTACTTCAACCACATAACTAATTATTATATAGAATACATTTCTATGTAATACCATATAGTTCAATGATATTTCTTTTATTTTTGGTATCAAAACCTTTTAATTTTTCTTATTTAGGAAATTCATGTATATATGTCATAGGGTCTTATAAATAAAAAAATAAGTTTTTATTTTCATCATTAAAATCATATTATGTTTATTCCATAGATTAAACATTTATTCAACACTTTACTTTTAATGATGTTGTTTCAAGATATATCTACATCTCATTAGTAGTAGAGAATTTTCAAAATAGATAAAAAACATTTCTTATAAATTAACTATAAATAATATTTATAAATTAAAATTTATGCTCATAATTAATAGAATGTAAACCTTTCATAAAACTAGATCAGAATGTTAGAAAATATTATACTTTATAACAATATTCTAGTATAAAATTTCACAACATTGCAGATAAGTTTCTATATGGCTTTCAACTAAGAGAATGTACTTCCGTTGAAGTATGATGAAAACATATAATTCAAAAAGTTATTATTCCCAAAACAATCCATCAATAAAAACAGATATATCCTTTAGTTTTTTTAAGGACTAGGATATATATTATATCAAAATAGTTAATATTCACCAAAGTATAAGTAATAAAAGAAAAATATGAAAAATAAAAACCTTCTATAATAGAATTTTTAGGTATCAAAAAATGTAACAATGAAGAATAACTCTTAAAAAGGATATATTTGATACCAATTATTAGGTCCCACAAAAGATATGGTAAGAGATAAAAGTGGGTGAGCTATGTATCTTAAAAAAATAATATTATTTTAACATTAATGAATTTTTTAGGGTTATAATAGATAAAACAATTCATGCATTCTTAATTAGATCATTGAGTGTTCAATGTGTTTTCATAAAGTAATATACAATATAAAATAAAAGGTATTTATAGTATTTTAGATCCAAATTATCTTACATCCACAAATTTAACTATTAACCCAGGATTATTGACATTAAATATGATATTTATAACATCTAAATTAGAGTGAAAACTCTTACAAACATGAATTTATCACACAAGAATGCACAATACCAACACTAAATTTTACTAAACCAAGTGAAAACAGTCAACCATTCCTTTTGAAGTGGATGAATAACCAACCATTCCTTTTATAGGGACTAAAAAAATTTATATTACCTTTTGGTTAGGTGAGAATAACCAGAAACTTTCATTTTAATGATGGTATAACCAGTGTTTATGCTTTTTTACAACTCGATAAAACATGTTATAGTACAAGACATGGTATTACAATGAAATGAATACCATAATTAAAACAATGAATATAAATTTAATTAGATATCAGTGTAGAATAAATCTCCTTTATCCCATAAAATTAATTATATAAAGAAAATATTTCGGAAAAAAAAAATTTAGAAAATAAAATTGGAAGCTTGTAGAAAAACATGGATTTTCAACATTGCAAAACCATAGAATTTAGTTTTGTAATTGTGTGTGTATTTCTATTTTATTCATAATAATTGTTATAGATAAAATTGGAATGATAAATCCTTCAGTTTAATCTCCATGATCTTACCATATTAATTGAAAATTCAATTCACATGATCTCTTCCTTACCTAAGTGGTCCGAAGGTCTTAACTTTTTTTATTGTTTGGTAATCCCACTTTTTAACTGGGTTGAGACAAAAACCATTCATGACCCATTGGCCTAGCGGACCATGTCCCATCACATTACTCGACTTCCTAGTACATGACTTGATATCTTATTTTATTACATTTTTTATTTTTCAATTTAAGCATCATTCCCTATTTTATCAATGGTATTGTGATGAATAGTGCACCAAGTGGTTTGATTTTCTTATACAACATTACATCAGATTCATATACAATATTCTTATAATTCATATATAATCTTCAAAAATAATGATTCATTTTTATATGAGATCAATCACCTATAAATAAATCTTTCATATCAATATATTTCACTTATTTTTCATTCACAACCCAAGCCTCTGTTTTTCTCAATCATGAAAATTTTTTATGAGTGAATAATGAGTCATATATATCAATACGTTTTATATTTCATTCATACATGACATTAAAAATATCTAGATGACACATTTTTATATCATGAATTATCATAACTTGAAAATCATTCTTCTCTATACATATTTTCTTCATTTGTGTAGAGTATATCCCCTATAAAACCCAATATTACACTTGAAACCAGTATCCAAAAAAACAAATAACTTATGAAGATCAAAATATTAAAGATAATAATAAACCTGATTAATTAATTAAAATGTTCATAAATAAAATATATAAAGTAAATATAAATAATTAAATAATTATATTAAAACAATTACAAAATCAATCATAGGAACAATTTTAATTATGACAATAAATAATTGTAAGGATCCACTCAACATGAATAAATTATCTATTACAAGAATCATTGAATATAAAATTTAAAAAGAAATATAACCCAATCTAAAACTATGTATAGATCTGATCATTTTGATACATTAAAATACCATCACAAATTATATGAAAATGAAACTCTGTATTAGAATCAATATAGTATACCATAATCATATGATTATTAACAATAATGAATCACTAGAATAAAATAAAGTTGAAAAAATAGTGAAATAATAAAATATATATTTATATATTAAAAGAAAAAAAATTGTAAATATTTAGGGTTTACATGATTCATTAGTCACTCTATCTTGTAATTCTATACAAAAAATAAGATCCAAATTTTATCAAATATACAAAGTGAAACCATAATTTTTAAATGTATTTTATAAATAATAGGTTTTAGAAAATGAAACTAAAATAATTAACATAAATCTATGAAAAGGTAATTACTATTATTATATTATTTTATTATATTTCTCATTAAATAATATTCATTTATTTTTAAAGTGTTTAAAAATCCCCTTTAATCATTTTATAAATTTGTAAAATATAAAACAATTTAAAATTTCAAAACAAAATTTTTAAAATGTATAATTATACTGCATTATATAATTAACCTAAAATTTGGAATTATAAATAAAATATAAAAATAAAAGTTTTCAATTTTATAAAAATGTATTTTTTTTAATTTTCATAGTGAGTTATATTTGAAAAATGAAATCATTAAATGGGAGTGATAAATTTATAGTAACATGGGCCATCAAATCACTTCCCCTTCACTCTATAAACATTCCATAATTAATTATTTTTTATTTTAATTGGTATATTATATTGATTAATTATGAAATAAATTTCAAAAAAATTAAATATAAATGCAATTTTAAAGTGATAAATTTTATCCAAAGTAATAAGACACTAAAAAATAATATTTTTATTCTTGATAAACAAAATTATATTTGAATAACTATATAATTTGAGACCATATTTCAATAATATTAGTTATAACATGTTTTTAAATAACCATAAATAAAAAGTAATACTATTAGATAAATATAACACCAAATTATTATGAAGTTTTTTTTTCAAAAAAACATCATGTATTTATTCTATTTTAGTTTGTTAGAGGTATTGGAAGGGGATCAAGGATTTATTTCTAAAAAAATGATTTTATGTTGGGAATTCTATCTTCAGTGTAAAAGTCCATCAAGTACCAAATAATTGGGTATAAGGTACCTGATGGGCCCATGTGTATAAGGATGGATTTGAATGGTCCACCAACCACTAAATGGACCTGGAGTGGTTACTAGGTACGGTATGAGTTATTAGGTGGTTCCTAACTGGCTACCTAAAAGGATTTGAATCGTTTAAAAAATTTAATTAATTAAATTATATTGTAACAAAATTATTGATTTGAGTCTTTAGCCTCATTTTTTTCTGAATGTGAAATCACCCCACCCATATTTTATTTGTTCATAACACCTAAGTGACATATTTTTCTTATTTCTTGCTAGATTTGAGTTTTTTTTATCATGTTGGGTCTTTATTTATAAGGATAACAATCATACCCATTAAAATACCTATTAATCTCACCATTTCAAAATGTACCTGTTTATTCACTAAATTAGGGGAGATTATTTGGTTTCATACTTTATACAGATTGAATCAAAATATGTTAGTCATATTTATTTGGAAGAGCTCTCATAATACCATGTAAGTGGTCCCATTATTTTCGATTGATTTTTAAAATTATTTCATGAATCATATAGAATAAGGGATGTTCCACTTTGTCTGTATTCATCATAAATTGATCAATATTTAAATCCTTATATTCCTATGTCATTAAAATAAATAATAAACCCAAGGGTGGTCACTATGTGAGGGGTATCAACACCATGGTCTCTATTTACCATTATCCTTGTGGGGTTTTTTTATATAATAATGAATTTATAAATAGGTTTAGTGATTAATACTTGATACATGACCATAATATCCTCACGTGGTGTAATAAACCATTCTATGATAATTAATGGCATGAGAACATGATAGGATAGGAGTGGGATAACATAGTAATGATACTTTAGGCATGTTAATGGATTTGAGAGAGTTTATTATTATGAATTAAGTAAATGCGAATTTTTTATATAGGATAGAACTAGTAAATTGTTTACTGTAATAAATATATGCTTATATATCATCCACCCTTGGAATTTTGGTGGTATCTCATAAACCCTGAGTATGATTAGTGGTATATCATCCACTTAGGTTATGTTAGATATACATCATTGACTACATGGTTGATGTATTTTTGGTAAGTCATCCACCTAGATAAAATCATCATTGGTGTTCTATATTCAATTGATTTTTCCATCGTATCATCCCAATTGAGAGCTATTAATGATGGAATATCGTCAAAAATGAGATTACGGTTGGTATTATATTTTCCACTTGAAATATTTAATACTAGTGGTTTCTCATTCAGCTATGTTGAGTTTCTCTACATAGTATCATTCAATAGGAATGTTGTATAACTTGTATATAATCCACCTAATTTTGGATATTAGTGATTCCTAAACCTCATGGAGACATTTATTGGTGCTGTCATGATGACATTGTAACTATTTACTCTCGTATATCATCCACCTAGAGTGGGATATTAGTTGTTCCTCTTCTAATAATTAATTATCATATTATGGGAGAATTACCCATTCAATATGTTCATTTGTGGTATATCATCAACCCATGTATAATAAGTGGTGTTATATCTCCCACCTAGAGTTAGTGATACCACATTCGTCATCAAATGTGTCATTATAAGTTGATGTCAGATTAGTGATGGATCATTCACATGGATAGATTATGATGACAATACATATATCACTATGAATATTATGTGATGGCTGATATATAATTCATCCTTGAGGTGTGTTAATATTATGGGTGTATCACCTCATTATAGCACTAGATATTGTATTTATGGATGAATATAGTCCAACCGTTGATAATTCTATGATGTGATAGGTTATTTATTTTTATTTATTCATTTTTTATTACCATTTCACATTGAGTTTGAACTTTTATTTAGTATATTTGTTAGAAACAACCTTGGGGGTGGCATAATAATTTGTACTCACACCCTACTCAGGTTATATGGTACGAATGCAGACAATGTGTTTTATGATTTTGGAAATATAAAGGACCATACACATATGGACTGTTGAGCTCGTGGATAATGATTTATGTTTGTATATGGGACTAGTCTAGAACATTATAATAATATTTGGTGGAGTCCTCGATTATTTTTTTTACTTTTAGACTCAGCTATATCTGATCTATATATAGGATATCCAAAATATGATTTCATGACTTGTATGCCTTGTTGAGTATCTCATATTTCTATAATAGGGTGGTTATGATTTACATTTACATGGAACTTAGTTTTGATGACAATAATTCTAGTTTAATTATATCATAGCGATTGTTTCTTGATATTTATTTTGCAATGATTTATGGATTTTTATACTAGAGTGGGTAATGTCTCATATTGTTATCCATCAACCCTTTTTGATTTCATGCACACTCTAGTGTATGGGGATGTATTCTCATGGTATGTATAACATGTTTATTCATGAGGGATGTGAATCATGTTGGGGATGCTATAATTTAGTATCAGAGATTTGTTATTTGTTATTACTATTTATTTTATTTTAGATTGGATATAGTACATTATAATAACATGATATCAATAATATGCCCATGATTAATGAACATGTGTATAAGGGTTGTCAAATTTACCATGGGAGAGATTTATTTTTTGTATTATTCTTTTACAACTATTTTATGTTTTCCAAATATTCCAAATTTGATTCATTGTCTTATTTATTCATGATTATTTATTTTTACTCTTTTTAAGGGAGGAAATAGGGAATAAATTCATGTATATTTTTTTGACACATATGAATCACATGACATTTTTATGATTTTATGTGTTTAGTTACATGTTTATGATATATGTTTCAGTTACATAAAGTGCTAACAAAAACTTACAAAGAAAATTATATATTTTCATGGTTGAAAAATTCATAAACAACCCAGAGATATGTGATTTTTACGTGGCCTATGATTGAATTAAAATTTTACTTGTATGATATTATACATGACCTGAGAGTGGTTAGGTTGGGGTAGAATTGCTCTTGTTCATGAGACCTTATCTTATAGGTTGTGGGTTTAAAGTGGTAGTGTGGGGTTTCAATCACAACTTTTTTAAATTTTTATATCTATACTTATAGTAGAATTGTAATATGAGTCATGTCATTATCATTATAGTTAAATTCCATAAGGACAAAATCCTATTGAGTTATACAAAGTTATAGATGAGAATGTCCAATTGGTAGTGGACCAAAATTTTTCTATTTCACATATTCATTCTATTCATAAATATATCTAATTGAATTTACTCTATATGTAATAGTATATCAGGATTGGGACAACGAGGGTTAGACTGACCATGTTAGAATTATCTTGAGAGTTCAAGGGGTAACAAAATTTAGTCTTTGAGTGTTGGGATAGACCATATTCCACTAATTTTTTGATAGATTCTATAGATAACCTATTCAACCATATTGAGACATCTAATTAGAGGTTGGTAAATCTTGATTATATATGATTCATTGGCCAGTGAAGTTCTAGTGGGGTGTTCTGGTCCCCAAAGATCAATATTTAGGGTTGTACATGATGTTTTTTAAGACTCCCTTTTTGAGAATTTTTCCTAAAAACATTGAGGATGGATAGGGATAGATAGTTTATAAATCATGTTTATGGTAAATATTAGTTTTGGCTTATGCTACCCACTTTACCTATTTGTTATGTTTTTAACCTAAACAGGATGATAATGAAACCACTAGGGTCATTCAATTTAAAGATAGATTGAGTAATTATATTAAATACTAAGTAAATGTATTCCACTTATTATCATTCTATAATGTTTGGAATTAAAACCCAATTATGGGGAGAATCTGGATAGGGGTAGAATAAGTGAGAAAATTACTTCTTTTTATTAGTAAAATATTTTTTCATTGGTTATTATAAAGTAAATGATTGAGGATTCTCACTATGGTGAACAAAAGATGTCTTTCTAGGGAATGGATCATCACTTCATCTAAGAGGGTCTAGCTTGGTTGAGTGTTACTAGTGTGGTCAGCTAGGATATATTTAGATGTATTATGATATATAGGTGAAAGAGTGTCTTTATTAAGGTTATATGGGGTACCTGTTAAGGTTTTTTGGTATAGAACCATGTTTTTAGTGACAACAGACCTAATTAGACTCAAAGTTCAAGAGTATGACTATGAGTAAAAAAATTTTATTATTAAGGTATTTTATGGATAATTCAGATATAGAGGAGATCATGGTGCCTATAGGTAAGGGAAACAATTATCACATGTTGATTCCCATAAAAAGATTTAGGAATTGAGAAATTGCGACTAGGGTTAGTGAAAACATCACCCTATCAAGTAATCTCATATTGTGTAGTGCATGGATAAATTTATAGTATTGGGTATTCCTCTTAGGGATTCAACACAAGAATATATTTTATTTGATATAGGTTCATCATAATCATTCATATCTACATTGCATGTCATTTATCTAGAGCTTACAAGATTGTATACGTGTGGGTATTGTCTATTGATATCTCCTTAGGGGTATGATCATAGGGTATCAAATAGATATCAAAAGTGTTATATTATAATCATTTAATCTATAATTTTCTAGGATTTCTTCCTGCTGGAGAAGAACAGTTTGGATGTGACCCTTTGGGTGGATTGTTTAACTTATTATCAAGAATAATTATACTAACATCACCAAGGGGTATCATTAATATCCTTAAAAGTTTATTTTTATACCTTTATTGAAAATTGATATTTATAGGTATGTTATTTGGGGCACAACCATTATAGGTTTTTCATGATCTTTTTCCAATTAGCAGGTATTGTTCAAGTAGTTGAAGTGATGCATCAAAAAGTCCTATAAATTATTTTCAATCAACTCTATGTTGTTTTTAAGGATTTAATGGTAAATACACCTAATAGGGAGATAAATTCCATGATTAATCTTATTCTAGATAAAAATATTATTTTTATTCCACCTTATATTATTTCTCCTACTGATCTTATAGTGTTGAGGAAACAACTTGATGATATAGTGTTGAAGGGAACTATTCACCTGATCAAATCCTCTTAGGGTGCTTAAATATTATTCTCTAAAATTGTGGATGTATCATTTTATTTATGTATGGATTACTGGTGTTTAAACCATGTGAAGATTATGAATCATTACCATTTTCCATGTATAATAAAATGTTTGACCAGTAAAGGGGAGAAAATTGATTCTCCGGGATCAATATTAGTCTCGGACATCATTAGATACATGTGAGGCCCATGGATATAACTTATATTGATTTTAAGATTATTTATAACCTGTATGAGTTTTTCAAGATTCCCTTAGAGTTAAAGAACTACGAGTAGTGTTCATGATTTATATGGATAGAGTTTTCTATTCATATATGAATATATTTATTGTAATATTTTTAATGACCCAAACCCTAGTAGCATGGAGACAGTGTATTAAAATAAAACATTGGCATAAGATACATGTAATCAAATAATAAAATACCCGATAGATTATTAGTATAGGTAAACTATACACATGCATGGTTCCAATAATACATTTGAAAACACAACATTCAACATTTTTTTTGAGAATAATGTAATTTATTATATAAAATCATTGCATAAAAATTATAGTACACTTTATAGATTCCTAGGGAAAATAAAAAATAACAACTGGGTGTGCTCAAATGATCAGTAAGGGTTAATAAAAAAATCTATAATAAATCATTAAACATAATTAATAGGTAAATGTAAACAAATGAACACACATTCCATTTAAACAAACATGAATACCATGAAAAGATAATCCACAATTAATATGGAATCTTAAATAAGTTAAAAACTACATTTAATAATTAAATTGATAATAATATAGTTGGAATAAATGATGATAAATTAATTCCATATATAAAATCACATGAGTATTAAACTTAACCATGGTTATTCTAACTAATTCTATAATCACATAGAATATCAATAACTAAATTCATAATGATGGAAATAATAATGTAGGATAACATATACTTATTTTCAAGGATTCATTTCAAATAATATAATATTATCAAGGCTTCATTCCAAGAATCTAATACTTTCAAGGATTTGTTATAACAGTCAAATATCATCAAGGATTCATGCCAATAATATAATAAATAGGTAAGGCCTTGCCCAAAACAATATCTACTTTGACTTATGAGACAAAATGATTCATAATGGACTATAAAAGTCCCCTCCCAACACATAATAAGTCTAATTCATTCCATATATGAATAATAAAACTGAATCAATATGCTTTAATAAAATCAATAACTGCCCATATTGGAAGATCTAGTTATATGGAATATTAAAACTATTCCCAGTCAAACTAATCATAAACCATCCAAAGAAATATAATTAATGGTATAATTATAGTACAACCTCAGAATAATATTCAATAAAGGAAGTTGACATAGATGAAAATACATTAAAGATGTTACTATAATATTTATTGATAAAATTCCCATTTTTTTTGCAAAATTGATTTTTAAAATCTAAAAACTACACACATAATAAATAAATAAATTTATTAGAAAATAATTATTTAATCTGGTAAAATAAGATTCAATGAATTATATAGACATGATGTTGGAAAATTAGGTTCATGCAGAATAATTTTTAAAGAACATTCCTTTCACACTTTTTTTTATAAAAAACCTTATTTGAAAAACGTCATGAAGATTCCATTTTATTTTTTTAATAAAGTTTGAAAATGGTAAAAATGTATTTAAAAATAATTGTAGAATGGTAAAAAAATTGAAAATTTTTCTATAATTTTTTTAGAAATCATGGGGATAAAATAGAAATATTCCCCAATGGTGAATTAAATAGAGACAAACCCAATTAATGACGATACTGTGAAATAAACCCTTAACGTTGTAGTAATTTTGAATCATGAGCCCCATGAAAAAAATCAACTGAAAAAATAAATATCAAGAAAATAAAGAAATTTCTGATATAATATATTAAAGGGGAGTAATATACACCTTAGAAAATAATATATGTTCATAACATCAAAATATACCTCAATGAAGGAAAATTGAATTGAAGTCTATTACCCCGCGCTTCCCATTAGTAAAATGATTTTTTAATTCCTATATAACAATTTATAGAATGTAATTAATTTACACTAAAATAATATTAAAAAATTTTATATCATATATAATATGTATATAAAATCTTATTGCGCACCCATTATTTATATTTCTTTGTTACCATTGTTTCCAGTGTTAACTACTTCAATTTCATGTATGTTTAGTTTCATTATTTCTAGTAGTTATAAATTCTTCATAGTTCTTTAATATACATAATATTAATTTTGTTTTAAGTATCATATATATCACACACACACATATATATATATATATTTATATTCATCTATAAAGTTAGATATAGAAACAATGAATTACATCATCATGGAGACGGTTGGCCATACATACGCATAAGTGTTGTTTTAATTTTTTCAATGGATAGAATGAAATAATGGTAAAGAATAATTAAACATTAAAGAATAATTATTATTTAATATATAACATATATAATAATTATTTACATATTTATAACCATACATGTATTGTGGTGATGAAAAACATATTACACCACTACGCGGAGATGTTAAGTAGTTTGTATGTAGAAGTGATGTTTTTATTTTTCATATGATGGAAATGAAATGGGATACAGGTGTAACATAATCATTATAAAATATAATTATGTTAATGATACTATATTTATTATTTTTGGATCGTTAAGACACATTAATTTTATGTATAAGAGGAAATAAACATTTAAGAGTTTGTAAAGATGATTACCTCTTCTTCAGATGGATTTCTTTAGATTTCTGCTTAAGGGATCTAGGGTTGGGATTTTGGAAGGGTGAGAACCTATATAACATATATAAGGGTTTTTATAGTATAAAAGGATAGATTTTTATGCAATATATGTATCATTTTGGTGTAAATAAGTGATGTAAGGGGTTCCCTTTCATAATTGAGTTGAGTCGCACTTTTGAAATCTCTAAGAAGACTAAAATATATTAAGACTATTCTAGATCCAATTACTTCAAAATAGACTATAAATTCACATGGTATTAATTTTTATATCATTTATTATCCCCTTTGTTATTATTTAATATTTTTATGATTTTTAAATTATTTAATAAAATATTATTTTCATGAAATATCATTATTTTCATTTTTGACACTATTCATTACATTTAATTCAATAATATCAATAAAATAAGACAAATTCCAAAAAATTATTTTAAAATGTACCCAATATGTTTTATTAGTGTATATAATTCATCGATCACCTTAATTAATTAAAATTATATTAATTTTAATATTTTCAATACCATTTATTTTATTTTTTTCATTAATATAATAATTACTGCATTAGTATTGTGTAATCATTTAAGGTGTTATTTCTTCAGTAAAAAATAATAATAAAATAACATGATGTAGATAAATAATTAATATTTAAAAATAATATTTATGGACAAAAAATCCTGTAACATACAATGATTTTATGGTATGATGCTTTTTAAATAAATTTAATATCTTCAATAACATATTTTTTTAAAGGTTGGGCCCAAATGTACATTTTTTATTAAATAAAATACCTCTTTTTAATGGGTATAGGGAGACTCATTACATATCATGGATGCCCAAGGCTAATTGGACTCAATACTAGGCTTTAAATCCTATTTTTTTTCCCAAAGAACCCTTTGGTGAATAATACTACTACAATATTCGGGCTGCTACAGTACCTGCTACAACACTGTCACCACTATAGTTCCTCCTACAGTAACACTTCCTCTATAGTTCATGCTCATTTTTAATTTATTAATAATATATTTTTTAGTACGCGCATAATTTAGTAATGTCATTTTTTCTTCCAATATATGTTTTCCTAAAATAATAGTTTTTATTTCTTTCCATGAGAAAATAAATATATGACATTTTTGAAACATTTATAAAAGGTATATGGTAAATTTAATATAATTTTTGTATTAATCATGGTAAAATTTTATTAGGTTAATGTTTTGAAAATTTTCTGGAATGTTTATATTTTAGTGAATAGTATAGAAATATCGATTTTTATAAAACATTCATTTTATTTATATTTAATAAATCTTTTATGATTTAAAAATTTTAAAAAAGAAACTTAATTTATTTTTAGATTTATATAATCTAATCAATTAAATATAAAAAAAAATTAATTTATTTTATTATAAGTAAATTTTGTGCTTAAGAACACATTTTCTTTAAAAAATCGTTATCCGTTGCATTTTCACGGTTTAATTATAAATGTAATTTTGAAACTCATATTTTTTAATGTTTAAAATTGGATTCCATGTTTTTAAATAGTTGTTCCAAATTATTTTATAGTGTATTTTTCATTTTTATGCATAAAAAAGATACCATGGAATGAAAAATTACCATAGTATAGGTAAAATAATATACAGGTTTAAAGTTAAATGGTAAAAGATTAAAACGCCTACAAACTAAAACATTAAACGGGTGGTTGATGTATTTATAGACCATAAATAGAACATAAAACATTAATTATCATCCAAATATTTTGGAATTAATTCCACCAAAATGTTATTTACCTTAAATATAAAATAATCATTATTTAACCACTTATAACTACCACTACTCAAGTATAAATAATACCCCTCACCACCCCCATTCTCCCAAAAATACGTTATGATATTAAAATCTATGAAAAACCCTATCATTACCACTATACAAAATTCTATTTTCTTCTCCTATTACCCAAATTAAAATTTGTTTTTTCCTTAATGGGTCCTTTAAGGATGTGATATTCAGGAGGTAACATTCTCAAACAACCCCTCTTAATTTATTTTTCTTTTCTAACTTCTCCACGACTCCTTCATAAATAATGGAATAATAACTCTAGTATCATGTATATAATTTAATTTTATGTTTCTAATGGAATAAATTATATCCATCCATTTTACAACCTCCTCTTATTAAGAGAAACAAAACCATTTCCAAATTATGATGGTTAATCATCTATGTGGATAATAATTTTTCATTTTCTATTACAAACTTCAAGTATAGTCATAGAATTATTATTCTAGTTAAATAATATTTTAATTGATAAATTATATCATATTTCATATTTTCTATCTAAAATATATACATAATATTAAATAAAATTAAACTTTTTCATGATGGTCTAAAAAATATCCAAATTAAACTAAACATTTATCATTATAATTTTATGAAATGAGTCATCTATATGTGAGAAATAAAAATGAAATATTGGACCATTTAGAATAATATAAGTTAATTAATACCATTTCATTTCACTTATATGTTTTTTTCTATTTTAAATGAAAATATATATTTATACACAAGTGAACAAACGATGAAACCATGAAAAAACACACCTAAAGTAATGAAAATAGAAACATATTATTAATTTAAGGGTAGTAAGATGTTATAAAAGTATCATTTAAAGAATCAGAAATATTAATATGATTTTTAATGAATTAATAACATTATTTAAACCATTATATAAGAGGTTAAAATAAGAAAAAAAATTAAAGCATGAGGTTAGGGTCTTTCGTCTCCCTTTTACTTTTGTAAGATATATGAACATTCACCAACTATTTATTTTGTCTTGTGTATATACTTCTTTTTGATATATAATATCATGAATCTATTTATTTTAATTCTGTTAAATGTTTCATTTTATAATTATTACTTTTATGGGGCATATGATTCTATTGATTACTAAGTGTTAAGGTAATTCTTAAATTAATTTCCTTTAATTTGGTTAAACTTATAATTCATTGATTATGTGACTATATGATTATGTGTGCGATAAATTTTGACTATATTATGTTTTATTTCAAATTTTTATGGGTATTTATGGCCTACCTGAATGGACCGAAGGCCTTAATTTTTATTGATTTTTGATAACCACCCTTTCAAGGGATGAGGGGGAACCCTTACAAGGGCTGTAGGCTGAGAGATTACATGGCCTGTAGGCTTAGGAGATTACATGACCCGAAGGTCTTAAGGAATTAAACTAGACTATCTACAAGGAACTGCCCCTCCCAAGCATCTGCATCTTGATAGTATCTCTCCACCTTTTCATGACCGTCTGGATAGGCTTCCCATGCAAGCACAGGCTGGTACCGATGTCATAGCCATGCCCTCTCATTCTGACAATCCCTTTGGCTCTCCTCTTGTGAGTGCACCTGCTCTGAATCTTCTTATGGGGCTGCTCCTTTTTTGTAGTGTGTCTGGGGCCTGCATTCATGTGTCCCGAAGGCCTTGGGGTGGCCCTAAGGCCTTAAGGTGGCCCGAAGGCCTTGAGAATCGACTGGCCCGAAGTCCTTGAGAATCAATTGGCTTATTCACATAATTTATTCATTTGATTAACACTCTCATTAATTATATGTTATTTATAAGGGACTTTTTTTAATGTTTTCCTTAAAACTCCATTTCCCTTGTATGCCCATCTGTTCTAAAATTTCCTATGAAAATGTTAATAATGTTATCTTGTTATTTTTAATGTCATTTTTAAACATTTTTGGATTTTTACAAGATGGTTTTGAAGTATCATTTATATTATTTTCAAAGACAAGTTTATTTTGAATTTTCCAACAAAAACATGGAATGATTTTTTTAACATATACAGCAAGATTGAATATTCCCGCCTTATGAAACATTAATTTAATGAATTGTATTTTATAAAATTACAATTTTATTTTTTAATAAAATCTTTTCTTTTATAATTTTACATAATTTTAAAAAATCAAAATAAAAAGATATTTTCCTCAAATTATTTCAAGTGATCTATAAA
This sequence comes from Viscum album, assembly GCA_963277665.1. Classification (NCBI taxonomy): domain Eukaryota; kingdom Viridiplantae; phylum Streptophyta; class Magnoliopsida; order Santalales; family Viscaceae; genus Viscum; species Viscum album. Next base: position 1,402,499,366 of record OY728120.1, on the reverse strand, counting down.
AATTATTTTTCATTTAAGACATAATTTTTTATATGTCAGTTAGAATATATTGGGGATATTATTCAATTATATTATCATTGTTCTTTTTATCGTATGTTTATGTTTATGATTTCATGATTTTTATTTATACTATTTAATTTCCATGAGATATGTTATGAATAAATGTTTATGAAACTCATTTTTTTACATGGGTTATGATATAATGACTGACATATGTTCTTATAGAACTCATATGTGTGGTATTCATTATGTTATAGTTGTTAAATTATAAATAAAGATGGTGTTCACATTATAACCAACGATGGGTGGGTCCTATATCTCCCTCTAATGAATTTGGGGAATGAATTGTCACTCATGAGATATATAGAACAGAAATAGGGAGTAAACTTGGTTCAGTATGACATGACTGGAATGGGGAGTGAACATGAATCAGTACGATATGATAGAAATAGGAAGTGAACATGGATCATTAATACAAGACTATAATGGGAATTGAAACCATTTTATTGAGATAATTTTTCTACCATGATAGTCTTGGGAGTCAACCTTGAATACTGAGATGGTTTGGGGAGTGAACCCATTCCATTGTTAGAGTCTTGGAAAATAGCCCTGACTACTAATGAAATTATTTTTTATTCTTATGTGTATTCAACATTCCATGTTTTATTACAATGTTATCTATCATGTATCTTGTTATCATATTATTAATGTCTTAGGAAGTTCAATGATTTATTATAAGACTCAATATTATGATCTTTGATATGAAGGGTATGATTTTTAAATGTTATGATCATGTTTTTATACACATCTGATAATGTTAGAATTGATATATACCTTGTTTACCCTTAATGAAAATATCATATGACCATTTTCTTATGTTTTTACCTATTATATTAATGATGGTATTGTGTATGACATGTTAAAAAAGGTTATAGTAATGAAGGAACCAGTGGGTGATGATCTGGATGTTTTATAAACTAGTTGTTTTTTGTTTCCATGTTTCTAGAGAAACTAACCCCAAATTATTTGGTTGTGGTTTTGTTATGTTATGTAATGAATATTATTCTTTTTATATATGATATGTCTATATGAAAATAACGTTTCATTACAGTTGGTATCAAAGCATGGTTTACTTAACCTTAGGAAACAAGGAGGAGAAAACCTTAGTAATAACCCATAGGGTATATCTATGTTAGAATCCTAGTGTTTTGATAATGATCAGGAATAACCTAATTTAAACACAATGTGTCATAGATTGAAAATTTATTAGTAATTTAACTTTATTATGTGATTTTCCCATTATGAGTTTTTTTACACAAACTATGCTTTTTTGTTTTAGTTAATGGATGGAACTTAAAGGAATCATGTTAATGTTGAATGCAATGGGAAATGTAACAATTTTCCTACTAAGAAACTAAATTTTATGGGATATGGAATAAAAAATATTATTTATATTCTCACATAAGATATGAATCATAATGAACATACAAATGGGTAAGGGGAGGAACAAAATTCTATTGATTCCTTCATGGGGAAATGTCCACCTTCTTTTAGTGGGTCTTTTGATCCACTAGTGGCTGAGAAATAGAATCATACCACTAAAATGATATTTTATTTTTTCTATTTTTCATAACACAAGAAATCCATTTTTGTAAATTTATCATCTGGAAGTTGAAGAAGATCAATGGTGTAATTTTTTCAAGAATATGATTTAATAATAAGAAATTGAATTTATTTAATGGGATGAGTTGAAGGGGGTATTACTCAACAAGTTATCCCCTCAAATTCTATGTTCAATTATGGAGAAGTAATTTATTGAGCTAATGAAAAATGATGATGAATCCATTTATACATTTGAGGAAAATTTCATAAGTATTTCAAGGAATTCCTTTAGTTTAATTATCAATTCTAAAAGTAAAATTAATTTTTTCTTTTTTGGATTAAATAAAAGTCTTATAAAGGAATTATCTATAAGATACTTCAGTACATATGAAAAAAAATTAGTTATTTTCTCAATGTGAAGATAAAAATAAGAGTTACCCGTCAATATCATGGTTTTGATAAGAAAATAAAAATGTAATTAAAATAAAATTATAATAAAATGTAGTGAAGGAGATGATCTTCCCATTTTGATCAATATGTGCGATGAAACATGGAGGAAATTTTATTAAGGTAATTATTAAATTTTTCTTTCTTGGAATGGAAGGTTGTCAGGAAAATGAATTCTAAAGTGATGGGAAGAAGTTAGCTAATGATGTGAAAAGATATAATGATACACGGAATGTACCAACGACGATCAAATTATATCATTACAAGGATTATGTAAATTATTCCAATTAGTACATGAATTCTATTGTTTTAGATGATAATCATTAATAACCACTTAATCCCAAAGACACAAAGAAATCCAATTAGATCAAGAATGGTGAAGTTGGTTATTAGACTTATGTGGTGAAAGACACACTTATCATATACTATAAAATGTATCATATATTATTTTATTCTTGATCTATGCACAATTTTATTTTCAAATAATTTATGCGGGTATAACCCTATCACCTCAATAATTAAATATTGAGTTATATGTGAAAACTCTTAATGTCACAATGGTTTCATCTCATGTTTATAGTTCTTCTTTGATTAAAGTTTTCGGGAATGTGCTACCCTCAAATATAGTGATTCTATCTTTATTTTAATTCAATTAAATTCTTGATATGGATTGGAATTCTATACATGTTGATTATTATAATTTTCATATAAGGGATGTCACATTTCATATTCTGAATGAACCGGTAATCATTTATCAATGCAGGGATGAATATGAACATATAGTGGAAATATTTTCCATATTATGGGTCTTAATTCATATGTATTAAGGTTATCTATCTCATATGGTTGGAGAGAAACTCAATATTTAAGGTACACATATTGTACATGATTTTTTCAGTGGATTTTAGGAATAATTTCTAGGTTTTCTTCTAAATAATGATGTTGAGTTTTCAATATAACTCTTACCTAATATTATGCTTATTTTGAAGACTCCTTATAGAATGGATCCAACCGAGTTGTAAGAAATAAATAATAAATTAAAATAGAACCATGATAAGGGATTGATATGACCTAGCTCACCACCATGGGGAATACCTATTATATTTGTTAAGAAGAAAGATGGATCAATAAGAATCTGTATTGATTATCGGTAACTTAACAATATCACTATTAAGAACAACTATTATCCTCCCCATGTTAATTAATTATTTGATCAACTACATAGAGTTCAATACTTTTCCATGATTAAAATTCATTTTGGATATCATCAATTGAGAATAAAGTAGCAGGATATACCCAAGGATAAATTTCCGTAAATTTATGGACACTATGAATTTATAGTGATGCCTTTTAGTCTTACTAATTCCCCTGGTATCATGTATTTAAGGAATAAATTCTTTAGAGTCTATCTTGATTAGTTTTTGGTAGTATTTATAAATGATACTATTTTATAATAAAATTTTAAAAAAGAACATGAATATCACTTGAGGATTATGATTAAGAACTCGCGGGAGGAGAAACATTTTTAAAATTTACAATATTTGTATTTTGGATTCAGAAAGATGCATTTTTTGTTCATATAATCTCTTTCGAGGGTATATCAATTAATCCTTAAAATAATGAAGCTATTGAGAAATGGACTAGACTAACCACAATGATTCAAATCCATAGTGTTCATGATTTGGATTGATATTATTAGCATTCTCTGAATGAGTCATCATGGTTATATAATCAACTCACCATGTATACTTAGAAATAATTTATGTTTGTATGGAAGGAAGAATGTGAAGATAAATTCAATGAGTTGAAATGATTATTATTCAGTGCACCTATTCTCACACTACCTTGTAGTAGAGTATGGTTTCTGACCTATAGTTATAAATCAGCTAATGGGATGGGATGTGTTTTCATGAAAAGTTATATTGTAGTGTCTTATATCTCATTCAAATTGAAGGACATGGGAAAAGTTATCCAAATAATTCTTTGGAGTTAGATGTAGTAATGTTTTCATTAAAGATATGTATGCATTATATATATGGTGAAATGTGTTACATATATACTGATAAAAAATGTTTAAACTATATTTTCACTCAAAATAGATGAACATGTTCCCATAAATATGGTTAGATATGATTAAATATTATGATTGCTCTATACATTACCAACCTATGAAAATTAATATGGTGCAATATGGTTTGAGCCAAAATTATCATGCTAGATTATCTATGATAAGGATCACAAAGGATCCAATATTTATGGATTTACAAGAATGGACATAGAAATATAAATGGAATGGGATAACTCTTATCTGACTCAAATTAATGTTCAACCATATATCCAAGTAAATACTAAATAAGATTAGAAGGATATTGTAGAGATTCCAAATAAGGTAAGAAATTTTCATGAATTAATTCATGGTTATAATAGAATAATATGGTTTATGATCTATTTATGTGTTCCACCCATACCATATTTTTAGAAGGATATGTTTTATGAGTCTCATAGTTCATCATTCTTTATTCATCCTGTGTGTAAAATGATTTATAGAGACCTAAAATAATCTTTCTAGTGGGATGACAGAAAGAGACATATTGAAGAGTTTGTTTCTTAGTGCTGGTTTTTTAGAAATTTAAGGTCAAGATAAATAATTCTAAGCTGGTTTAACAACCATTAACCATACCTATACAGAAATGGGAAAACATCCCCAAGGATTTTTTCAATGGACTCCCCAAAACATCTAAAGGCCATAATTCCATATGGGTTATAGTCAACCACCTTACAAAGTAGGAACAATTAATTGCTGCCAGAGATGATTTATATATTGATTATAATTAAAATATATATATTTTTAAGTGGTAAAATTTCATAGAGTTCTAATTTCTATTGTATCGTATTGGAATCAGTGGTTTACCTCAATTTTTTGGAGAAGTTTTCAACAAGATCTGGATAAAAAGTTATGTTTCAAACCTACTTATCATCCATAGATATATGGTTTGTTTAAGAAAAACATTAATACATTATAATAATTTTTTTATTGATTTATTTAGTGATTTCAAAGGTGTTTGTGATCAACACCTCCCTTTGGAAGAGTTTTTGTACAAAAAGAGCTTTCATTATAACATTCTTGGGGATCCTTATAAAACACTCTATAGTTTAAAATGTGGACACCAACATGATGGGATTAAGTTGGGGAAATAAATATATTATGAACTAATATAGTTTAGGAGATGACAGAGAAGGATAAACCTATTCAAAAACACATAAGATCATCTCAGAGTCAACCAAGAGGTTATGTTGATAGTCATCTATGGGATCTGAATTTTGAAGTGGGTGACAATGTATGTATATGAATATCTCCCTAAAAGAGGGTTCTATGATTTGGAAATAATGTAAATATAAGACCTTATTATATATCCACTTTTTATATTATTGATCATATTAGGATGGTAGTTTATCGATTAGTTCTTCCATCGAATCTCTCTCAATTTCATGATGTGTTTTATGTATCTCTCTTGATAAAGTATATACCTAATATTTCACATGAACTAAACTAAGAGGTAATACCAATAGATAAAGGTACTTATTATGAAGAAAAACCATTAGATATTAGGGTTGATATAGACAATGTTCTACAAAAAAACACCACTCATCTTTTTAACATGTTTTTGAAAAAACCACTAATTTGAGGAATCTACATGGGAACCACAGGATGTGATGCCGAGAAGGTATCGTCATCTATTTTCACATGAGTAAAAAAATTGACTGAGAAGATAATTTTATGTTAGGTATAATATAACACCATAATATTTTATGTTTTTTATCTTTTTAAATAAATTAAATCTCTTCCATAGCTTATATTTCATGGAAAATCAAGCATCAAAAACTCCCAAATATAACTATATTCACATGACCATGAAAAGATGGATGGTAAATTGGATGGAATGAATATTATTAAACACATTATGAAATATATAATTGTAAAAAACATTTTTAGTGAATAAACTAATTCCTTGTGAGTATGCACAATTTTTTTAGAAAAGTCATATCATTCTTCAAAATATATGCTTTCTTCAAAAACGATATTTCTATTTCTTTCCAATAGAAAATAAATATAATTAATTTTTGAAAATTTTATAAAAAATATTTGAAAAATTTAACATCATCTTTTGATACATAATGTAATAATTATCTTAGGATGTGTTTTTTAAAAATTTAAAAATGGTTTAATTTTTCAAGGAATAGTAAAAAATGCTGATTTTTTTAAAACAATCATTTTCATTATATTAAAAAGTAAATATTTTATTTTATAATGGTATTAATGTAAGTTAAGTCAGATGATTTATGTATAATATAATTAATTAAATTTATACAATATTTTTACCTTATTTTGTGTAAGTACTTTTTTGGGCTTAAAAAATTTCCGAAAAATAGTTTTTCATTGCATTTCAACTGTTTAATTTTAAATGAAATTTATGAAATATTTTCTTTTAATTTTATAAAATTTATTATATATTTAGAATCATGATTTCCAAATTAGATTATAGTTTCATTTTAATTTCTAGGCATAAAAAATTTTCCATGGTAAAAACAAATTTACAACATTTTAGGTAAAATAATGTAGCAGGTTAAAGGTAAAATGTAAAAGCTTAAAATACATAAAAATACGGAATTAAATGATTTTTTATGTGTTTAAAATCTTTATAAATACCTTAAAACAATAATTATCTTCCATATTAATCATAATTTATCACAACCCAAATGTGGTTGGATTCAAATATAAAATAATCATTATTTAATAACTTAAAACAATAATTATCTTTCATGTTCCTTAAGGGGTCCTTCAACGAGGTGATATTCAAGAGGAAACTTTCTCAAATAACCTCTCTTAATTTTCTTCCTTTTATTAACTTCAACTCACCTAATTCATTTATTAATGAATAATAAATCCATAATAATGTTTATTATGTAATTTTTTTGTTGATGATGTAATATATTATATCCATTTAGTTTATAACCTCCTCTTTTTCAAAGAAACATAACCATTGTCGAAATTACAGTAGTTAATCATTCTAGTGGATAATGAATTTTTGATTTCCATTATCACCTTCAAGTATAGTTATAAATATTTTATTCTAGTTAAATAGGATTTCAATAGGTATATTATAACCTACTCCATGATATGTTACTAAAATATAGTGGTAATATTATATAAAATTAAAATAGTTTTTGATTGTTGGAAAAACTACCAAATTAAACTAAACATTATTCATTAACATTTTATAAAATGAATCATCATCATGTACGAAATAAAAATTATATATGTGACCATTTAAACTTATATAATTTAAATAATAACACTTCATTTTACATATTGTTATTTATTTCTATTTGGAAATAAAATTTATAATTATACTCAACTGAACCAACCCTGAAACTATGAAAAACACTCCCCAAACAATGAAAATAATCAAATATTGTTAATAAATGGGTTTTAAGATGTTAGAAAGGTATCATATAAGGTATTATAAATATTAATAATGATTACTAATTAATTAATAACATTATTTACACTTTTATATTTGAGTTTAATGTACTCAAAAATAAAAGAGGCATGAGGTAGGGGTTCCTCGTCTCACTTTTACTAATGTGAGATATATGCCTTATTTACCACTTATTTCTTATGTATGGTGTATATACTACAATTTAATATATAATATTATTAATATAATTTTATTAATGTAATTTAATGTTTCATTTGATAATTATTACCTTTATGGTGCATACGATTCGACTGATTACAATGTGGTTAAATATATCTTAAGTCACTTTTTATTCATTGGGTTGAACTTCATCTTCATTGATTATAAATTTCTAGGATTATGTGTGGGAGGAATTTTGATTAAATTATATAAAATCTCCATTTTTATTTTGATTTATAGATTATACGCATAATATATTAATTTTATTAATTATCAATTTAATTATATCATATTTATATGGGTATTTATATTTTTTTATGTTTCCCTTAAAAATTTATTTTTATTCCTTATCTGAGTTTAAAAAAAATCAGAACATGCTTTTGATATTCTATTATTACCTTTTAATGTTATTTTTACTCATTTTTTACTTTTTAGGAAACTATTTGAAATTATATTTTTTCATTTTCAATCGATGTTCTTTTTGAATTTTAAAACAAAAATATAGAAGGATTGTTTTCTTAACATATATATAATTTGAGGAATTTAGAACCATCATGAATACTTAATGCATTTAAGATTCCATTATAAGCTTACATGTTTATTTTCAATCAAAATTATTTTTCTTTATAATTGAGAGGAATTTTTTTAAAAATATTTTCTAAACAGAAATATTATTTTCCTCAAGAATTACTTCAAGTGATCTCTCAAAATTACATTTTATCTAAGATAACATTTTTTAAATGTTATTTTTTATTTACTTGTGAAATTATTCATGGATATTATCCTTATTATTTTTATAGCTGGTTTGTGTTTACTATATCATGATGTCTTTGATTCCCATTTCCCTTCTATGAGTAATTTTATGATGAAATGTTTATGAAAACCATTTATTTACATGGTTTATAGTATGATGAATGACTTATGTTCTTATGGAACACATATGTATGGTTTTAATTATGTGGAAATGATTATATTAAAACCATGTATGGATTATAAGATATTCCCAAATTTTGATGTGACCTATATCTACCACAAATATATTGGGGAATTGTTTATATCTCATGAGATATATGTGACTGAAACATAGAGTGAACTCTATTTAGTAATACATGAATAAAATTTTGAGTGAACTCGGTTTATCATGATGGGATTGGAATTGGAATTGAACTCAATTTAGTAAGAAAATACTTTAATGTGAAGTGGAACTTTTTTAGTAAGGTTATTTTTTAGCTGTGATAGTCTTGGGAGTGATCCTTTACTACTACAATGGTTTGGGGAGTGAACTCATTCCACAATGATAGTCTTAGAAATAACCCATGACTACTTAGGAAATTATTTTCTATGCAAATGTGTATGAATCATTTCATATTGTATGCTAGTGTTATTATTTCATGGATCATGTTATCTTATGATTTATTTCTTATGATCTTCTATGATTTATTCCATGACTCGTGATTATGATCTTTCATATAATGGTATAATTTTAAAATTTTAGTTTCATGTTCTTATGAACTTATTCTTATGTTACGATTAATATATCCCTTGATTTCTTTTATTGAGAATCTGATATCAACATTTTATTATGTTTATCTTAAGAAATATGTTAAGAATTTTATTAGATATAACATACAAAAAAGGTTTCCAGATATGAAGGAATAAGTGGGAGATGATATAGATATTTTATAAACCAGTTTTTTTTTGATTCCATGTTACCAAAGACACTAAGACCATATTATTTGGGTTTGGTTTTGTTATGTTATTTAATTAATATTCATCTATTTAGATGTAATATATATATATATTAAAATAATTTATTTTTTAATATCCTAAGGATAACCCCATATTAAAAATGTTATGGTTATTAAAAACATAAAAGTGATATCTTTGACTTTTATTTAAACACAATATTATAATGGTCAAAATCTCATAAAAATGGAAATAAATGGACATATAAACAAACCTTTAATTATTATTTTAGATAATTAATCATCCAGTAAATTTTTTACATGTTTTAGGGTCATTTTCCAGTCTTTATGATTTTATTTTTACCTTTATTTACTTGATTTACGCTTTTTTGTGTCAAAAGCCTTTTCTAAAGTTACTATTAATATTGAATGAACATAAAAGTGAAATATTTATTAAAATTTTACTATATGAATCCAAATATAGAATTAATTTTTAAAAATTCGAAACTCAAAAGTGGCAAAAAATAATTTAATATTAAACCGAAATAATACAACGAAAAACAATTTTTCTAAAAAATTTCATTTCTAAGTATAAATTTTCTTATACAATATTCAAACATGAAATTGATTATAATATAAAATAATGGTAATAATATATATAATTTAATTTTTTTTTCATTTTTTTAAAAATGTAATATTTCAATGGTTGAAAAAAAATATTATTTTAAATAAAATTTTGTATTTTTCAATATTAATTGGAAAATCACTATTTTTAGAAAAATATGTACTGTACATCATAAGCTAATTTTGATATTAAAATTTTAAAAATAAAGTTAATTTTATAAAATACCATTTATAAAGGTGTTAAAAAAAGTATATATATATTTTGATAGGAAGCAATAAAAATCACTTTTGGGGGAAATTATATGTAAAGAATAAAATTAATTTTCTAAAAATTTAGTGATTATTTAAAAAGAATTAATAAAAAATTTGAAATTAATAAATCCTTATTATATATTTAATTATATATTTAATCTTATTCAAACCCTCCAAAATAATGGTTATGTTATAATGGTTGGGTTAAAATAATAATATTCAATAATATATCGTTGTTTATTGAAGATCGGTGTTGCCTGAAATGCTAGCAATAAATTAAATTTTATATATTCTAAAAATCATTATTTTACATTACAAACACCATATATAAATTTAATCCTCTCAATTTAAAATTTCAATTCAAAAATCAAAGTTTGATATTTCAAAATTCCTTTACAGGAATCCCAAATCGTAAAAAGGGTAAATAAAACATCCTTTAAAAAATAGTGAAAGCAAAATGTGAAGGTAACCAAAAAAACTAGGGTTATGAACAGAATAAAATTAGTGGGAAGTGTAAATATCATCATAGAATAAAAATATAACTATCAAGGACTAATGGCGAATGTTATAAATCATTATTACACGAAATTTAATCATTAAAAAACTGTAAAACTGTGATGGGTTAAATAGGCCATTGATTTCATAGTAAGTAAAGTAAATGGATAAATTTTTTTACAATTTCAATTTCCTAGATTTGAGGAATTATTTTACTATCTTGAAAAATAAACCAAGGAAATATATATTCCTGAAAAGTAGAGTTTTATCCTTTAATCAATTTCTACCACAAAATCATCTTTTTCTCTAAATGATGAGTATCGATTTTTTTATTCTTAAAGAAAAAGAATAAACATATATAGATAAAAATTACCCAAAATAAATATAATATATTCCGTTTATCTTTATAAATTAACCTAAACAAATATGGTTAGCACAAGATAATATAATTCCCAAAAATAAATAACGCTTCATAAGAAGAAAAGTACTTTAATATTCAAAAATTCAATAGTAGTAAAAACATATCAAAACATAAAATTATATAAATAAGAATCCTTAAAATCCTTCAAAAATATTTAATTCTAAGATTTAATCCCAAAAATCAGAAGGATTTGATCATATTTATACATGTTAAATTTAATATTTATCTCAAAAAATGTGCACGCTCTAAACATATAATATCCATGATACGCTAACCATTTATATAAATAAATTGAATCACCTTAATTCCAAAATAAAATTATATATTCACTAAAAATACAATTCCAACTTTGTTCCTCAAATAAAATAAAAAATTATTATATCTACTTTTATTATGTAGGGTTCCAAAAATACGAAGCATCTTCCGGAATAATATAAATCACATAACACAAAATCAATCTCAAATCCCATGGTTATCTATAAAATAAATCATATGTTCTTAAAATGTACTTATTTGTTCTCTTAATATCATTTGAAAAACATTTTAAAAATAACTAGGACATCATGTAGGCCAGTGGGGGGTGATGCATCTTTTTCTCCCTTTGGCTATGGGTTCAAGTCTCACAGCCTTTCCAGATGTGATTAGTTTTTTCATGACCTTCATGTTGTCCTTTTTATCAAAATTTATTTATATAATCCATAAAACAATCCACTAAATTTGTTAAACATCCTAAAAAACTAATATATTCAACATTAATGAAATGGTTTATCCTTAAAGGTTATCTCATATCTTTCACTCGGCATTCTGAAAAATATAATTACCCATAATTACCTTAAAATAAGAGATTACATAAACCCCAAAGGTTATCCATACCTTAAAAAATATGACCAAAAAATATAAATATGCAATTCAGTAAATAAATTTTCACATACTAAACCAATGAGTTTTATTGAAAACAATTATCCCAAAATATAACCAATCTTGTTTAAAAACCATAACATAAAACCTCATAAGTGTTTTTAAGAATTTAAACATCCATCTCTTAATCCTATGGTGGTGTCTACAACACTTATGTTAATGAAAACATATTTTATTCAAAATAAAAAAATCATTCTATGTTTCCTAATTCTTCTATTCATAATACTATTGGTCAAATACATATTCAACACATTTTATATCTAATTTAATTTTAAACTATTTCATATATGTTCCCACCATTGACTAAAACCAAAATGTAATGTGCAGTCATAAAACTAAAGTAATCAGAGTGATCTATCAAATAATCATGAATTAATATTCAAAATATGTATAAATCATGAAACATAATTCTCAATCTATAAGTACTTATGTTTAACCTAGGTTATCCATAATCATTACAAAATCTGTAGGAAGTTTTCATATTCCTAAATGATCCTCAAAGTTAGTCATAGGGTTATGTTCCCTAATCTATTTTTTCAAAAATGGTGTTCCCAATGTTTCTACTAAACTAGATTTTATAGAAACTATAAATATCACAAAAACAGTATCCTAGAGTCATTTACTTACATTTTTTACATTGGAATAATTCTCAAGGAATCACATCTCAAATGAACAAATAGTTTTGTATCCTCAGTAAAATGGATAATTACATGATTTCCATATTAAATTTTAAAACTAACAATACAACATATTTTTATTTAAATTTACATTATTCTATCTAGTATATCCATTCATAAAAAAATGGTACACTACATTGATTATTAATTAAAATAAAACATAATAAAGGGTTTTTCTAAAATTCTCAGTAAGGGTTATGTAAAGAGGAAGATATCCTAAAGAAATAAGAAGAATCAACATGGAATGGTAAATAACTAAACACCCATTCTATTTAGATAACATTGTCTATAATGATGAGATAAAGACTAACCAATATGGAAAGGTAAATAACTAAAACACATTCCATTTAATTAATAAATTGATCATAATATGACATAAATAATTGATGATCAATTAATTACCTATAAATAATCTCATAAGCATTATACATAAAAACGGAGAGTCTAAATAATATAATAATCACATGGAATATCAATAAATAAATTTATAATTATGGAATTCATAGTGACATACATATAACAATTACTATCAAGGATTTTTTACAATACATATAATACCATCAAGGCTTAATTCCAAGAATCTAATACTATTATGTATTCCATCCAAGAATCAAATACCATTAAGGTTTTATGCCATGAATCTAATAAATGTGCAAGGTCTCATCTAAAACCATATCTAATTTTTCTCATTAGACATATTTATTCATCAAAGGGCTATAATGGGAATTTACTATAACTTACTAAGTATAATTCACTCTTCATATGAATAATACTACTGAATCAACATGCATTAAAAAATCAATAACTACCCATATTTGAAGAACTAATCATATGAAATATCAACAATTTCCCCAATCAAACATATCATAACCATCTAAGGAAATATGTTCTTTTGTATCATTAGTGTAACTCCTAAATATATGATTCACTAAATGATATCGATATAGATTAAAATAATTTAATGATATTATTGTAATATTTATTTTGAAGATACAATTTTTACATTGAAAATATTTTTTAAAATCTTAAAACTGCACACATAATAAATAAATCATTTTATTTGAAAATAAACTTATATAATGTGAAGGAAACTTAAAATAATTAAGTATTTGTTAAGTTTTTATGTTCTATTCATGTTTTATAATTTATAAAAAAATATTATAACGACACTTGTAAAAAAGTTGCTTGTTCTGAAAATGGAAAGAAGATTCATTTAAAATTTTTATAAAACAATTTTAGCAAAAATGTCGAAATTAATTTAAAAATTCATTGGAAAAATTTAAAGACATTTTTGTAATCATTTTTATAAAACATGGACATGAATATAAATAATCTTCAATAGGGACTTGAACACAAACAATCTCAATTAATGATGAAATTGTGAAATAAACTCTTACCATTGTGGTAATTTTGAATCATGGGCCACATGAAAAAAATTACATCAAATGAATTTATATATAACACTATCATAAATAAATTCATGATATTACAAGTATAATATGATTTTTATACACCTATGAAAATATTATATGTGTATAACATCCAAATATTCGTTGAGGAAAAAATTTAGATAGTGTCCCATATCTCATGCTTCGATTTAGTAGTATGTCCTTTAAAATATTATGTAATGGTTTATGGAATGTTAATAATTTATAAAATATACTTATTAACATTTATTATGTCATATAAAATTTTTATATAATATATTTTGACCTTCTCATTATTAATGTTTCGTTATTAGCATTGTTTTGTGTGTTAACTGCTTTATCTTTCATATATGTTTCAATTCGGTAGATCCTGTAATTATACTTTTATCATAGTTTCATTATAACCAAACTATTATTTATGTATTAATAATATAATATTTTATATATATTTATATACTTCCATTAATATAGATATAGAAAAATGAATTAAACTTTTTATGGAGATGGTAAGTTGTAATTATGCTCGAGCATTGTTTTAAATTTTTGATGGATGGAATGAAATAATGGAAAAGAATAATTAAAAATTAAAAATTTATTATTATTTAATATATATAATAATTATTCATTATTACATATTTATATCCATCAATATAAATTTATAATTAAAAATGAATTACACAGCTACGTGGAGACAATATATTTTATGCAAGGAAAAGAAATGTTTTCACTTTTGTAGGATAGAAAAGAGATTGAATATGGTTGTAACATAATAATAATAATGTATATTTATATTTATGATACTGGATTTATTGTTTTGGGATGTTTAAAACACATTAATATGATGAATAAGAAGAAATAAACTTGAAACAATCGGTAAAGATGATTACCTCTTCTTTGGTGGGCTTTCTTTAGATATGTTCTTAAGGTATCCAAGGGTGGTCTTTTGGAAGGACTTAAACATATATAAATATAATAAGTATGTTTATAAATATAAATGTTATGAGTTTGATCATGGTAGATAGATCAGATTATTTTAAATAATAGAAGGAATTTGTTTACTTTTATAATTGAAGTGTGGGGGACTGTTTCAATTTCATAAATGTTGAAAATATATTAAGACTATTCTAGATAAAAATTATTCCAAATGGAATATAAATTCACATGTGATGAATTTTAGACAAAATATTTTCCCCTTTATGATTATTATGATTATTATTATTTTTAAATAATTTTAAAATATATCATATTCATAATATATCATTGTAGCCAATATTGACACTATTCATTATTGTGACTTTAATAATATCAATACAATAAGATAATTTATATAAACAATCTTTTAATACCTAAAATTTATTTCATATTAATATATAAAATTCATGTATAATATCAATTAATTAAAATTATATTAATTTTAATATTTTCAATATCATTAATTTGATTTTTCCATTAATTAGATAATTACTCCATCAGCATTGCGTAACCATCTAAGAAACATATTTCTTCAATAAAATTTTAAAAAATTACATTAATTTAGATAATTATTTTAGGTTTGAAAATATTATTTATAGTTGAAAATATCCTTTGGATAACCCCATTTTAAAAATATTTTATTTATTAAAAACATGAATGTGACATCTTTGACTTTTCATAAAATAAAATATTATAAATGTCATAATTTCATAATGATGGACATTAATGGTCATATAATAGAACATTGTACTATTATAAACTATAATTACTCATAAAATACAATTTTTTCATCTTTTATTATAATTTTATTATCCATTATTATTTTATTTTTAACTTTACTTACCTGGTTTTTGTTTTACCATTGTAATAAATAAATTTAATGATAATATTCATATTGATCAAAAATAAAATGGAAATAATTTATAAATTTGGACCATCTAAATCAAAATTTAACGTTTATTTTTCAAAATTGATATCATATAATTTTAAGAATTTAATTTAAAATTAAATTTTCAAAACACACAGAAAAACTGTTTTTTGAAAAAATACCATTTTTTTCTATGAAAATATTTGTATTCAAAATTCATCCATGAAGTTTATTATAATGTAAATAATGGATATAATACCTCTAATTTTAATTTTTAATAAATTTTAAAAAAAAATTTACTTTCAAATGGTTGAAATAAAAATAATGTTTACATAAAAAATCTGACTTTTTCATTATTCACTGGAAAATCAGTCTTTTCAGAAAATAACAAAAAATGAAAATAAGATAATTTTAAAATTACAATTTCAAAAAATAAGTTAACTTTATCAATTAAATATTATTATATTTTAGAAAATGATTTATATTTAGTATCCAATATAAATTATTAAAAATCACTTTTTTAGGAAAACATATATTTGAAGAATAAAATGACTTTACTAAAAATTGTGTGTCTTTTAATAAGAATTAATACATAATTTTTTATTGAATGTGAAATTAATAAATATTTTATAATATATTTAATATTACCCACACACAATAATTAAATTGATATGTTATAACGATCGTGTTAGAATAAAAATACATAACAGTGTATTGTGATTCATTTAAGATCAACGTTGTGTGAACTGTGAGCTATAAATTAAATTTCATATATTATAAAATATCAGTGTGTTGAAAAATTTATTTTTGATATTTTCATACAATATTAATAATGGTATAATCATTTTTGTTATTTGGGGATTTTTTTAATAACACTCTAATAGAGTAAGATTTATCTCATTCTCCCAAATTTTTTATTACTGATTATTGAAGATCTCTTCTTGGGATAAGTGATATCAAAATAAGGTACATCAGTATACCCTGAGAAGGTTCATGTTATGATTTATTATGAGTTACCCATGAATTTATTTTAGATTCATATTTTCTTAGGTTTGGTATCTTACTATAAGCGGTTTATCAAGGAATTATCCCAAATAGAAATGTCAATAATGTTCATGACCAAGATAGGGGAGAATTTCATGTTGTTGGATTCTGGTAAGAAATAATTTTAGGATAAAAAAGTTAGGTAGAAATATTAACTGATACAAACCATTCTTATTCTATGTAATGAATTTATATTGGATTATTTCTCTTTAATAGTTTGGTTTGGGGATGTTCTAATGCAAGGTGAGCATGTAGATACCTATGGGTTAAGGCGGTTGAGGATTATTTAGTAGAATTATCCAAATCATGGTCTAGAGTTAGTGGTAGTAGTGTAGGTTTGAAGATATTGGAATCACTATTTATTAGGTGGAAGGTTTATAGTATATAACAACCCTAGGGTCTGGAAGTATATATTATCCAAACATGAAATAACCTTAATAATAGAAGGTGGGTTATTTACCTTCATTATTTTAAATAATATACTGAATATTCCTCTAGGAAAGTGAATGTCATAGATGGGGCACTATTTATTAAGGCTTTAGTATAAGTGGCTAGTAACATGTGGCAGTTTATGGAAAACTTTCCTGAGATTCACCTTGATATGCAGAAGTATTAGGAGAGATAAACCCTAATGTCTTTTATTATTTATTCATCACTTATTGAGATAGTGAAGGAGAGTCAGTTATGTGACTGAGATTGTTTGGTGAACATGTAAAATATATATGGTGGGGTGGTTCTACTAGATTAGTCCCTAAATATTTAGAAGTATATTTATATTTGAGATCATGTGGAATTCAATATAATCATTCATGGGGAGTGGATATTGGATTCACATGCCACAATATGATCTATTTACTCAGGTATTTCCAAGAAATATCATGACATTCAAAGAAAGCACTAGTGTCTATGGATCATGAAGGAAATATCATGTTCCATTTTTTGATGCTTAACCTATCAATAGTTGAAAGAAAAACATTAATGACTAGAAGGTATTTGTAAGTATCTACCCATTCTTGAGTGGAAGTTAGATGATGGAATTTTTAATAGTAATTTTTAGGTTATCTCGTGTGAATAATGTGGTGTGGGTTATTAGTAAATATTTAAGGAAGTTCAAACATTTCTAATTGATTGGGGATAACTATTCCAAAAATTAACTAAGTTGGTTTCATATTTGGAAGATATTTCACCTCTATGGGGTGCCTAAGATCATTGTATATTATTGAGATTCTAGTTTTACATCACATATCTAAAAGTCATAGTGGGAGGTAGTTAATGTGAAGAGTATCCTAAGAAATATGCACAATATTTTGTTGATCAAATATCTATGTGTACCATCTAAGTACATAAGGACATAATTTAAGAAATATCCATTGATTCTGGGAGTTCACGGGAGAACCATCTTATTATTTTTAAATGTACCTATAACAACAATTATTAGAAATTTATTTATATAGAAACTTTTAATGACTTCAATGTTATTCCATGATGATCACCTCTATATGGATAAATGAAGGGTGATCATTTATTTATTGGATGAATCTCAAGATTAAGACATCAAATAATATTTAATTGATCAATAATTGAATAGTGGTCTCTCAAATAAAGAAAACATCTTATGATGACCACTAAATCCATTCTCTAATATTAGAGGTGGGTGATCCAAGATTCCTTAGAGTGTCTACTAAAACAAAATATCATCATATTTGGAGAGAGGGGACGTTATTTTATGAGTTCATAGGACCATTCTAGGTTTTAAATGATACAATTACAATAGTGTATCATTTATAACAACCTCATAGATATAGTTCTAGGAATGATGTATTATATATATCTCACCTTCAATAATACAATCCTAATCCATCTCTTGTGATCAACATTGATGTTTTTTAGGTAGATTAAAAGTCACCATTAAATTAAATAATATTTCATATATTGGATTGGAATGAGAATACTCTAAATGGTAAGGTATTCCATGTTTTATTTTTTTGTGGTGGAATGTGAAATTTTAACAGGGAACTTGGGAGCGAGTGTCTGATAAGAAATTTTAACATCAACAGTTTTTACCAATGAGGCTCTTAGATGATTTTAGGTGAAACGTAGGGATATACTCTTATATAGTGAAAGTATATAATACCCCATACACATTGAGATATGATTTAAATATAATTTTCCCTAATACTAATGTATTGAGATTATTTTAGAGTGTTTGAGGTGTTAACAGAGGTTTGAGGGTATATTTTAGGAGAATAGTCATGGTGTCAAGACTTTTGTCTTGGTGACAGAAGCCACTAGGTACTAGGTGGTCTAGTATCCATTACATTGTGTTACTAGGTAGTAGGGGTGGAACTAATGTACTAACAACCTCATGGTGGACTTAGATTAGGTGCATGATGACGTATCAAGTACCTAGTGGATCCTGACCAGGTACCTGATAGGTTCTATTATATTTATTTAACATTAATTCATTAAAGTTAATTATTATAAAATATTGTTAAAATGAGGATTTTACCACATATATTTCCATATCAAAGGTTGATTCCTCCTTAAATTATCTCTATTATTCAATACTAAGTTCCAGATTCATCTAGTTTCTAATCATATTTGCGTGTCCTTAATTACACTTTCCCACAATGTGCTAGGATACTGCCTTCCAATTTATATTATTTAACTCTTTCATCATTTTTTATTATTTATGCCCTCAATTTATGAATTTTATTTATTCTCCATTTATATCAAAAGTGTCGATATCATTCAAAATTATTCAAAACCCAAATCTCTCCTAAATCATTGTAAGTTTTCCCCTTCATTCATTTTTGTTTTAAGAAGTGTTTTATAAATCACATGAAATATGAGAAGTAATTTTTTTTACTATTCATAGTAAATTGATATAAATTGAAATATTTAACTATTGACAATATTAAGAATATAGATATATCCATGAGATATCCCTTGAGTGAGGGATATTGATTCTATAGTCACATTTTACCTTTATGTTTATGAGATATATTATGCGGCATTGAATTTGGACCTGAGATGGATGACTTATACTTGAGATAGAACCATTTTAGCCTTATGTTTTTTATATACCATTCAATGATAAGTAATTTTATGGTAAAAATATAGGTTTTTGGTAGGTTACCCTAAGAAAAAAAGTATATGTAGGTTAGAGTCTTTGTGATAATTATTTTTATGGTGTTAAGAAAATTTTAATGTTGTGTGTTTGGGCACAAGTGGTAAATCATTCACTATAATGAATTATTCGTTGTATATTTTCCACCCAAGGCATATTCGTGGTTCTCATTCACTATGAGTTTGATTAATTAAATCTCATCAACTTTAATAGATCTAGTGGTCGATCATTCACATTGATGTATAAGTATTGGTGGTAGATCATCCATGTAGAGGTAACTATTTTTGGTGTATCATCTATACATGACATGATATAAGTATTTCATCCTCCAAGATAGATGTAAATGGTTATATACTATCCACATAGAGATGGTGATCTGTGGTGTGTTTTCCACCCAAGTTATTTGATACTATTAGTTCCTCATACACCTATGGTGAGTGTATCAATGGTCCATCATCTTCTTGGAAACTGGTATCAATGTTATATCATCCACCTTGATATTGTGATTATTATTCCCTATCCCCAAATAGACTTTAATTTTTCAAAAAATTCCCACATATAAATTTTTTACAATGTAATATGATCCACTATGTGAGAGATATATGTGTTTTCTAATCCACTCATAAAATGTATTTTTAGTGTCAGATCATCTACTCAAAATTTTTATTGTTCATTTATCATTTAACTAATTATTTGAGTTGAGGTATATTATCCATTAGTATTTATTGATACCTCATTCACCAATTAAGGTATCATTCTCCATTGATGTTAAATTATTGAATGATCATTCACATGGATGGATTGTGATTATGATGCATTATTTATCGTGAAGATGAGATGAGTGATATATCATTTTCCCCCAAAATCTGTGTAGAATATGGGTGTATTATACCATTATATTACATACTAAATAACGTATAGTTTCACAATTTTTTTATATTGAGGGTTCCAGGATATAATGGGTTATTTATTTGTTTGTATTTTTCTTAATTATAAAAATTCCATATCAGACATGAAATTGAATTTAAAATAATTTTTAGGGACATAATTGGTGGTGGCCTATAGTGTTTTACATGCATCCTACTTGGTAACCTCTATACCTAATTATTAATCATGTTTTAAGGCCCAGGTAAGGGAAAGGTACCTATAGCTACTGATGGTTGAGTTGGTGGAGCTTGATCAATGATTGGAGAAGAGACTGGGCTAGGAATTGAGACCATTTTTTTTGTAGAGGGGTCATTTATTTTGGTTACATTTATACATATTTTTATATAATATAACCATGGGAGATTATATGTTGTAATTATTTTTGTTCTGAACCGGAAACAAACTAGAGTAATTTGATCTTTTTTGACACCGAATGTACAGTTCTTAAAAGTTATCATCAAAACATAATTACGATTGTTTGAATACTTAAATATAATTGTTTTGGAGTTGGTTGATGGAGCAAGAGGTTTCAAGGGGTTCTCCATGAGGTTTTGGAGCATCGGGCCTGAAATGCCATGTTTTTAAGGGTTTTTATAGGACATGTTGTTCATATGAAACCATAAAGCCCCTGGATGAAGACCGTGTGGCTTCATAAGGTATTAAAATCAAAAGCGTATGTGTTATGCATAGTTTATCCAAACCTTGAACCTATCCCATATGAGTACTGTCACTTATGTAGTACTTAAGAACTATTCACTGCATGGTTGGAAAATGAATTTCAAACCATGCGGCTATCCCATGAAGGGTGACCAAAATGTCTAGTAGAGGGTTCATGTTTAGTGTACAATTTACCAAACCATGAGGAAGAAACCATGCATGTTTAACTATTTTAAAAATTTAGTTAATTTAATTAAAATTAAAAGAAAACAAAATAAAACCTCAAGCTGCCCATTTCTCTCCCCTGGCTCGCAACACACCTCCCCCACTATTCTCCTCTTTGAGCCACGTGACACCCCCTCTCTAGCTCCACTTCAATCGAATATATCGACCAGATTTCATCAAAAATATTGGTTGACATCTCATGGGTTTGTTAAAGGCTTCTCAAGACTCCCTTGTTTGCTTTCTGGAATCTATCACCAAAGCCAGAGCTGATTGGTTCAATTCAGCTTGTCGTTATCACTTTGGGATCTTTTGATGACTCTGTGAAGCCTTTCACTCATATAAATAGTTATGTGAATATATATATATATATATATATATATATATTCCCTCATGGATTGGGGACTATGTGCATTGTATTAAGTTTTATATATTTATATATATATGTCTGAATTTATATGAATGCAAGTGTGGAGTGAGTCTGAGTTTCCATCTTCAAGTATGTCAAGATAAAAAGTGTTTGGATTCCTTCCACTTTGAAGTATTGTCTCTTTCCTTTTTCCATTAAATTTAATAATTCATTAATTAATTCCCTTCGGACATTAATTGATTTTTTTTCGCCATGTAGGTTAGTTTTTATAAAAATGTTTCAGTTAATAAATTTAATTAAATGCTTAAATGTGATAAATGATTTTTTTATAATAATCTCATGTTTTTTTAATAAATCCCCTGAAACATTGGTTCACTGTATTCACGATAAAAATCATTGTTTAGAAATTTATTCTTTCACGGTTTATTGCATTGATATTTTAATATGCTTTTAGGTTATGACTGATAAATGGCATGTCAGTACATTGGCCTATTATATAAATTGGAATTACCAAAGTAGGTAATTTCACTTATTCATTGACACCTCCCACTACTCATTGATTTTAATAGATTGATTGATATGGTTTAGTAAATTGAATGAAAATGGTCTTAAATGGAATATCCCCAAGGGATGGTAACACCACTTCCTTTGTTATTCATTATAAAATGTTTGGTATAACATTCAAGGTTTTAAATGAAATTGGAAATTATATATCTTAGAACATAAGAGGTTACACCTGATGTATTAAATTATGAATATTAACATGTCTATTAAAATGTTTATGAGGTATTTCCTTAGGCATTATAGTATAAATGTAATTATGATTATAATTGGATGTATTTAACTGAAAATAAAATGAGGTACAACCACATGGATCACATCATAAATGTGATTATACTTATTTTTATATGTGGATTAATAAATATGTGTTTGTGAGGGTTATCGTTTCCCATGCCAGTTATAAATGTGCCTTTAAAATAGGCTATGATACGATGGTATGGGAGGTTTAGATGAGCATATAGACTCATGAACCCATACATCGGTGTTGGGTATAAAGCCCCTTGTGACTTTTTAGATACGTTATGTACTTTTTAGCACCACATTACTTCTAGAGTTTTTCTTTGGCATTCACAGTTTCCATCACGAGTGACGAGGGTGATGACCTCCACTCTATCGGGATGTTGTGATGACTACCCTGTGAGTATAGATTATCTGATCATAGACTGGTGTTGGATACATGTGTGTTACGACCTGATCCACTCCAATATTATTATTATATATATATATATACATATATTACACTTACTACCTAGTGAGTAGAGCTTATCAGCTCATAGATTGTCATTGGATGCATGTGTGTTACAACCCAATCCCTCCCGATATATATATATACACACACACAAATATATCTTTGTATCCATATATACTATATATATATATTGACATGATCATACTCTTATTCTAGATATGATATTGAGAAGGTGTAACCTTTAGGTGTAGTGACATTAGTAGGTTACCTTTAAAGTATATCCATGTTCCTTGAGTGCAATTATTTGATTAGGGTTGTACCATGTTTAGGAATTTATTATCATTATTACATGTATAAAATTATTAGTTGTTATTATTCCATGATTCCTTAGTTATTTAGCATGATTTCTTATGTACAATGGTTCAATGTTATATAATGATTATGTGTTTGATGCTTATAATAGAAAGTTTTTCATTATTTATACATGGTTTTTTCATGGACTGAATAGATAGTGGTTGTGAATAAAAAAACCAATTTTTGATTATACGGTCTATAGGTACCTTATGACTAGGAAAGAGTATCCCATATATTAAAACCATATTTAGAAATATATAGTAATATATTTTTTGGATCTGGTTAAAATGTGAAGCTTGTTAAATTAAAATTATAATGTATATTATTTGTTATTAAAGGGAGTAAAATGCCAAACGTTAAAGTGTATGGGTTCTTTACAGGTCGGTAGGTGGCCACCCATATTATTGGACCATTTTTTTCAAAAGTGTTTCGTTCTGAAATGGGATTTTATTTATATTAATGGGATAAAATTCTCAATCCATGAATTGTATGTGTGCTTCATGAATTGGTAAATGGAAACCCATAAAATGTAACTGTATGATTTATTTTTAGAATTTTTTGCATGAAATTCTATTTGTTTTGAATCTAAAATTAACCATTTATCATCTAAAAGTGAACCAATGGACCCTAGTAGGTCAGTTGGGGGCATGCTTCCTATGTGATAACCAACTACGGATGTTTTGGGACTTAAAACCACTGAGTAACTACTATTGGGTTATATTCTGATGAACCAAGGTTGTCTTATGGGACCCTTATAGGTCACCTTATCTATAAAAAAGGAATATATTTTTTAAATTACCTATTGTATATGGGATGTAAATAAATGATTAAATTTCCTAAAGGATGTTTTATGAAACTTGCCAATTTTTCACTTGGGGTGTTAGCTTAGTCATATACCTTGTATTTTTATTTTAAAATAGTACTTGTGTTTTGAATTAAATATTTTGACTCATTTAAGAGGTTAAATTTTATTAAATGTAAAGGGGTTAGAAATGGAACCCTAGGGGGTTATATGTATTTAAAACCCTCTTGAATGATTCGTTTGAGTTTCTACATTGAGTTTCCTTGGAACAGATGTGTGAGAATTTTTCGTTGGCATTATTTTCTTCAGAAATAGATTAGATGATTGGATTTTTAGTTTGGTGAAATTTAGTTAGCATGGAATAGTTTTAGGTACAATGTATTTTCTTTCATAAGGGTTATCCTATGGAAGGTAACACCCTTGAGTTTTATTTCCTTGATAAATCCTATGAGCTATTGGATGTTTGATGAAGTTTGGGTGTCATTGTACTTTGCAGGTTATCTATCTTTTCAATGAAAACCATATTCAAATCGGTGGACATGGAATCTTTGTCCTTGTTATGTGCTTGAGCCTTGAGTAAGTCTCATTTTTAGATGTTTATACATGCCTTGTTTATGGTATTCAATTTCATAGGTTGTTTCTCCCATTGTTCTTTTTGGTGATGGATGACTAGATATCACATTGTCTAGGATTAAGGTGGTACATAGAAATATATCATTGGGATTAATTTCTTATAATGACTATTTGATGCTTAAATTCATAAGGAAGACAACCTGTGGATAGTATTCAGGATGTTTCTATTGCTTCTAAAACCTGAGGATAGTATGTGTTCACGTATGTGGTGTCGTCGAGTGTTTAATGGTATAATATACTTGTTGAATTCGTTGAAATATAGGATCCTTGTGCTGTTGTGTATGGTGTAAGGTCATCTCTAGAGTAGAGTGACATGAGTATTAAATAAACAGGTTCATCCTAGTGCTTCTGAGGACTATCTCAAAACATGGGTGTTTTGACACACCGGATAGTTCAACATTGTCTTTCATGTCAAATGCTTTGGCATAGTAAGAGAGACTTAAGGGAGTATCACGTGTATGTTTAATGTGAATATGGAGCAGTTCTCTCATGATCAGCTAGTCTATATCTTCTCTATCATCGATAAGGACACTCCAATGGTGGGGGAAATCACATTGATTCTAGGGGTTTTTTTCTCTTCCAAGTAGAATGAACGCATCATGAAGGACCATTTTAAATTGATTATTTTTCATAGAATCCCTTAGTGCTGTTGGTTTTTTATGTGTCAATGCTTTCTCAAAAATGTGATGTTGAAATGGTTGGCTTTGTGATCAACCATTGAGAAAACATCAGTGGACTTGGTTGGACTTTGGTGGTAATTCTTGAATGATAATCAAATTCCTTGAGTGATAAAGGAATCATGGTTTGGGTGATGATTCATCAGCAGGTGAAGCTGAGTTCCTTTCAAGAGAAGTCATCCAATTTTGATTTGACTATTCCTTTATCTAGTATTTGGGTTTGATTGACTGGAAACCATTTAAAACCTTCTAGTGTCTTCTGATAAGTGATGATCATGTCCCATATCTTGACATTGTCATTGATTTAATAAGATAGTGATGATCTTATGCCACACTAGAGATTAAAATCTATTGAGATTGTTGGGTAGTTTTCTCAGGGTTGTAGATTAGATGCATGGTCTTTAACAAGGATTGGTCAGTTATGAGTGATGATTCATTTCCTGTGAAGGAATTCCTTTAAGAGACTCTTGCACACTAATCATTTCTTTTGACTCGACCTCCTAGAAGATGTAGCTCAAGGTTTAGTCAAGGATCTAGTATGCACATTGTGTCCTAGTACCAACATTTCACTCATAGTATGGATTATATAATTCTATATTTAGTTCCTTATACCCCCATTTAATGGAACCTAATTTCATCACCTAATTTTTTGGGCCATGAGGATTTGTTATATGAAGGGTTATTATTTCAGTGGGTCTTGATCTGAGTCAGCCCCTTGTTCGTGCTGTTTCACAATCGTTTAATGTAAAGGTGATAGTTTTTCTTGGGAACATCACCAGAAGTTGAGTACGAGATTTCGTGATTGACCTTGTGGTAAATTCATGGTGCCTTTAAGAAAGGATTTGTTGTTCAGTTTAAATACTCTGGTTGTTTGATATGAGTGTTTTTCAGAATGGTACGTCAGTCAGAGTGGATCAACTCTCTATCCCTCTTTGTAAAGAGTACAGTTGGTGAAGGACCCTATCTGGCACATCATCAGATGGATAAAAGTTTGGTTTGTGTTGGATGGGGATTTCCATGAAAATATAGCATGACATGGGCTTATAGGTCAATGGGAAATTGACAGTTTCACCGTTTCAAATCGTGTCCAAAGTGTCGTTAGAAGACTTATGGGAGTACGCTGTTGGACATTCTGGCAGTGGTAAGTGTCATGGATTAAAATTGAACCTCTTAAATGTTAATTTTTAAGGTGTTAAGTACCTTTATATAGATGTTTAATGAGATGATGATGTGATTTTTTATCTAGTTTAATGGGCCCTGATAATTTTTGTCTCTGTGTTTTGGTCAGAAAAAGAGCATTGGAACGAGTTCTAATGGATTAACTGTTGTGTTATTAAATTATGATCATAGGTATATTGGATGTTTTTAAATGAAATGTGACATTTGAACAAATATTCAAGTCCCATTTAGGTTGGTTGATGTTTACATTGTTTCTAAAGGATTCTCAAGGATGAGCAGTTCTAATGTGGGAATGTTTTAGTGATCTATGTTTTGAACAAGATGAAAAATCTAGAAAAATTTGAACCTTTTCATTTACAGGAAGGACCATTATTAAAAATGAGCTTCATAAAAAAATTTTGAAGTTGGAATACTTCAATTTATTTTTGCTGGAATTTTTTGGAGACTAGAGAAGTTTCATCGGTGTATTGATGATTTTCAAGAGCATCAGGCCCGAAAAAAAGTTTTGAAGGGCCTTTATAGGGCACACAGTTCATATAAAACCATGCGGCCTTAGTAGAAAACTATTTGACACCAGCTGGTGTGAAAATTCAAAGTGTATAGGCTACAAATAGTTTATCCAAACCATGTGCCTAGCATGCATGGGTACTTCCACATAGGAAGTACCTAGTAAGTACCTAAAAACTATTCACTACACAGTTGGAACACAACTACCAAATAGTGTGGCTAACCCATGAGGGGTGCCCTAGCTGTCCAGTAGAGGGCGCATAGTTGGTGCACAGGTTTCCAAATGGGGTATCCAAAACATTTCTTAGAAACCTATTCTAAAATGTGATTAATTGAATTGAAATTAAAAGAAATGAAATTAAACCTAATACTACATCATTTCCTGGGTTCGTAACACACCTCCCCCTTTGGGCTCCCCTTTTAGTTGTGTGACACCCCCCTCTCCGGCTCCTCTTCGATCGATAAAATACACTGTATTTCTTAGAGATTATTTGTTGAGGACTCATGGGAATGAGAAATGATTCTAGGGACTCCCTTATTAAAGTTTTGGCATCTTTTACTGATGGCGAAGCATATTGGTTCGATTCACCTTGTCATCGTCACTTCTGGTGTTTTTGATGACTTAGTGTAGGCTTGCGCTCATATAAATTGGCCTAGATACACACACCCACACCCACACACACATATATATTCCTTTTATATATTCCCTAATACCGAGGGTAATATTTCCATTGGAATAATGGATATATATAAATATATATATTATATATATGAATGTATTTGCGTGCAATTATGGAGTCAATTCGAGTTTCCATTGTCGAGTTTGTCAAGTATAAAATTGTTCATCTTGGTTCCACTTTTAGGTAGGATCAATTTCCTTTTCCCCTTAAATTTATTAATGCATTAATTAATTTAATTTTCACCTTAATTAATGTTTTGGCTAATTATGGTACTTTTTTTAATATGTTTCCTTTGAAAAATTTAATGAATTCCTTAAATGTGATAAATTATTTGTTGGATAAAAAGAGATTTTTTATAATAAAACCTATCCAAAGGAGGTGTGATATCTTAAAGATAAAAAGTAATGCTATCAAATTTATTCTTATTTGGCTAATTGCATTGATGTTTCTTTATTCTTTGAGGCCATTTGACCCACAAGTCTAGTTACCAGTTTGATGGTAAGATGAGTTACTACGTTGTAAATATATACATGTATGACCCATATGCCATATCTTGTAGAAATTTTTTTATAACATTGTGGTTAATATTTACATTGAGACGGTTGATAGATTTTATGACCTTATTTTTATTACTATTATTTTGAGTTGATGTTTCTAGATAGTGCATCCACTTAAATTTATAGATGTTTCTACCATAGAGGGAACAATATCCCCATGAAGTCCATTAACCCTTACTTCTAGTTGAAATCATATGTTATATGGATTGTATCACTTGATGTACATAAGACTCTAGTTTGGAAATATGGTAGTTAAAACTATTTAGGATGTTACATGAAATAATTTCACAAGTGAATAATAGATTAAAAATTATACTTTGATAATTAATATCATCTTTAGTTGAATAAAAATTCTAAAATGCTTTTGAAATTACTTATTATAATCAAAAAATTATTCTCATCTCTATATGTTTTTTCTGTTTAATTGGTTATACTAAATTCAAAAGTAAAATATAAATAAGATAATTTTACAAAACATTATTAATATATATAAAATAAATCATCTACTTTCCACATCCATACTAAATATAATTATATCAATTATATATTATAGAAAAAATGAATTTAAAATTGATTTAGTTGGAGGAAGGGAGTCATTGAGATCCAAAAAAATATAATTCATTCAATAAAATATAGAATTTCTCATTACTAAAATAGTAATTTGAATAAACTATGATTTTATAAATATATAGTTGTCTAAACTTATTGAGATCTTAGAATTTGATTTCCACGTAGTGATAAATGAAAGTCATTCTCATTGAAAAATATAAAGGATTTGGAGTCACCAAACTACCTTGGGAAGGGCATTAGGGAAAAATTTATTTAATTTAAGGGAAATATGATTGTTAGATATTAGGATATGGGTAAATGGGTGAACATATATGAGAATAAAGGGAATAAAATCATCTATAATGGTGGTTTTATGGTATGAAATACTATTGGTAATTTATACCATTAGTATATTTGAATCATCGGTATCGAGCACCATATTCCTATTTTTTATGAAAACAATAGATGTTGGGTCCCACAATAATAGTCAACAAAAATTTTGGTTATATATGTGATGAAATGGACCCAATACCCTATTGTAAAAAAATATGATAAGAAGTTGTAAATATGATGGGTTATAGTCTCCTAGAAATACCCTGACTATTATATTGATTATATTAGTAATAAAAAACATTAGAAATGAAATGTTGAATTTTTAATAAGAAATATACAGAACATTGGGAGTATTCTATGTCAATGCACACAAAGTAATCGAGTTGTATGATAGGAAAGAATCCCTCTTGATGGGGAATCAGGGTTGATTGTGTTTATTGAAAAGACTTAAGGTTGTTGACAATGGTTGGTTGAAAAAAATGGAATGAAGAGATAGATTTGATCTCACACAAAGCATGAATGAAGACTTCAACCAAGGACTCATACAAAAAATCAATACAGAATCACACCAGGAACTAACAAAAAGAGATAATATATAATCTCACTAGGGACTCGCACAAAGCGTGAATGCAGACTCGCTCCAAGGACTGACACAAAGCGTGAATGTAGACTCACACTAGGGACTCACACAAAGTGAGAATGCTGATCTCTGTTCACATATCAAAAATGATGAACTAGGTTCACAAGGTTCGAATATTGAATGGAGGATTGTGAAGTTCAAATGATGAATTGTGGTTAATGAAGCACGAATGCTAATCTAGGTTCATGGGGCATGAATGTTGGATAATGTTTCATGTAACATGAACATGAATCACAGAAGGAGGTACATGGAGTGAAAATGTGGAATATGGGTTCAAACCAAGAACTCACAATTGGAGGATTATTGGAGTGAAAATGTTGAACATGACTCGCACTGGTGAATCATGCTAGAAGGTTTTTGTAGTGAAAACATGAATCATGTCATGAGGTTCATTGAGCACATGATGGAGATGGAATAGACAGTTGTCTATGATTTGTGTACATAAGGTCTAATATTTATGCTTATAAATTTCTACTAAATCTTTCTTAATCACCAGACAAGTATTTCATAAAAAAATTAATCTGAAGCAACATAAATGAAGGAAGTTCTTGGTGAGGACTCAAAAAAGATGTTCGCATAGTGGATTATCAAAGGAGGTTTGTGGAGAGGAATTAAAATGGAATTTACATTGAGTAAATTGTGATCATGATCCGAACTTTTTTTTGAAAGTTAAAATTGGGTTTTCACTAAGGGTTCCACTACTAAAAAAACTGGCAAGGGAAGCACTACCCTTTTATCAGTGATAAAAAACACTGATAAAGGGGGCCTTTATCAGTGCTAAAAAAATCTCTGATAAAGGGGAACATTTAACAGTGCTAAAAAAGCCCTGATAAAGGCCCCTCTTTATCAGCACTTTTTTAGTGCCCCTTTATCAGCGCTACTAAAAGAAGCGCAGATAAAGAGGGGATTTATCAGTGCTTTTTCCTACTAGTGATAAAATTTATGTTTCAAAAGAAATCATGAAAAATAAATTATTGTTGTATACGTATATTTATATTGATATAAATATAATATATATTTTTTAAATATGTTTTAGATACGTATGAATAGACTATTACATTTAAAATATAAGAAATTTAGTGAAAATGGCTTTAAAATATTTAAAAATATATTATTAATTAATTATTTTCTAATTATTATTGATTAAAAATCATTTAATAACAATTTGAAGAAACAAAAAAATCAAAAAATAATAATAAAAGATCTAAAATAAGTTGAAAATGTAACTCAAACTTCAAACGACCATAACTTTTGATCCGAGTGTCCATTAGTGCCCTACAACAAATAAAATTGAAGCCTGCGATGAGATCTACGCGTTTATAATTCAAGAAAAGCTTTTTTACATTTTTAGTGGCCAAAAAAGGCCTAGAAGGCCTCCAAAACTGAGTTTTTAGTCAGGATACCCCAATTTTTTAACATTAAAACAGATATTACTTCTGATCCGGATGTCTGTTAGGCCTGTACCACATATCATATTTAATATTGTTTCATTTTCTTCGATTTGACTAGTTCTGGAGTTGAAATGGTCTTCTGGATTATAATTTATGGTCGTTTTAACATTATATGTCTTTTCAATTTCACATATATATGTATTTATTCATAAATATATATGTGTATATGTGTGTGTGTGTGTTGTATATATGTATATATGCATTTATTTATTTATTTATAAAAACACATAAAAAACATATCTCATAAATATATTTCAAACTAATCTTATTAGTATACATTAATTTAAAAATAAATATACGGATAAAAAATATAACTAAAAATTTATATATAAATATATATTAATATATATTAATATAAGAATGAATATATATATATATACTAATATATGAATAATTATATTTATCTTAATATGACTATATCAATATACAAATTAATATAACTATATATATATATAAATAAATAGATATATCATTAAATAGAAAAAAATGAAATGGCTTAGTGATAAAGGTGCAGCTGCGAAAGGGGGAAGGTTGCGGGTTCATGTTTAGGTGTAAGCAAAGGGGTGTGCACATTTGAGGATGTGTAGGAAGGGAAGAATGCGGGAGAGTGTGAGGGGGTCTACCTAGCACTGATAGGGGGGTCAAGCATTGTTAAAAGCTCCCCCCGCATTACATAATTATTATTTTACTTTTATCAGTGCTAAAAAAAGCGCTGATAAAGGGTTCTTTTATCAGTGCTTTTTTAAGAGACGATAAAAGGGGCCTTTATGAGTGCTTTTTGGAGCGCTGATAAAAGGGACACCCTATATCTTCACCACGGTTAAATGCTCTTTTTTAGCGCTGTTTATTGACTTTTCTTACACTGATAAAGGCCATATTTGTAGTATTTTTTTCATCAGGGATTCACACCAAGGGTTCGCACTGAGGGTTCATGCAAGGAGCTCATGAAAATAGGGTTCACATCATGTGATCAGAACAGTGGTCCTCACTAGGATTTCACACAAGGATCTAGTGAAAATAAGGTTCATGATGGGCATTTGTTATAGGGGTCTGTGCAATGGATCATGCTAATATTTCATGAAAACAGTGAATAATATTGGCCTCAGGTTCTTGCGTAAGGGTATGTTCCAAGATCTCATGAAAGGAGTTACGTGGTATGGTATCATGTAGGATTATGACCCTAGTTTCTTGTTCACAGAGATTCATTCCTACGTTACCCTATGAGATGTATCAGTTTCATATCTAAATTCAGAAGAAGAAGAAGATGATGATGATGATGACGATGAATAAAAAGGATCTACACTGTTTGAAAATTATTATAGAATGAGTTTATTCATTTCTATATTCAAGGTAGTGAACAGAATGCATGTAATATCTTGATGATCTTTCCAAAGAAGAGGTAAATGTTTTTTTCTATAGTAAAGAGAAGATTGTTCTCGTTTCATGGGAAGTGGAAGTTATATATCCATGTGTTTTCATGGAAGTGAAAGAGTATCCTAGAAATATCTTCTACGAAGAATTTATCTACAATTTATGATTCCTTACTTATTGGTAATGAAGTGACCTATATGTCTATAAACTATATATGTATACTTTACTGATAAGTATGACAAGGAATATAATGAATTTTATCCATTCAACCATCCATAAGCCATAGAAAGAGAGTTATGGAGTAACCCTTAGGAATGTAGTGAGATGATCATAAACATTATAAAGGTCATGAGTCGAGGATTACAAGAAATCTTGGATGAACCTTGTATTTTGGTAGCGATTGTTAAGTGATTTGGTATATTGTAACATTGTTATTGTATGCTCCTTGGATGTATCTCCGTGAGGGTAAACCAAGTAAAATTGATGTGTCTCAGGAATTCTTTCATTTTTATTCATACATTTATTCAGAAAATGGAGAGAAGAGTTTTTTTTCTTAATGATGAAATAAGATCTAAAGGGTTATTTGTTTTAATCCATCATACCCTAATTCAACCCCCATTATAGGGTATTTAACCTAGGAGGGATAAAAATTGGTATCAGTGATAATGTTTAATCTCAGTATTTCCCTCTCAATTTCTTAAAAGGATGTTATTAATCATAAAAGGGTTATGATATTTAATAGAAACAATCTTAAATTATGGATGAATCAGATGAAATACTACATCAGATCTTTAGGAATCAATGTCTTTACAATATAGATGAATTGAATTTTGGCCAAAATCGACAGGGTTGATTTATCTGAAACTAACCAAAGGGAATTAGATGATAATGAAAAAAAATTAATTATTTTTGGGGAGACTTATATAATGAAATATATATAAAGGTTATGTCATCTAATCCATCCAATTATATATTGAAAAAGTTTATAAATATTTATGAGGCTAACTCAAATGTAAGATAAGAATGGATAATTGTTCTTTGGAACACGTACAAAAATCTGATAATTCACCCTAACGAGTCTATTGATGCATTATTTAACTGGGTGAATGTCATTTTGGTAGACATGGGTGGTCTTGGAGAAATTATTGATGATGTAAATATTTTCAAGCGCATCTTGAGAAGACTTCCTCCTCGATTTAATCTAAACGATTCGATATTGGAAGATAAAGATCCAAAGGAGATGAAATTTTATACCTTGCACAATACTATTGTTTTATATGATATGAGAAATGATGATAATAAGTATTTAGAAATGTGGATGTCTAAAAAAGTAGAATTCAAGCCCCAAAAAAAGATCACTATTGATTATGGAAAGGATGAAGAAGATGATGAAGAATTCATGGCATTCCATTCATCAAAATTAAGTATAGGAAAAGTGAAGTCAAAAGGGAAACTCCGACTTTCATTATTTTGATGTGGAAATGTTGTAAATATTATAGTGATGTTCCCAAAAAAGTTTCAAGATCATAATGGGGATAAATTCAAAATTTTCAGGAATAACTCTTTAGCCTATGTGAAAGGAAAGACAAATTTTAATAACATTTTCATCAAAAAAAAATCTTCTTTCAAAATAATATGATAGTTTATAAGAATATGAGGTAGAAGAGTTATATGATTGTAAGGATCCTTATGATGATTTTGTGGTGGTAGTTGTCATAAATTCACATGCAATAGAAGAAAGTGACAATTATGAAGGATAATTCGAAAGAATAGTTGACCTTTAGGTCAAATTAAAAACATCACGTGAAGAGATAGATGATTGGAGAGACAAAATAAAAAAATCCAATAGTGTGGTTCATGATTCCAAACACTTCATACAAGAGATGGATGAAGATATGTCAGAGATGAAAGATGAAATTGAAAGGCATAAATCCCCAATGTTAGAGAACTCCACAAAGGATGTCGAGTATAAACAAAAAATTAAATAATCGAAAAGTGAGATCGATAGTTTGACTAATACTAGAAAAGATAAAATAAAACATACCAAATAACTTGAATAGGATGTGGTTAGTATATGAAAAAATTGAAATATCAAGAGAAAATCTTTATTCTAGTAAATTAGGGTTCAACGGAAAAAATAAAGATAAAAGGATGAATTTAGTGTTCTAGTGAAACAGACAAAAGAGTGTGAGGAAAGGAAAATTATTGATCGAACGAAACAACTGGTAAGGGGCTTTATCGTAATCAAAAATTAGTAATGGTTTATTTGAGTTCACATGATCTCACTCTGGGGATTAATATTGATTTTTGTATGAATCAAAACCGTAAGATTCATAGAAACCAAGGGAAACTAGTGGTCCAGTAATGATACATAGGAATTCACACCACAATATATGTTATTATTGTGGATATATGGGAAACTCACAAAATCAATGTTCCATAGCCATGAGGTACAGAGTGAAACAAGATCAACAGAGGTATCCATACTGATCTCATTTCTCTTAGAAATCATTTTATGGTCACTATTTTAGGTGTAGAATATTCATACATATGATAATATATTTCTCATTATAAATGTATAAAAATGTGCTAATGTGGACTAAATGTGGGCATAAGCAGCAACTATATTTATCATAAAATGATATGAAAAAAAATCAATTTGTATAATTATAGGATGAAAGTGGTCCATCATGCTCTTAGAATCATCAAGAATATCAGTCAATGACAAGGATTAGAAAGAAAAGAAATGAACATGCAGTGGTTTCATAGATTAATTTCAATGAAAAAGATTACACTGGAATATGGATCATTGACAGGGGATACACTTCTCATATGAAAGGAAATAAGTAACATGTTATAGGAATCAGATACAACATGGAATGTGTTGTAATATTTTATAATGATGAAGGCCTAATAAGTATTGGGACAAGAAAATCCATGTTTGGGAGAAAATACATGAGACATAAAAATGTATTTCTTTATGAAGGTCTCAGTGATAACCTATTAAGTGTAAGTAAACATCATGACATATTACATGCCATATTGTTTTCAAAGAAATTACTTGTCATCAAGGAAAATATTATTCTTTTTTTCAGGGAAAGTGTATAAAAGGGAATATCTACCTTGTGATGGGGGAAGAATACATGTGCTTTCTATCTAATGAAGAATAGAACAAGTTATGGGATAAACTAATTTTCCACCAGAGCTAATCATACTTGTAAGATCCGGTTAAATGTAATGATTCTAAATACCTCCCTAGGTTATCATGTGATTTTACTCATACATGAAATTATTTTCAACAAGGTAAGATCACTATAAATACATATAAGGGAAAATAGAAAAGGTAAACAAAAGTTCTTGAGTTGGATCATATTGATGTGTGCTAACTTATTTCACCAAGATCTATTTATAGGAAGAGATATTGTGTTCTCTTAATTATTGATTTTAGTATAATGGAATGGGCTTCAGTCATCACTCAGAAATATGAAGTGTTTAGTTTCATAATAACTTATCAAAGAGATGATGAAAAGAGGGAATTTCAAAAAATATATATAATATTTTAATAGATATTAGAACATAGTTCACCAATATACAAGTAGAGGATTATCTCAATAAAAATTGGCTAAGGCGACATGGTTATGCAGGAAGAACTCTATAGAAGAATGGATTAGCTGAGAGAATAAATCGAATTATCAATAACCTTGATATAAAAATGATCATTGAGAAAGACCATATATAGATGTTTTGGAAAGAAAAAGTGATGAAACCAATATAAACATCCAATAGATCTATATTATGTCCAAAATAAGAGAGGAGACCATATGAGATATGTTATGGAAGGAATCCAATGTTGACGTACTTTCAATTCATCAGAAGCTTGTGTTTCATTATCGAAAAGGAGAAACACTTGAAGATTAAATCTTGTGGAGATAAAGGGATATTTATTGGATAATCAAGGAATATAAAATCATATAAATTATTTAATAAGCTGTTGGGAAAGAAACATGAATGAAATGATGTAACTATAATAGAGAATAAGATGAATCTTCAAAAAATACATGATCTATCTCAGGAGGATAGTGATTAAGAGATAAGAATATCAGGGGATATTCTCATTATAGAGGATGGTTTAGAAGAAGATTTAGATATTGGAAAGGATGATCATAAATCAGTATCTGCAAAAGGCTAAATAGTATAGATGAAATTTATAGACCAAATATAATCTGTTATCGGAAAATTTTAGTAGAGATAAGGGGTGTTATGACTCTACGACAATAATTATTCTTATTATAGATAAATCATAAATGTTTTCATGAAGTATATGGAGAATATAATTAGGTTGAGGATATGAATGAAGTTCTTAACCAAATTGAGAGGAATCAAACATGGGAGATTATGTCGAGAACAAAAAATAGTATTATAATTGGGTCCAAATGGGTCTTTCATAACTACATTAATGAATATGGAACATTGATTCAAAATAAATAATTATTAGTGTCCAAAGGGTACTCCCATAAAGAGAGTATAAATTTTGATGAATCATTTTCACCTATTGCGAGGATAGAGACAATTATATTATTCTCGGCCCTAATAGTGAAAATAAGGATCAATGTTTTCCAGATGGAAGTCAAGTTATAATTTCTGAATGGGGTTTTGGAAGAAGAATATTATATTATGAAACTAGATGATTTTCTAATTCATGGACATGAGAAAAAGGTTTTTTGGCTGAAAAAGGCATTGCATGGGTTGAAGTGATAATTGAGAGCATGGTATTCAAGATTAGATCAGTTTTACAAGAAGCATGATTTTCAATGTGGTGGAGATTATTACAATCTATATGTCGATAATGATAGTAATATAAGGATGATGGTGATGATATATATAAATGACATAATATTTGGAGATCTGATGAAGCATATTGTAATTAGTTTGTGGAATTCCTAAAAAGTGAATTCAAAATGTCAATGATTGGGGAAATAATGTTATTCCTTGATTTAAATGTGAAACAAATAAAAATAGGAACATTCATTTCATAATATAAATATTAAAAGGAGTTTTTAGGATGATTTTAATGGATAATGATAAAGAGATGATGACTTCAGTGGATACTGAGATGAAACTATCATGATATGATGAAGGAAATGCAATTAATATCATAGAATATAGGAAAATCATTGGAATTATATTGTACATGACAATAAAATTAACCAAAAAATTCCACATTCTATTTAGAATTATATAAAATAAATCCAAATGAAACCCACTTTATTTTAGTGAAACAAATAATTTAGTATATCAAGGGAATAGTTGGTTCAGTTTTCTATACAATGAAAAATATCAGCAAGAGTTATTGGCTATAAAGATACAAATTGGTTTAGGTCAAAAGATGATATAAAATTAATGTTAGTTTTTTCATTATATCTTGGAATATTATGTATTTTTTGGATAAGAAAAACAATAGATTTCATTTCATTGACCACCACAGAAGCTGAATATATTTTGGTTACTAAAGCACGCAAATATTTATTATGGATAAAGGATAAAATTGATGATATTGGAGTTGAAGTGAAGTATCTGATCAAAATCAACTAAAATAATTTATGTTCTGTAAATCATAAGAAAAAAACTTCTATCAATCACGTACAAAGAACATTTAAATCAAGTATTATTTTATCAAGGAGATGGTGGAGAAAGGGATTGTGATGTTGGAGTATGTTTCTACAAAACTATAGGTTAAAGAAATTATAAAAAAAGGTCATAAGATATGAATAATTTTTACAACATCAACTAACTCTTGGAGTTTATTCAACTCCCTAAAATTGTAATAGTGTGGATGTGTGACCCCCTCTCCCCGAGGTATGGAATTGTGGCTATAATGGGGAGAAAATTTGTTAATCAAGATAGGGAGAGAAGATGATAAGAGGGATAAATGAAGAAGGGGGATTCATAAATTTTATGCTGTAAATGAATATTGATAAAAGATTGTATATCATGACATATGATGTTAATGATGAAAGAAGTTTAGTGGTTTTGGATTGAAGTTTTTCATTAATGAAATTTTCATTATGCTACTGTTTCTCACACTAAGCATGGAACATATGGAATTAGAGTGTGTTTGATTGAATATATAATCATTATCAGAATCATAACAACAAAATATTTTCTAAAAGACAGAAGATGATTTAATGTGGTGGTGAAATCTGAAGATTTGTCAACAAACCCAAAGGGGGAGTCTGTTAGGGAGAAAATCCCTCTTGATGGTGCTTTTGGTTTTATTATGTTTGTTGACAATGTTTAAGGATGTTGAAAAATCCTAGTTTTCAATAAAATCATGAAGAGTTTGTATTGATCTCATGAAAGCGTGAATGTAGACATACATAAGGTTCTCATGCGAAGATTGAATGTGGAATCATGCCAGGAACTCGCGTAAAGCATGAATGCATACTCCTATTAGGGACATGTGCAAAGAATGAATGAAGTCTCACACCAGGGAATCATGTAATGTGTGAATATAGACTCACACTAGGGACTCCTGCAAAGTTTAAATGCTGATCTAGGTTCACAGAGTATGAATGTTAAACTGGGTTCATAGAGTGTGGATGTTGAATGGTGGGTCGTGGAGTTTTAATACAAAATACAGGTTCATTGAGTGCGAATGATGAATTGGGTTCACATAGCACGAATGATGAATATAGGATCATAGATTGAGGATAATACATCCATTGTGAGGTTTATAGATTGTGATATTTTAATAGGGGTTTGCACTAGGGACTCGCACTAGGGACTCATGCTACGGCGTTCGCGGAGCGCATATGTTGAATAGGACTCACACCAGGGACTTATGCTAGGAGGATCACGGAGCATGAATAGGACTCATACCAAGAGGTTCACAGAGAGCTTGATGGTTATATAATGGATAATAATCCTTCTTTTGTGGAGTTAAGGAGGTGTATTTATGCCTATTAATAACCCATATCTATCCTTAAATTGTTTTATTGTTTTCTTACAAATATTGACCTAAAGCAATGTTCGGGAAGGAGGTTCGTGGAGAGGAATCGTAAAGGAGGTTCACATAGATGACTCATGATGGAATTTATATCGTGTAAGTGGAGACCAATATCTAAGAAAATTAATGTGCAATGCATGAATATGGTTCACAGAAGGGGTTTATTCCATCGATTCATGTTATGAGACATCGCAAACGAGCTTTGCACCAGGGGTTTACACATGGGGTTAGCGCTAGGGGTTTGTTCCAGGGTTCATTCTAGGAGCTAGCACAAAGCACAAAGAAGATACACCCAGGTTCTCATGCAAGGGTATGAACCAAGATCTCACATAATGAGTTACGTGCTAGGGTCTCACACAAGGGTATCACACTATATTCTTCCACATAGAGGTACGTTCCTACATCACCCTGTGTGAAGTATCATTTC
Source organism: Viscum album (assembly GCA_963277665.1). Lineage (NCBI taxonomy): Eukaryota > Viridiplantae > Streptophyta > Magnoliopsida > Santalales > Viscaceae > Viscum > Viscum album. The sequence continues at coordinate 1,402,458,514 of OY728120.1, read as the reverse complement.
CATATCTAAATTCAGAAGAAGAATAAGAAGAAGATAGATGATCTACATTATTTGGAAATACTGGAAGAAGGAGTTTATTCAATACTACATTCAATGCAGTGAATATATGACTTAACATATCTTGAATATGTTTCCTAAGTGGAGGTAATATCTATTTCTATAGAAACAGTATGTTTTTTCCAATTTTCTAGAAGGTGGAAGTGTTGGATCAATGTGTTTTCATGTATGTGAAGGTACATACAATAAATAATTTATAGATTGCATCTATCTAAAATCGAGGATGCATTTATCATTGATAATGAAGGGACATATGTGTCTATAAACTACGTGTGGATCCTTTCCAAAGTATTGATAAAAGGAAGAAAAAGAAGGTGATCCTTTCCACCAGTAGTGATCCATCAAAATATTTTTAGGGAGAGACCCTTGTGAAATCATTGAGATAACCTTAAACATTGTAAATGCAGTGAGCCTAGCCATATATTTGATCTAGCCTGAACCTTTTATTTTGATAATGAACCTTAGTATATTTGTACATTAGCACATATTCAGTTTATGCTCATTAAAAGTAGCCCAATGAGGGTGATCCAAGTAAAATTGTTGTGTCTTGTGCATGCTTTCAATTTTTTTTCCATACATTTCTTCGAGAAAGAGGGAGAAGAGTATTTTGTTTAATGATGATACCAGATCTTCAGGGTCAGTTGTTACAATTTTTTATAATCTGATTCACACCAACTCAGGGTATTTATCCTAGTTGGGCTAGCATGGTACATATATGATTTAAAAAATAAAATATGATCATCATAGTGGGGTAAATTACTAATTTCAAATTTGAACAACATAATAGGACTTTGATCATTACAATAATAAATGGACTTTTGGAACTGTCAAATTATATTTAGGATAGTTAATGAAGTAAAATTTAAGATAAACATATACTATTAGTAAAAAACTAAATATAATTTTTATAATACTACGAAATTAATGTTCAAATCTGGGAACTTAAACGAAGTATATGTTGATATTTTAAATAATGCATGATATAAAATCTATAGTAAGTAACCTAATTTTTATATTAAATTTAAAAATCTCAATTACATAATTTGGAAATTTATTTTTATATAATTGAGGTTATTATGCTAATATGGGTTTCAAAATTTGTAATGAATGAATTTTTATTGTTTTTATAATATTTAATTTTAAGATGAATAATAAAAGTGATGTGTTTAATATACAGTATATTTTATGAAATCAACTTGGTACAAAATTGAGTAAATCAGTTATGATTTTTTAAATCCAAAAAAAATTATTTAACAAGTTAAATATTATGATTAAAAATAATTAATTATTTTTTAAGACATAAAAGAAAATTTCCAGAGAAAAATTTATATTTCATTTTAGTAAAAAATATTTTTCATTTTATATATATATTTTAGAATTTTTTAAAATGAGCACATTTATTTTTTATGGTTAATTAACTCCTCAATATTTTAAAATATATTTTTCTTTAAATAAATAATCTTTTCAATAACTTTCTTCAAACACAGAACCGAAAAAAACATTATATATTAGATGAAAATTATTAAAAAATTATATTATGAATAAAACCTCTAGTAAATAAAAAAACTGAAATCAATTTAATATTTTTCTGTTTAGAGGTTAAATAATTAATAAGGTTTTATATTTTAAAAGGGATTTTTCCTTCTCAAATAACTATTTAAAGTGTTAATATATATCTCTATTAAATGATTAAAATTATAATATATTATTTTTATATATTTTCAGTAATATATAAAAATTAATTAAATTTTAAAATGGTGTGGAATAATATCAAAAAAAAAATTTAATCCTCAAAATCATATTCTATTTATTAAAGTGATTCTCTTTAAATTTTGAATTTTCAATTAAAAAATAAATTTATAATTTTTAGAATTTTAAATAGATAAATATAATTTCTTTTTAAAATTTAATATTTTGAAATTAGTTTAGTACACTTTTTAAAAATTTTATGAAATAACTGTTTTTAAGTGAATATGTAAAATACATTTTTAACTAAAATCGAAGCATTTATGACTATATCAAGAATTAAGGGTAAATTAAAATCATATAAAACACTTTTCATGATAATATATGAATTAATTTGAAAAATATACTTTTGAATTTTCTGTTATGAATTTATAAAGCCTATTGTCTTCAACATAAGTAATATTTCTAAATAAAAGAATATTTTTTTGTCTTTTATTTTAATTAATTTTTTTTTTGTAAAAGTATGTTTTAGTTTTTTTTTAAAATCCAGATAACATTTATTTATTTTATAATAAAATAATTTAAATCAAACAAAAAAAACAATTATAATTTTATCAAACACATAAATGTTAAGCATAAAAATACACCTTTTATAAAAAACAGGTTTTGCATGTTACATGCGCTAAAGATAAAATTATTTTTATTTGTACATATAAATATTATATGATAAAATTAATTTCACATTTGGGAAACTTTTTTCTAGATTATTTAATAAGATCCATTTTGTTTTTTAGTTCAAGGTAAATTACTTGTGTAAAAATTAGTTTCTATGCAAAAAACAAATGAGTTACAATTGAAAATTATAAGAGTAAAGGACATAATAACATGTTGAAAATATTTGTGAAAATGAAAAGATGAGATATTATAGACCACATTTATACCCAAAAAACTTATTTTCCATTTTTATTCTAATTTACATGTTAAAATTTTAGTTTGTTTATATTAAGTTGAAATATTTACAAAATAAGTCCTTCTCACTACATATAAAAGGGGACCCTCACAACCTGGTCATTACCAATAAATAGATTCATTTTATAATTCAAATTATTCTATTTTTTATTCCACTATAATCCACTATAAGATCATTTGTGTTATGTTCGTAAGAGGTTATCTTAATCACTCTATATCCATAGATTCCTTTGACGGAAATCTAAAATTCTCAATGAGATTTAAACTCTTATGTGGATGTTTGGAATTAAGGTAAGGGACATATTTTTCTCAAATTTAATTTCACGAGACATATTCCTTTTTAAGAACCATGACACCTTTATATTGTGTGATAAATTCCAAATTAATGTGTTTTCCCATATTCATTTCATTCATATATTTTGAAGAGATATGATGAGTTTTTTCTTTAAATGAAATTTGATTCAAAAGAAACCAATGATGTAAGGGTTTCTCTTAACTCAAATCCATTAATTTAGTTATAATACATATTTTTGAACATATTTCATATATAATTGATTGCGTCAAAAATAATATATTTATGGTAATTTATTTTTCTCTTGGTGAAAAATGAGTATTTTTACTCAAATATTTCTCCTTGTTATTTTGATATCCAATTATGTGCTATCTCAAGTGAAATTCATATTTTTATAATCCTATTTTCAAAAATAAGTTTTATTACACTTATCATGATGTGAGTTTTCAACAATACAATTTCCACAAAATTACATCCTTTTAAAATAAAATTATTTATCTTCTACTTCACATTTTTTGTGATGACCTTTCAGATATTTAAAGGATTGATTTTTTTATGTTATTTTTGAAATGTAAATTTTTTCCAAAGATTTCGCTTCACTTTTCTAAAAAAATTAGGTCTGTTTTGAGGCTCAATTATTGAAGATTATTTATTAAAGTAAACGTTTTAAAAATATTTTGACTTCACCTTTTTAAATTGTTTTTCAATTTTCACGAATTAATTATTTTCATTTATTTCTAATTATTTATTTTTATAATTCCTTCTCTTAAATGACTCAAGTGTGAAAATGCTGAAAATGGATTTTCATGTGGCCGTGACCTTATGTTTTATGAATATGATAAAAATTATTTCTAAGAAAAACATTGAAAATTAAAATAACATTACTATTTTCCTATAAGTTATTTTTTCATAGAAATTATTTTCCATAAACAAAAATTTAAATATTCTTATGAAATAATATTTTTGGGGTGATTGAGTGATGGGTATCAACCATTTACATTCATGAGGTCAATTTTAGTGATACCATTGAGAAATATGTTGAAATGAATTTTTTCATTCATTGGGTTCTTTATAATGTGATTAATGATTGTTTTCATGTGGAAAACATATGTCAGGATAATGATGGTATTGTAAAAGTGTGTTCCATAAACCCAACTTTATCAGTACTTTTAATTATCATACCATGTGTATATTGAGTTATCCTTGATGTAAAAATTACCTTTATAGTTTATACATATGAGTGTCCACTATTTAAATGGTAATGTGTATACATTATTTGTCATATCAAAAGGTTATATATGTTCTTAGACTATAATGAGAAACTCAAGATACTATGAATTTAATCATAACTATATGTCATATGCTTTAGATAAATCATACTGACTGGACACTGTTGATGTATGACTGTTAGGTGTTGGGGGATAATAAGCATTGAGACTTATTCACATAATGTTTTCACTTCGTGTTCTGTAGTTAGTGAGATCACAAGGATAGACCGTCCAATATGAACACCATAAGTTTTGGGTGTCATTGGATATTCCTATATGTGGAAATCTGTATTATTCTCTATACATGATATCACTATCAATGTGAGATATAAGATCATGTACTTTGATTCAAGGAAAAAACCATAACAATTATGTCCTAGTGAGGTAGCATGTATCTGGTGCATGATTGGTGGTATGACATTGGTTGAATGTTCATAGTGGGATTTTTCACTTATGAGTTGAGGAAGTGATATCTTGAACTTGGGTTATGATGATGGTAGTACCATCATAAATCCATGACCATGGTAGTTGAAGGTATATTCATCCATTTTGATCAAAAAAATAAAGAAAGAGAGGTTGATGTCACAAGTGTGTGTCCTTCTGTATGAGATATCATATGAAAAAGAAATTATATTACACAATGTTTTTCTGTAGAATGTTTTTCATTGCTATGATTATTCCTTATCTCTATAGGGGACTTGATGGGTTTATAAACTCCTCTCTTGGTCTGTGAACACTATTATTTCTATCGAGATAAGGGACTAGAGGGTCACACACAATAGAGTATTCAATAATCTTCCCAATTCATGTGAAAGGTATATAGGAAATGGTGTGTCACACCATAGGGTCTGAGAGTTGTCCATATTTTATCTATCACCGATAAATAAATAAATTCATTTTTATTTGAGTGTCGAATAATTTTATTAAATTTATTTTTTATATTTATTTACATGTATTGATGTAAACACATGGAGAATATTATATGAACAAATATTATTTTAATATTCAAGGTTCATTTAATATTTTTGGGAACAAATAGTCTATGTAATTACTATTTTTTATCACATAATATATTTATTATATTACAAGTAAGTGATAAATTTGTAATTGATATTTGTGATGTAGTCATTTAGTCATAATTATATTTCACAGTTTATATAGTGAGTACTAAAAATTTGGGAGGTCGGGTATCATTTTACTGGTAATTTCATAACTAAATATATATTGTAGGAGATATTCATATGCATGAAAACAATTCAATATGAGTTCTGCATTGCTTCTCTCTTTTATCCTGATTTCTATAGGGAAAATCTATTGATTCAAGTGATCAGATTGAGCTCATCTCCTTGCATCAACGAAACGTCAATGTAGTGTTCACTAGGATGTTGAAGGAATCATAGAATCACCACATTAAAACCTAAAATACAATGATTGATGATTTTCAGGATTTTTGAAGTTATTTTGGAAGAACATGAGGGATTTATCTTTGAATCATTTGTGCAGTGATCACTGATGATAATAAGATGTCAAGCGCAGATTTAGACCAAAAGTGGTATTTTTTGGTTTATATTTTTGTTCTATGAATAATCCATCTGAGATCCTTAGACAATACCATGGATTGGATCACTGGAGAAAGTGAGTTTTGTTCTATGATGATAAAATTTTTAAATCTCAGACCTTCCTGCATCTGTTGCATGGTTATGGTACTAAACATTTGAATTAGCGAGATCATGTGTATTTTTTGAGGTAAGAAAAATTATTTTCCTTCCAATTTAAGTAGATGGATTGCAATTTATCTCATTGAAACAATCAATCTTCATTCGAATAGCCATGTTATTCCCATCCTTTAAATATTATGGATCTAAAGAAGAATTTTTTACAGGGTATAATTTTTTTTATAACACATATTTAATACATATGTTTTTATTTTTCACAACCCTGAATTTAATTTTATGGCCCAAAAAATTATTCGAGCAAAACATATTTATATACCACATGAACAAACCAGAACTGATAGTTGGAAAACCTCTGGATGGTGATCTGTATTCCCACACTGGCTGTGGAAGTTTTTTCAATGAAATAAATTCTTCATCCTATTTTAGAGTCATTCAAAAAAATAAAACAATATAAACATAGAAAAAAGTGGTTCATGTAATATTTTTCAAAATCATTTAGAGGGGATGGTAAAAATGGGTTGGGGCTTCTCTTCTGGGAACAAGACACCCCTATCAACATATTCTTCCCAACTGTGCTCACAACCATTTGTACTCTCTCTTCTAGTCCTCACCTGGATAGGAAGAATACTCTGGAACCTCCCTCGGCCGAGACCAGGCACCTGAAACTAGTCTCCCCGGCACCATGGGCCACCCCCTATCCTCCTTGTTTGGTCTCCTTACTAACCTTCAACTTGATTTAGTGTTGACCTATCTCATCACCACTTCCCTCACATCTCAGTCCAACCATTGCTAGGCCGAAATGGTCGTCACTACGGTCGTCCTGCCTCCTTCTCCTTCCATCCACAACCGTTTTTCCTATGTTTCATCTGAACCCACAGATCCGGAACTATTTCCCTTGTGAGATCCCTCAGTTCCTCCCTTTGACTTCTCTTTGACTAAGATACCTGGAACCAGCAACACACTCGTATTCCAGGCTAAACCAACCACCACTGGTAGCACTGTCCATTTCTCTCGAAGCCTCCTGCCACTAAAAAATGGTTTCCAAATTTCTCAAACCTTGCCTGCTTCTACACTGCCTCAATCGGGTGACTGGACACTCATTTATGAACATTCGTACCAAGCCATCACCTCCTCACAATCACTTGGAAACCACATGGTCATCCCCTGCTTTCCATTTCATGCTTCAACCTTGAGATGAAGTCCCTACTCTAGTTCCAAGGGCCCTGTTAGACCTGATTATCCCCAAAATAAACTGGGGCAGGTCGACAAGACCTCAAACTGGTCTTGGTGGGCCGAAATTTTCTATAAGAGCCAGGCGTATGGTCTTCCTGGCATGAAATGGGCATACGGGGTCACCACCCAACCCGTAATGGGAATGGGTGGTATTTTGGGGTTGATATTAATCTTACATGATCAAAAATTATTTGGATTAATTAGTTAAATGTTAGTATTAAATTAAATTAATTATATAACAATTTTTTTGTTTCAAAATTTTATATTTTAATCCTTTGGAATGATTAATTTATTTTAGGTATTAAATTAATAAATTAATTTTTTGTAATTAAAAATTAATTAATATTGTGAATGAATAAATTATTTGAATTGAATTAATTTATTTAATATTTTTAAAACCCCTCTTACATTAAATTTACTAAAATATTATTTTTTAGTGTTGACTAGTCTTGAGCATTGTCTGGCCTTGTGAATGTCTGGTTTATTTTATTTAATTACATATCTCCTCTGGGAGATATTTGTAATATATAGTTAATTTTTTATGATAGTTTCCACATCATCTATTTCATTTAAAAATGAATATGGGTATACACATCCATCAGTATTTCTATATATACATTGTTCTTCTCAAGTCCCTCTCATTTGCGTTCAAGTAAATTTATATTATAACGAAGACGATGTACAACGTGGACCATGCGAAGTTGAGTTGAATCCTAGATAAGATGTGGACACATTGGTTGAGGGCATAAGTTGTATCACAAGTCAAGGCATTGAACATGTATGATTCCCCTAGGTCTTGGTTTATCAATTAAGTTAAAAGGTATCAAACAATTTTAGATGCTCATGACTCGTCAATTATTTTTATTTTTATTCTGGATTTTTATTATCTTATAGATTTGAATGATGGTGGGAAAACATATAAAATAATAAATTGGAAAAAGCATAAAATTTGATGAATGTATTTCTATTAATGTTAAGATATCAGTTTGAAAACATAGAATGGAAAAATTAATGGAAATTTATTAGATTCATTGATAAATATTAAAACCCTCATAGAAATATTAAGTCTCAAACTCCTTCAATATTTTGAATTTGAACACAACCATGCTTTCAGGGTTCTTTATCAGACATAGTCGAGGGTGCCTACTACTACTGGGAGGTTCTTATAAGAATTATTGGATAAATTAATGATGTTGGAATCAAATGTGTAGTCATAGATAGCTTACTGAAACATCAAAAGAAATTATTGAGTAAATCATATTTAGGATTTTAAAAGTGTGGAAATCTCTCAAAATATCAAGTAACTAGAATTTAATCAGGTTTACTAGTTCAACATATACATTAAACTCTTTGAGTAGGGGCATAACAATTTCTTGTAGACTTTGAGTGGTGGTCCAAAGATCATTTACACTAGAATACTCAAGCGACCGAGTATTCCAATATTAGTATAGAGTGTTGGTAGAGTTCAATAAAATAGTGGGAGACATTTTTTGATTTAAATAATTGGTAATTTTTAATAAATACTCATGAAAAAATTAAAAATCTAAAAGATTATTTTTAAAAAAAAATGGAAGGTATTACCACAAGTACACTATGATAATATTTGAAAAAGAAAATTTCTAAAGTAAATGAGTTTCCCAAGAGTGGGAAATAAAATTGTCAAAAGTACTACAACATTATAAATTCATTGAGTTGGTGTCCACAATACCACTTAATCCACCTTAGGATGTGAGAGTTTAAAATATTTTTACCGAAGACTCATGTATTATGCATATTATGGGTATTTCATAATGTTATCTACAAAGTTTGATGTAAGTTGTAGATAATGCATCCGGACATGGATGATATTATATGTAGTCTCATATATGAGAAGCCTATGGGGGGAAAGAGAAGCATAAATATTAATTGGAAATGATTACACTGGACACGAGTAAATTGAAAGACGGATCATAATATTTCAATGGATCCCTATATCATATAATTTTCACCCATTTAACTCAGTTTCATTAAATATTAAAAAAATGTACAAAAAAAATTATTTGATACCTTCTAGTGAATGTTCTCTAAGAAATAAGAATAATAATGAATGATTAATCTTTAGTTATAACGTTTATCAAGTAGAAATAATTTTGGGACCACCTAGTATATGAAGATTTTATTTGTTATCAATGAGTTTCAATGGATGTCAATGATTATCAAAATGAATGAAGGATCAATCCCATGTAAAATGGAGAATGAAACCATAAATTGGTTGTGCTTTATCCTAATTTTATATATGTGGGTCAGCTGTGATACATAGTCTACGACAATTAAGGATGGTTGGAGTATTTTTTTGGAAGTTGTAGAAGAAAAGGAGAAGAAGAGGTAGCATATGAGGTTTGGAATGGTGGTTTGACATTTTATATTTGTAAACATTTAGTTTTACACTATGTAGTTATTTTATTTATATGAATTTACCAAAAATAAAGGGGCCATCCATGGAGGCCAGCCAAGGTCCTCACATCAAGCACATCCAATACCCGAGGGGTCAAGCACGCTCAAGGGAAGCCCTCAAGGCCAGCCCACAGGAGGAAGGGTGTGCATAGGCTGTGAATAAACCCTCAGGTGCCACACAGTGGTGAAACCGTGCTGTGGGGGTGCTAGGACTGTTCCTGAGGAGAAGAGTGGGAACTAAGTGCGTGCCCGCTGGGTGAACACAGTACGGTGCAGAACCATGGAGGGAGGATGAGTATTATGATACACTGCTGTTGTGACATGATTGATAATCTTTTAGAAAACATCACGAAATTTCGATGTGGTACAATGTTTATAAAAATCGGACATAATCCTGACCGTCCATATGATCTTGATAAAAATCTCGACCACACATCACATCTCACGTACAAGGATATAATCCGAGCCACTCATCAGCCCTGCGCTGCGTGTGGTTGAATCAGAGTCATTTAATCTTCGACTGAGGGATGTCTTCAACCTCCGGCCACCCGACGCGAACTAGTGCATCAGAGAAGCTACCAAACCTCCATGATCGAGTCTCTGACCATTATAGAAGAGCAAGCCCACAACATGAGTATCTTCTGAGAAAACAAATACCACGCAAACAACTATGTTTGCATGAATGCATCGAAATATGAAAAAATGAGCATAGTCCGAGGCAAATGATGTTGCTGGAGGTTGTCTCGTGTCGAGCGCTCAAGGAGAGGAGATATGCATGCATACCTCTTTGCATACACATGAGTATGATTACAATGTAAAATTAAAAGAAACTAAGAAACTCAGCATATCTCATGACCATTATTTGAAGATTTCAAAATAGCGATCTTTGTGCTATATCTCGAGGATTTGGAATGCTGAGAGATATGATATCTTATTATAAAAAGAGACTTACCGATTCAATAAAACACTACTGCATACAAACATTTTGAGAACTCGTGTTCTGAGTAACAAATTTTCTTCTATATTTAAAGTTCAATAAGGGGAATGCATGAACTATGAACCATTCTAGGATCCTGAAGAGTTTTCTATATACCAATATGATTTACGAAGAGGTGAACCGTGTACCACTTTGGTTCGTGAGGAAGAAGAACTTCAAACCACTTCTGGTTCGTGAAAAGAAGGAGTTCTGCATACCTCTCTGTTTCGCGAAGTAAGGAATCGCGTACCACTTCGGTATATGAGGCATAGGTCATACGAACCATTTTAGGATGGTGAGGTAACAGTTCCATGTACCATTCTAGTTCACAAAGAATATAAGCTTCGCATACTGCTGTGGTTGGAAAAGAATGGAAATGAGAACCATTCGGAGGAACAGCGTACCACTATGTACATGAAGGAAGCATGTGCATCCCTTGTTCAAGGAGAGGCTGCGGATTATAATGGTTTGCAGAGGAGACAAATTGCATAAAATAACTCCAAACTTATAGTGTGTAAATGGAAAACACGAAACACCATACCATGCCAAAATAAAAACATAGATTCTTGAATAAAATAACATTCATATAAATATAATCAAATCAAATTGAACAAGTGTGAGTTGTGGAAGGGAGATGGAAGATTCTTCATGGTGATGGGAAATGAATTTATATGCATGATTTGAAGAAGAACATAATTAATGGCCAAGCATATCAGAATCAAGTTCTAATAAAAGGAGAGAAGAGTTTGTGTGTGTACTAAACGGCAACATACCTAGTTGGGACTTCACACAATAAAGAAGAAGAGAAAGTGCATGCATACGTGAATACATTGATGAGAAGCATCCTAAACCAAGGGTGAACATGTATAAAGAAGTGAAGAAGAATAGAACATCTATATTGTCAAATTAATGGTCACATGCATACATGTAATATAAAGAGTTGATTCTTATTATGCCTAGTGAAATGGTTTTCAGTGTTGGAACAATCAAAAAATATTTTTTGATACTGGATAAGAAGAATAAGAAGTCTTAGTACATCTGGTTGTTACCCTGGAGAATAAGATTGATTGTCAAAGAGAATAAACTATGGACCACGATACAAGAAAAGTGTCATTCTGAATAAGAGGCAAAGAATTCTATTCCTATCCATTGAAGGGGCCATCATGTCCACAAACTAAGTGTGACCTCTCCAAGGTAGTAGGCCAGGGGGAGTCGACGGAAGTGATCCGAGGGAAGTAGTGAAAAATACCAGAACTTTTGTAAAGGAAGTGTACCTGGGATAGAGTGGCTTTACCCGAAACATATCATCCACACCTAGAAAAGAATAGTCGAATTTGGTACGACCAGAAACCTGTGGACATATTCTCTTTGGATGTAGCCCTTAGTGGTGAATCAAGTAACAGTTTTGTGTTGTCCTTTTGCATGTGAATATTTTAATTACCGCACATATCCATATCACATGTTTAATTAAGTTCATACCCACATATGAACAAGATCCAATAAGTGGGAGAAAAAGTTGACACCCTCATTCACCCCCTCCCTCTCCGGGAGACCTCTGGTCCTTCATTTTGTATCAGAGAGTAGATGTACTTATATTGGATCCACCTCAGTAATTCTATTCAGAAGTGGATTTTATGTTTGTTTCCTATGTCAACAATGAATAGTAGTCTTGATGAAACATTTTTTATCTCTGGGTAGAAATCTATACCCAACAAGATTATGATGAACATGAAAAATAAAAATAATAACCAGTTGATGAAGTATCTCATGTAAAAATAATATGTAGTGTCTGGATATCCATGCCCTTGCAATAATAATGAAATATTAGTCTAGGGATGTAAAGAGCAGGTGGATCAGGTTTCTACTACAGAAAGATAACACACTTCTATATCATTTTTAGGTGATAATGAGAAATTAATAACCTATCTTCATGATATTCCAGATGAAAAATTTGCTTCTATTTGTATAATATTTCAATGTATGTAGGATGAGATCACCCGAATGGGAAGAGAAGCTAATAATATGGATGAAGCCTTGGAAAATAAATTATCAGAATGTAAAAATCTCACCAACAAAATTGATTCCTTTGAAGAGAAAGAGGGATTCAGTAAAATCTAGAAGAAAAGATCAATTAATTTAAGGATGAGTTGAAAAGGAGAATTTAAGTCATGGTTATAAATTTGGATGAATCTTCTATGAAATTCAACGAACTTGAATCGTTGTTACAAACCAAAGTTAAGTAACATGAAGATGGAGTTTAATGATTGAAAATGGTTTGTGATGAAAAGATGATCCTTCTTAAAGACCATAAGAACATCCTCAATATAAAATGTCTAAAATTGGAAACCAGGTTGACCAATCTTGAGAAGACAAATGTTGAGACTTCACAAAATAATGAAACTGTTTCTGTTGGTACTCAATGATCACTAGAAAATTCTAAAGCCAAAATAACTCCAATATGTGACAAGAAGATAATGACTTTACTCATTGATCTACTACAAGTAGCTGATAAAGTGAAGGTACCATTCATTCCAACTTGTACTATTGTTTCTAAATATTCTTATTCTAAAAGTGCATGTTGGACAAAACATTCTAAACAAGTACAGAAGAGGAAAGTAAAGGAGAAGAAACCTACCACCATTGATAGGGTGGCTATGAAGAAATGGATAGAAGATGGTTCCCCCAGTAGAGGACATCACATTAATGAAAAGGACCAAAAACATTATACCAATGATTTCAAGAAGACAAGATTTGTGGGTCAATGTTGGTGCTACAACAGACTTGGGGATTGTGAACTGGATTGTTGGTACAATCCTCTAAACGGAAAAGCACAGAGAAAGCCTATATCAAAAGGGATAATGCCAAAGATGAAGATGTAACATCAAAAAATCCAACATCATATGTATACTAAAAACATATTTGGAATACTAGACAACATTTGTGATGTATGCAATGGGAGTGGTCACAAGAATGTAGCATGATTATCCTAACACATATCCATAGCGGATAAGATTCAAAGACCATAGAAGCCAGCTATGAGAGAAAGGGCTACCTTGGGATGAAATCATATGAATAATGAAAAAGGAAAGTCTCCCAAGAAGACTCTAAGAAGGAAAGGTGAGAAGTCCATGGATTCAAAATCCAAGAAGTTGAAGAGTGGTACATCCAAAAGAATTACTAAAAATGATGACACTCTAAAGAGTCCAGGTGGAAAATCCAAACATACTACCATTATTCCCAGAGACATATTTTTTATCTAGCCCAAATAATTGAAGAAAATGAGAATTAAAGGATATGAACAAGCTGAGGCTCATGAAACATGAAATAAGAAGATTCCACATGATGATAGAAAAGTCTTGTGTGTGAGGTGCAACAAGGCTGGTGACACTATTAAGAATTTCAGTGCATTTATACCTTCCCAGGAATAATTCATCAGAATGATTAATGTTGCATCAAGATATTCTATTTCTTTGAAAGCACTTGAATAAAGAAGACTCACACACATTGAGATGGAAGAAATATTTATATCCACACAACCAATGTCCGAATGGAAGATCAAATGTTCAACTGTGTGGAGTGAAGAAAACAGAGTATCTTGGTTGAGAAAATCATCTCAGCAATCTAGCTCATATTGAATAAGCAAGGAGGATCCGACTTATTCCATGAAAACATTGCGTATTGTATTAATTTTAAAGGGAAATGATGGTGAAGCAAGAACTCAGGGGGGGAACCTAGGAAGTGTTCCCTTGAGGGTGAGACACATGGATAAGCTACCAGAGTTACTATCTCAATATGTATCAGCTTTTAATAGTATTAAATTCAACTACAATAACATTGTCTGAGTATCATGTCATTAGAAATGGTGGGTCATCTCTCAACCTTGGTTTCTCAAAATAAAATTATTTCACAAAGGGGAGTAAAAATGTTAATCAGTGGCATATGAAGAATGGAAGTGACTTAATGTAGCTTACCCTACCCAATGCACTTGAATGTATTTGATCTATTTGTTGAAGTGAATATAGGAGTTTTAGATTGATAATCTCATATCACCTTTATTATCCTAATCCTTGAATGAATGTGGAAAGGATGTTGAAGAAAATTACCCGAGTTCTCATCACATGAGGTATCATGATCAGGGGATAATAGACAGCTTTTTTGTTTAGATCAAATCCTCCTATTTTCTACATCGAGCATTGGTCAAGTAGAATTTGTGTTAAATGATTAATGAAACAATTATTTATGTATTGACGGATACCCTTTCTACAATAAAATTTGTATTTCTTTTCAATAAATAGGAGATAAAGTGAAATGAAAGATTAAAATTGAAAAGGAAAGAGCAGATAGAAGACTCTCATTTAGACATTGACATGCTCACTTTAGAGAACATTGATGTATTGAGAAAAAACAAAAAGGATTTGATTGTTGGGACCACATAGAATATGAAGATTGTATTTATATTCAATGAGTGTCAATGGATTTAAATAATGATCAAGATTAAGGAAGGAACTCTCCCTAGTAAAATGGAGAATGGAAACCAAACGTTGGTTGTGCTTGATCCTAAGTTTTATATATTTGTATCAGGAGTGATACATTGTCTACAACTATTAAGTATGGTTGGATTGTTCTTTGGATGGAGTAAAAGAAAAGTAGAAGAAGAGGGTGTGGAAATGGTTTGGAATGGTGCTTTGGCATTTTACATTTGTAAACACTTAGTTTTACACTAATTGTTAGTTTATTTTTATGCCATTACCAAAAATAAAGGGTATATCTATGGAGGCCAGCCGAGGTTCTAAACTCAAGATGAAGCGGGACCCGAGGGGTTAACTACACTCAAGGGAAGCCCTCAAGGCCATCCCGCAAGAGGCAACATGTGAGTGGTCCGAGTTTAAACCTGTAGGTGCCGCACGGTGGTGTACCAATGCAGCATGGGTGATAGGAATGCGCCCAAGGAGAAGAGTGGGCACTAATAGCGTTCCCGTAGGGTGAACACTGTTTCGGGAGGTACCGTGGATGGAGGAGGAGTAAAATGATATAATATGATTTGCTCATCATCCCTACATTGTGTGTGGTTAAATCAGAGCCACTCGATATTCGAACGAGGTTTTTCTTTAACCTCTTGCCACCCAACGTGAACCAGTGCATCAGAGAAGCTACTGGACCTCCATGATCAAGTTACTAACCATTATAGAAGAGATAACCCACTACATGAGCATCGTTTGAGCAACACGATACCATGAATGCATATACGTTTGCATGCCTGCATCTAAATAAGGATGAACGAGTGATGGATAAGGCAGAAAGAGTTTCCAGAGGTCATGCCATGTTGAGCACACAAGGAGAGGAGATCTAGATGCATACCTCTTCGCATAAACATGACGATGATTACAATGTGAAATAAAAAACAATCGAGAAACTCAACGTGTCTCATGGATATGATTTTATGATTTCAAAACCATGATCTTCATGCAATATCTCGAGGATTTTGGACGTAGAATGATCAAATATATTATTATTAAATGAGACTCATCGATTCGAGAAATGGATGCTTCTTCCAAACCTTTCAAGAACTCAAGTTCTGAGAAATAGAGTTTCATCTATATTAAAAGTTCAAGAAGGGGCATGAATGAACAGCGAACCATTATAGGTTCTTGAAGAGTTTTTCACATACCGATATGGATTTTGAAGAGGGGAACCACGTACCACTTTGTTTCTTGATGAAGAAGAGCCACAAACAACTTTTGTTTCGTGAAGAGAAAGAGTTCCACATACCTCTCTAGTTTGTGAAGCAAGGTACCATGTACTGCTTCGGTACATGAGGCAAAGTTCATGTGAATCATTTTGGGTTTGTCAGGTAAAGGTACCATGTACCCTTCATGTTCGCGAAGAAGAGATGTTTCACATACCACTATGGTTGGAGAATAAGGGAACCAAGAACCATTTGGGGAAACCACGTACCAATTGGTACGTGAAGTAAGCCCGCACATCCCTTGTGCAAGTATAGGCTGTGAATCATACTAGTTTGCGATGGAGATAAAGTTCATAAGAGAAATCCATACCTATGGTGTGTAAAAGGAAAACAAGAAATAGCATACCATGCTAAAATATACACATAGATTCTGGAATAAAATCACATATATATAAATATAATCAAATCAAAGTGAACAAGTGTGTATTGAGGATGGGAGAAGGAAGATTGTGCATGGGGATGGGAAATGAATTCATATGAATGATCTAAATAAGAACACAATTTAAGAACAAGAATATCTAAATCAAGTTCTAAGAAAAGGATAGAAGAGGTCATGTGTGTACTAAAAGGGACCATACCCATTTGGCCCTTCTCACAAGAATGTAGTAGGGAAAGTGCATGCATATTTGAATACTTTGAAGAGAAACAACCTAAACCATGGGTTCATGTTTCTAAAGAAGTGACGAGGAAGAACACATCCATATTATCACATGTATGGTAAAATGCATACATGGAATAAGGAGAGTTGATTTTGATGATGACTAGGGAATTGGTTTTCAGTGTTTGAACAGTCACAAAAGAATTTGTGATACTATCCAAGTAGAATATGAAGTCTTAGTACATCTGGTTGTTGCACTGGAGAAGAAGATTGAATGTCAAAGAGAATTGTCACTGGACCTCGATGCAAGAAAAGTCTCATGCCTAACAGGAGAGAAATACTTACATGCCTATCCATTGAACGGACCATCACGTCCATTAACTGAGTGACCTCTCAAAGGTAGTAAGCTAGGGGAATCAATGGGAGTGATTTGGGAGAAGCAGTGAGCTATCTCGAAAATTTGTTAAGTAAGTTTGTCTGGGATAGAGTGACTTTACCAGAACCTTATAATCCACACCTAGTGATGAATAGTGGAATTTGGTACCACTAGCAACCTGTTGGCGTATGATCCTTGGACGTAGCCCTTTGTGTTGAACCATGTAAAAGTGTTGTGTTGTCATTTTTCATGTGAATGTTTTAATTATTTTACATATTCATCATACAAGTTTAATTAGCTTCCTACCAACATGATAACAAGATCCAATAAGTAGGAGGAAAATATGACACCCTTATTCACCACCATCTCAGGGTGACCTGGGGTCCATCAAATACAAGGTGAAAAGGCCAATGGCAAGTGTGATGTCAAAGTCATCTTCAAAACATCCATCAAAGAGATAGGTATTAAATAGTTGGTTATTTTATTCATGTATCATGAAATAAATTTATGGTAGTTTAAATGCAATGAACAGAACTGATGAAGAAGGTAGTTGTTTCTTCTTAATGTATATTCATAAATTATAAGTATTGTTTTTGTCATACGTATTAGGTATTAAGTAAAATATTATTATAACATTTGTGTATCGAAATATATTAATCATCTATCTAATAGAAATATTACATTAAGTATGGTGCGTTCTTCAGGCAGCTAAAAAGGTTGGTTCCTAAGTGAGAAGTGAAAATAAAACAACTTATATATTGTCATGTTTAATTATTTTAGTTGAAGTTTGGTTAATTATTACCAATAAATTTATATCCTATGACCTTTGTACATAAGGATAAATTATTCCAGTTCAGTAATGAATGTTTTTTTGTGGTGTTTAATACCAATCCAGCAGTCCAATCTTTCTTGTATTATTGGAAATACGTGATGGCAATAAAATAAAAGACTTCCTTTTGTGGAAATTTACTACTTTTTCAAGATAAAATATTTATATATAAATTATATAACCTGTACAGTTTTATACATTAAAGAGTTAAAAGATTTAGGTATTACCAACACACTAATGAACTATGTTTTGGACAAAGAAACCTTTATAAATAATTGTATGTCATAATGCTTTTGGAACTAGTTCGTCCAGAGAGAGTGAAATATTCTAAGGGAATCTAGTAGTAAATATACTCGATAAGATTACTTTATGTATGTAAGTAATGTGAGATTGAATTATGGTTTATGAATGGTTGGAATATATTAAATGATTTGGGAAAGTGTGTTGGAGACTATCTTTACTAAGCATTCATTGATCAATATAATGTAGTGTAGATTAATTCCTAATTACACATTACATTATCCACCACAAAGATATGATATTCATAAGGAGAATCAATGAAAAGTATTACATGTTAATATTCATCAATGAAATTTATCATAGATTAATTCCTAAATGCATATTTTCTTACACACACCAGAGTCATGATTTATGTATATGGAGTATCATTGTTGAAACTTATATCAATTATTGAAACATTCATTATATTCAAGATAATGCATAAAAATAATGGATTTATCCCATATCGATTTTTAAACTACCATGAAAAATGGATATCATATGAGTTATAGTATGATGAAAATCCATTATTCCCTAAAAAAACATATTTTAATGAAATCTTTTCATTCAGTTTATAAACAAACATGCATAAATAAAAACAGAATGTGCATCTAATGTAATTATACTTAATTTTTATAAGGATAATATAAATACCCCTGAAACAAAAAAGTGATAGTCTAAGTAATAAACTATATTTCTTTGTAAGGGAACACATATCTATTTGAAATAGTGAGAGCATGATTAACATGGTTTTAGTCAATGATACAAATGAATAATTAGTTGGTTCGGGAACGATCACCACAAGAGGTGTGGAAGGTGAATATTCTAGAGAAAAATACTACATTGGAAGTTTAAAACCAAGTGATGGTTTTCATTCACCACTAATAGTAATTAATTATTCGTTGTGAATAATAAATCATAAATGAAAACATTATACAGAAATTAGCTAAAAATTTAAAGATCAATTAAAATTTAATAATGGATTCCATGTACCAAAGTACCATGGGTTTTTTATTTTGAATATAGTGGTGGGTATTCAAGTGAAACTATACATGGAAGGTACAATAATGGTTCTAATAAGGCTCTATTGGTTATACCAGATCATTTTACCTAAATACATGATAAATTCAGTTTTATAGACAATTTCAATGATAATTTGGTTGAGCATTATATGTCAATACCACCAATCATGGATGGTTTCTATAAGACACTTCCAGAAATGGATTGTAACATAATAGAATGTCAGTAAGGGGTACAATGTCCTAAAATCAAGTTTATGGTTGATGTTAGAAACAAGATCATAAAACATTAATTTGGAATGAATCTATTTAATGTGTCTATATAATTTTAGTGGGAGTTCCATTGTTTTCCCTATAAAATATGTTTGGTAACATACGAAAAAAACAGTTGCTCTAACACTTAGTTATGACTAGGATGAAAGTAACTCTCCATAGATTGACTTAAAGTAGAAACCTATGTTCTTGGGAATATGATCTACCAGTGTAGACCTAAATGTTTTTTATACCAATTCCATTTTACATATACATACACAAAATTAAAATATATAGGTTGGGAAAATTTAATATAATATTTTTATCATTATCACATGAAATAAATCTCTCCAAGAAATCATGCAACTATGTAGGAGATTAAAGTGAAGAGTATAATTAAATAAAATTTTTCAATGTATGAATGATATAATCCATGATATATAAAATACTCTTTATTTCCAATATATGGTTTATGGTAGGAAAATATCAATTGTATCCCAAAAAACTACAATGGAATCATTCAAATCATTTTAATTTTAATTGAGAAAATTTTAATGGTATGTACCTTGTATGTGAAGAGGAATTGTTACTAGTTAACAATGGGACAACAAGTAGTCCTTAAATAAGATAAATACCATATAATATCATTGTTAGGGTAAATTAATGAGAATGATAATTTCATTCAAGCTAGTAGATGAAAATATCAAGTGATTTTAGACATTTGAGTTAGCTAAACATGTAATATATAATACAAAATGATTTTTTTAGTTCTTGGAATCACACCTAGTATGTAATGTTTTATCATAATTTAAATTATCAAATTATAAAAAAATTAGAAGCCAATATTTCAAGATTATATAGTGGGAATAATGAAATTGAATAAGGAATTACATCCCCTGATATGTCTTACTCAAGGTCGTGAGGTCGCACATAACAAAGTAGCCACACAGTGGACAAGTGGTAGACCCAACCATAAAATCTATGACTCAATAGACACACAATTATAATCATTTCAGAGATATCAATGTTCATTATAAAGTTTGATATAGTAAAAGTGGGAGTGTTGTAAAAGTGGATCCATATACCAAAATTTATCATTACTTTTTATTACAATACCTTGTGTATAATGAGTTATACATAATGTGAACTTACAATTATATTATAAATATTTATTTGTACACTATTTAATTGGTATCGACCATATATTTTTTTTGTCATATTAATATTTTATAGCAGTTCCTAGGAAATAATTAGAATGTCGAGATTCTATGACAGTAATCTTAAACATATTTCAGACGGTCTAGATACATCATACTAACTGGAAATAGTTGATATATGACTATCAGGTGATGGGTTCTCATAAGCATCAGTACTTCTTCTCATGAATTTCACACATGGTGATCCATATTTGGTGAGATTGTGAGGATATACCCACCTAAGAAACACTAAATGTTTTGAGTATCATTAGATGTTCCTGTCTATGGATATGTGTATTAGTCATCCAAATTGATATCATTTTTTAATTAGTTCAATTTGATTGTATACATTGATGAAACAAAACATCCATGAAAATGGTGCCATGGTGAGCTAGCTTGTGTTGGGTGTGTCATTGGTGGTATGTCATTGCTGGAATGGTCAAGATACATTTTTTCGCTTATAAGTTAACAAAGTGATATCATGGACCTGCATGTAAAGAATGGTTGTAGCTTCATAAATCAAAGTCCATGGTAGTCAAATGTATGTCCTTATAGTTTGATCAGCAAATAATAATTCGTGAAATCCTGATGTCACGAGTTTTTTTCCTTATTATTGTGATATCATATAAGAAATAGATTATATTACAAAGGTTGTGTTCATAGTAATGTTATCATCTCAATGAATCTTCATTATCTTTTTAGGAGCCTTGATGGGTTAATAAACCCCACTCTTGGTCTGTATATAATATTCATTGCTATCAAGATAATGTAATAGATGGTCACACATAATAGAATATTCAAGAATATTCCATATTTAGGTGAATACGTATATAAGAAATGGTTGACCCCACCATGGGGTTCAATAGATGTCCTAGTTTTGGTCATAACCGATAAATAAATAAATAAATTATTATTTAAGTATTGAAAAATTGGTTTGAATTTATTTATGAAATGTGTTTACATGTATTAAAGTTAATACATAGAAAATATTTTATGAATGAATATTATTTTAATATTCGTGATTCATAGAATATTTGTATGAACAATGACTCAATTTAATCACTTGATTTTATCATGTAATATATTTATTATATTACATGCAAGTGATAATAATATAAATGATATTATGGATAATTCATTCGGTTATATTATATCATTTACAGTTAATATAGTTTGTATTAAATATTCGAGGGGGAGGGGGAGGATCCTTTTTAGGTAATTTCATAACACACAATA
Organism: Viscum album; assembly: GCA_963277665.1. NCBI lineage: Eukaryota > Viridiplantae > Streptophyta > Magnoliopsida > Santalales > Viscaceae > Viscum > Viscum album. Next base: position 1,402,436,393 of record OY728120.1, on the reverse strand, counting down.
TATAGGAGGAGAGAGGCTCTTAAATAATCATTATTCCCTATGAGTTCTTCAGAGCCTACCTATCCTCTCCAACATTCTAGAGAGAGAATCTGTAGATTTAAGTGATCTTATTCAGCTCATCTCCTTTAGTTGAAGGAATTTCAATGTGGTGATCGTCATGATGTTGAATGAATCATTAGATTGTCGTTCTATCACCCCCAATTCGATGATTGATGATCCTGATTTTTTTTGAACTTTTTTGAATTATCTTGATGGATTTTGATTCGGATACTTCATTTATATATCACCGATGATAAGAAGATGTTGAGTGTTGCTTCAAATTAAAAGATGTATTTTTTGGTTTATATTTTTTCCTTTGAATAATCTATACAAGATCCTACGACCGTAGTAGAGATCTAATCATTAGAGAATAAAAATTTTGATGCTTTGATAATTAAAATTTTAAATCCTTAATCCATTGGATTCCATTGTGCACCCTTGATACCAACATATGTGTGGGGTCATTTATTTCCCTCAAATTAATTGGTAAAGGATTTACATATCATGAGATAATTTTGTTAATCGAGTATTAATACTCTCTCCTCTATATTAACGAGGAAGTGATACCTTCTCCACTATGATATATAAAATAGGTATTGATTCCTTCTCCACTATGTTTATAGGAACCAGGTTGTGATTGCAACTCCACTATGGAATTAAGGTAGTGATTCCTTGTCTATCATGTTATGGGAAATGAGAAATGTTTATTTATACACTATTTTATGATTTATACACCTATGTTATCATAATATTTTAATTTTATTATTTATATCCTTGATATTATATATATTTATTCCTTGGATTACGCTTTACAGTTTATGTTTATTGTCTCATGTTTACAAAATACTATAACTTGGTATACATTATCTCTTCTGAGATTACATGTTTTTTATCTTGAATAGTGGTCCACACTTATTTTTCAATATTACATTTAATATGTTATTTCTCTGTACATAGGTTTTCTTATATGATTACGACCTAACCCTAGATGAAATTTTCATTTTCCCCTTAATTATATATTGAGTTCACCACTTTCTTGTGTTTCCATTCCATTGGTTATGAAAAAAAGTACATGATATAATAAGTCTTGAAGGGAATATAGTATTATTTAATTATGGATAATGTTTTAAATTTTTTGTAAAATATATTGTATATGTAGTTAATCTTCTAAGAAACAAAACCATTAGTTCTATATTTTTTGTGACTATTTTTGAATCAATTGATTATTTAAGTAAAATAATGAAATACGAGTTTATTTATCTTGGTTCTCCTCAGGTAACATGTCTAAAAAATATAATTTTATATTAAAATATGACTATTAGTTATAATAATCGAAACTCTTTATAGAATTGAGAAAATAATAAATTATTGAAAAAGTTATTCAAAACCACCCATACGCTTACTAAAAATACCTCCCTTCTCCATCAATTCCCTCTAAACTCAAAAATTTATTTATATTACTAAAACCGACCAAAAATATTCCATCAAGACTCTAATCAAACTTCTCAATAATTGTGTCTCACAATAACACCATGTTTGATGTCTTCAATCACATAACAAAGGTGTAGTTTAAATGAGAAGGAAAATACTCTTAACTATTCTCTTTCATTCTATTTCATCTCACTTAATATTTTAAATCATATTTATTTTTTAAAATATTATAATATAAATTAAATATTATTATGTTTCTATTATTAGAATATAATCATGAATGTCAATTAAATTTTATCCTACCATTTTGTTAAAAATATTTCATTCATTGAAGTTTAGTTTCATTTTAAGCCAATGTAATTAAATAATTATCACTATTTTAACTATCCATATATTAACATGCTATAAATTTAGAAGGAATATTGGGTTCTTATCATTTTTATAGAAGGGTGAATTTGAATTTTTAGGATCAGATTGACATTGGGATTATTTAGATTCTTTTTTTAGAGTTAAACTAGATGTTTCAAAAGTGGTGTTGTTCACATGAAAGATCGATGAAATAAGTTGTTAATCATTAAAAGAAACATAGTATGGTGGTTATTCGTTAGAATCAGCTAAACTCCCTAAAAAACACCACCACCATATGAATAGTGGCATTCCAATGGGAATCCAATGGACTTACTAGGCGTTCAGTGAGAACAACCAAAATTTCAGTGGATCTCTGTACTATTTTTTAATTGGGGAAGTGGGTTGTTAACCGATTTTTTATGTACAACCCATATTGGGGATGATTTCCCTAATAGTCTATATAAATGGGGTAACCTCCCCTTTCTCACTCCCTCTCTCAACTTTTCTTCCTTATTAACACAATTGTGTTAGATTTAATGTTTCATATAGATATATGGAAAATGTTCTTCTTATTCCTCAGTTTTTCATCACATTGTTTCTCTACTTGACATGTTATGAAACACTAGTTCCGCAACCAAAATAGTTGTAATTTGAGTGTACCACATCAAAACCCCTCCAATTGTCCCATTTCTGGTGACATACATCTATTATGAACATCAAAAAATATGGTATGCTTTAGGATATGTAAACCTAGATAGAAACACATCTATAATGCATAGAACATACTTAAACAATAATAGAATATATTTAAACAACTAAAATTTATACAACACATTCATGATATATTAAAATTAAATTACAATTCCATATAGGAAAACAAAAAAGGAATTCTCCCAACTTCTGAACATAGAAATATGTGACTCTAGAAAGCATATCCTTGATGCATGTTCTCTTAGATCGATCTCCATCCACAACAGTCACTATCCCCATAGAGAACCTCCATTATAAATTTTTCATCACGAATATTAACTCAGCCTCATATTCAAATAAGCAATGTTAGTTACATATCCACTAAGACCATTTGGAATTATTATAATTTGTGATATATCTGTTATAAAGTAAATATTAGAATTAGTTTATACTAACTGTAATAATAAGACTTAATTGACTAAGAAGGGATAAAATATTTGTTACATACTATCAATATTTCATATGGAGCACAACTATCAGTGTTTGTGAAAGATATATAACCATTATAGTTTTCCCTTAATGATACCCAAGAAGAACTTCAACAATTTATGTTTCAGTAGAATAATCTACATGAGATATTTTATTTATTAGAAATAACTAAAAAATAAATGTTATTTTACACACCAAATTAATTTTACGTTATATATCTACATACCCTTAGGTATTTTTTTAGTTTAATAATGAATAATTTATCTAGGGGATAAGTAGAATTAATTTTCAATTTCTATTAGTAATGAAATATCATTTACTCTCATAATTTATTTTTATTAAATATATAATACATATTTAATATTTATAAATAACATAATTTGATAATAAATTAGAAAATTTTAGTTCATATTTTTAAATAAGATGTATAAATTATCTATGGGGTTAAATTTGGTAATTTTTCGTAAAAATAGTAAAATATGGTAACAAATGGTGAAATATGGTAAATATGACATCAAATGTATATAAGAATGACTAAAGTCATTATAGTTAGTTTAATTTGACTAATTTTGGGACAATGTATTGTATTATATCATAAAGGTCGGTAATTATGCCCTATTAGGTGTTGTGGAGCACTTAAGATAACAAAAAATACAATATTCCACTCACCACTCCTATAAAGTCTGATCCACTCACAAATTTATTCTATATGATATTCATTATTATATCTTTATAGTCCTAGAAAAGAGACTCTCATGTAAATATCTCCGTAAAACTGAACAATTTTAATGGTTTTATGGGTTAAATCGGGGATAAGATACTTAAGAGAGGTAAGGGTCATTTATCTCTCTCCCTCCCCCTCTCTCTAATTCCAATTTACATTTATGTAGATGTATATTTTTTAATTTTCATTTTCATTTTGAAAAATTATTATAGTATTGTTGTAATAAATTAACTAAATTTATTATATGAATATTAACCCATTTATCATACACATTACATTTCATTAATAATCAATTGTAGTACTGAAATTCTTATAATAGGCATGAAATTATATATTTTCCGATGACCCAAAATCCTTTTGTATAACATGTATTTTCTGATTTATAAGTACAACATTTTTAATGGGGGAAATTTTATAGAAATAGATAATTTTGATGTATCTATTATCTACTCTATCAAGTCCCATGTAGATTAAAATCTATTTTGGCATAGGTTCAACTTTTCTATCAAATTTTTCTGACTTGGAAGTTTCTCCATAATGAAATTTTATATCCCTAATGCATATAAAATATATGTGACCACATAATCCTAAATTTTTAGAGGATTCATCAAAAATATATTTGATCACCTAAAATATAAATTACATGTATATTATTATCTAAACAAGTAACACCCAAAGATTTTAAAATAAGAACATCATATTTGATCACTTATATGACACACAACATCAAGATAAAATAACATGAGAAATATATTATTCAAATATTAACATTATTACCTACCCATTGAATTGCAGGGTATAAATATGATTTTACAGTATTATGATATATTTACATAAGGGTACTTATCAATTAACATTTATGGATAATAATCACTCAATTTTTTGTAATGTCATTTTTTCTTCAAAAGAATTCAATTTTGTATAAAATGATTATTAATGCTCTTTATGTGAATATAATATAATTGTTTTTTTCATCTTATAGAGAATTTATTTGATAAAATAAAATTTATTTTTGAAATAATCATATAAATATTATATTATGGTGTTTTTTTGGTATTTATCTTAAAAGAGTTATTTTTCAATGAATAGTGAAAAATACCGCTTTTGTAAAACATTCATCTCTTTTCAACAACTAAAGTAATTTAAAATTAATAATATTATTTTAAATTTACTTCCATCAAAACATAAATATTATTTATTTATATTTAATATTATTAATTACATTTGAGTCATTTTTATTCTTTATTTTTATGTAAGTTAATTTTCATGCTTAAAAACACGTTTTTTCTGAAAACTAATTTTTTGTTCGTAACATCCCTCCATATTAATTAACTATAATGACAACTAATAACGAAAAAATCTAAATTAAATATGTATATGTTATATTGATATATTTTAATTTAAATAGTTAATGTAAAAGAATATTATGCTTGAAAAATGAATTTCATAAAAATCTATTTTTTGACATGATTTGCAGGTCTGTATTTATATTTAATACTTCCAATTATATAAATAGAAATTGAAAAATTGGATTCAACATTTGGAATAAACAAATATAATTTTTTAAAGAGATAAACCTAATTTTTGTTCTTAATGAATAAAAAAATTTGAAATTAAATACTCGGTTAAGGTTAAAAGGGTTTTACTGGGGGTAAAACAAATGGTAAAGGTATGTTTTCAAATAAATATTTTCAAATATAATGTCATTTTGAAGAAGTTTTATTGTCAATGATTTTATCATATTTTATTATTTTTCAAAATTTCCATGTTGTTTATAAAAAGGTCCCCTCTCCCACTTATAAAAGTGAACCTCATCCCAAAACATCATCACACATATAAATCATTTAAGCACAACTGAACACTAAAAAAATAATTCCCCAACATCCTCAAGAAAATTATAGATGTTTTATTTTTCCCAAAAAACCAATCCTATGGTCCTTAATAATATATCTCAACGAGGATTTACTAAGTGAATGCAATTATCTTCTCCAAGATTATTATTTTTCAATTTTTCTTTTTTATCCTTCTATTATTTCTTAAACTTCACATATGTGTTTTTTTAGGTATTTATTAGTTTATTTTTTGGCCTGATATTTATCGCTTAGTTTTCCAAGGATTTTTTGAGAAAAATGGAGTTATTGGAGATGAAAATTTGGGGAACACTGTAGGTGAATTATTCAGGGAAACATTGTGGAAGCCTAAAAGAGACCATATTCCCTGAATAATTTCACTATCTAGTATTCTTGCCCTACCAAACGGTTATGATCCATCCCTAGGTAACACATGAGGCCAATATCCTCTTGGAAATTGTATAACTCCCAATTTATGCATGGTTGGGAAAACCGTGTGGGCTGACCATGAAGCTTGTCCATGTCATTAACAATATGAAAATAACCTTTATAACCTCCCTTGATTTAACCAAAATTTCAACAATTGTTTCCCACATTAAGGATTTTGAGCCCTAGGATCCTCTTCCAATCCTCTTTAATTCCTTAGACATCCCAATTTGGGGTGGATATGGATTTGGATCTTCTAAAATAATAACGTAATCCCCATGTCCCTTGGATTCTTCCCTCTTCTTGGACTCTTCTCCCTCCATCTCTATGTTTTATTTTTTCAGCTGGGTGGTTTCCCTAAAATTAGTCAATCATTGTTTTTTGGGTTTAATATTGGTATTAATGGTTAGACCTTTCCATTTTTTGTCCCCTTCTAGTGTAGTTGCAGTATTCCACTAGATTCTAGAAGATTCCAAGCTTAAGGAATGTTATTCCCTATTTCATCTTTCTTAGATGAGTTTGGTATGATTTCTATTCTTATAAAATGAATTATATTGATTTTTCAAATGGTGAGAAATGTGTTTTAAAAAGGATGTGAGTTACTTATGGATTGATGGATAGTTTTCTAAATGAAATTTGTTGTGTTTCTCGTGCGATTTCTTGTTTTTCATCCTATATCTATTTCATAAATTTTATAAGTGGTGGGAAGTGTGTATTGAAATATACTTTTTTTGTGTGGATTTAATAGAAGTTTTTCCCCTGAAAAATGACTTTTCTTCATGTGTATTCAAATTTCATGGTGTGTGTATGTGTATGTTATGACTAATGTGACATGATAAATGGAATTTTATCACAAAGGGAATCCTAGGTATCAAGGTGGGTGTATAAGGACTGATAAAAAAATTACATTGGTGGGGAAAAGTCTAGGTTTCTTCTAGAAAGATTTATTACAAAACAGTAACTAAACCATGACTATGATTAGAGACCACTATATCCATGGATAGATTCCAATTTAGGGTCTTAATCATAAGTACAATTTCATTTATAGTTTTTATACCATCTTTCACCAAGATACAAGGTCCTAGTGTCCCATTAGTGCTGGATCCAATACATATTACCATCAGTACTCTCTTATGATGTGGTTATTACCATAGACAAGTGGTGGACCTTACTTTAATTTTAATTTCTAAGAAATATCCTTTTAAAAAAAATTTATAGAATTTTTTTTTATTAAAATATGGTTTCCAATAACCTTTTCATAAAAACATTCATTTTTATTTATCATCTAATGTTATGGAATAGTATCTCTTTTGGGTGCAATCCTAATGGTATTTGAATCACACCCTACATAAACCCTTGTGTGTTTGTATAATTTGTTATGTTAGAACCATGTAATGGTACGATGTCACATGGTGGTGATGGTGTAACTAATTTATATTGTTCCACTCTTAATGGTGTTTGTGGAGGTGGATTGAGGGTTATGAACCTCGCTTTGCATGGATGTTTTTTGTTATGGTCTTATTGGTTCAACTCCCATTTGGGTATTTTAATATTTTGGTTAATGTATTAAAATGTTTAACATTAATTGTTCTATATCCTTGGTTATAGATTTTGATCTTGGTTTAGTGTTTTATTTTTGATGAGTGTTCATAGTTTCTTATTATGGGTAAAATATTTCTCAAAAATGTATTACTGATACCCAAAAACTTGTTTCCATCTTGTATGGATTGAGAATTTCTATTGGTCTATGTCACATGCCAGGTTGAGTGTCAGGTTGGATGGAACCCAACTTGGTTCTTGAAAAAATGGTATAAGAGAATGTTTCACCCTCTCATTAGGTAATGATATTCCGGAAGAGTCATGATAGATAAGAGTTAGGATTTTGGGGGCTTGAGGTTGTGGTTGTGAGTGAAGTGTCCTTCCAACACACATCATGATAGACCTTAAGTCTTCATGGGATGTTAGAGAGTTGGATTGACTTCTCCTCTAAGTGATACGTACTAGGTGCAGACTATGAATGCACATCAGGCAGGGGTAAAGTGGTTTGGATCATGATTGTGATTGATGTTTTTTACCTATATAAGTGTTTGGGATTTTTGTTGCTAAAAATTTTCATAATGGTGTATTGATGTTTTTTTTGTTTTTTTTCTACTTTTTTTAAAAATATGAATCATCAAAGTTTTTTTGTGCAACCACATAAATATTCCTGAGAGGTTTATCCCTCACTAGTTGATGAGAGACTAGTGGGAAGTCATGGTTCGGGCAATCCATGCTTTGGTTTAGAGAGTGGGATTTTGTCCTACTAATGTAAGTGAGGTAGAACTAGGTCCTAGGACGAACATCAATTAAGAGTTCCTCAAGAACAATCCTCCTTCCATATAAGGTAATATGGATCTACAAGAAGAAAAGGATTGACTTGAGATTATTGATGGAATTTTTGGATTTCTTGAAACTCATGATGTAGTGAACGTGAAAAGTGTGTTTTAATTATAGGGAGATCCCAGTTGAAAGTGGTTAAACATAGTTGTTAAAGCTAGAAAGAATTATCATATGGGTTACGAGGACATCAAGATCTTCTTTAATGAGTAGTATTTATATGAGACCTTAGTCATCACCAAGACCCTAGAGTGCTTGGATCTCCATTATGGGGATCAGACTATGTTAGAATATTCCAACCACTTCACTAAGTTAGTCTAGTTCACATTCTAAGGGGTTTCAATTGAGTAGTGGAAAGATCAACAGTTTTAAATGGGTTCATAGATGGATATATGATCTTAGGCCTTCTAGTTCAAGTCGAAGACCCATGATGAAGTGGTCGACAATGATGTGATGGTGGAGGTCGATCATCATGGAAGTTTGGTTTTTCTTGAGTAGTGTCAGTAGTGGGCCAGGGAAGTGGAAGTCATTTAAGAAGAAGAGGAAATTGGATGTGAAATAGAATAAGGGAGGTGGTAGTTTTTTCCACCCTTCATAACTATCGTTGTCTTTGACTTCAGATGCTGGGTTGGTCTTGTTTTATTTGTGCAGAAAGGTAGAGCACATGGGGTCGTTGTGTCTATCTACACCTACAATATGTCATCAATGTGGGAATATGGGGAACTTGTAGTATTTTTTTAGAGACACATATTATATTAGGGAGGATCATGTTCTATGGCCTCTAGAGGGATGAAATTCCAGTTAGATCCATCTAGGATAGAGGGTTCTTGGTTTGGTGGTCCTGAAAGTAGGGATGGAACATTTTTGGACAGAGTCAGTTTAAGGAAGTGCTGAAAGGTGGTGGTCATTCTCAAGATCAGGGAGAGATGAGGCATCATCATGATCTAGATCAAGTACCAGCAAATCAGATTCATGGAATATAATAGTTTGATGTTCCATTTTTTTCGTCATCTATAATTGTTTATTTTCTTGATACTAGTTCCTCTATTTATTTTATTTCATCATGTATGGTGTATTTATTGAAATTTCCAAATGAGCTTATTTTGTATGTGATGGATTTAGAAAATTATCTACGTACCAAGTCAATGTATGTTTTCAGGTGTCCATCTTGAGCACTCACTTTTTGGGGGTCATGCTAGAGTGGGATTTTCTAGTTTCAGAGATGGACTTCTTTGAAGTGGTCCTCAGTATAGATTGGATGGTTTGTTTTCATGTACACATTAATTTTAATCATTGGCGAGTGTGTTTTGTGGAACTTGATGGAATCTCAATAGTTTTATGTGCTGAATGCGATCATCGGCCAGGACATGACGGACCTCAACTTCTATAGTTTACAATTCATGTTTTTTAGATCTCATCACTCATGTTGGAGGATGAAGATGGTGTTCTTGAGGGTGTACTAAATCCTATGGTGGATGAGTTCTCTGAGGTATTTCCTGATGCCTTTTCTGGTTTTTCTTCATAGCAGGATGTAGAGTTTATTGTTTATTTGGAACTAGTAACACAACAGATATCTTTTCCCCCATACCATATAGACCCCACCAATTTGATGGGATTTTCTTCAGTTTTTCATCGATTATGAAAAGTTATTTAAGGTGATTATCTAGAAAAAATATTCCTTTCCCCATCTCAATGACCCTTTTGATAAACTCAAGGGGGTGAGGTTGTTCTCTAAGACTGACTTGTGTTCATTGTATCACTAGGTCAAAGTCATAGAGGATGATGTCCTAAAAGTAGCCTTCTGATGTAGGTAAGTTCATTTTGAGTACTTTTTTATGCCTTTTGGGTTGACTAATGCTCCAGATGTTTTCATGGTGCTCATGAAATAGGAGTTCCCTTCGAATAACAATTCCATTGTTATGGTATTATTGTGTGGAATAGAAGAGGATCATGGAATACATTTGGAGATCATGTTGGGAACTCTTTGAGGCCATCACCGCTATGATATGTTTTCTAAGTACTCCTTCTAGATTATGGATGTGAATTTTTTGTGAAATGTAATCTATGAATGAGGGGTTTTGGTTGACCTTGAGAATATCAGTGATGTGATGTCATGGATCAATCTAAATAATTCTTTTGTGATCATAATATTTTTGGGCCTGGTAGGGTATTAAAATTGTATTTTTGGGATTTCTGTTGACTAACTTCACTGATGATGGCACATTGGAAAAAATGGGAAGAAGTTTTATTGGATCTCATAATGTATGATATCCTTTGAGGAACATAATCGGCAGTTGACCACAACCCCTACCACAATTTTTTAAAAATAGGTAAAGGGATATGTTGTATACTATAAGGCCTCAGGTATGGGTATTTTGTGTTTTTATATACAGGATGACCATTTGGTGGAGTATGGTTATCTCCAACTATGAACACATAAAAATAATTACCTAACTAATAACTTGGAGTTAGCAAAATTTATGCATTCCTTGAAGATGTGAAATAATTATATATTTAGGGAGAGGTTTTTTTTATCTCTATAGATTATTTGATTTTGGCCTATATTTTCTAGTGGAAGGATATAAATTTGAGGCAGCGTTGTTGGGTCGAGTTCCTTTAGGGGTTATATTTTGATATCATTTGTACTGTAGGTAATGTTATTGTGGTTGTAGATTCCTTGATCAGGAATGTTCTAGTGAAATCATTGAAGGACTCCAGTGAGGTGTGGGATTTGATGGGTTTTTCCCATTTACATATACAAACCAAGGACCATTGTGGAGGTAAGTTCCCATATAGTGTTCATATAACAACTTATCTTATGGAATTGATTCTCCAAGAGAAGTTTAGTGATGAGCGATGAAAGAGTTCAATGCAATTCCTAAATCGTGGGAAGGTTCCTTATGAATTTTCATTATCTCCAGAGGGAGTTTATTGATTTAGTGGTATCTTTGTGATATAGATGTTGTTGTAGAATATGGTAATGTATGATAGCCGTCATTATGAGGGGAAAATTCATCCTAGGACCACTAAGATGTTTTATGATGTGAATTGTTAGTTCTAGTGGTCATGTAAGAGATGTGACATAGTTGACATTGTATCTAGGTTTTATACTTGTTATCATATTTAATCAAAGAACCAGTGGCTGTTTGGTTTGTTGCATCCATTACCCATTATTACTTATATGTGGGATGAGGTATACATGGATTTCATTATTGGATTACCTCATACACCATGGGAATTAAATGATATTTCTTTAGTGATTTACCTTATATCCTAATCAGCCCATTTTATCCCATGAAAAGATTCATCCAAATTAGATGAATTGGGATGGGTGTATGTTTAGAAGATTACAATGCTTCATGGTGTGTCATCGGTAGTTTTTTTATAGGTACCCCCTATTTTACCTTGAAATTTTGGGAAGGCCTCCTGAAGTCAATGGGGTCACATATCAAGTTGATCACAACAAACCATCCTCAGGAAGAAGGCCAAACATAGTGAGAGAATTAGATTCCTGACAACATTATTAGGGTATGTGTGCCATATTTTGGAGAATCATGGAATATCAATTTGGTATTTGTTGAATTTTTGTTAAATAATTGTTACTAATACTCGATAAAAATGTAACCCTTTGAGGCACATTACAATTAGCCTTTCCGATGTTATTTATTTTGGGATGAGGTGGGTTACAACTCAATTTTTGGGCTGAGAATCATGTAGGAGACATATGACAATGTCTTTTTGATCTGGAAGTGGTTGTTAATATAAATATACCCACCATAAATATTATTTTATTTAGTGGTGTTAATCCTTATACTTTTTTGTGGGTGACGGGTGTTACTGAAAGTCGCACCTCAGTTAGGTCACCATTGTCTTGGTAAACAAGGGAAGTTAATGTTGAGGTATGTTATACCTTTTGAGATTAATATGAGAGTTGGTATGGAGGTAGACTATTTAGCCTTTCAATCCAAATTGATGTCAATTCATGATGTGTTCCATGTCTAACATATGAAACTGTATAATCCGGAACCATCTCATGAGCTTAATTTGGAAGAGTTAGAGGTGAAGCTGGATTTGTCTATGATTGAGCAGCCACTATTGATTGTTGATTCTTAAGAGAAGGTTCCTCATGGGAAATATGTACCATTGGTTTTAGTTATTTTGCGGCTTCATAATGACGATCATGAGACATCGGATTGGAATCCATGTAATGATGATATATAACCATTATTATTCTTTGATTAGACTTCATGTTGACTTTCTGGGGATGGAATGTTTTCATAGTGGAGAGAATTGTCACACCTGTTATTTTATTTTTAGGTGTTAATTTTTTATTTTTTTCCTTGTATTTATCTCTTGCTTTTCCAGATATTGATTGAAAAAAAAGATTTTTTGGGCCCGAAAGTAGGTGGCACATGGATGTTCCATGATTAAAGGAAATCATGTTCCATCCTAGAAGAGACTATGCTCCCTATACAATGGAACTATCTGGGACCCATGGGTGTTCCCAATACATATGAAAAACATGTGACTTGTTTCATCTTGGATAGAGGATATTACAAGATTTCCACATTGTTTGGAAAACCATGTGAACATACATTGCATCCAGTCCAGGTAATTTAAAATATGAAAAATAACTTTCCATCATCCCGTTATTTATCCCCAATTTCATCAATTTCATCCCCCATTCGGTATTTTCAACCCTAGGAACCAATGACTATCCTTTTTTCTTCCTTAGACCTCCAATGTTTTGGTGGTGTTGGATTTGGATATTCAAATATCATCATATAATCCCCTTCTCAGTTGGTTTCTAATATATTCTAGGTTTTATCTCCCTCCCCCCCCCCCCTCTTTGAGTTCTCTTTTTTAGTGGGATGGTTTCCCTAAAATGAGTTCAATCATGGTTCACTGATTTTTATATTGGTCTTTATGGTTAAATATTTCTGTAATATTTTTCCCTTATTATGTAGTTGAGTTTTTTCCACCAGAATCAAAAAGATTCCAAGATTGAGGTTGGTGATTCCATGTTTTAGCATTATTATATTTTTTGGTATTCTATCCTTACTTATTTAATGTGTACTATGGATTTTGTGAGAGGTGTGAAATGTGTTTTGAAAAGGTTTTGAGGTATGTATGGGTTGATATATTTTTTTCACAAGGAAATTCGTTTTTTTTTCATGTGTGATTCCTTGTTTTCACCTTAAACGTCTTCCATACATTATTCAAGTGAGGTGAAGTGTGATTTAGAATGACTTTTGTGTTTGTGGATTTAAAAGAGGTTTTTCCCATCAAAAATGATGGTCTTTCAGGTTTATTAATATTTCTAGCTGTGTCTATATGAAATTAGTGGTAAATGTGACATGTGAAATTGAAATTGAGCACAAATGGAATCGTATGTATCTAGATGGGTGAACTAATACTAGTATACTAGTTGGATCAGAAGGTATAAGGCCTGGTTTATTCTAGCAGGATTGATGATACAACCCTAACTAAACTATAATGGTTATTAGATAACACTGTATCCTTGGATAAATTCATCTCTAATTTATTGTGCATTGGGATTCTGTGGGTTATGGTTATTATGACTTGTTTTATTGAGATAAAAGGATACTAGGGCCCCATTAGTGCTAGAGATTTTTGGGTTTACGCGCAGTGATCTCTTATGAGGTGGGGTTTACCATCCCCATATGGAGGACCTTAAATTCATTTTAATTTCAATTCAAGATCCTTTTTAAAATGTTTTCCCTAAAAATATTTTCTAAAAATCATATTTTTTATCTTCTTTTCTTAAAAACGTGCATGTTGATTTGTCTTCTACAGTTAAGGAATGTAATCTTTGTTGGGATGCATCCTATTGGGATTTGTATGACACATAAAATACACCCTTTGATGTTTGAAAACTTTTTTATGTTTGACCTAGGTAAAGTTAAGATGTTCCATGGTGGTGATGGTGGATCAGGTTTCTAGTGTTCATCTCTCATGGGTGTTTTTGGAGGTGGATTATGGTTTATGGACATCCCATTGCATGGAGGTTTTGGGTTATTGTATTTTTTGATCCCCTCCTATTTTGGAATTTTTGGTTTTTAGTTAAAGTTGTAAAATTTTTATCATTAATTTTTTGTATCTCATTGGTTATGGAAATTAATCTTTTTATAGTTTTTTATTATTTATGATTTTTCATAGATTCTTATTACGAATGAAATCCTTCCCAAAAGTATATTATTGATAACCATCCAGGGTCTGGTGTTGGGTTAGATGCCACTCCAGCATGGTTCATGATGTAAAAAATTTAAATATAATAACACAATTATATCTCATATACTTATATGTTATTATGTTTAATTGATAATATTTTTTATCCAACTCCTTCTCTATCAAATAAGAAATAAATTCATCGGTCAATTGTATGGTAGACTACTGCATCACGAACTGATACAATTTTGTTCCATCACTAAATCGAATGGATAATCATAAAAATAGAATAATTGAATATATATTATACATATGAAATGATATTAATTCATTAAAATTGATATATCATCCACTTAATCAGCCATTAACCAATTAAGGGAATAATAAAGTCACTAGTGCGTACATACGACCAACCATCTCCACAAAGTGATGTGATTTTCTTCCACATAAATCATTTATTATTAATTATAAAAATTTATATAATTATGAAATAATGAATTTAATTTTTTTTATCATTTCTATATTATGTAACTATATCCTATACTCATGAACTCAAACCTTCATGATGAAAAATGAATGAGAAAACAAGCAGTTAACACCTGAAATAATGGTAATAATAAAATATAATTAATGAATGAGTGATAAGATGTTATAATAAGATCATATATGATATGAATAAGGTTATAATAATAATTAATAATATTTTAAAAACCTTTATACATGAGGATAAATAACATTTAACTAAAGGGACAGGTAATGTAAGTGTTTTTATCTGAATTCCCCTTCATTGTGGAATATTTTAATGTTATTCCCCTAATTTATTTTATTTGGTGTATATACAAATATTTTAAATTATATATAATTTATCCTAAATATTTCATGTAATTTTAGATTATATTTTAAATATCTCATACAGTGTTATTTCAATAGAAATTTACTAAGTGGTATCGAATTTCATAATTCAATTTTTTTGGGGTTATATTGTTTCATAAATATAATTGATATTATATGATTATATATTTAATTAATTTTGATTATTTTATATTTTATTTAAAATTTTATTATTTGGATTCACATTTTATACAAATAATTAGTTCATTGATTGATTCTCACTTCAACAATATGATCTTGTAAGATATTTTGTCTCAATTTCAACTCAATTGATATATATTTGGTATTATGAACGTATTTATTTAAATGAAGGTTATATAATACCCATTTTATATTCTATATAATTAATATATTTATATTCATTTTATATAGATTTTAATTTTAATTTATTACATTCATGGGGGTATGATTGAAAAGTTACCAAATTGGTAAGGGTTTATGCTTCAATCTCATTTTATTCAGGATTTGTTATGCTTGGATTTACATTGAAATAAATTATTTGATAATAGTATAATAAACCCACTTAATATTATTCTCATATATTTAATCATGTGAAGTTTTTGTAATTATTACAGTTTTCTCTATTTGGAAATTAAAATGATTGAAAAATATGTTTTTAAGAAAAGAAAACGTTATTTGTATTTTGAGTAAAAAATGATTGTTCTTTCATATCCATATTTTCCTTAAAATGTTTTATATACTATTTTTAATATCATCCAATAATTTTTGATGATTTTTTACGCATGTTTTACTTTTTATAATATGGTTTTTAAAGAATATTCTATTCATTTTTTATATAATGTATCATTTTACTTTTCATACAAAATATAAACCGAATCTTTGTCTTAACATACTCAACATGAAAAGAATGTTACTTACATCATATCCACTCATTACATTGAATCATACATTAAAATTTTAAAAGGTTATTTTCAAATAGTTTTCCCCATAATATTAAATATTTTTTTTCTTTATAAAAATAATTTTAGTAATGAAAAGGGTATTTTTCTCAATAATTATTTTAAAGAATTTTTTTATGGAATTTATTATCATCAATGAACAAACCTTTATTCTACTTATAAAAAACTGGGGATATTCGTTAATGATAATATACTTATTTTTCCCAAGATATTTTATGATTAGATTGACTTGGGAAATTATATAAATTCACCTTCTTGATAAATATTGTTTCCATTAACATTCCATTGAAAAAATTACTTTACTATGATAATTGGAAATTAAATTTACCTTAAATATTCTTATTTATTATAATGTATATGACTAATAAACAAACCATATATCATTTATACATATGGTTTTTTACATTGATTCTAATTTAATTGACATGGGAATAACTGAGAATATTTATTATTTACTCAATATAGTCTTTTGTAGAGAAAGAATATTGTTCTGGAATTAAATCTCTCATTCGATATATTAAAAATGAAATAGAAAAGTCAATATGGCTTAGTCCTAGAATTATATATCCCCTCTATGTATCAATAAGTGTCATAAGGAAACTAAGTAATAAAACATTAAATTGGTTACTAGTGTATACCTTCCCATCAGTTAAACTTTCGTGGTCAAGGTCTTGACTGTATAGATATCCTGAAGTATTAGACCATGAAATCCAATATTATTCATTTTATTTATTGAGAATAAAGTTATTATTATCCATGAAAATACATTATTTATATTATGCACGGATTAACTTCAAAATAAAATGGAAGTTCATATTTCATTACATGAACACCACTTAAACCTAACATATCATTCTTCTGTCTCTTGTTATTAATTAAATATAATGTGTTTCAAATTATTTTACCTTCCATATTAATTATTCCTTATTAATTCATGATAACCTCTTCTATATGTAACCCTTATTTAGAAACTGAGGCCAACCATTATATTTTTCCCTTACCTATGATATTAAGAAGGAATAGTTCAATGAGCCAAAGGATGAATAATATTTACCTTCACTATGTTGTATTTATTTCAAATATAATTTAAAAATCATGTATGTATATAGTTTATAAAGACTACAAAACTATTAAAAACATTGGGATATTATCTCTTATATCTTATATGAATTTAATACTGTAACTTATATCTCTGAGAAACTGTATATAGGGTCTTTACTGATGGTATCATTGAAAGTCTAGTAGAAAAATTGTTAACTAGTTTTAGGAAAACATATACTAGGGGATATATCCCTATGAATAAATTTAAGCATAATACATAGTACACGATAAAATCATAATGTTTTTGTGGGTAGAGATTATATTATTTTCATAGAAATAAATACCTATTTAATTACTAATAGTGCTCAGGGATCTATCATAGTTGTACATTGAGGTAATAAAACCAAAAAGTGAATATTAGGATTTGACTTGATTATTATATGGTGAAAAAATAGGCATTCTTGTATAAATGGTTTGACACTATGAGGGCATATTTTTTGGTTAATTCACATTATAATTATGATCCATCAAGAAGGATTTTAAAAAAGATGAAAATGAATGACCATGGTTAAAAATAAGGTGTATTAAATTGAAAATAATGTGTCATCATTTATACTAACTATTAATGATTAAATGGGTTTCCACTATGATTTTTGTTGATCACACTGTGCTTTCATGTTTTAGTAAATTGATGGAACCTAAATGAACATTTTCATGATAGAATATGATGGATAATGTGGTGATCATGTGAAACCAAATGGGATGATTATTAGAGTGGAATATATCATGATTATTCCAAGGTAGTTTTGCTAATAAAGGATTAACAAACTATATATTAACCAACTATTAGACTCAAAAAATAAGATAAGGATATAGTATGCTAATTTTTTGAGTTGTGGAGGCCATGCAGGAATAATTTCCTAATATTCTTCATTTTAAAATTGTTGAAAGATAAACACAAGATATTGTATTAGAGGAATGATAAAAAGTTTTATGTGTGGAAAATAATGTCATAGAGCAACGACTTTCTATGTAAAAGTGAGGAGTTTAATAGAGAGAAATAATTTTCATCATAGAGATCCATTTATAGTTCATTTTATTGAATATGGAGAACCTTGGATTTATCTAATTCAATTCCATATTTTGAAGTTCAACTCAAAGAACATGAAATGAATTATGTGAAATAAATAGGATTGAATAATTTTTATATTTGGATTCCAGAATAATATTTTAGAAGTATATTAATTTTTTGTATTTTGGTTATATGAATCATGAAACATCTAAGGACAATTTTTATTTTATTGGAATTATATTTGTCTTCAACTAATATAAACACAATAATTATGGATACTATCATGGGTTTATCAGTTTATGTTGGGTTGTAAGTTTAATGTTTTAGACACCCCATTTGAGGATTAATGTGATGTTATTTTCATATTATTAATGAAATTTTGGGAGATGTTTCTTTCGGTTGAGATATATGTAACCTTAGGTTCAACATGAAGTATTATTTGAGGAATAATTATCTATTTATAAGTGTTATGGAATTGATATCCTTTATGGTTGACATGGTCATTGATGTTAATTTATTAATATTCAATTAAGATTATTTTATTTCATGCAAAAAAATAAGTTGTATAGAAAACATTAATGGATTATATTTATTTAAATCATAAGGCTATCAATGAGGATTTCCATTATATATTTTTGAAAATTATAGGAATTATAATATATGGTTTTAGAAAAATAAAATCCTATAATTCAGTTGACAACCCATCGCATTTGAAAAGTTCATGGGGCTTGAACCCACAACTGAAGGGTGATAAGGGTGAAACACCTACCATTGACCTACAAGATATAAGAGTTAGTATTAAATTGTTTTTAATTATATTATTTAATGAATAGATACTTATGTAATGGATTAAAATTAATTTTGGGATTTACTATTGAGGTTTTAGATATTAATGTCTTATATTAGAGAACCTATTTGAATCAAAATTGGTTTTGGAAAAAAAATAGAGTTAGATTGAAATAATTTTCAATCTATTATACATATTATGATATGTTAAATGTTAATTTTATATATTCAAGCACAAAAATTCATCATGTATTTTCATTTCATGGATTAATAAATAGTTTGGAGATTGATCAAAGCACAACCAAAGGATAAAATTGTTCTTATGAAAATAAAAATATATAATATAATAATATTTTTTGGTGTTATATATCTTGACAATAAATGAATTCCATAAACCTATGAAAATGAAATTGAAATAAAAAAATTATACAATTTTATTCATATACGATGAATAAATGGATTTATAACCTATCACAGATTTATAGATTTTTGGTGGTTAATTTTCTCCAGACCATGTTCTCTATCACTCTCTATTAGTCATCGAGCATTATTTTACTATTCCATTTATATATTTTCACTTCCCATCAATTTTATCCAACACCCAAACCTATTGATGTGTTATTCTAGATGAACTGTTTATTTTCGTTTCCGTCTTCTAAGAGGAAGTTCTGAAAACCATTTTTACAATGTTTCTTTTTCACAAAGTAATTTTCTAAGAAAAAAACCTTGATTTTTTATTGAAGGTTAAAATTTTGAGTATTAAATTCATTAAACATGGGGAGAATGAAACACCCTGATATTTTAAAAGAATAACATTATGTTTGGTAGCTTATACAACATGCAACACAGAGCTTAAATGACCAGTAAAATATATTATTTAAATATGACCTTTATAACACACCTATTGAATTAGAATGTATGAATAAGCTTAAATTAATTATGAAATTTATATAAAGGCCATAATAAATAATAATTTATTTATAATAGTCACCCATTTTTTTAGTAAAGTCAATTGATTCTTTAAAAAATATATTTTCATCAAAATTGATTCTCAATACTCTTTGTGGGAAAATAATATAATTAATTTCTTCCAAATTTAAAAATTTTAATTGTTAAAATTAAATTAAATTTTGGAATAATAATATCCATATTATATTTACATAATTTTTTTTATTTTTCTAAAAAATTCTTTTTAATTTAATAATGAAAAATATATCTTTTGTAAAACTATCAATTATTTTTCAACATATTAAGTAATTTAGAAGTACCACTATGAATATAATTTGTTTTAAAAGTAACATAATTATTCATTAGTAATATTTAATATATTTAATTACATTTTTATCATTTTTATAACATATTTTCATATAAGTGTCTTTTTGGTTTTAAAAATTCATTTTTATGAATATTCTTTTTAAGTTCATACTATTCCTCCATTCTTATTAATTAATATAACCAAAAATAAGAAAATATTTAAATTATATATATATATATTATATATAAAACTATATTAATTTAAATAGATATAATAATGATCACAAGTAATATTGTTAATGAAATATCATCTTATGCATTGAAAATACATTTCTTGAAAATCATTCTATCAATTCGTTTTTCAAAATTATTTCTAAATAAAATTATTCCAATTATGTGAATATAATTTAATAAAATGGAATAAATATTTTTAACAAAAATATTTAATATTATATTAAATTTTCAACATAGTTTTTGGTAACAATGGATACTCAAAATAGTAAAAATTAATTACCACCGTTATGGTTAAAACAACTTTACTGAGAGGTTATACCAAATGATAAGGAGAATTTTTCAAATAAAAATTTTAAAAATGATATTAAATATAAA
This sequence comes from Viscum album, assembly GCA_963277665.1. Classification (NCBI taxonomy): domain Eukaryota; kingdom Viridiplantae; phylum Streptophyta; class Magnoliopsida; order Santalales; family Viscaceae; genus Viscum; species Viscum album. Next base: position 1,402,415,258 of record OY728120.1, on the reverse strand, counting down.
TATGACAAACTTATAAATTACCATAATAGAATATAAGGTAATTTGTAACCATTATTCTTTGTAATGACTTTATAATTTTTTATTCATTTTGGAAATTTCCAAGTAGTTTTCAAGAAGGCACACTCCCCCACATAAACAACAGAACTTCCTACCTTCACTTATTCACACCTATCATGATATTTATCATTTAAAACCCTAAAAAATACCTCTCAAACATCCTCATACAAATTATATATGTTATAATATTTTTAAAATTCAAATCAAGGGGTCCTTAAAAAGAAATCCTAAGGAGGTTTCTCTATGTGAAGATAATCATCTTAAATAACAACATTTGTTTCATCATATTTTTTCACAATAAATTATATATTAAAAAGTACAATATAATAAACAAATTATATCACATATAATAAGATGTTATACTTTTTTGGAATAATATTTATCTATCTCCATCTTCATCAAATGGGAAATAAATCAACTGCTCATGTGTATAGTGTATTATCACCTCACAAAATGATGCAATTTATTTTCTTCACCAAATAACATGGATATTAATAATGATGGAAATAATGAATATAAATGATTAATATGAAATTATATTTATTATAGAAAACAAATATATCATCCACTTCCTTACCCTTTCACCCATTAAGGGTATAATAATGTTACTAATGCATATACACACCCTACCATATCCATAGAGCGATGTGGTTGATTTTCCATGTCAACATTTAATGAATGATTTTAAAAGTGAAAATGATGAATAAATATTATATTTATTAAATAAATATCATTTAATATATTATAGAAATATATCATATTCTCATGAATATAAACATTATCCATGAAACATGCATGAGCAAATAAAGCTGTTAACATGAAAAATAACGGTGAATAATGAAATATTATTAATGAATGGGTGATAATATATTATGATAAGAAAATATATGATAGGAATATGGTTCTATTTTAAATTAAAAACATTTTAAAACCATTATAATGAAAATTTAAATCACATATAATTGATGGGAAACAATATATAAGGAATTCCATCTCAAATTCCATTCATTGAAAAATATTTTAATGTTATTAACCTAATTTTTATTATATGTTGTATATATATACATTTTAAATTGTATATAATGCATCTAAAAAACATAATTTTATTTTTTAAAAAATTTAAAATATCTAATCCAAGGGGATTTAACTTTAATGTTACCAAGTTGTGAGGAATTTCAGGACTGTATTTTTTCATTAAGTTATATTACTTGTTTATTTTCATTAATATTCTATGATTATGTCTATAATGAATTATTATAACATTATATTTTATTTAAACTTCATTAATGTGTATTTAAATTTGATAAACACAATCAATTAATTGATTTATTATGAATTTAATGGTTTTATCTTGTAAGGGATTTCGTCTCAATTTTTACTCCATTAAGACATATTTTGTATTATAAACCTATTATATGAGGTTTATCTACTACCCATTTGACATTTATATCATGAATATATTTATATTCATTCTATTTAATGTTTAATTTGATGTTTTTACTTTTATCGGGGTTACCATTCAAAGGATACCAACACGGTAAGGGTTTATGCTTAAATCTCATTTTAATTGGGATTGTTTATACTTGAATTTAAATTAAAGTAAATTATTTGATCAATGTATAATAAAAGAATTAAATTTTATTATAATATATTAACTCATTTAATTTTTATGTAATTTTACTATTTTCCTCTATTTTTCAATTAAATTATCGAGAATTTTCTAAAGAATATCCAACCTTATTCCTCATTTTGGTTAAACAATTTTTTTTTCCATATACATATTTTCATTCAAATGCTAAAATAATATTTTTAATATTATTCAATTATGTTATAATTAATTTTTTTCCCAAGTTTGTTTGTTTTAAAAATGGTTTGAATGGAATATTCATGTTATTTTCCAAATAAGGTATCTTTTGGATTTTCATATAAAATGTGAATGGAATGGTTCTTTAACATTATTAGCACGAATAGAAAATTCCCTATATTAGTATAAATCATTGATTTAAATATTTTTAAAAAAATTTATAAGGTTCATTTCAAATAAATTTTTATTTCTAATATTCTAGAAGTTCATAGTTTGCCAAAAAAATCAAAGTGAAAAGCGTATTGTCATTAAGTTTGTTTTTAATGATATTTTTATGATATTTTTATTCCTAAAAGACTTCAACAATTTTTTACGTATAATCTACTAGGGATTTTTTGTAATAATAGTATATTAATTATTTATTTTTACCTAGGAATTTATTAATATCCAACATATGGATAAATTTTGTATTCTTTTTACATCACCTAAAATGATCACTTTTTTACAATCATTGAAAATTAAATTTCCATTAAATATAAATGTTATTTATCATGTATATAATTATTTATTAAACCATATATCATATAGACATATGGTATTTTACATTGATAGTTATTTTATTAAATGCAGAATTATTGATAATATATATTCCATACATAATATAGAAATTATTTTATAAGGAATATTTTTCATGAATTAAATTAATCACTGTATATATGAGGAATAAATTAGACATACAATGATGGGTGGGTCAAAAAAATTTATATCACCCTAATTAATGGACAATTATCCAGATATAAATGTGTAATATTGCATTAAATGGATTTTTGGTGTATGATATTGACTACAGAGATAGCTTGATGTCTCAGATAATGACGTCCAATATTAAGAACTTCCATCATCTAGAATTCAATTATTGTTATCTTCTATTGTACATCATTGATACTATGTATGTATTAGCTTCATGATCATGTGATTATTTATATGGAATTATTTTATCATAATTTATACCCACCCTATTATTCTTTGTGCTGAAGTTAATGATTAAATTTTATATGTTTTCATCTATATGATTATTCCTTATTAATTGATAATCAATTCCACAATACATAACCCTTACTGGGTATCTAAGCTCAAAATTTATTTTTTTCATTTCCCAAGGATATGAAGAAGGAATCATTAAATGATATCAAGGATTCTTAATATTTACCTAAACTATGTTGTACTTCATGTTTTCAAATATAATGTGAGATTCAAGTATGTATATGCTTTACCAAGACTAATAAATTTTTCTGTCCCTTGGGACAAGATCCATTATATCTTATTTTAATGTAATAAAGTAATCATTGGCTCTGAGCTACTAGAGTCTAGTTCTTTACAAAACACATTATCCCTGTTAATATTTTTTAGAAGTAAATAACTATAAATCTATATTAATCACATGATAAGGTTACTTTTTTTAATATTCTGAATCCCTAATTATTCGTTTTTAAATTAAAGTTAATTCGATTAAATCCTAATCAGTTGATTGAAGGAGGAATTGTTTGACACACCCTTATAACCATTATTCTCTACAGCCTATTCTATTAAGATAAGATTCATTATGAAATTATTCCAATTATTTCTAAGTTACCCAATCATAAAAATTATACCATTTATTTCATATAACCATTTATTATATGATATAATGAATTGGTTGTTTCTATGTTTAATGGGACCTAGAATATATGGACATAATTTTTACCTGTTGGTCTCATAAGACAACTATGATAAGGGAATGGGTGGATCCATACCCTTTATGTATGAAGGTTTTCGAGAATCCCTCAGTGTTATATTTATGATGTCTGAAATGATGAATTATTTTCATTTCAATCATTATGAGGTCATTTAAATTTTCCATGAAATTTATTACTTCCATTATCATTTTTGTATTATGTTATGTATATATATTTATTGATTTGATATGTTATCATTATCTATTCATCCTATATTATCTCTGTGATTATTAAGTCATGTTAGATTTAATTGCACGTTATCCATTATAAATAATTTGAGCTCAAATTTTTATTTTATTTTCTATTTCAATAGGTAATACATCAAAATATTATATATGATCATATATGTGGATGGAATTAATAAATAATGATTTATAATCAATTGATGTAATATATAATGATGTAACGCTATTTTATGTATCTATTCCCATGGAAACTAGTAAACTATGATCTTGGGTTTATAGTTTCTTGCAATTATAATGCCATGTAAAAAATAACCCATTGGATCTTGGTGACCTAGGTTAAGAGAATTACTTTTTTTTCAAAGGGCCTAGTTTAGGTATGATAACACGCTACACGATTTCAAAATACTTTTCAAAATTTCTTTTAACTGCTATTCAAAAAAAATTGACTTTTTGATACACATTTTGGTATATTTTATATTAGGATGGAAATGTAATATTTTATAATTTTTATGTTCATATATTAGTTTAATAATTATGGATTCAATTTATTTAATCTATAATTAGATGGTGTCTTAAAAAAATATGAGAAAACTCTACTTGGGTGGTGGGTTTCTTATGTACGGTTGATATACCATGTATGTTTCCTTTTATTATACTTTTTTAAAAACCTTAGGATACCCTTTAGGAGGACAATAATTTATGTTCTCTTGAGTAAAACAAGCTATTTAGATTGATTCATAGGTTTTATTATGATATTGATAGAGTGACCACAAGCATGTTGTTACCAGTTCATAGGATGGCCTTATAATAGTATGAGATACCTATATATTGATTGTGATATAGTTTTAATTATACATCATAAAATTTAGATTCATGTACCACATTACTGATGAGTGGTTAAACACTTTTTTATTATAATAGTGACATCATGATTGACCAATAATTTTGTGATGGGAGACATTACATGAGATTTTTCGCTTGATGGATATGAATGTGTTTCTTGAAACATGTGTTGTTATTATCCAACGTATGGATTGTAAAGATGGGAGTTAGATATGAGTTATTAAAACCAATAGTTTTTGGCCAATAAAGGAGTGTATTATTCATGAGAAAGTTTTTTTCCAATTTTTATAAATGATTGATTATGAATATTTCCTATGAGGTAGTATTGATTTATCTTGAGGAATTAGATGTGGATGACACATTTAATGAATTCTGTAAATTAGGATATAACCAAAATAAGGAGGTAGACCTAAGTTATACATTTTTTTGATCGAGTGAGAAGAATATGATTTTATTTTGGATGGGATACACACATTTATTGATTTAACATGTTTTAATTTTGGACTCTCTCAATATTTTCTCCTCCCAAATATTATTTAGAGAAGGGGTAATGACTAATGAAACTTTATGTAGGGTTTTTAACAAATTTTGGGAGGTGATTGCCTATTTTATGTGATAAATATAACCAGTATAAAATTAAATATATATATGAGGTATTACATTGGCCATGAAATATACTATGTTAGATAATACTGAAATATGATTATAAGTTTCTTTGTGAAATGTAGTGTTGTTCTATGTTTTTGTTAGAGTGGATACCTATGATTATTTTAAATATATGGAAAAGAGTAGAAGATTCACATTAGGATGTATGATAGATAATATGAATATGATCGATGAGAAGATATGGGATAGGTAAAGTGTATAGGATTTAATATTTCATTTAGTTAAGATACATTATTTATTATAATCATTTTTATAGTGGAATTACAGATAAATTGGTACTGCATTCTTCAAACCCTATTTAACAAACACTTTTTATTTTTTTCAAATTTAATTTGATGGTGTAATATTTCATATATTATTGTTTGTTATTCTGATACTATAAATATTTTACATGATATTTTTAGGTTTTTATTAAAGATGAGTAGTGTGATGAATTTTGTGTCATGTGGGATATTGACATGAATTTTTTTGGAGGAAAATTTTGAACACTATTATTATTTATAATGAGATGAGAGTAGGATTATTCTATACCTCATAGGAATAAGAGGGTATACATAGCATAAAATTATATATAGGTTGGACTTGACCAGATTTTTGTAGTATTAGTGAGTCTTCTAAGTGCACATGAATTTTATCCAAGATAAAAAGTAGGTATAGATTTCTTTGCGAATACATGGGTTTAGATTCACTCAAAATAAACATTCATTTACATTCCACTTGATCATTATCACTTATTGAGCTGGGACGAGTCAGAAAATCCTACTAGGTCATTATGATCACAGTTTCCCACTTACATGCCACATGTTTCATGTAATTGTGTATAATTATATGTTTTAGTTAAAGTATATGATTCTACAAGAAATGGACACTTGATGTAGGATGATTATTTTATTGGATAATAGTTATTTTTTATAATATTTTCATATGATTTGATCTAGTGGCCCTTATATATTTATTTTCCACTTGCACTATAGATGTATTATATAATGGGACATCTTTTTTTTGTATTTATTTTGATAACTATTATGTATAATATTTAGAATATTTATACTCTATTATATTTTTCAAACCATCTTGACTATCAACTATTATATTCTGGATCATTGGATTCCCTCTTGGATCATTTTCTATTCATTTCTAGGTTTTTGGTATACTTGGGGAAAGAAATGTTTTTAGTATATTTGAATATCCACAATAGGATATATATTAAAGGGAAAAGTATCTCAATTATTTTTTCGAACTACCCACCAGTTTATATCCTCAATCATATAGGTAGGATCAAGAGAGTTACACTAGAATAATTAGTTAAATTATTTTTTAGGAAGCCTAGGTTAGGGAATTAGAAATTGGTATTAATGAATGTGTTTGGTAGAGAGAAGGTATATTATAGGTGTAGATAATATATCATAAAATAGAAGGAATATCAAGAGAATTCCTTTATTACAAGGATTCATTTTAAACGCATGCCTCTTGGAGTTATCTTATATTATGATTAGGCATTACAGGTTGAGTGAGGTCATTAAGTTGGAATTACAAGTTGGTTAGTATTAAAAAATGTTATAGTGAAGATTTCAGAGTCAATTAAATGGTCTGGTATTATGATAGTTTCATTCTTAGGCAACAATATAGTCACCAATGTGTGGTGTTTTTTGATATATTACCTCTATGGGATATATTACTAATTAAAAATAAAGTATATTATTTTTAATATTTTCTCACATGTATTATAAAGGATTTTTCGAATAATATAGATAAATGTGGATTATTTATTATTTCACATGATTATTTATTTCTATATATAAATTTATTTGGGTGTTTTGGGTTTTTTGAGTAAAATTATATTTTGAAATAAAAGTCTATATTTTTCGAATATGTTTTTTATTGAATAATTTTGAAAGAATAATAAATTTTATTTATAACAAGAATGGTTTTAAGAAAATGAAAAACTCATCTACATCCCCTTGAAAGAACATTCTCAAATTTTAATATCAAACTAAGTGATACTACTAGTAATTAAATTAAAAAATATGAAGGAATCTACTCGTAGTACTCACCTAGAATTCCACCATATGATTTTAGTATATAAGAACCATTATTTCACTTACCATTTCCTATGATCCTTATCCAAACCACTCACCATAATTCAAAATCATTGTCAACTATAAGATGAGAATAATATTATCATAAGTAAAAATCTACTATAAACATTGAACTATTTCCAAACCACTTGAATACTTATAGGTCCTATCATAGTCCCACTCATATCAATCATGTCAATCAACATAAGGATATATTTAAGGTCCATGGGCAAGATAAAAACCATAAAAGAAGCTCAAAACATATGGTAGAATACACTCCCAATAATCTTTCACATAGCTATTGACATAATAAAATACCTTACATAATCAAATGATACAGAACATGACCCACCCCCAACTATACCATTCGGAACCGATTGGGTGTCTCTAATATACAACCCAACCAACTATTATAATAAATATGATAATTATTTATTTTAAAACACAACCTAACTAACTATTATAATAAATATGATTATTATTTATTGTAAAACCTATTATATAGTTAGTGGATCATTATATACATTATTAATAGATTTAACCCAATTACAACACTTTTTTATGTTTCCAACGTTCCCCCATGATTCGTCAAGACTCGAGTACCATCACCCTATAAAATAACACACACAAAAAACATATAATACACATCAAATAATAAATTAGGAACCTCATACCATATTAATATAGTCAACCCATTGAGATAATTATTTTTATTTCCTGCTAAATCATATATCAATTTATACCGAGCACACAAGAACCTATCTCATGTTATAATCCCTAATTAATTAATTGTAAATACATATAATTAATGCCACCAAATTGAATTAAATTAGAATAATAAAAAAAATCACCCCACGTGGTGCCAATATGTAAAATAAATAGAAGATAAATAGTCCATGAAATTATCCTAATGCCCCTATATGGATCATTTCCATGATTATCAATATAATAAATCCTCTATATTTTTGAAATTGGATAAATATATAGGAAAAATCATTAGGTGATGTAGCATAACAAAATAATATAGAAAAATAATATGAAAAATCCTTGATTTCATTTTACAATAATACTAAAAAAACCCTTTATAACTAGTTGATTTGACTCTGATTTGGTTAAATCTAATAATAAATCTCTCGATAGAAGCATCATAACTATGATGAAAATAAGGGAAAAAGAAAATAGAGAATAAAGGGAAGATTATATCTTAATAATTTGTGTTTTTAAATACTTGAGTCCCCTTAATTCATCAATAAAAAAGGAGAAGGTTAGCAGAGGATTGAGAGGACTCTCATCTTTCCATTAATCCTCCCCAACACCAAAACCTCAATTTTTTTAATAATATCACTCAAAATATAAAAAATACACCACATAAGTGGGAGTTGGGGACCACCGCCAAAATCCTAGTGATGAGGGAATGATTATTGTGCCCATGAACCACCCACTAGACCCTCTATGTACTAACATTAGTAATCATGTTGGATGTTTTATAGTGAACTAAATCCTGGACTCTTACTTGACCCTTGAAAATTATCTTTTCATATTTTCCATTCATACATATGCCACTAAAACATTTAATTTGACACTCAAACTCTACCATATTTTCTTGTTTATAAAAAATATTATTTCTCACATATAAAAATCCATTATAATCCATACAGTTTTTATTCTACAAGATCATAACATCATGGGTCAATACAAACTCCATAGTATAAAAACCCTCATCCTCATTTCATATCTTTTTTGAATAACTCTTTAAACTATGAATTGATGTATATATTGACCGAGTATATCCCAAAGGATATTAAAGTTTCTTTATTCTAACATAATCATGGATAATTAACTTTTATCTAAATATATCACTCTTCGATACACACACATATAATTTCTTTAAAAATGTGTTTTCTCCATTTATATCTAACAATAACCAGTCTCGTTACCAAAGTAAAACATAGTTTTCCACAATAATAACTACCTATAATAACTACCTGGAACATGAGTTGTAGTTTCAACCACAGATAAGTCATTAATTGTTAACCTCTTTACTGTGATAATATCCTTTATGAAACATTAACATTAATGATAAAATCAAATGGCTGAAAATATTCCATATTAAAGCAATATGTATGTTCTCACCAATCATACCTATAAAACTCAAATTATTCCCTGTAATACATAGTCCATGTAGGAGAAATATATTCTTAGCATCATGTGACTGATATCATCTAGTTATAATCAAATATATTCATAACATCATAATTCACTTCTCCTCAGTCACCACGTACATTTAATCGCCCTGATTCCAAGAAAAATTTCAATATATAGTGTTATATAAGGAACCATCTCATAAACTAACCCACTAGGAACTGACTTAGGATGGTGATAAGAAAAGTTTTCATCAAAAAACATTGCCTTAAATATTCTAATTGCTAGTCACTTGCACCAATAATTCAAAAATATACATAGGGTCCTTAACCTATATCAACCAGTATGATACATAAAACATTAATATACAACATAAAAACCAACCATGAGATATATATACATATAAATAACTATATTGTATAAAATATTCATGTATGAGACAATTTATATCTTGTACAACTCCACATATGAAAACATTAAATGGTATCATACACATAATTAAAATCCACAATGAACGTTATAAAAAAGATAAGGGAAATCACCTACTCATTGTAATATATTCTTGGTATACCTACCCAATTGTGACCTACCACATCTAGTTCAACTAAGAACAACTAATCATTAACTACATAGAAAAGGAACCAGCTGCACATAGATGGCAGTCTCCTCTATGGTGTGCAATGTTTACAGAAGCATGACATGTGTGGGTACTGATCCCATAAAATGGAGAGCATAAAAATAATTAGAGATACATTAAAAAAACATAAATTAAAAATAAAATCTCAAATTATATCAATAATCTAAAACAACAGGGTAAAAAGAAAGAAAACACCATGGTTTTTTTAATAGATAGGGAAAACAACGAGACATAGAAAAATTTCCTGTAAGAGAAGTCTATCACCGAATTCACAGTTTAGCTGCATTGACGATCACATCTTTTATTTATCTGGAGATCCTTAGAACAACTTAAAAACAAAAGAAATCATAGTAAATAGCTTAATTGAAAGTCAATTATATTTAGAAATCATGGGTAAATGAATTGTCCCAAATCCCCATTGATAGCTTCTTAAGGTTTGTATACAAATGGGGACCTGATATTTTATAGAACATGTGACATATCAAATACTTAAAATCGTATAACTACCATATTACCTCGCAATAACCATATTTTGTTTATACACATTTTTTAAATAAATATATATTGATCCAGGGTATACATTATTATATAATGGAAAACACCACAACACTTGACTATGTAATATCCCTAGGGATGGGGGACCTCACACCCTTAAATGAGGGAGTAATTGAACTATTGGTACTCAAATTTAAATATTTTATTCCAGCTCTCCCACTAATTATAGTTGGGTACCCATACCTTATTTAAAATTGCATATCATTCATGAGGGTACCAACCCCTCTGGGGGAACTTCAGCTCATTATCTAGATATTTCACCGATTAAATGTTTTACCTACATAAATAATAGAGGTCCAAATCATTACCATGGGGGGTTACCTACTCTATTAATCATATGTATTACCAACACAATTGTATCTATGTGTCACTAAGGGGGTTTCTGACCTCATAAGTACTATAAATGTCTCACTCAAACCCTATAATCATCTCTTTGAAGCAAGGATCCTAGAAGATCTAAAACACTATTGATGTCACGACCCATCCTCGAGGCTCGTGCCGTGACTACCCCAAGCCCGCCTTCTATAGGCCAGGGGATGGCGACTAGCACCAAAGGTGTAAATCCTGATAACTGGGAAGGAATTGCCTTTATAAAACATAAACACATGCAACCAGAGTAAAAGAGGAAGTAATACAGTAAGTACAAAAGAAAGTGCTGAAAACTAAATGGGCCAGAATACAAACCCAACTAAAATTTACAACTACAACTGAACAAAAGTACAATAGAAAAGACAAACAGCTGGAAGATAGAAGAAGCTCCTGGGTCATCCACATGGGATCCTACCTGAAAGGTAGATATAGATATCCTCCTCAACGCTCTTGCCCGCCAACCTCCTCCGAGTACCGTCTCGTCGTGAAGTCCACCTCAGGGTACTGACTCGTCGTGAGGTCCACCTTTGGGTACCGTCCAGTCCTCGTACACTCGGACTTTTTCAGCGCTAACCGTCGACTGCATCCAACACAACGAGGTGTGGGCATGGGTGAGTATAACGATACTCAGAAGGGACCCCGAGACCCTCAAGGTGTCACTAAATCCAACAAGGATAACCCCAATGAATGATCTCAATAGATAACCATTAATTAGGTATAATCCCATACTTTACCTAAGTTTTTCAAGTATCCCATCTCAATCACGAGGAAACACAAAGATTATGAAATCAATAGATAACCACTACTTAGGTATATGCCCATACATATACCTAAGTTATCAAGTGACCCATCTCAGTCATGAGGAAAACACAAAGGTCATTGACTCAGCTCAAACTAGGATTTTCATTAATGATATTGAAAACACAACTGTTGAAGAGATCCTTCTCTAACGAGTACAGTGATCTTGTCACAACTCCGAGGCACTGCTCACTAACCTTAGACTGATGAGGTACTCCTCCTGTCGAGCACCATGGGTCTGCCACTCAAACACAGTAGTGCTCCCCGCCATGGGTCTTCCACCTCACAAATTAGTGCTCCCCCTCATATCCTACAAAGGTACTCCTTATTTCGAGTACCGCGGGTCTTCCACCCAAACACATTAGTGATCCTTGTCATGGGTCTTCCACCCAACCACAATAGTTCTCCCTATTGGGCTATACAAGTCACTCCGACTCGAATCAGACAAGCAGTCATCAGGTCTCAGCCAGCTACAAGGTCTCTGTACTCCGTATGCTCATCTCCAGGAGGGTACGCTCCTCAAGCTACTGGTCGATTCTTCCAAGTGTCACGTAAACTCACGTGGATGTATCTCAAAGGACCTCATTGTAATAGGGGTCTCAACGCAATAGACGGTGCGTCAATCGGACGCCTGGTCTGTGAATTATTAGCCTTTTAGTCCCGGGGGCCCGGTTGGTTTCGTGTACGAACCAACCCAGCCATATCTCAACTGTACCCTGAACTCTCATGGGTATACTAAAAGGAACCGTTTCTCAATGAGATTACCAATCCTGCTGATGGTTCATCAAACGTACGTCCGATCTGAGAGTTATTGGCTTTTCTGTTTCAGGGGCCCGGTTGGTTTATAAGCTAAACCAACCTGACCGTACTCCATCTGCATCCAAACCAAAAGTGTAGTTTTCCAAAAGAACCGTCTCATCAAGTGGAATCCAACTTAGTCAACGACACTTCAATCAGATGTCCGGAGCTCATGTTATAAGCGTTTCTACTCCAAGGGCCTGGTTGGTTTCTGGTTCGTACCAACCCGACCATACTTCAAAAGACACTGGTTAACCAAACCGGTCACACCATTGTGATCCATACCGAAAAAACACATGAGATGGACTACGCATTGGTCCAAAACGGATAGTCGATGAAAAAGATTCATTTCACCGCAACACACGCGAACCGGGCCTCGTGGGGCCCACACCACGACCTCGACTTAAATATCCAAAATTGGTCTTGAAACAACTGTCTTAATTCCAAGGTCGTAACATGGTAAATGTTTCTTCATTCCAACACCGAATGAGATAGATATGTCAAATACAAGATCCCGTAAAAATAATAATATTATTATCATTGGGTGTTTCATGTAATCGATCCACAAACTCGAATTTTGTATCGAACATTAGACATGAATCGACCATCTTAAAGACATGGTCACGTCACCGCTGACGGTAAGCCAATCAGACATCACACAAATGAGTTATAGTAGATCGAAGATTTAATAATAATATTAAATATTTTATTTTCCGAGCATTTCGGGTATCCGATCCCAAAACCTGAAAAATCCATCTAATATTGGGCTCGAAACATCAGTCTCGGAATAAAAATTACACTATCGCATACGGTTCTTGAAACCGAGATCGAATAATGAAGTTGCGGACAAAAAGGTGTTTTATTAACAAAAGTAATAATATGATTATTATATTAATATTATTCATTACCTTTTTTTGTAACTCCTAAATCAATACACTATTTGGAGGCCCCTTATTCCGCGCTAGAAAATCAAACACCAACTCCCTCTCTTTTTATTATTTTCTATGTATTATTCTTTTAATTTATTTATCTTATTCATTCTTTCTCTCTCAAATCTCCTTTCTCCTCTAGAAATCTCACGCGGCCTCTACCATAGCAGCCATCTCCTGCTACAACTCACCCTAGCAGCCATCTCCATCTAATTACCCATCGCACGCCGCACCACCTCCTACTACCACGCACCGGACCCCATGTCGCGCCGCCATCCGCCTGCACCAGTAGCCATGGTCGCCTGCTCGCCCAACCAAACCATCATCTTGGACCGCCGGGACCATCATCGGACCCGCGCCATGGGATCCTTCTGCACATCATACCGGCTTCGAATCTCCGTTGTGGCCCGTTTCAATGTTGTCCGTCAATCCGCTCACAAAAGAACAACCCGCGGAGGGTCCAGGCTTGTTCGTTAGTCGTTACCTCCGCATTAGAGGCTCAATCCAAAATTCATCAACGACATGGGTTTTATTTATTCAAAATAACTTATACAAACACCCTTCAATTAAATACCCATGCACAAGGTTTAAATCGCATATACACTATATAGGAAAACCACTACCTCGATTATAACTTTTCACATCGTTGAGCTGCGGAAAGAGTATGGAGTTGACGTCGATCATTGCATCCGCCTCAAACATCATATCAGAGCTTGAGCGTCATAGACTCATCGGAATCCGACCTCCGTTGAAGGATTGTTCTTCGTCGAAGATCATTGAAGGCTGTCGTTGGAGAACCATTCTTCGTCGGAGGATTAATGTTCTCTCTAAATTTCTCGAGAGGTTAACCATAAGATTCTCTAAAACATTTTCCAACCCATATTAAAAAGAGGCTTCCCCTATTAATAAATATTCCATGGCCATTCAAATTCAAAAAACATAATTAATTAAAGTGTTGGGACCATTAAAGAGGGAGTGAGAGATGGTCTCTTTATTAAGGGGTTTGTCATATTAAATTCAAGGGGTGTTGAAGGGGGGTTGGAGAGAGTTATGGGAATATGAGAGGTTGGGTCTTGGGTGGGCCCCATCTCTCATATATCCACACATGGGAGAATTTAACTTCCTTAGATATAAATTCTTTTTTTTAAAAAAAATTCACTTTTCTTTACTAAACTCCAAAATTAATAAAACTCAACCCGCTTAAAACGCAATTGCGGTAAAGGTCCCCTTAAGAAATTACCGGCACTATAAGTTCATTGGTGACCTTGGATTTAAATTCCAAGAACCAGTTAAAAAGATAGAAAACTCGCATGTTCATTCACTGAACGTACCGAAGCTAAACTTCCGAAATTGATTCTGGACACACTAGGTCTCGGAATCAGGTGCTGTCAGAAACTACGTACAAGTAAAATTCCAATGAAATTAAGAAAAAAATTTCCTTGAAATTTCTGGGTCTTTAGAATTGAAACATAAATATATGATGAAGGTATATATAATATCTTATCTTACATTGGAAAAAATAATAATGGAATACCAACACATCAAATTCTAATGCCTATGTGAGAAGATATGAAAACCATTTCATAAAAATTAGTACAAAATATTTTTTTAGTACACAGTGTGTATGCCTCAACAGTATCCAATAATGTTCCCCCAAATTTAATTTACTCTATATTAAACCTACAAATATTATCATAACAGGGGTATATATAATGTGGGAATTAAATACTAGATTATATTTTACCCTAGTGGGTTTGAAGGTTGTATTTCTAAAGTACATGAAATGTAACCTACTAGAAACAAAATGTGGAACTAGGGTGTTAATTTTAAATATAATCAGGAATATGTGAATTCATTTAGTACACCATACCTTGATTTTGATATGTATTTACAAACTATGTGATATTTATAACCAAATGAAAACCCTATTTCCAAATCTAGTTATATACATGGTATATGTTCTGAAGACTACATGTGATGTAGTCATTAAATTTATAGATTCCCTTTCTTTTATGTTTATTTTTAGCATGTTTTCATTATATGGTACCATAAATACCCACAAAATTATCTCTTATGATTAATAGAATCAATCCCCTTTGGATATATTTTCTTTCAATTATATGAATTTTAATTGAGAAAAAATGGTCTCACTATTGTTCGGTGTCATCCTTTTTCCAAACTATCACTAGTTAGAAAACATTCACCCAATGAACTATACCATGATTTATTAGTTGGGTATTTATTACACTGATTCCTCATCCAATAATCAAAAATCCCTCAACATTACCTCCTATCCCACAAATATGGTTCTTATCATCTAACTATTGACCATTACATAGGCCAGTAGTGAGATTTTATCAAGGGGATAAGTTGAATGAGATAATAGTGGAATATCTTTGGATAAAATATGATTGAATAACTATGAATCGATGTTTATGGAGTTCTAAAGGATCGATCATTAAATAATAACAATAAAAGACAATACTATTATTTTCACTCCAAAGAAATCATAATAACACCAAGATCAACCAAATAAAAGGAATAAATAATTTAAAATTATTATCAATATTCCCTCAATACTCATTATAATAAAATTATAACAATTTTTTAATATTTCATGTAATATCAAGGAGACCAGATAAATAAATATATAGTAAATCCTATGAATAATAATGAACAATTATTTAGAATAATCCCTTATGGATTCTATTTTTTATATGGTTTGAAATTGGACAAGAACAATAAAGATAATCCTATATAAAATCATAAATGAATGTTGAAAAAATATTAAAAATATAAGTATTCAAGGGTATTATAATTATAATATCACCCAGAATATTGTGGAAATTTAATCATGTGAGATATAATCAAACCCACAATGAAATAGGTAAAATTAATTATTTAAAACTCTTACCATTTAATAGACCAAACCAAGCCAACCAATAATATCAAATGAATTGATCTTCCACAAGGATATAAGCACAGTCCTAATCACCATAGGCTCAAGAAATGAATTGGAGTATCATATAAAAGAATTTTAGATTCAATTCACCCTCTTATAGAAGTATTACAAGATATAAATAATGTATCACAAAAGATAACTACAATTCATCATATGTAAAAATAAAACCAATCCCGAAGTTAAAATCCAACAATAAGTTAATACGATCTAAATGAATAAATGAATGAACATAATCATTGAACAAGGATAAACCCCTGGGAAAATCTACGATTGAAAATAATTCACCACTATCCCAACTCCAAAGAATGGAAACATGTTCTAGGAGACATGTCATCTACATGAAGTTATTCCCTTTACTTGTATCTTACCGTACCAAGGATCCAAAAACCCAGTGAAAAAATTGAGCTGTGAGAAGTAAAACCTAGTAGGTTACTAACAATACTTTTTAAAATTTATATCCACATGAATCCATATATACTTATATAACGAGATTTCAAAAAAATCAGAAGAAATCATTTCCATATGAAATCACCCTTTTGTTTTATTTTCAAATAATTAAATTTTCATATACACTTAGAAATATGGAATAAAATATATCCAAGAGGCATAAGATGGAAAAATAAAGTGTTATTAAGAATAAATATCTATATGAATATCAAGTGGGTAAATAATAATATCAAATAACCATACATATAAATTATCCACAAAGAAAAAAAATCAATCCATGACAAAAGGGTGTACAAAATAAAGAAAAATCTAAAATACAAGCTAATATAAGTGAATACTAATGATTTAGAACCTAGATTAATTAGAAATTATACCCACTATAAACTGTGTCATCATGAGAACCTTACCTAGTGATAGATAAATCTAATGGGGATCAAATATGTCAAATTTTACACCATACCCCAAGGTATCCTATGGGTAAATTATATCATATTTACAATCACAGAAAATGAAATAACAATTCAATAAAATCCCAGGTAAAATGAATTTCAATTCCATGGATACATTTTCATAAAAAAAGATTCAATATAGATGAAACACTACTTCCCTGATTAAAATACAAATTTCCTTTCAAAGTTATATTTGAGGCATATAATGTCTATAAATCAAGAGTAAAATTAAACAACTTTTGAAGAAAACATCATTTATAATAAATATTTAACACATTTTTAATATTTAATTTCAAAAATAAAACCAATGTAAAGCATAAAAAAATTAATTTTCCTAATTCATACATCATATTCTAGAGACATATAACTCATGAATAATGAAAATAATGTTTTCTTCTTGACTGTTTATGGGAGACAAAGGGATAACATTACCAAGAACCTAGATTCCATTGAAAATATATATATTATCAATATCCATGATAGAACCAATGATCTATTACCTTATGGAATCAAACACATGGATAAGAAAAGAAGAAAATAGGTTATAAAGGATCTTACTTACTAGATTACACCAAATGGATAACCAATATCCCATCTAACTGGAATATTCAACAATATGAATAGGTAAATTTTAAAATTTATCACTATAGAGAAATTAATCATTTTGAAATTAAATTAGGGTTTTGGTAGTGATATTATTGATGTTAAGTAATTCGTTGAGATAAAATTACATGTTATCTTGTACTAATATTTACACCTAGAGGACTTTTTAGATAGACACAAGGCCCCATCAGTATCGGTGGATGAAATAAATGTTCATATACCTCTATGCCCTCCCCAGTTTGAAGGGGGAACCTGTAAACATGAAATTATTTTTCCATCCTTCTCCAAATAGATTGTGGTCTTTACTGACTAGTAGGTGTCCTCTTAGCACCCCCAAAAACTAGAAACTACATTCATAATTTACTAAATATTCAAAAAAAATAGACATACAGAGACAAAAAGGTGCTTCATACTTGATTCTACAAACAAGGGTGTGCCAATTATCCACACAATGAATTTTTTATCACTTGGAGGAATCAAGATCATGAACTAAAGAAGAGATAAAGAAATTTATTTATCATAAACACCTCACATTACTATACCTCATAGTTCCCCCCTACCACACTTCCATCTCACTCAAACTAATGGGTTCGTATTATCATATATAACATTGTCCTATCGATCCACTATCTAAATAGGATATCAATCACTGAGGTGTTCTGTTAAATTTCAATATCCTCCTATTTGATCACAAGGTAAGGATTAATATTATGTTTCATTATTTTTGAAACATATAAAACATCATATATATAATAAAAATTGCCAGGTAAGTATAATCGTAAATCTACCTTGAATTGTCACACCATAATCTTGAACGAGCTGATATAATGAAGTGTTAACATACCCTGCCTTCCCAATAGACTATATACCATCCAAGGTGAAACTATATGAATAACTCAATCACCTACATCATTGAATGTTGAACAATAATTCCAATTGACCTATTATTTTTGGTGACTTTAATCTATTAGAAACCTCTTCCTAGACAATTGATCAATGTCTTCTTTCTCCAAAATGATGGTTAGTCCAACCAAAGGCCATTATCCAATATCTTCACAATAAAGAGGTGATCAAAAAAGGACTCATATATAACACCTAAAATGACCCCATCCCGATTGAATACTGATAACTATTGTCATAGGAAAATTAAACTAAGGGATGATGTTTCACCCATGATCCACTAAGTTCAATCACTAATTACAAAAGAATAATGTCTAGAATATAGATTGATTACATAATCTGAACATCCCTATAGGGATAATAATTCATTATCAAATTCAACTGGAAACTAATATCTACCTACACTCGACTCTAATGAATGGATGTGAATGGAGGGACTCTATTAGAGACAATACCTGATGGAATGCCAGGAAGTCTAGAAATATCCAACACATAAAGGTTCACAAAGTCCTTTACCTTTTTCGAATCCTTTATATGTTATAAAATAACTAATTTAATGAGTTGATCAATAATTACCCATATCACATCCTAACCGTTGGTAGTCAAAGATAGAATAATCTTAAAGTACATGGATATTTCATCCCATTTCCATTCTATAAAGTTTATGGTTTTTTAAAAATCAATAGAACTCTAATGTTCCACCGTAATCATATTACATGTCATGAGTAGAGGCACAAAACCCATAAATGATCATCTCATTCCCAGCCACTAGTAATAATGTATAAATTTATGATATATATTGATACCACTAGGAAGTATAGTCCTACTCGATTAGGGTCCATTATTCATCAATTCCTACATCAAGTATATCAAAGTAACCATCCAACCTCAAAAGAAAAAAAAATCAATTAAAAGACATAGGCCAGTCATTTTTGGTCTCCCCACCAAAAAATATTCAAGCTATGTCACTCACACTCCATATGCTTAGCATGCCCATGTTGAATTTGAAAATACATAGATGGTCCAAATCCATAACAATCTTTGAATACCTATCTGTAAGATCTACCTTCATCCACGAAAATATGAGAAAACAATTTCATCAAGAACCACACTTCCACAGATTCCTTTACGACATGAGTTAGTAATTTTCTACTCAAATTATCTTTGATCACATTCCCTTTCCTGGGGGTGTAAGAAATATCAACAATTAATGTTCTTAATTTAATCCACCCAACAAATTTGTCTTCTATTCAGACCCATATGAGAAAATATTTACATTATACTCTTTTGATATGAGTCCATTATAGAATTCTCCCCCAAGAGGAAGTGATTGTAGGGTTTGGGCACAGCAGAAGCAGGTTATGGGTCATTCCCAACTTTTTTTTATTCATGATCAATGATCAATATGAGATTTACATAATGATGAATTCTCTAATCAAGCGTATTAAATAAAATAAAAACATAAGGGATAGAATGCCAAAACAAAGCACATGATCATCACATATTATTTATATTTAATTTAACAAATTTAATGAATTACCATGTATTATTTGTTTCTTCATTGATGGATATGAAAATATATCTACATTTTACTATTGTTGTGTCATAGGAATCAAGAGCATATTCCCTCTATTGGTGATCCACAATTTTTCCCAAAATATATCAATCCCACCATAGGAATCTCCAGGTGCTAGCATGGCATATCCTATCACTTTCATCATCCACCTTTGATCCCCTTGAGAATCACTTCCATACCATTCTTCTTGATTTCTCTAGAATTGATATTGGATTGTGGAGGAAGATCTACCTTCATTATTGTTAGCCTTCTTAGAGAGGGACATCTCAAGGGTTTGGGAGGATTTTGTCAAGCTATCATTGTTCCCAACACAAATTAATTGAATCCATTGAAACATAATATATTTGGATTTAAATACCTCCAGGGTATCAAAATAAATATTTTTTACAAGTTCCCTTTAATTTTGATTTAATCCAAAACGGAACCCTATTTCTAAAATAATAATATTATTATTATTTCCTCGACATTCTCTTAACATGTGAGATAAATTAAATATTATTTAATAAAATCATATTCAATATATATAATTTCTCATCAAACCTCAAAACTTAATTCTCTATTCCATTATAATATTTATCAGGCATTAAATACTGACTATATATTTAATAAATAAATTTCTCTGCATTATTCTCTTGTAAATAAATAATATTTTTCACTAAATAGAAAATAAATATTTATTCAATAACATGATCAAATAATATTCTATTGAATAACTAGTGATGAAATATATTTCATCATGTAAAGATGAATACTTATTAAACTATGTGTTGGAATACTATTTCGTTGACATGTTAAATAATAAATAATATTAATTTTTTTAACTGACATTTTTTATGCACTTAGTGTGTGACCCTCTTGGCGTATTTCTCATTGTAATTGGGTGAAACGGCTAAAGTCCATGTTTAGTATCTTGAAACACAACAAAAAACCATATATAAAGAAGTTAATGCTGTAAAAAGTAATACCTCATATAGATGCTTACTACGTAATGTAATCCATTTTCACCATATCTCGAATCAATCCGGTTCCATGCTGGTTCTATCAAACAATGAGCTCAATGTCTAATTATTTGAGTTTTTAGAAATCAAAATTTCCTATAGAAAACCACATACAATGATTTATTCAAGATATATCATTTCCATCAAAGGGAATGAGATGTCAACTTATGTAAAAGAACAAAGGGGAAAAATATTTTCATTCATTAATCATTATTTCAATATAACTTGTAGCACACCACAGGTATCCTACAACATCATAAACATATGTCATCATTGTTTTCATAAATACATAAAATTACATGACTCAAAATACTTATTTATACAAATATTAATACAAAAGGGTCAATTGACACATCTAAATAATGGAAGATCTAGTGAGACAAATAAATGTGGATTTCCTACCAGAGGGTCTCATTCACAAAATATCATACACTACATATTACCAAGGGAGTAGACTATGAGAAGATTCCTCAAAGTCCAATGAGTCTCAAACCCAAATAGTATGCATAATATTTGTCCTTAAAATGATATCATATGGATATAAAACATATATTTATGAATATTTTCATAGAACATTCTGGTTCTCATCATAGAGGGGAATGACTATGACCATTTTAGTGAAACAAATACTCGTTGAACATTATCACATAATATATTCCACTAAATAGAAATCATTATGTGATAGGAAGATTACTAATATTTAAAACTATGAATACATGTTATCATTAAGTAAAGAGAAGTTAGATTTAAGGAAGCAACTCCAAAAGAATCCCACTTTCACTAGATCCAAATGTTAACAACCTTCAGTCTTCTAGATCTCAAATGAATCTCATGCTTCTAGTAAGATAGGTTTTTAGTAAATGGGTCTACCATGTTTTAATCCATGGGTACTATGATGAATAAAAATTTATTTCTTTGATAAAATACCTCATGAGATGATACTTCGGTAGTATATTATTTATCCGTTGGTGTGACTATGGCTCTTTTTCAAGAGCCAGTGCTACAGTATTATCACAATACAATGTGATAAGGTATTTAATTCTAGGCACTACATAAATATCCTTGACAAAGTTCTATATCAAAACTGATTCCTCAGCTACATCATAAGCTATTATAGAATCATACATTGATATAGAATCATCATCAACTTGCTTCTTTGAACTCTTCTTACTCATAGCTCCACCATTGAGAAAAAAAATATCCTAGTTGTGTCTTCTGATCGTTATGATATATTTCAATACTTGAATCAGTATTACCCCTAATGAATATTACTCATCTAGTACATACACCAAGAACATATCCATAGTTCTTCTCAGATACTTGAGGATAGCCATAAAAATAAACCAATGTTTTTTCGGATCTTCTTGATATCTACCTACCATTATTAATGCATATGAAACATCAAGTAAATTAAACATCATGGAAGAAATGATTAATCCTATCACTAAGTCATATGGAATATAACTCAATATCTCATTATCCTATTTTATTCAGGGATACATTCTCTTAGAAACATGAAAACCATGTGAAACTAGAATAAATAACCTCTTGGATTTTTCCATATAAATTGTCTTTAATATCTATTCAATGAATTTACTTTGACATAGACTAAGAAGCATCTTGGATCTATCTTGAATGATCATGATCCCCAAAATATAACCTTATTCACCTAAGACCATCATAGAGAATATTTTTTAACTATTCATTAATATACTATAAATCTGGTAAAACATTTCCAATAAGTAATATGTTATCAATATACTAATAGTATAACATACACCTTCCCATTAAACCTATTTTAAACACAGGACTAATAATTTTTCTTAATGAGACCAATTTCAATATGGATTTATTAAATTGAGTGTTCTATGACTTGGATTCCCTCTTCATTCCATAAATGGATGTGTACAACCTACAAATCTTTTTGGCATAACCTAGAGTCAGAAAACCTTTTGGTTGTGTCTTATTAACATCTTTATGAAGGTTCCAATTATGGAAAGAAATTTTCACATACATGTTCCAAATCTCATAGTCATGGTATGCAGTTATAGAAAGTATATTTAAGATGGATTTAAACATGGAAACTGGTGAAAATGTTTCATCATAATAAATTCCTTGATGTTTTTAACCCATTATCCAATAGCCTTCAATTATTGAAATTTACATTACCTTCCTTATACAATTTTCTTTTGAATACCATTTCCACCATAAGGGATTTTCATCAAATAGTGTATTGAATAGAACCCCAACTTAGTTCTGATAAATGGAATCCATTTCATAATTATTGTCTTCTTTATATCATGTGACTTCAGAGCTCTATACTTCCACTTTTTTTGAGAGAGGTTCATCATTGTCATCCAATAATGGGTCACCATCATAGGTGACTAGAAAACTATATCTCCCTAGTTATCTTAACTCTCTTGTGCTTTTATATAGTACTTGTGTTTTAGGAACATCTTCTTGCATAGGGAACTTTGGAATCTAATCTCGTACCAACTCTTGTGTTTCTTGATCATAAAATTAATTATAGTCAATCTTGACCGCACTATCATTTTTGTGGGTCGGCTTCCTCTCAAGAAATATTTTTTTTCTGCTAACAATCACATTCTTTTCTAAGAGTTATTATTTTTAGTATCCCTTTGTTTCATTGACATAACCTATAAAGATGCACTTTGGGCCTTAGGGTTCCTGATTTTTTCCTGATAAATCCTTAAAAATTTCCTCAAAACTCCAAAACATGTATTTGTTAAAGAATGTTTCTTCCCTCTCCGTATCTGAAAAGGAATTTTTTCCACTTTATTTGGTACTTGGATTAGTGTGTATGCCACAATTTGTAATGAATATCCCACGAAGTATAATGGTATATCAGTGTGACTCATCATCAACCTTACCATGTCTAATAATATATGGTTCCTCCATTTACTAACACGATTCCACTATGGTGTATACTGTGGAGAGAGAGGAGATAGAATCTAAAACTCCCAAAAATTCAATAACCTCTTAGTTAAGATATTAACCACCTTGATCGGATCAAATCTTTTTTATATTCATTCCTATTTGGTTATATTCATAATTATTTAATTTCTTGTCTTTCTCAAAGGACTCAGACTTATACCTCGTCATGTTGACATAACGAAAACTACTCAAGTCATCAAAAAAATTTATGAAATATGAATACTCACCTCTATCATCTAATAGAAATGGTCTATACACATTAGTTTGTACCCATCCTAGAATCCATATGCCCCTTTCACCATATCCATTGAATAGATTTATTGTCACTTTTCTTTTTAAACATGAATAACATCTTTTGAGAGGTTTCAGCTCAAATGATTATTAATAACCATCTTGATAGATCTTTGTCAACTTCTTCACATTTACATGACCATGATGGCAATTCCATAGCTAAGTGTTATATAAATCATGTGAATATGATTAGTTATCAATTCCTAGTAATTCATTTTCATAATTTAATTAATAAATACCATAAACTAAATGTTTTATAACAAAATTTATGTTGTATATATAAAAGAAATATTTTTTTACAAAATTGAAAATAAAAACATCTACATTTGCGCATGATAAAGAAATTACGTTCTTGGTAACTATTGGTACATAATAAAAATCAATTAAAACCAAAATCAATCATGTAGGTAATGAAAGATGGTAGTCACCAATGGAAAGTGTTTTCATACTCACACCAATAGTATTTATCAAATCCACATCTCATATATAAATCTTTATAAATCTACTAGGTTCCTAAATTTAGATACAGATGTGAGCACCAAAATATGTATCCATTACCTAATGTGTAGATATTGAAAGATTACATTTGAAAATGAACGCACCTTTAGATTCCCCATTTTTAAAGATTCAGTTATTAATCTATTTTACTTTCTTTCCACTTAAAAAACCTATTATCTCTTTTTCTTTTACATACATATGGATCTATATCTTCTTGGATGGATAGTTCATGGGAGATTTATATTTTTTATAAGTATTTGGACCCTTTTACTTGTTCTTCCTTTTCTTATTCACCATAAATAATATGTGTTTATCACTCCCCACATACATATCCACGTAGTGAATCAAAGTAAGAAGTTCCAAATGATCTATTAATTATTTCCCACATTGTAATTAACAATAAAACTGTAGAAGTTCATGGGTAGTTATAAATGCACCAGATATGTGCACAACTTATATGGTATTTTAATCCCTATGATGTATAATCACTAAATGTTTCGAATAATCATTACTACATGAGGAACATCTTGTGAAGACTCTCTAAAGATATTGGTAAATAAATAATTGGAGATATTATGTCTCTCTTGTCTCAACTTCACTTGATAATTATCTTAAAGGTGATACATCATGTTATATGCATCCATGTACTCATGTTTCTTTAAATTCACATTGGTCATGGATGGTTTCATGAAACACTAAACATATGTAGCATTGTTCAAATATTTTTCATAACAAGACAAATCATAATAACGCGCCTCACTTCCAAGTTCATTAATAATTTGTTATTTTAGAACATACAATTATCTTTCATGGAAATGTATAACGCATATGTACCTTTACTAATCTTAAAAATCTGAATCTGTGAGAATGTTGTCCTTTATATGTATAGATTATAGTGCAATGATTGATGTCATTTAATTTTTGTTTCTAAAAATAAGATGAGAATAATAGTTTTACATTATCAGATAATTTTTTTGATAAATAAATAATATTATATTTATTAATCTAACACTATTTTATTGAAACCCAATAGCTCTTGAAAATTGATTTAGAATATCTTGTTTCATGCACATTATAGTGGTAAGAATCTATATTACCCTCATCATTACCCCAACATTGGTTTGTAAAAAAACTTGAATGATTTTAGGTAGGCATTGAAAATTCAAAATGCATTAACTCACAGTTCCTTGATCTATTGAGTGGACTCCCCAATCCAAAAATCCTTAAATTGTATTTCCTCAACACTTTCCACTCAGTTAATCCAAGTATTTCTTTGGTAGTCAACCCTTTATGTGAACTGAGTTAAGTCAACCCAAAACATCACATTAGAATTCATTGATAATTGAAATCACCCCGACTTTATCTATTTAAGAACTTTGATGTATGTTTCAATTCTAACTAATGTAGTAGAAGGCTATAAAAAATTAATATATAATTAAATAATTTTATCATTTTATTCATAAATTACCAATTATTATCTTTATCATATGTTTTTTTAATATTAATTTTATTTACATAATTGATTAATCATTTCTTATACAATATTTACACATATTCCAATTTATTTTAGTTCTATCGTGAATTCTTGTTAATTCATTAACTCATGTGATCATGAAAAAATATATATAATGAAATATCCATTAAAATTGACAGAAATAAAATAATAAAGTGGCATGATAATTCTATTTTACTAATGGTTTTTTATATAGAAGTTGATAAACTAACTGTTGACCTAGGTGAAAAATCCCCTTTAACCAATTAAGGTTGGTGTTATAGCTTTTCACTTATCCACCTATGTATCTTTCTTTTGTTGGTTTCACCTTGCTTCTAAACATTAACTACGCCAACTAGCTTTTGAGCTCTATCCATTACATATGATTTTAATCACATATCGATGGGGGAAAAGGGTTTACTAAAAGAAACCATGGGAACACAAACTAGTACATAATGAGATTAGAGATGAAACGCATGTGACCAATTTAATTTAATAATAAATGAAATGAAAAAATCAATTATAATGGTCTGGTATATAATAATGATAATCAACATGCATGAAATAAATTAGTAATTTAATAAAAATTGCATTCAATTATTAATAATTCTTATTTAAGATAAATTGTGCATTAATAAATTCATTATCTTCATTAATTAATCAATTACATTATCTTGATTCTCATCTGAATTTCCACGATATTCCCATACATCATGATTTTAAAAAAATATCTAAAATTTATTGTTTACATAAATGTACCTTAGATGAAACAAGGTGAATACCCATTCGAATATAACTGAAATGTACTATTCTCATAAACTATTAACTCTTGTGATAGATGGAATGCATGAATTATTTCATAACTTCATGACATGTGCTTTTAACATATTGATTATACTAATTAAATGATTTTTTCTGTACTGTGTTAGGATTCAATACACATAGAGTAATATATATATAATATTACTGAAACATAATATGAAATATAATCATTATATAGAAATTAATTAAACTCTGGAACACACCAACATAGATATATAAATTAATTAAACAAATTCACACACAAATAGAAAATATATATTAAAAACTCATCACATGTCTTGTCAAATGAACTTAATGTCCAAATGAAAACCCATTTTGATAAGTATTACAAAGTATAATAAATTAATTTTAATTCTGTATAATTTGGTATAATTACACGACTTGTACAATAGAGATACACATCATGTACATTGTTCACCATCTGTTCGAGACACATGCATAGGGACTCGATGTGCAATATGTGCCTCGAAAACATGTAGTAGATTGTGTGTACAAGGGATACATTGTGTGTTTCCTCCATGTTACACAATCACCCGTCAGGTATCCCATGTATGAAAATACACATCCCATCTATGACTTAAAAGACTACACACCGTGTACATGGGATACACGGAATATACATAAGATGACCACGCACCCGGCTAGACCAATAATCACTCACTGTAAGAAATTAAATACATCGTGTGTATTCAATGAACACAGTTTGAATCAATTCAAAATTAATTTATGATTTATTGAACACTAGTACATGATATGTAACTATAGTTACCTAGCATTAACTCTTGTGTTGTCCATCCAAAATACATTTTATCTTTGGATGAGATATTTTATTTCATTTTGTTCATAATATTCATTTATTTGATTAGATATATGGTAAAAAATTAGGAAGAAGTATACCTCAAAATTCAGATTAAAATAATGAATAAAATGGAATTTAAATCTTATTTAAATATTTAAATCAATCAATTATATTTAAATAATTATAAATAATTATGTGACTGCTCTAATACCATTTGCTAGTTTTAGAAGTAACAGAAGCATGTGATGAGTTATGCTTGACATTTCTTTTTTTCAGGGCCGATGATCAGATATGATATTTAAATGAAGATAAACATTATAATAAAAATAATTGAGTCAATGAAATTAGACAAGGGATATTTCATTGGAACCTATAATAGGATCATCACATGTTATTTATAATAAATTTAAACAATTTAAATAATTGCATTGTGATAATTCTTTCTTCAATGATGGATCTGACGACATATATGCATTGTATCATCACAGTGTTGTAGGAATCCAGATAATATTCCCTCTAACTGTGATCCACATGTGTTCTACAAATCTTAAAAATTCGTAATTGGAATCTTTATGTTCTAGTGTGAGATATCTTTTCACATGCATCATTTCCACCTGACTGCCATGCGAATCACTTTCAAATCATTCTCCTTGATCTCTCTAGACTCAAGAGTGGATGGTGCAGGATGATCATCATTTTTTCTTGGGAGTGTTCTTAGATAGGGAGATCTCTAGGTCTTGAGAAGGATTCTCTCTAGTTTTCATTGTATACAACACTAATGAATTAGATATATCAAAAAAATAATATAATTCTTTTTAAATACCTTAAGGGTTTGGAAATAAATACTTTCTTTACATCCATTTAATATTTATTTAATCGCTTATCGAACCCCATGTCTAAAATAATAATAATATTTTCATGAAATTCATTTAACATGTAAATTAAATTAAATATTATTTAATTAACTAATACTCAATGTATATTATTTATTACCAGGCCTAAAAACTTAGTCTATCATTCATACATAATATTTTTTGAGACTTGAATAATGACTATTTATTTAATAAATAAATTGCACTACATTATTAAGTACTAAATAAATAAATATTATTTTTAGAAAATATCTAAAAATATTTATCAAATTTTATACTAAAATTATAGTGTTTTGTATATACAATGATAGAATATATGAGATTAAGAAATGTTGAATAATTATTAATCCAAGTGTTTTAATAATATTTGTTCAACCAATTAAAAAAATATTCATATTTTATTTAACAGAGATTCTAGATACACTTAGTGTGTAGCCCTCTAGGCCTCTTTATCAGTGGCATTATGAAAAGTGTCCTAAATTCCAAGGATGGAATATAGTAACACAAAAAGGCACCCATATATAATGAAATTAATGCTGAAATGACATAATACCTCACAGAAATTATTATAGTGTAATATAATCCATTTATCATGATTTCTCTAATCATGTAGGTCACATGTTAGTGACATAAACCAATGTGCTCAATTTATATTCAGTTAACATTATAGATATTGATCATTACTATAGGACACCATTGAAACAAATTTACGTAGGATATATCATTTCCATCAATAGGCTTAGGTTATCAACTTCTATTAAATAGCCGAATGGAAAAAAAATTCTCACATTATTCATTAAATTAATATTACTAGGGATGCACCCAACGTATCACACCTCTATACGAACACATATCATCATGGATTTCATCAATACATTAATGTATGTGAATCATAATAATCATTAATAATAATATTAAATTATGAGGAACAATAAACACATCCATAGATAGGAACATCCAATGAAACATATAAATTTAGATTTCCTACTTACGAGACTCATTCTCATAATATTATATACTAGATATTACAAAGGGTGTACATCAGGATATGGGGCCTCATAGTCCTATGAGTCGCTACCCTTGATAGAATATATCATTTGTGTCCCCCAATTGATATCATCGGAACATAAAACATATATTTATGAATAGTGTCACATAACTTCATGGTTCTCATCATACCAGGGAATTGCTATGACCTTTTAGTGCGCCAACTATTCTTAAGACATTATCACATAATATGTTACATATAAAAACAATAATGATGTGATACGAAGTTTATTAATATTCCAAAACGTGAATATAGGTTATCATAAAGTACTCATAAGTTGGTTCTAGGGAACCAAATCGAACAGTGACACCAATTCTTAAGGGTGCGAATCACTACAAAAAACTCTTGATCATGAATGGGATAGTTCTTCTCATGAGGGTGTAACTGATAAGTCCAAAAGCTAAAACATGTATCCCCTATATCAGAACAAAATCCAAACATTTTCCAAAAACATAATAGTAAAAATCATACCTCAAACTCATATAAGGAATAATCAGTACTGAATCTGAAGTCAATTGATGTTTCATATCCTCAAGTGATCTATGAAGCCGATATCTACAAACAAAGTTTACACCATTATGATTCAACTCTATCATAGGTGATTCATACTTGGAAAATTACATTACAAATCGCATATAATAAATAGATAATACAAAAAAATCTAAATCTAAAAAAAATCCTTGGGATTTCTCAGAAGGATTTCTCAGTGGATCATGAAAATATTTATAATAGAGTGACCTTGTTTAACCATTAATATCATTTAAATTAGGCAAAAACAAGGATCAAAGCACATTACTGATCTCCATAAGATAGAGAAAATCACTGGGGTATCAAAAAAATAAACATGGGAATGATTTCACCATCAAATATATATAATATAATATACAAAAAAGTATAACATCAGATATCCAAAATAAATCATATGTGAAAAAAACCAAACTATAAGTTAAAATCCAACAATAGGATAAAAATCTCTAAACGAATAACTAAATGACTATATTAATAGAAACCAAATCATCCCATGGGTCTATATTTTTAGGACCATATGTCACTATCATCCAAACCCACCAAAAATGCAATACGATATAAGAGAGACTTCCTCTACATGATGATATTCCCCTTAAATATATCATATAAAACCAAGGATAAAATGATTAAAGGAAAAAAGAATGATGTGACCACTAAAGGATAGTAAGATAAAAACATGGATATATACAATTTATATCAAGGTGCACCCTCATTGTCTTAAAAAATATATTTCAAAAATTTTAAGAAGATCATATTTTTCGTATAAAATCAAACTTTGGTTTTATTTTAAAAAAACACTCAATATTCAAATAAACAAAGAAACATAGAATAACATATTTCCATGAGGAATAATAATATTAAGTAAATATTTTTTCAAGTATCTATATCCATTTCATAATAAACATGGAAAATAAAATTATCAAATAACCACACACGTTATGTATCCATAAAGTAAAAAAGGGAATCAAGGACCTGAGGGTGTACACAACTATGAAAAACCTGAAACACTAGTTAGAATAATGGAATCCAAATGTTCAAAAATTTCTATTACCTAGAATTTCTACTCACTAGAAACCAAGGAATTATGATCATATCCATAAGTGATTGATTGATCCAATATGGTTTATATATATATATCTCTCTAGTTTTCTACTGTACCCCAAGGTATCCCAATGTGCTATTTTATCATCATTATGTTTGAGGAAAAAAATTACATTTCATAGTCATTTTACAAGTAAACACCATAAAATTATATTCATGAATTTTTATAAAATAATTTCTATAGAGATGCCACACCACGTCCATTCTTGAAAAACTACTTTAATTTGAAATTCACCTTTGAGGCATTTTATCAAACACATTGTGTTCATAAATCATGTTTTCCAAGAAACCCCTTTTGAAACACATTACATTGACACAAAATGTTTAATAAAATTTAAATATTAAATTTCATAAATCAATCTGAAGGATATAATCATAATAAATCTATGATCTCCAAGGTATATAACATAAGATAGATACGCCTACCTCAATATTGATGAAAATAATGTTTCCTTCTTAACAGGTGAGAGAAGAGGATGATATTGGATTATCAAGAACCTAGATCTAATAAAAAATTAATTGTCCATTTCCATGCAAGATAATGAAATCTAGTTTGATAAGACATCAAACACATGGAAAAGAAGATAATATAACACACTATAAAGGATCACATTATCAAATTATATCTAATAAAGAACCAAAATTCCAATTGGTTTGGAGATTATATAATGGGAAGTTGGAGAGACTCAAATTCATCACTAAGGAGTCCATAAACTAAGAAAATCAAATTAGGGTTGAGAGAGGGGGATTACATTGTCAACTAATTATTTATGATAAAATAAAATTGTATCCATTCATAATTGAAACATCTTGTGGAATCACCATCCAATGATAAGAATCCCAAAGACTGAATTGTGGGTATAAGTAGTGAACCTATACAACTAGACCCTCAACCAGCATGCCAGTGGAAGCACACAGGTATACTTGTGGGTACAGGAAGTGAGCATGCTCCTGTAAGACCTCTACCGACTAGCTGGTGGACATCCACCAGCATGTCAGTGGGTACAAGAAGGTAAATTATACCTCCAAGACATCCACCTATTGGATAGTGGCACCTACAGTCTTGCAGGTCTTTGAACAACCTACACTATCTAGCTATTGGAATTTTTTAGAAAGTCTCTATTCCACCAATTCCACCAAATTCTAAAAACTCCAGTACCAATTTATGAAATACCTATAATATAAAAGTAAAAATACAAAAATTTTATCCATAGTGGATTCCACATTCCATAGTGAGACATACTATAGTGTGAAAACATGGAATATTAGATTAATTCATCTATGTTTCTAGATATCATCGCTAATAATTTGTGGTTCTTCATGTTCACACCATGATTGACTCCATCCTACTATAAATTATCTATAGAGCCCATATTTATAGATAATGGTAAACCATTTCCAATGAGTTAAAAAAAATTAATTTATATCCTAAAAAACATTCAACAAGTTAAATTATAGAAAACCAAAAAAATATTAGCCTAGGGATTAAATACATGAAAATAAATATTATATCATTATAATATAAAATACAAGATTTTAGACAAAACAATCATGTTGAAAATTAAAATTGGGACTCCATATAGGATATATAAATACTAAAAATCATGGAAAACATTTATTTTTATTTAATATATTTTTAAATAAAATTAATATTGAATATATTAAAAATATATTTTTTAGGAAAGAAATATTATCCTAAGAAAAACCGATCAACTAATAATATTTGATATTTTTTTCATTGGTAAATTTATAATTTTACCTATTTCAAGATTCAAAATAGTAAAAATAAGAAATTAGTTAATCCTTGAGCATGGAAAATCCCATATAACTACATCATCAACACATTTAACCCCTTTCATTCTAAAAAAAGGAAATTAATCAAATTAAAAATCAATAAATATCACAAAAAAATTTATATATATGGATAATCTCCCCACTCTGGTATTATATCCTCCTCTCATGTTCAAAAATTTAATCCCACTAATAATAAAAACCACAAAAGATAAATATATTATACACAACACACCCACTCTTTGACTTCTTACAATTTATAGGAATGATAGGAAAATGTTTAATTTCCCGAACCATCTTGATAAGAGAATAAGAACACATTACATGATTCCTCACACAATAAAATTCCCATTCATATATATTAATGATAATGAATACAATGAAAAATTATGAACCATGGATTCCAACTCAAAAATAGTTCTTTAACAACACAAATCTACTATGAGTCATATACTCTCCACCTATAATAACTACTCTAGAATAATTTCAAATAATAATACCATATTCTTATAGTAATATACCCTGAAACACAATAATGAAAATTATATATTGTTCTTTGTATACCCTCAAAGTGACATTCCTTTTAAGGACTAATAATTTTTTTTATTTTACAAAAAATTCAAAAATACTCATTCCACTAACATAGGAATAATGAAAATATAACCCCCATATTCATTATTTTTTATATTTGGGAATTGAACATCTACACCTTTATCTCTTGATGACATCATACACACCCAAAAAACTGGTTGGGTTGTATTTTCTCATAAAAACAATACTTGTGGGAAGGAAAGGAAACTATATTATCTTCTTCAGACCACTAAGAAGATTACTATTAGGCCATTCATGACCCATTCTATCATAATTTAAAGAAGAATGTTTTGATCCATTTATAATAATTTAGTTCTTTATCTCTAGACCTTTAGTAGAAACCTACTAAAACATTAATGACCAGACCTCGAACCTATATTGAAACATACTTCATTATTTATCTAGAGTTTCCACTTGGTGAAGATATTAAATTCTCTATTGGTCCATGAACATAAATACCCATGTATTTACTAAGATAAATGAATATTTTTTTATCAATGAAAACAAAAAAATCCTAATGAGATTAAAACAATCCAATACCCACTAAGGACAACAAACATCCCATATTACAATAGGATTTCAAGATTATTACCTATGAATAAAGTCTCATTATATTATTCATATTAATATTTACAAGTTTTTATTCCATTACCTATTGAGTTTTTTTGGGGATAAAAACATTGGTCATGATAATAAACATCTCCTTATATTATAAAAATGAATCACTTCATCATTATATTTTTATACTCCCCAACCATTAATTGAGAATAAAAAATCATACTAATGACATCACAAATAATTTAATCATTGTTCCCCTTTGATCACATAATCCATTAAAACCTCAAAATTCTTTGAGCCCGAATTATACTTATTCTTCTTTTTTGAGTCTTTTCCCTAAAATAATGAATCTATCAAAACTAAAAATCAAACCTCAAGTGTTTACTATATAACATGTTGACTCATTAAAGAAAATTGAAATCGTCAATCACAAGCCATTATATAATGGTGATATCCAAGAACATGGAAAAATTATTTATATGGACCTTTATCAAATCCAAGAAATTAATTATGACAAACCATTCTATATGGATCACACATTTTCACAGTGATTCCTAAATTCTATCTTTGAGGATCCCTTACTCAAACTCAAATATGCTAACATGCAGGTTTGATATCAACGTCAAAAACAACCTTACATCGTACCATTGGTTAGAGGAGCTCACTATAGGTATTAGATAAACACTCTTTATAATCCCTTAAAACTATAAAATCATATCCCTAAACTTATTTGTGGATTGTGATAATCTATAAATGATATCATCACATTCCCAACACATATGTTGACGTAGAAATTAAAAACTCATGATGGATGATGCTATAATTAATTTTATATTATCATTAACACACGCATATAACACTAGTATAAAACCAACATTCTTCAAAATTTATAGAAAAAATATAACCACACTAACTAATGGGGAATTTGTTACAAAAAATGATGGGTTAACACTAATTATCCCATCTGAGGGTCCTTGATATTATATGAGATAAATATGGCCCCTTTAAATCATCATATTAACACCATGAATTAAATTAAATACACAATGAAATAGATTTCTTGTAACCAATATGTACTATTGTGGATGTTATAGGATTCAATATCTCCAAGATGAAACCCCATATAAGAAAAATTTAATAATGGTGACAATTTCACACTATTAAATATGTGAGTGAAAGGATGATCATCCCAAACAAAAGTATCTAGTTTAAATTGTTAAGTTAATAGTTTAAAAAAAATCTATAACTTATAATATAATGGAAAAATAATGATATAACGTATTTTATTTATGTTGATAAGTATATATATCAAATAATAAAGGGTATATACCATACCTGAAACCACACATGGAACCTCATCATCAAGGAAAATTATCAAACAAAAAACATAAACATTTATATAGGTGTAGTTTAAAAATAATATACCCCAAATATACATTATAGGAAGACCTTATTTTATCTTTTGAGTTTCTAAGAATCATCTTTGAAACTCAAATAATGGGTACCTAATGAGGCCTATAAACCTCAAAATGAACTTGGTAACTATCATCATACCTTAAAGGAAAACATACCATCTTTTCAGTGGATGATTGAATAATATGAAGATGCACATAAATATAACTAATCCTTTATACCATATAGCTTATTATCACATAAAAATCATCGAATTGTTTACTAATATAACACATTTAGTGAATTTATAGAATTCATCCTATGAGTAGTCTCATCTATCTCAATTAGAACCACTAACCTCCCTATAATAATTATTATTATATATAAAACATATGGGGATATAATATCTATATGCATGGAAAATGTAATTCCAAAACAGACCCTTTTATTAATAACTCATCTTACAATGAATTAGAGGTGAGAGAATTAATCATGAGTATTGTCATATGATCATAAAAACAATATTTTTGACCATTATATACTACAAATGGATGTAATGTTATGATTGATAGATTAGTCTCACAATTATTAGAGAATATCTGTGATAGACATAGTACGAACATGAAAGATCACAAATGAACACTATTTTATATGTGTATTATCCTAACTCGACACCACAAACAGTGTTCTAGTGTTCTGAAGTTGATCAATTAATTATTTGATTACTGAAGAATGGATATGTTAGACACTTCTCTACCATTGTTTTCCTTGGTCAAAAGATATAATGAAATACCCTTGACCACTATTGACCAAAATTCCCAGACAAATCATTATAGGAATACAAATTCTAGTATTAATACCAAGGCCTATACCAATATGATAGCATTATAACATGACCCAACCCATTAATACCCCACCAAGTTCAGTGGTGAGTTATGTGTTCCACCAAAGTATCACCCCTAAATGTCTAAAAGTAGTAGACTACTACTAAAAAGGAATAAATAAACATGGGTTCTAACGACCCATAGTTTCATTAAGAGAAATCCCTCTTGATATAATTAAATGTCTCGGTATGTTTATATAAAATGTCATATTCTTTGGTTTAATGTTAAGAATTGTGACCGTTACTTTTATAGACATAGAACAGTGATCACATGATTAGTATAAATATAGGGCTTTAACAAATCCAATTTACTCAAACAAAAGAAGCGATGGCCTCATCCAGCAGAATTCCTCCATACGAAGACCATTTGTCGGAGCTCGAAAAAGAGGTCGCATCCTTGGGCATCTCTCTTGACCAAGCCCAAGGTGAGCTTCATTATGTCAAGATCGAACGAGACCGTCAATGGGAAAAGAGGAAGTTGATAGAGATTACCACTCGAGCAATGTTATCTGAGTCACCCCAAGGGTCTGTCACCATCACACACCTTACCCTTAGGTCTTATGAGGCTATTTTATGGGGTTATGTAACAAACCGTGAGTACTATGTTCAAGTACATTATTTTTTGTATATAATAATGTATATACATTCTTATCATCATTGATACATTTTAAATAGTTTTTAAAGTACAAATAGTGTTTTTAGTCATTATTTATTTATGAAGTATATTTTATTTCATTATGGTATTTTTTTATTAAATAATATTTTTATTAAATATTATTATTAAATTAATTTTTATTAAATATAAATTATCTTATAATTTTATGAATGCAATTATAATTTTTATTAAGATTTGAAAGCCATTTTTGTCAAAACCCGTGAATTATCGATAAATTTCAGTTTTTATTTTAAAAGTGAAAATTAAAATATTTATAAAATTATTTAGATAAAAAAATTATTTCTGGAATTAGGATGTCGAAATTATCCAACGGTGAATTTTTCATAATTTTCTGAGACATTCAAATTTTTGGGTAAAAATTAAATACCATTTAAATATATAATGTGTTTTGTGACATCATATTGACATAATAGTGATGTAATAAAATACTATAAGATTTTTGTTCAGCCAATATATGTTTTACCATTAAAATAATGTTATTTTGTGTATTTTTGACCTACTTTTCAAAGCATTAATGGACCCCTCATGACTTATTATATATATTTTCTTTTTAATTTATTTTCCATGGGAGTGTGACTCACCTCCACATATGCAACCCGATTAATTTAAGAAGTTCAGACTTTGGCCTTATAAAATATTGTTTTCCTCTTCCCTTTTCCGAAAACCATGGGCAAAAACCATGGGATGGTTTGTGGTTTGGATTAATTTAATATAAGGGGTCACAATCCTAAATAAGAAATAATTCCCTCACATTTCCTATATAAACCCACACAAGCTCCCACTTCCTCCTCACTCAAAGCCTTTGGAGTTCATCCAACCTCTTCCCTACTCTCTCTAGAATCCTCCCAAGGTTCCCCAAGCTCCCAAGAAGCCTCTCACATGCCTCTCTCTAGCCTTTGGAAGAACACTTCCAAGTAAGGTGTTTTCTTCCTTTCTCATTTTTGTCCAATTTTCTTCATATTGTCATGCCCTTTTAATTTCAA
The DNA here is from genome assembly GCA_963277665.1 of Viscum album. Taxonomy (NCBI): domain Eukaryota; kingdom Viridiplantae; phylum Streptophyta; class Magnoliopsida; order Santalales; family Viscaceae; genus Viscum; species Viscum album. The sequence goes on along the minus strand of OY728120.1, from coordinate 1,402,376,407 downwards.
ATATAAATGCTAGGGTATTGTTTCTCCCCTCCACTATACTTCCCTGTTATTGTTTTAATGGTGGGAGACCCCTTTATCTCTCATTAAATTCCTCCCATGTACACCCGTTACTATGCCGAAATTCCGAAAGGAACTTCTCCCTCCTCATTTACATTCAAGAAATACTTTTGTATCATAAACCTAAATTCTATTAAAATTGTTGGGACATGTATCTATATGACCTCCATAGTGTCAATTACATTTAATATGATGAGTAACCCCTTTCTCTCTCATCATCCTTTTTTATGAATTCTTACGTCACACCGTTACGCTGCCGAAATCGCATCGATTTTCTAAGCCAAGGCCGTTGTGTAGTGAATACCATGCCCATTTCCCCATCAAGGGATTTCACCATTATGCACATTTACTTATTGATTATAATGTTTCATGTATGAACTCCACATTCCTTTATCAGGGAATAAATTTTTATGTTTTATGAATCCATGTTTTATGATCCATGTGGCACACTTATGCATGAAATGAAATGTTTAAGAAGGGTGCGCCCTTATAGAGCTCCAATGAATTGGGTAAAGTATAGTATCATGATACTTCATGTGCAATTAGTTTTTGACTCATGCTAATTCAAGTGAAATTAGGGTTTACTCGTGCTTCATGTCCAATTAGGATTTACTCATTCTTCATGTGCAATGGGCCTTGGCTCATGTTAATTCTATGTTAAGTGTTGTTGCCACATTTCGATGTTATGATTATAATGCTTTATCATGACATTATGTTCATGTTTCTCTTGTGCTCTATTGATATTACTAATGTCTGACATGTATTTTACTCCTCTTTTTATTCCATGTGTATTCCCTTACTGGGCTTTATAGGTCACCCATTTCTTATGCATGTCCTCAGGTTATCCCATGCGATGCTAAGTACGAGGGAATATAGTGGTCATGTAAAGGACATTTTCAATAAAGATGGTTTATTTCAGGTTTCATGTTTTTATGTAATGATCCTAATCCCCAAATACACTAAAACTATCTATCTTAATTTTTGTATCAAGTGATTATTTATGTAATAAATCATGTTTGAGTTTTTATTAAAAAGAACAGTTGTTATAGTTGGTATCTGAGGATAGGATTAGTTATTTTAGGGATTAGGATTAGAAACCCATAGTTAAGCCTTAGAGACAAGAATAAGTATAATAAAAACATCCCTAATTTTTGGTAAGTACTGAGTAAGTGGTTTATCAAGAAAATACATCCCTGTCTGGATACGAGCAGGTAGAGGTGGCTCTGGAATAGATGTATCCTAGGGGTAAAACCCGAAAACGCCGCTTTGAGCTAGACTCGAATGGGAACTGGTGTACGACAATGGGACTTGCTGCACTCTTGGTTATGACACTCCTAGGGGATATGTTTTGATAAATTCACAAGCATAGTATGAACTCTTATTAAGGGAATTAAAAAAAATGCCCCTAAGAATTTATGTTAGAATGTAAATCCTGAAAATCCTAGATTGAAGCCTATAAACTCATGAGTTAAGGAAATAATAGTTTTTTTATATGTCCTAAACTTTTGTCTTTGGATTACCCTTTATGTGTTACCCCTAAATTTAATTTTATTCCATCCAACGGCCGGTAATAAGAGGACTCGGGCTAACAACTAATGTGAAGATCAGTGTGATGACTGTACTAATGAGATGCCCAATACAATGGGAGTGGGAATCGTGAACTTTGTCACACATCTCTCTCAGCTAACTCAAGTTTTTAATAGAAACACGGGTCAATTGGAACGTTCAACCCCCCCCCCCCCCCCCTTAAGAAAGAACAAGTCGCTATTGAGAGCTTCATGAGACAATGGCCTCCTACTTTTAGTGGATCATCCGATACCACGATCGCTAAACAATGGATTAACTCCATTGAAATGATCTTCTCCATCCTTCAATGTTCTGAACAAGAGAAGGTTCTCCTCGCGGATTATCGTATGGAGGGTGAATCTGATCAATGGTGGACGTTGATCAAAAATACAAAGCCTGAGGAGGAGAATGAGGTGTTAGAATGGAAGGATTTCTGGAAGTTATTTTTTCATAAATATTTTCCGTGCACCCTCCGACTTAAGATGGAAAGGGACTTCCTTTCCCTCAAGAAAAGAGATGAAGAATATGTTAGAGCATACGAGGAAAACTTCACAAGGGTTTCACGATACACTTCTAGCTTTGTCATTACCTTTGAATGCAAAGTTTACTACTTCTTTTGTGGGATGAATCATAGCCTGTGGAAAGCATTGGTGATCTGTGACTTCGACATATTTGAGTAAATTGTCCAATGTGCCCTCAAGGTCGAAATGGAGATCAGAGAATCACAGGGGTATCATGGGGATAAGAAGTGTAAGGTGGAAATCAATGCTAGTTTTCCGATGGATAAATCCAACGGTGATAAGAATATCCAGCACCCCACTTTCCAAAAGTGTGGAAGGAAGAACCCTGGAAATTACCTTATGGGGATGAGGAAATGCTTCAAGTGTGGAAGAGAATGGCACCTAGCTGTTAACTATCAGCAAGAAAGAACCGCATCTATGACAGAGTAGTGGAACGCTCCGTTCAAACCTCAGGGCATTGTTCACTGCTACAAATTCAAAGAACTAGGGAATTTTGGAAATCAATACACTAATCCAAGGGTTTTCAGAGGTAACCAACAACCTCCAAGGCAGAAAAGAATAGATTTTTCCATCACTTCTGCAGAAGTGAACCCCGACAATGAAGTGGTGAAAGGTACGCTAGTTAATCATTCAAGAATATAGAACATACATTTTGATTCAGTTTCTACACATTCTTTTATATATCTAAAGTTTATTAGAACAATCCCAGCACCACCACAAATCTTGGAAGTGAAGATTTCGGTGTGTATGGAAAATGGGGAAATCATTGAATCTCATGAATGTAATTGCTCCCCTGTTATAATCTGTGGATTGAATTTCCCGGAGAACATCGCCATACTCCCTATGGTGGAATTTTATGCAATTCATGGCATGGATTATCTTTCCTTATATAGAGCCAACATAAATTGTCGGGAAAGAGAAATCAAACTCCATATGGAGAATCGACCCCCGATTATTTACAAGTGTAAGGAGGAAGATGAATCTCCTTTAGCTCCATCATCTCATGCATGGATATTACTGCCCTATGAGCATGTGTATCTGGCTTAGATGATTGAGTCCAAGGAAGCAACCATCCTGGATAAAATTCCTATTGTGAGGGAATTTGCTGAATTGTTTCTCGAGGAACTGCCCGGTCTTCCACCTAGAAGAGATGTTGAATTCTCAGTTAATCTTCTACCCGGGGAATTACCAATATCCAAGAATCCATATAGAAAGGCTGTTTTTGATCTTAAAGAGCTAAAGAAATAACTACAGGATAATCCAGATAAAGGGTTTATACGCCCAATTGCTTCACCATAGGGTGCACCAGTCCTCTTCATCAATAAGAAGGATGGGTCAATGCAGCTTTGCATATATTATCATGAAATAAACAAAATCACGATAATGAAAAATTATCCTCTCCCACAAATTGATGGCTTCTTCGATCAGCTGCGCGGAGCACAATACTTTTCCAAGGTGGACATGCGGTCGGGATATTATCAAGTAAGGGTGAAGAAGGAAGATATCCCCAAGACTGCTTTTCACAAAAGATATGGGCACTATGAATTCATAGGAATGCCTTTCAGACTCACTAATTCTCCAAAAATCTTCATGGACATCATTAATAGAGTCTTTATAGATTACCTCGACAAATTTGTTGTAGACTTTATAGATGATATTCTAATATACTCCAAAACCATGGAGGATCATGAGGAGCATTTAAGAACTATACTAGAGACATTGTTCAAGTAGAAGCTATATGAAAAGTACATCATGTGTGAGTTCTGGTTAAAGGAGGTCTCATTCTTGGGCCATATCATCACAAGCAATGGGATATCTGTGGATCTCTCCAAAAAAGATGCAATTGAGGGATGGCAGAGGCCAACATCGGTGACAGATATCTATAGCTTCTTGGGTTTAGCTAGATATTATCGACGATTTGTGAGAAATTTCTCACGATTTTCCAACCCTCTTACCAAGCTAACTCGAAAGGGAATAAAGTTTTATTGGACTGATGAATTCGAAGAATGCTTCAAGGAGTTAAAAAGGTGGCTTATCACTGTGCCCGTGCTCACTTTACCCACAAGTGGGGAACTTTTTGTGGTATTCAGTGATGCTTCAAAGAAGGGATTAGGCTGTGTGTTGATGCATAATGATAAAGTGATATCCTATGCCTCAAGGTACTTGAAAATCAATGAGTGAAACTATCCAATGCATGATCTGGAGTTAGCGGCGGTGATCTTTTCCATGAAAATCTGGCAGCATTATCTCAATGGGGAGAGATGTGAGATATATACTGACCACAAGAGTATTAAATATATATTCACATAGAAAGGGATTAATATGCGCCAGAAAAAATGGATAGATATCATCAAGGATTATGACTGTTCAATACATTACCACCCTGGGAAAGCGAACAATGTAGAAGATGCCCTAAGTAGAAAGGACCCATCGATTCTATCAATGATAAGAATTGAGAAGGATCCAATATTCTTATACATGATGAATATAGAAATGGGAATCATAAATAAGGTACCATCATCAATACTTTAACAAATGATTGCTCAGCCGTCTCTTTTAGAAACGATAAAGGATGCTCAAAAGGATTATGTGGGAATTCAGGAAATTGTGGAAGCTTTCGAAAAAGGAAAATTCTCAGAGTTTAATTTTAATGAAGAAGGAATTGTGCAGTTTGGGAAAGGAATATGTGTTCCATCAAGGCCGTAGATGAAGAAGAAACTTTTGGATAATGCACATAGTTCAAATTTCCCTATTCACCCAAGGAGCACAAAGATGTTTTGAGATCTCCAAGATAACATTTGGTGGGATAATATGAAGAAGGAGATCGCTGAATATACATCAAAGTGCCTAGTGTGTTAGAAATTTAAGGCAGATAGGCAGACGTCTAAGGGGATGATGCAACCGTTGCCCATACCAGAATGGAAATGGGGGAACATCACCATGGACTTTGTCATCGGACATCTAAGGACAGCCAAAGGCAACAATGCAATCTGGGTTGTTGTGGATTGTCTTACAAAGACTACACACTTCATTGTTATTTGGGAGGATTTCTCTTTGGATCAACTGGCTCAGATATATATCAAGGAAGTGGTAAGGCTTCATGGAGCACCACTATCTACTGTGTCTGACCGAGATACAAGATTCACCTCTATGTTTTGGAAGAGTCGTCAACATGCTCTAGATACTGAACTGAAATTCAGTACGGCCTATCATCCTCAAAATGATGGCCAATCTGAGTGGACTATTCAAACACTTGAGGACATGTTGAGAGATTTATCAATGGACTTTAATGGAGGATGGGATCAATATCTTCATCTGGTTGAGTTATCTTATAATAATAGTTACCACTCGAGCATCCAAATGGCACCATATAAAGCCCTACATGGGAAAAGGTGCAGAACACCGACATGTTGGGATGAGGTCGGTGAATGTAAGCAGCGTGGACCAAAAATGGTTTAGGAAATGGGGGAGAAGGTGAAAACCATTCATCAGCATATCAAGGCAGCCCAGAGTTGAAAAAAGAGTTATGTAGATAATCATCGACGAGACCTTGAGTTTAAAGTTGGATACATGGTTTTTATATGCATATCTCCATAGAAGAAGGTCATGAGGTTTGGAAAGAAAGGGATGTTAAGTCCAAGGTACATCGGCCCCTTTGAGATTCATGATTGTGTCGGGGCTGTGGCATATCGACTAGAACTTCCACCTACCATGGCCAAAGAATATGATGTCTTCCATGTATCCCTCTTAAAAAAGTACATACCCGACCCTTCACATGCACTCTCTTCTGAGGTGGTACAGTTGTAGGATGATCTTTCTTATGAGGAGAAACCAGTGAAGATCTTAGATTGTTGAGAAAAATTTCTACAAAATAAGACAATGCCCCTCGTCAAGGTGTTGTGGCAAAACCCCATGTTTGAAGATGCGACTTGGGAATCAGAGGAAATGCCAAAGCTGAGTTACCCACATCTGTTTTAGCATGGGAAAAAGGAAATTTCAAGGGATAAATTTCTTAAGGGGGGAATATTGTAACGACCCAAAGTTTCATTAATTGGAATCCCTCTTGATCAAATTAAATGTCTCTATATGTTTATATAAAATGTCATCTTCTTCTGTTTTATGTTAAGAATTGTGACCATTACTTTTATAGACGTTGAACAGTGATCACATGATTAGTATAAATATAGGGCTTTAACAAATCCAATTTACCCAGACAAAAGAATTGATGACATCATCTAGTAGAATTGGTCCATACGAAGACCATTTGTCCGATCTCGAAAAAGAGGTGGCATCCTTGGGGTTCTCTCTTGACCAAGCCCAAGCTGAGCTTCATCATGTCAAGCTCGAACGAGACCGTCTATGGGAAAAGTGGAAGTTGATAGAGATTACCACTTGAGCAATGTTATCCGAGCCACCCCAAGAGTTTGTCACCATCGCACACCTAACCCTTAGGTCGTATGTGTCTGTTTTAAGGGGTTATGTAACAAATCGATAGTACTATGTTCATATACATTATTTTTTGTATATAATAATGTATATACGTTCTTTTCATCATTGATACATTGTAAATAGTTTTTAATGTACAAATAGTGTTTTAGTCATTATTTAATTAAGAATTCTATTTTATTTAATTATGGGATTTTTGAAATAAATAATATTTTAATAAAATATTACTATTAAATTAATTTTTATTAAATCTAAATGATCTTATAATTTTATGAATTCAATTATAATTTTTATTAATATTTGACAACCATTTCTGTCAAAACTCGTGAATTATTGATAAATGTCGGTTTTTATTTTAAAAGTGAAAATTAACATATTTAAAAATTATTTAGATAAAATAAATGTTATATCTTGAATCTGGACATCGAAATTATCCAACGGTGAATTTTTCATAATTTTCTAAGATAGTCAGATTTTTTGGTAAAAATTAAATACTGTTTAAATATATAATCTGTTTTATGACATCATAATGACCCAATAGTGATGTAATGAAATACTATAAGCTTTAGGTTAAGCCAATATATGTTTTACCATTAAAATAATGGGATTTTGGGTTTGTTTGGCCTAATTTTCAAAGCATTAATGGGACCCTCAAGACTTATTAAATATATTGTCTTTTTAAATTATTTTCCATGGGAGTGTGACTCACCTCCACATAAGAAACCCTATTATTTTAAGAATTTCGGACTTTGGAAATATATAATATTTATTTCCTCTTCCATTTACCAAAACCCGTGGGCAAAAACCGTGGGATGGATAGTGGTTTGGATTAATTTCATATAAGGTGTCCCAAACCGAAATAATAATGAATTCCCTCACCTTTCCTATATAACACAACCCAAGCTCCCACTTCCTCCGCACTCAAAGCCTTTTGAGTCTATCCAACCTCTACCCTACTCTCTCTAGAATCCTTCCAAGGTGCCCCATGCTCCTAATAAGACTCTCACAAGCCTCTCTCTATCCTTTGGAAGCACACTTCCAAGTAAGGTTTTTTATTCCTTTCTCATTTTTTGTCCAATTCCCTTCATATTGTTATTCCCTTCTAATTTCAAATATAAATGCTAGTGTATGGTTTCGCACCTCCCCCATACTTCCCCCTTATTTTTTTAATGATGGGATGCCCCTTTCTCTCTCATTAATAGCCTCTCATGTACACCCGTTACTATGCCGAAATTCCGAAAGGAACTTCTCCCTCCTCAATTACATTCAAGAAATACTTTTGTATCATGAACCTAAATTCCATTACAATTGTTGGGACATGTATCTATATTACCTCCTTACTGTCCATTACATGTAAATATGATGAGTAACCCCTTTCTCTCTCATCAACCTTTTTTATTAATTTTTACGTCACGACGTTACGCTGCCGAAATCACACCGATTTTCTAAGACAATGCCATTGTGTAGTGAATACCATGACCATTTCTACATGAATGGTTTTCACCTTTATAAACATTTAATTATTGATTATAAAGTTTCATTTATTAATTACACATTACTTTATCATGTAATAAATAATTATGTTTTATGAATCCATGTTTTATGATCCATGTGGCACACTTATTCATGAAATGAAATGTTTAAGATGGGTGTTCCCTTATAGCACTCCAATGCATTGGGTAAAGTACAGTATCATGATACGTCATGTGCAATTAGTGTTGACTCATGCTAATTCACGTGGAAAGAGGGTTTACTCATGCTTCATGTGCAATGAGTTTTTACTCATGCTTCATGTGCAATGGGCCTTGGCTCATGCTAATTCCATGTTAAGTGTTGTTGCCCCATTTCCATGTTCTGATTATCATGCTTTATCATTCCTTTAGGTTCATGTTGTTCTTGTGCTATATTGATATGCCTAATGTCTAACATGTATTGTACTCCTCTTGTTATCCCATGTGTATTCCCTTACTAGGATTTATAGCTCACCCTTTCCTTATGCATGTTCTCAGGTTATCCCATGAAATACTATGTACGAGGGAATGTAGTGGTCATGTAAAGTAACTTTTCATTAACCATGTTGTATTTCATGTTTCAAGTTTTTATGTAATGATCCTAAGCCCCAAAGACACTAAACCTCTCGATCTTCTTTGTTGTATCTTGTGAAGCTTTATGTAATAAATCATGTTTATGTATGTATTAAAAAGTAGGGTCATTATATGGGTAGCCTTAGAATAGATCAACTGATTAAATAAATTTAACTCTTATATAAATATAACCACATACCTCTGACAATATACACTTAAAAATAGATGAACTTAATAATGTACACATGTTTGGGATACAAACTCTCCAGTGAAACTCCAAATAAGGAAACCCTAAATGAGACCAATTTAAAATTGAAAATCTATAGGGAAATTTGGAGTTATGATAAGGGAAGAACCATCCCCACTTAAAGAACCCAAGGGAAGATATAACCACAAAAAATCCCTAACTAGTATCACAATCCACCCCCATGAATCAACTTGACACATGATATATAATCTAAACATCCACTAAGGTCACATATGAATTGTACATTATGTACATTTAAAATATAAAGATGGGTAAACATACCATGAAGGGGTGAGTTTAAAAATACCTATTATGACACCTTAAAATCAAATTGGAAAAATTGAACCATATTATAACACAAAACATCAAAATATGAGGCAGACTAGAAATAAAAAACATAGGTATACATAATGGATTTGGAAAAGACATGGTAATAGTAATTGTTTCCACCATCAAGTCCAAGATCCAAAATTTTAACTCAGCTACTATAAGGATTTAATATCATATATAACTTATGACACTCAAGAATAACATAAGCCCCTTAGTTCCCATAGTTAACAACATTCTTGAAATCCACATCTCATTAATAATAACATGTAAGGGAAGAATCCGAAATCACCACTAATAGATCCAAAGGTTCACATGATAAAGGAAACCCATGAATATCATAGAACCTATATTAAAAAGAAACCACCTAGAACTTCATAGATCCCACAGAACCTATTTGAAAAAATAGAGTGGAACTATGATTCATCCAAAGAAATTCATATTTATTGAGAGTATATAACCTTTTATGGGAAAATGTTCCCCAATATAATTGTATGTGATCAATACATGGATAAAAGACCATGTAATGTTATAAAAAGGATAACATAACTCAATCTACTTAGCTTACTACCTTTGATGCCACATTTCTCACTGAAAATAGTACGGTGCCTATACTTATATAAAGTATAAATATCTGTTGAAGGGTTAGTAATCCTTATCAAAGACCCACACATAATTTTTGAGATATAGTATTGAATGAGGGGATTACCTACTATATAATTGGAGGACCTAAAACCCATCACAAATGGGAGTGGGGATGGACATAAATTATACTAACAATATATATTAACCACATCCTAGTATCAATGTTTCACTAAGGAGGTTATCAAGACTATAAAAACCCCAAATAACTCACTGAAACATTGGTTTTATCTCCACAAACCTAAGATTATGAAACATCCTTAAAAACATTGAAAACATATATCTATGATAAATATCTATGTAACAACCCATCTAGTATAACGAAACACAAAAAATATAGTACCTAATCATTTGATTTAGAAGTCAAGGAAAGACATTTTAAAACACTCTATACAAAACCCAATTTATGGCATGAATTATTTTATATAAAACATATGAAACAAGATATTAGTCAATCCTATGTTTTCATGGTCCATTTCATGTATATTAATCCTATATAATTTTTCAAAATGGGTAAGATGGTGTGTGAGACATAAATTCTAGTTTTCCATTCATTGTTTCAAGTATCTATGTCCAATCATTTAAGTGAATGACATGTACTATAGTCTACACAATGTGTGGGACCATGGTGTTATCCATCGTGTAGTCTGGTACATGAAGATTTGATTAGTTTTATATACATGTTGAGACCTGAATTTATAAACATTTTTATATTTATAACTCTATATAGCCCCTAAAAACATTGAGAAACATAATAGACTTGTATTATATAGACTATAATTAGTATAATAGGGAAATTTTTAGAATCATCACCTTCCATATTTCCAGATTACACATTCACCTTTTCTGAAACCTAAATTTCCATCTGTCATGTCTCCCATAACTAAAATCACCCCAAATTATCAGTGAAGTCAGTATAATAATCATTACGTCATATTACATGAAATTGGACCAATATTGCATGAACACACAATAATTCACCATCTTCCTTGAGCTCAAATGTCTCTTCCTGAACTACTATATCTTTTTGAATTATTCCATGATCCACGAGTAGGTTATTTATCACACTGATTCCTCATTCTAAAGTCCCTAAGCCCTCACCACCATATCTTTTTCCACTATACCTTTATTTTAATTTATCCACTGACAATTAAGAAGGTCAACAATGATCATTCATCAAGGGGAAATGATGAGGGAGAGAAGAGAGGAATATGCTTGGTAGAATATTGAATTATTATCATTTCAAACATTATAATAATATATAGATGGTGTTCCCAAAAATAATAAAGACAACAATATATTATTTGATCCAATGAAATCATTATAACAAAAGGCGAAACAAAAAATAGGGAACGAATAGTTAAAATTGGTTAGAAATATTATATTAAAACTCATTATCTTAAAATCATAATCAAAATTAATTCATGAAAGACCATGGAATGTCAAAGTAATTGGAAAAATAATTCCATAAAAAATAACATGAAGAATAAAGAAATGGAAACTAAAATGATTCTCTATTATATTATATTCTTTACACTATGTGAAATATAACATACACAATATGGATAATCATTGATTAAATCATAATCAAATATATTAAAAATATTTGAAGCCTAAATATTTAAGTGTATTATCATCATTATATTATAAATTAATTATGAGTAATTAAATCATTTTAGAGATAATAAAACATATGAAGGTCAAGGTGAAATAAATTAGCCAATTTTCCAACCTCATGGAAAAACATTCATTGCTTCGATTCATTCACCAATGTCATGGGTGACTATCGCCAATGATTCAAAGTACCTCATCAACAACTCATAATATTATCCATCCTCCTATAACATCTACTTAGGGTTTATATAAAGGGTAAAAATAATACCCTAGAGAATGGGTTTAAAAAATAAATATATATCCCAAAATTTATTCAAGTAGTTAAAAAATAATATATATATAAAATATTGGTTTGTGCTATAATGTTTAGGAATGAAGATTATACCCATCTTAGATAAGCAAATCACCTTATAGACACAACCATTGTGTCATAATTTCCATTCAAGACACATTATAGGATATATTTTCACTCTTAATCATTAAATAAAAAATGATTTATTAAATAAATATTTAAAATATGAAAAATTTAAATTATCTAAAAAATTAATGAAAACCCATTCCAATGGTAAACACCAAGTCTCACGAAAAAATGAAAAATAATAAAATTCTATGACTTATTAAAATGATAAATTTTCTATTTTACCATTTTCAGGGTTTGGGCCACTGAAGGCCAATGATTAGTTATATCCTAATATGGTAAAACCAAAATTTCTAAAAACAAATCGCAATTCATCCATTTCATCCATTTCAATCTCTTATATCATATGATATCTTAATCAAATACATTTTAGGGTTTTTTATCCATCACTAAACTAAATCAATTTCCATTATCTAGAATGAGTCAATAATTTTTATTAATGCATTACTGATCAACTCTTTCTCCCTAAAAATCATTCTCTCGTATCTCTCATTAATAGGATCTCCAAATCTATAACATTAGACCATTGATAACTTATGGTCATTTCAACCTTCCCACTCATTCTACATACATAGTTAATAAATATACATATGTATCATACCTCTATGTGACCAACTAGGAACTCACGACCAATATATTTCATATATAATTTTATTTATAACACTATTTTCATGATATCATAATATTCTATAAGTACCTAAACTTATGATTATAACTCATCAAATCCTAACATGTTCATTTCATGAGTATTTACATTATTTTTAAAAAAATTGTTTGGATTTTGATTCCACAACTATTATTCATAAAATATGATCTATCATCCTAATTAAAAGTAACAAATGAAATATCACATACCACTAAAATAATTTGATTCAGAATTGTTAGGTAGACTTATAAAATTTCCATCTAATTATAATAATTCAGAATATCTTTTATATTATCAACTCTTGAAACTTGTTAATAGATATCTGTGTATAACCCACAACATAATTCAAAACAATTTATGATACATTATATAAAACATCACTCACATCCCACTCATCATTGATGGGGAATCCATGATATTTCTATCTGCTAGATGTTTTATATTATTGATTCCAAAAAAATCAAATTGATTTCCATTTCTCCTACAAAACCAAATCTCTCAACCAAGAGGTGAATGCAATAATATTCTGTAAATATTACTACAATATTTTAAAAGATTTAATAGTATTGGTATTGTAACCATAATTAACACAAGAAACCATAAATACCTATTAGTGTACACTTTATCAAGAGTTTTAATTAATTTTAACAGTATTTCTCAAAATTTTATTCTACAATGGTACTACCAATCAGAGACACCCCTAATACCTAATTATAATTCCATGATCAATTTTCTATTAAACGTATCTCATCAACATCAGGCTATAAGATCACTTTTTATAATAGAATGATCAATTATTTATAGTTCCCACATATCAATAAACTAAATTACATGTTTCTATAAACCATTCTATCCAAAATCCCATAATACATATACATATTCCTTATAAGCATGTTCATTTATCTAATAATATGGCTCTTGGACCCATTATTATTATACATTCAATAGTTAAAAAATTACATTTTGTTGTGCACAAATTCTTAGTTAATTTTTTATTCAAATCATTGATTCATATTGATTATATATTTTCTTATGTTCACTTCAAAATTCATGTATAGATTTTATATATAATTTTTTTGTCCCATGAAGTGTAGGATCTAAATATGAATGTAGATACACAATTAAAAGAGGGGTGGTTAATTGTATGTTTAAAATCTTTTGTTTTTAACCATACGGAAAACAATGTTTAACAAATTTAAACAAGGTAAATTCACAAGAACTATTTTATTTATACAAACATACTATGTTCTGAAAATGTGGTTGGGGAAATAAAACTTAAGGAATGTGTACAGGGAAAATATTTTTCTTTAAATCATATAGAATATTACTTCTCAGAGTATACCAAAGTATATGAAATTATAAGAAGGTTATACTTTCTTCCTTTATCAAAATATTTCCAAAATCTCTTAACCGAAAGAGAAATGTATCCAACAACATTGGATAAAGGTACATTGATTTATACTTTCATGAAATGTTGTCTTACCCACACCAGGGTAAGCCCTCGATAGTAATATCAGAATCTGTCATGAAATCCCCCCGCAAGCCCTCAAACATTAAGGTATTCAGAACCTCTATCTTCCTATCCATGGAAGTCCTGAAACATTAAGGTAGTCGTAACCTTTGTCTTTATATCCCCAAAATCCCTTGATTGTACACTACAACAATTAGAGTCACATGAAGAATGTTGAACAAGATATTCAGTACACACATGGAAGGATAGTCTCTCTCTCTAGAAATCACTTCAGCAGCAGGTAATATTTTGATAATTCTTATTATTCATCTAGTTCAAATGAGTTCATATTTATAGGAACTTCTCCAAGGGTTAACTCCCTCCTCCAATGGTCATATTTATCCGTGAATCTCGTAGAGACCTGTACACATGTCACTCAACAAATGGTTAGTTAAAAAAATATTGTACGACATCGTTTCATAACTATAACAAGTGTATGAAAAATAACGTTTCTTACGCTAATGTAATTTTCAAATTCTAATGTAAAATAATGTTTAGAGTCTAACCAAATAAACATTCAGATACTATGACTCATGGATATTTGGATTCTATTTTTCAGGGAATTTGGAAACTGTATTATATAGATTTCGGAGTCTGAATTCCAATGAATTCAGAATCTGAATCCTAATGAATTAGGTGTTGGAATTTTAAGGAATTCAGAGTATGAATTCTGAGGAATCCGGAGTCTGAATTCCGAGGAATTCGGAGTGTGAATTATGAGGAAATTGGAGTATTAATTTTGAATAATTTGGTGTTTGAGGAATTAGGAGTCTTAATTTATAATAATTCAAAGTCACCATTCTGAGAATTCAGAGTTGGAATTTCCCAGAATTCAGAGTCTAGATTTCAGAGTCTAGATTTCAGAGAATTCGGATCCTGAAAAATGAATACTACATAACCAAGGATTTATAGGATTTCAAGGTTTTGTATGTGAAACAAAATTTTATAATTAGGAATAAATTGAAATATATTTACGGAAACTATAAAATGAACAATGAAAAAAATGGTACAGATAAAATTTCCTTCGAGGAGGAAAATTTTCCTTATTAAGATAATTATTATGGAAAATAATTTTTGTTAAGATAAAGTGTTTGTGATTTTCAAAACATAGACGAATGGAAAATTTATAAGGTAACTTTATTTAATCAACAATATCCCCCTTATTGGAAATCAAAAACAACCTTATGAAATAGAATATATAGACTTAGAGTTTTTCTTTATGGGCATAAAAATAAAAATTTATGTCCCTTTGCTTATGAATCATGGTGAATACGACTAAATCTCCTTTTGGTTTTGATATCCCTAATGATCATAATATTTAATTCCTTAAATAGATTTTTCTTTTTTATGTATAAGATAATATTCTTTGTTGAAACCCCCATTTAGATAGACTCCCGCTTACTTAGAGAATTCACATCTTTACTTTGTCTTATTTTTTTTCATTCCTTTCTCCCCCTTTGTGATTTTCAAAAAGGAATAAAGAGAACGGAATTTGTACCTGAAATATTAGTAGAAAAAAACAATATATATATGAAAAGAAACCAAAAAACCTTATTATGATTTAAAGGATTTATAAAAAGAAGGAAAAATACAACAAAATATCGGATTGTAGAGACAGTTATCATTATTTCTCCTTCCGAATTATCTTATCACATGGTTCTTAGCTTCATAAGATCTTTGTGATCTTCTTTAACACACTTCAACAACTAATCCTGATCTTTACTTTTCTTATCAATGGCTTTGATTTTTCTTCCTGATCCTTAAGAATTTTTTGTTGAGCTTTCAAAATATCTTTTTCTTATTGAATTTTTCATCAACCTCTATTCTGAGATCCCTTTCCCCTTTTCAATTCATAGCCACTGAATTAAGCTTCCCATTTGGGTATTTGACTTCCTGCTTTCAGTTCGTCTATTCGAGACATATATTTTCTTAAAAACATTCATTAATATCATTGAAATTTCCATCCTCAGTGTCAAAAGCATCTTCCACAAATTCCTAAAAATCAAAAACGATTATCATCTCTTTGATTGTTTTCCTTGACCACTTTGTGATTTCCTTTCATGATATTTTGTGAGATTCATATCCAAGGAAGAAGGATTTGAAATTGGCCTCAATCCTAAAAAACATATCCATAAGAATTGTAATTGAATCCGCTTTCTGATTAAAGGAGTGATGAAGCAACTGGCACCTCGAGTCTATACTCAGAAACGAGGGAATGGTATCATCTAGATTCTTTGATGATTGGAGTTCAAATTCATGTCCAAAAGAGGCTGATTCCAAATTAGGTTTTTTGTTGGTGGCAATTATTTTTTCTATCTATTCAGATTTTCTCCTTGATGAGCCACTAACAACTTTCTTTCTCACTACATATTTCTTAGGTGTATCAACCAACACCTCTTTTCCCTTATATACTCTCAGAATGATTTCTGCTTCTTTTAGTGATTCATGCTCACTATATGATAATTGAACTATTTTATCTTCCTCCGGATTTTCTTTCTTTCCACCTTCCACAAGATCCTTTTACTGAATGAAATCATGATTTCTACATTCTTCTTCAAATTATTTATTCACTTCTTTATGAACCTTTTTTTCTTTACATAGGGTAGCAATTTTTGAAGATTCATCTTTAAAATTTTGGATTGATAAATTTTCAATGGGAATCTATATCCCATGATATTATTTCACTTGTTTTATCATGTAATCTATATAACCACTTCCTACTTATTATTATTATTATTATTCGTCTTCAACATCATCTTCTTGAACTATTTCATCTTCTTCTAGTTCATGAATCACCATCTTGTTTCCCGAAGTTACTGGAAGTGATTGTCTTAAAAACGATTTTAGTACTTGAATTTGTTTAGAGGAATTCTTAGTATTCTTAAGATGGGATTGAAAAAATTCCACCTCTGACATATTCTTCCTCTTATTCTTTTCTTTTTCTTTCTTCTAAAAATCCTCAAAATCCTTCAACTTTAAAGCTTTTTCCTCAGTAGGTTCAAAGCCAAAACTAGGCTCCCATTCATTATTATTATTCTTTTCTTCTCTCCACTTGGAAACCACTTCATCCAAATAAGTCTTTTTCTTATTTTGATTTTGTGGTCTAGATTGAGTTTCCTTAGTAGCAATAGATTTTTATTTATTTTTTAGTTATTTAAACATCCTCCTCTTACCACTCTTCTTAGAAGTGTCAGATACTTCTTGTTTCATTGATAAGGCTTCTATTTCAGAATTCAAATAAATCATAAAAATCATCAGATTCACTATTTTACCAACCTTCATCCTTATGAGGGTGTCAACACTACACACCATGACCTTGAAATTACTTACTTAGAACTATAAGTAATTTATAACGATTCAAGACAAAGGACTATAATCTTGTAGGTAATAACCGGATACATGATTATTTGAGATTTCAAAATTTCATTCTTGATATTCATGATTGTAGGAAAACATAATTCACCAAATTAATCTTTTTGAGATTCATTATAATGTCTAAAGCATAAATATCTCTCTTCATTAGGGAATCCTTCACCTTCATATAGAATTCTAATTAGATTGGAAACCTTACTATAGGAAAGATAATTGGACTTTTCATATCTTTGGAATGAAAACCTATCCATACCTTCTTCATTTAAGAAACTCATAGATTCATAGAATTATACCAATTAATCTGGATAAACTAGATCATGTGCCTTCAGTTTGGATACACATAATCTCTCCCAGTTATTCAACTTGATATTTTTCAAGAAAATAGAATCATAATTATCACAGAATGTTTGATATACTATCATTTCTCTGTATATATGCCAATCAAATATTTCTTTTACATACGAAATTTTATTCTAAGGAGAGGCTACCACAGGCATTCAGAATTAAGGAAAAATTGAGAAATTTGATATGGGACTTAAAAGGAGGAGAAAAACTTCTGCATGCGAAGGCATTGAAGAACGATGTGGGAAAACCATCGATTGGGATTTATATAGGCATTTGAGGTGACAATTCATCTTCCCAAAGAGTTCCATGGGTGAAAAAACATTTGATGAGATCTGATGGTTGATATGATAGCTGAAGAAAGAATTTGGCAGGGTCCGATCTTTTGAGGTTTTTAAGATAAAAATTTGGATTTAAGGAAAAGTCAATCTAATTTTTTTTAAAGAAGATGACAATATCAAAAAGAATCAAAATACTTAAGAAAAATTTATTAAGGAAACAAATCATCCAAAATGATAGGAGAAATATCAATAATAAGGAAACTTTTTCATGAAGAACATTAGATTCAAAAAATGTTTCTTAACTAAGGAAAATATTTTCAATTGAGTTTTTTTAACTACAAAATTTTTTAACTACTAAATATTTTTACTACGAAAAAAATTGACTACAATTTTTTTTCACCAAGGATTTTTTTACTAACGAGCAAATTTACTCCCCATATGAAAATGAGTTTCTTACTATAAAGAGATAGGTTTTAACAAAAATTTAATATGGGATATTACCTTATGTTTATCATTACTATCTTTTTTTATGTATTCAAATATATTAGAGGGTAAAAATTTTGGGAAAATATTAGCATGTTGATCTTGTGTTCTGATCAATTTAAGAATGATATCTCATTTTTGTTAATGATCCATAAGAAAGTGATACCTAATATCTATGTGTTTTTCACGAGAGTGATGTGAAGGGTTTTTCTTAGGGAAATGGAACTAGTGTTTTCCAACAGTAATTTCGTTTTGGTAAAACTCATACCATAGTCTATGAGTTTGTGTTTCATCCATAACACTTTGGAACAATAACTTCCAGCTGCTACATATTCATCTTTAGAAGTGGAAAGTGCTACTGAGTGTTGCTTTTTTGCATGACCAAGAATCTAATGAATCTCTTAAGAAATGACATGTTCTATATGTACTTTTCCAATCCATTATATATCCATAAAAATCAACATCTGAAAATTTTTTAGAAACAAAATCATTTCCAGGAGTATAAAAGAGTCTTAAATATATGGATCCCTTTAAATACTGAAACATTCTTTTCACTGCCTTTAAATGAGTTTTCTTAGGATTGGATTGATATCTTGAACATATGAATACTGAAAACATTATGTCAGAATGACTAGATTTTATGTATAGTAAACTTCCTATAAAACCTATCAATGATGTTTGATCTACTAGTTTCTCAACATCATCAAGATCAAGTAAATTGGTGGTACCAATGGGAGTACTTATACTCTTAGTGTTGTTATATCCATACTTTTTAAGAAGATATTTAAAATACTTATGTGGATATATTTATGTTCTTTTTGGTTTTTGAGAAATTTTAAATCTTAACAAAATTGATAACTCAACCATCAAACACATTTCGAACTCATATTTCATTATATTCCCAAAATAATTCATTAACGATTACTGAGTTCAACCAAATATAATGTCATCAACATAAATTTGAACAATTAAATTTTTTTAATTTATTTATAAAAAGGGTTGGATAAAAATTTCCCATAACATATTTATTTGTAAAAGGAATCTTATAAGTTTATCATATCAGGCTCTAAGGGCCTGTTTAAGTCCATATAAAACATAGGTAAGTTTGAAAACATGTTCAGGATGTTTTGAGTCTTCAAAACCAAACGTTTGTTCAACAAAAACATCCTCTTGAACATATCCATTAAGGAAAGCACATTTAACATTCATTTGAAAAAGTTTAAAGTTGAATAATTCTGCAATGGAAATTAAAATATCGATAGATTCACATCTAGCTACTGGAGAATAGGTTTCTTCATAGTCCATTCCTTCGTGTTGATTATAGCCTTTACCAACTAATCATGCCTTATTTCTTACAATGATTCCATTTTCATCACACTTATTTCTGAAGATTCATAATACTCCAATAATAAAAGTTTCCTTAGGTCTTTCAACCAAGGTCCATACTTTATTCCTTTCGAATTCATTTAGTTCATCTTGCATGGCTTTTATCCAATCATCATCACCTAAAGATTCATCCGTTATTTTTAGTTGTATTTTGGAAAGGAATTATAGATGTTATACTTCATTTCATAAGTAACTTATAGTCCTTATAGGTTGATTTACATCACTATTGATAATATCACTAGTATGATTCTCAAGAAACAACTGATTTGGGTTTTGTAAAGCATGTTCATCAACATATGATAGAAAATATTCTGGAGTAAACAGTTCAAGAAAAATTTTCTTGATTATTTTCTTTATCAGAGCGATATTTTTTTCAACTGTTGAAAATCAGTTTTTGAAATCACATTTGAAGATGTAGGTTGTGGTATTTTAAAAAAGTATCAGCTTCATAAAATTTTTACTTGTACTATTTCTTAAATAATACAAGTATTTTTATTAAAAACTATATAATCCTAAGATGTTTTGAGTAGACTTGGAAAATTAGTTCATCATATTTGGGTGTGAATTTATCTAAATTATCTTTTTTATTAAAATTGAATACTTTTCAACCAAATACATTGATGTAGGAAACTCTAGGTTTTCTAACATTCCACAATTCGTAGGAGGTTTTATTTAGAAAAGTTCTAATTAAATCATGATTGATAGTATAACAATAATTACATACAGCTTCAGACCAAAAGTTTTTATCTACAAAATATTAACTCAAAATGGTTCTCATTATCTCTTGAAGAATTATATTTATTCTTTCAACAACACCATTTTGTTGAGGAGTTCTTGGTGGTGAGAATTTATAAGTAATTCCATTTTTACTACCAAAAGTTTCAAAATCATAATTTTGAAATTATCCTCCATGATCACTAGGAATAGTTATCAGTGGAATGTTTTTCTTGTTTTTAACATGGGATCTAAAAATTATAAAATAGGAAAAATAATAAAGTTGCATTGCTAGAAAATTAATCCACATGAATCTAGTTTAATCATCAACTAAGACAAATAATATTTTCCTCTACTGCTTCTAGTTTGTGTTGGACTGAAAAGATCCATATGCACTAACTATAATGCAACAATAGTTGAGATTTCAATGATTGATTTAAAATTTGATTTATGTTTCTTTCCCTATTTAAAATGATAAAAAAACATTTGACGAATCAAATCTATGCTCTAGTAGATCCTTAAAAATTATTTTCTTATGTATTTTACATAGGTTCCTAAGATTACAGTGTCCTAACCTTCTAATATATAACCAAGATTGATCTTCCATTTCACTAAGAGGAGGTAGATCATGTCTCTTAAGGTATTTTATGTTTAGTGTGTGTATATTCTCTTGTCTGTTAGAAGAAATAATAAAATCTTCCTTGGAATTGTGTACTAAGTATTTATCATTCCTAAAATTCACAAGGTAACCCTCATCACATAATTGACTTATTCTTATAATGTCATTCTTAAGACCCTTAACAAATAAAACATTTGAAATCATTGTTTTTTCAAGAAGAATAATGTTACATTTACCAACATTTTCACCCTCATCATTATCACCAAAAGTTACGTTTCCTCCTTTCACCTAGATAACATTTTCGAAGAAGTTTTTGTTATTAGTCATATGCCAGGAAAATACACTATCCTTGTACCATGAATTTCTGTTGGCATTATCTTTATTTTCTTGAAAATAAGAGTGTTAGACTTTCAGAATCCAAATTTTCTTGGATCTGGAAATTTCAGAAAGAAAGATTTTAGGAATCCACATTTTCATAGAAAAATTATCTTTACGAAAACCTAAAGCCTGCATTTTATTTAAATAATTTTTTCCCAATTTCCACCACACTGACATTTAGTGCAGATTGGAGCACTTTAAGGAACAGAATAGTTATTACTAAAAACTGGCTTAGAATGAGTACAACCAAATCCTTAACTATTTATTAGAGGTCAAATTTGTGAATATATATTGTCAATGTTTTCCTTTATAGAGGTAATGTTTGATAATCACTTCCTCAAGGAAAATATTTATCAATTTAGTTTAATAAATAAATTTTCATCCTAAAAAATCAGTTTTAGAACTAGAGTTAGTATCTAAAATATTTTTCTTAGAAATTCTATTTTCTAGATCTTTAGAAATTTTATCCTACTCAGAATTAACATCATCATGGTTTTGGATATAATTTTAAAATAAATTATTTTTTATCAATATCTTTAGAAAGATCACATACTTCTTTAGTTAAAATAAAAATTCTATAATTTTACTTATCTATATTTTTCTTGAGTTTATAATTTTCATTCTCAATATGGTTAGGAAACCTAGACAATTATTCATATGTAAGAAATATATTATCTTAATAAAAAGAATATTCTTCATCTGATGACTTATAATATTTATCATTAGTATAATTTTCATTCAAGGATACATTATTTATAGATTCATCAATATATACCTTGGCCATTAGACAATGATTTTCAATGGGTAACCTGGCTAGTAGACCAAAATTTTTCTAACTAGAAGATTTATACTCTAAGGATTCATCAGAAGAGTCTCCAACACTGGCACTCCAGGTTTCATTGTATTTCAAAACGTTCTTAGCTTTATCCAGGTAATACTTATTTCTATTCCTCTCATAATGCTTTTCCATTATATCCTTTTTCTTAAGCATAGGAAAATACGACCTGATATGCCCTTGCCTTTTTCATTCATAGAAAGTGACATCTGATTTTTTCCTGTGGTTTCTTTCTTTCTTATTATATCTATACTGAAAGACTTTCTTTTCAACTATCTTGTTCATCCTTCAAGCACGATTAGCTAGTTCGTTCTCATAATGTTCACATTCACCAGATTGAGATAAAATAGTGACTTTCTTAGACTTAGATCTTGTAACACTTTCAAGTGTCTTGAATTTAGTAGTAGTAATGGATACATTTGTAATGTAATTTTTATTCTTATTCAAATCAGAATATCTTTTCATTCTTGTCTCATGTTGAAGAAGAGTTCGAAAAAGCTCATCAAGAGTAATTTGAGTTACTTTTTTAATCCTGTAAAAAGTTTTTCTCTTAGATTCCCACTAATTAGGTATGTTATATATAATATTTTTCACAAGAGCTTCATCATATAGACCTCTTCACCCATATATTGTAAACTGTTAATAATTTTGATAAACCGTTGTTGCAATATGGAAAATTGAACTCCATAAGGAAATAGAAATCCTTGATATTCTTCTTTAATCATATATCTTCTAGTTTCTATAACATTGGACGTACAAAAATGAGTAACCTCCAATTTCTTCTCGATACAGTTAGCAGCTTCACAAGAAGAAATATGACTATATATATTATTGGTCATGGAAGACAACAAAGTATTACGTACCCTGTAGTTTAGTTTATATTCTGTTTCTTCTTGATTTCTAAAAGTTATAAATTCCTTTTCATGAATCTTGTAATCTCTAATAAGAATAAAAAATTTGTCTACTAAAATATTAATAAAAAAAGTCTTCATATGATCACTCCAGTATTCATAATAATTACCATAAAATATATGTGGTCTGTAAGGATTTGGATTTTCACTAGAACCAACATTCATTCTTACCATCTAAAGGAAAATATCATTCCATAGAAACATGTTAAAAGTAAAAGTGTGTAAACTCTGATAAAAAATTTCTTACGCGTGGAAAATATTTAGAACAATTAAAACTAGAGTGAGAATACTTATATGATAATATACGTATTTCAGAGACCTTCTCTAAAACAAATTGAAGGATCGAAATATGAATGTAGATGCAGAATTATAATAGGGAGGTGAATTTTTGGTTTAAATGATTTTATTTTTAACCTCAAAAAATGATTTTTAACAAATTTAAACATTGTAAATTCATGAGACCTCTTTTAGTTCTACTAAATTAATAGGTTTCGAAAATTTGGTTCCAGAAATAAAACATAAGGAAAGATTACAAGGTGATGATTCTACCTTAAATCATATAGAATCTTACTTATCAGAGTATACCAAACTATAATAAAGAATAATAAGGTTACACTTTATTACTTTTTCAAAATAAAATGTAAATAAACTTGAAACAAAACAAGTAAAAAGTATGAAATGTTTTAACCTAGAGAGAAGGGTATCAAACAACCTTGGATAAAGGTACCATGATTAATACATTCAAGAATGTTTTACCCACACAAGGGTAAGCACTCGATAAAAATATTTTGTTATCCCAAAATCCCACAAACATTAGGGTATTTAGAACCTTTGTCCGCCTATCCACATAATTTCTTAAAATTTAAGGTTTTCTACACCTATTTCTTCCTATCCCTGGAAGCCCTTGATTGTACACCGCAATAATCGGTGTCGCACGAAGCAAAATTAACAAGATGTTTAGTACGCACAAGGCATAAGAGTCTCTCTCTCTAGAAATCACTTTAGCAGCATGGAATCTCTTGATAATTCTATGTATTGATGTAGATCAAATGAGATACTATTTATAGTCACTTCTCTGACGGTTGACTCACTCCTCCAACTGTCGTATTTTTCCTTGAATCTCAGAATGACCATTACATGTGTCACTCAACCAACGATTAGTTAAAAACATATTGTACAACATCATTTCATAACTATAACAAGTGTAAGAAAAATAAGATTTCTTAACCAAATATAATTTTTTTGAGTCTCAGGTAAAATAAATTTTATGGTCTAACTAAATAAAATTTAGGAGACTATAACTCATGGATATTTGGATTATATTTTTCAAGGAATTTGGAACTAGAAATATATTGATTTGAGATTATGAATTCCAATGAATTCAGACTCTGAATCCTGAAGAATCCAGTGTTTGATATATAAGGAATTCAAAGTCAAAATTTTTGCATACTTCGGAGTCTGAATTCAGAGGAATTCAGAGTCGGAATTTCAAATAATTTGATGTCTGAATTTCAAAAAATTCGGATCCTAAAAATATAACACTCTATAACCAAGGATTTATAGGATTCCGAGGTTTTATATTTGAAACTAAATTTTAGACATAGGAGTAAAATGAGTTATATTTAGGGAAACAATAAAATGAACAATGAAAACATATGTAAGGAGAAATTTACTTGGATAATTTTTTTCCTTATTAAGATAATTATTAGGGAAAATAAATTACCTTAAGATAAAGTGTTTGTGATTTTAAAAACATAGAGGAATGGAAAAGTCATATGGAAGCCTTATTGACTCAACATGAAGATTAACAAGTGAAACAAATTTGACCTTAAAATTTAACATAATTTCATTTTGCGGTATTCTCAATAAAAAATGTGACACCGATAATGTTGTATTGATTTTTAATATTTATGTGAAAAATGTTATGTTCATTGTCAAGAGTTTTGATGCATGGTATGAACATAGGTTTATCTAATTTGGATAATATATTTAATGATTTTCGGAGTTAAATTTTTCTTATTTGAATAATTCTAGAAACTACAAATCATGTTATTATTATTTCAATGGAAATATAATATATAGATCTATATTTTCTAAAGTAATTGAGAAATTAGATGGATAATTTCTATATTAAAAAATATTATTGAAGCCCATTCAAATTCTGTAATACATTTTTATCATTTTTATACTATGTTTTATACAGCTTTTAAAGTACAGATTAAGTTAAATATTTATAATTATAGTTATTTTTTATGAGTTTAATATCTATGGAAATTAGACACATATTAATAGACTAGACCAAATTAACAAAATGAATTTTAAACATCTAATTTTTTTTATAAAATCTACTATACATCTAGAGTTATAATTATTCATAAATCAATGTCAAACATCATTAAATAGATGTTTTTATATGATAAAACTCCATGTTTTCCCCTAACAGGAATATAATAATTAATTATTATCATGTTATTATTATTTTAGAGATTACTTTTCAAATAAAACCCATTATTAAATATCATGATAAAAAAAATTATCTTGAAAAAATATTATGTATTGTAGTTAAATATAAATGAGAAGATGAATAATAAATGTTTTGTAGTGCTAAAGGGAACATTTATTGCCTAAATATTATGGAATATAAGTTTATATATAAATATATAGGTAATGACCATAATCTATGATAATTATTATATCACCACATATGATAATAAAACAATAAGTTCCAAAAAAAAATTGGATAGAGAGTGAATGCATCCAATGTTTCGAAAACTTTTCTATATCGATTAATGCCATACAAAATATTTATATGAGTTCTATAAATGAATAACTAGTATAAGATACTAAAAAAGTAGTTTTATAGTATGAAGTAACAATGAAATAAGTGAATAATTGATTTTACATACTTTGATGAACTGTGAAAATAACAATAATGAAATCATACCATTTTCATTTTATGTAATTTATACATTCCATGTTTTTATTTAAAATACCATCATTGATATAGACTATAGGAAAGGGAATGGAAACCATGGTCCCATGTGAAAATTATTCATATCCGAAAAAGGAAATCATATTGTGACTGAGATTTTTATTAAACAGTTATATAACTGCCTATTTAAATAGGACATTCCATTAAAATAAATATACATTACACAGATTCAATCATTCATCACACATACTCAAATATTATGATATTATTCATATACATTAATATTTCTAAAGTAATAATAATTTTAAAAGATCATTCAAGGTTCTAGGTTTCATGTCTTTGATTCAATAATATAGTTAAAATAATTTTTATTAGTTTCAATATATTATTATTTAATTATTCTTGATCCTTTTAGTGGTATAATTTTATTTTGGAAGGTATATCTCCCAACACAAACATTGTTTCTGCCTCTAATATTAAAGGAATATATTTTATGATTACCTAAATAACATGATTATATATTGGTTGCTCCAAATATATGTCAAATGGTTTTTTTAGATCATTATTACCACATAAACAATGTTGGTGGAAGTGTTTTTTTATTATAATTTATGAAAGGAATAGTTTGGGATATGCCTAACTCCAAGGGGTGGGGGGGTGGGGTGGGTGAATTAGTGTTGCGGAAATTTTAAACATATTTCTTCTTTTTGTCCCTATACCAATTGACCTATTAGGATATTTATTCTCTTATCCTATTTTTCAGGTTGATTGCAATAATATGAAAGCAGTAAAAACATGCACGTGATATTTTTACAATATTCGCCACTCAATAAGAGCAGCAACCTCATTGTCGGGACCAGTGCACAGACTCTCCGCTATAATATAGTAATTGTTACAGTGGTGGACTATGAAAACAATCCGCTAGAATGTGTGGCTCCCTACACTTAAAGGAGGGAAGGAAATTATCACTTTCCAATGTTTCTCTCTACACTCAGATCGGGGAAGGGAAAAAATCCTCTTCCAACATGCAATGAGTACAATATACCCTTACACTCACTAGTTCTTTATAATTCCAGTGTAGACAGTCACTTGCAGCCTATAACTAGTTCCTTATACTTCCTCTAAAGACAATCTTCTCTCTGTTAAAAGAGTTTTCAACACCCAATGAATCTTCCACCTGTTGAGACCTGTTGGATTGCACAGTGCTACTTTGTTCTTCAACAACCTTCTTCTTCTCCTTATTACTTAGTTAGTATCATGGAAGTAACCAACCTCTTCTTTCTCTGTAGGTAACCTGTAAGATGGACACTCTTCTTCTTATTCTTTAGCTTCTTCAATATAAAACTCGATGCACTATGACCTTCTCTTCTTCAAACATTATCTTTTAGTGCTAAACCAACTGCATTGATCTCTTCTTCGACATCTTTCTAGAATCACAATTTGTCTTTGTGATTGATAAATAAATGAATTCTAGATCAACCTAGAATCATCACAGTTTTGTAGAATCTAGTAAGATCTTCTATCACAACTCAAATCTTTCATGCCAATCCCAGCTTGCACGCCATCGTACTTGCATGCATCCCTGATTACAAGCCTCCTTACTTGCGTGCCACCAACTACTTGTGCACCAAAATTGTGCACAAATCACAACTTGCATGCCACTTCAAGCATAGAAACAACACACTTGTTGCACACAACTCCCTGCATGCATGCCTCTTACAACTTGAGCGACACTTCTTATTGCGTAGCACTCTTCTTGCATGCCACTCTTCTTGTACGCCTCCATACATGCATTCCTTATAAATAACTCCCAACTTGTGAGCCACTTCATCTTGCAAGACACTTTCTAATACTTGTGCGATCAAAGATAAAATTTTATCTTATGTGATGAGACATATAAAAATTAGGAGGGTAGTCATCTATTTATAGGCATTTTGGTGACCCTATGTGTGAGGCATGCAACACAGCTTGCACGCCATTTCAAAACATGCGCACCGCTCCATCACTTGTGTGCCGCTTAATGACTTGTGTGTGGCTTCATCACATGCGTGACACTTCATCACATGAATTCACCTTTCTTTCCTTTGTCATATTTTATTGTGATGATATTAATTATGACTTTCATGCAATATACACTTGCGCGCATCATACACTTGTGCGCAACATACACTTGCACACCGCTTATACTTTTGCACCACTTTTTGACTTGCGCGCTACTTTTTCCATGTGGGACACTTTCTTTCCTTTTTCATATTTTGATTTGATGATCTTGAAGTATGACATGTGTGCAACATACACATGCGCTCCACACTTGTGTGCCAAACTTTCATGGCATATATACTTGTGCGCCACATTCATTATTTTTCCAAAATACACTACTTTACTCTAATATCATTCATAAGGTTTTCATTGACAGTTCTTCACACTTATGATATTTATGAAATACAAATCGGAAAATCATCATTATAGTTTTTCCCATTCACATAGTTTCAAGAACATTCACTACTTCATGTCTTCTCTTCATGTTCAACAATCATCATTCTTTATTATTATACTCTTTGGAATACAAATTAGAAAGTACATGTCCATCCTCACTTCAAACCCACAATTTGTTTTTGGATTGTTAATTCCAAAGAACTCAAATCATCTCTCTTCATCCAAAAGTGAAGGCTTGAGGCTACTTCAAACACATTAAATGTTGTGAACAATGCATCACCTTTGATACATGTATTTGGAACTTTAAGAATAGTGCAACAATAATTTTATTTCGAGGAAATGTGTAATGCATGACCATACTAGAATGCCAATGACATCCACACTCTCTATTCTTCTTCATCAATCATTCTCTACTTTATGAAAATAATATGATAATTTTCTTCAAATAATCTCTTTCATGGTTCTCCTGCAATCATGAAGCATTGCATGGTCTTCTATAAATCCTCATTATTCTTAAATAATCCTTAGAGGCATGATACATCACCATTATTCATTGTTGTAAACAATGTTTCACATTTGAAACAAGTTCTCTGAACTTCGTATTAGTTCAACAATCCTATGAATTGAATTAATCTTCTTGGAGAATTTACCAAGTATGGAATCCAATGCTATGATTCCATATTGATTCTCCCAGAAACCTCACATCATCCAATATCTGTTAACTTTTTATTCCTTCTTCATCTCATTCATCATTTTGACTAGTATAGTCAACTGTTGAAAACAAGTATAATCATTATACACAAAGTGGTCCCAACAATACCCCATTTGTATATTTCTGTCAATACCTTAAAGCCTCTTCAAATGAATGTGTCAATGTCAAAATGAGAATCTTCTATCTCCCCTTTACTTTTTTATATCCCCCTTACCTTTCAAACTATCAGTTCACTTTCATTCCCACCTTATTGACAGGAAATAATAAGTTCATCATAGAGATGGTATCAGTCCTTATTTAAGCAGTATTCCATTAATCATTTCACTATAATTCTACTTGAGAAATGCTCTATGTATAAAACAAGGGGATTTTTTTTAGACAACAAAGCTATCCATTATCCACTGGTCATAATACCTCATGAGATGTGATCTCATACACCTATATTAAAGGGATTTCCACTTTCATTAAAGGCCAAAGATATTGAATGTGATTGGAAATAATCAACCTGAAATTCATGTACTCACTTTAAAAAAACGATAAAAAAAATTCATGTGAAATTGGAAGGATAGGTGGCCTTGGGTAACAGTCATTCTTCTTATGTTATTGGATGACTTACTTAATCCCCCTTTGTAAAAATATCTTTATTTTGAGTAACCAATGATGAAAGATTAATAAATTAGATATATTTTCCAATGAAATTCTATACAAGAAATTTCCAGAGTAATTGAATTTGATACATATTGATGTTGATACTGATTTTAACAATAACTCTGGTAGCTTATTCATATGTCTCCCCCTCAAGAAAACACTACTCATCATATTCATCAATGGTGATCCCTCATCATATTAATATTTAAATATCAATTGACAAGACTTATACGGATGACAACTTCTTCATCCTTTCAATCATGAGTTGATTTAAATCAATACTTCTCATGCTCCCTCCCTCATAACATTTTTCACCTTCAATTCCCTTCATTATCAGAACAAATATAATACAAAATGATTTAATGGAATAAGGAGGATCCTCCTTGCTTCTTCAATGTGAGTAGGAAGGATGTGATGATTTTCTCAACCAAGATGCTCCATTTACTCCACTCCTCACACTTGTACATATAATATTCAATTCTGAGTGTGGATGTGTGGATCTCAATACTTATTCCATTTTTTTGTGTGTGAATATTTTTTCTGAAAGAGCTTTCTAAGCAGTAGAATCTACTGTTGAAATTTTCATCATTTTGATAAATTCATCTCGGGCTGGAATAAGTTCAATGAATTTTTTTAACACTATGACCAGCATTGTTTCACCTGACACAAAAAACTTCTCGAACATTAGAGTTTCATTTTGTTTGAAACCACTTATTCACCCTTTTTCATCCGGTGGAATATTCTTATTATTTTTTGTACTAGCCTTAGCATAATCATCTTCTTCCTTTCTCATTATTTCAAAATAATCAGGCGAAATAAACAATATGTATTTAGGAACTATGGTATCTTGTTTGTAATTTCCACATCGCTTCTTTAGAGTGTCATCCTTCTTGATTGTTCTTTTGGATGAAATACCCGTCTACTTCCTGGATTTAGAATCCAAGGAATTCTCAATTTTCCTTTTTGTAATATTCTTAGGAGCATTTTAGTTTTCCACATACATCTGATTACATCCCAATATAGATTCTTCATTCTTCACCAGATTCAGTGGTCTATTGTTATTATTAGCATTGAATACATTTTTTGATATGCATGCACCATTCTTGTGACCACACCTATTTCATACATCACAGATGTTGTCCAACATTCAAAAAATATTTGCAGTATATAGATGATTCTGGATCAAAGGATGTTTCTTATTACTTTCTATATTTTCCCCCTTGAGATGGGATTTATCTGTTCTTCTACATTTAAGGGTTTGTACCAACAATCCAGTGCACGGTTCCCAAATCTGTTGCATCACTGACATTGACCCACAAAACTTGACTTTTTGATATCTTATGAATTAGATTTCTGAGCCTTCTTCTTGATGTGTTGTGTTCTATATGGGGAACCATATTCCATATTATTCCTCCTATCCACCCTATCCATGGTGTTAGGAATCCCATCATATTTCTGCATCCATACATGTTCATATTATTTCTTCCAACCTGTACTTTATATAGAAACAGTTTTTGAAACATTAGTAAAAGTTATCATAGATGGTACCTTCATTCTATCAACTTCTTGTGATTGATCAATGAGTGAATCCATGATATTATTTTCACATGATGGAGTTTTTTATAGAATAATCCTCTAGTGAGCATTGATTACTAATAGTAATTATTTCCTTCTATTATGGAGACTCAATATGTGTCTTCTCAAGATTGGTCAATGGAGATACCAACTCTAGACATATCATGTTGAGGATTAATTTTTGGTCTTCAATAATAGTCATATTATCTTCACAAGCCCTCTTCAATCTATAAACATCATCTTCATGCATATTTACATTGTTTTTTAACAAAGAGTCGAGTTCATTGATCTTATTGGAATTTTATTCCTTATATAACTTTTTGACTTTAGTGATCTTTTTCAGTCCTCTTCAAGTTAATGGATCTTATCTTCTAGATTCTTGTTGATTATCTCTTTATTCTCATTTTTTTCAGACCATTTTGAGGAAATTATTTCAAAATCCCTATTTGTTGCTTCAAACGCTCCAACCTATCTGGAGAGCTTTATACATTCAATAATTTTTTTCTTCCAAGAACTTCTCCAAAACATCATTTTTTTCATCCAGCTAGATGACATATTCATGCATACACTGAAATACTCCACAAACAAAGGACGAAAATCCTTCACATATATCGTGAATAATAGATCATAATCTTCCAACTAATAATTATTGAGAGGATATAGATTGATCATCACCGCTTGCGCTAGCATTTTCATCATTATAATAGTTTTGAAATGTACTAACACATATCTCTTGATAACTAGTGGTAGGAAGGGTATTCATATTCCTGGTGAAAACATGAGCCATAATCTCATTACATTCCATGTCTGATATGTCTTCATTGTTAGAAAGGCAGAGAGATACCTATACGTCCTCTTCTTTAGATAAGAGGGACTTTTTCTTCATCATTCTATTCTCTTTATTTCTACTATTCATCATGGTTTTGGTAGATATAGAATTATTCTAAGATATAACTCACTCTTCATAAAAAATTCACTTCATTGTTGAAAGAGGAAAGAAACTCATGTCTTCAAAAGAGAATAAATTTACTATTGAGAATCCAACAGAGGTAAACCTATCCCTATGATTCTAATAGAGGGGACCGGTTTGGGATATGCCTAACACTGGGAGGGGTGAATCAATGTTGGGGATTTTTAACCAATTTATAGTTTTATCCCTGTACCTCTTGACCTATTAGGATCTTGATTATCTTATTCTATTGTCCCTATCGCGTTGCAATAATATGAAAGCTGTAAGAATTTTCACACGATATGTTTACAATGTTCAACACTCAATAATAGAAGCTACATCCTTACCTTGACTAGTGCACAGATTCCCCACTATAATGTAGTAACTTTTATAGTGGTTGACTAGGAAAATAATCTGGTAGTCAGTGTGACTAACTACACTTGGAGGAGGGAAGGAAATAATCGCTTCCCAGTGTTTCTCCCTACACTTTGAGGGGGAAGGGAAACAATCCTCTTCCAACATGAAACAAGTAGGATATACCCTTACACTCGCTGGTTGTTTATACTTCCAGTGTAGATAGTCTCTTATAGTCTATAGCTAGTTCTTTATACTTCATATGAAGAAAGTCTACTCTCTATTAAAATATTTTGTAACACCAAAATAATCTTCCACCTGTTGAGACCTATGGGATGACACATTTCTACTTTTTTCCTTCACAACATTCTTATTATCCTTGTTACATACCTAGAAGCATGAAAGTGACCAAAAAATTATTTCTCAGTAGAAAACCTTTAAGATAAACCCTCTTTTTCTTTTATTATTCAATACAAAACAAGCTGCAGTAAAACCCACTCTTCTTCACACATTCTCTTTCAGTGAAAACCCAATTGCGATGAACACTTATTATTTTTCTTGAAAGAATCATGATTTATTTTTTTATTGTTAAATCAATGAAGTCCATCTCAACTTAGCATCATCATAGTTGACCAAAAGCTGGTAATAACTTCTAGCACAACTCACATCTTGGGCGCCAATCCCTACTAGCATGCCACCCTACTTTCACGTCTTCCTGCTTGTGCGCCTCCCTGCTTGTGCACCGCCAACTAATTTTGTGCCACAATTGTGAACAAATAACAACTTTCATGACACTTCAGGCTTAGAACAAGCACACTTGTTGCACAAAAATCCCTATATGTTCACCTCTTACAACTTGCGAGCCACTTCTGCTTGCACGCCACACTAATTGTGCCTCACTCTGCTTTCGTGCCACTCTGATTGTGAGCCTCCCCACTTTTGAGCCTTATAAATAAATCTCAACATGCGCACCATATCATCTTGAATTACTCATTCTACTAATTGTGTGATCAAAGCTCAAATTTTATCTTATGTGTTGACCCTTAGAAAAATGAGTTGGGTTGTCGTCTATTTATAGGCATTTTGGTGACCCTGCGTACGAGGCATGCAACTCATATTGTGCACCATTTAATAACATGTGCACTAATCCAATACTTGTTTACTACTTCATCAATTGCATGTGGCTTCATCACTTTCTCGATGCTTCATCACTTGCACGCCCCATTCATTCCTTTTTCATGTTTTGATGTGATGATATTAAAATATGACTTACGGGTAACATTAACATGCGTACCGATTATAATTGCACACCACTTTTTGACATGAACACCGCTTTTTCCATGTAGTCCACATTCATTCCTTTGTCATGTTTTTATTTTATGATCTTGAAATATGACTTGTGCACAACATATACTTGGGCTCCACACTTGTGCGCCACACTTGCACACCACATATACTTGTGAACCACATTCATTTCTTTTTCCAAAAAAAAAACAGTTCTTTAATCCCCTATCCATCACAAGGATTTCATCACAAGTTCTCCATACTTTTGATATTTTTGAAATAAAAATATGATAAGCTTTTTTATAGTTTTTTCCATTCTAATAGTTCCAAGAACATTTACTACTTCATATAATCTCTTCGTCTTCAACAATCATCCTTCTTTCTTCTTATACTCTTTGGAATATGAAATCAAAAGTACTTCTTCATCCTCACTCAAATCCTCAATTCCTTTTTGGAGTGATAATTCCAAAGAACTCCAATCATCTATCTTCATCCAAAAGGGATGGCTTGTGTCTTCTTCAAACACCATAAATGTTGTAGACAATGTGTCACCTTTGAAGCATGTATTTAGAACTTTAAGAACAATTCAAAAATCATCTGATTTCAAGGAAATGTGTAATTCATGGCCATATTTGAATTCCAAGACCTTCCACAATCTCCCCTATTCTTGAACAATCATTCTCTACTTCATGAAAATCATATGATTATTTTCATCAAGTAAGCTCCTTAATGGTTCTCATGCAATTGTAAAGTATTACATGGTCTTCTTCAAATCCTCATTCTTCTTAAATCATCCTTAAATGGATGATACATCACCATTCTTCATTGTTATAAACAATGTGTCACCTTTGACACATGTTCTTTGAGATTAGGATCATTTCAACAATAGTCTGAATTGAATTAATCTTCTTATAGAATTGCTGAAGTATAAAATCCAATTCTATGATTCCATACCAATTCTCTAGGAAACCTAACTTTTGCCAATATCCATTACCTTTTTAGTCCTTCTTCATCTCCTTCATCCTTTTGACTATTATTGGAAATTTTTTACAACAAATAAAATCTTCATAAACAAAGTGGCCCCAACAATCTCCCCCTTTTTATTTTGTTGTCAATTCCTTAAAGTCCCCTCAAAAGAATGTGTCAATGCCAAAATGAGAAACTTATCTCTACCCTTTACATCTTTCTCTCCCCCTTACTTTTTAAACATTCGTTTCACTTTCTCTCCCCCTTATTGAAAAGAAATAAAAACTTCATCATACAGAGGGCATCAATCCTTGCTCAAGTAGTGTACAATCAATAATTTCACTCTATTTCTAGATGAGGAAAGCTCGATGTAGAAAAAAAGGATTTTATTTAGACAAAAAAGTTGTATATTATCCACTGATCATGATACCTCATGAGATGAGATATCATAAACATGTCTTCAAGGGTTTTCCACTTTCAATACAGGCCAAAGATATTGAATGTGATGGGAAATAATCAACCTAAAATCCCTACACTCAATTTTAAAATAGTTAAAAAAACATTCATGTGCAATTCGAAGCATAAGTGTCCTTGGAGCACTTTTATTCTCATTATGTAAATTATTGACTTAGTTACTCCCCCTTTGTAAAAATAACTTTATTTTGAGTAACCAAATATGAGAGATTAAGAAACAACATACATTTTACAATGACATTCTATTCAATATATTTCAAGAGTAATTGAATATGATGCAAACTAAAGTTGATACTGATTGAAACAGAAACTTCAGTAGATTCTTCATATGTCTCCACATCAAGGAAACACTCCTCATCATCATCATCAATAGCGATCCCTCATCATATTAATATTTAAATATCAATTAATGAATCTTCCACAGATGAAAACTTCTTCAGATATTTGATCAAGAGTTGATAACAATAACTACTTCTCAGGTTCCCTCCCTAAGAACTTGCTTAACCTTCAATTCCCTGTATTATCAGAAAAAATATAATACATAATGATTTATGGGAAAAGGTGGGTCCTCCTTGATTATTCAATGTGATTAGGAAGGCTGTGATTATTTTCACATCCAGGATCTTCCATTTACACCACTCCCCACACTTGTACATATAATATTTAATTATGAGTGTGGTTGTGTGGATCTTAACACTTCTTCCATTTGTTTGTGTGTGAATATTTTTTCTTAAACAGCTCTCCAAGCATTAGAATATCTTGGTGAAATTTTCATCATTTTGATCATTTATTCTTGGGTTGGAATAAGTTCATTGCAATTTTTTAACACCATGACCATCCTTGTTGCACCTCACACACAAAACATCTTGAACATGAGAGTTTCCTTTTGTTTGAAACCTCTTATTCACATTTTTTTCATTATGTGGAATATTATTATTAATTTTTGTACTAACCTTATCCTATGAATATTCCTCCTTTCTCATTATTTTCCAAAATTTAGGCTAGATAACCAATATGTCTTTATGAATTGTAGTATCATGTTTGTAATTTCCACATGGATTCTTCAGAGTGGAATCCTTCTGGATTATTCTTTTGGATGCACTACCCATCATTTTCTTCGATTTAGAATCCAAGGAAATCTTAGTTTTCCTACTTATAATCTTCTTAGGGGTATTTGATTTCTCAACACAATTCTGATTACATCCTGAGATAGCATCTTCATTCATCGCCAGCTTTCGTGGTCTTCTCTTCTTAATATATTTGAATACATTTTGTGATAAGCATTCACCATTCTTATGACCAATCCCATTTCATACATAGCAGATGTTGTCCATCATTCCAAATATGTTTGTAGTATATAGATGTTTCTAGATATGTGGATGTTGCTTCTTCTTTTCTATCATTCTTCCCCTTGATACGGGCTTTATCTATTCTTTTGCATTTAATGGTTTGTAACACAAATCTGGTGCACAGTTCCCAAATCTTTTGCAGCACCGACATTGACCCACAAATCATGACTTCTTGATATCTTCTATATTATATTACTGAGCCTTATTCATTATGTTTTGTTCTCTTTATAGGGAACCATATTCTATATTCTTATCCCTATCTACCATATCCATGGTGGTAGGCATCACATAACCTTTCCTCATCCATACTTGTTTATATTTTTTCTTACAACTTGTACTTTTTATAGAAAAGTTTTTAGAAACATTAGTAAAAGTTGGTATGGATGGTACCATCACTTTATCAGAATCTTTTTATAGATCAATGAGTGAAGCCATTATATTCTTATCACATGATGGAGGTTTTTTATAGTATAATCCTCTAGTGATCATTGTGTACTAGAAGCAATTGTTTCCTTATTTTTTTGGATAATCAATATGTGTCTCCTCAATATTTTTCCACTAAGATTCCAACTCTAGACATATCATACTAAGGATTACATTTTGGTCTTCAATCATAGTCATCATATATATACATGACATCTTAAATATATCATCTTCTTCTTCATGCATCTTAACTTTTTTCGTCAAAGAGTCAAGTTCCTTGATCATCTTGAAATTTTCTTCAAGATGCATCTTTTTGACTTTAGTGCTTTTTTTCAGCTCATCTAAAAGTTTGTCGATCTTCTCTTCCAGAGTCTTCTTGACTACCTCTTTCTTCTCAACTTCTTCATGCCATTTTGAGGAACTTATTACAAATTCCTTCATTTTTGCTTCAAACGCTCCAACCTACCTGGAGAGATTTAGACATTCAACAATTTTTGTTTTCAAGCTCTTCCCAAAAACATCATTTTCTTCTTCCAGCTGGGTGACTTATTCTTGTATACAATGAAATAATCCTCAAACAAGGGATGCACTTTCTTCAGGGTTTTCATGAAGAATGACTCTTAATATGTCAACTGATAATTCTAGAGAGGTTTTAGATTGATCTTCACTGCTTGTGAGAGAATTTTCTTCATAAGAATAGTTTTAAAATTCACTAACACAAATCTCTTGATAACTAGAGGTAGGAAAGATTTCCATAATCTTGGTGAAAACATGATCCACCATCTCATTATTTTCCATGTATGACATGTACTAATTTTCATTAAGACATGGAGATACAAATACATCCTCTTATTTAGACAAGAGGGGAATCTTCTTCAGCTTTTTCTTATCATTCTTTTTCATATTCATCAATGTTTTGGTAGATATAGAATTCATCTCAGAGACAACTGGATCTTCAACGAAACATCACTTCATTGTTGAATCAGGAAAGAATCTCATGTCTTCAAAAGAGAATAACTTCACTACAGAGAATCCAATAGAGAGGAACTTGTCCCTTTGATACAAATTGAGAGGACCAGTTTGGGATATACCTAACACTGAAGGGGGGTGGGGGGGGGTTAATTAGTGTTGGATAGTTTTTAAACCAATTTTTTTTATCCTTGTACCTCTTGACCTGTTTGGATCTTGATTCCCTTATTATCTTTTCCCTGTTGCATGCAATAATATGAAAGAACTAAAAAATTTCACACGATATTTTTACAAGGTTCACCACTCAATAAGAGAATCTACATCCTTGCCATGACCAGTGCACCATTTCTCAACTATAATGTAAAAACTTTTATA
Organism: Viscum album; assembly: GCA_963277665.1. Lineage (NCBI taxonomy): Eukaryota > Viridiplantae > Streptophyta > Magnoliopsida > Santalales > Viscaceae > Viscum > Viscum album. The sequence continues at coordinate 1,402,337,562 of OY728120.1, read as the reverse complement.
GTGGTTGACTAAGAAAGCAATCTACTAATCATTGTGGATACCTACACTTGTAGGAGGGAAGGAAATAATCGCTTACCAGTGTTTCTCTCTACACTTGGAGGGGAGAAGGGAAACAATCCTCTTCCAAATTTTAAAGAGTAGGATATACCCTTACACTCACTGGTTCATTATACTACCAGTGTACACAATAGCTTGAGCCTATAGCTAGTTCTTTATACTACCTTTGAAGATAGTATTCTCACTATTAAAAGAGTTTGGAACACCAAAAGAATCTTCCACATGTTGAGACCTGTTGAATGATACAATGATACTTTTTCTTCTAAAACCTTCTTCTTCTATTTGTTACTTACTTAGAAGAATGCAAGTAACCAATCTCTTCTTTATCTGAAGAAAACATATAACATGCACCCAATTCTTCATTTGCTTCTTTAATACAAAACCAGCTACAATAAAACCTTCTCTTCTTCACACATTCTCTTTCAGTGAAAAACCAACTGCACTGAACTCTTATTATTCTTATTTATAGAATCAAAGTTCTCTTTGTAATTGTTAAATGAATGATGTCCAGATAAACATAGAATCGTCACAGTGACCAGATTCTTATAATAACTTCTAGAACAACTCACAGCTTGTGCTCTAATCCTTACTTGCATTCCACCCTTCTTGTGAGCCTCCCTGCTTGCACGCCACCCTTCTTGTGTTCCCCCAACTACATTTGCACCACATTGGGATTAGACACAACACACATGTTTCCCAAAACTTCCTGATTGTGAACCTATTACAACTTGCGTGCCACTTTGGCTTGTGTTCCACTCTTCATGCACACTACTCTGCTTGCGTTCCACTCTGCTTGCATGCCTCCCTACTTGTGCGCCTTATAAATAACTCCCATCTTGTGCACCACTTCATCTTTTGTGCCACTTTCTACTAAGTGTGCGATCAGAGATCAAATTTTCTATTATTTATTGATCCTTATAAAAATCATGAGCTTAGCCATCTATTTATATACATTTTGGTCACCCTGCGTGCGAGGCATGCATCATAGCTTGCGCGCCATTTCATAACTTGTGTGTCACTCCATCTCTTGTGTTCCACTTCATCACTTGCATTCCACTTCATCACATGAAGGATGCTTCATCACATGAATTACCCTTTCAATCCTTTATTATATTTTGATGTGATGATGTTAAAATTTACTTGCACGCAATATACACTTGCACGTTGTTTATACATGTGCACTACTTTTTGACTTACACGCCACTTTTTCATTGAGGCATAATTTATTTCCTTTATCATATTTTTTATTTTATGATCTTGAAGTAGGGATTTTTCACAATGTAAACTTGCGGTACAAACTTATATGTCATACATGCACGCCACATATACTTGCACGCCATATTTTTTTCTTTGCCCAAAAACACTTCTTTACTCCCCTATCCTTTATAAGGATTTCATCACATATTCTCCAAACTTATGATATTTTTTAAATACAAATCATAAAAGCATTGTTAAATTTTTTTCCATTATTATAGATCCAAGAACATGCACTACTTCATGTCTTATCTTCATCTTCTACAATCATCCTTCTTTCTTCTTATAGTCTTTTGAATATTAATTTGAAAGTACTTCTTCATCCTCACTTAAAATTCTCAATTCCTTTTTAGAGTGTTAATTCCAAAGAACTGAAATCATCTATCTTCATCTAAAAGATAAGGCTTGACGATTCTTCATACACTTTAAATGTTGTAGACAATGTATCACCATTGATACATTTATTTTAAAATTTATGAACAATGAAACCATCATCTGATTTCAATGAAATGTTTAATGAAATACCATATTAGAATTCCAAGCCCTAACAAACTCTCTATTCTTCTTCAACCATCATTCTATACTTCTTACAAATCATATGACTCTTTTCATCAAGTACGATCTTTCGTTGTTCTCATGAAATTGTGAAACATTGCATGGTCTTCTTCAAATCCTCATTCTTCTTCACTCATCCTTATATGGATGATAATTCATCATTATTCATCATTGTAAAAAAAATTACCTTTGACACAAGTTCTTTGAACTTAGGACCATTCCAACAGTCGTCTGAATTTAATTAATCTTCTTGGAGAATTTCTCAAGTATGACATCCAATGCTATGATTCTATATCAATTCACCTGGCAACCTAACTTCAGTGAATCTCCATTAACTTTTTAGTCCTTCTTCATCTCCATCATCATTTTGACAAATATTTACAACTGTTAACAACAAATACAATATTCATACACAATGTGGTACCAATATTTTAATCAACCCACTATAGTTTTTCTTCTATGGGGAATTTTTTTATTGTAATAAGGTTATCGCTAACTTCATAATTGATGATTATGGAGTGTATCAATAGTTCTATTTGTTTGAGGATGTGAAGAGTGGAGTTGGTATTTACCTAAACCATTTGAAAATCATTTTTTCATTAAAACAAATAGTGGTTTTATTCATCCTATAATCTTAACTCACATCACACACACATATTGAACATCTATTTTTCAGTATATTTTTTCCACCATATTATACAATTATATATTTTTAATCAAATTATTGGATATTTTTATATCACCTTCCCTCTTGTCACTTTAAATAATTTTGTTATGAACTAACACATATTATCATGTTAATCCTTTATATATAAAAAAATTATAATTGTTTTCTATTTTAATTGGATCCATAATTTCTAAAGCCCTACCCTACATTAAATGTCAAAAAATACTCTAAATACATATAATCCGACTAGTTTTTTTTAAATTGGTCATTTTTATATGATTGTGGCCAAGAACACTATGAAATAATATACCTCACTGTGTATAATTAAATATACTATGTACATGTAATATCCTACACACACCCTCAACTCATATATGAATGTTATTTTTCACTTTCAAAATCCATATCAGTCCCACGAACCATCCTCATACATAGAACAATATTATAGAACATACCGTAATATCTATATGTTATGATATATCCTAGACATAAAAATCCTTATAATAACCCATTGTTATCTTCCATATTCCATTGGTATCCCAAGTCCACACACACATTTCTTTACAGAATGTGAGAACCAAGAAGCCTACATTTACTCCATGTCCCCAAATATCTATCATAAGGGTGTATAATGTAATGTGCTTCAATTAGGGTACACTTAACCCATTTCATCACAATTTATATCTCTTTAATCCAAATCTCATACGCATAAAACAATTTTATAGTCATTTCATTGAAATTTTATGTTATGATAGACACATCACAATGTCATACTAGTATTTTTGTTCTGAGAAATACCCATGACACCCAACATAACTTACTCTTCCCACTATAAGGTTTATAATCAAACCAAGAATTATATGTTATACCAATCCATATTCCAATAAAATGTGGCCTATGATTACCACCATTTTATGCTTATATTTCATTTGATAATCCACACCTAGGACATTCCATTCCTCTACAGAATCATAGCCAAGTCATTTAATTAATTTTCAATGATTTAAGTGTTTTAACAATGCCATATTCCTATATAACAAGGAATAGTGAAGTAAAACTATAAATAACATCAGTGAGTAATTTAACTAAATATCATGAAACCAAGAAATTATTCATTAAAGCATTGATTAATCTATAGATTAATTTTAGAGTAAAATCCATTTTCATATAATTCAAAATATTTGACATGTAATGCGAACCACTTTTTTAAGTATTATTCTTGAACACAATATTATTTCCATATTATTATATGTGTAAAAAAATAAAATTATTACAAAAACTTTGTTCTATTTTCGAAAAATAAACTACGACATGAAATAATAAATGAACACAGCCCAATGAAATAATTAGATGGAATTATACAATAATTGTTTTTGAAATGCCTAATTTATGTTCCAGTCCAATGTTCCTACTAGTCATATCCCTTCAATAATTTTACCAATTCATTAAAAAATATTTAGAGTTTTTTATAATACTTAGAACATTTATGGATCATAATACTCAAATAGTCCATGAGCGAGATCATCGCATCACGTCAAGAAATACTAACCAAACACTAGAGGTTATCAACATATAGAGAGGATTGAATCCATTCATTGGGGAGGAAATAATGTATTTATCTAAAAGATATAGTCAAAATAATGAACAAAAATATAAATATCCATAAAAAATTAATAATTATATTTGAATAATACCAATAAAAATAAAATATAAATTTCTAAAAAAAAAATAAAGCCTTATATATATATATATATTAGTCATACAAGGATTTTATTTCCCTTAAAATTTCTATACTATAAATATATTGATAATAAATAAAAAAACGGAAACCCCTAATTCCAATTCTAAACTATTCATTAATATCACATAAGAACAATCTAATCATCTCTGCTTATTTTCCTTACTTTATTACTCATCATGATCTTATCTAGTCCAGCCACAGAACTATAATAAATTCATTGCAAAAAAAAGTTCCCATGTAGGGGGTTAGAATGAATCTTAGTAGGGCACCACAAATGAGGAACACAAAATAATCTACATTGAAAAAATATTATTTTATTTAAATATGATATCAGATACAATTACACTAACATGTAAATATGTAATTCAAGTGATTATGTGGTAACCAGACCACTACAATCGTAAAATTTTCCTACTTCAGATATTTTTAGTTTGTTGATTCAATTGTACAAGATGTAAAATTCAATTATATCCAAGTATCTAGCTGGTTTATGTACTAGTATAAAATAGATAGGGGCCCTAACTCACTACTATCCTGTAGAAGTATTTAGGTAGATAACACAAATCAATATTATCCACTAATATGAATACGTATAGGTAAATCTATATAACTCACTATCATAACTTAATAATAATTTCAAAAAAAACTAAAGGCCCAAATAAGAGATATACATAGAAATAATATACACAATTCAGAGGAATCAGATCAAAATTATCCCTAACAAATAATAATATAATATGGAGGACATGAATCACTAGTTCCCATATATTATAAATACCATAAAAGGGAATAGAAACGTCATAGAAATCACACAGCAAGTACCTAGTCCTCAACTATACTCCAATTCATTCCTTATGTCTAACATATGATGTTACTATACTAAATACATAAAAAATTTCAAATGTGTTCTCTACATCTCACAACCTATGTCATGGTAAATCCTTGCTTGTGACTACCCATAGTTGGATCCATTAACAATTATCCCTACAACTATAGACACTAATAATTATATATAAGATCATATTTTAAGTTTTATCCTAACCTACAATCCTAAATATGTTATTCCACATATTAACTTCTTCTAACATATCTAATTGTTTTGGTTATCACCTATTCTATATGGAACACTATAAATTCTCATGCATCAATCATTAACTGCCAATGGGAACATCATATTGGCCTTAATATTATATATATTATACCTTGTTCCACTTAGGTGAATAAATCTCCTATATCAATCGTAGGATGAACTTGGAGTGGAACATTTTAACCAATCATGGTACTCTAGTCTAAACATTGGATAATTTTTGAAACCATAACAATTCAGAATAATCTTCTCTGGGTCCCACTTTTAATGACTGGTGTATTTTAGTTGAATAGTAAATGATATAAATCATTATATAACTTCATGTTCACCTATCCATTATCCAAAGCTTATTGAATTATGGTGAGAGTTTACAATCAATATTATAGTGATTATACATTAAACATGATTATATAAATCAATGTTTTGTATATTTAATTTTTTATTAATGTTTTTTTATTTAAATGAGAAAATATCATTAGTTTAAAATTTAATTTATAATTTTAGTTTTTTATTTTATTAAGTTAATTTTTTTATGTATTTAAAAAACGTTTTTTGGTTTCAAAAGAATGATAATATTATTGAGATAAAAAGTAATTATAATTTTATTTAATAATTGTAATTTCTTTTTTCAGATGTCATATTGTCCTTGTTTTGGTGTTTTTTAACGTTTTATTATTTGTTTTGAATAATTTTAGTGGATTTATTAAATTATTATTTTTATTATTTTTTATGTAAATAAACAATAATAATATATTTAATTTGTATGAAATTGATTTCAAACAGACACACACGAACACAGAAACCTAAATATTGGAATATATTTGTGTGTGTGCTTGATTATGAATAGTTTCTCTGATTATTACTTTCGATGTTAATAATAATATTGTTATTATTATTATAGTTTAATTATACAAAATGAACAAAAATGTAATTTTTTATATTATTATATGGGAATATGTTTTCTTGTGTGTGTGTTTCTGTTTGATCCTATGAATATATATATATCTCTGTGTGTGTGTTTTTAATTTTTTAACTAATAATTCATAATAAAAATAAAAATAAATAAATTAAAAATAATAATAATGGTGATGATAATGGTGATGACAATATTATTATGAATATTATTTATTTAAAAAATATATTTGTGAGTAGATATGGAGTTAAGTTGGAATTAATTGAGTGTGATAATAATATTAATTATAATTATAACAATGATAAAATTTATAATAATATTAATACTCTAATAATTATTTATTTTAGTATAATGTATAAAATAAATGTTTATTATTAAGAAATGTTTTTTAGAAACAAACTTGGTTTGTGTAATGATGAGTAGTGACATGTATGTGTAAAGTATGTCAAAAAAATTAAATAAATAAAAGGAAGGTGTTTGAGAGTAATTTGTGTGTGGTTTCTGTCTAAAGTGGTGGAGTGATGAACACACAATATCACTTCCCAATTCATTAGTGGTATGCCTCTATTTTTATAATAATTGAATAGAAATGAATTTAGATAAATTATATGTATTAATTAGCATATGTTATTGAGGATTTATTTTTGCAATAATTTTGGATTCATACCATGTGTTCCACACTACATTGTAATATGTTTTATCCATGAGAAGATGGTAAAAGAGTTTTAACTCAAATATCTCAAATATAAAATGTATAATTTTTTAACTTGATTATTATTTATTTATATATTTTGTAACAATATTCTGGTTTGAAGTATGAAGTTTGTGGATAAAGACAATGGTTGTTATGGTCATTGTTGAGGATGATCAAGCTTGTAATGAGTCGTAACTCCATAGTGAGGTAGGATTTCTTTATTATATTTATTCATATTATTGGAATATGAGATATACAATGTATTTTCATGGGGAATTACGTTTGGTTGACTCAAAATGGGACCGATGGGTTCTAAATTATGATTTTGACAATGAGGAATATTTATTAACGATAAAAGGCACACTAAGTTGTATTTAGGGGTTTTGGATCACATGAAAACGTTTTATTTAATGTGAGTGTGTATAATATATGATTAATGGACCCAAAAAATCATAAAACTAAGGATAATGTGTGAATTTCCTGGGATGAATTTCTTTTGGCTGGTGGAATGGTATTGAAGTTCTTTTTTCATATATATATTTTTTAAGGTGTCCAAGAGGTCTTATGGAATATATAAATCCAGCATTATGGGAGGTATGTAGAGAATTTAATGATAATATAGGTGAAGATAAGTATTTCTAAGATAGATATGTGAAATGAGTGAATTTTTATATATAGTTTAATAGTGGATGGTGAATGATGGTCTATCATATCGATCATTGTTGATTATTGAGTGTATAAAACAACCATCTATGTTATGATTCACCATTAAAGGGGGGATTCCAATATACATAGGGAATATAATTTGACATTGTTCCTAGTATGTCTTGGTAGTTGTGGTCAATGGATCTACCCAGGGTTGATTGAGTGAAAATATTATAGATCGGTTTTCTTTAAATCCTTAATCAACGTTTAGTTGTGTATGGTATGGGATATTCCCTACACTTTTTAAGTGGTTATATAATGTATATTATAATTGGTAAGAGTTATAATGTCCCTTATAATAGGTTTAGATACAACCTATTTTCATTATAAGAACCTCATGGGTGATGAGAAAGGGTGGATCCTTCAGAATTCAATCATAGGGTTAGTTCTTGGGGATTGAGTGGTTAATATATTATTATAAGAGAAAAATACATTATTTCTATGAAATATTAAATAATTGGTTTAAGACTCAATATACATGGAATTTAGGATGTGAGAGACATTATTTAAGATATAGTTCATAGATCATATATGAAACTGATGTGTTTTTTGTTATCCAATCATTAATGTGGTTTAGTGTTCTCATGTGGTGAAACTTATATTTGGGTGGGGATAAAAATTATAGAAACCTAAAGATAGATAGAGGGATTCCTTATTTATCCAATATAGTGATATTTCATAATCTATCTCTATGATTTATTTTCTTATGAGAATGTTTTTTCATGATCCACTTATTCGATAGGTAGTCATCATTATCTCCAATGGTTATAAAAACTGATAGTCATTGATTCCATATAGATTTCATTATTATATATGGTTAGATATACATATGGTCTTAGAAACCATAGATTTTTATTATTATCCTTGGTCATAGTAGAAGATTTTATATAATTCTATTCGTAATCATCCATAGCACCCTCGTAAACTAGTACCTGGGCTGAAAAAAAATATAATATTTATTATTATCATCTATATCCATACTTGAAGATTGAATTAGACTCTATCTAGTATTATTGATGGAAATTTTAATACTATTAGTTAGTTCCTTATTAAATTTTATATGTCTTTCATTTTGTAGTAGCATAATGGATTTGGATCATTAGAAATGATTAAACACGGTATGGTTTGGTGTTATAGTTTCTTAGTTCATATATGATGACTTGAAATGTATTCTATCATGTTGTGTGTGTTGGATTTGGTTTCATAAAATCAAATACTTTCATATTAGTTTTATATTCATGATATTTAATATTAATAAATATATAATCACACGATGTTTGTTCTTCTATGTGAAATCATTGTGGTAATTTATTAAGGGTATTTTCCACACTAAATGGTCATAGTAGTTCCCTAATTTACTGAGAACATAGAATTTCTATAAATGTATTCATAAATACATGTTCTGTTATCAAATTATATCATTTCATGGGACATAAATGACACAATTTATTAGGGTTAGGGATCTCATAAGACTTTGAGACTTCTTATCATAATGTTTGTCCTTATTAATCTCGATGACATGTAGGTTGTGAGAACTTGACCCAGTAGTAAGAAATCCAAATTTATACAATCATTAAATGATCCTATATATGTAGGGGTGTAATTGTATATTTGTTTTAAGATTATTTTAATGAAAACCATGATTCATGTACTTTGGTGTATTGATGGAAACCATGATGGAATATCCTGGAGAAAATGTAAGATTAGATGGGTGTGTTATGACTAGTATTGTATTAAGGAATATAGTGATGAAATATTTATAGCTTTTTTCAATAAGGTAAGTTGAAATTTCTATCACACTGATGGTAATGGAACTTAATGATTAAGTCTATACTCAGGGAATTATTTTAGAAAGTTCATTTAAGTAAATTCAAATAAATATACATCAAGCATATAGGTCAATGAAACAATTATGAAACTAATTTTAAAAATTATATCATGCAAAATGGATTATATTACATGGTGTGTGATCATATATGGTTGTTTTCATTGTGATACTTAACTCATTTATCTATGGGTTCCACTGAATATTTGTAGATGTTAACTTTTTAATTTAGGTAGCTCTACCTAATCTCACCATGAAATGGGCCTAGAGGTACAAAAACTACATTTATCCATGACATTGGATAAATTATATATGAATTTATCATTTTTAATAAAAATTATTCCCATTTATGGTTTTAAAATTATTCATGTATAATTGATCAAAAAAATTCAGTCACTAGTTATTCAAGAGAATATGTGTGCACTTAATATTTTAAAAATGTTTATTCATTATTGAAGTGAATGTTATATTAATTTATTTGTCAATGAATAATATAGATAGATATATATATTTATTTAAATAAATATTTATCATTCAATTTTAGATAAATACTGAGTAGGGTTGATTGGAAAAGATTAAGTTCAAACTTGGAATGATATATTAAAAATCATTTAATGATATTTATTTAACTCAGGGTTTATCACTTATCAAGTAGATACTAATAATATATTATTATCATTTAGGAATGAGGTTCGTTACTGACTGAGTTATAGGTCAAGGGAATTTGTTTAATTTTCAACCATAACCTTGCTCTATAAACACCATGTTATATCAATTCATAGTTTTTGTCAAAACATTACCAATATTGTGAATAGTTAATTCTAAAGAGAATTTTCACTAGACCAAGAGGGAATTTCATTGAGAACACTATAAATAATGGATAGCTATCCCCCCTCCACCATGACGATTGTAGAGATAATTAGAAGAATCTTTTTTCCTGGAATAAAAACTTATGGTGATAAATAATGAATGACACGAGCATAAGAATCTTACACATTAGCACCATGCTATTTCTAAAAGAAATATGGGGGATCATGGATCATGTGTGGACCACCACAAGAGATTTTATAATAATTAATATTTTCAAACATTGATTTTATAACAAGAAAAGGCCAATCAAATCATCAATGAATAATGAAATATAACATAAGGTATTTATTTATCTAGGAAAATTAATTATAAATTAAATGTGATGATCATATCTCATGTATTAATAGGTTTATATTCATCTATTTTGGTGGATAAATATAAATCTATTATTGAATTTACATTATTGGTCTTGGGAATAACAATTTTTGCTATACCACAAAACCTTCAATTGTTATGAGAGTTGGGTTATATGTCTATTTATAATTATTTATTTATCATTGATCTATTATACATTTTTTTTTTGTTTTTAACATCTTATTTATTATTTTCCATAATCAAGAAGTTATAATTACATGATCACTCAGTTCCATATTATGTAAATAAGTATTATAAAATTTGAATAAGGATTATAGATTCTATTGAGAGGAACCAAGAATTATTTATGGTAGACATGGTTACAAGATGTGTCATTGAAAAGTACACACTATGTTCTGTGGATCACCAAACATGGACATGCAGTGGGATATATGAAATGTCAATGTGTAAATGACATGAATATTGAATTAAATACATCATGCGTTTATTGGTCTAGAATGACCAAAATTTAATCAAATTACACTTTATGTAGTTGATGCACATTCCACGTGTAGTCTATGCATATTCATAAATAATTTTTGTGGAATATGCTTTGTAAAATGTGTGTAATGTATTTACTACATGAGTTGTGGGATATGTATCCATGAAATACAGAGGTTACTTGGTTTTCACCTAGTACAGACACAATATACGTCATTAACTATATGGCCAAAATACACATCAAGTAAATAAAAATGACTTTTAGAAGCCGTTACATGGAATATAACTCGTATGAACATTCCGTGTAACATGTACACATTTATACTATGTAAAAAACATGATAGATGTACATGAGTAAATTGATTATGCAAAAAAACCATTAATTATGGAATTAAAAGCTAACTAAAAATTGTGTTCTAGTAGTCATGCCACATGACGTAATTTTTATAATAATAAACTTTTAATTAACTTATATATAAAATTAATCTATAACTAAACATTTTTTGGATGTCATAAATCATTATTAAATTTAAATTTCATTTAAATTGGTACATGACACATAGTAACACATGTGGTCATGCATTATAAATAAGCTTATTTGTTACTCGGATTGACAGACTATATGTCATCTAATCAAGGAATGATGTGCATGTGGTATATGTCATTTGAATTCATAGAACATGAATAGTAATGAGATAAGTAGTTTTGATGGGTACATGTCAATTTTCTTCATAGTTCACATTGTATTAATAATTAATTTTAAATACAAATTAATTTATTTAATTTGGTGAAAATTTCGGTGGGTGGTTATCTCCATGATTTTTTAGATGCACATTATGATAAAATGAATTAATTTTTTATTTAGAAAATTAATGAAATTAATTCAAATTAGATTATCTTAATAAGGAATTAATAGAATATAAATGATTTCTATTTTTTATTTTTTTTATTTTTTTCATGTCATTACAATCATTTCTTAGACTAGCATGTGTTTTTGATTAGTTTCTTTTAATTTATGTTAATTAAATTAAAATGAAGGCATGCACGTAATCTCCAACATTAAAATATATAGGGACAACATATCCATGGTTTATTTTATATAATAACCCTTTAACCTATACATTGGATCCCATCACATTCATGTAAATAAAATCATATGTAAAATATAGATATCCAACGGTAGAGGTTTCTGCCGAATTTGGAGCTAAGGTGAAAGCGACATTGAAGGTACACATAATCAAAGATGGTTTGTTGGAACATGATCAAAAAGTTGTTCCATGATTTATTTCCCTATTTTAAAGGGTTTCAATATTATCTTCTATATAATATAACCATTAAAAAAATATCACAATCATGCTACTTTATTATTTTATTTATATTAGTTACATTGATAATTATCTATAGATGTTTTATCACTATAACTTAATAAATGAATTAACAAGAATGAAATATAGAATTAAAATAAATTAGATTATGTATAAAATATATCTATACATGGATAGTCACATAAGTAAAACACTAACAATATTAATAAGCAATGAATTTGATAAAATTTGAAATTTATTTATAAAGAGAAATATCTCTCAAATCAAAATATTAAGTTATCAAAGCCTTCCATTATTTAACATAAGATACAAATATATTTCAATGTACTTGTTTGGACAAATATAGGGTTATTTCAATTTTCATGGATTTTTTACTTAAATTTTGGGTTGACGTAACAAAGTTCACTATGGAGACCCAAATCATTCATATATTGATATCACATCTTAATAAATGAATTTTAATTACATTATATAATAATCAATTACAAAATCATATAAGTCTACTATCTTTAAAAACATGCACAGATAAAAAACTAGTTCATAAGTGTATCCCATTATGTTCATCATAACTAGAACCCTTTATAGAAATATTAAACTTGTTACCTTTCTTCATAACTGGGGAACGAAAACATATGAAAGGGTGGTATCAGATGCTCAGTAAGGGTAAACTAGTGAGATATCAATGATCACGTTAACTAAACATGAGAGTAAGGGTACATGAACATGGGAGTCACATTTTAATATGACACCATATATATAAAATATCATAATAATGGTTTAATAAAAAAATCCTGGTAGTTCATAAGTAATAAATATTAAAAGAATCAAATAAAATGATCCAGGACAGAATAACATTAGAATAATACATGAAATTGTGGAATAATAATTGATAATAATTTCCTTAGAAATTAAGGCTCATTTACAATAATATAATTATTGAATAGGTTCAGTATATATTTCAATATAATGCTCACTCACAATAATACCATAGTGAAAAAACCTCCCTTACTGAAATGGGTTCACTCACCATTCCAATCTTTTTTATATCCTAAACGGTTAATGTTTACCCAAGTCATTATATGGCTATATAATTTTTGGTGCACTATTTGATGGTTATAATGTAACCACTATCTATGGTTATAATTTAACCTTTATACTTGGTTTATAAAAAATTTATTATCCTTGGGTAATAACCTAACCGCCCATAACATAGTGAAAACAATTCATATGTGTACCACTTGACCATAAAAAATTCAACATATCATCACATACTATCCCATGAAAATAAAATTGTTTTCACTGACATCTCTTCAATTCACCAATGCATTACCCATGGAAAATAAATGGGTTTCATAATCATATTATCAATATAAATATTTACTATCCAAAGAACTATTCACAATGGTATCATTGGATCATATCGCTTGTAAGGAATTATTGAAATAAATGGATGTATAATATATGAAATTTCAATTAAAAATCACAAAAATGTTTTTTGAGGAAAATAATATTTACACTTTTCAAATAAATTTCAAAAGATAAATATTAACAAAATATTATGATTTATTTTATTTAAAATAACCATTTATACTTGTAATGGAAGCTACAAAAAAATTGAGCAATCAGGACTATGGGAAATTATGATCAAGACATATAATTTAAAAAGAAAACATTCCTTACACATTTCCTATAATAAGAAAAAAGTAACTCATTCCAAAATAAAAATAAAATTACTTTTAAAAAAAATAAAAAAATTAATTCATTTGTCAAAATAGCGTTAAATAAATACAGGATAATATTAAAAAAAATATTCAAAACATTTTCATAAATCATAGATAAGGAAGAAAACGGTTCATGACTGAATAATAAAACATATTTCCTTTTGTTTAAAAAATTATTAGGGATATTTAGTATTTAAATAGAAGTAAATGAATGGGGAAAATATATTCTTCATAAATAACAAAATTATATGAAAAATTAAATGGATTAATAAGATAATCATAATATAATTTCTTCTTTTAAGATCCATAACTTTTGAGGAGGTAAGTTCTTGTTTAAATGTTTAGTTAAAATCATATATAGTGGTAAATGAAATGATTCCAAAGATTATATGGCGTATCGAGGGGTGTCCTTAGGTTTTTGGACATGAAAGAGGAAGAAAATATGCTATATTTTACATGGTGTATGGTTGGTGCATAGTTAGTACTAACTCTGTGTCAAAACCATGAAGAATGTGTGTGGAGGGTGGATAGATGAAAAACATGAAAGGGTAACATGAAAACCATACATCCTTTTATGGATATAGATGGATTGACTCTTCAAAATTTGACAAACCATTAGAGCTCCCATCAAAACAATGTGACTCATTCTCCCTTTTGGATCGAGGGTTCTACGTGGTTGGTGGACGTTTAGGTAAACAATGTGTCCAAATTGTATGCCCAATTATGTGAGGGGAAATTCCCACCGCCTATGATTTAAGAAATATTACTCAATTTTCTTCGCCCTACTCCTATAGCATCCTAGGTTATGAAATGAAATCCTACCAATCTTCTGATGGGTGGTTCTCCTTCAATTCTTAACTGTTTGAAGCATTGTTAATTACGAATGGAAGATCTATGCGATTTTACCACTCCTAACCAATATATTTTCATGATGAACAATGATTATATGTTTCTTCTACTTCCAAATCCTCTAAAACCATTTTTTATATATAAATATTAGATTTATAATTGATGGTAGTTTAATGTTGAATCACGTTCCATGGATGAGTGAGAAATTTTCTCAGAGCATTAGGTAGGTAGTCTACAAGATATATTTAATAGAATTATTGTATATCTATGTGTATTTGGTTTAGTACTTGTGATATTGTGTTTGAAATTTAATTCCTTCGAAGGAAATGATAAATTGGGCATCTAAATGTTGCATTAGAGCCTTTTCAGACCTCATAGGATCCGTTATTAAAGATTATATTGGGTAAATGGTCACCAAAGGGGTTATTCAATCCCTTTTACAATGTAATTTAGTGGTTAAATGATAAATTTAAGAGTTTTTGATGCTAACAGAATTTAAATTATTTTTATAATTCTGACATGGAATAAAGGGGAATTTGGTTTATAATGAATATGTTAAATGAGTATAGGCTTGTAAGTGGGTAAACGTGATAAATGGTATATGGGGGGAATATTCATGTTTTAAAATGGTTAGGAAGTATGTTTAATGGTTTTGATTATGAATAAATGGTAAAAATTATTACTTTTAAATTAGTGTTATTTATATTGAAAATAATGAACCACATGAATTGTGATAAATAGAAGAGGTTATCCCCTTGATGTATTAATGTTGTAAAAATATGGATGTATGTTAACCCCTGAGAAGTATTTGTTAATGAAATGGATATGGGAGCTGGTCAAGGAAGTCCACACCATTCTGAGGATATTGGTCATGGAGGACTACACTTAATAAAATATGTTGGTTATGGTATTCCCCATAAATATTGGTTGTTGGTCATGGCATTCCACACTATGGTTGGGATACTCAAATTGAAGATCCTCATATGATATTATGTAACCCCTTGATAAATAGTTTAGAATTCTAGTGTAGGTATAAGAAATATTGTCATGATGGTTCAACAGTGGAACCAAAATCTCTTGGGGATAATTGAAACATATTTAATTTACCTATTTGTCAATTGTTTTTCTATAAATCTACAAAATCTATTATAGACTGAATATTGTTGGAGACAATGTTGATGCGGGGGAAGCTACTGACATGTGATTACACACTCATCAAGCCATTGTTGGGTACCTAAGATAATATTAAATGTTTTCGATCAAGATTACAGAAAAGGACTTATGTTATATGGATGGTTTTGGATTTTGGATGGAGCATTGATGAGGGAACCAAATGTGGATTTAAAACCCATTTTGGGAATTTTTATAGTTTATCTTTTTGGTTTTCTACTAGAATGTGAAACCACTATGAAATAACATTTTTATTTGTTAGGTGGGGGAATTTAACCATTTGGGAATTTGATTATATGAACAAGGGTTATTAATAATATTTACATGTATTTCATTTTTATTGTTTCTACTAAATATTTAATCTCGTAAAGTGGTTATAATCTCACAATTTATCTAATTAGACCCTCACTACTAATCAAGATATTATGGAATACAAATAGGTGCACCAGCGGTCATCTGGCGAACTGGATCGAGGAATTCATTTTAGTGAAACCCAGAATGGGATGTTACAAAGTGGTATCAGAGCCATTTTCAATTTTATGGTATTACTATTTGGGAAATATAGACTGGTTAATAGGATTTATCAGGACATGGAAATGTTATTTTTATTTAGATTAGCTAAACCATGTATGTGGAAAATCCTAGTACCAAGTGTGGGATTATTTTTATTGATGATTGTTGTTACAATTGGATGTATTTCATCTTTGGAGAATACTTTGTTGTGTAATGTAATATTTTCTAATATTCTATTTATTTCCCAGCATGGAATGAATTTTTTATATTCATGCATCATTTTTTGAACTCATTATTTATATTTATTGAATCATATAAGGAACTCATAGAAATCATCTTATACTGGTTCTCTATAGGTGAAATCGATTTTCTAGTTCACTTCAAGAATTATTAAAATATTTCCAAGTAAAGAAGTTAATATTTGAATTAGTTGAAAAGTGATAAATTAAAAGGGTTAAAATGTTACCTAAATAAGAAAATTTTAAGTTGTTTGAAAGTTAAATTGTTGAAATATTATAAAATTAAAGGCTTTTGATTATGTAAGTTTGGTTTACCCCATGCTAACCATGGACTAGGATATAGACAGTTGAGGGTAGTGAAGGGATATAATTTTACCCATTGGGATAGTTTATGTAGAGTGGTTTGGTTAAAACTACTTATGATCCCTTTTTTTGAAAACTATGGAAATTATATGATATTTGTTTTGATACTTTCATTAGAAATTATAGAGAGATACCACCACGATGATGTATATTGGTTGGATGATAGGACACCATCATCTAAAATGATCCACTATTAGTGGGGATGGAGACCAAGTTGATCCTTGGTGATTGGAGGAAGAGAAATTATGTGAGAACTTTTCTCTATTTATTAAGTTTACAAAGAGAGAACAAGGGTGGGTTATGCAAGGATTGTTTTACCTGGAGATAGAGTTTTAGATATAACCCCCTAAAAAAATTTCATAGGCGGTGTACCTAAAGAAGATGAGTTCTTGATTGTGTCCATCCATGTGATACTAGACCACATAATTTTTCCTCACAAGAGGAGAGTCTTGTAGGTAGCATATATGTTATGGATAACACGAACCACTCATGGGATATTCATGCTTGGGATGGGAATTCAAAGTTCATGGTAAGGAACGAAATATAAGAGATGTTTCCTAACTTTAACCTCAAGTCCATGTGCTAGAGTAATGATAAACAGGTCATGTGATTGATCCAGGGGAGTATGTCGGTAATGGATTATGTTGGATATTTCACTAGAATACAAAATTTTTCATAATGTTTATAGAAGATAATAAAGACATTTATTTGAATTTTCAGGATAGTCTTAGACATGATATAAAGTCTTAGGGTAAATATATATAATTTGAATAGGTTTTTTGAGGTAGTGGACTAGTCTCTCATTTCAAAGGGGAAGATGAAGGGGAATTGTATTGGTACAAATACTATTTTAGTTGGGTGATCAAATGGTACATATTCCAATAATAGGAAGCATTATTATAAAAACTTCCATTAAGGTAGTGGTAGATAGAGAAATAATAGTAGTGGACCACCCTCTTTGAGAAGTATTCATGTCATATACTATTAATGTGGAAGGCCCTGCCACATGCATGGTCAGTTCCTTCGACCTCTAGTTGAGTGACATGTTTGTGAAAGGATGGGTCAATATATAGATTCTGTTGGAAAAATTGTCACTTGGACAGTGATTTATGACTTAGACCAATACAATTAATATGTCGGGGATCAACTACCCACTATTAGTCAGGTAGTTGGATTTCCACCGACCATGCCTTTCATGGCTGAGGAAATGGTACATTGGTAAATGAGATCCCTTTTAAGAAGGTAATTATAGACAAGGGACTCAAATAATATCCTAGGTGGGGCACATGATAGCTTTACATGATTCATCTTGCTCAAGTTGGTAGTGAGGTCAAACCATTGATTGTTTGACTCATATTGATTATTTGATTGATATTATTTTATTTGACATGTTATCCTAAAACTGTTTCATATCAACATAGTTTGTATGTGATTTGGGTTTATTAGTGGAGTATATGTATGGGGTGATATTGATAGACACACCATTGGGGGTGTGATCAGAGGGTAGTTTTCAAAATAAGGAGTGTTCCCTTGAGATTTGTGGGAACCATCTCCTTTGGGACTTGTATTTTCATAAGATAACAGGTCTTTATCGGATACTAGGGATAGAATAGTTGGTTAAATATTGAGGATTAATTTATTGTTACTATAATTGGTTGATTTTCATGTCTCCCAAGGGTGACACTTATGTTCACCATGGGGAATGGGCTTTATTAGACTAATTTCTAGGTCCAGTTATTCCACAATTAGGTGAGCTCACATCCCAGGGTGTGATTCTTTTATAGATTATGAGGGAGTGGAACATAATGTATCCACTATAGTGTATTATCTATTTCATGACTTCTTTCTTGAGGACTTCTAAAGATTTATACTAGAGAGAGAGAGTTTGATTTCACAGTTGAGCTGATTCTAGGAACTAATTCTATTTCTATTAAGCCTTATAAAATGGGACACTAAGAACTCCAAGAACATAAAATTCAATTGGAGGAACTGAGGAAAAATGGTTTAATCATTCCAAGTATTTCACAATGGTCTTATCCAGTTTTGTTTGCAATGAATGGTGACAAAACATTAAATTTGTTTGTCAATTATTAGGATTTTAATTGGATGATGTTTAATAATATATATCATTTTCCACATATTTATGATCTCTTTGACCAACTGAGGGGTTCTAGTCTGTTATCCAAAAAATAAACTAATTTCGGGGTATCATTAGTGGAGGGAGAGAACTATTGATATACCATGGATTTCATTTATACATATTTGTGGTTTATATGAGTTACTTTTATTGTTGTTCAGGTTGATGAATTATTCTAATTTTTTTATGTAAATGATAAACTAAATATTTCTCCCATATCTAGATCAATTTTTGGTCGATTTGTAGAATAAATACAAGTGTACTCCTAGAATCTTGATGATCATGTGACATATGTTGAAATCATCTTTTAAACATTGATAAACCATTGGCTATACAAAAATTTATCAAGGTTTAATTTCTCTATTAATAATGTACATTTATTATGAAAAATAATCTTGGACGAAGGTGTTTTAGTGGACCCAAAATATTTTCCAGAAGTTGTATCTAGGGATCGACCTAATAATATTTTTTATATTTAATAATTTTTTTCTTAGTGGATTATTAGTGATTTTTCATCAAGGATTTTTCATACTAGAAGCATCACTCATAGGGTTTCCCAATATGGGTATCGGGTTTTCGTTATAAGAGGCATGTTAGAATGATTTTATGTAGTTGTAGAAATATTTTAACATTGAACCAATCTTGATATTACCCAATTCTAATAATTATAATTCTTTGTTTTGTGATGAATATAAGATTGGATATTGGGAAGTATTGATGTAGGAAGATCAATTCATGGTGTATAGATCATGATAGTTGTGGTGACATGAATAGAACTATACAATTGATCATCTTAATTTTTTCGTAGTGGTTTATGCCTTGAAATCTTAGTGGCATTATCTTTTTTGGTGGGAAGGTTTTCATTTATATTAACCATAAGAGCCTTAAATATATATTTTCTTAGAATGATTTGAATCTTAGGATGTGGATTTGGGTCGATTAAATAGTCTTTTCTTCTTTGAGAATTCTTATTTGATTGGGAAAGGAAATCATATTTCATATGCATTGAGTTGGAAGACTCAAACTCATGTAGTTCAAGAGTCTAATTCCAAGTGGATGATTATGGATTTGTTTTCTAAGATGCGTATGGGTGTTTAGGAGGAGTATGAGTGGATGAAACACATGTCATTTTCTCTTGAATCATCTCTCTATTATGGTTTTAAGAGGTTCTAATAAGTGTATTTTTAATATCTAAAAACCTGAGAGAGTTTTCAATGTGGGTAGACACCTTCTAATTGGAATATTGATGAGGATTGAATTATTCATTTTCATGTACAAGTTGTTGTGCCTACTGGTATGTGGGGAAGGATACTGCACAATTTTTATTCCTATGAGTGGGAGGTTAAACCTAGTTTGACACAATTTTATTGTGATCTTAATATAAGGTATTAAAGGTAAGTAATGAAAAAAGAGATTGTAGGTTTCGTGGGATGATTCTATACTTGTCAGAAAATTATGGTTGATCGTCAACAACCTACTAGACATTTACAATCCTTCCCATTTGGAAATGGAAGTGGGATGATTTTAATGTGGGTTTTGTGATGTGTATCCCATAGATTCCTTCATTACATGACATAATTTGGATAATTGTAAAATAGTATTTGAAAGTGTAAAATTTCTTATCGATATATGATACATTCACCATCTAACAGTTGGGTGACTTATATATTTGGTAAATATTAAGTTTTCATGTGGTTCTAGGAATTATTATTTTATATTATGACACTACTTTTAATTCATGCTTCTGGAAAGGGTTACAAAAGGCTTATGGTACCCAAGTTTTTTTAGGACATGTTTCCACCCATAAACAGATGGGTAGTTAGAGTATACTATGGAGGTGTTATTTGAACTGTTGGTTCCATTCATCCTATATATTAGGAGATCTTGATAGAAAACATATCACCAATTGATTTATCCTAGAAAAATAGTTTTTGAGGGACTTTTCATATGGAATTATATGATTCCCTCTATGGAAGGACATGAAGATATCATATATGGTGGATAAAAGTAGAGGAATCAAAGTTATTTGGGATAAGTCTCCTGAAAGAGAAGTCAGAGTAAGTTCATTTGATTTATAATTATATATATATGACCAAGAATATATATAATTCATAAAATAATAGATGTTAACAAAATTTAGAGTATACAGTTCCTAACTATGTGTTCCATCATGTGTTTCGGAGATTGGCCCACCATTGGATTTGAAGACAAAGGCTAGTTGATTCCTAGGTATATAGGGAAATGTAATATTGTATAGTATATTTGACCAGTGGTGTAGTGACTAGCTATTACCTAGTGATATAATGGAATGAATGATGTTTTCATGTTTTAAAATATTCACACTATCACCTTGGACCTTATCAAACGGTTGATGTTGATGGTGTTGAGATTTATGTTGATATATCCTTTTAAGAGAATCCAGTTCGTATTAGGGGTCGTTGTGATAAATATTTTTAGGGAAAGATTTTTCCATTGGTATTAGTGTTATGGAATCATGGTAATTTTTAAGATGAAAATTGAGAGTGGGAGGAGGATATATATGCCCATTATCTTGGTCAATTTACCTTGGAGGCTTAGTAATTCCTAGGAGTTAATCTCAACGATCAGTTGTTATAAGGTGGGGAGTTTGTAAGATACCGACCATTCAAGGTGGTATATTTTTATTTAAATTTTGAGTTAACTCACTTAATTATGGTTTCTAAAATTCTTCATGTGAGTAGAAGGGCCCTCAGGGGTTTCCCAGGGATTCAAGACAATAATGAGGAAGAAAACATGAAACAATGTATAAGGTATATGGTATGAACATAGTTAGTAATAAACCTATGCCATAACCATGTAGACTATAGGGGGAAGTTGCACTGTTGAAAAAATCATGCAAGGTGATCCTATAAACCAAATTATATTGGATAGATCTATACATATGATCTCGATGAATTATTAAAAACCTTGAATGATTCCCAAAAAAACATTAACCTAACTCCCCTCTTGGATAGTGGGTTTTGTAGGGTTTCCACCCATTTTTTCCAACTGTGCGGTCAAACTGTGCACCTCATTAAAGGATGTGAAAATTATGATTTTTCTCCCTTGGGGTTTAGAAAAATTAAAACTAACTCCCCCGTCCCCTCCTTCTTCGGAAGGATAGGTTATGAACAAAATTCTCTAAATCTTTATATGGATCGTTATCATTCAATTCATGTTCATTTGAAGCGATGTTGGTTTTGAATTGAAGATATGAGTGATTATACCACTCCTCTTCATTCTATTTTCTAGTAGAATCATGTTGTGATTATTATTATCCTTTAGAATCCTCCAAAAAAAATTTTATTATAGATTCTAATATTTTGAATTTATGGTGGTTTAGTTTTGAATCAAGGGTCATGGTTGAGTGAGCATACATATACATCCTTGAGATTTACGGCCTACAAGTTATATCCTATATTATTGTGGTTTATCAATGCATATGTGGTTTTTTACATGTGATTTTGTGCTGAAAATTTATTTTCTTGGTTGAGAATGATAAATTGGGTGTCTTAATGATGTTCTAGAACTTTCACAGACCTCATGGGATCCATTGATGAAAATTATATCAGGGATATGGTCACCCAAGGGGTGATCCACTCCCTTGAACATGGTAATTGAGTTATTAAATGTTGAATTGAAGGTTTTATGAGATTAAAAGAAATTATAATTGTATTTAGCACAATAAACTAGAATATATTGGTGTTTTTATTAAGTTGAATAATTTTAATTACTTATGTTTTATATGTTGGTAAATGCGACATATAGTTTAAGTGGGCATGTTCACGTTATAAAAAGGATTGGAAGTATGTTTAGTGGTTTTTGAAATGAATAAATGGTAAAATTATCTAGTTATGGATTGAGGTTAATTGTAATGAATGTGATGAACCATGTGAATTCTGATAAATGGAAGAGGTTATCCCCTTGATTTATTAATGTGGTAAAAAAGCTAAACTATGTTAAACCCTAAAAAGTTTTTGTTGATGAAATAGATATGGGTGTATGTTATTGAAATATTCACCATGGTGAGGATACTGGTCATGGGGGTCAACCTCAAGGAATGGGTGTTGGTTATGGAGCTCCACAGCGAGGTAATGACGTTGGACATGGTCTTCCAGATTGAGAATGGGTGTTGGTTATGGTGTTCCATGCCACAGTTGGGATGCATGGATTTGTGATCCTCGTTTGACATTATGAAACCTCTTGATATATATTTTAGAAATATAGTGTAGGATGAATTAGGTTTTTTTTTGGTACATTAATGGATCTAAGATTCATTAGGTCTAATAAAAACATTTTTAATTTACCTACATGTATTTTTTTCTATACTTTTTCATACACTATTATAGATTAGATATTGTTCTGGACACTGTTAGTGGTGGCCTACATTGTTGTAATCACACTCGTCTTGGGACGTTATTGGGTACCTGAGTATAATTCATGGTTTTAGGCCATGATAATTGAAAATAACCTATTTTTTATTGTGGAAATTATATTTGGGATGAAGCATGGATGAGGGAACTTGACATAGAATCATGACCCATTTTGGGGATTTTATTAGTGCCTTATTTTGGGTTTCTACTAAAAATTGAAACCAATAAGAGAAATCTTGTTTATTTATATAATTGTGGGAATTTACCGATTTTGATATTTTCTTATATGATTCATGGTAATTGATAATTATTTATTATCAATTATTTATCTTATATTCTATTATTTTGTTACTATGGTAAAAAGGGTATAGTCTCTACTTGAATCTCATTAGACACTCAGTAAATGTCGGTATCCTCTTGAATTTGGTGAGTCTAACATGAGTACATGTGGAGAAATAAATTAGGGAAATAGTTAAAGAGAAACATTATCCAATAAATTACACATCTAATATAAATTCCCAAATAAACATTCCTGATTAAAAAATTATTGAATCATAAATCCCTTAACACATTGCTAACATTTAAATCGTAAGCCTCATGAAATAAATAACATTATATGGGTATGTAAATACCCATAAAATTCATAAGAATAATCATAAAATACATTCATGGGAAGTTTATACACAAAATAAAATAAATTAGTGGTGATTATGGAATGTGACTCACTGTAATAAAAGAGATATAAAAATCAATTTCCACAGGTACGACTTCATTAATACGTGGTTGGACCTACTGTACAATAAATATAAATATTTTATAAATATTTTATTGAAAAATATTAATATATATAATACCAGATAAAATTTTCTTATAACCCTTAATCACTAATTCATTAACAATTATTTACTATACACACTATTCCAGGTGATAACTGCTACGTTTTCCATGTATGTTTTGGTTTGGTATATTTTCTCCTTATAATTTGATAATGGTTAAATTATCTAAAAATGTAAATAGTAATGAAAATATCATATATATTAATTATATTAATACTTAGATTCCTCCATAAAATTCAGAGATAGAAAAATGAATTTCACCATCCATGGAGATGGTAGGTCATACATTGGCATGAACATTGTTTCCATTTTAGACGGATAAAATGAATGAAAGGTAAATAATAAATCATATTTATAGAATCACTATTATATTATATATATATATATATAATTAATCCTTATTAACATCCAATGAACATTTAAAAGAAAAAGATATCACCTCACTTTGTGGAGATGGTTGTCCACATGTACGCAAGAATATCATTATTGTTTTCCAATAGTTGGGAAGGTAAGAATGTAAATATGAAAAAATCATTATAGAAAATAAATTATATCATAAATACAACCTAATAACGTTATAACATACATAATAACCATCTGTGAAATATTGTGATGAAAAATAAATTGATACGCTACATTAAGATAGTAAGTCATACTCACTCACAAGCGATACATTCAATTACCATTTCAAGGAAAGAGGGTGAATAATAACTATTTAATAATAATAATAACACTTATGTTTATTTAGGATACATAAGATATTATTTTATTTAGAATATAACATATTTATATTAGTTAAATAACTAATTAAAAATAAACTTTCTGGTTAAGGCGATTACCACTTCATTGAAACAACTCCTTTTTATCTCCATTTCAATGCTCTAAGGTTGTCCTTTTTGGGAAGAAAATCACCTCTATAATTTTTATGGTATTTTATATGAATAATTGGTAGATTTGTTTCAATATATAAGTCTCATAGTGATGTTTATAAGTGAAAGGAGGGGTTCTATTTTTTAATTGAGGAGTGGGGCACAAATAAAAATTCAAAAAAGATTAAAATATATACTTGTCAATCTTAAGAAAAATGATTCTAAATTTCAAATAAATGGGAAAGTAATAAGTTTTTAGACTATATCTTATACCCATTTTCCTTTTCTAATATTTTAATTAATTTTATGTTATTTAATAATTTATTATTTTTAAAAAATATCTTTATTTCAAATATAGAAAATAATCATTTAATTGGACTTAAAATACATAAAACAATTATGACATAATATAGTAATTTAATGTAACAATAATATTTCATATTAATCCAAAAAAATATTTCACACATTAACTAACTCAAATTATATTTCCTCTAATATTTTTAAAATCATTTATTATATTTTTTTATTAATTGGAGAAATATTGCTTCAAAGTTTCATAATAATTTATGATCAACATAAAATTATTAAAAATTATTAATAAATTTATATCATAACTATAATTTTGTTAAGATCATTATATACACATAGATTCATTTATAACTTGTTTCTATCTCTATGTTGACACATAATATATATTTAAAAGTAAGAGTGACATTTTGTAACTTTCATTGATTTAAATAACATATTGGTCATTTTCATTGACAAGTGTCCCTTAAAAATTTAAATTTAAATAATAATTTAATAAGAATACAATTATCCTAATTAAAAAACAATCAGGATGATAATTTATGGCCTTATGAATCAGTTTTGACCCAGTTTAACATGATTTATCATGTATAGTATTGATAAATTTTACTAAGGTTAAAATTTATATCGAAGAAAAATAAAAAGGAACTATTTAAAATATTTGGGTCTCATAATTCAAAATATGGAATCCATTTTATCAAATTAAATACCTATAATTATAATAAATGAATTTTTAAATAAGCTCACTACACTGAACAAAACCCCCTTTTTAGAAAAATAAAATTTTCAGCATAAAAATTGAACTATTCTTATCCGTTGCTGAGAAAAATATTAAATAAATGTTAAAAAATTTGAATAACTATAATATATATATATATCATTAAAATAATTCAATAATACTGAATAATATATTTTATTATGAAAAACAAATTGTGCGCATAAAAAAGGTTTTCACGAAAATATATATATTTTACTTTCAAATGATTTTTATTTTCAGTTATAATTAATAAGTAATCAATGAATTCATATTATTCATATGTAAAAAATATTTTATTAATAATATTTTTACTCTTATTCATACCCAACAATCCTATGGTATGGAGAAAAATGTCACATAATAATATTTTTGTACTCTCTCAAGGTTCATTTAAACATAGTGTTGTGTGAAACACAAGTTATCAAAAAAAATAAAATTCATTTGAAAAACATATTTCATAAAATCTCATGGTTTTTCATTATTCCACCAATATAATGAATTTAAGACAATAATATTTTCATTTTTATAATAAAAAATTGAGATATTCTTTTTTTTATTACATCTTCATGTTCCCATGTAGTTTCTTCAAATTATTGTTTTATCTAGTAAACTTTCACATGTCGATTTTTCTTGTCCTATAGAACCTTATCTCTATAACAAAATAATTATAGTGATTTTTATTTATATAAATTTTTTTATTTAGTGTTATGAATTATTATTTTATTACACATAATGTATCAGGTATGTACTTCCTTAGGATATATACATGGAATGCATCATTACCTTCAGATAGGTTCAGAAGAAGTGCCTAGAAATACCCTACCTTCTATACTCAATCAACAAAATCAAAACGGCCAATATACATAGGGAGCATATTTCACTTATTTATTAATCTAAAAAATTTCATATATTTATATGTGAAAAGAAAAAACATCTCAAAAACATCAATTTCAATGTCACATCATTGATTATCATCGTAACACTTATGTCGACTATGAGATACCTTGATGTGCTAATGAATGGATCCAACTTTCTATGTCATTTTCTTCGCTAGATCTGGTGTCAAAATTTTTATTTCTTCAAATTTATCTTAGAAAACTGGATTCAAACACTTATTTATATAAATTTATTCATAAGGATCCATATTAATTCTAAAGTGAAAGTTATCGTTACAAGAATAATAGTCTAGAAGAAGGTGTTGATCCCAATCACCTATCGAATATACAGAAAAATATATCAGTATAACCATTAATGTTTGAATGGTTATCACTGGCTAACCATATATCCGGGAAAGATATGTGGATCTGATATTCAACACAATATCAAGAGCCTCTCCAAGACTTCACCAAAACATAGAGGTAATCCTTGGATCCCGATCTAACATAATGGAATGAGGTACTCTATGGAACCTTACCATTTTTTATTATATATCCTGTAAATATGATCTAGAGGGAAATATTCTATAATAGTAATTAATTGATATGAATTTTTTAGGTGATCAAATATTACCCAAATAACATAGTTTCCTTTAGATGTTTTGGGATTCTGATGAAAACATCTATAGTGATGTTTTCATATTTACATTCTTATAGTGTTAATCATTGTATCATCCCCTAGAGTTCTTTCAATCATCCTCAAATTTTTGACATACTAAGAGTTGAGATACATAATCAAAAATATATATATTTATATTATACCACCATAGATACTCTTTTAGATCTCTATAAAACATTGTAATTGAAGGATGAATAGATACTGATGAACTATTAGCCGCATCCAATAGCTACGTGTAATATGGTATAGAAAACCTACATATAAGGTTCATGAACCTTGAAATTCCATCATAATCAATGTTAATCTCAGGAAAATTTTCACTTTCTTCAATAGTTATATATCTTCTGTATATTTCTATTTAATCGTAACATGGATAGATGGTCGAATAAACAATTGAGAGAGATAATATTTCTCCCATTCCTTAAAATTTCAAGATAGATCCTTCGAAAATCCAAAAATATTGGATCTTTTCTGATCCTTATCATAGATAATCTACCATAATCCATTCAGATTAGATCATTCTCAAACATATCCTCTTTCTAATGGTGGTAAACAATTGAGCAGTCAAAATATTTAATTAGATGAAACCATCTTTTCTTGAGAATATTCATCTCTTTATTGTGAAAATAAACTTTATAAATTTATGATCCTTATATAGAATAAAACATTATTTATAAAAATTATTCATCAATATATTTAATGTAAAAATTACTGATTCTAACTCCAAATCATGAGTTTCTTAATTTGGATCTTTAACCTTCAATTGGTATGATACATAAGCTATCACTTTATTTTTCTTCATGGTAATTTATCCCAATCCATTCTTGGATTAATATCTAAACATTAAAAACCCATATACACTATAAGGAACTGTGAGGATTGGTGAAAAGACCAACATTTTCTTAAACACCCCCTAACACTCAATTTTTCAAAGTAACATGACTCCTTATTGATTTAAATTGGTGTGTGTATTATACATCCATGATAAAATATCTAAAAATACCAAATAATATCCAAAAAAACCATAAAAAATACAAATAAAATTCAAAATGATTGAATTGTTCCAATGTTCAATAAATTTTTTATTTTAATGATCTATTGATATACATTTACAAGAGATTGTATTTCTAATGAATGAAATTTATGAAGATAAAATTCACTCATGGTAAATATTTTCCAAATGATTCTCCTTCCTTAGTGTCTTATCACTATCCTATTGTGATCATCATGTTTTTACTTAATCATTTAATATATAAAAATATCTTTTATAAACACATCCACCCACTGATCGAGGTAATATATATAATCTTTATTGATTAAATCCGTAAATATAGTGAATGAATTTGTTTGACCAAATGGTATCACTATAAATTTCTAGTGTTCATACCTTGTACAAAATTCCATCTTGGTTATATGTTATTTATTGACCATCAATTGATGATATCAAGAACGAGATTCATTCTTATAAAAGTATTTATATTTTCAGAGTTGATCAAACAAGTCATTAATACAAGGTTGAGTATAAATATTATTGATAGTAATATTGTTAAGTTCCTGATAATCAATTTATAGTTCATTGTTCCACATTATTTCCTCACAAAATGAAAAGGTTCACCCCATAGTGACACGGTTGGATAAATGAATCCCTTTTTATAATTCTCCTAGATTTTCTTCTTAAATTATTATAACTAAATTAGATCCAGTAAAAATGGAGTACTTGAAATATGTGTTGAATAGGGTACAAGTTCTATCAAGAAATAAATAGCATGATTTAGTAGAAAACATTACAATTCTTCTAGAAATACATTAACAAACTCCAGAAAAATAGGAATATATTTGATGTTGACTTTCCTCCAAAATCTATGATAAACTTCCCTTTTGAATAGAAATAAATACCCATATAATCAATGTGATTTACAACGAAATTTCATATTTATCCATGCACTGATAAAAGAGAATGGGTTCATTTTGAATATGGAATGTGATGTTCCATTCGTGGAAATTAATATGGGATCCAAATTAATAAAACCAATACAATCCTAGAATGACATGAAATTCAACTAAAGGGATAATCACGAGATTTAAGGGAAGCACTCGACGATTAACTTGAGATGAGACCATCGTACCATTAGAATATTTCACTGTTATCTCAATAACTAGTAGTTGATCTAGTAATTCAATACACATTACAATGTAATTATATATAAAAGAGTTATTAGAAATGGAATAAAATAATTCATTAGTTGTATTGAGTGTATGATAATTGTACCATTCTCCACTTCATTTTCATATCCCATTTCAATTATTATGATTGAATAAGATTTCTATTTGTATTTAGTCTTAGAAAGATATTAATGCTTTTCCTAAAAACATTCTGATTTTTGAATTGGTTGGAATAATTCCCATACTCCTTGAATTTAAATCATTGATCAAGAACACAATGCAATGTTTCTATGGATTTTTTAGTTCCTTCATTAGTGAATTCCAAAAGTTTCTATATTTAGTTAGTTATTATTCAAGTATTTATTTAGTTAAATTTATTTTCATCAAGACTAAAATGTATGGAGTTCATAACATTACTATATAATTCAAAAGTAGAAATATATTTGGGAGTTTATTTAACTTAGGGTTTAGTGTTAGGGGTATAAACTTGAATTACAATATTCTTAATAGAATAACCAATTATAATAAGTGAAATTGACATGATATTTTTCCAATAATTGTAATTTGATCTATCATATATAGGAGTGTACGTATATGCCGATGATTCCATTTTAAAATTTTACTCTGATATTAATTTATATTTTGAAAATTAATATAAAATTTTGAAAAATAATATTTTTTAGAAAAACACAAATATCCCTTTTGACTCAAATTATTGGTTGGTGTATAAATTATAAGTAGAGGTTTAGGGGTGATTCAATTGAATTTTTCAAAAATTAAAGAGATAAATTAATTTTCAAAACAAAATAATACTTAAATGAAATATATTAAGAAGGAAATTAAAAATCCTATTCACCTAGTAATGTTAATGTAAATAAAGATTTAGTGAGTAATCATAATAGAATGGGGATGAATTAAATTTATAAAATTTATACATATTTATATTAGAAAATTAAATACATAAAATAAATGAGGGAGTGACCACAATTTCATAAGGTGTTTAGTAATAGAACATGATGCCCCACTAAAATTCCACACCTTGATTTGAAAAATATATATTATTAAACCTCTCCTTTATTTTTAATGGACATAAAAAGAAACTAAATTCCCTTTGTTTTAAAAAAATCGATGAACCATCTTCCCATTACTTTTAACAGTTGTAATAATAATCCCACTATTGATGATCACACATTTTTTTAATTTCAGTACATGTCCCTCACATTATTTTTGATTGAATTTTTAGAATATGTAGTGAGAATTGAGATACTTTGTTAGCATAAATCCTTAGAAAATCCAGTCTTCTTTCACTCTAGAAAAATGGATACAATTTGAGAAAGAGTTAAAGAGAGATATGTATATATAAGGGTTAGAGCCTTTTAGATTTTGAAATGAATATTGGATATTTGAGAGGAGGGATTTTATAATGCTATAGATTCAACATTAATTTGATAAATGAGTTTTTTTACAAGTCGATTATTGAGATCCAAGAACCCAAGGCCTCAATTTATAGGATTAAACATAGTAAGGATGATTTTGAATTTATTTAGGTTAATAAAACCAAATAAGAATTCATATATAGTTTTTTTGAATAGAATAAATTATAGTACTGAGATTCTACCTCAAAGAAACTAGATACATGGTAGCCTCCACCGGGTAGCCAATGGACTACCTAGAACTTACTTCCACAATAATTCCCCCACTAGCTCGTTAGTGAACCTCTATCATGTTGCTGGTTGAATTATTGAGATTATCCATACTACCACCTTAAACCCCATTTAGATGATGGGTCATCCTCACACAATAGAGACAAAACCTCTTAGTACTATTTAACTAATTGCTTGCACAATCTAATTAGTGTGGTCATTACTGCTTCACCCTCTACAAGGGGATCCTCTACTACCATAAAATGCCTTCTATTTTTCAACAAACCTCCATTAATTAATTTAATATTTCCATTATTAATATTAAAATTTCTTCAGGATGTCTTCAAATAATTCAAAATATATTTCCATTATCCTCAAGATTTCATAAATTGTTAAAATAAGACCATGACTTTGAATTTAATTAACATAACTGATAATCACTCAATGAAAATTTTATAACCAAAATGAGTGTGTGTGATCATAAAAACACCATGATAGAGATAATGGTATAATATAACCAACTTAAAATTATTTTAGATATCCTTTATGACTAGTGAATTGATAAATAGGTTCTAGATAAATGAAATTGTCTCTACACTATTTTTGTGTAAACTATAAGAGGGATTTTACCTGGTGATCATGTCTTCAATATACTGAAGTACATTGATCATTTGGAAAATATAGACACATATATGGATAAAATTATCCATTTATATCATTCTATAATCTTTAACATAAAATTTTTCATTGTTGACATAGTATTGTGATATGAAAAGGAAAATTAAATGTCTCAAGAATATTCTGAATAAATTTCATCTGGTTGATAAGGGTTGTTGGGAGATTTGTTCCACAACCTTTCTCCAGAAAAACATGAAAGGGAATGTTAGAAATACCAGAGATTGTTTATACTAAATTTCTCCTTTTTAATTTATTTTAATTAGAAAAAATATTTAGAGGTCCAATGATGAACATGGGGCTGTTTTATTCTTATTTAGATAAAATTTTCATTTGAAATGGAATTGAAATGTAATAAAAAAGAGGAAATTATTTGAATTTAATAGTTATATTCATAATATAATGAAATGTTTCTATTTAAATTCCAGGGTATCAAATGATATCTTATTTTGAAATAATAAAACCAAGAAAGAAAAATTTGAATAAATAAGATGTATTATTCTAGTTACTAAGTACGGGTGGCTCCTCTGTCATCCCTGAGAAGCACGTGTCTTAAGGAATAAAAGTGAATACTCCCAAAGTCCAATGTTGTAACGAAACTAACACTAGTATCCTAGGGTAGTTGGTTAATATATTATATTGGAATACGATAAAAGGAATCACATACCAAAGGACCTAGATGTTTTGTATTCTTTGTAAACTTGATACATACTTTTTCCTTTCAATTGGATTGAGTTTATTGAGTTGAGTTCATTTGTGATGGGGTATCCCACTGGGCTCTTTGAGCCATTGATTTTGGGCCTTTTCGCCTTTAAGAATATTGGCTTCTGGGATCTCCCTCCTCCCACAAAAGGGTTTGTATGTTTTCTCGATTTTTTTATTAAAAGGGTATTCCCCCAACATTCAGAGTTGATACATACTTTTTCCCAAATTAAATTTTAAAAGAAAAATTAAAACATTATTTTTTTCTACAATGATATTATTCTTACAAGCATATCCTTGAGTAAAAATTATATTATACTTCATGTATTAATGGAGATATAAAACAAAATAATGGTGATATAAAATTCTTAGTAAGTTTTATATGTAGTATAAGAAATCAAAAATTAATATGCATAATCAATATGAAATGAAAAATAACTAAACACACATGCCATTTGAAGAACATGACAATCATAATTAGATAGGCAATAATCTATATGTAAAGGTAATTAATTGAACACAAATTACATTTATAAGAATTTAATGAATTAATATATTAGTTATCATAAATATGGAAATGTAAATAACATAAAACATATTCCATTTATTCAATAAACTGAAAATTAAATTCATCAAGAGATAATATCATAGTGAAAATCTCATGGAAAATAATAACTAAATCTAGAATTAAGGGAATTATTAATTATTGGACATCATATATCTGAAACATGATACCACAACTTTCAAGACCATTCACAAGATGTTTTAAACTATATATAAAAACTCATTTAATTCTATCTTAACTAATTTGTCTCATGAGACCTATCGATTCCACAAAGGGCTATATAATATAGATTCCGCCCATAACTGCAAGTCGAAAGAATTACTTATATGTCCAATTAAATGAATAAATATTCCTCATCATAAAATATCTATATTTATATATAAAAACTTAATAATTTTTACCAAAAACATATTTATATTAATATCATCTTATATGCTCTTTTTATAGTCTTTTGACCCATTCACTAGTAATATTTGATTATTTTCACTATTTTGGTTCCTAATTGCCTTATTGTCCCATGATTTTTTCTTGAATGTCATAGTTAACATGCATAAGATATAGATACATCATATCTAGAATGATATAAATTTTATAAATTTCACATTTAATCATTAAATATAGTTTAATAACCATTATTTAATTTCTATGTTGGAAGAAAATCACATCGCACCATGGAGAATGTATGATGTACGTATCCATGAGAAATAGTATAATTCCATTAATTATGAATGGGTAAGGAAAATGGATGATATATTAATTTTAAATAATTAATATCAAGTTATAATTATCATATATATCCATTAGATACATCATTATTACAATCTGAGTAAATTGGTGATGAAAAACAAATTACACCATTGCGTGAAGACAGTAAGTCGTACACACACATGCATGATGCTTTCATTTTTTATTGGATGTATAAATGGTATAATATGGTTATTTTGTAATCATAATAACATATATGTATATATATTATACATTATTTATTATGTTTTCATTAAAAACCCCAGGAAGATAAAGTATAATAAGAAATAAACATGAAAGTGTTGGTAAAGATGATTACCTGTTCTTCAGTGGATTTCCATTAGATCACATCTTAAGGGAACTAGGGTTGTTCTTATATAAGGAATAGATCCTCTAGAATTTGGATAACTTTATTTAGAAGATAATTTTTTTAGAAATTGTTCTAGATAAATGACTCAATGTGGTGTGAATAGGTGAGGGAGGAGGTGCCATTTTACAATTGAAGAGAGAGACACTTTTAGAATTTATTAAAATATTAAATTAAAATATATTCATTTATTATAAAAAATTCCTCAAAATAAAAATGTATTCAAATTTAACATAATATATTGTTTTAATATAATCATATAATAGAATTTGTACAATTTTCAGTTTCATTTTATTACTTATCTTTTTTATTAACCTCTTGGTTAATTGTTTTTGACATTAATAATGGTAAATATTTTTTTATTTATAATGGGTTTATAATGATAATATAAATGGATAAATAACTCATAAATGGACCGATTATGTTATATTAATATATATTTCATTCTAATGGCCCAATTTAATATTTTTATGAATTTTAAATAATTTTATAAAATATTGTTTTGATAAATTATCAATAATGTCAATTTTGACACTATTAATTTAATTTAACATCATATACCTTTATATAAAAGGTATATTCGATTTAAATTATTTAAATACAATATAATATTTTAAATAATTATATAAAATTCATTTCAACCTGTAAAAAATTATAATTATATTAAAACTAATATTTTAAATTCATTTATTTTTTAAATTTTTTAAGAGAAATACTATATTGTCCTTTCACAAGCATTTAAGGAAATTATATAAATTCTTAGATATTAAAAAAAAAATATATGATGAAAGTAATTTTTATAAGATCAAAATATACATTTAGGTTCATTCATATCTTATTTTTTTCCTACATGGACACATAAAAGATATTAAATACAAAGAGAGTGACATTTTGTATTTATCTTTGATTTAAATAATATATATAACATTTCTTGTAAAATTATCCATTAAACAAATAGAATATATATGTAACATGATAAAGGGAAAAATAAAAATAATCAAATATTTTTTTAGACATTTTCAGTCATGTTTGTACTCTTAACTATTTGTTTTAACCTCCCGTTAAATTTTCTGATAATTATCCTACTATTACAATTTTCTAGTATATAATGGTCAATAATGTTACGATAAAATGTAAAAAGACCCATAAATAAAATATGGTATATTTAAATAACTTTATACAATTCATGTGGCCAAATTTAATATTTTTAGTACATCATAATCATTTAATAAAGTTTTCTTTACTATAAAATATTCATAATGTCAATTTTTTAAAATATTTATTAAGTTGACTTTAATAATATCATGATGACACCAATAATTAAAAAAATATTACATCCGTAATATTTTATATTAATCTATAAAACTATTAGGTTGCATTATCTTTTTAAAATTCTATTTATTATAATATTGATCATATAATTTATTTGATTTTTTCATTATCTAAATATTTACTGCAATATCATTGCGAACATATGTAATGTAATTATTTCATCCATAATATTTGTTAAAAAAATTAACATGATTAATATGATTAATTTAAATTTTAAAATAATATTTATAGTTTAATATATATTTTGGGTAACATTATATTACGAATATTATAATTATTCAACTCATGAATGTGATATCACCGAATTTTCTTATAATAAAATATTATAAGGGTCGTAATCACTTTCTAATAGAAAGAAATGTTCATATCTGTGAACCATTAATATTTATGGATAAAAATTACTCATAAAATCAAATTTTATCAATTTTTAGGATCATTTTATTTTCAATAGCATTTTATTTTTAACCCATATTACCAAATTTACCCTTCACTGTGGTAACAAACATTACTAATGTTACTATTCATGTAGGGAAAAAATAAAAGACGACCAATTTAATAAATATTGATATTATGAATCCAAATTTTTAATCCCTTTTTTAAAATTTAAAACACAAAAGTTTCATAATTTAATTTAATATTAATCCTGTAAATGTAAGAAAAAATAATTGTCGAAAAAATACAATTTTAGCCCAAAATTATACTTATTCCAAAATGAGGTATAATGATGATTAAAATTCATAAATTACATTATTTATTACTAAATATTACTAAAGTTACATTGATATCAAATTAAAATAAAAATATACTTTTAATATAAAGAAATTGTCAATTTTATAAAAATATGCATCTTTCACGTTTCACTAGAAAGACAATATTTTTAGAAAATTTTCAAAAATTTACCATAATTTAATTTTAATATGATGATTTATAAAATTATATTATTTTTTAAAAAATGAAATTTATATATGTATTGGAAATTAATAATACTATTTTCTCATAAAAAGAAAGAAGGAAATTTTTTAAAAAAATTATTTTCTGACGAATAAAAAAATGTTAATAAAAATTAATTTTTTATTAAAAAGTAATTAATTACTATATTATTAATGAGTTGGAAAATTATGTATTTCATAAGGTGTTTAATACTTTTCAATACATTCAATTTAACTACTACGTTATAAAAATCACATATTAATATTTCAATATTTGTTTAAGTAGGGTGTTGTGTGCAACATAACCTATCAGATAGGTTAAATTTAAAAAAGAGGCATAGCATAAAATCTTATACTGTTACAAAGGTAGTGAAATTATTTTATTAGCAGTGATAATTTGACAACATATAATTACCTAGGGGATAGATTCTAGATGAACTATTATTTGTATTAAGTGTTTCTAACACTTTAATCTCAATGGTCTATTAGAAACAATGAGATTTTATTTATTATTAAATTAATTCTGTTATAATATGAATTAACTAATTAAAACATCAGAAATACTAGAATAAATTATATCTTATATCAGAAATATTTTATGAATTTATGTTATAATACTTATACCTAATTAGAGAAAGATAACTCATTATCAAGTAAAACAAAAGGTTTCTACCAAATATATACCCAGAAAAGTATATAGAATACCTAAAGCTGGAAACCCATTTTGTATTATCGATATATTTACTTATTGAATTTTGGAAAAAAAATTTATAAATAATGGTATGTAAAAAATATTTCATAATTAGTCAAGAAATATAGAAGAACTATTGTAAGGTAAATTTAGTGGTAATTTCATATACTTTATCAAATTACTTTATGAAATTTTAGGAATGATAGAAAATGTAATGAACACACTTAGTAAAGGATATAAGATCCGATGAGATGGTATTTCCCCAAATATCTTATCTAAATATTCATTAATCATTACATATATATTGAAGGATTTCCTAAACTCACATTATCTATTAGAAATATTACATAGTAGATTGATAAGGATTCACACACACACACACAAATATATATATATATATAATTAAACTCTTATATGATACCATTCCATACATTTCTCACAATATATCAATGTAACAAATAATCATATTCCATGTATAATGTTTAATGGATATCATAAAAGTAATGATATGATGGGTTTCAATTATGTAACATCCAAAAGTGTTCTAATGTGAATCATTTGTTAAGCTGGCCTCATTTTCAAATATAAGTCAAATAAAATAAATGGCGCATCTTAGTTAAATATCATATAACAACTAAGGATATTACAATACCATAGAAATAATAGTATTAATAATATTAAAAAATTTATATGGGGGAAGAACATCTTTTTCTAATAGTGGAAGAAAGTAAGGCTTCAGTTGATTATTTAATTCAAATTCATAAGTCATAATATTAATATACAACTGCAAAAATTTTTATGGGAGTAATTATTCTAGAGACACATACTTCATAGGAAAGATAAAACTATAGTAGTGGTTTTATATTCAACGTAATGAGTGATAATTTTTTTTTAAGAATAATAAATCCTACAGGGAGTCGAAACATGAAACTAGCTATGATTGACATGTTTATATGAATTCAATGTTTGATTCCATATACCAAAATTTATTTTTTATTTTGGTTATTTCTCTAGTTGATGTAAATACAATGGTGTGTATTCAAGAGAAACCATAGATATATGGTATTAGTGAATACAAATAATGATGAACCATCTACTATAAGACTGATTTACATCAAGATATAATCTATCGCAAAACCTTGTTCTATTGATCATGATAAAATCGATTATAATTCAATTTTCCATTGAAATATTATATTTTTATTTATTGGGCATCATATATTGATCCCACCACCCTTAGAGGTAACCTTATGTATCATGTCTATATGGTTCATCTAAAATGATTGAGGATAGTGGAGAAACCCAATATGAAGGGTATGTTTCAAGAATCATTTTATATGTGAAAATGAGTTTAATGATCATATATTATTTTTTTATTAATTACTTCCATGGGTCAAAAAGAGGTTATTGGGGGTTCTAAAATTTTTCAATAAAAAATATTTTAAAACATATGGAATGGAATGAGATTAGTCTTATATTTATTATAACTTATGAAAACAAATGTCTCTAAAAATTACATCAGTAGAAACTCAAGTTCTATAGAAATTATTTACTATAATATATAAAATGTTTTGTTAATCTAAGTCATTATATATAGTTCAATGGTACAAAAAAATAATACAGAGCAATATACCCAAATATTTTCAGTTTTACATGGTATTCTTTTGATGTATAGACTAAATATTCCTAAGATTATTTTATAAATATATCTCACGTTCCCCGATATATACTGTGGTTCTATTTTTCATATTAATAAACAATATGATAAAAAATAAAATGATACTATGAGAACTAAATTGGGTGGATATAAAAAATATCAGCTAGTATTTTAGAAATAAAAAATGGATATATTCATAGAAATTAGAGAAATGTAAATACTATTGTTGATGCTGAATTTTAGATAGGTTCATGAGTGAGATTTTTTAATGAAATCAATGGAATATGTGGATTGAACAAATTATTACGTGATGTGTGAGGGATTTGTGCGCAAAAAATATGGGGTGCATTCAAGATTCCATGTGGCGTGAAAACCCTTTCATGCTCAATGCGACATAAAATGAAGGCTTCTGTGGTGACCCGCCGCAAACCAGCCAAGACACTAGCGTGCAAGTGTCCAGGTGCATGTGTAAGATTTCATGATGTGCCCAAACACTTGCACACCCAATGCGACATCAAAGGGATGCTTTAGCGGTGACCTTCTCGAAAATCATCCAAGGAATGGGCATAGAGGAATAGAGTCTGATGCACAAGATTCTCTTAGGTGTGCAAACCCTTTCACGCCCAATTGGACATCAAACAGTTGCTTTCACACAACCCCTCTTGTGCGCCGGCTATAAATATTTTGGATATAAAATGAAGCATATCCCCACCCTTTGGGGATGGTCAGAGAATAAGAAATGAGGAACAACTACATTAAAGTCACCTCTTCCGCAACCACATGAATAACATTATAGCCTCAAGTTATTGGCTCTTGCGTGACAAGTCCCCCAGGGGTCCTCCGTCAGGTGGGCCCTCTTGGGAATGATTCTGTTCCATCTCCTTTTACCCTAAGGCAGTTTTCACATAAGATCCCTATTACGAGAAAGTTCCCCTACATCAAACATGTTCTGTGCACATCCATCATGTTTGTGCGCAGTTATTCCATCTTGTGCATAGCCTCTCATCTTGCGCACATCCCTCCTTGTGCACTACATATACAATTCTTACCCTATGTCACCATGTTTGAGCCCCTATTATGCACTAGACACCCGGGTCTAACACCTTTCTCCAATACAACCCTCCAGGTTTGTATGAAGTGATTTTAAGGTCCCTTGGGTGGTGTTTCATGTTGTGTTGATTGGCCTTATGAATCTTATCATACGAACTCTAATGGATATTTCTTTTTAGAATATCCCCTATAATGTGAACCCCATAGTGGATCACTCCAAAACACCTCCTCACCACGGTATTGATGATTCCTTCTCTTCCCCATGGGTGGGTGGGTATTAGTTATGTATGTCCTAGGGGTGTAGAGTGAACCCACCTCGTCTGAGCTACATGATGTTAAATTTCCAAGCACCATCATCATCATCCCATGACATTAAACTATGGACTCTCCGCATGAAATACACCTGGGGAACCCCGTCTTTTACATTCTCCATGATCGCTCTTCTCTACAGGAGTGAGATCTTCCTCACCTGGAATGAGATCCTCTTTGTTGGTGCAGTGTCTGTCTGCAGGGAAGGGAAACCATCATAGTGTTAGCCTCTATCCTTTCCTATGGTAGGTAGTATCACTGCTCCTCCTCTCTTCTTTGGGGCCAAATACTAGTGGATATATGATCATAGGGACCTTCTTTACCCTTTCTCTCTCTCTCTCTCGGGGATTTGTTGCCATCAGGACTCTATCCTGGAGTATGTATCAATCTCTTTCTCCCAAGGCCTCTAACCAGCCATAATCCACTATTTCCTCTTAAGGTCACTAACCATGTGCAAGAGCCACTCCACTTCCTACGTATTCACCTTCCGCAACATGATTTTCAGGTCTTTTCTGACTCTTGTTTCTCACACTGAGCATGACTCACATGGTCTTTGAGTAAGCATTGACCATAGAATTCTTCTTGGGTTACATCAGCATGTATTCCTTATCCCCTACCAAACTACATAGACTTTTTCATTTTCTCCAAGGCAAGGTATGTTGGAATCCTACCAGATGTTCAAGCTCAACACCTAATTGTCCCAACCCCTTCACATCCATTCACCTTCATCCCACAAGATGTTAAAATGTATCCACCATTTCAAATTACATGTAATTTGATCCTTTACCTTTCCAAGAAAGGTACAAAGGATGCCTCCCTATGGTTCAATCCCAATACATACTTGTCCTGACCTCTTCACATAATTTCACCTTCATCCCATATTACATTAAAATATATCCATCATTCTGAACTATGCATCCATTGATCATTTCTCCAAGTCAAGGTACGTAGGAAGCCTCTCTGAGGTTCATTCCCAACACCCATTAGTCTCGACCACTTCATGTCGGTCCACCCACGTCATGTATAATGTTAAACTGTACTTTCCTTTTTCAACCCACATAATGTCAATCTTTTTCTCTCATTTCAAACTACATGGGCTTTGATCCTTATCTCCTAGATAGGGTACCTAGGAATCCTCACTGAGGTCCAATCCCAATAAACGGTAAACCGTTGTGTTTTCAAATCTATTATAAGTCGTTGTGTTTTCCAATCAATTGTAAGCCATTGTGATTACCAATTGATGGTAAGATGTTTTGTTTCCCAATTGACGGTATGTTGTTGTGTTTCCCAATTGATTCTAATCCGTTTTGTTTCCAAATCAAAGGAAATACATAGTGTTTCCCAATCGACTGTAAGACGTTGTGTTTCCCAATCGATGCTATGTTTTTTTGTTTCCCAATCGATGGTATGCCACTGTGTGTCCCAATCGACTATAAGCCATTGGGTTTCCCAATTGACGGTAAGTTATTTTGATTACAAATCAATGGTAAGCAATTATATTTCCAAATAAATCATAAGCTGTTGTGTTTCCCAATCAATGGTAAGCCATTGTGTTCCCCAATCAATGGAAATCCTTTTTTTCCCAATCGATGGTAAGTTGTTGTGTTCCCCAATCAATGATAACCCGTTTATTCCCTAATGAACAGTATGTCGTTGTAGTACCCTTTGATGGGACCCACTTCTCTGGTCCGCCCCAAGAGTCAG
Source organism: Viscum album (assembly GCA_963277665.1). Classification (NCBI taxonomy): domain Eukaryota; kingdom Viridiplantae; phylum Streptophyta; class Magnoliopsida; order Santalales; family Viscaceae; genus Viscum; species Viscum album. The sequence continues at coordinate 1,402,294,838 of OY728120.1, read as the reverse complement.
CACAACCTGAGATGTTAACCATGCGTAATCCCCGATATGTCATCGGGTCACTGTCCTATACAGACAATTTAATTTCATCTCCCAACAGAATTATGTGGACCTCGATTCCTTGCCACATGTATACATAGGAAGTCTCTTCAAATCTAAAGTTCAACATCACTATTATCCTCATTCCGGTTCCACCTCATTATTTATCCACTATCAGCTATCCATATCCTTCCTAATTCATACCTATGCAGCCACATCCTGATAAGATCATGTCACCCACTCTCTAACTACTATTAGCTACTATCAGGTAACTAACCACATGTTGGACCAAGAATCTATATTTCTTCCTAGGGTTTCACCCATATGATCCACCCCCATCATTTTTATGATCTGTCTGATCTGTCTTCTCTAGATGATAAACTCACGGCATACCCTTTTTTAAACATGGAAAGTTGTGGAAAACCTCAGAGACATGCCTATGATAGAAAATTCCCTGCATTCTACATGATATTCCTCAGGATTCCATGGCCTTGAGAAGCCATTTCATAAGGGGAAGTAACCCAGACACATCAGTGTTACAGTGTCTAGGCATACCAACAATGTTCAATGTGGCTTCTACCCAGACCGAAGGTAGCTACCCTGACTGGACCCCAAAGAATTTCCTGACAGAAGCACCGTAATTAACCAGCATCTATGAAGGCATGGGACTGGGAAGAGTTTCACAAACAACATCTTGGTTCTATGAGGGAGACACATAATAGGTAACGAGTTCTGAGGAGGAATCCACAGAAGGAGGAACTGACAACCAATCACCCCATTTTTATCAAGGAGAAAATTTCCCCGAATACGCGATGTATGTCGACCACCATTGGAAAGCATGAATGTAAGGAAACAATCAGCGCGTCTTCCAAGGGACGGATGTGTGCCCCGACGAATGTGTTTGAAAAAGAAATGGTGAAACCGGTGTGAAGTTATTCTCCTCAATGTGTATGATTATTAGTGTTTGAGACATCAGTGGATTAGTATTTCACCATATCCATGTATCTGGTGCCAGGTCCCCCCATGAAAATTGTGGGCATGGCGTGAAACTCAGCAGAAATTGGGATAGTTGAACATTGGGAATCTGGGTCTATGACGTTGTTAGTGTGGATCTTTCATATAAAACATGGAAAACGGAATGGTGTTGGGGCACTGGATGTCGCTTTCCTTGTTTAGAACTAATGGTTAAATCTCCCGACTTTTCGGGGCCTAAGATGTCATGATAGGAAACCAATCACCACCCACCCACCATTGCAAGGGTAGGGGAAATGACACCACTGCAATCTCGTATATACTCATATCTCCAATGGTATCCTCCACGTCCACATTTACTCGGTTCCCACACCCCATCTCCGCATATGAATTAATTTAGGGAAGAGTAATTAACAATCTCATTCGACGATATGAGGAGGATAGAATTATCCCAACCTAGGATATGGACAAACAAGACCTAGAGGCTTCTGCACATTGTTATCACCGCCACCCCCAAGGGCTACGCAGGAAGATACTGCTCCCCACTCCAACATATAATTGTTTTGCGAGACTCTCCCATGAAAACTTCAATGACTCCCTCCCATATGACAATGTGGTGAGGGATTTCTAGGCCAAACCAACTGAAATATTGTTCTAGGGGCTCCAAAGGAGGGATCCCACCAGGCCATGTCCACACCAACACCCAGCCTCACGAGCTGAGGAGAAGGTAAGTTTTCCACTTACACCACCGGCCCTAGCCCTATTAACCCAATGTCAGCATCGGGTGCAGGATGAGGAGGATGCCTATCGAGGGGCACCATCATAAATGACAACTGTGGCCCATGCCATCGCTGATGCATACCATCAGTCCCTTTTTATGCTGAGTAGGGGCATTCATATGCCCAACCCGTGTCAAGACCCCCACCACCCAACGAGCAAGCTGGGTCGACTCTCTTGGTAACCAACACAGGTGGCATCTGTTAAAAGATGAACTATGTCGATGACATTCAGTATAGATGTCCTCCTCATACCATCACCAATGAAGTGCGGGTCCTCCCCACTCCCAATACTATTTTAGTGGTCCTCTACATGGAACCTTCAATCTGAGTGAAGATATCCAATGTGATGATTCAACATGTCTGGTCAACCATTAGCATGGGGGTCTTTCCCATGTCCATATAGAAACCGATGAAGGTCCTCATCGTCGCATCAATCAATGAAGTATAGGTTTTCCTCGCTTCATTGTCACCCAACACTGAGGTCCTACCCATGTTCAGCTAGACTAGTACACAGACCATATTTATACCTTCACTGCCAAAGAAAACATACTTGGAGTCCCTACCCATGCTGCAACCAGCTCCAGTGGATGTCCTAACCACTCAAGTACTTCTTAAAGAGATTCCCTCCACACATCAGCCAATGGTCATGAAGGCCATCCCTGTGTTCCCTTTGACATTTGTACTAGTGCTCCGTGAACCCCATTTAGCCCAAGAAGAAGTCCTCTCCACCCCAGAATCTATTCGGATGAAGGTCCACCTCAATCCAAAAATATACCCAATACTTAAGATCCATCATGGGAGAAGGAGGGTGGGTCATAAATGCCATAAAAAGAAAAATGAGAAGATTCAGACAACAATTAGGTCTGTCTGCTCTCAGATTCTGAGGTGGAATTCAATTAAGCAATGGAACCCTCACCTCGATCCTCTATGTAGAGTGATGGGGTAGGAGTGAAGTGTATCAGCCTCATCCTTCTGGAATATTAGATCCACTACATTCCCTACTCCCTCCACAGATACATCTAGGAGGTGGAATATTTGGCCCCTTCCTAGGGCGTGGCCATGTAATCCTCCCTATTGTCAATAGGGTCATTCTATACCTCAACCAGAGATCATGAAAGTTATTATGGGGAATGATAAATGATGAAAACCTACATAGCCCACTATTAGTGACTGAAGACCCTGCAGCAGAATCCATGGTCGCAATTCCGTCTTACCAGGATGTGGTGGCTCAGTCATTGCATTCATTGCAGGACTGGCTGAGATGCAATGGCTTGTCATCTCATTCTCTGTATTCTGCACCGTCCAGTCTTCCATATAAGTAGTCTACTTCAGTTTCATTGCTGGCCCTACATCCATCCCCAGTTGATGAGTGGGGCAACAAAGGGTCAAATCCTGAGTCTGAGCTAACGAGCTTTTGGGACATTCTTGCAGCAGATCATTTCCCAATGATGTTGTGGCAAAGTGTGACTGCAAACTTTACTGCTCCAGAATCTCTCACCCTAGAAGAAATCATGTACAATCACAAAAACCTTTGGGTGATTCACTTCTATATCCATTATTAGTGAGTGGATTAGCCCAACAGTTAGGCACACTTTGATGATATTGACCAACAATGTCATTTTATTGACTTGGCTAAGCTTCTTATGGCCCAGTTCCCTGAGTCTCCCTGTCACCATCAAACCCTCCATCAATGATGTGTTTAGAGCATTAAAGTGCTATGTAGAATTATAAATGTGGCTTCCCCCCATGTTCTGGTCCATGGTTATAGGTATTATTCTACCCACCATTTATGTTCTATCTGGCATGAACCCAACATTCCATGCGATATAAAGGATTTTCCTCCAGGTAGAGTCGCGATTAACATGGTCGATCTATCAGTGGAAGAGACGGAGACAATGCTCCGGGGAGGCAACTTACCCTCCGGGGGAGTTCCACACTTATTGGATCTAATATGAAGGGTTACTCACTATTAGAGAATTATAATGAATCTTCCCATTCCCACAGAGTCATTAGTCCTCAACTGGAAACCCAATAAGGGAAAAGAGCATCTTGGGGTAGTTAAACCTTCTGACCCATATAACTTAGTTCAAAAGATGTAATTTGATCCCAAAAAAATCTACATTGCACCAACAGCTTGTGGAGCACAAAAATATGGTCGATGAACTCTTTACTGTATGTTCTGTAGAGCAGTGGAAAGATTACGGTGATCCTAGGTCCATGTAGCAGGGGAAGGTACAATTTTCCTTCAACTAGTTTCCCCCTAGGTGACCCAGACCATCTTACCCACATAGACAAAGTTGAAGTTGGGGATTATGTAAAGAGAGCACAATATGTGTCACCTAATCCATCTGAGCGGTGTGATAATCCTCAAGACCAATCTCAGGTTCCACCAGTCGCACAACATGTCATCCCACCAGCCGCTCCACGATCCACTGGGCCTGCTTATCATGTTGAAGAACCCGCCAATGCACTGGTGGTTAGGGATCCTTGTAAAGACAACAACCTCACCCAGATGACCTAATGGAAATGATAATTTATCACCTCAAGGTGTTGGAAACTCGATTGATGGAAACACCTCCTGATGGAATGCCATATCTGGTGTGGGTCGATGATATGTCAGCAACCCTGGGTTTTGAAATTCCCACCTTTTCCACTTTTAAATGGACAGGAGACCAACTAAAATATTAGGCCCACTTCATCTAAAGCTGTGGACCCATGCTGGGAACTCCGGCATAGCAAGAGATAACAAACTCTGGTGTTTCTTACATACATTATAAGGGTTTTCATTTATCTAGTACAACCAGCTACCCATTGGGGTCGTCACTATCTAAGAAGATCTTGTAGACATTTATTTTGCAATTTTATCTCTACCACCTTGAAGAAGAGTATTTTACACCTCTTTAAGTGAATATAGTGGCCTAATGAGTGCATCGTGGACTTCGTCACCTGGTGGAAAGGCCTCACTTTCTCTCTGAATATGCCGCTGACACAGGAACAACTGTTGAAAATGTGTGTGGGGAATTTCAAAACTGAACTGTTCCCCACTCTCATTACTCATAATTATATTAGGGGATTCAAATACATCTCGTATAAGGACCATCATCTAGAGGAAGCCTTATAGCTGACCAAGAAGGAACGTCCATTTCCTCCTATAATTCTCATGAGAAGTGATGCTAAGTCTGAGCCTACCACGGTAGCACTAGTAGAGGAACCCAAGCAGCTGAAGTTGTTACCAGTGGAACAAACTCCACAACCCCAAAGGGGCTCTCCACCTCAGGCACAACCTCCAGCCCAGCAGCAATTACCCTAGAACAGACAGGCTCCCCTACGTAATGTGTCACCACCACCAAGACGAGATAACCAGGTTCCACCACCTCATCAGGCTCCTCCAGCCCCCGTTAGGGTCGAGCTCCCAAAGCCCCCTTCCCTGACAAGAGAAACTGAACCGACTCATTCAATGAGTCATATGTCCCTGGTTTTTTTAAAGTGCCTTAGAACATGGACATCTACATTTTCTTGAATGCAGGAGGCCCAAAGAGGAGGATCTCATTGATCGCCCCAATTACTACCCATATCACCAGATCTTAGGGCACACCCTCAAATTTTTATATGTGTTTTAATACTAGTTTCAAGACTAGGTTGATAACAACATATTCAGGTTAGGCCCATCCCTAACATAGGTAGAATGTGTATTCGTGAAACCAGACAGCTGTAGTTACAAAGTAGGTGAGTTCCATCAGGTTCCTAACCACTGGTCTCAAAATTATGACAACAAGATGGATCTTACAAAAGTCACCCCATTCCCATGGTATCATCCATGCACATCTGAATGGACTTGTGCCTTCAAAGTATGTAGTGTCTCCTACAACCACTATATATGCATCTATGTCTCAGCCTCCCTCTTCTTAGAAGAGAATGAATCAGCAGCGCAAGAGAAAACAAAGTCCCCCAATAATTTTATCATCCTCTTGTAATCTCAGTGACTTCATGCCCCAAGAGTCGTATATTCCCCCCTAGAATTCATCCATAGGTGTAGAATTATTTAGGTGATGATCAAGGGTATTCTTCAGTTAACACCATAGAGATGGTAAACCCCTACATGATTCCTGATGACAAGGAGCAGCAGACGGATCCTCCAAACAACCTCACTCATCACTAACCTCGACAAAAATGTGGCTATAAGTGTCATCAGAGTTAACATGTCAGCACATCAAGCTAGGATTTGCTTTCTATTGAAACCAGACAACATGCCCATCATAGATCTCAGTACACGAAACCTTGCATCTGATGTCATTAGGTCTTCCTTCGATGTCGTTTGTGTTACATGATCATACAGAGCCACTTCAAACACGTTGTGATCAGCCACGGTCTTTTACGGACCATCATCAGTCAATTATCCCAAATCTAGTAGTCACTCCACAGGCTTCGACTATCAATCAGTAAGACATTCTGAGCACCAGTCAGCCGCCAGTTCTTCCCGAAGGGACCATCATACCCCCTACAGTAGAAATAACTCATGTAAGTATAAGTTGACACTTGGTATAAAATTATGATATAATTAAGCATCTTTATAGAATTCTTGTGTGGATCTCTATCCTTGAGGCTCTTCTCCTATTAGCGGAGACGCATTAATCCCTCGTCGATGCATTAAGAAGCACCCTCTAGTTTGATATGGAGGGAGAAACCATAGAAGCCTAACATGATGAGGTAGTTAAGCATGCGGAATGTCAAGACATTATCTAATTCTCTTGTGAAGATGAAGGATCTCCCATACAAAGGCACATCATCCCACTATACATCAACAAAAACTTCAACGGAATGGAGTTTTGACGTTGTCTTGTCGACACAGGCTTTGGGATCAACTATATCTGGACACGAACACTCCAAAAAATGTGGTTTTCCAAGGATGATATGAGTCTCTATGACCTGAAACTTCAAGGTTATGATAGGAAAAAATATAATCCAGTTGGAAAGATCCACTCAAGGACCCATTTTGGTGTCTTTGTGGCCATCACTGAGTTCATGGTTGTCTCCCAGGACTCCGCCTACTTTGTGTTGATGGGTAGGTCATGGCTTCACCTGCATGTGGCGGTCCCTTCATTGTATCACCAATGCCTTAAGTACTCCCTTAACGTTATAGTGGGTATTATCTAAGGTGACATGTCTCACTTTTCCTCTTATGAATCCCACTACCTAGATGATGAAAATTACAAGTGAAATGAAAAATAGATTTAGGCTAACGGGGTTGAACATGCTATGGCTGCGACCGACCTCTGGATAGACCTAGATGATGCCTATATTTTTCCATTCCACAGATTTGGAGATATGAACCCAGATCTGGGGAAATTCTTTGATATTTATGGAACGATGGGGGAGCCATAAGATCACCTCACATTCTTACAAAAACCAGGCTCATGTAATCCCTAAGCCCCTACTGCTATAAGTTATTGATTTGTCTTCCCCATTGTAATGAAAATACATCATACATACTTTTTTAGCCAGGCTGGGATAAACCAGATCAAGCTGACGAACCACTATTACATTGATATCATCAAGTGTGGCCCCTTGGGATGAATACTGTATGGGATTAGATCGATAACTTTCATCACTATGGTTTTAGAAACACAAGAGTCCCCCGATGCAATGTCTACTACCATTCATGCTTGCACCTGTTTCCCATTGGGATATACCGATTTAGAGGAATCACCTCTCACTGAGGGCCCCTCCTCCACATGTAAAGAAGAGGATTTGCAAGATGCACCTTCTACATTTGAAAAGGGTGTCTCCACAATAGTCGTTGAATTGGTACAGTTGAACCTCGGTAGCAAGATAGATTTGAAACCCATATTGATCAGTGTTGTTATTATCTTCCAAAGATCAACAGAAGTATGTGGACTTCCAAAATCAACACCGTGATATATTTTTCTAGAGATATGTTGAGATTCTAGAACTAAATCCTCATGTCTCCATACATCACATCAGCCTTCAATCAAATCATCATGGGTTCAAATATCTTCCTAGGGTGATTCACCCTTCTCACAGTGCAGCAGTCGAGGATGATGTTTATAAGCTCATTAGGACCAATTTTATCAAGGTGGTCTAGTACCCCATATGGTTATCCAATATTGTGCCTGTCAAAAAGAAAACAAGACAAATTAGGGTCTGCATCGACTTTTGGGATCTCGACCGTTATTGTACGAAGGATGGTTTTCCCCTTCATGTGATGAAACAATTGATTCACGCCACTACGTGGTTCCATGCTCTCTCCTCCGTGGATGGGTATTATAGGTATAACCAAATCTGAATTCATCCCAATGATGAAGATTCTAAGGCCTTCAGGGCACCACATGGTACTTTATGTTACCATGTGATTCCATTCGGTCTAAATAATGTTGGTGCCACCTATCAGCGTGCCATTCAAAACATATTTACACCAATCCTCAAGAAATTGGTTGACTAATACGTGGATGATCTGGTGGTCAAATATCTCCAGCATCAGTACCACCTCAATGTCCTTGAGAAAGTGTTCGACTTCCTTTGTTCTAACCATATAATAATGAACCCATTGATGTGTGCCTTCGAGGTCACCTATGGAATGTTTTTTTTTGGCTTAGTTGTCAAATATAGAGGCACATGGATCAATTCGGAGAAGATTAAGGACATCAATCGGATGTATACTCCAAGAAGAATTTGGGAACTATGAGCCTTTCAAGGCCACTTGTCCTACATACACTGATTCATCATGAATTTGGTCGGGAAGTGTAATCCATTTTCTTGGATCAGAAGAAAGGAACATTCTATTAGTGGAATGAGGAATGATAGACTTCTTTTTAGGATATCTGGTAGTACCTCTTATATCCTTCATTCCTGAGGCCACCTATTTCCAAAAAGAAGTTGGTTCTTTATGTGACTGCCTTGGAATGATCCCTAGACACCCTTCTAGCCCAGAAGAACAATAAGGGAATTGAGAATGTTCTATACTCTCTCAGCCACATGCCCTTCAATATGAATACCAGATACTCCTCCATAAATAAAATTTTCCTTGTGATGGTATTCACAGTAAAAAAATTTTGACATTACTTGTAGCACCCTGATAAACAACAATTCCCCCTGAGTGGATCTGCTGAAGTACATCCTGAACTTCCCATGCTGACAGGCCATCTAACTTGGTGGGAAGTAATCCTCCAGTAGTTAAACATTAGGTTTGTCCCCTATAAGTCTATTAAGGGGAATGAATTAGAATACTTTATTGCCACCCATCCATATTTTGTGGCCCAGTCTCTAGGTCTTGTTTTTCTCAATGAGGCAATCCTCTTGGTAAACAAAGCCATTCAGTGTTGGAAAATGAACTATGATGGTTCTTCCCAAAGTCCTACTGGCATAACACTCAATGACCCTAGAAACAATAGAGTGGGCATGTGTATCATATTCCTCTTGTCTGCACAAGATATTCTTCCATATTCATTCATGTTCTCATAAGGTTGTACCAAAAATGAGGAAGAGTATCGAGCTCTCATTACAAGCCTCGACCTGGCCCTTGGGATTTATGTTCCCCACATTCATGTTAAATGGGACTCCAAACTAGTCATCAAGAAGGTCAATGGTGACTATGTCATTGGGACGCCATAGATTGTACCACTATTCGAATGTACCCGCCACCTAATGGACCAATTCTAGTCCCAGCTAGAAGATATCCATGTCCTTCGATCCCAGAATGGGCGAGCCAATGCCTTGTCCGGCCTTGCTTCCTCTCTTGTAGAGAATGGTCAGGATAATTTTGTTATTCACATGGAACATTGGAGACTTATTTCCCTCGTCACTCCGGACGATGATGATAGCCTGAAGGTAAGCCACCTTAGCACCAGTTTGTCTACGTCAGGACACCCAGGTCCCCTAAATGAAGTGTTGGAAGTGACTCTCGACTGGAGGACCCCCTTTATTGAGTAACTCCAACATGGTAATATCATATAATATCAAGCGGAGCGTGAGCGAATCAGGCATCACGAATTATAGTTTACCCTCCAGAGTGGTACCAGTATTGAAAAAATCTTCTAAAAGAATGGGTTTAATGGGGTTCTCCTCCAATGGATTCAAAGAGGTGATATTTATCAGGTCATGTAGGAGGTTCATGCCGGTTCATGTGGGGCTCATCAGAACATGACAAAACAATCTCCCAAGATATGGAGGTTAGGGAATTTTGGTTCCTCCATGATCCATGACTATAATTAGTTTTCCAAGAGGTGTCTTGTATTACAAATTCATGTTGACCTTGTGCATTGGCCTGCATAGCCTCTCCATAATAACAAGTACACTAGGCCCTTTGCAGTCTAGGGACTCGAAATCGTGGGACCATTTCCACTGGTGACAGCTCGCCGGTTCAAGTTTCTCCTGACCGCTACAGATATCTATTCCAAGTGGATTGAAGAAATTCCACTGAAGTAGGACAAGGCCCGTTCTATCATTGAATTTCTGAGATCCAACATTATCTACTGATTTGGAGCCCCTCATGCCATCCTCAACAATTATAGAACCATCATTTAGGCATCCAATTTGATGAAATTGTATGAAAAGAACAACATATGTTCTGACCATACTTCCTACTATCATGCACAGAAAAATGGGCAGATCGAGGTGTTCAACAAAACCCTCTCTAACTTCTTGCAAAAAATGGTTGCTCAAAATAAGAATAGTTGGCCAGAAAAACTCCCCAATTCCCTATGGGATTATTGGACGATGACTCGTAATTCCACATAGGTGACCCCATACTCCCTGGTGAATGGAATAGAGGTAGTCATACCCATCGATATTCAATTACCTTCATTACACACAAATTTATACGATCAACAAGCACCATATAAGGTATCTGAAGTACATCTGGATAAACATGAATAACTACATAAGAATAGGATTTGTGTGATACACAATCTAGAAAGTCATCCGAACAAAATATCCCGAGATTTCAAGAAGAATGTTCACCTCTTCTCTTTCTGGAAAGCTGACATGGTGTTAGATCTAAAAACACCGATGATAACCAGCTAGAAACCACCCAAACTGGAGACCAAATGAGAAGGAAATAAAATCATTCAAAAGGTTTACCCCAATAGTGCCTACTCCCTGGTTACCATAAATAGTGAGCATATAACTCCTCCCAATTTTTCCAAATTTCTCATGAAATACATTTCCTGAGTAAATGGTCCCTCATGACCATAAACTATTCCGTCTCCTCCACGTGATGTTAAAATTTGTGATTTGTCCAAACTGAAGGACGTAAAACTACTCAGCATTCATCTTGAATGACGTAATACTACAAGTTGGAGATATACCATTATGTTCTGAGCTCTATGAACTTAAAATAAGATATTTCTGTATCAATGTCCTCACCTCATGATGTTAAACTGCAAGGAACCTTCATGAACTTCGTATTGATTGATTAACATACTCATGGTATACGTAGGATTTCTAAGACGCCTCAACTTATAGTCCATCTCCCAAACTCTTCTCTTTGACTATACCCCTAACTGTAGTTATCTTAGAGGATCATGCATGGTGTACTGTAGGCTTCCTTGGCACCACTCATGCTGGGATTTAGATTATTTCACTATTTATCCAACCTCGTACTTTTTTCCTCCCATATCCTCACAACACGATGTTAAATTACATGGCCCCTTCAGAACTACATAAGAATTGATTCTCATCCTCATGGTATATGTAGGAATTCTTAGATATTTAATCTATAGGCCTAGCCCCAAACATCAAGATCTCCCCTTGGGTATAAACACTTGGTGTGGTGTAGGATTTTTCCATCATTCACATCTAGTTCATCATGACCGCACAATATACCCATATCCTTGGAGATCTCCACATATTTCATTGTCCCACCATGACATTGAAACAGCATGGGTCACACGATATGGATGTTATATTTTGAATGTGGTCAAAACCCAACCCCAACATTATCACCACCCCCATATGTCCCAAATATTGGGATCATGTAGGGTACTGAGAATTCCACAAGGGGGAAATCCAATTACCCCAAGACTTGGGAAAGCACCAAACCGGTTTGCATACCGGCTCCCAGCAACAGAATGTGGCTGGTTCGGTGAAATGCAATTCTGCGGACCAACGTCCTCCGTGAAATGGAGGCAGGAACCCCGATGTGGGCGCGAAGCAGGATGAACGCTAGGCCGGTCCATCGCCACGAACAGCTCCAACCGGCCCATTCTGCATGCCTGCCTTCATTCGCAAAATGGAGGCGGAAGCTATATGTGGCTATGAATCTTGTCGTTCATGGAATATAGGCGGAGTGGTGCACAGCCGTAGAGAAATTCCATGAAACTCGGTTCCATAAATATCGGTTAAACGAGTCATACACGGGCAAGGATTTTTGTATGGTCCTAAAAAATCCACAAAGGAGAATGAGAATACCCTCAATTCAAGTAATGATTCTACCCAATTTCCCTCCAAGAATTGGGAAAGAATGTAGATAACACCCAAGAAATTGGAAAAGGATCGACTGCTCTGCATACCGGTCCAACAGTGATGGTACGTGGCCGGTTCAACACGCCGCCCCCTCCACAGACCGCTCTCATTCGCAGAACAGAGGTGGGAACCCTCCACGGGCGCGAAACAAGATGGGCACAAGGGAGGTCCAGCATCACAAACCGACCCAGCCATGAACCATGTCAACCGGCCCAGACCACGTATGTTGTCGTTCACGGAACAAAAGAGGGAACCCTCCGCGGGTGAGAAGCAGGATGGGGGCAAGGCCGGTCCACAATCACGAACCAACTCATTCGTGAATTGCATCAACCGGCTCAGACCACATATGTTTTCATTCACGGAATAGAGGAGGAGCCCTGCGCAGTTGTGATTCACTCCCCGAACTAGTTTGGTTCACAGGGAAGGTGCATTCAATGCCCCTTGTGAAGCGGATTGACCAAGTCATCCGTAAACTAGGTTTTCAGTCATGGGCCTCTGCAAAAGGTGTCGCATGACCCTAGATACATCTCTTCCCCCACTCTATAAAAGTACATCGAGGGGGAGAAGAGAAGGATCGATCAGAGATGGGTGTAAGGATTTTGGAGAAAGGATCATAATATTTCGAAAATAGTGAGGTTCCAATTCGTGAACCAGAACAGGTATGAAGCTCGAAACTAATTAATAAGGAACAAAAAATGCAGAAAAATTTGGTGAACCACGAACATAAAATCACAACGAAAAGAAGACCACGAACAAAGGCCCCTCCATAGAAGCACTCCCCGTTGACGAGGGAGTTTATGCCCCTTTTTCGATCCAACGTACCGTGTAGCACCCTCCTACGTAGTCGAAGCCCTGACTGACAAACCCCTGACCGGTGTTTCCTTGGTCCGCCGAGGCTTGTGTGGACTCCCCCATGGACCAACCTGGTACGCGGGATGAACCCGAGGTTGTATACCGCCCTGGTACGCGGGGTGCCTATCAATCTGCATACCACCTTGGTATGCGGACGACCTCTCCAACCGCTTATCACCCCCCTACGCGAAGGGCGCCACAACTCATAAACCTGTGTGGCCTGCCAAATCCTTTGATGTTCCTATTCCCCGAGTCAGAAAAACTCCTTCTAATCCAGACCGATCCTTTGCAACCCCCTCATTGGCCCATTCATCGGCCCAAAGCCAAGGCCTCCATCAAAGACACCAGACCCGTATGATTCATCCTTCAGGCATATAAGTGTGCCGCCATGAGTTCACATACCCATGGTAAGTGAGGGAAAAGTTGTTGCTCCGGCCCTTGAGCGGATTCCCAAACCGTTCCTGGGTTCACATTCCCACGTTAATGCAGGGTCTGAGCCCGGAGTCCCCTTTCTTCCCTTCCAGTCGCCAGATTAGGGGACCCCGCTTCCATTTCCCTTAAACTCTGGTGGTGAAAACTTCTCCCCTCTTCTGGGAGTGAACGAGAAGCCTCCTTGGTGTAGTCCCCTAGCCATTCTTGTGGAAGGTATCACCCATGCACCTCTGTACTTCCCTGGTTCCATGGACCATGAGAGGAGATGGATAGAGGGGTACACTTTACCTCTCCTGCTGCGCTTTGTCACCATCGAGCCTCCATTGTGGAGTAAGCCCTGACTTCTCGGGTCACTCCATGCATAAGTCTCACTCCGCTTCCCACGAACGCACCTTTCACGATGTCATCATCAGATCTCTACTGCACCTTGTTTCTCATACCAAGCATCACTCACGTGGGATTTGTGTAAGTAGTGACCCTGGCCCCCACATCATGTGAACTATGAGGACCTTGATCCATGTCATGGAATGGTATGTATGAAGCCTCCATGAGGTTCAATCCCACCACCCGGCCGATCCGCCCCCCTTCACATTTGTTCATCCTTCATTCCACATGACGTTAAACTGTACTCCCAAACTACGTGGACTTTTATCCCTGTCTCCTAGGCGGGGTACATAGGAAGCCTCTCCGAGGTAGAAGCCCAAAAACCGGTCGTTCTGACCTCCTTTACGTCGGTTCACCAACTCATTGGGCCACCTTAGTGTATATGTCCCAATACATTGTCCCACATGATGTTATACTGCACTACCAAACTACGTGGATTTTGATTCCTCTCATGAGGATATGTAGGAAGCCCATATCCCGGGTTCGATCCAAATGCTCAAGTTGTTATCAGGCCCCCCTGGATGACAAAAAACTCCAGAGCGCCTGATTATGGGGCTTTAAAACAGTTTCGTCTCAATGAGTCCAAACTCTTCAGAGTCATTAATCCAATAACGGATGGTAAACCTCAGACAAAAATGATTACGAATCCTTGCGTTCGGCTAACCATTGCCAAAAAGGATTAATCTGTGGATACTATGCTTGGGTATAAACCATAGATTCACGAACATATGAATACATCTTAAATCAATAAGAGAGTCCCGGAACAGGCAATAATTCCCCCCAAAAGGGTGCGATGAGCCCGACTTCCCATCCTCCCAAACAATGCGCGTTCTTATGTTTCGCTGGCCAAATCACCCATTGAACGCCTCCCTTTGGAAAGCAGGTCCATGTATCATTGGATAAAGAACAGTTGGGAATTTCGAACTGACCCGAAATAAAAATGGTGAACCCAACGTGAATCATTAACCAAGCATGACAGATTTAACCTAATCTCACATTGTTCCCCCTTATACAGACAAGGAGGGCCATGTATGGTAACTAATTATGCATGGGATCATGAGATGCTACTTTGACGGGTTTGATGTTTGTATTTGTTAGAATATTTTACAGGTACCACTCAGAACTCCATTCGATCCAATGGCATCACGAAGGAACTCACAGTTGCGTGCATCAAGCTACGCAATGACCGGACTTCCTCACCAATGAAGGACCCCGTCACTGACTCAACATCTTCAACACTGGGTTTCAGATGCATTGATATGAGGGTACCACTTGAACGGTACTCTACCGACGGTGGAGGTGGCCATGCACACCCTCCAATCTATCAAGGCACACCAGTCGCCTGCCCAACAGTGGCTACGAAAGCAGATCCAGATGGCTCCCATTGCTGTCTCATACCTTTTCGAGAGTCTATCCCCAGAAAGAGACAACGCGTACCTCCCTTATCATATGGAGGCAGATGAGGTCAACACAGAGGACTTCATCACCACTAAATGGGGGTTCCGCTCTAAGGCCCCCGTCGGAAGACGTCGTCGTGATTACGCCGCAACTCAATACCTTCATGTTATGGAGGATTTTTTTCTGAGGATCCAGGACCACTCCCCCAAAGCTCCAACCACTCGGACTGCCCGACGTGGGCTGCAAACGTACAACCAAGGACTGGTCATCACCCTTGTCCCTGAGGAGGAGCTCCACTTCCCAGTCACGGAGACGTATCAAGAGAAGGCATATACACCTATCTGCTCCTCTAGAGCCTGCCATCCAGACATGGTGGAATCATACAAGCAGGCACTAATCCCCACCGATCTCCATCAAGCCCGTCACTCACACACGATGAGACCTACCCGGTAGGAACTTCTCTCTACCCAGGTTCATGAAGCCCACCAACCAGACGTGGTGGCGACCCAGCACTTGCAGGGCCAGCTCCTGGTAGATGATCCTGACACCTACCATCACGATATGGTGGCGATCAAAAAATCCAACCATCCAGATGTGGTAGAAATTAATAGGCGGGCATGTCTCCCTACCAACAAAGGCCACCGACTCGATACGGTGGGAAACCAACATATGCAGGGCCAGCTCCCTACGGATGCAAGTAAAGTCCGCCATCCTAATGTCAAGTAAAATGGAGAGATAAACCGGAATATCTCAGTATAGGGGCAGACTCGTTCACCATCCCCGACACGGCATAATTTTCAGTACCCACTGACCACTGGAATACTGGAGCAGGATATTCCTACTCCGATACCGGAATGGGCCTTCATACCCATTCCAGCCAAAGATGTCTCTCTGCATATCCTAGAAATGACGGTGTAGCAGGTATCGATCACATATCATATCTTGTTGACTTGGCATAATGTAATTGCATCATTGGAAACAACAAGGACTCGGGCCCGTGAGCCCATATCCCTAATTGAGGTGACTCACCTAAGACATGAGATAGCTTCCTTGAAGCAGATCTGCATCCCTACATCCGTCCAGGAGAGTCTTTAGACATATTTCATGATGTAATGGAAACAGGATCGAGCAGCTTCACTCATTCCGACCGGGGGACACCCATCCATCACGGTGGATGCTCCATAGTAGGAATATGTCCCTCCAAAAAGACAATATGTTTCTTGGCATATCCTGGATTCATCATGGGGCCCAATCAGAAAGGGACCCAAAGGTGAAGGTCGTTATCAACAGCATATGGTACCCACTTCCAGCAAGAAAGCACCCCAAACGCGCCGATGGTAGCTAGAAAATAAAGAGGGGGTGTATAACTCCGCTCTGCTGGAAGCTGGGGTTCCCAATTCTATTAAGCACATATCGAAGGATCAGAACCCTGCCCACCCATTACCATATTATGGGAGTAGCAGTAGTAGTTGGGATTGTCCTCCCATCAATGTTGCTACCAGCAGTTATGAAGGTCCTCCCAAGAGCACATGTGTGGGCCTCCCCCACGGGCATATAATGATCGATAACGAGATCTTCTCTTTTGATGAGATTCATGGAAGCCATCCATGTGACCATAAGATCATGTAGGAAGAAGTCCCACCACTTAATCCGGTCCACCCTGAAGGTCCTCCCTGGGGTATACACTACAAACACTCTCCATGCAGTGGGACCACAGATTATGATAGTAGTCCTCGCTATCATTGTCGAAACTGCGGATGCCCTCCCCGCAGTGACCTCTCAACACAACAAGAAGGCCCTCCCCTTGTCGTGGCCTTCCCTGAAGGTCCTCCCTAGGGGTTACATTGTAACTACACTCCGCACAGCTAGGCATAAGATCAGGGTGGTAGTCATCCCCACTCTGACAACGGAGGTCCTCCCCGTAGAGACGTCAAGAAACGAGAAGGACCTACCCTTGTTGCGGTACATTCTGAAGGCCCTCCCTAGGGTGTACCCCATAGATATTATCCCTGTGGAAGCTGTGATGGTAGTCCTCACCATCGTGGCAGCTATGATGGTACTCCTCAATACCACAACAGCCATTGCGAAGGGCCTCCCCGTGATGGACCCAAGAAACAAGAAGGTCCTCCTGTTGTTTCCGTGTATCTTGAAGGTCCTCCCCAGGATACACATAAAATGTCAAACCATGATGGTCATCCTCACCATGGTGGCAGTTGTTTCGAAGTCCCTCTCCGTAACAACACTAAATAACCAGAAGATCCTCCCCTTTCTACGATACACCTTGGAGGTCCTCCCCATGGTATGCACTACAAAAGTCCTCTATGCATTAAGGAGTCAAGTAGTAATAGTAACCATTGCCATTACGACATGACTAGTGGAGGTCCTCCCCGCCTAGACGTCATTTAACGAGAAGTCCCTCCCCTCGTTGCAGTACATTCTGAAGGCCCTCCCTAGGTTGAATCCCACAGGTTCTCTCCCTACAGTAGTTGTGATGGTAGCCCTCTCCATAATGGCTTCCCTTGCGAAGGTCCTCCCCATAGTGGCATATCATATCGACCGGAAGGTCCACCCCTGCCGAATCAAGCATAGCAAAGCCCTCATATACAGAGGCATTCAAAGGGACAGGATGAAGTATGTCAGATTCCCAGTAAATCATTAACGATTTCCTTCTTCAATCAAGAGATGGTCTGGGACCATTTTCATCTTCTGAACTGCCCCAGAACAACCCACATGACAATTCAATACCTACCGGCCCCACGGCCCCTGACCACACTATCAGTGAGTGTCTCAGTTGGTCTGACCAGGTAGAGGAATCACTAGAGGAATATTATTCTAACATGTTGCACATGAGAAAACGAATGTCCATAGATGATATCCTAGTTATGATTTGGCCCACGACCACCTCTCAATTCGACATACCCAAAAAGTTGTCAGAAGAATCTGTGCATGACATCTACTCCAATATGTGGACAACCCTCTTCCGGCTGAAATCAAGTTTTCTTCCCTACAATGGGTATGTATATCACGTTAAGAAAATAGGAGATCTACTACGTCACATTGACCTGGAAGCTCTTCCTATGGTGTGGCAACCGCGACCGGAGAGGCATAAAGGAAACATGGAGTTAGCCTGCCTCCATGCACTGCACCAGCTACACCACCTCATTTGAAACACTCTGATGGGATTTTATATCAAAGGATAGGGAGAATATGTAGCTCTGCATTTCACACTGCTCCCCGCCTAGAAGAACCCATTTGGCATAGTATCTTGCAACTTTATCACAGAAATACAATGATCGAGTGGTCTCCATGTTCGTGAAAGGCGAAACACCTAGCAGAGACAGGCATTGAGTAAGTCCTAGAAACGTCAGGCCTGACGGGAAGAAGCCATTCACGAACTCATGAAATAGGCCACCAAAAGCATACAAGAAGCCTCTCACCTAAGAGAGGCCAATCAGAAATCATTTCTTGCCTCCCATGAAGGGATTGATTCACAGGGTGACTCGACATCAAATCCAGTTCACCCCCGAATGGGGGTACACAAGATCAGGCAGGTAGCGAAAGCTGTAGCCACAGCCGTAATCCAGGGTCAACCCCAACCAGCAGGGCTGGGGGAATTTTTAATGACAAATGTCCCCATAAGACCAACAAAAATGGGAAAAGACTCAATGTCTAGGGAATGGAGCCAACCTCAGCCTGCAGGGCGGGGGGCATTTTTACCACCTCAACAACAACCTCCCCCATGAGAATTAGTATTTTCTCTTCTAGGGAGGATGGTTAGAAGTGGAGGTTCCTGCCCTATCCCATCCATTGAATCATCATCCCCTTCAAGAGTGAGGCATATTGTAAGGTCGCATCAAAGGACTCTCTGCATCACCCTCCATGAAAGAGACCGAAAGCAATACCGGGACTGGAAGGGGAGAACCATTAGAAAGCACGGGAGATCCTCTTCCTATCTGGATGATGAAATCTCCACCACCCCGTGATATGAATCCATCAATGCCATAAAGGTTAACCCCATGGGTGACACCAGAGATGATGAAAATCTGGATGGATCTAGAGACGTTGGTTCTAGTCAGGCTGTGACTCACAACAAACCACCAGGTGTGCTCAATCGGAACCAGAGGGCCGCCCAAAATATGGTCGCCCCTCCAGATAACCCTCCTCTACTTACCCTGCGAGCTTCTAACAAGGATAAGAACAAAGGATTGGTTACCCTTAACCCATCCCTTCATCTTGATAAAAATGAGCCACTTATACTCGATGAGAGATTCGCTCGACGGGAAGAGGAAATGATAGAATTGAGGCAGCTTTACGCCGAGCTACTCCAGATGAACCGTCTTATGGAAGGCGTTTCCCAAGAAGAGCCACACCTTGAAATCCGAGTAAGTGCACCTCAAAGACCAATGTTTTCCCCGATAAACGAAGTGTGGTCAGGGATCCCACTGAATGAGTTTTTTGGACCATCCAACTACCTGAATATGGATCTGGATGAATACGAAGACTACCCTCCACTCCCGAAGAAACTTGAGAGATTGCGTCTAAACCCTCCAAAGGTGTCACAAACGACATTCGCACCTTTGGTGGTGGCCAATCCAGATCCTCAGGAAATGCCTCGGGCTACACCTGCCCATGGACGAGCCTAACAGGATGTAAACCAGGGACTCACCCACACTATTGAGGCACTAACAGCTCGATTAGAAGCAATGGAAGGTCAACACACTCTAATACAGCTTGAGTAAAATCCCTACCTAGATTGGGTGAGCAACACTCCTCCACCCAATTTTGTGAGCCCTGTATTCCCTATCTTCAATGGTTCAGGCGATCTGAAACCGCAATTGATGCACTACGCTTCGTATTGAGACCCTATGATGGGAACTTCGGAACATCAAGAAGAAGAGAAATTCAGATGTTTCGTACAGACCATGCAACGATCTGCCTTTGTCTAGTATACAAATCTACCAGATCAGTAAATAAAAAGTTATGACCTTTGATAGTAGTTCTTGTTCCACTTAATCTCAACGCCACCAAAGAAAACGGTCAGTGACCTCATGAATTGCAAACCGAGGAAGAATGAGAGGGTCTCGGATTTCATCGCTAGATGAAAGAGTCTGACCTACTCTCTGAACATACCAATGTCCCAAGATGAGATGTTGTCCATATGGATCGATAACCTTCGAGATGAGATGAAAACACCACTCATACCGGTAGAGTGAAACACTAGGTTCCACAATCTCTCTGCCATTGCTCAGAGAATTGACGACTCTCTATAGTGGATTAATCTGAAGTCCCGATTAGCCTCACAGGCTCTTGCAAAGTGAACCATTAGAGCTGAAGCGTCCTCTGTCATGCTCAAACTAGCCCTTGTGCCTACTCCACTACCTAGGCCACCACCAATTTTTCATGGCCCCCCTCAATATTAATGTCCACCTCTTCCAAAGAAAGATGACCAGAGAGGATTGAAGCAGAACTAGTTTGAAGAATGGAGACACAAAGTATACTCGTTATGAGAGGAACAAGTCTGTGGCTATTTCATCACCGCAATAAATTGCAACTTGCTCCGCCACCCAGATCCAAGGAAGCCCGATGAAATTGGCCACAATGAAATTCCATATTACTGTCCCTACCATCGAATGTTAGGGCACAATATCTAGGAATGATTCATCTTAAAAGACCTCCTTCAAAGGATGGTAGACTCCGGGAAGGTTGGGCTGGGACCACCCCCGTCACATGTGATGTATATATTTCTACCACTTACTCCGACAAATGGTAGGTGTGGCAGGAAGTCACCAGCAAGAAGGGGAAGAAAATTGATGGCTAGATGACTCGGAAGACTTTCAATCGAGCTCAGGGCATACTATGAACTCAATTACAATAGCTAGTGTTGCCGCCAACAACCCCTAATTCCATACAGCCGACAATATCGGCCTCACAACCCTCCAGGAGCCGGTCATCCAGGCATTATCAAAAAGGGAGGAGACAAGCACAAGAGGAATAGTCCGTAACGAGGGAAAAGTTATCCCCAACACTGTCAGACTTTATTCCCTCAAACATTGAACCACGGGAATCGAACCACAAAACAACACCATCAGGTACAACCGACCATGTTGATATGTCATAGGATGAGGAGCTAATGTTTGGTTCCATAAACTTCATCTATCTAATGGAATCATTACCTGACAAAGGGTATGGTTACAAACCTATGTTCCCGACAAAAGGGGTCGAGAGGAGGAATCATAGAAGCAGGGTATACTAGAGGAGACACAGTCGCGCCCGAAACCAACCCTATGGTTTTACCCTAACCGAATCCATTAATATCGTGGAAACCCATGGGTGATCCCTTCAACGGACTCAATATAAGAAAGAATATCCCTCCACTTCCACAAGTGGCCACTCTGGCCCTGTCATTCTACAGTACCCATCAGAGGAGGAACAAGTGTCTAGCCTCTTGGTGTGCACAAACAGATCAGTAGATCTGAGTCCCCTGAACGTGGGAACACCGTCGACCTCCAACCCTGTAGCCGGTCCTTCCTCATCACATGCTCCAGCTCCTAAATCACCTGATAAAACTCTAGCACAAATGGATAAGCATCGACCACTAGAGTAGAAATACAATATCCCTAAGTATCTGGCATCAGTACCAGCCGAGCTGTCAATCCTGGATGCCCTGAGATTGTCCACAAATCTTAGAGAGGTGCTTATTGAAGCCTTGCTCAACCCCTAATAGTTTCAAGCGGAGTAAGCTACCACCGAGATTTACTGGATAGAGACTGGCCCGGCTGAATACGACGTGGTGATTTGCTTCACCAATCATGATGATGATGCCATCATGCAAGGACATATCAAACCACTGTATGTGTCTGGTACATTGAATGATGTTGATATTTTCAAAGCCTTTATTGAAAACGGATCTGGAGTTAACCTCCATCCCCTATGAACACTTCGCAAGTTGGGCTATAGTGAGGATGATCTAATACCCTCATAGAAATCATTGTTGGGTTACGAAAAGAATGAACATATTACAATGGGACAATTCATGCTAAAAACCCATTTTGGTGACCTTGTGGCCTACTCGGAATTTTTGGTGGTCCGGCAGAACACAACATTCAATTCCCTGCTGGGAGGGTCATGTCTCTATAAGCACATGGCCATTCCTTCATCCTACCACTAGTGTATTAAGTATTGCGTCAACTGGCAAAGTGGAACATTACATGCTGACAAGGCCCATTTCGAACTCTTCGAGTCACACTAAATTGATGTTGGGTTTTATGAGAAAAATAAAAAAGAAGCCTTAACTTGATGATATTGATTGTATCCCTTATCCAAATGGTCTTGAAATGGTTCCTAATGACCCCCTCATGCAGCTTGGGGGAGACTATGTACTGGCCATCAACCATGTTGAGAGCAGGGGTTTATGTCCAGACAAAAACTCCACTGTCCTCATGACTTCATCCATAATGGCCATGTGTGACAATGCAGAAACGTCTGATAACCCTTGATTTGGGGGCATATACTTGAGCGAGGACGCGCACAACACCTTGCCTCCGGACCCCAAAGATCTCATGCTGGGAACTCTCCCCCCATCAGATCAATATGACGAGAATGTAGGGAAGAGGAGTAGGAAGATCTCAGGGATGCACCTCCTGCATTGGAGGATGGTATCTCCACCACTATGGACGAGCTCAGGGAAATAAACATGGGTTCTGAGGAAGACCTAAGGCCCACCCTCATTAGTACACCCACGTCTCCCGAAGAGAACGAGGTATATACCTCCTTCCTGAAGCAACACCGGGATGGTTTTGCCATGAATTACACAAAAATTCCAGGACTCGATCCCAATGTGGTGACCCACCACTTAGGTCTTCTAGAAGACCACCGGGCCTATAAAAAATCTTCCATAAGAATGAACCCCTCACATGCTGCCAAAATAGAGGCTGAAGTCGATAATATTATTATAGTAGGATTCATTCGGGAGGTCTAGTACCCCATCTGGTTGGCCAACATTGTCCCCGTCAAGAAAAAAGAATGGAAAAATCAACATCTGCATCGATTTCAGAGATCTCAATCGGTATTGTCTGAAAGATGATTTCCCGATCCCAATTACCGAGTTATTAATCGACACAATGACCGTGTATGAGGATCTCTCTTTCATGGATGGTTATTCTGGGTAAAATCAAATAAAGATGGCCCGAGAAGATGAAGAATCCACTTCCTTTAGAGCCCATCAAGAAATATTATATTACAGGTTAATTACCTTTGGTCTCAAGAACGCCGGCACCACATATCAATGCGCCATGCATTTTATATTTAAATCATTCCTGGGGAGATTCATCAAATTATACGTGGATGACTTGGTGGTCAAATCAAGACAGTGCTCAGATCACTTGTCAGACCATGAAATCGTCTTCAAACAACTTAGACAGCATATCCTGAAGATTAATCGCTTGAAATGCACCTTCGGGGCCACCTTAGGGAAATTCCTTGGCTTTATCTTATGCCATCATGGCATCAAAGTCGACCTTGAAAAGACAAAGTCTATCCTTGGATTACCACCTCCTCGCAGTCTCACTGAGTTGATAGGATTCCAAGGACACCTGGCATATATTAGGTAGTTCA
This sequence comes from Viscum album, assembly GCA_963277665.1. Lineage (NCBI taxonomy): Eukaryota > Viridiplantae > Streptophyta > Magnoliopsida > Santalales > Viscaceae > Viscum > Viscum album. The sequence continues at coordinate 1,402,270,902 of OY728120.1, read as the reverse complement.
TAGCCAACATGGTAGGGAAATGTTTTCCCTCCACCAGTTTAATGAAAAGAGATTTACGCACCAATGGATAGATAACTACCAAGAGGCATTCGATAGCCTGAATAATTACCTCTTAAACCCACCGGTTCTCATGACCCTAGTTGAAGGAAGACCTCTCATCCTTTACGTGATGGCCCCAGAGCGGTCGTTGGGAGCCTTCCTCGCATAGAAAAATGACGTCGGCAGTGAAAACAGTTTCTATTACCTCAGCCAAACCAAGATCAATGCTGAAACTCGATACTCAAACATCGAGCAGAGTTGTCTGGCCTTGGTCTTCGCAGTTCAAAAATTTCAACATTATCTACAACATCATGAAGTCTATTTGTTCTCACATAGTAAGACGCTCAAGTACATCCTTAGCCGCTCGATGCTGACCGGGCACCTATACTAATGGGCAGTCATCCTGTAACAGATTGACATCTGGTTTATGCCTTAGAAATCCATCAAACTCCACGCGTTAGCTTATTTTCTAGAAGAAAAAACCTCAACGGGGACCACTGTACTAGACGTCTAATTACCTAATGAATACATATTCTCGGTTCAAGAGTGGCTCCCAACCTGGTAAATGTACTTCGAAGATGCATCCCGAATCCCGATAGGGAAAAGGATGGAGGATCCAAAATTTAACAAGGTGGTTTTGGGGATAATACTTATGTCCCCAGAAAAGGCAGTCTTTCCATATTCCTTCCTCCAATCAAAAGGATGTAAGAACATTGAGGCAGAATATCAAGCCCTCATTGCAGGCCTGGATCTCTCACTCCAGGCCCAAGTACATCACCGTAGGGTAAAAAGCGACTCAGAACTGGTCATCAATCAAGTTAGTGGTGACTATGCTATTAAAAATGAGGAGATGATTCCCCTATTTTTCCATGTCTGATGGTTAATAGTGGAATTCCCCACAGAACCAACATTGACCATTTATTCCCAGGTCTCAGAATTCCCAGTTCGATGCATTAGCTAATGCGGCCATAGGCCTAGCTGACCTAGACTGGGATAAAACAGTTGTCAGTATTGTTCATCGTAGAATGGTATTTCCATTTGTTCAGACTAAGACGGAAGAAATCAATGAATTCGGTCCTGTCCCTGAGCCATACGCTCCTACCACAGGCTGGATGACCCCCATTGAAAACTACCTTCAACGGGGATAACTTCTATCAGACAGGGTTGAAATAGAGAAAATATTGAGAAGGGAAATCAACATTGTCCTATATGGCGGCACGAGTCAGCAAGAGTTCCTCTACAAATGAGGCCTCGATGGAGTCCTCCTCAGATGCATTAATGGAGAAGAAATCGTTGCCATCATGACTGAAGTGCATGCCAGAGTATGTGGGGAACACCAGTCAGTGTCTATACTTTCCCATCAGGTTTGAAGGCTTGGGTACTATTGGCCCACCATGGCACGAGATTGAGATAACTTTACCACAAAATGTCACTCATGCCAAATTCATGCCAACTTCATACACCAACCCCTAGAGTTACTCTATCAGGCTATGTACTCCTGGCCATTTTCCATCTGGGGAATGGACATCGTGGGACTATATCCTCCTGCCACGGCCAAACAACTGAAGTATATCCTCATAGTAACTGACTTCTTTTCTAAATGGGCAGAAACTGTACCCCTTAAGGATGTTGGTGCAAGAAACATTTTCAGCTTTGGAAAAAACAATATTATCACCAGATTTGGCATCCCTCATACCATACTGACAAATATCGACACCAATTTCTTCTATGCTGAGTTGGAGAAACTATACCATGAATATGGTATCAAAGCTAACCACTCATCCCACTACCATGCAGCGACCAATGGACAGATAGAGGCTTTCAACAAGACTATGTCCATCATTTTCTAGAAAATGGTGGACAATGACAAGAAATAATGGCCAGATAAACTTTTTCATGCATTGTGGGCTTATCGAACCAAAATCTGCACTGCTACATGGGCTACTCCATACTCATTAGTATATAGGATAGAAGCGGTCCTGCCCATTGAGCCCCAATTTCCCTCGCTCCAAGTTTCCATTTGTAATAAGTTATCCAACGATGAGAAATCATAAAAATATCTAGGTGAATTGGAACAACTGGATGAGAAGCAGTTGCACACTTTGCACCATCTGGAAGTATATCAGAACCGGATCGCACGAGCCTTCAATAAAAAGGATCATATTCAGTCTTTCTTGGATGTAGAATTGGTGTTGGTCCTTCAGACCCCAATGATACCCAGAATGAAGCCTCCAAAGCTGGAGCCCAAGTGGGAGGGACCATATTTTATATAAAATGTCTACTCCAATAGAGCATATTCCTTGATCTCCATGGATGGGAAGTTAACTACCGCTCCTACAAATGCGATATTTCTGAATAAGTATTTCACATAATCAAAAAGAGTTTTCTTCTGAGCTGTAGGACATTAAACGGCCAAGCGCCAACAGTCCAAACTCTATGACCCTAAACTAAGAGTACCTCGTCCTCACCGCATGATGTTAAACTACCTGGACTTTCATAGAACTACATACGGCTTGACTCTTGCACTTGCAGGATACGTAGTGATGCCAAGATCCCCATTCCTGGCCTATCTGTCCCCAAATAAATTTAAAAATTCCCTTTCCCCCCGTGTATGGACCAACCCTACATGAGGTGTATTCCTCATCCTTACCGCACGACGTTAAACTGCATGGATAAGAAGGATTACAAATGCCCTCTTCCCCCTCGTGTACAGACCAACCCTGCACGGGGTGTACCCATTCTAGAGAACTACGTACGACTTGATTCCTACCGTTGCAGGATATGTAGTGATTCCAGGATCCCCCATCCTGGCCCAACCATCCCCAAATAAATTTAAAAGTGCCCTTCCCCCCCCCCCCCCCCGTGTACGAACCAACCCTACACGGGGTGTATTCCTTGTCCTTACTGCACAACGCTAAACTTCATGGATAAGAAGGATTAAAAATTCCCTCTTCCCCCCGTGTATGGACCAACCCTTCAAAGGGTGTACCCATTCCAGATAACTACATAGAGCTTGATTCCTTCACTCACAGGATACGTAGTGAAGCCAGGATCCCCCATCTAGGCCTAGCCACCCCCAAATAAATTTAAAAATTCCCTTTCCCCCTGTGTATGGACCAAAACTACACGTGGTGTATTCCACGTCCTTACCACACAACGTTAAACTGCATGGATAAGAAGGACTAAAAATTCCCTTACACGGGGTGTACCCATTTTAGAGAACTACATACGGCCTGATTCCTTCCCTTGGAGGATACATAGTGATGCCAGGATCCTCCATGCTGGCCCAGCCACCCCTGAATGAAGATTTAAAAATGCCCTTTCCCCCCATGTATGGAGAAGACCTGCATAGGGTGTATTATCTTTTAAAGAACTACATACAACATGATTCCTGCCCTCACAGGATACGTAGTGATGCCAGGATCCCCCATCCTAGACCAGCCATCCCCAAATGAAGAAAAAAATTCCCTCCTATCCCCCCCCCCCCGCGTGTAAGGACCATACCTGCATGGGGTGTGTTCCTTGTCCTTGCCGCACGACTTTAGGCTTCACGGATAAGAAAAATAAATATGCTCCTTCCCCCCGTGTAAGGACCAAACATATGTGGGGTGTGCTCCAAAAAGAACTATGTGTGGCCAGATTTCTTCCCCCGTAGGATATGTAGAGATTCCAGGATCTTATCTCCTAGCCCAGCTGCTGAGTAAAGAAAATACATGAATATATACCTCTCGTCCTCACCACACGACATTAAACTGCATGGAATTTGTCCTCACCGTAGGACGTGAAACTGCACGGACTTCGTCCTCACCACACGACGTTAAACTGCACGGACTTCATCGCGACCCACCCAAGATATATGGTGAAACAAGATGGGAATACTTCTGGCTCATTTGGATACATCCTCTCCATACATCAGACTCCACGACCTGGATAATTGTGGATCTTCATAACCATTCATGGCCATCGGAAGTGGTAAGTCCTCGACCCGTGGACACCTTTGCATGACTTTTCATACCATTCCTTCAGCGGTGCTGCATATTGATAGCCCCTGGCCCATCTACCAAAGGCAAGATTTCCTCAGGCGGTACTCTTCATATCTCCGTACGCTTACCGGCCTCAAGGCCCCCATATTGTATCTCCCAATACAAAAATTTATGGAGTAGTGGTTTACAAGTTCATTCCCCTCTCACATCCAAACATTACCAAGGTATCCCTACCTGGTCAGCCTATGTATCCGCCTGTGGTTTTCATGATGATATGCATCTACAAGCATAAAGTCAGGGCTAGGCTGCTTGGAATCGACAGACAATTGTGGTGAAGATGTTTCTTGTATTCTTGAACACCATTATCCCCATAAGTCGAACTCTGTACTGTGAGAAATCGAAATCCTTATAATCATTCATGTCCATTGGAAGCGGAATGTTATTCACCCGTGGGAAACTTTGCATGACTATGCATACCATTCCCTCAGCGGCCCTGCATATTGATAGCCCTTGGCCCGTCTACCAAAGGCAATATTTCATCGAGCGGTACTTATCCTAGACCCGTACACTTACTAGCCTCAGAGCCCCCTTACCATACCTCATGATCCGAGAACCCCCAGAGTTACATCTTAAACCTTCATTCCCTCACACCTGTTCAAAGTATATAAGATCCTCTTAACTGAGTTTCCTTCTCGGTAATTGTAGCAATAGTCACCCATTGTTCTGAATTCTACGACCGTTAAACTAAGAGTACTTCGTCATTTCCGCACGACGTTAAACTGCACGGAGTTAAGGTATACCCCATGTGCAGTATAAATCGGTGTGGTGAACTCTTCATGTTTTAACAGCAACGACGGACGAACATCCCCGACATATCCAGATATTTCCTTACCCAACGACAGACATCGTGTCTCGGGCAATCGCGGATCTTCATAATCATTCATGGCCATCGAAAATGGAAATTTATCAACCTGGGGATACCTTTGCATGAATATCTATACTATTCCCTCTACGACTATGCATATTGATAACCTTTGGCCCATCTACTAAAGGAAAGATTTACTCGGGCGACACTGTTCCTAGCCCCGTATGCTTACCGGCCTCAGAGCCCCCATATCATCTCTCCTGATACAAGAATCCCTGGAACCATGATTTACACCTTCAACCACTCTCCAAATCTTGGACATGATGAGATATTCAAGGCCAGCTACATTCTTATCCAGAGTGTCCATTGAAATTATGTCCTTACCGCATGACGATTAAAACTGCACGGAATATGTCTTTGCCGCTTGTCGTGAAACTGCATAGACCAAGCATTAAGCATCCAAGGAAATGCCTCCAATTTCAATAATTTTCATGGATTTAAAAATTCCCCATGTCCTCACCGCATTATGTTTAACTGCACGGATCTCATCCTTACCGCATGACATTAAACTACACGAGATTTAAAATTCCTTCATCCTTACCGGATGATGGTAAACTGCACAGTCGAACCTATCATGGGATCAGTCAGGAATAGAGGGTTTCCTCTGTCACTCAGTGCATGAGCTAAAGATGCACAAACCACCGTCTCCCACTAACAAGAGAAGGGGTGACTTCACCCATTCCCGGGAAATTTATCCCAGATGTTTCCCCAATATCTAGGCACCATCTCCCCCATCCCGTCTACCAAAATAATGATTTCCTTAGGCAATGCTTCTCTCTATATGTCTCTTGGCCTCTCAGTCCCCATATCCATCCGGGGATTCAGAAACCCTCTGAGCTGCAGTTTACCAACCTCTTTCACAACCCTTCTAGAATATGCTAGAGTTTCTCTGACTAGATTACCGAGAACCAAGAGAAGTCATTCCATTTTAAAGAATGTCCCAGCTGCATGACTTTAAACTGTGCCAAGCCCCAACCATCCTTTACGATAACTAAATGTGTTGGACAGGGACCTTTTGTCCACACTCCTGATTAATACAGATGGTCCCAAACCCTTTCAGATGTCACAGACCCTTTCCAAGACACCCCAGGTGGTTTTTCATTTTTCCAAGCCACCCATGGTGGTTTCCATAATCCGGACTTCCACAGAGTCCTCGGGCCATCATAAATCGACAATCATTGACTTAAGGACACCTTTTCACAACTCTGCATACCATCCCCTCAGGGGCTCTACATATTGATTTCCCCTGGCCCGTCTAACAATGGCATGTATTCCTTAGGTGATAATTTTCCTACCTCTGCACGCTGATACGACTCCCATGCCTTGAGACATGCCCTGCATGTTGCCCAAATCTAAACAAGATCCCCCATGTGCGTCTGAAAGATATTGAGACAAATTTTATTCAATAAAACCTTTTCGGGGCCCTCACTCCACAATATATGGTCAAATATGGTTGACCTAAAACATTAGTAATGATAGTCTTGTCGGTGAGACTTTAAACCACTCACAAAAAAAGGTGCAAAGCCCGTTAAGCCGAAAACCTGAAAATGTCGACCTAAGAAAAATTTGATCCATACCCGCTGGGTCAACACCAAATGGACCCAGGTAAAATTAGGGTATTGAAGGAAAAGACAAAAAAAATTTGTAGGGTTTTTCTACAAAACCATTGAAAAAGTCAAACTATGCTCGCTAAGTCCCTTGGATCAGGAAAACATTAGAACATTTTCCAATCACTCATCGATTTTCAGGACTAGTATACATCGGAATAGCCTCCTCTTCATTTCGATCGGACCCCATTCCGATGGAGGGAATTTGTAGGGTCCTAAAAATTCAACAAGGGGGAAATCCAATTACCCCAAGACCTGGTAAAGGACCGAACCGATACACGTATTGGCTCCCAGCAATACTACGCAGCCAGTTCAGAGAACTGTAATTCCGCAGAACAACGTCGTCCGCGAAACAGAGGAAAGACCCCCGACGCGGGCGCGAATCAGGACGGACGCCAGGCCAATCCACTGCCGAGAACCACACCAACCGACCCCTGTCGCACGCACACCGTCATTCGCTAAATGGAGGCAGAAGTTGTATGTGGCTGCGAATGTCATCATTCACAAAATAGAGGCGGAGTGGTGCATGACTGCAGAGCAATTCCACGAAACTAGGTTCAATAAATATCGGTTGAACGAGTCATACACATGCGATGATTTTTGTAGGGTCTTGTAAAATTCGCAATGGAGAATGATAATACCCTCAATTCAAGAAAGGTTTCTACCCAATTTCCCTCATGTAATTGGGAAAAATTGTGGAGAAAACCCAAGAAATCGGCAAAGGATAGGTCGGTCCGCGTACCGGTCCAATATAGATGGTACGTGGCCGGTTTCGTACGCTTCCCCCTCCGCGGACCACTGTCATTCGCAGAACAGAGGCGGGAACCCTCCGCGAGCGCGAAGCCAGATGGGCGCAAGGTCGGTCACCCATCATGAACTGACCCGACCACAAACTGTGTCCACCGTCCCGGACCACGTATGTTGTCGTTCGCGGAATAGAGGCAGGAACCCTCCACGGGCATGAAGCAGGATGGGCGCAAGGCCGCTCCACCATCATGAACTGACCTGGCCGCGAACCGCATCAACCGTCCTGGACCACGTACGTTGTCGTTTGCAGAACAGATGCGGAGCCCTGGACTTCCGCGAAGCACTCCCCGAAATAGTTTGGTTCGCGGCGAAGGTGCATTCAATGTCCCCCGCGAAGTGGATTGACCAGGTCATCCGTAAACCTGGTTTTCTATCATGGGCCTCCGCAAAAGGTTCTGGATGACCACAGATGCATATCATTCCCCACTCAATAAAAGGACATCTAGGGGGAGAATAAAAGGATCGACCAGAGACGGGTGGAAGGATTTTGGAGGAAGGAGCATAGGATTTTTCAAACATCAAAGTTTCTATTCACAAACCAGAACAGGTATGAAGCTAGAAATGAATTAATAAGGAACCAAAAATGCATAAAAATTTGGTGAATCGTGAACTTAAAATCAAAAATAAAAGAAGACCGTCAACCATGGACCCTCCGCGGATGCACTCCTGCAATCTAGAGAGTTTATGCCCCTTTTTTGATCTGGCGTACCGCGTAGCACCCTCCTAGATGGGAAAATCCCTGACCGATGAACCCCCATCTGGCGTCGCCATTGTCCGTCGTTGCACGTGTGGACTCCCCTGTGGACCATCCTAGTACGTGGGATGAACTTGAAACCGCGTACAGCCCTGGTACGCGGGGTTCCTATAAATCAGTGTACCAACCTGGTATGCGGATGGCCTCTCCAACCGTGTAGCATGCCCTATGTGAATGGTGCCACTCCTCATACACTTGTGAGGCCCGCCAAATCCTTCAGTGTTCCAATTCCCCATGTCAGAAAAACTCCTTCCAATTCGGCCTGATTGTTCACAGCCCCCTCATTGGCCCATTCATCGGCCCCGAGCCAAGGCCTCCACCGAATCCACAAGACCCATAAGATGAATCCTTCATGCACATTAGCATGCCACCTTGTGTTCACATACCCACTGTAAGCAAGGGAAAATGGGTTTCTCCGACCCTTGAGAAGATTCCCGAAGCATTCCTCAGTTCACATTCCCACGGTAATGCAGGGTTCGAGCCCAGAGTCTCCTTTCTACCTCTCTACTTTCTAGATTGGGGGACCTCGCTTCCATTTCCCTTAAACTCCGGAGGTGAGCACTTCTCCCCTCTTCTGGGAGTGAACAGGCTGCCTCCATGGTGTAATCCCCTAGCCTTTCGTGTGGGAGGTAGCACCCATGCACCTCCGTACTTCCCCGGTGCCAAGGGCCAGGAGGGGACATGGACACATAGGTACCCTTTCCCTCTCCCGATACACTTTTTCACCATCAGGCCTCCATTGTAGAGTAAGTACCGAATTCTCGGGTTACTCCATGTGTAAACCCTACTCTACTTCCCACGGACGCACATTTCATGATGTGATCATCAGGTCTCGAATGCCTCTTGTTTCTCACACCAAGAATGACTCACGTGGGCTTAGAGTAATCATCAACCCCAGACCCCACCTCATGTAAACTACGAGGATTTTGATCCATGTCAAGGAATGGTACATAGGAAGCCTCCACAAGGTTGAAGCCCACCACCCGGCCGTTTCGACCCCCTTCACGTCGGTTCATCCTTCATCACACATGATTTTAAACTGTACTCCTAAACTACGTGGACTTTGATCCCTATCTCCTAGGTTGGTATATAGGAAGTCTCTCCGAGGTTCAATCCCAACAACCGGTCGTTATTACCACCTTTACCTCGGTTCCCCAACTCATTGGGACACCTTAGAGTGTATGACCCGATCATTTATCCCGCATGATGTTAAACTGCACTACCAAACTACGTGGATTCTGATTCCTCTCATGAGGATACGTAGAAAGACCATATCACAGGTTCCATCCAAATGCTCAAGTCGTTATCTATCCCCCTGGATGATAATAAACTCCAGAGCGCCTGATTATAGGGCTTCAAAACAATGTCCTCTCAATGAATCCAAACTCCTCGGAGTCATTAATCCTATAAGGGATGGTAAAACTCGGACCTAAACGATTCTGAATCCATGCGTTCAGGTGACCATTTCCAACAAGGATTAATCCATGGATACTATTCTTGGGTATAAATCAAAGATTCGCAAACATATGAATATGTCTTAAATCTATAAGAGGGTCCCGGAACAGGCAATAATTCCCCCAAAAAGGTGCAATGAGCCCAACTTCCCATCCTCTCGACCAATGTGAGTTCTTTAGTGTCTCTGGCCAAATCACCCAATGAACACCTGCCTTTGGAAAGCAGGTCCACATATCATTAGATGTAGAACCGTTGGGCGTTTTGAACCGACCCGAAACAGTGCAATAGTTCATTTTGTCCTTCTATCCCTTAAAACACCCATCTTCCGTGGGCAGGAGTGTTTATTTGGCTGGGATTGACCATGACTAATATTCTTCCATCATTTCCATACCCTAATGTTTTGGGGAGAGCCTTATCCTATTCCTTGTTTCGCACACCGAGAATATCTTAAGTCATTTTAAAAGCTTTGGTAGAGAAATACATGTATAAAGTGTCATGTATCTATGGTCCGAGCCCTATGGCCTTAAACAAAGATAACCATAGTCGTCACTACAAGACGTTAAACAACGAACTAGCTAAAACATCCCATATTAGATCCCTCAACCTTTTTGGCCTCCTGGCCCAAATTCTCCTTTAGTATAGTGTAGTGTGGTATGGGATTATGTCCTCATTCACCTCGGGTTACTCTCTATGTCGTACACATTCCTTATCGATATACCTTTCCCCTATTAGAATCCTTTCGGCATGACGTAAAAAAACATATCATCTTCGTGAACTATGGGTGAATTGATTCCCATCCTTATGGGATACGTAGGACATCCCATATATTTAGTCATCGGGTCCAACACTATTTCTTAGAAACCTCCTCATCATTCTGGTCCCCCTGGCCTGAGTTCCTTTGGAAGAGGTATGTGGTGCGGTATGGGATTAAATACTCATTCACGTAGGGTTTGTAACAACCACACCACATACCTATCCCTCTTTTGAGATCTTCCTCCCCCAGTTTTACACTCCTCTTTTTGAGCTAGATGCTCTTGAGTTGGGCCCCTTGGACCTCTTTTGCAGTTAACTATTGTTCCTAGGAGCACTCTGGCTCAGGACCTAAGTGTTGCATTCTACATAGATGTGTTATCTTTAATTTTCATGCTTTATGTTCCCCTTCATTTGGGCTTTAATAATATTTCAAATTTGAAAGGATCCCCGAGTGACATGGATGCTAGGCCCCAGTGCTCTCTTACCACCATGGGCTAACTTCTCTGATAATTTTGAACAATAAATTGATAAAAGTCCCACATTGTGAATATGTCTAGCAGTCAACACTCATTTGTTGTTCCCATTTCAGGTCACCTGATATGTATTCTGTGTTTCATACATGGTAAAAAACAATCCTCCATCATCACAACATGCCCCGTAAAGTCTTAAATATTGGTTGCACAATTCACATCCTTTCCCACTCCATCATGTCTAAGTGTAATTTCAACACTCTTGGTGTTATCCCACGGTGCACGTTTACGCATTTGGGAGACAAATCCACCATGATGCGTCATTTGGGGCTCCATATCATTTTCCCATTTTCATGTACTCCATGTGTTTCAAATACCTTATCCTCCCTTGTTTCCCACATCGAGCATAGGTCATGTGGTCTTAGGGATTTTTCCATGGTTTTCACCAGTTTAGAAGAGTCTCACATCTCTAGGGTTTGAGATCTATGACCTTAAACTAAGATATCTCTATGTCCTATTGGAATGGTGTAAGAACCATATATCCTAAAATAATGTACAACTTGATTCCCATCCACATGGGATACATATGAGCACTTGGGCATCTCGTCTTTGAGTCTATCTCATGTTCCACTAATTACATCTTAGGTTCAGCCTTTTGGCCCTGACATCCGCAGGACTGCGTGGGGTGTCATGTATGGTCATATGTCCCCATTCATGTCAGGTTTGAAATTTCCACTCCATGTAATCCATTTTTGGGAGCTTGTCTCTCAGTCCTATTGTCCTAGATGATGTTAAACTACACCCTCAAAACAATGTATAGCTTGATTCCCATCCTCATGGGACATGTAGGAACACCAAGATGCTTCTTTCATGTGTCCATCCCTATATTCTCTAACCTTTTCTGGCCCCTCTCCATAGATTTCTTCCCAATAATTGTGTGTGGTGTGGTGTGGACCTTTTAATCATTCACACTGGGTATGCATTATCCCGCCATTCACATTTACCCCCAAAACATATTTTCTTCTATACATGTCCAAGACATATGACTTCACACAATGCTTACTAGTCCCACATAACATTAAACTATTGTGTCTTTTCTATAAGTCGTTAAAATGGAGGGGTTGGTCCTATCATACGACCCTATACAATGACATTATCGTCTTGGCCACATGAAGAAAAATAACACTACATTGTGATGTCCTCACTTGAGGGGATATCAGGTTTGGTAGTGGTTATCCACCATACCATTTTTCAATGCCTGCATACGACATGATTCATGTAGTGATGCCTAGATTCTCTATCCTAAGATTATCGTTTCACAAAAAACACACATCTATATTAAAGGAATAATAGGATCTATAGAATTCCAATTCTTATGGTGCATGGCCATGACCCACAGTACAATATTGTCCTTGGAATTGGTACCCTACCATGCCACTTCTAGAACTATGTGAAACTTAATCCTTACCACAATATGGTACGTAGGAAATCCCAAACAATTTTCCTCAGACCCATTCGACTTTCATTCTTAGCCCCTCGACCTAAAACATCCCCAGGGAGCATATGGTGATATGAACTTCTACTGTTCTCATTCATGTCATGTTTTATAATTATCGAACCATGTGTCTTCCTCATTAGTTTCCATATATGGTCCTAACACTAAGTCCTTAAAAAAAGATCTATCTTCATCCTTGCTGTAACATGTAAAACTGCATGAAATTTCTATAAAAATGTGTGGCTTGATTTCCATGCTCATGGGTTACGTATAAATGCCTAGACATTATGTTCATGGGTCTAGTCCAAGGAATATTAAACAATTCCCCCTTCTTTTGGCCCCTAGGCCCGATCTTTTTGGGTGTATGTTGTGTTCTGAATACCTATGGGGTTCTCGTTCATGATAGGTTTGGTAACGACCATACCAGGATTCTCACTTTTCCCTTCCTAACCTAGTTCGAGTTTTACTACCATGAAATAAGATCCTCCCACAAGAACTACTCATCGGGTTTGGCTGATTTTCTACCTTTCACCCATTACATTAAACCAGGTACCCTATTAATGGTCCACTATACAACCTTAAGATAAGAGCTTGTTACCCCAAGACCCTTGTCCTTGGAAAAGGATTTGACTCCCTCTATCATACATGTCTCGTTGGTGTACTCAAATGTGATGTGGAAAAGATCCCAAAGTGTAGAGTTTTGACATTTAAATTCCATCCTTTCATGTCCGCACTTTATGATCCCTTTATTTCGATCTCCATTATCTTCCTCATATGAATAGACCGCCTTTCTGGCCTGGTCTCATACCACATGGGCTCACCTACTGTCTTGGGACAACACCCTGGAAGACCATGGATGACATTTTGTGACAGGACCTGTGTTTCGAACATGGTCAGCGGTCGACCCTCATTTGTCTATCCCAATGATAGGACAACACCAAACAGATGCTGTGTTTTGAACATGGTCAGCATCTATCCAATCTCGTCAAGCAACCATCATTGTGGTCCAGATCTCAAGCCCCATGATTCACACCATTACACTCCCTTATGTTCAAGTGGAATTCCTACACACTTGGTTTTACACCCCCGCATATGATTGAAAGTCCCACAAATACTCCTTGATTCCTATATCGAGCACGAATCATGCGAGATTAGTGGTTTTGGTAGGATGTGTACTAGTGCAGTTGAACCACGCATTCCACTAGCCCAGCATGATGATAAACCATAACCTGATAACTATGTATGGCTTTATTCCCATCCTTATTGGACACGTATGAATACCCGGGAACTTTACCTCATGTCCATCCCAAAGTCAGGATACCTTTGTATTATGCTCAAAATAATCCCACTAGTAACACGTTGTGTGGTATAGACTCTTATGATCCTCATTCACATCAGGATATTTACCACACAACACATTTCCTTTTTTGGGTTACCATGTGCTCAAAGAATGAATTTAATCTATGACCCAACCTAGAACATGTTCAGGATGTCCCATGATAATTATGGGATGCGTCAGATTCTTTTCCAGAGAGGATTTCCCCCAAAATCATTGGTCTCTAACTATGCTATTCTAAAGAAATAATTTTGTATTGATTCAAATTTTAATGGGGTATGTAGCAATGTCCTGACATTTTGCTTCATTCCCAGCCCCAGGTTTGTTAACCCTTCTAGCCCCTCAGCCCTGGTTATGGTCCAAACTCTATGACCCTAAACTTGGAGACTACAGTTGGTGCAACATGACTTTAAACTGTTAGAATCAGTTCATGTAGTATGCATTTAAGGCTATGTGCATCGTACTCACTCTAGGATGTAAAACTTCATGTCTATCATCTGCAATGGTATGATGTAATACTATAAGTCATTCTTGGACATTACCAGAAATGTTCTGTTAGGAAGTAGGAATGATCCCAAATCAGATCGATGCACTCACCTAATGTGTTTCCACCACAATATCATAATTTCAAGAATGTTGGACTCCATTAGAGCAACCCATCACTCCAGCCTCCACCCTTTGGATTCCCTTTATTTGGTTCCGCAACATTTTCCATGCCTGAAGGAAACCCCTAGCTGTATGGATGCTTGATCTATGGCTCACCAACTATCCTGGGATATTGTTTCTGAACGCTAATGGATGGAGTCATGTGTCAGGACCCCTATTTAGAACATTGTCAGGGGTTGACCCTCATTTTCCCCCATTTTAGGCTAACAAAATATGGATACAGTGTTTCGAACATGGTCAATAGTTTTCCTCCATTGTCAAGCCATCCCTAGAGTGTTATGAATTTTGGGTATCTTGATTCACACTATCCACTCCCCTATTTTTTGATTGATTCTATCACCCCTGGTGTTACTCCGTTCATATGCTAGATAATATTGGGAAAACAAAAATTCTATTGTAATGAGAATATCATTCTCCATTCAGGATTCACTCTTTCTTCCCAAAATCCGGGATGGGTTATTCACACTCTGGATTCCAGAAGTCTAGATGACACTCCCACATTCAAATGATGATATTATACGACCATCCCTTGTTTCTCACATCAGGTATGACCCTCATGAGCCTAGGGATCTATTGTTTATTACTTCACGATTGTGGTTAAAATTCATTGAACTAAACATGCACACAAATGATATGTCCATGCAGGCAGTTTTGAATAAAAATAAACAAACAAGAATAGGTTTATGAGTTCTGCCAAAACAGAGCTCTTAAGGATAAGCCTCTTTGGTAGATTACTCCAATGTGGCCACCTTCTGTCTTGTGGCCTCTAGGACTTCCTCCCACCCACTGAGATCCCACTCTTCATCAATAAACACATATCATTACTCATTATACCTAGAATGCGCTCTCACTTGATCAGCTTGGAACTCAATCATTTAGCGATTTGTATGCACTACCAACTCCTGGGAATCTGCCAGCAAGGACCTCAACAATTCAATGAGCTCATAGTGGGTTGTGCTTAATTCCTTTCTTTATTTTTCATTATATTCAATGTTTCTGACTTCTTGCTCAGCCTTAAGAAATTCATGGGTATTATCTGACTCCTTCTGGAACTATGAATTGTTGGAGAATTAACAATTCTCTTGTATTTTCATAGCCATGTAATCATGGATCATTATATGAATACGGTGAGCATCTACCTCTCCAGCACATTGAATGTGTAGTCAGGGGTGAAGCAACCCCATCTATTTTATTCATTCTTCTTGTGGTGGACTAAGAAAGAATTTTATGCACTTACATGCCTTGTGTCATGTCATGTGCCTCTCCTCAGCAGTTTCTGGGTTAGAATAAAATATATCCTCCAGCTCTACAGACCTGTACTCAGGAATAGCATCTAGGAGTTCAGCGGCACAATCATCTTTTGGAATTATTTCTTCTTCATTGACTTCTCCCTCACCAGAATAGGGTTCCAACCTCGTAGAATTATTTACCATGATTAAAGCCTCCGACTCACCTAATACTATGGTGGGGCGAGCTCGATTAGTTGGATCTGTAAGAGTTGATGTAATCACTGATAGGGCTCTTGCAGATCTTCTATACTTGATGGTCTGACAAGCCTCCAGCATCATGATCACTAAATTTTGAATCTGTATCTTGGTTAGCTTAATTTTCTAATAATAATGAGATCTAATTAAGATAAAGACTTACCATACACAAGCGAGACAATATCCAGTTCCTGCACCATGGAGGGAGATACCACTATAGGAAATCCCTCGACACTTTAAATTTGATCACAAGAACTAGCTCCTCTTAAATAATAGGAGCAATGTGAAACTCAGAGGCCGCCACTTTATCTCTACTTTCTGGCTCATCGCTGCTTACTCCAACAATAGTCAGTTCCCCACCGTTCTTGGTTCTATGTATAGTTTTTGGGGATGTTCTCTTACCTCAATGGGTATATCTTCGTCCCCTGCAGGGAAGGATTCCTAGGACCCATTTTCCATGTGTTCATAAACAGGATAAAATTTTGGTCAATAGGTTTGGATTATGAGGCGAGAAAGGCTAGTGGAGACAAGAGTTAACCTCACAATGAGCTGATCAACCTGTTCTAAGTCGAAACCTGAAATTTCGCCTCTCCCACAGGGGATTCACTAGAAAGAATGTGTTTTTAAAAGTCCTTAACCACTGAAAAATACAACCTCTTTTTCCTTATTCTTCTTCATCTACATATTCTTTATCTTCTTACTCTTCTTCCAATTCATCTTCTTTCCTCCTCTACATCTACAACTTCAGATAGCAGTTTTCTGGGTCATGCTTCTGTCTGAGCATCACTTCCACTAGGATATGCAGCTCTTCATAGCACCCCACTGGCATGCATACATTTCCATGGTTGTCAGGAATGCATGATGGAAATACATTTTTACCCTATCCTCCACTTGGAATCACCATATTTATAGAATGTTGATCCAGTTATGCACCAGTCTCAGCCACAACTCTTCGATAGACATCGATTGTCATAGTGTCCTCTAAGCAAGCTAGAGTGATAGAAAGATAACTTAGGTACTTGGATTAAGGAGATGCCTGAGCTTCTTCCAAAGAATTTCCCTAGCTGGCCCACAAGGCATCCCACTGGACCACCCCACTTCAGAAGCCGGAGGCACATTCTAACCTTGCGGTGCTTCTGTCGATGACGTTCCAGCCCATGTTGTGCTATCCACCTAGTCCGTTCTTCATCTCAGCATTCTCGTAACACTTCTTCCACCTCCCTGCTCTCTAGGCTCCCCACTAGCCACTTTGATTTTCCAGATGTGTTTTTATAGAATCGCCTTCGGGTATGTTTTTTTCATGTGCTCCACATACATTATTGACACGCCATCACTAACATCAGTAGGGAGGGAGTGATGATTTCACCCAGGCCTTTAGTTGTGAACATAAGCTACAGTTGGTTGAGAATGCAGGGATGTCGCTACTCTTGAACCTCTGTGTATACATTTTTGGGCATCCACTGCATACACTCGAACTTCCTGGATAAATTGGTCAGCACATACAGTTTGGAGAAGATTTTTTCATCAATTTGGGAAATCTGCACACCACCCCTAATGCTCTACATGTACTCCCTCTTCTCCAATGGCCCCAGTCCATTATCTACCATCTGACCAATAGGTGTCTAGAATGGGTGAATGTTGAAGTGGTTATGCAAAACTATCTTGAGGTTGATCCATTCTTCTCTAAGCGTTTGTGGGTGGATTCGATCAATGTTCAAGAGGGATGGCCACATACTGTAACCTAGAGGGTGAAGGATATTTTGGAAGTCATTCCCCCGTAGTGACCAGCAAACTAGCCATGAAGAATCTGGAATGGTCCACACAACCTTCTGGGTGTACTTCCCCTAGAGATATGCCCCAGAATGCTGTATATCTTAGCCAGTACGAGCACCCCCAGGTTATCCTTGTTGTTCGCCACCATGATCTTGTCCATCATTAGTGTCGCTAGGCGGAACACAATCTTCATTTCTCTCTCTGAAAACAACCACCTCCTCAAGAAGGCAAAAAAAACCTGACATATCATACATTCATGTACCAACATTCATTTATCCCAAATCCCTATGATTGACACTCTCATACCTCCATGACCATCCAATATGATCACACTTTTCCCCTCTGAGATGTGTTCAGGAATTGATTCCCTTGGCCTGACATCTTCAATTCCTTTTCCAAAGTCAAAAATAATAATAATAAACCATTCGGAATAAGATATGTAATTCATAACATATTTTATTTTCAACTCCTCCTTAGCCAGCTCTAGTAGATTCCATGTTAGGATGGGGTGCATGTCATATCCCCCAGACGTTCTCTTTTGGAAGGAACTTTTCATATTGGTACCTCTCCAAGGGGATTCCCCCAATATAATTGATGTTACATAGACTGGTAACTACCCCCCATGGTTGGGGTGGTAGTTGTTGGTGTTTGGAGACCAATGACTGAATAGTTCTGGTACCAGGTCCTGCTACCGATAGAAGTAAAATTGGAATGTCCAAAAAAATCAAAAATCCCGATAGACCATAGATCTGGACCAACATCCTTGCATTTTTGGTGTACCTGGTATTTCCATGACCATTAAATTGTGAATAATCTCCTAGACCTAATGTCCCATTCCTGCCAACCCTTTGTCCCATCAGTAATGCTGCTTCTGAAGTGTCTTACATAAAGAACGAGAGATTCCTCTAGAACCAGATAAATCATTAAAATTGTCATAGACTTTTAATTAAGTATTTTGATGCATGTGTTCTGTGTTTTCATGGTAGTATGGATGGTTTTTGTGTTTTTGAACTATGGGAGATAGTCCTCGCGTGTCACCCATGACCGCAATGTATTAGTTTAAAACCTCATAATCATCACCTCCTCCAAAATGTCGAAGTTCCATATTTGTAAGTTATCACTCAGGATGTAATATATTTGAGTTTGTGTAAGCATGTGAAAAATAATTTGATTATTAGACACAACCCTAATCACATGAATTATCTGGGGGCTTGTGATCATCTGAGTCCTCCTTACAGCCACAATAGCCTCCCTCTCAGTGTCAGTTTGTTGGGAAGCCATTCTTGTCACGTTTTCATAAATCCAAAGGGCTCTTTGAAAATTAATGGAGAATCAGTGCACACAATATCTGGTTACCTGCAATAATGCCACTAAAAATAGGCTACGTGAAAAAATGGATCACAACATGAATGTGTTCGGGGAGTGCGCAAAACATACAATTAGACGCAAGAACCTGCACACGAATGTTGATATTTTTTTGCATGAGATCCAAAGGTTTTAATACGAAAAATTCATAGTGGGGACCTACAGGGGGGTTATCATATTTATATGTGTAGACTACAACTTTCATGCGCACAAGAAGTGGTTTGCGTTCCAAAACACCATTTTAGTGTGCATTGACTAGGAACTTCAATATTTTTTGTTGTAACCCTCCGAATCTATCCTTCAGGGACCCCTTGAGATCTGGTTCCAGGGGGAATTTGTTGATGCCGAATTTAGGATTGGGCCAAGAGTGGGATTTTCTAAAGAAACCATAGGATATTGGGAATGAATGTTTTATTCTACGATGTGCATGGGAGTTGTGTGCAAGAATTATGGGGTGTACACAAGATTCCATGTGGCGCAAAAACCCTTGGGAGCCCAATGCAACATAAAATTAAGGCTTCCATGGCGACACTCCGCAAACCCACCAAGGCACTGGTGCATAAGAGTCTATGTGTGCGCGCATGATTTCTTAAGTTGCGCAAACCATTGTGCGCCCAATGCGACGTCAAAGGGGACCTTTTGCGGTGACCTTGTTGAAAACTAGACAAGGCAATGGTGTGAAGGAAGAGAGTCTGATATGCAAGATTCCCCTAGACGCACAAACCCTTCGCCGCCCAATGTGATGTCCTAATGTCGCTTATGCACAACACCTCTTTCATGCCACCTCTAAGGATTTCTATTATAAAATGAACTGTACCCCCTTCCCTTCAGGGCCGATGACATAAGATGAAACAACACTCTACAGTATAAAAGAATTATTTTCCAAGACCATGTAAAAAACACTATAGCCTCAAGGTATTGGATATTATGTGATAGGTCCCCCATGTTTCCTCCTTTGGGTGGGCCCCCTTGTGCTTGATCATCATCCATTTCCTTTTAACCTATGGAATTTTCACAGAAAAGATTCCTCATGCATGCTTCCCCCCTGCATCAGACCCCTTTTGTACGCATCTACCCAGTTTCTTCATAGCTATTCCATCTTCCACATAGCCTCTCATCTGGCTCCCGTACCTCCTTGAACACTCCATGTGTTGTCCTTACCATAAGGAACCAATTCTGATCCCCCCATATGAGAAAAACATTTGTGTCTTGCACCATTCACTTGTACGAACCTTAATGTTTGTACGATATGATTTCAAGGTCCTTTGGGAGGTGCTTCATATTGCATTTCATAGACTTATGCTTCATTGCATATGCATGCTAATGGCTATTTCTTCTACGTATAGTAATGATAATGTGGTCCCCTCAGTGGATCAATCCACCAAACCGTCTCACCATGACATTGATGATGAATTCCCTTCCCCAAGGGTGGGTGGGTATCAATTATGTAATTCCTAGGGGTGCGGAATGAACCTTCCTTGTCTGAGCTGCAAGACGTTAAACTTCTAAGCACTATTTTCCCCAGCACCTGACGTTAAACTGTATCCTCACCCCATGAAATACACAAGGGGCACCCCATCTTGGATATTCTCCATGCCCGCTCATCTCCACAAGATTGAGATCTTCCTCACATGGAATGAGATCCTCTTTATTGGAGCAGCATCTATCCACAAGGAAGGGAAGCCATCTTGTTGCAATCCCATAGCCTTTATTGTGGGATGTAACATCCCTACTCGTCCTCTCTTCTTCGATGAAAAATACCAGAGGAGAAATGAGCATTGGGACCTTCATTACCCTATCCCTATCCCTCTGGGAATTGTATCCATATGGCCTCCATCATGGAGTAAGTCCCAATCCTCATCTCCCTGGGCCACCAACCACGCATAAGCCCCTATTTCCTCTTTGGGCCACTGACCACATGTAAGCCCCACTCGACTTCCTGCATATGATCCTTCCATGACGTGATCATCCAGTATTTGCTTCCTTTTGTTTCTCAAACCCATCATGACTCATGTGGGATTAGTTTAAGGATTGACCATGAAATCCTTCATGGCCTGCCTCATCATGTTATCCCCATTCCCTACCGAAATTCGAAGACTTTGATCCTTGTCTCCATTGCAAGGTATATAGGAAGCCTCCCTGGGGTTCAAGTCCAATACCTATTTGTCCCGACCCATTCACATTAGTTCATCATCATCCCACATGATGTTAAACATTATCCACAATTCTGAACTATGTGGACTTTATTCTTTTCCATTTCTATGAAAGGGGAATAGGAAGCCTCCCTGAGTTTCAAGTCAAACAACTACTTATGCCAACCCCTTCACATCAGTTCTCCTTCATCCCACATGATGTTAAACTATATACACCATTAAAAACTATGAGGACATTGATAAATTTCTTCTAGTCAAGGTATGTAGGAAGAATCTATAATGTTCAATCCCAACACCCATCAGTCTCGACCACTTCATGTCGGTCCACCCATTTCCTACATGACTTTAAACTGTACCCTCCTTTTTCATCCCACAAGACATTAAAACATATCCTCCATTTAAAACTATGTGTTCTTTGATCCTTGTATCCAAGATAGGGTATATAGAAAGCCTCTATGAGGGCCAATCTCAATCCATGGTAGGCCATTTTGATTCCAAACTAATGGTAAGCCGTTGTGTTTCCCAATAAACGGTAATATGTTTTGTTTCCCAATCAACTATAAGACGTTGTGTTTCCCAATCGAAGGTAATATATTGTGTTTCCTAATCGACGGTAAGCTGTTGTGTTTCCCAATCTTCTGTAAGCTGTTGTGTTTCCCAATTGATGGTAAGACATTTTATTTCCCAATCATTGGTAAGCCATTATGTTTCCCAATCGATGGTAATCCATTGTGTGTCCCAATGGACGGTATGATGTTGTGTTTCCCAATCGATGGAAAGTTATTTTTTTTTCAAATCAATGGTAAGACACTATGTTTCCCAAATAATGGTTAGAATTTGTGTTTCATAATCGACGACAAGTGGTTGTATTTCCCAATCGACGGTAATACATTGTGTTCCCCAATCAATGGTAATTTTTTGGGTTCCCTAAGCGATGCTAAGACGATGTAGTCCCCTTTGTTGGGACCCACATCTCTTGTCTTCCCCCATTTGTCAGACCAACCTTGTCTATTAACCCCACATAAGACAATATATTTATTTGGGTCTATGTATTATTTCTACACCCCAATTCCATCACCCCACCAAATTATGTTGACCATGATTCCCTTCCAAGAGGATACATAGTATGTATCTCTAAGGCTCAAGTTCAGAATCACCATCATCCTCATGTCAGTTCCCCCTATTCTCCATCCACTCTCAACCATCCATATCCATCATGATTTGTACATGGGCCTCCATCATGATTTGTATGGTTGTTAGAGAATAAAAGGTATGCACTACGGGATATTGTCTCTTTATTGATTTTCTCATAGTGATGTGGTCTCAATAAGGAGAACAACAAAATAAAAGTTATGGGATCAACCACTATATCCATAACTCAACATAAACATGTTTATCATATGAGGATAACTAATTAGATAGTTATAATTTTGATATATTGTAAGTAGAATTCTATAAGACTTGGTTCCCAAGAACTAACTACTTTCAGAATATTTTTATATTCAAGATAATGAATATTATTAAAATATCTCATCACATAATTATTGTTATTATCTATGAAATCTATGTGTTAATGTATTACTGGTACATGTTTCATTTCATGTTCACAATATTTCACATCTAGGATAAGAACATTGAATTTTTATAATTGTATAATTGATATATGTTTTAAAGTCGAATGACACCATTTGATGAGACACAAATGAAATTTGAAATTAGGGGTATGGTAATCATAATTAACTACTACGTTTTCTCACTATGTTTATCCTTTGAAATTTCCATGATAATGTAAACATGATAAATTTAAAATCTTGTTGGAAACATAAATTTATACATTTAATTATATTTTTTTCTTAATACTTATGTACTAGTCCTTTATCTTTAATATTGTTGTTAATGAATATCATGAGATATTTACTTTGATTAATTGATGAAAGCCATGATGAAATATACTAATGAATAGGTAAGATAACATGGGTGAATCATTATTGATATTTTATTAATGAATAACTCAAGGAATATTTTTCTTTTTAATCATTAATGGATATTGATATCTTAGTACATTTGATGGGAGTAGTACTTCATGATTAAGTCCATTTCACAAAAATTATTTTCTAAAATTAATTTACAAAATGTTAAAAAAAATAGACATCGAGTTTATAGGTTAATGACCCCAATATAAAATCTGTTTGATTATAGATATCGAGAAAAGGGATTATATTACATTGTGTGCATTCTTATGTGGTTAATTTCAATGAGTTATTTAACTTTATTCTCTATGGGTGCCTTGGTTTATTGTAATATGTTAGCCTTTTATATTATATATCACTTCCAAATTCAACTAGGAAAGGGGATTATATGGTTATACAATAAGAATGTCTATAACCTTAGTTAAATTCTATATAATTTTATCATATTGATTAAATATTATTCCTTTGATTGATTTAATAATAATTTATTCTTTTTTAATATATATATTCAATCACCGGTTATTTGAGGTAATATAGGTGAGTCAAATATTTAATAAATATTTATTCATTATTTTAGTGAATTTATTATTTATTTATTTACGGATATATAATATTGTGATGTTAATTTATATAGATAAATAATTATTATTATTGATTCGATAAATATTAAAGAGTGTATATGGAAGACGTTGAGGGTCAAAGAACGAATGATATATTAAATGTCATTATATGATATTTATTTATCTATGGGTTCAATTCATGATAAGAATGTATTAATAAAAATGATGATATATTATTATTATTTAATTGTTGGGTTTTCTTGTAAATAAGTTATTGGTCATTGTCCTAGGTGTAATTTCCTATATTAACATATCTTTATAAACAATTGATTACATCATATATTAGTTTTAACCAAAATAATTTATAATACTATGCATAATGAATTATAAATTGAATCCTTCAAACCCTATAGATATTTTCCCCTATCATGAATTCAGGAATAGAGTTCTATTTTGATCCTCTACCATCTCAAGTCTAGAGAGAGCAAGAAAATACTTCTTCCTCGAATTTATTCATACAGTGATTAACGATAAATGACATAAGAGTTAAAATATTCCATTCCATAACCTATGTATTTCTATTGTGACATTTGATAATTTTTTGAGCTTGTGTGGATCACCACTAGAGTGATTTTACCCTTTTATCCTCTGACACAATGATGGTATAAAATGGAAAGGTCTAATTAATATTCAATGAAGAAATATATCCAACTAAAATTATATCATTTAATAAATAAATAATTATAAATTATATGTTATCAGCTGGTTCCATGGATTTTGAGGTTTTTATTCTTTTAGTTTTTGGGATAAATTTGAAGAAGTAGATAAATTTCCACATTGGGGAATGATCCTAACTACATCCACTACTCCTCAAAACCCTAATTGTGTTCGTATATTATTTATTTTTATTTTAACAATTATGGACCCATTAGAATTGACCTAATAATATATATCTACCATACACTATACATTTAATATTTTGGAAGTGTAAAACTCGTTTGATATGTAGGTCAAAGAATTGATTGTGCTGTGGATTGAGTAGAAGCTTCTTGATGGAGTTTGGATACATGATTAAGATAAGCTCAGGGTTATGTCAAACTCTCATAGTGTATTAGTTCATTTATTTTATATTTTATACTAATGGAACTATGGGTTTTTTTATTGATATATGTGGTTTATGACCTATACTATACATATTACATAATATTAGTGTATGCTTATTTATTTTGGTTTTCTTTTTATTATAATCCCATATACATATTCTAATATTTAGTTTTGTATGTTGTTTTCTTATTTTTATATTCTCAATTATTATGACATCATGGATGAAATATCCCCCATATTAGTTATAGGCTCTTTTCACATGTCCGTAGAAACAACCATATGAGGAGGCATACCTAAGGCCATATGGGTTTACCTTGTCATTAAAAATTCAAGAAATTATACATCAAGACATTATAAACTTTTCTAAAATATTTGTTTTAACGGATATTATAATTGTTTCTTGGCATATAGAGATAGTGAATAGTCAGTAAATTGGATATTCAATGGTTTTTTGCCTCATGAACACATATCAAATCAAATTATATGTTTCTTGGGTGGTAGAATTATTGTTTTGTTTTTAAATGTTATAAATAATATTATGTATAAATGTGATTTTATGATCATATATAAATGTTTTTACTCTTATACCATTGTATAAGGGATAATTTATACAATAATTTTACATAAGATTTAGGTTTATTCAATATGTGCATAACTATTAGTATTTGGAAATATTTTTTTGAAGAGAAAATAGATTTCTAAAAATAAATCTACAATCAAAATTAATTTTTTGGAATATATTTAGAAATGGATTTTATTAACCAAAAAATAAAAAATTAAATGTTTTATGTTATTTCAATTAACCTTTCATGGGAACATTCCTTAATTCAACAAAAATATATTTTATTTGGGATATTATCTAATTTTGATTATATTTTTTGGAAAGACATATCGATTAGGTTTGGGAATTATATCATTGGTTATTTGTTGGTGAAATCATGGTGCACATGGTTAGTGTTAAATTAGGAATGGGTTGAATTATTTTAGTAAATACCCTTTAGAGGGTAAATAATGATGTGAGATACCATGGGATGATGGGATTTAAGCACTAGCTATGATCATGTTTTGTTTTTTTATATGAAATGATTGGTTGGATTCTTTTCCTTGAAATCTATATTTTAGTATTATGGTTGCCTTGTTAGGTTTTCCATTAATGTATTAATTAGTAGATTATATATAAGTAAGAAGGATTTGGTATGATAAATTTCTTAAACCCCTTAAATAATTGGAGTAAAATTAGTGCTTCATCAATGATAAGGTCGAAAAGAAAGGGAATAATTGCTAGTTAATTAAGCTTGTGAGTTAATTATTTGTGATATATATCTCTTGGAAATAATATTCAAGGATTGTGAATTGGTATTATGATGAAACATATTTTTCATTGTGAGTATTTAGTAAAAATATATGTTAGATAAGAAACATTAAAATGTTATTTGAAATATCCACTCTAACTATAGGAAAATAATGAGTGTCTATGTAAATTCGGGAGTGAAGTCACAATGGATAGTGGAATTTAATTTTGTGTATATGAAAATATATTTTGGATGTGGTTCATTGGTATTGATAATGATTTATTCCATAAATATTTTCTTCTATTTTAGAAAACGAGTTATATTCATGGATACTAGATTAATGTATTGTACCCTTTAGTCATCAAATAGTGAGAGTTATATCATTCAACTCTAATATGTTTCAGAAAATGATCATTCTTTGGTGTCCTTGAAAATGGGGTGTAAAATTTGAGGATTCAAATTTGGGTTAACAATATTTGAGAGAATCTAATGAGTATAGTAACTCAAAACATGGGGTAATATATTGGATAATTATTTATATCTATGGTGAGATTAGAAATCTATGAGAATTTAAAAAACCTCTTTAGGAAAATATAGAGTCCACTATTGATGTATTCATGGAAATTATATATTTTCAATGAATGTTTATTAGTCATAGGGTACATTGTTTGAAAATTTTGAGTTGGTTGGTGAAGCATTTGAATAACATAGTAGTTGTAGTGTCGGGAACTGATGTTTTATTACACCCAATATTGAGTAGTTAAATGGGTTTATTATTATTGTTTGAGTGTGTTTTTAATGAAAAAAATTAAGGTGATGATGGTTATAGGACATGATTGTGTTTTAGAAATATTTATAATTTAATTCTTATAGTGTAATTACCAATTGAGGGTACGACCATCAAATAAGGTGTTTCACTAAGTTAGTTTTTTGGTAAATCCTTTTTAATATCATGTGGTAATGGGTTTGGTGAAACATGTAGGTCGACTATAAATGCATCTATAAATATAAATAGGTGTGCAGGGGATGATTTCATTTAGTTAATCAGTAAAGAATAGGTTATAAATTCATCTATAGTGTTTATAAAGAGTTATTACCTTTTTTATCTAAAAAAATATAGATTTTTTATGAATAGTCTATGAGGGATTCAAATCAGGGGTATATCAAGGAACTACTATATATACATCAAAAATTTGACGATTCTATGTGTTTTTTTGATTATCACACGATAAATATATATTGGTTCATTTGAATAAATTAATGTAAATTTTTGATTTCCCTTAGAGTAAAAAAAATTACTATTAGATGGGGAATGTGGCATTGGGCTGTTTTCACTAGAATATTTTTCCAGAAGTAATGCAATTCATAAAAAATAAGTGTTTTATTATGTGATTAGGTATGGTAGGGAATAAATTGATTTAGATGTGTTACTTAGAGTAATATTGATCATTATTATGTTTAAAGGATAATTTTTTTAAAAAAAATTTAAATGCTTACATAGAGTTTTTTTATTAGAACAATATCTACTATATAATCATGAATATGGAGTGGTATTATAATATCAAAAATAGAATATAATTCAATAGAGTTTTTGAATGATTCTTAGGGATTAAAATCCCTGTAATTAATAGTATAAAATGTCTGATTTCATTATAGGTTAGTTGAATTAATGTAAATTCATCAAGATCAATAGGTTTTATTAAATTTTGAATGAGGAAAGGGAAAATATTTTTGTGGAAATTTCATTAATGATAAATTATTGGTTTATGTGTTGTAATTTTATTGATAAAAAATACTATAAAATATTCTGAGGAGTTATATGTACAAAAATATAATGAGGGTAGTTATTATTGGCCACAAAATTCACAATAAGATCACATTGGGTGATATTTATTTACTAGAAGAGGAATTCATCCCTATGATTGTTGGTTTAGGATCACCCAATGAATTTTCTCCAAGGGTAGTGTGTAATTTCTATTATCTTTGGGAACCAAATTGACATTTGGGGTTGGGATAAATTGTTAATAACATAAGATGGATTTCCTTAAGACATGTTATGGGGAGTATAGGGATAAATTAATCCTCAGTGTTAATAAGGTGACCCAGAGGTCTTACATGATTTTGAAACCAACCATTAAGGGAGGTGAGTATAGGAATGAATGTTATTCGTGGTAAATAAAATACTTCTTATGATCGCTGTATTTTAATATATAATTACCATATATAATTTAATTGTTTATATTAGATTACTGTCCTTCATATTGGGAATCATTGATGGATATGTGGAGAAAATTGAACCTTGAGTGTCAAGTCCCCTTCTGATGGGAGATTACATTAGACATAGGTCATATAAAGTGTAACGACCCGAAATTTTGAATAAATCTTGTTTCCTAATTTTGTGTGTTATTCTATTTTTTTATACTCATCAAATCTCTTTCATTTGATAACATGAGTATAATTAAAATGAGACAGTTGGGTTTTGACTGTTATATGACCATTGGTCAATATGACCGCTGGAAACTAAACTCTTCGATTTTTGACTCTAAATATAAGTAATCTTGGTTAATTAAAATAGAAAGAAGATTCGATGGCCTCACCCAGTAGTCTTGGACCGATCGAAGCCCATCTAACAGAACATGGGAAGGAGGTAGCACCACTAGGCTTTTCTCTGGACCAATCCCAAGATGAACTTCATCGTGTGAAGCTAGAATGGAATCGCCTTTGCGAGAAGTTCAAACTGATAGAAATTACTACTCGTGCAATGTTGGCCGAACCTCCCTCAAATTCTCTCACCTTAGCACACCTTACACTTAGGTCCTATGCTGGTGTGATAAGGGGCTATGTAAGGAGACCGTAACTACATTGTGTAATCCATTGTTTTAAATAAAAATTTCGATTTCTTCTTATGATGAAGTTTATGAATTTTCAAATGACTGGATAAATATAGTACGCATATTTTTGATGAATTTTTGAAAAAGGATATTTTAAAAAATTTTATGTAAACCTTAAATAAATAAAAATGTGTAATGATATTCAAAAATTGGTCTTCTACAATTATGTCCAGTACGAAATTTAGAGTCTAATAAGATCAACTTGATTTTTGATAAATATTAAATTATGAATAGTTATTTTATGCTTGGATTAGTAATGTGACCAAATGGATTAATAATCTAACTTAAAGAAAGTATTAATATAATCTAGGCACCTTGATTAAGAAATGTGATTCAATAAAATGGTTAAATAACGGTTTCATATATTATTATTCAAGTATTAGTTTTTTCGGGTGAATAGTGTTTTTAAATTAAAAATTTAATTAAAAATATTTAGAAAATTATTTTTTTTAAATAGATTTCATTTTTGAACTCAGAACATCGATATTATGTTACGGTAATTTTTGGGGATTTTTCTGAAAAAAATGAATTTTCGGTTAATAGTGTATTTATTTAAAAATTAAATTAAAAATATTTAGAAAAATATTTTTATAAAATGGAGTTCATTTTTTTAATCAGAGCATCGATATTTGGTTAAGGTGAAATTTTGGGATTTTTCTGAGAAAGTTGAGTTTTCAGTGAATAGTAAAAAATATAGTTTTAGGGTTTCTGTATGTTTAATGACATCATAACTGTGTCATGATGATGTCATGAGATATTTTATGGGTTGTCCGACCAAAGGTGACGCATTATTTTATTGGGGGCCCCATGTGGCCTAACTTCATGGGAAGTATCTTGGAAGAGGACATGGTTTTGAGAAACCCACTTTTGAGGTGTCCCTTGGCCATTAATGCATTGTCCCATCACTTTCCCTATAAATACCAAGACATCCCCTCATCCATTTCGACTCCCCAATCTCCCCCAACGAATTTCTGGTCTCATTACCTCCCAAAGAGTCCTCCCAAGGTTCCCCCAATCCCTCAAGGTCCCAACCTTTGAGTTTTAAGAGTTACGTTTTAAGGTAAGGGATCCGACCTTTCTCTCTTTTCAAGAAATCTCTTTTATGTAATTTATTTTATGATCCATGTAATTATGTTAATGTATGTTCTTTTATACTAATCTTACATACCTTTTCATGTTCATATAATGTGAGATCCCCTCTTTCTCTCATTATTTCATTTTATGAAGTTTTAAGTGGCGTCGTTAGGCCGCCGAAATGTTTGTAACGGATTCTTTCTCCCTTCTCATTTTTCAAGATATATTTTCATGTAAAGTATTTCAAGTTACTTTTTATTATGTTGGGGTATGATATCTAAATTTATCATACTGATATTTTATGATCATATGATGAGATATGCCATTTGATCTCTTCAATTCAATATTTTTTAAGTTTTAAGTGTCGCTGTTAGGCTGCCGAATTTTTAAGTGGTTCTTTCACCTTTCTCCTTAATCAAAGTTCTAATTCCAAGTCAAGTCTTGCAAGTTCCTTTTTATTGTGATGGGGTATGATCTCTAAATCTATCATACTGATCTTATATTTTCATATGATGAGAGACCCTATTTGATCTCTTCAATTCAGTATTTTGAAGTTTTAAGTGGCGCCGTTAGGCTGCCAAATTTTTAAGGGATTCTTTCACCCTTCTCGTTTTCAAGATCTAATTTCATGTCAAGTATTTCAAGTTACTTTTTATTATATTGGGGTATGATATCAATATCTATCATACTGATAATTTATGTTAATATTATGAGAGACCCTATTTTATCTCGTCAATCCATTTTTGGATGTTTTAAGTGGCGCTGTTAGGCTGCCAAATTTCTAAGGGGTTCTTTCACCCTTCTCGTTTTCAGGATCTACTTTCATGTCAATACATTCAAGTTCCTTTTTATTATGTTGGGGTATGATATCTATATATATCATACTGATAATTTATTTTCATATTATTAGAGACCCTATTTGATCATGTCAATCCATTTTTGGAAGTTTTAAGTGACGTCGTTAGGCTACCGAATTCTCATAAGAGAAATCTTATTTTTGTCTTCCTTTCAAGTTTTTCGTTTCATATGGTATGTCTTTCAAATTTCATTACCATGTTCTAAAATACTATATATTATGTTCCCCTACTATTTTATGTATCATTTTTTAGTGGGTGACCCATGTCTTCTCTATTTTCAATTTTTTCTAAAACCATCTATCGTAGACGTTATGCTGCATTGTTTTCGTCTCAAAATGCCTCCCTCTTTATCTCAAAATTATTTTATGTTATTAAGTGAATACTCAAAGCTCTTATTTCTACAGGGGTATTCACATATATATCAAAATTTTCTATTTTAAATTATGGGAATTACATACATTAAACCCACATTCCCTTTCTGTGGGTTTAAAGTGACACAAAGATCATGTCTTTAAAGCAGTTTTTAAAACGTTATGATTATGAAATGAAACCCATTTATTTTATGATATGTGGGTTGTTTATGAAATTATTTATGATGATATATGTGGCTCACATGATAATAAAGACATGTCAAGGGTGCGCCCAGATAGTGCTCCAATGCATTGGGTAAAGACTTAATCTCTAGAGATGACCTTTTAGACTGATAATTTGGTGAATAACCTTGGTAATTTTTAATGACACCTTGGGGATGGACCTTGGTGAAATGAAATTATTGTCAATATTAAATGTTGTAGACACATCTTAAAGTTATGAAAAATGTTATTTTTATTATGATATATCTCATGATTTCTTTCTCATGCCTTAATGTTCTTTCCATGACATTGTTGATATATCCCAAGTTCACATGTTAAAAGTTTCCCTTGTTTCCCTTACTAGGCCTTCTGATCACCCTTTCTTTTGATGTATGTCCCCAGGTTATGAGATGTAGTAATGAACCTAGGGTGAACATGAGGAGAAGCCTTTCAAGTGTTTAAGAAGAATGTTTTTTTTTGTTTCATGTTTTATGTTCCTGGTTTCGAAGACACTAAACCTTAAAGATCCTATGTTTTGTAAAATGTAATGAATGTTTATGTGATTAAATGGCGGGATTATATAGTTGGTATCAAAGGATGGTTTAGTTATTTGTGGAAATTATGATATGAAAACTTAAGGAAGAAACCTATAGAAAAGTTTAAATATAGGAAGTCTTCCTGGTATTTTGGTGAGTATTAAGTAAGGGGTTTCCAAGAAAATACATCCATGTCTGGATACGAGAAGGTAGAGGTGGCTCTAGCACAGATGTACATAGGGGTAAAACCTGAAAACACCGCTTTGAGCTAGACTCAAATGGGAACTGGTACAAAACAACGGGTCTTGCTGCACTCTTGGTTACGACACTCCCGGGGGATATGCTTTGGTAAATTCATAAGCTTTGTATGAACCATTGTTAAAGGAACAAAGATAAAATAAAATAAAGATTCACAAAAGAATATATGATCATGGATAACCTAGATGGGAACCTAGGGGATCACAAGCTAGGGTATACTTTTCTTCTACAAGTTATCCTCATATGCTTTAAGTTTCTTTTCATGATTATTGGCTAAGTATTCAAGGCCCTAATTGTACATTGTTTTCGTAGTTAATGGCGGGAAATTGAAGAACATGTCCCAACAACCAATGTGATAGGAAATGAGATGATTGCCGTATTAATATGACAGAGATGATTAGGGGATTAAAATATGATTTTTATTTTGGAAGACGTTCACTATTTTGGGGACCCTATATGATCGAGGTAAATAGATTACTACAGTATTTTCATTGAGGAGTATGGTTGAATTATATTTTGAAGAATTGATGAATTTAAGGTGGACTTATAGTAATTTAAGTTACTTATGGGAATGATTAACCTATCTTGGCTAAAATATGTTTAGGGTAGCTACTTTTGTTATAAGATGTTAGGAGTGGTTGATGTTGTTTGGAGATGAACAATGAAGTTTATTTTGGATGACTATGTTATCAAATCCCTATTGTATTTGGGTTTCAATCTTAGTTTGGTTTATTTTGAGTAATTTTAAGGATCATTATTTATGGAATGGTCTATGATGAACTTTTGGTCGTACTATGGATCATTCAAGATTTAAAAGTAGTTTCCCTTCCTATGCGATTATTTCTTTTTTTGAAGAGTTGTTTTATCTTACCCTTTATGTTTTCGGGATAATGTTTAAAGGTAGAAGAAATTGATAGTTAATCTTTTGTGGATTAAGTGACTCTCAAGAAGATGATTCTTGTGTTTTGATGAGACCAAGTGTTTTTGAATGCTCATCGTTTGGAGAAAAGATTAGTTTTGGGTAGAAACTTATTAAATGATGAAACTCTACATGAAGGTAGGTATATTTTCTTATGTTTTTGTTCTATGTAGTAAATGAATTCCTCAAAATTATGAAAAGGAATGTAAAACAAAAACATTGTTGGTTTACGTTTCCTACCAGGTAATCAAAGACAATTTACACACATCATAAGTTTGGGATTTTCTTATGGTTAACTTTCTGCTAATCATGTTCTCTATCACTCTCCCTCAGAACTTGACCCATTGCTTTTCTTCCATGTCCATTTTTTCCTACATGGAATCCTAGTGTGGGTTAACTCGAGTGACCTTTGTACTTCCCTTTCTTTCTTTTAAAGTAATAGTGTTACTAACTCCTTTTCTGATGTTGGACTTTCAATGAAATTTCAAAACCCAATGTTTAAAATTGCGAGGATGCAATTTCTTAAGGGGGGAAGATTGCAACAACCCGAAATTTTGAATAAATCTTATTTCCTAATTTTGTGTGTTATTCTATTTTTTTATACTCAACAAAACTCATTCATTTGATAACATGAGTATAATTAAAATGAGACCGTTGGGTTTTGACTGTTATATAACCATTGGTCAATATGACCGCTAGAAACTAAACGCTTCGATTTTTGACTCTAAATACAAGTAATCTTGGTTAATTAATATAGAAAGAAGGTTTGATGGCCTCACCCAGTAGTCTTGGACCGATCAAAGCCCATCTAACAGAACTTGGGAAGGAGGTAGCACCACTGGGCTTTGCTCTGGACCAAACCCAAGCTGAACTTCATCGTGTGAAGCTAGAACGGAATCGCCTTTGTGAGAAGTTCAAACTGATAGAAATTACTACTCGTGCGATGTTCGCTGAGCCTCCCTCGAATTCTCTCACCTTAGCACACCTTAAACATAGGTCCTATGCTGGTGTGATAAGGGTCTATGTAAGGAGACCGTAACTTCCTTATGTAATCCTTTTTTTTAAATAAAATTTTGATTTCTTCTTATGATGAAGTTTATGAATTTTCAAATGACCGGATAAATATTGTATGCATATTTTTGATGAATTTTAGAAGAATGATATTTTAAAAATGTTTATGTAAACCTTAAATAATTAAAAATGTGTAATGATATTCTAAAAATGGTCTTCTACAATTATGCCCAGTACGAAATTTAGAGTCTAATAAGATCAACATGATTTTTGATGAATAATAAATTATGAATAGTGATTTTATGCTTAGGATTAGTAATGGGACCAAATGGATTAGCAAACTCACTTAAAGAATGTATTAATATAATCTAGGCACCTTGAATAAGTAATGTTATTCAATACAATTGTTAAATAACGGTTTCATATATTATTATTCAAGTATTAGTTTTTTCAGGTGAATAGTGTTTTTTATTTAAAAATTTAATTAAAAATATTTAGAAAATTATTTTTAAAAAATGGATTTCATTTTTGATTTCAGGGCATCGATATTATGTTAAGGTAATTTTTGGGGATTTTTCGGGAAAAAATGAATTTTTGGTGAATAGTGTATTTATTTAAAAATTAAATTTAAAATATTTAGAAAAATATTTTTATAAAATGGAGTTTATTTTTTGTAATCAGTGCATCGATATTTGGTTAAGGTGAAATTTTGGGATTTTTCTGAGAAAGTTGAATTTTCAGTGAATAGTAA
The DNA here is from genome assembly GCA_963277665.1 of Viscum album. Classification (NCBI taxonomy): domain Eukaryota; kingdom Viridiplantae; phylum Streptophyta; class Magnoliopsida; order Santalales; family Viscaceae; genus Viscum; species Viscum album. The sequence goes on along the minus strand of OY728120.1, from coordinate 1,402,236,042 downwards.
AAATACAGTTTTAGGGTTTCGGTATGTTTAATGACATCATAACTGTGTCATGATGATGTCATGAGATATTTTATGGGTTGTCCAACCAAAGGTGATTCATTATTTTATTGGGGGTCCCATGTGGCCTAAATTCATGGGAAATATCTTGGGAGAGGACATGGTTTTGAGAAACCCACTTTTGAGGTGTCCCTTGGCCATTAATGCCTTGTCCCCTCACTTTCCCTATAAATACCAAGCCATCCTCTCATCCATTTCGACTCCCCACTCTCCCCCAACGAATTTATGGTCTCATTACCTCCCAAGGAGTCCTCCCAAGGTTCCCCCAAGCCCTCAAGGTCCCAACCTTTGAGTTTTAAGAGTTACGTTTTAAGGTAAGGGATCCGACCTCTCTCTCTTTTCAAGAAATTTATTTTATGTAATTTCATTTATGCTCCATGTTCTTATGTTAAAGGATGTTTTTTATACTCCTATTACTTCCCTTTTAATTTTTATATGATAATATATCCCCTCTTGATCTCATTATTTCATTTTATGATGTTTTAAGTGGCGCCGTTAGGCTGCCGAAATTTTTGTAACGGATTCTTTCTCCATTCTCATTTTTCAAGATCTATTTTCATGTAAAGTATTTCAAGTTCATTTTTACTATGTTGGGGTATGATCTATATATTTATCATACTGATATTTTATGAGAATATGATGAGAGACCTCATTTGATCTCTTCAATTCAATATTTTTGAACTTTTAAGTGGCGCCGTTAGGCTGCTGAATTTTTAAGTGGTTCTTTCGCCTTTCTCCTTAATCAAAGTTCTAATTCCATGTCAAGTCTTGCAAGTTCCTTTTTATTATGTTGGGGTATGATATCTAAATCTATCATACTGATATTCTTTGTTCATATGATGAGATAACCTATTTGATCTCTTCAATTCAGTATTTTGAAGTTTTAAGTGGCACCGTTAGGCTGCCGAATTTTTAAGGGATTTTTTCACCCTTCTCGTTTTCAAGATCTAATTTCATGTAAAGTCGTTCAAGTACCTTTTTATTATATTGGGGTATGATATCTATATATATCATACTGATCATTTATGTTCATATGATGAGAGACCCTATTTGATCTCGTCAATCCATTTTTGGAAGTTTTAAGTGGCGCTGTTAGGCTGCCGAATTTCTAAGGGGTTCTTTCACCCTTCTCATTTTCAAGATCTACTTTAATGTCAATACTTTCAAGTTACTTTTTATTATGTTGGGGTATGATATCTATATATATCATACTGATCATGTATTTTCATATGATGAGATACCCTATTTGATCTCGTAAATCCATTTTTGGATGTTTTAAGTGACGTTGTTAGGCTACCAAATTCTCATAAGAGAAATCTTATATTTGTCTTCCTTTCATGTTTTTCTTTTCATATGGTATGTCTTTAAAATTTCATTACCAATTTCTTAAATACTATATATTATCTTCCCCTAATATTTTTTTGTATCATTTTTTAGTGGGTGACCCATTTCCCCTCTCTTTTCAATGTTTTCTAAAACCATGTATCGTAGACGTTATGCTGTATAGTTTTCATCTCAAAATGCCTCCCTCTTTATCTCAAAATTTTTTTATGTTATTAAGTGAATACTCAAGTATCTCATTTCTATAGGGGTATTCACATATATATCAAAATGTTCTATTTTAAATTATAGGATTTAAATACATGAAACCCACTTTCCCTTTCCGTGGGTTTAAAGTGACACAAAAATCATGTCCTTAAAGCAGTTTTTAAAACATTATAATTATGAAATGAAACCCATTTATTTTATGCTATGTGGGTTTTTTATGAAATGATTGACGATGATATATGTGGATCACATGATAATAAATACATTTCAAGGGTGCGCCCAGATAGCGCTCCAATGCATTAGGTAAAGACATAGTCTCAAGATATGACCTTTTAGACTCATACCTTGGTGAATAACCTTGGTAATTTTTAATGACACCTTGTGGATGGTCCTTGGTGAAACGAAATGATTGTAAATATTAAATGTTGTAAAAAAATCATCAAGTTATGAAAAATGTTATTTTTAGTATGATATATCTCATGATTTCTATCTAATGCCTTAAATTTCTTTTCATGACATTGTTGATGTATCCCAAGTTCACTTGTTAAATGATTCCCTTGTTTCCCTTACTGAGCCTTCTGCTCACCCTTTCTTTTGATGTATGTCCCCAGGTTATGAGATTCAGTAATGAACCTAGGGTGAACATGAGGAGAATCCTTTCAAGTGTTTAAGAAGAATGTTTTTTTTGTTTCATGTTTTAAGTTCCTGGTTTCTAAGACACTAAACATTAAAGATCCTCGGTTTTTTATAATGTAATGAATGTTTATGTGATAAAAAGGCAGGATTCTATATAAAGTGACCATGATCCAATTATAGAAAGGTGGATATGCGTGAGGGATATATAAAGTGTTTTTTAGTAAAGGGTTTGATAAATAGAATGAGAAATGGTTTCAATTTATATGGTTTAAGATATTGATACCAGTATATAGGTGGTTAGATAAAGGAAGAGATATGTGTTAAGAGTTGGGAAATTATATTTAAAGATGTTGGGACATAGAATATGGGATTTCTAATAACCTAATGTGTGATGGGAATTTATATATCCATTAGGATCCATGTATAAGGTTGGTTATTTGTAACTATGTGCGTAATGTGTTGTAAGGGAAAAGTGTGTAATGTTATGAAATGAAAAATCCCTTGTTTGAGAATTATGATATGAGGTATGCGGGATGTGTGAAATTCTAGTTGAGATCATATTTTTGGGCAATATATTCCATGAGTTTATTTTTAATTTTTTATAATATTATTTTTTTAGTGTCCTAGTGAGGTGAATATTATCTCTTATAGGGATTATATTTTGAGGAAAATGTAGGGAAGACTCAAGGATTCCATGATGTATATATCCAAAACATGTCATGATATTTCTCTGTGAAGTATTTCTTTGATAATGGGTAGTAGTTACAAATGAATACTATAGAAAATAATCATTATCATCGATGTTAATATCCAAAGAATTGTTGGGATGTCATTTTGGAGTCATTTTTATTTCCCATGGTATGACTAATGGACAGATTGAGACCACGTTTTTTGTCTTTATCACAATTTTTATGACTAAAATATATTTTGGGATTCAATTTTAAATTATTTATTGATATTTTTAAATTTTTTTGTAACATCCTTACCATAATGGATAAACTTTTATTGGATCATAATTCTTATGGCCTTAGGTAAATCCCCTAGAAACCCATGGTTGGTAATAAATTCCCAAGGTAAATAAAACCATTAGTGGAAGATTTACCCATGAATATGATCAAACCTACAATAGAAGAATTCCAATTGGAAAATATAAATGGCATTGCTTATAAAAATAGTTCCAAGATCCGTGAATATAATATTAAAATAATTTAATAGACAAGAACACATGATATATTTAAAATAAATTAAGACTAAAATACTTAATGGTGAAAATAGGGTGGGAAATAAGGAACTACACGAAGCTTTAATCAACAGTGACCTCAAAGATCCCACCACAACCATTGAGAAAAAAATATTAATGGGTCCATGAACAGAATTAAGGTTCCCTACCCATACCTAAATAATGTAAAAATCATCTACACACACCAAAAAATCCATTTTCAAGTGGGGTATGTTTATAAACTAAATGGGAAATCCCCCAAGAACTTCCCAAACATACTATTAAACAAAAAAAGTTCAATAAATTTATATATAAAATATTGTATCATCCTAAAAACTAGTTGAAAAGATCAATATAACCCATATAAACAACTCACACTTCAACATCATACACTTATACACCCATGAAATTAACTGGCACCTCATTTATTTTAGATATGTAAACAACCCAAATTCATCACCCATTCAATGGGTGTACTAATGAAACCAAACACGTTAGTATATTCTCATCCCCATAGAGCCAAGTCATCCCATAATGGTTCAATACAATTTCCCACAAGTACAACATTAGTATCTATGTTCATCATAATAAATCCCCACCCATATGCCTCATGGGAACACACCAAACCATGCAAGGATAGTTTTACAAAGACCTAAATTTATTCTTTTTAAAATCAAACTCCACTCATGGATTTTACAAAAAAGATATGGGTTTCTCCCACAATTATTATTTTATAAATGTAATTTACAACATGGGAGTTCCATAAAGGATATTTATTAAGTATTTTTTATCAATAATTATAATATTTTAAAGTTAAAAAATCACATACCGTAAATTTATTTTTGTATGTAGAGTGAGAGAGAATACACCTACCTAAATCAAAATTTCCCAAATGATGCTGCACAAAAAAAAATAGAAACCGTGGATCTCACACCCCTCCTATGATTGTGAAAACAAATAAAACGTTAAAAGAGAACCAAACTATAATATTTAGGCATTTAATATTACAAATAGAGTATCCTACCAATGAAAATGAGAATAGATGAGAGGAAAAGAAGTGATAGAAACAATAGCTTCAATCAATAGTCCAAAGACACTAATATTCAATTTGGATGAGGTATATAGTGAAGAAAACCACTATAATCTCCCATGGAACACCTTAGGCTTGAGAACCCATGGATGGGGGAAATATCATTATTTTGGGCGAATTATTTGTGTTAAAATCAAGATTTTGGGTCTTTTTAAAAGTTAATAATGGTTTCTAAACATGGTTTGGGAAACCAAGACCCTATAATGTGAGTTTATACATGCATAACCCTATTTACATTTTTGGCCTCATGTGTTCTTATACCATGAACTCTCTGTTCCAATCCCACTACTAGAAAATTTCCAATGGATATATTTTTATCATAAGTATTACCCAAACTATATGCCAACCATGTGCAATATTAGAAGTAAAAATATATCTATGTATATTTACCTGGGTATTTTATATAGTTTCCCATAATAGTGTGCCAACCATTTTCCATTTAATAACCATCGAAAACCAATTAGAACCATTTAAAACTTCTGAAAACCAAAACCAACCTATTAATATATTAAAATGTCATAATAAAACATGTAAATACCTCAAACTAGGGGTGTTATAGTATAGTTTATCTTGAATTACATAAGGTAATATTCTTTATCACCCATTTGGAAATTAAAGAATATGCCAAAAATGTTTTGGAAATAATTATAACCATTTATGGTAAAACCATTAGGAGGTTTATGATTCTATTTTCCATTATTGTTTCCATTAGTGAGATTTATAGTAATTTTTTAATTCCATTTTAAAAATAATTCCATTTTTAATTGTATGATTGATGCATAATAAAAAATGATCAAATAATGTATGTTTAACTATCACGGAGTGATGGTTTTCACATGGAAAATAGACATGTTATCTTGTAAACTATGCATTTCTACTTTATTCTTTTATACATATAATGGTATATTAAGGCATATATTTGAGCTCTAATTGGTGGTTCGATACTGGCATTGATTTCTCAAATCCTATACGGGAACTCTAGTGGATGTGTAAACCTAATGTCTGATTTTCTAATATGAGAATAGGTTGTATAGAATATCTAGTCATAATTTATAGATATACTTTTGAAATATGTTGATGAGAGGCTGAAGGTTTTGGTATGTGTTCTTAGTGTACTTGTTATTTTATTTTTTGTTATAATTTATAATCATAAGGGTGGATATATTATGTACCTATTGGATTATCAATATTATATATTTGACATATAATGTATATATACTTATTTATCATGCTTTTCTTTGAGCTATAATTCCATTTTTTTACTCAAATATTCATTTTTGGATTATGTTTTTAATATTTCGTATTATTGATTGTAATTATATTAAGACTAAAGTCTCTCCAACATTAAATTTCAACTTTTATCATTACTCAATAGCATATAGTGTACTATTAAGGGAGACTGTGGTTTTATAACACCACTAAATAAATCAATATTTGAGAAAATTTGGGTCATGGAATTACATAAGTTGGTGCATAACTTCCTATAATGTAATTTTTTTCATTCTTTTAAATATTTATTTAATTATATCTTGAAATATATCATACATCCTATTTTTTATATATTCTTCATTAATTAATTAAATGATAAATAGTTAGTGGTGTTGAATTATCCTTTTTTGTATAAGTTAATACCTATGATTATTTTTGAAGTCAGTAGAGTTCGAATTTTTTTGTGGTATGATTTTAATTTCCTTTTTGATCTATTTATTTTTATTAAAATATTAATTCATAAAATTAAAACTGGAGTTTAACTACCATTTTATTGTTATATATTCATAAAAATTTAGGTATTTTATTCCAATGTTCTCGTTGAATTTATAATGCGTGTTTAGGTGTCCTGAAGATATGTTAGGGATTGTATGAGGTTATGTATATAAATTTGAACTGAAAATTAATGATAAATTAATATTTCAATAAAAAAGTTATGTTATTATAATTAAATATTAGATGAAATATGATTAATTAATATTATTTATTACACATTGTGAAATAATATAATTTTTATATAAAGTATATATTTTTGCGAAATTAATTGTTACATTGACATTGAGAAATTTTCATGTGATTTCAAAATTATATAATTAAGATACGTATTATTGAATTATACTTAGTTTCATTGTGTACAAAATATGTATGTATTATTTAAGATTTAATTATTTAAATCATCTAACTGATTAATATGTAATGATTTACCGTACTAATTTTTTGATAAAAAATTATCAATGAAGATAAATAATAAGGGATAAAATTATACTTATTTTTGAGTTCCTTTGATAAAAAAACATTTAAAATAATTTTTTAGTGAATTACTTGATAAAAAATGGGGAATATAGAATTTAATTGTATTTTTATTCATGAGCTATGGGGAAAAAATTTTGGAAAATGTAAAATAAATTTTTTAATAATTAAATAAAGGTTTTGTTTAGTATTCTTACAATATATATTGAATGGTTATAAAGTCTATGATAATATTATTTTAAGATAATATATAGTGGAAATAATGATGAATATTGAGAATATTTTTTGTGTATATTAAAAAATATAAATAAAATATGTGAGATTATTTCATGATTGATAATAATTTTTTTGAAATCGATATGCCAAAATATTGTAGCATTTGAATAATATTAAATCCTTTAAAACTACTCTATAATTCAAGCCTTAGAATAACGATTTCCCATTAAATTTAATATTTAAAAATAAGTCAATGTAAATTTTATTGGGTAATATCTTGGAATTGATACATGAGTTTTTTTTGTTGATTATTTATATCATTGCTTCCATGATAAGATTAATTGGAGTCTGACTTAAGTGTTAATATGATTCTAATGTATCTTTTTTTATTATACGTAGAATTAAAAATCCTCAATGTAGGATATATGATGATATTAATTAACATTACACTAGGTGGGTGTACATGAGTAAGTGAAATCACACCTTGACTCTGGATATATCATTATCTGTTACCAAGTTGATGTCCAAGAGCTAGTCAGGGTGGAACTAGACTTAGGGTATTCAAAGTAATGTGAATTTGAATTATTGTTTCGTATTATTACTTCACATACATTGGATGAGAATTATTTATATTATTATAATTCTATTAATATATTACAATATTATATTTGAGGCTTGGTAAGCACCTAAATTCCTGATATATTTGTTGTTTTTATTGGTATAATTTATTAAATTTCACTGAATTTCATAATATATCTCATCTAAATAAGTAGGTAAATAGAAAATGAATGTTTATATTCTTAGTGGATCAATATTTATTATGATATAACTCTTATTAAATTTGAATCTCATTATAGAATATATTTTACACATGATTACACAGGTAAGGTGAATATATTTATATAGCTAGTATTTGGTGAAAGTATACATTTATGGAGTTGGAATTGGAAATACAATGAATTTATTGTTTAATTTTAGTACTTCTAAATTAATTTCATTGATATATATACCTATTTTATTGTAAATTTTATTATTTGATATTTATGATATTATGTGATGTCTTTTGTTGATGTCTCCATTTCTTTCCATTTATTCCATGAAAGGGTAAATCATTCCCCATGTGATATCTTTATACCCTCGATGATAGTTAGACACCTCTAGTGATTAGGGAGAGAACCTATGGAAATTTAAAATTTCACCTTAGTTGTATTGTCTTATTAGGTGTGGAAATTACAAAAATTAATTAATGTTATTTATTTCATGAGGTTTTAAAATTTAGGGTGTTAGTAGAAATGAGACTTGGAATTAAGACATGGTATGAAATTTGTGTTCATGTGCCTATAATAAGAACCATAGTGGATTTATATATAACAAGGGAGGAATGATATTATATTTATTTATTTTATAATTATATTTTGGAGTATTAAATTCAAATTGACTTGTAGTTAATAATAATTTAATAATACAACTTTTTAAATCACATGAATATGACATATGCATCTGATATTCCAAAGTGTACGTTATATTTATTATCAATAACTGAGGTTTTCATGATATTGATTACAATTTTAACATGTTTAAAAGAATTATAAAGTGTATTATTTTTTTATTTTTATTTATTCATCCTTTTTTCACTCATATGAGTGAGTTTCCCTGGGATGTAATAATTGACAAGAAACATAGGCTTACAAAAAATCATTCGGACGCTTGATGTATTATATTCATGATAAAGACTAGTGATGATAGAGATTAAACTATATGAAATAGATTATAAGTTGGTATTTATGATTTCCAGCTAGTGGGAGGATATGGAACCAACATTTAGAAATATACACTCTGCTAATGTGACTTCCCCATATTCTAATAAATATTTAACTTTAAATAATTAATCAATAGCTTGTGTAATATGCCATAGTGAGTTTAAATGGACCACATAAATATTATTTTTTAGTTATATCCTAGATATAAAATTACCTTGAATATATATAAACAAACAAATTATGAAATAAATATAATTTTTGAACTCAATATTAATGCATTATTAAGTGCTTAATTTTTAGTCAAATTACTCTATTATTGAAAATTTTGTTTTATTCAAAAAAGAGTTTATCTTTTTTTTATATGTGAATATTAATTTTTTTATGTTTTATAAAATATATTTGAAAAAATAAATTTAATTTTTTAATTCATTTTGTGAAATTTATTTTAATTTTTTTTTATTTTCTCAAAATATTTATTTTTTCATGCAAGAGTAAAAATACTAATTTTTAGTGGAAAATATATTTTTATAAAACGTATATACATGGAAAAGTTGTTTTGTGGATTAGTTTTAATTTTTAATTAGATTATTTTATTTAAAATACTATAATTATAGTCTTTTAGAAGTGTTTTATACATGAATCACTTAACAATGAAATTAGGTTTTAAAATGGAATTTTTCAAAAATAAATTTTTCATGGTGTTTTTATTTTAAATTAAATTCTAAAACATTTTTTGTTAGAATTATTAAAAATGGATATAAAATTTATAATTATAATGTATAAATTTATTTAATTGTTACCTTTTTATTTATATATGAATTCTAATTGTTGTAAATTTTATTTCCATAGTAAAGGGTAAATTACGTAATTTAGGTTAAAAATGAAATGATAAAGGTAAAAAAATGACCCTAACACATGGACAAATATTATTTGATGAACTTAATTTTACCCTTATCACCTAAGGATGGAAATTAGTTTTTTAATGTATAATGGTATAAAAAAATGAGTTATTTAATATTTAAATCAAGGAACGTCACAAAAGGTCAGTTTATTTACATTAAATATCCCCTATGTTTCCACAATGGAAAAAAGATACATTATGAAAGTATATAAATATAATTTTTTAACTTATTAAACATATTTTGAGGATATAAATTTATTATTGAATTTTGGGACTACTAATATGAGAATAGGATATTTATAATATTTTATATAATAAAAATTCAATGTGTCACGTGCATGTTTTGAATAATATATAATTTTTAATATAAGGTTAACTAAATGATATATTATACTATAAATTTTATTATAAAATATAGAAGATTTATTTTTATCATGTTATTTTTTTAAATATTATTAATAAAATATGTATATTAGATACTAACACAATACTAATGTAGTAATTATTTTATTAATGGAAATATCCAATACATATTATTAAAATATTTAAATCAATAAAATTTGGTGTAATTAATGTGATATATGAATTTTCAATTTGAATTTCGTATCTTAAAGATATGATAAAATATTTTGTTTGATGTTAACTTTTTTATCTTTATATTTTTAAAATTCCAAATAAGGAATAATGTCAAAATTGACACAAATGATATTTTATAAAAAAAATATTTTACTAAGTTATTTAAAAATGATAAAAACTATTTAAAAAAAGAAAATAATTATAATATTGTTTTAAATGTTATAAATTGATCATTTATGATCTAATTTATGTCATATAAGTAAACATTAAAACCTCTTAATATTGAAAAATTTGTAACCATAGTTAAAATTAATAAGGTTTAACTAAGTGTTAGTCAAAATGATAAGGTTTAAAATAGTACCAAAACATATCCAAAATATATTGGTTTATGAGATTAAAAATATATATCATTTTATATTCGATTTCATGGTCTATTTTGGTATTTTTATAGATATTTAATTTATTGTGAAGGAATATTTTTTGAAATTCCAATACTACCCCTCACTTAAATTATCAACGGGAACCTCCTCTCTCACTTCTCCACATCACATTGAGCCATAAATATAAAACATTTCGTAAAAATTTTACTTCCAAAATTCCTTATAAACATTCTAGTGGTTTTGATCTTCTAAAAATTCCAACCCTAGTGTCCCTAAGAGGGTATCTAAAGGAAGTTCTCTATGGAAGAGGTAATCGTATTTACCGAATAATTCAAGGTTATTTATTCTTCTACTTCTTATTAATTTATTATTTCCATTATAAATTAATAACTATTGTATCAAATATATTATAAGATGTTACTATGATTATTGAAAACCCGTAGTACACATTTTAAACATCCTATAAAAAATGAAAGTACTGCACATGTGTACGTACGACTTACAGTCTCCATGTCATGGTGTTATCTTCTTTTCATCGCCACTTTACATGGATCAGTATAGCGATCCATATAACAGATATATATAATAAATATAAAATTATATATATTATGGAAAAAAATTAATATACCATCTATTTCCTTACAATCCCACCATTATTGGAATGATATCATCACCCATGTGTACGTACCTATCGTCTCTATCACGCGATGTGATTCATTAACCAGGATCACCAATAATGAATGAATATATAAATATATATAATTAATAATATTTCTATCTATTACCTTAATATAATTCTAGAGATTATTTAATTATATAATTTTCATAAGAACTAGTACATATATGACAAAACATGTATAGGAAAAGGAACCAGTTAACACCCAAAAAAAGAGTAATAATGAAATATTATTAAAAAACAGGTGATAAGATGATATAAGACTATAATATATTATATAAAAATTATATATGGTTTTTGAGTAAGATAAAAACATTCTTTAAACCATTATACATGATTTTTAGATACGTATAAAATAAATAAAACCTAAGGTAAGTGTTAATTTCACAATCTCATTATTATTTAGGATTGTTTATATGTAAGTATTTGAGGGGAAATATTTATATTCCATGTAAATATTTCTTAAAAAAACTTAAAATATATTTAATATTATTTTAAAATATTAAAATTTCTTTTTACCCCTAGTGAATTTTTACTAAACGGGTTAAAAGGAATCTTTTTATCATTTTTATTGAAAAAATACATTGCGACTTTTCCGGCAAAGACATGACAGGAATATTTTTTAACTTATACAACATGAACATATTTTTCAAATTTCATGATTCCTTAATGTCTTGAAACTTCCATTATAATACAAAAATCTAGTATTCAAAGAAAAAATTTTCTTATGAATTTGTGCTTAATTTTAAGAAAAGATAATTATTTCAATGTAGAAAGGATATTTTCCAAAATAATTTTTTGCATGTGATCTCTTAAAATTATTTTCCATCCAAGATAAAATAATTTTATTTTATTTATGTTTTACTAGTTCTATTTTTCAAGATTACTATTCCTATTATTTCTATGGTTATTTTAGGTTTATTATAAAATGATATTTATAAAACTAAATTATTTTCGATGGGTTATGTTATGATTAACTGATATTTATGAAACCCAATACATTTTATGTGTTATGATATGATGAATTATTTATGTTCTTGTGGAACACTTAAGTATTGTTTTCATTATTTTATGGACAGAACCTACAGATCCTTCTAATTAATTGGTCAAAGCTTTATATATCATGATATTGGTATGACTGTAATGGGAAGTGAACCTGATTTAGTAATATAGGGATGGAATAAAGAGTGAAATCATTTCACAAATGGACTTTTTCCGCTATTATGGTATATGAAGTGATCCTTTTCTAATATGAAAACAATTTTTATACTCAGTTTTATACCACAATTTCATGCATTATGTTATTATGTCATGGAATATATTATTTTATTCTTTAGGAAATTCTATTTATTCCATGAAATAGTATCACGATCCATGATATGAAGGATATAATTTTAGAAAAAAATATTCATGTTCTTATGCTTCTGTTGTATCCCTTAATCACCCTTACTGAGAATTTGTGATCACCCATTTATTATGTTTCTTTTACCTATGATATAATATATGATATCAAGTGATATGTGTGAAAAGGTTTTCTAGTTATTATTTAGTAAGCGGGATACAATATAGATTTTTATGAATTAGTTGTTTATGATTCCCAGTTTCTAAGGACTCTAAACCTACATGGTCCAGGAATGGTTTTTTATATTATCTAATTAATATTATTCTGTTTTAGATGTAATATATATGGATGAAATTTTTGGGGATTTATGGTTGGTATCTTATCAAAGGAAGGAATTTGATCCTTATGAACTATCATGTGTGATCATTGGATGAAGCATGGCTCACATCCCCAGAGATTCATGAGGAAAGGGATTCCAATAGGGTTGGTGGTGTTCCCCTCCTAGGAGGTTCAATCTCTCATGGATTTCCCTGATACGTTTCAATTATAGTGATCTATAAATAATTGCAGATCGATATAACTGCTTTTAGATAAATGATTAGTTAATCATTGGAAAATAGGATGTGAAAACCTTAGTAAGAACCCTAATTATAACTCTATGTATAGGATATGATCCTAGAGTTTTTATGAAGATCTGAAATAACCTAGGGTAAAACCTAAGGTGTTCTGAATTGAAATTTTATAATTAATATCCCTTGATAATGTGGTTATACCATTGTGATTAGGGTTTCTCACACTATGATTTAGGGTTTTGGTAAATGGTTGGAATCTTAAGGAACTGTGTTAATGCTAAATTACCAAGGAAATTTAATTATTGACCTCTTAATAAATAAAATGTTATTATATCATTAATGGATAACATTTTTTAATTCTCATACAAAGATCCCATTCAATAAATCACACTGGACTTCCAAATGAGAAATGAAGGGAACAATATTTATTATGTCTTCAATGAGGCAGCATCTACCTTCTTTTAGTGGGTTATATGATATATTAGTTTTTTAACAATTAGTTTTCACAACAAAAATGTATTTTTAGTTCTCCATTATTCATAACATGAGTAATTAATTATATATGTTTGTCATTTGGAAGGTGGAGCAGATAAATGGTGGAATCTTTTCAATAATATGAGGCAATGATATGAAATTTATTGTATAGAGTGGGATGCGTTCAAGAACTTATTTTCCAATAAATAATTTCCTTTCATTCTTTGTAAATATCAGGAGAAGGAATTCCTTGAGATTAAGAAAAAGGAATATGAATCATTCGGTACAAATAAAAAAAATTCACAATACATACATGGCATGATTCTGGAATTTTCATCCAACCTGAACATAAGGTCGATCAATTATTTAGTGTCTTAAAAACAAGTCTATGAAGGGATGTATCCATAAGGCACATTAGTAGCTATGAGGAAATCATTCGATGTGAATTCAAGGTGGAGATGGGGATTTGAGTCACCCATCAATCTTATGGGTTTTATTATAAGATAAAATTGGAATCCATAGTAAAATATAGAAACTATAGTGAAAAGAAGACAATATTTACTTTATTCGGAATGAGTGGAACGAAACAATAATGAGACTATATTAAAAGGGCTATTAAATTCTTTATGTGTGGGAAATATGTTCATCGAAAAATTGACTACATAAGTTGTGGGAAAATATTGCTAATGATTTAAATAGATAAAATCCTACAAATAATAAACCTCCCCCAATTTAATGTTTCAAGTTCAAGGAATTTTGGAATTATTCTAACCAATGCCCTAATCCAATAGTTATCTATAATGATCGATATATGAATCTTCTTATGTATAATTAAAATTGAAAATCATATGTGATCACTATTGGTGGGGGAAATTATGTAAATGAAGTGTTGAAAGGTATAGTTACCATCCAATCTAAAGTATCTAATGTTTTATTTGATTCTTTGTCAACCCAATATTTTATTTATAAAGCATTTTCTAAAGGTATCATTGTATTTAATAAAAAAATAAGATGTTGTGTTGGCTATGAAAACATATAATTGAAAAATGATTGCATCAAAAGATTATTATTCTTCACCAGTTTTTATTTTAGGGAAAGTGATTCCTAAAAACATTGTGATCCTTCCATTAGTTAAATTAGATGTGATTCATGGAATGGATTGGAATTCCCAATATGGATCTCATATCCATTTCCATGGAATGGAAGTCAGATTTCAAATTCCAATTGAATTTATGATCATATATTAGTGCAAGGATGAATATGAACTTATAGTGTAAATTAATTCCATCTTCTGGGTATTAATTCCTATAAATGTAGTTTATCTCTATTGAGTTGTTGGAGAGAATCTAACCATTAAGGATAAACCTATTTTATGGAAGTTTTTTTGCCTTTCTAAAAACATTGGCACGTCTTCCACAGAATCATGCTGTTGAGTTTTCAATAGTGCTAATACCTGGTGTTATTCTTATTTCAAAGAAACCTTTAGAATGGAAACTATTGATTTGTAGGGATTAAATAAGTAACTAAAATAGAATCATGATAAGGGATCCATACCCCATAGTGCATGACCTTGGGGTGAAACTATTCTATTGGTTAAGAAGAAAGATGGATCAATGAGATGTTGTATTGATTATCAAGAAGATAACTACATTACACTAAAGAAGAAATATAATTTCCACCATATTGAAGAATTATTTGAACAACTACATAGAGATCAATAATTTTCCAAGATTTATCTTTATTCTAGATAACATAAATTAACAGACAAGAAGAGGGATATAACCAAGAAAGATTCCATACAAGGTATCGGTAGTATGAATTTATATTTATTCATTTTTTTATTACTAATTAACCTAATACCATCATAGATTTAATGAATAGATTCTCTAGAGACAATCTAGATCAGTTTTTGGACGTCTTTATAAATAATAGTATAATATATTCGAAGGGCATGGAAGAAAATAATGATTACTCCGAGATTGTACTAAATAAACTAAGATAGGAGAAGAATTATGAAAACATTACCATGTAGAGACCTGGAGCTTGACGTACATGGACATTACATTACTTTTGCGGAATACTTAGTACATAACAAAAACACACACACAAGGATCGTAATAGTTTAGTGTCTTTGGAAACTCGGAACGTAATCTTCTAATCGTGGTGAAAGATCTTCAATATCTCCCATAAAGATCTTCCCTTTTCTTTACCTAAAACCTTTATTTATATCCCGGGGAAAAGAAAACATAAAAGGGTGAGCTCAAATGCTCAGTAAGGGTAAACAAAATAAAAATCAATCACATCATATTCATAAGAACATAACTTTTGGAGATCTTAACCTGCAAAAGAGAGCATAATTTCATGACATGGGATAAATCATAGTAGTGAAATGAAATCCCAATAAGCATAACTTAAAACATGAAACTTTGTGGCATACACACATAATCATAGAGAATCATTTCTTGTTAGTCATGACTCATTTCCAAGACTATCTTAGTGGACAAAGTCCCTTTCTGAATCGAGTCACCCTCGTTTCAGTCCTGTTTCACGGAACTGGTATAACCTACCATTCCAGCCATGTCTATCTCATGAGATATTAAATGTTTACCCAATCCATTGAAGGGAGATATAGGTCCCACCCATCTTATAATGAATCCTTTCTTATGTGTGCCACATAATCATAAATCATACATCATCGCATAACACATGTAACAAAAATGGGATTCTTGAAACATCATGACATCATAAAAAAATCTTATAAGGTAAATGAATTCATAAAAATTACTCCCTCACAACATAATAAAATCAATGTAATAATAGGGATAAAAACAGAACCCTTTATTATCTTAGATGGAAAATAATTTTGATAAAACACTTGAACTCCATTCTTGAGGAAAATATCCTTTCTTCTTCAAAAACACTTTTCTTTTCTTAACATGTCATACAATTATAAACTAAAAGAAGTTTATTAAAAATAAACTTGAAAACTTGTAAAGGAAGCTTCTTGGAAATAATGTTTTAAAAATCCATTCATGTCGTATAAGTTAAAAAAACATTCTTCGTACTTTTGTCGGAAAAGTCAAAAGTACCTCGTACGAAAAACAAAAAAAAATTCCATTCATATTCTTTACTAAAAACTAACCGAAGGGTAAAATTGGATTTAAAAATTTTTAGGTGAATGGAAATAATATTACATATTGAAGAAACATGGATGTGGATGATAAAATACACCCCAGTAAATACCAAAGTATAAACAATCTCGGATACAAATGAGATTGTGATATTTCCCTTACCTTAGGTCCAACTTGCTTTGTAAGTGTCCGAACCTCCTGTATAACGATTTAAATCATGTTATTGACTTATTACAGAATCATACATATTGATATGATATCATATATGGTCATATTCTTAGCTTCTTGTTAGTAATATTTCATTGTTACTTGTTACTCGGGTCATTATTGCCTTTTGTTCTTATGCCTGTTTTGCCAAATAAATTCTTATTCTTCTTATAAGGTTATAGATACCTTATATCCACAATTGTATTAGTGTAACATATATCATATTTATTCATTCAATTCATTTATATAATTACTATGTAATTATTATCATGTAGAATGAGTCGCATCACATCGTGGAGACGGTATTCCGTACGTACGCACGAGTGATGATATCGTTCCTATGATCGTGGAATTGTATTGGAGTATATATATATATTATTTCAGTATCAATATTACTTTATAATAATCATAAGTAGTTACTCATTACACCATTATACCCATCCCTGTAAGGTTATAGTGGAAAATAGATTACACCACGGCGTGGAGACGGTATTCCGTACGTACGCACGCGCGGTGATTTCATTTTTTCCGTAGGATGGATGGAAGGTGAATTAGGGTTGTTTCATATTTATAATAACATATCAGTATGTAAGTAATACTTATGTTATTACTTTATCATGAAACAACTAAAGAAGAAGAAGTTGAAGAAGAAAGAAATTGAAAACATCGGTAATGGATATTATCTCTTCATTGAAACGCCTCTTTGAATCCTCCACTTAGGGAACTAAGATTGGTCTTTGAAGAAGACCAGGACCTCTAGGATTATTCTAGGGAAGTGGAGAATGGATTTTTTCAGGGGTTGTCTGAGCTTGAGTGCTCAAATTGGTATGAGGAGGAGGGGGAGGAGGTGCCCTTTTATAAGGGAGGAGAGGGGCACCTTAGGAATATCTCAAAATATTATTTTATATTAAAGTCAAAATCGGGTTATAATGGTTCCAAATGGTCTTATTTCGAAGCTAAAGTGGGTATGGGTCTAAATCCTATCAACCAATAGGATTTAGACAAGTTTAGGTTATTATTTTAACCTTATCAATTAGATTTAATTTTAAGTTAAATAATTTAACTTTTACCGTGTCTTTTTGTTTTCTTACACTATATCGTTAATACACTTACTATAAAATTCCAAAAGAACCCGAAATTGTTTATTATTAATATATATATCCTTATCTAAGTCATTTGGCCGAACCTTAGATTTTTAGGAATAAAATAACAATTAATAATATTTTATTTTATTTAAAAACTATTTTATGTCAATTTTGACACTATTTGATATATGATTTTTTTGAATGTCATAACATAATTATATGTTCAAACCAAGTTGATTAAATCAACACTAATATATCATATTAACCTAGAAAATTATTGTAATTCATAAAAAGTCTTAAATTAAATTTATTTTTTGTATTTATAATATCAATTATGTCAATATTTCATTAATAGGATAATTACTGCATCATCTTTGTGTCATAAAGAAATTAAATTACTTGATGTCTAAAAATTACAAATAAAATAACATTATGTAGGAAATACTTTTTTATTTCTAATGAATATTTACAATCGAATTTATCTTTTGTACAAACCTATATTAAAAATGTTTTAGTAAATAAACTTTGATTTTAACTCTTTTAACTCTTCTTTGAATTAAATAATAATAAATGTCCTAATCTAATCCAAGTGGGCCTAAATGATAATATTTTACACTTAAAGTTGTTTTCGGTCGAGATACACTTGTCCAATAGAATTAGTACATGTGTTAGGGTAATATTAATATCATTCTAACCCTTAATTACCCTATTTACTTTTAACCGTGGTAAATAAAAGTAAAAAGTTACTATTCACCAAAAATTATTTTCATCTCATTGAACCACATTTTACTTACTGACATCAACCATGTCTCTCGGATTTTTGAAATTCCATTCACAGAAGCGGTAAAATTAAGTTTTATGAAAAATTCAGTTTTTTAACTACCACTTAGTAGTTTCACTATTCATCAAAAATTGATGTTTTTCAGAATAATGCCAAAATTTCATCCTAAGCTATATTTCATATTCCGAATTAAAAAATGAAGTCTATTTTACTAAATTCATAACATAGAAGTTGCATTAATTAATTTTATAATTAAATCCCGCTGTTAAAACAAATAGCGTGTTTTTAAGAATCAATATCTATCAAAAGATTGACACTTGATTATGTCTGGTTTAAATGTGAAATTACATCCAATGACCAACATTGTATTAAATTGTAAAAATATATTCTAAATATACTTTAAAACCACTCAAATTAATAATTTATCACTATTAATTATTTCGATTAAAAAAGTTGTTTTTAATTATAATGTAGAAATTTTCACTATTCATCAGAATATGAAAGTTATCCGAAAAGTACCAAAATTTCACCATAGGCTAAATTCGATACTCCGAATCCAAAAATGAAGTCCATTTTGAGAGCTAAATTTTTTAAAATTTAAAAAGTGGTTATTACTATTCATAATGGCTAGTTTTAATAATATTTTAATAGCATATCATTGTTTCGTGAAACTCAGTATTGCGTACTACACACGCTATCGAGGAAGGTTGTGATTGCGTGTAATGCAAGGAAAGTCAAGGATGCGTGTTGTGAAAGCTCCTTTTGGTGTAGCGTACAACACAAGATATTAATAAAATAAAAAAGAATATTTTTTCATAAAATCTCAGGCTGTTACATTCTACCCCCCTTAAAATGAATTTCGCCCTCGAAATTCGTCGGGGTTATAAATGGTTTACTATTCGAAAGTTTCTTTAATAGAAACCCACATCGTAAAAAGGAATATCAAAACCAATCTTTAAAAACAAAAGTATGAAACGTAACGGTTACCCAAATAAACTAATCACTGGGTTTCCACATAGGTGAAAATATGGATATGGAAGAGAAATCTAACCATCATGTTCTTATGGAGAGTGGTAGAGAACATGGCTATGGAAAAGCCAGCAATCACAAAGCCATAAATTTGTGATGATCTAAGGTACCATCTGATTCATCAGATATAAGGTCACTAGGACAACATTTTTGGTTTTCAAGATCGTTTCCCTAAAGTTGAAGAATTTGAATTAGAATAAATACTTACTTTATTTTGGTACAATCTCACTGTTGTTCATGCCTTTAACAATTTCCACTTCATCTCTTAAATAAATGAAGTTGAATTTTTTATTCATGAAGTGTTAGCAGATCATGTGATAGAATGGCGGGTCATTCCATCTGTCTCAAACAAAAGGTTAGCAAAAATTATATACATAAGTCGATCTATAGTGAGATTAATCATATATGGTTCCTAAAATGGACTTTATACTTCATATATCATACTTCTTAATATAATAAAACTAGTTTCTAATAAACAGCGACTTCCTGTAGGCCAGTGGTAGGCAATAAAGGCCAGTCGCACTTCGGTTGTGGGTTCGATTCCCACATCCTTGTCCGACGCGATGGGTTGTCGCCCGTCCTGCAGGTTGTCCTTTTTCTAAAACTATATTACTATAACATCCCATCAATAATATCAAGAAAACTTCTATCCTTAAACAATACTAACTTATTTCCAACATAATCCATTCCAATCTTTAGGCTTATCCATAATACTACAGTCCACTCTCATAACATAGTGAAAACGATTACTAGAGATTTAACACCATCGTCGATCCCCATATATCATAAGATATGTTTTGTTGGTCACATTACAAACATTCAAAGTCCTTAATCATGTATTCTCTAGAATACATTAGTGAAAACATGAATGCAGTTAAAATTTAACAATTTCCACATACCAAAATCCTCAAAATTCTATATACTCAAACTATGATATCACTTAGTCCTTATATCAATCATGAGCTCATGAATACTGTTAAACATTTCATTTTCTCGTTTTCCCTTCATTATGCTCATAATATCTCAACCACTTTGAATACCACATTAGACAAATACATAAATATTCCAATACTCCATGATACAACATTATTTTGGAATCCCATTACATAAACACTTAATCATTCCACCACATCGTTGTCATATTCAACATCGCCAATAGTGATCGCATGTGACTTCCCTTTGTCCTTTTCCATCAGTGGTTTCTCATGTTGATCATCACTAACCCTTGGATTAGGGCATTTATTAGCATAATGCCCCATTTCCTTGCACTTGAAGCATTGAAGTGTTGGTGGGCGTTCTCTGCAGTGTTTGATTTATTCACATCATTAGAAAACCTTTTTCCAATACTTCGACACTCAGCTACTCGATGACCTTCTTTTCCACACTTAAAACATTTTATAGTCCCTTTAAGACAATCTCCACCATTCTTCTTTCCACACTTTGTGCATAAAGAAACATTCATCTTCTTTTCACCATTATTCTGAGATTCCTCCTTGAACTCCATCTTTCATTTCTTGTCAAAACCATGAGATGGATATGTAACACCAACTTCCATTTCTACCTTGATAGCACAACGCACAATTTCTTCATAGCCACTGAAGTCTCTTATAGAAAATTCCCTTCGAAGACATGGTTTTAAGCCACTGAAAAATCGATCAACTTTACTTTCAGGTTGGATGATAATACCAAAACGTACCTTGCAAGTCTTGTAAAATTTTCTTCATAGGTACCAATAGATTCATCATCCCTTTGCTTCAGTTCAAGAAACTCTTTCTCCATCTTTGTTCGAAGAATACAAGGGAAGTACTTACTGAAATCCAAGTTCCTGAACTCATCCCATTCCATGGACTCAATTTCATCTCTTTTCCTCGTATTCTTGATAAGATTCCACCATTGATCAGCTTCACCTTCCAAACGATATACTGCTAAGATGACTTTATCATGCTCAGGACATTGAAGAACTGAAAATATCTTTTCAGTGGTACTGATCCATTGTTCAGCAACAAGTGGATCAGAAGACCCACTGAAAGAAGGTGGACGTTGCCTCATGAAGGACTCAATAGAATATTGTTCCCTTCTCGGCTCATTTGGAAGTCCAGAATGATTCATAGCTTGTGTAAGGATAGCAATAAGATTTTTCACTCCATCTCCCATAACATTTGTTTGTTCAGGAGGACAATCATTGCATTGTCCATTACATTGATCAACACGGTTCCTTCGGGTTCCAGCCATCGTCTAAAACCCAAAAAGAATAGTGTGAGAGGCAAAAATCATTCTAGGGAAAACAACATAATAAAGGGGAATTACCCTCAATATCTAACATCATAGATTAAATTCGAAGATCGTTAGCGCAATTCTAGGACTATAACCTATACGTATACTTAACCTTAGAGACATACCTAGACATACCTTAGAAATATCTCTAGGGACCTTACTAACGTTTTCGCATCCTAGTTTCCAAAGGTTGACTAAACCTTTCCTCTGATACCAACTGTAGAGACCCGAAGCTTGACGTACATGGAAATTACATTACTTTTGCGGAATATGTAGTACATAACAAAAACACACACACAAGGATCGTAATAGTTTAGTGTCTTTGGAAACTCGGAACGTAATCTTCTAATCGTGGTGAAAGATCATCAATATCTGCCATAAAGATCTTACCTTTTTTTTACCTAAAACCTTTCTTTATATCCTAGGGAAAAGAAAACATAAAAGGGTGAGCTCAAATTCTCAGTAAGGGTAAACAAAAGAAAAATCAATCACATCATATTCATAAGAACATAACTTTTGGAAATCTTAACCTGCAAAAGAGAGCATAATTTCATGACATGGGATAAATCATAGTAGTGAAATTAAATCCCAATAAGCATAACATAAAACATGAAACATTGTGGCATACACACATAATCATAGAGAATCATTTATTTTTAGTCATGACTCATTTCCAAGACTATCATAGTGGAAAAAGTCCCTTTCTGAATCGAGTCACCCTCGTTTCAGTCCCGTTTCACTAAACCAGTATAACCTACCATTCCAGCCATGCCTATCTCATGAGATATGAAATATTTACCCAATTCATTGGAGGGAGATATAGGTCCCACCTATCTTATAATGAATCCTTTCTTATGTGTTCCACATAATCATAAATCATACATCATTGCATAACACATGTAACAAAAATGGGATTCTTGAAACATCATGACATCATAAAACAAATCATATAAGGTAAATGACTTCATAAAAATAACCCCCTCACAACATAATCAAATAAATGTAATAATAGGGATAAAAACAGAACCCTTTATTATCCTATATGGAAAATAATTTTGATAAAACACTTGAACTCCATTCTTGAGGAAAATATCCTTTCTTCTTCAAAAACACTTTTCTTTTCTTAACATGTCATACAATTATAAACTAAAAGAAGTTGATAAAAAATAACCTTGAAAACTTGTAAAGGAATCTTCTTGGAATTAATGTTTTAAAAATCCATTCATGCCGTATAAGTTAAAAAAACATTCTTCGTACTTTTGTAGGAAAAGTCAAAAAGTACCTCGTACGAAAAACAACAAAAGATTCCTTTCATATTCTTTACTAAAAACTCACCGAAGGGTAAAATTGGATTTAAAAATTTGTAGGTGAATGGAAATAATATTAAATTTTGAGGAAACATGGATGTGGATGATAAAATACACCCCAGTAAATACCAAAGTATAAACAATCTCGGATACAAATGAGATTGTGATATTTCCCTTACCTTAGGTCCGACTTGCTTTTTATGTGTCCGAACATCCTGTATAATAATTTAAATCATGTTATTGACTTATTCCAGAACCATACATATTGATATGATATCATATATGGTCATATTCTTAGCTTCTTGTTAGTAATATTTCATTGTTACTTGTTACTCGGGTCTTTATTGCCTTTTGTTCTTATGCGTGTTTTGCCGAATAAATTCTTATTCTTATTTTAAGGTTATAGATACCTTATATCCAGTATTTTATTATTGTAACATATATCATATTTATTCATTCAATTCATTTATATAATTACTAGGTAATGATGATCATGTAGAACAAGTCGCATCACATCGTGGAGACGGTATTCTGTACGCACACACGAGTGATGATATCGTTCCTATGATCGTGGAATTGTATTGGAGTATATATATATTATTTCAGTATCAATATTAATTTATAATAATCATAAATAGTTACTCATTACACCATTATACCCATCCTTTTATGGTGATGGTGGAAAATAGATTACACCACGGCGTGGAGACGGTATTCCGTACGTACTCACGCGCGGTGATTTCATTTTTCCGTAGGATGGATAGAAGGTGAATTAGGGTTGTTTCATATTAATAATAACTTATAAGTATGTAAGTAATCATTATGTTATTACTTTATCATGAAAAAACAAAAGAAGAAGAAGTTGATGAAGAAAGAAATTGAAAAGATCGGTAATGGATATTACCTCTTCTTTGAAACGCCTCTTTGAATCCTCCACTTAGGGAACTATGATTGGTCTTTGAAGAAGACCAGGACCTCTAGGATTATTCTAGGGAAGTGGATAAGGGATTTTGGAAGGTGTTGGACGAGCTTGAGTGCTCAAATAGGTGTGAGGAGGAGGGGAAGAGGTGCCCTTTTATAAGGGAGGAGAGGGGCACCTTAGGAATATCTCAAAATATTATTTTATATTAAAGTCAAAATCGGTTTATAATGGTTTGAAAAGGGTCTTATTTAGAAGATAAAGTGGGGATGGGTCTAAATCCTATCAACCAATAGGATTTAGACAAGTTAGGTTATTATTTTAACTTTATCAATTAGATTTAACTTTAAGTTAAATAATTTAACTTTTACCGTGTCTTTTTGTTTTCTTACACTATATGGTTAATAAACTTACTATAACATGCCAAACGAACCCCAAATTGTTTGTTATTAATATATATATCCTTATCTAAGTCATTTGGCCGATCCTTAGATTTTTAGGAATAAAATAACAATTAATAATATAATATTTGATTTAATAACTATTTTGTGTCAATTTTGACACTATTTGATATATGATTTTTGTGAAAGTCATAACAGAATTATATGTTGGAAACATGTTGATTAAATCAACACTAATATATCATTTTAACCAATAAAATTAGTTTAATTCATAAAAAGTCTTAAATTACATTTATTTTGGTATTTATAATATCAATTATGTCAATATTTAATTAATAAGATAATTACTGCATCATCTTTGTGTCATAAAGAAATTAAATTATTTGATGTCTAAAAATTACAAATAAAATACCATTATGTAGGAAATCTTATTAGATTTCTAATGAATATTTACAATCGAATTTATCTTATGTAAAAACCTATATTAAAAATGTTTTAGTAAATAAACTTTGATTTTAACTCTTTTAACTCTTCTTTGAATTAAATAATAATAAATGTCCTAATCTAATCCAAGTGGGCCTAAATGATAATATTTTACAATTAAGGTTGTTTTTGGTCGAGATACACTTGTATAATAGAATTAGGACATGTGTTAGGGTAATATTAATATCATTCTTACCCTTAATTACCCTATTTACTTTTAACTGTGGTAAATAAAAGTAAAAAGTTACTATTCACCAAAAATTATTTTCATCTCATTGAACCACATTTTACTTACTGATATCAACCGTGTCTCTTGGATTTTTGAAATTCCATTCACAGAAGCGGTAAAATTATGTTTTATGAAAAATTCAGTTTTTTAACTACCACTTAGTAGTTTCACTATTCATCAAAAATTGATGTTTTTCAGAATAATGCCAAAATTTCATCCTAAGCTATATTTCATATTCCGAATTCAAAAATGAAGTCTATTTTACCAAATTCATAAAATAGAAGTCGCATTAATTAATTTTATAATTAAATCCCGCTGTTAAAACAAATAGCGTGTTTTTAAGAAACAATATCTATCAAAAGATTGACACTTGATTATGTCTGGTTTAAATGTGAAATTACATCCAATGACCAACATTGTATTAAATTGTAAAAATATATTCAAAATATACTTTAAAACCACTCAAATTAATAATTTATCACTATTAATTATTTCGATTAAAAAGTTGTTTTTAATTATAATTTAGTAATTTTCACTATTCATCAGAATATGAATGTTATCCGAAAAGTACCAAAATTTCACCTTAGGCTAAATTCAATACTCCGAATCCAAAAATGAAGTCCATTTTGAGAGCTAAAATTTTTAAAATTTAAAAAGTGGTTATTACTATTCATAACGGCTAGTTTTAATAATATTTTAATAGCATATCGTTGTTTCGTAAAACTCAGTATTGCGTACTATACACGCTATCGAGGAAGGTTGTGATTGCGTGTAATGCAAGGCAAGCCAAGGATGTGTGTTGTGCAAGCTTTTTTGGTGTAGCGTACAACACAAGACACTAATAAAATTAAAAAGAATTTTTTTTCATAAAATCTCGGGCTGTTATATACCATGTGTGAATTTTGGATTTAGAAAGTTCCATTTTTGGTCACATAATCTCAATATAGGGGATATCTATGGATCCAGAAAGGATGGATGTTATTGAATGTTTTCTTATACAGAAAATGGCAATTGTGATCAAAAATTTTCTTGGTCTGCATAAATATTATTAATGCATTGTAAAATATTTCTACTGATTATCTATTCCACTCATCATGTTTACATGGAAAGAAGTTAAGATCATATGGATGGAGGAATATGAAGATAATATCAAGGATCTAAAAAGAAGGATTGTCAGTGCACCTGAGATTACATAGCCATGTAGTGGATATATGTATGTGATCTATAGTGATTCCTCTAAAAAGGGACTGGGATTTTTTCTAATACAAAATGATATAATGATAGTTAGTGCCACACGAAATTAAAAATCCATTAGATAAATTATCAAATTAATGATTTAGAGTTATCTATGGTAATATTTTCATTAAATATATGGAGTATTTTTTTTATGGATAATGGTGTGATATATATACCAATCACACATGTTTGAAATATATTTTCACTCAAAATCAGCTGAATTTGGGCCAAATGACATGGTTGGAGTTGATTAAATATTATGACTAATCAATACATTTACACGCTTAGAAAGAAAACAAGGTGGATGATTATTTCAGTCGAGAGGATCTTGATAGACTATCTATGATTAGGATACAAAAAGATCAAATATTTATGGATTTACAAAGGACAGATCTGGAAATTTTATGGGAAGGGGATAAATCCAATATTTTTTAAATTAATGTTCAACCATCTATAAAATTAATGATTAAATAGGCACAAAAGGAATATATTGAGCTATAAAATAAGGTAAGAAATTTTCTTTAGTTAAACATTGATTGTGATTCAATAATATTTTTCAGGAAACATGGTTGTATTCCTTCCATAACAAAATTAAAGAATTTGTTGTTGGATGAGGTTCGTTGTTCAACATTCTCTATTCATCTTGGAAGCATAAAGATGTATAGGTACTTAAAGAGTTTTTCAGGAAGGATATCATGAATCAAGATATTGAAGTATATTTTTTTGGAGCTTGGATTGACTTAAAGATAAGGATGGAAGTCAGAAGTCTAATTGAATTTTACAAATATTACCCATGCCAGAATGAAAATGGAAAAAATCACCACGGACTTCATCATCGGACTTACTATGAAATCTAAAGGCCATAATTCTATATTATATTTCCTCATAAAGTCATAACACTTTATTGTTTTTATTATAGAATATTTATCTCTTTATTTTCTTTCCATAATATATAATAATTTTGTGGTGATATTTCATGGAGTACAACATCAATTACATATGATTGGGACCTGAGGTTTACCTCAAAGATCAGGAGAGGTCTTCAAAAGGATAAAAATACAATGTTCTATTTCATCACTTCATATCATCCTATTATATATGTCCTGTCTAAGAAGAAAACTAAAACTCACTAACACATATTTAGAGATTTCTCTATTGATTTCAAAGTTGGTTGGGATCAATTACTATCTTTGGTAGAAGTTTCTGACAATATTAGCATTCACTCTCATATTGAGATGGATCCTTAAAAATAACTATATGGTTAGAAGTGTAGAACTATAACATAATGGAATGAATTCACAGAATTAAATATATCGGGACCTAATCTAGTTGGTGAAATATTATAGAATGTTAGATCTATTCAGTGAAACATAAAATCCGCTCATAGTAGAAAAAAAAGTTATGCTGAAAATAAATGAAAGGAACTTGAGATTGATGTGAGTGATAATGTATTTATAATAATATCTCTCTATAAGTGAATAATGGTATTTTAGAATAATGTTAAGACAATTATAAGGTATGTTTATCGTTTTTAAATTCTTTATCGTGTTGGGATGTAGCTTATTAATTGTAACTCCAACCTAATATCTCTCGGCTTCATGATGGGTTCCATGTATCTCTCATGAAAAAATTTATACATGATCCTTAAAATATACTACACTTTGAATTTTTACTTCTATATCATGATCCTTTTTATTAAGAAAAACCAATTGAGATTTTGGTTCATAGAGAAAATGTTTTATGAAATAATACGACTCGCTTGGTTGCTGTTTTATGGAGGAACCACCAATTTGAGGATCCTATGTGGGAACCTGAGGATGTAATGAGGTAGAGGTATCATCATATTTTTTTATCCATGTGATTAATTTTTATGTATAAATTATTTTTAATGGGGGTATAATGTAACACCTTTATATTTAAATATTATCTTCCCTTTAAATAATCTTTCAATAGCTTGTGTTGAATGCAAAAGTGTGCTTAAACAACCCATGTAAATATTATGTATTTTTTATAACATATCCATAAAATTGTTTAGAATACATATTTAAAAAATATTTTTGAAATAAATACAATGGTCCAACTCAATAATTATTTATTTTTAAGTGCATAATTGTTAGTAAAATCATTTTATTCTTAAAAAATATGATTTCGTCAAAAATAAGATTATCATCTTTTGATGAGTGAATGTTAATTTTTAAAAGTTATATAAAATTTATTCGAGAAAAATAATTTAATAATTTAATTAATTATACCAAAATTATCTTAAAATTATTTTTTTATAATTTTTACCATGCATTTATTTTTAAAGGAATTGAGAAAATATTGATTTTTATTGAAAAATGTATTTTATTTTAATTACTTACATGATAAAATTTTGTTTTGTTTTATTTTTAAATTTTCAGTAGTATATTTTTTTAAAATGATCCATTTATTTTTTTTAAAGTATTTTTCACACGAATTTTTTATGAAAATATTTTATTTTTTAAAAGATAAATTTTCAGAGAAACAGTCCTTCATGGTGTTTTTATTTTAAATTAAATTCTACAAATTTTATGATTTTAATTTTTAAAAATTGATATCAAATTTATATTTTTATGTTCCAAATTTATTTATCAGTTCCCTTTTATTTTTTGTCAATATGAATAGTAACATTGCTAAATTGGTTTTCCATGTTAAAGTGAAATTTGGTAATTGAGGTAAAAATTAAAATAATAAAGACTATAAAATACCCCAACATGAGAAATTTTTTTTAAGGGATTAATATGATTGCACACTTAACACCTAAATATCAACATAAAGTTTTTTATTCTACACTTATTCATGAAAATGAATTATATAATATTTAAGTCAAATAAAGACACAAAATGTCAATTTATTTGTATTAAATATCCCGTATGCGTCCACATGGGGAAAAGATATTTTATGAACGAATACAAATATAAAATTTTCACTAAGAAGATATTTTTTCTGGATATAAATTTATTTTCAAATTTATATTCCACTTAGATGACATTAGGATATTTATAATATTTTAGTTAATATAAATTCAAAGATGTCTCATTAATTTTTTAAATAATATATCATTATTATTATAGCTTTACACAAATTATATATTCAACTATAAATATTATTTTGAAATCAAGAATATTTATCTTCATCATTGTGTCTTAATTTTAATTTTACTAAAGAAACATGTATATTAAATAATTACACAATGCTGATGTAGTAATTATTATATTAATGGAAATGTCAAATAAATGATACAATAAATAATTAAATAAATAAAATCTATAAAAATCATGTGATCAACTAATTTTCTAGATGAAATATATCTCTTATACATAAAATTAAATATTTTTTTTAATTTAACTTATTATCTCTATATTTTGAAAAAACCAAAATATTAGATGGTGTCAAAATTGAGAGTAATGATATTTTAAGAAAACAATATTTTAAAAAATTATTTAAAAATCAGAAAACATATTTAGGATTTCAAAATAATTATAATTTAGTCTTAAATTTTATAGATAGTTCATTTATGGTTTAATTTACATTGCAAAAGTAAAAATTACAACCTTTTAATATTAAAGAAGTTGTCACCCTAATTAAAATAAAAAATGATAACTAATGGTTAATAAAAATGATAAGGTTTTAAGTAATAAAAAAACATTTGAAAAATAAATTGGTTGATGAGATTTCAAATTTATATAATCTTATATTATAAAACATTTTATTTTAACCCATTTCATTTTAGATTGATTTTATTATAAGTTAATATTTTTTTAAATTCCAAAAGTGTCACTCATCTCAATTGTAAAAGGGCACCTCCTCTCCCACTTCTTCAAATCACATTGAGCCTTACATCTCAACCATACCCTTCCAATTTCTCTTCTTTTATTCCCTATCCACATTTAATAGGTTTTGGTCTTCCCAAAAGACCATCCCTAGTATCTTAAAGAGAAGATATAAAGGATGTTCACCAGGGTAGATGCAATCATCATTAGCAACTCTTTCAAGATTATTTCTTCTTCAACTTCTTATTAATGTGTTATTTCCATTATAAATGAATAAATCCATTATCACCTATATTATAATATTATATTATGATTATTAAAAAATTCATATTCCACCTTTTACCCATACTATGATAAATGAAAGCATTATGTGTGTGTACGTACGACTTACCATCTCCACGACGTTGTATAATATTTTTTTGACCACTACATTACTTGGATAGGTATACTGATGGAAGAAATAGATATATATGATAATTATAAAATTATTTTGATTACAAAAAAAATTAATATACAATCCTTTTTTTACCATTTCACTATTAAAGCAATGATACCATCGCTCGTGCAAACATATGGCCTATTGTCTCCATGACACGATGTGATTCACTCTCTATGATCACCATTAATGAATGATTATATAAATATATTTAATGAATAAATATGATATATATTATGTTAATATCATTACTGAGATTACATATATATCCTATGAATAAAATTTGAACTTATAAAACCAACATGTATAGAGAAATAAAGCAGTTAACACCAAAAAGAGGGATACTAATGAACTATTATTAAGAAATGATTGATGAGATGATATAATATTATCGTATATGGTATCATTAATATGAATGTTTTCAATAA
Organism: Viscum album; assembly: GCA_963277665.1. Classification (NCBI taxonomy): domain Eukaryota; kingdom Viridiplantae; phylum Streptophyta; class Magnoliopsida; order Santalales; family Viscaceae; genus Viscum; species Viscum album. Next base: position 1,402,204,617 of record OY728120.1, on the reverse strand, counting down.
CAAGTTAATAACATTATTTAAATCATTATTGATGAGTTTCATATACGTACAGAGGAAATTAAAGATAAGGTAAGGGTTAATTTTACAATCTCTTTATTATTCATGATTTTTTATACTTAAGTATCTAATGAGGAATATCTAACATTCATGTCCATTTTTCATAAAAAAAATATAAATTATTTTTACTATTATACTATAATTTTTAAATTCATTTTTACACGTGGGTGATTTTTTACTAAACAGTTTTAAAGGAATTGTTTTTTTAGTTTCCTAACAAGTTACTTCGTGACATTTCTATAAAAAATACATGAGGAATGTTTTTTAACTTATACAGGATGAATTGTTTTTATTATTTTACAATTCCTTAATTAATTAAATCATAAATTAAAATATAAAAATTTTATTTTCAAATAAAATGTATAATTGTATAATTGTATTCCATATTAAGAAAATATAACATTTTAAAAGAAGAAAGGTTATTTTTCTCAAGAATTATTTTTACATGATGTCTTTAAATTATTTTCCATATATGATAAAATTATTTGATATTATTTATACTTTACTAGGGATATTTTTCAAGGATATATTCCGTATTTTTTATATGGTTGGTTTATTTTAATGATGGAATTATAATTATGAAACCCATTTAATTTCCATGTCATTTTTTATGATTGAATGGTGTTTATGAAACCAATTTCATTCCATGTGTTCTGATATGATGAATAACGTAATTTCCTATGTCACAAATATGTGTATTTTTAATTATGTTAGAGTTGGGACCTATATCTCCCTACAATTCATTTGGAAAATATTTATATCTCATTAGATAAAAAGCACTGAAATGGTAAGTGAACCCAATTCAGTAATACATGGCTGAAATGGGGAGTGAATATTGTTCATTAATATACTTTTTCTGCTATGATTTCCTTGGAAGTGACTATTGACTAATATAAATATGATATTCAATGCTTATTTGTATTCCAAAATTTCATATCTTATGTTATGCACTCATGGAATACATAATTTGATTCTTTATAAACCTCTATTTATTCAATGACACAATATCATGATCCTTGATATACAGAATAGAATTTTAAAAAATTATGTTAATTTTCATATGCTTATGAAATCTTCTTTGATTACCCTTAATGAGAAAGTGGGATCACCCTCTACATATTTTTCTTTTTTCAAGGATATGAATAATGATATTAAGTAATATGTGTCAAAAGGGTTCTAGTTATAAGGGAATAAGAAGGGGATATTATAAATGTTTTATAAATCTATTGTTTATGTTTCCTAGTTTCCAAATACACTAAACCTATATGATTCTTCTATGGGTTAGTTAGGTTATTATTAACACTGAAAAATGTGTTTCATGAACCATTCCACGTACATCATGTTTCAATCCCCACTTAGAAAATAATGTTGTGTTTTTTAGAGACATTACTTCATTCCATAAAAATATGCATTCTAGATTTCAATATTCTAAAATTCTACTCGATAATGAGAGATCAGTGGAAATAACCCCCCTCCAAGAGTAGGAGGTGGATTTCAATGGTCGATGATTAAAAAATATGTTAAGAAAATAAAATAAAATTTCCACTTTTCATTTGAGAATATTTGTTGTATTAACTATTTGAATAGGCATATATCTTTTCTAATGATTCAATTTGATTGGTCACAAAGCCCAAAAAGACTCATAGAAAAAAGGATTATAATCTAAAAATATAGACAAATTTTGTGAAGGAATTTACATCACCGTTTAAGTCATTCAAACATGAACATTCACACAGGCCCACCTGCACTATCCCACACACATATACCAACTCTCACAGGTCCACCAATGGGTCTATAAATTGACCCCAATTCCTAAAATGTTTATAGGATAACTGAACAATCAAATTTCAAATCCAAGAGAGAGATCTAGTTTCCCAACTCCATCTCCCAAGTAGTCCATCCATACATGGGTGACATACAATAGCCCCCCCTCACTAGGGCGAGGACCCCAACCCAACACTTGGGTAACCCACACTTGGATGATCTATACCTTGGTGGGACCTACCAAGGCGACCCACACAAAAGAGGTCCATTAAAGGGTGACCTACACCTAGGAACCCATACATGGGAGACCCACACTGGGGTATCCCATAATTTGGAGACTCATAGTTGGTCATCCCATACAAGGTAAACCCTCTAGTCCATACCATGGGGGATTTTCCCCTTACCACTGCTCAAGATCATTGTCGGCGTACGGTCACCACCCTTTGAGTCATTCACTTTATTTCAATAAATGACCAAAATTAAAAATGAAGAGTCACACAATGAACTTTTTGGCCTGTTACCAAGATGTTTTGTGTTGAAACACGTGAAAATCAGCCACTCATTCCAAATCACCATCAGCTAAGACACACCTCATAGTTCCCAAAAAATTGGCATACTTCTTAAGAATAATCCCCAACCTAACCACAATGGTATCCTCCATAGGAATAATACCCAACTAGGATAAGGGAGCCCACCTATGGAATATTCTCCAAACATTTCAAGGGACTCACCTTAGGAATAATCCATAACTAGTAAAATAGAATCCTCCTCAAGAATAATACCCAACCAATGTAAGGGAATCATGCTAAGGAATAATCCCATAGCCTTTCCTGCATCCATCCATTAGCTGAAAAAAGAACATTGTGAGATTTATCTAGATTAACCAACCCCTCTTGTTTATCACACCAGGAATAAAACACATGGTCTTAATGGTTAGTGGCGATCCTGAAATCCACATGATCCCAAACCCCAAGCCTCCTCCACAAGTATAAGCCCGGATTATAACCAAACTTGGGCGTCCTCTTCAGGAGTATGCCCCAAGAAAACCAATCTAAAGGCCTCCCAGTTACTTTAAGAACCAACATTCAGAAGTGTTTCTAACTCAAGTGTAATTCCCAAACCAAACCCTCAAATTTTCAAGGGTCGAATCACTCCTCATGGCCACAAACTGAACAAGGGAATACTCCAATTAAATAAACCCTAACTTAATCATCTTAAAGGGTCATATTACACTAATAAAAAAACTACATGGGCCTTCAGAGGCATAGGTCCTTAAAATAAAAATATACAATCATTAATTCCTATCCAAATGGGATACATAGGAATAATTCCCAATTTCCAAACTGAACACCCCAAATAAACCCTATTTTCTTTGGGCCATAGTCCCAGTATTATCTTATTCTACATAGAAATTCATATCCCTTCCATCTTCCCAAGGCCTCTTCATCACAAGTACCACACCATGATTTGAATATGAATATTTTTCCTTGAATTTCTTTCCACATGATGTTAAACTATATCATTAGGACCTTATCACATTACCTTAAATGGATTTATGTTCCCCATTACACCACATTGAACTATGTTGGTTTTTATTACTTTCATAAGGAAATGTAGGAAGACCATTCATGGGTATGTTCCCACCATCAAAATATCTCTCATATCCTTGGATGATAACACACTCAAGAGAACCAAACTGTGTGGCTAAAAACCAGAATCATCATAATAATGACCAAATAATTTCTAATAATTACACAAGAAGATTCCATTGATGAATAACCATAGGTACATACAGATGATTCCAAATTCCATACATCATAATAATTTATTGTTAATTCAAGGGAGACCCACATTATAATTGATAAGTAAGGAATTTTTTACAAAAATATCTTAAATCGGCAAGAGATTCCTAGAGTATGGCATATTTTCCCCCCAAAAAGGTATGATGATCCCGACAACTCATCCTATCGACCAATGTGAGTTATATAGAATCATTGTAAAAAATATCTAATGAGAACCTAAATTTCAAAATAAGGCTCCTCATAGATATAGAAACATTTGGTGTTTCCATTTAAATGAATTAACCCATTGGAAACCATTTATAAATATAAATCCTGACATGAATCATGGCACACATCATCCCCCCATAGTTAGCCATCAGTCAAAATGATTCTCCATCATAAAAATGGAGAACCCAATGTGAATCCTTAAGCATGATTATTGTTTCAATCACCTGTAAATTCCCTTTATCTCTCAAAAATAATGGGGGACAAGAAAGAAAAATAATAATTCATGTGTTCATTTAAATGAGATGCTTCTTTGACAACGTTTTATTATTATTTTTATCAATATCTAGGGAATTTATATAAGAAATACCTTTATTTCAATGGTTTCATACCAACTATCATTGATTAATTAACTACCTAAATTTAATGTCGGGTCTTCATCCATGTATAGAATTACATAACATGCAGAACATCTTCAATTGTGGGTTTCAAATTCACTGGTCCTGGAGTATCATCATCATGGTACTATCCCGACCTTCGACGTTGCCCAAGAAGCCCTCCAGCTCACCAATCACCACCTATCATCCAATCAGTGATGAACAATGGTTAAAATAAGATGACATCAATATATGTCATTAACCCTTTCAGAATTTTATCCCAGAACACAATAATAATGCCCTCCGTTATATTAGGGATGTGAATTAAGAGGCCCTATGTGGCCTCATCCATAATACACAGGGGTCATTCCAAATGTATTGTAATGTAATTTGTTATGACAAGGGAACATGGTAGTAAACCATCAACATAATGAAGGAGTTTTCCTTGATATTTTTACCTAGTTTATCTAGATTGGAGTGTGAAAGATGGAACTCTAGGGTAGAAACCAACCAATAGGGGATAGGGTAGCCAAATATGAGTAGAAACACACACCAAACTTCCCCAATATAGATAGCTAGAATACTCTCATTGAGGAATCCAAGGAAGTCCTCCATTAAAATCTGACTATATACCATGAGAAGGAACATACACTTTCCCGCTATAATCAATCCTACCGATAAACTCATTTTGAATCACACAATGATTCCCACCAACCATGTTCAGTGGAAAACTGCAACCAGGAACACACACCTACCTACATTCATCAAGCCTGTCAATAGTTTCGTTAGGTAGAACCTAGAAGAGTCAGTAAAAAATCCCTTAGAAAAATTAGGGCACAAACAGAACTACTTTCCTCCATATATAAGTACTATCAATGTCCAATAAAAGGAAAGCGAGGAAAGGAGAAGAGACATAACCCTATTTTAGATACATAATGGACATATATCCATGTTATAGTCTCTGAATTCACCATGAATATCTTGAAAATGGGGAATGGGAATACAAAATTCCCTACCCACATCCTACAGTCTTTCTAGGACATCATTTTAGAGGAAAAAATAGTTCTAGAGTGATGGAAACTCAAATCTATCATCACAAATTCAATGTTTCACCATCATGTCACCCAATAGAAGATACATGCATCATCTCCAATTTAAGAGGTCCATGAAGAGAAATCTCTCACTATATATGGACAACTAGATTAAAAAACACACACATTCTAAAAGGATGAAATTAAACCATTCAAATGGCCATTCCGAGGTTGGCACAAACCCCTTCCAAAATTACAGAAGTGTGGTATAAAAATATAGGAGAAATATGTGAGCTAGTTATGAAATATTTCTTACCTGATAACTACATCCCTCAATAGGTTTCCCCATTCACTCGAAGGAAGGCCTCCAAAAAGAATCCTCACCTGAAATTAATTGAAAGTGAAGAGTTCATATATGATCCAAATCTTCTTAATGATTGAGTTCTTGAAGCCCATTGATTCTTATTTATTGTAGGTTAAGTTCCTACAATATTAATACAAAATTATGTGGGAAATATAAGATATTCTGATGATCCTCCTCAAAGACTTCACCATAAAGGTTTGCATCATGGCCATAATTTAATCAATCTCAAGATCCCATCTGCTGATTAGAGTCACATAATCCTGCCAAGTGGCCAAAAGATCAAGAAGAAATAGTATCATCCCATTTTTCTAATCACTATGGTACTCCACCACATGATTGAAATCATTTTAGAAGTTCCCTATCTAGTAAAATTTCACATCTTCAAGAGGGTCCACCCCCTCACAATGTAGTAATGAGAAAGCCCTCCTACTAGGAGGGACTTCAGAATATAAGGCCATTCATTTTTTTTCCTTGTTATTATAATGTAAAGTTATTTCTCAACTAAAAGATATCCCTAGGTGACATTCATACTGTGAGCATCCTTCAGATCACCTTCATTCCAACATAATAGAGGAAGTCCCCACCAATTTCACCGTTTATGATACAGAGACCAGGAAGCATGCAACCTGGTCAAAATAGGTAGAGGAACATATTTTAAAAGATGAATAAGAAATTCTAAACATGAGGAATCTTCTAGATAAAGATAACATACTAGTCATGATATTTCGTTTACCGACCCCTAAATACCTCATTCCATATATGTTGTCAAAAGATTGTGAAAAAAACCTACATCACCACATTTGGAAAACTCTTAATCACTTGAGAGAAAAAGTATTACCCTTTAATGAGTATTGAAGTCATATCAAGATAATATAAGGTATAATATTTCAAATTTACTTGGAAGAAATCATGGATGAAGTAAATCCAATTATTGATAAATAACAAGGATCCATTAAACATGTGTACCTCATCACATTAGAAAGATTACAACGGTTGATCATAGGTACACTTTTGGTGTTCATATATGATGATTGGGTGAATGAATAAAATGGTTTGTTGTGAACTTCTATTCAATTAATTTCTTATTATACTATTAATGTACCATAGTGGAACACCCTTGGGTAGATCTCAAGGAGGCCTCTTACAACACACAGTCTTTCTATTATCACTATTATTATTTAACTAATATAAAACTAAATTATATAATATATATGGGGGGATTTGAAATTATGAATGAAATATAAATATTATATATTCAAACACAATATTATGTTATAAGAAAGAATGTGATCAATTTTTCTTCGGAGTTAATGGTGGTTGAAATCATTGTTTAAAATAACTCTCAATATTCAATTCAATGTAGTGATCAAGACCTATCACACTACACCTTCCCGTTTGAAATGTCATTAACCCATCCCGAGATCTCAACATACAGGGTAATTCTATTCCTTAAGACAACTATCATACCACTTTTTGAACCATAACAATCAATACAAGGCTCCACCATATGCACGACAAAAATAATGAAGGGAAGGAAAATGACAAACAAGAAGAAGAATCCATACGATACTGAAAACGAGGTGACTGCTCACATAATCAATTTAACCATCGATGAAATTCATAGAATTGAATAAAAAGATTAGAAATCAATGAACAGGAAAAGTCAGTCGATCCACCATTCCATTCCTCTAACAAGAGTCGATTTTAGTTATCTATTTTTTTATGGAGTTGAGAAGGGAACAATGGTGGGAGAACACATAAAATAAAAGAGATGGAAGAAAAGTAGAAATTAAATAAATAAGACGAAATATATAGTAATATATATCATAAATATGAATAAAAATTACAAAAACAAAAATGCACCATAGACCCCAAGAATTTCTATATGATAAATTGGGAGAAGGGACACATACTTATAGGGAGAAGGGGTGACAAATTCACACAGAAAACATTTAATCCAAGCGTTTCTACATTGATGTGCCATTAAATGACCGAATATGTAATATTTGTCATAATATATGTTGTTAAATAATGTCTCCTCCATTTCTTCACCAAATTTCTGATTCATTGGACTTTCCTAGAAGGAGTTAGGAATTTAGTAATGTCGGTTTCTTTTTCTGTACGCAGGTTCCAGGATGCTTCCTTCAAAATGATGTCATTCAATGGCCCCAATAATGGCTTCCAAACTCAATGAAATTTAATTTATGGATGAGAAATAGATTCATATTACATATACAAGTGGAATCTCATATGTCTGAGGTTTATAGGCCGAAATTTGTTTCCATTACATAGGTGGGGTCCACGCAGTCCGCCCGGAAAAATTGTCAACTTCATTGATTTGTTTGGGCCTCAAGATGCATGAATCTAACCCTGGTCCTGATGAAAAAGATGAAGTAAATAAAATAAGGGTTCAAAAAAAAATTACAATCACAATATTTTAAAATATATATTATGATAAATGACAAAAATACCCCTATGAAAAAAATCTGATAAAAATTCATAATTAGGCAATTTTTGCATTTAGGCTCAAATTAACACAAAAACCTAAATATGTAACAATTTCCCATTAAAAAACACTATTGTGGGTTTATAAAAATTAAATTACAGTATAAAATATGTGAAAATTTTAGCTTCATCAATCCCCTAGACTTAATCATTGCACTCCTAAGAAATTATCATATATTCGAATCAAAATTCACACAACAGTCAAAAAATGAGAAAACATTCTTGATCTTATCAAAAAGAGAATTTTATCTTGTCTCTTCTATGAAAAACAATTTCCTTTAATTTTCATTCCAAATATTTAAATTTGTTCAACCTCATAAATCCATCCATGTCACAATCAAAACCAACCTCACACTGAATTTTATGTCACTCTTCACTCACGAGAAATTAATTCAGGAGTTATGCTGATACTTGAAAGTTGCATGTATCACCACAGGCTTATGCCTATTATCATTTCTCCCCAGCGTGAAACATAAAAATGAATTCAATCATGAGTTATTTCATCAAAAGTTCAAATTACTTTGTGGCTTTGGGTTGGTGGGTAAATGATTTAAAAGATCTAGGATAGAAAGAGAAGGTTTGACTCTTAGGTACAATGCTTGAATAATCACGTGAAAACACATAAATTTCCTCACTCAATCCTCCTTGAGAATGTGAAAAAAAACCACCACCATTTTTTATCTCATGTAATATGAGCCAATACATTATTACAATGAATTATATCATCCAAGTTCTACGAATATTTTTGTTAAGCTCCAGAAAGGTATAACTTTATTTTCCTTTTTTTAAAGCTCCATAAAGGCATAGCTTTTATTTTATTTTTTTCTAAGGACAACCGAATGAAACAAATGAAGAATAATGAAATTATAACACATGCCCAATTATTTATTTTCCCAAAATGTTGATGCACACTTCACAAAACCCGTCAAAGAAACACATCCCAATAAACGCAAACGAAAGGCCCTTCCCCCATACTCAATCTTGAAATATCCATGCAACAATACCAAGAGAATGGGTAGGTAAGGAGAAATTAGAATGTACTGTGGCTTAAACCTGTAAGGAAATTTATGGAATCTAAGGTCTAATGAAGGATAAATGTAAAGGTAGGTCTTAGAATAATATGTGGCGTGCCAAAGTAGTGCCTCAATCATATTAAAAACATTAAATGAAATCTAAAGCTTCAAAAGAGAAAAATCACAAATTCTGGTTCTCACACAAAATCCAATTTTCCCTCAATAATGTGTAGGTATTATAAAGAATTTTTCTATGTGGTTTATAATACCTCACAGGATGGGAAAAATATTTTGAGTCATCATTTTAGGGCCATGGATTTCAAAAATCAGTTAAACTCATAAAAAAATTGAAAATCCAATTTAAGGAAAAAAAGTTCACATCAATGATCATTTAAAATATTTTTATTTCAAAAATCATTTCAATTTTATCAAATTCAATTAATGTGTGAAATATGATTAGAATTTTCATTACTGTTCAAGGTTCATAAAAAATGAAAACAAAATATAATGAAAGTGAGCAACTAAGCCGGTTGAAACTCCCCCCACACATAAATTTCACTACCCTTCATTACAGCTTGAAAAAATATAAATAAGGATAGAAAAATGAAAGAGAAGGAAAGACACAACCTAGCTTGTTTTTAGCAGCACCATTGATTTATGCTCCTTATTGGCACCACTTCTTCGTACAAATAAATAAATAAATAAATTCCTTAGAAAAATAAATAAAAATAAATATAATGGTGAAAGTGAAGGGTAAATTCTTTTTTTGACCCCCAAACGGGTGATAGGTTTTTACTACCCCTAGTCAGGAAGTTACAGTGGGTTAACCCCAATCCGAAGGTGGATGGGGTTTCTAGCTTAGAAAACATCACAAATTTTTTCTCCTAACATCCATATGTGGATGCCAGAAGTGAGAAACCCCAATGAAAAGAGAACAATCCCCAACCCCTAGAAGAGATGAAAAATAGAATTTGAGATTAAGATGGGGAGAGAAAAGGATGTAGGGGTGCTCCCTGTTTTGGTCATCTAGAGGATTGGTGTCCACCGGTGTTGAAAATAGAAGAATAGGATGTGGCTTATCATATGGTTCTGGTTTATAAAATCCCTCATCATGAATTTCTTCTTTAGTGCCATCATCCTTGTTTGCACTAATGTACATCTCAACAGGAACCTCCAGTCTCTCCTCATATAGGGAACCTTCATCTCCTTCTTCATCTAGATCCTGTAATAGTAGTGCTGAATCTACATATTCAGAATAAGGGATATTATATTAAAATTCAAAATTAATGAAATTTGAATGAAAGGAATGCTCAAAATTTAAAACTCTCTCATAAATTTCAGATTCAAACTCTTTTTCTTCAAGCAAAGAAGCTGGGAACTCATTTTTTGGGGATGGAATTGAATCTTCAATAATTTCATCAACCTCTACTATTTCTTCTTGAAATATAGGTCGAAGAAGTTTTTCATTCTCCTCATATTTTCTTTGTTGTTGTTCCATCCATAGTAATTTAACTTCTTCAACATGGACGGCCAACAATGTTATCATCTTGCTTAATTTTTTCATCTTTCCGCAATTCTCTTGAATTATCAAGGCATTTTATTCCAATTGCTGGTTATTTTATTCCAACTTTTGGGAATTTTCAAGCATTTGAATATTCAATGTATCTTCCCTACTTGGCTCACCATAAAAGTTCTCTGCATGCCAATAATTATAACGATTTACATAAAAATACATATTGGATGATGAAATTAATGATATGAAACAAAGATATTTTTTGATTCTTTTTTACGAAAAACAGTATGTGTAAGCACTTGGCCTCCCCGACAACGACGCCAAATAGGGAAAACGAGGCGACCACTCACATAGTCAATTTAACCATCAACGAAATTCATAGATTTGAATAAAGATATTAGAAATTAATGAATATAAAAACTCAATAGATCCACCATTATCTCCATCAAACAAGAGCGGATTTTAGTTCTCCATTTTTTATGGAGTTGGTAAGGGAACAATGGCGGGAGAACACATAAAATACAATAGATGGAAGAAAAGTAGGAATTAAAGGAAGAAGATTAAATATATACTAATATATATTATAAATATGAAAAAAAATAAAGAAACAAAACACCACCTTATCCCCCTGGAATTTCTATATCATAAACTAGCAGAAGGGACACATATTTATAGGGAGAAGGGGTGACAAATGCACACACAAAACATTTAATCCGAATGTTTCCACGTATATGTTCCAGTAAATGAAAAAATCTGTAATTGGTGTCTTCATAAATGTTTTTCCATAATGTCTCCTCCGTTTCTTCACCAAATTTTTACTTCATTGGATGCGTCTATAAAGAGTTATGAATTTAGTAATGGCGGTTTCCTTTTCTAGACACAGGTTCTAGGAAGCTTCCTTCAATATAATGTCATTCAATGGCCCCAATAATAGCTTCCAAACTACATGAAATTTAATGTGTCAATGATACATGGAGTCATCATCCATATCCAAGTAGAATCTCATAATTTTGTGGTTTGTAGGCCGAAATTTGTTTCCATTACAGAGGTGGGGTTCACGCAGTCCGCTTGGAAACATTGCCAATTTCATTGATTTGTTTTGGCCTCAAGATGCATGAATCTGACCCTGGTCCTGAAGATAAAGTTGATGTAAATAAAATAGGGGGTCAAAAAAAATTTGAATCACAAAATTTGGAAATATTTTTTATGAGAAATGACCAAAATACCCTTGTGACAAAAATATGATAAAAATACAGAATTAGTCCATTTTTGCTTTTTGGATCAAAATAACACAAAAACATATATATGTAAAAATTTCCCATTAAATAACACTATGGTGGGTTTATAAATTTAAAATTATAGTATAAAATATGTGAAAATATTAGCTTCATCAGTGAAAATAGAATGTTAAATATCACCATTATCTCTAATTATCAAAGCCAACTAAATTAAGTATGGTGAGATTCCATAGATTTGGGTCAGCTTTAAAAAATAATTATAGTTCACAACTGAATATTTTCACAACAAAAATAGGCAATGACCGACTCTCAATGAAGTTATGCTAGAAAAGAGAAAAATATCAAGTGACATTTTCAACAAGAATCCTAAAATATCAATTAATAATCATGGTTAATGGAATATGTCGTTATAAATTCTAAATTATATAAATAGTAAAAAATATTTAGTTGTTAGTGATTCATGTTTATAATAGATGATGCACATAGACCTTATTCATAAAAAACTCTGTAGAATCAGAAAGAAAGCCATTTAAGTAGAAGCCACGACAGTCTAAGAGAAGCCCAATCCCATATGGTAGGAGGATTTTTTAACCCAACCTTAATTATTGGAAAACCTAGCCTGAATAGTTGTGAAAGTGGAATTAGAGCAACCTTAGCCCTTAGAACCGGGGGATTTTTCACCTCAACAACAACCACCTTAGTGGATATCTGTTTTATCCTAATTATGGGATGAATTGTAGAGTGGATCCTCCCAGTTCTTCCTATAACATGACATTATATTCTCATTTAGAACACACAATATTGAACTATCTAGAGATTACATTCATATTAACACAGGCTAAGTATTTCCCAGAGAAACAGTGAATGAGAGGACTAGGATTCATGGAGGGCGTATAAAAAGGAGTCCCCATAAAGACACTGATATATTGACTATAATTCACTACACATTAGAAATGTCATCAACATCGCCCTTCCAGATCCCACAGAACATGAGTCCAATATAGAGAAGGAGCTATAGGAGTATGTTTCAGTTCAGAATATGGTACACACTAAAATGATTGAAGGAGGTGTGTCTAACCAGAATCAGAGGCATTCCCTGATTTCGACAATTCCCTCAAATAATCCATCATTATGTGTTTAAAAGGATCCATCCATGAAGTGGGTAAGGGTTGGATTGTACCCCACCTACCTATAATAGAGGTTAATCCCTTTTAACTTGAGGAAATAGTTTATCTACAATATGTAGAGGTGAAATAGTTGAGAAGATTCAACCCATAACTAATATGGGGAAACCTTATCATTATAAATTTTCTAAAATAGAGCCTCAAATCACACTCCCAACCAATGTACCCCAGTAAAGAGGGTTCCTCACAGTGAGTTTAGTGGACATGAAACACCTACTCAATCTGGAATATTGAAAAAATATATACTTATTTCTCACAATAGTAGATTGACAATTCCCTCCATCGGGTGCACAACCAGAATTGGGCTATGCACACCCTTATAGCTCGAACCCTATGGGATACCAGTAATGCCGCTATAGATATCCCTATCGGTCACGACACCTCATCAACCTTCATCTCATCCAGACTTTCCTCATGGGATCAAGAATTATTTTCTATCACTTGTGGATCGATTTGAATCCCGGGAGGAATGGTACATGCCCATACACTTGGAAAAAATCATTAACATTAATGGTCAGATCTGACTCTCCCCCTGTCAAACTTTTGGAATCCTATATTTATGATTCTTAATGGATCTAGAGACGTGAAGTATCATTTAAAATAGTTTACCTCTGGTTTTCTTCCCTTAATGGGGATCCCCAAACAATAGCATGTGGAGAAACTCTTGTGCTTCATACAATCTCTACAGGGACCATCCTTTGTATGGTACACTAGATTACAGTCTTGGTAAATTATGGGGTGGGAAAACCTCCATAAAAAGATTCACTTATAATTCTTCTCAAATCTATAAAATACAACATTCCTTTCTCTTTCAAACTTCATTAAATGATAGAATTAATGGGTCTCAAACATCATTTCTTAGTGTAAAATATATACATACTCCTTAAATCTATTTCTCCATCAATAAGACTTGTTTCCCATCTATATTTTGAATTTTCTCAATGAGTTATGCACAATACTTATCCATGTGATATATACAAGAGGGTTTAATAACCTTACTACAATCACCCAAAGAGTGGAAGAATCTATCATGAAGACCAATTCTATGTCTTGAGTAATTCTATCATCTCAATGGAAGAATAATGGGTAATTTAGAAGATTCTACTGTTACACTTAAGTAGGACCTTGTGTCTGCTCCTCTGAATCAAACACTGTATCTTGTGGATCCACCTCCTAAGAGTCTACAAAAACATAAACCTCATCATAGGGATGAAAGATATAGTATGTTAAAATAGCAAGAGGATATAGAAAACAAGGTCTATTATTTTGAAATGACCATGTGCCTCATTACGTCATGTTGGTATTGGAAGAAAATGTGATCAAGTTACCAAATCCTGGGAAGCCCAAAAAACTTTTTGAATAGGGACTAAAAATTATTTCACCTCCTAACAAGTATTAGGACAAAACATTTAGGATTATTTTGTTTTCAAATACCTCTTGAATATTATGGCCGACTCTGGCCATGTGAATCTTGATAGGCCACCCACTTATATAGTGTGTGTCTCTACCGCCAATTTGGAGGAAGAGAATAAATGGAAGGAAGTTAACAACAATGGAACATAGAAGTTAAGTAATTGGATGGTAAGAATGATGATCAACTAAAATCATGATAACACAGTTGAAATATCCTTGTTTTTAATTAACCCTTCCACTATAACACTGCCAACATCACCAAAAACCTAATATTATGAATTCTAATAATCCAAAAGGAGATATGGTATGAAGAGTAAGAAGAAAGAATAGGAAGATAATCATATTCCAAAATAAATGTAGTCTTTGACATTAGAAAACATCATGCCTAGGGTCCTATAAGTAAAGGTAATTCCTTGCCAAACTATAAAATATGATTAATCATACCATACAGAATCCCCATTAGATGAGGAGTTGATCTTTGGTTCCATTAATGATATTCACTTAATAGACCCCTTCTCAAATGATGAGAATTCTTATGAACCAAAAGTCCATACATATTATTGGGGAACTGGGGGAAGAGGCCATCATGGTCAAGGATACATAAAATGATGTGATCCTACTTGGAGTCACTACCCAAACATCATACCTGCTCGAACAATCTATTTGGCCAAAACTCATTAGATAGATCTTCAGCGAGATTAGTAGGAGCACGAATTCTCCCACAAACATGTCAGAGCCTTCCCTGACATGATCATCATGGATTATTTCCTCGAGGATGCATCATCATCTACTAAACCTTAGTATGCATGAAGACCTAGATAACTAATTCCACCGATAGGGGAAGCACCTCCAGTTCTTGTTCTGAGGGATTATCCATCAACATCTGATACTTTATCTCCTAAATAAAATTATGAAGTAAATTTCCATGTAGAGAAATGTGAACTTTTAGACCATAAGTATTTTTTGGATGCAATAATCCCTATTTTTGGCCATGTTTTCAATCATAGATGTTCTGATTCTGTCAAAATAACTCTTGGAAGCACTCATTTAGGACTTGGTGAGCCCACAAGAATTTGAGGTTCAGTTTTCTACTGTCAATTTATATCATGTAGGGAACGATCCTATAGAGTTCAAAATGGTAATGTATCTTATAGAACAAGTAGAGGATGTCTTCATATAAGGGAATGTTAAAACCTTTTATATAATCGGCAGGATACATGACATTGTTATCTAATGAGATTTCATTGAAAATAGATCAAGAGTCAACCTTATCCTGCTCTAAAAACTTTTCCATTTGGGTTTTAATTAATCATAATTTTACCCATACCCTATGATGTTACAGGGTTATTAAAGTAACATGAAAACCTCTCTTGGTGAAATCATGGTTAGAACTCAATTTGAGGATCTCATGTTTGACACGGAATTCATTGTTTTTAAGTAAGATACAAGCTTCAATGTTTTGCTAGGAAGGCCATAGCTACATCATCATGTGGATATTTCTTACTCATACAACCAATACCTAAAATATTGTATGAAGAGAAAAATTTGGACATTTCATGGTGACAAAGCCCCATTTAAATCCTATGAATCATAGTATATTAATGTAAGATTCTACCATAAGGAATGGAAATATTCTATGGATGATGAAGTCACATGAAACAATTCCTTGAATGGTCTGAAAATGATTACAACAAACCCTTTTAAAAGCATTAGTTAAGATTACATACTTCTAATCAATGAAATCAAAGGATTGGGGCTGAGTTTGAGTATACATCCAGAAATTGTTTTGACTTATATCTTAAAAACATAGATCGATGGTTCTAAATAAAATTTCAACTATCCAAATGATGATGATAGCCTAAATGAAAATATCCTCATTCCATCCCCTGATCTTCGACAGATCCTTCTTCTGTAACTAGAGTAGAAGAAGTTTTCTTGATAATGGATGAAAATTAAGAAGCTCATTCTTATTCCATAATCCCCCCATAGGAGCTACAAAAAGCCTCATTCCATTAAATCAGCCAAAAATAGTTTCTTCATCTTCCAGATTTACAAATGCTTACTCTCACCCTAACTCTAAAAAACATGATTCATAACCTAATTCCCAGGAAGAGGATAAATAGGTAAAAAAATATGAGGAAGAGGAATAAGAGGAAGACCTCAGAGACCCCCCCCATCATTTAAGGAATGTTTATCTACCAATATAAACGAACTCAAATAAATACATTTGGTTATATATGAAGATACATGACCAATATTGGTTATTTTGGCCATGACATCTGAAGAATAGGGGCATATTATTTCTTTCTAAATCTACATGGAGACTTGTTTTCTTAGAATTACATAGGGATTCTAGGACTTGATCCCAATGTGGTCACCCATAATTTTGGTTCCCTAGATGACTATTGAGGGTACAAAAAGGTATCCAAATAGACACACCAAACTCATGCCTCAAAAATTGTGGCCGATGTGGATAAAATCATCAAGGAAGACTACATCTAAAAGGTACAGTATCCAAGATGGATAGAAACCATTTTTCCCATAAAGAATAAGAATAGTAAAATTATTGTTTTCATTTACATTAAAGATCTTAACCATTAATTTTTGGAAGATGACTTTCCAATTTTGATCATAGAACTCTTGATTGATGAGACAGTTTATTATACATCTTTCTCCTTCATGGATGGATATTTAGTATACAACCTAGATTGGATGGACCAATAAGATGTATAATCCACCATATTAAGAGTCCTTTAGAGAGTATTATTATATTGAGTAATGCCTTTTTTTATATATTTCTTATGCCCCATACTAAGTTTCCATTCACCACCTCTTCAAACCCTTTCTAGGGATTTTTGAGGAATACTGCATTTATGATTTAGTGGTTACGTCACAACAATGATCTGACCACCTGGATGACATAAAAACCTTATTTTATAAGATACGGCAACATATCTTGAAGACAAACCCCATAAATGTTTCTTTTGGGGTAACCATGGGAATGTTTCTCATCTTTAGTGTACACCATCGTGACATTGATGTCAATCCTAAGAACAATTAGTTATCCATAACATTTCACCTCCTCAAAACCTGTAATATTAGAGATTACTTCATGGAAACATTTCTTACATCTAACACTTCATATCCACACTTGCAGGTAAGTCTTTTTACTTCACAAAAATGATGAATAAAGGGGTCACATATCTGTTTCCCAATTCCTATCAAGAAGCATTTGAAAACACCATGAAATACCTCTTGATCCAACCATTATTAATGAAACCTATCAATGTAAATCCACTCAATATAGATGTGTAGGTTCTGGAGTGATCAATAGGTTTCTTCTTTCTGAAAAATAACTTTTTAGGGTATGAAATCATTTTTTATTATCACATTCAAACCATGATTAATGTCGAGACTCATTGATCATACATCGAGGAATGATTCCCTTCATTAATCAGTATTGTTATGAGATGTAGGCACTATGAATATCACCCTATAGTTTATTTGGTATCTTATAATAACCCACTGAAATAAAACCTCATCCTTCCGAAGTAGATAGGACTTTTGACATGGTGGGTGGTTAATCTACAACAGACTGAAATTCGAATCGTGCCTCATAATCCATTGAACGACCTGGACATAGAAGATTTCCTATAAAAACACCCTTATGTAGATGAAACATTATTAAATACTGAATTTATAGATGAAGATATATTTTATATTCAAGGAATCCCCAAACATGGGAAATGAATTTTGGCAGCGCATCTGGGGGTGCAATAGGGAAGCGAATGGAGGACTGTAATCTCAAAAAAGTTGGGCTAGAGACCGTGCTTATCACTTCATAGAAAGAAGTGTTGCCTTAATCCTTCCAATTATCATTAGACTTTACTAACAATGAGGTAGAGTATTTTTCCCCTATCATAGGCCTAGAACTGGATCTCCAAATACTATTAGACCACTAGGAGTTGAAGGATGACTCTGAATCGGTAATCATATAAATCAATGGGAATTATACTATCAAAAAATAGAAATTAATTATCCTTTTTGACTATATATGAGGATTGATGTTGAAATTATCCTCGTATCCAACACTAAACAACATCCCACAACCATTGAACCCCAATGAAAATGCATTGGAGAATGAAACTACATCAATGGATAATCTAAAAGAGGACAAAATGATCATCATCATCACTCATCACTGAATGGTCTCACCTTTTATTAAAATAAGAATGGAACAGATCAATTAAGTTAGACCTATCCCTAAACCATATGGTCCTACCACTAGGTGGATGTTTCATATCAGGGAATACCTCCTAAATGGATTACTCTAATAGGATAGAGATGTGAAGGATCGAATCTAGTAGTGAATAACCATCATACCTCTTTTTGAAAACCCAAATATCTATAATGTTATCAATAAATGAAGATTTGATGGAATCCTTCTCAGAAGTATTAATATATAAGAGACTATGACTATTATGGGAGAATTTAACCCAGTATCCTATGGTTCCCACAAGTTAGGGTACAATCTTTCTGATCAAATCCAAAGACATGGATACATATAGGCTTCAATGACATAGTATTTCATAGGATTAACCAAGAAATTCCATTCCTTATAGGTGAAAGAGAAATTATAAATAAAACCCTATAGTTACTACATACAGCTAAATACTCCAAGAAATTTTCTCAATGGGGAATGGATATTTTGGGGCTATACCCTCCATCCTTGACCAAGTAGTTAAAATACAACTTGACTGTGTATGAATCGGATATTCATGGGGAACTTTTCCAAAACATATGTATTTATTATCATTTCAAAGATATATGTAGTGATACCTAGTCCCCATGTATTGGTCCCAACCATCATTTAAGAAAATATTAAAGGCCCCCATTCCCTACGTAAAATCTTGATTGATGTGGGGAGAAATTTACAAGAACTAATTGTGTCTTGATTCTTACTACACCATGATATGTAGTGATCCTTAGATCCTATATCCTAGTCCAGTTGCAATATTTCTTTCATGTCACATGACCCAAGTCCTTAACACAAGATGTTAAACTGCATGGTCAATATCCTCATCTCATTATGATAAATGACATGGTCTTCTTGAACTATATATCGATTTTTTCTCAATCCAATGAGATATGTAGTGATTCCCGAATCTCCAATCTTGGGTCCAACCATAACTAGAAAAAAATCCCCAAATCCATGTATACATGTCAAACCATTGAAGGGAAACTTTAAAGAACTATGTATAGCTTTATTCCTTCCTTCTTAAGATATACAGTGATTCCCATATTTCTATACATGGTCCCAGCTGCACCATTCCATTTATTTCACATCATTTCATCATTGTCCACACTGCATGAAATTAAACTAGATGAAATTTTGTGGACTATGTCTAGCATGAATATTTCTATAGAAATATACACATAATTCCACAGATCCTTAATCCTATGAAAAACTGCTATAAAATAATAAATGATTCATGTCCCTATGTAAGGGTCAGAACATTACGAGGAGTCTTTCCTGAATTGTGTGTGACTTGATTCTCATTCTAATGAGATATATATCTTGTCCTGTGTCATTCCTCCTAGATCATCACCATAAAAAATATGAATGTTATTTTTATTCACATTAATTAACTTTTTATGGTAGAAGAAAAATTTTCCAATCGTTATCTGTCACAGTGATCATAGAACTCATGGTATCATGAGTTTTGGTAAAAGAGATCCATACATATATAAGTAATATCAATTCACATTAGGGATTTCATGGTACTAACCACAAGAACATAAATGGAACACTAGATGTCCTCATCACATGAAAATAAACTATATGATTTCCTAGAGAAATATGTGTTTCTTGATTCTCATTCCAATGAGATATGTAGTGATGTCCAAATCATCAATCCTAGACCCAATTAAAAAACAATATAGGGAATAACCCTACTATACTATCTAAATGTTAGATCTATTTAAGAGGATTCAATATGGATTTTCACTATATGTGTGATCCCATATTAAAAATACCCCCCGTTTTCTCCATTCATGAAATCAATTAGTATGGGGAAGCCCTTCTAGATTTATGTGTTGCTTAATTATTGATTTGAAAATATACATAGCGATTCTTGGGTCTAACACCCTCATCCAACAATAATAGTTTTTTATTCTTCATGTTTAGTCATCTTCTTACTTGTTGCGTGATGTTAAATTGATTGACTAACATCCTTACCGCATGAATTTAATATTCAAGGAAAATATCATCTCCAAATGACTTTAAACTGTTTGGTACTCTATGAAATATACCCAACTTGATTCTTAAACTAATAAGATATGTAGTTCCACCAAGGACTCATGTTATAGTCCCAAATATGGGGAAAATAACAAATCATGCTCTCTTATGTACCAACAAATATCTATATAGATTCTTTTACTTTGGGTCTCCTCATTTGGGGGTCCACCAAGGAAACAATGATGTCCACATTCTACATATAAATCAAATATATTCAGAAGAATGTAGAATTCATGGCCAAAAATGGTCAAAATGATTAATTCATGATCGAACATATCCATCAACATGTCATACTCCTAATCCTGGACACTTTCAGATAATCATAATCCTTCTCAGACTCCTGTTGATAAAATTTCAGATACATGAAGAAAACTTTTCAAGACTATGCATTAACACACCATGGTTGTTTATGCATAATGTCACCCACAAAATAGAGTTTTTAGAAAATTTATTCTTCTATTTGAATATATTTTTATACAACCTAGTTGGTTTTCATAAAATATTCCATGAACTTATTTTTTTTAACCAGTAGTAATTTCACCTTCAAGATAAGAATCTTATGCCATTGTAATCTTTTATAACATCACGTTGGAACCTTCAATTCAAATCAGGTCCCATTTATCCTTCACATATTTTCCGATATCCTTTCTCTAAATATGAGAACCCTGAGGAATGTGGTTTAAAATCTTTTTCTCATGTACAAAGTATTTCAGAATGTCCTTGGTTTGATAGGGTCCATGTCACCTATTGTGTCTATAAATCTATGAACCTCGTCATATGACCAAAAACTACAGGCACCAAATTTCCCACATTTGGGTCAGAATTATGTAAGAAATATATTTCCTGATTCTCTAGTAATTTTTAATTGAAATCACCCATTTTTCAGCTAGTTTCCTTCTATAAAACAAGAATTTGTTTTCAGGGAAATCCAAATCTCCAGAACCATCCTTCGACCTTTTAAAATATATTGAATTCATTCCTGAGAACTATTTTTTTCTAAATATATATTAACACTCCTCAATTTTATTTGATTAAATTATCCCAAAATGGGGTTTATTCCAAAGGATGCCTCTATTTGACAATTTAGTAACACACCACTATATTTGTTTTCCACAAAGTAGCTCACAAAATAGGGATTTTAACTATTGGTAACATCATCAATATGATAGACCAACTATATCACCATAATACTTTTCACTATACCACTCATCACATCTAGAAATCCCCAAATCAGTACTTATGAAATTTTCTTTTTCATACGTAAATGTGATGGTGCGTTATCATTCAAAGTACCATAAAAGTGGGGAATTATTAACTTTTTCGTCAAATATAAATACATTAAATTCTATTATCCCTAATTTACATATTTTAAGACTTTAAAAAACATACCATAACATCTTTTATTAAATACATTAAATTGAATAGTGAAATGTCATAGTTATAAGACATTAAACTATACAATTATGACCTCTCGGTATGACGTTAAACTACTCTTTTGATTTCTTGGTCCCATAAAATTAAACGGCATGATACATCAACCCTTTTTTTAAATGGTCCTTTTCCACTAGCATTAAACATTTTAAAAAATATATCCTCATTCACAGAAGATAAATTTATAAAGAAGTGGTTTCCCATCCATTGAAAATTCCAGTGTAGATATTCTATTCATTATCAGACATCATTCAATAGAGAAACCTCCCATCGGGGTCTTGAAAAAAATGAATTTTCATAAACACCCATTTTCCTTCAAAAATAGAATGTCAAAATTCATGAGATCTATTTTTATGAATATTCTAAAACACACTTCGGTTGGACTTTCATATGTTTGTCACATGTTTCAGGGCATCTCATCCAAAGGATTCAACTATTTGGATACCTAGTAATACACCCAAATTGGTTTTTCATAAAGTAGTCAGAAAATAGGTCCTTCAACTGGTAGTAACTTATTCCTCTAGAGAGACCCCCTCTATTCATGAATTAAATTATTTAGATCTAGGAACATAACAAATGTGGTGAGAAATTCCCAATAAAAAACATGAATAATGTTGCAAAATTCATGACCAATAATACTTGTTTGGATAATCATTTCAAATCATAAAGCCAAAGATATTCAACCTAAAAAACCATCCCTTCTAGTCCAGCATACTTGAATCTAAATTGTTGTTAAAAAAAGGCACATTACTCACACAATTGAAAACCAACAATGTGAATTTTGCATAAAACTCAAGTATCATCTCACTAAGACTATACTCCATTTGTTTCAGAATAAAAAGAGTAACGATAAGAAAAATAAACCAAACTTGTAAAGATGAAATACCATAATGGGTGGACAAAAAAATCCAAGTCTCACCCACTAACTCATCTTCATATTGAGATTCAAAAAATAGGGTGTTGACAAAAAAGACAAAAAGTTTTTAGGGTTATTCATAAGACCTTAACAACATTAAAACAACTCTTTCTAAGCCCCATGTCTTAGGAAAATATTATAGAATCCTTCCAATAGTTGAGATAGATCAAAATACAACTAAATAATGTTGGAAGGAATTAAGGTTCCCTAAAATCACCATAGAAATCGTTTATATTCATTTCTAATGAATCTAATTATAGAGGTGGTTTACACTGTAAAATGTGTTTCATGAACTTTTCCTCCAAATTTATGTGGCGAACCTAACTTAGAAAAAATATGTTGAGATTTAGTAGGGACATGACCCCATGTTGAAATAAGATGTAGACTAGATATCCATGTTCCAATAGACTACTCCACAAAGACAGATAAGTGTGAAGAAACCCTCCCCCCTCTAGGAGTAGGATGTGAATTTCCAAGATCGATGATAAAAATGGTTCAACAAATTAAAATTTAATTACAACATTTCATTTGAGAATATTTTTTGTATTAAACATATTAATAATAGTATAGATTTCTGAAATATTTTACTTGACTGGTCGTAGAGTACAAACAAACTCACGGATCAAAATTTATGGTTCTCGAAAGATGAAAAAATAGAGTAATTTGTGTCATCACATAGGTCATTAATGAAAGCACATTAACAGAGTTCCAATCACTTAGGCCCACTCATGTAGGTCCACCATTGTGTCTATAAATAGACCCTTCAACATCAGATTTTTATTGGATATCCCAACTCTAAGACGAAGAATCTAGGAGAGGACTCTAGTTGTATATCTCTATCACCCAAGTAGTCCTTCCATACTTTGGCGACCTACCACTTCCCACCCTCATTAGGGAAAGCCCCCAACCCAGAACAATGGAGACCCAAAATTGGGTGACACATAACTAGGTGAGACCCACCTAGGTAACCCACATGTGGTGGACCCACACCTGGGGGAGAACAACATGGGTGACCCACACATGGGTGACCCACAATAGGGAAACCCACAATTCCCTACCATCACATACCACCATGAAAAAATAGAGTGTCACACCATGAATGTTTTGGCATGTGACAAGGATGTTTTAGGTTGCAACACATACATCCCCAACTATCATTCCAAAAAACCATGAGTCAAGATAGTCCTCATGGTTCTAGAAACATGGGAATCCTCTATAATAATAATCCCCATCTAGACTAAATGGGCATTCTACATTGGAATAAGACACAACTAGTATATGGGATTCCCCATTAGGAATAATCCCCAACTAGTAGAAGGGAAGCCTACTTAGAAATAATTCTTGAAAAAGAAAATGGAATCCTCCATAGGAATAAGCCCCAACCTGTTTAAGGGAATCGTCCGTAGGAATAACCTCCTAGACTTTCTATCATCCATCCATATATGGACAACGCAGATTGTGTGGTTTAACTTGATATAAAACTCTATCTTATTTCTAACACTGAGCATGTCTCACCTGGGATTATAGGTTAGCAGTGATAATGAAATCAATATAATCCCAAACCATATGCCTACTCCTTTAGTATAATCCCCAATAATATCCAAACATGGGAATCCACTTCAATATTATTACCCAAAAAACAAATATAAGGGCCTCTCACATTATATTATCCCTAAAATTCACAAGGCCATCTTCATCTGGTTAAATCCCCGAATCGAACCCTCTAAAATAAATGCATCAAGTTACTCCAAATGTCCCCAAAATCAACAAGGAAATAATCCTTAGGATTAGGACCCAAATTAATTGTCTCAAAGGACAAACTCTCCTATGAGACAAATCCACAGGACTCCATATGCATTTTCCTTATAACCATACTATGTGGTATTTAATTCCCATCCAAATGGGATACATTAGAAGCCTTACTGATATCCAAACCCAACACCCCAATTCAACCCTATTTTATCTAGTTCATGTTCCCAATAGTGTCTTATTCAAGTTTGGGATTTGTATCCCTTCCATGTTACCTGGTCCACTTCGGCATAATTATCACACCATGCATTGACTAGGAATAATTTTCATAGACATCCTTACCACATGAAATTAAATGTTATGGTTAGGTCCTTATCACATGAAATTAAAACTTATGATGTTCCACATTAATTATCACTAAAATATGTGGGTTCCTATACCTTTCATAATGAAATATAGGAACCCTATTAATTGTTATGATCCCAATGTAAAAACAACTCATCTGTACAAGGATAGAATCACACTCTAGAGTGAACCACTATCTGGATAAAAACTACTATCGTCATAATAACAACCAAAGAATATATAATCAGTACATAAGAGGATTCCATTGATGAAGAGCCTTTAATACATATAGATGATTCCAAATTCCATACATGATAATAATTTATTTTTAATTCAAGGGTGACCCGAATCATACTTGGGAATTAAAGAAGTATTCATGAACATATATTAAATCTGTAAGATATTCTTGAATTAGGATAAAATTTTCCCAAAATATGGTGTTATGATCACGACCTCTGATCCTCTTGGGTAATTTTATCTATTAATAATCATTATAATAAATTCCCCACAAGTTCTATAGTATATAAATTAGGTCCCTCATGGATATAGAACCATTTGTGGTTTCCTATTCCATGAATAAACTAGTTATAAATCATTTGGAAATGATAACATAGCATGAATGATTGCACACATAAACCCCCCACAATAACCAATCAGGAAAACAAATTATCTATTAGAAACAATTGTTTAATTAATATTCTTCTATTTTAGATGTAATATCAATGTATGAAAAGTTTGGACAATTATCGCGATGGTGTAGAGGAAACACCTTTACTGAGTTGAGCATGTATGTTGTTGTATAATGTGAAGAAACATAATTAGATAACTTTTCAATATGTTTTGAAATGAGTGAAAAAATATAAATATTCATCTAAGTGGATATGAACCAATTAAAATAATATCTAAAAAGTCCAATTTATAGGGAAAATGAAGAAGGAATATTTTTAAATAATATTTGATGTTGTTAACATGAAGTTGATATTGATATTGTGTAGATCATCTATAATGATTTACCTAAGAATGTAGTGTTTTTAAATGAGAAAATATAAATAAATAGAATGAATGTAGGGTTCAGATGAACATTAAACCGAAAATATAGATTTTTCTAATGACTATGTATATTTATATATCAAATTAGAGTTTCTGAATGAGTAAAAATAGAAATTTCAGGCGAATGAAGAATTTTTTTCAACTATATAAAATTCAGATGAACCAGTATAGAGTTCAAACACATGGTGAGAATTATTTTACTCTTATAAAAGATTACTATTTAGAATTATTAGATAATAAATCTGAAAAGGTTTATATATTGTTCCTCATTTAATAAAAAAAGCATGATCATATGAATGGATAGTTATTAAAGTTGGTGTTTGGGATGGGTTTAATTCCACCATATAATGTGTTATTTCACATCACTACCTGATTTCACACACAAATAGATTAAATTTAAATAAAAATTATAGTGTTCACTTTTTGGGATGAAGTGGCCACAATATTTTAATATTTCATGAAAAAAAGAAAGTTAAATTATTTATGGAATTTAAAAATAATACATGATTGAGAGTAAAATAATTTTGAATGACGGAAATTTATTAAAAATTTCATTAACCAATTTATAGGATTTGATATCATTACTTCCATAAATTATACAGTTTCCAAAATTACATTTTAGAAACTCTTATAGAAGATATTATTCTATGAATATATGTATAAAAAATAGACGAATGTATAATTTTTAATACCATTCAAATACTGAGAAATTATGAGAACCTGATTCCACGGATTATCCAAGAGAGGGAAATAAGATTGAAGTTGAGACTCATTCAAGTAGTATAAGACATATTTTCCTGGGTATTCATGAATTTGAGGAAGAACTAGATCATTTAAAATCTTGGTTTAGTGGTCCAGAATTAAATGTTTATTGAAGTCTCTACTAAATTACATGAATTAGTGTTCATGTAAAACTTTTTGATCCAAAATTTTCTTTATGGAATATCTTTTTTAAATTATAAAAAAGAAAATAGGATAGAAAGTTAGTGTCTTATTATTTATCCAAACACCATGTATACAGATTTGAAAATATTAAAAACTCTCTTTTGGGTATCAATATATGGGATTATAGTGGTAATATATGATTATAGGGCTTGGATGGTCCTCTATGTTTAAACTACTTGAATATACAATGGATAATCCTATAATGGAGATACTAACCATTAACAAAATAGAGTAGTATTTTATAATCAAACCTTGTAAACCCTTATGTGTTGTGATATTATGATTTCCATTATATATGAGGTGTGGATGGGAGAATTCAATGTGTGTATCGGAAAATTATTAGGTTTAATATGATGAATTAAAAGGGTAAAATTCATAAAATACGCCACTAATTCACTCCCCCCTTAGTTTTCCATACAACCTTGGCCATACCAAGTGGTATCGATGAACATTTTGGTTACCCATTAAGATAAAATAAGATACAATGTTGGGGGAAACATAATTTTTTGAAAATTAAAGGTGTTAATATATTCAATTGAATGAACTATCATAATTTGAGGAATAAGAAGTTGTTTTATCACTTATCAGTTTGACTCAAAGTTAGAGATACATTGAAGGTTTTTGAAATTTTTTGAAGAACATATGATGGAAATTTCAAAACCCAGAAATCAAAAATAAACATTTTCTAAATATTATATAAATATATATAAATTAATGAGTATGAAAATATTGATGACTATTTCCCTAGTGTCAATGAGGTAGTCTGTAATATTTGAGGGTTTTTTGAGAATCCTAAAGACTCAACTGTTGTTTAAAAATTCATGATTTAATGATAAACTTGACCTCATTATTCATAATCATAAGAGAATTATATTCATTTGGATGAACTTTACAGTTTTATCATATCATATTAAATTATAATGATATAAAACATTACAAATAAGGAAGAAAAGATGAGTTTTTTATCCACGGGAAAAGGAAGATTAAAAGAAGAAAAATATGAATAACAAAATGATTTTGATAATTAAGAATATAATAAAGACTTAAACACGGGTTTTGAGCTTATATAAAATAACTTCAAATAGGGAATGTTAAAAGGAAAATTTAAACAAACACTAAGATGTTATAACATAAATAGTATTGGACACTTTTCAATGAGTGTCCAAAAAAAGGATATTGATACCAAGTCACATAATGAATATTAGAATCAATAAAAATAGAAGTGGGGTAAAAAAAGGGGAAGTTAACCAGAAATAAGTGAAATTTTTTGAGAAAAGGGAAACAGAATAATCAAGATCAAATATTTATTGATACGATGAATTAAATTTCATTCTGAATATAGAAATAGGGTTTGATTCATCTAGTTGTGATGATGGTGGTGAAGAAAGGATATAACTAGAATGTATTTTGAATGGAGAGTTATAATACTATATTGATTATATTACATAGATCTAGAATGAAAAGAGAAAATTATTGAATGAATTCAATAATATATCTATTGGAAAATAAGAATATATTATGACGATGATATCAAAAATAAAAAATTAATGACAGTTGATTAGGGAAATATGTTGAGTGCTATTGAGGATAATATTATAGATAATAATATAGATGAAAATGTGTATGAGATGGAACAATACAAGAGGGGGTTGAATTATAGGTTTAAAAACATTGAATTTAAACTCTTAATAATGAACTTAGTTTAAGAGGTTATAAACTAATACAATTCCCAACCGATAAAAATGACCATATAGGTCTTGGATCTGATAGATATGATATGATGTAATACCACAAGTAATGAAAAACAATTGTATTTGAATTGAATACAAAAATAAAAAAAATACAAATGAAAATTATTCTACTATACACTGTATAGAATATTTTAGTACAAAATGTAATGAATGAATCATAATTGAAACAATTACAATAATAAAGAATATTAATTGAAATAAGGATAAAATGATACAATTTATAGTAAAAATGCAGTAGAAATGTAAAGGTATTACAATTATTTTATACCAATGTGTAAGGTATCTGTTAAACTAGGATAAAAGTTCTACCTAATCACCACCTTGGTAATCCCTTAATACGATGATCGACACGACTATCTTCATATCCCTGGAAGCCCTCAATTAAGAAGGTTATTGGCACCTCTATATTTCAATCAGTATAAATCCCTCAATATGATGATTGACAACACATCTTCTTATCCCAAAGAAGCAACCTATAGTTATCACAACTATCACATGCACAAATAAAAACAAAAATATTATTGAAATACATGAACTTTTACAAGATGTTTGCATATTGTATCTTCAAGGCTTTCACACGAAGCAGAAGAAAAGTCACACTATCTCTCTCTAGAACTTGATAGATGAAAATGTTGTTCAATTTTCTTCCAATGACATCCTATTTAAAGGCCTTAGGTTCCAAAAGTCATATTTCCTCCAACAGTCATATTTCTTCAAGAATTTTGATGGGTCTTGGACACTAGGCATTACAACGGTCAAAACAAACAGAATACCTGACATCATTTTGATTGGTATATAAAAAACTCAATGCCATAATTTTTGTTAGAAAATAGTAATTACAAAGGTATGAAACAAATAGTATGAGAAACATGTTAATATTATTGAAGTAAGACATAAATTCAATGCATTACATGAGTGTGACTAATAATAAGATCACCATGCTTTTCATGATTATGATGCATATAGTAGTTATGATACCAGACCTAGTTATGATGCTGAACATGGATAAGATGCATATCGTGGTTATTATTTATATCATAGTTACGATGCATGATGTGATTACGATATATATCAGGGTTACGATACATCACCAATTTATCATACATGACCTGGTTATGATGCATGTGCTTACGATGCATTTGATTACGATGCATGTGGTTACAATGCAGTTGGTTACGATGCATAACATGAATACAATACATGAACTAGTTACGATTCATGTTGTTGTGATGAATGATTATGATACAATACTTAACATGGTTTTGATGCATTATTACTATATATAATATGAATGTGATACATAACCTGGATACGATGCACATGGTAACAAAAACATCATATGTGATTATTATTGTAAAATAGGTTATGTGGTTACGATGGAAAATAAACAGCATATGATTATGATTTAGAACAAAAATTTATTTGGTTAATATGGAAAACAAAGTCTATGATTACGATTATCTGTGATTACAATGAGAGGAAAACATATAATACAAGAAGTAAATTGTGATTTCCAAAACAAAAATATCATTGGGAAAGTCGAAACATGTTTTGACTCAACAATATCCCCTTTTTGGAAAGAACAAAACAAAATAAAAAATAATTACTTATCTCCCTCTAGGTTTAATAACTCTTCTAAAATTAATTGTGAATATGACTAATTCTACCCTAGGTTTAAAAAAATCACCAGGTTTCGTCTTCTATTTTCTTTTACTTTTGATTTCTCCCACTTAATATAGTATTCATCAGTTTCTTGTTTTCTGTACAATTCTACCCCATTGAGATTTAAAAAAATAATAAGTTAAAGTACACTTTACTTGTAAAAGGTTATAGAAACATAATACGAAAAAATATATATTTAATTGAATAAAATAGGTTAATATTACTATAAGAGTTCTAAAAATTATTATTTCTCCATTTGTTTTTCAAAAATATTGAACATCGAAAGCTTCATTTTCTCGAAGTCTTTCCAATCATCCATCAGCTTGTCAAGGGATTCTTACTGAGCCTTCATATTCTCATATTTGTTAGTAATTTCCATTTCTTTTTTCCAGATCCTTTTTTATAGAATCCGATTGATTTATTCTAAAAATATAATCTTTTCTTCATGAGAATTGAAATCAACTAGTCTGAGTCTTTAGGCCTTCTCTAGAACTACAATTCTATTTTATAGAAAATAACCTCATTACTCTCATTTTCCAATATTTCCTTTGTATTTTTAATATCTTTAGAGGCTATTATTTTTTAGGAACTAGGACTTTGAGAAACTTCATGTTTTTCCTTCAAATCAGAAATTATCTTTTTATTGTGAGAATTAATATCATATACCTTGTTCAACAATTCATCTTTCATGTATAGATTATTATTGAGACTATCATCAAAATTGTATGACTATTTTACAACCATATTTTATGGCTTACAGTGCTCAGTAGCACCTTCTTAGAATATCTTGAAATCAATTTTATGATTCATAAACCTGTCCATCAAAAAGGTGACCGAGTCTGTTCTATCATGTTGAGCATTTGAAAGGATTTCTAACCTGGCTTCAATCATTATAATGAATGGAATGATCATTTCCAATCTATTCAAATCATTTTCAATGTATTTAATTCTCGTAAATGTAATTTTCTTTTATAAATTCGTATCTTCAGGGTTTTCTGGGAGATCACCGAAATGTGTTTCAAAACGAATCAATTGAGCTGGATGATTCCATTTCTTATTGTATTATTTGTATTCTTATACATTATCTAAAATCTGAATAAATTTCTTCATGAGATCCCTTGGATAAACTTTATTGGTAGGATGAGTATTAGGAGATGGAAAATTGAACAATTAAACTTCTGAGGATTCTGTGGTATGACTTCTATTATTTTCAACATCATTTTTTACACTTCTATTTTTTCTGGATCCTACTCTTATTTACCTTGTTCTTGTTAACCTTTTTATTATTCCCCTTTTTATTATTATTATTATTATTATCATTCATATTCTTGAATAAGATATTGTGTATCTGATTATTCAGAAGATTGTTTTTCCTTTATATTCTCCATTGGATCTGATTGAGTCTGAACAGGAGGATCCCTTATTATAATACTAGTTTTTTCATTCTCATATAATTATAGAAAACTATCAATGTCAATTTATTGGGCCTTTATCTTCTTCATTCTTTTCTTCTTTTCTTCATCTTTTAATGTCCCTTATGATGTTATTTTTGGAGACAATTATTTTGATAAATCCAAACCGAACTGAGGATCCCCTTCATTCCTTTATTCATTTTTCTTCCTTTACCCAGTAGAAACATTATCGGATACATCCATTGGTTTCATTGAATTTTTTGTGGTTTTTATTGTTAACTACCATTCATTTGATCAAAGTTGTCTTGGATGGCTTAGAAGGTTTATCACTACATTCAAGTGCTTAATTTTCTTTCTTAGCAGCTAGATATTTCTCAATAATTTTTTGTTCAGGATTGAATCGTAACATGAGCCTCTTTATTGTCCCCTTTCAGAATAAGGGCTCTTTGAAGGATTTTGGACCTGAAATGATTAAAACATTACACAAGATCAATCATTCCTTCAGAAACTTATTTATAATAGTGGGAAACACAATCAACTGAGATTTTATAGCACCATATTTGAGCTTTTTAATTGTCAAGAAAATTAATTGCATAAGGTTGAATTTCCTCATATTCACCACATAATCAAGCTCAAACACTACAGAAACTTTCAAAGTTTCCTTGTCACCCTTTCTTGGTACTAAAAATCCTTGCATCCAAAGGGATATGATTAAATATTCTCCTAATAAATGAATCACTCTTCTCTTTTCCTCATGAATATAAAAAAGTGATTATTCAGATTTACTCTTATCAAAACACCCATTAGATTATTATAGTTTTTGAGAAGGACATAGGGAATCACCCTCATATGGTACTCTTAGAAACATAACTGCTTGTTTTATAGAGGTTATATACTTATTAATTTACATTATAAAATAAATCTTTATATATTTTTCTATCTCAAATGACTTATAAAATTGTAACACCTCATCATGATATAGAAAATTATGGTCATAATTTGGTATTTCAACACAAATGGATTCCAGCCTTGGAAACTTAATATCATTTTTAGAGATGTTCCAAAGTCTTGTAAAAGTCTTGAGAGACTAACCGTTCACCTCGAAAGGTCATGGGAGATAATTATTTTGGAGACATTTATTTTGGAGATGAAGAAGTTGACTTACACATGAAAGACTATCTAAACCCTTGAAGATTTTCCTGGTTACAAAAGCTGAGTAGATCTTGGATTACGAAAATTGAGGTAACTCTAATTATGAAACTTTCTGAATATTTATAGAGAATCAGGACTTATGAGAAAAGCATAAGACTTCGATGTGATATTAGTATAGAGGGGTTATTTAAAAAATAAATTGATTTCCGGTAATAGATCTAGAATATCCAATGGTCGAGAATTAATTTAAACTCTTGTTGTTTTCATTAAAATGAAATCGTATTCAGATTGAGAATGATTATATGTTAAAAGAAAGAATTGAGAAAAAATTATTTAAATAAACAAAACAATGTTTTTAAAATTTTACCTATTAGATTAATAAGAGTGTTGTATTGGTTTCGGTAAATTGTTCTTATGACTATAATACAATCAATATTTAAAAAACATATGAGACTGATTTGAAATCTAAAACTGATAAAATAAAATTTATCTGGTACCAATAATCTAGTACCGATATAGTAATCCAATACTGATAGTATAAGACCAATAGAGTAATTCATTACTAATATTTTTATACCAATATAGTAATTCAATACCGATAGTTTTGTTCAGATAAAGATATCCAATACCGATAATCTAATATAGTACCAATAATTGTGATGTTGAAACATGAAACCAATAAAAACATGAAACCAATAAAATCATGAAACCTATAAAATCATGAAACTAATAAAATATGAAAATATTAAAAGTGAAACTGATTAAAAAATTAAACCAATACAAGTTAAACTAATAAACATATGAAACATATTAAAAATAGACTGATTAAAGTGAAATTAATAATCATGTAAAATCGATAAATGTCAAACCTATAAACGTAAAACAAATAAGAGAAACAAATAAAGTATAAAACAATAGATAAATATATAATCCCCCTTTTGAAAAGAGTAACACAATGTAAGGATATGGTTTAAACAAGAAAAATGTGGGAATGATTACCTTACAGTGATCATTCATAGTTATTGTTACATGTATTCAAATCTATCAGAAGATAATGCTTTTTTGAAAATTCCTGCATGTTGTTCTTGCATTTTGATGAATCATAAATTAATATCTCCCTTTTGTGTTAGACCCTCAAGAAATTTATTCCTAATATCTATGTGTTTTTCATTATAGTGATGAGAAAGGTTTTTACTAAGAGAAATGGAACTGCTGTTATAACAATGTATTTGAGTTTCAGAAAAACTCTTGCCATAGTCAGTGAGTGTGTGTTGCATCCACAACACCTTGGAACAAGAACTTCCAGTAGCTACATATTCATCTTCAGTAGTGGAAAGTTCTACTGAATGATTTTTTTTACTTGAATAAGAAACTAACTAATCTCCTATGAAATTACATGTTCTAGATGTAAATTTTGTATCTATTCTACTACCTCCAAAATTAGAATTTGAAAATATTTAAAAAAAAAACATTTCTATAAGAATAGAATAGTACTAAATCCATGATTCCCATTAAGTAGAAAAAAAATTATTTTTTCTAATTTCAAATGGGATTCTTTTGGATTATTTTAATATCTTGTACATAATCATACTAAAAACATTAAATATAGATGTCTATCTATTAAGTATAACAACCATCCTCTCATACCTCTAAAAGGTGTTTGATCTACTGGTTTCCCATCATCATCATGATCATGAGTATTTGAGGTACCTATTGGAGTGGTAATACATTTAGTGTTTTTATATCCATGCATTCTAATTAAATATTTTTTATAATTATATTTTTATATATAGGTTCCTTCCAATTTTCAGGATTCTTGAAAAGCTAAAAAGAATTTTAACTCACCCATCATACTCATTTCAAACTCATATTTCATTAGGCATAAAAAAGAATCGGTTAGAGAGTGTTGAGACGATCCAAATATAATGTCATCAACGTTGACTTAAAAAATCAAAATGTTTTTTCCATTTTTAAAAAATATTTGGATCTATATAACCTTTTTCATATTTATTTTCTAAAATAAATCATCTATGTCTCTCATATCAAGCTATAAGGGCTTTTTTATGTCCATAAAAAGATTTGGAATGTTTACAAACATTCTTAGGAGTTTTTGAATCTATAAAACCAGGAATTTGTTCTATAAAAACTTCTTCTTGTTCAAAACCATAAAGAAAATCACATTTTATATCCATTTGAAAAATTTTGAAGTTAAAGAATGTTGCAAAGGGTAGTATAATATAAATAGATTCATGTGTAGATACCAGATCATAGGTTTCTTAATAGTCTATTCCTTCTTGTAGATTATAGATTTTAAGAAAAAAGTCTTGTTTTATTTCTTATAATGACTCCATTTTCATCACATTTGTTTCTGAAAACCCATTTTACACCAATTACTATTGTTTCTCTGGGTCTCTAAACCAAGTTCCAGACTTGATTCTTTTCATATTCATTTAGTTCATCTTGCATTTATTTAATCCAATCTTTATCACCTCAGGCTTCCTTTGAAGATTTATGTTCCAATTGAGATAGAAAAGAAAGATGTTCTATTTCATTTCTCTAGGAATTTCTAGTCCTTACGGGTTGATTTACATCACCGATGATATTATCACTGGGATGATTCCTAAGAAATAATTGGTATGGGTTATGTAAAACGTTTTCATCAACATATGATATAAGATAATCTCAGTTTAATGTTTCAAAAACCTTTTCTTTAGTATTTACCTTTTCATAAGAGTTTCCAAAAAATGTTTGATAATCAGTTGGGGAAATCACATATGTTGATGTAGGTAAGGGATGTTTAGAAACAAATGGGTATGATTCATCAAACGTAACATGAAATGTTTCCTAAATAGTAAAATAGTTTTAGTTGAAAACTCTATAAGCCATAGAAGTTGTGGAATAACCTAGAATTATTTATTCATATGATTTAGGAGAGAATTTTTATATATTATATTTAGTATCCAATATAAATACTTTTCATCTAAATACTCTGAAGAAATAAACAGTAGGTTTTCGGCCAGTCCACAATTCATAACGTGTATTATTTAGATAAGTTCTAGCTAAAACTAAATTTTATTGTATAACATGCAGTGGTTATAGCTTCATCCTAGAAATGCTTAACAATTAAGTATTCACACAACATAGTTCTTGTCATTTCTTGAAGAATATGATTTCTTCTTTCTACAACATCATTTTTCGGAGGGGTTCTTAGAGATTAAAATTTGTGAATAATACCATTTCTTGCTGATTTTTTTTTAAATTATGAATTTTGAAATTATCCACCAGGATCTCTATGAATAGTTATAAATTGTAGGTTTTTATAATTTTTAACTTTGGAACTAAAATATTTGTAATAGAAAAAGTTTTCATATTTCATGACTAGAAAATTGACCCATGTAAATCTAGTGTATTCATCAACTAATAAAAATACATAGTACTTTCCTCTAATACATATAGTTTGTGAAGGACGAAAAATATCCTTCTACACTAAGTTTAGTCCATTATAAGTTCACAATTTATTAAATGATTTAAAGCAAGATTTATGTTGCTTACTATATTGACAGGGGTTAAAAACATTTTACGAATCATACCTTAGATTTAGTAGATCCTTAACTAGTATTTTCTTTGAGAGTTTACATATATTCATAAGGTTACAGTATCCTAACAATCTATACCATAACCAATATTGGTCTTTCAATGCACATACGTATGGTAAGTCTTGGCTCCTAAGGTCTTCTAAGTAAATTGTTAATAATTTCTCATGTGTATGGGCAGAAACAATGATTTCATTGTTGGAATTGTGATATAAACACTTTTAATTCCTAAAATTCACAAGGTAAACTTCATCACATAATTGACTTATGCTTATAAGGTTGTGATTAAGACATTTAACAAACAAAAAATTTGAAATTAAAACTTTTCCTAAAAGAACAATATTACCAATACCAATGATCTTTCCCAGAGAATTATCTTTAAAGGTCACACTTCCACCTTTCATATCCATAATAGTTTCAAATATATCTTTTTTTACAATCATATTTCTAGAACAACCACTATTAATGTTCCAAATATTCTCTTTTTGGTAGACATTTTTTTTCTTGAAAAATTAAAAATTATTTTTTCAGAACCATAACATGTTTGGATCCAGAAATTTTAAATAAAATAAATTTTGGAATCTAAATTATTTTTTGAGAAATGAGCCTTTTGAAATCCTAAATATTAGGTTCAATTATAAGAAAATTTCTTTCCTAATGTGCACCATATTTTCATTTAGTGGAGAATGGAGCACATTGGGGAACAAAATAGTTGTGGCTAAAAATCGGGTTTGAATGGGTATAAGTAATTCCAAAACTAAGCCTAAGAGGATAAAGTTGTGAATACATTTCCTAAAAATATTTCCTAACATTAGTGAAATTCGATAAAAGTTTCTTTAGATAAAATATTTCATATTTTAGTATAATGACTAAATCATCACTCTCAAATTAAATTTTTTTGGAATGTTTTTTAGTTTCAAAACCATTTTTCATTAAAAAAAGATGTTAAAATCCATTATAAAGTTTACCCTTCTCAGAATTTACTTGCATAAGGTTTTTTAAAATATTTTAAAAATCAAATGTTTTATTATCAAGATATTTGTAAAGATCTGGTACTTATTTTGTAAGGAAAGTTATTCTAGTATTTTAATTATCAATATTTTTTTGAGTTTGGAATTTTCATTCTCAAATAATTGGGAAAATCTAGATTCTTATTAAAAAGGAGGTAAATAGTCTTATATTGAGGAATATTCTTCATCTTAAGAGTATAGATACTTATCATCAGGGTAATTAGAATTTAAAGATACATTTGTAAGAGATTCTTCATTGTGTACCTTATCCATGAAATAATGATTTTCAATAGGTAGTCTGGCTATGAGTCCAATATTCTATTAACCAGAAGATTCATATTCTGAATATTCATAGGATGAATCACCACCACTTTCACACCATGTTTCTTTTTATTTTAAGAAATTCTTTTTCTTTGACTTGAAATACTTTTTCTTTTTTATTTCAGAATGTTTCTCCATCCTGTATTTCCTTTTGAGAAAATGAAAATATGGTCTTATATGATATGCTCTTCTATATTCACAATAAGTTACTACTGAGTCCGTCTTATCCTTCATATCATTATTTTTTAAATTTATACTGAATGCATTTCTTTCCAAAAATCTTGTTCTTTTTTCAAGCATGATTTTCTATTTCATTCTATGAATGATCACTTTCACTGGATTCCGATATAATAATAACTTTCTTATCTTTGGATATTGTTACCCTTTTTAGTGTCTTGTCTTTAGATGTAGTAGTAAAATATATACTTCTATTACCATTATTTTTCTTGTTCAAATCAACATCTGTCTTCATTCTTTTCTAATATTGTATGAGAGATCAAAAAAATCATCAAGAGTGATTTGAGTAACATTCCCATTCTCATAAATAGTTTTCCTTTTCGATTACCATTCATTTGGCATGATATCTATTATCTTTTCTATAATGGATTCAACATCAATAACTTTTTCTCCCATTGATTAGAGACTATTGAAAATGGTCATAAATCATTATTGCACCTTGAAAATAGGTTCTCAGAAGAAAATAAAAATACATGACATTCAGCTCAGGGCATGGAACTTCTTGTTTATTTAACTTTAGATGTACCAAAATGTGTGACTTATAATTTATTCTAGATAAAACTAGAAACTTCAAATGAAGATATTCGACTGTATATATTCCTGGTCATTGAACCCAACAAA
This sequence comes from Viscum album, assembly GCA_963277665.1. Lineage (NCBI taxonomy): Eukaryota > Viridiplantae > Streptophyta > Magnoliopsida > Santalales > Viscaceae > Viscum > Viscum album. The sequence continues at coordinate 1,402,165,659 of OY728120.1, read as the reverse complement.
GTATTGTGTACCTTGTAATTCTGATGAAATTATAGTTTCTCTCGGTTGGTGAATGTTCTGACTTCCTGGTCTGGAATTTTATAATATCCAATAAGCCTGAAAAATTTTCCACTCTATTATTAATAAAAAAGTCTTTATTTGATCTCTTTAATATTCATAATCATTCTCATCAAAAACAAGTTGGTCTTGTTGGGTTTATGTTTTCAATTGATTTAGAATTCATTATCATCATCTTATAAAAAAATTCTTTTCCACTCCATATGTTAGTGTAGAAAGTATTTTAAAAAAATATTTTCAAAAGAAATAACATTTTTATAAAAATTGAAATAAATCTATTATTACAAAATAGTGGAAAACTAATCTGATATAAATTATTTGATTGTAATTTAGAAGTAAATTTGTTTTAGATGACGCAATACAAGACGGGTGAATTTTATGTTTAAATAATTTGAATTTATTCTCTAAAGAATAAACATAGTTTAAGAGCTCTTAATCTAATAAAATTCAAAACCAATAAAATGAAAAATATAGGTCATGGATCTGATAGATGGGATATGATGTAATACCAAAAGAAATGGGGAACAATTGTATTTGAATTCAATACAATAATAAGAGTAATAAAAATTTAAATGATTCCATCATAGAGCGTATAAAATATTTTAATACAATATATAATGACTGAGTGGTAATTGAAAAAATTAAAATATTAAAGAAAATGAAGAGAACAGAGAAACAAAATGATTACCTTTCTATTAAAATGCATTAGAAATTAAAGGTATTACAATTATCTTTTCCCAAAGCGTAGTGTATCCTTTCACCCTGGATAAAAGGTCTGTGTTACCACCCCCTTGGTAATCCCTCGATATGATGATCAGTATGGCTATCTTCATATGCCCTAAATCCATTTATTAAAAATTTAATTGGCACCTCTATCTTTAAAACACATGAAATCCCTTGATACGATGATCGAAAGCATGGCTTCCTATCCCTGGAATCCCTCGATCGTTATAATAATGAATGGGATCACAAAACAAATCAACTAACTTATATAAATACATGAACTTAGAAAAATTCTTTCACATATTGTATCTTCAAGGATTTCACATGATGAAATAGAGAAGTTACACTATCTCTCTCTAGAACTTGTTAGAATAAAAATTTGTTCATGTTGGTTCAAATGACCTCATGTTTATATGCCTTAGGTTTAAATGGTTATATTTCCTTCAATGATCATATTTCTCTTAATAATTATGAGGGACTTAGACACATGGAATTACAACGGTCAAAACAAATAAAATACATGACATCATTTTGATTGGTATATAACAAACTCAAATCTTTTTTGTTATAAAATATTAAGTACATGGGTTTGAAACAATGAGTATGAGAAATTTGTAATTGGTATAGTAGTAAGATGTGAATCCAATTGATTACGTGAGTACAATTAATAATATGGTCACAATAATTGCCATTATTTTCATGCGTACATTGGTTACAATACAAGAAAAAGTTACAATGATGAATATAGATAAGATGCTTATTGTGGTTATGATTTATATAATGTTTATGATGCATTACATGATTACAATGTATATCCTGGTTACGATACATGACCTGGTTACGATACATGACTTAGTTATGATGCATGTGGTTACGATGCATGTGGTTACGATGTATGTGGTTAAGATTCATGAGGTTATAATTCATAATTAAAATACAATACATAACCCGGTTACAATGAATGATTATGATATATAATGTTAATACAACACATATCCAAGTTATGATGCACATGGTTACAAAAACATCATATGTTATAACAATTGTAAAACAATTTATGTGTTTACGATTGAAAATAAAAATCATATGATTATGATGTTGAACAACATCATGTTTGGTTATGATCAAAAACAATGTCTATGATTAATATTGTATGTGATTAAAATGGGAATACAATATATAAAACAAGAAGTAATATGTTATTTCCAAAACAAAAATGATTAATGGGAAAGTCGAAACATGTTTTGAAACAACAATCATGGGTCCATGGTAAGAATATATATCTATGAGATGGTCCATATATCTCTTAAAAAAATAAATTTGATGAAAATTCATGAATAATTCACTAAATTAGTAGATTTTAATGGTGAATCTTTTCAATAGGGATACAATGAAGGTCCTAACATATAAGGGAAATTAAATTTAAATATGTAAAAAAAAATTATTTACAAGTGTAAATTGTACAAATAAGACAGAACATGGTTGGACTATGAAGAATAATGGGGGATGTGCTTCCATTCCAAAATAAAATATGTATACATACATAATTCTATTACCCCTAAGAAAAATAGTGTTAGATTTTCTTATGGGAACAATAAGAATTATATTGAAAGAATTATCATCAAATTTAAATATCAATGTTCAATGGTTTTTTATTACTTTGTAATTTATAAACCAGATCCTTCTCTTTCTGGAATAACATTTCATTTCTAGTAACTAGGTATAATCTAATGGGGACCATTATTGGGGAGATGATAGAAAGTTATTAGAGAATGAAATTAAAGGAAAATCATTCAACGAACCTAAATATCTAAAATATATTTTATTATTTAGAAGCGGTGTTTGGAATCCATGGTCTAGAGGGTCACCAATCTAAGGTATGTATGACTAGGATATAATAAGAAGTACCCTATGATGTGAAAGAGAAATATGTTCAGAAGGTAAATGGATGAAATTAAAATTCTACTGAGCCAATAAATAATCCTTATGAAAAATTTAATGAAATAAAGTATGTCAATAAATGGTTCGTGAAAGTTTGTTTAGAAGATTTGGAATTCATTGAGTAAATGGAGAGTTCACAAGTTACTATTACTGCCAATCAAATAAAAGTGGTCTCTCATGAGATGAATTTAACTCATGAGAAATTATCTATTGGTCGTGACTCGATAATTCAAGAAATTATTTATGAAATTCATGATATGTATGGGAATGGAATGAAATACTATATGACAATCCTTAAATCCCATGAATAATTTATGAGATAATTTATGCTAGCATTAGTTAAAGAATTTATCATAATAATTAAGGTGGATGAATCAACTCTGTATAATGAAGAAATATAATTAAATTATATGATTAGGAAACATATTAGAAATAAAAATAATAAAATAATATAGGTAAATTTACTTCATGATAAGATCGAGAAGAATGAAAGGTCTTGTTTGAGTGAGAAATCTTAGCCTTTCTTCTACTACTAAAGGAAAAAGATATCCTTATTACCAAAAACTTTTCCCTATTTTTTCTAACCTGTTTGGAATACAATTAGAAATATTAGTGACACCACTACTGAAAACAAAATAATATGGTCCTTCATGGAGTGTTTTAATTACAATAATGAAGTAAAAGTGAGTTGATCCCTTATGGGGGAGAAAAAATTACATATAGTTTTCATCCATTGAATATAAAATATATATATATAGCTAAAAACATTAGAGAAGGTGGTTTCAAGACCATATTTTATACCCTTATTTTAAAAAAACATATTTATAAAAGGGGGAATATATTGAAGAAATTTTGAGAAATGGGACTTATATATGTATTCCCCCTGGTTGTTTTGATGGGGTTAAGAAGTCGAGTGAGATTTTTTTTTATTTTAATAAGTATGTTTTGGAAATACACAAATTTTGAATATGAATTTGGTAGAAAATTTATGGGATATTATAGAAACAATTGTTCACTATGGTTATGAACTATTTGTTTCTATACTGTTTTGTCCCATATAGATATAGAGTTGATTAGGAAATGGCCTATTACATAGAAAAAAATATAGTTACATCCTTCTCTAAGTAGTAATATTAAAGCGTGAGATTCATATTTCATGTGATAGATGATGTTATTTAAAAATGAGAAGAAGGTTAAATCAGAATATCATTATACATCCATTGTATTAATTTTCAATAAGTGGTGTAATGAAAAAAATGGCTCTACACATATTGAAATTCATGTTTGATGGTATTTACATGAAAAAAAATGGTTGATTTAATTGACCATATTTATGTTGTATTTTTCTCATCGAGTGATGGTTTTTTCATATTGAGAAGGATAAAAAATGTGATTAAGATGAATGGAAGTCATGTTTTCAAGATTGTTATGGATTCATCCTTCTTGGACTCCCTAGAGTGAGTTGAAATTAGATTTCATTCTTTACTAGGCACATTGGATTACACACATTTTTTTTAATGATGTGTGTGATGTTATTTATTCTAAATAAAAACGGATGATAGAGAAGACACTATCTATAATATATTGGAAGAGGATCATGAATGTATCCATCTTGTGGGTGGATGAATAACAAACCTAAAAAAAGTGACAATATAAGAATTTTATAATGAACCATGCATGCTTACATGAACATATAATTTATTTTATATTGTGAAGTAACATAACTAGAAGATGTTTTATGATGTTTTAAAAAGAGTGATAAGGACTCAATATTAGAGAAATAGATTTTAAATTTTTTGGAGTAAAATTTATAAATTCTTGGTTATGGTGAAGATGAAAAAAGAATAATGTGAAAATATAGTTTATGATACTAAAGTAGAGTTGATAATACCATCTTAGTGTTCATATATATAGGGAACACTATTATTAGAGAGTTTCTTAATATGAATTTATAGTTCTAGAAAATTAACTTAGGGTTCATATACACTCTACAACAAGACTATAATTTTTTTAATTTCTATGTAGATCTGATTTATCTATGTAGAGTTAGATAATGAGAAAAATCTAGAAACATAATGAGGATATATTGTTGATTCAAAATAACATAGATTCTATATAACCCAACATAATGTTCAAAAAATTGTTGAAAATTTGTGAACACTTATTAAAGAAGTGTTTCTTTAATTGTTGAATATTAAATCTAATGATTCTATTGTAATGTTGTTCATTCAATTAAATATCACCAATATAAAAATTTATCATGATTCAAGATCGAGTTTGAGATCATATCTATAACAAAATAAGATAATGTTTCATTATTTTAGTTGTATGATGATTAGTTAAAATTGAATTAATGCTAGAATTTAATGGTTAAAAGTGATCACAATATTGGAATTTTTTCTGATGAAAAGTAATTCAGAGTCATTAGGGAATTTCAAAATAATTCATGAATGATTTTCAAAAAAATAAGAATGAGATAAATAAACAAGTAATATCATTAGACAAATTAAATTAGTTTAAATCATTTCTACTATGATTTATGGAGTTTCCAAAATTACATTTTGGAATCTATTATTCATGATAGTATTTTATAAATATATAGGTGTTCGAAAAATATTTAATATATCTTGAGAAAAATATTTTATTATTTAGAAATAATAAAAAAAATAACTTGGAGTTTCAAAGAGAGATAAAGAAGATTAAAGAAGGTATCTATTCAAGCTAAAACCGACCTAGATTCTCGTGTATTTGATAAGATGATATAGAAATATAAAATTTAAAATCTAGGATGAGTAAACAAAATAAAAATATATATTCAAGATACTATTTATGTACATTATAACTTTTATACAAATTAACTTATTAATATATTTTATTCATTTTGGAAGATAATTATTCAATTAATGATGAAGAAAATATAAAAAAAAGGAGTTTTCTTATTGTGGATCAAAATACATTATGTTTGGTAGTGTGACTATGTAAAAATATATTGTGGGAATCAAAAAACTTGAGAATAGTGATACTTTTTGTTGTAGGAATGGGATGGTTTTTTTGTTATGGCCACTTAAGTACACAATGTTTAATCCATGATTGGGTCGACTAACCGATCACAACAAGAAGTGGGACTCTACATATGAATATTGAAAATCCCTATATATTGTGATATTTTCATTTATAGTTCATAAAAGGTGAGGTAGAGATATTATATTTAGTTTATTAAAACTATAATAGTTTAAAAAGGTTGAACTAAAAAACCAAAATTCATAAAAGATAAAACTGATTAACCCCTGGCGGTCTATCCAGAATGGGGTGTCACATCATACATGCATTTGTTTTCACTTTGATTAATTGATTTTAAGAAGATTAGTTTTATTTAAATAAAAAAAATAACTACTAATATAAATTATTTTCTACAAATAAATTTTTTTTAATGTTTTATTTAACTATGTTGGTCTTAATTAATCTATATTGGTGAATTTTTTAAACATCTATGAGATTACATATGCTAAAAATATTTATTTAAAATAATGAGATGTGATAATATTGAATAATAAATGATGAATAATGAGAATAATTAAAATTAGGGGTAAATGGAATTCATGAAATTATTCATTTGACGTTATGATGTGTTATAAAGTGAGACCATGTGATTATTATAAGAAAATTATGAATATTTTGTGATAAAATTATAATTAAATGAAAAAATTAATCGAATTAAGAAATGAATGATGGAATATTAGTATCTACTTATTATGAAAGTGATTTTTTTACTAATTACTTGATTTATTTTAAAATAAAAGTATCCCAATCATAGAAAGGAATAATTTTTTTTCAATCTAATTTGGGAATAAGATGTTTTAATAGATATATGAGTGATGTTTAAGACTATATTAATCTAAAATAAAATATAGGTTTTTGGAAGGATTATTAAAGTAGTATTACATTCTTAGAGTGTAATGAATGATAAAATTCATCCAAAAAAATGATGATTCATTGTTCAAAAAGATTAATTATAAGTTCATTGTTGTCAATTTTTGGATTCTGGATAAACGCTACTGGTTATATATTTTAATTTTTTAAAATTCATATAAAATAGTATTTATATTAAAATCATTACTAATAAGGGGGTTTGGGGATTTTTTATTTTAATTTTTATGTATAATTTATGAATGTTTTTTTCACAATTTTCAAATATTTATGGAATTATTTAATTATTAAAAACCATTAATTAAATGATATTAAATTTTAATTTTTTGAGATGGGTGACTCGGTAATAAATTTCCATGAATAAAAATGATATTTATGAAAAAGAAATTTGTAATGCTATAGTTGAATAAATTGTTTTGTTTATAACATATATGATATTAAATCATGTTTTGTAATGAAGATGTTTGTGTGTGATGAATGATAAGTTTTGATATAGACATTGACGAAAAATTCGTTTTTTAAAATAGTTTTGTATGTGTTGATGTGTTATAAAGTTATTTTCAAAATATATTTTGACCTAAAATGAAAATGAGTTACTGAAATGTTCTTGGAAAATAATACAAATTTATTTAAAATTTATACTTCAATAAGAATTGAATATATTTTTAAAAAATTTAAATTGAATGTTTTTGAATGGTATATTTTGCAATTTAATGATATGATGAATTATTTAAAAGATTATCATGGATAGTTTTCTATAATAAATTTCCAATCTAATATTTTTTCCTGAATTAAAATTTCATTATTTCTTGAAGAGCATGATGCTAAATTATAAAATTATTGATTTTTATTTTACATTATGATAAGAATGATTTATTTGTTAATTTTATGAACTAATGGGTTTATATTAATTTTTGATTTATTTTTAAAGAACTGGGTTTTTTATAGAAATAAAAAATATCATTTAAAATAATATCAGAATTTGATTTATGAGATTGAAAATATAAAGTTTTTAATGATTTTTTTGTTATGATAAAAATAAGTGATGGTTTGTATAATTTAAATTATAGTAATGGAAGAAATTCTTATTATTGGAATGGATGATTTTTTATGGGTTCAATCATTAATGTAAAATGATATATAGTGGGATAAAATTATATATTTGAACAATTTATTGATACATATTATAATTTAGGTATTTTATGTACATGATTTTTCTTAATGTTATTTAGAGTTATATATTTCTAATACTGGTTATTTTATTTAACATAAATAATGTATTGATGATATGAAACATTTTATATACTTCTATTTACATTGAAGTTATTTTAATTGTTTTTCAATTTTATTTTAAATGGCTATGAAATTGATTGTTTTATATGATAAATTGGCTTCAAAAGAGTAATAATTTTTTTATTATTTAAGGCAATGTTTAGTTGATTATAAGGTGAACTAGAATGATAATTTGACACCAAAATTATTTTTTATAATTTTAAATTTTAATAATGTAGTTATTAATTTAGTGCCTTATTTGGATAAACATTAATATTTTTATTTAATGTTTATTTGGTGCTAATTTATTTACTTGGTATTAATATGAAATTAAATGATTCATTTAATTGTTTAATGGATTTGATATATATTTATAGGCCCTTTTTGTTTTTTTAAGGGGAATTATTTTTTATTAATTAGTTGCCTTAGGTTGAAAATTATTTGGTTTCAATGTGAGTTTTCTTTGATATCATGGGTTTTAGGATTTCATAAGAAATTTTTGATATTTATTTTATAATATTTTTATCATTTGAAATTATTTTTATCCATATAGATGTGTTGGAATTAAATTAATATGAAATATGTATAAAACCAATTATTTTTGTGCATATGACCTATTCATTTGGTTGTAAAATATGGGAATGAATTTAATATATAATATTTAAAAACTAAAAATATATTCAAATTTTATTACAACTAATGTAATATGTCAATTACTAATAATATGTTTAAATTCATGAATAATATATAGATATTAAGTGGATATTGTATTTTAATAATACTTGAATTGATTGAAATTAGGTTTGTTTCAATGTTTTTTTGCATATATTTATTTCAATATGGGAACTCCTATGGTGGGGAGCACCATAAAAAGTCATTACTATAATAGTTTGGTAAAATTCAATTGGAAATAATAATTTGTCTTCATTTTTCTATGTGAAAAGGTAGTTCCATGATTTTATATTCTTCAAAAGAATGAGAATAATTTTTTAGTAGAGTTTTTGACACCCTATAATTTCTATGTTTCTAATCATTGATGATTATTTTTATTATAATGTTTCATGAACCAACCTTGGTCACTCCTTATTTAGGCACCGAGATGAATTTTGTAACGTTCTGAAAATTTTTTTTGATCTCTAAGGGTGAACAACAAGTTCTTGGGCATTAATAAATCACATTAGGGTGTATATATTCCTAAAAACTTTTATAATATATAGTGTAGTAACTTTCCAAGAATCATGTGTGACTCATTCGTAGTAAAAACGCCTATTAAAATATAATAATAAGTTCTTAAAATGAATAAAATCAAAAAAAAATGTAGAGTAAAAAATAAACATTTGACAACATCAATATTACATAGTATAAATACAACAGACTGATAGGAAATCCCAAAGTGAATGGAATCAGAATCATCTAATAAAACCTTCATACAATAAGTAAAATAATACTAATAATATGAAAAGAAAACAACATTATCATTATAACCCATGGTCGCCCTCTAACATTACTATACAACCCACACTATGAGAGATAAAAATTAAATAATCCACAAGATATAACACCTAAAAAACCTTAACAAAACCAAGTTATATTTAATGTAATAACCATAATTCCATATAGTTATCCTCTCTTTATAGATGCATAATATTTAAAAGAAAACACCTTTCAATATATTTTGAATATATATATTCCAAGGTAGTATTTCTATTTAATATAAAAAACCACACGATTAAATTACCTTAATCCTTTTTAGTGAAATGAATATTTTACCCCTTTAACTATTATAATGTTTTGAAATGTATTTCTAAGGATAAAATATAAATAAAAGAAAGATTTTCATATAGATCATTTTAAAGTAGTCATATTCCAAAAATAAACTAAAAATAACCAACTTTTCAAATTATATTTTCATTAGGTTTCTTCCTATAAAACAACATTTGTGACAAGATATAAATTTAAAATAAATTAGAATCCTTAAAAACTATAAAAACTAACATAATTGATAAAAAAATATCACCAATGAAATAGATATGGAGGAACAAAACATGACCTAAGATAACTGAATATAGACAACAGTTTCAACACTTTGGTGAATAAAAAAATATGGAGATAGAATCACTCAGATTATGAAGAAAATAACTGGAATCATAAATAATACAATAGAAGTAACTAAATGTAAAATTTCCCTCTGGGGAGTCTACCTAAGGGACAAAGGAATAGGTAACCTACGACCTTGTGGAACCTCAGTGTTCATGAATATATTCATCCAAATTCATCCATCCTACTAAGAGATAAATCTCAATACATAGAAAGAAAGTGGAACCCTATAAATATCACTTCAATGATTATTCAGTGTTGTAACATAGTCCAAGGCTAGTCACATTGCACTATTCTCATTAGTACTTGTCCCTATAGTTCCGTTACCAATTTCTAGGGCTCCCATGACCACCAAGGCTGAGGGCAGTACAAAAGTTATAAATCAACAACATGGAACATTAGTGACATGAAAAAAATCTCAACTCCTCTCTGAAAATCCCATCATCACAATACACCCTTTTTTGTATGAAAAAGATTTCTTGATATAATGATCAAACTAAAAATAGTAACAAACACAGGGTAAGTCCGAACCACTTTCATAAAGTTCCAACTAGCCCTTTGATACATCTCTACAAAAATCAAATCACGAAATCCATTTATTATTTTTCCAAGTAGGTCTTAAATCTTTAATGTAAGGTATAAATCCTGGAAACCCATTTTTAAAACCAAATATTTTTTAATAATTATAATAATCAATTTCCAAACAAAATAAAAATAAATTCTATAAAATACATTGAACATACTTAATATGAAACGTAAACATCGTTTAAAATATCATTAAACCGTAGATGATTTAAAACAAATAATAAAAATTATAATATATAACTATAGAAAAAAAACTAAACTTCAATCAAATGTTATTTGAAAATAATCTTTCATTTGAAAACCATCATTAATTCTTATGTTATTTTCTCTATAAAACATTTAAAGTTCAACATTTATCCCAATGATCCTTTTAAAACCTGAACTTTCATAAATATGTCATCGAGGGATTTTATCAAACATGAAGTGTGTTTTAGAAATAATTTTAAATTATACATTCCCTATGTTCTATGAAATTTATATTTTAAATACTTGATAATCAAATAGAATAGAAATAAAAATAAATATTTCCCAATTTTTAATAAATTTAAAAAATGGATTAAAATAAATTAGAAAAATTGTCATGGTATTTATGATTAAAGAATTTAAACTGTATTAAGATACTTCAAACCCATAAAAACATGTCTCCTTCAACCAATATTTATATAAAAAGTCTCAAGTTGAGATTTAAAAACAACAAATACCAAATATCATAGAATTATAAATTCAAAAACACCTATGGTTTACCCACCATGGACCCTTGTTAAGGGATGGATGGAGAAACTAGAAGGGAAGAAGGAAATAAAACAATACTTAAACTTGAGGAATTCATTTGGAAAGGAATGGAAATAATGTAAGTTATATAAGAAGAGGATGAAGATAGAACTAGTGTTCCTCTATAGTGGTGTTGTGTGAGTTATGGAAAGTGGAGACCAATGGGTGATTAGGGAGAGGTAGAATATGAATTTTATATTTTTAGGAACCTTGATAGGATGTACTATTTACCTGTATTATTTATGAAACATTGTGATAACCATACAATCATCAATTAACAAAACTAGAAACATTTCATGTTTTTGATGTGTGGGCGGGAAACACATTCACCAACTGTGATATAACCTCTAAGAAGAGTGGTAGGTTTTTCTTAGGCAAAATAAAATACTTTCAATAACCCTAATCAAACCACATGCCCATCCCTGTACACCAATTTCATCAAAAATTCATATAATTCTAAATGGTGACTGAAAGTAAAATATGAAGATTAATTATTAGATAAAATAATGGAAAAAATTATGGTTTAGGTTTGAAAATTCTTCCCAAAATAAAACATTCATAACTAAAAAATTTAGTTAATATTTTTCGATTGGGATTATTAATGGAATTTAATAAATAAATAGAGACATTGAACGTCCAATATTTTTTGTCATATAGAACTGGGAAAATGAGGAACTTGAAATGATCCTCCAAAAAAATCAATGACATTAACCAATTCCAAACCCAAAAAAACATAAAATAGTGGAATAACACAAACATTGTCATGTTAAATAACAACAAGGAATCCAATTATGAAGAGAAATAACATGTGAATTTACCTTTCAAAAAATACCCAAAAAAGGTAAAATAATAGACCATGACACCTCTCACCAACAAAAAATTGTTCTCAAATTTTTTAAATAATGGTGAAACAGACACACCACCACCCATATATAAATAAAAAAATAAATTACTATGCTCTTAAATAGGTCTCCCACCTATTTAATAATAACTTTTACCTAGAGGATTCCAATGAAACACCTTACGGAACTAAGATAACCTCAACCGATGAGGGAAAAAATTAAAATTTAAGAGGTTTATCCACAATGAACTAAAATGAAAACTATATAAAACCACAAGTAATCCAAATTTGAATGAAAAAAATATCTAATTAAATCATTTTATGAGTAAAAAGTGCAGAATATTGAAGGGATGAAAAAATAAAATTAGAGGATCATATTGAATATTAATTTTATTTATTTCTATCTTTATTTTACTTATACAACCACAATTCAAAGAGATTTCAATTGAGACATAATCAATCATAATAGCAACGGTTCTTTAGAACCCTAAATTGAAAGGGACTTAAAATGAATAACGAATATCCCTTATATCATACATAGAACTAATTCATTATTGAAGATACATCAACAAGATATGAATATCATTCAAAATCATAGGAGTCACTGACTTAAGAATCTTACCATGACTCATCAAAACATTGTTTGTGGGGAATACATTAAATAATAAAAATCAATACATAAGAAAAAAATTCTACATTTTACAAACCTCCAATAAAAAATTCTCATATATCAAAAGAGATATTTCAAAAGTAGAAATCTTATCCACCTCTCAAATTACATAACACTAAATAAAATTTAAAGGCCCATTATAAATTCATCCAAAAAGCCTGATTTTTTCCCAAAAAAATAATTCAATTTTAGAATACATTATTGAAATAATTAACACATCCGAAATAATGAATTTCCATTTCAATTTATTTTGGTAAACCCCCTTCATTAACTTCCAAACACAACTTAATATCTCCTAAAAATTTAACAAATATTTTTTTGAAGAAATAATTTAAATCCAAATCATTATATTAAATTTAATCATATTAAAAAATTACTTTTTAAATTTATAAACATACACTTTTTACTGCATAAATCAGCATTCCATCATAAAAAAGTATCAAATAGCCATCTAAAAAAATATAAATAAGTCACCATCAACTCATCTTTAATGTTAAATATAAAAAAATTTAGCCTAGAATTTTTTAGGGTCCAACAAAAAAAAGTGAGGTTATAGTAGGTATCCTTTCAAAACTCAATGAAAAATCATTGAAAGTAAAAAAATTTCTTAATAATTTGAAAATATATATGTAAAAGTATAATTTTTAATTAATATATAAAAATCACTTGACACCATTACATTATTTCTTTCTCCAAAGAATCAGTTTTCACATTGAATCATGATCATGTTTTGAAACAACATAAGAAGGAAAGAGAATTTAATTAAAATACACCATTTTAGACTAAAAAAATGAAAAGTACTCACATTTTAGAAATAAATGGACAAATAATAAACATTTTAAATTATATTGTCCATATGTTATTTCCTATAAAAACATATTCTTTATGATCTATATTTTTAAATTAATTTGATATCCATAAAAATAAAAAATACTAACATAATATATACAAAAAAACTAACACCAACAAAATTAATAGGGTGGAACAAAAATGATATTTAAATGTAAAAAATAATAGAATCACTTGTTTGAATAAAAAATAAAAGACAAATGTAGTCTGCAATTTCATTACATAGATAAAAAAAGATATATCTAGAATCCTAAAAAATAGAAAAGTAACTAAATGAAAAACTATTATCAAGAGAGTGGTCTTAAGAAGAAAAAGGAAAAGGTAACTTTGGATCCTATAATATCTATATGGTCAAGAAAATTTGTTGGCTACTATATTCAATCCATTGGGAAAGTGATCTAAATAATTAGTGAGAATGGTACAACCATAAATGTGGAACCCTATACATATCTTATCAATATATATTTAGTGTTATTACATATTCAAAGACACGGCATGATTCACAATTCCCAGTAGTAAATTCCTTAGTGTGCCCTAACTATGTTTATGGGTTCCCATGATCAATAATGTGATTATGAGTATATAATTCGTAAATATATATTAATGAATATCAGTGATGTATAAACACACCTCTTACCCATTCTTTAAGAAATACCTTATTAAAATAGGCCCTTTTATCATTAAAACATTTTAAATATAATATTTGAGATTAAAATAGTAAAAAATATATTATAACACCAAACCACATTCATGTTGAGACAATGTTACATTTGAAACTAATTTGAAAAATTAATTTTTTTAAATCCCTTCATTGTTTTTCAAAACTTGACTTAAATATTTAGAAAATGGTTTAAAACATGGAAATCCTTTTTCAAAACCAAATATGGGTTAAGGATTGGAAACATCAATTAAAAAATAATATGAAATTAAATTAAATATTAAAATCATTAAACTAACATAATATAAAACCTATTTATAATTTAACATATCAATACCCATGAGAAGAGTTAAAAAATTTAATTAAAATTATAAGATACTACTAACAAACACAAAATATCAATTTCAACAAAACCCACTTTCAAAATATACATTTAATTTTAGAAAAACATGAATTATTTATTTTTTTCCATAAGAAAACATTTAAAAGTTTTTGGTTATCTGTAGAATCATATTAAACCCTGAATTTTGTTATGGAAGTCGTTGAGATAATTATTCATACACATATATGGTTTTAAAAATTAGTTTCAACTACACATGTCAAAAGTACCATGAAATTACAATTTTCAATAATTTAAAATCACTTATATTAGAAATAATAAGTTCACATTTTATATTTTTTCTGAAATGTAAACCATTAATTAATATAAGTAAAGAATAAAACCAATACATAAATGTTTAGATAATTATTCTTGGAGTGTACTACCTCAAACTAAGATAAAAATTTCACCTTCAATGAACAAAACTAAGAAAGTTAAAAAGTCGATCTTTAGTAAATATATATACCAGAAATTTAATTATAGAAAAATACTTTAGACTTAGGGTTTGGCCACTGTGACCCCTAGTTAAGAGAATGATGGAGAAACTAAAAGGGAAGGGATCAAGAAAACAATATCTAACCTTGAGGAATCCACTTTGAAATAAAAAGACACCATGAATCTATGAAAGAAGAAGAATGAGCCATGCCTAGGGCTCATACTTGTAATAGCCCAAGATTTTATAAAAAAATATTCTTTTAATTTTATTAAATTCTTGTGTTGTACGCTACACCAAAAGGAGCTTTCACAACACACATCCTTGACTTGCCTTGCATTACATGCAATCACGACCTTCCTCGATAGCGTGTGTAATACGCAATACCGAGTTTCACTAAACAACGATATGCTATTAAAATATTATTAAAACTAGCCGTTATGAATAGTAATAACCACTTTTTAAAACTCTGTAAATCTTATTTTTCAAAATCAAATTCATTTTTGGATTCGGAGTATCGAATTTAGCCTAAGGTGAAATTTTGGTACTTTTCGGATAACTTTCATATTCTGATGAATAGTGAAAATTACTAAATTATAATTAAAAACAACTTTTTTTAATCGAAATAATTAATAGTGATAAATTATTAATTTGAGTGGTTTTAAAGTATATTTAGAATATATTTTTACAATTTAATACAATGTTGGTCATTGGATGTAATTTCACATTTAAACCAGACATAATCAAGTGTCAATCTTTTGATAGATATTGTTTCTTAAAAACACGCTATTTGTTTTAACAGCGGGATTTAATTATGAAATTAATTAATGCAAATTATTTGATATGAATTTGGTAAAATAGACTTCATTTTTGAATTCGGAATATGAAATATAGCTTAGGATGAAATTTTGGCATTGTTCTGAAAAACATCAATTTTTGATGAATAGTTAAACTACTAAGTGGTAGTTAAAAAAATTAATTTCTTCATAAATCTTAATTTTACCGCTTCTGTGAATGGAATTTCAAAAATCCGAGAGACACGGTTGATGTCATTAAGTAAAATGTGGTTCAATGAGATGAAAGTAATTTTTGGTGAATAGTAACTTTTTACTTTTTTTTACCACGGTTAATAGTAAATAGGGTAACTAAGGGTAAATATGATATTACTATTACCCTAACACATGTCCTAATTCAATTGGATAAGTGTAATTCGACCAAAAACAACCTTATGAATATAATATGACCATTTAGGTCCACTTGGATTAGATTATGACATTTAATATTATATTATTTAATGAATAGTTAAAATAGTTAAAATCAAAGTTTAATAACTAAAACATTTTTAATATGGGGTTATACATAAGATAAATTCGACTATAAATATTCATTAGAAATCTAAAAAGATTTCCTACATAATGATATTTTATTTATAATTTTTAGACTTTAAATAAATTAATTTATTTATGACACAACGATGATGCAGTAATTACCCTTTTAAGGAAATATTAACCTAATTGATGTTATAAATGCTCAAATGAATGTAATTTGAGACTTTTTATGACTTAAACTAATTTTCTAGGTTACTATGATATATTAGTGTTGATTTAATAAACTTGGTTCGAACATATATTTCTGTTATGACTTTCACAAAAATCATATATCAAATAGTGTCAAAATTGACACAAAATAGTTTTTAAATCAAATATTATATTATTAATTGTTATTTTTTTCCTAAAAATCTAAGGTTCGGCCAAATGACTTAGATAAGGATATATTTATTAATAATATACAATTTGGGGTTCGTCTGGCATGTTATAGTAAGTGTATTAACCATATAGTGAAAGAAAACAAAAAGACACGGTAAAAGTTAAATTATTTAACTTAGAGTTAAATCTAATTGATAAGGTTAAAATAATAACCTAAACTTGTCTAAATCCTATTGGTTGATAGGATTTCGACCCATCCCCACTTTATCTTCGAAATAAGACCCTTTGTAACCATTATAAACCGATTTTGCCTTTAATATAAAATAATATTTTGAGATATTCCTAAGGTGCCCCTCTCCTCCCTTATAAAAGGACACCTCCTCCCCCTCCTCCTCACACCAATTTGAGCACTCAAGCTCGGCCAACCTCTGCCAAAATCTCTTCTCCACTTCCCTAGAAACATCCTAGAGGTTCTGGTCTTCCTCAAAGACCAATTTTAGTGCCCTAAGAGGAGGTCTCAAAGAGGCGCTTCAAAGAAGAGGTAATTACCGTTACCAATTCTTTCATCTTTATTTCTTATTCCATTTCTTCTTCTTAGGTTGTTTCATTATGAAGTAATAACATCAGTATCACTCATATACTGATATGTTATTATAAGTATGAAACAACCCTATTTCACCATCTATCCATCCTACGGAAAAAGAAATCACTGCGCGTGCGTACGTACGGAATACCGTCTCCACGCCGTGGTGTAATCTATTTTCCACCACCACCTTACATGGATGGGTATAAAGGTGTAAAGACTAACTATACATAGTTATTACAACATCATATTGATTCTGATATATTTTATAATCCACTCCGATTCAATTCAATATTTATGAAAATGATATCATCGCTCGTGCGTACGTACGGACTACCGTCTCCACGACGCGATGTGATTCATTCTCCATGTTAACCATTTAAGAATGATTATAAAGTATATATAAGAAATAATAATGAAATATATGACATTATAAAGCTACTGGATTATGTATATATATATATTTATGTCATCTACTTACTTCCATTTCAAGACAATAAGGAATGGAAAACAGCGTTCATGCGTACGTACGGACTACCGTCTCCATGAACGGTGTTTTTCATTTTATTTATCTATCTATTATATATATATATACTGAATATATATGATATATAAATCAAATTTTATATTCTGGAAGTAAGTAAATCATGATATAAGTAATAATAATGTCAAGAACAACAAGTCAAAACACCTACGATAAATGAAACGATTTTACCCAAAACGCTTCTTAAACATGGAATTTACAAAAGAACGGGTAATATAATATCATAAGTGAACCATATATGATATCATAACAATGAATATGATTCTATAATAATTCAATGACATTATTTAAATCATTATACAGGAGGTTCGGACACATACGAAGCAAATCGGACCTAAGGTAAGGGAAATATCACAATCTCATTTTTATCCGAGATTGTTTATTCGTAAGTATTTACTGGGGTGTATTTTATCATCCACATCCATGTTTCATCAATATGTAATATTATTTCCATACACCTACAATTTTTTAAAGCCATTTTTACCCTTCGGTGAGTTTTTAGTAAAGAATATGAAAGGAATCTTTTGTCGCTTTTTCGTACGAGGTGATTTTATGACTTTTCCGACAAAAGTACGAAGAATGTTTTTTTTAACGTATACGGCATGAATGGATTTTTAAAACATTATTTCCAAGAATCTTACTTTACAAGTTTTCAAGTTTATTTTTAATCAACTTCTTTTAGTTTAAAGTTTTATGACATGTTAAGAAAGGAAAAATGTTTTTAAAGAAGAAAGGATATTTTCCTCAAGAATTCATTTCAAGTGTTTTTTTAAAACTATTTTTCCATCTAAGATGACGTTATTTGATATGTATGTTTCAAGTAAAATGTCTCTATGATTTAAATGGTTTCAGTTTTCTTATGATGAAATGATATCAATTGTTTCTGGATTATGATGGCATGATGTTTAAGAATCCCATTTTATTACATGGGTTGTGAAATGATGTATGATTTATGATTTTGTGGCACACATAAGAATTGTATCATTATGAGATGGGTGGGACCTATATCTCCCTCCAATGCATTGGGTAATGATTTTATATCTCATGAGATAGACATGGCTGGAACGGTAGGTTATACCGGTTCAGTGAAACAGGACTGAAATGAGATTTACTCGATTCAGAAAGGGACTTTGTCCACTAAGATAGTCTTGGCAATGAGTCATGACTAACAAGAAATGATTCTCTATGATTATGTGTGAATGACACAAATTTTCATGTTTTATGTTATGATTATTGTGATTACATTTCACTACCATGATTTATCCCATGTTATGAAATTATGCTCTCTTTTGCAGGTTATGATTTCCAAAATGTTATGTTCTTATGAATATGATGTGATTGATATTTCTTTTGTTTACCCTTACTGAGCATTTGAGCTCACCCTTTTATGTTTTCTTTTCCCCAGGATATAAAGAAAGGTTTTAGGTTAAAAAAAAAGAAGATCTTTATGGGAGATATTGAAGATCTTTCACCAGGATTAGAAGATTATGTTCCGAGTTTCCAAAGACACTAAACTATTACAATCCTTTAGTGTGTGTTTTTGATATGTACTAAGTATTCCGCAAATGTAATGTAATGTCCATGTATGTCAGGCTTCGGGTCTCTACAGTTGGTATCAGAGGAAAGGTTTAGTCAACCTTTGGAAACTAGGATGCGAAAACGTTAGTGAGATCCCTAGAGATATTTCTATGGTATGTCTAGGGATGTCTCTAAGGTTAAGTATACGTATAGGTTATAGTCCTAGAATTGCGCTAACGATCTTCGAATTTAACCTAAGATGTTAGATATTGAGGGTACTACCCCTTTATTATGTTGTTTTCCCTAGCATGATTTTTGCCTCTCATACTATTCTTTTGGGGTTTTAGACGATGGCTGGAACCCGAAGGAACCGTGTTAATGCGGAATGTGATGGGCAATGCAATGATTGTCCCCCTGAGCAACCAAACGATATGGGAGCCGGAATGAAAAATCTTTTATCCATGCTCACACAACTTTCTCAAGCTATGAATCATGCAGGACTTCCAAACGAGCAAAGGAAGGAGCAACATTCTGTTGAATCCTTCATGAGGAAGCGTCCACCTTCTTTCAGTGGGTCTACTGGTCCATTAGTTGCTGAACAATGGATTAGTACTACTGAAAAGATATTTTCAGTTCATCAATGTTATGAACATGATAAAGTCATCCTAGCAGTGTATCGTTTGGAAGGAGATGTTGATCAATGGTGGAATCTTATTATGAATACGAGGAAAAGGGATGAAATTGATTCTATAGAATGGGACGAGTTCAAGAACATATTTTTCAATAAGTACTTCCCTCGTATTCTCCGAACAAAGATGGAGAAAGAGTTTCTTGAACTGAAGCAAAGGGATGATGAATCTGTTGGTACCTATGAAGCGAATTTTACAAGACTTTCAAGGTACGCTTCTGGTATTATCATCCAACCTGAAAGTAGAGTTGATCTATTTTTCAGTGGCTTAAAACCAAGTCTTCGAAGGGCATTAGCTATAATAGACTTCAGTAGCTATGAAGAAATTGTGCGTTGTGCTATCAAGGTAGAAATGGAAGTTGGTGTTACATATCCATCTCATGGGTTTGACAAGAAACGAAAGACGGAGTTCAAGGAGAAAACTCAGAATAATGGTGAAAAGAAGATGAATGTTTCCTTATGCACAAAGTGTGGAAAGAAGCATGGTGGAGATTTTCTTAAAGGGACTAGAAAATGTTTTATGTGTGGAAAAGAAGGTCATTGAGCAGCTGAGTGTCGATGTAATGGAAAATGGGATTCTAATGAAGTGAATAAAGCAAACACTGCAGAGAACGTACAACCAACACTTCAATGCTTCAAGTGCAAGGAAATGGGGCATTATGCTAATAAATTCCCTAATCCAAGGGTTAGTGATGATCGACATGAGCAACCGCTTAAGGCAAAGGACAAAGGGAAGTCACATGCGATCACTATTGGCAATGATGAATATGACAACGATGTGGTGGAATGATTAAGTGTTTATGTAATGGGATTCCAAAATAATGTTGTATCTTGGAATATTGGAATATTTATGTATTGGTCTAATGTGGTATTCAAAGTGATTGAGATATTATGCGCATAATGAAGGGAAAACGAGAAAATGAAATGTTTAACAGTATTCATGAGCTCATGATTGATATAAGGACTAAGTGATATCATGGTTTGAGTATATAGAATTTTGAGGATTTTGGTATGTGGAAAGTGTTAACTGTTAACTGCACTCATGTTTTCACTAAGGTATTCAAGAGAATACACGATTAAGGACTTTGAATGTTTGGAATGTGACCAACAAGACATATCTTATGATATGTGGGGATCAACGACAGTATTAAATCTCTGGTAATCTTTGTCACTATATTATGAGAGTGGACTGTAGAATTATGTATAAGCCTGAAGATTAGACTGGATTATGTTGGACATAAGATAGTATTGTTTAAGGATAGAAGATTTTCGATATTATTGATGAGATGTTATAGTAACGTAGTTTTAGAAAAAGGACAACCTGCAGGACGGGCGACAGCCCATCGCTTCGGACAAGGCTGTAGGAATCGAACCCACAACTGAAGTGCGACTGGCCTTTATCGCCTACCACTGGCCTACAGGAAGTCCCTGTTTAGTAGAAACTAGTTTTATTATATTAATCAGTATGATATATGAAGTATAAGTCCATTTTAGGAACCATATATGATTAATCTCACTATAGATCGACTTATGCATATAATTTTTGCTAACCTTTTGTTTGAGACAGATGGAATGACCCGTCATTCTATCACATGATCTACTAACACTTCATGAATAACAAATTCAACTTCATTTATTTAAGAGATGAAGTGGAAATTGTTCAAGGCACGAACAACAGTGAGATTGTACCAAAATAAAGTAAGTATTTATTCTAATTCAAATTTTCAACTTTAGGGAAATGATCTTGAAAACCAAAAATGTTGTCCTAGTGATCTTATACCTGATGAATCAGATGGTACCTTATATCATCACAAATCTATGGATTTGTGATTACTGGCTTTTCCATAGCCATGTTCTCTACCACTCTCCATCAGAACATGATGGTTAGATTTTTCTTCCATATCCATATTTTCACCTATGTGGAAACCCAATGATTAGTTTATTTGGGTAACCGTTACATTTCATACTTTTGTTTTTAAAGATTGGTTTTGATATTCCTTTTTACGATGTGGGATTCTATTAAAGAAACTTTCGAATAGTAAACCATTTATAACCCCGACGAATTTCGTGGGCGAAATTCATTTTAAGGGGGGTAGAATGTAACAGCCCAAGATTTTATAAAAAAATATTCTTTTAATTTTATTAAAGACTTGTGTTGTACGCTACACCAAAAGGAGCTTGCACAACACGCATCCTTGACTTGCCTTGCATTACACGCAATCACGACCTTCCTCGATAGCGTGTGTAATACGCAATACCGAGTTTCACTAAACAACGATATGCTATTAAAATATTATTAAAACTAGCCGTTATGAATAGTAATAACCACTTTTTAAAACTCTGTAAATCTTATTTTTCAAAATGAACTTCATTTTTGGATTCGGAGTATCGAATTTAGCCTAAGGTGAAATTTTGGTACTTTTCGGATAACTTTCATATTCTGATGAATAGTGAAAATTACTAAATTATAATTAAAAACAACTTTTTTTAATCGAAATAATTAATAGTGATAAATTATTAATTTGAGTGGTTTTAAAGTATATTTAGAATATATTTTTACAATTTAATACAATGTTGGTCATTGGATGTAATTTCACATTTAAACCAGACATAATCAAGTGTCAATCTTTTGATAGATATTGTTTCTTAAAAACACGCTATTTGTTTTAACAGCGGGATTTAATTATAAAATTAATTAATGCAAATTCTATGATATGAATTTGGTAAAATAGACTTCATTTTTGAATTCGGAATATGAAATATAGCTTAGGATGAAATTTTGGCATTGTTCTGAAAAACATCAATTTTTGATGAATAGTGAAACTACTAAGTTGTAGTTAAAAAAATTAATTTCTTCATAAATCTTAATTTTACCGCTTCTGTGAATGGAATTTCAAAAATCCGAGAGACACGGTTGATGTCAGTAAGTAAAATGTGGTTCAATGAGATGAAAATAATTTTTGGTGAATAGTAACTTTTTACTTTTTTTTACCACGGTTAATAGTAAATAGGGTAACTAAGGGTAAATATGATATTACTATTACCCTAACACATGTCCTAATTCTATTGGATAAGTGTAATTCGACCAAAAACAACCTTATGAATATAATATGACCATTTTGGTCCACTTGGATTAGATTATGACATTTAATATTATATTATTTAATGAATAGTTAAAATAGTTAAAATCAAAGTTTAATAACTAAAACATTTTTAATATGGGGTTATACATAAGATAAATTCGACTATAAATATTCATTAGAAAGCTAAAAAGATTTCCTACATAATGATAGTTTATTTATAATTTTTAGACTTTAAATAAAGTAATTTATTTATGACACAATGATGATGCAGTAATTACCCTTTTAAGGAAATATTAACATAATTGATGTTATAAATGCTGAAATGAATGTAATTTGAGACTTTTTATGACTTAAACTAATTTTATAGGTTACTATGATATATTAGTGTTGATTTAATCAACTTGGTTCGAACATATAATTCTGTTTTGACTTTCACAAAAATCATATATCAAATAGTGTCAAAATTGACACAAAATAGTTTTTAAATCAAATATTATATTATTAATTGTTATTTTATTCCTAAAAATCTAAGGTTCGGCCAAATGACTTAGATAAGGATATATTTATTAATAATATACAATTTGGGGTTCGTTTGGCATGTTATAGTAAGTGTATTAACCATATAGTGAAAGAAAACAAAAAGACACGGTAAAAGTTAAATTATCTAACTTAGAGTTAAATCTAATTGATAAGGTTAAAATAATAACCTAAACTTGTCTAAATCCTATTGGTTGATAGTATTTAGACCCATCCCCACTTTATCTTCGAAATAAGACCCTTTGTAACCATTATAAACCGATTTTGACTTTAATATAAAATAATATTTTGAGATATTCCTAAGGTGCCCCTCTCCTCCCTTATAAAAGGACACCTCCTCCCCCTCCTCCTCACACCAATTTGAGCACTCAAGCTCGTCCAAACCCTACCAAAATCTCTTCTCCACTTCCCTAGAAACATCCTAGAGGTTCTGGTCTTCCTCAAAGACCAATTTTAGTGCCCTAAGAGGAGGTCTCAAAGAGGCGCTTCAAAGAAGAGGTAATTACCGTTACCAATTCTTTCATCTTTATTTCTTATTCCATTTCTTCTTCTTAGGTTGTTTCATTATGAAGTAATAACATCAGTATCACTCATATACTGATATGTTATTATAAGTATGAAACAACCCTATTTCACCATCTATCCATCCTATGGAAAAAGAAATCACTGCGCGTGCGTACGTACGGAATATCGTCTCCACGTCGTGGTGTAATCTATTTTCCACCACCACCTTACATGGATGGGTATAAAGGTGTAAAGAATAACTATACATAGTTATTACAACATCATATTGATTCTGATATATTGTATAATCCACTCCGATTCAATTCAATATTTATGAAAATGATATCATCGCTCGTGCGTACGTACGGACTACCGTCTCCATGACGCGATGTGATTCATTCTCCGTGTTAACCATTTAAGAATGATTATAAAGTATATATAAGAAATAATAATGAAATATATGACATTATAAAGCTACTGGATTATGTATATATATATATATATGTATGTCATATACTTACTTCCATTTCAAGACAATAAGGAATGGAAAACAGCGTTCATGCGTACGTACGGACTACCGTCTCCATGAACGGTGTTTTTCATTTTATTTTTCTATCTATTATATATATATATATATACTGAATATATATGATATATAAATCAAATTTTATATTCTGGAAGTATGTAAATCATGATATAAGTAATAATAATGTCAAGAACAACAAGTCAAAACACCTACGATAAATGAAATGATTTTACCCAAAACGCTTCTTAAACATGGAATTTACAAAAGAACGGGTAATATAATATCATAAGTGAACCATATATGATATCATAACAATGAATATGATTCTATAATAAGTCAATGACATTATTTAAATCATTATACAGGAGGTTCGGACACATACGAAGCAAATCGGACCTAAGGTAAGGGAAATATCACAATCTAATTTTTATCCGAGATTGTTTATTCGTAAGTATTTACTGGGGTGTATTTTATCATCCAAATCCATGTTTCATCAATATGTAATATTATTTCCATCCACCTACAATTGTTTAAATCCATTTTTACCCTTCGGTGAGTTTTTAGTAAAGAATATGAAAGGAATCTTTTGTCGCTTTTTCGTACGAGGTGATTTTTTGACTTTTCCGACAAAAGTACGAAGAATGTTTTTTTAACGTATACGGCATGAATGGATTTTTAAAACATTATTTCCAAGAATCTTACTTTACAAGTTTTCAAGTTTATTTTTAATCAACTTATTTTAGTTTAAAGTTTTATGACATGTTAAGAAAGGAAAAATGTTTTTAAAGAAGAAAGGATATTTTCCTCAAGAATTCATTTCAAGTGCTTTTTTTAAAAACTATTTTTCCATCTAAGATGACGTTATTTGATATGTATGTTTCAAGTAAAATGTCTCTATGATTTAAATGGTTTCAGTTTTCTTATGATGAAATGATATCAATTGTATATGGATTATGATGGCATGATGTTTAAGAATCCCATTTTATTACATGGGTTATGAAATGAGGTATGATTTATGATTTTGTGGCACAAATAAGAATGGTATCATTATGAGATGGGTGGGACCTATATCTCCCTCCAATGCATTGGGTAAAGATTTTATATCTCATGAGATAGACATGGCTGTAACGGTAGGTTATACCGGTTCAGTGAAACAGGACTGAAACGAGGGTTACTCGATTCAGAAAGGGACTTTGTCCACTAAGATAGTCTTGGCAATGAGTCATGACTAACAAGAAATGATTCTCTATGATTATGTGTGAATGCCACAAAGTTTCATGTTTTATGTTATGATTATTGTGATTACATTTCACTACCATGATTTATCCCATGTTATAAAATTATGCTCTCTTTTGCAGGTTATGATTTCCAAAATGTTATGTTCTTATGAATATGATGTGATTGATATTTCTTTTGTTTACCCTTACTGAGCATTTGAGCTCACCCTTTTATGTTTTCTTTTCCCCAGGATATAAAGAAAGGTTTCAGGTAAAAAAGAAGAATATCTTTATGGGAGATATTGAAGATCTTTCACCAGGATTAGAAGATTACGTTCCGAGTTTCCAAAGACACTAAACTATTACGATCCTTTAGTGTGTGTTTTTGTTATGTACTAAGTATTCCGCAAATGTAGTGTAATGTCCATGTAAGTCAGGCTTCGGGTCTCTACAATACTTATCTATATCCCAAGTGTTTGACAATGTGAGGTCCAATGGGGACATAATTCAATGAGAGTTCTAATATGGATTCATAATTTTTAATAATATTGTCAGGAAACATATTTTGGCCACATGGCTAACCAATCCACTTGATGACTATTTAATCAGCACCAGAAACACCTAGAAACAACACATTGCTTGGCTACATAGTTTGGAAAACATTCTTCCATCCATGGGGAAACCATTGAGAAGGCTTGTAATATTTCATAAGTGGGATTCAGTGTTTTATGTACCATACAAAAATCATGCACTAAGCCCCGAACCGCAATTTCATTATAAATTTAAATAATTGCAAACAACAACTCAAGGAAAAGAATAAAGACGAATGAGTAAATAAAATAATAGTGGAAGTGAAAGTATAAATTTGTTATAAAATTATATTAGTTTAAAATTTAATATATATTTTTATTTAATTCAATTTAATTACTAATTTTTCTGTATATCTAATAATATATATTTTTGATATATGACATACAATAATATTTTAGGGTGAAAATTTTGTTATAATTTTTTTGATAATATTTGTTGTGTAAGGAAGTATAATTCTTGATTTGGTGACTTTTTTATTAACTAAGTAGATTAATTTTAATGTATTTATTATAAAGTTATTATTACTATTATTATTATTATTCACCAAGTCACCAAATAAAAATTACTATAAATGGAAGATGTTACATGAGTCTAAAATACATAATCATATTACAATCCTTATCGTGAATGGGAAATAAATAAGAGAGGAGATCATCTAGCCAGTTTATGTCTTCCATTACTCCCTCATTAAAGAGGCCATCTGTAATCATGTTTTCATCCTGATAAATTTGAGTAATGAAATAGTTCATGTTAAGAATCGACCAGATGTAATCCATCCATCATGTAGTAATTGGCCACATAGGATGTGTCCCACCATTCCAAATCTCTTGCACAATGGTAGAAAAATCATATTAAAACAAGGGATTTTCTAACCATAGATCCATAATAAATTAATACCATGCATCATAATTACCATTTCAGCCTCCATAAAAAGGAAATGCCTAAACTACCAAAAAAAATCTAGGGATCTGACCTAGTTGATTCCTAAATATAACACCACAAACTGTGGGACCTGGGTTTCCTTTGGAGGCTCCATCCACATTAACATTAATCTAACAAGAAAAAGGAGTTTTCCAAAAGACATCAAAAGTGAGTCAAGGTTGGGATAAAGTCATTCAATCCGAAGGCATTTCAGAATTCCAAATTCCTTTATAGTATTTCATAAGGGGACATTTTTCATCAATGTAGAGTCACATATGGAAATAAGGATCCACATCCCACCTTCATTTTGGATGAATGAGAAATTATTGTGATTAATAAAATTTTTACCAAACCATATTTCTTATTTTATCTAAGAATGATCAATAAGGAAAAGGTTATTAATTTATTGTGATCTTTCCATTTCCGGCCATACCTTTAGTTGATATTTGATAGAGTCAATAATCAACCATCTCTTGTAATAAATGTCAAAAATATAGTTCTAAAGAGAAGAAGTAGTGGCTCATAAAAGAAGTATAAAACTAGTATCATCTCTTTATTGATTAAAAAGTTTACATTTTGAGAAAAGGTGAATTCCAAATGATTGAAGGCACATATCTATGGGAACACTATTGTGAGAAATGAATCAAATTATAGTGAATCTTGAAAGCATTATCAACTGTTTTTAAAAACAATATCCAACCAAAATCACTTTCATCACTACAAAAAAATTATTATAATTCTTTATAATTTTAAACATACCATTCTGAGCTGGCTTCTGAATTAAAAATTCATCAGTGTTAGAAAAGGAGTATTTTTCAATGACATGGATAATGGTGTTAGGGAGATAATAATTTTGATAATTTAGCATGTCTCTATTTTAATAATTGGTAATATTAGTAGTATGATCGGAAGATCTCATAAATATTAAGGGGGTACCAATCTAGTTGTCCAACTAGAAATTCATAGAGGAATCCCTAGAAAACATCGATATGGAATTGTTCATAATAATGGAATAAGATTTTTTAACGAATGAACAGATAAAGGAGTTAAGGAAATTTTAGTTTCCTTTCTTATTTTTTTAAGGAAATACACTTTTGGGAAAAGATATATAATCAGATTTATTGTAAATAAGGTTCCAAGTGAGTTTGTCTTGAAGGGACTCATAAATTACTTAATATATTTGATACAAATACCACCTATATCAAGAGGTTTGTAACATTTCAACTGGGGGACAATCACAAGTTTCCATTCCAGAGTGCAACATGTCCATAGAAAATCATTAATTGATGTTTTAATTTTTTTAATAGAACCAACTGGCCATTTTAAACCATCATATAATAATCTATTTTAGAATCAATGAAACCTTTGACAAGGTAGACTATGCCTTCCATAATGTGAGATTTACCTTTCCTAGAAGATAGATGATTAAGAACTTGATCAACTATTATTAAAAAGTAACATGACTTGGTTCTAACCCAAAACATGGGAACACCAGGATAATTTAAAAGAAAATGAATATATTTTATGCCGAAATCGCTGATAAATTTACATTTCATACTAGGAGGAATGTTTTTACCAGAGTAGATAGAGGATTTGTTCCAACAAATGGCTTGAACAGAAACATCGTCATAATGAGAGAGGGTATTTTTGTTGTTTCAAATATTTTATTTATCCACTTTTAGGAAAAATATGATATCATCATCATATAGTAGGTGTGTGGGAGAATTCAAAATCCTAGAAACATGAATGGGATTGAACTTGTTATGGTCCATAAGATGCGTGAGAAGGAGACTAAGATAGTATTCTACAATAGGGAAAAGAATTTAAGAGAGGGTGACACCATGCATAACACCTTTGGTGCATTTTAAATATCCCCTAGGAGAGCCAATAACCAAAATGGAAATAGAGGCCGAGTTGAATAGGTTTCTGATCATTGTGATAAAGGATTCATTAAAACCAAAACATTAAAGCACCTTGGAGATAAAACAATAGTCTATGGTGTAAACACCTTTTCCAATGTCAGGTATAAAAGAAATTTTACCTAATATATTAGCTTTTATTAAAGCTTTGATTTACTCATAGGCACGAAAAATGTAGTCTTGAATAGATCTACCCTTAATAAACCCAAATTGGTTCTAGGATACTATATTGTCTATGATAGTTTAAAGACTATTAGAAATGATTTTTTTGATGATTTTATAAAGTGTGTTATTGAATGAAATGGGCCTAAACATACGATTCATAGAATAATTTCTCACTTTGGGAATAGAGGAAATAAATTGAGAATTTAGATTATGAGGAAAGACGCCATTGGAAACGAAAGAATTGAGAAGCTTGAAAACATAAAATTGGATAACATCCCAATAATGTTGATAGAAACCATTATTAAATCCATTAGTACCTAATGTTCAATCATGATTCAAACTAAAGGAAGTGTCTTTAATTTCATGATCAAGGAGAATTCGTAAATGTAAAGTAGTTTCCTCCTCATTGAAAATCATAATAATAACCTTAGGTAAATGTTCTTTTTTAGGTCCATTAATGATGTATTCCAACTAAGAAACAATATGATTAAATATTTCGTCCTCATTGTCTAAAATGTTGGCCTCATATTTTAAAAAATTTAATGGTCTGTATGTTTTTCTGACTCTTTGAAGGGAGTTATTGAACATATTATTCTTATCACCATATGATAACCATTTTACTTTATAATCCAATTTCTTCATGTTCTATTTAAAGGTGATCAATGTGTTGCGATTTATAAAATATTGATTTCCTAGTTCGGATCAATGGTGAAATCATATATAGGGTTATTATTTTAGAATTTGGATAATATCTCCCTCAAGAAGAAGGATGTAATTGTTAATGTTTTGGGATTTATAAATACACTAACCTTTGAGAATCTCTTTAATGTACATTAACTTAACAGAATAAGAAAAGGCCTAATTGTAGTTCATCATAGAAGAGCATAAATTTTTGATGATAATAGTGCATTCATCATTAGAAAACCACACATTATTAATTCTAAAAGGAAGTGAGGGTTTCATGTTTTAGTGGAGATATTTATTATAATGGGATGTTGATCATAGTGCATCTTGTGAATGGTGGTTCTGGAGATGGTGTCTTGTTTTTATAAAGAAAGTCCATTTATGAAAGCTCTATCCTAATTATTGGAGATCAACCTATTGTAGTGCCTTTGATACCAAGTATATTTCACCCCAACAAGATTAATTTCAACAAGGTTGTCGTCTTCAATAGAAGTCTTAAATTCTATCCGGGAAATAGCAACATGAGACATACCAATTTCCTTAATTGAGGTAAGCAAAACATTAAAGTCCACAATCACAACCCAAGGTGTATTAATATTAGTACCAAAATAAGTAAATTCATCCCAAAGAGGCCTCCTATATTGATATCTATTCATTTAATAAAAAAAGAACAATATAAAGAGTTCCATAAATAAGAATTTCACTTGTAAAGACTTTATCGGAAACACTAAAAATCATAACATTATGTAAATATGAGTGTGATAAGATCTAAATAGATTCAAGATAGGAGAAGTTTTTTAGTTTCACCTGTAAAAGAATAACCATACTGGCACACATGGGAGTACATAGAGAAAAAGTGAATTTTGAGTTTAGAAATAGAAACAGAAATTAGATAATGAGTGTTAATCATTCGATTTAAAACAAAAAATGTGATAGAGTTCGAAATACCCTAAAAATTCCACAAAATAAAATTCATTTAAACCTAAATTTGTAGTTAAAACTCCCTTTTTTCTTTTTCCCTGAGCCCTTATGCCTAGAAGATAATATAACCATTTGAGTATTTTTGGGGCTAATATTCATCTCATGTTTACTTTTAGAAGAAACAGAGGGATATTTAGAGTTACCTTCCTTAACATTGACCTTAGGAGGATCACGTAAAGAGGCATTTTCCGAAGAACACACATGACTGCTATTAATATATTCAGTATGGTCAACATTTTGAGTACTATTCAGATTCTCAGAGGTTGCAATATAAACATTTATATCAATAACATGAGATGCAACTACTAAATGATAGTCAAATGGAGGATTTGGTGTACCTGAGTCATTTCTAGAAGGTTTTACATACTGTAATATGTTGCCAATATATGAAAGTATTGGAAAAACTATCTTCCTAGAATCCATCATGAATGGAATCTGTAAATCTTCCAACCCTGGTTGGTCTTGAGAAGAAATAATAAAATATGAATGTGGATGGTGGGAAATAATAGAGTGTGTATTCAATAGAATATATTGGGGGAATATAAGGAGTATTAGATGAATTTTTAGTGGAATAAATTATAAAAAATTAAATTCTTAATCCATGAAAAAAAATTGTTCCCTTTTGGTAAAAATAATAAAATAAAAGGAGAATGTATGACTAGAGGTATAACTATTAGTGTGATTTCCCTCAAATTTATTTTCTCATCCATTCAAATATTCACTTATTTTTATCTCTCTAATTTTTTATCCTTGTCTTTTACTTATCATATTCATCACATTCTTAAAAATAAATAATCAACTGTATTATATTAACCTTTATACAAATAATTTGGTCCTTACATTGATTTTTTAAGGAATCAATGTAATATACTCAATGAGTTGAAATTTTAATTTTATTCATAATTCCCCATGATTTCAGTATGCATTTCCCTTTAAAATATGGAGTGTTAAATAGCTTCGGATATATAAAATAATGAAATAATATAATACACTATCTCACTATTATATAATAGTACAGAAAAATGTTATTCATTAAAATTTTACTACATTAATAACAATTAGTAAAAATTACTGAAGGAATTAAACCACATGTAAATAAAAATACTTCTACATTTAAACTCTCATCATCACGATCCTCCATGAAGATCATACAACAAAATATAATTATTAAAATATTGTGAAATATAAAAATTATGATAATAATTTTGATAAAAGAATTATAGAATATGATGAATGATTTATGATATTTTTGAAAGGATTTATAAATATGTTATGACTGTAATATATGTGGTTGTTGGTTATATGGTGGTTGGACATCAAACTGTTGGATAAGTTTCCTTCGGATATATGGTCTTCAGATAAACTCATAACCCATAGGTTAATTTAATTTGTTTAAGTTTTAGTAATAAATTACTAATAATACAATTCACATGGAATAAAAAAATTAGAATGAAATAAGTATATAATAATTAATTAAAATATTTTACTAGAAAATATATATGTTTATTCATTATATATTATTAATATTATTAAAAAATGGTATATATTTTTTATAAAATTTAAATAAATATTCTCATGTCAATTAATTGATAAATACTAATTTTTAAAAGATAAAAAATGATTTTATTTGAATGTGAATAAAATAATTTTTTGTTAAAAAGGGATATTTTTCAAAGAATTGTTTTTTAAGTGTTGTGTATTTGTATCTTAAAAATTAAATGGATAAATTTTATAGGATTATTTTAATAAAATTTGATATTTCAGTGTATAAAAAATATATATTAAATCTCATTTTATTAATAATATATTTTTAATAAGATTACGAACTCTTGATGTTTAAAATACTCATTTTCTATAAATACATTTTATCTATATTTTTTATCCACTATTTTAATTTTTTTCAGATTTATTAATTAAAAAATATTAAGTTTATTCTAAATTTTAAATAATAATTTTTGAATTAGTTATGTGTATCCATTTTAGTTTTTTGAAAAAAGATATGTCACCAAGGAAAAAAATTGGGTTACTACGGTAACGGTAAAATGAGGTGAAAGTGTAAAATTACGGGGTAATGGCCTAAAATATCTTTAAAATTATCTCTAAAATATGTGGTTAATGGTATTTATGACCTATATCAAATATTTGTTTACATTAGATCCATTTTCCCTATAAAATTAAATCCTTACACCTCAAGGAATTTGTATTTGAGGAAATTCACCCAAAGAAACACATATAAAAGGACCCCTCATTTACACCTCCAAAACCCCTGTTTTAATTATGTTATCCAAAAAATATTTAACCAAGATTAATATTATAAAATCTTAGTATATGTATTGTCACATATGGTTCCAATAAAATGACATTAAATTTTCATTCTAAAAGAATCCATTTTTGTGGTGGAGTAAATTAATCTATGTTTCAAAATCCTCACAATATTTTAATTAACTTTATAATATTCAGTATTTATAAACTACAAAGAAATAAAAATATTATTTTAACATAGTTATGTTTCTATAAAAATTATATTACTATAATATGACTCTATACTCTTACTCATTCCATAGTACAACATGATCTTGTTTTGGTCAGTTCGACAACCTTCATGAGTAATGTTATATCAACACCATAATTTTCATCATGAATGAGTGTCAACGAATTAATATATTAAAAATATGATATTTAATGGATATTTTCGTATGAATATGGTTTTGGAATTATGACACAAAAATTGGAGATCATTATAATGTGACTCATTAACGATAAATTACCTGAAACGTGCTCATCATAAATTCTATTCTAACAAACCATTTATTAAATTGTACCAAATAAACATGAAATAGCATATTTAATTTAAATATTAATTAGAATAACTTTAATAATATGTAAATGAAGTAATTGTTTTATAAAATAATGAGAAACATTATCACTATTTGGATAATTTTATGAATAAATTAAAATTAAGAACATATGACGATGAAAATAAATAAAACTAACAAATATGTGTGTAATATATGATTATAATTTAAACATATAAATGGTAATATTAAATTTTAAGGTTTGTTAATATGTTACTAGTATAATTATGAATATTATATAGGTGGTAAATGTGGCTTCATGGATGTAAGGACTAAAGGTAACAATTCCACATCTCAATTTCACATCATTGAAATATGCTCCATATTCAACACTTTATTCCTTTTGTGTGATTTATATAATAGAACATATATGTATTTTTTAAAATATTTCGTATTATTAAATGGATATAAAAATAAATTGTTATTTTTATCTTTTAATGGATTTTATTCAGTATTTACTAAGGTTGTTAGTGTTTCTTTTCCCATATCACTTTGGAGTTGATATTGTTTATGATAAAATATTCATCATAATAAATTCTATGTTGTTTAATTTATAAATCACATCTATTTTATTCTATATATGTTATTCTTTGGTTTTATATTTCTCCTTATAATTTCACTTCCCTTCAGTTCACAATTTAACCAAAATAATTCTTATGAGTGGTGTCGAAATTATCTATGATTTATATCAATAATATTCTTCCTTTGTGTGATTTTTTCAAATGATTTTATAAATATCATTCTCACAACTTCTATGATTAATCATGTAAATTTTCTATTGTCTATTTATTTCATTAAACAAGTATGAATGGAATATTTTTTATTTTTTCTGCTTGATCACATTCTCCCATTGCATTCATTGGTTTTATTTACAAAGAATCCATTCCATGTTTTCATGGTTCTTCAAAAGTGATTTTTAATTAATCTATAATTTTTTTAATAAAACTATTTATTTATAATTTACTTCCATAAAAATAAATTATATTAAAAATATAAATTATATTTATTATAATTTACTTGGGATATTCTCTAATGATAATATCCACATTACTTCAATTTAATGCTATACCTAGTCCAATATACAAATGGTTTTATAGAACAATTAGTATAAAGTCATATCCAATACCCTATATCAATGGTTTTTAAGAAACATGTGTATAAACTAGTCTATACCAACAATGTTTTAAAACCATTGGTATACAAATGAGAACTATGTGGTACAACCTCCCATACTCCCCTACCCACGCACAATCCCAAATCCTCTCTACCCCAAGAGATAGACTACCCAATATTCTACAAAGATATCTCCCCATATTAATTGACTTTTTAATTTAGTTATTCTTCAAAAAAACCAAAGTATCTTCTTCCAAGTATCATTTTTATTTTTATATATGTATCTAAACCTAACCATGATACATTAGGTCATGATTCTTCCAGATTGATTGACAAAATATTCATTAAGATTATTTTTGTTATATTATTTCATAAATATGTTATGGTAGTATAAATATATTTTCTTTTAAATATTATTATTCAATAATTTTACAAAAACCCAATATAGTTTTTTTGTGTAATGTTTATGACATGATTAAGTAATTATTTATTATATTAATAAGTCAATTTTTTTAATGTATTATGGTGTTATGAAATTATTCATTTAATTTTTTTATTTTCTTAATTTAATGATCAAATTTATTTATAACTAATTTCAATATAATATTATGTATTATGGGTTTTGTATTCTACGTCTTATAATTTCTTTCAGCCTTCATTAGTATGAATATATTATAGATCATTTCTTTTTTATTATTATTTTGGAAACATACTAGTATGGTTTATTGAATTTCATTTTAAAATTCGTATTTACATTATACTATTGTAAATTATATTCATACATGTTATACTAAATCATGTCTTGATCCTATAAGGAATGTTTCCATAATAAAAACATATAATTCAAGGGAAATTGTTTTGATGTTTGGTAAGACAATTTGGTTATTATTGAGTAAATGTTTTCAATGATAAAGAGATATTTTTTTATTTATTCCATATTCAAAATATGATGTTTTTTTAAAACGATTACTTCATTATAACATATTTATTTTATTGGATTCTGTAATTTTTTTTTTAAATACCATGTTTTATAATTTATTTGGTTTGTTTCTTTTATGAATCAGTTATAACATATGTAATTTGTCGTACTCATTATTTTCCCATCTACTAGTATAATTTTATGCCTTCCATATTAAATTTTTTATTTGGATTATATTATTAGAATTGTTATATAGATATGTGATTATAAATTACTTATTGATGGTACTATAAATGTTTCCCTGATAAAATATATGTTTCAAAAAAAGAGTTTTTTTGTTGGGTGGGACATTGTTATGAGATTTAATAAGAGAGGAGAAAATGGATAGGTTGGATAAGTGAGGAGAAACAATTAAAGACTTAAACACACATTTATTTTATATAAACCAATTTTTTGTGTTATATATATTAAAAAAAATTTAATAAATTATTTTAGTAATTTATCAGTATTTTGAATGTATTAAGGGGTTATGAAGTTATTCATTAAATTGATTGATTTTATGATTTGTGTGATCATGTTTTTTTTTATTATTTTCAAATTAATTTGTTTTCAAATGTTTGAATATTAATTTTTCTAATCAATTTTATTTTATTAAAAAGTCACTCAATACCTTAACCTAGTATACTAGTAAGAACTAGGAACTTGATATTATATGGATTTAAAATAATATTAATTATAATTATTTTTTAATTATTTTTTACAATTATGATATTAATATATATTTTCCCCTATAAAATAATTAATATAATCATGATGTATCATACAGATCAAATCTCAACAATGTTTCTAAAGAATTTGGATTTTTTTTGTATTTTTAATTTAAAAATTCTATAGATTGAGTCATTATATATTTTTCATTTTATAATTGTGTTGGAATGAATTTTGTACATCTGAAATAATTTATCTATCATATACTAAAATTTGGATTTCAAACAAACTATTATTTTTGGTATCACAATAGAAGGATATGATGATCTTTTATTTTTCATGAAAGAATTTAAAGGGGTTTTATAAGGAATTCTATATTTTATTGGTTTCTATTTGTGAATTAGCATGATAAGTAATGTGTTACAATAAAATATGCCAACATTAACAATACACATGATGAAAATAATGAGAATGATTATTTTGATAGTGTGAAAAAATTAATGGACTATTCTTGTAATCCTTTACATTAGGAATATAAAAAATTGAATAAATTGGAATTTTCAATGCAACTATATCATGGAAAAAGCATGTATGGAATTTATAATACCTATATTTATTATATTATTTCCTTTTTAAGGACTTAGTTTCCAATAATAAAAATATCCCATAAAATCAATATAAATAATGTTTGTAAATTAAATAGCTTGGATATTATACTAATAAAATTCTTGTTTTATTAAAAGATTTAATATTATTCTATGATGGAAGAGTAGGGATGAAAAATTATAAGGAATTTAGTATATATTTATGGGATCCAAATACTGATACCACACCATCTATCGTGCCACATAAATTCATTTGGTAGTTCCCATTTATTCATATGATTCAAAATCTATTCATGTCTATCGAAATATGAACAAATATGTGTTGAAATTATGTTAAGAGAAATAATGATAATAATTAGATGGTACATCAATGAAATTTATTATCATTAAGTATATTTTTTGCATTAAATAATAATTTTATTAATAATATGCATATTTTTAGGTTGGGTCTATCCTATGATGGCTTTAATATGTTTGTTCAGATGATTACATTCCACAACAAGTGGATAGTATTTATTCACTTTTACAATATTCCTTTTTTGATGTGTATGAAACAACATTAAAATTATTGATTATTCCAAAATATATAACTTATAATCATGAAAATGATATAGATTTACAATTCAAACGATTAATAAAAGGGTTGAAGCAACTCTGTGATGTGGGTGTACACACCATGAATTCTTCTTTGAAAAATATATATTAGATGTGTGATGAACTTTAATATACTATAAATTATTTCCCTATATGTGAAATGATATGTGGCAGGATTGGGAAGGGAAAATAATCATGTTCTTTTTTTATGATGAATAAAAAAATATATAATACATAAATATCATCAGAGTTTCAATTTCATGGGTCATCAATGATTCTTTCAAATGGATCATCCATATAGGAAGAATCACCAGTGGTTTGATAATATTATTAACACTGAAAATAAAACACAACATATGCCAATAATAAATGTTCTTAATGAATTCCATGGTGTATGTTTTTTATTAGTTAAAAGTCATATGAAATATAAAAAGATAAATAATTTTGGAACAAAATCCAATTACAATTGAAAAAAGAAAAGTAAATTTTTAATTTGAAAAACTGGTCAACCAATTTGATACATAATTTCTCATATGTAATTAGAATTCATGGAAATATATGTCAAATGCTGATTTAAATGATTCTAAATGACAAGAGAATACCAAATATGACTTAAAATATTGTTGTGACATTTTATATTTGTGTATTAGACCAAAACTGCATCTTCCATGTATTAGTGAAAATAAATTCAAAGGTCCATATGATTATTATGTGATGACCCCTTCATAGAAAAATTTATTTTTTTAATGTATTGGATAATATCAAGGATCCTTATATCTATTCAAGAAACAAATATAAATGAATCAATATAATAGTGAAAAATCTAAAATCCTTGAAAATAGATTATAATCACATAGTTCTTCATGATTGTTTTAATAAAAATCATTCATTTACTATCCAATAATGTAAGGGTGTCGATGATTTAATTATTCCAGTTTTATAGATACCATTATTCTAAAATGTTATCCAATCTCTTCTTGATAAAATACAGGAAGAGGCACTATTAATTTTGAGTGAGTTAGTGTAAATTTTCCCTCCATCATTTTTCAGTTACAAGTTTCATTTAACAGTCCATCTTCCAACGGAAATACTTCTCAGGGGACCCAGTTTTTTGTCGACATAAATACTAAAGTAAATATTTTCATAATGAAGTTTATGTTTAAAATAAAATTCGTCATTAATGTTCCATTGTGAAATATTATCTAGCTCAAGAATGTATGGTTTTTTTTATGTATTTAGATTTTGTGAGAGCATGTTGTAACTTTCCAACAAGAAATTAAGATGAATAGTATGTAAATTTATAATTTATTTCCAATATCTTCCCCTAATATAAAGAATTTACTGGGTCATAAACATTAGCAATATTAATCCTTAAAGAGAGGGATATAGAACAACACACAATCTTGGGTAACTGTGGGTTCTTCTATAACTATATCATGTAATTAGTTTAAATATATATATGTTACCTCATACTATATAATTTCATATATTCCTTAAACTTTTATTACCATTTTTTTTACGGAATCAAAAAAATTATAATCATATTTCATCATTATTTTTCATTGATATGTAGATAGTCTTTTCTAAGAAAACAATTTCCTACCTAGTTGAAATAAATGGTAAGACCATTACTTTAATCATCTTGAAATATAATTATTAATTTAATTGTATTATACATATATATTTTAGATATTGAGTTTGGATTTTGACTATTTCTATAATGAATTAATCATGTTGGATTGTGGTCTTAATTATTTGGTTCCTGAATGCAAATATGTACTAATGAATGAGGTCAAATTAGTTATGTTTGTCGAGTGGTGAACACGAGAAGGAATCATGATGGAATTATATTAACTGTAAAAATAGACTACTTTGACAATGCATCAAATAGTAGGAATCAATATGAAAATTATTCACACTATAGAGTTGTTGAGAATTTTTTTATTGAATAATTACTCTCCTGGTGAAGTAACAATGATGAAATAAAATTTCCTTGATTCAAGTATGTGATGTGGTACATTCATTAATGAATGTGGATTTTGATTTATTTTCATGACTCGATTCTTGATATTGATAAACCATATATTTTTTTCAAAGGAATTGAAAGTGATCTATAATAATAATAATCTTATACATGATTACGTTTTCCTTATTGACATAATCTCAGGATATAATTTTAATGACAGTTGGGATGCAATTTACACCTTAGATACCCACATTGGCATTTAAAAAATATATTTCATTTGATGAATTAAATTTTCCTATTTTCATAATAGATGTTGAACCTAGTTTAGTGGTTGGTGATATATAGAATAAAAAACATATGATAATAATTCAATGAGTTTATCTTGATTTGGGTTTTTCATGTTGGTACTATTATATTTTCTTTAATTTTTTCTCTATTTGTAATGGTATGTTTCTATTTTTTTATTAATTTCATTAGTTATATTTATATTAGAAAAAATATGTTCAAATTTTATTTAAAAAAATGTAATTTTTTTAAAATTGTAGATTCTAAAACATGTTCTTGAATAATTTTTTTTTAAAATAGTATTTTAAAACTATTTTCAAATTGTTTTTCAAAAAACATTTAAAATGGGTTGTTAATACTATTTTAAAACATGTCTACACAATAGGATGTTTTTATATTCTTGATGTATTGTTTGAATTCTAATTTGTATGTGAAATATTTAAAAACTATTGTAAAACAATTTCATGATCAATATTATGAATTTTATGAAAGATGTTTCAGAAATTATAAGGAAGATATTTTTTGATAATGATCGACAACTACATGACCTAGGGATTCCTCCCCTAATTCCATTATTGAATACTATAATTATAATATTTTAATATCCATTATAATTAATTGCATATTCTTATTCTATATCAAATTCACATTAGGTATATTCATCTAAACCAAAGGTAACCTCTACTTATCCTGCTAATAGAGTTAAATTGAATGGACTATCATGCATGAGTGATACTAGAGCTACACAAGGCACCCATCGTAACTGTTCACAACCATAACCACTGGTAGACATCACATATACCACACATTTCCATCATTCACCTTAACCTCTAGGGTTTTTCTCACATATGAATCAATAATCATGTTATTTAACATATAATTATCGTATACCATTTCAAATACTATGATGTATTCTCATCCCTTTTATTATTATCAAAAAATTTATATACCCCCTCCATTTCTTACTCTCATCCATCTAAGATATAATGACCATTCTCCTTTAAATTGTATTCTATAACATAAAGACGACCGAGAACATGAAATTGAATAGACACATCCTTTATAAGCTATCAATCTATAACATCTCTCATTTTTATTATTTTATAATCATCCTCCTATATTAGGTTTATGTTTATATGTGTGTTAAATATTATCACATCAATTTTTTAAAGTTATAACATGTATTAATTATTATTTTTTATTTTATGTTATTCAAAATAATATTATGATAGTCAACATGGGTACACATTTATGCATGAATCCTATAACTATCATGCACAAATCAGGGTATATTACTTTGAATATAACAAAATGATTGGTAAAAATGATACACAGTGTAGAAGTTTCATCTAAATTTTAGCAAAGTATAGTGATATAATTCCATTTCAACTAGTCTTGTAGTCACAGAAGAGTAATAAAATCATGTTTAATTCATGAGATGAAATAAGGGAAACAAATTTTATTAAATTTAAATATATAGTTATATTTTATTTTAATGAATTATCATATGCTTTATATATTTGAATTAACTTTCCAGATGGTTATGTTGTAATGGTGAAATAGTTGATGGAACTTTGGGAATTATGAATATCATTTAAACATGATATACATATCGGTTGGAAGAGTAGTGTTGACATTGAGTTAGTGGGTGGACCAATCTTCAATAGCTATAAAACAACACAATATCATGAAATGATCTTTTTTAGAGTAATAATTTTATGTTATTCTTCATCATTAATGGTTTGTATTGAAAAATTTTTTCTTATAATTTTATTTATTTTTTATTATTTTATAGAAAAAAACATAAAAATTAAGGTTATATGAAGTACATGAATACGTTAGGGAACCCTACAATGTTAGATCATCAGATACAAAAATTAATTTTTATGACCTATTTAGTTTCACTAGTAACTAAATAAACTAAATTATATCAAATTTTTATTAAACTGATCTAAATTGAATTTCAAAAAATAAATGGAATAGAATAAAATATTATATAACCAAATAAACCATACTATTATTAATAAAATAACACCAAATAAATCCAAATAGAATCATTCCTAACTGAAGAAAATTAAGTATATAAAATAAAAATTAAACCAATCATGTACTTTCAAACCCACCCAAATATGAATTGGACCAAACTAAACTAAATATTCCATAACTAATAATAAATTGAACTAAATAGAGCTTATTCAAATTAAATAAAAGAAAACTAAACTGGATATAGAAAACTAGATGTTCCTTTTCTTAATATAATAGTAACCACTTAATCCCAATGTAACAAATTGGTATAACCCAAACATAACAAAACAATGTTCCACCAATGTAAAACAAACTATCATATAATAAATATAATCAAACATATTAAAAAGCTATTTATATGAATTGAATGAAAGTGAAATAATGTAAAATATATTGATTATAATTAAATGAACAGAAAATTATTTGAATAAAACCATGATGGAATAAAAAAAGAGTAAATGAACTAAATAAAATAGAGTAGAACACTAGAAAACCCATTTAATAGATCTGAACAACAACAAATAAGATGAAACTAAATATAAAAGAACAAACTCTAACCCCAAAAAATTAAACAAATCCAAATTAATTAGGATCAAAATATATTTTATTAATTAAAATGGATTAGAATTTAATTAAATTTATGTGAAACCCAATCACATGTACAATGCTAAACTAGTGAAAACAAGATCATGCTGAATTAAGATGAAATAAAACCAACTTGACATGATCTATATTAAATAAATATGATTATATTTGAAATATTATTGATTCATCTATGTATAAAAGTGTGAAATCATAATAATAAAATTTTCATTAAACCCAAAAAACTATATTTTAGTAAAATTAATACAAAATTTTTGAAAATTATTAAGTGTAAATTTAAGAAAAAATCCAACCAGAATCAATAAAAAATATAATAAAACTAATCTAAATCTTCCACAACCAAATTAATAGAATTTCATTGAAATATAATTGATTTTTATTATGATTTCAATATTTTGGAAAATTTGTTAATACAGATTATCAATTTTATATTATTTAATAATTTAATATTATAGTAATCAATATCATAAGAATCATGTAACATTGAGAATCAAGTGGTATGTGCCGTAAAAATTATTTTTCTCGAGTAAGAGGAAACCATTTGGAAGTTATTTAAATAAACAAACATGAGAAAAATTTATAATAATAATTATTATTATTTAAAAATCTGAAGCCTAATTAATAATATAATATCTTTTTATTATTTATTATAGTTTTTTATGGAGGAAATTAATGAGAAAGAAGATGGAAAATTCTATTAAAATGATCATTGGAGATAGGTATTAGGTTAGGAGAACCAGATGAGAGTGCTATATAAACATAATAAGAGAAATATACTCACTAGGTATTGGCCATCATCGAGAACTACTCAAATATCTAGCATTATTGTGCTAGAAAACACTCTTGAAAATGAATTTTTTACAAAAAAAATAGGTATACAAAAGTGTCAATATGGTAAAATGGGAACCGAGAAATTCTGAAATTTTATAACATCTTTGTGTCCATCTCTTCCAATCAAGGATGATGCATATTTCATTCAAGAATAAAATATTTATCATATACACTCAATGATATCAATGATGGTTTTAGTGGTGGTTAAGGTTATGATACTCCTTATGATGATGATGATGCTATAGACAATGATACTGGTGGGGATTTCCATGATGTGGGTGATGATTAGGATGGGAGTGGTGGTGATGAAGGATATATTAATCCCATTTCTTTTTGAGTTGATACCAATTGTGAAAATTACGGATGGTGATTAATGATTAAAACTAATCATGTGGATTTCAAATCTATGTTATAGTATTTTGAATAAAAAAAACTATTTTTATAGTAATAAGTTATTTAAATGCTAAATATACAATATATGTGATA
Source organism: Viscum album (assembly GCA_963277665.1). Classification (NCBI taxonomy): domain Eukaryota; kingdom Viridiplantae; phylum Streptophyta; class Magnoliopsida; order Santalales; family Viscaceae; genus Viscum; species Viscum album. The sequence goes on along the minus strand of OY728120.1, from coordinate 1,402,121,299 downwards.
ATTGGAATGTGTAATAAGATTGGTATTTTGTTTATAGGTTGTTGTATTGATATGGCAAAGTATCTAGGTGTGTTTTTGGGGATTGTTGTGGAAGAAACCTATTATAATTGTTTTGATGAACCATTAGTATTCATATATACCAACAGTTTAAATAAATCTATTAGTATCCAAAATACATCATTGTCAATAATGACAATTACAATGAAAACCATTAGTATGTCTCTATTATGATGGAATAGGATCTAAACGTTTATAAAACAATTTATATTCCCATACCAAAAGTTCTATGGCCTATACCTATGATTTACAACCATCGGTATATGGAATTTCTCCAGTAGCTCTTCCTTATTTATATGTAGGGATTATCATATTGTCATTTGAAAAAATTCAGGAATCCAAGTTATTTATCAATATTAAATTAATATATAATGAAGAAATAAAAGTCTTCATATTCATATGGAACACATCTATATCATTATTCATTATGTGACAAGTGGGCCTAAAATTATATAGTCTTTTTATGAATTGCTTAAAACATTATATCTCATGAGATGACATATCATGGATTGGGGAGTGAAACTAATCAACTATGTTTAAGATAATGTGGTGTGAAACCAATCAAAAATTTTATAAGACTCTATACACTATGTCTGAGTAGTCATGACAGTGTGTATTGAAATAAGATATAGTTTTTAATCTTTATGTATATTCCATATTCTTATACCACATTTTTATATTATTCCAAATTCTTATGATATATTCTCAGGAATAATGATGATTATCTCATTTTTACGTATCCCTATTCCTCATTTAATAAGAAATCTGAAAAGAATTTTGTCATTATTTAGGATTTATTATCCATATTTTATTGATAATTATTATCTTATGATATGGTGAAAAGATCATAAAATGATGTCTATAAAACTGAGCGGGAGGGTAAATCAATATTGGTATACTTTTTAAATCCAATTTAATTTTTTTTAACAATCATCTCCACACTTGTTCAGTGATTATATTCCTTATTTCATCTCTTTATATATCTTGCTTGAATGTGTTCAACATGAATTAAAATAGACAAGAAATAAACATAAGAAAAAAATTGTGGGTTTTTATGAGGTTTTTCCCCTTATGGATAACTAGATCCCAAGTGTACGATGGTTGTTATCCCACAGTCAAAAATATTTCATCTTATTATCAAAATAATCCAAATAAAGTGTATGGACATGGACCGAGTATCCTGAAACTTACTAGGTATAAAGAAAAAATGATGTGTTGTTATGTAATATTTATAAAATATAAGATTCATCCTACACCATACGAAGTAAAATTTGAAGCTCAACTCTTGTTTTCTCTTGAAACAAATAGTCTTATCCCCTTCCTCAAAGTTGAAATTCATTAGTAATTACTCAAATAAAAAATCATATTTTTTCATATATCCAACAAACGAGGTTCTCATAATCATCTTCAAAATCTACAATATAGATATTGTAGGTTGGATCTCTTATAAATGTTTCCAATAATGTGTATAAGATAAAGATAAAAACTCTTTCCTCATCTTCTTAATATTTTTTTCAAAGGATAAGAAATATCATTAGCATGTGATAGTAATTTGCTATCTCTTACTTCAATATATATTTGGTGCAACCTAAAAAATATATTAGTTACTTATCTCATTTCCCTAAACATATATAATATTCAGTATAAACATAGTCCAATCTTCTTACCATTCATCCTTAATCATATTCTTATCCTTCCTATTAATAATCTAACTACATATAATTATCATAAAATATATATCCAAATCAACAAAGGACTTTAAATTTCAACCCATTGGAAACATAGACTTCAATTTCTATATTTATTAGTATTTAAATACTTCCTAACATCTTAGTCATTTTAGTCTATAATTTTACCCTTATTCTAATTCATAATATCTTATGAATCAAACTAAATAATAATATTAAAAAAATCCTTCATGATATCTCAATTATAACATACTCATTTATTATACCCAATAAATATAATCCTTCAAAAATCCATATGTACATGTGGTATCATTGTTCTCTACCCAATGTGGAACCCTCATATTCTCAACAAGTTTTAATTATCCAGAATCATGATAAACCCCAGTAATCAAAATATTTATACAATATATGAAACATTGTCTTTATTTCATCTCCCAATTTTAGTGTAAAAACACATCATGGATAAACAACCTATTTGTTATAAATGATTGATGGTCTTTATGAAGATGGGTCATCTTTACAAAGAATAAAAAAATTCTTATAGAAACTCATATATATTCTTAAAGTGATCACTATGGTTTTTTTCAATCATAATTACACAAAAAAAGGATGATCACTATAACTATCCTTGTGAAGATCCTTTTCTTAATTACTATTTTGGTATTTTTTATACATGTTCATATTTATTTCGAAGCATATAATACTCTTAATCAAATTGGATCATATTATTTAATCAATATGGTTCTTATAGCATGATAATATATGTTTATAATCATTTTATTTAATTTTTAGATTATTATCTAGATAATATTCAGACCCATTATAACTCTTCAAAATAATAGCTCAAAATATCCCCAAAAATTCTGAAGATTAATAAATCACTACATGAAATAAAATATAATAATAGTAGAGGCATAAAATTTAATTCAAAAATTATAGATAATACTGAATCTATCAACATGAATTGATATTTTAATCATCGAATCTCATTCATTTCAGACACACTGGAATCTTTAAGAGAATATATTGTATTTTTTTGCATAGTGATCTCAAACATGACATGGAACCTAGTATATCATAGGGTATATTCTAGTTGATACATGAATAATTCATATTCATCACAAGTAAACCATAGTTCCCATGTTTTTTGATGACATGAGAAATTTCATTTGGGTAATAAAAAAAAGGAGTTAAAATGTTGAAAATTCAACAGCAAGGCCACCCACATCAATATTTTCTTTTGAGATTCTACTCCCTTATTACTATTTCCACCCCTCATTTTCCTAACCAAATCCTATTCAATATTCCCACTACATGGCCGCAACCATTATTATATCCCTCATAGATATTCTTCCTTCTATACCACCCTATGCAGCTGATCCCAATACTGATATACACTCTATCTTTTCACTCCATTTCTACCCTTGGTTTTTGTCCATATTTGATCCCAGCCATTATATTTGATATTAAGTTACATGATTCATTCTTCCTTTAAACCCTAACATATATTGTAAATGCCTTTGTTAAAACTTCCATGCAGTTTGATTCATATAAACTTTTTAATGAGTAAATGAATGAATCTTACATAGTCCATTTTTTTCTAAATATTCAAATTAAACATGAAACGATGAATATAAACCTTTAAATTATACATAAATAATATTTTATCAAAATCTATAATAATTGTCAAAAATATTTTTCATTACGTTAATAGATAATTGATAATCAAATATTTCCATGATTCATTTAATTTTCACAATTAATCACTCATAATAATTATATTATTAGGAACATCATTCTATTTCTAAACATGATTTGGAACTTGGAACTAAATCCAATCCATATTATTATTAAAATATTGACATTATACATGATATAATCATTCTCATTAACACTTATTAAAAAAAAATACAATAAAAAAATTGTTATAAATTGACATGTCATTATGCCAACCAATTATTATTCTCCATTCTTCATCATTTATTCTCTCCCCCTTTCAAGGGAATCCATTAATTTATTATCTTCCCCTAATTGACTATAATATAAATGTTTATAGGATAATATGATATAACATCATACAAAAGAAATTTTCTACAAATCATCCCACTTTAAAATTATATGAGCATAATTAGTGTAGACAATAAGAGGTTTTTATTTAGATGATAAAATTTTCCATTTAAAAACAAAACAAGATTCTAACTAATACAAAATTACCTGACACATCTAGGGACTATTCATATATCATCAAACAGAAACCAAATAATTTTAGTTGATATCTTTTTTTATAGTTGGAATTAAAACATGAGATCCAATACATTCCTCAATGAAAAGGTCATATAATTCAGAAAACATGTATCTAGTTTTAGAAAACGGTCTTAATATATTTTTAAAATTCATCATTTAATGTTGTTAATTAAATTAATTTCTCTCACTTAACATAAAAATTTATTCTTTAAAATCATATATATAACAATAATCATTGAAACCTTTTCAATTAATTTATTTGATAACATTATAAGATACATATTTTAGGTGATATGACTATAAAAACATCGCAATTAAACATCCACATCAATGTATGATATCTTTCATTAATTTATCAGGGTATAATTTTTTATCATATGATTTTTGGAATAATAGTTGATAAATCATATGAATATGGTGAATTTTTTAGATTTTTAATAGATATTATATCATTATTTACTTTATAAGTTTTCTTTTTGAGAACTAGATACAAATTTAATTCTATACATTTAATTTACATTGATACAAAACAAAAATAATTAAGGAATAATGTGGATCTGCTGCTCATAAATGTGAGAACCTACATTGATAATTTCTTATCAACCATTTTTACCTTTACAATAAAACTATAATTTTAGATAGAAAATTTATGCAAAATCTCATATTTTTAATGATTTCAATCTTTGTAAAAATAGATTAATTTATTATTTCATCGTATGGTTTTTTTTTGAACATGTTCCATATAATAAAAAGCATCTATTGGTACAATATTTATATTTTTCAAGATTTATTCTTAGGCTGGTATGATTATTAAATAATCTTTTGAGTAGTGTCCAACCTACTTAAATGTTCCATATAATTTCTTATGTGGTTTTATGTTGTCATTTTTTGAAACACTATCATTAATGTTGTGTTCATTTTCCCATTTAATTATATTATTTTATTTATCACTTTCCATCTCTAATGAATCCTCTATTATATTTTCTTTCTCGAATTTATTAGAACGAATAATGGTAAATTCCATTTAAATATAATTATCCATACTATTTTAACCACATATAATCTTAAAATATATTTTTATTTGGAAAGTGAATTTATATTTCTCTAGTATTTATTTTTATATTTTACTTCAAATGAACTCCATAAATTTTTACTTTCATGATCTTCTTGATCGCATCCCAGATGTTTTCTATTTTCTAATAATATAGGTGACTAATTATCCTTACTTTAGTTCTCTTATATTTTTTTGTAGACATGTATTGAATTAGATTTTCTATTTTTACTATCCATTGTTAGGTCATCTACCTTCTCTATAGTCTTTCTTAGATAATTCCAGTTTCCAACATTCTTCATCTTCTTTTCCAAGGTTATCTGAACATTAATATAAATTTTTTATTCTCTCCACTAGAATTATATCTTATATTAAGGTACTTGTACCATTGTTTTCCAAAATAATTGATATTGGTTTTTGGGACAAGTGTATAATCATAGATCAGAAAAAATGATGGCTATAGGTATATTCTATAGCCATAGTTTAATAAAATTCTGACCTTAGGTTTTGGGTGAAGTCAATAGCCATGCTTTTAAAAAAATCTGGATATAGGCCCATAGTTATAGACATGGATTAAAAAAACAATTTCTATAGGCTTCCTACACAACTGTAGGAAAATTAGTTTCTCATGGAAAATGCACAAGAAGACCTATAGCCATGGTTTTATAATTACTTTCACAGTATATATATATATACATAATATATATCAATACCGACAATATTTTTATTTATAAGGGTTAGGTGTTTGGTTTCAGAAAATGGATGTTTGGGGGTCAAATATTGCTATTCACATTTTATTTAGTGCTCATAACCATGGTGTCAAGAGATATAACCATGGTTTTGAAACCATGGAAATAGTGATATAGCCATAATTTTAAAGTCTATAGCCCTATAAACATGGTCTAATCTCCTATATTCTTAGTTCGAAAACCATATTCATAAACCTGTGTCCAGGTTTTGAAACCGTGCCCTAGGGATACAACCACAATTTCAATCCATGGACACTAGGCTATTATAACATATTAAAACCATATAAATAGGGATATAGCCATGGTTTGAAAATATGGATATAGGTTTGGTCATATTACCATTATATATGGATCCACATACAATTTGACCATGTTTATTACCTATATACATTATTTACACATCTATAACAATGATTTTTTATAGTGGATATAGTTAAATTTTGTAGTTTTTCATTATTTTATAATTGATTTGTATATATTTATAGTTTCATTTGATAATAATATATCAATATTTTTTCCAAATATATATCAATCACTGCAAATATTCCTTGATCATTCAAATATTGTTGAAAAATAAGGATTATAAATTTTAACTATATAATTTTCTTCATTTTATAAATATTCCCCCTTGATTTCATCTTCAATAAAACTTATGAAAATTAATTATCATAAAAAGTATCCAATGTTCCCTACCCAAACAAGTTACAACACCATCATTTATAATAATGAATTGTTTTCCAACTTTAATTAGCATCCTATCAAAAAAATTAGAAATAACAGCTCGTTACTTTTTAGACTATTTTATATGTTTATGGGATTTCAGTGGGGAACTAGTTCTCAGTAAAATTATTCTATATACCATTGACATGATGGTAGAATCCTCATCATTTTCCCTCATCTATAATTGTATATATTTGATTCAAATGAGTTTTATCATTGAAAAATATCTCTATAACAAACTTTTCATATCGAGATGGACAGTTCCTTTTCCTTTTATTTTTATATATATTGCATAATGGATTATATCACGATATTTTTTCCCTCACGGAAGTCTTTAAGTATATGAATATCCATTTTATCTATATGTGGTGTCAGAATTATTTTTTAGTTTGTTAGTAATGAATATCTTTATATGTTTCTAATTTTTAATGTTTTATCTCAAGGTCTAAGACTTTTTATTGAGGATTTTTTTGGTATCCTCCATTTTATTATAACAGGATTATTTAGTATTTTTTTATCTCTATAAAATTGTATACATGAATTTGGATTTAATTTATAGTATAATATCAAGGTATTTTATCCTATATACTTTGACCATCAACTGAGCATCCTTAACTACAATAATTTCTTATTATGAATTTTAATCATACACCTCTATTAATTTTTCTATCTTATGAATTACAGTAATAAATAAATTATAAATCTTTTTTAACCTCTATTTATGTTACATGTTCATTACTTCTATGGATATAAATTTTTAGAAAAATTTTTAAATGGCCTATATTCTCTCATAAAAATTGTTCCTTTGTGTTTTAAGTAATATTCAATCATAATGCTCTTTCGATGCATAATTTTAAAAGTCCCAAGAATAAAAATAAATATTTCATTAGTATAATTATGAAAATTACATTTTAGAATAGAAGTTAATTAATTTAGAAATTCTATATATTTATCATCACTCCCAGTAGTGTTTGGATTTTCTTAGGGATATCTATAACAGTAATTTTAACTTACATGTTGACCTCCTAAATGCATTTTATATTATAAGGGAAAAGTTTCCATTCTTCCTGTATGGGGGTGAAACTACCATATCTTTTTAAACATCCTATTTATATAATATTTATGTTTTATCCATCCATTTCATTTACTTTTACAACAATAATTTTGATTTTTGGAAGATGTTTACATGTTATCAATAAGTGATATCAATCTAATTTTTCATTTCATGTTGTCTTTGAAAGAGAAACTTATTCTTAAAAAACATTAACCATTTAGAATAAAATATAGTTTTTGGCTACTATGATACTAATTAAAAGGTTCAAAAGGGTTGCGTGAAATAATAAGAGGGTGGATCAATGTGGGCATACTTTTTAAACTAATTTAATCTTTTATCATTTTCACCATATCACTTGTTTTTTTAGAGGATTCCCTATTTAATTTATATATTTATTTATCTTGAATTTGGTTTCTATTCATGGGGATAAAAAATAAAGTAATAATACAATAACAATAGGGTTTTTAAACACGGTTCACCTCCATCTAGATGCCTTTATTCCTCCATGTAATGTTATTATTATCACACACCCGCACATCTTACATCATATTATAAAGAGAAGAATAGTCACTGGTATGGCCTAGTACCAACTATCCTATTACTGACCTAGTATAATGAAATCAATTATATGATATCTATAATATTAATATAATGTAGGATTCATCTTGATTCTTGTGAATTATGATTAGTAATATAGATTTTTTAGTCACTTAACACAAATAGTTTTATCTCCTACCTCAATTTGAAATAATATTCAATATTTTCTCAATTTCATAAATTATGTGGTTGTATCATACATATATAAAAATAGGTTTTTTAATATTCATCAATAAAATATAATATAGTGATTTTTGGATGGACATCTTAGAATATATTCCATGAAATAATCTACAGTATTCAAGGATATATCCTCCCTTGTCTTCTTCTTATATTCTTTACTGCACAAAAAATATTCTTGGCATGAAGACTTGTTTTTCTCTCACTCACTTCAATACATCTATTATTTTATAGACACACAATGTCTATTAATTATTTCATCTTATTTGATTTATAGAATATAAATTATACACATTATCAAATCTTCTCAAAATTTATTCTTCATCAATTTATTATCCATACTATTTATATCATTTTTTCATTTCATTTAGTAAAATTTTGAAATATGAATCTATATAATACTCATAATCACATGATCTTTAATTCATGGTCTTTAGTTCTAATAATTACAATAATTTCATCACATCAATAAATAGAAAAAACTTTAGAATAATTATTTTTTTACTCATGTTAAAACTATCTAAAAAAGAAGGGTAAAGACTCACATTCAAAATAACTTTATAATATCAAAATTATAATATCCTCATTTATTACTTCCAAGAAATTATCACATCCAAGAATAGAAGTGTTCATTTGAGTTGGATATTCTTTACATGGTGTGTAACCCCCATATTATCAAATGTTTTGACTCATCTAGAATCATGATTAACTATCAATCATCATGATATTTTAATCATTGAAAATAAAACATATGAATCATCTTGTTTATTTCATCAGGTACCCATAGAATGAAAATAAATCATGACTCAACCACCTATTCATTTTTTTCAAACTATTTCTCCTTAAAATTATTGATCATATTTAAAAATATATAAATATTTCTTTTAAAAACTCACATATGATTCACATAATGATCCTTATGGTGTTACGTAACCATACTTATTTGAACTATTGAATGAATCTTACGAATTTCTATATGTAGCTCTTATTATAATTATGTATTATTAGAATATTCTATATACATGTACCTGTTTATTTAAATAAAAATATGATTCATTATTTCCATGGATCAGTGTATTTGGTTATTATGTTGATTGAATAGTGATAATATTAGTGCAGCATCCTTTTATCTAATGTTTAGATTATTTTATGAATAATCATCAAACTCTTGTAGAATCTTCCAAATAATTACTCAAAATATTATTGTAAATTAAAATGATTTTAATGTTATTTCATGTAATTAAATCTCACTCAATCATAGACATACTCTTGACTTTATACATTGGAGTGTATACTCAAAAAATTGACATGAAAGTAGTTTCTCCTCATCAATGTTCATTTTATTTAGATGCATTTTCATATCTAAGGAAATATATTTTCATGATTTTATTCATAGACAAGTGATCTCAAACATGTCATGGAACCTCATGATCTCACATATACAATTTCTATGTTTTCATGTGTAGCACATAATCCTCATAAGTAAATAATATCACTTGAGGTTGAATATGAAATGAGAAAAATAATTTTTTTCATAAATGGAATGCGTCAAAATAATCAATAAGGATATGAAAAGTTCATATGATATTGATGTTTTCTATGTGATGGTACTCCATTATTACTTTTGTTCCCCAAGACAACTCATAAAACCCCCTATAGTATCCCCACAACATAGGATATTTCCACAATGAAACCATAAATAGTAGGGCTTCCTTATATACCAATCCATGGAGGGGATCCCTATGTCAACACACATATTTTACTTTTCTCTTCATTGCTTCCCATATACAAGGCCTCTTTAAGATTTTCCACTATCCTTAAAATTATACAACTCATATGTTTCTTCCATTGATTATATAAGAATTTTTTAATTTCATTTACTAAAATTCCATGTAGCATAACTCAAACACACTTTATAGTGATTAAATTAATTACACATAAGTATTTCCCAGTCCTTTTTCAAAAAAATAGTGCGAACATGAAATATAAAAAATCAGTATGTTAATTAGAATTAAAAAATATTTCAAAAACATTTAACCCGCATTTAAAAAAAATTACCATCGTGTGATTGTATATTGGAAAATCAAATAGAATAACCACATCCTGTTTCTAATTCTCATGAAATATCCTTTGTATATAACCCATAAAAATAGCTTTCATTAGAACCTTGTTTTCTATTCTCAAAATTCATAGGAAATCCAAAATATATCCAATACATCTTCTTCTTCACATGTTTAATTTATCTAGGTTCGATCCATTCTCATTGAAACTTATTGAAAAAAATAAAACGTAATCACAAAGTGGTTTCAATATATTTTCATTTTCCATGATTATGTTCTCTTGCCTGCATTTTAATCTTATGTACAATTATGATCTATGATTGATATCTTGTATGTTAAATCTATATTGTGAATATAATTTCAGAATTTATTAGGTTTCAATTCCATATATAATTAAAAATATTATTATGTATTATATATTAAAATATACCATGTGTAGATATTATTTGTGGAATATGTTAAACCATGTTTGTAAAATATATAGTGTTTTAATATAATCTGTAATTAAACTAAACCTATAGGATATGAGGGTGATGTATTGAGAAATATAATAAATATTCATATAAAATGATAATATATATATATATATATCTGTTATGTATGGTGTTTCTCAGTTGGTAAAAAATAATATTTCAGTCATTTTTATGGATTATGATATGGTGATTGTGTCGATAAAACATAAATCATCCAATTTTAACCAAAAGTATCATAATTTAAACATGATATATTACATTTTGAAATTAATTTGAAATGATTAGATAAATCTCATGACTTATAATAATTATCATATAATTATTAAATATGGATGTTATTATTTAGCACTATCACTAACAATTTTTGGTTGGATATAATTTCTAGAAATTGGAGGAATCAAGTTAACAATGATTATTATGGATAATATAATTATTTTCCCAATTATTAACCAAACAAATAGTGTCTTGGAGTGAAAATATCATGGATATTCTCACCCAACACTCATAATCTATGAAAAATAATATGAACCTTATTCAACTCCCAAATGTTCCAAGGAAATAACAACTCTCTATTGAGCCCTTCATATGGAAACAACCACACTCATTAAGTTATTGTTATGATCTACTAATTAATGAGTAATGGATCAATATATTGGAAAATATACTTTTCATTCAATTGTTCAAATAGAATGAAAATTACGGTTTAGTTGTTTATCATTTGGATGTTAAAACTGATTAATGGTGGAATCTCATTAAGAGTATGAGGAAATATGAAAAAATTAACTCCATAGAATTTTTGGAATTTATGAAGATATTTTTCCATAAATATTTTCCCAAAACAATTTTCACTAAAATGAAGAGATAATAACTTAACATGATATAAGAGTATTATAAATCCATTAATACCTATGTGGAAATCATCCTGAGAAATATCAAGTCAAATATTGGTTTTATCATTGACCATGAAAGAAAAATGGATTATTTATTTAATGGAATAATATAAAGACCCGACCTTAAAACATTACTTAATCTTGAATTAAATGAATAATTCACATTAAGGATCATTTTATTTTTAGAGTTCTAAATAATTAGTACATAACTACTAAATATCAACTTGAAAAATATATGTAGACAATACTACTCCGTATCGATTTTTTTCATAAAATAAAACCTCAGGAGAAGAAACATGTCTAGTTCCATGTTTTAGACAACATGCCTTTTCCTTGATCCCATCATTGACCATATTCATCATTAAGTCCTACAGAAACCATTTAAAAACATTGGATGTGCATAAAATTCTAAATAAGGGTTATAAAATAATGAAAGAAAACATTACACCATCAATAAATAGAATTCAATGAAACTATACTTTTCAATCATAACATACCATATGAAATCATAAGATTTATGAATAACACACAAAAATCATAAATCATATAGGTAACTCGTGGAATATAAAACATACCTAAATTGTAGTTATCAAAGAAATATAGGGAGTTACATTGGAATACCCATAACATTATATTCCCTAAATCTCATAAGAGAAAAATTGATGTTTTCCTCTTTCATGTTACCCAATTAATTAGAGAGCTATCTTGGGCTCACCCACCCTAGATTTATCATAGAACCACCTATATACATAAATAAGTCCCAAGAACTATATCATATTCATAACACAAAAAACAAGCTGAAAGAAAAGATAATATTTCCATATTTATCTCACAATATATTATTTCAAGATATTGAAATAATGAATTCTTTATCAAACCATTATCCAAATCCTTTTAAAACATTTAATAGATAGATTTTTTAATCCATGTGTCCCATACAACTTTGAAACTTTTAATGGAATTAACATTTTAGAACATTAATTTCCATATAAATAAATCCTTAGAACCATTTATAAAACATAGAAATTAATGAGAATGATTTAGAAGAATAGATTATTAAAATATTTAAAATGATATTTTAGTTAAGGAGGTCCCAACCAAAAGAGAGATGCTTGAATACATAAAATTGAGGAATAAAATTAATTAAAGATTATAATATCATGAGAATAAAAAGATTCATGATATAATATGTCAAAGGGCAGTATATACACCATACCAAAGTGAATTGGTGTATAACAACAATAAGTTTCAATGGAATGTAAATTGGGACAATGTCCCTTGCAAAGATCATATCTTTAGATTAAAGACAAATTAATGACATAATTATGTGTGAAAAATAAAAATATACCAAATAGAAGTGGATATTATGTGTAAAAAAATCATAGGTCATTCACACATATTCATAGCATGACATAATCAGAAGTAGAAGACTAACCCAAAGACTTAATATTGGGTAAAGAAGTTCCCTTACAAAAAATCGACAACCAAACGGCGTCACATTAAATTTGATAAAATGATTTGATGAGATAAAAAGGGTATCTCATCACATGGAAATAAAATTTACAGAAATTAGGATATAGAAGAAAATATCCCAACATAAGAATATGTAAATTAAATTACATAACAAAAATAAGTCTTTAAATAAAAGAGTTTGGTGAAAGGTTCCCTTATTTATTTGGTAACTTACGAAACATACAACCCAGGAAGGAAGGATCATAAAATGGATATATAAAGACCCATAAATTAAATTATATTACACAAATAATACAATCATCGGCAGTACGTACACCACACAAAAGGAAATAGTGGAAAATATCGCATGAATCTCACGTGAATAAAAAGTGAGATGAAAACCCCTTACCACGTTGTAATCAATCGAGTCATATGACCAAAACTTAATAACCACAAATTTAATCACATAAAAACATGAATATTAAGAAACCCCATACCTCATGACCGAATTGACTCAGTTGTTCTTGTTCATCCAGAATATTAAACAAAATTTAATTTCTACATTCTTAAGAACCTTTTTCAAGTTCATTATTCGTTTTATATCACTTATTACTTTGCTATAACAATTAGTTAATTATTTGAGTTCATATTGGACATTTTTTCGATGTTCAGAACTTGAGTAAAAAATGAACTTATTATAATTACAAATTGTCCATTCCATTATATCCAGAATAATATTCATGATTTATATATCATATATATCCTAGACATATGGTATATATTTATTTCTAATAGTACATAACATTTAGAGATAAGAAATGAAATGCACCTTTCATGGAGACGGTAAGTCGTACGTACGCATGAACCCTACATTCATTTCTATTTTATATTTAATGGAATGAAAACACAATGATAAATAGGTATATTATAATTATATTATAACATAATATATAATATAATTATATCTAACCTTTATACATTAATCGTATGGAATGAACGAGCCATATAACTTTGAGGGTGCGGTTGTCCGCACTTCCTCAAATGAAATTATCCTTTTTACCCACTATGGAAACCATAAAGTTATTATATAAATGAAAAATAAAGAACCATAGAAACAATTTAAATATAATATATATCACATATAACAATATTTCCATCTTAATGGCCAGTATTGTAGGTGGTAGGAGAATATTGAACAATCATCGTTTCATGGGGCAGTAGTTCGCCGTCCAGAAAAACAGTATGTTTTTTACCCATTAGATGAAGGTGTGTGTAAGTGTAGTTAAAATAATTCCAATGAAAACAACCTAGTATATTTATTATATTGGTTTAGTTATATAAGAAAGGAATAAAAATAGTTTATGGAGTTGGAGATGTAAAATAAAACAAAAGAACTTAAGAGAAGACTTTACCATTAAATCAAGTATCTCTCTTTAGTTTGAAACAAAAGGTTTATTTGAATTTACTTCTTCCAATGGGAAGGATTATTGGAGGAGGAGAGGGATGTGGTGAGATTAATTGGGCAGATGTTGGATGAGCCATGGGGCTTGAGAAGTGTGGGTAAAGGGTTATAATTGATGGATTTTTATAAGGGGGAGGAGGGGCTCTTTAGGAATGTTTAAAAATAATATTTTGTTATATAATTATTTTCAATTTATAAAGGTAAAAAACATATTAAAGAATAATTTAAGATTCCTAATGTTCAATATAAAATCATCCAATAAGAATTCGACAAGTTTTGGATATTGTTTTAATCTTTATAATCTTATTTATTAAAATCATTCATTATGTAGGTAAATACTGCATCATTATTGTGTCATAAATATTTTTATTTAATTGATGTATAAAAATTATAAAGAAAAAAACATGATGTAGGAAATATTTTTATATTTTAAATTAATATTTACAGATGAAGAGATAACTTATAAAACCCCATTTAATAATTTATTTACTAAAAGATTTATGTTTGTGTCATTTTTGTCGTTACTTTAAATTATTTAATATAAGTGTCATTATCATTCTTTATTAACACCATGGGGTCCCAAAATAGACCAAAGGATGCCCATGGTCAGAAATTTATCAACCAATAGTATTAGGACACATGTTAAGGTAATTATATATTTTTATAATAATATTTATTTACCCTTATTTACCACATTTACCCTTTGACCATAGTAAATAAAATATTTACTGAAATAAATATTCATAATGTATAAAAATAAAAGATCACTATTTACACAATTTTGTTTTCTTGATTCCAAATATGGAATCAATTTTTCCAAATTCAAAACACATAAGTGAATGAAATTAATTTAAAATTAATTCCCACTGTCAAAACAAAAAGCATGTTTTTAAGAAATGATAACTATCAAATGATTGACACTTGTTTATGTCCAATAACAAATTGAAATTACTTACAAGAATAGAATTGGATTAAATGGTAAAAACATAATATAATTAAACATTAAAACCATTACAAAATATAATCTATCCTTATAAATAAATTATATTCATAGGCAGTTTTGAAATAAAAAAAAAATTTCACTATTCATTAAAAAATAAATTTTATCAGAAAAATACGAAAAATTTACCCATAGAAAATTTTGAAGTCCCGATTCTAAAGAAGAATTTTATTTTCTCAAATAGATCATATAAAAGTGACCGAAACTATATTTACAGAAGGGTTTCCATCAAAAAGTTGTAAATTCACCTTTTAATGAATATCAGAGTATTTATGATTAAAATCAGATTATTTCTTAATTTAAGCCACTAAAATTTATTGGGTAATTGTAAAAACATTTAATAAATAGGTATATTAATATTATAGTGAGTTTTTTCCAATTCTACTAATACAATGGTTTGTCATTAACTGTCGCTTAAAATAATATAATAATATTATTTTTTACTATGACTCAGCATTGTGTGAATCTTAAGATTTCAAATAAATCTGCTGTTGCGTATCAGGTACACCATAGAACATAGAATCCCATTTAAAGTAAAATTAATATTTAATTCACTAATTTTAATAAATATGAAAATCTTATATTCATTATTTACTTGGGATATTACACATAAAACGAAGACTTTAAAATGAATTTTTATAAGATATTTTTTTAGCTATGTAGAAATTGTTCATCATGATCAGAATGTGGAAATATAAATATGAAACTCCCATTATTCTCATGTTTTTGGGTTTAATAAGGGGGAAATAGAGATTAATGCAAAATAAAATGATAAAACCCATAAGAAAAAAAGGAAATATATCTTCCTATATGTGGAATATATTAAAAGAAGTGTGCAGGGAATATCCTCTATAGATTATGGAATACATTAAGCGTGGAAGAGAAGGTCATCATGTACATGAATTATATATATATATCAATAAGATAAAAAATAAAATGATTGAAAATAAATACTATTCTAACATACCACTATTTCATAGGTCCTTGAAACATTATATTCTAGATTTAAGAATACTTGTTTCCTGGACTTTTCCATTGGATTTATTCATGGAACCGAAAACATCCAATAGTTCATTATCCAAAGAGGACATGCTTTCCAAAGCAGGTGTTCATTTATGTTTTAAACATTATGATACTTATGAACATGCATTGGTTGAGAGGATGGGAGGTCGGACTCATCACACCCTTTTGGGGTGAATTATTGTCTACTCTGGGACTCTCATTGAAATTAAAATATTTTCATGAATCCTTATTAATTCACAAATTAAGTCATAAGTATCCCATGGAATTTAAATTCACTTATTTAAAATGTATTAATATTTTTAGAATTATCAGTATGTATTCGAGGTTTTCCATCAATGGTATCCTCTAATATACTAATTATAGATTCTTTTAATAACCATTTATGATGATACTGGTTTTTTTAATCCACTAAGTGGGGAACTATAGAATTTATTGTCATCTAGGGAGACAAAGGATTATTTTGATCTTGGGATCGTTCTAATAAATTCAGCTACCTACGTATCCTTATGAAAGGAATCCGAACCCTCATAGTTCGGTGCCACTTAATGGGACACATCAAACCTTTTATGGTCATGTGATAAGGACCCCTAAGTGGAAGATGCTTAGTTACAACTTAGTTTGGGGCTTATGTTAAAACAGCCCAAGGAACTATGGAAAGGATATATGTTTCCTTATAGGATCAGACCCTATTGGGAATATGGCCCAAAGAGAACATGGTTGATTTGAAGTGTTTGGTGTGAACCTTAAGGAGGCTTCCTACGTATCCCATATGGATGGGAATCGAAGCCCACATAGTTCGATTAATCTCATATGAGAGTATAGTCCTTTGAGAGAAATGAGTTTGGGCTTACTTCCTGAAAAAGGATGCCTAAATTGGGGAAATTAGGGTTGGATTCCTAAGGAGGATATCTAGTGAGCTCAATATCTGAAATAGATTCCTATGTATCTTGGTTTGAACAGGAATCATTGTTCTCATAGTTTCTTCTGGTGAGTGTTTTTGCATATTTTGTAATCATCACGTATCTCTAAGCCCATGTGAGTCATGATCGGTGTGAGAAACAAGAGCATGAGAATGATTCAACAATGACATTCACACTTCCAAATTTTTCCTCCATATTGATGGAAGAGGGTGCATCAACCATGGAAGAGGGAGGGGCGACGAGCCTTCCCTCTATTCTATTTACATTGTACAAGGGTCCAATGTAAGGAAGGAGGGGTGAAGGTGAGGGTCTTATACCAGGATAGCTGCCCTGATGTTGGTTTTGTTAGGGGTGGGAGACTTATCTAATACTTGCGCGGAATGGCAAGAGTGAAGTGTACCTTCCCTACTGGAGAATAGAGGTCCCGAGTCACCTCTTAGAAAAGGGAGAGGCTAGAATCCCACCATTTTCCAAACTGGGAACATCTTAACATTGTTTCTGGGAGAAAATTCCATGTGACTGTGGGTATACAAACCCACATGAATCCCATGAATCTTAACCCCAATGTGAAACAAATGTAGAAAACCTCTGACTGCGGAAATACAAACCCAAATTGGAGACACCCTGATGTGCCTTACCCAAAGGTCTGAGAATTCATGAGGTTTTGGGGGAGGTTTCAACTAAGCCACTTTTGAATAAGGGAAAAAAAGAAAGAGATTACCCACCATGAAAGGCTTCAAAGGGTATTTGTTTTTTTCGCATAGGTACCTTGTGCAGGTATGCCGCGTAGGTACCCCTCACTACTCAATCATGCAAGTATGGCATGAAAATGTACTGCACCACTGTATGATGGAGGTATGGTGTGCAGGTACACCGCGTAGGTATGAATGGCGACTCAAGTATTTGAATTACATAAAAAACATGCACATTCCATTTAATTACCTCCTCTCTCATAGTTTAGAGAGCTAACTGAGACAATTTGAGAGATCTAGGTGAAATAGCTACACAATAGGATCTTCAGAGAGTCTTTCAAAAAAATTCAGTCCGGCAATGGTGAGCCCAAGGGTCCTATTTATAGGCACGGATAGGCCAGGACAAAAAAAACTTCGGTCGCGCATATATGCAGTGTAGCTCCACTGTGTATATTCTTCATGCAGAGGCCTCCAAAATCCTCTCGCGCATAGTTCAGATGCGTATCCGTATCGTGCATCTCGGGCATGGAGCCCTGTCGCGCTGCTCGACCAGGGATCTTTTTTTAAAAAGATTCTGGATATTGGTTGAGGTTTCCTTTGAAATTTTTTGAACTTTTTTAAGGGGTGTCCAAAAAAGCCCCCCCCCCCTCAGGATTGGATCCAAAAATATAAAAAAGAGGGTCATGTCCTAAGGAAATTTCACGCAGTTATATCATGCATATCTATCGCGCAGCTATACCGCACAGCTATGCTGTGTAGGTCTTCTGTTTCCTATAAATAGGTTTCAACCTTTCACGTTTTTTCTTCACCTACTCTTTTCTATGTTTGGAGCTCTCATTGTGTTTCTCGTTCATTCAGCCGCATCGCATTGTGCTCTCACATAATTCTCATTAAATTTTTTAAGGTAATATTATTTGCGTGATAGAGCTATGCAAAAATGACTTCACTGATGGAGTTGCATTGAGATCTTTGTCGATGGACTTACGCGAATGACTTTGTCAAAGGACCTCATCGATGAACATTATCGAAGGACCTCATCTAAGGACCCTGTCAAAGAACCTACGCGAAAAGTGTCCTTTTCCAATTTTCATACATTCTTCTTTACATATCTGCTCTTTATTTTTGGTCATTTTTTTACAGGAAATAATGACTCATCTGATGACCCAGACCGAGGAAGCTAAGGCTTGCCAAGGTGAAATGATGAGGATTGTTAGGACAGATTATTATGAAACTGTTAAGAGTACTCTTCCTACGGTCTAATTCTATTCCAGCGTGACTATCCACGAAGTCCTTACTTACCTTTGTACATGCATCGAATTTTTCAAGACACCCATTTACCATCTATTAAAAAAATACTTTCTTAAGAATGGGGTTTTTCAGTATATCAACTGTAACTACATTAATATTAGGGCAAGGGGGGGTTTCAATACAAGAAAGAACATTCTCTATTAGTTTCATCCTTCATCATAGTGGTTTTTCTCTAGATATGAAGGATCATGTTATAGAACCCAGACCACATTGTTATGATTCTATTTTCCGAGCTTCACAAATAGATCAATCAAATTGCTGTAAAGGATATTGGGACCTTCGTTCTGGAGGGCGTGTGAAACCCGAGTAGATGTGGGCATTCTAGGTATGTCAGACTTGTAAAAAATTCAGAAAATAATTATCAGATGTTCAAATTTATGAAGCTTTGTGGACTGGGAAAACATATGTTTACAAAAATTAACTCATTCCTGAATTACTGAGTCGATGGAGCCCACAAAAAATATCTTTTAATCTGACACTCGATGAAGTTGGTATTAGTCTCTGGGATGTTTACTAATTATCTACAATTCCTATTCTTGGGGAAATATATGATGAATTCATTCTGCCTACATCAACATGGGTTGATGTTACCAGAAAACCACTATTGGCCCAATAATTATTTATGATAGCGAAGAATTTACCCAAAGATAAGAAAGATATTCATGCCATAGTGTGGATGGAATCTTTCTTAGAACCAACTACAGAGAAAGGTCTAACCTGTGGATGTCCTACTATTTGTCCATCCACCGATAACCGAGGTAGTTCAGGCAAATATTGGCCTACACTGGAAAAAGGAAATTACAAGCACTGGGGTTATAAAATCAAACCTTATATAGATGAAAAAGTACGCTCAACTGCCTTCCATTATTTGTGTATAAGTGTTTATTTGCTTCATGTTCGTGAATATGGTGGTGGTGTAAGATTAGGGACATTTTTAATTGCCTCTAAATTTGTATAGGGGAAGTATATTGGGATAAAAACCCTTGTTTTGGAAATAATTTACCATCTCCTCCAACATTTATACAATGGGAAGGCTCCATTTAGAATTTAAAGGCCATTTCTAGTGTTGTGTGGTTGGATTGTGGCACATTTTTATTTATACTCAGTATTGAACTCAGTCATAGTTCCAAATGGTCAATTTACCCTGCTTTTACCAAACAGTTCTGGTATTAAGCCTATAAGCTTGAGACCTAATGAAGTTCTAAAGGTATTGAATGTCTTAGGAGAATTCAACTTCTTTCCTTTTGGTAATCTACCAACTGGAACATTTATTAATGATGATAAAAGAGAGTATGATCTAAGATCTTATATGATGGAATTTTGGGATGGTGTACTGTCAACCATGATTTATGGTGAAATTATCTGCGAGGATTATGTGCCCTATAGGTTTTCTCATTAGTTTAGGTGTCTTCAACAGTCAAGAACCTTTCCACCGACAAATGTCAGACATGAGAATCACCCATTGGTAGCACGAAAATTATAGATTCTCACAGCTTTAGAGGTATCCAAACATTCAATTACATTACCTCCACCAGATGCGTCAATCATATTGGAAGTTGAGTATGCCAAAGAATGGGTTTCATTATATCCTCAAGGGGCTCTGAAAAAGGTTTCATATTGAGTTGGGGCTACAACATCTGTTGCATGTGAAAATCATGGAATGAATTCCAAGGCCAAAGATGATATTTAAATTTTAGAACTTTCAGAGCCCTCAAAGTGTCTTCCCAGGATGTATACAAGGAATACCAAAGCTAAAGAAGCAATACCTCCAACACAAGGTGATCTAGTCGCCGCAATCAAACAGAGATTTCTATTCCACCTATCGATTTTGTGGGAAAGAAAGGTCTAATGAAGATCCTCAATCAGAAGGTGTTGAACCTCTTCCATAGTCAATCAGGCCAAAATCGAATTATGTGAGACATTCGACCATTCATTACTAGGAGAATATAACCCGTGGTCTCCCGGATGCCTGGGCATTTCTTCAAAATGGCATTCGAATACCAGATATTGGTGATATCAATGCACCTTCTAATTTCAATCTAGAAAAAAACTCGTCTGAATTAAAAAATAATATTTCAGAGTTAGAGATATTTATATATTCAACTAATGAACAAATCCCAGATTCTAAATGAGTATCTCATATGCTGGACTTAGGTGTCTGTGAAGGGGAAATTTCTGACACTGAGGAGGAGTGGGATATCTAAGTTAATACTGAGAATGAATTTCCCTTTTTTCTTTTATGTCAACTCTACTTTATCATTTTGACATCATTAATCATGATGAAAATGTATCTTTTCAGCTTGAATGTAGAGAAGGAAGATCTAGAATGATTCTTGAATTGCCTCAGAATAGTCCTGCAGGTTCTCTCATTGGCACAACGAATAATCCTCTTAAATCACCAAAACATTCATCGGGAGCCAGAATCATGACTGGGGTAATGGAGGTAGATAATCCTCAACCATTACCTAATGTTTCCCCTACTAAGAGAAGTTTTTAAATCTCTCCTCAAGCTTTTAAACATAAACACAAAAGAGTAATGAGATTTATTTGAAGCATTCACCAAAAGAGTAAGTATTTATACAATCTTCAGAGCATAAAATTTTATAAATACAATTTGGTAACCATGATTTATCCTCTTGTAGGATCTATGTATATTTCCACTCTCAAGGGATTAAGAGATAATGCTCCACAACAAGAAAAAAAATCCTAGGGAAAACCGAGGTTCATGCTAACATATCTGTACTGTCAAAAGATTCAGCTATACCAACTTCTAGCTCTATTGAGAGAGAGGACGGATATGGTAAGATTAAACACATTCCCCATTTATTTATTTTTTTCATAGGATCCTGAAAATAGTCAATATTGATATTCCTATTACTTCAGAAGAAAGGACTGATGATCTAGGGCAATCTGAAACCAATGCTGAAATTAACCCATCTAATGCTGGAATACCAATTGAGATTCAATAGAACATAATATCAGTGAAGCCAATTTGGTCATCAACCAACATTTTTTGGATACCTTAAATGTCGAGGATACTGTAAAATTTCAGGACATATATACTGAAATGATGGGCACCCTTAACTTGAATATTGATATTCCAAGTTCCATCAAGGATTTTGGAGATTTCCATGAGGAATTGCAAGTAAGTAAGTTCTTATTCCTTCATTTTTCATACATAATTTGGTCTTTACCTTGATTCATTACATCAAAATTCACATTATGCAGCTTTATCTGCAGAAAATGTCACAAAGGATCTTCAGGAATATGGTGTTCCACTTTATCCTTTTGTTGGGGATAAAGAAACACTTATAGAGGATCCTTCATCAAGAGAATTTATGAATCCTTCAAATGTCATATCTGAACAAATTCAACCCCATCCTTAACAAACACCTGCTTGAAACACTTGAGATGAAAATGCATGGGATGAATCCTATCAAGTATTTGACTTATTTTTGGGTAAATATAGTCAGTCGTCTGAGTCATATCTGTTTCATTCATTTGAAACTAATAATGACCTTGATTTATTATTTAGGGTTATCAGCTCCTAGATCAGAGGGTGAAGTTTCTACCATTCCAAGAGAAGTAGAATAAAATAATTCCTTAAGAAACCAATTTGTAGAGTACATTTTACCACACGGTAGTGACTCAGATTCAGATTTAGAGATGCAATATGCTCTTGGTATGGCACGTAAGAAGACACGGAGGAAGATCTGGAACATAATTGATGAAAATACTTTAGATGAATTATCGTCCCATTTTTCCAAACTCCCAGCATTATTTTGTGTGTTAGGATATGGTGGATTCAATTACAGGCCGGTCTATGATGAAATGAGAGAGACTATCTGCTGATGAGATCAGGAGCATAAACTATGACATGATTTTGAAGAGGCTAAACAACTCGTTAATATTAATTGCATTCAAGCTGTAGTGGTTTAGGTAGGGGAAAATCATAACAATAAATCACTCAAGATTAGCCAATAAATCAAAGAAGCCACGAAGTAGTTATTATCTCTTCAACATCAACTGGATGTTGTTCACAACAAGCTTGAACAACTGAATCAGACATTAGGAGTAACCCAATTGGAGGGGATAACTATCATTTCAATAGCTAAGGAAGCACTTCGTTAGGCAGAGGAGGCTTGATTTGCTCAATTATATCAACTTCAACAGGCAACTGATAAAGATTATGAAGCAGTTCAACAAAATAAAATTCATGATGAAAGTTTATTTTAAAACATGTTAGGGAGGCTCCAATTTTTTGATGGATCTCCATTTTCTCATAAATGAAAGAGATTTTGTTTCCAATCATATTCATGCCTTAATTATTTTTCTTTTTTCATGATTACAATATGAAAGGTAAATGATGATAAGGATTCCTTTATGCTAAAAAATCATCATTATAATAACAATAATGAGGTGCTTAAAATTTTCTTATTAAGAACAGTGATTAAAGGAGCATAATTTTATTTTTTCTAGGGTTATATGGATAACCCCACAAATTTTGTATCTTTTTTCTTTTCATTGCTCAATATTGCCTAAATCATACAAAAAATGTATATTTAGTGAGCTGGGACTCAACTTTTGTTCAGAGCACCCTTTGTGGGTTCTTAGTCTGATGAGTATCATGTCTTTTGTTACTGGTAGATTAAATTCATGCATATTGGACTATAAAGTGCTCATATTTAGGTTCGAATATCTTGGACCATAAATTTTGAATTATATCCCAAAAAAACATCATAGCTAAGAATTTCTTTAACATTCATTAAATATTTCCATGGGGAATTTTTGGGTCATGATTTTTTTATGGATAATAAATCTTAAAGCTTGTATCACCATAATGTGGTACTTTTCCAGGAACGAAGTTACCATTACTTGAAAAACCCATTATGGGGGCTACATTATGAAGGGATAACTAGGGAATATGCTGCATAGCTAAATAGTGAAATCTTTTGAATGACTGTCTGGTAATGTAGGCAACTTATGCAAGGCTTCCTAAGGGCATGTGATGCATAGTCAAGAAAAAGATCTCTCAGATGTTTGACGTTCTATTGTTAAAAGTCAAAGAATGTTTATAGAGATTCAGATTTTCAAAATAATAGGGTTTGGTTTATGGAAAAATTTACCTGAATTTGGAAAAGGGTATCTCTAATAAAGATATCGAAAGAATCAGAGGAATAATATTTTTACAATGGTCTTATTAAAATGTAAATGATATGGTGTCTATAGTTTTAGGTCATACAGCTAGGACCAGAAATGGAAACAATATATAACATGTGGTAAAGTTATTTCAAGATTATTTCATAGTGTACCAAGCACTTAATGAAGGAAATGTGTAAACCATGGCCATGATGACTTTCAGATTGTGAGAAAGATAATGGGACAAGTATACATGAATGGCTGTTTTAAAATACATATTCTTGCATGTTGTCATCAAGGATTAAAGGGGAAAAAGATATTATTACCCAGAATGAAGTTACTATTATTGGAAAACCCCATTATGGCGGTTACATTATATATGGATAACTAGGGAATATGCTGTATTTTCAGATAGTGGAAACTTTTGACTGACCGGAATGTTATGTAAGAAACTTATACACGGCCACCTAAGGGAACATGTTGTAAATTCTTGAAAAATAGATCTCAGATATTACAAACCCTGTCACCAGAAACCGTATGGAAGATTATGAAAATTAGAAAATATTCAAGATTTAGAGTGTCAAATATGAAGAAGAGTTTATGTTCAATGTTTATGGAAAATATTTAATTCAATATTGACCATGAATTTTATGTCCTTTACATAGATTCAACTCATATGTAAAATGTAGACCTTCTTTGTTTCATTTAAATGCATATGGTATTATGCAGTTTTGAAGTCATGCAATAAGGACATTATACTATTCAGTTTCACATCATGCAGTACAGACATTACTAACCCCATAAGAAATTGAAAGCACCCTATTTTTGTAAAGAATCCATTTACCTAATTCCTAAGCCCACATGATCTATGTTTAGTGTGAGAAACACAGAGAAATAAGGGTTTTTATTATAATATAAATGTGATCCATGTGAGAAATCGGGGTGTTACATTTCCATGCAGTTTAACGTCATCCGGTAAAGATGATAATGAACCTATATGAAATAAGACACATTGTAACTGGATTAAATGATAAAAACTAAATGTTATTATGTGTCATGATGGATAAAGAACAAATTCATGCATAATTCTTAAAACATTTCCTATGTAGATTTGATTATCATACAAGAAATAATGTGGGTTTGTTGTTTTTTTTCGTGGCTGGGCCCAAAATTGTAAATTTAGGCGTCTCTATGTTTCTCATTAGAAAAATGAGAATCAAGTCGTACGTAGTTCTTTAAACATGGTCTTTATGAATATCTAAACCTGAAATAAGAAATAAAGGGACTCATGTACTACTAAGGAGTAGTAATGATTTCAATAACATTTACTTAGGGAATCTTCTAACGTCTTATAGAGAAAACGTTAGTTGTACAAATGATTTCATGCAGTTTAACATCATGCGACAAGGACAAAAACGCTATTCACTTTAACGTCATGCAGCATGGATGCTTATGGTTGTTATGTTGATTAATGCCTTACTACTAGGACATGGGGGCTGTGTAGTTTTAATTCTTGTATCAAAGATGTGGTACCATGCAGTTTAAAGTATTGAAGTGAGGACTAATTATTCAAAACTATACAAATTATTTCATCAAAAATATTGCATTGGTTGGGGTTGTGATGAGCTCTCCATCCATTGATATTACAGCATATGCTCTATTTGAATAAACCTTATGTGTGGAATAAGGTCCTTCCCACTTTGGATCAAGTTTTGGATGTTTCATTCTAGGTATCATTGGAGTTCTAAGAACCAATTCAAATTCTCCTTGAAGGAATGAATGAAGATGAACTTTCTTATTAAAAGTTGGAACAATTCTATTCGGATAGACTTCTAGATAATGCAAAGTATGCAATATTTTCTCATCTAATCATTCCAACTCATTGAATCATTTCTGGGACCTTTCATCTATAGATAATTGATCACATATTGCAACTATTAGTGAAGGCAATAGAATTTCAATTGGTAATACAACATCAGTTCCATATACCAATGAATAAGGAGTTTCTTGTGTGGATGTATAGATAGTTGTCCGATAAGACCATAAATCATTCAAATTTTTATCAGGCCATGATTACATTTCTTTATCCACCATCTTTTGTGGTATATTGGATAGAGTTTTATTGAAATCATCTACCTGTCCATTGGCTGCCACATGATAGCAAGATGAATGGTTGGATTTTATATTTTATTCCTAATATAACTTTTTTACTTAGTCAGAACAACAATTGGTACCATTTTCCGTCACAATAGTATGAGGGACACCAAATGTGGGGATGATATTAGTTTTGACAAAACTAATGATGTTTTTATCTCCAAATTGTTTGAGAGGTACTGCCTTATCCCACTTAAAGAAGAAACCAGTAGTAGTGAGAATATACTTGAACTGCTTATCCGTGGCTGGAGGATAAGGACGTACTACATCCATTCCCCATGTGTCAAATGGACATGAGTATTTAGTTTTATGTAGTAACTCTGGGGGTTGATTAATGAAGTTTTCATGCACTTGATAGTGATGAAATTTTTTTGTGAAGTGTGTACAATCCTGTATCATTGAAGGCTAAAAATATCCAAGCCTTCGAACCTGATCAGAGAGTCTGTGCCCAGATTGGTGGGCACCACAAGCTCCTGAATGATCTTCTTTCATAAATGTCATGGCTTCTTCTCCATCAATACTTCTGAAAAAAATCCAATAAAATCCCCGCTTATAATGATTCTTTAGGTGATTTGGACCATCAAAAAGTGTAAAATTAGCCACTCATTGCCAGATCTACTCCTTCATAGCCCAATTTAGTGGAAGTATCCCATTTTGAATATATTTTATGATGGATATTCTCCAACCAGTGGTATTACCATATAGTTCAGAAATAGGGAAAATTTAGTTTATTTACTCCCTCATGGTTTGAAAAAAAGGAAAAACCATGTGGCGATGGTCTATGCTAATAACTGTCTCATCCAGATTTGGATCTGCCAAGGCTGTATCTGCATTAGCTAGTGCATCTGCTTGGGAATTTCATGATCGTGGGACCTAGGACAATGTTAGATCTGAAGGAAATTCATCCATTAATTATGTGACGTAATCACCTAAAGGTTTTAAATCTTCTTTTCTGATATATCATTCCCCATTGATTTGTTTGATTACCAATTCTGAATCACCTTTTATCTTTAAATGATCCATTCGCACCTGAAGGGCCAATTCCAAACCTGCGATGAGAGCTTGATATTCTGCCTCATTATTGGTACCACCATCCGATAATAGAAAAGAATAAGGAAATACTGCCTTTTCTGGGGAAATAAATACTATTCCTAATCCAACCTTGTTGTGTTTCGGATTTTCTAGTCACTTCCCTATTGGACTTCCAGAAGCACCATCAAAATAAATTTCCCATGTTTGTGAATTATCTTGAATAGAGAATACCTCTTCATCAGGAAGTTCAGTATTAAATGATGTATCTTCCGCCGAGGGATTCCCAGCAAGGAAATCATCCAGGGCTTCACCCATTATTTCCTTTTGAGGCACAAACTGAATATCAAACTGCTGCAAAATAACTGCCAACCGTGCTAGATGTCTTGTAAGCATAGGACGTCTGAGGATAAGTTTTAGTGGGTTATTATTAGATACCAATTGGACCTCATGATGTTATTGATAATGTCAAAATTTCTGAACAGAAAAGATTAATTCTAGGCATCATTTTTTAAAATTTTAATAATTATATTCCGCCTCAGGCATAGTGAGAATGAGAATGTAAAGGCAGTTTTCACTCCCGACATCATTCTTTAGGGTGAGGAAGGCACCCAATGATCGCTCTGAAGCTGTCACAAATAGAATAAGTGGTCTCTCATCAACAGGAAGCATTAATACTGGTAGACTCAAGTGATATTTTTTAAGGGTATCAAATTCCTCTTGGAAATATTTGGTCTATTGGTAGGTAACTCCCCTCTTCATTAATCTGGTGAAGGGTAAAAATTTTCCTGCCAAATTGGCAATAAAGTGAAGAATATAGGCCAAGTTCCCTTGAATTCCTCTTAATTCATTCAAATTTCTATGAGGTGACATACAATGGATTTATTTTGTTTTCTCCGGATCAACTTCAATACAATGATGGCATTCAAAAAAACCAAGATCTTTTTCATAGGCTACCCTGAATGAACATTTCAAGAGGTTCGTCTTCAAACTGTGTTGTTGATGTTTGTTGAATATAATTTATAGGTCACCCAAGTGATCAGAACATTTTTTGGATTTAACCACCAAATCATCCACATAACATTCCACAAATTTCCATAAAATGGGTTTGAAGATATGGTGCATGGAAAGTTGATACATTGCACCTACATTCTTCCAGTCAAATGGGAATTACCTGATAGAAAAACATACCTTGTGGAGATATGAAGGCTGTAGATTCTTCATCTTCTGGAGCCAATCTGATTTATTTATACCCAGAATATCCATCCATGAAGGAAAGTTCTTCATATCCAGTTGTTGCATCAATTAAGAGTTCTATTATCGGAACTGGGAAATCATCCTTGGGAGAATGCCTATTAATATCTCTGAAGTAAATTCAAACTCTTATTTTTCTATTATTGTTTTTCACAGAAAAATATTAGCCATCCATTTGGGATATTGACCTTCTCTGATGATGTTATCCTTGATAAGATAATCAACTTCATCTTCAATATTGGAAGAATAAGTTGGGTGTGTTCTTCTTATTGATTGCCTGAATCCTCGATGTTCTTCTAGAAAAACCAAATGATGAGTGGCCTCATCGGGATCAAAAGATGGCATTTCTATATAATTCCAATCAAATACATCTCGATATTGATTTAGAAATGAAGAATAAATTTCTTTCTCTTCAAGCGTCATGGCTATACTAATTAAAGTGGGGCGTTGGTCTTCTTTTGTACCCATATATATTTCTCTGAGTTTATCCATAGTGGTAGAGATACCCTATTCAAATGATGGAGTATCATCCATGAGATCTATCTCTTCTTCTTCAATATGTGTTACTTCTTATGTTTCTACTTGCATAGTAGATGATGAAGAAAAATTTCCCTGGTCAGGGGAGAAGTTAAAATTTGAACATCTTGGAGAAGAGGCTGCCATTTATGACCCTATTGATGTTGAAGGGTCTTCCTAGGGTGATAGAGAGGTGATGATGGATTGATAATCGACATCATTGTTTTACTCTAGTATTTTTATAACTTCTTCCGACCTGGTTGATGAAGTGTATAATTTCTAGAATTCAGTGGATGAAATGAAGAGATCCCCATTTAAACTTTCACCACTTCTTGGTGAATAAATATTTTCTCCCATGTTGTCTGGCTGGGTTTCTGTAATTGACATTATGGAAGTTTCCATAGGAGTGTTTGTATTTATGTCTATCTTGTTAATTTGACTGATAGGCAATAAATAATCTGTACTCACATATACGAATGGGTTTTCTGAAATCTTTTACAACCCATTTAGAGAATTAATTTTGGTGACCTTCTTTTCGGTGTATTTTTCATTTCCCTCCATGTGATAAAATTATGCATCAATGCATTGAGATTCACATGTTTTGAATGAGGCCTTATCACCATACAATGTCTCAATTTGATCATTGAAACAATATTTGAGACATTGATGGTACAACAAAGGTACGACCACATGTTGATATAGCCAAAGTCTTCCAAGAAAAATGTTAAAGGTTGTGTCTTGACGAACAACCATGAAATCATAATTAGACACAAGATCTCCGAACTGAATTTTATGTGTAATCTCACCCAGAGGTTCTTGTTCATTTTTATCATATCCTTGAAACATCAAAGTAGAAAGAGATAAATCAGATTCATTGAGGCACAATCGACGAAGTGTACGAATAGGGATGAGGTTGAATCCTGAACCATTATCTATGAAAGCTCATCGGATGTCTATATCAATGACTATTCCAGACGGATACAAAGGTCTGTTATGTCCATGTACAACATCACCTTTATCTTCATCTGTAAAAGATATCACTGCATGGAATCTTGCAGGATAATTCTCTATATGGTAGCCCTTAGTCGCAGCAATTTCATTTTTGAATTCCTGAGGACTTGATAAAGCCTCAATAAGTGCCCCCGAAGAACTTTTGACAGATTCAAGGCATCCATGATTGATAACTTGGCTGGTACTTGGGAAAAATGTTTCAAGACATCATACTTTTGGTCCAAAGGTCTATGTTTCCCATTATGAAATTATGGTATTGTAGGTGCCTTGGAATTTGATGCTTTGGCAGTAAATGCATCTCGTATCGGGGTAGGAGATGGAAATACTCATGGATTCAGTAGATTAGACAGACTAAGTATATCTATTTGTAGAGAGGAATAAGGGGTGGCCTCTAAACAGTCTTCCAAAATAACTGTGTCAGGACCGAATATTCCATGTGTAGAAGAACATTCTTGTTCCTGTTGAGCCCGCTAAAGGGGTTTTCCACGAGTTTCTATCGCAAATACAGTTCTAGCAGGGGTAGGATTGAAATAGTGTCTTCTAGAATATCCATGTCTTCCCATGTATCATAGACCTCTGTCTCTTCCTCTAATTCCTCCGTTAGATACAGGGAACTAAGGCTCGTCATAATAAAAACTATCATTGGCATAAGGATCTGTTAAATGAATCATATTAACAAAAACAAAGATCAATTCTTCATCTGATGAAGATTCTGCTTGATTAACCAGTTCAGACTGTGCCATTTTTTTAGGGCAGTTCTCGTGCTTTTGAAGTACCCGACATAAAATCATCCAGAGTCAAAGAAATCTTAGTCTTTGACACGATCTCATCTTCTTCTGACTACTCTTATTTCTTCAAATTATTCTGCTTCATTGAGTATTTCCCTTATGATATAGTGGGTTTTTCTGTGGTAGACATAGAAGAAGACACAATTGGTTGATTCAATTGTGTTCGTAAAATAACATGAGTTCGGTTGATCCTTTTCCTGACCATCCAATCATCATATTTCTATGCATTTTTACTTTTTTACTTCGTTCCATTCGCCTTTTTCTTCTGGATCAGTAGCAGTAACACATGCTACCTGGTCTAAAGAACCATTTTGTTTTACCTGTCCAGAGTACACCATGTTTTTTAGGAGGTCTTTGAAGAAAAAACACCCCTGAATTGGATGCCCTAACATCTGATGAAATGGGAAAGAGTTGGGTAGGTCTTCATCTCTTTCCTTTTTCAGCCTTTTGGGCCTTTTCAAATGATGCAGATTGTTTTCCAAAGCCGAGATGAAGTAACCAGGAACTTTTTCATTCCTGAAAGAATAAACATTGTTCTTTAAATCCTCAAATTGTTTCCTCCATTGATCTTCATGATCATCTTGACAAGGTGGTCATTGTTGTTGAAGCTTAGGATGTGGAGCCCTTGTATATGATGAAGGTTTTGAAGTGGAATCAGTTACAGGTGGTTGTTTAATTTTAACTGTAGTAGTATCTACTTTCCCTATTCTCCTTCCTGAACTTGTGGAATTACATGATTTTTAGCCTTAGTCTTTGTAATAGAGTTTTCTATCTATTGAGTGATTGAAGTAAAGTCTTGAAACCCTCTTTTGTATAGCACAGAGATCAATGGTGTGCGTAATTAATCACCCAGAGTTTCCACACAAATTGGAAAAAATTCATTTTGAGGGAGTTTTAAACATAAGGAATATGTTTATCTCTACTAGCGAGAAATGAAATCTGAAACACTTTCATTCTCCTTTTTTTAAAGTTGGTATGATAAAAAATAGTCGTCTTTGGTAATGTTGAGCTAAAATGAAGAAGAAACCTCTGACGAAGATCATCCCACCCAGTAATTGACCGAGATTGCAAGACTTTATAACATAAAAAAGTGGGTCCTTATAATGACTTCACAAAACACCTGAGCTAAACTAGTTCTTGTTGATGAGGAGTTCCCATCATAGGATCAAAACAAGAAAAAAAATGTATTAAGTGTTTTTATGGATCTACCCAAGCATTAAAATGTTGGAATGTGGTATTCGAAAAATTGATGGGGAGGAATTTCATCCACCCATTCATGGTAATATCTCTATTCTGGTTGAATTTGTGTGTGTTTTCCTTCCATGGATTCCAACCGAGATGTTAATGACTCAAGGGTAGTAATTAATTTTTGAGAAACATCTTGTTGAGCTTGGACCTAATTAGGTTCAATAACTAGAGTTTGGATGGGTGTGACGATCGGTACTGCTACTGATGGTAGTATTGGTGATTTTGGTCGCATATGACCCATAGGATTGGACTTACGATGGTGTACTTGTAAAGGGGTATATTCTTGATCCATCCCATTAGCTGTAACAAATTCCCTTGATTGATTAACTCCAGCATGATTAGGAGGAAGACTACCTTTAATTAGTTCTAAATTTAACATCCTTAACTCCATTTTTTCTTCTTATTGTGCTAAACTTTCCTCCAATGAGAGTGACTGGCCTTCTCCAGAGGTAGGGTGGGATGTAACCTGACATTTACCCTTTCCATGTCATGTACCTTTCTAGAGTATGGAAGGGTATTACCCAAAAAATGCCTTTCCTCTGGGCTACCCTTTGGCTTATGGTACACACACCCCATTCATTTTTTTCCGTGTGTACAACCTCTTGAACAAGAACTTCTTCATCTAATACCTCTGAGTGAGCCTCATGTTCTGGGGGATTAGTGACAATGGAATTGATGACATTTATCAATGCATAACGCATTGATAGAATTCTGTCAGTTCTTCTTGTAACACCCCGACCCCAGTTAACCTGAGTCGGTGCATTATTACATAACATTGGCATGATCAAAAGAAAGATAAAATCTCAAAAGACCGATTAGTTTAGTATCCATAGAAACACTAGACATATTCATAAAGTTTACATTACATCAATAAGTGAAAAACTACAACAACATATTGTCTTCATATACCCTCATACTATCCCTATAGGTCATTCATAAAATACATCTTCACATCCTGGGAAAAATAAAACATAGAAAAGGGGGTGAGCTCAAATGCCCAGTAAGGATAACAATATAGCGGGAACTTTCATAAATAAAAATAATCATTTAAGGCAATGTATAACTAAAACAAAAGACTTTTAAACATGAACTTAAACATAGTATGGAAAAAATAAAATAAATAATTACATTTACTTATTCACATAGATATTCTACTAATCGAATAATCACATGCAATATCAATAACCACTTTCATAATGATGGAATGCATAATTCTAGAATATCATAACAGCATAGCCAAGGCCTCATGCGAAGACTACAAATAAGATTTTTTCAAGGCCTTGTGCCAAGACACTAGTTTGTCTCATGAGACCTACCGATGCATCGATAAGCTATAGCGGGCTCCACCCATCACATATTAAGTTCAATGTATTCCTCATATGAACCGGTTTAAACATAACATAAACATTAATATTAAAACTAGCATACGAAATGTCAATACTTTCTCCATAAACCATGAATGGTATAAAAATAACACATCCATAGTCAAACAAATCACAAAACCTTCAATACAATATGGAAGTTTTGTATCATAATAAATCAACTTCAAATAAGATTAAAATCCATCAAAGGATGTTGACATAAATGAAATCAAAACTATTTGAGAGAAATATCCCTATTTTTGAAATCATTTAAAATTCACATAATTATAAAATAAATCATTTACCTTTAAAATTTTCTTATAATCTTGTAAGGGAATCTCCAACAATTTTATAAGGGCGGAAAATAGCCACACCCACCGTATAAGTTAAAAAAACATTCTTACCTTAATTCTGTCGAAAAGGTTAAAAAAGAACCTTGTTTGGAAAATGATGGAAATATTCCCTTATAAACCTGTTATAAAAAGTCAAACAAGGTTATAAATGACATAGACCCATATTCTTGTAAATAGTTAAAATGTTTTGAAATACATTTTGAAGAAACATGGATGTGGATGATAAATAAATCCTAGTAGATTATTACGTATAAAGAACCTCGGATAATGAAGAGATTGAAAAATAAACCCTTACCTTGTACTTGTCCTTGGTTGTGGGTAGGTTAACCTCCTGTATAATTGTGAAATAATTGTTATTAAATTATACAAGAATCTTATACATTATTATGTTATCATATATGATCATTTAACATCGCTTTGTTAATAATATCTTAGTATTATCGTTGTTTCGGGTGTTAACCTACTCGTTTTCTTTTATATGTTTTGTTATATAATCCATGATTTTCAGGGATAAGTTGTATCTTACTCATATCCAGAATTATATCAAGTCCTTAAAAATTATTTTTAATCATCAAATGAGAATTATACTTGAATGGATACGATGGAGAATGAATCTCATCGCGTTCGTGGAGACGGTAGTCCGTACATACACAAGAGCGACAATATCATTCTTTTGATATTAAAATAATATATGATTGGATGATATATCATATATATAGAATCATTATCATGTTATATTTATTATTTTCATGAATTACACATCATTATTGTACCCATTCAAATAATAATTTATTGAATAATAATTACACCACAACGTGGAGACGGTAAGCCGTACGTACGCACGTATTGTGACATGTCATTCAAAGGATGAACAGAATATTGAATATGGTTGTACCATAGTTATAATAACATCACAGTATATTTAATATACTGGAGTTATTATTTTAGAATGGTAATAACAAAGATAGATGAAGTGGAAGAAGAAAGGAACTGGAAAAGGGGTGGTGAAATCATTACCTCTTCTTCGGGTTCTTCCTTTTGATTTCATCAAAAGGACTCCTTATGTTGGATTTCTGATCAAACTAAGGCCTCTAGGATTTAGTGAGTTAATTTTATAGAGTATTTGGGCAGATTTTGGCCAAGAAAAATGGCTTTGAAGGTGTGAATTAATGAGAAGGGGGAGTGCCCTTTTATAAGAGGGGTGAGGGGAACCTTTGAAAAGGAATGAAATATTATTTTATAATAAATTCATATTCGTTTTCTATTTGATAAAAAGTGGATTATTTAAAGTTTAAGGTGGGGATGGGTCGAAAAACACTCGACCAATAAAATTTAGACATGTTTGGGTCATTATATTAACCTTATCTTTTAGTTATAACTCTTAGTTAATTAGTTTGACACTTACCATGTCACTTTGTATTTTTATAATATATAGTTAATAAACATACAATATACCTCCAAGAGACCCCTTGTGGTCCATTAATGATACACCAATCATGATATAAGTCTCTTGTCCGAACCTTATATTTTTAAGAATTGAATATCAATTAATAATATAATATTTGTTTTAAAAACTCTTTTATGTCAATTTTGACATTATTTGGAAAATTGATTTTTATGAAAATCATAACAGAATTATTACTTCTAAAAAAGTTAATAAAATCAATTATAACATGTCATATTAACCTATAATTTTTTTTTTTTTTTATAAAAAGTCTCAAATTACATTTATTTGGGTATTTATAGTATCAATTATTCTAATTTTTCATTAATTAGGTAATTACTACATCAACATTTTGTCATAAATAAATTAAATTATTTAATGTCTAAAAATTATAAATAAAATACTATTATGTAGGAAATATTTTTTCTTTCTAATTAATATTTACAATAGAATTTATCTTATGTATAATCCTATATTAAAAATGCTTTAGTAAATAAACATTGATTTTAACTATTTTAACTCTTCTTTGAATTAAATAATAATAAATGTCCTAATCTAATACAAGTGGACCTAAATGATAATATTTTACACCTATGGTTGTTTTTGGTCTAGATACACTTGTCCAATAGAATTAGGACATGTGTTAGGTAATATTAATATCATTTTAACCCTTAATTACCCTATTTAATTTTAACTGTGGTAAATAAAAGTAAAAAGTTACTATTCACCAAAAATTATTTTCATCTCATTGAACCAGATACTACTCCATGAGATTAACCGTTTCTCTCGTATTTTTTAAATTCCACTTACAAAAGCGGTAAAATTTAGTTTTATGAAAAATTCAGTTTTTTAACTA
Organism: Viscum album; assembly: GCA_963277665.1. Classification (NCBI taxonomy): domain Eukaryota; kingdom Viridiplantae; phylum Streptophyta; class Magnoliopsida; order Santalales; family Viscaceae; genus Viscum; species Viscum album. The sequence goes on along the minus strand of OY728120.1, from coordinate 1,402,084,526 downwards.
CCACATAGTGGTTTCACTATTCATCAAAAATGAAAGTTTCTAGAAAAATACCCAAAATTAGTCCTAAACTATATTTGATATTATGAATTAAAAAAAGATGTCTATTTTACCAAATTAAAAGCATATCAGTTACATTAATTAATTTAAAAATTAATTCCATCGTCAAAACAAATAGCGTGTTTTTAGGAGATAATAACTATCAAAAGATTGACACTTGTTTATGTCTGGTTTAATTGTGAAATAATGTAAAATGACCAACATTGTATTAAATGGTAAAAATATATTCTAAATATACATTAAAACCACTAAAATTCATAATTTATCAATGTAAATTATTTCGATTAAAAAAGTTGTTTTTAATTAAAATTTAGTAATTTTCACTATTCATCAAAATATAAATGTTATCCGAAAAGTTCCAAAATTTCACCTTAGGATAAAATCGATACTCCGAATACAAAAATGAATTCCATTTTGAGAGATAATATTTATAAAATTTCAAAAAGTAGGTATTACTATTCATAACGGCTAGTTTGATTGGTTGTGATTTGTGTTAGAACTCGAAGTTGCATACAACACACACTACTGTATTATTCAATGGAAAGCTTACCGTGGAAGCTTGTGATGTTTCATTGTAAATTTTTGATGTCCCCATTCTAAAAAGTAAATTTATTTATTCAAATTGAATATATAGTAGTTTAAAATATTAGATTTAAAAAGGGTTCACTTTGAAATGTTGGAAAAGCGCAATACTGAAAATGAATTTGTTCTTACATTATGTCTAAGAAACTCATAATATGGATTCTAAAATTATAAGGATTATATAAAGTTTAAAATTTAGTTAATACTATTCATATCCTCTTTTGAACGTCTTGTTTGGTAAGTCATGGTGCGCTTGAACTCGGTGTTGTGTGTAGTGCAAGTTATTGAATTATTTTGAAGAAATAACACACTATGAAATATTGGGGTGTTACATTCTCCCCTCCTTCAATAAATTTCTTCCTCGAAATTTGAAATTTTTCTTCGAAAATAAAAGGATGAATATTGAAAATATCTTTGTGGTAAAACCCACATTGGAAATTGGGTTAATAACATTTATTCTTAATAAGTGGAAAAGAGAAATGAAAGGGTCACCACCAAATTATGATCTCTATTTGGAGAACATTGGTGGAAATTAGAGACATATAATTGGAGGAAAAATGTAAATATTTATAGGTAGTGATTGAGGTCATCAATCACAAACAAGTGTAAAATTTAGGCCCTTAAATTCATCAATCTATGATGATTTAAAATACCATCGGTTCAACAAAACATATGATATTAGGATAACTCTTTTTTTTTTGTTTTTAGATCCCTTCACTAAATTATAAGAATTAATTTCATCATTGAATAAGAGAAGAAGAAAGATATATACTTAACAAGTAGAGTCTCATCCTTTAACTAAGTTCTAGCACAAACTCATCTTTCACTCTAAAAGATAATAGAACAAAAAAAATAATATTCTATTTATCCTATTCGTATAGGGTTAAAAAATAAATATATAATCCATCTTACAGAAACATTAAAAAAACGAAATTATTCAATCCAAGACATCACGTGGGTCAGTGGTAGGTGATACACCCTTGTCGCCCTTCGGTTGTTGGTTCAAGTCTCGCGGCCTTGCCGGACACGACGGGTTGCCGCGTGACCTCCGGGTTGTCCTTTTATGGCAATCCAAAATAATCCAAACTAGAACTATCCAAAATACATCAGTCCAAAAATTATAATGAAGTTAAACACAATGAAGATCCTTTTTTCCCGTGTAACAACATGTGAACAACTTCTTCATTTATTCTTTTAAAACACTAAAACATCCTAAATTACCATAAAAACTAATTGATTACATTCATGATCCCTTATTCCTTAAAGAAAAATGGATATACTTCAACAATCAAAAAATGTTGTAAACCCCAACAATGATGGAACATACAGATCACTAATTTGTCTCAAGGTAGTCAATAATATCCAATATAATTTATCCAAATCAATCATGTATTACTCTAAAATCACTACCTCGGTATCAGAACCATATTATGGTTTATCTTTTTGTCAACCATATATTTTCCAAAAATTTAACCTGCTATTGAGTCACTTTTCTTTGTTCCACACAATATCAAGTCCTAAATGAAATAGTACTGTAGTACAATCCTTATATACTCCATAATTATTATAACAAGTACATTGTTGATACAACACTAAAATGACATAATCAACATAATAACATTAATCATTCCTCTTCATCTATGGTAGTATCATAACTTGATTAATATCCAATAGCATCATTTGCGGCATAGTCTGATGACTGGGACATAGGTTCGTGTAGTGTCCAAACTCCTTGCAAATGAAGAATTGTACATTTGAAACCATTTTCTTACCCTTCACAGTCACGTACTTTGTTCCATTTTCCTCCAAACATATAACAAACTATCATTCCGTTTAGGAATGTTTTAGGGTGTTTCTTCCCACAGTTATCACATATGGAAAAATTATTCTTTTCCCTCTTCCCTTTATCCATCTTTCTCTATTCCATCTTTTTATTCTCTTTCTTCCCTTAAAAGACATATGACTCAGTAAACTCTTTACTTATCTTATCAACACATGATATTATTTCTTCATATGATGATAATACCTGGGAGACTATTTCTCGTATAAATTCTGGCTTAAGACCATGAATGATATGATCATTCTTTCTCTTTGGATCATGTGCATTTCTGGAGTTCTCATTCCTTCTACTGGGCGCCATTTCTAAATAATGAAATACACTAGATTAGTTTATGAATAACAATACCTAATCCAAAACTTGTAAAACACATAACATAAATTAAATAGTTTATGGATATAATCCATAATCATAAAAATGTCTCCTTTGAGAAATTATATACTCATAAACCCTTCATAATGGTTTGTAAAGAAAATGTGAATTATCCTAAGCATATCCCCCGGGAGTGTCATAACCAGGAGTGGAGCAAGGCGTGTTGTCGTGCACCGTTTCCCGTTCGAGTCTAGCTCAAAGCGGTGTTTTCGGGTTTTACCCCTAGGTACATCTGTGACAGAGCCGCCTCTACCATCTCGTATCTAGACATGGATGCATTGCTCGAAAATCACACAAAATTTATACAATACCAAAATTCTAGGAAGTTATTCTATACTAATCCTCAAAGTCCATATTATATCTATGTGCTCTAATCAGAGTTTATCTAAATCTAGCTTCCATGTTTTGTACTAAACTTCCTCTGATACCAACTGTAATGCCCTGAACCCAGTTACCCAGAGTTGGTGGATTATTACATAACATTGGCATGATCACAAGAAAGATCAAATCTCGAAAGGCCGATTAGTTTAGTAGCCTTGTAAACACTAGATATATTCATAAATTTTAAATTACATCAATTAGTGAAAATCTACAACATCATATTGTCTTCATATCCCCTCATACTATCCCTGCAGGTCATTCATAAAATACTTCTTCACATCCTGGGAAAAATAAAACAAAGGAAAAGGGGTGAGCTCAAATGCCCAGTAAGGATAACAATATAGCGGAAACTTTCATAAATAAGAATAATCATTTAAGACAATGTATAACTAAAACAAAAGACTTTTAAACTTGAACTTCAACGTATTATGGAAAAAATAAAATGAAATAATTCCATTTACTTATTCACATGGATATTCTACTAATCGAATAATCACATGAAATATCAATAACCACTTTCATAATGATGGAATGCATAATACAAGACTATCATAACCACATAGCCAAGGCCTCGTGCCAAGACTACAAATAATATTTTGTCAAGGCCTTATGCCAAGACAATAGTTTGTCTCATTAGACCTACCGATGCATCGAGGAGCTATAGCGGGCTCCACCCTTCACATATTAAGCCCAATGCATTCCTCATATGAACAGGTTTAAACATAACATAAAAATTCGTATTAAAACTAGCATACAAAACGTCAATACTTTCTCAATAAACCATGAATGGTATAAAAATAACACATCCAAAGTCAAACAAATCACAAAACCTTCAATACAATATGGATGTTTTTTATCATAATAAATCAACTTCAAATAAGCTTAAAATCCATCAAAGGATGTTGACATAGATAAAATCAAAACTATTTGAGAGAAATATCCCTTTTTTTAAATCATTTAAAAGTCACATAATTATAAAATAAAACATTTAATTTTAAAATTTTCTTATAATCTTGTAAGGTAAGATTCAACGATTTTATAAAGGCGGAAAATAGCCGCATCCACCATATAAGTTAAAAAACATTCTTACCTTATTTCTGTCGAAAAGATTAAAAAGAACCTTGTTTGGAAAATGATGGAAAGATTCCTTTATAAACCTCTTATAAAAATTAAAACAAGGTTATATATGACTTTGACCCATATTATTGTAAATAGTAAAAAAAATTTGAAATACATTTTTAAGAAACATGGATGTGGATGATAATGAAATCCCAGTAGATTATTATGTATAAACAACCTCGGATAATGAAGAGATTGGGAAATAAACCCTTACCTTGTACTTTTCTTTGGTTGGGGGTAGGTTAACCTCCTGTATAATGGTTAAATAATTTTTATTAAATTATACAAGAATTATATACATTATTATGTTATCATATATGATCTTTTAACATCGCTTTTTTAATAATATCTTAGTATTATCGTTGTTTCGGGTGTTAACTGACTCATTTTCTTTTATATGTATTGTTACATAAGCCGTGTTTTTCATGGATAGGTTGTATATTATTCATATACAGAATTATATAATGTCCTTAACCATTATTTGTAATGAACAACTAAGAACTATACTTAAATGGATACGATGGAGAATGAATCTCATCGCGTTCGTGGAGACGGTAGTCCGTACGTATGCACGAGAGACAATATCATTCTTTTGATATTAAAATAATATATAATTGGATGGTATATCATATATACAGAATCATTATCATTTTATATTTATTATTTTCATGAATTACACATCATTATTATACCCAACCAAATAATAATTCATTGAATAACAATTACACCACGGCGTGGAGACGGTAAGCCGCACATATGCACGTATGTTGACATGTCATTAAAAAGATGGATAGAATACTTAATATGGTTGTACCATGTTTATAATAACATCAAATTATATATAAGATACTGGAGTTATTATTTTAGAATGGTAATAAAAAATATAGAAGAAGTGGAAGAAGAAAGGAACTTGAAAAGGGGTGGTGAAATCATTACCTCTTCTTCAGGTTCTTCCTTTTGATTTGATCAAAGGGATCCTTCCGTTGGCTTTCGGATCAAAATAATTCCTCTAGGTTGTAGTGAGGGACTTTGAGAGAGTATTTGGTTAGAGTTTGGCCGAGAAAAATGGCTTTGAATTTGTGAATTAATGAGAAGGGAGAGTGCCCTTTTATAAGAGGGGTGAGGGGCACCTTTGGAAAAACTAGAAATATTATTTTATAATAAATTCATATTCAGTTTCTAATGGCTCAAAAGTATATTATTTAAAGTTTAAGGTGTGTATGGGTCTAAAACCACTCAACCAATAGAATTTAGATAGGTTTGGGTCATTATATTAACCTTATCTTTTATATTTAACTCTTAGATAATTAGTTTGACACTTACCATGTCACTTTGTATTTTTAAAATATATAGTTAATATACTTACTATATACCTCCAAGAGACCCCCCAGTGGTCCATTAATGATACAACTATCATGATATATGTATCTTGTCCGATTCTTATATTTTTAGGAATTGAATATCAATTAATAATATAATAGTTTTTTTAAAAACTCTTTTATGTCAATTTTGACACTATTTGGAAAATTAATTTTTATGAAAATTATAACAGAATTATTACTTATAAAAAGTTAATTAAATAAATCCTAACATGTCATATTAACCTAGAGAATTTTTGGGATTTATAAAAAGTCTCAAATTACATTTATTTTTGTATTTATAATATCAATTATTCTAATTTTTCATTAATTTGTTAATTACTGCATCACCATTGTGTCATAATTAAATTACCTTATTGAATCTCTAAAAATTATAAATAAAATACCATTATGTAGGAAATATTTTTAGATTTATAATGAATATTTACAATCGAATTTATCTAATGTATAATCCTATATTAAAAATGTTTTAGTAAATAAACATTGATTTTAACTCTTTTAACTCTTCTTTGAATTAAATAATAATAAATGTCCTAATCTAATAAGAGTAGAACTAAATGATAATATTTTACTCCTATGGTTTTTTCGGTCGAGATACACTTGTCCAATATAATTAGGACATGTTTTAGGTTAATATTAATATCATTTTTACCCTTAATTACCCTATTTACTTTTAACCGTGGTAAATAAAAGTAAAAAGTTACTATTAACCAAAAATTATTTTCATCTTGTTGAACCAAATTTTACTCCTTGATATTAACAGTGTCTCTTGGATTTTCAAAATTACACTCACAGAAGTGGTAAAATTATTTTTTCTGAAAAATTCCGCTTTTCAACTACCACTTAGTGGTTTCACTATTCATCAAAAAAATGAAAGTTTCCAGAAAAATACCAAAAATTAGGCCTAATTTATATTTTATATTATGAATTCAAAAATGATGCCTATTTTACAAAATTAAAAACATATCATTTGCATTAATTAATTTAAAAATTAATTCCTGTCGTCAAAACAAATAGCGTGTTTTTAAAAGATAATAACTATCAAAAGATTGACACTTGTTTATGTCCGGTTTAATTGTGAAATTAAGTACAATGACCAACATTTTATTAAATGGTAAAAATATATTCTAAATATACATTAAAACCACTCAAATTCATAATTTATCAATATAAATTATTTCGATTAAAAATTTTGTTTTTAATTAAAATTTAGCAATTTTCACTATTCATCAAAATATAAATGTTATCCAAAAAGTTCCAAAATTTCACCTTAGGCTAAATTCGATACTCCGAATAAAAAAATGAAGTCCATTTTGAGAGAGAAAATTTATAAAATTTCAAAAAGTAGGTATTACTATTCATAACGGCTACTTTGATTGGTTGTGGTGTGTGTTAGAACTCAAAGTTGCGTACAACACACGCTACTGTATTATTTAAAGGAAAGTGCATTGTCGAATCTTGGGATGTTTCATTGAAAATTTTTGATTTCCCGATTCTAAAAAGTAAATTTATTTAGTCAAATTGAATATATAAAAGTTTAAAATATTGGATTTAAAAAGGGTTCACTATTAAATGTTGGTAAAAGTGCAATATTGAAAATGAATTTTTTCTTACATTATGTCTAAGAACTCATAATATGGATTCTAAAATTATAAGGATTATATAAAGATTAAAATTTAGTTAATACTATTCATAACCTCTTTTGAACGACTTTTTTGGTAACTCATGGTGCGCTTGAACTTGGGGTTGCGTGTAGTGAAAGTTATTGAATTTTTTTGAAGAAATAACACACTATGAAATCTTTGGGTGTTACACTTCGGATATGTTGTCACCCATTGGGTCTTCTATGAGACTTCATTCTCCTATATAAAGCATTCTTTGGAATTGTTTGGCGGACAGTAATCTGAAGGGAATAATTGGATAATTCAGTTATATGCTTTCCTTATGGCTTCTTCCCTAATCTGGAGAAAACTGACTTCTGTTGAGGAGGGGATTGGAAATGTGAAAAAGACCCATGACTTGTAGGCTGGGTTTTTTTCTTCTTCTTCAAATCTCTGAACACTATTTAACGAATTCAATGATTGATTTAGACGATCCCCTAGCCTCACAATCTGGGGTGATTTTTGAACTGCAATAGCTGAAATCCGTGCAACTGCTCTTCTGATTTTGAGGAATATGGTTCGGAGATTAGATGGGTGCACTATTCGAACATCTTTTACTCCACCTCGTTCAGAAGGTCGTTGTGCTATTTTATACATTTGCATCCTCTGATTCCTGACATCCCTTAAACCTGATGCCTCCTCAAGATTCTCAGAATCTTGATGTAAATGTAGCTCAATAACTTTTTTTCCTTGAGCCCGATTCTGTTGAGAACTGGTTGAGGCTTGTTCTTGAGAATAAATTTGATTAGATACAAAACCTATTGATTGAGGATGGTTGTGGGAAATAACATTGCATGAAACCACTTTTGGTGGACTTTGCTGATTTTTACAGTGTAGTGAAATGCAATGCTCCATGAACACCCCATCCCTGATATAAATACCAGATGGGGCATTGGTAATTAACTGGCACAACCTTTTTAATACACCAAGGCAGAAACGCTGAAGGGATCTCTACTACTTTTCAACATTTGGATGTCAGGAAACTGAAATAGTTGCCAAGTCAATTTGGAATTTCAACCCATCTGTTATCTTGACATGATTTTGATATTCATTATATGATAATATTTTCTCTTTTCAGTGAAAAATATTTTCCCATATGTTGAGACGAATATCGTGAATACAATCTTCTATCAACATTTCTAGAATATCATACTGAGAGTCAGCCAAAGGCCAAAACATAACTGGTATTTTATCTTTCTCCAGTTGTTTTTTCATATTTAGCACTTCCTCTTTGTCATTTGATGATGATTATTCTACCTGATTGGACCAAATTTGGTGCTACTTTGTTTCTTTATAAGATTCAACAAGATTGGTAGAGAAATCGTTTGTCAAATTAAAAGATGAATGGCCTAGGGGTGTTTTGGAGAATGACCTACACCCCATGCTATCTTCTGATTGAGAAATAATTTCACATGATATGGGTAAGGCATCATACATGATTGGCTTTGCATTTTCAAGTACCTCAAGATAAGAGGGCCTTCTCATTACTACACTATCCATTGAAGAATTTTCCAGAAAATGAGAATTACTACTACAGAGAGGAATTTCAAAGTTAAATTCATCATCATGGAGAGGAACACCATGGTGGGTTACAACAAAAGATGAAACCTTTTTCTCCTTGGTCTTCTAGACACGTAGAGGGTTATCGTGGCTCCCATCTAAAGATGATACATCGAGATTGACCGAATTGACATGAATAAAGCCTTCATGAGGAAGTGTCTGATGAAAACCTTCAGAATTATTATTGTTACTTCCAGAATTTTTATATGAGAGAGTAGAATCTTGAGCTGTAATAGATAATTGTTTGAGGGCATCACGAACTCCAACATTGAGTAAGGCCTTATTGTAGATTGGCTCTTGATTTTTTATCTGTGTTGTATGGGTATTTTTTGTGGATGCCTTCTTACTCACTTTGGAATCCACTTGTGGACGGAAGTGTTTATTATCGATAAGTTTGTGTGCATGCTCAGGAGAAATGGCCAGGTTAGGCTGATTATTTCCATTTAAATCGGGTGTATGTTCCCGACTTGATTGTCCGTATGACCTAGGGGAGTATGCCCCACAACCCACCTGGACTAGAATAGAGGTGTGTATCTGCCCCATTGTGACATTTTGATGAGTCACTCCACTGATAGGGATAGATTTATGTTTCTTTGCCTGTGATGTCGCCAATGTTGTTATAATTTTCTAACAGGTATCCATAATACAAGTAGGGATTTGCTTCTACTCTTTCACCATTGTCGGAATGTCCTTGGTAACTTCACCTAACGGAATGGGAATATATGTCCATTACATGTTTGGAGTAGGTGTATGTGTCTGATTTTGTCCGCCTTTTCCTATCAATGGATATTGACAGTACTTATGCATAGGGGTAGAGAGTTGTGTCTCCTCCAAATTTGTCGTTGGAGCTTTCTGAATGACTTCTCCGGGTGTTACCAAACGAGGCTGTCGGAAGACGTGATAAACATTGGAAGGTGTATGTGCATACTATATATTCTCTGTCAAGTATTGTTGATGGGTTTTTTTCAATACCGGATGATGAGACTGCTGACAGAATTGTTGATTATAAACAGGTGTATGTGCATGTTTACATGTGGTCACCACATTTGATTGGAGAGTTTCTTTGGATGCAGTCAGGTGATCCTGCTGAGTGGGAGATGAATTATAAACAGGTGTATCTGCATACCTATAGTACTTCGCCAGAATTTCCTGGAGGGATTGATTTGTTACTGCCTGACGAGTCTGCTGGGCAGTGAAATCAGGACGGACAGGTGTATATGCCCACCCGTTGTTTCCCATAATGTTAAATTAATGGACTTCTCCAAAGGGGGTAGAGGTAATAACCTTATCCCAGTTGACCAAATTTCACCTCTGACGGTTCATCTTGCATGTTCATGTGTGAGGAACTTGAGTTGAACACTTAGAGGTGATACCCTCATCATGTTTTGGGTGCACTACCACATGAGTCTGGCGGCAATTGTTGGTGGGAGTCCTCAGGAAGGACTCCTGTATTCTTAATGTGAGACCTTCACTGACCTCATGATCTACCTACCTACAGTATGGGAACAATTTATTATTGAGTTTTTGGGATAAAGACCCGAAACGGTTGGAAATGGTGGTTGGCTCCATTTTTACTTGATCACTGGTCATTGTTGGCAAGATGATCAAGGGTTATTGTTGACTTGGAGGGCCTGTCGAGAAGTCACTAAAGTTAGAATTATACCGTGTTGGCGATATTACTTTATCAACATATTGGATACCCAACATTGAAGATGCTGGGTTGGTGATAACATCCTTCACGTGGATGGAGGTCCAACTTCGGAAGAAGTCGAGAAATTCACAGATGTTGTCTTTGAGAAAGCCATTCTTTGGATTGAAGGGAATTCTGTAGAAAACTAAGAAGTACAACAAATTATGTTAAAGTTATATCTTGTTATATAGATATATTCATGATTAATTCTCTTGTCTAGCCTTCCATTATCAATTTATAGGTTCCTATAATGTGGGTAACATTATTAACTTGGTTAAGGATTCATGTCAGGTTCACCATTTTTGTTTCGTAGGTCCTTGAAACGTGATATTCTATATTTAAGCATACTTGTTTCCAGGTGGTTTCCATTGGATTTATTCATGGAACAAGAAACTTCCAATAGTTCTTTATACAAATAGGACCTGCTTTCTAAAGGAAGGTGTTCTTTTATGTTTTAAACATTATGATACTTAAGAACATGCATTGGTCGAGAGGATTGGAGGTCGGACTCATCACATCCTTTTGGGGGGAATTATTTTCTACTCTGGGACTCTCTTTGAAATTAAAATATTTTCATGAATCCTTATTAATTCACCATGTATATCATAAGTATCCCATTGAATTTAAAATGAATTATTTAACATGTATTATGATTTTTAGAATTATCATTATGTATTCATGGTTTTCCATCAATGGTATCCTCTAATATACTTATTAGAGATTCCTTTGATCAACATTTATGATGATAATGGTTTTTTAAGCCACTGAGTGGGGTACTCTGGAAATTATTGTCATCTAGGGAGATGAAGGTTTGTTTTGATCTTGGGATCATGATCATAAAATGAGCTACATACATATCCTTGTGAAAGGAATTAGAACCCTCATAGTTCAGTGCCAGTTAATGGGACACATCATACCTTTTAAGGTCATGTGATAAGGACCCCTAAGCAGAAGAGTTTTAGTTACAACTTAGTGTAGGAATTATGTTAAAATAGCCCAAGAAACATTTTAAAGGATATAGGTTTCCAAGTGAGATCAAACCCTATTTGGAATATTGCCAAAATATAATAGGGTTGATTTGAAGTGTTTGGTTTGAACCTCAAGAAGGCTTCCTACGTATCCCATATGGATGGGAATCAAATCCCACGTAGCTCTATGAGTCTCATAGGAGAGTATAGACCTCTGAGAGAGATGAGTCGTGGGATTACATACTAAAAAAGGATTCCAAAATTGGGGGAATAAGGGTTTGATTCCTAAGGAGGATATCCGGTGAGCTCGTTCTCTAAAAGAGCTTCCTACGTATCCTAGTTTGGAAAGGAATCAGAGTTCTCATAGTTATTTCCGGTGAGTGTTTGTGCATATGTTGTAATCATCATGTATCACTAAGCCTACGTGATTCAAACTCCTTGTGAGAAAGAAGAGGATGAGAAAGATTCAACAATAACATTCACACTTCAAAAAATTTCCTCCATATTGATGGAAGAGGGCTCATTGATCGTGGCAGTGGGTGGGGTGACGAGCCTTCCCTATATTCTATTTACATTGGACAAGGGTCCAATTTAAGGAAGAAGGGGTTATAGTGAGGGGATTATACCGGGATGGCTGCCCTGAAATTGGTTCTGGTAGGGGATGGAGACTTCTCCTATACATGCTCGAAATGGAATGTGTGAAGTGTACCATCCCGAATAGAGAACTGAGGTCTCAAGTCACCACTTTGAAAAGGGAAAGGCCGGAATCCCACCATTTTCCAAACCGGAAACTTCTCAACATTGTTTCCAGAAGAAAAGTCCATGTGACTGTAGATATAAAATCCACATGCATCCTATGAATCTTAACCCCATTGTGAAACAAATGTGGGAAACCTCTCACTACAGAAATACAAACCCAAATTGGAGACACCCTGATGTGCCTTACCTAAAGGTCTGATAAGTCTGGAGGTTTTGGGAGAGGTTTCAACTTAGCCACTTTTGAATAAGGGAACCAAAGAAATAGATACCCCGCCATGAAAGGCTTCAAAGGGTATTTGTGTTTTTCACGTAGGTACCACGCGGAAGTATGCCATGTAGGTACCTCGTACTACTCAATTGCGCAGGTATGGTGTGCAAATGTACCGCGCAGTTGTACCGCACAGGTATGGTGCGCAGGTACACCGCATAGGTATGAATGGTGACTGAAGAATTTAAATAACTTAAAAAACATGCCTATTACATTTAATTATCCCTTATATCAGAGTTTATAGAGTTACCTGAGACAATTTGAGATATCTAGGCGAAAGAGATACGCAATGGAAGCTTCAGAGAGTCTTTAAAAAAATTCAGTCTAGTAATGGGGAGCCCAAGGGTCCTTTTTTTAGGCACGGATGGGGCTGACCGAAAAAAAACATGGGTCGCGTAGATATGCCGCGTAGCTCCATCATGCAGAGGCATCCCAAATCCTCTCACGTGTAGTTCGGATGCATAGCCGTATTGTGCATCTCGGCCACATAGCCCTGTCACGCAGCTCGGCCAAGGATCTCTTTTGCGAAGCTTCTAGATATTGGTTGAGGTTTCCTTTGATATTTTTGAATTTATTTAAGGGGTGTCTAAAACCAATCACACTTAAATTCTTATATATTATAGAATTTGAATATTATAAAAACCAATGGAATAACCTAATGTTTAATAATGATTATTGACATCAAAAAACTATAAATACACATGATAATCGGAAAGCCTATAGATTTCGTACTAATATTGCATGTTATGAAAATGAAGTGGTTAAAGGTAAACTAATCTTCCACTAAAGAATTGAAAATATATTATTTAATTATTCTTTGACCCACATCTTCATATCTAGATCATTTTCAAGGAGAATCTATTTACACCTTGAATAATTAGATATTTAATTATTAGTGAAATCACTTAGCGGTACAATAATTACATCCAAACTCTATAACTCCTCTACAATAGATGTTTTTTAGAAGGTGATTACTGTAAATTTTATTACTCTCACATTACTTAAATGTGATGTGAATTTTGGCTTGGATATGATTTATATACATAGAAACCATATTAGTCTACCAAATAGGGAAATCACATTTAATATCCCAAAACAACCCATTATTGTATTTTGATTCCATGATGAATAAGAAATCTCTATAGAATTTATTTCCCTTTCATAGATATTGATATACATAAATAAGGGATATTTACCTCAAATGGTCATAGAAAAAATAAATATTTAAGATATTTCTATTTTACAGCAATGTATATATGTATTTATAGATTATTCTCACAGTCCTCTCCCAGATGTTGATGTTGATCTTTTAATGGAACTCATACATTGTGTTGTACCTATATCAAAGACTCCTTATAGAAGGTGCCTAATTTAATTTTGTGAAATTAAAGAAGAATTCAAATAGAATCTATAGAAGAAATTTATATTCCCAAGTAAATCAAAATTGAGTGAACCAATCCACTTTTTTATAATATTTATGGATCTATTCATATCTATATTGATTATCAAGAATGTAACATTGTAAGGATCACGAAACGTAAGTTGGGCCCATTATTGTTGAATTTTTGAATTGACTATGATGGTATTAATACTAATAAAAGTATTTCAGTCGATATATATAACATTAATTATAGGTTAAAGGGTTGGATATACATAAGAAAAACTTCTATACTATTTATAGACATTATAGATTCATAATCAATCCTTTATTACTTAAAAATACCCCCAGTGTATTCATAGATTTAATTCATATAGTCCTTATAGATAACCTCAATAGATATGTTTTAGTATTTATAGATTATATTTTCATATATTTTAATAGAAACGAAGAGAATAAAAATCATTTGAATGTTTTTCTGTAGATTTCGAGAATTGATAAATTGTATGAAAAAATTAGAAATTATAAATTCTAGTTACAAAAAAAAATCATTCTTGGGAAATTTAATCTTGTGTGAAGGAATATATATGGATCCTTAAATAGTAGAGGTGATGGTTTCCCCTAGATATGATATTATAAATCAAAAAATAGGGATCAATATTTTTTAAAAAAATATAAACTAACAATTTTCCAACCCTCAGGTTTTAATCTAACTAGTATTAGGAAATTACAATAAATATAATTATTTAAGTAAAAATATATAATAAAATGGGAACATAAACTATAATAAATATATTAAACAAAAAAAATAAAATTAACACAAGTTTATTAAAATACAACATTAGAAATAAAACAATTAAATATTGAAAATTATAACAAAGTGGTAATTAAAAAATGAATTCTATATAATATTAATATAATACATAAAGTATTAGTTAATAAAGAAAATATTCATTTGGAATGATATTATAAATCACTCTTTTAAATAAACTTGAAATGTTAAACATTATTCCAGATCCAGGGTATCAATGAATATAAAACTATTATAAGATTTTTGGTATGTAGGTTACAGGGAAATCAGAAGTGTGCAATGGGTATTGAATAGAATTTCTTTTTGTTAGGTTCAATGATAAATCTGAGATCCGCATGGCGATAAATATCATGTTCAACAAAACTGAATCAAGGAAGAAAAAGGAAAAAAATCATGTTAGAACCAGAGAGAGGATCATCAGACATTATTTATAATTAATTTTATTATATTAGAATTAATTTGATGGAATTCATTCTTCAGTGGTGATTTTGGTAAGGGGTCTACGATGCGCCACCCTATCATTGTAGGAATCAATTAATGATTCACTCTAGTTGTTACCCACACGTGTTCCATGAATCTTCAGAAGTTACTAAAGGAATCTTTGAGTGTTATCATGGAAGATCCATGTGTTTACATTGTCTTCCATTGATAACTAAGGAAATTGATTCCAATGTTCTCTCCTTGATCTATTAAATTAATATTTCTCTATGTTCTTAGGAGCGATCATTAGAAAGAGATATCTCATGATCTTGAAAAAATTAACCAATTCTAATATGGATAATCCAAACCAATGAATTGTTCTATTGAGAAAATAACATAACTAGGTTTATATATTCCTATGGTTAAAATAAAATAATTTCAATTGTGCCTCAATTATCTATTTAATACTAGTGAAAAGTCCATGTTAAATAATAATAATATTATTATTATTTCTCAACATGTGCCTAACTTGAAAATTAATATTAAATATTATTTAATCAAATAATATTCAATATTTATCAATTTCTCACCAGAACTAAAATCATAGTAATTCATTCAAACTTAATATTTATTAGACCTTGAATAATGTCTATTTATTTATTAAATAAAATTCATTGAATTATTCTATAATAAATAAATAAATATTTTATTCAATAAATAGACTATAAATATGTATTTAATATTTTTCTCATATTATATTCTCTCGAATAAATGGTGAAGGAATAATTGTGATGAAGAAAACATGAATAACTATCAAACCACATGTGAGAAATATATTTATTCAACTTATTAAAAAAATAAATAATAACAAATTATTTAACTATGATTGTAGATACAATTAGAGTGTGACCCTATAGGACTCTTCCCAGTGACAATAGACAAAGCAGCCCAAAGTCCATAGTCAGAATCTAGAAACGCGCAAGTCACCCATAGAGAAATAAGTTCATGTCTCAATGAAATAATAACTCATGAAGATTCTTACTTTGTAATGTAATCCATTTATCACTATACCTCAAATTGAGTAGGATGAATGTCGGGGTAATGAATCTATGTGCTTGATGACTCATCATTTGAAACCCTAGAAATAGAACATTACTATAGATAACCATGGCCATGGATTTATATAGTACATATTATCTCCATAAAATGGAATAAGATATTAACATCAGTTAAAGAACTAAATGTATAAATCAATTCTCTCATTATTCATTAATGAAATATTACTTGTGACGTACCCAACATATCCTACCTCAACATGAACATCTTTCATCCTGGTTTTCATCAATAAATAAATGTACATGAATAATAATACTAATTACTAATAATCATTAATTCTAATGACCAATACACATATCCATAGATAGGAACATCCTGTGACAGATATAAATGTATATTTCCTAATTGTAGGACCAATTTTTATAATATTCTCTTGGATATTACCAAAATATTACACCATGAGAAAGTGCCTCAAAGTCCCATGAGTCTCCAAACAAGATATACTGTATCATTTTTGTCCCTTAAATGATATCATCTATCAATATAAAATGTATTTAATAATTGTTTCATAGAACATTCAGGTTCTCCTCATAGCGGGGAATTACAAAGCCCTTTTAGTGTGACAAATACTCCTGGGATACTATCATATAATATGTTTTTCCTAGGAATAATAATGTTGTGATAAGACATTTATTAATATGAAAAATTATTAATAAAAGTTATCAAAATGTTCCATGATTTTGGTTCTAGGGCACAAACTCTAATTGACTCCCACATTCGCATTATCCCACAACTAACAAACTTCAGTACTCTATCTCACACATGATACTCGTGCTTCTGCTAAGATAGGACATTAGTCAAGGGTTCCACCATATTCTCTTATATGGGTACTATTATCATTGAAACATAACCACATTGATTAAAATACATCAAGTGTTGACACGTATAGAGTTTGTTATATTTCCACTGGTGTGACCTTGCCTCTTTTACAAGAGCCACTACAACATTATTATCATAGTGCAATGTGATAGTATATTTACTATAGGGTACCACATAAATCTCATGGAAAATGTTCCAAATAAAAATGTATTCAATTGATTCATTTTTAACTACTATATACTCAGGATCTTTTACAGAATAAGTTACAATTGGCTGCACTAAACTCTACCATCTCACAACTCTTACTTGAGAGAGAAAACATATCCTAACTATGACTTTAGGTCATTATGATCTTTATGAAATATAGAATTATTTTTACCCTTGATGACCAGTTACTAGTCTCTTCCAAACACTAGAACCAAATCAATAGTTCTTCTCGTATAATTAAGTATATAATTAATAGGAGTACAATGTTGTTCTCCTGGATCTTCATGATATCTTACTACCATTATCAATGCATAAGTAACATCAATTATAGTAAATATCATGAAATATATGATTGATCCAATTGTTGAATCCTATGGGATCTTAATCATTCTTTGTTTATCATTTTTTCTAAGGAAAAATTTTCTTAGAAGGATGTAAACCATGTGACACTAAAACCAAATCCCCTTGGTATTTTTCAATACAAAAACTCTTTATTATCTTGTCAATGTTATAATTTGACATTGCCCAAGAAACCTCTTGTAACCATCACAAAAGATCCTTATCCCTTGAATATAAGCTTCTCCACCTAATTCATTCATAGAGAAACACTTTTTTACCCATTCCTTAACAAACTGTAAGACTAGTATATGATTTCCATTATGTAATATGTCATCAACAAATACTACCTGGATAATGACCACATTCCAACTTTACCCCCTATAAATACATGCACCACATTAATTCTTAATGAAAACAAATTCTTTTATGGTTTCATATAATTGAATGTTCCATTACATATATACTTACTTCAATCCATAAATAGACATATAAAACAATCAAATCCTTTTGAAATCACAAGGAGTCACAAACCATTATAGTTGTTTCATATATACATCTTCCATAAGGTTCTAATTAAGGAATTATGTTTTTACAACCATATATCAAATCTCATCGTCATAGTAAGCTACTACAGAAACTATAATTATGATGGATTTAAACATGAAAAATTATGAAAATAATTCATTGTATTCAATTCCATGATTCTTTTTAAAACCTTTATCCACTATCCTTTCATTTTGTGTATTTAGTTAACATTAAATTTCTAGTTTCCTCTTGAATACCCATTTACATACATTTTTTTTAAATAAACTATAGCATCAAACAAAACAGAAACATTTTATTGATACATGGAATCCATTTCAGAATTTATGGATTATTTTCCTATTGTGGATTCTAAGATCTCTAATACCTCCTTGTAGGAGAGTGGTTCATTATTTTCAATCAATAATGAGGAACTATTAACAGTTACAAAATTTTTTTATGTCTCTGGTTTTCTTACCTCTCTTACACACCTAGGTAATATTTTGGTTTCTAGAACAACTTCTTCCATGGGTAAATGTAGAATATTTTCTTATACTAACTCTTGTGTATCTTGATTATCAAATTCATCAAAGTCAATTTTCCCCCAATCTCCCTTCTAATGATATACGATCTATCAGGAAATATGGCTTGTCTAGAGATAACAATTTTATTTTCTGAGGGGTTTTATAGGTTGTATCCTTTTGTTTCCTAAGGATACCCTATAAGGAAACAAATTGTTCCCTAGGGTGTTAGTTTGTTTCCTAAGAATGGATTTAAAAATTCATCACAAACCCATACAGATTTATGTGACAATACATGTTTTTTTCAACTCCATAAATCAAATGGAATTCTATTTTATTCTTTATTTGGTACTCAGTTTAATTTTTATTTCATACATTGAATATGAATATCCTCAAAAGGATAATGTATGATCTAAATGAATCATCATCAAACTTACCATGTATAATAGGGTGTGGTTATTCATATCACTAAACCCACTCCACTATGGTGAGTAAGGTGGAGTGAGTTGAGATAGAATCCAAAACTCCCATAAAAATTAGATGAACTCTTGGTTAATATATTCAACACCTTGATCTAACCAAAGCTTCTTTATCTTATTTCCAAGTTGAAAATCTACTTCATTATTTAATTATATGAATTTCTCAAGGGGCTCAGACTTATACCTCATTATGTGGATATAGTGATATCTACACAAGTCATCAGTAAATGTTATGATGTATGAATACCCACCTCTAACTTCTACTAAAAAATTTCCACACACAATAATGTGTGCCAATCCTAGAATATCTATGGTCCTTTCACCCTATCCACCAAAAGGGGGTTTGGTAATTTTTTCATGTTAACAGGAATGAAATATTTAATGTGGTTTTAGCTCCGAAGAGTCAAAATTACCATCCTCATAGAGATTTTCCAAATGATTCTCTTTTACATGACTAATATGATGATTTTGTAATAGGTTTTTATATGAGTAATGTGAATATGATTCGCTATCAATTTACAAAACTCGGTTTTCATAATTTAAAAAATAATGACGATTATTTAAATAGTCCATACCATAAATTATAATGTCATTATAAAAGAAACAACTTTAATTTTGTAACATGAAAATAAAATCATCAATATGTATGTAGGATTTAGAAATTTTGTTATTTGTAACCATAGGTACATAATAATATTCTTTTGAATCTAAAATATATTCATTTTGGCATTGAAAGGTAGTAGTCCGAAATGGCTAGGACAACTAGCCTTTTACCTTTTGAACTCTTAGTTCCAACTCGCCTCTACAAATATTTATAAATATACTTTGATTATATGTTTTTATAAAAATGTGAGCCCCACAAGCTATATCTAATACCCAATTTATAGTCATTGAAAGATTAAACTCTATAATGGACACATATTTAGCTTCTTCCAAGCTTCTGTGCGAAGTCCCTCTTCCAATAGAATGACTTTAAACATGAAAAAAATACCACAGCCTTTTCATTCCCTTACCTCTATATATTCATCTTCTTAGAAGTGTGATTTTTCAGATCTTTAGACTATTTATAGGTCTTTGGCCCATTTTCCTTGTTCTTCCTTTTATAATTATTCTCAATGATCGCGAGTTTATCACACACAAATCATTACCCACTTATGGAATCAAATTATGTAGTTATGAGAGAATATTCCCATTATTTCTCATATTTTAATTGATAATAAACTATGAGAAGGTCTTGGGATATGATGAATGTATGAGATCTGTATGAAACTCAGCTAGGAATTTAATCCCTATGATTTATAAGTGTTCGATGTTGCCAATCATCTTTACTACATGAGGCCCAGCTGGTGTATACTCTCTATGATTAGTTGTAAACAAATCCTTGGAGATTTATTAACTCTCTTGTCTCTCCTTATCTTGAAAGAGATCTTGTAGGTGAGACATCCAGATATATGCATCCATATCCTCAGGTTGATTCAAAATCTCAGTGACAAGGATGATACCATGAATCATTGAACATATGTAGCATCATTCAATTGTTTCTCATAGAGATATAGTTCTTCGTCACTTTCCTCGATACCATGTGCAATTGGAAAATATTCTTCTAACACATACAATTTCGTTTCACGGTGAAGTATAACGTATAAGTGCCTTTTCAATAATTGGACATTTTTTTCAGTGAGAAGGTTACCATTATCAAGTATGGATCATAGTGATTTGTTTGAAGTAAATTTAACAATGTTTCTGAAATAATATAGAATAATTTGAGTATTTTATTTGAATAAATTTTGACAAATAAGTAAATATTATATTTATTTGTCCCCCGCTATTTTATTGAAACCTAATACCCTCACCACTGGATTCAGAATATCATGATTCTTGGATATTCTAGTGTAATGTAATCATATTACCCTCCTCATTACCCCAAATTTTTTTGGTCAAGAAATATGAATGGTTTTAGGTTGGCATTCAAAATTCAAACGAAATTTGTAATGTCCTGGCCCGAATTACCATCGAACCGGTGGCCGGACCAGTGGGTCACATGGCCTCAAGCGCATCTCCCCATATGCCAGAGGCTACTGACTAGCAAAGAGGGTCTCGTGGGAGGATAGTGGGGAGACTATACACTCATTTCATAGTATGCAGCGGTATCATCAGAGTAAATATCTTTCAATAGCGGAAGGAGTAAGCAATTGAAAGACAGTTGTGATAGATAGGTAATAATATCCATTTTATAAAAGGTGGGAAACACTAGTTTAAAATGAATGCATGTATAGATGATGATACATTTATGAAAGTAGGAAACATTACAGCATGCTTTACAATCAATACAAAAAGAAAAGACAGCAAAGCCCGATGGTGATCCCATGAGCATCCCAAGCTCCTTCTTAGTCCTTTTCTCCTAACTCTTCAAGTACAAACAGCACAGCATTCAACCTAGGTCCGACAAGCAAGAAGGTCTACTTGGGTACCCCAGTGCAATGGCGGCCTGAGTAGGGTGTGAGATATTAATCTCAGTTGGTCGGCACCCCCAACGTCAAACCCAATCTAGACAGTGTATGATAATTAAACAGTGAGTATGTATGGAGAATTAAGTAAATAGAATTACATAAGTAAAGTAGTACTTGTCCATGTTCCCAAGGGAGACCTGACGGTTATACCAGCTTCAGCTCTTTTCCGGTAAAGTAACCTAATCATGTCAACATATATATTTATATATATATAATGGCATTTAGATCATAGATGGAGTGGGTTAAGCATGCCTCCCACCCATTTGTAGGAAAAAGTGGGCAGAAGGTCACAGTCTACCCTTAGCCCGAAGCCTTAACATATGGGAGCTCTCACAGTCTACCCCTGGCCCGAAGCTATATCATTTAATTATGGTAGCTCTCAAGGTATGCTCCTAGCCCGAAGCCATATCATAGGGGAGCTCTCAAAGTCTACCCCTAGCCTGAAGCTTAATCATTTAATTAGGGGAGCTCTCACGGTCTGCCCCTAGCCTAAAGTCGTATCATAGGGGAGCTCTCACAGTCGTCCCCTGGCCCGAAGCTGTATCATTTAATTAGGGGAGCTCTCACGGTCTTCCCCTAGCCCAAAGCTATATCATAGGGGGGATCTCACACTCTACCCCTGGCTCGAAGCTTAATCATTTAATTAGGGGGGCTCTCACTGTCCGCCCCTATCCCTAAGTTGTATCATAGGGGAGCTCTCACAGTCTACCCCTGTCCCAAAGCATAATCATTTAATTAGAATATGTTATAAGTCATACACTTCTTATAACATTCATATCAATAAAACAAGGCATTTACATCTTACAATATCACATAATCACATTTCAAGCTAACATGCAGTTAAAATAATAAAAGGGGTTTAGGCTAACTCATCCTAGCCAAGCCCTAACCAAACCCTCCCATTTTCCTCACATGGAAAAAGTAATTCAAGACACATCCATAAGGAAAATGGAAACATGTCTATGGTATAATACTTATCGCATTACCTCATAAGCATTCAAAGAATCATCCCACAAACACACAAGAAAACACACTCACATTCATACTTAAGGAAACCCATCTTAAGGTATTTGTTTATCATTCTTTAACCCTTTGATACCTTCTAGAGGAAACATTTCATATGGTCTTAAGTAATCCCAATATGGTTATCATCATACTCGATTTGACTAAACATGGAAAATTGACCCTAACTCAAGTATCATGGCTATATCATTCTATTTGTCCCAACAAGGCAAATTCACATACATGGAATCAAAGAGGAACCACAATAATCCAGCATGAAAGCATAAAAATTCTATCACTAAATTTTATCTTCAAGACATCGCACCTCTATTTGAGGGGTTTTATTATTAAATTGTGAGTTTAGTTACCAATGAACATCTTTTATCTTATTCCTGGAATTCACATGGTTTGCACATAAGCATTTAATCGAAACTAATCTTGCATAATTAAAATTCTATAGCGGTGAAATATTAAAATCACTTTCACATTACTTAATTTTAAAATGGAAAGGAGAGGGACCCTACCTCAAGGTGGATCCATACGTCCACTGCGGCTCTTGGAGCTTTCTAACTATGAGTCGCAGGCGAATCGCCTAGTCTTTGGCGACTCGAAACCACGCCAAAACATCAAACGCACTACAAACAACGTGTTAGGAACTCATAAACATCAAAATACCCAAAATCAACAAGTGTGAAATGAATAAAGAGGTTAAAAACTAACCCTGAAACCAAGCCGCTGATCTAAAACCACCCGAACCGCTTCGCCTTCGGTTGTGGTTGCCGGAACGCGCACCAAGGAGTCCCAACGGACCTTCTGCATGACTTAGAACAAAAAGAATAATAAAACTCGGATAACCTCCAAACCTCAGGGTTCGGCCGCACCTCACCAGGCACCGATTAGGTAAAAAAGAAACCATAGTTAGGGAGGTGAAGCAAGAGGGGAGTTTACCATGGAGATTTGACGAAGAAACGACTAGAAATCGGAGGAGTACCCTTGACCGAGAGGAGGCTGGAAGAGGGGCGTCGTGCGGCTCACGGGAGAGAAGGGAGAGGTGCGCTGTGGGGTTCTGCCGAGTGTGGGTGATGGAGAGTTAGACTTATGTTTTTTATTTTCTTATATTTTATTTTTATTTTAAATTTAATCAAAAAACCTAAACTCACTCACTCGCACAGTTTGACCCGCACAGTTTGCCAAACCGTGCGCAAGCCGTGCGGAGTCCTTTGCCTCCAAGACATCCGTCGTACGGGCTAGGCGTAGGGTTTGGAAAACCAAGCGTAGACTGTGCACAGGACACTGCCTCCATTAATAAGGCCACATGGTTTGGGCCATAGGGTTAGCCAAACCATGTGCCAACTATGCGCCCTCTGCAGCTCTTTTTAAAAAACAAGGGTATGGGGCTTCTGAAACCTCTCAGACCACCCGAGAAACTTAACGGGACATCACCCACACCCAAAAACATTAAAAGGATGGGTTACAACATTTGGAACCTTATTCTAAATCCTGGTATTCAAAACGACCAGTTCAGCAAACGAAAAGTTTAAAATCTTTCGGGTTTTCGTCCGGTTCAAAACGTGGGTCATTACAACCTTCGCACCTTAGAACTTCTCATCCTCGAGAATCCTTAGGGAACAATGTACACATCACCCAACCTTCAAAGGTCGTGAATCTTTGTTCAAACTATCACATTGTGTTCAAAAACTTCTAACATGCCTTTAAGCATTGATTAAATGATACGGCACTTATTCCACAAAAACTCGAACCAACGCTCGTTTCCCAACCAAACACCGGGACAACTCTTCCCGAGCCCATCTACCTAGAGACACGAACCCGTCGTCATCTTTCCTAGATTCCAGCCACAGGTACTTCCCACCTTATATTTTTATCGTTAAATGACCAACTCCAAACTACGGTTTGGACCACCATTGGAGTTTACTTTCAAAGCACGCCCCAAGCGTTCCCACAGTGCTCCTAGCGTGCTTTGAAATAGATTAAACGGTCGATTCTACATCGACCTCAAGGCCCAAGTCGATCTGGTTGTTCATATAACGCACTGATCGACACAGAACGCACTCACCTCTACCTAACGACGTGACAGAGAATGTTATGTCACCGACCGTAGACATTAAACATTCAACCCGAGTCAAGCCATCTCCAGCTGCCTATTTACAAGAATTCTCGGCCTAAGAGGCCGATGTATTTCAAACAGAACCACAATGCCTTTCTCCAAGGTACCACACATCTAGCACAAAAATGTTCACCGAAGACTACACATGAATTCCAATGATGTTTCAAGATCAAACCATACAAGAAACCACGCATCCCGCGTGCAACGCCGAAAGAGAACAATCCAGTCATGCTCAACAGCTTAAAATCATTAACGAAGATAAGACTGACGCTCACTTAGTGCATATAGAATGAGGACAAGATAGGGGACATGCTCATCGCTAAAAAAACTACACTAAGAGTATTGAAACAGATTCCACTTAATCATACCCGACTACTGTAAGGAAGAATATTCAAACCTAAACAGGTCGACTTCAAGGTGGGAACTCAGCTTCACTGGCGATACATCCATATGTTTTAAACTCGCATGCCTCACAAGCATTAAAACACGATCAACCCATTTCTATAAGGAATTCCAGGAACTGTCTCTTCTACCTGGAAGGACACATTTACTAGATTCGACGCAATGTACTCTCAACCTTAGGAGTGTTCTTGTTTCCAAAGGGATAGAAGATACACTAGCAGAGCACAAACATGCTAGTACAAAAACACCACAAAGAAAGTGAAAACCAAAGGACCACCCATCCGAACAAGGGTGTCATCAGAAAAGAAAGAGTCCAACAAGGGACAATGTCACCCAAACGGCACCTCGCGTCAGAAAAATAACGGTACAAGAAAGGCATTAAAACACTAAGGTTGCTACCAACCACGAGCTAGCCCCTTACGAAGATCAACCATCGACCCCAAAGTTGGGTCCCATGAAACAAGGTCGCTAGGCTCAAAAACCAATCATCAAAACATCAAAAAGTAAATAATGCCAACAGAAAAAACCTCTGGTTCCATTCCAAGGTAACTCAATGAGAATCTAAAAACTATCCCCTTACACTAGGGTCTCAACACACCACCATGGGTTCCATTACCAAGCCATTCACATTTTACCTCGTTTAAACATTAACCATTTAAAAGGTTTCTACTACACATCTAGAAAACAGGAAAGTTTCACAAAAAAATCTTTTTATGAACATTAAACATTCATCAGGCATCCCACCTCTATTTAGAAACTGGGAAAAACAAAACCATTTAACCAAAAGGAAGCCTACGAGGGTCCCGTTTTTAACCATCCCGGGTTCTTCAAAAGGAAACACATAAGCAATTAGTCAGTCCCTTTAAAAATTTCAAACACCACCAACAGGGTTATCTCATACAACACTTTTTAACTGACCTACTTGTGTCCAGTTTCACATACACATTCTCCAATTCGTTACAAATTAAAACCAAACAGTTCTTAGATTTAAAACCATTTCAAGACACCTCATGGTCATTTCATCTAACATGGGTTTCCATTTACCAATTCATGAAGCACCCATACACTTCATGGACTAAAAATTCACTCCCCTTTTTATCAAAACCAGATTCTAAATTCAGAATTTAATATTCTCACATACAACAGTCCAGCGACATGGGTGGCCACTTACCAACCTATAGATCACCCATACACTTTATAGTTTGGAATTTGGCACCCCTTTTAAATAAAAAACAAATTACTTTATCATTTTAAACATAGTAGACTTTTCCAAAGGTCCGATTACACGAGTTACCTTTTCCTGCTATAAGGCTCCCATACACCTTACAACTGAAAACTGGCTCCTGTCATAATCAAAACTAATCTATTTTAGCCCATGAAAATATTTACATATCAAAACGTAACTAGCATGTTCTTGTAAGAAGTGAACACAACAGTATGCTATATCATAGAAACATGTTATAACACATAAGAATGGAATATAATCACTTTAGAATATTTTACAGGCAAGCTAAGATGCAACTACATGGCATGGAACAATGCATGGAATGTTAATCCCTTTGTGCCTATAATGATGCATGAAATGCAGTTGCATTGCCATATCACGCCATTGGTAAAATTATAGAAATTTCATAAACCATAAGCAGTAGAAATACAACAATCACTCGATGTGAAATCATATCAACCATAATAGAAAACAACATGAAAGACAATTCCCATCCGTGGCCACTTGGTCATTTCCCGTACGTGAGGTGATCAGTCCCAAACATGGCTATTATCCAAGTGCCGACACTTTCCTAATCTCCCGTCTACCACCACAAAATAGTAAGTAAAAAGAAAATAAACACCTCTAATACCACTTTGTAATGTCCTGGCCTGACTTACCATCCAACCGTTGGCCGGACCGGTGGGTCACATGGCCTCAAGCGCGTCTCCTCGTACGCCAGAGGCTGCTGAGTAGAAGCAAGGGTCTCAGGGGAGGATAGTGGGCAGACTATACCCTCATTTCTGATTACGCAGCGGTATCATCAGAGTAAATGTCATTCACTAGTGGAAGAAGTAATAAATTTAAAGATAGTAGTGATAGAAATGTATAATATCCATTTTATAGAAGGTGGAAAATGCCTGTTTACAATGCCTGCATGTACATATGATGACACATTTATGAAAGAAGGAAACATTACAGCATGCTTTACAATCAATACAAAAATAAAAGATATCAAAGTCAGACGGAGATCCCCTGAGCATCCCAAGCTCCTAATTGTTCCTTTGCTCCCAACTCCACAGGTACAAAAAACACATCGTACAACCTAGGTCCTGCAAGAAAGAAGGTCTACTCCGGTACCCCAGTGCAATGGCGGAATGAGTTAGGAGTGAGATATAAATCTCTGTAGGCCAGCACCACCAGTTTCAAACCCAATCTAGATAGTGTATGATAATTAAACATTGATCATTTATGGAGAATTAAGTAAACAGAATTACATAAGTAAGGTAACACCCATCCACGTTCCCAAGGGAGACCTGACGGTTATACCAGCTTCGGATCATTACCGGTGAAGTAACTTGTTCATGTCACCATATATATATGTGTGTGTGTGTGTGTGTGTGTGTGTGTGTGTGTGTGTGTGTGTGTGTGTGTGTGTATAAAAGCATTTATACAAGAGATGGCGTGGGGTAAGCATGCCTCCCACCCATTTGTAAGAAAAAGTGGGTGTGAGGTCACAGTCTACCCTTAGCCCAAAGCTATAACATAGGGGAGCTCTCACGGTCTACCCCTGGCCCGAATCTATATCATTTAATTAGGGGGATTCTCACGGTCTGCCCCTATCCCGAAGACGTGTCATAGGGGAGCACTCACAATCTACCCCTGGCCTGAAGCTTAATCATTTAATTAGGGGAGATCTCATGGTCTACCCCTAGCCCGAAGTTGTATCATAGAGGAGCTCTCACAGTCTACCCCTGGCCCGAAGCTATTTAATTTAATTAGGGGAGCTCTCATGGTCTGTCCCTAGCCCGAAGTCCTATCATTTGGGAGCTCTCACAGTCTACCCCTGGCCCGAAGCTTAATCATTTAATTATGGGAGCTCTCATGGCCTGCCCCTAGCCCGAAGCCATATCATAGTGGAGCTCTCACAGTCTACCCCTAGCCTGATGCATAATCATTTAATTAGCATAGGTTATTAGGAATACACTTATTATAACATTCATATCAATAAAACATGGCATTTCCATCTCACATTATCACATAATCACATTTCAAGAAAACATGCAGTTAAAATAATAAAAGGGGTTTAGGCTAACTCATCATAGCCAAGCCCTAACCAAACCCTCCAATTTTCCTCACATGGAAAAAGGCTTTCAAGGCATATCCATTAGGAAAATGGAAATATGTCTATGGTACACTACATATGGCATTACCTGGTAGGTTAATATATCTCAAAATAATGGGTGCGCCAAATATAACTCCCCAATATATTGAGTAGTGATTTAGTCTTAAATGATGAAATGAATGAGATAACCTGGTAGGTTAATCTTATATAATAAAATGGGAATCTTTTATTATGAAAAAAGATAATCATAGGTGAACTCCGGTTATGAATATGATGTTCCAAAATAGCTCTTTTATGCTTTATTGGGTTTTTTGGAATTATTTTGATTTCTTGATTTATGAATTTTTTATGAACTTTTAATGGTGAATGGTTGGTCTTTTGAAGAAATAATTTCATGAGGTCACATGCTCCTCATGATATCATTATGGTTTTACTATGATTTCTAATTGTAATCAAATGTTTTCTTTGAGCAATAGTTTATTTTATCATGTGGGTATGTATTATTTATGGGCTCAATGTTTTATTATAGAAAAGGTAAACAATTATTGGTTTTCATGATTTTTATTGAATTAATTGGAATATTTAATTTTTGAGTCCCTTACTAAGATTTTTATTCTCACCTAATGTTTTCAAATTCCATTCACAGGATCTATAGATGCGTATGGCCTATAAAAAGGTCAATAATTAAATAATGGTTTCTTTTCATAAATTAATGAAAAGGTTAGTTGAATAAAATAATTGTGTAAATTTAATAAACTATTTTTACTGGAAAAAATATACACTTCATAGAAGTTCTTTTCATGAACTTGCCCAAGTCAACCCTTAACTGGTCACACGGGCCTCTCTATGACATGTCCTGATAGGCGTTCTAGATTTTCTAGGAAGGATACAAGCACCTTGGTAATCACTAGTGTAGATAAGGGAATTATTTCTCGTAAAGAAAAACATGTTAACAAATAGAAAAACTAAATGGAAAGACCATTTAAAATTTATATAAAATGGAACAAGAACATCATTTATAAAACAAACTTAAAATAAAACTGAACCAAACAACTCATCCGACCAAATATTAAAACAAACTAACTCCACGTGACCCCACAAGTCACTCTTCAATAAAACGATCCTAAGTCAGTCAAGGCGATCGATGTCAAGCTGAAACCTACATAAGGGATGAAAATAAAAAAGAACAATAGGTGTGAGTATTATTACTATGTAGGATAACCTGAAAAAATATTCCTAATGAAATTATAATAAAATAAAAAAAATCAATTTCATGTTTGAAGAAATATATATAAAATTTTGTTTTCTAAACAATGGTCATTTCTATAAAAAAATATAAAATAAAACGTTTTCATGTTTTCATAAGTATTAAATGCTAGTAACCAATTTCAAAGAGTTGAAACTTGAAGATGATAAATGTTTTCAAGAGGTACGCCTTAAAGAATGTATTATTTTAAATAAAAAACACATGATACATACTTTTTCATCCAAACACACTATATACCATGGAAGAACAAAATATATCCAATGATCACTAGTAACTAGAACACCCATAGGCACAAGTTCATTGTGGGCCCCATGTACCTCATATCTTGGTGTAAAAGTAACCATAACAAATATCTTTTCTCAAGCAAGATCCAGTAGTTGGGAACTGATTCTCGCTCAAATTTACCCAAGAGGTGAAGGTAGAACAGTCCTTGTAGTTTAGCTTGTGTTATCGAATCCACAGAGACCTAAGAAGTAACCTATAGAAACGCACATTCTATGGACTGTTTTCGGCTTTGAATTGGCCAACTTGGATTGATTTTAGATGAGTTTAGAGGATATCTAACAGATTTAAGTGAATTCAATTTAAAAAAATGAGTTGATCCTAGGTTATCGCTCAGGGTGGATTGGACGTACTTTATTTTTAATGATTTCAATTTCTTAAATATGAGATGGGTTCATTTAAGTAGATAAGACAACATCATCACTTACTATCTTAATTCATAAACCCTTTAATACTAATCTCCTATACACTTTAAGGATCAATGTTTTGAGCACTTCAATGTAAAGGTTCGTATTAGCACTTGAAGTGTGTGGCCTTAAATTCAACAAGGACGATGGAGTTTAAAAATCATCAAATAAAAATCTCAATTAAAGATGTGATTATACATTGATGAGGTGATAAATAACATCCAATCCAGCCCCTTTATACTCCCTTGGATCAACCCATATGTGGGTTATCCCTCCATTGATTCTACGGTTTCAATGGAAGCGGAAAGTAGACTCATGAGGAAGGAAATGGAGAAGTAAAAAAAACGCAATAAAATAACAATCACTCCACCATTGTGTGATAATATCACAAGGTTTGGTATGAACAAGTTCATACCTTGAACCAAAGGTATCAAAGTGATAAGTATAAGAACATAATAATAAGAGAAGAAGAACTTTTATTAAGAAACAAGGATGAATTAAAACAACTTACATGTGAAGGAAGAACATTACAAAGAGAAATTGGCAGCATAAAATTAAGATCCAAACAAGCTCAAAGATTATCAACTCCTCCACCACAACTTCCTTAAATATTCATTTTGGAAGCCTTGGGTCGAGCCTACAACTGTACAAAGAATCCCACTTGATTATGGTAGGCCTAGGGTGGTGGAAAGTTTGTGGAAAGAAGACTTTTCCACCCTTGACCCGAAATGGAATCCATTTGTCATGCACCAAATAGACGTTCTTGAAAAACCTTCTAGATGGCAGAATTTTGGTGGGCCATACAAGACGTAAATTAAGATACGGGTGTCCCCTAACCGCCGGAAAAATCGCATCCCAAAAGAAGTTATGGTTTTCGATATATGGTTTAATTGGTGGGCTGTTTTTATGGGCCGCAGATCCTGGCCCAGAATTTTATCTCTAACTTGGGCCGCCTTAATGACCACCATGAAATCCGAATTAGCATTATCTCTTGAAGAGTGATTTGTTTCTATACATTTATTCTATAATCCCACGAAATTTGGGATTAATTGGGCCTGTATGTTGGGTCTCATAGTCTCATCAGTGGGCTGGTGTCCAATCTGCCTTCTCTAGAATTGCTTCCATTCATCACAAAATATCCCCATCTTATTCCATAAATTTTCCATTGATCCCTGAATGAGACATGTTCATATTTGAGTGTAGATCAATTTCCAAAAATATGAAATTAAAATATGTATAATCAGATGAATCATTGGTTACTTCAAATTATGTTAAAAAATGTACCACATAATAGTGCATTTTAAGAAGGTATTACAATCATAATGTGAAATGATGTTCAAAGTGTAAAATGCACTAAAATGATGTTTATGAATAATAAATAAATTAATATTATATATATTAACAATGAATATTATCCTCATTTTGTGGATAATCACACCCCCCAACTTGACTTTTTCTAGTCCCGAGCAAAATATATCTCAACAATATGAAATTCGAATTCCCTTTTCAAAAAACATTTTAATACACAATGATCAACAAAAAACCTTATACCAAACAATCATGAAACCCATAAAAATAATTTAATACATGATAGTTTCATAATCAGATCCCAATCCCAAGCCCATTCCATTGTTCAAATTAATTTCCATATTTTATCCAATATCAATTAAGTATGAGGATGTGTTGTGCATCACAATAGACATGGGGGTTCATCTTTATTCAAGGGGGAAATTATGGAAGCCCTAGGTGGAATCACATTTCAATATTAAGATGAGTATTCATTTTTTTTATAATTTTTTTTTGTTTTGACAATTTTTCCATGGTAATTGAATTTGCACTCAAAAGAGTCAACCCATGTAGCGAGACTTTGCCGATGACTCCCAGACTCAAAGACCTTAGGGCACCAAGTGAAGCCCACATACTCGGGCATCATCTCGTGTTAACTCAGCCAAAAACAAATTCAAATTACCAAAAATAGATATAAAATTACTAACTCTGGGCCAGACAACTATGGATTCACGATACCCAAGTGCCGAAATCCGCGCATTAGGTCATTTCATTTCTCTACGCGCAATTTTTTTTAAATTTTTTTTGAATACTCATATTAAACTAAAATGATCACCAAATCTATGCTATTTATTTAGGGGACCCCATGAACTCAAATGAATTCCCCACTATCCAAGGGACGTGCATTGTGATGTTTTTTTTATTTGGATGAAAATATAAACGATGAAATATCACATTGGACAACCACACTTTCCAAAATATATGCTCATGAAATTATACAAGGATTAAAATAAAAATCAGGGCATGCTAAATTATTTGATATTCAGTTTCAAAGTGTGAAATGTGTATTACCATGTTCAAAGTTAAAGGAATTTTTCCTTCCATTTAAACTTTTTTCTTCAAATCATTCATTTTATTCACACAAAATCATTTTTTTTATTTTATCTCCCCCCTAACTTAAAACAACACTGTCCCCAGTGTTTGAAGAAATGAAAATTTAGAAGGAGTAGAGGCAGATAATGGAAGTTAAAAAAGGAAATTTAAACTGAGGATCATGGAATGAAATCACCTGGTGGTTGAAGTTGAAGTTCTTGCAGCTCCAAATTAGTACTTTGATATCTTAGGGGATGTAGGCACCTCCTTGATTGAACATGTATCGCCCAAAATAGTACCTAAACAAAAAGAAGAACAAACCAGACAAAAAAACAACATAATGACTTATTTAATTCCAAGTATCATCATTTTTATGGTTTTTCCTATTTTTCAGTTTTTTTAAGTCAAACTAATGATACATTGTCTTCTTTTACTTTTCTGGGTAAGGTATTACTTAGGGATCACACCACGTGATACAGATGAATACGATGCTCCCCTTTCATACCCATCCATACTCATAATAGAAGAACATGTCAATAGTATTTTATTTATGTATAAAAATGATTAATTAATCCTATTTAAAATATAAAGTTTATTAATACAACAAAATGATAGGAAAATTGAAAACCATGGGTTGCCTCCCATGAACCGCTTTTTTAACGTCGTTATCTCGACTTGAACCCCCCAACTTATCCAATACCAACTTTAAACATTTTAAGGACCACATAGTTCACCACTTCTAAAAGGTTGAGATTGATTATATGTTTAGAATTTGTATCATGCACAAACCTCTGTTCTAAAATGAGTAGGTAAATACAAGGAATATCATAAATGATGGATTCAATTTCTTTTGTAGTATTTTCTAAGACATTATGAATAATCACCACTTTAGTGGTTTCAAGATAAGAAATGGTGACAAATAGAAGTTTTTGGCTATCCCCAATGAATGGAAACTTGAGGGTGGATGGAAATTCCTTTTGTTCAAGTTCAAGTAGGCTAAAAATTTCATACATAGGTTGGGACTTTGAATTGAACTCAGTTTCATTTTCAAAATTGCTCAATAGAATTGGTTCCTTTTGAATAGAAGATTCAACCACAAAATTGGAAAGATTAGTGTTTGGAATGGATATGGACTCAATATTTGTGATTTCTCCCAATGGTTCAATGGTTTGTGTTTTTGAAAATTCATCAATGGAGTTATACTTAGGAGACTCTATCCATGATATCAAATTCTCCTATTTTGAATCCAAAAAGTCAATTTCCTCCTAATTTAAAGACCCTTCTGTAATTAATTGGTCCTTTTCATCTATCCCAATTCCAAAGGTTTGTTCTTCAATAAATTTATGAGAGGTTTGTGAGAAACTAGACACTTCACATAAGGTTTTGGAAGGGAAAGTTTGTGTAGGGTTGGGTTCCTCACAAGATTTAATGCTTTGTAGTTCTAACCTCAATGATGAAACCTCAAAATTCATTATCTCCATTTGTTGACACATTTTTCAAGTAATGGTTGTAGATCAGGATGGATAAGGGGTTGAGACAGATGGTCTATTCCAAGAGGATAACTATATTGTTGGAATTCCATAGGAGGATGGTCAGATTGGATTTGTGGGGATTGAAACTCATTATAGGTTGGAATGTATTGAGGATCATATTCATAAAAACATTGTGGTTCAGTAGGTTGTTGATGATACCACAAGTAGGAATTATGATGATCATTGTACATTATACATGGGGTTGGTTGATCAAAGTAGGGATACGTTTCCCATATTTGGACTTGTTCAAAATTAACATCCATAGGAGTGAGGGGTAAGAAAAGAGAAGTAGGATGAAAAAAAGGATGATAGTGTCCAGGATAACTTACTTAGGTCCCCGGAAACGGCGCCAAAATTTGATTCTCGCTCAAATTTACCCAAGAGATGATAGTAGAACGGTCCTTGTAGTTTATCTTGGGTTATCGAATCCACAGAGACCTAAGAAGTAACCTATAGACACGCACATTCAATGGACTGTTTTCAGCTATGAAGTGGCCAACATGGATTTATTTTAGATGATTTTAGATTATATCGAACATATTTAAGTGAATTCAATTAAAAATAATGAGTTGATACTAGGTTATCGTTCGGGGTGGATTGGATGCATTTTCTTTTTAATGATTTCAATTTCTTAAATTTGAGATGGGTTCATTTAAGGAGATAAAAAAACATCATCACGTACTGGTTTAATGCCTAAACCATTCAATACTAATCATTTATACATTTGAAGGATCAAATTTTTGACCACTTCAAGGTAATGGTTCGTATTAGCACTTGAAGTGTGTGGCCTTAAATTCAACAAGGACGATGGAGTTTAAAAATCATCAAATAAAAATCTCAATTAAAGAAGGGATTATACATTAATGAGGTGATAAATAACATCCAATACAGCCCCTTGCTACTCCCATGGAACAAACCATAAGTGGTTTATCCCTCCATTGATTCTATTGGTTCAATGGAAGTGGAAAGAAGACTCATGAGGGAGGAAATGGAGAAGTAAAAAAACGCAATAAAATAACAATCACTCAATCATTGTGTGATAATCTCACAAGATTTGGTATGAACAAGTTCACAACATGAACCAACGATATTAAAGTGATAAGGAGAAGAAAAGAATAATAATATATGAAAAACTTTTATTAAGAAACAAGGATGAATTAAAACAACTTACATGTGAAGGAAGAACATTACAAAGAGAAATTGGAAGCAAAACATTTAGATGCAAACAAGATCAAAGATTATCAACTACTCTACCACCAATGCCTTAAATAGTAATTTTTGAATCCTTGGGTCGAGCCTCAAACAGTAAAAATCATCACACTTGATTATGGTAGGCCTAGGGTGGTGGAAAGTTTGTGGAAAGAAGACTTTTCCACCCTTGACCAGAAAAGGCATCCAGCTTTTATGCACCGAACAGACGTGCTTGAAACACCTTCTAGATGGAAGATTTTTGGGGGGCCATAGATGACTTAAATTAATATCCAGATGTCCCCTAACATTATGAAAAATATCAGCCCAAAAATATTTATTGTTTTCGAGATATGGTTTATTTGGTGGGATGTTTTTCTGGGCCGCAGAATCTGGACCAGAATTTTATCTATAACTTGGTCTGCCTAAATGACCACCATGAAAGTTGAGTTAGCATTATATCCTGAAGAGTGATTTAGTCCTATACATGTCTTATATTTTCCCACCAAATTTGGGTTTAATTAGGCCTGTATGTCGGGCCCCACAGTCTCATCCGTGGGATGGTGTCCAATCTTCCTTTTCTAGAATTGCTTCCTTTCATCACAAGATATCTCCATCTTATTCCATGAATTCTCCATTGATCCCTGAATGAGACATGTTCATATTAGAGTGTAGATAAATTTCCAAAAATATCAAATTAAAATATGTATAATCAGATGAATCATTGGGTACTTCAAATGATGTTCAAAAATGTACCACATAATAGTGCATTTTAAGAAGGTATTACAATCATAATGTGAAATGATGTTCAATGTTTTAAATTCACTAAAATGGTGTTTATGATTAATAAAGAACATGAATATTATATATATATTAAAAATGAATATTATCCTCATTTAGTGTCTAATCACACCCCCCAACTTGGGTTTTTCTAGTCTTGAGCAAAATATATCTCAACAATATGAAATTCAAATTCCCTTTTCCAAAAACATTTTAATACACAATGATCACCAAAAAACCTAATACCAAACAATCATGAAACCCATAAAAATATTTTAATACAAGATAGTTTCATAAGAGGATCCCAATCTCAAGCCCATTCCTTTGTTCAAATTCATTTCCATATTTCATCCAATATCAATTAAGTACGAGGATGTGTTGTGCATCACAATAGACATTCGGGTTCATCTTTATTAAAGGGGGAAATTACGGAAGTGCTAGGTGGAATAAAATTTCAAAATTAAGATGAGTATTCATTTTTTTTGAATAATTTTTTTTTGTTTTTGCAATTTTTCCATGGTAATTGAAGTTGCACTAAAAAGAGTCAACCCTTGTAGCGAGACTTTGCTGATGACTCCCAGGCTCAAAGACCATAGGGCACCAAGTGAAGCCTATATACTCGGGCATCATCTCAAGTTAACTCAGCCAAAAACAAATTCAAATTACCAAAAATAGAGATAAAATTACAAACTCTGGTCCAGAAAACTATGGAGTCATGATCCCCAAGTGACGAAAGCCACGCATTAGGTCATTTCATTGCTCTACACGCAATTTTTTTTAAATATTTTTTTGAATACTAATATTAAACTAAAATGATCACCAAACCTATGCTATTTATTTAGGGGATCCCATGAACTCAAACTAATACCCCACTATCCAAAGGACGTGCATTGTTATCTTTTCTTTATTTGGATGAAAATATAAACGATGAAATATCACATTGGACAGCCACACTTTCCAAAATCTATGCTCATTAAATTATATAGGGATTAAAATCAGAATCAGGGAATGATAAATTATTTGATATTCAATTTCAAAGTGTGCAATGTGTATTACCATGTTCAAAGTTAAAGGAATTTTTCCTTCAATTTAAACTTTTTTTTTCAAATCATTCATTTTTTTTGACACAAAAGCATTTTTTTTATTTTATCTCCCCCCCAACATAAAACAACACTGTCCCCAGTGTTTGAAGAAATGAAAATTTAGAAGGAGTAGAGGTAGATAAGCGAAGTTCAAAAAGGAAATTGAAATTGAGGATCATGGAATGAAATCACCTGGTGGTTGAAGTTGAAGTTCTTGCTGCTCCAAATTAGTCCTTTGATCTCTTGGGGGATGTAGGCACCTCCTTGATTGAACATGTATCACCCAAAATAGTACCTAAACAAAAAGAAGAACAAAACAGAAAAAACAAACAACACAACGACATATTTAATTCCATGTATCATCATTTTTATGGTTTTTCCTGTTTTTCTGTTTTTTTTAATCAAACTAATGATACATTTTCTTCTTTTAATTTTCTGGGTATGGTATTACTCAGGGATCACACCGCATGACACAGATGAATACAATGCTCCCCTTTCATACCCATCCATAATCATAATAGAATAACAGGTCAATAGTATTTTTTTTAAATATAAAAATGATTAATTAATCCTATTTAAAATATAAAGTTTATTAAAACAACAAAATGATAGGAAAATTGAAAACCATGGGTTGCCTCCCATGCAGCCCTTGTTTAACATCGTTAGCTTGACATGAACCCCCCAACTTATCCAATACCAACTTTCAAAATTTTAAGGACTACATGTTTCACCACTTCTACTAGGTTGAGATTGATTCTATGTTTAGAATTTGTATCATGCACAAACCTCTATTCGAAAATGAGCAGGTAAATCCAAGGAATATCATAAATGATGGATTCAATTTCTTTTGTAGTATTTTCTAAGACATTATGAATAATAACCTCTTTAGTGGTTTCAAGATAAGAAATGGTGACAAATGGATGTTTTTGGATATCCCCAATGAATGGAAACTTGAGGGTGGAGGGAAATTCCTTTTGTTCAAGTTCAGGTAGGCTAAAAAATTCATACATTGGTTGGGACTTTGAATTGAACTCAGTATCTGTCACGACCCGCCCTCGGGGCCCGTGCCGTGACTACCCCATGCCCGCCTTCCATAGGCCAGGGGCTGGCGACTAGCACCAAGGCGTAAATCCCAGTAAAAGGGAAGGCATTGCCTTTGAAAAGTAAACAAACACCACAGAGTAAGCAAGCGGAAAAGTAAACACTAAGTAAAAACAGAGTACAACTGAAAGTGCAGAAAAGTAAATGGTCAAGTATACAAACCCAAACTGAAAGTAAAGTACAACTCGAAAGGGAAAACATCAACTGTAAAGTAAAAGCCGCTACTCCGAGCTGTCCACTGGAAATCCCACCTGAAGTGTGGGTACAGATAGCTCCACTGCTCCTCGGGTCCCGCCGTCCGCTCCGAACACGTCCCGCCCAGTGGTCCACCTCCAGGTACCGTCCTGCTCTGCAAGCCTCAGCCAAGATCAACGCTATCCGTCGTCTGCAACCAACACAACGTAGTGCGGGCATAGCCCGTGCAGGGGTGAGTATAAGCTACTCAGTAGGGACCCCGAGACCCCTGAAGGTCTCCCAAAATCCACAAAGGATAAACCACAAAGGATAGATACAATACGAAGTAAAAACCGACACTGCTTAGGTATATGCCCATACATATACCTAAGTCATCAATTCCAATACGCTCCAACCATTGAGCCCAAGTTCTACTCAGTCCACGCAGGAAAGTATACGTATTCCACACAGGAAAGCAAAACGAAATCAACACAGGATAGCACAACACAATCCACACAGGAAAGAAATAGGATTCATCTCACACAGTTATACTTCTTAGAAAGACGATAAAGATGATCTCTGATCCATCTAAGTCGTCGGACCCACGAAGGATCGATAGATAAATAACCCCCGCAAAAGTCCCACACAGGATCGGGCCCACATAGGACCTGTAGGCGCTGGTTCACACAGGACCGCTGAGCGCAAAGACCCACACAGGATCGGACCCACACAGGATCAGGCCCACACAGGACCTGTAGCACTGATCCACGTAGGATCGCTGAGTGCTGTAGTCATCATCGAATCCACATAGGATCCTTGTACTGTCGTCGTCACAGTCACAGTAGCAGTAGTATTAGCAGTAGCAGTCACAGTCGCAGCCAGCACTAGGGTTCCCGCACACAGCAA
Organism: Viscum album; assembly: GCA_963277665.1. NCBI lineage: Eukaryota > Viridiplantae > Streptophyta > Magnoliopsida > Santalales > Viscaceae > Viscum > Viscum album. Next base: position 1,402,044,815 of record OY728120.1, on the reverse strand, counting down.
GCTCGTTCAGGAGGGTCCGCTCCACAAGCCGAGAGGCTGATACATCAACTGTCACAAAGTCCAGAGTTGATGTATCCAAAAGTTCTTTTATCGTCAACAGGAACTCAACGCAACAGACGGCGCGTCGATCGGACGCCCGGTCTGAGAGTTATTGGCTTTTTCGTCCCAGGGGCACGGTTGGTTTTTAAGGCAAAACCAACCCGACCGTACTCCACCTGTGTCCAAACCTCGAGCGGAGTATGCCAAAAGATCCATCTCACGTAGAGAAACACAACAAAGCTGACGGAACGTCAATCAGACGTCCGTAGCTCAAGATATGAGCGTTTCCGCTCCGAAGGCCCAGTTGGTTTCGTGAACGAACCAACCCGGCCGAACTCAAAGTATTCCGAAACATTGAGTGCGATATACCAAATCGATCGTCTCGATCCAAGGATCGCATCGCCGATGACGGTTCGTCAATTGGAGGTCTGTGTCTCAAGTTATGGCCAAAAGACCGAAGTCGTTTCGAAAACGGGGGGTCCGGGTCCGGGCCGACCCGAACTGTGTCGACCCGGCCCGGCGCGGCGGCGCGGCCTAGGCGCCACTCAGGTGCCACGTGCGGGGGGTAAGGACCCCGCCCCTCTTTGCTGGCGGCGCGGCTGAAAGCCGCGCCTTTGGAGAAACCGGCCCCCCCTCGTGGGGGCCTGCTTTTGAAAAAAATGAAGGGCGCTGCCCCCCCTTGGTGTAACCGCGGCCCCCCCATTATGGGGGGCCGGTTTTGGCCAGCCGGGGGAATTTATTCCCCCGGTCCTTCTCCCTTCCAGCCGGCCCAACATGGCCGGCCGATTCTTCCTCTACGAGACCGGCAAGTCCGGTCCCCCCTTCCGACTTCCGACACCGGTGGCCCGGCTAGCCGCCGGTCCTCTCGTCCCGCCGTGGCCCGGAACCGGCCGCGACCTTCGTCGTTCGGCGCGGTGTGACGGCACTGTGCCCCACCGCCGCGGCCCCGCTCCGGCCGCGGCACCTTCAACTCTCTTCAACGCGGTGCGACGACATCGCGTCCTTGCATTATTTTACAAGGCGGCGCGTCGGCGCCGCGCATTTCTTGTCATATGATCCTGCGCGGCGCGACGGCACCGCGCCTCACCCGTCTCAATTCACAACAAAATCAATATGAAAAGGAGGAGGGGCAGCCATGTTCATACGGTCCGGCCCCCTCACGTTAATTGCTAACAATTGGATAAATTTCACGAAGAAATATTCTCGGGTATAAATCATGATCAAAAGTAATAAATAAACCCCTACCTCGGTTTCAAGTACGATGTTCGTCAATGACCCGCGGAAGACAAACGTCATGGAGGTCGGGTGTCGCGGTAAACGTTCGTCAATTCCGTTGATGAAGAGGTACGTCCGAAGAGGTACGTCGTTGGTGAATCTTCGTAAGCCGACGAAGGAAGTCCATGGAAGAAGCGGCGTTCCCTTTCATTGATACGGAAGGCGTCATCGATCTTCAGAAACAACCGGCTACGAAGAAGAGAGGAGCGGCGTTCTTCGTCAGAGCTTGAATTTTCTTCGTGTTCTTCGTCGATGTTTGAAGAAGAAGAAAGAGCTCTCAAATCCTCTCAAGATGGCTAACCAAAATAAAATAAGCTAAGGCTTATTTTATTTACAAAAATAACAACTTGAATTTCAAAGGTTTGAAATTCAAAACAACCCACCTTAATTAATTAAACCAAGTTGTCAAACATTAATTGAAAAGGGTTAAATGGGAGGTTTTGAGAGAACTTGAGGAGTTGGGGGTCGTGTGGGCCCCACCACACTTAATCCTCCCAAGTGAGGTTAAGTGGTTGTGGGCCCCACCCCTAACTCCCATTGGGAGGTTTTAAAAAAACAACAAGTTAAAATAAAAATTGTATTCTACAAATTTTATTTAACATATTCTAAAACCCAAAAACTAACTCTCAACCCGAAATAAACGCAACCTCGAAAAAGGTCTCCTTAAGCGAATATCGGCGCTGCGAGTTCATCGATGCCCTCAGAATTTGATTCCGAGCACCGGTTCAAAAGATAGAAATTCCCGCTCGTTCGTTCACTTAACATACCCGAGCCAAACATCAGAAATTGATTCCGGGCACTCCGGGGCTCGGAATCAGGTGCCGTCAGAAACTGCGTTCTTGTAAAATTCCAAAGAATATTAAGAAAAAATTTTCCTTTGAATTTTACGGGTCTTTACATTACTCCCATCTCAGGGCTTTATGTCCCCGTAAAGATATATCAAAAACTTGGGAAACAAATGAGGGTACTGAGCACGCATCTGAGCCTCCTGCTCCCAAGTTCTCTCCTGGAGGTTCCCGTGCTGCCATCTGATACACACAAGAGGAATCGATCACCCACGTAGGACCCAATCCTGTCGATCCTCTATCTCCACCCGGACCTCCGTAAAATTTGCCCCATCGTCAATGTAAAGCTCCCCATGGTCAATGTTGTGCGTCGAGTCATGCACGTATCTCCTCAGCTGAGATACATGGAAGACGTCGTGCAACCGGTGCAATTGAGGTGGTAGAGCCAGGCGATAGGCCACCTCGCCAATCCTGTTGAGGACCTGGAAGGGTCCGATGAAGGGAGGAGATAACTTGCCACCTCGGCCAAATCTCCGAATACCACGTCGAGGTGAGACCCGCAAGAAGACGTGGTCGCCATCCTCGAACTCTAGTGGCCTCCGCCTCCTGTCAGCGTATGACTTCTGCCGGCTCGGAGCTGTCCTCATCCGCTCCTGGATGACCTGGACCTTCTCTATCGTGGCCTGGACCATCTCCGGTCCCACAAGTGCTGACTCCCCTGGGTCTGTCCAGCACAAAAGAGATCTACAAGGTCGGCAGTACAATGCCTCGTATGGTGCCATCCCGATGGTGGAGTGGTAGCTGTTGTTGTACGCAAACTCCTCCAAGGGTAGGTGGTCTTCCAAGCTACGACCAAAGTCGAGGACACATGCGCAGAGCATCTCCTTGAGAGTCTGGATGGTCCTCTCCGTCTGACCATCCGTCTGAGGGTGAAAGGCTGTGCTCAGACGTAGCTGCGTCCCGAACGCCTCCTATAACCCCTTCCAAAGCCGGGAATTAAAGCGAGCATCTCGATCAGAGACGATAGATGATGGCACGCCGTGGATCCGCACAATCTCCGGAACGTAGAGGCGTCCCAAGCTCTCCACTGAGCCTTACTCTCTGATGGGTAATAAGTGTTTCGACATGGTCAGTCGGTCAAAAATCACCCAAATGGAGTCGTGACCTTTGGAAGTGCGTGGAAGTCCAGTCACGAAGTACATAGATATGCCATCCCACTTCCACTCTGGGACCTCCAAGGGCTGTACCAAGCCTGCTGGTACCTGATTCTCTGCCTTCACCTGCTGGCAAGTGAGGCATCGAGAAACGAACTCTGCTACAGCCTTCTTCATGCCCGGCCACTAGTGCTGTCGCCTGAGATCCCGGTACATCTTCGCCACTCCAGGATGTACCGCCAAAGGAGAAGTGTGAAACTCTCTCAACACCTCCTCTCGCAAAGAGACTGGTACCATGGTACGTACTCTGAAAAGAATGTCGTGCTCTGCTCCAAGGGAGAAACCATCAGGTGCCTATCCCAAGGATATCTGTGCACGCCGTGTCTCACAGTCAGTGTCTTCATGTTGTGCCTCTCTGACCCGCGGCAGTAGTGGAGGGGTGACTGTGAGAGACTGGAGGAAGGCTGCTCCATCTCTATCCACGAATGATATCTGCAAAGAGGCTAGCTACTCTGTCGCCTCCTCAAGTAGTTGAATGCTCGTCCTCCTACTGAGGGTATCAGCTACTATGTTCCCCTTCCCAGGAGTATAGACTATCTCAAAGTCATAGTCCTGGAGGAACTCGATCCATCGCCGCTGTCTCAGGTTCAGGTCCTTCTGCGAGAAGATATACCTGAGACTCTGATGATCAGAAAAGACTGTAAAGCGCTCGCCCATCAGGTAATGTCGCCATGTCTTCAGAGAAAAGACCACTGCCGCTAACTCCAGGTCAGGGGTAGTGTAGTTCTGCTTATGCGGCCTCAACTGTCGTGATCCATAGGCGATCACTTCCCGCTCCTGCATCAGAACACATCCGAGTCCGGTCCCTGATGCATCGCAGTAGACTTCGTACCCTACTCCCTCCTCAGGCAACCTCAAGATTGGTGCGCTGGTCAATCTCTGTCTCAACTCCTGGAAGCTCTGCTGACATCTGTCTGACCACACGAAGGGTTTTCCCTTCTTCGTCAAAGCTGTGAGTGGTGCCGCAACTCTAGAGAAGTCTGGCACGAATCTCCGATAGTATCCAGCTAGTACCAAGAAACTCCGAACCTCAGCCATGCTCCTGGGTGGCTCCCATGCTAACACAACCTCGATCTTCACAGGATCCACTGCAACTCGCGCCTCAGAGATAACATGTCCCAAGAAGTGGACCTCACGTATCCAGAACTGGCACTTCGAGAGCTTACCATAAAGCTGGTGCTCTCGGAGTGTGTCTAGTACAACTCGCAAGTGATAGGCGTGCTCCTCCTCAGTCGTAGAGTAAATCAGAATGTCGTCGATGAAGACCACAACAACCCGATCAAGGTATGGCTGAAAGATCCTGTTCATGAGAGCCATGAACACTGCTGGAGCATTGGTTACGCTGAAAGTCATAACCAAGAACTCATAGTGGCCATACCGACATCTAAAGGCTGTCTTCTACGCATCCTCATCTCTGACTCTGAGCTGATGATAGCCTGTCCTGAGGTCTAACTTCGAGAACCACCGTGCTCCCTTGAGCTGATCAAAGAGGTCATCAATTCTCAGTAGCGGATACTTGTTCCTCACCTTCACCTGGTTCAGGCGACGATAGTCAACACAAAGTCGCAAGCTCCCATCCGCCTTCTTGGCGAACAATATCGGGGAAGCCCAGGGTGAAACACTGGGTCGGATGAACCCCTTGCCCTGCAAGTCCCCCAACTGTACCCGTAGCTCTCGAAGCTCGGCGGGGGCCATCCGATATGCTGGAGTGGATATCAGGGCTGTCCCGGGGTACAAGTCAATATAAAAGTCTACCTCTCTGCGAGGAGGTATCCCTGAAACGTCGTTGGGAAAAACGTCCGCAAACTGATCCACCACTGCTGGAAAACCAGGACTCTGCACGTCAACTGCTCCAAGGATGAGGCTAGCCAACTGATGAGTAATGGGATATCCTCTCCTCCGATGAAGTCCATCATGTGCTGCAAAGGCTCCCTTCTCGCCGGTGAAGGTGAACCTGCTCCCGTCGGTGCGTACACATCACATCTTGCGCCTAAAACAGTCAATCTGTGCATGGACCGTAGATAACCAATCCATGCCCAAGATGACGTCGTAAGGCCTCGACGCTGCTACAAGAAGATCCCAACCGAAGCTCTCGCCTCCTAGAGTAAGATCACACTGCCGGCACCAGTGCGTAATCGTCGAGTCTGCTCCCGTAGGAGTCTCTAGCCGTAATGATCGAGCCAACGGCTCTGTCGGAATCTCCGAGCTCCGAACAAGGGCAGCGGGTATGAAAGAGTGACTCGCTCCTGTGTCTATAAGTACTGCAGCAAGGGTGGAATAGACATAGATAGTACCTCGAATCATCTCGGGTGCGCCGTGGTCGTAGGCCTCTGCTGCATGGAGATGTTCCTGTCTCTGCCCGCCTGCTCCCTGTGGTCGGGGTGGACCTCCTGGTGGTGGTGGTGGCAGAGCCTCAAAGCGTGGCCCACCACCTACTTCTCGGCCAGCTCCTCTGCCTCGTCTGCCCCCTCCCTACGGACCGCCACGGTCGACCCTCTGCCTCTGCCTCAGTGGTCCCTCAACCGTCTACTGCTCCTCGGCACGGCGGGTCGGGCAGTCACGATCCATGTGGCCCTTCCCGCCGCACGAGTAGCACTGCCTGCCTCTCGAAAGACTGGATCTTTGCTGTGTGCCCCGCACTGTTGAGCCAGTGTCCTGAGTTCGTCTGCCTGAAGGTCTGGTCTGCCTGAACCCCTGAGTCATCCGTCGACTGCCTACTGCAGATGACTCTGCCACGTGCCGCCCTGCGGTGGGTCTTGGCGTTGGTGTAGACTCAGCAAGGAAGCTCTCGATCAAAAGGGCCCACTCCAGTACTCCTGTCTGAGTCGGTATGCTGAGGGAGATCAGTGATGCCCTGATCTCGTGTCTCAATCCCTGCTCGAAGGTCTGGGCCCGGAAGAATGTGTCCCATACCATGTCGGTCAAGTAGCGCAAGAGATCAGTAAATCTCTCTGAGTACTGAGCGACCGTCATGCTGCCCTACCACAGCTGAAGAAGCTCCTGGATGCGCACCGCACGAAGGGTGGCTGGGACGAACTCCGAGCGGAAGAGGCTCTCAAATTCCGTCCAATGTAGATATGCCTCATCGTGCACTTGGAGCATCAAGCTCCACCATCGGCCCGCTGCTGCGTGCTGTAGACTCGTAGTGAGGATCACCATGAGGTCTGCAGGTGTCCTCACTAGCCTAAATACTTGTACCACTGCCTCCAGCTAGTCCTCTGCTGGCTGGGGGTCCGTCTCCCCACGAAACCTGGGTCGTCGCTGGCGCTGAAAATCATGCAGTGTGTTGAGGCGACGTGCATCGTTAGCGGCTGGTACTGGAAGTATCGGTGGCTCGACGGGTAGAGCTACCGCCGGTACCACTGCTGACAGAGGGCCCTGCACCGAGGCCTCATCGCTCGGTGGCCTGTCGTCACACTCGACTCTCGGAACCCTAGCTGGCTGCCGTCGTGGGGCCATCCTGAAAAGGAAACAGGTGCGCCACGGTCAGAACAGTATACCTGGTGAGCTGATATAAAGTAATCACAAAGAAAACTTTGAAACACACACACAATCAATTTTTTCGTGCATTAAGTCGGAAATCAGAAGTCAGGGTCCTGGTGTACGGATACGTCGACCGCCGCACCAACACTAGACTCCCTGGACTGATAACCATAATCAATACGCTAAACATTATTGCTTCTCATAGAAAAGATCAGAGTTCGCGGTAGAACCGAACTCCTCTGATACCAATTTGTCACGACCCGCCCTCGGGGCCTGTGACGTGACTACCCCAAGCCCGCCTTCCATAGTCCAGGGGCTGGCGACTAGCACCAAGGCATAAATCTCAGTAAAAGAGAAGGCATTTCCTTTGAAAAGTAAACAAACACCACAGAGTAAGCAAGCGGAAAAGTAAACACTAAGTAAAAACAGAGTACAACTGAATGTGCGGAAAAGTAAATGGGCCAGTATAAAAACCCAAACTAAAAGTAAAGTACAAATCGAATGGGAAAACAGCAACTGTAAAGTAAAAGCCGCTACTCCGAGCTGTCCACTAGAAATCTCACCTAAAGGGTGGGTACAGATAGCTCCACTGCTCCTCGGGTCCCGCCGTCCGCTCCGAACACGCCCCGCCCAGTGGTCCACCTCCAGGTACCGTCCTGCTCTGCAAGCCTCAGCCAAGATCAACGCTGTCCATCGTCTGCAACCAACACAACGTAGTGCGGGCATAGCCCGTGCAGGTGTGAGTATAAGCTACTCAGTACGGACCCCGAGACCCCTGAAGGTCTCCCAAAATCCACAAAGGATAAACCACAAAGGATAGATACAACACCAAGTAACAACCGACACTGCTTAGGTATATTCCCATACATATACCTAAGTCATCAATTCCAATACGCTCCAACCTCCGAGCCCAAGTAAAACTCAGTCCACACAGGAAAGTATACGTATTCCACACAGGAATGAAAAACGAAATCCACACAGGATAGCACAACACAATCCACACAGGAAAGCAACAGGATTCAGCTCACATAGGTATACTTCTTCGAAAGACGATAAAGATGATCTCTGATCCATCTAAGTCGTCAGACCCACGAAGGATCGATAGGTAACTAACACCTGCAAAATACCCACATAGGATCGGGCCCACATAGGACTTGTAGGCGCTGGTTCACACAGGACCGCTGAGCGCAAAGACCCACATAGGATCGGACCCACATAGGATCGGGCCCACACAGGACCTGTAGCGCTGATCCACGTAGGATCGCTGAGTGATGTAGTCATCGTCGAATCCACACAGGATCTATATACTGTCGTCGTCGCTGTCACAGTAGTAGTAGCAGTAGCAGTAGCAGTCACAGTCGCAGCCAGCACTAGGGTTCCGGCACATAGCAAGCTCGTTCAGGAGGGTCCGCTCCACGAGCCTAGAGGCTGATACATCAACTGTCACAAAGTCCAAAGTTGATGTATCCAAAAGTTCCGTATCGTCAACAGGAACTCAACGCAACAGACGGCGCGTCGATCGGACGCCCGGTCTGAGAGTTATTGGATTTTTCGTCCCAGGGGCCCGGTTGGTTTTTAAGGAAAAACCAACCTGACCGTACTCCACCTGCGTCCAAAACTCGGGCAGAGTACTCCAAAAGATCCGTCGCACTAAGAGAAACACAACAAAGCTGACGACACGTCAATCGGACATCCGTAGCTCAAGACATGAGCGTTTCCGCTCCGAAGGCCCGGTTGGTTTCGTGAACGAACCAACCCGGCCGAACTCAAAATATTCCGAAACTTTGAGTGCGATATACCGAATCGACCATCTCGATCCAAGGATCGCATCGCCGCTTACGGTTCGTCAATCGGAGGTCCGTGGCTCAAGTTATGGCCAAAAGACCGAAGTCGTTTCGAAAACGGGGGGTCCGGGTCCGGGCCGACCCGGCCCGACCCCCCCTTGGTCGGCCCGAATCGGGTCGACCCGAATCGGGTCCGACCTGGCCCGGCCGGCGGCGCGGCATGGCGCTGCAGCGCGGTCCGGCGCGGCGGTGCGGCCCGGCCGGCGGCGGCGCGGCCTGGGCGCCGCTCGGGTGCCACGTGCGGGGGGTAAGGCCCCCACCCCTCTTTGCTAGCGGCGCGGCTGAAAGCCACGCCTTTGGAGAAACCGGGCCCCCCTCGTGGTGGCCTGCTTTTGAAAAAAAATGGGGGGCACTGCCCCCCCTTGGTGTAACCGCGGCCCCCCCATTATGGGGGGCCGGTTTTGGCCAGTTGGGGGAATTTATTCCCCCGGTCCTTCTCCCTTCCGGCCGGCCCAACATGGCCGGCCGGTTCTTCCTCAACGAGACCGGCAAGGTCGGTCCCCCCTTCCGGCTTCCGACACCGGCGGACCGGCTAGCCGCCGGTCCTCTCGTCCCGCCGCGGCCCGGAACCGGCCGCGGCCTTCGTCGTTCGGCACGGTGCGACGACACCGTGCCCCACCGCCACTGCCCCTCTCCAGTCGTGGCGCCTTCAACTCTGTTTGACGCGGCGCGACGGCGCCCCACATTTCTTGTCGTATGATCCTGTGCAGTGCGATGGCACCGCACCTCACCTGTCTCAATTCACAACAAAATCAATATGAAAAGGAGGAGGGTTGGCCGTGTTCGTACGGTCCGGCCCCCTCACGTTAATTGCTAACAATTGGATAAATTTCACGAAGAAATATTCTCGGGTATAAATCATGAACAAAAGTAATAAATAAACCCCTACCTCGGTTTCAAGTACGATGTTCGTCAATGACCCGCGGAAGACAAACGTCGTGGAGGTCGGGCGTCGCGGTAAACGTTCGTCAATTCTGTTGACGAAGAGGTACGTTCGAAGAGGTACATCATTGGTGAATCTTCGTAAGCCGACGAAGGAAGTCTGAGGAGGAAGCGGCGTTCCCTTTCGTTGATACGGAAGGTGTCGTCGATCTTCAGAAACAACTGGCTACGAAGAAGAGAGGAGCGGCGTTCTTCGTCAGAGCATGAATGTTCATCGTGTTCTTCGTCAATGTTTGAAGAAGAAGAAGGAGCTCTCAAATACTCTCAATATGGCTAACCAAAATAAAATAAGCTAAGGCATATTTTATTTACACAAATAATAACTTGAATTTCAAAGGTTTGAAATTCAAAACAACCCACCTTAATTAATTAAACCAAGTTGTCAAACATTAATTGAAAATGGTTAAAGGGTAGGTTTTGAGTCAAGTTGAGGAGTTGGGGTTCGTGTGGGCCCCACCACACTTAATCCTCCCAAGGGAGGTTATGTGGTTGTGGGTCCCACCCCTAACTCCCTTTGGTAGGTTTTAAAAAAACAACAAGTTAAAATAAAAATTGTACTCTACAAGTTTTATTTAACTTATTCTAAAACCCAAAAACTAACTCTCAACCCGAAATAAACGCAACCTCGGAAAAGGTCTCCTTAAGCGAATATCGGCGCTAAGAGTTCATCGGTGCCCTCGGAATTTGATTCCGGGCACCGGTTCAAAAGTTAGAAATTCCCGCTCGTTCGTTCACCGAACGTACCCGAGCAAAACTTCGGAAATTGATTTCGGGCACTCCGGGGCTCGGAATCAGGTGCCGTCAGAAACCGCGTTCTTGTAAAATTCCAAAGAATATTAAGAAAAAATTTTCCCTTGAATTTTACAGGTCTTTACAGTATCATTTTCAAAATTGCTCAACATAATTGGTTCCTTTTGAATAGAATATTCAACCACAAAATTGGAAAGATCAGTGTTTGGAGTGGATATGGACTCAATGTTTGTGATTTCTCCCAATGGATCAACGGTTGGTGTTTTTGAAAATTCATCAATGGATTAATACTTAGGAGACTTAATCCATGATGTCAAATTCTCCTCTTTTGAATCCAAAAAGTCAATTTCCTCTTGATTTAAAGACCCTTCTGTAATTACTTGGTCCATTTCATCTATCCCAATTCCAAAGTTTGGTTCCTCAATAAATTTATGAGAGGTTTGTGGGAAACTAGACACTTCACGTAAGGTTTTGAAAGGGACAGTTTGTGTAGGGATGGGTTCCTCAAAATTTTTAATTCTTTGTAGTTCTAACCTCAATGATGAAACCTCAAAATTCATTTTCTCCATTTTTTGACACAATTTTTCAAGTAATGGTTGTGGATCAGGAAGGATAAGGGGTTGAGACAGATGGTCTATTACAAGAGGATAACTATGTTGTTGGAATTCCATAGGAGGATGGTCAGATTGGATTAGTGGGGATTGAAACTCATTATAGGTTGGAATGTATTGTGGATCATATGCATAAAAACATTTTGGTTCAGTAGGTTGTTGATGATCCCACAAGTAGGAATTATGATGATCATTGTACATCATACATGGGGTTGGGTGATCAAAGTAGGGATACGTTTCCCATGTTTGGACTTGTTAAAAATTAACATCCATATGAGTGAGGGATGAGAAAAGATAAGTAGGATGAAAAAAGGATGATAGTGTCGAGGATAACTTACTTAGGCCCCCGTCAACATCGCCAATATTTGATTCTCGCGCAAATTTACCCAAGAGATGAAGGTAGAACAGTCCTTGTAGTTTATCTTGGGTTATCGAATCCACAAAGACCTAAGAAGTAACCTAGAGACACGCCCATTCTATGGACTATTTTCAGCTATGAAGTGGCCAACATGGATTGATTCTAGATGATTTTAGAGGATATATAACAGATTTAAGTGAATTCAATTTAAAAGAATGTGTCGATCCTAGGTTATCGCTCGGCGTGGATTGCACGTATTTTATTTTTAATGATTTCAATTTCTTAAATTTGAGATGGGTTCATTTAAGGAGATAAAACAACATCATCACTTTCTGGTTTAATGCCTACACCCTTTAATACTAATCACCTATACACTTGAAGGATCAATGTTTTGAGCACCTCAATGTAAAGGTTCGTATTAGCACTTGAAGTGTGTATCCTTAAATTCAATAAGGACGATGGAGTTTAAAAATCATCAAATAGAAATCTTAATTAAAGAAGTGATTATACATTAATGAGGTGATAAATAACATCCAATACAGCCTATTTTTACTCCCTTGGATCAACCCATAAGTGGGTTATCCCTCCGTTGATTCTATGGTTTCAATGGAAGCGGAAAGTAGACTAATGAGGGAGGAAATTGAGAAGTAAAAAAACGAAATAAAATAACAATCACTCCACTGTTGTGTGATAATATCACAAGGTTTGGTATGAACAAGTTCACATCATGAACCAAAAGTATCAAAGTGATAAGGAGAAGAACAGAATAATAAGTGATGAATAACTTTTGTTAAGAAACAAGGATGAATTAAAACAACTTACATGTGAAGGAAGAACATTACAAAGAGAAATTGGAAGCATAAATTAAGATGCAAACAAGCTCAAAGATTATCAAATCCTCACCACCGCTGCCTTACATAGTCATTTTGGAAGCCTTGGGTCGAGCCTCCAACATTAAAAAGCATCCCACTTGATTATGGTAGGCCTAGGGTGGTGGAATGTTTGTGGAAAGAAGACTATTCCACCCTTGACCCGAAAAGGCATCCAGCTTTCATGCACCGAACAGACATTCTTGAAAGACCTTCTAGATGGAAGAATTTTGGTGGTCCATAGAAGACATAAATTAATCTCCTGATGTCCCCTAATAGCCCATAAAATCACATCCCAAAAATAGTTATGGTTTTCGAGATATGGTTTAATTGGTGGGCTGTTTTTCTGGGCCGCAGAATCTAGTCCAAAATTTAATCTCTAACTTGGGCCGCCTAAATGACCACCATGAAGCCGAATTAGCATTAGATCCTGAAGATTTATTTGTTAATGTACATGTCTTTTATCGTCCCACAAAATTTGGGATTATTTAGGCCTGTATGTTGGGCCCCACAGTCTCATCAGTGGGCTGGTGTCCAATATGCCTTTTCTATAATTGCTTCCTTTCATCACAAAATATCCCCATCTTATTACATGAATTCTCCATTGATCCCTGAATGAGACATGTTCATATTGGAGTGTAGATAAATTTTCAAAAATATCAAATTAAAATATGTATAATTAGATGTAACATTGGGTACTTCAAATGATGTTCAAAAATGTACCACATAATAGTGCATTTTAAGAAGGTATTACAATCATAATGTGAAATGATGTTCATAGTGTAAAATGTACTAAAATGGTGTTTATTAATAATAAAGAACATGAATATTATATATATTAACAATGAATATTATCCTAATTTAGTGGCTAATCACACCCCCAACTTGAGTTTTGCTAGTCCCGAGAAAAATATATCTCAACAATATGAAATTCGAAATTCCTTTTCCAAAAACATTTTAATACACAATGATCAACAAAAAACCTTATACCAAACAATCATGAAACCCATAAAAATATTTTAATACAAGATATTTTCATAAGCATATCCCAATCCCAAGCTCATTCCTTTGTTCAAATTCATTGCCATATTTCATCCAATATCAATTAAGTATGAGGATGTGTTGTGCATCACAATAGACATGGGGGTTCATCTTTATTCAAGGGGGAAGTTACAGAAGCGCTAGGTGGAATCACATTTCAATATTAAGATGAGTATTCATTTTTTTTTTGTATAATTTTTTTGTTTTGTTTTTTTTTTCAATTTTTCCATGGTAGTCGAATTTGCACTCAAAAGAGTCAACCCCTGTAGCGAGACCTTGTCGATGACTCCCAGGCTTAAAGACCTTAGGGAACCAAGTGAAGCCCACATACTCGGGCATCATCTCGAGTTAACTCAGCCCAAAACAAATTAAAATTACCAAAAATAGAGATAACATTACTAACTCTGTGCCAGAAAACTACGGAGTCACGATCCCCAAGTGCCGAAAGGCACGCATTAGGTCATTTCATTGCTCTATGCACAATTTTTTTTAATATTTTTTTTAATACTTATATTAAACTAAAATGATCACCAAACCTATGATATTTATTTAGGGGACCCCATGAACTCTAACTAATACCCACTATCAAAGGGACTTGCATTGTGATCTTTTTTTTATTTGGATGAAAACATAAACGATGAAATATCATATTGGACATCCACACTTTCCAAAATCTATGATCATGAAATTATACAAGGATTAAAATCAGAATCAGGGCATGCTAAATTATTTGATATTCAGTTTCAAAGTGTGCAATGTGTATTACCATGTTCAAAGTTAATGGAATTTTTCCATCCATTTAAACGTTTTTTTTCAGATCATTCATTTTTTTTACACAAAAGCATTTTTTTTATTTTATCTCCCCCCAACATAAAACAACACTATCCCCAGTGTTTGAAGAAATGAAAATTTAGAAGGAGTAGAGGCAGATAATGGAAGTTCAAAAAGGAAATTGAAACTAAGGATCATGGAATGAAATCACATGGCGGTTGAAGTTGAAGTTCTTGCTGCTCCAAATTAGTCCTTTGATCTGTTGGGGGATGTAGGAACCTCCTTGATTGAACATGTATCACCCAAAATAGTACTTAAACAAAAATAAGAACAAACCAGACAAAAAAAACAACACAACGACTTATTTAATTCCAAGTATCATCATTTTTAGGGTTTTTCCTGTTTTTCTGTTTTTTTAATCAAACTAATGATACATTGTCTTCTTTTAATTTTCTGGGTAAGGTATTACTCCGGGATCACACCGCATGACACGGAGGAATACAATGCTCCCCTTTCATACCCATCCATACTCTTAATAGAAGAACATGTCAATAGTATTTTTTTTAAATATAAAAATGATTAATTAATCCTATTTAAAATATGAAGTTTATTAAAACAACAAAATGATAGGAAAATGGAAAACCATGGGTTTCCTCCCATGCAACGCTTTTTTAACGTCGTTAGCTAGACTTGAACCCCCCAACTTATCCAATACCAACTTTCAACATTTTAAGGACCACATGTTTCACCACTTCTACTAGGTTGATATTGATTCTATTTTCAGAATTTGTATCATGCACAAACCTCTGTTCTAAAATGAGCAGGTAAATACAAGGAAAATAATAAATGATGGATTCAATTTCTTTTGTAGTATTTTCTAAGACATTATGAATAATCACCTCTATAGTGGTTTCAAGATAAAAAATGGTGACAAATGGATGTTTTTTGCTATCCCCAATGAATGGAAACTTGAGGGTGGATGGAAATTCCTTTTGTTCAAGTTCAGGTAGTCTAAAACATTCATACATAGGTTGGGACTTTGAATCGAACTCAGTTTCATTTTCAAAATTGCTCAACAAAATTGGTTCCTTTTGAATAGAATATTCAAACACAAAATTGGGAAGATCAGTGTTTGGAATGGATATGGACTCAATGTTTGTGATTTATCCCAATGGTTCAATGGTTGGTGTTTTTGAAAATTCATCAATGCAGTTATACTTAGGAGACTCAATCCATGATGTCAAATTCTCCTATTTTGAATCCAAAAAGTCAATTTCCTCCTGATTTAAAGACACTTCTGTAATTACTTGGTCATTTTCATCTATCCCAATTCCAACGGTTGGTTCTTCAATAAATTTATGAGAGGTTTGTGGGAAACTAGACACTTCACATAAGGTTTTGGAAGGGACAGTTTGTGTAGGGATGGGTTCCTCACAAGTTTTAATGCTTTGTAGTTCTAACCTCAATGATGAAACCTCAAAATTCATTATCTCCATTTGTTGACACAATTTTTCAAGTAATGGTTGTGGATCATGATGGATAAGGGGTTGAGACAGATGATCAATTCTAAGAGGATAACTATGTTGTTGGAATTCCATAGGAGGATGGTCAGATTGGATTTGTGTGGATTGAAACTCATTATAGGTTGGAATGTATTGTGGATCATATGCATAAAAACATTGTGGTTCAGTATGTTGTTGATGATCCCACAAGTAGGAATTAGGATGATCATTGTACATTATAAATGGGGTTGGGTGATCAAAGTAGGGATATGTTTCCCATGTTTGGACTTGTTCAACATTAACATCCATAGGAGTGAGGGGTGGGAAAAGAGAAGTAGGAGGAAAAAAAGGATGATAGTGTCGAGGATAACTTACATAGGTCCCTGGAAACGGCACCAAAATTTGTTTCTCGCTCAAATTTACCCAAGAGATGAAGGTAGAACGGTCCTTGTAGTTTAGCTTGGGTTATCTAATCCACAGAGACGTAAGAAGTAACTTATAGACACGCACATTCTATGGACTGTTTTTGGCTATGAAGTGTCCAACTTGGATTGATTTTAGATGAGTTTAGAGGATATCTTACAGATTTAAGTGAATTCAATTTAAAAGAATGAGTTGATCCAAGGTTATCGCTCGGGGTGGATTGGACTTATTTTCTTTTTAATGATTTCAATTTCTTAAATTTGAGATGGGTTCATTTAAGGAGATAAAACAACATCATCACTTACGGGTTTAATTCCTACACCCTTTTATACTAATCACCTATACACATGAAGGATCAAAGTTTTGAGCACTTCAAGGTAAAGGTTCGTATTAGCACTTGAAGTGTGTGGCCTTAAATTCAACAAGGATGATGGAGTTTAAAAATCATCAAATAAAAATCTCAAATAAAGAAGTGATTATACATTAATGAGATGATAAATAACATCAAATCCAGACCCTTTCTACTCCCTTGGAGAAACCCATATGGGGGTTAGACCTCCATTGATTCTATGGTTTCAATGGAAGCGGAAAGTAGACTCAGGAGGGAGGAAATAGAGCAGTAAAAAATGAAATAAAGTAACAATCACTCCATCGTTGTGTGATAATCTCACAAGGGTTGGTATGAACAAGTTCACACATTGAACCAACGGTATAAAAGTGATAAGGAGAAGAACATAATAATAAGAGAAGAAGAACTTTTATTAAGAAACAAGGATGAATTAAAACAACTTACATGTGAAGGAAGAACATTACAAAGAGAAATCGGCAGCATAAATTAAGATGCAAACAAGCTCAAATATTATCAACTCCTCCACCACCACTACCTTAAATAGGAATTTTGGAAGCCTTGGGTCGAGCCTCCAACAGTACAAAGAATCCCACTTGATTATGGTAGGCATAGGGTGGTGGAAAGTTTGTGGAATGAAGACTTTTCCACCCTTGACCAGAAAAGGCATCCAGCTTTTAGGCACCGAACAGACGTGCTTGAAACACCTTCTAGATGGTAGAATTTTGGTGGTCCATAAAAGACTAAAATTAATCTCCTGATGTCCCCTAACAGTATGAAAATTATTATCCCAAAAAGAGATATGGATTTCGATATATGGTTTAATTGGTGGGCGGTTTTTCTGGGCCACAGAATCTGGCCCAGAATTTTATCTCTAACGTGGGACGCCTAAATGACCACCATGAAAGCCGACTTAGCATTATCTCCTGAAGAGTAATTTGTTCCTATACATGGCTTCTAGCATCCAATGAAATTTGGGATTAATTGGGCCTATATGTGGGGCCCCACAGTCTCATCAGTGGGATGGTGTCCAATCTGGCTTCTCTAGAATTGCTTCCTTTCATCACAAAATATCCCCATCTTATTCCATGAATTATCCATTGATCCCTGAATGAGACATGTTCCTATTGGAGTGTAGATAAATTTAAAAAAAATATCAAATTAAAATATGTATAATCAGATGAATCATTGGGTACTTCAAATGATGTTCAAAAATGTACCACATAATAGTGCATTTTAAGAAGGTATTACAATCATAATGTGAAATGATGTTCAAAGTGTAAAATGCACTAAAATGGTGTTTATGAATAATAAAGAACATGAAGATGTTATCTATTAACAATGAATATTATCCTCATTTAGTGGCTAATCAGGAACAAAACCCCTAACCAAGTAGTCCCAGGTTTCATTATCATAGTTTATTTAGTGTTTTCATTATAAAAATTGCTACATGAAATAGGGATAAAACCACACTTGATCGCTAGGATACTTGTACATGTCCGCCCACCTAGATACCTGGGTTTCCATATTTGTGATCAATAAAGTTCCCCATGTTATAAAATAAAATATTCACATTAAAATTCCTTTTCCAAATAATACACACACCTGGAATCCCACAAACATGTTTCACACTTCTTTCATAGGTCAATAAACCACTTAAAATTTTAATAAAACAATTTCAAGAAGTATAATGAGAATTTTCACATAAAATCAATTAAAATTACCTTTTACGGAAAAATTATGACAAATACGATTTAATACCAGATTTGGAATCCCCCACACCATTTATGAAGTCAGTTTAATGAATCATTAAATGACCCCACAAGGTGAAACATGGGACACAAATGAAAATCCTTTTCTTAAGAAAAATGAAAAATGAGCCCTTAAGAATTTTACCAAACCAATGTATAAAAATGGTATAAATTTCAACTTTAATAAATATGTGTACACAAAACCTTATAAGAAAAAAAATATTTACACAAACAATTTAAAACATTTAGGTTACACATTCAAAGCTCAACCATTTTAATAAAAATGTCAGGGCCACTTACCCGCAACTCATGCCAAAACATGTCAAAAAAATACCCATCTATTTATAAAATAAAAACCACTTTGGAATTTCCTAAAAGGACCCAAAAATATCACTTTTCATGTTTACCACAATTTAATAAATTCAAAAAAGTCATTTTATATCACATTTAGCACAACAAATCCAACCGGGCACTTTTCTGAAAACAAGGCATGCAACATTTAGCAAAACAACTTCCCCTTAACACCCAAAGGGGTAAAACACAAATTTTCATGAAACAAATTTAAATTAGTAGATAAAATAGGTCCTAATAATCACAATCTTTAATCCAAAACTTGTAGGACATTTATATGAACATGCAGCGTGCACTTTTATAATGAAACTACTACATTTTACACAAAAATAAGGCATAAATAAACATTTTTCACACCAAATAGATCATCCAAAGATTAAAAATAAATTCTAAAAATGTATAAAAGGTAATAAATGAATTAAAAAGATGAAACATAAATAATTAAGTCATTTTCTTAGGAGAAGCTACCTAAAAACCATAGAATAATGGAGACGCACACTTGAAAGAACCCATCACGGGTTCCAAAACCCTAGATCTAGGAAGACTATCCCTAAACGAACAAAAAAACAAATAAAAATACTGGTAAAAAATACTCCTAGGTCAATAATGTAAATTTGAGAAGTGAAATACAATAAAAATGAATGAAGATGGAATTGAGAAGAGAAATGAGAAAGATTTGATGAAGAAATTAAGAATAATTACTAACCTTTTGTGAGAAATCACCCAAAATGGACCAAAGGACAGAGAACGAAGGGGGAGACGACCCTATTCGATATTAAACTTTTAGGGATCCATTATGGAGGTGTAATAACACAATTACAATTTTTAGAATGAATTTTATTAAGCTAGTGATTTGCTGCATGGTTTTGCTGAACAATTTTCTAAACCGTGTGCAAACCGTGAAAGGGCTACTGGAAAAATTATGAAACATACATGTTTAAGTTCCATAGTTTAGGAAAAACCATGAGCAAACCATGAAACCTCAAAATTTTTCCAAAAACCCTCCAATGAAACACCACAAACTTGTGAAAATGCACCCAATAATCCATGAATGATTTAAACACAATATACTGACACTGTAGGTGTCACAAACTCACCACCATGTCACTTTTTCCAAACCAGAACCAATGATCAACCAAGAGGGAAAGAATATACAATAAAAACTCTTAAAAACTCACTAGTCATCACATATAGAAACTAAGAAAAGACCGAGATCCCAAAAAAACAAGATCAAAACCCAGACATGAAGAACCAACTGTGAAAATTCTCCCAACCATTAACACTTTTCGTCCCCGGAAAGCCATACAAATTCATATAGATTTTTAAAAACCTTAGTATTCTATATTAACATTATCCAACAACATATCCTTGAACATTTTTTTCACAAAAAATAAAACATAATCTTTTTTCTCAAAAAAAACACTTCACAACTACTACTGGGGAATCAATGGAAGGATCCAACCATTAAACTTATAACCAAAATAAGAAACAGATAGTTGGGACTTCTCCCAAAGATTCCAATGATCACCCAAACTTAAGGTCACTCACATAAGTAAACAATTTCATGGGAGGTCATAAGAGACTCCCCACTATTACAAAAGGACTTCCACTTGAAAAATTCTTAATAGGAAAATCCACGAGACCCGTATTGGGTCTCCCTTCCATTAAGAACCAATGATACAATGTTAATTTGAAATGATGTAGAATCAGGCCTCTCCCACACAGGCCCACCAAAACATCCCCTCACCAACCAACCAACCCAAGATAAGAGGAACACAACATGAACATTTAAACCACCCACTCCCAAATGGATGGGACAAGAACTAGGCCAATACGTACTACACATATTAAAAAACCATTCCCCTCAGGGTGGGGAGGGAAATGTCCCAATTCTTGGAACATTGAAACCACAACCCAAAAATTCCAACATTAAACTCCTATTAATTTATAAAATTGAGACTACACCTGAATCAAGTGGGTGGTCCACCCATGGACACTGATCGAAAACCTACAATTAAGATTTCATATTCACAATACATTGTGTAAAGGGTAAGTCCACAATGATATTTGAAATTAGGGGGCATCTTTCATTGATATAGGACCTATAATAGGAATATTGATGTTGCCTCACCGCAATGGTTAAGGCAAAAACTTAACTAGAATAATCAAACCTTTGGGATTCCTAACTATACGGCAGCTTCACTCCAGGACATATGGCTAGAGCTCTAATGTGTGAACCATCTACTTCCCCACAGTTAAGATAAATTAATCCCAAACTAGAACCTCTTCTTCTAGTTCCACATGAATCCACAAAAACCATAAAAGTTGAAAAAAAGGATAAAAGAACCCAGTGGAACTCACTTCCTCAAACAACATACATTTACCCAAACAAGGGATAATGATACACACCACCATTCTCCCTCACCCCGAATAAAGTGTATAATGAACAAGTAACATGGTGAAACACACCAAAAATCACTGAAAACATCCTCTATAGTCAATATAATTCTCATCATAGAAAAAACACTTAAAATCAAACAAAACAAATCTCTATACTCCAATGAATAGGATGAGGCATTATTATATGTGGTGGATTTAACATTTGAAATGGACCCTTAGGTTGATCGACTAGAAATATTTCCAATGAAGAGATATCCCTAGCCACATCACAACATCCAACAAATAATTAAAGACCCACTAAACATTGATCCAAAAACCAAGACACTAAAAAGATCCTATCTCAAGACACAATAAGAGTATCACATCCAGATCACGATTAATCATACTAAACAAAAGACACTTTGAAGAAATCGAAAAACAATCCACACAACCATTAGATAATAAACCAAAACCACAATTTTTCATCTCCAAACACTTTTTAAAAACAAAATTACTTGTTGTGTTTTCACATTCACCAATGGTGATTCATCAAGTCTAACTCACATATATATTTCAATACCACCCCGAGAACCCATCCCCCATTCCATACCATCCATCCATCCATATATCCATGAAACCATGTGTGTATGTACCCATGAATCCACAAAAGGATAAAAAAACCACATCATTCCAAAAATTACATACCTTCCAAAGGCACACTAACCACCTTGTCAAAAACAATTTTTATATTCCACAAAACAACCCACACTTCATCAAGAAACTTTTTATTAAAAACTCATTATATTTAATTTGATACAACTTTCAATAAAAACATTTTATTCCAGACATCCCTCTCTCATTTTAAAAAATTCAGCAAGCTCTATTTTCATAATTAGATAGACATAGAGACAAATACCATTTTAGGAAAGCACCAACTTCTCAAAACCAATTTCCAAAACCAACTCATCATATTCGAATAGTTTTCAAAATGACAAAACAATCAAATATCAAAAAATATTTCAGATTCACCTTAAAATAATCCATACTTTCAAAACATTTTATTTCAACAAACCAGAATTTTAGATTAGGGAAAATACATTACCATTAAATCATTTTCACTTTATCCCCAAAATTTGTTTCACAAAAAACCATCATTCCAAAACCTTTCTCATATTAAATTTTGAAAACCCATTTTTCCATTTCCAATATCAAACCATTCATTTAAAACCCATTTTCAAAATTCTCACTCAAGTATATAAAAAATAATTTGCAGAATTCATGAATGGTCTAAGAAACATACAAAATAGAACTAGTGTTAGTGGGTGACTTGACCATTTGCTTGGAATCCATATTTCAAACACCCCACTGACACTAAGATCCTTCTTAGGACCATATAATGGTTCCACATGGCTTTCCAGTGCATGTGAGCTCATAGAGACCACTAGTCAAACTCCACTAATTGTATCCCAATCACCAAACAACACCCAAAGATCAAGAAACTATGAAAAATTGACTTCCCATTGAAACTTGAGGATCAGAACGAGAAAGAGTTCATGATTTTCTCCTATAACAACCCCTCAAGTCCCAAAAATTATACTTCATCTAACTTCACCTCCCCAAATAACAATGGGCATTCTGATAATCAAGGTCCACTAAGAGACAACCTGCTCTGAAACCATTTTGTCACAAACCAGTTTGAGTCAACCCTAAACCGGTCACCTGGGTCGCTCTGCCACAATTCCTAAGAGGCATTATCGATCCTCCTAGGTTGGAGACAAACACCTAGGGAATTAGTATATTAGATAAGGGAATTATTTCTCCCAAATATAAAATAGTAAACAATCAATAGAAAGAAATGGATAGCGTAATATACATTTATATAAAATTTAACTGAACATCATTTACACAAAAAAAAAATGGATCCAAATAACATATCCAACAAAATATTACAACCAACTAACTCCATGTGACCCTTCTGGTCATTATCCAAAAAAATGATCCTAATTCACTTAAGCTAATCAAACTCATCCAAAAAATAGCATAAGGGATAAAAGTAGAAAATATTTATAGGTGTGAGTATTAAAACTTGGTACTCCATCCTGATAATCTATTCCCAATGAAAATCCTTTAAAATAAAAGAAACACAAATTTCATGTTTGAAAAAAATTATAAAATTATTATTTACAAACAAGGTTCCATAATATAAAAATTATAAAATAAAATGCTTATAAGTTTTCATAAACAGGAAATGCTCGTAACCAATTTCAAAGAGATGCAACATAAAAATGAAAATAGTTTCCAAGAGGGATTATTTATAGAATGTACAAATTTTAATAAATAACACATGATACAGAGTTTTTCATCGAAACAAACCATATGATGATGGTGAATACAATATATCCAATGTTCACAAGTCAACAGAACACCCCTAGGCACTAGTTCGTTGTGAGCCCTAGGTACCTCTTATATCGGTGTAAATGTAACCATTATAAATATTTGGTCTCCTGTATGAGCCACTAGTATGGAAAAATACCCACAACCTAGTTGTCCAAAACATCATCATCCTAGTTTAGTTAGTGATTTAATCATCAAACTTCCTACTAGAAATCGGGATGAAACCACTACAGATCACTAGATTTATAGTACATATCGACCCACCTAGATACTTGAGTTTACCTATTTATTCTCAATCAAGTTACACATGTTATAAAATAAAATTTCCACATGAAAATTCCTTTTTCCAAATTATACACACACAAAAAATCTCGAAAATATGATTCACATTTCTTTCTGGGATCAATAAACCACTTAAAATTTTCATAAAACAATTTCATGAAGTATAACGAGGCTTGGAACATAAAATCCATTAAAAAATGTTCTTTTAAGGAACAATTCCAACCAATACCATATGAAATAGGATTTTTAATTCCCAAACCATTTAAAAATATCAATTTCATGATTCATCAAATGACCACACATGGTGAAACATGGAATACACATGAGAACCCTTTCTTTAAGAAAATGCCAATTGAGCATTTGAGCATTTTACCAAAACAATGTATAGAAAATTTATAAAATTAAAAATTATAAATATGTTTACACACACAATTATAATCTGGATAAATGTACATAAATTCAATAAAATATTGAGGCTGCACATTCAATTCTCAACCATTTTAATAAAAATTCCAAACGGGCCACTAACCGGAAACTCGTGAAAAAAATGCCAAAAAAATACACACCTCTTTACAATACCAAAAAAACTTTTTAAAATCACAGAAGGACCCAAAATATCACTTTTCATGTTTTCCATACTTTAATAAATTTAAACAAGTAATTTTATATCACATTTAGTACACAAAATCCAACTGGGTACTTTTCCAAAAACTAGGCATTCAACATTTAGCAAAACAACTTCCATTTAGCACCCAAAGGGGAAAAACCAAAATTTACATGACAAAAACATAATAAAACAGTTAAAACAAGTAAGTAATATCATAATAGATATGAGGAAACCATAAAAACATTTATTTGAACCTATAGTGTGCACTTTTATAACAAAACAACTCCATTTTACAGAAAATAAGGCATAAATAACCATTTTGTACCCCAAATAGTTCATCCAAAGGTTGCAAAAAAATACTAGACATGTATATATGGTGAGAAAATATTTAAACCGATAAAAAATAAATAAGAAAGGCATGTTATTGAGAGAACCTACTTCAAAACCATGGTAGAATGGAGACGCACGCCCGAAAACACCTGTTGTAGGTTCCAAAACCCAAGATCTATGATGAACAGATCTTAATGAACAGAAATATCCTAAAAAAATCATGGGAAGACATAAAACTTGGTTGATCATGGATATGGGAGAAGATAAATCCCCGAAAAATAGAATGAGGAAGGAAAATATAAGAGAAAGGAGAATGATTGGATGAAGAAATTAAGAATAACCACAAAAAGTTTGTGTGAATTCACCCAAAAAGAGTCCCAGAAAAAGATAATGATGAGGGTGGAGCCTCCGGTTGAAAGCTAATAGTTAGGAATATATTTTTAAGATGGACTCACTCAAATAAAATCTTTATAATGAGATTAATCAAGACTATAATTGGTTGTATGGTTTTTCTGCATGGTTTTTTAAAACGGGTGAAAACTGTGTGTGGGACACTAGAAGAATTATTCAACTTCCAGGTTTAAGTTTCACGGATTACAAAAACCATTCTCAAACTGTGAGACCCCAAAAATTTTCATAAACCCCCATATGACACCCCTAGTACTAGTGGAAACCCACCAAATGATCGTTGAATGATTTGAAAACAATATAGTGACACCGTAGGTGTCACAAACTCTCCACTATGTCTCTTTCTCCAAAAAAGAACTAAGGATCAACCAATAGTGAAATACTAGATAATGAAAACAATTTGAAACTCAGTAGCCATCACACCCAAAAATCGAGAAAATACCAGGATCCCCAACGAACCAAATCAAAACCCAAACTTGAAAACCGGGTGTGACATTGTCCACATTGTTATATTTTTTTCCCTAATTTAATATGAATCTAATCATAAAATATCCTAGTTATGTAATAAAGGTGATCCCTTAATATTAATCTCATAATTATGGTTTGGTTATTTTTGAGGTTTTTTTGTTTGTATCAGATAAATGATTTATAAAACTATTGGGGGTAGGATGATTAACAAGAGGATATTTTAATAGTTCTACATACCATCTTGGTTTAATATTTCTATGGGTGATCATAATTTTTATGCCATGTATTTTCCTTTAGATGTTTTATTTGATGATATTTTAAGATGGGAGATTTTATTTTTATAGACATTAGTTGGGTTTGAGGAAGAATAAAATACTGAAGTATATGTAACCCTAATGATTATCATGTTATTTACTATGAAGGATATTTGGAAAAACTGTTAATATATTTTTGATAACAAGTATAGATAACATTTATGGTTAATAAAATATTTAATTTTGAGATAAATATGGTTAATTGGGATAATGTAAAATAATATTTTCTAGAATTTTATAAGAGTAAGGTTAATGGAAAACTATTTCTAGTGTGTTAATTTATTAGAGAAAAAAATATTATGCAATATTTTGTAAGAAAATATTTTTTATTTTGGATATATGGGGGTTCATATTATTTATAGATATGATTACAATATTTTGGAACATATATTAATAAGGTATATACTTTTATGTTAAGTGACTTTATAATTAATTAATTTTTTTTATCGATAAAATTTAGGTTGGTCATATAAGAATATCTGGGAAAATATTTTTGATCCTCGGGTTTCAATTCTTCCTAAAAAAATTTCAAAAGTGTTTGGGTTTGTGATTTATGAGATGATTTAAACTAAATATGGGTTAATATTGTTGAGTTTTTAGAGATTCAATTTGTATTTATTCATATAATGGTTTATTCATACATTTTATAACCTTTTTGGTTTTGGTAAATGGATAGATATACGAGGAATAACTTATCATACTAATATAGATACTATAATATATTAAAAGTTAATATTAGTTATTCAGGTGTAGCATTCCAAACCCAAATATCGACCTAAATAATGATATTGGTTGTGGTGTTGAAGGACTTTAGTGTGCCTCCCCATATTCCAAAGGCTTTTGACTAGAAGTAAAGGTGTAATAAGGGTAATAGTGGGGAGACTATACCCTTAGATGATGATATAGTAATAGACCGAGAATAAATATATAACATGCAGTGGAAGAAAAGACTCATCTTACTCAAACTAGACCATCCCATGGAGGAATCACCATCAATAATAAAAAATAACAGAAGCAAAAAGAACATCAGTTGTTGAAATGTAAACACATTAACATGCCATTTGTAGAATATAAAGAAGGGGTCACCAATGGCTGAACATAGTATATACATATAGGTACAATGATGATACAATAAAATAAAGATAAAAAAAGAAACTCAAGATGTGGTCAGAACCTCATCGTCCCCTACCATCCATACATGCTAACTCAGCTAGAATCGGGCTCCAAAGCCTAAAATTTGCTAGGATGTAAAATCAAAAGTCTACACGCATCCTATAGGGAATGTGTAGGGTGTGAAAATGAGTTTTAGTAGGGTAACACACATGTTTGAATTACCAACATAATTATTTCAATAGGCGTGTAATATAAAATTAAATAAATGAAAAATCTCAAAAAATTAAATAAATATAGGCTTCTCTCATGCTCAACAGCAACCAAGAAGTGGTCAACATCTTCAGACAACATTGAAATCACTAGAGAAAAGTGGATCCTTGGTCTGTGGACCAAGGTATCCCTTAATGTCAAAAAGATCAGGTGATCCCTCAGGTTCCACCTCCACATAAGTAACCTGACACCTCACGATAACTACACCTTGTGTCCCAAATAAAGTCACCGATGCCCCGAAGGCATGCCCAAGAAAATAGAAACTTGGTCCCTTAGACCCCTAAACAAAATCACAAATTATCTCATTGCCCAATGTATATAGGATAAAAAAATATCATTCCTCAAATAAAATCATTGTCGATTCATAGCACAACATCCCAAGGAATGGTGATCTTCACCCTAAAAAATGGTACATGTACAATAGCCCTAATATGGAGAGACTTTTACCCAATTTATATCTCCAATGTTATCAACTGAAGACTCCTCACCATCCCCTTGGCTTCCTATGGAAAACACCCTCAACCAAATATCTATGTTGCACTACCTAGTGACTTTTCCCTTATGAGTAATCAAAACCACCTCATCACTGGGTCACCCTGTGTGCACATGACTCCAGTCAGTGCTTTGGACATCATGGGTGAGCAACATCACCAAAATCGTACATAATCCAAATTAAACGAACACCTAGTTCCCCTACGACCATGTAGGTCAAATATGATGGCCATTACATCCAATATCATGGCACACACCCTCAACTTGATGGTCTCGCTTCTTCAATCAACTTCCATGAAGCCCAACCAGTGATCACATCTCCCAAGTAACTCATCCCAAGCCCAACCAGACGATCAAATCACCTCAAATGAAACTGGACATCGCAATTTCAAACCTCATGCCAAGCCCTTCATGATTTAATGGTTCTCAGTAGTACATCGCCATAAATATACATTCCTAATTCAATTCAATTTAAATTAAATAAATCAATTAATCAAAAGAAAAACAACCTGACCAAAACTAAAAAAGTGGTCAATGACCTCTTACCAAGTCTCACATGGGAGAACATGGTTTGGGAATGCTGAATCACATCCCATATGTTCATACAATCAATTTGATATCACGAATTAATTTTAAAAATGGTATATCTCAACTACCCAATGGAAATCTAAATTCTTCACCACCAAAACAACCTCAAAAAAATTTAGGTATACACAAACTACCTTAGAGTCATAGACATAGACACATCTGTTATTATCATCTAACACAAAGTTGTTTGGATGAAATCAGAGTTTCAGTCGAACACCCTAAAAATAGGAAAAACAACTCAAATGGATTTTGTGCTCTATTGGGAGAGATAGAAAAATAAAAGAGGTATGGGAGTGGAGATCCTTACTAATATAGATGAAATTCCACCAAATGATCAACAAATAGAGGTTGGATGAATCGATTTGATAAAAAATTGGAGGATAAAATGGAGGACCCCTTGCTATGCTAATTGAATGAGAGGAGCAGAAGAGGGGAATTAGGTTAACTGATAAAGGGGTATTTTTTGAAATTCATGCATTAAAGGGGTCGCATGGTTATCTTTCATGGTTATCTAAAATATATAGAAACCATGCGAGCTATAGTGTTTAGGTACTTCTTATGTGGCACTACCTGTGCGGCTTGTGCACGGTCTTCCCCAATCGTGCACAAGCTGTGTGAAATCCCTAGGTGAAAACTACATATGTTCTCACAGGATTTTTCACCCCCACAAACATGATCTTCGTAAACTATGATCAGTGAAAAAAGGGGTCATGTGATTTTCTGAGAGAGGCCACACGGTTTTCCCAAACTATTCTCCTTGACAAACATCCTTCAAATATTGGTCTTTGGACCTCTAATGCACCCTAAACCCATTAGAACAACCAATGATTACACTAGACCTCCAAAAATATAAAATCAATGTATTTAAATGGATAACAACCGAAAATAAGGGTTTGATTGTCAAAAAAGAAATTAGAATACTCACTAATTCCAAACAATTCCAAATGGGAAAGGATTTTGACCAGCCCTAAAAACTCGAGATGTTACATCATTCATTAAAAAAAACATATATCATTTAGAATTTAATATTAAATAAAAGTATTAAACAAATAAAACATAACTAAAGGGTAAAATAGTGTAATTCAACCATGAATATTTTCACATATTTTCTAAATTATTAGTAATATAATTTTTAGAAGAAAATAACAGTAAATCTATCATGTTTTATGTGAAACATTTCTCTAAGCATTCATCGTACGCTTCTGAAAATACTACCATTAATACAAGTCCCATTACGGTAAATAAATATTTTATGAATTAATTTTTAAATGATAATTTTCCTTGTCTAAACCTATAAATAAGAGCTATTATCAAAAGTTTATATATAATATATATTTCTGACACTTAGGAATATTTATCTATTATTACTTTAAATATATTTGAACATGTTTGAAATACATTGTTCATAATACATGATATAAAATTATGAGGATACAATTTATTTAGGGTGTGTGACTGTAACACATATATATTTTAGTTTATAATCCTTCTGTTGAATACATTGTTAAATAGAATATACAACCCACAAAACTGAGCACAAACGAACCACAATATTATTGTTTAAATATAACTCTTCTAACCTAGAAATTGTATTATACTATATGAATAGGAGTAACTATATTATGAAATATATATATAAATGATTTTCAGATAATTTTTTCATTATTTCTTATGAAATAAGAACTCAATTTGGAAATATAAGAGTTAGATCATATACGGTTAAAAAATTAAATGCCTAAAAGTGTTGTTTTTCTATAAAGGTATGTTTTCATTATATATTATAGAATTCATTTAAAATATCAATTTACATTATTTATATAATTAAATTTATCAAAAATTTATTGTTCATACATTTATACTAAAGAAAAATCATTCATATATTTTTTTTATCAATTTTTCAAATATAAAGATACAAAAACAATTTGGCAATTTTTTTTTTTCAGAAGACTGTGCTTATGTATGAAATGTATTATTCTCATTATAAAATAATTTAGACACAATTTTTTAATTAATTTATAATATTTATTGATAATATAATAAATAAACTAAATTAAAATTCATGTAATGGTTGTTACTAGGCAAGAAAGAGGAGAAATTCATGTTATGAATCAAGAATAGTTTTTTCCTTAAAATGGTTTGAATCCTTTTATCAAGATGTTAGATTATTTTTGAATTTTAGAAATTATATTTTATAAAATGAAATTCTCTTTTGGATTCATCATAATGAATCTTTATTAAGGTAAATTTTTGGTATTTTTATGAAATGGTTGATTTTTTAGTGAATAGTGAAAAAATATTATTTTTACAAATACAATAAATTTTATGACATGATCATGATGTAATATTGATTTAAAAATTCATAAGACATTTTTCGCAAATAAATATATACTTAAAGAGTAATATAAATAATTTAGAACATTGTTATGAATTGTATAATACCCCTTTTATGTTTTGGATCTTAAGTTGCACTTTTTTATAATAAAAAATTATTCATGGATAATTTCATATATAGAGTGGTGGGAAGGATCCATTTGACTTATTAATAGTTATGTAATATATAATAGCCTTGGATTTTTTAATTTTGACACAAAAATATAGACTTATTAAATAACCAAAACCATGTTTATTTTCTTTAAATATGTATACTTTTATTTTTACACATAAAAGTTCATTTTTTCTGAAAGGAGTTTTTAGAAATTTTGTGTGGTTTTATTATAATAATTTTTTTGAAATTATGGAAATTGAATCTTCGAAAATGGATAATGTATTTAAAATGATAATTTTTAAATTTGTAAATTGTTGGGACCAATTTTTTTGGATGTTTTTTAGTAGATGGAAGAAGTTTTTGTTGAAATTATTATCATTTATTAACAATAAAAGAAATCAATTCACATTGTAAGTATTGAAGAATAGATTAAAATGATTAAAGGTTTCATTGTAATCATATGATCATTAAAAAAATCTTATGAAATCCCATTGGGTTGTAGTGAATATTTCTAGAAGAAATGGTTCATCACATCACCTTGGGTCCAGAAAGAACGTTTCTATCATTATAATAAGTTTTATTAGAGTATAAAAGCCTCCATTAGAAATTTTATAATTATATAATTATATTGGTGCTAACATGAATCATAATTTGTCCATGAAACATGTGATTTAATCCTTATAAAGGAAAGGTGGAGAAAAAGTGATTCAAATCTATTTCAGGTTTGATTAGAAAGAATCAAGATTCTAGGGGGATGAGAAGTCCCAATAGTTTCTAATGTAAGTAAGATGATTCTTTTCTGATCCTTAATTTTTTTGAAGTCATGATTTCAAGAACGAGATTGTCAAAGAAGAAAGTCAATGTTTTGGGGTATTAGTTTAGTAGTGTGAGATCATCAGACACCTAATTTTTTGAAGACTCTTAGGTTCTATTCAAAACATGATATGAAGAAGATGTTGGTTTTTAGTCATCCTAATAATCCACAAGATAAAAATATTCAGAGAATAAATTTGGTGAATTATGGAATTTTTATTACAATAATTAGTAAAATAATGATGTTCTTATTGGTACTAGTCTATCAGATGTGGTATTCCACCGATCAATTAGAGGAAGGAATGTTTGTGGCTGTAGATAAGAATGTCATGTTTCATAGAAACATTTTCACTAATGGATTAATAGATATAATTTTTTAAGTTTTCGAGTGAATGTGTTTCTAGATAGATCATCCATTAAGTTTTCTAAACATAAGAAGAAGAAGAAAGATCATATTCAGTGGTTATTAGATTAGACTGGGTCATCAGGATAGGAAATTATACTGAGATTTCCCGAATGAGGCCTAAGTAGGATAGAATTGTTTTAATAGTTTTCAAGAATTCATATATTTTCAAACTGCAATATTGGATTGAGGTATAAAACTCTAACATCAGACTGAATTTAATTATTTATTCAATAGAAGTTCTTATCTATTATTCAGTAAAAAATTCAATAGTTCTTTTGAAGGTTTTCAAAAATAAAATTTGATAGGGTAGAATGTGACATGTTTTTAAGAAGTTAGAGAATGATTCATAACTTGTTACAAAAACATTCATTATATCATTTCTACTAGAAGAATCACATGCACTATTTTATTGATCATGGTGATATACAACTATTAGGGTATATCATACTCATTTCTATCAACACAAAAAGATTATTTTTTAGTGTATTGTCTTGTATTGAACTATTTTTAATCCATGACAAGGACATACCTACTTGTCTTGAGTAATGAAACTTTCAAATAAGTGTTTTCTTATGGTTGTGTGATTTTTTCCCGAAAATTGATAAATATTTAATAGGTGGTGGTGGTTTTTTTCCAAAGAATGATAACATAAAAGGAAAAGTTATCAATAATTCACCCCTCCCATCTTAGTGATACATTGTCCTTAGATGGACAATATCAATTGGTATTACAGTGAAGGGTTATTTATTTTACACTTTTATGAGGTTTTTAAAAGACAAGTTCTGATGAAGAATATATATTTTGATAAAAGTAAGGGAATTCTAGTATTCATTTTTAAGAACTATCACATTTAGAAGGAAAAAATGTTTCCTTATATTATGTCTCTTGGTTATGATGTTATAGAAGAAACTATAGTTGGATTCACATATATTTATAAAAAATTCCCTCTCACGTATTTGGATAAAACGAATCTTGAGAATGATGGAATAGCTAATAAAATATTACTCTCATCACTTTTTTAAAGTGAATTTATATGATTGAATGGATTTTTCAGTGCCAAACATATCTTGCATAATATGAAGAACATTTATAAAGGAAATAAAAATTTAAAGAAGGAAATATTATAAATATAGTGATTGAAGAATGGGGATCTCAAGATATGTGAATATGAATCAGTTGGTGACTTCTTTACCTTGTTTAATGACATTGTTATCAATATTAGATGCCTTTATGAAAATTTGTATGATTCTACTATTTAATAAATTTCCATGAGAATTATTTATGTCATGTTTTACACCCAAGATTCTCAATTGGATGATAGATATACCAAAACATTATATCTAGATGATTTGTACAGTACTCCCATCATATATGAAATTACAAGGAAGAAGTTATGAAATAAAAAAAAAATTTGATAGAGAAATGTATTTCAATTCTTCCATCAAATTAATTCATAAGAGGATTCTTGAAGAATGAGAAGCTGAAGATTATGATTCTAAAAATTTTGTATATAAAAACATTGATGAATTTTTATCCTTATTTTTTTAAATTTTGAAAATATTTTAAGGAACTATAATGGAAAAAATCTATTAAAATTAATTTATTGAGGATTTTTTGGTCACTTTTCTGAAAATTTCCACCAAATAAATAATAAAGACAATAGTGATGAAGATAATATAAGATAGAGAAGATAGGGGAAGAAAAACTATGATAAGATTAAATATTTTACCAAATAGGGAGGTCAAAAATTCTTTAAATCCATAAGGATATTATTTTCATCTAATGATGATGGAGAATAAGATAGTGAAGATTAATATGAAATGTCTACTATGAATTTTGGAGAGAATAACATCATTTCAATAGAGAAAAATGAAGTGTTCGGAAGAAGAAGTTTTAAAAATTAAGAAACTCTATTACAATTTCATCATAAATAAGAATTGAAGATATATATGAGAATGTTTGGGAGGCTTGAGGAAAAAATCATCAAATTGGAAAATAAATTTTCTTCAAAAATATATAATTAATTTTTTCATTATGAGAATGTTAATCTACTAAAATATATTTAAGAATTGAAGATATATTTTGAGAATGAAAAGAATCAGAGTGAACAACTTGATGTTAAGTTGAAATGAAAAGAATAATAAATAGAAATTTTTCAACAAAAAATTCTAAATCCTATTGTATGGTTAAATGTTTCAATAAAACTATCTCTAATATTGGTGAATATTATAGAATGTGTTAACATAATAAGGATCAGAAGTTACCTTTAGTGTTTAAGAAGATATTTGAAATTGTTTCTAAGTAGAACAAAGCTAGGTAATTAAAATATGTGGCCCAATTCAATGATGTGGAGAACTAAATTTTTTTTAAACATTATGAGTCCAAAAATTTTTCTACAACTTATGTTTATGATAAGGTTGAAAATAAAACTAATCTATAAAAGAAGGTTGCTGAGAAATATGCTCCAAACATCAGATTTTACGGAATTCACTGAGGTAAATTTTATTTCTAAAGATACTCTTAATATTGTGGTGGATTCGTTCATATGGAACATATTTTGTGGTTTAATTACAAACCTTACAATTATTCCACAAATTAAAAAAGGAATAGTTTTATGAGTATTGAATATTCTCAAACGAAAAATTATGATAAGGAAGTTTTGAAGAAAACTAAGAAGTTTTGAGTAAAATTTATAAATAGATTCAAATATTTAGAAACTATTTATGAAAGATGTTAACAACCTAGAAATATTGAACAAGGATGTACTGTTTTTTTATTGACACAACAAAAGGATTATGTCCATTCTTAGAAGATAAATTTGATGTAATATAAAGATAATTAAAAATATCTTGGTGTACATACTACTATCAAATATAAAAATGGTAAAAACACTATATCTTATATATTGGGTGTTAATATCATATAATCAGATAAATAAAATTCTTGATGAATGTGAAAGACTTCAAAAAAAGAACAGTGATATTCGACAATTATGAATCCCTCTAAATCAAAGGTGTTGGATATACTATTATTGAGAAATAAAAATTCATGTCTAGGAAATATTTGTTTATTTATTGGCTAAAACACAAAATTATAGAGGTTTCACAAATTTTTGATTAATGAAAAAAAAATTTATTTTCAGAAAATAAGGGTTTATTATGAAAATAGAGGTTAATGGAAAGATAGTCCGAAGAGTCCAACATAAAAAATGAAACTTTTTCCATGTTGGTGAGGTTTAAAACTAATTTTACTTAAGTATGATAATAGAGAATAAATTTAGGAATAAAATACAGAGAAAAATGTGTACAATAAACTGTATAAATTTATCAATGAGATATCATGTCCATGGCATCCTTGATGGTCTAGAATAAAAGATTTGTGTTACACAATTTTTTAGAAGGAAAGATTACAAAATATGTGCATAATAAAGTTGAAATATATTCCAAACTAAACTTAAACGTATTCATTCATTAATATATGGGTCATTGAGAGAAAAATAAAATCATGAAGATAATTATTTCATTAGTTCCATTAATGAATTTACTCACATTACATGTGTTTTGTATGTGAAACAGAAGTCATATGATCAGAAATTTTTTAAAATTGTTAGTTGAAAATATGAAAATGAATGTGAGTATTTAGTGAAGAAGTTGAGAATAAACAATGGTGGTGAATAGAAAATTGAAGAGTTTGAAATTTATCTTGATAATCTTAGAATTCAACATGATTTCAATACACAATACACTTCTCAACAAAATTGTGTCTCCTAAAAAAATATGTGTTTATTAGAAATGGGAAAAACATGTTACTCAAACATGGTCTTTCTCATTACATTTGGAGGAAATCAGTGAGAACTTTTGTTAATATACAAAAATGACGATTTTATAAAAAATGCTCATATATGACTCTATAAGAAATTTTTTATGATAAAACACCAAGTATGAAACCATTATCTGTTTTCGTGAGTCCATTTATTCTAAAGAAGAAAGATGGAAACCATGTAATGTCTTATCAAAAAGGTTGAAGATTGAATTTTTCCTAAGTATTCTTTAGAAGGAAAATGATATAAATGTCTCAACAAATATATAATAATATTATTTTTCTTTATTGATGTAAAAATTATTGAAACAATTGAAAATTATGATAAAAAAATTAGCACAAGTAAAATGAATAGAATGAATGAATTTTTGTACAAGGTTCTGATATGGATGCATAAAAGTGTAATCACACTCAAGAAGAAGAATCAAACTTGGATGTTTCTATTGATGAAGAATTGTCTTGAAAATCTCATCTTTGGATTAGTAAGAAAGTGGAATCTCAAAACATAATAGGAGATCAACATCACATGTTTCAAACTCGAAGAACATCAAAAGTTATTACACATATTTCATTATATTCAAAAGTTGAGCTAAAATATTTGAATGAAGATTTTGAGCTTCCAGAATGAGTTTGGGTTGTTAATGAAGAGTTGGATCAAATCGATAAAAACAATACTTGGGAACTCATGCCTAGTCCAAATGAAAAAAATGTTATTGATATAAAGTGGGTGTTCGTGTCCATGTTTAATGAAGATGGTGAACTGATAAGAAAAAAAATCAATATTAGTGTGAAATAGTTACTTATAAATTTAATGCATTGATTTTGATGAGACTATATATCTATTGGAACAGTTATAAAAAACAGATTATTTATTTATATTATATAACAATGAAGTTAAAAAATATTCTAATGGATGTGAAATAAACATTTTTCATTGTTGTGCTTGATGAGGATGTTCATATTGAACAACCATGTACCATTGTAGTTGGGAATGATGAAGGTTAGGTGTTTGAATTGAATAAATCCTTATATGTGATAAATCCAGCTCTGAGGGTGTGCTATTCAAAATTTGATACATTATTAAGAAATTTGTGTTTTAATAAAGTAATCCTTGACAATAATATGTACATAAAATAAAGTCATTAATTTCCCCTTGCTGTAATTTTTCTGATGACAATATCTTTACTGGGAATGATAGAGGAACTTGTGAATGATTTGGTGAAGAGATGAAAATGTTGTTCAAGATTTCTATTATGGGTGAAAAGAAATACTTTATTCAGTTATAAATCTCAACAATGAATAAATATATATTTCCTTCCAAATGAAATTATGATAAGGAAATTCTAAAGATGATTTACTTGTAAAATGAAAAACTAGTTTCCACATTTTTTTAGTGGGAACCAAGTTGACAAAAGATGAAGACGGAAAGGAAGTTGACTATAAATAGTTTAGAAATATTGTTGGAATTTTTTTTGAATTTTAATACCTCAATAATAGCCATTGATTCTATTGTTACCTAACATGAATGATTTCAGAGTACTCAAAAAGTTTCATATATATTGGATGGAAAAAAAATTGTGATATTTATCAATAAAATAGAATATTTTGGAATTAGGAATGGTAACTTAAAATGATTCCATTTTTTTGTTATATAGATGTTTATTGGGAAGGATGTGTTAATTATATAAGATCCAAATCCGGTGGTGTTTTCCTTCTAGAAAAAAGTTGTGTTAGTAGGAATACAAAGAAATAAAATTCTTTAAATCTTATCATAGATGAAGATGAGAATATTTTTCCCCCCATGATGCTACCCAAGTTATGCAGATTAATACCTATTTGGAAGACTTAGATGTTGAAGTAAATATTCCCTTGTTCTTGGGTTGTGATAATCAAAGTGTTATCAACCTTACAATGTATTCTTTAAGGCATTTAAATTAGAAACATATTGATACCAAATATCACTTTATAAAAACGAATGTGAAAATAATAAACTCATGATAGAATATGTAACTACAATGGAATAAGTTGTTGACATATTCATAAAATATTTACCAATGGAATACATTTTCCAACTAAGGATGAACAAGGCCATCCAACCTCTCTCATCAAGTTTTAGGCATGTGGACCTTTACCCTGTCTCATTTAGTCATTGTATAGTGCTTTATAGGGATAAAATGTTTCATAAATCTATATATTGATATGTTATAAACCTTTTATAAAATCATGTATACAGGGGAGTTTAGGGTATGTTTTTAATTCATAATGTAATAACGTGAACTATTTTAATAATTTTTTGGATTGGTTGTAAGAATATTTTATTTATATAAAATTTGAATAACTAAAGAAAGACATGTTGAAAGAAGTGAAGAAATGTTTGAAAGATAAAGAAGATTCATGAGTAACTACTTTTAGATAACATGTTTTTTATTTTAATGACATGTGTTTCATACAATGAGTTAGCTCAAATTGGATTAGAATTTTTTTAAAATTAATCCATTATTTTAGGATAAAATATTCACTGATTTAAGAACCTTTGTAGATAATAAAATCTAGAGGGGGATATTTTTTAGGATCAAGTTTGTTGGATGTTATTTTTAGAAGCTAGAAGAAGTTTGTGATGAAACGAGTGCATTTTATTTTCAAGAAAATAAATCAATTCACATTGTATTTTTTGATGATCATATGAAAATAATGAATGTATGTGTCATAGTAATAATTTTGGAAACAAAATTATTAAGAAAGTCCCTAGATTTGTAAAGATGTTTTCTAGGGTAAAATGTTCAAAAAACTCCCCATGGGTCCGAAATAAAATATTCAATAATAATGAGAATTTTAATCGAAGTTCAAAAGTAACCACAATAAATATTATTATGCTTTTATGATCATGGAGTTCTTATAAATCATAAGTTTTCATGGAAACTTATCATGAAATACCTATAAAGGAAATGGAGAGAACAAGTGTAGCAAATTGGATTTAGGTTTGACTGAAAAGAAAGAATAAAATTAAAGGATGGGATGTCATAGTAAATTATAATATAAGTTGGATGATTATTTATAAGTATTAAATTTTCTTACAGTCATGAGTAATTCATGATTACAGGAGGGCTTTTGTGAAATAATAAAATCAATGTTTTACAGTCTTAGTTTATTTATGTGAGATCACAGAATGTAGAATCAATTAAAGGCTTAGAATTTTTTTTTGAAATGTAAGAAGACAAATTTATTGGTTTTCATTAAGACCAATAATCTAGAAGATATAAATATACATAGATATATATTTTTGAATTATATAAGTTTTTATGTACCATAATCATAAAAACAAGGAATTTTTTTGTGGTACTTGTCCATTGGATGTGGTATGCCATCGATCAATTGAATCCATGAATGTTTTTGTATGGATATAATAAAGTGGAGTTTTTTAGGAACTATTTGTGTAGTAAATATATAAAATGATCAATCGGATGAATATAAAAAATATATTCATATATTTTCACAAAACATATGTTGGTTGTCTTTAAATGGGTTAGGAGAAAAGAAATTTATGTTTCATTAACATGTGGTTCAAAAGAGAATGAACAAATATTGTTTTTTTCATGTGTATCAAGAGTAATAGGATAATATTTGGTGATGAAACATTGACCTAAAAGTGACACTAATCCATCAGAGTGATATAGTGAAAAATCCATCGAATGTTGTAATTCATCGAACGTCGTCTGAGGAAGTTGTGAAAAATTTATGAAAAGGAAAAATGTTTACAATGTATTTTCATGGGAAATTGAAGAATGTTTTTAAGTGTTTCCATGGATGTGAATGAATATTTTGATTTTACGAAAGAACTTTTTTTCAGAATGATTTCATTATTTACAAGTGTTCATCATAATTAGGATTCTTCAATTTTTATGTACTAGAAACTGGATCACTAAAATTAGGGTGAACATATTTCATAATCAAAATGAATAAATTGAAATTTCAATTGGAATTTGAATAAATAATGGATAGAAATACTAAAGAAGGATTTAGATTTGAGAAGATTCCTGAAGTTTTGAGAAGATCTGAGAAGAGTTTTTAATCATTAAAGAATTGAAATATAGAGCCAAAGTTATGATGAAATTCAAATTTCCTAAAAGTTGGTTAAGTCGGAAAACATTTCAAATTCCTACCTAATACAGTTTTTGGTGAAGCAATAAAATAAGGAGAGTACATTGTAATTTCTAATGGAATAAAACATTTTTCATGTGTAGATGAAGAGATAAAAATTATAAATATTTATAAAGAAGAGGTTTCTAGATAGATCATTCTAGAGGAAGTTTTTCTGATAGAAGAAGAATAAGAAAGATCATATTTAGTGGCTGTCAGATCGGGATGGGTCATCAGATCAGGAAATCAGACTTGATTTTTGGACTGAGGTTGAAATTGTTCAAAAAAATTTTATTAGTTTTCTGGAAGACTTATATTCTAAACTGAGTAGTCAGACAGATATATTAGACTAGGAAATAATATTTAGAGTCATTATGATGTCTGAAGAACTTCATACCTACTTCTTAGTAGGAAAGAGAATATTTATCTTTGAAATTTATCAGAAAAGAAAGTTGATAAGGAATCACACCAACATTTTTGGACGCATTTTGGAATATTTTATCAAATATTTTACACAAACTAGTGTTACATAATTTTTACTAGAAAAAGCACATGTATTGTTTCATTGATCATAGTGATACACAAGTGTAAGGGTATATACAAACAATTGTTATCTATAAAAAACAATTGTTTTCTATAGGATTGTTTGTTATTATATTGTTTTCGAACCATTCCAAGGATGTTTCTACTCGTTTTGAGTAGTGATCCTTGTAAATACTTTTTTTTCATGTGGGTGTATGATTTTTTTTATTTTCAGAAAAGTGATAAATATTTAAGAAGAGGTGAATGTGGTTTCAAAATAATGAACACATAAAACAAAAAGTTATCACTGATTTTCCACCTCCCCCTCTCAGTGATACATTGATCTAAATTGGGAAATATTATTAATGAGGTTACCTTCAGTTTTAGTCTTAATGAATTGTTACCATATAAAAAAATCACCGTGGTAAGGGTAAAAATGGTTAAATATATAGTTAAACTAATATATAAGGCTAATAATATCTATAAAACTAGTATAAATATGGTTGTAATTTTTTATTTCTACATTAACCTATCTTATTTTCTATAATATTTCATTTTTTAAATATTCCGATGAAAATGTCTTCGTATTATTTTATAGTATTTAATATTTACAACAATGTCACTCCCCTCACTTATTAAAGGGGACCTCCCCTTATCCTTTCTCCATACACTTTGAGAACAATATATTTACTAGAATCTATTAAAATCACTTACCAAATCTCTTAAAAACAAAATATAAGTCATTTTCTCACCAAAAATTATGTTCTAGAGGGCTTGTGGTGTAAACCAAAGGAATATATCAAGGGAAGAGGTATAAGCCTTAATAGTATTATTTGAAGTATATCTATTCTTATAAATCCCTTAAATATATTCTAACCAAACTAACATAATTATATTATAATATTTACTACAATAAAATTTTATTTTGATTATGAAAAAACCTTTTTCCACCTCTTTTCCTTCCAATAGGAAACCAAAAATTCTATCATGTGTATATGTGGAATACCACCTTCACGAATCGACATGTTTCATTTTTCATCAAAACTTCTTGTGGATGTATATAAATATAAATTAAAGAATATATATTATATTTGTCAAATTATTATGTTTATATATAGATAATATAATATCTACAATCTTATTCTAGTTTCTATTGCAAAATGATAATGTCTTTTGTGCGTATATGTGGACAAGCACTGCAATGATGTGATGGGATTCGAATTTCATTTATTCCAAACATAGATGGTCCTAAGAAAAAAATAAATGAACAATTATTATACTTATAATATTATAATTTTTTAAAAAAATTAATCATTTATCCAATTTATTTCCTTTTCATCTATTATAAAAATCAAAATAATGTTCATGTGTCCGTTTGGACTAACGTCTCCATGTAATGACATGTTTCAATTTTCAGATATGATTTGCATGGAAGATTTTAAAAATATATTTAATTTATAAAAATTATAATTCTGGAAAATATATGATTCTATAGATACTTTAATTATAATATTATTGACGACATTCATTGCTAAAAATTTACTTTCTAGGATTATGAACCAAGCAACTTTAAAATGTTCAATGTAAACATAAGCTACATGGTAACTAAATAAAACATGGTAATAAAAGAAATTAATGGAATAATATTGAATGAATTAATATGATAATGGTTTTCAATTAAGGATATAATTAATACTTTTTATTATTTTGGAAAATAAAATATGAATGGGGTGATTTGGGACATGAGGTATGAGATTTC
Source organism: Viscum album (assembly GCA_963277665.1). Taxonomy (NCBI): domain Eukaryota; kingdom Viridiplantae; phylum Streptophyta; class Magnoliopsida; order Santalales; family Viscaceae; genus Viscum; species Viscum album. The sequence goes on along the minus strand of OY728120.1, from coordinate 1,402,002,874 downwards.
TCATCTCAATTTCCTTTTTTTATAGACTATGAAATTTTCCCCACATGTTTTCATTTTTGTGGTGTAAAAAATCTATATGAACTTTTTATACTAATTTAACATAAATTGAAATGTTTTCTAAATCTATGTCATGTTCTCTTATTTATTTTTCTTTTGATTTAAAATATTTCGAAATATTTAAGGGATTTTTCTTTAGTACATTTTTTTAATGTTTATTTTTATACCATATTATTCTAAATGTTTCAAGAATGATATTATTTAAAATATAATGTCTTTATATATATAATTATTACTATTTTAACTTTTTACACCATTTTTGAAAGGAATATTTTTTACATTTTCCATTTGTGCTATTTTGGGCTTTTTACAAAAGTATAAAAGAATGTTTTTGTAAAAATATACAACATGAACACCTTTTCCCACTATCATATAATATATTTGTTATCAATATTAATCTAAAAGTTTTATGGTTTTTCTGTGAATATAGTATTACCATTCGTTAGAGAATTTTTGGTAACTCCCAAACCCATAACCCACTGAATGGTGCCCGATCCAGTGGGTCACATGGCCTTAAGAGCACCTCCCCATATGTTAGAGGATTACAACTAGAAGTGAGGGTATAAGGTGGTGTTTTTGGGAGAATATACCTTTATGATCATAGTAATTCAGTGTTATCACTAATGAATAAAATAATAGGTATCATAAAATAAATCAAATACAACAGATAAACATCCAAAAGGTATTAATAATAAATAATCAAAAAGTAGTGTCATATACAATATGATGATCATGTAATTTCTCTGTGAAATATGGAAGGTAATACATATAAACTTGCATCTAGTAAAATACATTATTTTAAATAAAAATAAATAAAACAACTATCTCTAGCTAGAATCATGATCATTGCTCTGTCATGTACTCCCCTTCTCTTAATTAGTGATCAAGTCAAGCATTGTACATTGAGTGTTTGTCCTGGTCCCTATATGCATCCATGTAGTATTTTTGGGTATCTAATAGAGGTCCAAACATGGTGTGAGATAAAAATTATTATTCCACCACCATTTCTATCTATAACATGTCTAGTGTGGTTAAGATAAATAGAAGTAGTGTGAAATATATCCCAGTTATTACAATAATAGAATGTAAAGTGTCAATATAGATGCGATCATGTACTGACAAACATGGATCCCTATGAACAATATTCACAAACCCATAAGTAAGTTATAACATTAAATTATACATAAGTAGGTTTGATATTGTCCAGTCTAATAACATTAGTCAAACACCCATACAAGGGGAATCTACAAGGAATATAAAAATATCCCCAATGGTAACGTTGTGTAATCAATTTTCATCCCTGAAAAGGGATATATCCAAGTTATAAAATACCAAGGCATCCCATCAACTCCATGGATCATATTAATGTCAAATTGAAAATAAATTTTGTAGAGTCCAAGGAGAATTTCTACTGATCAAATCAAAAGTGATTATAATAATGATGAATCTAAGGGGTAGAAATGCCCTTGGTTTCCTATGGAATCAAGATCATGGGAGTAGAATATGTCGCAAGCATAAATTATGAAAATTGATATAGATCTTTGCAGTATAAATTTCCATGGAATCCTATGGACTCAGAATTTGATGAGAATAAATTTACCAGTCATCCACTACAATAGTCGGGATCTATGGAGTATATGTGTCTATGGAATCAAATAGAATATCGATCTAAGGAGTTCATATGAGGAATCCACTACCCTTATAAATAAATCAATTATTTCATAACCATTTACATTCCATTATTTCATCCAATCCATTTAGTAATATTCATATTTTTCTTTCAAACATTTTAATCAATTTAATATCATGAAATCAAATTTTGAGGGATAAGCTTTTCTTAATCATTCATTAAATTATAATTCAATTCATTTGTTACATTTTCAAATTAATAGGTAAAACATGATTATCTCAATGTTCAAAAATCATTAAATTATCATTAAGTCTCCAACCAAATTAGTGAGGTCACACGCACCCAACATGGTGGTACAATAATGGAAAAATACATAAATTCACCTCAAAGGTAAACCAGATGAGGCAAATGAACTCCAAATGTATAATGTTACTAGTGGGAATCCTAAATAGGTCCCAAAAAAATTATTCAATTAATTATATTAATATTAGTGGAAACTCTAGAATCTGGGGCATGAAAGGAATGGACAACAAGGTATAAAAAACCCCTAAATTTAAGGGAATGGTATAAACCACATACTTTATAATTTTGGTAGAACACTTCTCCAGTATCGACATCTAATTTAATCTAGATTAGGATCAAATGGAACAATGGATTAAAACCCTAGAAATTTGGAATATCATCATCCAGAAAAATAACTCTTTTGAAATGAAGGAAAATGAAAAAGTGTTTAAGATGACTGAAGATCTTATCAGAGTATACTTAATGAGGTGAACAGTGTTTGAATCAGGCATCAAATGAAGAAACCAAAGACAATACTATGATTAGAGTTTTAAAGGGAGGACCCAAATAATATTTATGTGAATTAATAAAAGTAGAATGAATATATTTAGTTTACATGAAAATTTAAGGGAAATGTTTTTCATTTCCCCTAAAATTACTTGGTCGCACGGTTTGGCTACAAGGTTCGGAAAGTATTACACCATCTGTATTCCCCTCACAGCCTATATAGGAAACCAAAACCATTCATGCAAGTAGTTTGGGAAAATGTGCACAAAACATTTCAAAATACACCATCCCATGTAACCCCTCACATTGTCATGGTGCACAGTTAAAAAATGCATGCATCGACCATCCGTTTTTCCTCTTCTAAAATATGTGGCTACTCCCACGCAATAATTATTCCCTAGATTCATGGTTTCTTCAAACCATATGTCCTCGTACTACCCTCCAAAATTCCCCACATGTTTAGTAGTAACATTTTTTATTATGATTCATGGTTTCTACTAACCTTGTGACCTAGGTGTTTCTTCTCCAAAATTCAGGCTCATAGTTCTGAACATGCCCTTGACACCCCCAAAACCCTCACGATCTCATTATACACTCTTATAAGAGAAAAACTAAGGATTTAAACCAAAATTAAAAATATCCATAAATCTAGAAAAGAAACAAGGTTCTTACAATATTCCCCTACCCCAAAATCAATTCTTTCCAAAATTTCTCTTACATGGAAGGTCAAAAATTATTGATGAGTAACTCCATCCACTGAGCATATACGTTAGCCTCCCACTATAAAGTCTCATCTTGTAGACAGTCATGATTCCACCGAAATAGTACTAATGGAACTGACCACCCTCATGGATCTTTTAGTCTCCTACCAACAATACAAATAAGATTATCCATTAGGAAACATATACCAACAACTTAACCACATTTATATGAAGAGTATGGGATAAGTATGAATGAAAATGGCATAGCATAGATAGATGGAATACATCATGCACAACCTGATACATCTATGTTAACTATAACTGATAGGCTATTATCCTGACTCTCTCCATTATCTCAAATGGCCTGACATATAACTGTAAACGTTTACCCTATATCGGAATAAATTTTTGTCCCAACCTCGGTGATATATGTAAAAAATACCCAATCCCATACCTGGATATCTTGAGGTTGTTGATGGAAATTGGTGTAATATTTCAATCTAGATTATGTGGTATCCATCCATTTATAAATCATCTGAACCTATTTCAAATTTTTTGGCACGAGAAATAGTCTGCGCATCCCTACCTCCCCTTTCTCTACCTAACGTAGAGGGGATCAACATAGACTACCATAAACATATCTATAAGGTTCCATCAACATCATTTCCTAATATCTATTATTGTAGGTTAATTCCACTATGGGTATAGGCCTCTCCCAAGAACCCCCACAATCAAGGGTGAATTATTAAATATTTTCCTCTATAACCTTTTTAGTGTTCTTGGATTAGCCATTAGTCTAAGGGTGGTATTTCATGCTCAGAAGCACCTGTGTACTCAATACATCCTACAATCCTTTCAACAAATGAAATTTAAACTTGACATCCCTATTCAATACCACATTATGTGGAACCCCATGAAGGTATATAATATCATGGATATAAAGTTTCCTAAGCTTATCGACTATGAATATATCCCTCATTAGAATGAAATTGGAGACCTTCATGATCCAGTCAACAAAAACTCACACAACATCACTACCTCAAGGAAAAAATGGTATCCCAATCATTAAATCCATTGTAAAATCATACCATTTCCACCCAGGGAGAGATAAATGATCTAAAATCCTAGATGTTCACTGGTGTTCTTACATCACATGAAAATATGTGGAATGCCTCATAAAAATAGCTACCTCACATTTGACACCAAATCAACAATGCTGGCGATACAAGTCAAAATACATATTGGTAACAGCGGGATGTACTTCCCAGGAAGAGGAATTAAACTCCCACATCATATCGTCACATTTCGTTCTAATGGAACCCAAACATGGCGATGAGTATGAATAATTTCATCCTTTACCATGGTTCAATCAGGAGGTGGGTCGTCTCCTACCGCACTCTCCCATATGACTTGGCCCTTAATATCAAATAACTGTCTCATCCTCACTCTTTCGAAAAGAGTGAAATTCACTGATAAGGATGATAGAAAATTCAATCCTTATATATCTTTCACCTCCAATTAAATCGTTTAGAATAAGTCCCTAATAATCCTCTCACTTATGGCCTCCTTAATTTAATGTATCTGAGTCCTCCTACTCAGTGACATAAAAATTGCATTTCCTTTACCTAGCATATAGGAATGTTCAAAGTCAAAACGAATATAGTTATCCAACCCACATCTATTTCCTCATATTTATTTCACACTGTAAAAATTTATACATGAGTATTTTTGGTCCATCTGCACCACAAATCACTACCCCATTAAATAATTCCTCCAAAATCATAAAAAAAATGTACTGAAAAATACTAACTCAAGATCATGATTTATTTAGATCATCTTGTGTGGCATCAACTAATGAGAACTGCATGACACAACTCGGCCCTCCTACATCTGAATTTCTCCTAACCCAATACATGATGCATCCCATAATAAAATGTATCTTATTTTTGAGATCTAGAATAATTAGAACCAGACTAAAGTCAGTCACCCTTTTATATCCGGAAAGTATGTTTTGAAGGATTTTGACCATAAAAATAGAACACCCTTCATAATAAAGACTGTAATAGGTTATTATAATCATGATAAGCCCTGTATGAAATGATTTTAATATTCTTCTTTCCCCATGAAACTCTATATGTTAAATACATCCTTGAGATACTCCTAGGAAAGTACATCCCTCACCTTCTCTATGTCAAATTATATTGTTATCTTTGAGAAAATATGGCCAAAAAGTAAATCTTATCCATACATAAGTATCTCTTTGTGATCTTATCATATAACTCATTCTCTCATTGTGTATGCTGATTGATATCAAGATGTTTGGAATGGTCATGTCAATTCTGGAATACACCAAGATATCTCCCATTAATACCACCACAGAAAATCCAAACATGGATGGAAAACTCAGTTCATCAGCACCATGAAAACAAAAGTCTTGTTCATGAGACTGAATGTCCTAAATAGATACACATATAAACTATACTTACTCTGAAAATTTCTATGAGGTATGTATGTAGGCCAAACGTGCACCTGGTGACAACCCAACCTCAAATCATTTTTTGAGAACATACTAGCTCCTCATTACTGATCAAAAATATCATTAATCCTTGTAAAGGGATACACGCTCTGACTGTAAATGGGTTCTATTTTAGATAATACACACATTGCCTATGGGTTCTATTTATAGTTTCATAAAATGGACTGTTGAACCCCCTAGAGAAGTATGGGTTCATATGAACCCCTATGCTTCAAATTCCTCTAGTTATCCCATGTGATCTTGTAACTCAGTAGTAGTCATCATAATAAGATGAATGGATACTGATGTAATTTATTTAAACAGATCAATAGATAACTCCACATCTTGCTCAAGAGGAAAACCCGAAAAGTAATCTGGAAAACATCCATGAAATAATAAACCACTAGTGGGAACTAAATCAGTATTGTTCCATGATCATCCATATATAAAGTATCAATTTATGATTTCATCCCACATAGTCCATCATTTTTGGATCCATGTCATCTTTATTTTATATCTCATTCACCTTTGGTAATAAAAACCCCACCCTATAGTGATGTATTGGTCACCCTTCATTGATAACAATCAACATGAACATGATAAGAAACTAGCCAGTCCATCCCAAGTGTGACATCCAAAACTATAATCTTGAGGAAAAAAAGATCTCATATAGAGTGAAAATTGCCTATCATAAGGGGTCACTCCCTTCCCTAGAAAACACCCTTCATTCTGATCCTCAACCTGTATCAAAAGCTACAACTCCATCAAGAAATTGATAAATGAGATGAGTTTCTACATTATCTGTATAGAAATAAAACTATGTGATGCACCTATAATGAAAAAAATATAGTATATTTGATGCTACTAATATCATAAATCTCACCATAGAAAGTCTGTAACTTCTCTCCTCTTGTGTAGGTTCAACAAAATATATCTAGCTAGGACTGAGGCCCTTTGAAACAAACTCACTACTTGAACCAAGACCAATCTGTTGTCACGGTAAAACTTGTTCCCAGATACCTCATCCAAGACAAACTCCTCATATAGAAAGACTGGTACTACTCTATATCCAAGGCTGACATGGAGCTATGGACCCCTTTCATTAACCTGGAGTGGGAGTCGATCCCCTTCCACTAACTACTGGAGGGAAGGTCTTATAGAATTGATGAACATTGCCCATCATGCCTCATTCTTGACACTCGACTGGGTCTCCATCACATTCGTTCCTCAAATTTCAATGCCTCCCATGTTAATGGAATAATATAGAACCAACAGCACTAACAAACTTTCTGGTAGTCCACTCATGAGAAGCCTCAGAACGACACTTCCTTCCTACTAAAACTGAACCACATAGTCAAGAGGTTGAACTACTATAATCTGCACCCCAATAATTACTTAGGTCCCATTTAGTAATAATCTTCTGATTCACTATCTCTGAGATAGTTTTCAATTGAAACACATTTACATATAATCAAATGGTATGCCTAATACCATCCTCAAATTGTCTCACCTTCAATGACACATCAACATGAGAAATCGACACAAATTGTTGAAGATTTTTGAAATGTGTTGAAAACTTCTTAATTGTCATTTCACCCTTTTTCATATGAATAAAATCATTTTCCCATAAATCTCTTAGGGCCTATATAAAAAATTCAACACAAAACATAGTTTGGAAATCCATCCAAACCATATCACAATGCATATTATCCAAGTTCAGGACATCCCACAAGTGTGTAGATTCTCACATAAGAATATATATATGATGTAATTCATTTGTTCATTACTTTTTTTCTATTATATTTTTTTATTTTCTTGTAGAAGTGCCTATTTTTTGTTAAATACCCATGTTTTAATACAAAATATTTTTTTTGGATATTTTTTGAGATAATTTATATACAAGTCAATTTACTATTTTAATTATAACTCTCACCCAACTTATCCAAATTGTGTTATTATTTTTTTAGTTTTTATAATTAAATGTATTATAAATCATAAAACTAGACATGGGGTAAATTTATCCCAAAAAAATGGTTGAATATACCACATAAGAAAACACAAATAATATTTCAATGAAAATCGGCCATCCATGATGATAAAATTTTTATGCTCAATCCAAAAGCCCAAATTTTATGAAAGTCTATAATATGTTATGAAATATCCAAACACTTCTTGGATAAAACAATTTAAGTCCCAAACCCAACAAAAGGGGACCAAATGAAGCATTTAATTCCATCCCCTAATTCATTTCTAGAATTAAAAAACCCACCATTCTTATCTTTTGTCCCAATCCAATTGTCCAATTTAGATGATATTTTGGGGTTTGAAAGGCAATATAAATAATCCCAAAATTTTAAAATAAATTATTCATATTTAGAGGAATATTCTTGTCATAAAATTACATTATATTTTGATCATGGAAAAACATGACACAAAATTGGAAAAAATCACATTATTTAGTAAAACATCTATATGTTTGGATGAAAAGTACAATGGACAGAAAATTTGGAGTGTGACATTTCCACATCTTTATCTAAAACATTGAAGAAGAATATGTATCTTGATTCTTCTTTATAAATTTTAAAATTGGTTATAGGTCATGGGTGATAGTTTGGGAATGAAAAACATCCACCACCATTGTCTAAAAATAGATACTCATTATCACATTTAAAGGAGATGACATTTTAGAACTAAAGTAATATATTTGAAATGAATAGATCATTTAAAATGTATTTTTATGACATTAATGAGTCTTGTTTCAATAGTATAGACATATCCTCTACTTTTCTTTGGATTTTTCATTACCATTGTTTTTAATAGAAATCAGGTTTGTTAGTTTTAATTTAAATTAAGTATTAATGCTAGTCTCATCATTATAATCTCTAATTATAATACAACCTCAATTGTGTAATATTAATTTTCATTAAAATTAATTAATTTGAAAATTATTCCCTTATTTCTCTTTCTAATTCAATCAAATGTGTGTTTTTTACATTCTTCACTGTTCATGTGTGTGTTCGGCACACAACACTTATCTTTTCTTATTATTTTTATTCAATATTTAAATCATCATCCTAATCTATATAAATGATATTAAAAAAATATCAATGATTGAATAAATAATTCCTTGATTTGAATCATATTTTTGGGATGTTAAGTAATTGAGATCTTTTTTCCATTAAATATTCTTTAGGTTATGTCAAAAACAAAATCAGGGATTATTCACATGTTTTGTATAACATATGGAATACATGGATTATTGGAATCATAAATAAACTATCATAAACAATAATTTATTGATATTAGAACCCTAGTTGGGTGAATTCTTGGATTAAATCCTCTCAGTTAGTAATTCTGATCAAAATTATCTAGTGAAGTGGGTGATAATTTAATGAAAAATAAACCAAATCTCAAGGATATCATAAGAATAAATAAAAAATAATAAAATCACCCAAACATTTATCAAATTATTAAATAAAAAATCATCCATCATTAAATTTAATTATTCTCTTCTAAAAACCCCCCATTAAAAAGACAAATCATAAAAAATCGACTCAAAAATTTGTACCATCGCCGAGGATTCGAACCGAATACCACTATAAATATTCACAGAGAACCAGATCATTTAATGGTAGACAAGAAACAATTTTATGCAATTAAAATGCACCTGAGTCTTGGTATGAAGAAAATAATATTTCTTAGTTATTTATTTTTGTAAAAAAACATAAGGAAAACCAAAAAAAATTTGAAAAAAAATGAAAATAAAAACACACCTTTATGTAAAAATCATAAACGAAAAATAACATAGAAATTCCTTATATCATCACCCTTTACAAATTTTATGAAATATTTATAGCTTTCAAAAAAACCCATCATATTTTTTTGACCTAGATATTGAGTGAGCTCTTTTATGACTTAGAAAGAACATTATGGATAATTAATTTTCTAAAGACCCATTAATTTCCCATCTTGTTGAACTCGATATTACCAATCCGAAGGAACAAGCCCTTAAATAAATCACTTACACCGATATGAATTACCAACCCCTTTGTATTCAGTATCCAAACTTCATTGATGATTTTGAACTCAAATTAGGTTTCATTAATATTTTACCTCATTTCAACAGGATAACCAGTGATGATACTTATCTTCACCTTACATAGTTCCAAGTGGGTTTCTCTACTATGGTTTATCAAGGGGTATATAAAGAAAAAAACATTGATCTTTCCCATTATCCCAATATTACTTCACCATGTCATATATCTACTACTTCCCTCCTAGTTTTATAACCACATTTAATGAAATAAATTGACCCTTATTAGATTAATTATTTAGTTCTTCTCAAACTGCTTCTATCAAAATGGAAACAAGTGGTACCCTTTAATTCCATAATTAATCACTCTATGAGTACATGGTGTGGTTCAAAAAGCTTGTGGAAACTTTCCCATAGTAAAAAATCCTTGAAAACCTATTGATTAGATATTTTATCAGGTTTTATTTTATATGGAGTAAGAACTCATTGATGTAGAACGTGGCAGTGCTCATATTGAAAAAACTACTATAGCTACATGATATATTGTAATAAACATGTGTAAATTCCATAATCGAGAACTTACTCAAGTAAAACATGTCCAATATAATCAATACATAGATCCCAAAAATATGACTGAGTGGATGATATAACTTAAAAGTCTTTAGAGACAACTGGCGGTGGCTGTCAAATCCCAAACCTCATCTTCTCCACAATCTCAATCTCTTGGACATATAAAAAATTATGGAATATATAGATCAGTAGCTCATACAACCACCACATGTCTACAACTTCAATATGATCCTTCTGATTCTTCTAATCCAATGAACCTTAATGAAACATATTCTCATGGGAACACTAACACCAAATAATTAGGATGGTTTATTAGAAACATCATCAAACCCCACTATAACCCATTTTATTCTACCTATAACCCTCTATTAATTTATAGTAATCCCATATCTCATCCTCTTCAGTTACCTCCTCAAAATCCATACCAATACTAGTATGGTCAAGGTGGTGGTAACTTCCAACAACCATATCCATTTTCACCTAAGCCACAATGAAGCAATCATCCTCTTACTCCTCCTAGATTTCATTATCCTAGGAATCCATCCCAATTACCATCCTAATAAAATATATTTCCCACATACCAAAATCAAGGCAATACTAATTCGGGGCATGCATATTCATCCATGAAATCATGGGAATGTGTTGTAGAATTTAATTCCTCCTTTAAACAGTCTATCCTTAAAAACAATTAAACCTAAATTGATAAACTTATATCCCACCTATTATAGAAACAAAAAACCAATTATTTTCTAATCACATATCATTTAATTCCCAACCCCAAGAGTAATCTATGTGAAATTTCACATTGATTAGGAAAACAAATTTCCATGCCTCATGTTGGATCATCAACTGAACCTTTGAATATTGATATTGAAAATTAAATGAACAGAAATCTAGAAAAACAACTTAAAGCCACTCCCTTAACTCCATTCATTCCTCTAATATAACCATTTAATTTTCCAAACGTTTTCCCTAAGCCAAAGAATCTCTTAGATCCATATTATAAAATGATTGACTTGTTTAGATGTGTGGAAGTGAACATTCCCCTCTTATATGTCATTAAAAAATTCCTATGTATGCAATGATTCTTAAGGAATTTTTAACCCATAAATGACAACTTAGGACCATTGAAAATATTTCAATACAACAATTAATACACATTATGTACAAGGATCTAGGTACCTTTACTGTTTTGTGAAAAATAGGGAGTTACAATTTTGATGACACACTCATAGACCTTGGATACTCAAAAAAATGTCATGTTTAAATCCTTTTATTACAACCATGGTCTATGTACCTTTAACCAAAGATATGTTTTGTAATATATTTATCTAATCGAAGCACTGCTAGTCTTGAAGGAATAATTTAGGATGACCTTCTCCGAGTAAATGATATTATCTTCCAAGGTTTTTTCGATGTCCTTGACATGAAAGGTGAGACAACTTCTTTCCAATATCCTTTAATTATTAGAAGTTCTTTCCTCAAGAAATATATAACCAAAATTTATATCCATATTGGAATATTATCCATTAATTTTTTTGATCAACTGGTAAAGTTCACTATTTTCTAATCCATGAAATACCCATTAGATAATAACTATGTATTCTTTACCAATTCTTCTCAAAGTATCTATAATTGTGTGTTGAACCTCAATCTGTCATGTTTATTAAGTTATAATGATATAAGATTTTGTGAATTATTCATCCTCATTAACCAAGTCATAAATAGATATGTTGATGTTTACATTTCATATGTAAACTCTGTCGATCTAAAAGATTTTGAAAACTATTTGGAATCACATCTCACCTCTGATCTCCAATAATCCAACATAGATGGTAATAAGGGAAATGAACATGAATGCTTCATTTTTTACTTGAATCCAATTCTCTAAAATTCATCATTTCATATCAATTATTCTAAAAAAAATTTATAAGTCATTAAAAACTAGAAAAAATGTGCATATCTTATCCCAGTGGTAGTGAAGTTTGTGAGATTTATTTCTATGTTAATTATGTGATAACTGGTGAGCTGTAAATTCACTATTAATTGGAAAATAACATTGATATTAATGATATGGAAATTTATTTTAAATCTCATATCGCCTTTGATCCTTATTACCCTTTATTGGAAAGTGATGAAATAAATGATTTAAAAACAACTAGGATATCATACTTGGATTTTATATTGTCTGAACCACACAAACATTTACCATCACAATTGAATAATATCTATGAACTTATACGAAATGAAAACCAACACTCATTGGACTATGTCATTCCAAAAGTTGAATACCAAAGGGAGGACACACATGTTCACATTTCACCCCCTTTGAATTAGAATAACTTTATCATGGAAGGGAGGAAATTATCCAATGGACAATCAGACCACCCAAAGGATAATTTTTTTAAGGAAACACACTTGATTTAGAAAAATATGATGGTCATAATATATCTACAGGAAGTCCACTGCAGCTATCCAGCTATAGATAAAATAATTTCAGAAATTCTTAGTATGAAACCCATGTTTTATTTTTTATTTTCTAAAATTTTATTTTATTTTTAGTATTTAATTAAATGAGTAGTTCTTTTTTTATTCTCATTTATGAATTGGAAAATTTCTAAATAATCACCAAAGTTTATAAAGACCCTATTAACCACACCAATTTCCACCAACCCATAACTATATGGAGATAACGATGCACCAAATCCAAACCAAAGGGAAACTATTTCAATTTAACTCTCCCTCCCCCGCTTCATCTTCTATCTCTCCCTCTATTATTCCTTTCTCGTTATCGTTTTTATCCACTTTTTTTCAAAAACATTCTTTCTATTTATCTTTTATGTGGGTGTGTATTTAAAAGTACAAAAAATATATAAAAACATAAACAATAAATGAAAAAATTGTCATAATTACCCCCCCCCCCAAATTTTGAAAGATTTTCCAATATTTTTGGGGAGTGCAATGAATTTTATTTTCTCAAACACATATATTTTCACAATAAATTTGTATAAAGAAGTTTTTATCAATAGAAATAAATTTTTAACGCACAATATTTGATTTGAAAAATTCTTCTTCTTCAACTATGGGGAATAATGTTAGATTTCATGCCATGGTCACCTATGTCCATCATTTCATATTATGTGTTTTTGCCGCCTATCTTGAGTCTTAAGTTTGTAGACAATTGAGATTATTTTGATACATTGGATTAAATTAATATTATATATGTGTTTTCTGAACCATATGAGAACCAAAATTTCTAAATATCCACCCATTACCATTATATTGATCCAATTTTCGAAATTCCATTTGATCCTATAAATTAATTTTTATAGCCACATTAAATTTCTAAAACCTTTCCCCACCCAACACGTAAAATTATTTTCATTATAAAATTTATTTAAATTTATGTGTGGGGGGATAGATTTTATTTTGGGTTCAACTTCCTTGATTATCAATATGTTATCATATGCATGAGTGAAATCTAACATTTAAGTACGGGGAGAAGTTTCTATTAATTTTGGTTTGGAAATTTATATATATTTTTTTAATTTTATAATATTGATATTGAAAAGTGATAAAAAAATATGATAAGAACAAAAAAATAAAAATTAATGAAAAAAGAGTGGGTTCGGTCTTAGGGGAGAAAAAACACTCTTAATCAACCTTTGATCTTGTTATAACTACTAAAATAACTGTCATGAGGAGAAAAATATGTGTTTTTATATGAGTTTGATATTTTTTTAAAGCTTGACTTTAAAAAATATTGAAAAATAAGAACACTTGCATCATCAGTTTTTGTGTCGTTGGTCTATTTTTTGTGTTAATGTACTTATTTAATATTTTAAACCCCTTCTAATTTTGTACCCCTATTTTATTTTTTCATAAATTCATTGACATGTAAATATTTTATTCCATTTCCTTCCCTAATTTATTTCAAAAAACATGTGCATTTCTATTTCCATGTGGGTTTTACCCCTATTTTTCTAACTTATTTAACATTATTTTACAACCATACCATAGACCCCAAAAAACCACTAATAATACCTATTGATTACTGTGACATCTATAATAGTAAATTGAAGCTGATAGCTCTTCTAAATTCTAAAAATTTTACATTCTATCAGTGAAATAGTCAACACTATAAAGAATATTTTTTTTCAAATTGAGAGGAGTGAGTTATGAGTTCCCACATTTTCAAATTAAAATTTTGAACATGAAAAAAATTAATTCTTTTGAACACAGTGCTTATATAGAAAAATTTTATGGAATTATTTATAGATTATTGAACATTTATTGATCCCCTTGATTGGTGAAAAAAAAATTAATATTTCCTGGTGAGTGAAAATTATTTTATTATGTATTTTTTTGTACAAAAGGAATTGAATAATTCGATGTTTATGGTAGTGGATTTTGTTAACTTATTCATAAATTTTTTTATAATATCTTTAGTGATTTTCATGTAAAGGGGAAAGATTGTTGTGAAATACTCATGTTTTAATACTAAATATAACTTTTGAGAATTATTTAATACAATCAAAATTCAAGTCAGTTTAATATTTTAAATATAAATCTCACTATACTTATGAAAATTGTTTGATTATTTTTTTAGTGTTCCTAAATAAATTTCATACAAATAATGAAAACGTGGATGGGGCCAATTTGGCCATCTAAAGGGTCAAATAGACCACACAATAGGGCCCAATGAATCAATCAAAGAAACTCTACCATCTATGAATATATAATTTACGTGCTAAATAAATAATTACATGTTTTATTAAAGAATATAATATGTTATTAAATATCCAAGAAAATCTTGGGAAACAATTTGTTCCATAGTATCACCAAAAATGATCCCAACTAATTCTTTTATATCCATCACACAATTTTGTCCAGTAATTAAAAAAAGATCAACATTATGAAATATTCCTCCAATACAATTATACAATTGAGATGATATTTTTTTGTTTTAAATAAAATGATATATTCTCCCAAATTTTTAGAATAAATGGTTTAGATTTGAAGGAATATTTTTTTCCTAAAATAAATTCACATTTAGAAAAAATAAACACATGACACAAAAATGGACAGAGTCACATTGTTTAGTAAAATAGCCCTAGAATTTCCTAAAAATTTCAAGTGGATGAAAACATTTGAGGGTGAACTTTAAACATTATAATATACATCTTTTTACGAACAATAATTCCCCATTTTTTCTATTTGAATTTTTAAAATTGGAATCCCAACATGATGGAATGTTTTAGAATGCATAAAGTCCATGACCTTTGGAAATAAATAGATACACATTCTCACCATAAAATTATTTAGCATTTCAACACATAAATATGAGATTTTGAATGAATATAGGAATTAAAATGGTCTGTAAAAACTTCCCCTAATCTTTTTTTCAATAAGAGAGACCTCCCCTATACTTTTATTTTCTTTTTGTTTATGCTTGTTTTCAATTGTAATTATGTAAGTTTATTTTCATTACAATTAAATATTAATGAATCTTACTTTATCATAATACCTAATTGTAATTCAAACACTATTCTATAATATTAATTTAGATGAATTTTTTAAAATTAATTTAAATATTATTCCCTTATTTCACTTTTTCGTACAATTGAAAGTGTATTTTTAATTCTCTCCACCATTCATGCATGTGTTCGATGCACTACTCTTATCATGACCCATTTGTTATTATATTTTTAAATAATAGCCATAAATATCATAAACCATATAAATTAAAATATAAATGGGTGAGGAAATAATCCATTTGGTTGAATCATAATTTTTGGATGTTAAGAAACGAAGAGTATTTTCTCATTAAATATTCATTAGGTCAACATTGTTTATGTTACAAATAAAATTTCATTTATTATTAACATGGTTTTTTAACATAGGTATTACATGGATTATTGGATACATAAATACACTACCATAAATAGTAATTTATTGATATTGGAACCCTTGTTAAGTTAATTTGTGTATTTAAATCTCAACAATTGGGAATGACTATCAAAATTATCTTGCGAAGTGGGTGATAATTTAATGAAATATAATAAACCTCTCAAAGATATCCTAATATTAAATCCAAAAAATATATTAACCCTTATATTAATAATATTTTTAAATAAAAAATCATCAATCAATATATTTATTTAAGCTCTATAAAAAACCATATTAAAAAAGGTAAATTTGAAACAATCGACTCTGAAATTTATACCATCAATTAGGATTTCAACCAAGTGCCACTATAAAAGTTAGAAGGTCGCCAAAACATTGAATTGTCAATAGAATAAAATAATTTGTGGTTAAATTTCATATTCTTCAATCTACTATAAATAGGTTTATCTAAATTATCTATGATTGATTGAATAATCTCAAAGCTTATCTCATTAGCATCTGGACCTCTATCCCTTTAAACATGGGTGTATGTCATTGTGGGGAAACTTGTATTAGATCTCCCAAAGATGAGGTAGGCTATTAGGTTCCCTGAACAGTCAGAATAAATCTCTTGAAATTCTATCAGAACCTGGAATCAACACCCATATAAGGAATGATGGGTGGTACTGCGAATGGCACTATTGGAGGTTCTAGGGGTGGCTCTGGGCCCAAAACCTCCAGAGTATGATCATTACCACCCTCCTAGAGCATGAACGATGGTCTTCATGGTGGCATGTATCTAAAATTCAAAATAAACTCCTCTAAAAATAATTTAGTAATAATATGATCATAGATAAAACCATGGGTCTTTTTAATGCCTTTCTAAAAACAAGGCACACCTCTCTTCCTACTCTTAAACTGATGACATGGTAATATGAACCATTGTAAAAATTATTTGACACTACCTACTACCCACTCTAGATTTAATTCACAATCAGCTTATTTATTTCCCAATTTTACGTCATTTTGAACTCATATTTATATTAAAATTATCGTTAAATTGTTTAACCAAATGGATAACCACATATAATCCCTAAGGGCCCATAAAACTCTTAAAATGAAGTGTGGTTTCCATATAATCCAAACCATAACATGTTTTGGACTGTGTGATGACTGTTCCATGACTCAACATGACATAATTGATGTTTTGGGTGTTTTTTGTATCCTAATAAAGAAAGAAATTATTTATCTTATAGAATACATTCAATGTAACATCTATGTTACTCAATTTCATTCACAAATCATTTATTAGAAAATTTGTATATCACTCAATGAACAGATGATAAAATTCAAAAAATTAAGAAATTAATAATATATTTCATAGCATTTGTCTGGAATTTAAATCCTCTAATGTTACTAAAATGATCCATGAGATGGAATTCCCTCATCACAACTTGAGAAATATGAAAATATGCCATCATCATAAACATCAAACCTAAAGGGTATAACCTAATGATGAATTAAATTAAACTGTAAAAATTGAAATATAGAAAACCAATCCCATTGTAAAAAAATTATAATTTTCATATATGTGGGTTACATACTGCATAGTGCATCTCATTACCAAACCCCAATTTCATCATAATATACTGTTTACCAAACACAAATAGTTAGAAAACTAGAAAAGAAATCATTCTCTAATACAACATTGTCACACCCCAACTCAGAATCCATTGATCGGTGCACTAAGATGGTGGGTAACATGTCTTCAACGACACCTCCTCATATGTCAGAGGTCGTTGACTAGCAGTAAGGGTTATAGGTGGTACAGTAGGGAGACTGTACCCTCATGATCAGAGTAATACAATAGTATGACCAATAAATAAATAAGAGGTAGAATACTATAAATCAAATACAATAGATAAACATCCATAATAATATAATAATAAATAATCCAAAAGTTCTGTCATGTAAAATATGATGATCATGTCATGTATATATATATATATTATGGAAGATAATACGTGGAAACATGCATATAGTACAATGAATTCATCAAAATAAAAAATAAAAAATGCTACTATCTCCTGCTAGCATCACGATCATAAATCAATCTTGGTCACCCATGATCCTAATAAATTATCAAGTCAAGAATTTGAAAATGGATGATTTCCGCATATTCTATCTATATACATAAACTATTTATGGGTTCCTAATGACATCTCAAATAGAGTATGAGATTACACTCAGTAGGACACCACCAATGGTGTTTATAACATGTATATTCTTTATAATAAAAATAAAATTAGTGAATAGAATATCACTGGTATAGTACTAATAAAAGGTGAAGTTTTAATGCATATGTGATCATGTCTATCCAAACATGGATCCCTATGCACAATATCTATGTAACCACACACAATGTATAATAATAAAGCGTATATAAGCATGTTTGATACACTTCAGTTTAAAAACAATAGTCAAATACCCAAACCTGTTTGATTTTCTAGGAATTGAAAAATATCCACAATGGTTGCATCCTTTAATCATTTTTCAAGCATGAAAGGGATGGATCCAATGTATATAATACAAATGAATATGTATCAAGTCTATGGGTAATCTCAATGAAAACTCGATAATTACATAGGTGGAGACCAAGGAGCCATTCTATATAACATGTCTGAAGAGATTCCATCCAAGTTTGATCCAAGGGATATCAATGCCCTTGGAATCATATGAAATCAAGATACAATGAGTATAAAATTGTCCCGAACATTGAATATTTTAATCAATAGGGATCCTCGGAGTAGAATTGTTCATGGCATCCTGTTGAATCAAGATATTAGTAGTAGAAATGTCCAAGGCATCCACTTCCAGAGTCAGGATCCTTAGTGTATTAGTGCCCATAGAGTTGAATGGAATTAGGTTTCGAGAAACTTGTCTGAGGAATCCAATGACATTATCAAACATCAATAAATATTATAAAAAAAATCAAATTCTATGAGTTCATCTAACCCATTGAATAATTTCCATATTTTTCATTCAAACTATTTAATTAGTTTTACTTCATTTAATCACATGGAAAGGTGGAATAACCTTATCTTAATCATCCATTCAATTATAATTCAATTCA
This sequence comes from Viscum album, assembly GCA_963277665.1. NCBI lineage: Eukaryota > Viridiplantae > Streptophyta > Magnoliopsida > Santalales > Viscaceae > Viscum > Viscum album. Next base: position 1,401,983,560 of record OY728120.1, on the reverse strand, counting down.
TTAATTCTATTTAAAAATGAATAGTTATAATAAAGTTCTCATACCCTTAAAAATTATTTAAAATCCCATTAATGATCCAAATATGATTGGAGATCTCACACGCACCCAACGAGGCAATACAATATGGTAAAAATACATAAATACACTTTAGAGGTGGAACCAGTTGAAGTGAAATACCTGAAAATGTATAATGGTACTAGTATTCATCTTAAATAGGTCCCAAAATATTTATTCATGGAATTGTATTAATTTTAGGGGAATATTCGTAAGGTCCAACATGAAACAACATGATAATAAGGTATATAAAACAACAAAATTTATGTTAAATATCTAGACAACCTACCATATACCCACAGTAGAACACTCATTTGGTAATGACCTATAATTTGTTCCATTTCTGGAAAAAAAATGAAAGATAGATGAAATATTTGGATATAGGATATATCATATTGTATGAAAATAAATTTAACTATATGAAGGAATACAGTGAATGGTTAAAGATGAATAATGAACATATCAACATAGATCATACGAGACCAACTATGTTCGGATCGGGGTTTCGGATAAAGAAACGGGAGCCAATCAAATGATTTGTGCTTCAATGGGAGCGCCCAAACTCTAAAATTTTCTGATGGGAATATGAGAAAGAACATATTCATGTTAAAATAAAATTTAAGTGAAAATGTTCTATTTCCCCTCAATTTCCTAGATCACATAGTTTTTCCACACAGTTGGCCAAACCATAATCCAACCATACACCCCTCACTACATCTCTTGTGAACCCACATTATTCATACTCACAATTTGAAAAATCATGACCAAACCATTTCATAATCCACTTTCCCCTATCACCCCCCCCTCACATGATCATTTCATTCCGTTAGAAAAACCATGTGTTGACTATGCCTTTATCCCCTCTAAAATTTGCAGGTGCTTTCACACAGGAATTCTCCACAGGATGCATAGTTTCCTAAAATTGTGTTGACTCCATATCCCCTATGAATTTCCATGCATGATTTTTATAAAAATGTTTCTTCGGATGAATGGTTTTTACTAACCATGTGATTTGTTTGTCCAAAATTCAGGCTCTGGGATCCAATCAATCCTCAGAAACCCAAAGTAACTCTCATGACCCCATTATAGAATCACATCAAGTCAAAATAAAAGATTTAAAAAAATTAAAAATATTTTTACCTCATGGAAAAACCCAAGAAATTATATTTTTTGTTTTTAAAAATTTTAAATTGAAAATAAAATTTTGACATATTTTAAGGGGAAATACCCAAATTGATCTTGATTATGGGTTCAAATGAGTTTTTATAGGGATTTATGGTGAAAATTGAATTCTTAAAAAAAATTTATTCATGATATAGTGCATGGTAATTTTAGATGATGATGGGTGAGAATTAAATATCGAATGATCATTGGTAAACCCGATATCTAATTATAATTCATTGGGTAATGATTTAGTATTCAAAGGTGTAAAATAAGTGAGATAACCAGGTAAGTTACTCTTATGGTGTTAATTGGTAATCATGTACTCTAACATAAGTAAAATTAATGTGAACATGGGTTTTGAATATTATTATCAAGTATACATATTTTATGGTTTCTAATGGTTTTGATGGCAATATTTTTATTTCATGCGATAGTGAATGTTTATGAACTCTTAAATGTGATAAGTTTTGTTTTAAAATAAATTTTTTGCATGAGTTATCATGTTCTTTGTGATTAATTTATGCTTTTACTATGCTTTACAATTTGATTAAAAGGTTTTTATTGAGTTATTGTTTATTTTTTATTATGTATATATTTTATTTAGGTGCTAACATTTTTTTTTGTGAAAAAGGTTAAAAATTTTATGGGTTTTCATTTTTTTACTGGTCTAATGAGTATATTCTATTTGAAAATAGATTAATGCGATATTTTTTCAAATTCTCTGTTTTCAAATGACTTTTTAGAGATCTAAGGATGAGTAAGAAGTATAAAAAAGTCAAATATTACCCTATAGTGTCTCATATTAAAATAAGGAAAATTTCTTAAAATGAAATGTGGTATAAATTTAAGAATTACTTTTTGTGAAAAAATGTATACTTTTCTAAATAATCCAATTTTTCACGTAATTTTTTCCGAATTACCTTGAATTATGAACCTAAATGTTACTATAAATGAATGAATGTGAATTTTTTTAAACTCGTTATTATGGGTTGATTATGTTTTAGAGTGTTATATTTTGAATCAAATAAAAGGATGAAGTTACTTTTGAGGGTATGATGATTCAGGTGAGGATACTTCAAGAGTTTTAGATATCATTGTAAGTTAATATATATAATTTATAGAATCAGTTTAACTGGATTGATATGCCTTTTGAGGTTTTCATATGTCACATTAAGACTAATTAGTATTGTTTCTAAAATATATTGAATAGTTCTTCGACTAGTTATTTTTTAAATTTTTTTAATTCATCTTTAGTTATTATTATTGATATTTTAGAGATTTAATTGTCAATTAGTTGTATAATGGTATATTCAAATATCATAAATTGAATTAATCAATATTGATTAATTTTTTTCCTGAAATTTATTGATAATATATTCAGTCAAAAAAATGAATAATCATATTATAGTTACTATTGGAATATAAATGAGACTAAATTCGTTTTTTTCTTCTAAAATTCATTTTTTCTGTTAATGATTCAGACACAATTTGTGTGTGGATATTAGATTTTTTAAAAAAAATTGAAACTATATTTGGTAAAATGAACTAACTTATTTTATTCATCCTATAGAATTTTACATTGAGTTAATTTGTGAGACTTTTATTAAATGATTTATTTTTTAATAAATAGTGAAAATAATTTTTTTAAAAATAACATAACATTTAAGAAATCATCAATATGTAATATGGATTTATAAATTAATAATACATTCGTCTCATAACAAATTTTTTTATAAACTAAAATAAATATTTTAAAAAAATTTGAATTTGGAAACATGTTTTTCCCTTCGAATCTAGGTTATACAGTATTTTTATAAAAAACTTTTTTTTTGGTTATTTCCTTTAATATTTTTGTTCAAAGGTGTCATTAAATTTTAGTATGGTTATAATTTCAAATAAATTTCATTTTTTAAATAGTTAGATAATAAATTAAAGGAAATTACCCCTACTAAATATTCTTTGGCCTAAATATTTATAAATTCATTTATTCAAATAAAAATGATTATTTTTAAAAAAATGTGTTTTATGCATTTTGGAGGCTTCTTTTAGAATTAATTTCTTTCCTTTTGGGAAACGAAATATTAGATAATTTATTATAATTTTTTAAGTATCATTTTTAAATTTTGTAATAAGTTCAATTTCATTTTTATTGATAATTAATATTTACCATTGTAATGTTTTAGCACCACAGTATAGGTAAAAAGGATTAATGAGATGGTTAATCTAAGGCATACAGAATATAATATCTCTAAAAAATTGATAAATATGATTTTGTGCAAATTTAAACCTTATCCTATATAATATTTTTAATTTCATGTCCTTGGTGTCACTTTTTTATAAATATTACTTTATAATATTTTAAATTTCATAATATTTATAGGAGTGTCACTCCCATCCATTATAAAAGGTAACCTCATCTCCTCTATTCTATATGAACATTGAGCACACTAGTTCAACAATAATATACTCAAATTACTTCACAATAATCCTTACCACTTTCTATAGTAATTAGTCTCCCCATAAGTCAAAACCAAGAAGGATTAATGAGTAATCCTATGGGAGATATCTGAATAGGAGGTATAATTATTGACCAAAATCTTTCGAGTTTATTTCTTCTTCTAAATCCAGAGAATCAATAATAACCAATTATCATAATGAAATTAGTTTATTAAATATATTTAAATTAATTTATTACAATGTAAAAACCATTTTACACCACCTTTATATCATTTGGTAACTTTTGTATATACATGTGGACTTCGACCTCCACAAAGTGATGTGTTCCATTTTTCAACACCACCTCCTATTGATGGTTATAATGATGGAATTAATGAATATATATGATATTTATGAAATTATTATAATTTTTTAAAAATAATATATTATATAATTTCTGATCCTTTCATCATTTGGAAAATTATAACTTCGCATGTGTGTACATGTGGACCACCACCACCACGATGTGATGTGATTCATTATTTTTTTCATACTTTGATGGTCGTAAGGATTCATTTAATGAGGTTATTACATATTTGAAATATGATATGATTATATAATAGTAACCATATTTCTACATTATTTAATTTTTCTAAAAATATGATATTTTAAAAAATAATGCTAAGCTTGATAGCGCACAAGACATTAATCACTGAGCTTAAAAACCATGAATCTTTTCCTAAAATATTTATATTTAAAAATTGATATTATATTTTTGGGTGTGAATATTATTAAATAATTTGTGGGAAATATATAAAAAGTTCACACTAAACATAAATTTATATATAATGTTTTAGTAAATCATCAATCAATTTTTAAAAAATTCATTTAATTCATCAAAAATATGTTTTATAAAAAATAATTTTTAGTTCTTTTTGAGGGAAATATTATAAATAATTTATAGGAATAATATAAAATATATTTTAAACAATGAATTTTTTTTCTAATATGCATATAAATATAAACATAGGGTAAAAAGTTTTTTTGGAAGATATTGATTTTTTGAATGAATAGTGAAATATACCATTTTTTGTAAAACTGTAATTTATTTCCAACAATTTAAAAAATATAAAGCTCCTAATATTAATTTAAATTAATTTTATGTAACATAATTATTATTTATATTTATTTAATCCAATTAATTACATTTGAATCATCTTTATACTATATATTTTTTAGTTTATTTTTAGTTTTAAAACTGGTTTTATAAAAATTGTTTTTAAGTGTATAATGTTTCCCATTATAATTAATTAAAATATACCTTTTGTGGGAATATTTAAATTAATTTTATAGATTATATACCAATAAATATTAATATAAAATTATAAAATTATTATTACTATTCATTGAGTTAATAAAAATCATCTTATGCTTCAAAAATGAATTTCTTAAAAACCCACTTTTCAATGTGAGTGTGCGTTTAATTTTTCAAATTAAATTCTAACACTCGTGTGAATTTAATTTGGTAAAATGGATAATTTTTTTTAATAATAATATTTTATTATATATAGTAATTTCAACTTATTTGTTTCAAAATGAATAGTTAAAACAGGAAAATCTTTTATAGTTGTTACTAAGAAAATGGGTTTATTGAGGGTTAGAATAAAAATAAAAGGGTGAAAATGGCCTCTAAATCGATAAAGAATCTATTTTATTATTACAGTTAGAAATTATAATTTCTAATTATTGACAATGGTTCATTTTTTATCCTTTTTTCATGTTAAAAATTAGGGTATATGTTTTCCTTTTAAAAGATTACAAGTGTGCCGCTCACATCACTTATAAATGGCCACCCACTCTACTATTCTATTCACACATTCAAAGACATTTGTTTCATAAAATACATATCCAAATAACTTTCTTAAGTACTTCACCATGACCTATATCCCATGATTTTATCATAATTCCATCTTATGAATTTTTTTGGTGCTAACTTAATGCGGATGTCGGAATAAGAGGTATAATTTTTAACCGAGCATTTTAATTTTATATCTTCATCAAAATCCATAAAATATTACTAGAGTTTTTTGGGATAATATCACTAAAATATTAAAAATAACAGTATTTTGTTCTTTTTATGCTATAACAAAAATCTATCTTCTCCTCTATAAAATAGGAAACAAAACCATCATTCGTGTGTACGGCGGACTACTGCCTCACAAACTGATGTAGTTCAT